>JAUMIR010000003.1:99695000-102538750 GCA_030847615.1 Gambelia wislizenii | reverse complement strand
CCCAATTGTTTTAACAGAGGGGCGGGATAAAAATACATTTATTATTATTATTATTATTATTATATAGTTTATCTACACAGGTGAAAATTTTTTTTTAAAAAAGATATCATACCTCACTTCATTTCCAGTGGTATTGGAACACAAAACGTATGGTGGGTTTCACAGTAGAAGCACTTCTTTTAGGCATTAATACAATTTTTAAAAACTTACTTTTTACTCTGCAGTTTTAGGAAAAGCCAGATTTTATTACATGTGTATCAGGATCAGGGTAGAATCAGAGGGTGGACTGGAGGGTGGGACAGGTTTGTGGGTGGTCACCTAGGTTTGGCAAGCATGGTGTGTGTTGCCATATTTTTTTTACTTCAGTGTGTGTATTATGTATGTATGTATGTATGTATGTCGATCTCTGCACAAGTGAGCAAGCTAGTGGGAGGAATGAAGAAGGGGGTGCATGCTCACTGGTTCATTTGCTTACTCCCTCACTTACTCACTCATCTGATTCCCCTCTCACCTGAGTGGCTGATGGAGGGGAGGATGTGTGGCTGAAAATAATGCAAAGGAATTGAGATATAGACCTCCCCCTTGCACCAAAGTTAGTTCACCAGGGGAAAATGTGTGGCTGTTTATGCCAAACCCACCTCGATGTGTGTAGTAGTATGTGTGGTGTAGACTAGGAAATTGTGATGTGAAGCAGGATTTGTTCCATCAGTGTAGACAAGCCCCTAAATGTGAATCAGTCATGCCATTCAGAATAAAATCCAAATCTCTTCTATTCATTTAATTATATTAAACTTTCATTTGCTTTATTAACAATGTACTTAGGTTTCACATGCAAAATAATACTTTCCTCTGGGTACATTTCCAGTATTTATCCTCTATGCCACCCCCCGACACCACATTACTGCTCTAATTATTTTTTCCTACTATATACTCCCTACTTAATTCACTATTCTTTTGCTTCCATTTGCCAAGAGAATGCCTCATTAGCTCTGTCTCTACTGGCAGTAATATAATGGACAGAAGCATCCTATCATCTTCTGACATCCTAAACTGCATTGACACAAGAAAATGCAGTAAGCTTTAGTACAGATATTCTAGAGCTTGGGAAGCTTACCTTTTAGACTACCATTCTCACACTCCCTAGCCAGTAGCTATTCTGCTTAGGAATCCTGAGAGTCATAATTCAAGAGTATACAGTTGTCCCTCCATATTCACAGATTTGGCATTCACAGATTTAAGTATTCATGGTTTGAAAATATTCTTTAAAAAATAATAATCCAAAAAGCAAACCTTGATTTTGCCATCTTATATAAGGGAAACCATTTTGCTATGCCATTGCATATAATGAGACTTGAGTATTCACGGATTTGGATATTCACAGTGGGTTCCGGAACCAAACCCCAGCGAATGTGAAGGGACAACTGTATTTTCTAAGCTCTAAGATTCTCTGTTTCAGCCTGAAGCTAAGAACAGCCTGTCTTGCAAATTAAACGCAAGTTCCATTCATTCAACAAGGAACCCACTCTTTTGACAGTTCTTGCCTATGGAGGCTTACTTGGGACTGACAACACACACATGAGCTGCTTGCAAAGCAAGCTGAGAGGGGGGGGAAGTCACCAAGCCAACAGAGATTTTGTAAGTATGGTGCACACAAGTGCGCACAGGCAGTCCCAAGCAAGCCACTGTAATTTCCTTATGTTCCCTACATGGGTTCTGCTTTTTGGGCAATTCCGGTTTCTGACACTGCTGCAATCCCTAACCTGTCAGATAAGTGGGGGCTTTCTGTAAAATGCAAAACATTTCAGGCATAGTTGATGCTCTAACCTTCAAGAAAGAACCTGTTCTTTGCGAAGTCTGATTCCCTACTAATTTCCACTGGACTGTTTCCATAATGGCCAACCTATGGCCTGAACATGTTTCCTATTTTTTTTTTATTACATTGTAGTGAGTTCTACTCTTTTCATCCATCTGATTATATTATCTACACATGACATAAACTCTGGAAGCATGGATTGTTTTCTGTTTGCTCCCCCCTCCCTTTCTTGAGTGGAAATACAGTCAAATCCCGATTCTTAATGAAACCTCTAGGTGTTGCTGTAATACAAATAATAAAAAAAGTCTTATCTTGACTTTTTACATTTTGAACTATGTTTTCTTTTTGTCTGTGTTTTTCTTAATGTTTTTGTTTTCTTTAGTTTGCACAGCATGAAAACCTCCAAATATATCCTGAATCTCTTACAGCCACTATGCAAAAACAGATACTAAATCCAGAAGCTACTTGTCAAATTGAGAACAGATTGCCACTGATGTACAAAGTTCGGGAGAAGGTACCTACTTTTCTTGAATTTATATGTGTCAATACAGTTCATTCATTTTTATGATTGCTTAATTTCTTGCTTGTCTAATTAAATATATAGTAAGTAAAAAATTAAAGTCACTTCACTTTTTAAAAAATATAAGTTTGCACCCATAGTTTTAATCTTGTCAAAATCTTGTGCATTTTGAAGCATTATTACTTGCATATAATACAGTACAACAATAAATATAATTTAGAATTTCTCATTTGAGCACCCTAAATAATTTTTGTCCAATTTATGTTCAATCACAATCTTTCCCCCTTTTTTCCTTTTCTTTCTGGTCAGCAGCATATAATCAAATTGTAATCAGAGCCAATGTGATATAGTGGTTTGAGTGTTGGTCTATGACTCTAGAGACCAGGACTTGAATCCGGGCTCAGTCATGAAAACCCTCTAGGTGACCTTGGACAAGTCACACACTCTCAGCCACAGACAACCCCATGATAGGTTTGTTCATCTTAGGTCTCCATAAATTGGAAACAACTTGAAGGCACACAACAACAACAACTTTCTTATGTAGGACAATTTTTTTATTATGTTAGTTCCCCTTCATTAGCTCTTGTCTAGTATTTTATGTAACCCTGTCAGAATTTGTCATGCTATATATCACACTACACTCTAGATCTAAACAGACAGAGAATTAATATATCCTCCAACATTTCACAAATGAAAACCAGCACATCTGCAGCCAAGCAACAGCAGAGTGTAATCAAATTGGCAAAATTTATTAATGAGGAAGAACATATAAGATAGGAGAGGCTGCAGCTGTTTTCTTTTGTCTAGGACTCCTGGGAAGAGCAAGCTTCCATCATCCCCTCTTCTCCTTTCCCCGGGTGAGTTGAGTGCAAAATATTTTTGCACTTTGCACATGCACTTTCTTCTGTGGGATGAAAGAAGATGCATCAGTTCTATCGCTATCAAATTAGGACAGCTGGAGGGTATGAGAATGATGCCTTTCATGCCCGTGTAGCATGGTATGCCTGTATCCGTGAGGGACTGGTTCTAGGGCCTCCCGTGGATGGTGAATTCCGTGGATAATAGAGAATGCCACCCTGGGGGGAAAGGGAGGAGCCGAGTTTGCTCCTCCCCCTCCCTTCCCCCTTCACCCCTGCCATGGCCCTGCAGTGGTGGCAGTCGTGGTGGCGAAGGGGGGAAGAGGAGGAGGCGAGATCGCTTCTCCATCACCTTTGCCCCCACCATGGCTCCACTGTGGTGGTGATCACGAGAGGGAAGTGGACGGAGGAGCAATCTCGCCCCCCTTCGCCACCGTGATTGCCACTATGGTGGGTCCATGGCAGGACAAAGGGGGAAGGGGATGGAGAAGAATCTCCCCTCCTTCCCTCCCCCCTTTGCCCCCATGATCACTGCCGCAGCGACAGGAGCCCTCCCAGGGGAAGGGACGTGGGAGGTGAGATCCCTCCTTCACCTCCCCCCACCACCATCACCAACCACGGATAATTGAATCCATGGTTGGCAAATCAGCAGATATGGGGGTGCTACTGTATAGGGAGCCACATGCTTATGACTGTTGCATGACAACAGTGGGAGTAATTTAAAGAGTTACTATGTTACCTCTTGTATTCTACTACTATTGTTTTGCTTTCTATTCTGCTGTTGGGAGAGCATACATAGAACTGCAGTGACATTAAGTTGGCATTAATGCTAGCATTCTGTGATAACATTTTGCTAGCATAATTGTGACAGAGCTGTCTGTAACAGTTCTTAAAATTTTGTAATAAGTAAGCTGTATATGGAAATCTGACATTATAATTTAACTTTCATTTACAAAAATGATTGCTTAAACTGTATAAAATAATGTGCTTTCTTTCCTGTACATAGCATGGTAGTAAAATACTGTCAAAATCCATGATTCTACATTAAAGTAAACAGGTCAGTGTGGATTTGGGCCTTTTCCAAAACAAGGACTTGAGCTAGTAGACAAAAAATAAAAATGAAAATAAATAAAAAAATAAAAATGAGGGACTGAGGAAATGGTGAAACTGACTGTAAGAGGAGAGGCAATAAAACTCAAGGCTTGATCTTCCTGATCATTAATTTTTTAGATATCCAGGCTTTAACAGATCAAGGGCTCATCTAAACTAGCCAGAATACGCCAGATCCCCACCAGCGTATCCTGGCTGTGGAGATGGCCTGTCCCCCCCACCCTTACCGGTTACCTGGAGAAAACGGGTAGAGTTCACAAAGGATGACAGCCTGTTGCTGAAGCTGCTGCCATTTCCTCTGCTGACACAGAAGCTAGACAGGAGTACACATGTAAATGCAGGCGCCCTGCATGTGACCAGCCTCAGTCATATGCTGAGGGGCTCCTGCCTGGCTTCTGGGACAGCCAAGGAGCTGGCACTGGCAGCAAGGGATGGCGTTCTGGGACAGGCTCCTGCAGACATGCAGGGCCTGATCCAGCAGTACCGGATTAAACGGGGTATTGTTTTAAAATGTGGTAAAGGGCCCTATCCTGGCTTGCTCCCATTTCAGACCTGTATCTGCCCTGGGGGTCACGAGGCCGCCTGGGGGCAGATCAAGGTAAATGCCCTGCATCATCTGGATTGCAGGGACCTGGAGTGGGGGCAAGCTGGGGTATTGGCCAGTGCAGATGAGCCCCAAGTTAACAAACTAGTGGGAAGAAAGTTTGTGTCAGCCAGCCAGAAAGCTGAGGCAGGAGGTTTGCTATACAGCAGCTAAGCTAAGGTACCACTAAAACTTATAGTATATTTTTTTGGTTGAGAAACCATTGTGAATGTTTTTTCTTCTTTCTCTTTCTGCAAACATTGCAGAATTGTTTGGTCAGCTGAGAGGGTGGGGCTAGCGGTACCTACCCTTTCCAATCTCTCTTTGATGTGGCTCCTTATTGTGTTTGACTTCTCTTCCTCTTCAGGCTTGTCTACACTGGCTAGAATAGTCCACATTCTGGCTGGAATATTCCAGCCCCTGGCCTGCAGCATCCCCCCTCTCCATTACCTGCCCTTCCGTTGTGGCAATAGAGTGGTGTCCGCACACCCACAGCCTGCGTGCAGCCCACACCGGCACTTCTCTCCCCTGTGCTGGTTGTGTCTTCTGAGTCCTGGAATGACGTGCCTGGCCATGGTCACGTGGCTGGACACCTAGCGGTGACCTTAGCAGGTGTGACATGTGTGCCACTCCTAGGACATGGTTGCATCGGGCACCATGTGGGCCACATGTGCAGACACACACACACTCTGTTGCTGTAACGTAATTCACTGTTTTCTCAAGAAAAGCTACAGCAAACAGTGAGGGTTTTCTTTACCCCATGTCTGCTCTGTTTTAAGGGGTGTTCACCCCAGATTCTTGTTAGCACTGCCTGGATGTCCGCTAGACAGTTCAGACTAGAATTGAGGCAAAAACCCTGCATTGTCCAGACTGCTGGGGGTGGGAACAGGGGAAGGCCGTTTCATTTAGCCCTTGTAGACAAGGCCTTCATCTGCAAAATTGCTTCCTCTTGCTTCCCTACACCAGCACTTATCTACCTTTATAAAGTAGAAGCCTTGGCCTGTCCATGTGTCACCCTGAAACAACATTCCTTCTAAATATCCCCAAGTCAACACACTCCTGACACTTCATTCCAATTGCAGGAACATTTTTTTTTAAGAATGTCAGGAAATTTGCTTTGTGAATTTATTGAGTGAGTGGATGGGGAAAAGTAGAATACAGTTGTTTAACATCTGCTCTCCCCCATCTATGTTTCTACCCTCGCAGTCCTTCTCCATTATTAAACCCTGCTTCCAGGTGGCTTCTCTTCTCTTCCACTTTACCTAGCAGAAGGAAAAGGAATAACATGTTTTATAGTACATGAATCCTAGAAACTGATCAAAGAAAAGAAAGACTGGGTTGTGAAGCGGAATTATTGTAGGACTAGGGGGAAAAAAACTCTAGAGTGTATTTATTTATGAAAGGGGAGGGGGAATGGTCATGTAGATCTTAGAGTCTTGGTTTTGAAAAGAGAGTCTTCCCGGGCTGTGTTGGGCTTGCCAGGGAACTGGGAGCAATGTATACTTTTCAGAAAGAAGGTAGTAGGTATTCAGGGTTAATGCTATCTGTTCAAGCTGTGGATGGTGTGATCCATAGATGCAGATATAACTCTATGCTTAAATGACGGTAAAGTTCATATAAAATATGAGCACCATTATGGTTCAGACCTATGGGCATGCAGGCCAAAATATTCAAAGGGCCAGAGGTTTCTAACACTTTGACATAGGCATACATATCTAGGGTTGTGGGGTTTTGTTTTGTCTTAGTTTCCTTTGAAAAGACACTACCCGCATGTCATATCTCAACATGTGTTTGAAAGTCCCCATAATTTTAAAAAAGCGTTGGCTATGTGTGGTGGTGCTGTGAAACCTTCTCAATTAATATAACAACAGCTCCCTTGGGCAAACAGGACTATTTTCACAATTTTTTTGCATCTCAGTTTATGTATGTAGTGAATTCACTCCTTTAATTGTATTTGAAACCATTTCTGAGACTGCAACAAAAGTAAGAACAATGAGATGCAATAAAGGAAATACTGTAGTGCTCCCTCTAAGCAAGTTAATTAATCTCACAGTTAGAATGATTCCTCATAGGGGGAGATTAGAGACTGTCAGCTGTTACCCACATCCAGTTTCCGGATTCTTTTAAACTCAAGAAAAGCCTTCTCCAGCAGTTACTCAAAAACTGTTCAAGTAAAGCAAACACTCTCACACTGTGCTCCTATGAGATCATATACCACCTAATGAGATCTTGCTCATTCTGATGTGCCAGTTTTACTCCATCAGAAAAAGAATATAATACTTGTAGGAATATTTCTTAGTTGTATGAAGTACACAAACAAATGCTGTGGCATTACTAAGGCCAGTGTCACTCCTCCTCCAGATGGTGTCACCTGGTGCAGTTCGGCCTCTCTGCACCCTCCTAGTGCCACCACTGAACAAATGTAATAATTAAAGACAAATCAGACCACAGTTGACCAATGGCTTACTAGCCTATTTTAAGTAGTGGCCAAAATGGACAGATGGTTTACAAGAAAGTGTAACACACACACCCACACACCCTTCTTTAGCCCCATGTTCTCTTCTTTCCTATGTCTAAAATGTGCCTGCAATTGCTGTGAGTTAAGCATTAACATAAAGCAGAGTGTAAACGGTATTTCAAAATTCATATAAAGAGTACCTTCATTATGGATTTTTCCATCACACGACACAATGATTTAGGTTGTTCAAGCTGTACATCTATGGGTTAGCCACACTGAAATGAATAGGGCTTACATCTGAATTGGCACGTATAGGATTGTGCTGCTGTCAGTCTATTTTGTTTTATGTTTATATTTTATTCTGCTCTTCTGTGACTTATGAATTGTAGTTATTTTTATTCTATGTTATTCTTTTGGTTTTTTGTTTTTACTTCTCTATAAACTGCTCTGAGAGCTTAGGCTGAAGAGTGGCTAATAAATCTTGTAAACAAACAAATAAATTCAGAAGTCAAGGCAATCTATGCAGCACAGATTTAAAGTAGTCCATATTTATGTTTTTCCGTTTTCATTGTTTCTTTGTCTATTTCATTATGGTAATATGTTATTTTCCACACCCCCAAAGGTTAGGCTAACAATTCCACTTTAAGAATATCACAAAACAGTTTATCTGTTTGCCATCTGTAGCTTAGTATTTGCAGTAATTATTCAAATTATATGCAAATGTTGTCAGTTTTATGCAGCTAAATACAAAAAACACCTTTGACCTTCTAATTCTTGGTGATTGTTAAGAATACTGAAAAAATTCCATACTCGTCTGGAAAAGCCTACAGAATGGTTATACTGATAACAAATGTAAGTTAACAGGGCCTCTGGTATTATCCAGTGGGGCTGTAATCATTTTCTTAAATTACCCTAGCATCAAATAATGCCATTTTCTTAATGAGTTCATATTATTATGACAGTAAACTAAATGAAGAGAAGTTGCTATGAGTTACAACCTTCTTTTGCTGAACAGAGTGAAGATCCATTAGCAAAATTCATGGACTATTCTGAATAGGAAATAAGATTGCCAGGTCATATTAACTGTATCCTTGAAACCTAGGGATGGCCCTGGTGATATCATGCTTGTTATTGCATTTATATTCAGCCTTTCCTCTGATGAGTTCAAGGTGGTATAGATAGCTGTCCTCTTGCCTAATTTATCCTGTCAACAACACTGTGAGGTATGTCAGTTTGAGAAAGAATCACTTGCCTAAAGTCACCCCGTAAGTTAAGATTATGGCTCAGTGGGGACATAAACCTGGGTCTCCAAGTATGATGAATACAACACTCTGATCACTATGCCGCAGTTTTAAAAACTTTAAAAGCATGTTTCTTCTTTGATGTGAAACTTCTCTGTTTCATAATAGAAACAGGATTCTCTGCATCACATCTTTTCTGCTCTTCTTCTGCCAACAAAACTCTTTTTGTTTAGACAGGCTTTCGACCATCAGTTGGTTGCTATAGATGCCCCCCCCCACAAAAAATGTGATGTGTGTGTGTGTGCTGTACTTCTTATCTTTTCTTAACCTGTTATGTTTTCAATGGTTTTAAGCTGCATTTAATTCATTTTAATATGTATTTCATGCATGTTAAAATATATGCTTATTGAATAATAAAAAAATATGGCAATTTATGTAATTGTGGTGGGGTGTTTTTGTTTGTTTGTTTTTGCATTGCTTAATTTTAGCCATACTTTGTTTTTGTCTGTGTTGTAAGTCACTTTGGATCCCATATTGAGAGAAAGGCAGGATATATATAAAATAGAATAACCATAATCATAAAATAAACTTACACAAGTTCAGTTTGTTTGCAAAACACATTCTGAAGCTGACCTCCTCCCCCAGAAACTTTTGGTTTACTTTAAGAATGACCAAGTCTGGATCAAATCCTGTTTCTGACTCTAATCTCTTCCCCTTTTATCTCAAGAAAAACTTTATTTGTATTATAAGTTCCATGCATTATGATAGAACTATATGAATATTGTAAAACTACTACATCACTGCATATGTTTATGTGGTTAAATCAGCATTTTTCCATACAGTAAATGACGACGGTGATATTCCTATCCTGTCTTGGGATATAAATTGAGATGCAAGGCAGCTTGCAATTTATAAAATGGTAGTGTTAAAATAATACAAAAAAGTGAATGTTAAAATGGAATTAAACTATTGACAACATTAAAATGATTTAAATCTACTCTAAAAAAAGATTAAATACAATTCAAGGATGAAAACAAAACAGTTCAGATTTAAAATAGTAGAGCACCCTCAGCCCATTCTTGAAAACTTCCTGTTTTAAAAGCCCGTTGGAATAAGAAGGTCTTTGCCTGCTGACAGAAGGGCAGCAGAGAGGGGATCATTCTAGCCTCCGTGGAAAATGAGTTCCAGGGTCTAGGGGCAGCCACCAAGAAGGCTCTGTCTCGCATCCCCACCAACCGTGACTGTGATGGTGTTGGAACTGAGAGAAGGGCCTCTCCTGGTAATCTCTTTTTTCAGTTTATATCCATTGATGCCTCTCTTCCCCATTCAGTTTTTCTACCCTGTCTTGCCAGTTGGACAAGTTTCAGGGGTTGTCTAGATAGTGAAAAACTCCTCATGGAATGCGGGGAGAATACCTTTTGCCCTAATGAGATCCCATGGTGATTTACCATATTCGAAAGGAGGGGCGACAAAAAAAAAAAAAACAAAAAAAAAACAAAAAAAACGCAAAAGCTCTTCTAAGTCTTAGCTCAGTTGAAAGTTCTTTAGACACCTGCCATTTTTCTTCCTCATTCAAACTGTTTGAAGTTGTGCCTTTGCTACTTCTCCTGAGTTTTTTAAACAATGCAAGGGAAATGTGCATTCCCACTCGTTAGGACAACCGATTTGGATCGTAGTGCATTCCTGGATAAGAGCAAAAGTGGAAAGCTGATTGGTTGTAAGTGCGTGGGGGGCAGACTTGATGGCAACGAAATGGCCAGAACCACCATTTTGGATTTTCATGGTAGTGATCATGCACTTTTTCACTGTGCTGAGGTAACCAAACAGCTTTTTAAGTGGAAGGTCACACTTGTGCACCTTAGATTTACAGGTTTTTTTTTAAAAAAAAATACTGTTCAGTGGCAGCAACTTGTGGAGAAACACGAGAAATTCACTTGTGACCACCATCTTTATTTGCAAGCATGCCTCCATGTGAACATCAAACATGGACAGCTTCGCATACTAGCAAGCTTGCAAAAAAAATCATGGAGACAAAGGAACTCTGCTGAGAATTTGCATTACTGCACATGAATCCATATTGTATCTTCTCATCCAGGTGTGCATCAGTATCCCACATACCTCTCTCCACAAGACGAAAATGCACAAAGCACCTGAGAAGAGCTGTCAGTACCTTTCCCAGTACAGATGTCTTTATTCCAGAATCAGCACATGCCAGAACCAAATTAGACCTCTTGATAAGAGAAAGATTCATACGTGCATCCTCAGAGGCCTAACACATATGAGGACCAGGAGAAATCTCAAAACCACAGAGCAGTAAGGGCACCTATTTGTAGAGTGATATGAACTGATGTATCTGATGCCTCATGGTTAGATTCATTTCCCAGTTCCAGACCCAAACAATCTTTCTTGGGATTTCAAGAGACGAAATAACAATTAAACAGAGCTGGAGTTCAGACCATATGGCACAGCACTCAGTTGGAAGTACACAAGAGCCCTAATTGGGAGGAAGAAATTGTAATTTAAGAATGGTTAGGGCAACAACTTCACTACAACAACTTCAATAGCTAACTTTCATTTTCAAACCAAAAGCGTTTTTGCAGATCTCAATATGAATCTTGTAGCAATCTAAGAACAGACAGAAGCAGCATTTGTACCACAGCTCTTCAGCCAGGTAAAAAGCTAGGGCCACAGTGGCAAGGAAAGGGTGCCAGTCTAATCAGAACACTCAGTTCAATTGGAACAGTAGTCAGGAAGAGGCATACAAGGAGGCCAACAGGCAAAAAGCCAACAGAAAGCTTTAGGTCATACAACTCTGTTAATGTTTCCATACAATCACTGAACATGACACAGCTCTGCTTAGGTCTGTGTGAAGGGAATGAATTTTGCAAGGGAGAGGACTGCTTACACAAGGAGGAAGGAACACTACAAGACTACAGTACTTTCATGGGAACTTCTTGAAAACTCAGTGGGAATGCCAAAAATTTAAGGCCCAACAAATTCCTCACTTGCCTCACAGACAATTTCATTGTCCAGAAGTGGAAGCGCCAACAAGGGGATCAGCTATTTTACATATGGTCCTAACCAACAGAGATTATCTGGTTAATGGGGTAGAAGTGGTGGGATCCTTATGGGGGAGTGACCATGTTCTCCTGGAGTTTGTTATACAGAGGAAATGAGAAGACAAGTGTAGTCAGATATGCTGTCTAGACTTTAAGAAAGCTGATTTCAGAAAACTTAGGAAATTATTTGGGGTGATCTCATGATCACGAACACTAAAAGAGAACAGAGTACATGATGGATGGGAGTTTCTAAAAAGAGAGATATTGAAGGCACAACTTCAAATAGTTCCAATGAGGAGGGAAAATGGCAGGTGTCTAAAGAACTTTCAACTAAGGAGATTTTCACATGGGGCCAAATGCCCCATTACTGCCCCGCCATCTCCTCTCCCATTCCTGCCACGGAATAACGTCAATCTTTCATACACTTACTTTAATTCCGCTGCAGGAACAGGCTCCCTCTCCCCTCGCTGGCCAGCCATAAATGCAGCCATCGTAAGGCTGCTTTTATGACTGGCCATCTGAAACATTATCACGTTATCGCGTGATAATGGCCGAGCGGTAAATTTAAAAAATAAAACTCCCCCAAACATAAAACCAGTTCACCAAGCACAAAAACACACTTTAAACCACACAATCAAAACAGGGAGGGTAAAATAAAGGGTACCTCTTACTTGGATGTCCAGATCGTACCAGGAAGTGCTCGGAAAAGACCTCCCCTCTGCGGCTGTCATTTTAGAACAGGAACAGGGCTCCTGTTCGCACAGCCGTGATTGTGTGATAGCAACGGAATGTGAGGTCTATTCACGATGAAAAATCGTGATTACATTGTTCCAGAACAGTCACGGGAGCAGGATGGATGCAGGACAGAACGGGGTCAACGTTGTCCGAAAGGGAAAACCTTTCCCGAATCTGTTCTGTTCCTACCACGGGATATATAGCCTGTGTGAAAATCTCCTAAGCTAAGACTTAAAAGGAACATGTACAAGAAATGGAAAAAGGGGGAAATCACCAAAGAAGAATTCAAACTAATATCCAGCTTGTGTAGGGGGGAAATCAGAAAAGCAAAAGCACAGACAGAGCTCAGGCTTGCTAGAGAGGTTAAAAACAATAAAAAGGGCTTTTTTTGGATATGTCCATAGCAAAAGAATTTTTGGAAGATTTTTTGGATATGTCCATAGCAAAAGAAAGAACAAGGAGGTGGTAGGGCTGCTGCTTGGAGAAGATGGCTAAATACTAACAGAGGACAGAGAAAAGGCAGAGCTACTCAGCACCTCCGTTGCCTCAGTCTTCTCCCAAAAGGAGAACAGTGCTCAACCTGGGGGAAATGGAGCAGATGATGCAGTAAAGAAAATGCAGCATAGAACAGGTAAAGAAGTTGTTCAGGAACACCTGGACAGTATAAATGAATTCAAGTCTCCAGGACCAGATGAATTACATCCAAACAGACCTGGCAGAAAAAATCTCAGAACCACTGTCAATAATCTTTGAGAAATCCTGGAGAACAGGAGAGGTCCCAGCAGACTAGAGGAGGGCAAATGTTGTCCCCGTCTTTATAAAGGGGGGAAAGAAGACTCAAATAATTATCACCCAGTCAGCCTGACATCAATACTAGGAAAGATTCTAGAACAGATCATTAAACAGACAGTCTGTAAGCACTTAGAAAGGAATTCCGTGATCACTAAAAGTCAACATGGGTTTCTTCAAAAACAAGTCATGCCAGACTAATCTTTTATCTGTTTTTTTGATACAGTTACATACTTGGTAGATGAAGGGACTGCTGTGGATGTAGTGTATCTTGATTTCAGTAAGGCCTTTGACAAAGTCCCCCATGATATTCTTGCAAAAAAGTTAGTAACGTGGGTTAGGCAATGCAACTGTTATGTGGATTTGTAATTGGTTGATGGGCTGAATCCAAAGGGTAGTCACCAATGGCTCCTCTTCATCCTGAAGAAAGGTGACCAGCGGGGTACCACAGGGTTCTGTCCAAGACCCAGTGCTATTCAAAATCTTTATCAAAGACTTGTATGAGGGAATAGAGGTCATGCTTATCAAGTTTGCAGATGACACCAAATTAGGAGGGGTAGCTAATACCCCAGAGAACAGGATCAGAATTCAAAATGACCTTAACAGATTAGAAAGCTGGGCCAAAACTAACAAAATGAATTTCAACAGGGAGAAATGTAGGATACTACACCTGGGCAGTAAAAATGAAAAGCACAGATATAGGGTGGGTGATACCTGGCTTGATGGCAGTACATGTGAAAGGGATCTAGGAGTTCTAGTGGACCACAAACTAAAAAAGCCAATGCGGTTCTAGGCTGCATCAATAGGAGTATGGTGTCTAGATCAAGGGAAGTAATAGTGCCACTCTGTTCTGCTTTAGTCAGACTTCACCTGGAATACTGTGTTCAATTCTGGGCACCACAATTCAAGAAGGATATGGACAAGCTGGAACATGTCCAGAGGAGGGCAACCAAAATGGTGGGAGGTCTGGAAACCATGCCGTATGAGTTGCAGCTTAGGGAGCTGGGTAGTTCTTGGTGGACCTTGTGGTCTCTTCCAACTCTATAATTCTATGAATTCTATGGAGGGAGCAAGCTTGTTTTCTGCTGCTCCAGAGACTAGGACATGGAGCAATGGACTAAAACTACAGGAAAAGAGATTCCATCTATACATTAAGAAGAACTTCCTGACTGTAAGAGCTGTTTGGCAGTGGAATGTACTGCCTCGTAGTGTGGTGGCGTCTCTTTTTTTGGAGGTTCTTAAACAGAGGCTGGATGGCCATCTCTCGGGAATGATTTCATTGTTTATTCCTGCGTGACAGGGGGGTTGGACTGGATGGACCTTGTGGTCTCTTCCAACTCTATGATTTTATGATTTTAAGGAGAAATGTAGTAGAAAGCAGAATATGTCGATTCTGGAAAAGTTTACCTTTCGGGCAAGGGTGGGGAATCTGTAGACCTCTAGATGTTGTTGGAACTGCAACTCTCTTTAGTTGTAGCTAGCATACCCAGTGAGGAGGGATCATGACCGCTACAGTTCAAGAACATCTGGAGGGCCACAAAGTCCCCATTCCTGGTTATGGGAACCCTGCCTGAAGAAATATATGATTAGACATAAATCACACTGGTAACTTGAGAGGGGCATAAAGTAGACGTGACCCTTCAGTTCATAATAAATTTTCAATAGGGCCTTTGTTCTGCATTTAGATTTTTAAAATATTTGTTCTGCATTAAAGTATTATAATGAAAGATTTTGCAGCAGAAGATGCAATGTCTGGCTATTTGGTACTCTCCAACTATGTTATAAATTATGGGCCTTAAGTTATAAGTATCTAGTTCTTTATTTGTGTTTTGTTGGGGCTGAGGGGAAAGTCTGGTTTTCACTTGACTGAATCACAGAAAATCTTTAGAGACTAGTTTTCTTTGCATTGCTTAATTCAAGAGACCAGAACTTGGAAACTAAAAGTAATAAAATTTAACATGTGTCCACATGCTTTCTAGATTTGGGACTTAGCCATTGTAAATATATCGTTCTGTAATTTGGGATAATATATAGCATCTTCTCAGTGGGTGGCACTGAGCTCGTAAATCTCAGGTTGAGTCAATTATGAGTTTCCTTTTGAAGTCCAGCTTTTATTAGCTGTGTACTTAGTAGTGAGTCACTAAAAAAATCTTAATATTTGTCTAATAATTTGTGTCCATATAAATAAAGTTTATTTGATTCAAAAGTTTGAGTGCTTATGTAACTGTGTAGATAACTGGGAGAGATTAAATTCTCTTACAACTTCAGAGTAAAATGTAAACAATCTGTATTCTATACTAACTGAATGCTTACAAAGGAGCATGTGGCATCTAAGAACATCTGGATGAATATAATTTCAGATTTCATAGAATATGAAAACTATGATGCTGTTGCACATACATAATTTTTCTTATTTCACATTTTAGAAACCAGTGAACACATTTCCATTTTCCATCCATGACAATAGACATTGCTTGTTGAATATAGGAGAATATTTAGACTCTGTAAGTATTCAGTGTTATGCTATTTTTAAAATAATGTTTGTCCAGTTTTTTCCGGATGCTACTCATCTTGCAGTTCACCAATTTCTCCCTTTTGAAGTATCCTTCTTCCAGATGACAGCTGAATTAATGACAAACACATTCAAATTATTTGACTACTGTAGTTTATCTAAGAAACTGACACTTAAAGGCATATGGACTTTATCAGACCACACCCCTAAACTCGTTCTTTTGCCGGCATAATTTCTGCCATTTTTATGCCGGCAAAAGAACCCCCATAGCACATTTACCTTCCATGCAAAAATGCTTCCCAGCAATGAATGGGGAGTGAACAGAGTTACATTCACTTCTATTGAAATCCTGCGGATTTTTGAAGAATACATAGTGCAGGAAATTAAACATTAAAAAATAAAAAAACAACAAAGTAAACGTTTTAAAAAGCACTTCAACCCAAGTAAACTGGGAGGGTCATAAAAAGTGTGTCACCTACCTAAATGTCATGATCTCACCCAGAAGTGTTCTGGCCGGACCGGCCATTGATGCTGGAATGATGGGAGGACACTGATGCAGGGTTTCAAATGGTGACTTTTATGACATAGTAGGATATTTACTCAAATGTTGCCTGAGCTGATGATATTAATATAACTTACGACATGAATGAAACAAAAAACTCCGAGAGGTAGCACCTATATTCTTTAAAATTTATGCCATAGCAAGTTCCATGTGAAATGGAACAAAACCAGCACTTTTGTGGGGAAAAAGCTGAAGTTTGTCAATTGGTCAAGAATATCAGAGCTAAATGTAAATATTATGTTTAGTTAAAACCAGTTACAAATGTGCATTCTAGAGCAAAGAACTAAAAAGAAATCTCAAGGGTGTGTTTGGGAATTGCCTGAGATAAATGATGGATCAGGTCCAAACCTTATTACAGTCTTTGTTTTGATCCCATTAGATAACACACCAGGATTGGTCACTCCATGATCAAGCAGATGGATTTGTGTAACATAAATGATATACAGGCACTTTTAATTATGATTTAATTGTGGTACAGACACTTTTAAAAATCCAGAAGTTGTTTAATGTGTGCCTTACAGGTAATGAGATATTGATCAGGGCTTCTTTACACATTTCAAGATAAACAAATACAAAAATTTTAAAACAGTGTGTTCCTGTATCTACTCCATAATGAGTAAACCAAGCAACTACACAATTTTTTTCATCTTCACAAGGTGTCATCAGCTTTGGCTTTCTGAACCCTATGTTTCTGTGATGTATGTACTTCTGCTGCACATGTATTAATGTATTTGCTTTTGCTGTATATCAGATAAGGATAACATATTCAGAAATTCAATGTTTATAGACTATTATCAATAGTTTATCACACAGACTGTTCTGCAACATAGTACAGAATATTGTTAGCTACTTTAAATAACAAAACACCCTGAAGTATATGTTTCTTTCCACTTCTTTTAGGGGCTGGGACTAAGGAAATTTCAACAAGAGACGTGTCAACACCATTCACAAAACTACCTTTTTTTGGCCCATGAACCCATTACTAGTGGTACTACCCACCGCACAATTTATCAAACTTCATTTGTCCAGTATCCAAATATTAAGCCACCCCTTGTGGGGCGATTTCCCAAAAGCCATGTAGATAGGTCTATTGCTTTAAAGTCTGAGGCTGAGGAGTACATGTGGTTTGCAAAATGTTATGTAGATTCTAAGAATCTACCTTCTGTCAAGCCTGAGAAAAGCTCTGTCTCTGGGCCTGAACAACCTTTACCTGCAGAACAAGTGACAGGATGTAAAGAGAATTCAAAAGAAATTACAGTTTGAATTTACATTATGCTTTTTCAAGATCAGCAAATGTTACCTTAATTATTGTACTTTCCCCTCATTTTTCTAGATAGAAAATGATTTTAAGAATCTCCGTGGCATTAAAACAACAGAAACTGAATGAGTAACTGAATTTATACTGCTGTGTTATTAAAGGAGCAGTGTACATAGAAAAGAGAAAAAACTTTTTATGTTGCCTTCAGTGTAAAATTAGTCACCCCCCAACCTGGTAAACACAAAATACTTTTTACTGAGGACACCTACCTCTTTATGACAGTCTATTCAACAACCTATGTTTATACATTGGATATCATCCTCTTGCCAGAAAGAATACATAGAGAAAGACAGTATATGCTTGATCATCTTTAAGGGCTTTGTAAGTTGGTAATCCTTATTGTACTCCAGGGCCGGGGAACCTATGGCCCTCCGTGACCTATGCTCCAATCAGCAAGTGACCAAGGAACCAGGTAGTTGGAGTGTAACAGTTGTTGAGGAATGAATTCAGTCTAGGTCAGTACAGAGCATCCAGTAGGATGAAGGAGAAGCAATAGAGTGGTCATCAGCCAGTTCAAAAGGCATTCAAGTCAGTAGTCCAAACAAACAAAGCCAGCAATCATAGCCAGTTCAAGTTCAGGAAAACACAAACACTGAAAAGTACTACTAGTCCCTCAAGAAAGAAGGTTGAAAGCAGCAAAGCTTCCAGAGAGTGGCAGAGAGATTTATAGGCCGCTGTTTCAAGACACCAAGTGCCTAATCAGGTCAGCATGTCTTACTTAACAATTGCTGGGAATGACATGATCTCTCTTTGTCTCTTCATTGCTCAATAAATGATGGTAATGGGTCATCTGTAACCTCCTGCTGGGTAGCAGGACTGACCTCAACCCCCGGCTCCTCTGACTCAGAGAGACCATCCGCTTTAGGAGCTGCAGGCTCCTGGAAATCTGCCACCTCTTCTTCACCTGAATCTTCCAACTCCAGAGGGTGAAGTATGACACTCCAGGTGCTGGATTCTAGTTTCTATTATTCCCATTTAGCCTGACACTTGATGAGGCGAAGGATCATGGAAGTCAAGTTCATCAGTATCTGAAGGGCTAGATTTTTCCCATCCTGCTTTACTGCTTGCCTTATTTGCTTATGTGCAAAGCTGTAACGGATAGCTTTAGTAGTTGAGGTTCACAAATAATTCTAAGGAGACTTAACCAGTTAGATTTAGTATCTCTTTCAATAATCAGAAAGACATCTAACTGACAATTTTCATTTATTCTGGAATATGAGAGCTCTATAAATATTTGTCATCTTGCAGAATATCATAGATCTGTAGCAATCTGTAAAATACAGATCACATCCCTAGTGTGTCTTGGTTTTTGACAGTTTTGGATGGGAGCTCTACATTAACCAATTTTGCTGCACAGGTACCAATGTCTACTGGTTGCTCCTGCTGGGCATGACCCATTCTTAAGGCTTCTTAAATTATTAGTGGGTGGTATAAGGGCTTCTCCCCCAATTCTGCTGCTCTTCCCACAGAGGTAAGATTCAGACTAAATCTCCACTGCCATAATATGTGAAGACTTCCACAAATCTCACTGTTACCATGAAGAGTGAGGCCTTTCCCGTATCCCCATGTCTGCCACCAATGTAAGAGCCTCCTTCTGTCCCTCTGCTATGGCTACCAACTGTGGGGACCTATTAGATGCCCTCAAGGTTCCTGTGTGGGATATTATGCACTGGACACTAACTTTCTCTATTCACTGTTGCCACCACAGACACCACATCTGAACTCAATCTTTAAATAGATAGATAGATAGATAGATAGATAGATAGATAGATGATAGATAGATAGATTATAGCCCAGAGGCTAAAACATATAATACAAAAACAATACTTTATTAACAGAAATTGAACATAAAAACAAATTAATAATGTAATACATTTAAAACACATCTCTCACTCACTCTCATTCTCACTGAACTCTTCTCCTAGCTAACTCAGATTCTTAAATCCCACTCATTAATTCTTAAACCTGACTGATGGGGGAATTAGGAGATTTTCACACAGGCTATATATCCCGTGGCAGGAACAGAACAGGGTTGGAAAAGGTTTTCCCTTTCGGACGACATTGACCCCATTCTGTCCTGCATCCATCCTGCTCCTGTGACTGTTCCGGAACAATGTAATCACGATTTTTCATCGTGAATAGACCTCCTGTTCCATCGCTATCACGCAATCATGGGTGTGCGAACAGGAACCCCATTCCTGTTCCAAAATGACAGCTCTGGAGGGGAGGTCCATTCCAAGCACTTCCTGGTACGATCTGGACATCCAGGTAAGTGGCACCCTTTATTTTACCCTCCCTGTTTTGATTGTGTAATTTAAAGTGTGTTTTTGTGCTTGGTGAACTGATTTTGTTTGGGGGAGTTTTAGTTTTTAAATTTTAGTTTTTAAATTTACCACCTGGCTGTTATTATGCGATAACGTGATAACGTTTCAGATAGCCAGTCGTAAAAGTAGCCTTATGATGGCTGCATTTACAACTGGATAACGAGGGGAGGGGGAGCCCATTCCTGCCACGGAATTAACGGAAGTTTGTGAAAGATTCACGTTATTCTGTGGCAGGAACAGGAGAGGAGGTGACGGGGTAGTAACGGGGTATTTTGGCCCCTTGTGAAAATCTCCTTAGTCAGACCACCCCAGAGAAAAGTTCTTTTGCCGGCATAAATTGTGGTGTTTTTATGCCAGCAAAAAGACCCCCCTACCACACTTACCTCCAGCAGCATCCATGAGGCTTTCCTGGCAGTAACAGAGTACGAACAGACGTCCGTTTGCTTCTGGGGTTGAAATCTCCTGGATTCTCGCGAGAAGACGCTTGCACAGGAAATTAAAAATAAAACAAACACACACACACACACACAAAGTTCAGGAAAGTACAAAAATACAATTTTAAAGTCCCAAGTACCTTGGGGGGGGTCATAAAAAGAGCATACCCTACCTGGCTGTCGCCATCTCACCCAGAAGGGTTTGCCTACTCACACTGCATTCATGTGAGTACAATGGCACATGGATTCAAACACCGGCAATGCCAGCAACAAAGCACCATGGGAGATCAATTGACAGCTTTGGCCATCAATAAAAAAGTACTTTTTAAAACCAGATATGATCACAAAAGAGCGACATCATCTGGTACGTGTGCCCTTTCACAATCATTAGGTGGTCTTATGACACCATATTTGCTGCATCTAATAAAGTCCTGACTCTCTCAACCCTAATCCTCACTCATTCACTCATTTCCCCACACTACCACTCTCTAACTGTTTAACTATACCGTCATTCACCAGCCTTATTCAAACCCTCTCAGTCCTTCCACTAATAACTGCTCACTTCATTTTCTCACCCTGTCCCATCACTTCTAATTAGCTAAGTTTTTGGAAGCCACAGCCTTTTCATAGGTGATTGCCTACACTGGATAGGTTATGCACAAACACTTTTTTACTTAAGGATTTAACACTTTTTGCCAAAAAAACAACAACAAAAAAGCCCCCCACAAAAAACAAACAAACAAAAAACTAGCATGGGGATATCAACAACCTTAAAAGTTCAAAATCCCCAAACAGCAAACAGGCACCCCAATTACATCATGCTCTTGTCACATACAGTATGTACCTGCTTATGGCTTAAATCCCAATTAATATATTTTACATTGATAGTTTTGTTAAGATGGATCAAGAGGTAGTGTAAACAGTATGATAGTAGCTATGATCTCAATTCCTAGATGATGTTCTTCTGTTGAAACATAGTGGAAATGCTACGTCAAAATAAGTTATTATGGAAGACTTCCAAAATAATTTAGTACATTTCCTCAGCAAATACTGAAATAATTATGATGATAATTTTATTTGCAAAGGGCCCCCTATTGAGCTGCTTGGGGTGCTGCTACACAACATTTTGAAATACAAAACAATTAGCGACATCATTAAACAGTAGCAAAGCCAAGAGCATGGCATCATTAACAGAAAGAGATTTCTTGTTTCAAGACAGATAGAAGCAGCCTGTCTGTTGCAGAATCAAAATTTCCACAGTTTCATCCCCAAGCAGATTCCAAACTAAAGTGCACTCCAATCACATAATATGTGAAGTACCCCATGCTGTTTGTCACACTCAAGAGGGCAATCTTGGTCCTCCTACAGAAGGAAGAACTGCATACTTGCTACATTTGTAATGTTTATCTTGGATTTATGTTGCAAGTGAATATAGTGAATTTTAGTTGTATTTTCCAACAGCAAGAAAAGATTACTAAGATTACAAATGCTAAGTCTACATTTGTTAAACATTTTCCCACTCTGATACATTTCCAAAGTCATTGGGGAGTCCTGTTTATTAGATAAGAGTCTCCATGATGATTAGTGAGATCAGTAATGTGAAGCCCTTTGTAAACTGAAAAGTAAAGTGAGTTTTGATCTCATGAGAACTGGCAAGCTAAACTTCTTGAATTTGCAAAGGAGGAATAGGAGAGGGCCAGAGATGTTAGTATGATATGAAATCTCCACTGATTTAAAAAAGAGGGCATAATGAGCTGGAATATCATCACCATTGCTGTTATAAGTAATTATACAAGTGATGCTGAGTGACATATACAATGGTTTTCAAGTATTTTATGAAGAAAATCCACCAATGGAATTTTTGTACTGGAAATGACTCGTCTATTATCTCTCAGAATACCAGGAGTAACACGCACATAGAGCTGTTTGGAAATGGCCACCAAGTCTTCCACTCTGTACTCAGATAATGAGGTAACTTCATAATTAAAGTAACAATAGAACCATCCTTTTCATCTGAACTTATTTTTCATACGGAGGTGGAGCAAGTTATTTAGTCACTAAATACACCTTGAAACCAATGCTTTCATCATGTTCTCTAGCAAACTGTGGAGATTTTCAGACGCCTCTTGCCACGCAAGCAGCCTCCGGAGCAGTAACGAGGCTGCTGCGTGGCAAGGGGTCCATTTTGGACACCGCCATTTCTCTCTCGGCGTCGTCTGTGACTATTGCGGCTAGCATTGAAGGCGGCCGCGCTGTTTTTTACTCACAGACAACTTCCGTGAGTGAAAAACAGTGCGGCCGCCTCCACTGCTAGCCACAACAGTCACGGATGATGCTGAGAGAGAAACGGTGTCGTCCAAAATGGACCCCTTGCTGCGCAGCAGCCTCGTTACTGCTCCGGAGGCTGCTTGCACGGCAAGAGGCATCTGAAAATCTCCTGTATCCTTCACCAATCATTGTTTTGAAGTGTAGAGGTCAGAGTTTAACATTAAACTCTTGAGAAGATGATGGCTTGTACAGAAAAAGTGATTTGGAAAATGGAACAAAGTTCAAGTTCCATGATCCAACCACACTTCAGCTGAAACTATTTAGACCTTCTGTTAGTTATTTAGAAGTTAATTAGAATTCTCTCTGTGGGAAAGGAAATGGCAGAAATATATACCCTAGGTCATAATTAGTATATAGCCTTGCAGTACAATACACACTTATTTGGGCAAAAGACTATTGAAGACTGGGGTTCTGAGTGGGGAAATATAGGGTTGCACTGTAATTCTAGATTCATTTAACTTTGGTTAAGCCCACAAGAGTTACTGGCCTGAGGACTAGAAAGAAACAATGGTGAATTCTGTCCCTCCCTCAGCATCCCGTTGTATTTCTGTATTGGGTGCTTTCCTCCTCTGGTAGCTTGCTTGGTCTCTGTGCTGAGCACTGAGGGCTTATCCACATGGGATGAATACCTCAGCTTGCCCCTGTCTTAGAGCCCAGCAATCCATATGACACAGGGCATTTGCCCCATTCTACCCCCAGGCAGTCCTCACTAACCCCTGGGCAAATACAGGGCGGAGACAAGGGCAAGCCAGAATAGGGCCTGATACACCGTTAATATAATACCCAGTTTAATCTTGTACCGGTGGCCAAAACCAGATTGGGCCCCATGTGTCCACCGGAACCCAGTCTGGCAAGCCAGTTTTCACACTGCCAGTCACCCTTACTCTTCCGGATCCAGGCAGCAGTCCCGCAGTATGTGACCAAGGCTGGTCACATGCAAGGGATTCATCACATGGTGCGGCTGGCTTCCCCTGGACTTGGCAGAGCAAGGAAAATGGCAGTGGAGATGGGCCGGTGTTCCTGTGTGGGCTCTGGCCTGTTTCCTCCAGGTAACGGAGGCAGAATAGGCCACCTCTGCAGCCAGGATATGCCGGTGGGAGCCTGTGTTTCCTGGCTGGTGTAGATAAGCCCACAGATGAGGTAAGACTACTCCATGCTTCCTATAAGTCCTTGCATAGAAACCCATGCCTATATGTCATTCCTTGCTATCTGCAGTTATCTATGACCACTATAAAAAGGAGTTTTTTAAAAAAGACGTGTAGAGTAACGTTTCCTCAAGCTGAATACTTATAAACTTACACACATTTGGAATTGGGGGAAAATATTTCCTAGCCAAATAGAGTAACTGCAAGGTTGGCTTGAGTTCTTTTGGTCAAAATCTAAAATTATATATGCGAATTTCCTCCTAAACTACAGGACTTCCCCTTTGTCCACTCCTCTCTGTAGACCATCCCCAAATCTATTTTGGAGGATCCCCCAATAAATGAGGATGATGTAGTGGTAAGGGGAAATATTTCTCTTTCTGTTCTGCCAATGAAGCCATTATGTCAGTGTGTGAAGGGTTAGTGTGTGTTTTTTAAACTACCAGAGTTAATTTACTAGAATATCTCCAGTACGTGTAATTTATTTTAAGTATCTATAGTATGTCATCAGCACAATGTCTGTATAAAATGTGCTTCCAAAAAAAAAAAAAAAGCTTTTTCTGATGAAAATGTCCAGCCCATTTTCTTAAAGTGCTTTACTATGGGAATAATGTGCTGATCTATTATAAAAATGCAATAACTTCGAAAGCAGTTTTATTTTGCCATTTCCTCCCCTGTAGATTTTTTTTTTTGCAATATGTTTCTAGAAATACTTTATGCACTCTAACACAAAACAATATCTACAGCAGTAATAATAAATTAGATGCAGTGGGAATTGGAGCTTGTTCTTGTGTCCAAGGTGATATAGTGAAAATCATTCATAATGAAGAAGAAAGTAATTGTTATGCAGCATTTTGTATTAAGCATGGCCCCAAATTATCCAGAGTACACAGCACAATGTTCTTGGGGCTTTGCTACAGCTAATGTCTAATAAAATACATGTGAATACCCCCCCCTATTTGCATAACTGAAATGCCTATAAATACAAACCTTTTCTATTTTTAAGTGATGCCAAAAGCTTGATCCACTCACTGAATACATCCTATTTTCATCATTATTCAAAAACACTGAAATCAATAAGTATGCAAATCAATCTCCTTCTGAATCTAGTATGCAAATACATTATATTGATGGATTTTTTCCAGAATCTAAATTTGTTGTGTTCCTTTCTTCCCAGCACTTGCTGTGCTTTTTAACATCGATATATTGTGCACTACAGTATGAAGATTATAAATATGAGATCAAACACAACTGCTTTAAAAGTATTTAGTGGCCGCTACTTTAGGTCTTCTTCCTTTTACGTTACTTAAGCTGGGTGATATATACATCCTATAAATCAGAAGTAGGAGACCTGGTACAATCCAGAGTTTTGGTCTATAAAACCCATAGTCTCTGACAATGGTGGCTGGGGCTTAGTGGAATTGAAATCCAAAACCTCTGGAAAGTGTCAGGTTGCCTAACCCTGCTATAGACTATTAAACAATAAAACCCCAATAGTCAAACCTTCTATAGTTCATTTTTATGGAAGCTAGCCCTATGTCAGTTTTTCTAATTTAGTTGATTAAGAATCCATGCAGACCTGGACCAGAACAGGAGCAGCCAGTTTCAGCAGATCAGAATATAAACTTTGTGCCAGAGTCATTAAAAGTGTAATCAACCATTCTAATCATTTGACAACTGCCATTGAGGCCAGACCAAGATAACTGGGGCCTCCTTGAAAGATCACATACAGTAGCACCCCCGCATCTGCTGATTCACCAACCACTGATTCAATTATCTGTGGTTGGTGACAGCGGGGGGGGGGTGGATGAGGGAGGGAGGGAGGGAAAGAAGCTTCTAGATGGCTTCCTTGGCAGAAATGGTGACAGAAGGGAGGGAAGGAGAGGTCTTGCCTCCCTTCACCCCCTCTATGGCTCTGGAGGCTCCAGTGAGTGTGAAGGGAGAATGAAGCTCCAGGAGGGCGAAGGGAAGGGGCGAAGCTCCGGTGGCGCCGGGAGGGTGAAGGGAGGGGGCGAGTCTCCGGTGGTGATGGGAGGGCGAAGGGAAGGGAGGAGTAATCTAGCCTCCATTCTTCTTTCACCTCCCTATTGCTCCAGTGGTTCCGGTGAGTGCGAAGGGTGGGCGAAGGGAGGGGGTGAAGCTCCAGTGGCGATGGGAGGGTGAAGGGAAGGGAAGAGATTTCTTGCCTCCCTTCACCCCACCACTCCTGCCTCCAGTGGCTCCAGTGTGGATTCAGCCTCAGAGACTCTTCCTATTTGCTGCTCTTCTTTTAATACTGTATTGCAACACCAAAAGTCTAGCAAGCTCTTGAGGATCAAGGTGATAATCCTGGAAAACTGCACAGCATAGATGCCATGATACCAAACAGTACTCTCCCCAGCCCCACTTTTTGGAACTGGCCCTTTAGTTATCAATGAAATCACTAAATACCAAGTTCTCACTCTTTGGCCAAAAACTTCCATGATATCTGGAGAGAAGGTGGACGTGTTCTGGAGGGAATGTGTTTTCGGGGCACATTTTTAGGGGCATTATTCAAGTTTTACAAAGAGATGAGCATGGTTAAGGTCTCTCACTTTCTTTAATGATTAAAAAAAATGGCCACTCAAGCAGTGGGTTGGCTGAGAAAAACAACTTGTGTGGTTTAGAATGGTGGCACCAGACTCCTATAATTTTTTCCTTCCTGCTTCCTAATAGGCCCCCTTTCAAAGGAACTGTGTCTCAGCAAACTCTCTACTTGGATGGTAGTGTGGCTTTGTCAAAGTTCAAAATGTTCGCCTATATGGAAGCTGGTGTTTGGAATCATAAAGAAAAAGACTGTCTTCACATGAGGGAAAGCTAATTGCATATTTGAGAGGGAGGAAATATGGGGTCTGCTATCACTTGCTACATGATTAAAAGAGAAAGAGGAGAAGTGTATAGGAGGAAGTGAAGTCAAGCCTAACAGTTTGAGTCTGTGGGCAAGGAAACAACAAAAGACCTGGGACTTTATCAGATGAGGCTATAATTGCACAATTACGACATCACAGTTGTGGGAACCTGTTCACCATCGTTGTCCTCTTGTGGTTACGGTGTGCTCCAGCTACCAATAATGTGTCCCTTTTAATTGATGGGACAAGTCATCAATAGCTCTCATTGTTGCTATTTTTGTGGCATTGAAGAGCATGCAAAAACATGTTCCACTGCAATTGCAAGATTACAGCATGAATGGTCAGTTATCTTTCCCCCCTCCCTGTACCCAGTGAGAAAACTTCCAGGTGAGAATGTGAAAACAATCTACAGGATATTCTTTTAATGAATTGTCCTGTTTTGTTTGCACATTTTAAGGTTTGTTTAAGTGTTTATGTGTTGATTTAGTTTGTAAATTAAGGGAGATTTGGAGTTTTAAAGTGTGCTCATGTCTTCTCGTGAGAACCACCAACATCTTGCCCACACTAAATCATGGAAGTAAAATCCCATTCTTAAAGTGCTAGTGTTGGTCCTGCAATAATTCTGTGGTAATAGTATCACGCAGTTACGGTGACGTGCGATAATAAGTGTAATCATGCCACTATGAACATTATCAGATGGGGCCAAAATGCCCTGTTTCTGTCCCGCCACCTCCTCTCCCTTTCCTGCAACAGAATGGAGGTAAATGTTCACACACTTACCTCCATTCCACTCCAGGAACAGGCTCCCTGCCTCCTTGCCCAGCTGGCCGTAAATGCAGCCATCATAAGGCTGCCTTTACGACCAGATGGGGGAAATCCCACTCGTTCTCGCAAGAGAATGAGTGGGAGGGAAATTTAAAATACCCCCCCAGCTGTCAAGTCAAAAAATAAACAGCAAAAATTTTTTTTTTAAAAAAAAAAGCAACTCGAGGAGAGGGGGGAGAAGGGTGCCACTTACCTTGATGTCCAGATCATGGCAGGAAGTGATTGCCACAGAGCTCCTCTCCCGTGCCTGTCATCGCGGAACAGGGACGGGGATCTGTTTCCCATGTCCCTGATTCCGTGACAGGCATGGAAGAAAACGGAAAAGGGGTTCTATTCACAATGTTTCATCGTGAATAGAATACCCTGGGAGCAGGACGGGAGCAGGACAGGAACATCACGGAGGGGCTCAACATCATCTGGAAGGGAGCCCCTTTCTTGCCACTGTTTCATTCTTGCCCCGGAATATAAGCCCTGTCTGATAATCTCCTATGTTTCTGCTTTCCTCAATAGTGGAATTACAGTGTTTTTAGACACTAGTCTGATGAAGTCCTCAATATAAAAGATTTAGTACAATAGGGAAACACCCCAGGGACCCCTAAACACCTTTCTCTACCTCTTTTGCCCTCTTGAGGCTATGTACTCCAAACTGAAACTCTGTTCACCCCTAAAAATCCAAAATAGTCTGTATCCAATAAACGGGGAAAGGTCATATAAAGGTGAGGGGGACATTCACCCTGCCTTAGTTTCATATTCCCTAGAGGATACCATGCATAACTTTATTGGGCTGTTCACACAGCCCACAAAATGAGGCTTTGAGCCATGCTTTTATTGTAAAGGAATTCATGTAGTTAGAATTTGAGCCTAGTCCCACGCACTGTAGCTCAACATTTCAGTTTCACTGGCCAGATCATTGCGATGTCCACAATTCCTCTGTGTCGTATTACTTTCATTCTGTGACACAATCAAAGTGGAATGCAGTTCAGAAACAGAAAACCAGGAATAACATTGAAAATACAATAAAAAATAATGTCCAAATCCAAAAGGGACTGCACTGAGAACACTATATATGCACCTGGTATTTTCGGACCTCTCTCCTACTGCAGTCTGTCAGCCATCCTTCCCCCCTATTCCTGAAAGTTGGAGGGCTCTTCAGACTGGGATTTGAGTCAATACAAGCAAGTTCAGTCATATTGAGATATTAGCCACAGACAAAAAACAAAGCATGCATGCACAGAAGTGTTTTTCGTAAGCACACTGTGCTTTATGGATTCCAGCCAATCAGTTTAACCTTATTCAAATTATCCCTATAACCCCTTTTGAAACTCTAATGGAAAGAAAACTTTCTTCATGTTCTCTCTCTCCTACCACACTGGGTGGTTTGTTTTTAAATAAATGCAACAGTGAAGTCATTTAAAGAAAATCTAAGTTCTTTTTTCTCCAACACTGTTTCCAGTATTTGCATGTGAATATGAGCCACCCTGCTGTTTGATTAAACTAGAACCTTTTTTTAAAAAAAATAGGGCTATATGAATTCAGATTCATGTACTGCAGAGTCCTTTCCACTTGCATCACAAAGGTTGTTGGAGGAAAAATGATAATATCCTTGGCAGTACATGACTAATGAGAATATATATAGCACTTCTGAGAGAGCTCAAATGTATAATTATTGTGAGGATTTCACAGACACATAAATATAATGATCTTTGGGTAAGTAAATTGCTAGCTACCAATGAAATAAATATGGTCCCTTCAGAATTTGAAATCATTTGGTAATGTAGGTGGTGGGAAATGATTCACCTTAGCTGTTATCTCTGGAACAGTAATAGAGAAATATATCTGCCAGGGCTGGAGCGTTTACATTGTTCTTCATATCCTGTGGAGTTTGTCAGAAGATCTCTGGTCCCTGCTGGTTTTTAACCTCTTATTTTGATAAGCCACAGCACAGCATGAGTCAACAATGGGTTGGAGCAGCTAATATTGTTTACTGTGGTAGGCATTCTGCCCATAATATTTTTCCAAGAAGCACTGATGTTTTCAAAGGTCAGGTTGATGCTGAATTCACTGCTAAACATGATTTCATCTTCCTAAGAGTAACATGAATATAGAGACCTTGGGACAAAGGTTGAATTGTTTTTTGTCATCACTGAACAGATGAGAGCACATATTTTTACTTGACACAGCATAGTAGTCCATGCTTCCTGGGTCAAGGAAATCAGTTCCTTAACACATGTATAAAGTGAACTCATCTTGCCTGGATCTCATTACTGTAACTATTAGGAAAATGTTTTGTGCATGGACACTGTAACAGTCAACAGGCGATAAGGGACATATTTAAGATGTTGCTGGCAGGATTTCCCAGGCCAAGGCTGCAGGCACTTGCCATCTGAGTCATTAACTGGCATTATATGAAACCCAATAGAAAGTGCTAACTGACAGAGTCGGGAACACCTCCAGTAAAATATTATTCCTTGAAGTAGACTATCACTTAAAAATAACTTCTATTGTAAAAATAAAACAACCAATAAAGAGAAACAACAGAAGTCAAGTCAGCAAGCTTCAAACACAGCAGCATCAACAGAAACAAGTAAACAATTTAACATATATTTATAAAATCCTGAGGTGGATGAAGAGGTCTTCACCTGCTGCTGTAAAGTAGGTCTTAGGCAGCTCCTAAAGAGACCAATGAACAGGCCGCTGTTTTAAAAGGGGCTCTCAATAGTTGCCACCTGCCTAACTTTATAGGACAAGGACAGCTGGGGCAAGGGCTTTCTAACTGTCGATTTTCTGTCTTATGTGTGTGTTCCTTTTTGTGTGATGGATCTATGGATTGTAATAAACGAACAAACTTCTACTTACAGGGGAGTTCTGCCAATAAATACCAGGTACTGTTGGCTACATTTCAGAGGAAGGAACTGGCAAAACCACTCTCAATATTCTTTGCCTAAGAAAACACTATCAAATTCATCATGTCCCCATAAGTCAACAGATGACTTGAAGACACAGGCACCCCCCCATACACCTTGCATAAAGTCCCTGCTCTCTGATGGTACAAAAGGGAGCTGCTGGTTCCTGAGGGATTGCTGCCCCTCTGCTGTGGCAAAGCACTCATCTTCTTGCTCCATGGGTACTCCCTCTATAGATGATAGAGAACACTGAGCCCATTTTGGTTTTTTTTTAATTGCACATGCTAATATATTAATTCATGTTTCAAACTAAGCAATGTTACTTTTTAAAAAAATTCTGAGAGAGCAGATAACCTTTATTAGACTTTCTCATAATCCAGCACTTCTTTGTTTTTATTCTAATTTCCCTATAGGATTCCTTATTCATACTAATTCTTTCTTTTTTGACAACTCCTACAAGTTTCCATATACACACAGGCCTGTCCATGAGTATCTTCCCATCCTTTTTTTTCAAGTTGTGACAGTGCAGATCAGGCCATAGACCCAGCTCAGAAGGGTTAGATTGTCGCCAGTAAAAGTTGGTGAACAGTGATTACCCTCTACAGAATACAAACTGATGATGAATATCATTTCCATTGACAATAATACAAGCTTGCAAATAGGCACAGAAATGAATGCTCCATAAAACATATGTTCATGGGACTGATAAGAGATTAAGCAATTTAAAAACTAACATAGTTGATTCAATGATATTTACAATTCACATTTAGGGCTTGTTAAAATGGCATTTATTTCAAATATGGGGAGTGTTGTTACAGCATTTCTGATGCCTGTACTCCAGATGTGTGAGGTGGTTGGTCTATGAAGCTCTCGCTTGCCTATGAAGATAAGAAGAGGCAAATTGTTCTCCTTGCTACAATGGTGTGACCAGGGGAGAAGAAACCTACGCTCTTCCAGGAGACTGGGTTCTATAACAGTGAGCCAAGAACATGGCATATGGAGGCCCTCATCCAATCACAATCTTAGGCAGATTTGGGCAACTTACTTTTTAAAAGAATTTGATTAAAGCTGCAGTTCCAAATTTCTCAAACAAGTTAGCTGCCATTATAGTTACACTTTTAAAGTAACTCAGATTTCATAAAGCAACTAGTTCCCTTTTAGTGACTTAAAATTCAAAATGCTAAAAACTGTTGGTCTTTGCTACAGAGCAACTCTTTTCCTGTCCATGTTTTTTGCCTCAACACCCGCAAGGCACAGCACAAGCCTGTCCGTGAACCATGTGATATTCCCCCTTCAATATTTAATAATGGCACAACCCCTTAATTTTAAAAGTAACTAAAAGGTTACTCTCTCTCTCTCACTCATTCTGGCTTCTCTTTGCAAACGAAGATTCAGGAAGGACTCATCCTGCGCTTTCTGCAAGCATGCTGATGACTAAAAAGGCCAATCTGAGATAAACAAGTCCAGTTGCAGAAAGCACAGCAGAAGGTTTCCTTGGGTGATGTTTCCGGGTTGTGATTTTTTCTGCGTTGTCGTTTCTCTTCAAGACTTGTTTGGCATGAGTTCTCAAATAAGGCTGCAGCATTGTGGATAGTGTGTCTCCATGTCTCCCAATGTGAGGCCAGGGCGGACCATTGTTGGTGATCAATTTGGCCGAGCCTGAGGTGTTGTTTCAGGGAGTCCTTGTATCGCTTTTTTGGAGCACCCCTCTTACGCTGACCCGTGGTGAGTTCACTGTAGAATACTATTTTGGGGAGGTGATGGTCCTCCATCCTAGAAACATGCCCTGCCCAGCGCAGCTGTGTTCTCAATATCATGGCCTCAATGCTGGTGATCCCTGCTTGCTCAAGGACAGCAACATAGGTCACATAGTCAGTCCAGTGTATATTTAGGATTGTGCGTAAACAGCGCTGATGGAAGTGTTCGAGGAGTCGTAAGTGGTGGCGATAGGCGACCCATGTTTCAGACCCGTAAAGGAGAATAGACAGTACAATGGCTCTATACACACAGATTTTTGTGTTTCGCCTCAGGTGTTTATTACCCCAGACTCTTTTGTAAAGTCTTCCAAATGCGCTAGGTGCCTTTGCAATCTGTGATCGATCTCTTTGTCAATCTTGGCATCTGAGGAGAAGATGCTTCCCAGGTAGGTGAACTGCTGAACGGACTTAAGCACAGAGTTGCCAACGGCAATGTGGGAATGGTGGTGTTCGTCCTGTGGTGCAGGCTGGTAAAGAACTTCTGTTTTCTTCAGGTTGACTTCCAGCCGAAACAGCTCTGCAGCTGTTGAGAAGCAGGATGTTAGGCGCTGCAGAGCTGCTTCTGTGTGGGCAACAAGGGCAGCAAAGAGCAGCTGATGAACTAGATAGTTTAGAGTCTTAGTGCGAGCCCTCAGATGGCTTAAGTTAAGCAAGCTACCATCAGTATGGTAACGTATATAGATGCCGTCATCTTCTTCGAGCTCTGCCGTAGCCCTTTGGAGCATCATGCTGAAGAAGTTTGTAAATAAAGTTGGCACACTGCAAAAGGAGTGACATTATCTCTCATTAAGTGGCAATCAACATGATTTATGTATACCGTTATTGCTGGGAACTAACTTAATTATTGTTGTGTGCCTTCAAGTCATTTCCGACTTATGGGGACCCTATGTCTATGAAAGCTGCCAACTGGATGTATGATAAGATGGAGATACACAAGAAGCAAAGCTTTGCAAGAACATGGAAGCAATGCAGAAGCACAGTACCAGTCCAATAGCAGAAACCAGGGGAAGCCAAAGATCCAAGAGTTCAGAGAGCATGTCAGTGAGTTCAGTCCAGGGTCAAGAGTTCCAGCAAGCAGGTTAGTGAGTCCAGTCCAAGGTCAAGAGTTCCAGGTAAATCCAAAGTCTAGGAGGCAAGGTTTCAGGCAACAAAATAGTCAGAGTCAGATGCTTTCACCAGGGAACGCAGATAGGCTCTGACGAAGAAGCTCAGCGTCTCACAGCTATTTATGTTGGCCCAGCTCCTAATCACAGCTGTTTGGTGATTGCTGAGAGTTTCTCATTTAATCTCTGGAATCGCTGAAGACACACCCTTTCTGATCTTTTCTGACTGAAGGTAAGTACCTGTTCTTCTATGTCGCCCAGGCCTGGACCCTGTGCTGGGGGAAGGCTAGGCTGCTGAGACATGGGCTCTGCTGTAGTTGGCATAATAGGGCTAGGTTCTGGCGCAGCCAGCTCTGCTGGAGCTGACTCAGCCCCCTCATCTCCTGAGTCCTCTGAATCCTCAGCCTGGCTGGCCATGACACCCTAAGGCAAACCTATCATGGGGTTTTCTGAGGCTGAGAGTGTCTGACTTGCCCAAGGTCACCCAGTGGGTTTTCATGGCCAAGCAGGGATTTGAACCCTGGTCTCCATATTCATAGTCCAACACTCAAACCACTAGGCCATGCTAGCTCCCTAAAGGACTTAATTACAATTAACCAACAATTAGTTATTTTTAGTTACTGTAGTTGTCACACTACTTTCAAGCAATGAATAGGCAACAGTCTCCATGCAGCATCTAAATTGTAGATGCTCTGAGAAATTTTTGTTATACATATGCCTACAAATGCTCTAAAGTTAGTAAATAAATAAGCAAACAATAGCAGCAGTTGATGAGAATCTGCAGCCTGATCACATCAACAGACAAAGCCTGATAGTTCAGCAAAATCTACACACCCGTGAGGACACGCAACCATCTCAGTTATCTGTAGGTCTTCTCTGCTCAATCTAGTAATGATTTTGTTGAGCATGGAATGTTGAAAATTTTGTGTTCATTATATTGGATTCCATTGTTACAGCCAGATGTTCTTACCACCAAAATATTGTACAGCAACCTTTCTTTCCAACAATTCTGAAAATGTCAAGGATTTTTAGGCACTGAGGAAATTATCTTTAAATTATATAGCTGCCAACAGGAAAAAAAGTAAAAGCATGGCTCTTGCCATGCATATACTTAATCAAAACTGTAACCTAAAATAGATAGGTTTAGTATAAATTATGGCATTCTCTGTCACAATTATTTTTAAACATTTGGCTCCATCAAATTTCCTTTTTCACATACCACACTTGGCAATTTCAGTCCCAGTCCACATTACAACTCTGCTTCAATATAAATCAAAATTAAAACAGAAGCATAATTTTTCAAATTTGCTTTTACTGATAATTTTGCTTAGTTTACAAAGCAATTCAGACAATGAATAACGATCTCTAGAAAAATACATTTATATTTATTCCTGCAAAATTGCAGAGAATGTTATCTTGTCTTCATTTCCCCTGATGTTAACATTCACCACATTTTGAAAAAGAAAAAAGAAAAAGGAAATATGTTTTCCTTAAGAGGAAAAGTAAAAGCAGGGAGAAGAGACAACAGAGCTAAGCACAGTGAAAGTGCTATCCCTAAAACAGATATAGAAGAGGCATCAGCTCAAACACCTGTTTTCTTAAATGAAAATATTTCACTGGTTGCTAAAGCAGATAGTTCCAATAACCCCATTTTGTGGCTCAGCGGGAATCTAGCTTGCCAAGACCATAATGCAATCCACTTAGCAATCAAAGCAGTTCTAGCAAACCAAGCTTATTTACCAAGGGTTCTGATATTTGGAAAATAACCCAGTACTAACACAACCCACTACTGCTATGTGAGTTATATATACTGCAGAAGGTGGCTAAAAGCAAGTTGATCCATCCTACTATTTTTGTCCTTTATGAATTAATTATCTTGCATCTACAACATCTACAGCATCTACATACAGAACAGGCCTGCTTCCTGGAGCATCATGATACCAACAACAAAGTATAGTAATTCCAGCTTTGGAAAAATGCATGAAGATAAAATAAACTCTGGAAACAATATTTAATTGAGATAACTTCAATCAAATGTGAAGAAAGGAAAGTAGTTCAATGAGATTTTCTGTGGATGAATAATGGTACTTAGTTCCTAGATCTCAATTATGCACAAGTGCTAGATTAGTACCTTGCTCAGTTAATCCTATCATTATAAAATCATAGGATCTCAGAGCTGGAAGGAGCCACAAGGGCCATACAGTCCAACCCCCTGCCATGCAAGAATATGGGCTAAAGAACTCCTGAAAGGAATTCCACCCTCTGTTTAAAGACCTCCAAAGATGGAGAGTCCATCTCGCCCTGAGGCAGTCTAGTCCACTGTCAAACAGTAAAGAAATTTATCCTAATGTTTACTTGGAATCTCTTTTAATTTGAATCCATTAGTTCATGTTCTAATCTCTGGAGCAGCAGAACACAAGGTTGCTCCATCTTCTACATGACATATATTTAAACATAGATATTATGTGGTTGCTCTGTTTCCTCTTTTCCAAACTAAACATACCAACTCTCTAAAGGCTTGACTAAACAGGGGGTAAACATTTGGCTGAGATTTGGACTACTTTGGCCTGGAGCTGTGGCACATTAGATTCAGGCTACTCTGGCCTGGATTTAAGTACCACACCTGCCAAAGCCCAAATCTGCATTGGGTTTGCATCCATTCAAAGCTGTCACTCATGCTTGACTCTAAACTCTGGGAAAAGCAAGGTGCCAGAGGTAGTCACTGGTGGTAGCCACCTCTCTGAAGCTAGAAAGAGTGGCTACCATTGTTGCTTTGCTTTTACTGGAGCTCAGAGGGGCGAGGGAAAAGCAAAGCCCCAATGGTAATTGCCCTCTCTAAGCCAGATTAGGTGGCTAGTTCCACGATGGTGGGGTGGGTGCCCAATCTGGCTTCACAGAGACAACTACCACTGGTGCTTTGCTTACAATCACCCCTCTGAGCTCCGGGAAAAGCAAACGGCCAGCAGTAGCCACCCTCTCTGATGCCAGATGGCTACTGCTGGGGCTTTGATTTTCTGGCACACCTCCAAGATCTGCGAAAAGCAAAGTGCTAGCGGTAGCCACCCAGTGTAGCTTCAGAGAGGGTGACCACCACTGGGGCTTTGGTTTTCCCAGAGCTTGGGCGGGTGATTGTGAACCAGAAAAGCAAAGCCCCAGTGGTAGTCACCTTCTCTGAAGCCAGAATGGGCAGTTAGCATTGCAAAAGTGAGGTTCGCCTGGAGTTCTGACCTCAGAAACATGACTACCGCTGGGGCTCTGCCTTTAGAATGAGAAGTGGCACCAAGAAAAGAAAAACTTGTGGAGCCTTAGGCAGTGCTTGTCCTTCCTCTCCTCCCCACCCCCTGAATCCAGCTGAGGTGGATGGTTCACATGGCAGTTTTCTCTGGAGTTTCCAGCAAACTCTGAAGAAAACTGTCAGCTTTCTAAAACCTGGATTAAGGGGGGTATTCCCTGAGGTGCACAAAGGGTCCTACAGTGTGTGTCACTATTGCACCAGATCCGGAGGGGGGAAGTCATATATCATTTGGCGTTATTGGGCCAAATTTGGGGGGGGAGGATTTGAGATTTGCAACAGGTGGAGACAAACTAAGTTGTTTCTCATAAGGTTTCATGTTCAGACTTTTGATCGTCCTGGTTGCCCTTGTCTGGACACATTCCAGCTTATCAGTATCCTTGAACTGTGGTGCCCAGAACTAGACACACTATTCCAGGTGAGGTCTGACCAAAGGAGAATGTTGATTGAATCAATTGCAGATGGTTATTGTTACATAATAGAAAGAATCAACAATGGGTTGAATAGAGTTTTTAAAAACCAATTAATTCCTGTTCAGTAATATTTAAAAACTAGAAAATGTTACTTGTTAGAATAATAAAAATACCTTCATTCCCAGTAGTTACTTTTGAAATGGGACTTCATTGTGGGTTTGTTACCAAAGGGGAAAAAGTAACATTTTACAGGTAACTGTTACTTGTAACTTATTACTTTCAAACTGTGGAGCCGGAAATAAAAACTTGTCAGCTAAATTCAGAATATCCAGAAATTGGCAAGTTGCAAGGTATTGTCATCCAAATATCAGATACAACATTTCCTTTAATTCCACAAAGAAAGGTAGTAAATTTTGATTACTTATTAAAGTATGAAAAGTTGTATGTACCTTTATTAAGGAGTGTATGTACAGTAGGATCCCTGTATCCACTGATTCATTATCTACTGATTCAATTATCCATGGGACAGAAAACAGCACACCTACCATAGAGTCTTCCTAGAAAATGTGTCCTCTCTAGCCATTTTCTAGGTCCTCCAAGGCAACTCTATGGTATTTTAAACTGGAAGTCCCATTATTTTCAATGGCGTTCACTATTATTCACAGCTTTCAGTATCCACGTCCCGCCCCCCCCCCGAACCAATCCCCAGCGGATATGGGGGTCCTACTGTACCTTTATTTAGGAGTAAATCACTAAGAAGCTTAAGTCCATATAAATATTTTTTTAGTGGAACTTTAAAAGTCCTCCACTGATACATATGATCAGATTGCTGTATATGGACATGCATATATGGTTCATAATTTCAGATCATGGCCATCTGCAAACATCCTGCAGTCTCAGCATATGACATAGTAAAGATCAGAGCTTGGTAAAGTTATTTTTTGGGTGTACAGTTCCCAAAATTCCCCAGCCATCATAGGAGATTTTCAGACAGGCAAAAATCGCTCTTTGCCGCGCGAGCAGCCTCCCGAAACTGCTGCGCGGCAAGGGTCTTCTTCGGACGACGCTGTGCCTCTGGCGAAACCGTCCGTGTCACTTCCGTGAAGCTTGGGACGGCTCCGCGTCATATTTCAATCACGGAGGCTGCCGTGATTGAAATATGACGCGGAGCCGTCCCAAGCTTCACGGAAGTGACACGGACGGTTTCGCCAGAGGCACAGCGTCGTCCGAAGAAGACCCTTGCCGCGCAGCAGTTTCGGGAGGCTGCTCGCGCGGCAAAGAGCGATTTTTGCCTGTCTGAAAATCTCCATAGTCTCTGTCATGCTGGTTGGAGGAAAGTAGCTTTTCCAAGCTCTGATAAAGAGAAGTAGAATGGTAAAATTCAATGAAGGTGCACTATAGGTCTAAAGAATGCCTTTTAACATACTTGCAATATCCACTGAGGGTTCCAGAGAAAGATAATAAATGTCAAAGGAAGTAAATTCCACCTTCTTTGGACTGGTAGCTGCCATTCAGGAAAAAGAAATGAATGCGTAGGCTTGCCATTTTTATCCAGGAGAAATTGTCTAAGTAGTCTATCATGCTTATGAAAGAATACCACTGGTGTAAAAAGTGGCAAGTCATGAAGAATATAGACTAAGCAGGGTTATACATTAAGCTTAGCAATGGCAAATCCTCTGTCCCTCTCCCTGCACCCGTCCCTATGTACACTCAAGTGATACATTTGTCTAGGTTTAAAACATACTTGAGAAATTATATTGCCCACATTAGGTCAAACAATAGATTTAATGATTCTCAGGACCTCTGTATCTAGAGATTTCAGTTCTTATAGTTGCCAGAAAAATGGAAAATTAGCAAAAGTGGGACTCTGCTATATCTATTTTTTTAAAACTGAATTTGCTCGCTTTTCACCATTAGTGTGGATTTCATTGTTATGCTTTACTAAGCAATTTGCTTAGTAATTTTCCCTTTTGTTTTCCCAGCTCAATGTAATCTGCAAATGAAATGAGGTCATTTCAACTTGATCTCAGTGGAACTAAAGTGTAAATATGATGGCCTGTGTGTTAGCAATATAACCAATGCCTATAGATTATGTTAAATGCCTGGTTTGACCCTCCATCCCCCCCTTCCCACCCACCCTGCCAATTTAAACAGCAGCCACAATAGGGAACTGACCTTGGGACTGTAGTACAGGTGGAGAGTTTTTGAAACAAGAGTCCTAATAAAATCCCGTTTTTATTCAGTAGGCAGGCTGTCATTGGAAACTGGGACATATTCTAGGAAGCAGATTCAATTTACTGGGTAGGAAATTGTTCATTCTACATGAATTGAGAACACGGTTTTTATACTTTTCAAAAGTGTGTTTCAAAACTGGCCACTTTTACTTTGAAGAAAGGGCAACTACAAAGTCTTGATCCAGAATGCATTCCCATGTCAGTTTCCTAGCTGTCTCTTTCCTGGCTGCTATTTGTCCGTGAAAATGCTGCTTGCAGGAAACTGTTCCTTTGGGGATAGGTAGTAGCATACTAGGGAAAGGGGAGATTTTCAGTAGGAGTCAATGCAAGACTTTCAGTCTGGATTGTGAGTTCAGTTCCTGTCAGGAGCAGGTCATTCCTGCCATTCACCCCACCATTTGCTATTTGCAAGTTTATGTGAGGGTTGAAGTGCCTCCCTGAATTGCTCCCCTTTGTAATGGTAAAGGAGTGAACAACTGGTATCGTTGGAAACAGGTCAAATGGTAAAGAATTCAAAGTAACAAAAGGTGTGTGGGGGAGCAAGGGGGGGAGGATTTTAAAAAGTTTAAACTGACCAATGGATAAAAGCCACATAAGGCTGGACTGTTTGGAAATACTTTTATATCTCTTTATTTTCTTTTGTTCTTCATTCTAAGCAACAACCTTGAGCTAGTAACTCTGTAGCTACTCTATTTGTAATAACGCTTTCTGGGTTTTTTTAAAATCTGAAGCTGTTCCATGTTAAGTCTATAGAAGATAGCTTATGACATGGCAGATTTTTCTTCAAAATAAAATAAAAAAAAAATAAAACAAAATAAAATTGGACCATTTAAGCATGCTTTTATGTGAATGTGTGCCAAATATGACATGTACTGTGTTCCCAGGGGTGCAAAGAGTGAGGTGGGAAATAGGAAAAACTGTCCTGGCACCTCACAAAGTCAAAGCCACCTGGTGTATTGGTTACTATTGACTAAAGTTAGTGAACAAACAAGGCTCTACCCAACCAGCTTTCAATCTTCAGGGCAATGGCTTATCAAGTCCAGGAGGAAGCCTATTTTCAAAATTCTTGCTGGTGAGCAGGAATATTACAGTGTTAATTACTATAGATTAGGAAAAACAACAGCCTTGAGTGAGAGGAAGGGAGATGCACACTTCAACAATATATACTGAACTCCATAATATGTTGATTATGCTGATATTCCAAGTAATTAAATATGCTGTTATCTCCTGACAGCATTACAGGGATTCAGGGCTGTTTTTCAACCCAAGTCCCATGCCGACCTTGTAAAAATAATAATGATATCAATCAATTTATAGCTCGTAGAAAATTTTACATTTGCAGAAATGGAGGGTCAAAGTTTTATGTCTTCACTGCTCCCAGTATTTCTGGGATTATTCCAGGTAAAACCTAAAACCATCCACATCATCTGCTTGAGTTTCATTGGATGTCTGTAGACCCCTGGCTCCCTCATTGCCTCTCAGAACATAAGACACCATGATTCCAAGTTCAACATCGTCAGTTCCTCCTCCACCAACTTCTTGTAATATCTTTCTTGATAAAGAGATCTCAAGAGCTTACATTCATTTCGTGCCCTTCTGGTTGATCCAGTGGCTGCTTGTAGCTCCCATGTCAGTTGGGCAATGAATTTGCTGAAAGTTTCAATCCGACCTTTAAAGGAGCTCTCCAAAATGCTAAACTATTTTGGGGATTTGGGCCCCATCTATACGAGGGGGGAAATATGATCTGCTCTGAAGAAATAGCAATTTGCTGTGCTGGGACCTGTATTAATGGTTAATAGAGCCCCCATAAAGTTCACATGCCCCCTAGCCAAGATGGTGGCTGCGAGTGAATTACTCACACTTTTACATCTGCCACTGCCAATTTTTTTTATAATTTTTTTTTACCATGGTATACACAAGCAATACAGTACTTCATTTACAAAAGAAAAAAAATATAGAGGAAAAGATCACCATTTTATCACCTTATCAATCTCTTGCTTAGCCAAAAACCCAACATGGCAACAGCAGGTGCTTTCCCTGTTTGCAAGACCCATGCCCATGCTCGTCCAGCCAATCAGCTTGCACTGCCTCAGTGCAGTAACGTGAATACAATTGTCTTAACAATTGGACATTTGCATCCCCTATGGAGCTTTTTAAAAACTCTGGGAAAAGCTCCAAAGACTTCCCTTTGGAGCTTTATGGTGGATTTGACTCCCCGCCCTTCCGAATAAGATGTGTCAATGCAAATGTCCATTTAGACAGATTGCCTTCCATGTGGTTTCTATGAGGATTATTTTCACCGTTTAGACAGGACCATCATTCAGCATTTTGGATACCTCCTGCAAAGTGTAGTCTAAAACTGATGGTGGATTTAGTATACTGTACTACTGATATAGGATACACCAGACACTGTTGAGTTGACCTTCTGAAGGTATTACACCAAAATAGATTTTGAAATGTTTCTTATGGCCAACTTCACTTTTCTGAAGTTGAATTTATGTTAACAATGACTAATTTGTCCCATTGATTTCAAGCAAGCCTATACAATGTGCTTAGAAGTGTGCCCCACTGAATTTAATGGAACTTACTTTCAGATAGGTGTTTTAGGACTACAGCACTAATCTGGGTCCAACCCATAGAAATTTTCTTTTCTTTGCCCTTACAAGTAAAATTGTGTATATGATCATTTATAATGAGTATAAACATCCTCCCCCCCACCCCACCCGGTCACTATTCAACCAACATTTGCAATAACAATAATGGTGTGCAATAAAAAGGAAGGAAGGGAAAAGAAGAAAAAGAAGTATCTTTACCCATAGCAAATTATTCATTTCTCCCATTCATCTCATGCACAATGCAATCCAACTGGAAAAAAGCACCCAGCCATGCACAGAGTAATTGTATTAATCAGCTCCGACTTTCTCCTGGCACCATGATACAATGTTGGGTTGACAACAATCATGGGATGAAAAGGTGATGGAATCCAAATTACAATGAAATTTGCTACAATTACAGTGAAATTTATTTTATTTTATTTTTTAAAAAATCCAGGAATGTACTATTAATTGTTTAGTAACCCACATTCTGTTTCTACAAAGAGCTGACACCTAGGTTCAGATAAGACGTTTGATCCTGACTTCAAGTAGCAAGTTGTCATACCTCAGCTGTTCTGGCATTTGGTTTATGAACAGATGGAGAAGACTATCCATAATAATCTGGTTGGCCCAGAAGCAGAAATAATGTCTATTGGAATCCTAAGTGGCTTGCTGGCTGAGTTCTGTAGCATAGGATTATTATTAGCATTGCTTTCAAATGCATCACTGCCTGGTTTTGAAGAATTTATTCTGCTGTGGTAGGCTTTCTATCATTTAAAGCTATAAACAGAGCACTGTGAAAAATATAGAGCTAAATCCAAGTTGAATATGATTGCCGGGTCAGCAGCATCCCATCCTCTAAGATTCCAGGATGAAATTATTATTATTATTATTATTATTATTATTACCACCAGAGATCAGAGGAAGGGCCCTAGTGATGTCATAGAGTGGACCCTTGTTATGTCATAGGGTTGATGCCTTATGATCTCACACCAGTAAGGCAGACAAGAGTGGGCAGATGGACTGGAAATGCTTCTGGTTATGGAAAAGGGTATGAGGGCAGTCTGAATAACTGGGCCAAGCCTTTATGTAAAACCTAGCTAACCAAGTAATACAGAACCCTGGTGTGACGAGTGAGTGAAGAAATGCTGCTGAGTGAACCGGAAGAGAGCATGAGGGAGCCAATCCCATAGTAGGAAACTGTAATAGGAAGGGTTTCTGAGAGTTTGAAAGATGTGTATGACAGTTGAGAAAGTCAGTTTTTTTTGTTTTGCTTTTGGGTTCAGGTAAGTGGTGACTGCTTTTGGGTTCAGGTAAGTGATGACTGTGTGCAGTATGGTCTGTGCGTGAGAGAGTGTTGAGGCTGGATGGATTATAGAGTGAGTGGAAATTAAGAGCATAAGAAAAGAGTGATTGAGTCTGGTGTTTATCTGATTTTATTATTAAGGGCGCAAAGAATATTATCTGATCTTATATATGTAATTGGTTGCCACAGAGTGGGACTAAGAGAAATCCAGCAATTAACAAAGTTGGAGGCACAGTATTGAAGCAATGCTGTTACAAACATGCAGTTAATAAACCAATCTTTGAGTTTTGTTTATAAAGCCCAGACTCATTGTGAATTATTTCCCTCACTGACAGCTATTTTAGGCATGCTTACCAATAGAGTCCACACAATCATATATTCTATCTGCACAAAGTCAGACCCTAGTCCAAAGAAGGGATAAGGGTAATCTAAAAGGAAGGTGGCAACGGAGAGGTAGCCAGGCTGAATAATTGGGTAAATTCGGCTGGTGTGTCCTCTCCACACCTGGAACCAGGAAAAGAAAAACCCAAAGCATTTGTGGCAGATGGCAAAATGGACCAAGTAGCTGCTGTAGTCACCACCATTCCTACCAGACCTCACTTTCCCCTAGGCCTTACCTGCAGCCCAGATAAGATATGGGAAGTTTTCCTATTGCTGCTGTGCCCCTGTGCTGCTGGTGGTGCTTGTGGAAAGCTCACTGCCAGCTCCTGGGGATTCCACCCCCCACCCCCCCGCTAGGCCTTGCGTTTTGTACAACAAGAAGGTTCAGAATTTAAGACACTGGCATTGTACTCCTCGACTTGCTCCAAATGGAACAAAGAGCCCAAGTGCATGCACCCATCATTTTTTTCTCCAGTCACTTCCCCTCACCCCTGGCTTTTTTACAAACGTGAAAGACACCAACAGGATTCCAGCTCTAATGTCACAAAAAAGGTGCAGAGTTTAATTTGGTATTAGGTTTTTCATGGTTTTTTTCCAGGCTTTGAGGCCGTGTTCTGGAAGAGTTTATTTCTGACGTTTCACCTGCATCTGTGGCTGGCATCTTCTGAAGATGCCAGCCACAAATGCAGGTGAAACATCAGGAATAGACTCTTCCAGAACACGGCCTCACAGTCCAGAAGAAAACCACGAAAAACTTAAGGATGCCGGCCATGAAAGCCTTCGACTTCACATTAATTTGGTATGCTTGAGGTCTTCCAGACTGGTGATTTTGTGCCAATTTATATCACACCACTTAATGTTGCTTCTTGACACTACTTGTTGCTTCCACTTCCAAAAAATCTCCCGACCTTAAAAAAAAACACCCCAAACTCCAACTTCAATAGTAAGGTGGCACATTTGGGGTCATTTGTAGTTGTCTTGCTTGTGACATGGGTTGAGACATTAGACAACCCCTTCAAATCATACAGATGTGTTAGCAGATTGTTGTAATCCTCATACAGTCTCCTTCTGTTTCTACTCCAGTGCCTGCTTAATTTTTTTCAACACCCCCCCAAACCCTCTAGAGGTATAATGCAAAAGTAAAATTATAATGGAGCTATACCTGTGTTTCTTTTTGCAGGGCAAGACCACTGCCACCCCTCCCTCCACAGATGGTCTCCTCTTGTTATCTTGCTTGAAGGAAACAAAAATAGGAATTACACCATTACAGTTGACCACTTTTGCACTGTAGCTTTAGAGAATTTTTTTGAGGGGGAAACCAACTCTACCACATTAGCACAAACATAGGAGGTTCCTGTGCTTGGAAAAAGCAGCCACCACACACACATGAACACACACACCACACGTGTCAACCTGAGCACTGACACACACCTTTTCCCCATCCCTGCAGCTTTAACCCAAGTTGAAATTGACTACTATGGAGTTGAAATTGACTAGTGTGAGAGGTGGGGGAATTGATCCTTCTGAGCACAGGAGTCTGCAGCTTTATTGTTAAGGCTCTAGAGCAAGGGTTCCCAGTCTTTGGTCATACAGGCACTTTGGACTTCAACTCCCAGAAACCTCAGCCAAGATGACCAGAGCACAGGAATCTAGAAGCTGAATTCCCAAACATCTGGCAGACCATAGGCTGAGAACCACCACTCTAGCGACAGTTTTAAAAAAATAATGATAAAAAACCCTTGGCCAGAACCCTCTACGCACTATGTTACTATGTAACTACAGTAGCACCCCCGTATCCATGGGGGATTGGTTCTGCCCCCCCCCACAGATAGTGAAATCTGCAGATAATAGCAAATGCCACCATCTCCCCACCCACAGCTAACGGAGCCCTCCCAGGGGGGAAGGGAGGGGCAGGAGATCCCTCCTTCCTCCCCACCCCCCATCACCATGCCCCCCACCACCGTGAACAGAGCTCTCCCCGGGGGAAGGGAGGGGTAAGAGATCCCTCCTTCCCCCCATTGCCAACCGCAAATAATTGAATCCACAGTTGGCAAATCAGCAGATACGGGGATGCTACTGCATTTTAGTTATGTAGCTACTGTATGTAGTAGCTGGCCGGACTCCATCAATTCCCACTTACCGGTCAGCAGCTGCTGCGATCAACAGGAGTCTGTTCCCCTGTCACTCAGGAAGTGACTGGCGAATGTCCCTATCCTTTCACACAAGCAATCTCCATGGCAATAGGCAGAAACAGGGTCCCTGTCGCAATCCTCCCTCACAGTGGAGATTGCTCGCATGGGGGTAGTGACAACATCAGTCAGCCGCTTTCTGAGCAATAGGAGAACAGGCCCCCATCACTCGCAGTGGCTGCTGACTGGTAAATAGGTATTGGGGGACTTCTGTGATCCCTATGTATCCCCTAAACGATGGGATAAATAGGGATCGTGATTATGAAGCAACCACGAATGCGTAACTCTCAGTTACACATTCGTAGCTACCCAACAGAATTCTGGCCATGAAAAGGAGATATTGGAGGGGGGAAGAGAATTAGGGAAGAGGGTCCTGATCAAAGGGGGGGGGATTAGTTGGATAAAATAAGCCTTGCCTTTCAGGTAGGAACAACACACTTTCAGGTAGAAACAAGACTTACAAAGGAATTCCTCCCAGGGACATGGGGATTTCCAGCAGCAGTTAATGGCCCATCAACCAACCATTAGCCAAATAGACATTAACGAGCCTTGCATTTCTATACCCAGAAACTAACATTTCAATTACACAAATTTACATATACTCCCCAAGAGGGAGTCACAGCATATGTAAGTCCACATACACTCCTACCCAACCATTCTCTGAAGATGCCAGCCACAGATGCAGGCAAAACATCAGAAAGAAATTATTTCAGAACATGGTCTCACAGCCTGGAAAAAACCCAAGAAAAATCTACACTGTAGAATACTACAGAAGAAAAAGAGAAATATCCTGAAACATTGCATGAATGACAAAACATTGTTTGAATCTTTTCTTTTTTTAAAAAAAATAAAGTGGGTCATACTGCAACAAATACTACACCTTGTGACACATTTGCTCCATCTGGAAAAGCCTTAACTCAGGTTTTCTGTTGTAAATAATGTACACAGGATATTTATTCAGAATTCCTAACTGTATTGTATGCTGCCATAAGAGGGACAACACGTCACTCTTTTAGACCTTTCTCTTCCAAAACTTTTCTCCTTAATCTTGGCTTTTGTCCGTTTACCTGGTGAAAGATTCCCATGGTACACTTGGTATTAGTGTTAAGAAGAACTTTATATAGTCAGTGTTAACACTGTTAACTACTAAGAAGTATCTGGGTTTTTTTTTTAAAAAAAATCTGTTGCTTATACAAGCTAAATGTGGTGGGTATCATGTGGATCATCCGTGATCTGTACTGGCATTAATTTAACATACAGGCCACCAGGCACAGCTGCTTAATGTTTTACTGAAATTAATTGAGGCTGCACAGCAGTAATGCTTGGTGGAAGGTATGCTACACTCTCAGACTGCAAGTAACGTTACCCTTTCCACTGAAGTGCAGTCATCCTCACTCATTTGTATGACTGGGAAGGAGTTTCTTGCCTTTAACTATCTTGAAGAAGTTTTTTTTTTAATGTTTGGTGTCTTATTACAAGAAAGTAAACATATTCCCATTTGATTCCCTTTAGAGCGCTTTTCATCACGAGAGACTGAAGCTTGAACTGGGAACCTTCAGGTCTGTGTGAGACTGACCCCCGTGGGACCCTATAGCAGAGATACACCAAGAAACACCTTCCTGTCAGTGAAGTACTCCTGGGGCCTGAACTGGCCTCTCCTTCCCACACTGGCTATGAAATGTTTCCTGTTTTGATTAGGACATTGCCTGAGCAACAAAGACAGACCAAGGACTTTATCAAACCACCCCCCCTTTTCTGTTCTTTTGCCAGCATAATTTGTGATGGTTTTGTGCCGGCAAAAGAACCCCCTTTACCACACTTACCTTGCATCCCATCCAAAGGCAGCCCCAGCAATGACTGAGGAGTGAACAGAGCTCCATTCACTTCCTGGAATGAAATCCCACGGATTCTTGCGAGAAGATGCAAGCATGGGAAATTCAAAAATAAAAGCAAAAATACACAAAAAGTTCACAAAAGCACAGGTGCACACTTTAAAAGTCCCAAGTAAAAAGGGGAGGTTAATAAAAAGAGTGTCACCTATCTAGATGTCATGATCTCACCTGGAAGTGTTCTGGCTGGACTGGCCATTGACTCTGTATTCACATGGGGGGGAAGGCACGAGCTTTCAAATGCCAGCAGTGCCAGCAAAAAATTGCCACAGATGATCTATTGATGGCTTGTCCTGTCAATAAAATAGAATGGCTTTTGTACAAGACATAAACATGAAAGGATGTCATTGTCTGGTATGTGCGCCCTTTTGCGTTTATGTGGCATCGTTATGACGCTGTATTTGATGTTTCTGATAAAGTCCCAAGTAATTCTGCAGTCTGAGGCTAAGGACAAGATTATGATTGTTCTCTTATTTCATTTACAGAAAGTGACTACCAGTCACAGCTGGTGGCTCCTATGTGAGTGGGGCAGTGAATCCAGTCTGGATTTTGGTCTGAACTTTAAAGGAGCTACCTATTTGGGAGTGGGATATGGCATCTTAGATAGCTCCTTTAAAGTTCAGACCAAAACCAAGACTGGAATAACCTCACTGACATGAAAGCCACCAATACTGACTACCTTTCCAGTTAATTGGAAACGGCAATGGCATCTTCTGACATACCTAAGGGCAGTAGAATAGCTTAGGGGATCAGGACAGGCTATGTGGCACATGTAGCTCTGTCCTCCAAGAAAGGGGAATGAATGGTTTGGAAATTCAAAAGGAGCAGCCAGCAGACTGTCAGTGCAGCCCCAAGCATTTGCCACCTGAGACAACTGCTTCATTGTGCCTATCATGCATGCCAGCCCTGGTGAGCAACATGGTATTCCTGCCTCTGATGTAGTTCTGAATGTTTCTCTATACTAATTCTCTGACTTAACTTCCAGCTGTTTTTCTGACAGCTGCTTATGGCACAGCCCTAAAGTACTTACTGTCCTTAGCATGAGTCTAACGTGGCTTATTATTCTCATACACAATGAAGATCTGAGGATAAGAAATAGGCACAAAGTATGCCTCCCAAGGAGGTGGAATGTAAATCCAGGCCTCTCAAAACAAATCACCAATTGATTTGATCAAAGACATTATTTAAATGAACCAGTGGGGGGAAAGTATACATATTTCAATTCTTCCAGTCTAGCAGAGCTTTCCGTTGTCTAAATATGGAGTTATTCAGGACAGTCTTAATTTTCTTTCACGTATAGAATTTTTTTTTAATTTCCCTACCCAACTTTTTAAAAACACTAACAGAACAAAATACCACAGACTCTGCCATTCCCTCATCAACAGTTACTCAGACTTACGTAGATTGCCAGTGCTTAGCGCTGATTCAGACTTTATGAATTAGCTCTGATATGCACAAAATACTGCTGACATGAGTAATCTATTGATACAAGACAAGCAATTTCTATGCATGGAGGAAGCAGAAATCCCTTTTTACAGAAGCTGCTGCAGCACAATATCCATGAACAAGCTTTGTGGACATTATGCTGCTCAGGTGAGTTAGCCTAGTTATTTGACTATATCAGATGAGTCAGAAAAACATCCTGTCAACCTTCATGATCTGTTGCAATTATACACACACACATACACACACTAGCTGTACCTGACGTAGCATATGCCAGTGGTATGTTAAGGTTGAGTCACTCTATTGCCTTGTCCCTGCTGCTGCTGCCACCAGTTCACTGCCTGGGTCCCATCACAGCGGCAGCAGGGGCAGCAGGGCTATGATGTGACCCCCTTGGTGCCCGAGCAATATCAAAACCCATATCGAAAGTTGGTCTAGTTCTATAACAGAGTAAATAATTTCTACTATTCCAAAAATCCAATTAATTAGTTGGGAGGTCCATCTTCACTGACTCAATTCTTACAAAATAACCCCCCCCACACACACACAATTCTCTGGGGAATGTTTCCTTTCCCAGTGTGCTGACTGGCTGCTTAGGAAACATACCCAACCAATCCCCTCACTCCCTCAGCCAATCACTACCCACATGCAAATTCCCTGTCCACCTCACAATCCACTCCTGCCACTCAATCTGCATCTACACCCCCAGCCTCAAGGTTCATCCAAAAATATCTGGAGGTCTTTATCTTCAGTTTCTGTATAAACAAATAAAGTATATACACACAAACCTCATTAACAAACTCAACAGCAACACTCCTCTTTCTCCATGACACCAACTCACACACAATGTATCCTGTGCTTTGTCTATAGACTTTTTCGGATGCATGAAATATAACACAAGCAGCCTCGTCACATTGCGAGGCTGCTGCACTGCAGAGCGTTGGTTTCAGATGACGCTCTCCCCTGCCGGTACCGTTGCGGTACCGCAGGGAGAGTTAAGCGTCATATTTTGTCAATTTTTAAGCACAATCAACTTTCGTGCTTAAAAATCAATGAAATATGATGCTCAACTCTCCCCGCGGTACCGCAACAGTACCGGCAGGGGAGAGCGTCATCCGAAACCGACGCTCTACAGTGCAGCAGCCTCACAACGCGATGAGGCTACTTGAGTTATATTTCATGCATCCGAAAAAGTCCTATATAGGAGAGTTTGCTAATCATCCCTCTGCCTAGCCACAGCTATGAATAAACCCTGTGCTAGTCTGCAGCTGTGCTAGTCTGCAGTCTGTTGCGCCAACATTTTTCCTTTTGCGCTTAAAGTTATATTACCCTTTCAGAAGGAGGGGGAAAGGGCTCATGTTTTTTAGTGCAGAAGGGGTGAAGAGGAGAGGAAGGGGGAAAAACCTACCCTGCAAGGTATGACAGGAGGAAAAAGAAGAAGGAAGAGGGTGGGGATGCATAGAAAGCAACATTATTTTTCCCCATGCATGCATATTAAGACAGCAAGGGCAGCGGGCTGAGTATTTAGTTACTGCAGCTCAATGGGCAAAGATGTGGCTGTAGGCCAAGTATGTGCTGCTGAAAAACACCCTCAAGCTGCTTACTGGCCAGCCAACAGAGCACTATGATTGGTTGGGTATGTTTCCTAAGAGGAGAATCAGCACACTGGGAACGGCAACATACCCAAGAGTTTTATATATATAGATCTATAAATAAAATGCTTGGGCATGTTTCTGCTCCCAGTGTGCTGATTGGCCACTTAAGAAACATACCCAACCAATTCCCTCCCTCCTCTCAGTCCACTCACAATCCACTCCTGCTACTCAATCTGCATCTACACCCCCAGCCTCACAAGGACCCCTCCCCCCTCTCACTCCTTCTCCCACTCACCACCCACATGCAAATTTCCTCTCCACCTCAGTGTTAATTGTGTTTACACCGAAATATATGAATACATACATAAAATGACTTGTGAATATATAACTTTTCAAATCTACTGTTAACAGTGTATGTTACGCTGGGTACAGCTAGTACATATAGATTCTGTGCCCGCTCAGAGCCTCAAGAACCTCTAGTACTGCCTGCCCCACCTTCAGTGATCACACTTAGGGGTGTAGTGCTTCCATGTCCCCACATCTTGAAGAGGGTGTTCAGGCCACGGTCTTTGGCAGACCCCCTACCTACTGCTATGCTTAAGGGCAGCAAGATGCTCTACAGGGTTCAGGATAAAAATTAAAATAAGTCAGTTTAAATTATGACACCAAAGTAATAGTTATATTTATTTTTTAAAAAAACTAAATAGATATACATAATAAAAAACTTACAATAATATCACACTAGGTCCCCTTCCTAATCCTGGGTGCCCGGGCCCCAAGGCCAGAGCCCTGTCAACCCCCCTTGTGGGGGCTATGAATACTTCCATCTTCCTCCTTAATTCCTTTTTGACCACCACAGTACCACCATCCACAACACCATTGCTGTGGTCTTTAGCCTCATTAATGTGTGTGTGTGTGTTCTTTTCTACAAGCCTTATCACACAAAGGAAGGGAAGCAGCTTTAAAGCCCAAGATTAGCACACCCCATCTTTCCTTATCACACAACATCACCATGTTTCAGCTGTTCTCACTGTGATAAAGGCAGGTCTTTTTGCTAACGGATTTTGCTAGTTAGCAAAAAAGACTCGTGTTTACCACCATCTCCCACAGGACCGGAATGGGAGAACAGCTGAAACATGCCAATGTCATGCGATAAAGCAAAGCAGGCAGTACTCTTATTGGGGTGCACTGTCACTTCCTTCCCTCGTGCAATAAGCCCCTACATTTTTCTTTTCTTTTCTTTTATTATTACTTCATCCTTTAAATTTTCCATTTAGGATATTTTGCATCCATTTTGATTTCCATTTAGTGGGCTCATGACAGCGCTGCCAGCACTACAGAAAAGGCACACCCTCTTTTCTACTGATGGTAACATTTGTGTTTATCAACCAAGCAGCATGACATTTACAAGTATTGCCCTACTTCCCCAGGGCATCACACCTGCCAAAGTTCAGGCAGATTGAACAAAATGAAGTTGCAGAATGAAAACTAATGTGAAAAACAAGAGGATCTACATTCATGTACCGTAGTTTTTTGGGTTTTTTTTTTTACATTTCTTTTACATGAAAATAAGATGTAAAACAGGGATGCATTCATTTGATTTCTAATTCATTTTTGATTCTGTTGTTAAGGCTTCTATTACCTAGGACTCTGTATGACTTTAGAGGCTTTTGTGGTTTCTGAAAGTTCAAAATAACAGGTTTGCAATAAAGACTGTAATTCTTATGGAAGCTGAAAATCATTTCAAGACATTGTGACTTCACAAATGGGTTCACCTTAGAGCCAACTCTGAATACATTTTCAAACACAAAAGGTAGATTTGGGTTCCAAATTCTCTGTTGTCAAGCAATTACTTGAGTAACAGGAGTCTGAAATGCAAACTTTAAAAATTCATAGTCTTGTATTCAGTGCAAAGTCAGTGCAAGAACATGTGCCCAAAGATCATATCTTATGCCCTTGCTCTCTATGCCTTTCCCCCATGAATAGTCTTTATCACACTACACTGTTATAGGACTTTTCCAAATGGTTGAAAAAAACCATGAGGAGGTTGGGAGAAGAACGGGGCTGTCGCACTTACTCAGCCCCATTTTAGATGACGCAGTCCTCCTCTGTCCTCCTCCTGACCTCCTCCTAACCTTCCCCCATGCTGCTTGCACCGCTTTTTACTGATGGAAAACCTCCATGAATAAAAAGCAGCGCAAACAGCACAGGAGAAGGTCAGGAAGAGGTCAGGAGGAGGACGGAGAAAGACTGTGACATCTAAAATGGGGCTGTGTAAGCATAACAGCCCTGTTCTTCTCCCAACCTCCTCATGGATTTTTTCAACCGTTTGAAAAAGTCCATAGTGCTATTATTCTACTTTAACTGCTCTGGCTGCCTCCTGTGGAATCCTGGGATTTGCAGTTTAGGGAGGGGCATTTAAAACTCTCAGCCAGAGAGTTCTTAGGCATCACTAACCTACAACCCCCAGAATTCCACAGGAGGCAGCCATAGCAGTTAAAGTGGAATAATAGCACTGTAACAGTGTAGTGTGATAAAGTAGATGATGAAGGTAGAGGGCACAAGCACTCTTTGATAGAGAAGGCTAAAGATCTTGTAAAACAACAGATCCCAGAATTCAGTAGGAAGGAGCAATTTGTGTAGCTTGGATTAGGCCCCTAGGCAGATTCACTTTATGCTTGCCATAAATTGGAAACGACTTGAAGGCACCCAACAACAAGTAAATAATCCTAAACACTGCAAACTGGTACAACCCCGAGTGACCTCTGTTCCTTCCAAAGGAAACTAAATCTGGGTAAGCACTATACCAGAGATCTCTCCTACTACTCAGAGAAGGGGAGAGAGAGCATAAAAATATAAATCAAATTAGTGATGTCAAAAGACACCTCTTAAAATTAAAGTTAGCTAGTTCCTTAAGGGTGGAAGTGCCTTGATTTAGTTGTTTTATTTTAAAAGCGGGGTTGCCATTTTTGGTTTTAATGAACCACTGATAACTGTCCTCTAGAAAATTTAATTTCATTAGCTTTGGAGTAAAATTTCTGACATGGTTTGCTATTGTGTTTACGAGATAATTAGGCTATCTACTGGAATAAGTCACAACAGACTCACGAAAATACTGTATATCTACGTTATAACCCTTATGTCTTAAAACGTAAGTCCTAATTATACGGCAAGAACAATCACTTCTGCAGTGTAAGGTTTCTTTTTCCGCTGTGTATTGATATTACAAAATTGCTCCCAGTTCTCAGTTCTCACTTTTGTCCACTTTATCCATTTGCAAAGAGAACATAGCATAGCCAACTGAGTGCATATGAATGCACAACATAGCCAGTTCAAAGGGATTGGCCCATTAACAAGAGTGACACTATTCAAAATAATTAGTACGGTGATTCATCAAGACACTGAGAAGAACCTGGCTACAAACACTTTAGATACCGTAGTTTCAATAAAAAGATTTTGTAAACCCATCAATTCCTATCTCCCAGCCATTAGCACAATCATGTAAATTTTGGTTTCTTTTGTTTACCTGATGGGAAAACCATACAGGTTTTGTCCTAGCCAGAGTACCCATTCAGGATATGAAGCAAGGTATAAATATTAGTCCCCCAACAATAGAAAGGTGTGCCACTGTGCATGAACCCTGCCACTCTCTTTCTTGGTGCACCTTCGGATTGGAACCTCCAGTGCCACCATCAGACTTCTGTCTGACTACTTCACTCATCAAGACTGGTAACTATCACCCTATTTCCCCCAAATCTCTCGCTCTGTCCAATCTTTCTGTCTTACTCCTTGATAGCTTGGTTATTAGGAATATGTTCCTAGGAACATGTGTTGCATGTGTGAATTCATTTTGTGTTGTTTCCAATAAAAACACCTTATTTTACTTTAACTGGAGCTCTCTGCAGTTAGCGCTGATGTAGATAGGTGAAAAGATCCCCACAGTTACTCTCCTCTCTCAGGCATATTGTTTGAGTTAATAATTCCCCCATCTAGATTTTGGTACCACAGGTGGTTCTCAAAGCATCCCCCCCCTTAGGGTAACACTACATAAATACCGAATGAAAATATTAATTTCAGTTAACTGAGCAATATATTTCTCCGTAAAATTAACATATTGACTACATTCATAAATAACATGATGCACATATTTCTGTCTTTATGAAGGGTCCAAACCCCAAAATACAGGATTATTGGTTTTTTGCATCTGGTTCAGTCTACTGTGTATAAAAAGAAAAGCTTTCCAGCCTTCAAACTAGTCTTATAACTAGGGTCCCCTGCCAGCCCTATAAGGGGTATGCTTTCTGACCCCAAAATAAGGGACATCCCTTATAATAAGGGGCACCTGGCAACCCAAATGTAAAATTATGGAATCTCATGTTCTTCTGATTTAGTATCATCTGTTAGATTTATTATATCATCTCGTGCTATGTCCAAAGTCACTGTTTTCTCAGCAGGCTGATACCATCACATCCTTCAGTGGGAGGCAAAATTCCTTCCATGCAGATGGATTCCATATAATTCCTACCTCCATGGAGAAAACCACAACATCCCTACTCAAAACCAATTTAATGCAGCCCAAGGTTTGTAAAGGGAAATCAATGTAGCAATAAAATGTCATTTCTCCAGTAGATGGAGCTGTGGTAAACGTTTGGTGGTACTGGATAGAAAGGCAATGCTCATCTTTGCTTATGCATTTGAAACACTAATTCTTATATGCAACAGAATTAAAACAGTTTGCCACAAACTGCTTTTCTGGGACAGAAATCTGAAGAGAAAGATAACTACTATACATCTACAGTGTGTTGTGAGGTACTACCATGTAGGCCCATGTCTCCAACATGGTCACTTTCCTTTCTTTTTATTTTTTAATGTCTTTTGCCTGAGGAAGAAGCCAGTAGAGCTTCAAAAGCTTGCATCATGTGTTTTGCATTTTCATTGACCAATAAAGGTATTGCTTTTTTGGTGGATTTTGTATTTTGTTTTCTCTTCTCTTTTAGTATTCCTGACCATGGGAACACACCCAGTATTTCCCCAAGTTTACTGAAATCAGCTTTCTTAGGAGATTATCAACTGGGAACAAAAAAAAGTGTTCCCGTCCCACAATCTTCTTTCCCGGCCCTCTCCTGGCCCTATCTCAGAATAATTATGAAAAGTTTCAGACCTACCTTTAGTGGCATGATAGGGCAGCCCAGAAGTGAATGGAGCTCAAACGGAACTCCTTTCACTTCCTGGAAGGAAATCCTGCCAGTTCTCGCAAGAAGACAAGAGTGTGGGAAATTCAAAAATAAAAACCCAAATCAAAGACAAAAAAGTTACACCAAGCACCTAAACATACTTAAAACTTAACAAGTAACCTGGGGAGGGTACAAAAAAAAAGGTGTCACCTACCTGGATGTCCCGATCTCATCAGGAAGTGTTCTGGCAGGGACCTCCCCTTGATGCTGGGATCACGCCAGCGAAATGGGCACCTTTTCAGACACTTTAAAATCCATGTCAGAAATGTAACAAGGGATCCATTGACAGCTTAGCCCATCAATAAAAAGCAGTGCCAGCGTAACAACAGCCGAACAGGAGCATAACGAGAGGGGAATGACATCGTCTGAAAAAGAAGCCCTCATAGCGATCTCCTGGTGTCATGATAACTCCATATTTAGAGTGCCTGATAACCTCCATAAAGTCTAGAATGTGGTCCCGTCTACACGATTTAAATAATACGTACAGTGTGCGGAAGTTCGCGCTTCGGTACAAATGGCCGTTCGGATGCACACGAATGCAAAAGAGGGGGGGGCGGATTTCCACCCTGAAATACGCACACGCGGCATTTGGGAGGGAAAGCGGATCGCGAAGAGAAATCCGTACGCCGTTTGGATGGCTGACGGGTCTGTACGGTCCATTCGCACACATATGAACAGGCAGGGTAATCTGATTGGCTGGCCGAGTAGAGGGGGCGGGGCTAGCACAGAGGGGAATTGGGAGCACCCGCCATGTTGGATTCCCAGCTAGCGAGAGTCCGGTAAGTCCGTGAATTTATATGTTTATTTATTTTTATTTTATATTGTAAATACGGAAAACCAACTGTCCGCAAACCAGGAACCTTATTTTTAAAAAAAAAAGCAGCAGGAGATTTAAAACTGCCGCTTGGCTTGCTCGCTCCAGCCAGCTTCGGGAAGAGGGAGTCATACGGAGTTTAGGGGGGTTAAAAATCTTATAGCCGGTTTGTATGCATACGAACGACAGGCTGTTCGTATTTTTTGCACCCCATACGGATTTTTTTATGATCGTATAGCCGCACCCTGAGTGTCTTTCTGCTCAGGAGAACATGGTCACTCCCATCTAAGGATCCTGCCACTTCCATCCAATTAACCAGGTCATCACTGTAGGTTAGGACCACATCTAAAATAGCTGATTCTTTTGTTGCCTTTCCCAGCTTCTGGACAATGACATTGTCTGCAGCGCAATAGGGAATTTGTTGGAGCTTATACTCTCGGCACAGCTTGACTTCCAACAAATATCAGGATAGTTGAAATCTCCCATTACTAATACGTCTTTTCTTTTTGAATGTTTGATCATCTGTTCCAGGAAGGCATCATCCAAGTCCTCAGTCTGGCTTGGGAGTCTGTAGTAGACCCCCACAATGACATCACTGTTGTTTCTCTCCTGCTTAATTTTCACCCAGATGCTCTCAGCCTGGCTCCCACGAGTCATGAATCTCTTCTCTTGATGTATAATGCTACTCCACCTCCTTTCCTGTTTGGTCAATTTCTCTGAAATACATCCTACCCCTCTATTACTACATTCCAATCATGAGACTCATCCCACCAGGGTTCAGTGATGCTATTATATCATATTTGCTTTGCTGTGTTAAGAGTTTAAGTTCATCCTTAGTGCATTAGTGTAGAGACATCTAAGACGATGGGTAATTCTTCCCAGCTCCTTATTTGAGGTTTTTTTCCCCTCCCACTGTTGGGTTCTTGTGCTATTTGCCCTGTTCTCTCTAGAACATTCGGACTGTTATCTCTAGCATTTGAAGTCCTGCCCTCAAGAATACTGTCTCCCTCCCCCATATAATTCAGTTTAATGCCTTCCTGATCAGGTTTGTGAGACTCTTAACAAAAACGTTCCTGTTGGATTTTTATCTAACTCTTAGAACAGAACACAATCTGTATTACTTATAAACACAGGTGGTAACTTGGAAATGAACCTCACTTCAAATCAATCAGCAGCTCAAAGAATGAAAATATATTTTACAAAGAATGGTATATTCTCTGGTATAAACGGTGTGACTAAGGACTTTTTCGGATGGGGTTTTGTAACGGAAGCAGCCTTGTCCTTGTTGCAAGGCTGCTGCGCTGAAGGGGGTCCATTTCGGATGACGCTGTGCCTGTGCCGATACTGTTGCGGAAGTGCTGGGAGGCTGCAGCACCATATTCGGCGATTTCCTAATCATGATCAACTTTCGTGATTCGAAAATCACCAAATATGGCGCTGCAGCCTCCCAGCACGTCCGCAACAGTATCGGCAGGGGAGAGCGTCATCCGAAACGGACCCCCTGCCGCGCAGCAGCCTCTCAATGGGGATGAGGCTGCTTCCGTTACAAAACCCCATCCGAAAAAGTCCTAAGCTATTCCTCCATTAAGGACTTTTTCAGATGTACCTTAAATCTGGAAGGAGCCGTCAAGAGAGGAACGCAGCTGCTCCATGGCAGGGGGCATTTTCTGATGACGCCATCCTCTTGCATTACCCTCCATGTTCCTTCTGTGTCACATGGAAGGAAAAGGTGCCACTTTTTACTCACGGAAGTTCTTTGTGAATAAAAAGTGGTACCTTTTCCTTCCATGCGACACGGAAGGAACACGGATGGTAACGCGAGAGGGATGTCGTCTTCAAAAACTGCCCCCTGCCGTGGAGAAGCTGCGTTCCTCTCCCAACGGCTCCTTCTGGATTTAAGGTACGTCTGAAAAAGTCCTAAGAGCCAATGAAACAACAAACAATTGCTACCATAAATAATAGCCTTAGGGAATCCATGGTTGTTCAGGTTAAATGGAATCAAGATTATTGTCATATAACCAGTGGCAGCTGGTGGCTTCTGTATCAGTGGGACAATCTGGGCTTTAATCCTAACTTTCAAGGGGCTATCCTTGAAAGTTTGTTATTGTGTGCCTTCAAGTCATTTCCAACTGATGGCTCTCATGGGGTTTTCTTGGCAATATTTGTTCAGAGGTGAGTTGCCATCACCTCCCTCTGAGGCTGAGAGAGTGTAACGTGTCCAGGATCACCCAGTGGGTTTCCATGGCCAAGCGGGGACTTGGTCTCCTGGTCTACTAGAGTCCTAGTCCAATGCTCAAACCACTATACCATGCTGTCTCTAAGGTGTTCTCCAACACTCTAAGGTGCTGAACTATTTTGGAGATAGTATTCTGTGCCTTGGATAGTCCCTTTAAAGTTCACACTAAAATACAGAGAGGACTTATTGCCCCACTGACATGGAAGACACAGTCTTCAGTGCATATACCCAAAATCTGCTTTGTGAGCCACTCATGGCTAGTTCAGGAACTGTGCATTCATGTACAATACAAAATAGTCTGCTGATCAGTGACCATGTTTAGATACTCAGGAACCATTTCTAGTGATCAGCTGAACACATTCTGGTTGCTATTTTCCTTGTGCCCAGTGAATAATACAGCACTGTTCCTTGTGGCTAAAATACGTTTTCAATACAATAATGTACCCAGGTCAATATGCAGAGAATCATAGTTGTTTTAGTCATTACAACTTGAAAGTGTGCTGACTACACATGCCTGTTTCCACTGAGGTTCCTGGTTTTACACATGTCCATTGGGTTAGTGTGACCATATAGATATCTTCTTGTTTGTAGGAAGCAACAACATGGAAATGAAAAGTAATACCATTACCCCCTTACCCCACCTGATGAGAATTATAGTTCATGGGAAAGATCCCAAGTTCAGCCCGTGTGATCTCCAGATAGGGCTGAGAAAGGCTCCTGTCTAAACCCTGGAGAGCCACAGCCAATCAGTATAGACAGTACTGAGTTAGCTGGATTAAGGGTCTCCTTGGGTATGAAGCAGCTTCCTGTTTTGCGTTGGTTGTTTTATCAGGTAACCAGATTCTTATAGACACCTGACATTATTTTATTCAGCCAGTACCTGCTAGTTATAGGAAAATACATAGGAGGCTGCCATTCCAACCCAAAATAAAGATGTGCTCCTAAATTCCTTTATGTTACTTAGCTTACCTTCTGCTTCATCAGAATAGCTTTTTCATTAAGAGAAAATAAAAGATGGGTGGGTGGGGATTTATGCAGAACTATTATTTATCAGCCAAATAAACTTGTTCTAGCTCCTAATATCTTTCCTAATTGTCATCAGATTCCTAATAACTAGGAAAGGCCACTCCCAGTTAGGGGGCACACCTAATTGGAAGACATTTACTAGGCCAGAAATTAAGTCCTATTGAACTTACTTCTAAGTGAAATGCATTGATTTGAACCATTAAACTGCCTCTATTTTGTGAGTTACTCTGTTTTAGAAAATGCACAGCAGCAGTATTATCCTTTGTTTCTGAAGGCAGGGAATTGAACTTCAGAAATGGGGGTGGGGTGGGGAACCCAATGCCAACCTAGAGTGCATACAGAGCATTGAGTGATGCTATACATGAGTGTGTGGGAAAATTCTTGACTAAGACCTATAGCTGATCATATTACAGCTGGGACCATGAGATGTGAGGCCCCTTATTATCTGGCTTTGAATAGTACCAAACCAAAAGAGACACACACCCAATGAAAAAACCTTAATGACTCTTTTTCTGTCCCGTCAAGCCATCTTATTTCTCTTTAAATTTCAGGAGAAGGATGCTATAGTGAGGCAGACCGTTTGGACAAATAAAAACCCAACTAGCTGAATGCTGCCCAGCCTGATGAAATTCAACATTTTCTGTTCTAACATGCATTTAGAAATATTATCTTACAATAAAATACAAATATATCATCCTATAGGAACTCCTATGGCCCTTTCTACTCTGATTGGCAATGTGACTGTGCAATTTAGTAGTTAAGAGGCTGAACTTAGGACTTTATCAGATGAGCCCCTTAAAACATTCTTATGCTAGCAAAAGAACACCCCCCACTACACTTACCTTCTCTCCCAACAAAGGCTTCCCTGCCAATGAAGAGAAAGTGACTGAGAAGGAAATGAACAAAATCCCGCAGATTCTTGTGAAAAGACACTCATATGGAAATTGTTAAAAATAAACAAAAAGAACACAGAAAAAGTTACACAAAGCACAGGAACACACTTTAAAAGTCCCAGTTAACTTGGGGAGGGTCATAAAAAGTGTGTCACTTACTTGAATGTTGCTACCCCACCCAGAAATGTTTGCGCTGGACTGGCCATTCATGCTGCATTAACATGAGTACAATGGCACGAAGTTTCAAATGCCAGCAATGCTGGCACTAAAGTGCCATGGGGCATCAATTGACAGCTTCAGGCATCAATTAAAAAGTACAAGTTTGGGCCAGGACATAAATGCGAAAGGGCAACATTGTGTGGTACACATGCCCTTTCGTGTTTATGTGGCATCATTATGACACCGTATTTAGTGTATCTGATAAAGTCCTAGGCGCCGTTTACACGATGAAAATGTAGTGAGATGAATTCGTGTTGATCTCTGGTAGTTCACACGTCCTGCGTGATGGCCTCGAGCTTTTCAGAAGGGGGCCCACCTTTTATCCCTCAACCTGCGGGACTTTCTGTCCTGCGGTTTGTCCCGTGTTTTTTAAAAAGTTGTGGGAGGATGCGGAAAATCAGATATGTGAACAGGTCAGGACAAAATATCTCGGGAGTAGGTGGTGGCCGGAAATTGAGGTGGGCGGGGGCGGGCACATAGTCCTGAGAAGGAAGGGTCAGTCACCCTCCCCATCCCTTGCCTTTTTAAAAAAATGGATTCTCTCACTGGCAATCTCGGCTCTTCCCTGCACCAGCGAGGCTTGTGTCCCTGTTCTTTTCCCCTCCCCATCTTCCCTCTAGGCTGAAAGCAAAGCATGTGCGGTGTGTGTGTGTGTGTGTGTGTGTCTGCCTCAGTACATAGCCAACCACTCCGCTTCTCGGCTGAAAGCAAAACAGGGGCGTGCACGGATGTGTGTGTGTGTCTTCAAGCTGCCTAGGTGGCTTTGCAAGTTCCTTCCTCTGAAATATAGCCTGCAGCTCCTGAGATTCAAGAGTGATTCTTGTGGGTTCTTTAAGACAAAAGTTTTATTTTGCAGTAACCTCTGTGGATTTACAGCCAAAGCAAGCCCATCAGGTTTTTTTTAAAACATGAATTGTGCAGAGGGGGTTGCCTTCACCTTCCTTCTCTCACCAATGCAGACGCTTGAGCAAACATATGTGGCAGCCAATAGCATCACTCATGGTGGGAAACTCCACAGGAAATACGTCACCAAGGTTGTGAAAAAATGAGTAATCATATCTTTGACTAACAGCTAAAAAAAATAATATCCCGGAACATTTCCCCGTGTAAACAGAAAAAAAAACACGGGATACTATGTCTCGGGATATTGCTTTTGTCACGGAAAAGGTTGTCGTGTAAACAGCTGTCCCGGGATATTGCTCATCGAGGGACAAATAATTTAAACAACAAGGGATGAACTCAGGATCAGGAAATCCGATTTCTCCCCATGATAAAAACTGTTGTGTAACTGGCGCCCTAGAGTCAGGAGCTCCTTCTAAGAGTTACTTTCTAGCATGCATTGTGCATGATTCAATATGACAATTTCACAGGGCACCCAGATAATGCCACCATCTTTTAGTCATTGGTGTATGTTTGATCTCCCTTTTGTCCAATTCCCCTTTAAAAAAGATAACCCATTCAGCTGGAAAGAGTTGTATCAGAAGCATAATCTTCAAAGGTGGAGGGCCAAAAGTTGGACACCACTGCACAACAGCCATCTGGCTGAGAATTCTAAATCTCCCTTCCTAGATTGCCAGTTCCAAGAGTCCACAGAATGCTGCCACAGAAGTTAAAGTAGCATCACAGCATTATAATTGTTTACTGTGAAAGATGTCCCTCCTCTTCTATTGTTAACTCTTCTCACTACACTGGTGAGGTTTGTAGAATTGTGCACACACTTTGGATGGGGGAAGTGACAAGAGAATTCCAGAATTTCAAAGTATTTGGTTCACCATTGTGACATTTGCTCCATGTCTTCTCTCTATCCATTATTTCATCTGTTGAATTAACAGTAGAAGACATGATTTTCTCTGTATGACAAGGTGTAGGAAATCTACTTGTTAACACCCCTGCCTTTTTTTAAAGGAAAAATGTCAACATGCAAATTCATAGAATCATAGAATCATAGAGCTGAAAGAGACCTCAAGGGTCATCCAGTCCAACCCCCTGCCATGCAGGAATACATAATCGAATCACTCCCAACAGATGGCCATCAAGCCTCTGCTTAAAAACCTCCAAAGAAGGAGACTCCACCACACTACGAGGCAGTGCATTCCACTTCTGAACAGTTCTTACTGTCAGGAAGTTCTTCCTAATGTTTATGTGGAATCTCTTTTCCTGTAATTTGAACCCATTGCTCTGTGTCCTAGTCTCTGGAGCAGCAGAAAACAAGCCTGCTCCATCCTCAGTTTGACATCCCTTCAAATATTTAAACATGGCTATCATGTCTCCTCTCAACCTTCTCCAGACTAAACATGCCCAGCTCCCTAAGCTACTCCTCATAGGGCATGGCTTCCAGACCACCCACCATCCTGGTCACCCTCCTCTGGACAGGTTCCAGCTTCTCTATATCCTTTTTGAATTGTGGTGCCCAGAACTGGACACAGTATTTCAGGTGAGGTCTGGCCAAAGCAGAATACAGTGGCACTATTACTTCTCTTAATCTAGACACTATACTCCTATTAATGCAGCCTATAATTGCATTGGCTTTCTAAGCTGCTGCATCACACTGCTGACTCATGTTCAGCTTGTGGTCCACTAAGACTCCTAGATCCTTTTCGCATTTACTTCCATCAAGCCATGTGTCACTCATCCTATATCTGTGCTTTTCATTTTTAGTGCCCAAGTGTAGTATTCTACATTTCTCCCTGTTAAAATTCATTTTGTTAATATTGGCCCAGCTTTCTAATCTGTTGAGGTCATTTTGGATTCTGATCCTGTCCTCTGGGATATTAGCTACCCCTCCTAATTTGGTGTCATCTGCAAACTTGATAAGCATACCCTCCCTTCCCTCATCCAAGTCATTGATAAAAAATGTTGAATAGCACTGGGCCCAGGACATAACCCTGTGGCACCCCACTGGTCACTTATTTCCAGGATGAAGAGGAGCTATTGGTGACCACACTTTGGTTCAGTCAGTCAACCAATTACAAATCCACCTAATGGTTGCATTGTCTAGCCCACAGGTTACTAACTTTTTTTATAAGAATATCATGGGGTACCTTGTCAAAAGCCTTACTGAAATCAAGATACACTATATCCACTGTGTTCCCTTCATCTATCAAGTTGGTAACTCTATTCAAAAAAGAGATGAGATTAGTCTGGCATGACTTGTTTTTGAGAAATCCATGTTGACTTTTTGTGATCACGACATTCCTTTCTAAGTGGTTACAGATGGTCTGTTTAATGATCTGCTCTGCTCTAGAATCTTTCCTAGTATTGATGTCAGGCTGACTGGGTGGTAATTATTTGGGTCTTCTTCCCCCCCGCCCCTTTTAAAAGATGGAGATAACATTTGTTCTCCTCCAGCCTGCTGTGACCTCTCCTGTTCACCAGGAATTCTGGAAGCTAGACATATATGACAATCAGCAAAAAGAGCTTCATGTGTTATGCCTCATCTGCTGGGCAGGGGGACCTTTGGTCCTCTGGATATTACTGAACTACAGTTCCCACAGTTTCTCAATTTTTTCCAGGCTGGCTAAAGATGGTAGAAATAAGAGACCAACAACATCTGGGGAATTAACAGTGCAGTTAAGCATTACTATTGGACCATGCTGTGCTTTCTTTTTAAAAATAAGGACTTTATCAGACATAGCAAAAATTGTGGGATTACAACATCATGGTAGCACAGATGGGCCCTGCTATTGCATGACATCATTGTCTCTGTGTTGTTATCCTGTGCTCCAGCTGTGAAAAACACGTTGTTTTTAACTGATGGGTTAACTCATCAATAGATTGTCAATAGCGCTTTTTTAGCACATCCCATTGTAATTGTGAGATTACAGCATGAATGGGCAGTCCTCAATGAGAAAACTTCCAGGTAAGAACATAAAAACGAAGCACAGGATGCTCTTTTTGTGATCTGTCATGTTTAGATTCAATATTTTTAGGTTTGTTTCAGTACCTGCGAGTTCATTTACTTTGTTAGTTAATGTGTTTTGGGGGTTTTAAGTGTGTTTGTGTCTTCTCGTGAGAACCACTGAAACCTTGCCCATGCAAAATTATGGAAGTAAACTCCCATTCTTACAGTGCTAGTGGTCGTTGTGCAATGATTTCCATGGTGGTTCTTTTGTGTGATTACAGCAACATGTGATGGTAAGTGTAATAATGCTACAATGTTTCCACTATCTTCATTTGCAAAATTACAGCACTTTTAGATGCTAGTGATAAAGTCCTATGAATTTAGCATCCGAGGAGAGGCCAGATATGCTAGGAGAGGGCAACTGGGCCAATTTTCTGCACTGGGATCCTTTGGGATCTGAACACACTGACAAAGATGCCTCCCAGTTGAAAACAGCAATGGTTACATTTTACCCATCACCCTTCTATGTTATGTTCAGCCACATTTCAAGGCATAGGTGTGCTGTCTTCACAGACTGAGTGATTCTTCCAACTGCAATTCCCAACAAGTGTAAATGGCCATGTGCTAAAGTTGTCATGGAAATTAAAATATTTTAATTGGACTCTTCTGGTTACAGAGACAGCAGACCTCTGACTTAAGAATGAATTGATGAGAATTACTTGCAATTTTCCCAAGGAAAGGTCCATAAGCTTTGTAAAGTTATAGAATCTGTTCAAAAATAACCATTCCCTACTATTTGTGCTTTCAGATAATTGCTTAAAGTTCTTACTGTAACTTTTTATAACCAAACAAAATTATGAGTTTCCAGTGGGGTTCATAAATATATCTATGAACACATTTTTAAAGAAATGATTCTAGTATAAGGTGCTGCATGATTGAAAACAGTCCCTAGAAGCTGTATAATTTGCTATTATATTGTGTCTCCTTTTAAAGAGACAGAATGGAACACAACCCTTTCCTACCCTCATGATTCAAAGAAATGCTTCAATGCAATATGGATTTTGAACCTAGAAATCACAGTTTGTAACACTGAACTGGGTTCATGCCACTGATATTGACGGGTTACATAGTAACATGTCGGAATGACACATGTTATGTTTCAGGGGTAATGACACACACATGATAAAGCATATAATGCACACCCTCATGCATGTAAAACTACCGGTAACTACTTTGGTAAGAATGGATTTAGGAGATTTTCAGACTAGACTGTTATAGTTTTACTATTCCACTTTAACTGCTCTGGTTTCCTCCTGTGGAATTCTGGAGTTTGTAGTCTAATGAGGCCTAAGAGCTCTCTGGCTGAGAGTTGTAAATGCCCGTCCCTAAACTGCAAATCCCAGGGTTCAACAGGAGGCAGCCATAGCAAATAAAGTGGAATAGTAACACTATAACAGTGTTGTCTGAAAATCTCCTTAGAGTCAAAAAGCAATTTAGAGAGAGAAAATGTTCAGCCCTTTCTTCCCTTTACTTTGCTTTAAATCACTGTGCCCCATCATCCTCTCCCCATAGCATTTCTAATAGGTACTTAAATCCATTGACTCAATGGAATGTAAGTAGTGACTTACCATGCAACAATTGACTAAATGGTTCTACTCTAGGTGGGGCTAACAATTGGATTGCCTGTTTGTAATGTGCAGATGTCCCTCAGGTCCATAAAAAAAATGAAGTTAATTTACAGGCTATTTCATTATTTCAGTCACCATAAATAAACAAAGTCAACAGTGTGCTAGTGCTCAAAACCTGCCTAGTGTTTTTATTGGGATACCTATACTTTATGTTGTCTTTATGCTCTTGATATCAGATTCCTTCAAACACAATTGTAATGCAAATTCATTATTTCACCTGCAGCATCTACATTTACTAATCCCTTGCCTTGTTAAATAGAAATCTTAATTATTGCATTAAGCAAGAACTTTCTTCCAGTGTCTTACTCCCCCAGCAACAATGTGGACACGGCTGTAAAGGAATGGATTTTTTTAAAAAAAAATGTTTTGTCAGAGCTCCAAGAATATGTTTTGATTAATCAGTTCATAAATGACTTGTAGGAGTGTTAGAATCTCAGTGCACCTTCTTTCTTCTTCCTTAGAACAAATTAGCACTTATGCCCATGAAAGAGCTGGATTCTACTGAAATTATAGAACAAACAGAAGAAAAAGCTACACTTAGCATTTAATCCATTGATAAAAGCATAAAAAACAATCACAGACTTACAGCAAATTATGTAGGACTCTAGAGGGGGGAAGTTGTAATTAGAAAGATCAGTTTGTAGGAATTGAATAATGGGGTTTTGTTTCTGCCTATCTATTGAAACACTAATATTGCTGGGGATGGGCACACTAGGGTACATGCCTCAAGTCTTCTGAGCTGCATCCCGGATCTTTTGAGGTGTCACAATGATATCCTCTGTCTAAAGAGATTTTCAGACACTGTTATAGTGTTACTATTCCACTTTATTTGTTATGGCTGCCTCCTCTTGAATCCTGGGATTTGCAGTTTAGGGAGGGGCATTTACAACTCTCAGCCAGAGAGATTTTAGGCCTCACTAAACTTCAAACTTCAAAATTCCACAGGAAGCCAGAGCAGTTACAGTGGAATAGTAACACTATAACAGTGTAGTCTGAAAATCTCCTTAGGACTTTATCAGACCAAGCAAATACGGCATCATAAGGACGCCTAATGATCGCGAAAGGGCACACATACCAGATGAAGTTGCCCTTTCACGATCACGTAAAGTAAAAAAGCTATCCTATTTTACTGATGGGCCAAGATGTCAATTGATTCCCCCATAGTGATTTGTTGCCGGCATTGCCGTGTTTGAATATGCACACCATTGTACTCACATGAATGCAGCATGAATGGGCAAACACTTCTGGGTGAGATTGCGACAGCCAGGTAGGGGATGCTCTTTTTATGACCCCGCCCCCATTTACTTGGGACTTTAAAAGTGTGTTTTTGTGCTTTTGTTAACTTTTTCTGTCTTAATTTGTTGTTGTTTTTTATTTCTAATTTCCTGCACCAGTGTATTCTCATGAGAATCAGTGAGATTTCAACCCCAGAAGTAAACAGAGCTCTGTTTGTGCTGTTACTGCCAGAGAAGCCTCATGGATACTGCTCAAGGTAAGTGTGTGTGTGGGGGGGTGGTTCTTTGGCTGGCATAAAAACGCCACAATTTATGCCAGTAAAAGAACACTTATGTGGGGTGGTCTGATAAAGTCCTAAATGAAAGATCGTCTTTTCCTTTTGTGCTCAGCAGCCTTCTTTTAGGGACCTTAAGGCCCACTCTTGCTGTCAGGAGTCTAGTAGGAGGTGAAGCATGAAGGCACCAGCCTTTTAAACTAAAGGGGACACAGTCTCGTGTGCTTTCCTTTGGTCTCTCCATGCTTTTGTACACTTTATTTTCCCTCTCCCAGTATACATGCCCAGAGCATCTCAAGTGAAAAGGAAATATGATGGCACCATAAGTGAGGCAAATAACAAGGAAGCATATGCAGGTTGGGGACTTGGAGTATGGTGACATAAAAAAACTATAATGCTCATATAGTGTGCATAGCTGTAATAAAGAAACTAGGAAAAAAATGTTATCCCAATGTATCAACTGCTCTTCTTCCCTTTGAATATTTCATTTAAGAGCTTGCATGCAAATTATATCTTTTTACTATAGGTTGCTCTCTGTTCCTTAAACAACCACTGCTGATAGCTTGTTTGCAATAAAAGTTTGAACTGGAAAAGGGCACGTAGAGGAATTGATTTCTGGGATATATTGAGATTTTACACAGTGTTTGATTTTTCTGTCCCAAATTGCAACTTCTTTTCTGGAAAAGTCTTCTGGTTTCAGCAAAGCAAAGGTTTTATTGGCCTCATTCACAAATGTCGGTTTCTGTCTCTCTTTAGTTTCTCCCACATCGCCGCAGGAAGCAGATTATATCAAGCCAAGTTTGAGGATTAAGCAATGTTACCTTCTAGGAAATGTTGAGTAGCACTGTATAGACTGGCACTGAGCTTTTAAACAAGTTTCACTATTTTTACAAAGGGGGCGGGGGAATGACAGCTCATAAAGTGAATTAAGGCACACATTATATATATTTCTGCCCCAGTCCCCACATTCATTTGAAGTTCACTGTCTCTAAAAGCAGCAACTGTGGTTTAAGGAATTCTCTGAATGTATCTACATAGTTACAGAGGTCTGATACCACTTTAAGTGTTATGGCTACATCCTATGTAATTGTGAGATTTATAGTTTGGTGAGGCACTCAGAATTCTCTGCTCAAGACAAGGCTGGTCCTAACATTTGCTCACCCCGCCCTTGCACAGGGCTCTTGTTGGTTTGGAGAGTGGCTGCCACTGTTCTACACAGGTCTCCAGAATCAGCATCTAACAGTGTCAGCGACTACAGCTGTCAGCTGCCTCTGACTCTACCTCCTTCTTTGTGTATGTGTGTGCGTACTGCTGCCACTGCCATGTTCTCACTTTCAGACCATCTCCTTCTTTGCATATGGGTGGGTGGGTGTCATGCCTATCTCCCTGTGAAACAGCCCTGGCCTCTGTATGTGCATGCACTCACCACATACACACATCTTAGAAGCCAGGCTACTTTTTGTGATCCACTAAGGCATCCTCCTTCTGGGAACCCCCAAGCCGGATCCTTCCAGACACACTCCCAGGGATTCCTCTAGCCTGGAAATCCCAGAACTTTTTCTCTCTCGCCACCACTACCTCTTGATTTTAAGATCCCCCTAACAAACCAAGAGGAGACCGTCAGGGTACCTAGGGCCTTTCCAGCCCTGGCTGAGGTTTTATCAACCCCCCTCCCTTCTCTCCAGAAACAGAGGAGAATATCAGTGTAGCATGACCAAAACATAGGCACATGGAAAGCTCGGCTTAGATAGGAAAAATAAAGGCTTATTTCTTCAAGCAAGTAAATCATGTTTAAAATGTAATCATGTCATGAAGAAAACACCCCTTTTCTCCAGGTTCAGCTTAAAATTACAGAGATATAGTAAAGTATAGAATTCCATCCAGTCAAGGAGAAAAGCATATGAAAAGTGATCTAGCTAAACTGTCCCTACACAAAAGAAACACTACTTACATTCTGGAAGTCTATAAGGAATAATCTGGTGTTCAAGAGTTGCTAGACCACATGCTCATCATAAGCCAGGCCAAGCAAGGCTCTCTGAGATCCATACCCTCTCAGAGAGCTTCTTTGTCTCTACTCCTGGTCAGACTCCAGCTGTGTGTCCAGAACAAAAGCATACAAACTGTTCAAATCACCATTGCCAAAATCTGATTGGCCAGTTCAGTCTAGTGATGCGATGTCACTAGATGATATTATCCCAGGAGATGAGCCCCACCTCCCACTTCTCTTGACCCCTTTTTTACCTGTTCATGATGATCAGAGAATTGCTGATTGCAGATAATGGGAAATGTACTTCTTGCACATGATGGGCGTTGCACCACGAAAGACGGAACTCCATCATGACACTCCCTTTGAAGCAAGTGAGTGAGCAAGAAGAGGCATGGAAGGCAATGCTATGTCCTATGTCCTTTTTCTCAGAGTAGAAGATAGGGGCACTGCCACCACAACAACCTTCTCAGTCAGAAGGTGGTGTGGAGGGACACGTGCATTTAATCTTTCTTCTTCATCATCTCCTTCTCAAGCAGTGAGCAAATACTACCGCTCTATCCTTCTCCACTTGGAGGGTGCCACCCACAGTGCAATGCAACCTGCAGGAAACAGCATTTTACTCCCCATGTCAAACAGTGAGATATCTTGAGCTGTCCCCAGCTAGAGAACTCCAGTGGACTCGCCTGAACTCCCCTTGCATTAGAGCAAGGAAAGACAAAGGAAACTGATTATACTTTAAATATTTTTCCCCAAGCTGCTTTTGTGTTTAGGAATGCAAAGGCTTTAACCTGTAGTTGCTGACACTGCTAGATGCTTATTCTGGAGACCTGTGTAGAAGAGGGCGTAATTGCTCATTGGCAAAGGAAAACCATGGCACAAATGCTAAGAGACACTTTCTATTTAACCTACATATTTTACTTAGCAAAATTTAACTCTAGTAATTCTAAAGTGGCATATATACACATACGTTAGCACACATAAATTAGCGTTAGGAGCCTGTACCCCATATGTTTTAAGTACATGGCAATGCCCCTGCACTAAAATATTTGAGTAATCCAGTAATAAGCTGTGGTATGTTTGGCTATTATACTTTTTGTTGCAGTAAATGAGGCCAAAGTCTACTAACAAAAATAAATAAATAAATAAATCAGGGATTCTCAACTATAGCCAGAGTGAATTCAGTGATTCAGAATTTTGTATAGATTATAAAATTCCTCAAAGTAAGTTTTCATAAATTAAAGCCTCTTCTAAGAAGTATCATGCATGTCAAAACTGGCATATCATTCTACAGATACCTCAATGTCTCCCCTAAGCAAAGGGGAAAATGCATTTGTTGAAGGTTGCATTTGTTGATTGTTCTTTGAAGAAGAAAAGAGAAGAACAACCACATAGAAGGGCATACTGTACTTTCATCCAGATGAGAGAAATACAATGAAACACATGGCTCATTTATATAGCTCATATAGTATCATTAACTGGCAACCCATCAAGGAGTATTAAACTTCAGTAGCGTCCATCTTTTGGCCCAGCCCACAAACACTTACGGAGGAAAGAGACGGAATCCTGCAAGTAGATGCAACTACTCGGTTCTTAAAGTGGTCTGAGTCCAATTATTCTACTAAGAGGGGTTCCACAAGAACTCTGACCAGTTTCCCTCAACACAGTTTATTGTCTGTGCTTTTACAGTACATACATTTCCTAAGCTGCAGCAATTAAAACCTATGGTTGCACACAGCCTCTTTAATGAGCACAGATAAATTTTTATCTTGAATCCAGCTGCATATAATGCTTCCAACTTGTAAATGAAGCACACTAGAATGTAGATTAATGACCCTGTTGGAGCACTTTTGTTCTTGTAACTATTCTAAAGAGGAAAACAGCTTGTAACTGTTTTCTTTTTGAAGAAGCCATTCTTAGATACTGTGTCCCCTGCTTTTAAGTGCCCTAGATAGTGTGTTATAGAGGCAGATTGCTAGTTGACCAAATGTATAGGGTGCACAAAAACAGGAAGTGATGCCTACATGTTTTGTGAAGTTTATTCTTTCTGGACCAAGCAAATTAAGGGCAGCTTCATAGTTTCCTACCTATAATTTCCCATAGTTGTTGTCATGGATCAAGGTGGGGAACAACAGACCAACAGACCAGACAGATCAGTTAAAAATGCACAACATCTGGCACCATCTACATGATAAGAAAAAAATCTGCAAATTCAAATGATCGATCATTCGAATTATGGATAGCTTGTACAAACGATCACAAATTCGAATGGTTGTACAGTTTTTTTGCTGAGGTCCGCTATTCCTCCTGAACTCCAAATTCACGGACTTTACAGGGGATTTGCAGGCCCCCCTTCTGAAAGACACGAATGTATCCAAATGTATGTACACATTATCGATCTTTCGAATGCCGTTCAGATTTTTTTTTTTGTGTAGACAGGGTTTATTTATTTATTTATTTATTTAGGTATTTATACCCTGCTCTTCAGCCACAAAGGCTCTCAGAGTACCTTACAAATTGTTAAATAATGTCACTTACACGCCTATACTGCTTCTTTAAGTGGTTTACAATATGTGTTACCTAATTGTCCCCATAAGCCGGGTACTTATTTTACTGACCTACAAAAGAATGGAAGGCTGAGTGAACTTTGGAGCCCTTGGGATTGAACTCACAACATTGTGGCTGCAGTACCAGCATTTAACCACTGCATCACCAGAGCTACCTAAAATGCATAACATCAATTTAAAAGAACAAATAAGACAAATATCCATTAAAACTATCAATCATATGAAGTGTGAAGATGTCCATCCTCAGGCATGCTAACAACTATGACAGACATTGGGATTGGAAGCCATGAGCACTTCTGAAATATTGGACAGCATGAATCCAGCATGAACATCTGATAAGGGGCATTGTTCCTGCATATGGGGAATGGTGCCTTTTGTTCATAACAATTATATCATAGCCATTTCCACACTACTTGCTGTATTATTTTGCTGTACCAGATCATAGGATTTTATGTAGACGCTACAGAGATAATATGAGCAGTGGTTTATACGGAAGAAGAGGACACACCACCACAGACGGTAGTACACAGCACTGGAATGGAGCAGAGTGGAAACTCACTATAGGAAAAAGGCTGGTGTTGAACAAGTGTATATAATTGGGCTTGCTGTATGTTAGATGCATTAGATGTCTACTTGTGAGCCTAAACCCTTGTATGCTGAGCCAGTTCTGGATTCTGTTTACCTATATACAATTCCCAATTTAAAGCATTTATCAGTTTCATTGTAGGAAAGGCTTTCTCACACTCTCCTATGAATAAAAATGTATAACATAAAACAATGTCCAAAGTATAATGAAAAAGACACTTCTAAATTATTGATAGAATATATATGCTGTTCTTAAAAATGATTTCCTCCCACCCAAATGCATCCATTTAAACATATGTTCTTGCCCATTCCGCTGTGATATTGAGTATATCCACACCTTTAACTGATTTCTCTAAACATACATAATACTGCTTTTATATACAGTTGTCCCTTCATATTTGCTGGGGTTTGGTTCCATGACCCCCCATGGATACCAAAGTCCATGAATACTCAAGTCCCATTATATGCAATGGTATAGCAATATGGTGTCCCTTATATAAGATGCCAAAATCAAGGTTTGCTTTTTGGATTATTATTTTTTAAAGAATATTTCCAAGCCGTGAATACATAAATCCATGGATACCAAATCCAAATTTTTGGATATTCCTTTTGAATACTTGTAAACCAATAGGTTTGAATAATGAATTGGATTTGTCAATGCATCCTTAAATTCAAATTCTTTTGTGTATCTGTAACTCTTTCTATTGTTTGCCAAGGGCTCCACTTTTGAGAACTCAATGGGATTATCATTTTCAGTTGATATGACCTAGCATAGCCTATGTTAAACATATAGCTAGAATGTGTGTCTTTCAGGATGCTAAGAAGAAAAGTTTTATGCTGTTTTTAATTTTGTGCCATGTTTGATGTAATTAAGGCAAGATATGTCAGCTTTGTACGTTATCTTTTGCATAATTATAATTTTCTCATATATGTCTAATAGTATGTCAACCTGTTAGTAATCCAGAATTACTGCTGAAGAAGAAGTCTGTTGAAATGGATCTAGAATTCACTGGTCCAATCCGCACGGTAATTGGATATAATTTATTTGCACCTGTATTCCCATCGAGAGAATAAGAAAAGGATTATCATATTTGGAATATTTGGATTATTATATGACCTTGTCTGGCACCTTGGACATTTCATTGAGCAGTCAGTCTGATATTCATCAGATTGGAAATACCATACATTGTGGATATATTTACCTATTCAGATGGGACTATTATAATTTGTAGACTTATTTATCTGTTATAATTTCATGAGAATTTGATGTTATACATGATGATTATGTATATGTTTGATATGCAATAATTCAAAAAAACTTATTTTTATTGAATATAGCATTTTATTTAAAACATATGTCTAGTTTTGAGTTTCTCCTTTTTGTGGTGCATGACATTATCAGATGCCTGCATCCTTCAGCCATCCCTGGGTTGTAGCACTGTCATGGATGAGGCTTCCCTTCCGTATCGATGGCGACAAGCCGCTAATGGAAAGGGACACCTTATTCACAGATGCACTATGACCCAGGGTCACTGGAGGATGTCGTCATCTGATAATCTCACCCTTTCCTGTTCTTTTCACAATCTTCTGACATGGTTTTTGCTGCATCTGATAATCTTAAAACTGCATTCTATGGAATCCTGGGATTTGCAATTTGTGAGATGTCAAGAGCTCTACTGCCTCAATAAAATACAAATCCCAAGTTTCTATAGGATGCAGCCATGGCAGTTTAAGTGGAATCAAAGTGCTGTAACTGGGTAGTGCAAAAGAGACCCTATAATTCAAGACCTGATTCACTGGGTTTACATATAAGATGCAGGTCTATTATCTTCCTGGCTAGTGACTGTTGATATCCCCTATGAATTTGTCCTATTCAATAGTTAATTCCACAATGCTACAGTGGTTGAAGACTTTCCAGATATTCTGCAGATGTTCTGGATTGCAAATCCTACCCCTAGTTGGCTGTGCTGGCTTGGATTGATAGAGAATGCAAGGACTGCATCTTACCTGTCCCATTCTTATTTTCTACAGTCTTGAATGTTGATCTTTATATATAGTGGGCCCTTGGTAACCTCTGGGTTTGGTTCCAGGACCCCCCATGGATATAAAAATCCATGGATACTCAAGTCACATTATATGCAATGGCATAGTAAAATGGTGTCCCTTACCTTATATAAAATGGCAAATTCAAGGCTTGCTTTTTGACTTTTTTTTTCTTTTTTTTTCTTTTTTTTTTTGCTGGGAGGATATTTTCAAGCAGTGGATAGTGGAATCTATGAATGAATAATCTGTGGATATAGAGGGCTGACTGTACAGTTGATTGTTGCAAATGAACTTTCATTAAATTTGAAATGGACTTCTAACACTCATACTAAAAACACCCCCCACACACACACAAACCTTGAGGAACAATGGCATTCAATTGATATAATGGCCAATTTCATAAAGAAATAGCACAAACATAGGACATTGTTCTACCAGAACAGAATATGCTCAAAAGTCTAACAGTTGACAGAGGAGCTTAGTCAACAGAGCTGGCAGATTAATCTGCACATAATGAAGACTATGTTCAACAGGCATATGGAAGAAAAGCCCTATTGATTACAATAGAAACACTGTTGGGAATATACAGGGTGGAAGGTTAAAACTGTAGTGGTTGGGAATGTTCAGTCAAAGCACACAAGAGAGAGAACCATTACAAGAGGCAAAGCTACATACCTATTTAGCCCTTTCGCTTCACTGTTTCCCTAATGAAAAACAAGGGAAGTCTAACAAAAAGAGTTCTTCATTCCTGAATTACCAAAGTGACCTCTGCAAGCACTCGCATAAATTTTCAGTCACTGTGTCTTATGCTTGAAATATGAATTGTAAGAAGAGGAGGGGGAAAGAAAGTGTGCCATTTCTTTTGGTATTTTGTTTCTGACTCTAGCCTTTGATCTCCACAGCACTGTAGTTCACTCAATCTGTACGAATATATCACTAAATCAAGTTACTTTGTTATATTTTGCTTCAACCATTTGTCAGCATATGCCATAAAAATTTTAGCTTTCTCTCTTGATCTTTATCAGAGAATGCTGTTTTTCTTTGATGTCTTCCTCCTTATTTGACATTTGGGGTCTGGTTTCTATTTAATTATCTAACTCTCCTGATATTTTACTAGAAAAGTTCAATGTTTTATTCCTACAGTGCTGAATTCAGAACTCCATTCTCCGGTAGAATATGAGCCCATGATGGTTTTATCTATCTGATAAAGTAGATATTCTCCTTGGCTATTGTAACAAATTAAGGTGTGTGTATACACATTCACAAGCACAAAACTTCAAGAATCTAGAAATATGATTACTCTGCCTCATCACAAACGTGCTTGAAAATTGTCATTTTGTGTAGAAATATATCTCAGCCCATAAAACATAAAATATGATACCATGTTAGTAGCTCTACCCAGATAACTTTGAAATCTACCCTCCACCTCTCGTACCTTCTGCTTGTGCCATAAGGTATCGGCTGAAATACTAATTAATTTGTTGGGAAATGTGTCACGTAAATGTTATTTGCTCATCTCATCAGGTATCTGGTTGAAATGGGTCTTATTTTGTGTCCAAGTTTATTTCACACTCTCTCAGAACAGAGATCAAACTAACTTTTAGCCCCATCTGGCCAGGCAGGTGTATCTTCTTTTCCAATCTGGCTTTAGGCTAAAGAACCCCATGACCTTTCAAAGTGTTTACTGCCATATCCACCCATGCCAAGCTTATTTAATTACTTTGCATAGTATAAAGTCATGACTCTAACAGATATTTTCCTGAGAGATGTGTTTTGCATAGATTCCAGGTCAGTGTGTGTGTGTGTAAAATATATATGTATATATGTACCAACCAATGCAGTTCCTTCAGGACTGATGTACAATGCCTTCATCTCTAGACCAAGGATAGGAAAGCACATTTAGCCCAAAGGCTGAACTGGACCAAGGTGGGACTTTGGGGGTGCCATACAAGCAGCGAGCATATACATGGCTAACCAGTTCATGGCTCCCTGTTGCCCCCCCTGTTGACACTGATTGTGGCTTATGGGGCTGAAAATGTCCTGTGTCCTTAATATAGATGTCTAAAAACAAGCAGAATCAGACAGAAACAAACAGGGTCATAAAGTTCAAATGCCAGAGGGCAGGACAGAAACACCCCAGCACTATTTCCTGAAACCAACACTGCAAAGATCAGAACATCATAGCTGAAATCCTGTTGGTATCTTATGCATGCATAAATTCAGCTCTAGAAGAAGTTGAGCATTCTTCTCTGACGCGTAGTGGCCACATTCAGTTCAAGACTGCAGAAACAGAGTTGCACAGGAGGTGTCATTTTACCTGGATATGTGTTTTGTCTTGATGTACATTGCACATGGATGCACGTGCACATTTGTCATCTCGGTTCAGTTAGATAAGATTGGAATTCAACACAAGGACTGAACAATATGATTAACGTACAATTTCACACATAGAGATTTATGCTACAAAACCCTGATGTGGGATCACAGTTCATGTCTCCTAAACTTAAACCATGGAGTTGTCCTAACAAGAGGTCCTAGTCCCATTCATTCAATGGATCTGCTCTGGTTGAGTTTAGGAATTGGATATGGCCCATTGGGTTTGAAAAAGGGATACCTTGTGACTATGTATTTGCTCCTCTTCTCTTATTTTCGGTATCTAAAATATCACTTTAAGAGATCTATCCCCCTACCCTGCCGCAAACTAACATGGTGGATGCTGTGATTCCCCCTCTCACCTCCTTACTGGCAAACTTTTAAAATTATGGCTAATATTCCCTGATGCTGCAGTTCTGCTTCTTAATCTTGCAACCTTCTGAACATTCAACAGTATCTACTTGTGTCTTTTTAACCAACTGGACAATGTAAAGTGCCCATGATGTGGTGAAAATTGTGGTTTTCTTTCCCTGTTCCCTGGTAGTGCTAGCCTTCATAGAGTGCTTCTGATTCTAGAATGTGTTTCCAGGAAAATTGGGGATAAGATCCTGCATCTGGACACACCCATGAGCTCCAATCTCCCCTTTTCCAACATGGGCAATAAGTAGGAAACAAAGAGTGTGGGGGCAGGGTTGCAGAACAGTGTCTAGCTATATGCCTATATAGCTGGAGGCACAGCAACAATGTCATCCTCCAGGACATCTGGAGGATTCCTGGGAGATCCCAGAGGATGACTTCATCATTATGCATCCAGCAACTGACACATAGCCAGATGCTCCCCCATAGAGCCCACTCATTTAAATCAGTTTAAGTGTGTCCCGTGCCTACAGCTATGGTCTTCCAGATTTGTTTTGACTTCAAGTCCCAGAAGCCGTAATCTACATGACCGTACTCAAGGATTAAATACAGTGAGACTTGTTGCCTCCAAATGCAAATCAGGGCTAGTAAAGATGTATAACTGTGAAGAGGACTATCCTTTAAGTCTGTTGTTTGTCATTTTGAAGCAATCAAAATCTGTGTTTCATTTCATTTCGTCCATAGAGGTAGTGTTGTACTATGTAGGGAGGGACTAGTGGAATTATGCTGTGGTATTGACTAGGGGTGAAAATTAAGGTTTAAGAATGGTCTCTCACAGTGGCTCTTAACCTTTTCTTTACCAGGGACTCCCTTTTAAAAATTTGCTGCTGTGGGCCCCCAAGACTTAACTCAAGATTTAAAACCCTAACAATGACAACAACAACACCTGATGACAATAATAATACAATTACACCATTCATTAACACTTGCCTCTGAAGCGCTGGGGGGAGGGAAGACTTTTCTCCTGCTTCTTCCTGCAAATTTGTGGCTGGAGCAGATTGAACAGCAATGCGCAGGCCAAGCCAGCCAGCCTTTGCCTTGGCCTGTCACATGGGCTGAGCAGACCCCCTGTGAGGACATCACAGCCCCTGAGGGTCCACAGACCAGAGGTTAAGAACCACTGGTCTATTACTCTTGCCAAGTTTTGAGTTAGTGGGATGGAATTTGATCTGTATTTTGAATTTTCTTATATTTGGGGGTACAGTTTTGACCATAGCGTATTGTTTTTACATAATTTTCACTCTTTGAGAATAAATTTTAATAGAAACAAATATTTTTAAAACTCATGGAAAATTTACTCTTTTCCAAACACAAGTTTGTCACCGCCCTTGTATTTTAAAAAACTCACACTTACAAGAAGTCCTCAGATCTAGTCATTGAACATATTGTATTAGAAAATCACCAGCCATCTGTACCTTCTCTCCAAATATGGTCACAGTCTCTATTGTCTAAAGCATTCTGGTGATTTTTTATTTTTTTTTACAGAAACGGGCAAAAGATGGTTACAACATCTCTGCATTAACTGTTACTGTTTGTAAAGCTGTTTCACATTAAAAAATTATATCATAGTGTTTGCATAGCAATGGAAATCTGCACATAAGTTATTGCTGGACTTTTGGAAAGAGAAAATGTGGTCATTTGTCCTTGTGGAGAAACTTACTAGTAAAATCAGACACTAGTAAAATCAGAAAAATGAACACTATGAAGACCCTTAAAAAAAAACCCTGATTGGTTGCTATTTGATCCTTGCCAGTATTCTATATCATCTACGTAGGGGCTGTCTAAACAACAAAAATACTTCTCACAAAATGCGAGGAGAGTACGATCTGTCCTAATGGAATCCCATATCTGTTTCCCGTATGATGAAGGAGGGCCCCCAAAATGCCATATATTCTGCAGGGAAAGCCTTTGCAACTTTCCCTTTTTTTGTTTTTTTTTTTAATGGTGAGGGGAATGCACATTCCTGCTCGTTGGGGCAAGCGACCGAATCGATTTGCTTTCCCAATATGAGCAGATGATTGGTTAGACGTGTGTATGGGGAGCTTGCTAATAAGGCATGATGGCCCAGAACCGCCATCTTGGATTTCCCCCATAGCGATTGTGTGCTATGGCGAGAAAACAACCTTTTCCTTTTCTTTCTTTCTTTCTTTCTTTCTTTCTTTCTTTCTTTCTTTCTTTCTTTCTTTCTCTTTGCTTGTTTGCTAAAGTGGAAGGTCGCTCTTCCACACCTTGTATTTTATTTTAAAAAATGTTTGGTAGGGGCAACCTGGGGAAAATAAAATTGTGAGCGATTTACTCTTTCCCGCCACTTTGATTCACAGGCATGCCTGTTGGAACACCAAATGCGGTTTGCTTCACATGCCTGTGATCTTGCAAATAAACCATTAAGACAAATAGAAGCTTCTGCAAGTTGGCATTATCCCACAGCAATCCACATTTTTTTTCTTCCATATAGATAAGTCCTTAACTAAGTAACCTCTCCTGGACCAATATGCCCAAACCTGACTGAAACGTCATTCACCCATACTCTGATCGCTCGCAGAATAGGCCTCCTTCACCCTATGCAGCTGATGCCTGGTAAAGTAGGTGGGGGGGGGAGTTATGATCATGGCAGTAGTGTTGCAATCATGACTAAGCAACAATCATGAATACAGAACAGTTACAGATGATTCAATATAGGAAAATCTACTATAGCAAGTTTTAGGTAGTTATCTTGTAAAAAGATGCTTCTATAAACTGAATTTCTGATCAGCCATCTTGATTTTGCATTTGATTTTACATTTTGCATTTGTATGATGCAAATAAAACCTTTTTCTTTTCAGAAAGTGTAAAAGCTTTAAAATAAAACCTGATCACATATTTCCTACTCTGAGAATATGAAAAAGCACATGGGCAAGAAACAAGCATTAATCCCCAACTCAAGAAAGAATTTTAAAGATAATTTGAAGGGATGCAAAAAATATTTTAAGGATGAAGCCATCCTTCAACCAGAGTCTATGACATTACCTTCATTAAAAAAGAAGTTCATTGCTACAGGCTTCGTTGAATAGAATACCTTAAACAAATTGAAAAGCTTCACCCCACAGACACAACCAAAATGGAAAGTAAGATGCTCTTGCATGTGACAGGCATTTGAGGGCATTTATGCTTTTATAAATGAGAAAATCTTCAAAGAAGAAATGCTTTGCTTCCTAAAGGAGATTCATAATCAGTATATGTCATTAATATAGAAACTGGAGGGCCTGATTGCATCGATGTGGCACCTGAAAGTTAAGTTCTTTGTTCAGTATTGAAATGTTGTTGTTCTTGTTTTATTTTCTGCCTTCTGTAAGGTGACTTACAACAGTTAAAATAAACGTTAAAAATTCACAATGTACAAAAGCAATTAAATGAACAACAAAAAAATAAAACCTTTGAAGAACATAAACCAACTATTAAACAACAATAACAAATAAAAGTTATACAAAGTCTGTTTCCCCTTTTAAAAAAATCAGTTTTCAAAGCCCTGCCAGAACAAAAAAAAAGTCTTCATCTGTCTATAGAAAGATAGTAAGGGGGATACCAGTCTTGCCTTTCTGAGAAGCGAGTTTCAAAGCCTGGGAGCAGCCTTCTCCTGTGTTCCCATGAAATGTTCTTGTGAGCATGGTGGGACAGAGAACAGGGACTCCCCCAGAAGATCTCAGAACATGGGGATAAGGGCAAAAACTCCAATATTCATATGGGAGAATATGGTCCTCCAAATAACCTGGACCTGAGCCATAAAGGGCTTTATCACCATTTGAATAATGCCCAGAACTGGCAAGTAGTGGAAGTGTTGCAGCAAGGGAGCTGTGTGCTCCCTGTAACCAGCCCCAATGAACAATCTGGCTTTAGGTTTTTGAACCAGCTGAAGTTTCCAAACACTCTTCAAAAGCAGCTTCACATAGAGCACATTGACCTAATCCAAATGAGATGTAGCCACTGGTGTCAAGTTTGATGCCTCAAGGATTGGACACAGCTGGCACTTTTGACAGTAAGAGCTGTTCGGCAGTAGAACACACTCCCTCAGATGTGGTGGGGTCTCCTTCCTTGGAGATCTTTAAACAGAGGCTGGATGGCCATCTGTCAGGAATGATTTGATTGTATTTTCCTGTATGGCAGGGGGTTGGACTGGATGGCCCTTGTGGTCTCTTCCAACTCTACAGTTCTATGATTCTATGGTACATAAGCCTTAACTGTGCCAACAGGCCATCACTGAAAACCAGGCCTTGAGGTCTGGGGCTGAATCCAGGAGCACACCCAAGCCACTGGCCTGCATCTTTGGGGGAGTGTAACTCCATCCTGCACATGTTGAATCCCTGTTCCCAGATCTGTCATTTGCTTGATCAAGAGTATTTCTGTCTTGTATGGATTAAGCTTCAATTTGTTCACCCTTACCCAGTCAATTACTGATGATAGCATCAGTTTAGGACTAAAACAGCTTCCTTGGATTGAGATAGAAAGGAACAATAGAGTTGTTCTCTACTGAGTTGGGTGTCATCTGCATACTGATGGCATTGGAGCCCAAAAGTCTGGACGACCTCTCCCAGCAATTTCACCTATATGTTAAATAGCATGAGGGACAGAACTGAGTTCTGAGGGGTCCCACAGGCCAAGGATTCAAACAGGAGTCCCTGAGCATCACTTTCTGGGTCTGTCCCTCCAGAAAGCATTGAAGCCACTATAAAACAGTGCCAGCAAGACAGCCCAGAAGGATACTGTGGTTTATGGTACCAAAAGCCACCAAGAGATCCAGCAGGGACACTTTTCCCTGTCCAGTTCCCAGGGTAGGTCATCCACCAAGGTGACCAAAGCCATCTCATAGCCAGGCCTGACACTAGATTGAAATGGGTCTAGATAATCAGTCTCCTCCAGAAACTCCTAGAGCTGGGAGTCAACTACATGCTCTAGTACTATTACCTGAATTGATGAAGTCCGTAGAAATTCCACATGTTTCTGAATCTTAGTTTGGGGGAATTTAGTTAGCTCAAATTGGCCTGTGAGAGGCTGGGCAACTGCAGGGAAGTTTTGACCAGTGTATACCAGTACTCACTGAACAGTCTCCAGCCAGAACATACAATACATTTTTTTTATTGGAATGTAGTCTTAACACCATTAATGCTAACACTCAGGCTTCAAGCTATCACATGAGGCTATTGAGGAAAGTAGGAAGTATTTGGATAGAGGAATAGAGTGAGAGGACTGTGGGTTATACTATATCAATCTGACGAGCAGAGATTCATGTAGAAGCTGTAACCCTGGTGACACAGACTGAGAGAGTGACTGGAGGATGGCAATCTGTGCACCTGGCTACACAGACTGTCATGGAGACAAATTATCAGTGTGCACTTTGGTGGCATTTTGGGGTGGTATTTATATTCTAAATTTACCTTGGAGGGATGGGATTTAGAGTGGAATACAATGTCTACCGGAGATTCCCAGGACAGGACAAAGGATTCTCTGGATGTGTTAATGATAATTGATGGGTGAGACATTTGGGACTGAATGGGCACAGGCAAGCTTTCATTGTGGATAGGGGAAAAGAGGAAAATCCATTTTGCAATCACTGAGTGTTCAGCTATCCTTGATTGGATTAGTGGATGACTCACCTCCAGATGCTCCCAGGAAGAATTCTGACCTGGGTATGATCTGTCTAAGGAATTTGAAAGGTGCCTCTCTAGGTTGTGTGTGACTTCAGCCTTGGTATTTTGGGAGTCCCTGGTTTACTTGCCAACCATGTTGCAGGTCCTAGCCAGCCAAATTATTAAATATTGCCAATTATGTGCTATTGAAAGGTGGGGGCTGTCAAGGCATGTAACAGTACCTTGTCCAAAAATGGAATGTTGGTGGCTGGCTGATATTTATGGTGATATTACCAGTACGGTGTGATCCAGGGAGGATAACCTAAGTAATGGTTTTACAATTGCCTTCTCAGACATGCTGGAACTCTTGTTTTAGCGAGGCATTAACAACTCCTTCTACCCACACAACCAGTCCTCCTCTGGCTTTTTTTAATAAGCCAGGAAAAGAAAGGGTATAACACATGTAGCAGCTCTAATCTCTCCAAGAATCCTGCCCATATCCTTGGGTTGTACAAATTGAAGACTATCCATTATCTATGGACAAGCAGGGGTCAAAGTCAAACCCACTGGATATATGTCAGTTATAGCATCCCTACAACTGTCACAATTTGACAGGAACAGTCCCAATTAATCCTTTTTCAGCTGCTTTTAAAATGGACCAGTTTTTCTCTCTTCTTGCTCCTCCTTTCCCCTTTGTCATTGGATTACTTCTATTGATGGAAACTGAATTCAAAGTACAAAAGTATTCAGCATTCAATTAATTCAGCGGGGGGGGGGAGTGAGAGGAACTAGTAGAATCTTTCCCTTCCCTGTAGACTCAGGCAAAAGCAAACTGCTACAGCCTCTCCCAACTCATCTGATCTTCCTCAGTAATGACCTTTGCCATCTTGATTGCAATCTGATGTTGCTTGGCCACTTGTGTCCTGGTTTTCATCTGTGAAATGTTGGAAGATATGCATCCAAGTCAGAGCAAATCTGAGCCATTTTTCCTGCAAAATACTAAGCAAGTTGTTCACGGTGGGCTGTTAAGTGGTCTGGACCCTACCCTCCTCTCATGGGACTCTGCGAAAAAGACCACTGAACACTCAACATGTCTCTCCCTGAAGAAAGTGCTGGAACATAGCAGTCTCTGCTGGAGTCTAGCCTTTATCTCCCAGATTTCCCAACTGCTCCATCTATTATCAGTGTCTGGAAATGCTGGCAGAAACTGCTGAGTTGGTTTCATGGGCCTGAGTTTGCGAGGAGGTAGGTGTCCCAGAAATCCCACAGGTGCAGCAACAAGTAGGGCAACCTGGTAATGGCAGCACCAGCTGGATCATGTTACTTGCCTCTTGTTGCTTCCTTTTTGGGTGTTCTCAGGACTTTTTCTCCCTGCAGAAAATGCTGGAAATCTAAGAAGATGTGGGGTCTTAGAATACAGTCCTAATTAGTTGAGATGGCCAAAGCTCAGAAGAGGCAACTGTAGGCTAATTGAAGCTGTGCTGAATCCAAATCTCTCCCAGCTTAAAGGTGTCAGAAGTTACTTAGGACCACTCATATGGAGAAAGACAATAAAAGAAGACTTTACAGCCACCAAATCAACTATGGGAAAAAGTGGAAGTATACAGTTGTCCTTTCACATTTGCTGGGGTTTGGTTTCAGGACCACCACCCCCCATGAATACCCAAATCCATGAATACTCAAGTCCCATTATATGCAATGGCATAGCAAGATGGTTTCCCTTATATAAGATAGCAAAATCAAGGTTTGCTTTTGGGATTATTATTTTTTAAAGACTATTTCCAAGCCGTGAATATGCAAAACCATGAATGCCAAATCCGTGAATGTGGAGGGACAACTGTATATTATAACAGTAGACTACTACTCCAACTTTTGAGAGATAGATCCACTGCCAGACATTAGATCTGAGACAGTCATAAGGAAGCTAAAGAACCAGTTTGCCCACTATGGAATAGCAGATACTGTATTATCACCATTTGTGTCAGAACATTCCAGAAACAGATTGATTATCATACATCTTCCTCTGCCTATTCCCAAAGCAATGGGAAAGCTGAATCAGCTGTCAAAATGGCTAAAAGAATTTTGACCAAAGCCCAGAAAGTTGAGACTGATGTCTACCTAGCTATCCTGGATCACAGGAATACACATTCACTAGGTTTGGATGGAAGTCCAGCACAAGGATTGAAGGGTTGAAGGACAAAGACTGCTACCACGGAAGGGCAATATACTTCATCTAGAGGCTATAGTAGGCGAGATGAACTGAACAGAAATCAAGGCAGGCGTATTACTATAACAAGTCAACTAAAGACCTACCCAAAGGCCATGTCAGGGAGAAGGTCTGGATACAGCCAATGGAGCAACACAATAAGGAGTGGGAAAAGAAGGAGGTCCAATGGCAAGAGAACCCAAACTCATTTGAGGTTGTTACTCAGGGAGGCCAAGTTCTGAGGTGGAATCAAAAGCATTTACGGAACAGCAACCAACCTGTAGTAGTATCAGACCAGCAGGACAGAGGAAAAAGAGACCCACTGATTTCCCAGAGAGACCACACAGTGGCTGACTTAAATTTGACTGACATTAGACATTCCTTTTTTTTTTAATGCTCTAATTACTTACATGAACTTGAACAAGAAACAGCCTGTATATTGGGGTGGGAAAATTGTGCCCCCTGACTGTTTTTGTTGTTCTCATGGCCCTCAGAGCCCCCTCCTTTTTCCAATTTTTTATTTGCTTCCGAATGCCCTGAAGGGGGTCAGGGGGTTTCCCTCCCAGGTTGCTTTTGATCCAAGAGAATACTTTTTTTTCCAACAAGAAGTGACCTGGAAGTCAAATTCCGTGTCATTTTTGGTTGGAAAAAGGTTGTCTCCTGTGCATAAGTTCCAAAACAGCAAAATTTCCCCCCATGCCCCAGGAAACATTGGGGAGACATTTGAGGGCAATTTTTTTAAAAAAACAGAGGATGTGATCCATCAAGGTCACCTGCGGGAGCAGTGTGGCCCCCTAACCCTGGACAATTTCCCAGACCTGCTGTATGTGTACATAGCACTTGAAGAGTCAAATATTAGAATTATGTTTTAAGGTCTAGAGATGATCTTTTGCTCTGCTTTTAAGTTTCAGTTTTAGTCCTTTTCTCTACCTCACCAACAATAAAGAAGCATGTTTATCTTCTTGAAGTAAGAAGAGTTTATTTGGAAATGATGATGATGATGAATAAAGAAGAACTGGGGACTTTATCAGACACAGAAAATACAGTGTCATCACGATGCCATATAACTGCAAAAGGGCAGGCGGATCAGACAACATCAACCTTTCATGGTTAAAAACAGACCAAAACCCATCACTTTTAATTGATAGCTTAAGCCGTCAATAGACTCCCCCTGCTGCTTTTTTGCCATCATTGCCGGGATGTGATGCCTCTGTCCCTTTAAACCTCGTACTTAACCCGACAATGCCCTCTCTGGTGCAAACACTTCCGGGTCAGATCGGGACATCCAGGTAAATGACCTTTTTTCCCCTTCCCCTTCACTTGGGATCTTTAAAATGTGTGTGTGTGTGCTTTGTGCAACTTTACATGTAGTTTTCTTGTTTTTATTTTTGACTTTCCTACACGACGAAATCGCATGAGATTTCAAGTGAGGAAATGAATGGGGCTTCGTTCACTTCCTCCTTATTGCCAGGGAGCCTTTGCCAGGAAAGGAGGTAAGTGCTGGGGGGGTGGTGTTCCTTGCCAGCATAGAAAAGAATGTTTTAAAACTTGTAGTCTGATAAAGTCCTGGGTGGTTATTGCTACAGTGTGAAATAAACATAAAGGGATCTTCCCAAATGCTTGACTATTATTGCACTGAAATGTGATTTTCCTGTTTTTCTGTTTGTTTGTTATGATTGTTTGTTATTGATATTGTCATGATATAAGCATCACACTAGTTTTTAATTTCTTAATTATAGCATAAAGTCTTTTGTTTGTTTTACCGGTTTTGATATACCCTTGTTCACTGTATCATTCACTTTTTTTCTTATGGTAAAATAGAGCAGTCATATAATTCCTAATGGTCCTACTGAATTTTAAATCAAACTTCACCTACATATAGCCTATTAGGTAACCTAACACATCCTCTACATGGCAAAGGTGAAGAGAAGTTCATTACCTTTCCCTTGGCTGGACCTCACATCCTGTCCATCACCTTGGGTGTGCATGCGTGTGTGTGAGGGCAACTGGTGCTATGTGCCTCCCCCTATGCCCCACTCACAGCTTGAAACATGGCTACCCTACTTAATAAGAAGGGCAAGCTACCATGCTGGCCAGATTAATTTCTGGGGCTAAATGGGATAGGCTTATCTGGTCCTACAATTACCAGTTTGGGGAGAAATATTCCAGGCCAATACCTGAGGCCTGGAAATGGCCCCTAGTGATGTCAATAAGCATTATGCATCAAGTCCCAACCACAGTTGTTCACAGCTTGCCGTTCAAACACATAAGACAGAAAGTTAAGGCAGAAATCTTAGCTGAAGGGACTGCTTCCAGATCTCACCTACTTGCTTCTAGCCAGAAGGTGAATGCTGAGCAGAGCAGAGGATGATGAGACTGGCACCACAATAACTTGGGAGGAAAGAAAGAAAGGAGGAAGCTGAGTAAGTAAATACACAGACTGCCTGGTGAATCTTTGCAAGTCATAACAAAAATCCATTAAGCCTTGTAAATTGTAACAAGTTGATGCTCTGCTAGCTGAGCTGGAGACTTGAAAACAGTCCTTTCCTCTTGAACACAACCAAGCCCTCCAAAATGAGAATTTGTACTCTCATCTCCCACCCGGACATGGCACACAAAAAGTGGAGATTCAAGGCCAGGCCCTGAGATCTGGTAGCCCAACTGCTTTTATAAAGGGGAGGGTCAACATGAGGGACCATTTGGGTTCAAGGGCGGACATGCTGGTGGTGGGAGAAACCTATGGATAATTGATCTTAGTTGGACCCATTAGTGTCTCCCAGTAAACAGGCTGAGGGAGGAGGCATCTGCATGCCAGCAGCCATCAAATGTCCAGATCTATGCTAAAATTATGTAAACTATGACCAATACAGTTACAGCTATTTTACATCAGAACTGGCTGTGTCTGAATCATACTCCTCTTTACCCTAATAACCTTCCATGCCCACAAAGATGTAGGCCATAATCAGTATCATTGGATGACACAGAGATTTAGTATTATAAAAGGATATAAAATAGTATATTGACAAGCTGGAACGTGGCCAGAGGAGGGAGACCAAAATGGTGGGAGGTCTGGAATGGTGGGATGGCCTATGAGGAGCGGCTTAGGGAGCTGGATATGTTTAGCCTGGAGAAGTGAAGGTTAAGAGGTGGCATGAAAGCCGTGTTTAAATATTTGAAGGAATATCATACTGAGTGTCTGGGAAAGCAGCCAGCCGAGAAGATGATAAGGCTGCAAGGCTTGACAGCAACCCAAAAATTATTCTAAAGCACAGTACCAGTAATTCAGTAGTTCCGTAGCAAGCCAAAGGTCCAAGAGTCCAGAGAGCAAATTCACTAGTTCAGTCCAGGGTCAAGGGTTCCAGAAGGCAGGTCAGCGAATCCAGTCCAAGGTCAAGAGTTCCAGGTCAATCCGAGGTCTAGAAGACAAGATTTCAGACCCCAAGAAAGTCAGAGTTAGATGCTTTCACCAGGGAATGCAGATAAACTCTGACAAAGAAGCTCAGCATCTCACAGCTGTTTATATTGGCCCAGCTCCTACTCACAGCTGTTTGGTGATTGCTGAGCATTTCTCAGATAATCTCCGGGATTGCTGCAGGCACGCCCTTTCTGATCTCCTCTGGCTGAAGGTAGGTACCTCTTCGTTCTGCTCCTCTATGTCTCCCAGGCCTGGAACCTGTGTGTGTGGGGGGAGGCTTGGCTGCTGAGACATGGGCTCTGCTGTAGTTGGCATGGCAGAGCTGGGTTCAGGCTCAGCCAGCTCTGCTGGAGCTGGCTCAGCCCCCTCGTCTCCTGAATCCTCAGAGTCCTCAGCCTGGCTGGCCATGACACTGAGGATGGAGCAAGCTTGTTTTCTGCTGCTCCATAGACTAGGACACAGAGAGATGGACTCAAACTACAAGAAAAGGGATTCCACCTAAAGATTAGGAAGAACTTCCTGACAGTAAGAGCTGTTCAGCAGTGGAGTCTCCTTCTTTGGAGGTTTTTAAACAGAGGGTGGATGGCTATCTGTTGGGGGTGCTTTGATTGTGTATTCCTGTATGGCAGGGAGTTGTACTGGATGGCTGTTGTGGTCTCTTCCAGGTCTATGATTCTATGAAAAAAGATTATATCCCTACACCATTTTATAATTTTATAAATTTCTATCATGTCTTCTCCTGCTTACCCCCCCCCCACATTTTTCTAAACTCACAAAGCCACCAATGTCACAAGGGACTTCCACTACTCTCCTTATGTGGTGGGTTGCCTTTTCCCTCAGCTTTCCAATTCTACAATGTCTTTTTTTTTTTTTAGATGCAGCCACCAAAACTGTGCACAGTCTTCCAAAGTAGAATTACACCATTGATTTTAATGAAGTCATTATGATAGCAGCAATTTGACTGGCTGTTTTTGGTTTCCTTATAAACCCCAGCTTGGATTTGACCTTTTACATAGCTGCTGGGTTGTCTTCACTGAACTATCTGCCACTTTTAAAATATCTATACTATACTTTTTATTATTTTTTGAGTATATACAATATAAGATTATACAACTTTCTAAATATTCAAGAGAGAAAGAAAAAGGAAAAAGATAAGAGAAAATAAAAGGAAAAATGCAAAAACATATAATACATATATGTATCAAACTACAATTAAAACTAACTTAATGTCACACTTAGGGGCTTACTGCACTCCAAATAAAAGCGGCAAGGCAGCAGCAACATTCTGTTTTCTGTGCTGCCTTACCACATGCCATTGTTGTTTTTTCATTCAGGTCTCATTAGGGACTGAGGTAAAATGGTGTCTTTTTTCTAACCAGAAAAAACCCATTAGCTAAAAGACACAGTTTTAGCTCAGGCCCCCATGGGACCGGAATTAAAGAAAGCTGGAAGAACGGCAACAGCATGCAGTAAGACAGCAGGGAAGATGGAACGTTCCTGCTGCCTTGCCGCTTTTCTCTGGAGTGCAGTAAACCCCTAAGACTAAGGAGATTATCAGACGCTGTAAAAACCACATCAGAAGATTGTGACAAGAACACAAAAGGGCAACATTATTAGACGACGATGGCCTTCAGTGTTCTGGGGACATAGCGCTGGCATGAATAAGGCATTCCTTTTTATTGACAGCTTGTTCCCATCAATGAAAAAGGGAAGCCTCGTCCATGACAGTGCTACACCCCTGGACAGGTTTGGACACAGGCGTCTGATAATGTCGCCCTTTCTGTTCTCATCGCAATCTTCTGGTGTGGTTTGGTTCTGGTTGTGTTTTGCTGTGTTCCACCATGTCTGATAATCTTCTAATACACCATACTAGATGAAACACTAATACTAACCACTACTAACTAACATATTATACCTCCAATCTAAACTTTAATGAATTATTAAGAGAAAATTTTCACAAAACAAAAGGCCTAATATAATTCTACCATAACAGATCTGACTAAATAATCCTACTAGGATTGTTAATACTCGTAACCATAAATTATTACATTGTTACTATACTTCTTGCTCAAAAAGTCCATATATGGTTTCCAATATTTCACAAAATCTTCAATTGAGCTGTCACTTTTGAAGATGTCTTTGCTGATTAGACACACACTCATCCGTGGCCCCTGCTCATGAAGGATGGGTGGCCTCTGGAAAGTGCGGGCAAATGGTTCAGGGGATTGTAACAAGAAGGGAGAATCATCATACACTAGAGAACTCCTCCTAGCTGCACAAGTCTCTTCTCTTCATACCTTCAGCTATACTTCTGAATCCAAGACTGTAACTTTATATGGAGTATCTAGATGGATTCTCTTCACTTTAAAACAGAAATTCAAAACAGGGATGAAGACAGGAAGGTTTATTTTACTTTAATGTTACTGTGAATTTTATTTCAAAAGAGATACGGAGTGGGTAAGAGCTGGAGCCTCCTGCTCAGACCTCTCATGCCTGAAATATCATTTTATTTTATTCTATTTTTTCCAGAAATCCTTGCAAATGATACCTAAGCTTCCAGAGAAGCCAACAGATTACTAGGTGAGCTTGTAAAATAATTCCAGTCTCAGTGGGAATAGAGAGGTTTTCCTTTTTTAATCTCTAAGGAACATGACGACTACTAGATACTGGGAGGGTTTTTAATTGCACGTTTAATACCATTTAGAATGTCTTTTTAATGTTACTAAATTGTGGTGGGAAGGACCCTAAATCAAAGAACTTTATTATTTTACACTGTTCTGTAGGAAAGACAGCATCTGTCAGGAGAAAGAAACAAAGGAACTCAATTTGTGCTACTCTAGAATGGGGGGGCACTGCGAGAACCATGATGTAGCTATAATGAGAAATTGAAAGATTGACGGGGGAAAAATGGGACAGGCAGGAGAATATAAATAGTAGCGGCAGCTTGTTTGTAACTTTCATTTTTAGGTGGGGATGATTGACACATGGATGGGCTGGATGAAGGTAACCTCCCTGATCTTTAACTTGAGGGTCATATGGAAAAAAACTTTGAGAAAATACTCTCAACATGTAGATGTCAACATGAGTGACAGCTGCATGTGAGGTGAATTGCATTTACTTGCTTTTTACATGCATCACTTCACAGAAATGATGGCTGCCATTTGAACAAAAAGACATCCTTCTTGGCTAGGGTCAAGAAAATGACAATGCCCACCCATTAATAGAAAACACTGTCATTTAAAATAAATGCTGTGGGGATAAATTCCCCCAAAAAAATCTATTAGCCAACACGAGAGATTCTCAGTGCATGAATGTGAATTACTGTATATAGTTTCAGTATTAATGTACAGCACAGCATGTGGTACAATTTTCATCTGTAACAGTATCTATAGAATGTCATATGGCTGATGGCATGTTCTGCACAAGTCAGGGGTACCCCCTTTCATGGCTATCTATGTCTTATTTGCTTTTGTATAATTATGTTGTGGAGAAAGGGAGGCAGGAAACCAATGACAATATTAAGGACGAGCGCAAACAACATTTTCTGTCCAAGGTCTTGTTTTTAGTATTTTCTGGTATATTAAAGAGAAACCCCTCAGATTCTGATCTGATTATTTAATAACTGCCACTTTCTGACAGGCAATTGCCGTTTAGAAAATATCACATATGTTCTCCCATTTTCTACAATTTTACTCTGGGTCATCATTTCCCAGTTGCTGAGAAATATCCTTGTGGCATTATGTCTGCCAGAGATCTCAGGAGGGAGATTTGAGGTTTTGCAAACCCAGCAGAAAAATGTAGTTGTGACAAGTAAGAATAGTGAACAGAGTTCAGTGAAATTTAGTGCATATCATTTTGAAATCTATTGCTCAAATAATTTTGTACCTTAGCTGATGGCTGGGCCTCCCAAGTGGAAGTATGTATCTAAAGGAGCAGGTATGCTTATTTCAGTGTACAGTTTCACCTTAATACATAAGCTCCATACACCCCAGATGTATTCCTACGATTGGATATACAAGTATACCTCAGTTAATGAAGTAGATGCTTTCTCGGGCATTACTTTTTTAACAGAAAATTTTGTACCAGAGGCAGAAATAACATGAAAAGGACAGGGATAGCTGTGATGTCACTAAGACTGCTGTCACCCCTCCCTCCAAGAGTGTCACCTGGTGCAGTTTGGCCTCTCCATGCCACAGAGGGATAGGTTCCTACACCACACACAAAAAAAGAGGAGCAATTCAATATCTTTCAGCAAACTTGTTATCCAAACCTAACAATATGCACATGTGAAATGAAAACAGTTCAGGTTAGCCTTGCATATGTAAACAAAAACATCTTCAACCTTTTAGAGACTAGCTGAAGGGTTCTTCCAAAGTGTATCCAGGGATTAATTTTTCCTTTCACTGTGCTCCACTTTTCTTATGATTTCCATTTTGGTGGTTAAACTTCTAGTCCATGCTTCTTTAACATGTCGGACCAAGCTGCTGTTTACCTTGCCTGGTGTAGATAGGCATGCACAGTTGCTGTAGGTTTGGCTAGAATAGTATACTGCTCTTTCCCAGCTCAAGCTTTGTTTACTGCTGCAACCTGATGCCAAAAGTCTGTGGGCTTGTCTAGACGTGATGGTATAGTGCGAGTGGGGGCGCATTTTCGCCCATTCACAGTGACACTGTTTTGGCGCCACCATTTTTTCACCTATTCACATCCATTCACATCTATTTGAATGGAACATCCACACACTCTGATAATGGGCAATAGAGCAAAAATTTGAGCAATGCAAATTCAGATGTCCGCAAATCCTTTTATTGCATGGTTTGTGGAATTTTTAGCCCCCCTCCTTCCAAATACTGAAAATTTCATTTGGATGGTGTTGGGATACATAGTATTCTCTGCAAATTTCATGAGGAGTATTTTCAATGCCTGGACAACCCCTGTGTTACTCCAGCCTCCTTCCCCATCTCCCCAATACAGATGTTGCTAAAATCCTTCCAGGTAGGCAGAGGACAAGGAGAGCTTGTGGGGAAGGGGGGTAAATTACATATTCTGCTGCTTTTGGAGGCCTTCGGGAGTGCTCTGTGACCTGTTCTGGCCAAGAAGAAACTCAATCTGAACCTTTATGTGCTGAAAGGAAAAAAAAAACTTCAAAAATAAAAAAAATTATTTACTGCACTCACCAATGTTGCATAAAATCTGTTCCACTGTTTTCTTCACAGTGCAGCAAACAAATGTGCTTCACACATAAGACATGCAGCATTTAATTCCCCCATCCCTTGTTTAGTCAACACTCTCAGCCATATGTGGGCTCTGTCTTCAGAGGAAAAATATAGCCTTTGAATTGACAACAGATGATGCTTAATCTATGATGGCTCATTCACACATGCAAGCCACCATTTGATGTCAGTGAATAATGAACATACATGTGCAAATTCGCCTTACATTTGTTCATGGGTGATAGGGTTGCTCTTAATGTTTCCCATTTTTGTTCAGTTAATTATTACATAATATGGTGTCATGTTCCTCAGTGATTAAATGTGTGTGTGTGTGTGTGTGTGTGTGTGTGTACTAATTTGTAACATAACTGGCTTTACATTTTGAATGATGCAGGTATGTTTATTTTTATTTTTGGACACCTCAAGCTTTGTAGTACTCAAGGTTAGATGTATTTCATTCAAACATGTAACTCTTTGTTTGAAATTTTCCAAAACCCAGAATCCTGAGTGGCATGTTAATAAATGGCATAAAGGATTCTTCCAAATCTTTCCCTGAACAAATCTAATTTTCACATCAGAGGTGTTTGATGCTCCAAAGGGAGGTTTATGCAGCCAGCCAGAATCAGAAAAGTTTCTAATACAACAAATACAGTAGTTACACATCAAAGGAATGACTTCTCAAAACAGGACATAGGATTTTCTCCTTTATCTATTTGCTTATGCTTTCTCGTCCACTGTAGTTGATATGGATGTTCACTGACGCCACAATTCAGCTTCAACCCTAATGTCAGTGCTTTGGAAGAGCCATTTTGGCTCCAACTCAAGTCAGAACCAGGACAATTTAGATCCCAGACTGATGTTTGGAAATCCAGAGGTTGTGCTTCCCATTGACTATTTGACAAATCTATCGATGGCTATAACTTTTTTTTAAAAAAATTGTCACACATTTATGTGACAGGTAATTGGGAGGTATATTAGCTCCTTCTGAGAGTTTCATAACTGTCAGATTTCAGAGAAATACATGCAAGCAGTTTTTAAAGTTTATTTTTTTTAAATGGATTGAGCAACAGTTCTTGGTAGAACAGGGGGAGGGAATCTGCGTGCCAAGTCACATCAAAAGTTATTGCAATCAAATGACCTTTCAGATCAAGGCAGCAAACCAAAAGAACAGAGAAAAATAGCAGAAAAAACAAAATCATATAACATTGTTGAGTGGTAATAGGCATAGAAATAAAATCAATAAGCCACACAACCAACAGCTTAAAAAACATAAAATAAATTATGAACTAAAGGCTCCTCCAGATGGGGTAAATGTGGCAGTAGGTTGCTGGAGATTGTGCTGTTTGCTGCTTTAGTTCTGGGTTGTTGTTGTTGCTGCTGCTGTTCTTAATATCTAAATGATGTTTCTATTGTCCTGGACGGTTTTCTAGCAATACTCAACACCAGCTACAACATTTTATTCCTACCCTTGAGTGTGTTTGTTTTTAATTCCAAAACACATTGGAACAACATGATGCCTTCTCTTCCGCTCCTTTCTTTTAAAATATTTTATTAGAGGTACAGGTTGCCCCTCCCCCATATCTATGGGGCATACTTTCTTAGATTTACCGTGGATACATGAAACCATGGATAATAGCGAACCCTTTTGAAATGAATGACTTGTGTCCCAACTTCAGTGGAAGCATACCATAGAATTGTGTGGGAGGACCTAGAAAATGCCTAGAGAGGACATATTTTTTCAGATGTGGATAAGTGAAATCGTGTATACTGGTTTAGTCTTCTACATTGCCAAGTGTAAAAAGTTTCATGATGTTTCACTATCAACTACAGTATACAGTCCATGATCCATTTACTCTGTAAGACCAAGTTTTTTCTTCAGAGATTCTGGCATCTCAGGTGGAGGTGGGCAGGGAAGCCTGAAATACACTTTCACGGAATCATAGATGAACCACTGTAGTGCTGTCAGCATGCCAATCATAATACGTGCAAACAGCCCCTTCCATACTACTTTAAATCCCAGCCTCTTCGGCACATCCAGAGCTGAGCTGCCCTTTTCTTTGTTCAGCACAGATACCACAGAATCAGCAGGATGTGAGACAATGGCACAGAAGACACCAGCAATATAACCTGCTATGAAGGGCAGGGGGGCTATAGGGAAAAGGTTTTAACCCAGGGGTCTGTCTGTAAGAACAGTGAGTTACGTCAGTCAGGGGGAAGACCAGTTAGGAAGAGAGGAATCTGAGCAGGGTTTTGGAAATGGGGATGTGAAAAGACTTCAGAGTCAATGTTTAACTTAGTTGTTATATAATAAATCTGGTTTTATTTTCTACAACTCTGTCTGACTGTTTTCATTTAAGATGTGAAAGGGGGAACTGCTAATGCATTACCACACTGAACTCATTGGTCAGCACAGCCACCTGTCCAGTGCAGTGATCACCTTGAGGCCTGAGTACCAGATCCAGGCAGGGTTCTTAAGGTGAGAGGAACCCAAAGATTGAAACTGTGGGGCTAACCTGGAGAAGGGCTCCATCACAAGGGGCAACTTAATTAAATTCCATTATTAACCGAAGTGATTTAGGTTGGAATTTCAGCACACAAAATGTAGTGGGATGAATTTGTGTCGATCTTGGGTTGTTTACATGTACAGCGTGATGGTCTTGAGCTTTTCGGAAGGGGGGGCACCTTTCATCCCTCAACCAGTGGGACTTTCCATCCCGCGGTTTGTCCCATTTTTAAAAAAAGTCACGGAAGGATTCGGAAAATTGGAAATGTAAACAGCCCGGGACAAGATATCTCAGTACTAGGTGATGACCGGAAATTGTTATGGGCATGGGCAGGCATTTGGGTCAAAGAGGGAGGGCTACCTGCCCCTTTTTCAAATGCCTCCAAAAGTTGACAAGGCAATCCTCCATTGTTCTCCTGCCCATCACCTGTGCAGTCGCAGAGATGGATGGCGAAAGCTCTCCTCATCCCAGGAAAGGTGGCTGTGGTATCGCCTGGTCCTACACGGAGACCATAGACATGTTAGCGATATGGAGCGAGCAGAAGGTGCAGGAACAGCTGCAGGAATCCCATAGAAATATTGACCTCTATGAAAAAATTGCGACCAACATGAGATGCAAAGGACATGATAGCACCGCAGAAGAGTGTAGGAAGAAGACGAAACTGATGCGTACGAATTATCGTCAGGTCATTGACCACAATTCAAAAAGTGGAAATGATGCTGCCAGGATGCCCTTCTTTAAATTGCTCCATGATATTCTTGGCGGTGATGCCAACTACCATCCGAAGTGCCTGGGTACCACCACCAACATAGTTGGGGTGCCACATGGGTCTGTGACTCCCCATCACACTCCCACCCCCAAAGAAGAACTGGAAATGCCACTGGCATCCCAGGAGAACTTGGAAGGATACTCCAAGGAACTCTTCTTAACTCCTCCAGGTAAGGGTTTTTTTTTTCTTTTTAAAAAGGGAGGTCCCGGTTTTTGAAAACTCGAATAAATAAGTGTCTGGTTTTCAATCTTTAACCAATGCAAAGTGGCCATGTTCCATTATTTTATTTATCGTGGTTACACTGCAGAATGTGATGTTACTTCACCACTAGAAAAAATGTTTTTACTTATTTTTTGTTCTAGTAAAGCCCTACAGTACTACATCCTCTTCTATGTGAAAACTCGTATTTTTAGCTTTTCGTTTACCAAACTTAAACGCAACAGGAGGAATTCTTTTTGTTGTTTTAAGCAGGTTTTAGGAATTCTATTTTCCCCCAAGGTACTATAAACCTTCAAGCTGTTTATGTGTTTAGACTCCACAATGCTCTGGTATGCAAATGTTGGCAATTAACGCCAAGTGGGGGTTTCTGGTGTTTGTGGTGGGTGGTCATAAAAAGATACGTGCTTCTCAGCTATGTAATGATGGCGGCCCTCTGATATATTGATATATTGTTCCCAAATCTACCTACCCACTCTACTGTGGCAGTCGGAAAGTTTCCGGTCTAGATGTTCAATAACCTTATGAATGTTTTCGTTAGCACTAATATGTACTATTTTCGTATATAGTGTGGTGGTCAGAAAGTTTCCAGTCTAGATGTTCAATAACCTTATGAGTGTTTTCATTAGCACTAATATGTACTATTTTGTATGCTTTTTTCAGAGGGAAGTTCTAACCAGGCTTCTGATGAAACTACCCTCACTTTAACCTTAGCCGAGGAACCTGGGACAAGCTTACCTCTCATGCAAAGTGACAACATCGGTGCTTCTGTTGCAGTGAAGACTGATGCAGTGTGGCGTACAATACCCATTCAAAACAGTATGGATGCAGGCATCATTCAAAAAGATTTAATTGCTTGCGTTTTCCCTTCTAAATAAGGCATTGCAAATGACTTTTTTTTTGTTTTCCTTTTACAGTGGCATCCCTTAGCAATCCTACTGCATCACTTTCCCCAGCAGAAAGGCTAGCGATGCATAGAAAAAAGAGGCGATCTCCTGAGTCAACAGAACTGATGTCTCACTCCAGATCCATTGTGGAGTTGTTTGTTACCAAAATGAACAGGAATGCTGACAGGCAGGACCAGAGGGCTACAGCTTTGCAGGAATCCCTGGAAAAGTTCTATCAACATGAAGTTGGAGAAAGTTCAAAAATGCTAGAAGCAATAGACAGGCAAATAAATTTGCTGGGAGACCTAATTTCTCACATAAAATCTTCTGAAAATAACCAAAGAAAGGTTGTAGTTAGAAGAGTGAAAAGAAAAAAAACATTTCTGGGGAATCTGAGAAGGAAAATACACAGCCCTCTGACCTGCAGGCACCATCCACCAGTTCTGGTACTATAAAGTTGGGATTAAATAGACCTGCTAGAAAAATAAAGAAACCTGTGCCACTTACATAGGCAATTGTAGGCAATTAAAGGTGTGGACACAAGGTGGAGGTTTTTTTTAAGGAAGACATCAATGCAACAACTGTTAAATAATAAAGTATAAATTTATTTACATTTGTTTTTTCTTTCATATTTATATTTATATTTACATATTTACAATACATTTAAATAAAATAAGGGCACTAGAAACATAATACAGAACACAATACAAAATACAAAAAATAAGTAAGACATCAATATACATAATTGGAAAACAGTAAACATAACAGAATAACATAACAGTAAAATATACATTATGGAAATATAAATACAGAAAAAATCAAAATACAGAAACTTAAATGCCGCAAACCCTCTCAATATTCCCCACCCTCCCAGCCAGTGCCTCGATAGGTTGTTGTAACATCTGCCCTGAAACAAGAGTTTTAAAAAAAGGTGTCAAATGTGAACATATTGGGCAGAATTCCCCCCCTTAAATGTACTACTTTTTTTTCTTTTACCTAGCTCTTCAATGCAGGCTATAATGTTGAGCTTGGCCAGCTGTGCAGCAGTCTCATGTGCAGCAGCTGCTTCTGCGAAAGTAACTTAGGACTTTTCCGGACATTTAAAAAGTAACACAAGCAGCCTCGTCAGCTTGCAAGGCTGCTGCGCTGCAAAGCGTCAGTTTCGGATGACGCTCACCCCTGCCGGTACTGTTGTGGTACCCCGGGGAGAGTTGAGCGTCATATTTCCTTGATTTTTAATCACGATCAACTTTCATGAGTAAAAATCAAGGAAATATGATGCTCAACTCTCCCTGCGGTACCGCAACAGTACCGGCAGGGGCGAGCGTCATCCGAAACTGACGCTTTGCAGTGCAGCAGCCTCACAAGCTGACAAGGCTGCTTGCATTATTTTTCAGCGTCTGAAAAAATCCTTAGAATGTATTTTAAAATTTTATAAGTATTCCCGGTAACATACAATAAAGGACATTGTTTATGTGTTTAAATGATATGAAATCATTTTACCTGGCTGTGGTGCTGCTGGGGCTGGACCGGGCTCATTCCCTCCAACCTCATCAGATGAGGACTCGGAGACAGGCTGCCCTGCAGCCCGCCTCTGGATTCAGACCACTATTGGAAAACAAACAAAACATATATAAATCAGAAATCAGAAACGCGTACCTCCCCTACCCAACATAAAGCAGTAGCCGAGTCTTCTCTTACCTCTGGGTAACCGGTCTCACCAACTTGGCTGCCCTGCACGGACCCACAGGTCGTGCAGGATGGCATAAAAAGGCGGCAACCTTCAGGGGGGGGCTCCCATTACTGGCCTCCAGTGCTGCAAAAAAACCCTTCGTTTGAGGTTTTTAAATTTTGAGCAGCACTTGACACCTGTGCATTGGAAGCCCCTGGTCTGGAGGATCTGTGCCGCTTCTATAAAGAAGTTGCAGTTCCTCCGGTTAGAGGAATGCATCAGGCAGTCCGGCACACTGGCCTGCTGGGACAGGGATTTCAACAGCATGTTGGTCTCCCTGGTGACCCAGTAGGCGATGTGCCGATCCACCCGGACATGTCCACTCCCCCCTCCTTGGGCATTGTAACGCCATATGGTGGGATGCGGAAACTCGATGTGTTTATATGTTTTTAATATGTTTTCTTTATATGTTTTCATGTAGACTGTTAGATTTTAAAACAAGCCTATAAAGTTATGAGAAGGTTTAATTTTGAAAGTTTTTAACTGGTTGTGTTAATCAATTGGCTAACTAGCAGAGGTACCTCATTTTGGGTATGTGGCTGTGCCTGGAACCTTTTCTAAAAGGGATAATCCCTGCAAAAAGGCTGCCAATTCCTTTAACTGCCAAAAATGAAACATAGTGTTGGTTGTGGGCTATTGCTAACAGTATGAATTGCAGTTCTTAGAAGTTATTGAGAGTGCAATGCAAGGGGAATATATGCAGGTTTGTTTCAATTACTGCTCATAGCATTTTGAAGAGTGTTCCCTGTTTTTGTGTGAAGGGGAATAACTGGACACAGACACAGCAATATCAAAGTCAGGAATAAATGGTCTTTGTTGTACACATATCCTTTTTTTTCAAGTGGCAAAATCTATGTCCACACAGTCTTATGTTCACATTTAGTTTCCTCCTTGGTTGATGCAACTGCCAAAAATACTCTTTTAAAGTGTCCCGTACAGCCTCCCCCTGAGCTTTCTTTATAGCATTGTCATTAACCAAAAGAGCTCCCAGCGTGTCAAGCACCAACCTCTGAACCCATATATTAGGATCATCAAGTATTTTACCTTTGGTTTCACATATATTATGGAGAATCACACATGAATATATCACAGAACACACATTTTCTTCTGCCACTTCTATACAGTATCATAATGCTCTCCAGCACGCCTTGAGATGGCCGAAACACCTCTCCACCATCCAACGAACCCTGTTATGGTACTTGTTGTACAGTCTCTGTTTATTATTTGTGGACCCCCTATATGGTGTAAGTAGCCAATTCCTGATCAGATATGTTCCATCAACCAAGGTGAGAGGAACTATTTGCTGTCCCATTATAGTTATTGTGGGGTTTCCTGGCACAAATATGCCTGCCTCCATAGTTTCAAAAAAACCAGAGTTCCTTAGTATCCTAGCATCATGATTCTTGCTGCTCCAACTGATCTCCACATCAATAAAAACTCCTCTGTGATCACAGGTACCTTGAAGAGGAACACTGTACCTATTCTTCCTGTTAATAAATTCATTTCCTTGGCGTACAGGAGGGATAATGTTAACATGACATCCATCTAGACATGTGATTACTTGTGGGTACCCAAGGGCAGTGAAGCCATCCATTACCTGTTAAAGAACACAGGAAAATAAATACATACACGTTTCCTTTGGGCACGACCAAAGACAAGTAATCGATTACACACATCATTAATTATAGTGCATCACAAATGAAATGATAGTATACATTACACTGTGCACTTGCTGTCCATCTGTTATCCCAAAGATATGAGTTAAGGATTATTTCAAAGTTATCTCTAAACAGCATCCATAGCTCAACATATGCAACCACTCGGATTTTCACAATGTAAGTACCGTTTTTTTAAAAAAATCTGTCTATGGATGGTCTCCCAGGAAAACTGTCCACTTCAGAAGTAACTTCTCCATTGTGAGTACGACCTCCACAAAGATCTTACACACTGTGGCTCTCCCAACACCAAACAGCTGGCAAGCAGACACATAAGAGCATTGATGGGCGAGAAGGAAAATGGCTATTGCGAGGCGATTCTCCACTAGAATGGCTTTCCTCATGTTGGTGTCCACTTTGGCTATCTCTGGACGGAGAATATCCACAAGTCTCATGAAAAGGAAGCGTGGCATCCTGAAGTACTGTATCCAATGTTCATCAGACCAGATACACATTACAAATTTCTCCCACCACTCCTCCATTGTCGGGAGTAAACAGGGATATGGGCAAAGAAACAGACGTAACTCAGGGGAATTGATGGCTGTGAAATGCATGGACTCAGGACCGAGGTCATTTGATGAAAGGAAATCTAAATGAAGAAGGAGCTGAAAAATAAGGATCATCCTTCTTCGGTTTTTGAGATGAAACCACCTCTGCAATGTTGCAAGATATCCCCTCAGGAGTACAGAGGTAGCAAAAACGGTGGCAGTGTTCCTCTCCATCTCCCAGTAATGGCGTTCTGGGGAATCAAACAATAAAAAAACCCAATGATGATGTCCTGTATTGTCCAAGAACTAGTCAATCGCTGTGTCCGTGGTGGGAAGTTGCACTGGAAACACGTCGTACGATTTGTGGGAAAATGAGTAATCGCATCCTTGATTGACAGCTAAAAAAAATCCCGGGAGCATAAACGTGTGTAAACAAAAAAAATGGGATAGTATATAGTGGGAGAAGAGACATAACATGGGACATGATGCCATGTAAACTATGATCCCAGGATATCCAGTACAGAGGTAAAAATCATTTAAACAGCAAGAGACGAATCCAGGCAGTTGGCTCCCTTTACCATGAGAGCAGTGAGTCCACTTTTGGTATTACAACTTCTCTTCCTGCAGTTGTTCAAGTTCTATGAGAACCTTTCTCTTGAAGATGCCAGCCATAGATGCAGGTGAAACATCAGAAAGAAACTATTCCAGAACATGGCTTCACAGCCCGGAAAAAACTCAAGGAAAATCTATCTGTGAGAACCCTTTGAATGTCAGACCTCTATTGGAAATAGGGTCTAGCACCTGACTTGCTCCCATACCAGGAAAAAATGAAGAAGGAGGGGAAAATGCTATAAACTGCTAAAAGGTAAGAGGTATACTATTGTGTCGTGGAAAAAAAAAGTTGGTTAAGCCACGTTTTCATAGAAAAACTTGTTTTATGGAGCTGACATGTTTTGGGTGTCAACCCTTCTTCATGAGTATCAAGTGCTGTCTTATCTCTAGGTTCTTTATATTTTTCTTAAAAGTTTTTATGCAGACCTGGTTTTCTCTCTTCTCTCATTCCTATAGCAAAGCCAGGTTAATAAATGCAAAAACTCAGCTTAACTAACTGTTCTTTCCACCCGCAACACCAGAGTATACATCTTACCATTCAGTTGCTCCCATACCAGCCAAGCAGCTGCAAGAGGGACTCCTATAAAAAGTGAATTCACTTTCCTCCATGGTAATTGATCCATCAGCCACCCCTGAATTAATTAATTTGGTAATTCTCAGAAAAACAGTGCTAAAGAACCAACAAATGTAATGTTACCTGGTCCGCTCTTTACCCAAACCCTAGTTCTCTTTGATTTTTGCAGAATTTCCCCATGCTTTTAAATAGTCCTTCAAATTTAGGAATTTCCAGAACAAGATGTAAACTACTTAGTCAAGAGTAGGCCCAACAGTATTATGAATCTTTTGGCTCTGGTAGTATTTGTAATTAGTCTTCCCCCCCTCCTTCTGTGGGAACCCATCTAGCATGCTGCTCCTCACTGCTGCCACCAGCTCCCTGGCTCTCCTGGAAGCCAGGTAGGAGTCCCTCAATATGTGAGTGAGGCTGGTCACATGTAGGGGGACTGCAGTCACATGTTGAGGGACCCCTGCCTGGCTTCCACAGGAGTGGGGGAAATGGTGGTGGCAGTGGCAGCTTCAGAGATGGGCTAGCATCCTGTTTGGACTCTGATCCAATGGGGGGAAATAGGCGGGGGGAACAGGCCAGCTCCGAAAGAAGCAGCTCCTTTGTTGGTGATAGAGAGACTCCTCTGGCTTTTCTTCGCAAACAAAGATTCAGGAAGAGCTCATCCCGTGCTTTCTACAAGCACGCTGATGACTGAAAAGGCCAATCCAAGATAAACATGTCTGGTTGCAGAAAGCACAGCAGAAGGTCTCCTTGCGTGATGTTTTCGGGTTGTGATTCTTTCTGCGTTGTCGTTTCTCTTCAAGACTTGTTCGGTGTGATTTGTCAAATAAGGCTGCAGCATTGTGGATATTGCGTCTCCATGCCTCCCGATGTGAGGCCAGGGCGGACTGTTGTTAGTGATCAATTTGGCTGAGCCTGAAATGTTGTTTCAGGGAGTCCTTGTATTGCTTTTTTGAAGCGCCCCTCTTACGCTGACCCATGGCGAGTTCACCGTAGAGTACTATTTTGGGGAGGTGATGGTCCCCCATCCTAGAAACGTGCCCTGCCCAGCGCAGCTGTGTTCTCAATATCATGGCCTCAATGCTGGTGATCCCTGCTTGCTTAAAGACAGCAACATTCATCACATAGTCAGTCCAGTGTATATTTAGGATTGTGCGTATATAGCGTTGATGAAAGCGTTTGAGGAGTCGTAGGTGGTGGCGATAGGTGACCCATGTTTCAGACCTGTAAAGGAGAATAGACAGTACAATGGCTCTATACACACTGATTTTTGTGCTTCACCTCAGGTGTTTATTGCTCCAGACTCTTTTGTGCTATATGCCTTTGCTAATCTGTGATCGATCTCTTTGTCAATCTTGGCATCTGAGGAGATGATGCTTCCCAGGTAGGTGAACTGCTAAACGGACTTAAGCACAGATTTGCCGACGGCAATGTGGGGGTGATGGTGTTCTTCCTGTGGTGCAGGCTGGTAGAGAACTTCCATTTTCTTCAGGTTGACTTCCAGCCCAAACAGCTCTGCAACTGTTGCGAAGCAGGATGTTAGACACTGCAGAGCTGCTTCTGTGTGGGCAACAAGGGCAGCATTATCAGCGAAGAGCAGTTCACAGACTAGATAGTTCAGAGTCTTAGTGCGAGCCCTCAAACGGCTTAAGTTAAACAAGTTACCATCAGTACAGTAACGCATATAGATGCCATCTTCTTCTTCAAGCTCTGCCATAGCCCTTTGAAGCACCATGGTGAAGAAGATTATAAATAAAGTTGGAGCAAGAGCACAACCTTGCTTCACTCCATTAGTTATTAGAAAGGGCTCTGAAAGGGCATCGCCATATCTGACTTGACCGTGCTGGCCCTCGTGTAGCAAGATAATCATTTTAAGGAATTTGGGGGGACATCCTAGTCTTTCCAGGATCTGCCACAGACCTTTTCTACTCACAGTGTCGAAGGCTTTGGTGAGGTCGACAAATGTTACATAAAGTCCCTTATTCTGCTCTCTACATTTTTCTTGCAGTTGTCTAAGGGCAAATACCATATCTGTAGTACTCCTATTGGCTCTGAAGCCACATTGGCTTTCAGGAAGAAGTTCTTCTCCAATAACAGGAACTAATCTGTTCAGGAGTATCCTTGCAAGGATTTTTCCAGCAATAGACAGCAGTGTTATACCTCGATAATTTGAGCAATCAGATTTTCCTCTTTTTTTTTTCTTGTACAGGGTGATGATGACTGCATCTTGGAGATCTGATGGCAGTTCCCCTTTTCCCCAGCAATTCACAAGGAGTTTGTGGAATTTATCATGAAGTACATGACCTCCATGTTTCCACACTTCAGGTAGGATTCCATCAATCCCAGCTGCCTTGCCATTTTTCATCTGCTGTATGGCCTTAAAGGTCTCTTCCAAAGTGGGAGCTATGTCCAATTCATTTTTCAGCAGTTTTTGTGTCGTATTTTGGATAGCTGAGCCTAGGACTACTCGGTTGGCACTGAAGAGACTTTAAAAATGTTCAGCCCATTTATTCAGGATGGAGGCTTTATCAGAAATTAGTGTTTGACCACCTGTACTGTATAAGGAGTTTTGGACCTGATAAGTAGGTCCAAACACTGCTTTAAGAGCTTCGTAAAATCCTCTAAGATCACCCAGATCTGCACAGCATTGTGTCTTTTCTGCTATATTGATTCACCACTTGGGACTTTTTCGGATAAGTAAAATGCAACGGAAGCAGCCTCGCCACATTGCGAGGCTGCTGCACTGCAGGGCATCCCTTTCGGATGACGTCCGTCCCTGCCGGTACTGTTGTGGTACCGCAGGGACATTTGAGTGTCATGTTTTGGCGATTTTTACTCACGATCAACTTTTGTGAGTAAAAATCACCAAAATATTACACTCAAATGTCCCTGCGGTACCACAACAGTACCGGCAGGGACGGGCATCATCCGAAAGGGATGCCCTGCAGCGCAGCAGTCTCGCAACATGGCGAAGCTGCTTCCATTGCATTTTACTTGTCCAAAAAAGTCCTTGTTCTGAATGTCTCGGAGTTTTTGTTGAAGTTTACTACATGTGAGACGGAAAGCTGCTTTTCTTACATGGCAAGTTGGCTGGGCAAGGTATGCCTGGTGAGCAGTTTTCTTCTTTGCCAACAGCTCGTGGATCTCTTGTTTGTTTTCATCGAACCAGTCTTGATTTTTCTTATGGGAGAACCCGACGGATTCTTCTGCAGACTGGAAGATACTGTTTTTGACATGTTGCCAAAGCACTGTAGGAGAAGGATCTGTAGGGTGTAGTCTCAGTCCATATTTTCCTCTTGTTTAGGATTCCCCTTGTTGCGTCAAAATGAGGTGTCTTCAAATCTAGGAAACACATTCAAGGGTAGACGTGTTGGCTATGTGGCAGAAGAAAATCCACAAAAAAAAAGTGATACCTTTTTATTGGCCAACAAAATGCAAAACATATGATGCAAGTTATAATTGGACTATAATTGACTAGTTTTACCTATATAGTACCTAAAAGTTGTTTCCAGATGCAGCAGTAGAGACTTCTTGAAAAACCCAATGATCTCTGCCTAAACAAAGGAGCTCATTGCTTCACAGTGGGACAGGGACATGCTGGATGTCAAAGATTTTAATGCCTTTTGTCTCAACTCCACATGGCCAGGAAGTAGGAGTGGCCTCTGCCTGCATGAGACCCCTCACCTGAACAACAAGACAAGTAACATTTGAAACAGCATGTAGACCTATGACTCCAACATCGCCACTTTTCTTTCTTTCTTTTTAAACATCTTTTGCCTGATGAAGAAGCCAGTAGAGCTTTGAAAGCTTGCATCATGTGTTTTGCATTTGGATGGCTAATAAAGGCATCACTTCTTTGTGGATTTGGGATTTTTGTTTGCTGCATGGCCAATACAGCTACCCCGAATGTGTTTCCTATATTTTAAGACTATGATAGTTTAATTAATTCCAAGTTTTAAAAGTTTTAAATCAACAAATACCAAGAACAGCTTGGTGCTACTATTTTCTACATGGCATTTTGTATAAAAGTTCCTTGTCTGTCCCAGGAAATTGAATTTTAAAGACCTTAATCCACAGAGTTTTGTTGGGATCCTTGTGAGAATCAATAAGCTAAAGGAAGGAAGAGGGTAAGGAGAGGAGATTATAAAGGAGGGAGAAATGGAATGCAAAAGAAAATATGGGGTGGGATAGGGTAGGTGGGAAATGGGGTTTTCAAACATAAATGTAGCTGTTTCATTCTCTCCAAAGCTCAAAACTGGAACCACAGTAAAACATTAATAAGATTTTTCCCCATCATTCTGGTAAGGCTTTTTGGTGTAATATTGTAATGTAAACTAAACACCAATTTAAAATTGATTTAATTGTTTAAAAGTCCCATTTTCAATGTAAATGTAATGGAATTAGATCTTTTATCATCTTCATAATTAATGCATCATTAACCTCCAGACTTTTCTATCTCTCCTCCACTGTCTCACAACATCTGAAAATCATGTACAGATGATCAAAAAGAAGATGAGCATTTGTTTCACCTCACTTCTGCCTTTATCATGATGATCTCCTGCAGTTGGTGCAACAAATCAAATAACAATTCATGTTGAAACTGTCTCTACTTCATTCCGATTCATGTGAAAATTTTCTCTCTCCTCCCCTCAAGATACTTGTCAGCATTTAAATTGGTTTTGCATAACAGTTGCATAGTGAGTATAATGTTTATACCTTAGATCTGTAGTCTGCTAATTTTTCTGTTTTTCTCTTTTATTTGGAAATAAATAAAGGCCATGGAGCATTTTTTAAAATTGCACTTATGGAAAGGGATATATCCATACTCCCTTTTGTAATATTAGAAGTTGCTAGAATTAAAGGTGAACTCAGATATATCTTGAAGACCTATTATGTGAATAAGCAACATATGGAATTGACTCATAAAGAGAATTGCATAATCTGACGCTCTAAATAGTTTGAGATTTAACAATCTTTTCTCAGGTTCATCCTGTTGGCTCAGGTTCTGTCCATTTAACAGTCACACAGTGCTGTCCTCGCTAGGGATGTCAATATTTGATTATTTCATCCTTGCATGCAAGGGTGAATAATTTCCACAGCTTTCTGCCTGCTGCAGGAAACAAAAATACAAATATTTCTGTGCAAAAGTGTCTCAGAAAATTATTCTGCACAGAAATGCATGTTATTTTTTTTTGCATAAAACTGTATTTTTCCATCAAAAAAGTGTTTTACTGCAAAAATATAGTTTCCAGATAGCCACCTTTTCCCCCTTTCCAATAAAAATAAAAATAAAAATGTTCAATTAAAAATGTGCTCCATGGCCTTTATTTATTTTCAAATAAAAGAGAAAAACAGAAAGAAATTAGCAGACTACAGATTTAAGGTGCCAACATTATACTCACTATGCATAGTGTTATACAAATTAATTTAATTTAATTTGTTGAGTTTTTGCACAAAACATCAGAAAATCTCCTGGAAAATTATCCAGGAAAATAATATGACTATTCTGGGGGGGGGGGAGTATCATAAAACCATTTTCTCCCTGTTTTTTGGCATGAAAGAGGTAATGGTAATATTCTTTCTACCCCTTGTCCTTGCAGTATGGTACCTTTTCAAATATGTTCATAATGGATTGCATGTTTGGCTTGTCCATGTTAAAATTGCCCTGCATGTGAAAACTGGGTTATTAAAGAGAAAGCTGGAACCTGAAGCCTAAATCTAGATGTATTAGCTTTCTGAAAGAGATTTTAGCACTGGGTGTTATTACAATACAACACTAAAACAATCCCCATGTGGAAAGCAAGGTTATTTTCAGCAGGACTATACCAGAAATCCTGTTGAGTGTTAGGGTTATTCTTTCAAATACTATTATAAATATAGTGGATTCAGAATTCTTTCAGCACTAATGTGGTATCTAATAATAATAATAATAATAATAATATTTATTTCTATCCCGCCCTCTGCAATGCAATCAGGGTGGCTTACATCATAAAAATCCCATCATTACATTAATACCCTAACCCACCCACCCCTTAAAACAATATTAAATTAAACAGATTAAAAACGTACAATAATTAAAAAGAGGGGGGGGGAATTAAATAATTAAATAACCCAGTGGCTGCTTAAGGGAAAAGGCAGCCGAATCTTCGGGCTATTTGGGAAAGGCTTGCCGGAAAAGATCCTTCTTGACAGCTTTTTTGAAGCTTTTTTGAAGCTGTCTCAGGTGGTAAAAAGACGGATGTCATTTTAATTAATGCAATACATTCCAGTGTCTAGGTCAACATAGGAATAAATTCCATGTCAGCTAAAAACATTTCTGAATCAACTCTGAATCCCCCAAAAGACTATTTGAAGTGGAAAGCAAAAGACTAGTGCTCTCCGCTAAGCTTGCACTGACAATAAATGTAAGTAAATAACCAGAGCTGGTTGCTTATTGAACTGGATAAACCAACCATTTGGTCAAACAAAATAATAATAATTCCATAGTCTTATGTCATTCGGAGTACCCTGCTAACTTTATTCTTTTCCTTCTTCCATTCTCCATTTGTCGTTTTGCATTTCATTTATGAAAGTCCACAGGTGTCTTGAAGTGTAGAGAGCGGCATGTGGTGTTTGGCTTTTTTCTGGCTCTCCATGCAAAGCCCTCTCCCAAAACAATGTGAAGCCCTAATTATTGGATCCTTTTGCCCTTGTAAGATACTGACCAGCTTGTCAGTGGGCAGCATGCCATCCTAATAGATGTGGCAGGCATCAGCCAGCCAAGAGACCATGTATGGGCATTAGTGTGTTTGTTAAACAAATGATTTCCAGCCTGGCAGATTGAAACAGCTGTCAATCATCAACCCATAATTTTGTGGTTGTACGGATGTGCTGTCTTTATGCTAGCTCTGGTTAGATATCTTTTCAACATTAATTCATCACATAAGGTTAAAAGATATGGCTGTTTTCTTTTTTTCTTTCGAAAATATTGCAAGCCACATTTCATTTTAAAACACCAGAATGGTAATTAAAAAAATAATACTCCAAATATGCCACAAATATAAATCACATTAAGAATATAAAACAGCATGATAATTAAAAAAGATCAGAAAATTCCAATGCAAAGTAGATTGATCTCAAGCTAACACCACCACAATGCTGGGCGAGCAATTAAGAATCCCTTCACCTTACACAATTATAGCATTATGATTCCATTTTTAACTGCCACATCCTATGGAATCCTGGGATTTGTGGTTTAGTGAGGCACTAGAGGTCTCTGGTTGAGAATTCTAAGTACCCCACCCTAAACTGCAAACCCTAGGACGTGATGACAGCACAAGCAGCAAACACTACCCCTCCCACGGCAACGCTCCTTTTTTGTTACCATGGGGTTGTCTTAACGGTGAAAAAACTCACGGAATGCAAGGAGAACCCTACCTGTCTAAATGGCAAGCTGTGTCGTTTCACTGTTTTGTGAAGGTGGAGGGGGGGGGGCAAAATATAAAAAACAATGTGGGAAAAGTTTTTACGGCTTTTCCCAGAGTTTTTTTAAAAACTGCAGGGGGGAAGTGCACTCCCCCTCATTGGGACAAGCAATTTGATATGAATCAATTTCCCATAGGAGAGGAAGAACAAAGCTGATTGGCCAGATGAGCACAAGGGTGGGGATTGCTAATAGGGCAGGCGCCCAACATCACCATGTTGATTTATTTGCCATAGTGAGCAAGCACTAAGAAGAGAAAACAGGGTGCTGTCCCCCCCTTTTTTTAAAGGCAAAATATTGCTCCAGTGCACAGTTGAAATAGTTTTTTTAAAAATAGTTTGGTAGCAGCAGATTATGGTAGGTAAAAACGTGAGTAATTCACTCACAGCTGCCATCTTGACTGGTGGGCATGCAAAGCTTTTGGGGGCAAAAAACCATTAAGATCAGTTGCAGCTGCTGCAAAATAACATTATTGCAGGGCACTCTGGTTTTTTTGGGCTCGTATAGATGAGCCCCATATTAGCTAAAATAATACTCAGTTTCCTATCTCACATGGAGTCAATGTGAAATCCAGAACACTTCTACAATTCAGGTTGGTGGTGCCTGTGTTCCCCACTTCAGTGAGAGGGGTTAACCACTGTACCAACACAGAAGCCATGGACCACCACTGGTTGAGGTCATGTATTAGCAGAAAGTAAAGTAACTGTGTGATATCAATGAATGGGAATTCCTTTTTCCATGATGCACACAAGTGATTTTTCACATTTACAAAAAAAAGAGAGAGAAAAGGTAATACAAATCGCCATTTTATTGCCTTGGCAATTGCTTGCTAAGGCAAAAATCCAACATGGTAGCAGCGGGCACTTGCCCTGTTAGCAAGCCCAGCCCCCATGCTCATCCAGTCAATCAGGTTTGCATGTTCTCTCATATCGGAAAGTGCAGCAATGCAAATGTGATTGTCTTAACAAGCGGGAATGCACATTCCCTATGGAGCTTTTTAAAAACTCCGGAAAAAGCCGCGAAGGCTCTCCGGGCATAGTTTTTGGAGGGTTGTTGTTGTTGTTTTTGTTTTGTTTTGTTTTGTTTTTGTTCTTGTTTTTGCTGCCCCCTTCCGAATATGATGCATTGATGCAGGTTCCCATTAAGACAGATTGTATTTCCAGTGAATTCCATGAGGATTATTTTGACCATTTAGACAGGACCTCAGTCTTTTCTCCTCCTTGAGCCACTCAGTCAGCTCTTACCTTGTTTATTACAACAACAACCAAACCCAAGCTGTGTCGTTTCACTGTTTTGTGAAGGCGGAGGGGGGGGCAAAATATAAAAACAACACCATCCTCTTTGTTTAAAATGGGAGTTTTCGGATGGCTTTACGGATATGTTTTACAAGATATTTGTGAGAGAAGTATCAAGACATCTCTTGGAAGTCATCAATTTGGTCCACAAAGAAGGGATGCCGGACACATGGAAGATGGCAAATATTACAGTGATCTGGAAAGAAGGCAAAGGAAGAACAGACCTCAAGAATTACCGTCCGATTTCCCTCTTAAATGTGGACTACAAAATTTATGCCAGCATGCTGTCAAGTAGAATAAAAGAAGTATTGAAAGAAATAATACACACAGATCAATGTGGGTTCCTCCCCGGAAGGTTACTCTCAACAAACATCAGATATATAGTCGACACATTGGAGTTCTTGGAGAAAAATAACGAACGCAAAGCTGCCATAATATTTGCCGACGCGGAGAAGGCATTCGATAACGTCAATTGGTGTTGCTTGATTAGAACAGTGGAGGAACTAGGGTTCGGGCAGTTCATGACAGACAATATCAGACAAATATATACGGAGCAAAGAGCTTTGATTCTCATAAATGGCGATCAAACACAAGAGGTTCGGATACAAAAAGGAACCAGGCAGGGGTGCCCTGTTTCTCCATTGCTTTTTATAACAATGCTCGAGATTCTTTTGAATAGGATTAGGAAGGATAGGAAAATACAAGGACTGATAATCAAGAACCACGAATATAAGGTCAGAGCATTCGCTGATGACATAGCTATCATATTAGAGAACCCGATTGAAAATATAGGTCATTTAATGGAGACTATAGTGAAATTTGGGACATATGCAGGATTTAAGATAAACAAAGAAAAACGATAATCCTGGCGAAGAACTTATCCAAAAAGGAACGAGAAAGTCTAGAAGAAAGATCTAAATGTAAAATAAAACAGAAGGTGAAATACCTCGGGATTTGGATATCAGGCAGGAGCTTGGACCTGTACGATAACAACTATGAGACAACTTGGAAAACAGTCAAACTGAATTTAGCAACTTGGTCAAAATTAAATCTTTCATTGATGGGGAAAATTGCAGCGATTAAAATGTCCATCCTTCCCAGATTAATATTCTTGTTCCAGAATCTGCCAATTATAACAAATGATAAGCCATTTCAAATCTGGAAAAGAGACCTAAGCGACTTCATCTGGAATGGTCGTAAGGCGAGAATAAAATGGCAAACATTAATTGAAAAATCCGAGAAAGGAGGACTGGGCCTCCCAGACCTACGAACTTATCATATGGCATGTGTAGTTACTTGGTGAAGCGATTGGATTAGACTCCGGGATCAAAAACTATTAACGTTAGAAGGTGCTGGATTAAGACTAGGCTGGCATGCCTACGTAGGATACAACAAAGCGACCGTACACAAAGATTTCAGTAATCATATTGTGTGCAGAGCATTGCTACACGGATGGAATAGATTACATAAATACTACTTTGGGAAGATGCCCAAATGGATTTCACCAGCCGAGGCTTTCTTTGGAAGATGGGGCTACCTAGGTAAGCCAAACAAATGGATCATTTATAAGGAACTGATTAAGAGGGATGAAGATGGGAAGGCACGAATGAGGACGAGAGAAGAACTGCAACAGCAGGGCTGGCTTCTTAATTGGTTCTCATACCAACAAATACACAGCAGGTACAAGAAAGATGAAAGGGAATATGGCTTTCAGGAGGAGGAATTGGAGTATGAGAGAATCATAGGGGATGATAAGAGAAGGAAAATAGCAAGGTTATATGATTGTTTCATCTCCAACCTGCTTGAAACAGAAACCATAAGAGAAGCGATGATCAAGTGGGCCAGAGACGTGAGGGAAGAAATACGATTAGAAGAATGGGAGCAAGCTTGGAGACAAACTAAGAAGTTTACAGCATGTCAAGATCTGAAAGAGAACTGCTTCAAGATATGTAATAGATGGTATCTGACCCCGTCTAGGATACATAAAATGTACGGACAGAAAGGGCAAGACTGCTGGAAATGTGAAAAAGAAGTAGGTACACTTAAACACATGTGGTGGACCTGCCCGGTTATACACAAATTCTGGCAGAAGGTACATACAATAATACATAAAATGCTTGATATTGAATTTGAACTAACTCCGAAATTATACCTCTTGAATATTACGACACCTCTGAAAACACAAGAGCATAGAAAGTATTGGAGAATAATACTATATCTACTTACAGCTGCCAGATTGGTCATAGCGGCAAATTGGAGAAATAAAGAAGAACCCTCAATAGAAATACGGCTCACTAAAGTACTAACAATGAGAGAAAATGATAAATTAACACGAATACTTAATCATGACATGGCTGGAAAGACAGAAATAGAATGGCAACCGGTAATAGATAATTGCCGGAGAAGGTGGAACATTGAGCGAGACATTGAGATATAACCTAGAATCTTGGAAATATAGAAATACAAATAGGTAATTAAGGAATTGGAGGTAGATTCAGGAAACGAGAAAGAAAGGGAAGAGGAATAAGGAACAAGAGGAGAAGTACAGTAAGAGATGAGAGGAGGTTAGCGCAAATTAAAAGAAAGAAAAGTACAAATGAACGACGTCTATTAGGTTATAGGAAGGAAGTTAATAAGAAAGAAAATATAGCAAATCCTTTGTGTTAACTTGTACGAGGGAAGTCACTTTGTTTTTATATATATATTTTTATTGCTATTTATCAATGTAAAATGTAATCAAGGTAAAATAAATTCAATGTAAGATATTGTATATATACCTATTTTACATGTATGAGTAACATTGTAACAATAAAAATAAATTAAAAAAATAAAATAAAATGGGAGTTTTCTATCCCAAGGAAAGAAGTAAACCGGAAACCTTTTCTTCATCTGGGGTTAGTCAGTCTCCAATTTACATCCTCTATATATGCCAGGGGGAAAAGAAGGATCTGCTTACTCTTTCAGTTTAAAAGGCCAAGGGCCAAAGCTACATGCAACATCCACATTGGGATGTTCCTTTCTCAAACAGTAAGCACAAGGGGGCCCAGTTGCAGTCCTGATCTGGATTTGACGCCCCATGCCTGCTATTTGCATGGGCTATTTGCTTCAGTGAATATGTTTACGCATGGCAATAAGAAATGTGAGGGAGCAGCAATTAATCCAAATCAAGACTGTAGAAGGAACAAAGGATTAAAAGTCTTTGCCCTCCAATATAGGATCCCAATGTAGACTAGGACCCCATACACTGGCAAAAATCATGTATTTGGAGATGAACCATGTGACTAATGTGATGTGTCATTTGGCCCTCAGGTGGCTGAAAGGCCACCACATGGGAGGTGGAGAATAGAGAATAGAGAGGCACCCAACACAGGCTACACTTCCCCTTGTGTTAAATATTGAGGATAAATTGTGGGTTGTGCCTGAGCATATGTCCAGAAATCGATTTCATTTTATCTGTGTATCTATTGTCCTTCTCTGTGAGATCTGTTGCTGCCAAAACAGTATTAAATCAACATTGTCATATCCTCTAACTGTTCCAGTTTGGCAGGGACAAACTCAATTAATCTTCTGCCATCCCTCTTTTTCAGATGTTTTTTTAAATGTCTCAATTTCTCTCTCCTCCACCCCATTTCTTCCTTGGTCCTCAGCCTCCTTCAGTTTCTGCAAATTGAATTTAAAGTGCAAAAGTAGCTTGCACTCAATTATCTAAACAGGGAAGAGAGGAGAGGAGGGGGTGGAAATTTTCCCCACCCAGTAGGGTCAGGCAAAAGCAAACTGCTGCAGCCCCTCCTAGCTTGTCTATTCTTCCTCGATAATATTTTTTTGCCATTTTTTACTTCATTCTGATATTGTTTGGCCATGTGTGCCTTGATTTTCATCTGTGAAATGTGGGAGGGTATGGAGGCTGAATCCATCCTAGCTAAACAGCTTGTCCCCTATGACTCCCTTTCTCGGTACCCTTGGCTGATCTCCAGCCTAGCTGTTATCTTCCAGATGACACAAGTTCTAAGAAAGGCATTCCAATCAAACTATATTTTTTTAAGTTGCATTTCACTCTGTACATCACTTTGGGGCTCTAAAAATTTGTTTGCTGACAGTTGCCAATCATATGCTTTTCTTTTGAATGCTTGTGGCTGACAATGAGTCACATTTTGATATTAGCAAGATGGTGGGTGGGCATGGCTTCATGTGAATTTACCATGAATTCATGATCAGAAGCCTGCAATGGCTGGGGCAGCCATTATTCTCTGTGAGCTTCTAATTTTAAAGAACCAGGAAATGAGACCTTTTCCAGAGCCCTGCAGTCCAAATGATGCAGGGCTTCCCCCCCCCCCCCCGATCTGCCCCCAGGCAGTCCTCACTACCACCAGGGCACATACAGGGCTGGAATGGGGGTAAACTGTGATAGGGCCCTTTATTGCTTTTTTAAAAAAATACCCAGTTTAATACATTCCTGCCAGGATAGGATGGATCGGGCCCTGTGTGTCCACGGGTGGCAGAGTGGCCCTCAAATGTCGCTGCCAGTCGCCCTTGCTCTGCTGGGTCCAGACAGCAGGCTGGCAGTATGTGACCAAGGCTGGTCACATGCAGGGGGCTTGAAACATGGTGTGGCTGGCTGCCTGGACCTGGAACAGCAGGGAAAATGCTGGTGGCAACAGCTGCAGCAATGGGCCAGTATTCCTGTGTGGACTCTGGCCCATTTTCTTCAGATAACGGGGGCAGAACGGGCCATCTCTTCAGCCCAGATATGCCAGTGCAAAGCCGGTGTATCCTGGCTGGGATAGATGAGGCCTAAATCTGTGTGTTCCAACTCTTGTGCAGCCAGCCCTATGTAACTGAAACACAAGTTCTCCCCATTGTAGATAGGCCTCCAAATACTGCCCCACCAAAAGGTGTGTTTTCTCCCTGCTACTTATTTGGCAGATAATAATCTCTCTCTCTCTTTTTTTTAACACAGTGTGATGTAGTGGTCTGAGTACTGGATTAGGTCTCTGGAAGACCAGGGTTCAAATGTGCACTCACCTGCTAGCAATGGAAATTCAGTGGGTGAGCTTGGGTGAGTCACACATCCTTGGCCTTAGAGGAAGGCAATAGCAAACCTCTGTTTAATAAGTCTTTGCTACTAAAATCACATAAATCCTCTGTTGGAGAGCCAACATGGTGTAGTGTTTTGAGCATTGTTCTACAATATTGGAGACCAGAGTTCGAATCCCCACTTAGCCATAAAAACCCGCTGTGTGACTTGGGTAAGTCACACTCTCTCAGCTTCAAAGGAAGGCAAAGGCAAATCCTGTCTGAACAAATTTTGCTAAGAAAACCCTGTGCTAGGTTTGCCTTAGGGTCACCATAAGTCAGAAATGACTTGAAGGCGCACAACAACAATCCTCTCTTGGCCCATTTTTTTCAGCTGCTTTTAAAACGGCCCAGTTTCCATTGGTATAAACTGAATCCAAAGTTCAAAAGTAGTTTGCACTTAACTCAGCAGAGGGGAGGGGAGGAGGGGGAAGGATCTTTCCTTTCTCCTTCTCCTTCCATGTAGACTCAGGTAAAAGCAAAGTGCTACAGACTTTCCCAGCTGATGTGATCTTCCCCTTCTAGCTTGTGTGTTCTTCCTCCTTAATAACATTTGCCATCTCGACAACACTCTGATGTTGCCTGGCCACATGTGTCCTGGTTTTCATCTGTAAAATGTTGGCGGATATGCATTTTGAACTGCTGAATTGCCCTAGCCTATGGATTTTTTTACTAGAGTAGATGGAGTGTGTTTGTACAGTTAAACCAGGACTGATTGATTTTCATACAAGGTAATAGAGTCCTAAATCCAGTTGCTAGTTCTGACTAGAGTAGACCCATGGAATCAATGGGATTTACACAAGTGCTGATTTACCATTGTGCAATTGGTTCAATGTGTCTGCTGTAGGTGGAATTAGCAGTTGGATTTAGCCCAGAATTCCCTCTGTACAGGCAGGAGGAAGGGAAAATAAAATGGGAGCACATAGTGCTGTTGGTTCTGTTAGATTTTGTAGATCCCTGAAAAAGTTTCCAATACACTAACAGTTGCTGTCTTGATTCGACTTTGGGTTCTTCAGGTAGATGTAGCCGAATTTGTCTGGTGAATTTAAAATTGTTTCCACTCATACACATTCATATTCAGGCTCCTGCTATCTCCCCACCTTCCCTCCCTTGTTCCTTGTTGTGCTGGTTCTTGTGGGTTACATCTACCTTTTCCGGCTTGCTTTTCCTGATTGTTACAGTTTTGTGGCAGTTTGACTTAAGGCCAAATCCAGTTTGGCATAAGTCCACATGGTTCTCATGCTGTTTCCAGGATTCCCCTTAAGGGAACTTGCATGGCAGGATCCTGGGAATGTGACTACATTGGGAACTGTTGGACCTGCCTCCCACACAGATGATAGGGCTGTTACCTGCCCTGGCAGCCCCCACTTTTGTAATAGTGCATAATTGGCAATACTGTATTTAATAATTTGGCTGGCTATGGTCTGCGACATGGTTGGCAAGTAAACTGGAGACTCCCCAGATACCAAGGCTGGAGTTATGCACAACCTCGGGAGGGGCTGTGGAAATTCCTCAAACAGGTCATACCCAGGTCAGAGTTCTTCCTAAAGAACATCTGGAGATGAGTCATCCACTGATTCCATCAGGGATAGCTGTGCACTCAGTGCCTGCAAAACAGGTTCTCCATCTTTTCCTTTTTTGCACTGGCAGCGCCTCTCAGGCTGGAGGCTGCTAGTTCGGGATATGAAACAGGTGAAATGACCATGCACCAGTTTTGGGCTCGAAAAGGAGGCTATTTTATTAATGACAGCAGACAGAAAAACAAACAGGCATATTCTCATAAATCAAGACAGACATAGAAATCAGAAAGATACAAACCGGCTCCACAGAGTTGCACACTGATGCAAAGCAGAGCCTGGTGTCTATGCCCTCACCTTATATGTGTTTTTCTAATTGAAGTTTTGTAAACATAGTGGGGAAGAAGGAAACTGTCTCAAGCCAATTAACAAGGGGAGATTTTCTCATGTCAATTATCATGCACAGTGCTAGGGTGTCTCAAAATATCCTTATCTTCTTGGCTGAGGGATGACCTTCTCATTCCCTCCTGCTGCCTCCAGCTGTGGAGAGAAACCTCTCCTTGACCCATTTGATTGAAGGAAAACAGGGCCTAGTGTGTCAAATGTAGCCTGAACCAATCTTTTGCTAGCCCCTGCACGCAGGGACTAACATCCTTAAATCACAATAGAAAGTTGCCTGTGCCTATTCAGTTCCAAATGGCAAGCCCATAAACAATTGTTAACATATCCAAAGAACCCTTTGTTTAGTCTTGGGAAACTCTGGGAAACATTGTATTCCACTCTAAATCTCATCCTTCAGGGGAATCATCAAATATAAGTATCACCCTAAAACACCACAAAAGTGTACACAGATCCTCTTCTTCCCATCAGTCTGTCAGTCTGTGTCACCCAGACTGCGGGTTCAGCATGAATCTCTCCTTCTCTGATTGGTATAGTCTAATACACGATCCCATTATTCTATTCCTCTATCCAAATACTTCCTGCTATCTTGGATAGCCTTGTGTGATTGCTTGAATCTTGAATGTTAGCATGAATGCTGTTAAGATTTATTTCCAATAAAAGCCATTTAATTGTATATTCCGGCTCGGAGGCTCCTCAGTTACTACTGGTACACATAGGTTAAAAGATCTTGCCATTACCTGGCCTCTTGCTGCCATCTTGAGCCAATTAAATATTCCCCATATTAGAATTCAGACACTAGTTGCATCCCCATGGACCCCATGTAATTCGGGGAACAGGTCGATCATAGAATCATAGAATCATAGAATTGCAGAGTTGGAAGAGACCACGAGGGCCATCCAATCCAACCCCCTGCCATGCAGGAAATCACGATCAAAGCATCCCCGACAGATGGCCATCCAGCCTCTGTTTAAAGACCTCCAAGGAAGGAGACCCCACCATGCTCCGAGGGAGTGTGTTCCACTGCCAAACAGCTCTTACTATCAAAAAGCTCCTCCTAATGTTGAGGTGGAATCTCTGTTCCTGGAGCTTGCATCCATTGCTCCGTGTTCCAGTCTCTGGAGCAGCAGAAAACAAGCCTGCTTCATCCTCAATGTGACACCCCTTCAAATACTTAAACAGGGCTATCATATCGCTTCTTAACCGTCTCATGCTAGGCTAAGGCTCTACAATGGCCTTTCATAATGCAACCAAGTGCTTGTGGGTATTCTTCCTCTACTCCACTCCACCGACAAGTTGCTGCTAAGGCTGCAATGAAGGCTTCTCTACTGTGCCACAATTCAAAAACCACACAAATATGTGTAGACTTAACATGTCTCCTTCAATTCTAGCTGGGACCAACAATTGGATTTAGCCCATAGCCTTTTTTTAAAACACTCATCTACTGTGCATTTGGGTAGGCCTTCCAATACTACACTCTTTTTCTCCCTACAGGAATAATACTTCGTTTCTTCCAACAGAAATATGACCTGTAGGTAATCTGATGTTTCACTATATGAGATTGCTTTGGGAAAGATAAGCATCTATCTTGTCTCTCCTTTGAAACATGCTTTGTTTTCTTGCTTGTAAATTCAACATGCCTCAAATCCATTACTCACTTACTGGAGAAAATTAAGACTCTCCAGGGTAACAAGACTTGGTTAGGCAGGAATGGTTGAGGAATTCATTGGATTCATAATCCAAAGCAAACTCACTTGGCGTACTCCTCCCAACAATGTGAAGATGAGAAATTTATTTGGTCTATATTCCAAAGGAAACTCACTTGATCTGCTTCTTCTATATTAATGGGAAGAAGAGAGTGTAGTTTTTGTTGCAAATCCACACTGGGGAAAATTGTGTAAGGTGGTACAATAGCTGTCTTACTCTTTTTTTTTAACAACATAAGAAGAGTCATGCTGGATCAGATCAATGGCCTTTTTAGTTCAACACATGGGCCAAAAAGTGACCCTACTGTTTGGGCACTGCCAACGTAGGCCCAACAACCTTTCCAACCAGCAACAGTATCCAAGGTGTACTTAGACCTTGAAAAGGTAGCGATTGGGTAGCCAACTATATGTCACTGGCTCTACCTCTGGTGGTTCTCATCCTCCTTGCCACCAAACCCAGTGGGCATCAGCCACCAATGCTGTGGCCAAGCACCTGCCTAGCAGAAGACCCCAAGCGGGGCATGAGTGCAATAGTACCTTTCTCTACAACTGATATACATTTAAAGATGGAGTTCTTGGTCCTCATACAACCAATTGGAAAGCACTGAAGACTATATCATCTTTTTAATGTTAGTTTAATAAATATTAAAAGATACATGTGCCTTAGTTACATCCCATTTGGATTACTGTAAGGTGTTGTATGTAGGGCTGCCTTTAAAGTATGTTCAGAAACTTCAGCTGGTACACAGCTGGGGCTACTTACAGGGAACTTACAACTTCCTTGCTACAAAAGCTCCACTGGTGGCTGCTTCATTTCCAGGCACAATTTGATCACATACAAAGCTCAAGAGAATTAGGTCAAGGCTGACAGACTCTGGACATTATCACACGAGGCTGTAATCATGTGATTACAATGGGACGGTAGCACAAATGGGCTCCCATCAGCATCATTGTCTTCACATGCTTAGTCTGTGCTCCACCCAGGATTGATGAGCATGCGAAATCATGTCCTGCTGTAATCACACGATTATAGCATGAATGGGCAGTCCTCATTTCCTCCTCCCCTTTCCCAACAAGAACACATGCTTCAACTTCCAAGGGAGAACATGAAGAGGACCATCAGGACACTGTTTTAATGAACTGTTGCCTTTGCTTGGTATGCTTTTATGTTTGTTTAAGTGTTTATTTGGGAAGTTCTTTCATTATGTATTTGGTTTTGGCGTGTTGAAGCAAAGTCACATCTTCTCACAAGAGAACCAAAAATCTCGCCCATGCAAAATCCAGAAAGTAAGAGAATTTTTTTTTAAAGGGACATGAACTAGGTAGCAGGAAGCATTAATACTCTGTCATTAGAAGGCAATGCGAAGACAAGTGTTACTATAGCACGAGCTGAAATCCTGTTCTTAAACCGCTAGTGGCGGTCATGTGATAGTTACTATAATAATGCCACTATGTTTCTGCTTTTCTCAATAGTGGAATTCTAGCATGTTTAGACTCTAGTCTGATAAAGTCCTCTATGTCCCTCTGACATATGACTTTGCCTGGGGTCTGAGATTCTCAGAAGAGACCCTTCTTTCACTCTTGCTGCCTTCACAGGCACAATTAGTGGGGCCACATTATGGGCCTTCTCAGTGGCTGCCCCTAGACTCTGTAACACTCTTCCCAGGAAAGCCAGACTGGCCCTCTTTTTGCTGTCCTTCCACCCATAAGAACAAAACTTCATTTTTAAAATTCTGACAAGCTTTTAAGAACCAAAGTTTGTTTTTGTTTTTTTAAAGAACAGGCTTTTAAGAGTGTGCTGTACTACTGTATATTAATTTTACCATTTAAACTATAGGTAACCCGTCATATCCGCGGAACCTATATCTGCAGTTTCAGTTATTCACGGCTGAAAAAAACAGGGATACATACCATGGAGTGGCATTGGAAAATGCCTAGAGAGGTATCCTCTTTAGGAATCACTAGGGCCTCCAACACAATTCTATGGTATGTTTGTGCTTGAAGTCCTTTGTTTTAATAAGGTTTGCTATTATCACAGTTTGCAGTATCTGTGGTATGAACAGGAATGAAACCCCCATGGATATGGGCAGGGTGAGCTGTACTTTTAAACATTTTAATTGTATGTTTTAAATTGTTTTTAATGTTGCTAATAATTTAATTATATTTTAATGCTGATCTTTTGAATTTTTAAACTATGCAGTATTTTCTTTATTTATTTTAATTTGTAACCTGCTTTTGAGTCCCCATTTTGAGGAAATTGCTGGATACTATACATTTTTTAAAAGCTATTCCAAGTGGATTAGAAGTGCAGAATGATATCATGTAAATTCTGAAGGCAATTCACTTCAAATTCAGGACTTGGCATGATTGCCTGGGGTAGGAAGCCTTCACCAGGCCAGATAAGTGCAAACTTTTTGAAGTGTAGATCCCCTCAGGATCTGGCTCTCAACACTCCTGCACCTGCCTTCTGGCTATCACAATCCACCAAGACTCAGAAGGGGCTAGAGTTGTGCACAGCACAAGGAGACTGGATCGCACCCCCCACCCCAGAAAAGAAGGGAAGAGAAGGAAAGGGAAGGCAGAGAGCAAGATCAGGATGGGATGAGATGGAGAAAAGGAGGACCACCCACATTCCCCTCACTGGAGGCAGCCACAGGGGAATCATAGCAGTTCTCTGAACAGCATCACGGGGTCTTTCTCTCTCAACAGTTAAAATAACCATGAACATTCTTTTATTTCAAAACAGCTTCCTGAACTGTTGTGTTACGCCTTCAGATAACAAGTGAACCTATAGCATTTGCAGAAGCTTCGGGAAAAGAAAAATAAAGAGTACATGTACAAGAGACTTCATTATTTGTAATAATGGGAAATTCTGGCACCTCAAGAGTTACTGCAAGATTTCGATAATGGGATGCTTGAAGTTTTATATGCAGGTGAAAGGCACCCAGCTGGGGGTGAAAGACTGCATATGTTGTACAGTCTGTGTCCAGGCAACATTAAGGGCAAAAAATGTAGATGGATGTCAAGTACCACTGAAACTACAAGGAGGATGTATGTAGGGCAAATGTTAATTATCCACACTGGAATCTGGCCAGGTTACAACAGAAAGATCCATTCTTTTATAGTGGCATGTATATACGTGTGTCTATTTTTATAGACACTGTGTACAGGGTATTAACTTAGATAAATCTGTTAAGAAATCTGTTGTGTTCAATTATGTCTTCCTAATTTTCTAATGACTATGCCCTCACGATGGAGTATCTGACCTGATAAACTAAAAACTGGATGGAAAGACACTTTTGTCTGGACCACATTATTTATAAAGGAAGGCAATTCTCAGTACCTGTTGCAAACAGACAGTGGTACTAGATCTTCTCAAAGATCAAAGTATGTCTCTAAGGTAGACAGAAAATTAGGAGAAGTTAAAAATGAGTGTTCAGTCATTGACGTTTTGAAAGAGCAGTGCAAGAGATCAGACAGTATTCTTTCCTTCCTTCTGTTCCTGTCTCACAGTAGACCACATTACTTTTTTTATTATTACTCTTAAAGGCAATAATCATAAGAACTTATGAGAGCTAGCATTTCAATAGGACATACGCCGATCACATCACTCCCTCTTGTGTAGCTTCTATTACGGACTGTTTTCCTTAATACAAAATTGGAGATTCTGATCTCAGAGATGTGTCTTTTGGGAATCGTATCACTTATCTGAATTTGTTCCACTTAATCCCCTGCAGGAATATTTTCAGCAGACTGGGAGTTTCTCACCGAATGTGAGGAAAAGGGAAAACAAATAGAAGTACATTTCTGAAACCTGAAAGAGAATATTGTAACAAGGGGGGCAATTTAAAATTAATGAAACCAACTGAAAATGTGTGAATTGAAAGCTAGATTTTCACCATTTATGTGGGAGAAAGGTAAAGCTAACAGTGGGGAAAATCCGAGTTCTCCATTGTTCTCTGCCTGGAAATGGAAAAGTTGAAATATATCCTTGGGGGAGTGGGATGTTTTTGTATTTCATCATATACTTATGAAAACAATAGCTTTCATTTTCTTAAACAAAGCATCTAGTTCTCATGAATCTGGTAAATGTGTCTGCTGTGTGCACTGAAGTGGCGAGGGGGGTGGAGGTGGGAACAGAAAACAATTAAGTGAAATAAATTATACAAACAAGTTCCACAATCTCCTGAGCCTAGCTATTGGCAGCTCTGACATACTTACAAAATCAGTCTAAGGACTTTATCACACCACCCTTCATTAATGTTCTTTTGCTGGCATATTTTGCTGGCGTTTTTATGCTGGCAAAAGAACCACCCACCAGACTTTATTTTAACTGCGTTAAAGAGGCAGCCCAGGTACTAATGGAAAGTGCTCCATTCACTTCCTGGTTTCAGATCTCACTGATTCTTGTGAGAAGATGCGAACACAGCTAATTCAAAAATAAAAGTAAAGTCATAAAATGTATGCACAAGCACGGGAACACACTTTAAAAGTCCCAAGTGAACTGGGGAGGTAGTAAAAAAAAAGAAAAGAAAAAGACTGTCCCCTACCTGGCTGTCCCGATCTCACCCGGAAGTGTTCTGACAATTGGCACTATATTCACTGAGCACAATGGTGCAAGGATTCAAACACGGCAACAAAGCGCCACAGTAGATCAATTGATGGCTTGGCCCATCAATAAAAAATATGCCTTATTGACTGTACATGATCATGAAAGGACAACGTCATTTGATATATGTGCACTTTCATGATCATTAGGTGTCGTTACAATGCCATATCTACTGCATCTGATAAAGTCCTAAGTGTGGCCTCACTCAACAATAATATTTCTAAGTGAACTCACATAGGTTTGGCTATAAATAACCCAAGTAAGTGACCCAATAATGTGGCACCATTCCCTAATCCAAAGAGGACCAGATTTACAGTTCAGCTTGTTCAGTTTCTGTGTCTATGTATGTGTCTGTTTTAAATGACTTATTGGATTATTTACAAGATGTCTAGATGTATGCAGCATTCACGTAGTACATGCTGATCCTTTGCTGCTGGAAATTACATACACATACATGCATGCAAACCTGCTACTCTCTTGCTATTTCGTGAGCCAACAAACTAAAGACTCTTTTTTTATGATCGAACCTCAATTTATTTTAAAGTTATAACACAAAAGGTCTTTGTAGACTTTGGAAGCCTCTGCTTAATAATATTTGAGCTATTGGAAACATTTCTATTAAGTCCCCCTGCCCAGGAGTGGGAAGGAATAAGCTCCAAGACACTGGGCCTTCTACAACATCCTTCTGCAACCTGGAACTCTCTTGACATTGAGCATGTTGGACAGGGAATATAAGCAGATTATCAGATGGGCTTAATACCCTAGAACAGGGATGCAACAGGATCGAGAAAGGGATTCCTTTTCAGACGATGTTGTCCCTGTCCCATTCTGTCCCTGTGCAGCCTCTGTTCAGTCCCCATTTTTTTATTCATGGGAAAAAGTTATCATTAGAGCACCCATTCCGTTTCTGTAACAGAATCGCGAGTGTATGAACCAGTGCCCTGTTATGCTGGCACGATCTGGGAGGTCCATGCCTAACACTTCTGGGTACTATCAGGACATCCAGGTAACTGACAACCTTTTTTGTACCCCCCCCCAGGGTTCTAGGGTTTTTTAAGAGTGTTTAGGTGCTTGGTTTAATTTTTTGAGGCTTGTTGTTTTTTAAATTCCCCACACGATGCAGGACTCCCTGTAAGGTCTGTCCAGAACACTTCCTGGTGAGATCGGGACATCCAGGTAAGTGATAGCCTTTTTTGTACCCTCCCCTGTTTACTTGAGGGTTTTTTTAGTGTGTTTAGGTGCTTGGTTTAATTTTTTGAGGCTTGTTTTTTTTAATTCCCTACGCAATGCAGGGTTCCCTGTAAGGTCCTGGAAGGTCTATAAAGAACACTTCCAGTGGCCTTGGGGAGACCTCCATTCACTACCTGGACTGCTGGAGAGGGGGGGTAGTTTTTGTCACGCAATTAAGGTAGGTGTCTGGGAAAAAATTATTCAGTTACAGGGACGATGGGAACGTGGCGGGAATTAGAAGGCAAGACAGGGATGCTATATTTGTCCCCATCTGATAATCTCCTTAGAGTTGCGTGTGCTGCCTGGAGGCGATAGAACTATAGTCCAACACACTGGAAGAACACTGGGTTGCAGAAGACTGATCTAGATAATCAGGCTTACAGTTAAGGCTTGGGTTTAAATCAAGATTCAAGTTTAAACAGATATGGTTTTATATTATGAAACATGGCCTTGTTTTGTGCAACCACAATGTGCAGATGTTCTTGCTTCCGTTTCTGTGAAGCATAGTTTAATGTTATGTCTAAATGTGAATCTATGGTTAATCTTAACTGTGATTTGCGGAAACAAGCCACCTTGTTAACTATGATTGGAAGTTGGCTTGTTTCAACAATTAAAATAAGACACAGTCAGAGGGTTGCAAGTGATATAGCAAACTGGTTAATCAAAAATAAAAGTGAAAGATTCTAAACTCCTCCCTGAACCTGTGCCATAGGAGTGCCATGCGCTATTCACATAAGTGCATGTTTGACCCAGTCCATATAGCCAAAACAGGGTTGTAAAAAAGCTTTGGTTCACTGGGAATGATTGCCCACTCAAATGCTCCAGTGGATGAAGCCCCCTTTGCATTTTTTTAACAATTAAAAAATATATATATGAAGTCTATCTATTAAATAACGAGACTGTATTTCTACATTTCAAACAAATCAGGGAGAACTGATTGTGAATGCTTGAGTGGTGACCTTGAACATGTTTGAACCTGCATGACAAACATCAACACTCTTGGCCATTCAGTTAATTGTCAGTTGTCGTTTAAAGCAGCTGTGTTATCTGTTGTGTGCTAGGAAAATGCTAAGTTTAAAAGTCAAGCAACATGTCAATTTGAATTTTTTTAGTAAAATTGAACAAAACACCAATAGAATCTTTTCAAATACTTACTGAGGCCTACGGGGAAGACTGCATGTCTCATGCACATGTATTTGAGTGGCACAAAGATTCAGAGAAGGACATGAGAATGTGGTAGACGATGAACTCCCTGGATGGCCTTCCACTTCAAGAACCAAAGAAATTGTGGGGGGAAATCAGCCAGATTGTTCAAGGAGCCCACCGATTCAGTGTCCAAATGATAGCTGAAGCCATGAACATTGAAAAGACACTACGTGGAAAACTTTGCATGAGGATCTCAACATGAGAAAAGTTTGTGCCAAGATGGTCCCCAGGGTTCTCACACCAGAGCAAAAAGAGTGCCACAAGATAATTTGCACTGACATTCTGCAGCAACTTTAGGTGGACCCAAACCTTTTTCAAAAAATCATCACTTGTGATGAAACCTGGATCTTCCAGTATGATCCTGAGACAAATAGACAGTCAATCCACCGGAAAATACCATCATCACCAAGAATGAAAAAGCATGTCAAATCAAGTCCTCATTCAAAGCCATGCTCATTTTTTTCTTACATCAAGGGCATAATTTTGGCAGAATGGGTTCCAGAAGGTAGAACAGTGAACTAGCATTACTATAAGGAAGTTTTGACAAAGCTGAGAGAAAGAGTCAGGGGGGGGAAGGCCAGAACTGTGGAAAAATGGTTTCATTCTTAATCAAGACAATGCGCCTGCAGTTTCTGTGAAGCAGTTTTTGGCTAATAAACACATTACTACACTTGAACATCCCCCATTTTCACCATATTTGGCACCATGTGACTTTTTTCTTTTCCCTAAAGTGAAATAGGTGCTTAAAGGTACATGTTTTGAGTAAAATGATGCAGTAAAGAAGAAAATGGCAAATGTGTTGAAGCAGCTGACAGAAACAGATCAGCTCCATACCTTTGACCAGTGGAAAACAAGACTGCATCAGTGTATGAGTGTGAACAGGGAATATATTGAAGGGGACAAGCATTAGAATTTTAATACATATAAATAAAGAGGGGTTATTGTATCAGTCTCATTATTTAACAGACAGACCTTGTATCTTAATAATACTAGAGAAAAACAATCTCATGTTGGCAACTTGAAATGCATATTTTGGTGTTTTGTCCTTTTTAGATTTGAGAACTGATTAACACAGTGATATAAATGTTAACAAGACAAAAATATTTTATTCTTAATTAACATGCTAGGTTAACATTAATCATGAACATCTGTTTATTTTGCTTTTGTTTCTGGTAATTATGTTGAAGAAAATATTACAAGCTGGGAAAAAAATGTACCTTCAAGGTGACGTTGAGATTTCTTAACTAACCAAAAGCCAGAAAATTATCCTGAAATCTTTGCTTCAGTAAGCTCCACTTGACTTTGGTGAGAATTTTTTTTCAGTTTTATATATAACACAGCAATTGGCTCACTAGCTTTCTTTAAAACAAGATATACAGTATTTTTAATTTGCAACATGTTTAGTCATCTTTAGATAATACAACAAACCTGTGAGGTAAGTCACTATTCCCATTTTAAGGGCATCTAAGGTTGACAGAGGGCTGGTTTACACGGCAGATTTATTGCGTCAACTTGCGCTTTAATTCTTTTCCGCAGCTGTGCCAGTCAAGTTTTTTTTTTCTAATTATGCCGCTTTTTCGTTCAGACTTGAAAAAGTGTGGAGGGCGTGGCCTCCCAAGCAGAGGCAGGCATTATGGGGAAGGGCATAGACCTTCCTTTGAAGCCCTGCATTTTCGAGCTAAAGAAAGACTCACAGACTGCCAAAATAGCAGGGGGGGAGATCAAAGAAGTGGCTCTGTCTCTCTCTCTCTCTAAATCTGCCTGTAAATGAACTCAGTCACTGCCCAAAGCAGAGAGACAGCAATCTCTCTGCTGAAAGACTTTGCTGCCATGCCGAGGATCCTAAGGTGAACCTATCAAAAGTTTTTTCAGCACGATTTGTTTAGTCAGGGTTCACAGACTTGCAAAATAGCAGAGGATTTTTGACTCTCCCTACCTCAGTCCCCCTCCCTCCCCCCTCTCTCTCTCACTCTCTCTCCCTCCCCCAAGCAGGGCTGACAGATGGGGACTTTATGACTGAAAGGTCTTGGGAATCCTTTTTCTTGGCAGACTTGCAAAAGAGCAGAGAGAATTTTTCAAAGTTTCCTGAACACTACTGAACTCAGTCCCCCTCTTTTAAGACCGCCCCTGCATCAGAGCAACCAATCACAAAGCAGATCTGCTGTAGCTCTTAGCAGAATGATTGTTTACATTGCCAATAAAGCGCTACATTGCAAATATACCTGCAAAAGTAGCGACATCCCTTGCCACGCTATATTTGGGTGTTTTACCTTCCCCCCTTCTGAATGAGGCGATGATGCTGTGCTGCGATCCGTGGGAACTATGAGCTATCTTAGCGGTATATTTAGAGGAATATTTGCCCATGTAAATGACCCCAGAGAAAAAGAGTTTGCAGACCCAGATCGTATACTCCCGTTCCCTTCCCATTAATGAAGACACATACAACAACAAGCTGTCTTAACCAATTGTATTGAGTCCAAGATAAACATTAGAGATTAGGTATAGATTAGTATGAAGAATATTGGCAATAAAAGGCAGCAACTTGCTAATGGCTGCAAATGGTTGGCACTATCGCATGGGTCCAGATCCCTTCATTGCCCAACCCTGTGCTGGCCAATGGACCACTGTCGGTTGCTACCGACCCACTCCTGGAAGAGAGAGCCTTGGCCAAGCTGCCCTGCTCAACACTCTCTCCTCCCCTGCAAACAAGTTGTTAATCAATAAAAAGGGGGCTCCATGAACTTGAACTTGAATTTGAACTTAAACTTAACAGAGACCCCCCTATTCCCCGCTTACTGGATCAGGGCCCATGCTATCCGCCTAGCAAATTATGACAAAATAATCATGCAAAATACACAAACTAGCATACATACTGGGAGGGTGGGTGAGTCTTCAGCTCCTTAGAGCCAATGGTGGAGTCTGCACCAGGGCCAGCTTATATACCGGTCCCCCAGCGGAGAGTCCACGTCATCTGGCCATGCAGGAAGCATGGCCAGAAGTCCCTCCCCCCACTCAAAATTGACCAGTCAGGGCAAGGGAGACTCACCCTGATTGGCTGTACTTTTCCCGCCCTCTTTCCCAGCAGCAGAGCATGCCAGGAAGGAGGAGCAGCAATGGCAGTCCCCATGCCAGGCCATGTGGCCGTGGGGGCCACTGGAGGGACTCGGGGGCACCAGCTGGGCAGCAAATGGCCTACCAGTGAAGGCCAGTAAGCCCCCTTGCTTTGGTTTGGTAACTCACTCATTTATTTATTTATTTGAGCAAGCATGGTGTAGTGTTTTGAGTGTTGGACTACGACTCTGGAGACTAAGGACATTATCACACCAACCTCGTGTCTTGTGACAATCACATTATTAAAGGAAATGGGAACATACCGGTTGTAAAACATTTATTATCACACCTCTCTTTTTCCCCATGACTGCTCCTTTGGCAACTTGCAGTGCATCTGCTGTGAAATAGCAAGGGGGAGAGCAGAGGGAGGGGGTGAGGAGGTTCGAATCCCCACTTGGCCATGAAAACCCACCGAGTGAACTTGGGCAAGTCACAAACTCTCAGCCTCAGAAAACCCCATGATAGGGTTACCTTAGGGTTGCCATAATTCAAAAATGACTTGAAGGCACACAATAACAACATGTATTGCTTTGGTTTGGTAATTAACTCATTATATTCATGTCTGAGCAGGAATTTGCACCAAACCTCATCTGTCTGTTGGGTGTGGAACTTGATGCTAGGAGAGAGGCATGTGTGATCCTAAGACCATATTTCTGTAATGCTAGTGTGTGGCAGGGAAAAACTAACTCAGAATAGCCAGCAGCAGGAGAGTAGCCTTTCTGTCTATGCTTGCCTGCCAGCCATTTTTTCCCTGCAAGTACTCAGTGAGGGTCTTTTTAAATTATTTAAGGCAGAATTGAAAGTAAGCCTGACTGAAAGGGGAAAGGTCTGAAGGATATCTACCCACAATTGGTGGGTAAATGGGGATAATGAACCCCTTCCTCCCTTCAGTTCATCCCTGAAAGTACACTGCATCCTCACATTCCTATTATTCTGGCACGCATAAGTTGGCAAACATACATTTTGTTATTGGGACTGCTCCCATTTGCTTGTGATCAGGTGTTCTGCAGCCTTACTTGAGAACTCACGCCGAACAAGTCTTGAAGAGAAATGACAATGCAGAAAGAATCACAACCTGGAAACATCACCCAAGGAGACCTTCTGCTGTGCTTTCTGCAACCGGACTTGTTTATCTCGGATTGGCCTTTTTAGTCATCAGCGCGCTTGCAGAAAGCTCAAGATGATTCCTTCATGAATCTTCGTCTGCGAAGAAAAGCCGGAGGTGTGTAGGCCACACTGTCCAACATTTCACAGATGCAAACTGGAACATGTGTGGCCAAGCTATATCAGAGCATGTTCAAGACAGGAAAATTTATTAATGGGGAAGAACACACATGCTACGACAAGCTGTAGCAGCTTAAGTTTGCCTGAACATACTGGGAAGGACAGGATTCTACCCGCTCCTCTCCTCTCCCCCCTGCTGAGTTAATTGAGAGCAGCTACTTTTGCACTTTGAACTCAGAATTTTTTCAGACACTCTAAAAAAAATCCCCATGGAGGTCAGGAGGAGGACAACGCTGTCCCACTTTCAGCAATCAATTTCGCACAATGCCAGCCTCCTCCCATCCTTTGTTCGTGCTTCCTTCATGCTGGAGGGGCGAGAAAGGCGTCACTTTTCATTGACTGAAACTTCCATCAATGAAAAGTGCCATCTTTCTCATCCCTCCAGTATGGAGGAAGAACGGAGGAAGGATGGGAGGAGGATGGGACATCGATTGCCAGAAGTGGGACAGCACCGTCCTCCTCCTGACCACAGGATTTTTTTAGAGTGTCTGAAAATCTCCTCAGTTTGCAGCAATTGAAGAAAGCTGAGGACAAAGAGGGGAAAGTTGTAGGAGAATAGAGAAACTGGGACATTTTAACAATAGCTGAAAAAGTGGGATAACAGAGGATTACAGTTGTCCCTTCATATTCGCTGGGGTTTAGTTCCAGGACCACGAAAGGACAACATCATATGATATGCGTGCCCTTTCGTGTTAATTAGGCATCTTTATGATGCCATATTTTGCCTGGTTTGATAAAGTCCTAAGTCAGTCATGCTCAGTCATGGACTGGTAGTTTAATCCTTTATTGTCCTTAATAGCAATGACAGAGCTAGAAGAAATTGTTGTTGTGTGCCTGCACATTATAACTCGTAGCAACCCTATCATAGGGTTTTCATGGCAGGATTTACTCAGAGAGCTTTTCCATTGCCATCCTCTAAGGCCAAGAGAGTGAGAATTATCCAAGGTCACCCAGTGGGTTTCTATTGCTGAGGGCGGTTTCAAAGCCTGGTCTTCCTGAGTCCTTGTCCAACACTCAGACCACTATATCACACTGGCTCCTGGAAAGAGGAGATAATTGTCTGCCAAATAAGGAGCAGGGAGAGGACTCAGCTCATGGTGAGGCAGTATTTGGAAGATAATATCCAACGGGGAGAACTTGTGTTTCAATTGCATAGCTTTGGCTGCAAAAAAGATGGAACAGACAGGTTTAGAGTGATATTAGGAGAAAAAGAGAAGATATATTCACCTTTTTGAAACGTGGAGGAACACAGGGTTTTTACATTTAGTTAGAAGCTCACAGAGAATAATGGCTATCCCAGATACAGCAGATCATGAATTCACAGCAAATTCACATAAAGTCTCCCTTACCCACCATCTTAACAACAACAAAAAAATCATATTTTTAAAAGGGATCTCAGTTATATACAATACTGTTCCTGTATAACAAAAAAAAGGAAAATAAAAATGTGAACAGAAGAAAAAAAAACATTAGTTGTAAGTTTCTATAAAGCTACCAAATGTCCAAATATACGTCCATTTGTAAATTCCGTCTAATTTTTAATTCTTCCAAATATTGCAAGCATTATTAGATCTCCTTTCCATTGAATCATAGCTGGAGAAAAATTATCTTTCCAGTAACAAAGTATAATCTTTTTGTGAAGTTGAAGGCTTTCACAGCCGGCATCCATAGGTTTTTTGTGGGTTTTTTTCCCCTGGGCTTTGAGGCCGTATTCTAGAAGAGTTTATTCCTGACATTTTGCCTGCATCTGTGGCTGCCATCTTCAGAGAATGGTGGTGTCTGGGTGTGGGGGGTTTATATACTGTGAGTCCCTGTTGAAGAGGATTAGTATGTAAATTTGTGTATTCAGTTGTTGGGTGTCCAGTTCTTAGGGTGGGAGGATATGCGAGGGGGATTAGTATCTATTTAGCTCATGGTCCGTTGTCTGCTGGGAAGCCCCCTGTCCCTGGGTGAAGTTCATTTGCATGTGTTGAGTTTTTATTTTGGTGTTTTGCAGGACTGGTAGCCAAACATTGTTAACTTTTAGGGTTTCCTCTTTCCTGTTGAAGTTGTCCAGGTGTTTGTGGATTGCAATAGCTTCCCTATGCATTCTGACCTGACAGTTGTTAGCCTCGTCAAGAATTTCGGTATTTTCAAATAGCATTTTGTGCCCAGGCTGCTACTGCTGATTTTTCTGGCTGACCCAGTCTGCAGTGTCTCTCATGTAGGAACCACAAAATGCAGTGTGCAAACATGAATCAAGGAACATGAAAGACACACAGCAGACTGGGCCAGCCATAAATCAGCAGTAGCAGAACACAATATAAACCAACCTGGACCCAAAATGCTATTTGAAAACACCGAAATTGCTGATTTAGAAAGCCATTTCTTGAATGGACATTGTGGTGACATGTATACAGTAGCCCCCCCCCATATCCACTGATTTGCCAACTGAGGATTCAATTATATGTGGTTGCGATAGTGGGGGAGGAGGGATCTCAACTCCCCCATCCCTTCCCCTGGGAGGGCGCCTGTCACTGTGGTGGTGATCACAGGGGGAGGGGAGGAGCGATCTTGCCTCCCCCTTCCCCTTTGCCCCCATGATTGCCGCTGCAATTTTGCCTCCCCCTTCTCCCAGAATGGCTCCTGCTGCCGTGGCGGGGCCCTGGTGGGGGCGAAGGGGTAAAGGGAGGGGGAGAAGGGCCCCCGGGATAGTGTTCGCTGTTATCCACAGACTTCACCATTTGCAAGCCCCCCTGGAACCAATGCCCCATGGATACAGGGGTGCTACTGCACCTGAAAGACTAAATTCTGCTGTAAAAGATATAGGAGATTATCACACAAGGCTGTTTTGCCACAGCAATAGCATTATAAAAGAAAATAATATTATTTTAAGGGGTGGGTGGGCTAGGGTATTGTGAGTATGGGGTTTTTATATTGTAAGCCGCCCCGATTGCGTTGCAGAGGGGCGGGATATAAATAAAATTTTATTATTTATTATATTATTATTATTATAAACAAATAACATATCACTTTGAAAACGTTGAGTATTGCATCTCTCTTCTTTCACACAACTGATCTGCTTTGCAAACTCCCCTAGTGCAATAAGTCTCTTTCTTCGGTGCTGGCATTACAACAGTCACATGGCAGAACAGGACCTGGTTCTCCTCCCACCCCCTCCCCCTCACCATTCCAAAGCAGGCTAACTCCATGCCTATCAGTTTTTAATTTTTATCTTTGCTGTGTATGCATAAATATGGCAAAAAAGATTTTAAAAATATTTTTATTATATCATTTTGCTGTAATTATGCAAACACAGAAGAATTTTTAAAAACTGACAGGCACAGAGTTAGCCTGCTCTGGAATAGTGAGAGGGAGGGGGAGGGAGGCAAATCAGCACCCCATGATTGTTCTAATGCCAGCATTGAAGTGAAGAGACTTATCACACCAGCAAACTCTTAGAATAGCACCAATAGTGGGAGTTTATTGATGGGTTTTCCCCATCAATGAAAAGGAGCACCAGACTAACAGGGTGATTACACACCAGCAACAGGACAGCGACAACATCATGTGATCAGGTTTGGCCATAGAGTTACTATCCTGCTTTAATTCCACTTTTTTTTGCCTCATGTGATAATCTCCATCGTCAGAGATCTATAGCCATACTAGTTATAGATGTTAAAATTGATGGCCATTGATTAGTCAGAACTAGATATTGCAATTCTCTATTCCATTCTCGTTCTAAACATTGCATGTCATATTTATTTATAGATAATAGAAAATTTTATATATAAATTGTTGGTTTGGATACTTGGTTGGCCTCAATTAATGTCTCTAATATTAAAGGGACCTCAGATGCATTTAAAGTACAGGCTAAATCTGGATTGTAACAAATGTTTCAGTTGTAAATACTGTCATTTATCTGATAGAGGTAGTTTAAATTGCTCCTTCCGTTTGAAAAAGAAAAAACTTATCATGAACATCAAATACAGTTCACACACACACACACCCCGTTTACACAGAATTGGTATCTGAGGTTTCACTTACCCATGATTGGGGGGAAAGGTCTCTCTGGGCATCTGGAAAACAACAGAGCCATGCTAAAGGTGGTCTGTCTAGGCATCGGGAGGTCCTCCAGCAGAGGTTGACCATAGAGACATGCCAAATGTAAGATGGTCTAGAAGGCCAAACCCTCCTTCTTTAACTGGAATTTGCATCCTTTTCATTGAAATTCTTGGAGGTGATGAGCCCCCCAAATCTCCTAAACAATGCATTTAGTTTTTGGAAACAGTTGCAAGGTATAAGGAGAGGAATTCCACAAATAATGTAATTGATTCTAGGTATAACATTAATTTTAATTGTGTTTACTTTATTCATAAAGCAATCTTCTCCAATTTTAACCCGTTCTTTCCTAAAAAAAAGTTTCTTGTGGTGAACTGGGTAATACAGTGGGCCCTTTGTATCCACTGGGGTTTGGTTCCAGGAGTTCCCCTCCCTCATGGTTACTAAAATCCATGGATGCTTATGTCCCGTTATATACTATGGTGTAGTAAAATGGTGTCCCTTATGTAGAATGGCAAAATCAAGGTTTGCTTTTTCAATTTTGGGGGCGGAATATTTTCAAGGTGTGGATGGTTGAATCTGTGAATGCAGAATCTGTGGATAAAAAGGACCAACTATATTATTTTAGGAAAAAGTCTCTACTTATATTTATACCGAAGCCGTAAAAGAGTTTTTCTAATACAATTTTTAAATTCAGCATGTGCCCTAACTTTATCACACTGTAGGTAACCATGCCACCCAAATCTTAAATCATGACTTTCAAGTTCCAGGAGTCTCTCATCTCTAAGCAATATCTTTCTTTCAGCTATACAAAACCACAGGCCTCATAATACAATTTGATATCAGGGACTCTCAAGCCTCCCCTTTCCTTAGTCTCATACAGAGTTTTAAATTTTACTCCGGATTTCCTTGCCTGCCAAACAAATCTGGAAATTTCTTTCTGCCATTGCAGGAAGGTTATAGGCAAACCCCATATATGTGATGGGTTAAGGACCAAGGCATTGTCCAAAAGTAGAACTGGTTGAAAAGCAAAACCTAGTCATTTTTAAGCTTGCAAATGGAAGACTGAACACTAGATAGTGCCAAGTCGATGGAGAGAGAGAAAACAGTGTGCTGAGTCAACTGAGAGAGAGAGAGAGAGAGAGAGAGAGAGAGAGAGAGAGAAGTAGCAGTGTTGAATGAGTAGACCAGGGGTCAAAAGTGTGGTACATGGCTATAATTTAGATCTGTTGAAACAGCGGAACATTAAAAAATGAGCTGTTGAAAGAGGGGGACACCTGTATTCCATTTTTTATAATAGGGGCTGTTTTGAAAGAGAAATAAAAGCCTTGGCGACACATTTGCTTCTATTAGGTATAATGGTATTATGGATAAAAAACTGGATAGTAAATATGGTTGGATTCCTTCTTCGCTACATAACAATTGTGGCAAGAATATTGTTTGCTTAAACTTGGAAACAGACTGAAGCACTCACTGATGATGGAAGAATGGATTGTTAAGGTTGCTGAGTTAGCCCAAACTGTCAAATTAATGTGGATTTTAAAGGATAAGCCAAATAAAGACTTTTTGAAAGATTGGGAGCCATTTATGGACTTTTTGAGCAATAATCTGTGATTATGGTTATTAGTAAGATTATTTAGTTGTATCTATAATGGTAGAATAATATATATTCTTCTCTTTTTATACCCCCCCCTTACAGTTAGGATTGGGGGTTCAGAGTCCTACTGTGTTTCAATTATATGTCTTTTTTCTTTCTTCTCTTTTTTCTTCTCTCTCTTTTTCTTCTTTTTTTACTTTCAGAAAGTATACTATTTCCTTATGTTACTTTGTTTGTGAATTAGTGTCGGTGTTAAAAAATTAATAAATAAATACATTTTTTAAAAAACGACTCAGTTATTTGAAAACATAATCCTTTGTTTCCAGTCTTTGAGCTGCATCTAATGAAATCCTGGGGTTTATAATGTGCTTAGGCACTGCTCTGACTGAGGAGATTTTCAGACAGGCAAAAATCGCCCCTTGCCGCGCGAGCAGCCTCCCGAAACTGCTGTGCGGCAAGGGTCTTTTTCGGACGACGCTGTGCCTCTAGCGAAGCCGTCCGTGTCATTTCCGTGAAGCTTGGGACGGCTCCGCGTCATATTTCAATCACGGGCAGCCTCCGTGCTTGAAATATGGCGCGGAGCCGTCCCAAGCTTCACGGAAGTGACACGGACGGCTTCGCTAGAGGCACAGCGTCGTCCGAAAAAGACCCTTGCCGCGCAGCAGTTTCGGGAGGCTGCTCGCGCGGCAAGGGGCGATTTTTGCCTGTCTGAAAATCTCCTGAGAATTATAAATTCCTCCATACAGATCCCAGGATTTCATAAGCTGGAACCATGGCAGCTAAAGTGGAATCATAGTGCTATAACTGTATAATGCGAAAGGGCCTTTCGTTGGGGAGAGGCTGTTTGGTGCTGCAAGAGGCAAGCATGGCCATCTCACTGGAATAAGAGTTATATAAGATACACACACACATATATATATAACCTGGTGGCGCAGTGGTTAAATGCTAGTACTGCCGCTACAGCATTGTGAGTTCCATCCTGCAGGGCTCCAAGGTTGACTCAGCCTTCCATAGGTTGGTAAAATGAGTACCTGGCTTGTTAGGGGCAATCAGCTAACACATTGTAAACCACTTGGAGAGAGCTTAGCACTATAAAGTGTTATAGAAATGTAAGTGCTATTATATAAGAGATATGTCAAGTTCTTCAATCGTATTTTCTTTTAATGATACATTTATTGAAATTGGCTCCCAGTGGCAAATTTTCAATTTATAGTGTTTATGACTGTAGAAGATACATGTTGTATTGCCTTTCTGTTGTACCTACTACTTGCTGTAGTCATGAGCAGTAAAGATACACCAGGGAATCTTTATCTTTGCTTTATTCACTAAAATATTTTTTTAAAATCTCTTTACAGGCTTTGCAGTCTTTTGTGAATTTTCATTGTTAGGCTTAATCTATACTGAACTATATATTAGGTAACAGACAAAGTTGTAAGAATCAGGTTCATCATTAAAGATCAGGAAATGTGTGTGGGTGTGTGCATACAATGAGAGGTATGTTTCCCAGATTTCAGGGCCTGGCCCTACATCTCTAGTCCTCAGGGCAAGAGAAGGAATCTCAGAGTGAAAGCATCAAAAAGTGTGTATATGATAATTTCCTCATTTGTTTGACTTGGTCTTTTTGTTGGAATGTCATATTCTGTGTAACTGTGGCTTATGCTTAATGTCCCATGCATTAATGACATAACCAGGACTTCTTCCATATCACAAAGGGTTGTCCCTAGGTCTCAGGTTTTGGCCCTGAAATATCAGGGACTGAATTAGATAGATTTTAAAAAATGGTTGGAAAATGAATTTCTTGAGTACTGTGAAACCCTGACAATAAGAGTCCTAGATGGGTGAGAATCTTCAGAGTTCAGGACCTTTTATCTGTGAAAAATGCACATGGGAAATAAAAATAACATTTGCTAGAAAAAAAGTTTCCTGCACAGAAAAGTGCAATTATTGTGTGCAGAAAATGCTGTTTTCTATGCAAGATACTTGTTTTTCTGAACCTAAATGTTGCTTTCTGCATAGAAAATATGTTTTTGATGCAGGAAACCATGCACTTTTTTTCTTTTTTGTGCATTGTTAGTATGCCCTACTACCCCCTCTCCACGGTATCCCATAATTGGAAATATTGGACACTTTTCAGGGTCAGGTTGGCTGGGGCAAACCAAAGGGCATTTGGAGGTCACAGTGACCTGGAATGTATTTCAAAATATAATGGCAAGAAAGCCAAAATAAGGATTAGGTGGAAAGCCCCTTAGTAAACACAGCAGTTAAGGAGGAGGCATGTGCTAATCCTTTCCTCTGGCCCTAAGCATTTCAGCAATGAGTCAATCAAGCAATTAAGTTACCATTCCTTCATCTAGTCCTATGGAAATCTCTCCTATATCCCCTCTCCTGTCCACCCTTGTGAGGTTGTCACAAATGAATCAATCTTTATCTCCCAGCAATTAAAGCAGACAGTTGAGTTTTGGTTTCCTTTGTCTATCCTGTGGGAAAGCCATCCAGGCTTTGTCATAACCAGAGCACCCCTTCAGGTTATGAAACAGGGTATATATATTAGTCCACCCACTAATAGTAAAGTGTGCCAGAGACAGACACTGATACTCTGCCAGATTTTCTGTGTCACCCTCAGGTACCAGTCTGAGCATCTTTGCTGCACAGAACTCTTCTCTTCAAGACTGGTAACTATAAGCCTATCTTCCTGGACCTCTCTCTATTCATCTTCCCTGCCTTTCTTTCTAATAGCCTTTTATGGTTCTTAAGAGTGTATGTTTTGTATGCTAGTATATCCCCTGTGTTATTTCCAATTAAAAATACTTTATTTCACTTTAACTGGAGTTCTCTCTACAGGTAGTGCTGGTATACATAGGTGAAAAGATCCCTGAAGTTATCCTCCTCTCAAAGGCTTCTGTTTAAGCTAATAATCCCCCCCTGATAATTGAGATTTTGGCATCACAGCTGGGCTCTAAAGCACCCCCACCTCTTAGAGTAACAACAGAATAAGTCACAATCTGCAAATAGTCTTTGTAAACTGCACAGTTTTTTATTACTTTTTTGCAATGAGGAGGAAAATGGTAAAATGGTTTTTGCTTGCAAAAACAAAATTTAAAGAAATTCATAACCCTACTCTTTCCCTCTTCTCATTCTCAATGCAGAAGACTGTGACTCACTAGTAGGCTATATGCTTCCTATGAAAATGGTCCCTAGTTCTGTCCCTAGTATCTCCAGCAAAAAGTAGGAAAGATTTTTTTCTCTCAAGGCCTAACTATAGGCAAACCTTCAAACAGTCCTGATCTGGCAGGGACAGTCCTGATGGATCTTCTGTCATCCCACTTTTTCAACTACTTTTAAAACTTCCCTGAGTTCAAAGTGTAGAAGTAGTTAGTAGTCTGTTAACTCAGAAGGGGGAAGCAGAAAGGAGGAGTGGAATCTTGCCCTTCCCAGTTGATTCGGGCAAAAGCAAATTGCTGCAGCCTTTCATAGCTTGTGTGTACTTCCCGATTAATAATGTTTGCCATCTTGACCACACTCTGATGTTGCTTGGCCATATGTGACCTGGTTTTCATCTGTGAAATGTTGGCTGGTATATATGTATGTGCAATGTGTTTCTCTTAAACTGAAGGTATAGGAGTTAGTTCACATCAAGGGCACAATACATTGAGAGGTGAACCTCAAGCCTCTACTCCATAGTCATAATCTCTGTGAAACAACACCCTCACGTCCACCACCACCAAGGCAACAAACCTACTGTAAACAAACAAACAAACAAACTTGTAATTGTCAGGTTTTTGAACTGAAAGTTTTTATGGAAGGGCTTTTATTAGGGTGCAGCTCTTGTTTTAATTGTACTGGTTTTAAATTTCTTTTTTATTATTTTTAATGGTATCTTTCACATTGTTTTTAATATCACCAATAGTTCAGTTCCATTCTAATATTGGCATTTGGAAGTTGTAACAATAGTGTATTTGTTCTGACCTGAGTCCCAGTTTTGTAGAAAAGGTGGAATATAAATAAAATTAACCACCATCCCGAGATTTTTGACTTGGAAGGCTTAAGTGTGTGCTTCAGTCTTGCCTGCTTCAGTGCCAAATCTTGATAACAATCAGACACACACCAGTACTTTCTAGAATGTATTTATTGATTGATTAAAAATGCATGATATTATTGGCCATCATCACAAAATGAATGTCTAGTTAGGTCCTGAAACCCTTGAAAACCATTGTCAGTCAGTACAGAGCCATGTGGGTTTTTGGGGGGGGGGAGAAAATGAGGCTTTGTATTTCAACAATATTTCCTTTAGACATCAAAATATCCTGATGACATTCCAAAGACAGAAGGGTGAGGGAGCGGGATGCTAAACACAAGTCTGTTTCAATGACAAATGTAATTATGGTAAAGGGTGTAAAACAAATTGCTCTTAGCACTGAATAAAGCATTTAGAATCTCAGATTGTCTTTCATGTTTACAGTGTAGCACAACATTACTGAGTGACATGACACAAAGTGACACTTACTTTGCTGAGCATGGAACATCATTTTGTGCAAAATGGTTCCTTAGGGCTGGGATGAAAGCTTTGTCTTTCTGAGCAGCTTAAGCTGTAACATCTGTTTAAAAGTTTAGGCGAAATGTGACCTCATCTGTTTGCCACCTCGGTGCATTTCTTCAGTGGCTGCATTCTTTTTTCCTGTTGTGAGTGTGTGTGTGTGTGTGTGCGCGCGCCTTCAAGTCGCCTGTTGGCTTTATGACAACCCCATTAATTTCATAGGCTTTTCTTAGGCAAGGAATACTCAGAGGTGGTTTTGCTGGTTCCTTCCTTTGAATGCAGCTTACAGTACCTGGTATTTGTTGGTGGTCTCCCATTGAAGTACTAACTAGCTTCCAAAATCAGCCAGGATTTGGTGCCTTTTGAGTATTTAGGCCCTATGAGTGCATATAGGGAGTGTTAAAACTGTGACACCAGTAAGGAGCTTGAGGTGGTAGCGTTCCCCCGCCCCCAGATGTGGACAGAATTTTTTTTTATTCACACCACAAAAATATTCATACCAGCAGTTCACTAGTCCAGTTCTAACTGCTTTAACAGAAATGTATACCAGAACAGAACACAGATACACTGAGGACTTGGCTATACAGCAAAAATACTGCTCATAGGATTCAAGGAGAATATATTTTGTCTAAATGGGATCCTACATAATTTTGCTGTATTTGGAAAGAGGAGGGGGAAAACTACAAATACTCTGCAGGAAAATCCTTCGCTGCTTTTCCCAACTTTTGACAAAAGCTCCAAATGAAATGTGCATTCCTGTTCATTGGGGCAATTGGTTTGCTTTGATGCGCTTTCCTGATAAGAGTGGAAGTAGAAAATGGATTGGTTGGATGGACGCAGGGGCGGAGCTTGTAGGCAAGGCAAGCACCCGGAACTACCATGTTGGATTTTTGCCGTAGTGAATTGTGTGCCGAGGCATGAAACAGCCTTTTCCTCATTCCCCCCCCCTTTTTTTTTTGTAAGCGGGAGATCTCACTTCCGCACCTTGGATTTGCTTTGAGAAAAAAATACTGTTTGCCGGTGGCAACTGGTGACAATAAAAACAAGAGTAATTCACTTGTGCATGACATCTTGATTCACAGGCATGCCCATTTGAACAACAAACGTGTATGGCTTCGCATGCCTGCAATCTTGAAAAAAAATGGAGACAAATGAAAACTGCTGCAAATTGGTGTTACTGTGCATCAATATACATGTTATTGCCTCATATAGACAAACCCTGAGTACTGGGTGACTGGCGAACACTAAATTAATGCACTTGTACCTAGTTTCCCATACCTTGCATAACATTATAAACAGAATATGCTAGAAATAATTCTTCAAGAAGGTATCTTGAAAAAGTAGGTACCTTTTCTCATAGTCCTAAATACAGGGGATTGTCTTAACGGTCAAAATAATCCTGATAGAATTTGCTTGGAATCCCACCTGCCCTAATGGCATTCTGCATCAGATCATAGTATTCAGAAGGAAGGGGGCAAAGCTCCACTGGGAAAGCCTTCATGGCTTTTCCTGTATTTTTAAAAAAACTCTGTAGAGAATGTGCATTGTTGCTCATTTGGACAATCAGATTCACATTCACTCACATTTGCACAAGAGTGAAAGTGGAAGCTGATTGATCAGTTGTGGGCTGGGAGCAGAGCTTGCTAACAAGGAAAGTACCCAGAACCACCATCTTTGATTTTTGCTTTAGCGATCATGCACTTGGGCAACAAAACAGTCTTTTTCTTTTCTTTTAAAAATTTATCTAGGCAGAATATCGCACTTTCGTAATATAGATATGCTTTTTTAAAAAAAACACTGTTCAGCAATGGCAACTGGCGATAATAAAAACATGAATAATTCACTTGTGCCCACCGTCTTGATTTGCAGGCATGCCTGTTGGGACAGCAAAAGTGAATAGCTTCGCATGCCTGCAATTTTGCCAGAAAACCATTAAGACACATAGAATCTGCTTCGAATTGGCATTAGCACACATCAATCCACATTTCCCCCCTAGTATAGACAGGCCTCAGGTCTGCAGTCTCTGTCATCATGGTCTTTAAGTTTCGGTACAAGTGGAAAACAACATTTGGATACACTCTGGTGTCCACCTGCCTTTCTTTGAAACAATCTGTCATAACAGGGTTGTAAAGGGCCTACCAGCCATCTAGTGTAACACTTCGTCTCTTGCAAAAATTACAGAGCTAGAAACTCATGGACAGATGATTACTGTAGTTTCCTGCCAGTCATGGAAAAGAGAAAAGAGGAGAACAAGGAAGACAGCAATGGCCATGGCCACAATTCTAGTGCCCCCTGCTTACTGCTGAAAGAGGAGGAGAGGACACATGGCTTACTGATCTTTCTAAAATGCCATCCCTAGCATCAATCCTGGTTAGTACTTGGAGGGGAGACAGCCAATGAATACAAGGTGCTATTGGCTGTATTTCAGAGTAAGACAGTGATAAACCTCCTTTGAGTATTCCTTGCCTAAGAAATTCATGGAGTCACCATAAATATACAACCTCTCTGTCTGCCTGTCTCTTTCTCTCTGGTTCTAGGAGCAAAGGCACTTGAGGAGAGAACTCGGGAAATTGTTTGTACTCATGCCTTTTTGTTAATATATATAAAAATAAGTTATTTTAATTGTTATATTGTCAATGGAATTAACATGCCAAGTAACAGTCAAACATTTCCCATTACTTTACTCTGTTACTCTGTGGTATAATTTTGGATCTGATGCACCTTAGTGTAATTTTAATTGATTTTTAAAATATAAAATTAATCATTAGTGGTTAATGTAGCAAATTAATTTTATGACCTCATAAAGCAATTAACATTAATAAATTAATTTTTGATCTAACTTTTAACATATTAGTACCAGTGCTAATGTTCCCAGGCCACATAACCCATGACAGAATCCTGTGGCACCCTAGTTGTTTGATGTGGCACCTTTCCAGTTTGACGAGGGCATTAATTAGCACTTTTTGATTATAGTTTTCTAACCAGCTCTAGAGCCACTAGATCATCTAGTGCACTATAACCAGTTTACTCTATCAAAGAGGTAGCTGTGTTGTTTAGGTATAGAAAGAAAAAGGAGTCATGTTGCACCTTTAAGACTACCCATTTGTTTCAGGATAAACTGAACTACTGTCCATTTCACACACCTGAAGAAGAGGGGCTGTAGTCCACAAAAATATGTGCTTAAACAAAGGATTAGTCTTAAAAAATCTCACAAGACTCCTTTTTTATATACTGAAACAGACTAACATGACTATTACTTTGAACATTGCTATCATTTACTCTCCAAAGTCTTGACTGAAATCAAGATAAATTACATCCACAACAGTCCCACAATCAACTAACGTCATAGCATATTTAAAAAGAGAAATAACAATAGTTTTGCAAGATTTAATCTTGACAAGCATATGCTGGCTTTTACTTTTGCAATGTTGTAAAGATGCTTAATTTACTGAATTTACTAATTGACAGTCAGTTCTAGCATCTTCTCTGATACAAAAGTCTAATCAAGTAGCCTGTAATTTTCTGATCTCACTTAGGGTTGTTCCTGTGTGTTTCCAGAACACCTTCTTCTCACTTTTGATATGGAATCCTGATTCCAGGACTGCAAACCTTACCCTTTTGGGAAGAAGACAGAGAAAAAAACAAGAGTTCAGTAGTTCTGCATTCTCTTTGTCTCCAGTTAATATTTCATTGGCGTGAATGAACTGTGGGCCTCTGTTGCTGTTAGCATTCTTTACTAGTCAAAGCCTATTGTGGGCATTAAATTTCCTGACACTCTTCCTACAGATCCATGCTTCTTGCCTATTCTCATCTCTGGTGACTTGCCAGTCCATTTCTTGCATATCCTTTTTTACTTTCAGCTCATCAATAAGCTTTTCTGTGGTTGCATTGGCTTGTTTTTAGATATTTCCCATTTTAATTTATCATTGGAATTGTTTGTGATTACTAATTACTTCTTCTGCAGATTACACTTACCTTGGACTCTTTTCCACATTAGTATGCACAGATACCAAATTCCACCAAGTTTTTTTAAAAATTAACTTTTCCTTTCTTGAAATCCAAGATAGATGGTTCAGCATACTAACTTTTAATTTTCCATGCTATTAAGAACTGAAGGTTTACATGGTAACTTTCCCCCGAAGTTGCCTCTGATGCATCCTTGTTAACCATTGCCAGATTTTCTCCAGTTCTGATTTATCTCAAGACCAAGCCAACTCATCTCTAATTCCTTTTTCCACCTTCTGAAAGAGAAAGTTGTTAACAAGTTGGAGAATTGGTGACAATTATTCTTGAAAAAGTTTAATCAGGAAATTACTACATTCCTGGCATGGGAGTTATCCGACCAAGTTACACATCCCACAATGGCACATATTCAAACTGTGATTCCTTTCCTTCACCGTGAGTTCAAGCTCATCTTGCTTATTACACTACTGTATAGCTGTCAAACACCATGGATAATGTGTTCCAATATTTTCCCTACTATTGTACTGTAAATTTTTGCTAGAGGACAACTCCAAATTACTCAGGGGCCGTTTACACTAAGAATTTACAAAGAGTCCTAATAGTTCCCACATCTTTCGGGTCAAAGTCACCATATTCAGAAGGAGTGGGACAAAATAACCCATAAGTCACGCAGTATCAGCTTTTGCTATTTTCCCTGTCTTTTTTGAAAAGTAGCACTAGTTAGCGCACTTTCGATTTTGTGAACTACCATTTCGCTTACAGCAGTGGGAACTATGAGCAGTGACCAAGGAATGGGTGGACTTGCAAGAGATGAGTCTCAAAGGAAAAGATCCAGCCAGCCAGCTTGCTTTCTAGCATAATTACTGTTCCTCTGTGTGTGTGTGTGAGAGAGAGAGAGAGTGGGGGGAGAGTCATCTGCTCCACCGGCTGATCGCTAGCTTGCCCTGCTGCAATCCTGTTCTTTTGTGTGTGCATGTGCATGTGAGAGACAGAGAGAATGAGAGAGAGAGAAGCAGTCTGCTCAGCTGGCAGAGATGCAGAGAAGGCTTTCCTTCCCTCCTTTGTCATCATTCCTCTCCTCCCCTGTGGTCTCCCTCCTTTGTTGGTTGATTTATCTGGTTTTCTCTGGCTCAGACAAAGCTACAAAGCTACACTCTTTCCCCCTTGCACTGCCCCCCTCCTCGCTTCCTCCCCGCCTCCTGCCTGGCTTTAGTGACAGTGATCTGGAGGCCATGCCCCCACCTTTGTTTGTGTAAACAAGAAAGGCTGAAAGCTCACCAGATCTTCCAATTTAGCAATCAATCATGTGAGCTATGCAGCGCTGGTGCAAAAGGATGGCAATCCAGAATTTTGTGCACTTTATTCTGTCGTGTAACTGGCCCCTCAAGACTTAGTCCCTATCGTCACTACTTGTTTTCGTACTTGCCTTTGAGTGTCTATCTCCATCCTTCATAAGAATTATCTTAAAGCCACCTTGACTCTAGGTTGTCATACGTATATTCTACATGCTTTGTGAGGCATAGCCAACTTCTTGCCAGGTATCATTAACAAAGGAAGTTTAGCCTAAGATCCCAACATGAGCCTTGGAATGGGGGGATGGGGGAATTGACTCCACATGACTAGCCGAAGGAGGCTAATGCCCCCCCCCATTTATCTGGCCATATTGAGCCACCAAGACTCATATGGTTGAGCCTCCTCAGGAATTATTCATCAGAATGTACAAAATGATCAAGTACAAGAAATATTATGATAGCTGTTGTCATTGAGCCCTCCTAGGAATAATAAAGGCTGCCAGCAATCTATCCTATGCATACTTCTTTGAAAATAGGCTGCACAGAATGCATGCAGGACACCTCTAAGGACATATTGTGCTTGTAAGAATCTTCACACAAAAAAGATGTTTCAGTGATAATGGATGGGGAAAGCAATTTGCCCTCGCCCTGCAAGTACCTATATGTAGGCAAAATTAATAACAACCTGCCTGCCAATGTTGAGCCCACCCACCTTAAAAGAAGTAAAGAACCAAAAACTCAAATCTACCAATACAGTATTTTTACATAAAATAACTGCCAAGATACTTGTATTTACTTTTTATATTGTACTTTTTATAATGTGAGGGACATACAGCCTGTTAGGAATACATACTGGAATACAGCACCTGGTATATCCCCTTTTCCTTCCTATCTCTCCATATCATTTGAAGTCATAAGATAGGGTTTACCATAATTTTAGAAAGATAGTCCAAGAACCAAACCATGAATTACTCAAGAGTCTTAGAATACATATTCCATCATGAGGCAGTATTACTGAATGCTCATGTTGAATGCTCTCGGGTTCAGAAAATCAGCACATCATGGTTAAGGTTAGGCTAAAACCTACCTTCTTGTTTCTGTGAAGGAAATGGAACTTGTAATGCTAAACTAATGCAAGGATTTAACTACAATACAAGAGTACAGAAGCAGTTATCTTTGGCCTCATCTACATGGGCTAGAATATGACAGTTCCCTGCTGGCAAATTCTGGCAAAGGATCTGGCCTGTTCCTCCCCCATTACCTGAATGGAATGGAGTGAAGACCGCCATGCCGGCTCATCCCTCCACCCACCACCACCCATGTCACATTCTCTGAAGCCAGGAAACCAGCCTGTGGCATATGATCTTGGTCACATGCTACAGGACTCCTTTCTGGCTTCAGAGAGAGCGACATGGATGGCAGCTGCAGTGATCGGCTGGCATGCTGGCATGGACTCCTGTGGTCCCATGGAACCCAATCAATTTTTTTGGTGGCTGGAATGTTTTTCACAGGTGTTATAATACAATGGTGTAATGGGCTTTTCCCTGCCAGAGCCCCATCTTGCCCCAGGCATTGTCAGAACTGCCTGGGGGCAAAACAGGGCAAAAGCCCTGCAGGGCTCCAAGATGCGACACATAGCCTTTATAGACAAGGCCTCAGTTAACATACGTATTCTTTTGAGGGCCATTTTGTTTCTTCCTTGAATGTCTTAAAATTTGCTTGTGATGAATTCTCCACACTAGGTAGAACAGAGACCAAATTGGAAGCACGGCATTTAAATTTCTTCAGTATTATTTATGATCTTTTTCTACTCAATAAACTTGATCAACCAATTTTGGCTGGTACACAATCATTTGTTTGACTGTTTAAAATCAATCTGTGAACATGTTAGAGGCTTGCTAACATAATTTAAACAGCCATGGCTCACTCATTTTTATTCCATTTTTTCTTTATTCTATATTTTGGGCTTAAAGATATATGAATATGCAGCTCTGTTTGCTTTCCCTTGACAGAGTGAGGTGACACACTTACTACTAAAGAGATGAGGATACCACCAAAGGGAAGCAAACCATCACCAGCTTAGAGTATTATCTGCAAACTACCTTAAGTGGTTTCTTTTAGAATTTAAGCTTTGGACACAAACATGTCTTGGACTGCACCTGTAGGCAATGACTCCCAGCCAGGATTCATCACTGTGGGACAGGAGTATTTTGTTTGCCTTGCCAAAAGTATTGACAACAGCCAGCCCTGTTGGCAATACTCCAAGAGGATTGATCTGGAGAAGGTGTGCCTAACCCATGTTGAAATCAATGGCACAACTAGATTTCAATGTACAGTTGTATAACTAAACCTCATTAATTTCAGTGGAACTTATATGCGTATGAATGGGAACTTAAATGAGTTTTTCATGTTTAATTTCTCCTAGTTTGTGGTCAGTGGCTAGCTATAGACTTGAAATTCAAAGGTATTTCAGGGGTTGTAGGAGAGTGGGCTCTATAAGCCATATTTGAATCTTATGTAAAAGTGAGATCAAAAAAGTGTCTTCCTCGGTGTAGATATAAGTCTACATGGTGTCATACCAAAATGGGAGTCCTTATGGGGGGTTTGCTACTGGCTACTATGTGAACCAAATGCTGGACTAGATAGGTCTTTGTTTTGACCCAGCATGGCTCTTCATATGTTTTTATGTCCCAGAAAAAGAGACATCCTTCTTGGTGGAAAACATTTGTACAATACTGGTATCTAAAAACAGCTATATTGTCCCAAATATGAACTTCTAAATTATCTACATACAGTCTGGTATCAATGTAACAAAGTGTAAACAGCTATCCTTTCCTGCCCCCTAATTATGCCAGTCATTTCCACCGCTGTTGGACTGAATCAAATGGTAAAGTCATTAGTGGACCAGTGCCTTAGCATATATTCTAGAAGCTGTATGGATTCTGATATTTTCTTGTACTACAATGAGATCTAGATTAGAAATATAAATCACATAGCAGGGAAGGAAAGGCTTATCAAACTTATAGAAAAATCCATTTATTGAAAGAATGATTAAATGAGATTCTATTGTAAAATGTTAAGTCATACAATTTTTCACTTGAAAAACTTTTGTAAGGAATAATAAAGCACCCAATGCCCATGCCATAGGAGAAGATGGAAGAGGAGACTGCAGGCTTATTTACATTATGTGAGACCATATTTTAGCTTTATGAGGGATTAAGGAGGAGCATGAGATGTACATCCAATGCCACAAGGCAACACCAGCATGAAAGAACTTTCTTTCACTCCATTCTTTTCTGCAGACCTCGGTTGTTGTATGCCTTCAAGTCATTTTTGGCTTATGGCAACACTAAGGCAACCCTATCATGGGGTTTTATTGGCAAGATTTGTTAAGAGGAGGTTCCCACTGTCTTCCTCTGAGGCTGAGAGAGTGTGATTTGCCCAAGGACATCCAGTGGATTTCTATGGCCAAACAAAAATTTGGATCCTGGTCTCCCAAAGTCCTAGTCCAACACCGGAGATTTTCAGACAGGCAAAAATCGCCCCTTGCCGCGCGAGCAGCCTCCCGAAACTGCTGCGCGGCAAGGGTCTTTTTCGGACGACGCTGTGCCTCTAGCGAAGCCGTCCGTGTCACTTCCGTGAAGCTTGGGACGGCTCCGCGTCATATTTCAATCACGGGCAGCCTCCGTGCTTGAAATATGACGCGGAGCCGTCCCAAGCTTCACGGAAGTGACACGGACGGCTTCGCTAGAGGCACAGCGTCGTCCGAAAAAGACCCTTGCCGCGCAGCAGTTTCGGGAGGCTGCTCGCGCGGCAAGGGGCGATTTTTGCCTGTCTGAAAATCTCCACCGAAACCACTATACCATTCTGGCTCTTAGACCTCAGTGCCACCCAAAAAACAACAACTCTGGGTGGTTTCTTGGGCCTCTGGAAGACTTTTTGGGGGGGGGGATGTACTGAGGCAGATCATAATGGGGAGAGCAGATCATTCCCCTTATCTGGTTCTGTGGCAACTAGAAACAGTCCTGTCAGCAGATGTTCCTCTTTGAATTTGGATTTAGGCCTGTGTCCACACCAACCCAGTCTTGGTGTGTCAAAAACCACCAAGATGATGCCTTACAACTTTCATGTCTGTCACACTGAGTTATCTATTACAAACCACAGTGATCTACATAATATTATCTTGCAAAGTAACATTCATTTTAGCACATTGGCCAGGAAATTAATTTCAGCCCCTTTTGTGTGAAACAAACACTGGATTAAATGTGTATAGCTCTATTGTAGGCAGGAACCTGTAGACAACTAAGAAGATTGGATTAAGAATGTCTTCATAGTAGCTTGGACAACAACCTTCCCCACAGATGATGGGCTATGAGCTGATTCATATTGATTGCAATGCTTCTGACACCTGCTCAAAGCTCTCTCTTCTGTTTCCATAGTAACCAAGAGAAGGAATACTTGTCCACATACTTTAGGAACCTCATTAAATCAGGCAGCAGGACAGCAGCTGTGTTCTCAATGTGTTACATTGACAGTCATGGACTAATTTTATGATGCTCAGGTGATTTTTTGGCCCTTTCTCTAGTCTAAACTGCTGAAAATGTGGAGTTAGTGGGACAGATGGCAGAGTAAGTAAATATTGCCAATATGTTTTAACACATACACGTCTCCTGGAAGGTGCAAAAGCAAACCAAACTAGTGTCGATTGGCTCAGGTAAATTTTAAACAAAGCATAAATAACATATACTGTGTATGGGTGATAATCTGTACCAGAGGGTTTGATTTTTAAATGGTCTGTTATTGAAAGCAAATGGGTTTGATGCAACAGCATCACACACACACACACACACACCTCAATTAAAATGTTACGATTGTAGGTTCCAAGCTCTGTCTCTTCCTCTTTTCTAAATATGTTTACAGAAAAAGACTTTAGGCAGTGCCTCTCTCTGAGCAGGGCTGTCCCATGATATTTTGCTGCCTGAGGCCAAGAACTAGATGACCTCCCATCCTAGTCCATGCAACAATTTAATCCTTTATTTCAGCACTGGCAATGAAAGAGCATCCTTCATCACATCTGGAAGCAACAAGCTAGATTAGAAGGTGACAGGTGCTCTCTTCCAACTCCTTGCTACCACCCCACAGCATCCTTTGCCTGAATCAAATGCTTCACTGTGCCTAATGGCAGAGCCCACTCTGGTTCTGACACTCAACCTTCATATTAGAGGGAATCCCTTTTCATTCTGGGTTTGGTGTTTTTGTCCTGAATACAAGTCAGCAAGTGCCAGAGGAAGCAGGTGGTTGGTGTGTAGGGGCTATCAAGTAGTGTGGGTCACGCATGGGTTTTCTAAGCAATATGAAGGAAGAAGCACAAGGGTGGTCTCTAGCCAATCCAAAGGTCATATCAGCAGGTCAGAAGTCCAGGTATATGAACCAGCAAGAAGTTAACAGAGTAGTTCAAAAAGTAGCCAGCCCAAGGTCATGAAAAAACAGGAATGTGAGAAAGTACTGCCAGTCAACCAGATAAGAGAGTTGTCAACAGTAAGGGTGAGAGAGAACTGCGAGGAGATTTATGGGCATCTCCTTCTAGGCCACAGGTGCTTAATTAGTCAATGGAGATTTTCAGAGGGGAACAAAAAAGGGCAATCTCCTCTCCCATCCCTGTAACAATAGAAAACAAAAAAATGTTTCATACCTACCTTGTTCACGTTTCCTTTCCTCAGCAGGGCAGTCTAGGAGTGAAAGGAGCTCAAACAAAGCCCCTTTCACTTCCTGGTTTCAAATCCCAGCCATTCTCATGAGAATACAAGCATGCGGGAAATTCAAAAAGTAAAAGCAAAATACACATCCAAAAGTGACAGCAAGCACAAAAATGCATCCCAAGTAACCCGCGGAGGGTACAAAAAAGTATGTCACTTACCTGAATGTCCTGATCTTACCAGGAAGTGTTATGGCACGGACCTCCCATTGATGCTGGCATCCCACCAGCATAACAGGGCACCATTTCAGTTGCACATCATTCCATTACAGAAACGGAATGGGGGATCTATTCACAGTTTAGCCCATGAATAAAAAGAAGTGCTGGCATAACAACAACCAAATGGGAGCATGATGACACAGGGACGATGTTGTCTGAAAGGGAAGCCCTTTAACAATCTCCTGGCATCGGTATCATGCCATATTTAGCCCATCTGAAAATTTCCAACACCTATTACTTAACTGACTCTGGACTTGGTGTTTCTCTCTCCTTCACTCAACAAAGATCCTGGGCGTATCATCTTCAGCATCTGCAGCCTCTGCCAACTTCTGCTGGGGAGCAGGGTCCCCAATCCCCATCTCTTCAGACTCAAAGAGAGTTCTACTATCGGGAGCTGTCGCTTCCTGGCACTCTGCCTCCTCCCCCTCCTCCTCCTCCTCTGAGACATCCAGGAGGTGAGTTATGACAGTTTTGTTTTCATTTCTTAAACCAAGAACAACCTACTCTGTATGCAAGTAGGGTGGTCACACAAAAAAGAGGGCAGGGCTCCTGTACCTTTCATTATCATGTGGAAGAAGGAATTTTAGTAGGTGTAGCTTGTCATGCAGTATAACTTGTACAGGAGCCATTTCATATTCTTCATGTGACCACGCTAGATGCAACTCAGGGCAAAGAAAGTCAGGTGAAAGCACCCTTCCCCTCCAATCACTTTTTGAGGAAGAAAAAAACCAAAATTCTTTGTTGCTGTTGTTTTCACCTCCAGGACAGTGATGTCAGCTCCCATTATTTTTCAGTATGCAGAGAGAATTTCTGCACAGAACTCCATCAGTTCTAGGTGTTCTTGCTTGTAGAGGCTTCAGTTAATAAGCAGCATTTCCTTCAACACTGACTTCGGCTTTGCAGAGGCTGTTCTCTATTTGATGGCATCCTCTCATTGACTGACTGCCCAATTCAACTCCAATTTAAAGATAAAGAACATAAGAAAGGAACACAGAGGCCTTGATGTTGCTCATCAGCAGTGGGCATTTATACAGCTGTCTGGAGCAGGCATAGAACTGTGGTAAGGTGTACTATATTTTTAATATATTTCTATATATTTAATAATATTATTAAAATTATTAAAATATTCAGTGGTATTTGTTTCTAATTTTACATCTCTCTGGGATCTGGATATCCAGATCCCAGACCCTGATTGGCTTAATATATGGAGTTCTCCTCATTTTAAGTTTAGATCGATGTCTCTAAGAGAAACCTCATTAAAGTGCACAAATGGCATCTCACACCACTCCAACTAGCTAGGATTACCAAAACATCTAGGCCCCCTTGGTGGAGAGGATGTGGTGAGATAGGAACATTTGTGCACATGTGGGTTGACTGCCCACTGGTTCACTCTTATTGGACCTCAATTCTGAAAATTATATCAACAATTACTTGGCATGACATATCTCCCATTCAAGCATTACTCCTGCTCTCTCTTTTTATAGATGAGCACAAATCATTAAAACATAAGGAGTTTTTAATCTCATTTTTGCTTGCCATCACTAGAACAGAAATTGCCCAAAATTGGAAAATAGGTGAACTTTCCTTAACCAAATGGCGGGCCAGATTCTGGGAAGTATGGTTGATGGAAAAGTTAGCTGACAGTATTAGACAATTGACTAGACAAGAGGGCTCTATACCCTTCAGTGAAAGATGTCTAACTCTCATAAGGTTCATTAACTCTGATACTTGCACCCAAGACCCTTCCCAGCACCATGGAACACTGTGGAAAGACTGTATTTTGAACCAACTGCTATTACAGGTGCATTTTTAAAGTCTTCTTTTTAAACATTATTTGTTCTTATGTTCAAATCAGGATGAAATGCGGTTGTCTGAATCAGTCAACATCAAACCATGGTTTTTGACCTGTCTTGTTCAGATAAGCCATAGTAAAAATATTCACAGTTCCAGTTTTGCCCCTAACAAGCTATGATTATTTGGAAACAGAAGCAAATTCTTCTGTTCTTCACATGGCTACACACATACACTCTTCCCCCCAAAAAAGGGAAGGCAGGGGCTCAACAGTCATCCAGGATTATTTCTATGGTGCTAAACCAGAGCTTGGAAAGTCAGTTTTAAGAAGAATTAAGATAATGGCATGCTGAAAGCACCCATAACTTAACAATGGTAGGATGATGCTGTCAGTGTCAAAGGCCTGGTGGTGCAAGGAGCCCTGGTGGTGCAGTGGTTAAATGCCAGCACTGCAGCCACAATGTTGCAAGTGTGATCCCAAGGGCTCCAAGATTCACTCATCCTCTCATCCTTTCATAGGCTGATAAAATGAGTACCTGGCTTGTGGGGACAATTAGCTAGCACACATTGGAAACCACTTAGTACCTAGTGTGCTATAAAGTGGTGTAGGTGTGTAAAATGCTGTTGCTTAACAATTTGTGAACTGCTCTGAGAGCCTTTGTGGCTGAAGAGTGGGGTATAAATACCTAAAGAAATAAAATAAATAAATAAAAAGCATCATCCTGCTCAGTTATTGTTGGCTTCAGCATCTCATGATCATCATTCTTCTTCAGAGTAATTTTTAAGAGCTCTGTGCTCAGCTCTGATTTAGCCCTAAATTCAAATGATGCCTCTGTTCCATTCCACTCATACATGCCTGCTAGGTGGATTGTGACACATCTTTTGTTTTTAAAACTGAATGGGGTGAAGAAGATCAAAACAAAATTGATTTCAAAAGAAGAGTAGGTTACAAACAGTTCTAGTACTTCCTTTGCTTATTTGTTTATAACATCCTTATACTATATTACACACTTAATGTATATTCAGTTATATATGATCTGTGTCTTAGGTATTTGGCAAGTCTGTTTACTAATGTGTAGAAAATTGTTCCTAGCCACCATATGGTTAGATCTGTGGTGGGGTTCCTTGTACCTAAAGTGATTATGTGCTCTGAACCTCTTTTTGGAATGCAAATGAATATATACTTTTTGGCTGACATCCTTCATGTTGACTGTGAGTCAACATGAAGATAAATCCCATTGATTGAATGGATCTACTCTAGTCAGGAATAACAACAGGACATAGGCCATTGTCTATAAAGAACTGGGTTAGGAAACACATATTCAAGAATCTGTTCCCAAGTATAAAATGGCAATACATTAACAACATGGTTCTGTCGGTGAGTAGTAAGTACTATTCAGTTCCGCTAAATACATTCTCACGTAAATATGTGTAGGCTTGCATGATAAAGCTGATGGTCCAGTATTAGGTAACAACAGGTGAAGAAACAGCATGCTAGCAATGAGGAATACAGAACAAGAAAAAGCTATTGGGAGGATCCAGAAATTTACACATTTTACAGTACTGCTAACCATTCTAGAGCAAACCTTTGCTCTATCAAGTTGCATACACATGGATCTGTCTCATGTTTATCATTATGGTGTTACCTTCCCTGACAGGAATGGAAAGGAGAAGCCAAGCATAGTCAGACACGCATTCTTGACTTTAGGAGAGCTGATTTCAATAAACTCAGGGAAATACTGGGGGTGATCCCATGGTCAGGAATACTAAAAGAGAAGAGACTTCAAGACGGATGGGACTTTCTCAAAAGGGAGATACTGAAGGCACAATTTCAAACAGTACCATTGAGGAAGAAAAATGGGAGGTGTCTCAAGAAACCAGGATGTATGACTAAAGAACTTTCAATGGAGCTAAGTTTTAAACAGAACATGTATAGGAAATGGAAAAAGGGGGAAATCACCAAAGAATTCAAACAGATAGCGAACATGTGTAGGAGTAAACTCAGAAAAGCTAAAGTGCAGAATGAGCACAGGATTGCTAGCGAGGTTAAGAACAATAAAAAGGGTTTTTTGGGGTATGTCCACAGCAAAAGGAGGAAGAAGGAAATGGTAGGGCCACTATCCAGAGAAGATGACAAAATGCTAACAGGGGACAGAGAAAAGGCAGAATTATTCAACACCTTCTTTGCCTCAGTGTTTTCAGAAAAGGAAAAGGGGGACCAACCTGAGGAGAATGGAACAGAGGACACAATAGCGAAAATCTAACACAGAATAAGCAAAGAGGTAGTACAAGAATACCTTCTTAATCTAAATGAATTTAAATCTCCAGGACCAGATGAACTACATCCAAGAGTATTAAAAGAGCTGGCATTGGCAATAATCTCTGAGAACTCCTGGAGAACAGGAGAAGTCCCAGCAGACTGGAGGAGGGCAAAAATTGTCCCCATCTTCAAAAAGGGAAAGAAAGAGGATCCCAACAATTATCGTCCAGTTAGTCTGACATCAATACCAGGGAAGATTCTAGAGCAGATCATTAAACAGAGAGTCTGTGAACATTTAGAAGGCAATGCCATAATCACAAAAAGTCAACATAGGTTTCAGAGAAACAAGTCATGCCAGACTAATCTGATCTCTTTTTTTGATAAAATTACCAGCTTGGTAGATGAAGGGAACACTGTGGATATCGCATACCTTGATTTCAGTAAGGCCTTTGACAAGGTTCCCCATGACATTCTTGCAAACAAGCTTGTAAACTGTGGGCTAGACAAGTTAACTGTTCAATGGATTTGTAATTGGTTGACCGGCCGAACCCAAAGGGTGCTCAGCAGTGGCTCCTCTTCGTCTTGGAAAGATGTGACCAGTGGGGTGCCACAGGGTTCTGTCCTGGCCCAGTGCTATTCAACATCTTTATCAATGACTTGGATGATGGAATTAGGGGCATACTTACCAAATTTGCAGATGACACCAAATTGGGATGAGTAGCTAATACACTAGAGGACAGGATCAAAATTTAAAATGACCGGGATAGACTGGAGAGCTGGGCCAAAGCTAACAAAATGAAATTCAATACGGAGAAATGTAAGGTACTGCAATTAGGGCGGAAAAATGAAATGCATAGATATAGACGGGGGAACCTGGCTGAATGAGACTACGTGCGAAAGGGATCTAGGAGTCCTAGTAGACCACAAGTTGAACATGAGTCAACAGTGTGATGTGGCAGCTAAAAAGGCCAATGCGATTTTGGGCTGCATCAATGGAAGTATAATGTCTAGATCAAGGGAAGTAATAGTGCTGCTCTGTTCTGCCTTGGTCAGACCTCACCTGGAATACTGTGTCCAGTTCTAGGCACCACAATTCAAAAAGGATATTGACAAATTGGTGCATGTCCAGAGGAAGGCGACTAAAATGGTGAAAGGTCTGGAAACAATGCCTTATGAGGAGAGACTTAGGGAGCTGCGTATGTTTAGCCTGGAAAAAAGACAGTTAAGAGGCATAGGATAGCCCTGTTTAAGTATTTGAAGGGGTGTCACATTGAGGATGGAGCAGGCTTGTTTTCTGCTGCTCCAGAGACTGGAACACGGGCAATGGATGCAAGCTTCCAGAACAGAGATTCCACCTCAACATTAGGAGGAACTTTTTGACAGTAAGAGCTGTTCGGCAGTGGAACACACTCCCTTGGAGTGTGGTGGGGTCTCCTTCCTTGGAGGTCTTTAAACAGAGGCTGAATAGCCATCTGTCAGGGATGCTTTGATTGTGATTTCCTGTGTGGCAGGGGGTTGGACTGGATGGCCCTCGTGGTCTCTTCCAACTCTACAATTCTATGATTCTATGATTCTATGACAGCTCCCATCTTGGAATATCACATAATTAGCAATATTTATTAATTTGGCTTGATGTCGACTTCCACATGGTTAGCAAGTAAACCAGGGACCCCCAGATACTAAGGCTAGAGTCACATATAACCTAGGGAGGGGCCTTTGGAAATTCTTCAAGTAGGTCATATCCACGTCAGAGTTCTTCCTGAAAAATACCTGGAGATGAGTCATCCACTAATCCACTCAAAAATAGCAGAGTCCTCAATGGTTGCAAAACAGGTTTTTCCTCCCTACCCCTCCTCACAATAGAGTTTCCTGCTCCTTTTCAGTTCCAAATGGTATCACCCATTAATGATAATTAACACATCCAGAGAACCCCTTGTCTAGTCCTGGGAAACTCTAAGAGACATTGTATTCTACTGTAAATCTTATCCCTTCAGGGGAATTATCAAATACAGGTATCACCCTAAAACACCACCAAAATGTCCACTGTTCCTCTTCATCCCTCCATGCTGCCAGTTTGCTGTGTGACCCTCAGAATGCAACTCTGAGTCTGTGCTGCATGAATCTCAGCCCTCCAGGATCAGTATAGTATAACCCACAGTCCCCTTCTCTATTCCTCTATCCAAATACTTCCTACTTTTTTTCTTAGCCTTGTGTGACTGCTTGAAGCCTTAGTGTATATGTGTATATGTTCCCTTGATTGTTTATCAATAAAAACTATTTAATTGTATGTTCTGGTTTGAAGACTCCTCAGTTACTACCAGTATACATAGGTCAAAAGATCGTGCTGTTAACTGGCATCTCACTACCATTTTGAGCTAATTAAATATTCCCCATATTAAGATTTGGACGCTAGTGGGTAACAATGGTTCAGCCCCATTACATGTGTAGTATGAAAATATGTAAGCACTGACCAAGAATAAATGTATTCAAAATCTTATTTTAAGAGGGCCAGGTCAAATTTCCAGTCTATGAAATATTTGTTCGATTGCAACAAAGATGAAATCCAGTAAACCAGTTGGTATAGCTCTAGGTATAAATAAAATGTACGATACCTTACTTACAGTTCCCTGGCATTACTTTTAATGACCAAGAGGAGCAAGGGGGGAAAAGCTGTTTTCCCCAAAGTTGCTTGTTGTAATGTTTAGGAACTGGCAGCAGTATTAATTATTAATTTCTTGAATAATTGACTTTCTTTGAAGGTGTTCGCTGTATATCAAAATATTTATATTGCACTATTAAGTAAAGTAATTGATTTCTCAAAACCTGTTTAAAATGAACACAATTCTTTCCTGAAACCAATTAAATAAGAGGTAATTGTTTTACTTCATATCAGCAATTTTAAGTCAGCATCTTAAAATGAAATGGAATTTTGTTTCACAAACGCAGCTGTGCTCTTGATAATGTCCATGGTGAAAGTTTAACCCAAGCACATATTCTATAGTTAGCATTATGCTGCAATATTTTTAGCTTGATTGATTTAAAACATTCCAGTCAACTAAAAGGATGTTTCCATTCTACTGGGCAGCATTTTTTAAAGTGTGTGACATTAATGTACATAACTTATTGAACCTGGAGATGATACCTGCTCTCTCAGCTTTCCCTGGTCTTTCACATATAAACTGGAGCGCCCCTTCTAAAATGGTGCCCAGTGTGACATGTATAACTGGAAAATGCTCATTTTCAAAATTTATCACCTATTCATATTCTTAAGTGTGCCAATTTAATGAATGAATCATCTGAAATTCTTATGACTAATTTAGTATGTTTTTACACATGTTTACTTAAAAGTCCCATTCAGTTCAATGAAGTTTACTGCCAAGTCAGTGTGTATAGGATTGTTGTTGTTAACTGCCCTTGAGTCAGCTTCGTCTCATGGCAACCCCATGGATGAAGCATTTCCAGGAAAAGCAGGCTTAATGAACATTAAGAAAACCAAAGGAAGACCACAGAGGATCTATACAATTTCAGGTCCTCAGTCACCCTACTCAGGTCCGGCAGGTTGAGGCCTGTGTCCTTCTTGATTGAGTCTATCCACCTAGTGTGTGGTCTTCCTCTCTTTCTTTCTCCCTCCATCTTTTCTAGCATTATTGATTTTTTTCTAGTGAGCTGTTCCTTCTCAAGATGTTTCTAAAGTATGACAGCCTTTGAATGACAGGTTTGAATGATCCTGACTTTACTGCTCAGTTTTACATCTTTGCATTTTATGATCTTGTTCAGTTCGTTCATAGTTGCTCTTCCCAATCCCAATCTTTTTCTTACTTCCTGGCTGCTGTCTCTGTTCTGGGCTATGACTGATCCGAGAAATGGGAATTCTTTTTACTCCAATCTGCCCCTGGACAGTCCTCAACACCCCCAGTGTCACCTCACTCTCCTACAAGCTGACAGCTCAGCTCAATAATAAGTAGATAAATGGACAAACAGTGTTGCTTGGTTCAGGAGTTTTATTACAGAATAGAAAAAGAAGTCAATTAGCAAAATAGACTTAAGTCAAAACGTAAAATACAAAAGCTCGAGCTATCATAGAAAAATATTTATCTGTCAGATATATATGGTGCCCACATGTGAGGAATGACCAACTATCATAGAAGCAGACCTTTTATAGCATATTCTTGCTAGCTTGCAAAATATATCTTTTTGTCATGGTTGCTATGGCTATCTAGTGCCGATTCTAATTATGTACTTAAAGAATACATTGTTTAAAAAAAGTATCTACTGTTGAAAAAGTATCTAGTGTCCAGACATTTTTGGCAGACATGAAGGACATTTAGAGATACTTGGCACTGGTAAAGAAGTCTTAGAGATACAAGTTAGAAGTTACCTCCCTACATTTCTTGGCAAGTGTGAAAGTCATATTGATAAGGCTAGAAGGCTTTCATTGTTTCAGTTCCTGAAAGACTGTTCTCTCTCGTCCTTGCAGGTGTCAGACAGAAATCCTTTAGATATAAAGCAGGAGAGGTGAGGGCTTCTTCAGTAAGTGATCTTTATTTTGGTCTGCTATAAAATGGACGTTGGAATTCATCTTAAATAGACATACAGGCCCCAACCCAGGCTCACACTGGGGCAGATATGGGGCTGGAACAGGGGCAAGCCAGGATAGGGCATGATAACCCATTATAGAAAAATACCTGGTTTACCTGGGGAAAACCGCATTGGGCTCCGCATGTCCATAGGAGTCTGTCTAGCATGCCACTCCTCCCTGCCACTGCCAGATCCCTGGCTCTCCCAGAAGCTAGGCAGGGGTCCGTCAACATGTGGCCGGGGCTGGTCACATGCAGGGGGCCTGCAGTCACTTGTTGTAGGACCCCTGCCTGACTTCCATGTTAGTGAGGGAAATGGTGGCAGTCGCAGCTTCAGTAAAAGTCCAGAGTTCTGTTTGACAGGGAGCCCGTGTATCCTGGCTAGTGTAGATGAGCCCTGAGTCAACGACTATAAAACAAACAGTAACTTTTATTGAAGAACGTACAGATAGTAAGTATCTTTTTTTAATTTTATTTTTTTTTCAATTTTCCAAAATTAAAATTTCTTTACAAACATATAATCACATACAATATACCAATATAACATAAAACATAAAACCTATAACACAATACAAAATCACTAAACATTAAAATTTAAAAAGATTTGAATTACCTTATGTGAGTTGCTTCAAGCTCAGAATGGTTACATTAAAATCAAACATTTGGCAGACTTTAACCATTCTCTAGCTAACTCCCTTCCTTTAGACACACATCTCTGTGGAAGCTCCTCACCTCTTGCAACTCTTTCTTCCTCTCCCTCTCTCTAGAACCAACTCCCCAAGACTCTCTGTTAACCACTCCCCTCTCACCAAGAGGCCCCTCACATTTCCTACAATTGGGTTTGGCTTCGCTCCTCTTGTGCTCTCTGTTGCCTGCAACCAGCTATCAGGTTGCACTTCACCCCAAAAGAGCTAATTCGTACAGCCATTTCATCACACCTGATATTTGTATTTTTGTGAGGTGTTTAGCTTTTTCTATCAGAGAGCTCAGTTGCCTCATCAAACTACGAATACCAGGATTCCGCAGGATAGAACTATGGTGGCTAAAGTGATATCAAACTGCTGTATTGTGTACACAGACCCTAGGACTTGGAAGGGCAGCTATGACGGAACTGGACAAGTTCCTGGAGTGTCAAGATATATCATTGAATGCTAAAGTTAGGATTGTCCATGTCATTGTATTTCCCATTTCTATATATGGTTATACAAGCTGGACAATGAAGGAAGTTGATAGGAAGAAAATCAACCAATTTGAAATGTGGTGCTGGAGAAGAATTCTACAGATATAATGGACTGCTGAAAAGACAAACCAATGGGTGCTAGAGCAAATGAAGCCTGGACTCTCTGTAGAAGCCAAGATGACTAAACCGAGACCAACGCACTTTGGTCATATCAAGAGAAAACATGACTCAGTAGAAAAGACAATAATGCTTGGTAAGGTAGAAGGCAATAGGAAAAAAGGAAGACTGCATTCCAGATAGATTGACTCAAGCAAGGAAACCATGGACCTGAGTCTGCAAGACCTGAGCAGGGCTGTTGATAATAGGGTGACATGTAGGTTTCTAATTCATGGGATCACCATAAGGTGAAGTCAACTTGACAGCAGTTAACAACAAATATAGCTGATGGGAGAAAAGTTGCATTACCTTACAGTAGGGGAAGACGTCATGTGACCCTCCAGATATTGCTAACTGTAAAGCCTAGCATTGCACATTACTGGCTGTGATGGCTATGGCTGATGGGAATTACAATCCAATAACATCTACAGGTCCACCTCTGCCTTCTAAGGACAAGGCAAAGTTTTAGTGGATTTCTTAGGCAATGGTCAACAAACTGGACACTGTCAATTTGGATGGGATCTTTCTGTCATTATTACTGCCTATGTTGGCCAGAAAATAAAATTGAGGAGGAAAGCTGGCTAGGAAGTCTATGTTGCATAGAGGAACAATAGCAGAGAATCTGGAAAGGAGTAGAGGAAATAGTGGAAGATCTGGGAAGCACAGGCAGAGCCCTTATAGTATTAAAGGTTACAAGAGGCTGCTAAGTGCTTCAGGACATATTCTAGGAACTAGGTCCTCATACTAAGAACACACAGAAAGAAAGCAATTGCATGCTGTTTGAAACTATGGGGTATGTTTCCTAATCAGAATATCCAGCTCTCCAATTCTTTGGGTGCAGCCCTAGCTGTACTGAAGTACCTTCTCTAGCTGTTTATTGTGGTGGCACAGAGATTATGTGGGAGAAGTGCCTGTTCTCTCTGGTACCATTGTTTGAGACCCATGGTGCCTGACAGACACAACTACTTCCCCAGATACTGGCTGGAAAGCTCTTTTGAAAAGACCCACAATTGTGGAATTGTGCTGAACCGAGTTAAAGATTTATAAAGAGACAGATAATGAATAATGGAAGACTAAGGGCATTTTCACAAGTAGCACTTAAAAAAAATTGAATTTCCTCCATTTGTAAATCAAATGGAAACGTCACATTAAATAGAATGTATATTCAGTTTTTAAAAAGGCTTCCTTTTTCTTCTTTTTAGAAAAAACCCTGCATTAATAATGCTCAGAAGTGATATATTTCAGGGAAAGAACTGTTCTTTGAGGCACTTAAATCACTTTAAAATTCTGGAAGCAATTGGCCTTAGTGGTCATTGAGGTTCTATAACAGGCAATTGACTTAAGCTGCAATCCTATACACCCTTGCGTGTGTATGTGGCTTCAAATTGCCTGTCAACTTATGGCAACCCATTAATTTTATAGAGTTTTCTTAGGCAAGGAATACTCAGAGATGGTTTTGCCAGTTCCTTCCTCTGAAATATAGCCTACAGCACCTGGTATTCTGGAAGTAAGTCCTTTGAATCCAATGTGGCTTACTTCTGAGTAGAGATGCACTGACAGTACTTATTTGTTTCTAATCTTCCTTTGTCATCTTTTTGCCCCCCAAGGATAATGAACAAACCAAGTAATGAATGCAAACTATGCTGAATTGTGCTCAGGACCATGAAGATCTAGCAGTGATTGGCTAAGGGGTAAGACCCTGGAATTTTTATTACAGTCCAGCCCTAAGAATAAAGGTACATAAAATGGAAAAAAAAATCCCAAGAATAGGAACAAAAGGAGTGATTTTGGAATGGCAGAGGAGGTCCTTACAATCTTTAAAAATAGCAAAGGTTTTCAAATGTTACAGGGCAGCTCCAGGTCGAATTTGAGCATGGTAGCAGTGTAGCTAAGGAGCAGTATTTATAAAAACCCAGGGGTCAGCTAGATGGGAGAATTTGTCATGAAAAATAGTGACTTACCTCCCTATCACTGCAGACTCCATTTGTGCCCACGACTCATCCAACACTTTGCAGAAAATGAAAAGTAGCAATTTGGCTGTTCACAAGAGTCTCCCCCCCCCTGCAAAAAAAAAAATGGTGGCCGTGAGTGAATTGAGTCCCTAAAATCTCCCCGCCCCCCCCCCTTTTTTTAAGAAACCAGTTGCGGAAGAATAATTTCCCACTAAAAAGTACTTCTGTTCTTTTGCTCTGCCACTTTATTGATTGTGCTGGCCATAAATAAATAAATAAATAAATAAATAAATAACAATGGCTGCTCTGGCATCGAGAGCTCTTCCTTGTAAGCCCACCCCCACGGTTCAACCAATCAGGTTTCAGCCCTGCTGTTTGCTGTGTGCTGTGTGCCCCTTTTAGATTTGGTTGATCACACAACCAATTATGTACTATTTTGCAGACTTTTTTAAAAAAAAACAATCACTTAAAAACAGTGAAAGCTGTTACTGCAATCTTTTTGGAGTTTTTCAGATTTTTCAGCCCCCTTCCTTCTGAATATGGTGAATGTGGACCAGCGTCCGTGAGGGCCAAGGGCATTCTGCTCGGATTCTTAGAGGATGTTTTTCATCGTGTAGTCAACCCCCGTGTTTGTTTGTTTTTTAAGACCTTAGTACCAAGCTCAAAAACTGGCATTCAGACTCTCCTACTAGAAAATATTGAGTGTGTGCTGGTTAGGATTTGAGCTCAAACTTCAATCAAACCTGAGCCTGGCTTGCAAGTTAGCTAGCACCAATATTCTCCTTCTCAGGACTTTATCACATGAGGGTGGTAAATTGCATTCTTTAAACAACAGGAAACATAACAGTATTGAAAAATTCACTTTTGCACTGTCCCTACAATAGCACTATGGTGCCACCATGGTGATTCAAGATCCCACAGTTTTCTGCACCACCTTGCTAACCTCACAGTCCTTCCCATCCAGTGCACGTGCTTTAAGCTTTTAAAATTTCTTTGCTGTAACTGTGTAATTGCATAGTTTTGGAAATCTCATGTGATTCTGTTTGCTTCTACTGCACTGTTGCACAGTTTCAATTATTCGCATGAGATTTCTATAATATCGGAACTGCAATAGAATGACCTATTGCATCACAGTGAGTATTGGAACAGTTGCAATATTAGCAGCCATTCACGGGGGTTCTACCATCAGTGAAAAGAGGCACAACACTGATGAGTGGAATACAAAGCAGCAACAGAAGAACCACAATGTTGTATGATAAGGATCAGCTGAAGAGGCTATTATACTGCTGTTATTGCAATTTACCCCCCTTGTGTGATAAAGTCCTCAGCAATTCCTGTCTTTTTGCACTTGAAACAATGGTAGCAAGTAGAAAGATATGAACACTCTGATATCATATATCATTCTGGTGTTCAAGAGGCTTGTCTCAGGATTTTATCAGACAGGGCTGAAATAGTGGAATTACAACATGACAGTATCACAAACAGATTCCCATTATCACACCATGTCATTATGCTCTCATGGTCCATGCGTGCTCCACCCATTAGTTAGGCATAACTTTTAATTGATGGGCAAAGCCACCAATAGCCCTCCATATAACTCTTTTCATGGTATTGATGAGTGTGCGATAATCATGTCCCACTGTAATTGTGTGATTCCAGCGTGAATGGGCAGTTCTCCCCTTCCCCTTTCCCAATGAGAACACATAATTAAACATCCAGAGGAGAATGTGAGGAGGACCTACAAGACACTCTTTTAATTAACTGTTGCCTTTTCGTGGTACCTTTTAATGTTTGTTTAAGTGTTTATTTGTGGATTTCTTTGGTTATTTATTTGTTTTTAGTGTTTTAGAGTGAAGTCTTGCATCTTCTCATGAGAACAACCAAAATCTCACCCATGCAAAATTGCAGAAGTAAGAGAAAATTGTTCTTTAAGGCGCATGCATCGGCCAGCACCAGGCGTTAATACTCTGTCATTAGAAGGCAATGCAAAGACAAGTGTTACTATAGCACAAGCTTCAATTCCATTCTTAAACCGCTAGTGGTGGTCATGCAATCATTTGTGGCAGTAGTATCATGTGATTACAATGACGTGCAATAATTACTGTAATCATGCCACTATGTTTCTGCTTTCCTCAATCATGGAATTATAGTATTTTTAGATACTAATCTGAAAAAAACTCTCCCTCTGCACTTCCTAGATCAGGGTTGTGAAGCCTGGTAGATTTTCCCTTTCAACATTGGATCAACAATCCAATTTGCTTAAGTTTGCCTTCTGAAGTCCAAACACAAAACACACCACACAGGGAGGTAAGATAAGGGAAATGCTAGGAGAAACAGACATCTTTCACCACTTAAGGGAGCACTGCTTTTAAATATGAACCAAGAGTGTTGTCTGGTTTGATCCTCCAAGAAGAAGCTACCCTGGGGCTCTCCGTTGCCTGGAAAGGCAGAGCTCACATTGGAGAAAGAATTACCTGATATGGATTAGGTCATTTCATTGTGTTTCTAACCCAAAATTAATGTTTGAGCACTAGTAATAGTTCAAATAAACCCTCAACTGACACGTTCATTATTAATTGATGTTCCTATTTGAAACTCTGGAAGAGGAAATGTGGTTAACAAAGACAGATGCATTTTCATTTTTATTGTTAAGGATACAAGTAAAAAAATGTTTGGTACAAACAACTGCTGTTCTGAGACAGCTTTCTTTTTTATTGGTGCCTCTGTTGAAAAAAAAAATCTTTATTATTTGGGGTTCTAGCTGACACTGTGTAATAGATTTCTTGGAAACAGAATTTAACCATTAAACATGAGCAAGTATGTCATAATTTTCTGCAGTTAAATGCCTGAAGGTGAAGCTGAGTGAATTTAATGCATCAAGAAGGGTAATTATCAGATAATCTTGATTGCCAAGATTCCTCTTACTCCAGCAGAAGACTATTAGCAGTGTATGCATATGAACATTTAAATCTTCACAACTCATTCCTAGGTTTTGTTGCTAATAGCTGGATGCTTCTCGTGGTGTTTTACCCTTTCTCTTTTGAATATTTCTGCTACATTTCCCCTTTTGTTGTTCAGCTCAGTTCTTTCTCCATAAATTGTATTAGGTTTTTTTATTCTTTTTCTTTCAGTAACAGTTATATTACTGTTTCTGTTTTAGAAAATTGTCCAAAAAAATAATAATAATATAGCAATATTGTTGAATAGATTTTATGAATAATGAAGTCTGTTGCCATCTTTTTTTCTCAGTGATTCCTGCTCTCCTTCCTGAGCTGTTTTCACTATCCATGCATTGAAATATCTCTACAAAATAAAGATGGTAAGCTTTACTGCTGCTGTATCTTCTTGGCTAGAGAACTGTTCATCTGTCAGAACTGGCTGGAAGCTCCTATATCAGTGATTTTGTTTTTGAAATAGAGGACAGCATCTTAGATAGCTCAAACTAAAACTCTGAGTGAATTCACCACCCCACTGATAAGGAAACCACTCACTACTATGGTCATTTGTCCCATACAGTCTTATTATCATGTATATTTAGCACATAAGCCCACTTGATTGTTTATAGCAAAAATCACTCAGTACATCAAGACACTGAGGTGGAGAGAAACCTAAATGTTTCTGAGGAATAGTTGCACATAGGCTTTAACACACCCAAACGTATACACACATCAATGTAATTCTCCTATGATAGCCTTTCTCAACCTTTTTTACCCTGGAAGAACCCTTGAAATAATTTTCAGGTCTGAGGGAGCCCCTGCATAAAAATTATTACAACTACAGCTTGAAAAGAAAAGGTTATTGTTGTTTTTTAAGTCATGATCTTTAGAGGAACCCTTCATGACTTCTCATGGTACCCTATCATTCCAGGAAACTATGGTGGAGAAACCCTGCTCTGCAAGCAAAGCACTGCTAAGTGCTCTCTATAGACTATATGTTAAGTTAAAGAAAAGGAAAGCAGGAGCGGCTAGGAAGAGCTGGAGGCTGAGAGCCAAGGGAAGTAGGAACAGTGATATCAGTGAGGTGTCTGTGGAAGGTTAGTATTGGAAGTGAAGCGTCAGTTGGATTTCTTAGAAGGGGCAAAGGCAAGAGTGTGGACTTTGGCTAGGAGAGAGAAAGAGTGGGGAACTGTGGTAGAAATTAGTTCTTACCTACCCTGACAGCCTCTATCTTGGAATATCACATAATTGGCAATATTTAATAATTTGACTTGATGTAGACTTCTACATGGTTAGCAGGTAAACCAGGGACCCTCAGACACCAAGGCTTGAATCACATACAACCAAAAGAGGGGCTTTTGGAAATTCCCCAAACAAATAATACTCAGTTCAGAGTTAACACCTGGAGATGAGTCATTCACTAATCCACCCAACAACAGCAGAGACCTCAATGGTTGCAAAATGGGTTTTTCCTCTTCCCTTCCCCTCCAACAATAGAACTTGCCTGTTCCTATTCAGTTCCAAATACATCTCCCATTAATGATCATTAACTCTTCCGGAGCACCCTTTGTTTAGTCCTGGGAAACTCTGAGAGACATTGTATTCTAAATCCTATCCCTTTAGGGGAACTATCACATATAAATATCACCCTAAAATATCATCAAAATGTCCACAGTTCCTCTTCCTACATCCATGCTGCCACTGTGCTGTGAAACCCTCAGAATGCATCTCTAAGAATCCTCTGCTGCACGAATCTCTGCTCCTCTGATAGGTATTGTATCACCCAAAAGCCCCTTACCCTCTACCCAAATACTTGCTACTACCTTCAATAGCCTTGTGTGATTGCTTGAAGCCTAAGTGTTTGCGTGAATGCTGTTAAGATTAATTTCCGATAAAGATATGTACTTTCTGACTTGGGGGTCTCCTCTGTTACTACTGGTATACATAGGTCAAAAGAGCCCACAGTTAAGTGGCCTCTCACTGCCATTTTGAGCTAATTAAATATTTCCCATATTAAGATTTAGACATTAGTGGGATCCCCGCAAACACCACACAACTCGGGTAACATACTGGTCATAAAAAAGAATGTTATGGCTGATTCACTGGCCATCCACATTCTCATCTTCATTAGTGCACAAAGTCAGTAGACTCAGTTCATGTAAGGTCAAGCCTAACATGAAAGGTTTCATCTGTACCATCCTAATTATTCTTGCTCCTAGAGGAACAATCAAGCCTCTTGTGATTTAGGATGTTATCTATCCTTGGTAAGTTCAAAGTAATGTCCACTTCCAAGATTAAAATACTGTGGGTTGGTTTATATAATCTTGCTTTTCCAGCCATTCACTGGACTAAATCCAGCATTAGCTGCACTTAGAACAGAACTATTGAAATTAACACAACTTGTTAAGTCCCATTAATTTCATTGAGGTTTTTTCTACATAGAATGGTCATCAGAGTTAGCTCACTTTCTTTGTTGTCATCTAGAATAGACAACAATAACAGCATTTTTGGACCACATTTTCTAGTCCTGATAAATTATACATTTATATTATGATTGGATGGAGGCCCAGAGAAGCCTTAAATTATCCACTTGTAACATAATTCTCCTGACAACCTTGTTTCACAGTGTGATCAGTGTGGATTCTATACCTTCTGTTTCTGCATCAATACACGGAGAAATATTTATCTACAAGTAAGTGTCTATATTAAAAGAAATGTTTCTAGACTGGTGACAGCATATTTTGTTAAGCATTCCCTACTTCCCTAAGAAGTGACAAGTTTCAGAGACAAGCACAGCACTATCCAGTCTAGTTTGTGTGGATAAAAGAACATAGAAGACTTGGTGGTGCTTTTGAAATATTGGGGTATTTTTATAGATGTACAACAGGAAAAGTGTGAGGGCAAATGGAGCCCTATTAGTAGGCAGCACAGCCTGCGACATATTCCCAGAACGCAGCTATGACAGCTATCTCCAAAGTTAAACCATCAATTTAGCTACATCCAGATAAACTCCAGTGCTTTGGAAAGTTACCTTTTTGGGACTACAGTTCCCAGAATCCTCAAGGATTCTGGAGTTTGTAGACATAAGCAATAGGTTTTCCAAGCTATTTATTGGTCTCTTGTGGTTTTTATGTAGGATGAAATGCAGCCTATGGGGGAGGCATTAACCCTTTCCCAGCAAACAATTTCTTCCTGATCTAAATGCCCTCTCCAGAAGTATAGTGGTAAGTTCTCCGCATACTCCGGTCCTCTGGGAGGAATCTGCTTCAGCCACAAAAATCTAGGCTGTCTGCAACCTCCCAGAGGGCCTTTTCAGTAATCGCCCCCAAATTGTGGAATGGCCTGCCGAATGAGATCCGTCAGCTGACAAGCTTGAGTAGCTTTAAAAAAGCACTAAAGACGGATCTCTTTCGGCAGGCCTTTCCTGATTAGATCCCAGCCTCAGGAACTCAGTCTCCTGGCTTTTTAAAAATTATGTATATATTTGTTTTTAATGTGTTTTTATCTAGAAGGTTTTAATCTTATTGTGTTTAATGTCTTTTTATGGGGGAGGGTGGGGGTGGGGGGTGTTTTTAGTCATTATTATAATGTTTTAATTGTTGGAAGCCGCACCGATTGTTTTTAGCAGAGGGGCGGGGTATAAATAAATATTATTATTATTATTATAGTGGTGCCAGAGCTCACAGGATTAAAGCACCTTTCATTAGCATGGATGATGACCTTATCTGCCATACTCTTAGCAGAAATCCTCAAAGTAGCTGAAGGATTATTATTACCAAGAACAATATACTGTTTGTTATTCCTATTGTAATGCAAAGTATTTTGGGGGGGTGGATCAGGTTATTAAGGCTTTACAAGAGACCTACTTGAGATCAAAACTGCTAGAACTGGCTTGTTCACTTGGAGATAAAGTGAGAAGAAACTCCTGGAAATTCTTCAGTCTTACATAGGGCTTGTCTATATGAGGGGGGAAATGTGGATGGATACACACTGACAGCAATTGTAGCAGCTTCTATTTGTCTTAACATTTTTTGGCAAGATCACAGGCATGTGAAGCTATTCACTTTTGCTGCTCCAACTGGCATGTCTGCAAATCAAGATGGCGGGTGCAAGTGAATTACTCATGTTTTTATTGTCACCCGTTGCTGTTGCCAAACAGTATTTTTTTAAAGCATATCTAAGGTGCAGAAGTGCAATATTCTGCCTAAATAAATAGAAAAAAAAGGGGGAGAAGGCTGTTTTGTCCCCTCAGGACATGATCACTATGGCAAAAATCCCACATGGTGGTTCTAGGCACTTGCCTTGTTAGCAAGCTCCACCCCCTGCACATGTCTGACCAATCAGATTTTCAGTTCTACTCTTATCAGGAATGTTCATCAAAGCAAATCAATTGTCCCAATGAGTGAGAATGTGCATTCCCCACAGTTTTTTTCAAAAAATATGGGGAAAGTCACAAAGGCTTTTCCTGTGGAGTTTTTGGTAGTTTTGCCCCCCGCCTCATTCCAAATACAGCAGATTGATGCAGGATGTCATTTAGACAAATCGTATTCTCTTCAAATTCAGTGAGGAGTTAGATAATCCCATAGTTTGGGGACAAACTGTGTCCTTTTCATTTCTGAAGCCTAGTATGCTAACCACTACACTGCTCTTTGTCAGCTGAGCTTACTGTTACATGACTCCCAGGTAATCCTACCCAAAAAGCATGGGCAGTGGTAGGAGCCAGTGAAATGGTAGGACCCAATGGAACTGGGAGGGGTGTGGTTCCCCTCCTCCCCGCTGTATGCCCTATGCATCCCAAAGCTAGCTCTGGGGGGCTGGGAAACCCTCTAGAGCCAGTTTTCTGGTGGCACAGCTATTCGGAGGCGGGGGGAGAGAAGGAGTGGAAAAGAAAGTCCCCAAAGTTCCATGATCTGAATATTGGCTTCATCCCCTTATTTGTTCTTGTGTGCCTTCAAGTGGTTTCTGACTTATGGAACCCTAAGATGGGTTTTCTTGGCAAGATTTGTTCAGAGGGTGATTTCCTTTGCCTTCCTCTGAGTCTGAGAGAGTGTGTGGACTTGTCTAGAGAAGAAGATATAACACAGACTGATGTGCATGATCGCAAATTCGCAGCAGCACTCATTTGCCTCCATGGTCTTTTGACAAAATCTATTGTATGCGAAGCCACCCGTGTTTAAAGTGCACATGCAGCCATGCCTGTGAATCAAGATGGTGGCCAAGAGTATAGTGTGGTATTATTCTCCACATGTGTTGTAGCCACTGCACAATAATTTTTTTGTACTTGTAAATCAAAGGTGTGCATATGCAACCTTTCGCTTATAAAAAGCTTTTGGTTACCTCAGCGCAGCGAAAAAGCACACACTCAATAATTCAAAAATAGAAAATGGCACTTCCGGCCACTTCCTTGCCAGCCCACCCACTGCCCTCATGGCAGACCAATCAACCCTCTATTTCCACCCTTACTGAGAATGTGCAGCATCCCAAATTGGCTGTCCAGACATGCATTATTTGAAAAACCTTGGGGGAAACTATGAGGGCTTTTCTCATGCAGTAGATTGAGTTTTTGGCCCCCTCCTTCTGAATACCATGAATCTCATTTGCAGTGTTTTGGGACAAATAGTATCTCCTCAAATTCTATGAGGAGTATTTTCATAATCTAGACCAATGTTTCTTAAACTGTGGGTTGTGACCCCATATGGGGGTCATGTGGGGATTGTGAAAAATGTTTGATTTGTATACCGGTTTTATATACATGGGGTCACATAAAAATTTATCAGGCAAAAAGGTATCATAAGTGGAAAAAGTTGTAGGGAAACCAGCCAAGGTGAGGTGCCATTAACAGATAACAGTGTGGCAGTCTGCCCAGAACTCACAATCACACAGAATTACAATGATAGGGCAAAATATCTAGGTAACAGAACAAGTCCACAAAAGCCAGAAAATAGTCCAATTTACCAATCCGATAGTCCAGGGTCACAACGAGCAGGGGGTCCGGTACAGTTCAAAGGTCAAAGTTGAGGCAAGGCAACACGAGAAGTCAGGAGCAGAGGTTTCCCACCAATGCAGTTAGATAAACAAGTTGGCAGAGCAGCTGTCCCTGATTTATACAGATTCAGTGACTGCATAGCTTTTCTCTGATAAGCCGGTGTCTCTCATAAATATTCTGAGACTTCCACTCCTCTTCCTTTTGATGTCAGCATTCCTGAAAGGTGGGTACAACTGGGTCTAAGGTTTCTCTGTCTGAGGGGCCAGGCCTTTCTGCTGGATCTGGGTTATCTGCTCTGTCCCCTTCTGCCATCTCTGAGAGGCCAGTCAGCTCTGTGGGGTTGGGTGCTGTTGTCTCCACTCCTTGCTGCAAATCCTGCTCTGAAGTTCTCTCTTCCTCTAGCTCATCATCCAAGTCAGAAGAGCAGGGCCTGACAAAAGTTTAAGAAACCCTGATCTAGACAACCCCTGTGACATGCTCAAGATCACCCAGTGGGGTTCTATGCCCGGTTTATTAAACTTGTCTATTATTCTCTGTCAGACTTTGGGTTTTGTTTGTTTGTTTCCAATTGTGTCAGGTGTTTGTTCCCTATTCTTCTTGTAATAACTTAAGGATCTTCAAGATGTTTGAGGTCAGTTGGTTGGAAACACTGGATGTTAATTTCAAGACTAATAGGTAGTTAAATATAACTGTTTTCAGGTGTGAAAAGTGGCTGAAGGCAATTTAAATTATGCCATGCCAATTCACCAGAAACTCTGGGGTGAAAAAAAAATATGCTCCTGAATATTATGATGCCAGTGATATGTCACAGACACAGATCGGGTAAAGATCAAAGACAGGTTGATGGATTTGTTTTAAGCCACAAAAGCAAGGTGTCTGAGCCTTGGATATTTGCGTGGTGGAGCTGGCAAAATTCCATACTTTATGAAGAGGAAATAAAGCCTACACTGTTTCACATTTCCAGCTAATGAAGCTAAGCAAGGAGAAAGAAAACATGACTCCTGGCCAGGATTATCAGGTGTTTAGATACCAGGAGAATTTTTTTTTTTAATAGTAGTATATTTTCCAGAGCTAGGCAAGCTAATTTGTGATAGTAATTTGTTGTGTCAATTTTTGCTGTGATCTCCAGTAAACCAAACTCCTGTTCAGTATTACTTTTTACATTGCACCTTGCTTTCTTTTCTTTTTTGTTCCCTTTTTTTAAAAAATCCACTTCAAAGAATAGAGGCTCATCAATACCAGGAAAACAGTGATATTGACACATATTCATGGGTTTTACCCATGAATGCAAAGGTATGCCACAGTAACAGTTGGAGTGTTCACTACCCACAGTATAAAGATGACATCATGCAATAGCAGGAAGCCATTACCACTAGTATCCCAGCATAATTCCATGATTTCAGCTTCATGTGATTAAGTCTATAGCCTTCGCGGGGTCCCAAGGACATACACAAAACTAACTCTTAAGTGTTGGTTAGAACATACTGTAACTCACATTTTCATGAAGAATATGGCATGGATCAGTTTTCTGAAAAGTCATGTGACACTGGCAAACTGGCTTAATAGATCAGAGTTTGCTTTATAACATTCAGAAAGATGACTTCATTTGGATAGGCTTCAGTACAGCAGGACCCCCATATCTGCTGAGTATTGGTTCTGGGGAGGGACGTGGATACCAAAACCCATGGATAATAGCAAACACCATTGAAAATAATGGGACTTCAGGTTTAAAATATCATAGAGTTGCCTTGGAGGACCTAGAAAATGACTAGAGAGGACACATTTTCTAGGAAGACTCTATATTAGATGCGCTGTTTTGTGTCCTGTGGATAACTGAATCAGTGGATAATGAATCAGTGGATACAGGGGTCCTACTGTAGTATCTAGAACAGAGATGGGCGATTTTCCAAGGTCAGCGGAACACACATACCACTCACAAAATAATAATAATAATAATAATAATAATAATAATAATAAATGTTTATTTTTAACCCGCCCCTCTGCTCAGCAACTGGGGCGGTGTACAACAAGATTAAAACATCAAGTTAAAACAATCCCTCCCCATCCTAACCCTCCCACCCCTTAAAACTAAATTAAACTAATGAAGAGTTAAAACAAGAATAAAATATGATAAATAAATAAATAACGGCAACGATGGCAAGGGGGTGGGTAGCAATCAGTCCACTGGAACCGGGAAGTTATTCCGGGAAGGCCTGCTGGAAGAGATCCGTCTTTAGCACTTTCTTGAAGCTATCAAGAGTAGTGATAAGACGGATCTCATCCGGCAGGCCATTCCAAAGTCTGGGAGCCGTAGAAGAGAAGGTCCTCTGGGAGGTCTGCGACAGTCTAGTTTTCATAGGTTGCAGCAGGTTCCTCCCAGAGGACTGAAGTGCGCGGGGGGGGGATCATATGGGATGAGGCGGTCCCGGAGATAAGATGGACCCAAGCCATGTAGGGCTTTAAAGGTTAAAACCAACACCTTGTACTGCGCCTGGAAACTAATCGGCAGCCAATGGAGAGATTTAAGCACAGGTGTTATATGCTCTCTCCTAGATGTACCCATAATTAACCTGGCTGCCATATTTTGTACCAGTTGAAGTTTCCGGGTTAGGCACAAGGGTAGCCCCATGTAGAGTGCATTACAGTAATCCAAACGTGAGGTTACCAAAGCATGTACCACAGTTTCCAGATCCCTTGTATCCAGGTAAGGGCGCAGTTGGCATATCAGCCGAACCTGTTAACAGGCACTTCTGGCCGTCGCATTCACCTGACTAGTCATGTGAAGCGATGAATCCAGGAGTACCCCCAGACTGCGAACACAGTCCTTACAGGAGAGTGTGAGTCCATCCAGGACTGGAAGTTGTATTCCCAGACCTGGTTTCGGGCCTGTGACTGTCAGTACCTCCGTTTTGTCTGGATTTAGTCTCAATCTGTTTTTCCTCATCCAATCCATTACCGCTCTAAGACAGTCATTGAGAGGAGAGACACCATCTGAAGTCTGAGCCGACGACCTGGTCATGAAGAAATATATCTGAGTGTCATCGGCGTACTGATGACACCGAGCTCCATGTTGGAGAGCCCTATCCCTGTGTCTCCCTCCAATCCTGTTTAACTGAAAATGTTACCCTGCGCCCTCTAGAGGGTATGGGGGGTATCTTTTCATGTTTTCCCCCTAAGCTGTTTAAGATCTAGGAGAGGCCTATTCAGGGCCGGTTTAAGGAATTTTGGGGGCCCCTGCAGTGCTTTACTTTGGGGCCCCCATATGTTTTTCTCAGATCAATGTAACCCAACCTATGCACCGTACAAGATGTTCAGATTATAGTAGGACCCCTGTATCCATGGATTCATTATCCATGGGACACAAAACAGCACACCTACCATAGAGTCTTCCTAGAAAATATGTCTTCCTTAGCCCTTTTCTAGACCCTCCAAGGCAACTCTATGGTATTTTAAACCAGAAGTCCCATTATTTTCAATGGTGTTCACTATTATTCATGGTTTTCAGAATCCACGCCCCCCCCCCAACCAATCCCCAGTGGATAAGAGGGGCCTACTATATTATATAATTTGCCACCAATAATTTAGTTTAAGAACTATATTATAGGCACTAACATAATATTTTTTGTTTATTAGCAATTAATGTAATGGTGTAGATTTCCTCAAAGAAAATAAAGAGTAGACTACAAGCTAAACATGAGTTAGCACAGTGATGCAGTAGCAAAAAATGCCAATGCAATTCTAGGTTGCATTAATAGGAGTAGTGTCTAGCTCAACGGAAGTAATAGTATCACTCCATTCTGCTTTGGTCAGACCTCACCTGGAATACCGTTTCCAATTCTGGGCACAACAATTCAAGAAAGATACTGAGAAGGATGGTGGGAGGTCTGGAAGCCATTACGCCCTATGAGGAACGGCTTAGGGAGCTGGGTATGCTTAGCCTGGAGAAGAGAAGGTTGAGAGGGGACATGATAGCCATGTTTAGGTATTTGAAGGGATGTCATACTGAGGAAGGAGCAAGCTTGTTTTCTGCTGCTCCAGAGACAAGGACATAGAGCAATCAACTCAGACTACAGGAAAAGAGAATCCACCTAAACATTAGGAAGAACTTCCTGACAGTAAGAGCTGTTTGAAAGTGGAATACACTGCCTTGGAGTGTGGTGGAGTCTCCTTCTTTGGGGTTTTTTAAACATAGGTTGGATGGCCATCTGTCAGGAATGCTTGGATTGTGTGTTCCTGCAGGGCAGAAGCCGATTGGATGGGATGGCTGTTGGGGTCCCTTCCAGCCCTATGATTCTATGATTCTAGGCTGCATTTAGAGCCTGGGAAAGTTACTCTTGGATTACACCTCCCAGAATCCTCCTGCCAGCACCCTTCTCAAGGTCTGGTTGCATTGTTCCTTTTCCAGCATTCTCTAGCCCAGTGGTTCTTAACTTGGAGTCCGCAATGTCCTCACAGGGGGTCCATAAAGGCTTGAAGACTGCTTGGCCCACCTCCTCCCTGTAGTGGAGCAGCCACATGACAGGAACCAAGGCAAAGGCTGGCTGGCTTGGCCTGCACATTGCCATTCAATCCACTCCAGCCACAAACTTTCAGGAAGAAGCAAGAGTGTCTCTGAGGGAAAGTTTAATGGATGGTGTAATTGTATTGTTGTTGTTAGCTATTATTATTAGCTATTATTATTAGGGTTTTAAATCTTGAGTTAAGTCTTGGGGCAAAAAAAGATATTTAAAGGGGCTCCCTGGTAAAGAAAAGGTTAAGAACCACTGCTCTAGGCCAATGCCTCTCACATAACACTAATGCGATACTGGTGTTTTAGTGACAACAATAAAACCATTTAGTGACAACAATAAAACCAGTAATATTACTCCAAATTTTTCTTTATATTCTTCTGTTAAAAGAATCAGAGTGTTGTAGAAGTTTCAGCATTGCCCTATGACTGTGGAGACCAGAGTTTGAATCCTTACTCAGCCATGAATATCCACTGGCTGACCTTGGGCAAGTCACACTCTCTCAGCCTCAAAGAAAGTCAAAGGCAGACCCCCTTTGAACAAACCTTCCCTAGAAAACCCCATGGTAGGTTGGCCTTACTCAGAAATGACTTGAAGGCACATGGGCAAACACACACAAATTTCTTTTGCAGGCTGAACTCAGTTGGCAGCAAGGGGAGGAAGCTGAAGAAGACCAAGGGGGAAAGGGAGGGGAGAGGAACCAAGACATGTTAAAAGCAGCTGGAAAGATGGGCTGGAGTGGATCTATGTGCAAGGAAGGGAAGGAAAGGAAAGGAAAGGAAAGGAAAGGAAAGGAAAGGAAAGGAAAGGAAAGGAGCCCTTTCTGAGGGAGACAACCCTCAAATTCCTTGTCTCTCTCTCACACACACTCACCCTCTCCGACGTGCCTCTCCCTCCAGCTTCTGCCACGGAGGGCTGCTGTTTCTTTCTCTTTCTTTCTCTTAAGTTTTGAAGAAGCTGTTTTGTTTGTTTTTTAAAAAAAAGCCAGCAGGAGGTTTTTGGAGGAGGAGGATAAGAGGGGGCTCCTCCCGGCTATCTCCTTCGTCAGATTAAGGAGGCCAAAGCGGGGGGCCCTCTTGACCTCGGGGGCCCCTGCCAATGCTGATTTGGCAGACAGGTTAAACTGGCCCTGGGCCTATTCTAAGATAAGAATCACTTCTGATTTTGAGAAAAAGGCCCTCCTCCAAGGCAAAAACAGCCTGGAAATGTAAAAACAGGACAAAATTGCCTTACAACTTCAAGTGTGCATTGATGTACCTCTTGTGTGTTCTCTGGGGCTATTCATAAATGAATATTGCAAACATAAGCACAATTTAAGTCATGCATGTGGAAATGCATATTCCACTGTCAAACAGTTCTTCCCATCAGGAAGTTCTTTCTAATGTTTAGGTAGAATCTGTTTTCCTATAGTGTGAATCCATTGCTCCACATCTCAGTCTCTGGAGCAGCAGAAAACAAGCTTGCTCCTTCTTCAATATGACATCCTTTTAAATATTTTAAAATGACTGTCATTCTTAACCTTCTCTTCTCCAGGCTAAACATACCCAGCTCCCGAAGCCACTCCTCATAGGCCATGGCTTCCAGACCTTTTACTATTTTGGTCACCCTCCTCTGGACATGTTCCAGCTTGTCAATATCCTTCTTGAATTGTGGTGCCCAGAACTGGACACAATATTCCAGGTGAGGTCTGACCAAAGTCGAATAGAGTGGTACTATTACTTCCCTTGATCTAGACACTATACTTCTATTGATGCAGCCTCAAGTCACATTGGCGTTTTTAGCTGTCACATCACACTATTGACATATGTTCAGCTTGTGGTCTATTAAGACTCCTAGATCCCTTTCACATGTAGTGTTGTCAAGCCAGGTGTCACCCATCCTATATCTCTGCATTTCATTTTTTCTTACTAAATGAGATACCTTACATTTCTCCCTGTTGAAATTAATTTCAATAGTTTTGGCCCAGCTCTCCAATCTGTTAAGGTCATTCTGAATTCTGATCCTGTCCTCTGGGGTATTTGCTACCCCTCCTGGTGTAGGTGTCATCTGCAAATTTGATAAGCATGCCCTCTATTCTATCATCCAAGCTATTTATATATTGAATAGCACTGGGTCTTGGACAGGGCCCTGTGGCACCCCACCAGTCACTTCTCTCCAGAATGAAGAGGAGTCACACATCCACAATATAATACACACACACAATACAACAAATTATAAATTAAATGGAACACATATCCAATGTCCTGACAGTTCCGTGCACCCAGTGAAGTGCCAGTGCAGCACTTGAGTGTGAAAATGTTCTGTATGTGCTGCTCAGTAGTATAGCAAGCAACCCTGGAGACAAATCTTAAAGCCCTAAGATACAACATACATGCAAATGCATAACAGAAATTCCACTAGGTCAAAATTAACATTTGGTCTCCTCCTAAATACGTAATTGAAAATCCTTTCATCTTATTCAAAGTGAAAAGTCCCCAATCCTTATCTGTGGAATTTCAATTCTCCTCTTTCTGAACTCAACAGGTAAGTATAGGTCCTCTTTTACAGTTTCCCCACCCATTGGACCAAACCAGTGATTCACAGGGTTACAATGACATTTTGAGTATATCGTTTGGTCCAAAAAATAGGGAAGTGGTTTTAAAAAATGCCTTGGGTATCTGTATGTGGCTGAGGACCCCACTTTTCCCACCCCAACTGAGAAGCAGTTGTTTGTACATGCTATCCTAGGCATTACTCAGATCTAAACCCCAATGAATTGAATGAGGCTTACCCCCAGTTAGTATGTATAGGATTATTGTTATTAAAACCAGTACATACTCTTTATCCCACCCTTGCTTCCCAGGACAAGCTAATCAATAGTGCATAGTACAGATCATATATATCTGCTGATCAAAGAGCCAAAAGATTTTCTTCAGGCCTAATTGTGAATGTAAATATGTTCATTAGTTATATTCTATAGCACAGCCAGAAAAGAGAAGCATTTAAACACAAGTAGACATACATCTGTATATAAACAGACACACACACTAGAAATAGGAGAGTATTTCTGCCATTTTATTGTACTCCAGATTTCCTCCCCAGTTTTAACAGATGAAGGCAGTGGGCACTGGTGACCATTGATTCCAGTCTTTGAATCCACATCCAGTAGGTCTCATAGCAATCCAGATATTCTTTTGACTGTACCTCCCTCACCATTGGCTATGTCTGATGGGGTTGATGGGAGCTGCAGTCTAACAACATCTGGAGGGCCACAGGATTCCCACCCCTGGTGTAAATCATGGAGCCAATCCAGATGAAGAGATCTTGAATAAAATTCTATGTGACAGCACATAGCATAGCAACTCCTTTTTAGGATGTACTTGTCAGGAATTTTTGACTGGATCCTTACAGTCACACATCTGCGGAAGGCTTGGGAATGAAAGGGAGGGGGTGTTGGTAAGTGGGAGTGAGTCAAGCCTCTGATTTTAAATCCTACACTTTCTTCTATGAACCATTTCTGACAATGATTCTGGACCTGTTCACTTCTTTATTTCTGCAACAAAACACTTTGACTAGTGACTGTTGTCGGAGTGAAATGAAATTTTTAACAGGGTCCTTACAATACTTTCTTGTGGTTTCCACTAAAGCACCAAATTAGGCGAGAAGGTAGCTTGTGTATGGTTAACATGAACAGATTAATGTGATTGTGAACACTTTGATTATGGGGCAACCCAAAGGATTCATGCTGACATGAGATTTCATGCATATAAACTTTGAGCTGAATTCAAAATGCATCTGGTGCATGTAACTGAGCTAGTAGAAGATGGAATCCCATGGTGAGCTCTACTTATGGAAGATACCTCCACTTGATCTTGGGGGATGCACACCATAGCCTACCCAATTCAGCAGAATCTTCTGACCCTATGTGTAACACTTTGGGGTGGTCTAGAGGGATTATGATGGGGTGCAGGAGGAGGTAAGGAAATTTACATCTGCCAGCTCAGTTGTATGGAACAAAATCTGCATCAAACCCAATACATCCATGTTATGACATTTCCTTTTTGCTGTCTTAGGAAAATAGGAAGCTTTTAACTTTTGCAACATGCATGAATTTGCTACCTTGTTTGAGGAAACATAAGGGCCCAATTTGTTCAAAGGCCCAATTTGGAAACAACAATTCACTCTAGCATAAAATCCTGTTTGATATTTTAAAAATTGTGATGAATGTCAGGTTGGTGTATTATTGTGTGTAGTCTTGTTTCAAACCTGACCATTACTGTCCCTATAGGGGTCAGAGGACCACTTTACTCCCAAAACAGAGACCACTACCCTTTCTGTGCAATTTGGTGGCTTTTCTTCGCAAAAGAAGATTCAGGAAGGACTCATCCTGCGCTTTCTGCAAGCGCGCTGATGACTAAAAAGGCCAATCCGCGATAAACAAGTCCGGTTGCAAAAAGCACAGCAGAAGGTCTCCTTGGGTGATGTTTTTGGGTTGTGACTTAAAAACAGTTACATTTCACACAATCACTATCAGCATTATTGTTCTGTGTCCAGCCATCTGAGTTCCATTCCCAGTCTTCCCATAGCCATTGTGTGGGCAATTAATAAATCATCTTCTTCTCCCACACCACACAAATGTGCGTGTATGCATGCATGCGCATGTGTGTGCACACACACAACTTCTCAAATATGTAATTTTACCTGAATGTTCAGGGAATTTTGCAAAAGGCAAGGATATCATTAAATGAATTTAAATTATTTCTACATTATAATTTGCATGCAAAGCCTTCATTTCCTACCTCTTCTTTATTTAGTTTTGTGCAGTGTATAATTCAGTCAAGGTTATAATCCTTAGTGAATGCCTGGTAGTAAACTATCAGAACAGATTGATTTCTACAGCAGGCTACAGGAATCAGTGATAATTTAAATAATAAAATAAATGCAAAGAAAGAGGCCACTGTTGATAGTGAGAAGGAGAACGATCCAGATTTTGCCAAATCAGCTAAGCAACTTGTTGTGGTTTAGAACACATAATAAGCCTACAATGTGATAAAATAAGTGAAAAAATAACAGCAGCAGCAACAACAATCCCCCAATTTACCATACAGCTTCTGAAGCCCGTTCCATGCTGTCTTTCTATGCTTGTAGAGAACTGGCAGGCTTGGAGAAGCATCTAGCTATGTCCCTGTAGCCAAATGTGAAATGATTACAGCAGCGCTGAGATCTCTAGGGGACCCCAGCAGACCCCAGCATTGATGTAAGGCTGTGTGGTGGTGGAGGGGTGTGGTTTTCAGAGGCTGTACAGTAAGTCCAGGCAGGTGGTATATGGCTCAGCCTAGCATAGGTCCACATGTGGAACAACTCTGCTACACTGAATTCAAGGACATAGCTATAGTCTGGAATGTGAGTAAGCAAGGGGATCTTGTAGCACCTTGGAAACTAAGGATTTTATCAGACAAGTGTCTAAAAACACTGTTATTCTATTATTGAGGAAAGCAGAAACATAGTGGCATTATTACACAAAGTATTGCACATTGTCATAATTGTGTGATGCTACCACCACATAATTATCACACGACCACCACTAACACTTTAAGAATAGGATTTTGCTTCCATGATTTAGCATGGGTGAGATTTTGGCGGTTCTCACAAGAAGATGCAAGTGTGCTTTAAAAAACACCAAAACCTCCTTAATTAATGAACTAAATCAACACATAAACACTTAAACCTAAAAATGTGCAAACAAAATGGGACAGTTCATTAAAATAGTGTCCTGTAGGTCGTTTTCATGTTCTCACCTGGACATTTTCTTGTTGGGAACAGGGAGGGGGAGAAGAGGACCACCTTGCAATCTTGCAATTTCAGTGGGACATATTTTTGCTCATTCTTCAATGCTGTGAAAATAGTGATATTAAGAGCTATTGACGGCTTGGCCTGTCAATTAAAAGGCGTGCCTTATCAGCAGCTGGAACACCCAGTAACCACAGGAGGAGGATGCGATAGCAGGAAGCCGTTTGTGCTACCATGACATCATAATCGTGCAATTTTAGCCTCATCTGATAAAGTCCTAACAAGTGAGAAAGAAGTACTAGCATGAGCTTTCGTAGACTTAGTCCACTTCCTCAATGCATGGAGTCTTCTGCTATGTTGAGTCATGCAGGACTGCAGCCCCTGTTGCCCCCATCTCTACTTACAGGAGAGTTGTTCAAACCCAGAACAGTTTGGCTTAGTTAAGAGGAATCTCAGGAAGTAAAAGGGAAGAAGACATCACAATAGTTTGGCCGATTTCAGTTGGTGCACACTAACTTCTTACTGCTGCTCTTGCAGACTCCCTACTCTTGCACACAGGAGATTTTCAACTCGTGGAAGTTGTCCGTGAGTAAAAAACAATGCGACTGCCTCCAATGCTAGCCGCAACACTCACGGATGATGCCGAGAGAGAAACGGCGGCGTCCAAAATGGACCCTTGCCGCACAGCAGCCTCGTTACTGCTCCGGAGGCTGCTTGCATGGCAAGAGGCTGATTTTAGCCATCTGAAAATCTCCACAGTTTCCTCCTCTCTTCTATTTATTTTGCCCTTATTTCTACAAACAAGAATTTAGGAAGAAATTCCAGAGATTAACTTCTTCTTTAGTGTTGACTGTAGAGAGACCAGTATGAATTCAATATGGATCGTAGTGTGAATGAACTTCAAGTACACTTATATTTATACTGAAAATTTATCTGTTTAAGTAGAGATATAGGACTTTATCAGATGTGGCAAAAATTGCACGATTATGATGTTATGGTAGCATGAATGGTTTCCGCTATTGCACAACATTGTCATGTTCATGTGGTCAATCTATGCTCCAGCCGCAAATAAGGCATTGCTTTTAATTGATGGGACAAGCTCTCAATAGCCCTTGATATTGTTCTTTTCATGGTATTGAAAAGCGTGTGAAAACACATCCTGTTGTAATCCCGAGATTACAGTGTGAATGGGCAATCCTCTTTTCCCCCTCCACGTTCCCGGTGACAAAACTTCCAGGTGAGAATGTGAAAACTATCCACAGGACGCTCTTTGTATGAACTGTCCCAGTTTGTTTGCACGTTTTTAGGTTTGTTTAAGTGTTTGTATGTTTGTTTACTTTGCAAATTAAGGTGTTTGGGGTGTTTTTAAGCATACTCATGTCTTCTTGCAGGAACCACCAAAATTTCTCCCATGTGAAATCATGGAAGTAAAGTCCCATTTTTGAAGTGTTAGTGATGGTTGTGTGATAATTCTATGGCAGCTCTTTTGCATGATTGTAGCAATGTGTGATAGTAAGTGTAATAATGCCACTACATTTCTGTTTTCCTCATTCACAGAATTACAGCATTTTTAGATGCTAGTCTGATGAAGTCCATAGATATTTGGTATTTTTGTTCCTGAATTTGATATTATTGTTCTGTCTATAATATTCCAAAGAGCATCTGTGACTGTTATTTATATAAATCTGCATCTGGGTCACTTGTGAAAGTTTGTCTCTGAGTTTACTCGAAGGTTTTCTTCTGCAGGTGAGGCTAGCCTGCTTAATAAGCAAGTGCTGAGCTTTTGGAAAGAAACAGCCTGAAACATGGAGGAGAAGGCAACTGTTTGGCTGCCTCCTTTCCTGAGAGCAGCTTGAGAGAGAGAGATCCCAGATGGTTGGCTCCAACAACTTTTGGGAGGTCGTAGGTAAATCTGAGAATTACTGCATTTTGCCACCAGCCCATGTTTACTTCAGTTTTGGGGTAGTCAAAAAAGAGTGGTTACTAAAGGCCCAACAACTGTATCTCCTCCCATACTAAAACAAATCCTTCCATACAATTTCTCTTTCTAAGTGTTTGCTTCTATGTACTCTTCTCTCTGGAATAATTGCATGGGGTTCTTCCGTGCTAATTACTTTACTTCTGTTTGGTATATGCATGGTTATCCCCCACATAATCATTTTCTGTACTAGTTTCTCCCTTCTTATTCTTCATGCTGTAAATTGGTGCACTCATGCAATTAATAATGGTGTATACAAGTCACTGCATTTTTTAACAAGTCCATTTTAAGCCAAGTTATTATATAAGAGTTCACTTTAGCCCTGGCAATTGTTAAGAGCAAATTGTTTGTCTCGCTGCTGTCTGAAGTCCTGCATACAATGGTCAGGATCCTGTAGTGTCAAATCACTTGCAGAACAAACTGTTACACAAAGGGTATTTTGTCATTCACACAGGGAGATAATAAAGGCTTCCCTGTACAAATAGAAGAGTGCTGGTGAACAGCAACAGCAACCTACATGCCTCCAGTAAAGGAAGCACACACCTGCAGCCAGAGGCTGGGGCTTCCTAGAGTGTTTGTTTCTTCAGTGCCTGACCTTTAGAGATCCTCAGAGCCAATGGCATGGGTGGGATAGGAAATTGCCAGAGTATTATGACAAGGGTGGGATGGGAAATTGCCTGCTGAAAAATCACACAAGAGTTCACAAGCTATGTGCCTATAATGCTTTGGCCCCTGTGTGCTAGGCACTGAAGAAATAGGTGGCTCTATAACGATGTGGCCTCTGGCTGGTGGTATATGCAGGGTGATCCGGAGTAGCAACACTGCCAACATGTTCTATTCTCTTGGAGTTTGGTCTATGGGCCAAACATATATCTCACATTTAATATTAACCAAAGCAAGCATGGAGGAGGAATATAACTCTGTGTGTGTGTGTGTGTGTGTGTGTGTGTACCTTCAAGTCACCTGTCGACTTATGGCACCCCCGTGAATTTCATAGGGTTTTCTTAGGCAAGGGATACTCAAGGGTGGTTTTGCAAGTTCCTTTCTCAGAAATATAGCCTACAACACTTCGTATTCATTGGCGGTTTCCCATCCAAGTACTAAACAGGGCTAACCCTGCTGAGCTTCCAAGATCAGACAGAATCTGGTACCTTTAGGGTATTAAGGCCTAAGGCTACCATATTTTGAAAATACACATTTACCAACTGACTACTTCAAAGCACCAATTGCTATGATGGCTCTCACCTTAAATACCCCTACTATATAAGCTGTGATAATAGCTACTAAAAATATTTCTAATCTTCATTGTATTTAAATAACAATTTTGCCTTCCCTTTCACCCTTCCTTGCCTCTTTCAACAGCTGCCTCACCCACTGAACCAAGTTGTCCTGTTCCATCATTCTTACTTGGCCAAAGGCTCCCTCAATCACCTTGCTCAGCTAGCTTGCCTTCCCCCTACAGGTCTATCTCCCTTCTCCCTCCCGCCCCCTGAGTCATTGTCTCTTGCCCTCTGAGCCCTCTGCTGAGCTGGCCTCCATGCTTTCTCCTAGTGGAGCTCTCAATGGAACCAGTGAAATGGAGATAAGGAGGTGACATTGGTGGGTAGGAGGCAAAGCAGCAGTGGACATTTTAAAAATCTGCCTGGAAAGAAATAATAGGTCTGAAAAAGAGGGCATGTCCAGCAAAAAGGGGGACATATGGTTACCCTAAATATAGGAGATTTTCAGACAAGAATGAAAAAATCTGTCCCAGAATCTCCACTCCCACCCCGTCCCATCCGTCATGCCACAATCACCCCCCATCACACTTACTTCCTCTCCTGTCGTTCCGGCAGTCCAGGAATGAACGGAGCTCTAATGGAGCCCCATTCACTTCCTTGATATAAAACCCCGCAGATTCTCGTGAGAAAATGTGAGCACGGGAAATTCAAAAAGAAAAAGAACATGAAAAAAAATTACAGCAAGCACAAAAACATACTTTAAAAGGTAGAAGTAACCCAGGGAGGGTCATAAAAAGTGTGTCACTTACCTGGATGTCCCGATCTCACCCAGAAGTGTTCTGGCTGGGATCTCGCCAGCATAATGGGACACCTTTTCACTCACAGGAAGATCTGTGACAGAAACAGAATGGGAGATCTATTGATGGCTTATCTTGTCAATAAAAAGCAGCACCAGCAGAACAGCAGCAGAATGGGTGCATAACGAGGAGGGAACGACGTTGTCTGAAAAGGGAGCCCTTTTGCGATCTCCTGGCATTCCTGTAACACCACTTTTAATGTGTTTGATAATCGCCATAGTATTTTCTTTCACTGTATTAATCCTGAGGGAAAATCCCTATTCTGAAGCTGATACAGTCGTCCCTTCACATTCGCGGGGGTTCCGTTCCACGGACCCCCGCGAATGTGAAAAATCCGCGAATAACAAACACCCCTCCCCCTCCCTACCCAGGCCTTCGCGGGGCCTTCCTAGGCCCCGCAGAGGTCTCCCCGGCCCTCCCTCCCCCCTCCCCAGGCCTTCGCAGGGCCTTGCTAGGCCCCGCGGAGGCCTCCCCGGCCCTCCCTCCCTCCCCAGGCCTTCGCGGGGCCTTGCTAGGCCCCGCGGAGGTCTCCCCGGCCCTCCCTCCCTCCCTGCCCAGGCCTTCGCGGGGCCTTGCTAGGCCCCGCGGAGGCCTCCCCGGCCCTCCCTCCCTCCCTCCCCAGGCCTTCGCGGGGGCTTGCTAGGCCCCGCGGAGGCCTCCCCGGCCCTCCTTCCCTCCCTGCCCAGGCCTTCGTGGGGCCTTGCTAGGCCCCGCGGAGGCCTCCCCGGCCCTTCCTCCCTCCCTGCCCAGGCCTTCGCGGGGCCTTGCTAGGCCCCACGGAGGTCTCCCCGGCCCTCCCTCCCTCCCTCCCCAGGCCTTCGCGGGGCCTTCTAGGCCCCGCGGAGGCCTCCCCGGCCCTCCCTCCCTCCCCAGGCCTTCGCGGGGGCTTGCTAGGCCCCGCGGAGGCCTCCCCGGCCCTCCCTCCCTCCCTGCCCAGGCCTTCGTGGGGCCTTGCTAGGCCCCGCGGAGGCCTCCCCGGCCCTTCCTCCCTCCCTCCCCAGGCCTTCGCGGGGCCTTGCTAGGCCCCGCGGAGGTCTCCCCGGCCCTTATCCCTCCCTCCCCAGGCCTTCGCGGGGCCTCCGGGGGTCCCGCGAAGGCCTCCCCACCCCTCCCCAGGCCTTCGCGGGGCCTCCGGAGGGCCTCCGGGGGTCCCGCGAAGGCCTCCCCACCCCTCCCCAGGCCTTCGCGGGGCCTCCGGAGGGCCTCCGGGGGTCCCGCGAAGGCCTCCCCACCCCTCCCCAGGCCTTCGCGGGGCCTCCGGAGGGCCTCCGGGGGTCCCGCGAAGGCCTCCGCACCGCTCCCCAGGCCTTCGCGGGGCCTCCGGAGGGCCTCCGGGGGTCCCGCGAAGGCCTCCCCACCCCTCCCCAGGCCTTCGCGGGGCCTCCGGAGGGCCTCCGGGGGTCCCGCGAAGGCCTCCGCACCCCTCCCCAGGCCTTCGCAGGGCCTCCGGAGGGCCTCCGGGGGTCCCGCGAAGGCCTCCGCACCCCTCCCCAGGCCTTCGTGGGGCCTCCGGAGGGCCTCCGGGCGTCCCGCGAAGGCCTCCCCACCCCTCCCCAGGTCTTTCACGGGGACTCTGGAGGCCCCGTGTCGCGGTTTTGGGGGGGGCTGGGGGGGGCCTCCCAAAACCGCGAATAACCGAAACCGTGAATGTCAAGTTTGCGAATGTGGAGGGACAACTGTACTTTTCTTTGTTGGAAATTACCCAGTAGCCTTCACAGTGCCACAAGACTCTTTGTTGCTTTTAATCAAACACTAGCATTACAAGAGGAAAGGAATATGTCAACCCTCTCCTGAAACCACACATTGTAAACATTGTAAAAACATCACTGCTGTCTTTCATAAATAATGTTGAGTTCTTGATGCATGCTTTTTATCTGGAATTCAATTTCTGTTCCCTACTATAGCAGATCACTTGAAGCCATGGGATTCACAAAAGCATTGACTTACTGTTCATTAATGGACTCACTGGGCCTACAACTGGACTACAGCTGGATTCAGGCCAATGTGTATCAAAGAGGGTTGTTGTTGTTGTGTGCTTCAAGTCCTTTCCTACTTACAACAACCTTAAGGTGAATCCATCACAGGGTTTTCTGAGGACTGAGAGTGTGGGACTTGCCCAAGGTCACCCAGTGGGTTTTCATGGTGAAGAGGGGATCCTAGATAATATCAAACCACCTAGACTGCACCTGTTGTGGAGGAAAAGATCCTATTCTGTACCTCCTCAGATTTTTGTGTCCTTTCCTTAAGGTGTCCCACCTTTCCCAAAGAGAGACCTGTCCCACAGTTTGAGAATCAATTTGCGTACTGCTCACTAGTACATGTTTCGATCAATAAGGTACTTTCATTAATTACTCTCCTAACATTGGACACAAATTGTATCTTGCAAACTAGAGTGTCATGTGATATTCTGGTCTAGGTTAACAATTCTTCCTATGATAATTAAGTCTGTCCTTTGGCAACATCTGAGATTTTGGCTATGTTCTGCAGTAGTTCATTTGGTTAAATCTCTCTCTGGATACATGTTAGTATCTGTTCATTTAAGATATTCTCATTGTGCCATATTACATTGCTAAGCAAGCTTTTCCTGCTGGGCAGAAGATCAGTGTGTTAAACAAGATTAGCATGTATAAGCACAAAACGGAGGAAAATTTGAATATAGTAGGGCACTTAATTGGCCAACTGCCATCAACCATTTCAACACTTGCACACCTTCCTGGCCACTTGTACAGCATTGTTAGAGGAGAATAAATCATTTGACACACAACTAGGTTTCAGAAGAGGGGGGAAATGTGAAAACCATTCAGGCAAAAAATCTGTTTGAAATGTATGAAATTTTCCATCTGAGTGCTTTCTACTAGGAGAAAATATTGCAGTGAGCTGCAATATTTTTAATCTTGTTTTATATTAAATAGTTTAATATATAAATCACTCATGGCACAATTGTTAAATTCAAACAATTTTTATTTCATTTTCAGGTGACAATGTTTCCCAGTGTGATTCCAAGAAACTGTACAAAAAATGTCGACATTTACATAACTCTGCTACCATAGCAGAGATTGCAAATTTTTGTGAATACAAATATAAATGCATGGAATACTTAAGCTACCTGAAATTGGAAAATGTTGCTAATAAAAAGGGACGCTAAAGCTTTCATCAGCAATCTGTATGCATATCGGTCTTAAGTACAGGATGCACATCTTAGACCAGATTCATCTGTCACTTGCCCATGAAGAGGGTTAAAATAGGAGCGGTGACATGGGAATACAGGTAAACCTCACCCATGACTGGCAACACATGACTGGGATTCCACATGACTGGAAACATTTCACACCTTAATGTCTAGAGTGCAAAGATCTGTATAGTATTTTTTCACTGCTTTCATTTGATAAACCAAGGTTGGTGTTCATGCAGCAAATGAAAATGTGATCCATACTTTTCTACATTTTTGTAGATGAATGCAGATGCACTCTGATTATATGGAGAATTATCCATCATTGCAGGGGTGCATATACACACATATCCCCTTTGACTTGTGCCACTGAAGATATAACTAGTTGTCTCAACATAGCTGAGTCATCCCTGGACTGAGGCTTCCAGTACATCTATAGAATTCAAAGGTGATGCTCCATCACACAAAGCACTTTACAATCAACAAAATGAAAGAAAGTGTGGTGTGGGAAAGAAAGGCACCATAGGCACCATGGTTGTATCGTCAGACCTGAAATAAAAATCCAGGACAGCATTTGTTGTGGGTTGAAATTAGGGTTGTGTAAGAGTATTCCTTGCCTAAGTAACTCCTATGAAATTCATGGGGTCACTATAAGTCAATAGGTGAGTTGAAGGTACATACACACACACACACAGAGGAGAAAGGTTGGATATAAATTAATTAAACAAATACAAATAAAATCATAAATTCAACACATGAAGCCTTTCCCACTAATTTTCCCAGGGCTCCGTTCAATCATTCCAATTCGTGATCTAGTTCAGACCAACTCAGACCTGATCCAACCTGGCCCAATTTGAACTTTAATCAGAACTGAAATTCAGAAATCTAAATCTTCATATCTTCTCCTCCTCCTCCCCGCCCCCCACCATAGCATTTTTCTTTTATGTTGCTCTTTTGTATGCCTTTGCTTTACTCTCTGGTTTGCCAAATTGGTTCAATGCAATTTGGATCTGATTCAGAACTGATCTCATCTATTGCACAACTCTGATTGGAATACATCACTTTCTTTCTTTTTTCTTTTTCTTTTCTTTTCTTGTCTTTTTTGTTTTGTTTTGTTTTTTGCAGTCCTTATGTGTTTAGGTTGCTATCTACACATATGACATTATCAGATGAGCATCTAATAACATTTTTGTCCCACTATTTTAAAAAGTATAAATATCCTGGCATAATAACATTTCTTATCACACGTTGCTGTAACCATGAGAAAGAACTGCCACTGAATTATTACACCACAACCACTAGTGCTATTTGCTTCTGCATTTTTGCATGGGTGAGACTTCAGCAGTTCTCTCAAGAAGACACAAGCATGCTTAAAACTCTAAAAACACCTAAATTTACAAAGAAAATGAACACACAAGCACTGCAACAAACTAAAAAGCTTGCCAGCAAAACAGGGAGGTTCATAAAAAGAGCATTCTCTACTTAGTTTTTGCATTCTCACCTAGACGTTTTCTAGTGAGGACCACCCATTGATGCTGTAATCACACAAGCAGAATGGGGCACGGTTTTGCACTCAAGCAATACCATGGAAAAATGCTATGGGAGGTCAATTCATGACTTGGTCCTGAATTAAAAAGAATGCCTTTTTCACAGCAGTGGAATGCTTGAGGACCACGTGGGGAGCCCATTCGTGGTATCTTGTTGTCATTATCATGTGATTTTTGCTGTGTCTGATAACGTCCATAGAGAAGAACCAGACAATAAAATGGACTGAACCACTTCAGAGTATATGCACAAACTACCACAAAGTATACTGATGGGTACCAATTTGGTCTGCTTTGAAGGGAACTGGACAAAATCATGGCAGTCTTCATGGAGTTATACCAGTGGCCACTAGACATGATGAAGTTATATTCCTTGAGTTGCTGAGAAACTACACTTGGAGGTTCTTGTTATATTCATTCACACTTTCTTTTATATGGCTTCCCATAGCAATGGTTTTACTTGATTAAATAAGACTTTGGACTGATTCAGCATAGCTCCACTAATGTTCTCTAATAATTTATATGCATGTTAAAATGGACTGGAAAATATCAGGTTGTATTATTGGGTGGGGGGACATGTTTTTCTAGGCCAGGGAATGAGTAGCAACTATGAGGAAATCAATTTCCATTTCTTTTTGTTCAGCAAGCTCAGATAACATGATGACTACTACCACCAATGTTGAATCACTTGCAACATTGTGTTTGCTCACTGAAATGATAAAATGGATGTCCCTTTACAACGTAACTATAAATATCTCACATCACATTTCTTAGAAACTAAATAAATGATGCAGCCAGCCAAATTGTTCAAATAGTTACGTATCTTGCCTTCCTGGCCACCTTTTAATGAGGTTAATGAAAATTCAGTCTTCTGTAATTTTTGAGCACTGCTTCCCTGGAAAAACAAGTTTTAGCATTTTTTCCTGAATTGCATGCTGCAAAATATTTTATTTCTGGCCATGACACGTATGTATATACATGACTAACCCAACGAAACATTATGCAGCACCACATGAATACTCTTAATTATTAGCTGTCATATTGAGATTAAATTGGGCATTAAATTAAGGTTAAAGAGAGATTAAATTGTGACCTGAGGTGCAAAAAAGACTCACTAGGCACTGAAATATAAAGTCATTATTTGCAGAGAATAAAACTAAAGACCTATGCTGGCTGTTTCTTCTTTTAGTGCTGTGTTTAGAAATGCATAAGGAAGATTAGTGTCATCCATATAATCAGTGCTTAATCAATATGCCCTAGAACCTAGGTTGGGAAGGGGCTATTTTTAATGGAGAACAAGTCACCAGGCAACCAGCATTGACTATTGGAAACAATGCCTTACAATGGTTTTCTTCTCAGGATTGTCTGAAAATGTTGAATTCTAGATAAAATTTTGTTGGTGATGGAGCAAGCTTTGGAGCTCTGATAGATTGGCTTTAATTCTCTTTCTTTATGGGGCAGCTATAAAGATTTATGTCCCAAGAGAATTTTTATCACCAAAACTGCTAGATCCACAGTATTCTAATGAAGTAACATATGATACTATTTAGCAGCAGTGGCTGTGCCAGCTTTGAGAGTCTTTGAGTAATCTAGCCTCCCCTGTCTATTTTCTCTCCACCTCCCTCCTCCACACCTCAGCCTGCTTTTTTGCTTGTTCATACATCCACTCACACACACACACCACCACCACCACTATGACTACATATCAGAGCAGGAAGAGACCAAGAAGATTATCACATGAAGCAAAAAAGTGGAATAAAAGCAGGATAGTAGCTCTATGGCTGAACCTTATCAGATGATGTGGTTGCTGTCCTGTTTCTGGTGTGTAATCACCCTGTTAGTGTGGCACCCGCTTTTTTTTTTTACAAGAATATATTTTATTTACATTTTTATAAAGAGTTTAAACATCCATCTCAAGTATGTAAACATTATACAGTAAGACTCCCATATACACTGATTTATTATCTGCTGATTCAGTTGTTCACTGGATACAAAACAACACACCTACCATAGAGTTTTCCTAGAAAATGTGTCCTCTCTAGCTATTAGGTTCTCCAAGGCAACTCTATGGTATTTTAAACCAGAAGTCCCATTATTTTCAATTGTGTTTGCTATTATCCACAGTTTTAAGTATCCATGGGGAGGGGCAGGACCAATCCCCAGCAGATATAGGGGTCCTACTGTACAAACAACAACTGTGGGACATAAGAAAAATACATTGGACTGAAATCAATATCTTATATATGTTCTTAGATCCCAGAACTACTTTCCTGGGTGAAGACGTCTGCGGAAAAAGTGTCTTTCCAAAGGTCTTGGTGTCCACTTGGTGGTTGTAAGCAAGGCATCCATTCTTCTTGAAAAGTCTCTTTTGTCTTTATTTTGTCTCTAGTTGTTGCCATAGTGTGAGTTTCTCCATCAACCATGTGACCCATACTCTGGACCACCAATTTTCAATAGTTAGTTCCCCAGTTTTCCAGTGTTGGGCTATTTCCAACTGAGCTGTTAAAAAAAAAGGTGTTCATCTTCAGGTATTTCGGATTCACATTGGAGCCTTTATAAATATTTAGGGAAAGTAATGCTGTACAGAAGTGGACCTCCTGCTTTGTAATTTGAGAAATTTGATGCAAAACAGCCACCCAGAATCCCCTGGTTTTATCACAGTCAATCCACCAATGCTTATAAGCACCTAAAGTTTTGCACCCTCTCCAACATGTAGGTGACACTCCTTTTCATTGACGGGAAAACCTATCAATAGACTCCCAATAGTGATGCTGTTCCAGGAATTGGCTGTGTGCAATAGGTCTCTTCACTTGAATGTCAGCATTAGAACAGTCATGGGGCCTGATTTCCCCCCCTCCCCGTTGCTATTCCAGAGCAGGCTAACTCCGTGCCTGTCTTTTAAAATATATATATATATATATATATATATATTGCTCTGTGTGCATAATTACAGCAAAATGATAAAATAAAAATATGTTAAAATCATTCTTGCTGTATTTATGCAAAGATAAAAAAATTAAACATGACAGGCATTGAGTTAGCCTGCTTTAGAATTGCAAGGAGGAGAATCAGTCCCCATCCTGCCATGTGACTGCTGTAATGCATTGAAGAAAAAAACTTATCCCACTAGGAGGGTTTTCAAAGCAGAGCAGTTCTGGGAAAGAAGAGAGGTGCGATACTCAACATTTTCAAAGCGGTATGTTATTTGTTTCCTTTTATAATGTTATTGCCACGGCAAAACAGTGTCATGTGATAATCTCCCAAACCTTTCCTTCCATCTTTCACCTTTTTATTTTTCCAAGATTCTGTGACACACTGGAGTTTTCCTGCCCAGTGTTACTAACAAACTCTGTGAAAAGCATTGAAGGAAAAAGAAGGAAGGCTTGTGCCAGATACCTTTACCATGTGAACTCCTCAAATACTGAAACATCTTTGTGGTTTTGTCAGCACTTTGCAGGAACATGACAGATATAGTGGAGATTCTCCAGGGGCTGGTTTACACGGCAGGTTTTATTACATTAAGTTGTGCTTTAGCACTTTCCCGCATCTGTGGTGGGTAGTTTACAGGTATATGTTTACACAGCTATATTTTGTGGCTCTTTGATTTTTTCTGCTTTGAGGTTCACACAGCCAAAAGTGCTGGGGGCATGGCCAAGCATTGGAGAGGGAAAGGAATGCCATAGGAATGTCTGCCCTGGCCCGAACTCTATGCTTAACAGCTTTTAGAGGCAGTCCCCCCCACTCCCTTCCCACAAATCAAACGGAAGGTTTTCCTCCTTGCTTAAAACAGCATTTTCTGCCAAATAGAGGAAAGCCAGAGAGAGAGAGAGAGGGAAAATAACAGCTTAGAGGCAGTCCCCCTCCCACCCACTCCCTTTCCACAATTCAAACGGAAGGTTTTCCTCCTTGCTTAAAACAGCATTTTCTGCCAAATAGAGGAAAGCCGAGAGAGAGCGGGGGGGAATAGCAGTTCAGCTGTGCTACAGCCTTCGTGAAATGGTTTCTCTCCCTCTCCCATGCACAGGATCACAGCTGACGAACTGAGCTTTTACATACTTTCAAAACAGCAGAGAGGATGAGAAGGAATGCTCCCTGAATGAAAATTGTTGGGAATCCTTTTTCTTTGCAAACTGGCTTGCAAAATAGCAGAGAGGATTTTTCAAAGTTTCCTCTAATCGCTACTGTCTTTCCCTCCCTCCCTGCCCCTCTTTTAAGCCCACCCCTGCATCATCAACCAATCACAATGCAGCTCTGCTGTAACCCTTAGTGGAATGGTAGTTTACACTGCCAATAAAGCGCTACATTGCAAATATACCGGCAAAAGTAGCAACATCCCTTGGCACACTATATTTGGGTGTTTTACCTCCCCCCCTTCTGAATGAGGCGATGCTGTGCTGTGATCCGTGGGAACTATGAGCTATCTTAGCGGTATATATAGAGGAGTATTTGCCCATGTAAACGACCCCAGGGCATGTTCCCTGCAAAATTTAGGACAGATAGATGCAGGGATTGTTGTGCAAGGGGATTACTGCTACTTTGAAAAGAATGACAAACTGTTTCTCATGAGCAATTTGTGATGTTTTTGCAGTATGCCCATTCAAGTAAGCCTATGCTCTCCGTGCACAAAAAGGGGAGCATGCTGACCCTGACCCTCCTTCTGTCAGTGCTTTTCTTGTGGGGAAGAGAACCTGTTGAATCCCTGGACAGAGGAGAAACCCTCCACAGATAAAGCAGGCTGTCCTCTTCAGACATGTCACTCTCGTTAGAACACAGCTGTGCTGGGCATGGCATGTTTCTAGGATGGAGGACCATCACCTCCCCAAAATAGTACTCTACAGTGAACTCGCCACAGATCAGCGTAAGAGGAGCACTGCAAAAAAAGTGATACAAGGATTCCCTGAAACAACATCTCAGGCTCGGCCAAATTGATCACAAACAATGGTCTGCCCTGGCTTCACATCGGGAGGCATGGAGACGCACTATCCACAATGCTGCAGCTTTATTTGAGAACTCACGCCGAACAAATCTTGAAGAGAAACGACAACGCAGAAAGAATCACAACCCGGAAACATCACCCAAGGAGACCTTCTGCTGTGCTTTCTGCAACCGGACTTGTCTATCCCGGATTGGCCTTTTCAGTCATCAGCGCGCTTGCAGAAAGCATGGGATGAGTCCTTCCTGAATCTTCATTTGCGAAGAAAAGCCAGAGAGAGACAGAGGAAGTGAGGCTAGCATGCTTCCCTCCTTGTGTGTGGAGTTCAATTAGGCTTACCGATGCCTGAATAGGGCTTATGGCACCCACAAAATATACACATGAAGACTGTACATGTGGACTGTACAGTTGGCTGAGAACCACTGGTGGCATCAGTTAAGATCCAGAATTGAAGAGGCTAGAATTGAAGAGGCACAGCCATATTTAATGGCTGCTGTCCAGATATGGAACTTCCTTTCTTCAAGTCAAATGATCTTTAGATTTGGGTGTGTATTTGGGGGAAACAACCTTACGAGAGAAACATGGGAAGCAAGCCTTGCAGTTCTAATATTGATGAAAAAATAGAGAAGGGTACTTATTGATTTAAAAAAAGATTTGAAAGCTTCAGCCGGAACAAAATATCTACCATGTTACTTAAAAATGAAATAAATTTCCAAGCAAGAAGAACCTATATAAAATCAGGAAGCCATAATTAGAGGAAATTATATTGAGCAAATAGCTATAATAAATTAAGGGGTCCATCAAGAATGTTTGCTGTCCCCAGTACAGTTCAATATACATACTGAGGATGTAATAAACAAAATAAAGGAAGTAATAAATAGAAGTTTAAAATAAATTAGGAAGGAAGTAAACCATTTTGTGGCTGCAGATGAACAGGGAGTGTTTTCAGCAAGTGTTTTGAAAATATAAATGTTTTTACTACGACTTTCTGAATGTGGCCCACCTTTGAGGAACTGATGGGGTAAAATCCAAATAAACAAATGCACCTGTTTATTTCTATTCAGCAATTCCATTTGTCTGTATCCATATATTCCAAGTTCACCTTCCATCTTCCAATAGTGCTTTAATTACTTCTTCACTTTTTTCTCCACTTGCAGCTTCTTTCCAAATTAATTTAAATTTTGTACTCTAGAAAAAACATGCTCTTCCTGCCAAGACACCCAGAACACAGTGATGTGAATCCAATACATTTGTCAAGCAAAGATGAAACCTTAGAACCAGGAGCTAGCTGCTTATGTCCAGCATGAATTACATCTCTTTTGGGATTTTTTCAAAATCCCAGGTCAAATTCAGAGGCTCCACTCAGTGGCCTTGATTGAATTTGGAGTTCCACTTGTAGGTCATTCTAACCTTAAATTCCACTTCCAGGACATGCCTGGTCTTACCATTATGCAGTGAAGCAGCTACCTCAGGTAGCAGATGCTGTGGCAAGCCAAGAAGTGTTGTAGAGCAGAGTTGTATATAACAGGCAAAGCCCTCTGTATCTTCCCAAGCTACCCTCACCACTGTCTATGGTAATTCTTTAGTGAACAGAACAGAAAACATTATGTTGTCCTTGGCTGGGGTCATGAAATGCCTTAAGCTAGTTGTAAAGCTAGTGCATATGTCAAACATGCAGCCTGCCACAGGCATGCTTCTTTGAAGCAAGTGATCGTCATTTTCATCATAATATTTAATATTTTAAAATGTCTCCCGGACAACTTGTTGATACTAGCCTAGTTCAGAAGTTTAATAATCATGAATTCTAGTAAGGAAACTGAGCTGTAGTGAACCTCGGGCTCATCTGCTCCCTCTTCCCTTTCTTTTTCCTTTGTGCATGAGTGCAGTTGCAGCAGTTTCCTATTGCATCCCAATATGACAAACAATGGTATGTTTTAACTAATGGGGTCTGTTAAAAATAACAATGTTATTACCCCCTGTGCTTTAATGGAAGTACCTTACAAAACAGAGCCCTAAAACAGATGGCATTAACTCCGTTTTGAAAGCACAGAACTAATCAGCAGAGTTTCTATTCAGAATACATATGCAGCAGCCACATATTGATTTCAGCATGCAAGTTTAAGATAACCATCCACACAATTTCCCCCAGTTTATACTCTCTAGCATAAAAAGAACTCAAAATGCTCAAAAGTAGTTTAAAAGTATAAAAACATCTTTACTTACAGTCAGTGTGCATATCCTTTTGAATATCAGCAGCATATCAACAGGTGAAGACTAAACTAGTAAAACACAACTAAAAACTACATGTTAAAAACAAAATGTGTGGGAACTCTGTCCCAGAGTTGTTGCTCCTACAAAAACATCATGGCGAGTGGTAAACCTCATGGCAGCTTTCCAGACAAAGAGAAGGACTTGGACACACCTCTTCCTCTGGAAAGCCAACCACATTTCAATAGGAAGTTACATCATACATTCTGTTTACTTCTATCAGTTAATCAGCAGTTAAACATCTCAACTGATTGGATTGCAAACTACATATCCCAACATTAACCACAGTTGGCAAAACAGGATCTGAAACCATGATTTGATCCTAGCTTATTAGAACTAACTATGGCAAGAAAAAAATGCAGCTTCCCATGTTCAGCTATAACAGGACAATGTGGTTTATTCATCACTCGTATATAGAATCTTTATGCATCCCCTTCTTACAAATGTAGAAGAGAAGAGAGAACATGAAACCCTAATTATCCTAAAACTGAACTGTCATTTAATGAAATGACTGACCTAGCTACTGTGCTTTTGTACCTTTGCCAGAGGCCACCAGGGACAGCCAGTGGGGAGTTGTACAAAAGCTCAGTAAAATGGCAATGGCCCCTGAAGCAAACAGCTCTAGAAATTATAACTGAGGTAAAGATCACTTGTCACAAGGAAGCTGCTTTTAAAAGCAGCTATTAAGATGCACTGTATAGACTGACCCTAAGCTAAGGAGAATCTTCCTTGTGTAGACTACAAATAAGTTTCTAGGCCAGTCTATAATTACAGCCAGCATGTAGAAGTATCTTTAAATTGCTCAAAGTGACAGCTGTTATTGTGTGAGAAATCATTTTATGTGGCACTTCTCAAGTTCATTTCACTATACTAAAGTGTAAACCTTGCTTTTGAAATGCTTCTGCAGAAAAATCACCCCAGCCACATGGCAAGCCACTGTGTAAGAACTGAAAGCCATTTCTATGTGTTGGTGCCCGTAATGTGTAGACCATACCCTAGCTCTCCCTGTTTCACTGTATTTATTAGGCTGTATTATTCTAATAATTTTAGTTGGTCCCGCATTACACTCTATTAAGCCATTTCTTTTCCTCCATATATTATTCATAAGACTGATCTTTTATTTAGTGTTATTAAAATTAATTCTTCATTAATTCTAAGAAAAGATGAACATACAGTGAACGACTTTGAGATAAATTCAGTAAATATTATTAAAGGAACCTGAGTGAATTACAACACTGAAATGGAACATAATAATGGTAAGAACTGCTTCTGAAATATAACCTTTTAGATATAGCAGCTTCTTACCATGAACAGTAAACTCATTTAACAATATACCAAAACACAGGCCCATATCAGACCATAATTACTGAGCAGATTCTGCTGAAGAGCTTTGCTTTATCATCGTGTCTTGGAAAGTGAGACTAATCCAGAAGCCTCACGTACATAAATTAGCCCTAGCCAGAGGCAAGGCTTACTGTAATTAACAGTTGTTTAGGAACTCTATATAACAACAGTAGGCATTCAAATTGTTTCTGAGCTTGAAATGAGGTGCATGTAGTGAGGTCTGCTTCAGCAACCCAGCAAGAAAATTGCGTAGTCCACCCAACACTTAAAATGGCCTAGGCTCACTCAGGCAAAGACATTGATTTTGAACATGTATGTTTAGAGACTGCAACATTAAGTGTGTGTTGAACTGTCACTGAAGATCAAGCACCAGATATAAAACATTTGTATGACCTGCCATCACCTCTAGAATCCTTTTCAATTAGGACTAGCTTCTAAGATGAGAGTCTTAGAGCACCCCACATCTTTGCTATCAGGGATATAATCCATCCCTCTGGGTGCATCCACACTACACAAATAATCCAGTTTAAGTAGATTATTTGCCATGGCTCCTTCCTATGGAATCCTGGGATTTGTAGTTTGGTGAGAAACCAGCACTCTTTGGCAGAGAAGGCTAAAGACCTTGTAAAACTCCAAATCCCAGGATTCAATAGGAAGGAGCCATGACAAACAATCCAGTTTCAAACTGGATTATTTGTGAAGTGTGGACTAGGCCTCTGTCCTTTGATATTAATTTGGCATCCTATCAGAAATAACACTGGAGGTTCCCCATTTTTCAGTGGAAATTACCCAAGGTGACAGGAAACCCATGTCAGGCAGTACCTGGTCTCAGAAATATGTGCCTATAATTAATAAATCCTTTCTTGTTTTTGGCATTATTTATTATAGTTGCAATGGATCCACAGCAGGTTTTACATAACCCAGTCCAGCAGTTCTTGTCCAATTTGTAATGCTCAGGGCATAATTCCCTCTGGAAGTTCTTCTCTGCCTGGAATATAAAACTAAAATTCTGCACATGTACAGTCGAGTTAACCAGACTCCTTTGGGTTCATGTGTGAATGTTTGTGTAATGTGTCGGCCTCTTGTTCTCAATGAAACTTACTAATCAACTGCATGGGGGAAAAGGTGATCTAAAGAGAAACCAGAGTATGCACAATTTACACAGCCAAGTGCTTTGTAATGTTCTTTTAACATTGAACAGTTAGCGGTAGTCCAGATGGTGAAAAAAAAAAACTCCTACAATCCACGTGGAATCCCATGTGTCCAAATGGGAATCTGCAGCATTCTGTCCTTTTCGGAGGGAAGGGGAGCAAAAGCTAGGGAAATTCCATGGCAGAAGCCCCCGGGACTTTTTCTGAGTTTTTAAAAAACCCCGACAGACATGTGCACCCTCACCTGTTAGGACAACTGAATCACATCGTATTACATTGTTGAAGAGGACAGCTAATTGGTCAAACATGCACAGGAGTGGAGCTTGGTAAGACGGCAGATCACAGAAGCACCATGTTGGATTGTCACCATAGCGATCATGTGCTAAGGCAATGAAACAGGCTTTCTTTCCTTGTTTTTTATTATTATTATTATTTAAGCAGAAGATTGCTCTTCCACACCTTGGAGTTAGTTTTTTTTTTTTTTAATATTGTTCGGTGGTGGCAAGTTGGGGAGTACCCCCTTCTCTCTCTTCGCAAATGAAGATTTAGGAAGGACCCATCCCTTCGCAAATGAAGATTTAGGAAGGACCCTTTCTGCAAGCGCGCTGATGACTAAAAAGGCCAATCCGAGATAAACAAGTCCTGTTGCAGAAAGCACAGCAGAAGGTCTCCTTGGGTGATGTTTCTGGGTTGTGATTCTTTCTGCATTGTCGTTTCTCTTCAAGACTTGTTTGGCGTGAGTTCTCAAATAAGGCTGCAGCATTGTGGACAGTGTGTCTCCATACCTCCCGATGTGAGGCCAGCGCGGACCATTGTTGGTGATCAATTTGGCTGAGCCTGAGATGTTGTTTCAGGGAGTCCTTATATCGTATTTTTGGAGCGCCCCTCTTACACTGACCCGTGGCGAGTTCACCGTAGAGTACTATTTTGGGGAGGCGATGGTCCTCCATCCTAGAAACATGCCCTGCCCAGCGCAGTTGTGTTCTCAATATCATGGCCTCAATGCTGATGATCCCTGCTTGCTCAAGGACAGCAACATTTGTCACATAATCAGTCCAGTGTATATTTAGGATTGTGCGTATACAGCGCTGATGAAAGCGTTCGAGGAGTCATAGGTGGTGGTGATAGATAACCCATGTTTCAGATCCATAAAGGAGGATAGACACTACAATGGCTCTATACACACTGATTTTTGTGCTTCGCCTCAGGTGTTTATTACTCCAGACTCTTTTGTAAAGTCTTCCAAATGCGCTATATGCCTTTGCTAATATGTGATTGATCTCTTTGTCAATCTTGGCATCTGAGGAGATGATGCTTCCCAGGTAGGTGAACTGCTGAACAGACTTGAGCAAAGATTTGCCGACGGCAATGTGGAAACCATCTTGATTTGCTGGCATGCCTTCCTGTGAACAGGAAACACGAAGAGCTTTGCACACCAGGGATCTTGCAAAAAAATAATTGAGATGGATGACAGCTGCTTGAATTGGCATTTCTGCGCCCCAATTCACATTTTATTCCCTTGTCTAGACTGGCCCTTACTCTCAGCAAAGCACTTGCTGACTGGACTGAACAAACCACCCAATCAGGCAGTATCTTCTCTGTATGGAAGTCAGTTGTGTTGTCAAAGGGCTAGTCTACATGTGGAGCAAAAGTCCAAATGGATTCCTGTCCCTCCTGCCCCCCACTCTTGCCCTGAAGCCATACCACAGAATTCCATAGGCATTTCAAGTATGTTGTCTTCAGTATTTGGAATACACCTGCAAAGTTTCACCTGCATCCGCTGCCACCACCACAAGGCAGGTCAGATCCTGTCAGGTCAACATTTTAAGCTGTGTGTTTAAGCTCCAGAAGAAAGTTCCTTGCCAAAGGGAGAGGTTTTTCCCGTCATCTCCCACCCGGTCTCGCCCGTCGCTTGCTACTGCACCTCCTGTTTACCTCATCAATTAAAGCAACAGACAAGTGGGTGAGGGAAGAGGCAGAGTGCTGCCAAGGGAAGAGGAGAGGGAAAACCTCTGCCTTGGGCAAGGAACTTTCATCCAGAGCTTAAACACACAGCTTTAAACATTGTGCCTGCCATGATCTGACCTGGCTTGAAGCAGTGGAGGGGAGAGAGGGCAAAACTCTAGGGAAATACCCTGAAGCAAAAAACAAAGCAAAATCCAACCCCACATCAAGGTAAAATGCCCGAAATGTGGGGCGAATGCAGCCATGCGTCATTTGGCACTATTGGTCCATATTTGAGGGAAAGGACGCATGTTGTCTGGTCCTAACGCCACAGATTTGGGGGAAATGTGGGATTTTAGAGGGGTGTTTTATAGTGTAGACAAGGCAGTGATTCTTGCAAAATCTTTATGTGATTGTTGCCCAATATTTCAGCCCATTCTCTAGTGTATCAGGTTTGGCATGGGGCAAGTCACATATTCTCAGCCCTCAGAAAAACTAGAGATAGATTCACCTTAGGGTCACCATAAGTCAGAACTGACTTGAAGGCAAACAACAACAAGCTGTTGGTTTTTTTGGTGGCCCTCTGCCATGACTGGTGCAAGGAGCTACAGTTCTTAGGGAGGTGCACAACCCTCTCTTGGAAGCAGATGCACACACAGCCACATACACCTTACAAACACTCATTATAAAATTGTCCTCCTGATTTCCAATTGAACAAAAAAGGGCTTTCAAAGTCACGAGACCCTCTTGCAGCAAAATAACAAGAGAGCTGCCTGGCATTATTAGGACTAGGAACTTTCATGGACACTCAACCCACTTCCTCAACCTACCACCATAAAGTAGTGGTGTGTAATCCAAGTATCACCCCCAATCAAGTACAAGGCTGCAGAAGCAAATGGAACATGGAACCAGTATTTTTGTTTTCCTTTACTGAAAACACTTCAATTGATCCTTCACTTTTCTCCTCTATCTAAATTTATCTTCTTTCCATCAGGCTATTCTGAATTATGCTTTGGCCATGCTGATTGTACAGAGCTTGTGCCAGATGTTACATTTATATGTTTCCCTTTAAGATGAGATTGCATTTTGTTTCCATAGAGGTTCTTGAGGTTAAATGATCCTGTTTCTCTTTTCCTATTTCTTGATTCAAAGCAAAATCATTTCCCTGCTATTTCTTTATTGAGATATTTGTTTGGTTGGTTTTAAAAAGAAGAAATAATGTTGGGCTCCCTGTAGAGTGCTAGGAAGAGATGTGGCATGTCACTTTTTGAAAATATAATGCAATGTGTAATTTCCCTATTGCTCACATATATTTTTCCACCTTCCTTCTCTCATCTTCCTCATCTGCCATGGGTTGTTACTCCTTTTCCTTTTCTTTCTGCATTGGTTGCTGTTGTTTTTCAACAAGCCAAAGTTGGAAGGTGGTACTGTTTAGCATGTAAATAAAGCAACACTTTTCTTTCCCCAGTAAATAGCTTTGTCTGGCATTATGTGCCAGGAACTTTCATCTACAGAATGATGAATTCAAGTTGTGCATTGTCTGTCTCTTTTCTTTTGCAATAGGAAGGGTGATCACTCTGTAATTAGTTCTTTTCTTCCCCCATGACTTCTTTTATTTTTATTTTTTTTTAACTTTATCTTTGCTGTACTTCTAATTCTCTTGACCTCTTCAGAACTTGGCATTTCATATGGCTGAGGTCAAAATTGTAATGCAGCCTTGCTGAATTTATTTAGCATTACAGTTTCCTATCATCTAGCCTGCTAAAAATTGAGAGTGCTCAGGAACTGATTGTAAATAAAGAATGTGACATTGCAGATATACTTGGAATGATGTGTGCTTCGAGTTCACTATTCTGCCCAGATGAGTGGAGGGCATGCTTTTGCATTTTAATTTGAAATTCAGTGAATATTTTGAATGCCGCAGCATGTCTATAACGTTATTTCAAGGCTCTTGTGCATTCAGGCATGTAATGATTGGCATTGGCAGTAACTTGATGCAATGTTGCACAGTTTTAATGTTATCTTTGATCACTTCCTATTCATTGGAAAAATCCCACAATTGCAAACCCACATTATGTTTCATTGAGGATGCCAAGTTCTCTATATTCTAAAGCTTTATTCAAGGCACTTTGTCCACCCTCAGGCTGCTCATTAAAGGGATGGCAGTTTCCAATTTAATGAATAAGATAGAGTGCAAATTCCCCATTCATTCATGGAGTGTGAATGGTAGAGGAATGAGCTTTTCTCCCTGCTATTCCCTGGTCTTTTGTTTTCTTGGAAATTGTATATGCTTCTTCATAAATGATGGGGATAACACTTTATGCTTGTACACTGATGTCCTACTTACTTTTTACTTGATTGTTTAAACCTTGGCAACAAGGTTGCACTATCTAAAAGTCTGCCCCACCTCCATAGCCTGAATTGTCTGTATCTCATGAGATTGTATACATAGGGTACAGAGGCAGTCCAGTTCCTCAAAGAATACAAAAGCATAGAGGTATCTATTGAGATGATGTTATTTTTGCATAGAAATATTGCTACTAGAACAGGTCCACATACTGTGATTTCTACCCAAAATACAACATCTGTTGACCTGTAGGTCATCCCATAAAGCTGTATGATGGAGATGAATATTTGGAGAAAAAATGCATGATACGTGTGACTACTTCAGGGAAGAACATAAGAATCCACATGTTGGATCAGGCAGCAGCAATATGATGCCCTAGGAAAAATCATAAAGACAAGAGAGCAATACCCATTGGTTCTAGTTTTTTTTTAACTATCATCTTATATGCAGTTATTTATTTATTTATTTATTGGGCAACTTCTGCATACTTGCTATCATGGCCTATCAGCAGAATTGTCCATAAGTGGCCTGCCTTATATGAATGTAAACATTTAAGACTACTTAATTCTTTACTCCTCACAACATCTTATAGCAATTATAATATGCAATGTGTGTGAAGATGCATTTTTTTCTTTCTTTTGATGCTTTCAAAGAATTGCACTGTTTGGACAATTTCTCAGCTTATTAAAATAAGTGCTTTTTGGCTGTTATATCTTCACCAAGTCTTCTGTTTAAAAATGCTGACATGTTCCAGACATGGGTTTTTTTTTTCCTTTTAAAAGTAAATGGCAATGATGCTATTGTGCCAAATCTCTTGTGGTCCAGACTATGCTGCAAACAGTTTGGCAATCTCCCTCTTTGTGCTAGCAGAATGGCAGCATCATTGGTTGTAGTGATGGTGGTAGTGATAGGAGGAAGAGGAGTGGCCAGCTTTGGGTGGCGTGATAATCTGGCTTTGTGGTGGGGAGGGGTGCCTCACAGCCAAGACACTATGGAAAAGTGACTTAGAAAATCACCTGTACCTCCCACCACCACCGCAAGCCAGGTGTCCATGGAATAGGCAGCTCAGAGCTGACTGGTGCCTCCTTTTGCTGCCACCTTCTTCATCACTTTCCAGTGGCCACACTGCCTTCTCCTTCTTCTTTTCCTTACTGCTGCCACCACCTCTGACCTAACTATGTTGACAGACCCATAGGATCTCAGCCAGTGTCACATATTTTCACTGAGTCTCTCTTTATAGTATGTTAAATAGTCTTCCAGTTATAGTCTCTCCAGTGAATTAACTGGAATATACTTCTGAGTAGACATGTATATATATATATGATGGTTCTCTCAGGTCCTTAACTTAAGTTACTTCTTATTTGAGAAAATATTATCTTTGGCATTACATATGGTTGTTCCATGTTTTCTCTAGACCAGTGGTTCTTAACCTGGGGTCCAGGGACCCCCAGGGTCCGCAATGTCTTCATGGGGGGGTGACGTTTTGAAGGCTGTTTGGCCCACCTCCTGCCTGCAGTGGAGTGGCCATGTGTCAGGAGCCAAGGCAAAGGCTGGCTAGCTGGCTTGGTCTGCACATTGCCATTCAATCCACTCCAGCCACTAAACTTCCAGGAAGAAGCAGGAGAAATGTTTTCCCTCCACCTCCAGTGCCTCTGAGGAAAGGTTTCCATGGATGGTGCAACAACAACAACAACAACTTTAAATCTTGAGTTAAGTCTTGGGGGTCCACAGCAACAAAAGATATTTAAAGGGGGTCCCTGGTAAAGAAAAGGTTAAGAACCACTGCTCTAGTCCATTTCCCACACACATAGATTTTGCTCTCGGATTGTAGAGCAGAAGAGAAGCATACCCTCTACACCCTATCATTGGCAAAGGGATTTATTTATTTATTTATTTATTTAATTCATTTATATCCTCCCTTTCTCCCAACAATGGGACTCAAGGCAGCTAACAACATCCTTAAAGCAATACTAGTGAAAATACAAAAGTGAAAATAATAGTATAAATAGAAAATTTTAAAAAGAATTTAACAATTTATAACTTAAAAACATTAAACATTAAAAATATCAAAATGCATTTAAAAACTCTGATCCACTTGAGAGTGTTCTCTAAAAAAATAACATTTGATTTGCTTGTAGTTAATCTAAACGAATTGTAGTCAGATGCATGAAAGGAAGGAACAGCATATAATCTTTCTGTGATGACTAAACAGTGAGAGCTATGCCATTGTATTATTTAATAATTACACAGTTACTCTGAAAGACTGGAACATTTTCTTGAGAATTAATCCTACTTGTGTAGATATATGTTCTTTCGTAGCCTTGGTCCCAAACTACAGAATCTTTTGGGATTCAAAACACTAAATCATCACAGTAAACATGTCTCCATGGGATTCCTATTTATCTATCGCCTTCAGTGATTTTTCTACATTGAATTATCTTTGGGTGCTCATTAAAGCCCTTTATTATAGTAGATCCACACTTGTTCTGCCATCAGCTGGAAGCAGAATTAAAACAGTTGTTCCACAGGACCTTTAATATAGTGCTATTTGAACAACAGAGTGGTGTAATGGTGTGTGTGTGTGTGTGTTCGCGCGTGTGCATGCTTGCCTTCAAGTCACCTATCGACTTATGGTGACCTCATGAATTTCATAGTGTTTTCTTAAGCAAGGAATACTCAGATATGGTTTTGCCAGTTCCTTCCTCTGAAATATAGCCTACAATGCCTGGTATTCATTGGCAGTCGCCCATCCATGTACTAACCAGGGCTGACCCTACTTAGCTTCCAATATCTGATGGGCTCTCGTGCTTTTAGGGTATATCAGACAAAGGGTGCATCTGCACTGCAGAAATAATCCAGTTTGACACCGCTTTAACTGCTATGGCTCAGTGCTATGAAATCCTGGGATTCGTAGTTTGTTGTGGCACCAGAGCTCTCTGACAGAGAAGGCTAAATATCTTACAAAACTAGAAATCCCAGAACTCTATAGGATGGAGCCATGGTAATTAAAGCGATGTCAGATTGGATTATTTCTGCTGTGCCGATGCAGCCAAAGTCTGGGGAGGTTCAGATTCAAATCTTTTCCCTACTTTGCAAAAAAAACCTCAATATGTGACTTTGACTCTCTTTCTCTCTGGAGATTTTCACACGCCGAAAATATTGCCGCCAGAAACCGGGACAGAAATATTTCTGTCCCGGAAGCAGCGCCGCGGTTCACACGCTCACCTCCCTCTTCCGTTGTTCCGTCGTCCTCGTTTTGGGTTTTTCCCTCCCTCTTCTGGAATATTTTACTAACGGGAGTTTGCCGTTAATAAAATATTCCGGAAGAGAGAGGAAAAAACCCAAAGCGAGGACGACGGAACAACGGAAGAGGGAGGTGAGCGTGCGAACCGCGGCGCTGCTTCCGGGACAGAAATATTTCTGTCCCGGTTTCTGGCGGCAATATTTTCGGCGTGTGAAAATCTTCTCTGTCTCTCTCTCTCTCTGTATCTGTCTCTGTCTTAGCCCTAACTATCTCACAGGTGACTATAAATATAGAATGGGAGAGGGACGAAAAATAGGTTGCGTTGAGTTTCTTAAAGGACAGTGAAGAATAAATAAACAAATAATTGCAATTTTAGATCTGTAGCATTTATTATTTTATACTTGAGATTTTAGGTACAGTAGGACCCCCGTATCCACTGGGAATTGGCTCTGGGAGGGCAGTGGATACCAAAAACAATGAATAATAGCAAACACCATTGAAAATTATGGGACCTCCGGTTTAAAGTACCATAGAGTTGCCTTGGAGGACCTAGAAAATGGCTAGAGAGGATACATTTTCTAGGAAGACTCTATGGTAGGTGTGCTGTTTTGTATCCTGTGGATAATTGATGCCAGCCACAGATGCAGGCGAAATGTCAGAAAGAAACGATTCCAGGACACGGCCTCACAGCCTGGAAAAAACCCAAGGAAAATCTATGGGTGCCGGCTGTGAAAGCCTTCAACTTCACATTAACCAGACAACATTTTTGTTATCTTGGTCTATTTGCTGGCTGTTTCCGAACCAGCAACAACATTTTATTCCAAGCTAGAGAGTGTGTGTGTGTGTGTTTTTAAAAAAAAATCTGGTATGTAGCATGGTTCATACTGGGTTTTGTGGCCACTCCTCTCCCTCACTGCTATGGTGGAGGTGGGGTCAGGTAGTTTAATGAACAAAGGGCATTGCTCCTCTACGTTTGCAAACTTCAGGGGGGCAGAAACCATCACCGCTGCCTCTCTCCTCCCCTCCATACCAGGTTCATAGCCAGGGCACCAGAACCACCACAGACCTTGCAGGATTGTTCAAACTGTGAGTGGACACAGAGGCAGCAATACCCAACAACAAGCAAGAAGTTCTGTTGTGAACGCTCTTGCTTCATTACACCTCTTTGGAAGAACCCATTCTTGGCTCCTATGAGGAAAGGCAGGGTACAAACCAAAGAACTAAAGAAAGAAACAAAGGAGTTGTTTAAATGGTGAAAAAAACTCCTCACAGAATGCAAGAAGAATCCTACCTTTCTTAATGAGACCTCACATTGTTTTACCGTATTTGAAAGGAGGGGGGCCAAAAATGTCACAAACTCCAAAGGAAAAGCCTTCACTGCTTTTCCTGGAGTTTTTAAAAAAAACAGCGAGGAGGGTTGCACATTCCTGCTCATTGGGACAAGCAATTCACTTTGAATCGTTTTCCCATAGGAGAGGAAGCACAAAGCTGATTGGCCAGATGAACGTGGGGGTGGGGCTTGCTAACAAAGCAAGCGCCTACTGCCACCATGTTGGATTTTCACCTTAGAGAAGCAGCACTAAGGCAATAAAGGGGGGTGTCTTTTTTTTCTTTTTAGTAAAGCTTAAATATCACTCCAGCACCCAGTTCAAATAGTTTTTTTTTTAAAAAAAAAATTCAGCTGCATTAGATTGCAGTAGGTGAAAACACAAGTAATTCACTCATGGCCGCCATCTTGACTAGTGGGCATGCAAAGCTTTGGTGGGATAAAACATCATTAAGACAAGTCATAGCTGCTGAGAAATGCCATTACTGTGGGGCACTCAAACTGAGGGGGGGCTCATATAGACAAGCCCAAGGAATTTACCGTATTAATGGACTCAGTCAGAATGAGATGGTGAAGAGCCATTTCTTAAGTTAGATGATGGTGGTGGTGATTTGTTTGTTTTTCCAAATGCCATTTCACTTTAGCACAGCAACAATATTATTTTTTTTTGAAATTTTGGGGCATGGGGAGAGAAGGGAGGAGATTTCCAAACCTTGCTCTGAATATCAGATAGGCACCTTGCAGTGACAGCCATTTGGCTCTGCCAAGCCTTTGGGATAGCATAGAAATGCAACATCTCCTCTTCCTTCTCCTCATAATTTGTATGTGTATGGTGAAGCTGTAATGGGATTGCAGTTCATACTGTTGCAATTACAGCCTCCCTATCCCACAAGCTCCTTTCTTCTCCCCTTCCCTCTGTCCTTTTTTTCATGCTGCTATTCTGCTGCCTGCCTGAGTGTTGTTATTTCTACCTCACATTTCTATTAGAAATAGTTATAAAAATCTCACCAGTTGCTTACAGATTGCTAAACATGAACAGTCCCCGCCCTCAAGCTTGCCATCTAGCGGCTCCAGCTGAATAAGAGATGAACATATGGGTAACTACTCTTAATGCTCCGTCCCAGGTATGATTACTAAAAAATTGAATTCAGTGGAATCGCATTCAGTGGAACTTGCTCTCATATTACCTGCTGTGATACCCCTGCCCTTCCAACATCTCATCAGTTGGCTTTATTTCATAAATTGTCTTATTTATTGGCCTTCCATGTGGTTGGTAGTAGACCAGGCTTCCCAAATGCAAGGACTCAAGGTGCACTCAGAAAATCTAAGGAAGAGGCCATTCCAAATTCCTAAAGGCACAGCCATATAGTAATTATGCAGAAACCCAGCCACCCACCCCAGACTAGGTTAGGGTGGAAATGGACTAATTCTCCTGGACATGCATGAAAATGAGCCATTCACTAATTCAATCAAAGTGGCTGGACACTCTTTGCCTTGCAAAACTGGTTTTCCCACACACCTCTCCTAGAACAATAGAAGGTTGCCTGACACCCATCAGTCTTAATGTTTCAGCAATTAGCAATTGTTAGCACAACTGGAACTTCCATTGTCTAACTATGGGAAACTCCAGCAAATGTAGTATTTCACTCATAACACCCCTTCAGGGGGAATATCGAATATAAATATCACCGCCAAAATACAGCCAAAGTGTGCTCAGTTTCCCAGAGGCCATCACTCTGTTGGTTTGCTGTGTCACCTGACGTGCATAGCCATGTTCCTTCTCTGCACAAATCTCTGCTCTTCAGATAGATATAGTATAGCCCATCATCCCAAACTCTATTCCTCTATCCCAATGCTTTCTCCTATTTTTCACTAGCCTTGTGTGATTGCTTGAAGCTTAACTATTGGTGTCAATGCTTCCAATATTATTTTTCGCTTAAATTTTTATTTTATTTCATTTCCTGGCCATGAGTCTTGTCAGTTAGTATATATAGGTCAAAAGATCCTTCGTTACATAGCCTCTTGCTGCCACATTGAGCTATTTAAAATTCCCCATATCAATATCTGGACACACATGAGGTTCCCACAACCCCGCTGTAATTTGAGTAATACTCAAGTAAGCATACATAGCACTCCAAGGTACAGTTCCGCATTCATTTACTTGGCAGTAAGCCCCACTTAATTCAGTGGGCCTGTCCTCTGAATAAACATTCATCGGGATTGGACTGGAAATTTGGGCATATCTGGAGCTGAGAAAAGCAAGTCTCCAAACATAAGTGTAACCACCTGTGGAGGATCACGCTTTCCTAGTACACTCTCAGGAATATTCTGGGAAGGAAAGAGGACAGCTATTACAATCTGCCCTAGTAATCCCAACATTCTCTAATTTTAACAACTTTCTTAGTTTTATGCTTTAGAGGAAGGGAATATTTTCTTGAAATCTCCAGTGTGCACTTTCCATAGCAGCACCTGAAAGTCAGCAAATATCACTGAAAAGTTCTTGGGACAATAATAATCTCCCTGAAAGCCAGAAAGGGGAGGCCATCACTAAGGAACCTCTCCTCTCACTCAAAACTTTGAAATGGTTCATTTTTTAAAAAAATGACCCACTCATTTGTTTAAAATTTCTACAATTTTAAATTTTGTTATTTTAATAATTAAACATCAAATACATTTTGAAACTGACATTTCAGTTTAAGAGTAATTTGAGGAGGTGGACATTTCTGGCTATTTTTAGTAATTGTAATTGATTCTTTTAACATTTAAAACTAATGTGCTAATAATGATCAACATAATGGATTAATCTCATAATTTCCCCTTGATGGTTTGACATTAATTAATTTTCTTTAATGGTTTAATGTTAACGCATTAATGCTAATGTTTTCAAGCTCTGCTCTCTTCTGTGTCTCAATAGTGAGGAACAGATTTGCCTTGTGGGCTTGGGGTGGGGACAGAGAGGGAATCACCATGATGGGGGGAAATGGGAGGGAAACAGAGAAAATGCTTTTCAAACAGATAGTTGTGTTGGTCTGTTTCAGTACACAAAAAGGAAGGAAAAAGTAACCTTTCAGATTAACCAAGTTATTTCTGCAGAAGCTTTTGTGGACTGCAGTACATTACAGCCCTGAATCTGAAGAAGTAGACAGTTGTCTACCAATGCTTATATTGATATGATTCTGGGATTGTCTAGACAGTGAAAATAAACTTAATAGAATTCACAGATAATACCTTTTGTCCCAATGAAATCCACCAAGATTCATGGTTTTCAGAAGGAGAGGGGCCAAAATCTCCATCTTCTGCGCAGGAAAAGCCTTTGAAGCTTTTCTTGAGGGTTTTTGAATAATGCATGGAAATACACACTACCACTCGTTTGGACATCCAATTTACATTGCAAGCACATTCTCCGTGGAAGTGGAAAGCTGATTGTTTGGACGTGTGCCGGGGGGGGGGGCTCGCCAGCAAGGAAGTGGCTGGAAATGCTATTTTGGAGTTTAGCGTTATCAATCACATGTTTTTTTGCTGCGCTGAGGCGACCAAACAGCATTTTTAACTGGAAGTTTGCACTTGCGCACCTTTGATTTACAGTTTTTTTTAAATACTGTGCATCAGCAACAACTTGTGGAGAATAATAATGCAAGTAATTAACTCGCAGCCACCATCTTGATTCGTAGACATGGCTGGGTGTGTACTTCAAGCATGGATAGCTTCGCAGATCAGTGATTTTGCCAAAGGACTGTGGAGACAAATAAACACTGCTGCGAATTTGCATTAATGCGCAGCAATCCACATTATATCTTCTCATCTAAACAAGCCCTTGATTATCCTGAAAGGTGCCAAAAGACTCCTGTTTCCTTGCCATTTAACACAGAAACACTGGAATGCAAACAGGTTTATTTCATTCATTCATTCATTCATTCATTTATATCCCACTTTTCCCAATAATGGGACTCAAGGCAGCTTATAACACATTTTAAAACAATACAGACTTTTTAAAAAAAACTGTACAAAAACTTCAACAAAAACATAAATATACAAGTTATTTAAAAGCTAATTAAACGATTTATGAAGTTAAAAACTTTAAAATCCAGTCAAAGGAGACAGAGAGAGAGAGAGAGAGACTTTGGACTTTACCAGACTCTCTAAAAAGACCCCCATGGAGGTCGGGAGGAGGACGCCACTGTCCCGCTTCCAGTGGTCAGTACCACATGCCCCGTCCTCCTCCTATCCTTCTTCCATGTTTCCTTCATGCTGGAGGGACAAAAAAGTTACTGCTTTTCATTGATGGAAGTTTCTGTCAATAAAAAGCAGTGCCTTTTCCATCACTCCAGCATGGAGGAAGCATGGAGGATGGACAGGAGGAGGACGGGGCGTGTAGTATCAACCACCAGAAGCAGGACAGCAATGTCCTCTTCCCAACCTCCGTGGTTTTTTTTTTTTTTAGAGTGTCTGATAAAGTCCTTGAATGAATAAAACAGCAGAGTACACCATTAAAAGCCTGTCCTAGTCAGTTTCTATAAGTCTGATGTATAAGAATGTTTTCACCTGCTGGTGGAAGTAAAACAAGGACGAAGCCATCCTGGCCTCCCTAGGGAAGGAGTTCCAAAGTTGTCTGCAATGTCATTTGAATTCTCTATTAGACATGAAAGAAGGAAGAACAGTAATCTTTGGATCTACTTTCATGACATGCTTAACATCATGGAGAAAGATGCTCAAGATCATTGGACTGCCATAGCCAGGGAATGTCGGGGGGGCATTCTCAGAGCTCTGGATACAGTATGGCAAAGTATGAAATGTCAAAGTCAAATTAGCCAAGACTAGAGTGGAAGACAAAACAAACAGTGCTGAGTGGCATCCTTTTATTGATTTTTGGGCTGTCAGAGATAATATTGATGTGAATACAGAGAGTCAGACAAACACATATAATTGTTTTTCTGTCTTGTAAGTATATTTTGGAATAGTTGCTAGGCTATTTTTTCCCAGAGAACTGTTCTGTTTTTGTATCGTTATAACAATTATCATTATATTGCATGGTTATTTCTTTTGTTCAAATGTAGATAAGACAAAAACATTATGAAATCCAAGCAAATGAAAACAAAACCAGTGGTACAAAAATAAAACAAAACAGCATATTTTTTAAGAAAAAGAAAAAACTAGCAGTGAACCAAGGAAGCCATGTAACTGATCAGTGACCGGTCAAAATGCAAACATTTCACAACCTTGGGAAAAGTCTCGGGGAAGACTTTTTTATTACCTGAGACAGGGCATTCCAGAGCATGGGGAACAGCAATAAAGACAGATCTGTTTATTTGAATAACACATTCTGGCATCTCTCTTCTAGAATACCTGTCAATGTACGAAAGACATCACAACACCACTTTAATCCAAAGTCCAGTAGACTAATGACTAGACTATAACTGGTTCATAACATGTGTTGGGAGATTATCAGATGCAGCAAAAAGTACCTTATCAGAACATCAGGATGACATTTCTGTCCTGCGAACGGGACCTGGTTTCACACGACGTTGTCCTCGTCATGTTCTGCTCCTGTGCTGCAGCACTTAGTAAAGCTGCACTTTTCATTGATGGGAGGTAATTTTTGGATGTGTCTGATAATCTCCATTGTCTGTCCCCAACTATCAGAAACCATAATGACATTCTGTTATAGGATTATAGGAGATTATCAGACGTGGCAAAAACTGCATCAGAAGATTGCTACAAGAACTTACCAGACAACGTCATCTTCCAGCATTCCGGGGGCATAGCACAGGCATCAGTAAGGCATCCCTTTTGATTCGCAGCTTCTCCCCATGGCAGTGGTATGCCCTGGAATGGCAGAAGGACACAGCATCTGGTAAGGTCTCCCTTTCTGTTCTTTTAGCAATCTTCTGACGCAGTTGGGAACATGATTTTTTATTTTTTTAATTTTTTTGCGCGTTCCCCTGTGTCGGAAAATCTCCATAGCCAAAGTTTCTGTGTTTTTCTCAAAGGAAGCCTTACACTGAGCACATGGCAATGGTAAGCTACAAAAGCATGGATCAACATGGCAAATCCAGTCTTGTCCCATATCTTGTATGAAGAAAATTTCTTTAGAGATAGCATCTATTAAAGACATCTTTATCAGAGGAGTAGGATCGGGCTGCCTTGTTTGTTTCGCCCGTCTAGCAAATCTGGCAGCAGGGCAATGTTCACATGATTTTGAATGGAAGCAGCCTCTCTTTTTGGGAAACATGGCCATGTGTCCTACTTGATAGAGGACAGTCCTCTTTTGAAAGACTATCAGAGGATAGTCCTTTATTGCAAGGTATTTTTTTTTGTTTGCTGTTCTTGCAGCAGCAGCCAGAGATGGCAGAAAGAGCGGCATTGGGGGTGAAGAGCCCTGAACCCTCCTTGGAAGAGGAGATAGACAGGGACAACCTGTCAGGAAGAGGGGGATGGCTGGGCTCCTCAGAACCTCTCCGGGGGGTCCCAGTTGGGCTTGGAGGCCTTGGAGAAAGTGCGTGAGGGGAGGCGGTTCGGGGTTGGACCACACAGCTTCTGTTGATCGTGCGGCGGATCGACTGTGAGTGCATGGTGCCCCCTCCCCCCCTTAGTGATCGATGGGGAAGAGCTCCCACCCCAACTAGCAGACTGGATCGCACTGATGGGAGGTGAAATGCCCACCCTGCATCCCAACTGCCACCACCCTGCCCTTGGAGATAGAGAAGAGGCAGGCAGAACTCCATCAGGCCTGGGCCCAGAAGCAGGTGAAAGGCCCTCCCTCCAACCCAACTGCCACCACCCTGCCCTTGGAGGGAGAGAAGAACCAGCAGTATCTGCTGGATTTAATCCATACCCCCATGGCCATTCCCTTTTCCTTATGTGTCATGTCTTATTTAGATTGTAAGCCTGAGGGCAGGGAACTGTTAAATTGACCATTTGTAAGCTCTTCTGATAGCCTTTGTGGCTGAAGAGCGGGGGTATAAATACAATAAATAAATGTTTTTTTTAACTTAGGGAATGTTCCAGTCCAAGCCCAATATAAAGACAAAGAGTCATTTAAAAAGGAGAGTAGGGACACTGATATTGCTCAGCAAAAATTAGTATTGGAACTACAGAGTGAGCCAAGATACAATGTCACTTTACTGAAGTTCTTTTACATTACAATAGTGATTTTCAAATCTGTCTATAAAGATAAAATAAGCACATTTATACACTTTGTTCACATCTCCATCAATTATTATTATTATTTTGCCCTCTTTATGGCAATGTGTCCCTTTTGTTTTGGCAATGTGTACATGGCTATCTTAATCTTAAAAGGATTTATAGTTTTGAATCATAGTTTCCTTTCAAACCTTTTCATCGCTCAAAGGGCATCAAGAATTTGACATTCATATTCTTATGAATATCCTTTTCCTTTCCAAGGGCCTTCCACAGGAAGAGGTTTTACCCACTTTGTAAAATGGTATTTCTACTAAGGTGTTTTCATAATATGGGCCTAAGGAGATTAACATTTCTGCTAAGGTTGGTTCAATTTGCCCTTTTTGTGTTTGACTACTGTTCTCACCAGCAATGGGTTGCTTCATGTGCTTATTATGGCTAAGTTAATGAGTTCCAGCACTATGGGTTAAGGGCGTATAAATGGCAATGTATTATCTTTCAATCTTCTTTATTGCTGACTTATATATACCTTGTGGTGTGTGTGATTTTAATGCTTTTGGTTGCTTGCTTGGTCTAGATTCACAGCAAGCATTTGGTATGAATCAATAATTTTTAGTTGTGTCTTCTTGCCATGCTATATGCTAATCTACTGATATGCTGCTGTAGTGTTGCCAGTCAATGCTCTTGTCTACAGTCTTTATCCTTTACTGGGTTTTTAAAAGGGTATTTTATTGCCCATCATTATCATTCATTGTGGCTTTATCCACTGTGCTTGCTGCTTGTTCACTCTCCTGATGTTCCCATCTAGCCTCTTCATCATAGATTGTGCCCTCTTTTATGCTGAGATGAACTGTGGTCCTATCAAAACTTTTTATATCACCTGTCCAACAGCCCACCTTTGCCTTTTCCTGAATTTTAGTGTTCTTTCCTGTATTTCCTGAGAGCTTCTGAAGTTTGTGACATAGAATGTCATTTTGCCTGAGAACAAATACCTTAATGTCTAAGGACAAACGATCAAGCGTGCTTCTTCATGGCAAGCCCCATTGTAATAAATGGAGTTGTGCAGGGTCATCATAAATGACTGAAACGTGAGCACTTAATGTTTCCAAATGCTAAATGTTACCAGCTGCATGTACATTTAATTCCTAAATCCTGGCCAGAGAGCTAAAGAAGGTCTTTCTTCTTTACGGTCTGTTTGTATGGCATGTGCAGGCTACAGAAATAAAATTTTAAAAAGACACAGCTAGGAGTTATTGAAACACCTTTGGAGCACTTTCTTTTCCAGTATGTCACATTTTTCAGGCTTTTTATAACAATAATTTATAAAGCCAGTTTTCTTTAATAACATTTGGAGGCAAGCCAAACTTGGAACATTTCTCTGTAGTGGAAAAATTGTATTTTGAAGCTTCACCCTAAATAAAGCAATTTTATTAACTAAACATCATTCTCTCTGACTGTCATCATGTATGATGCATGCTCTTTCCTTGACACAAAACAGCCATAGCTACTGCTTATGAAGCACAGTTAAAAAGTCCATGTACTGGTAGAGCTTCTACTACTTAAAAAACTAAATTGAAATAAATAAAATTCAAATATTTTAATGAATTATTTACAGAATTAGTATCTTTATTTCCAGATAGAGAAAGATAAACCTATTATATGGATTGTAGATTGTAGATGTCAGACAAAAGGACCACATGGGAATTATACCCCGCATGAGTGCGAGTTGCTAAAAGAGCACAAAGATGTGATTTAAGGGGATGTGGAGTGATGAAGGTAGTTTGGATGCAGTCTTTCAGAAGGTGCTGGGAAGAAAGGGGTATGATGGTAAAACCTGAACTGGCCATTGAGGGTGGAAGAGGGAGCAGTTCTGTAGCTATCCTGTCTTCTGGGCCTTCTTCCAATCCTGGAGAACTTAATGGCCACCACTTGAACCTTAAGGTGCTGTTGCTTAATGGTAGGTTGGTTAATCGTAAGGCCCACTGAAACTTATTTGGAGGACTTCTCCATCTTGTTGTTTTCTTTCAGAATGCCAATACTAGTCCTTTACGGTGGATTCAACTTTCCAGATCTTGGTTTATATCACAAAGGCAAATATTTTGGCTTGGGGAAACAAATGGCAAGCCTCTTTGGGTCATTTTAGAGTCTATCTTTCTGCCACAGATTTCAGGTTAATGGTACTAGGATTTGTGTACATAAAAAGAAAGGTGTAGCTCTACTCAAAATTTCAGTAGATAGAGAGCATCAGTGAAGTCTCTCATCAATTACAGTTTGATCCTGTGGTCTTTCTACATTAACATTGTGGTAATCCTGACTTGAAAATAGAGAGGCAGTACTTTTTATGGAGAAAGTGGATTGAACATGGGATTCATATGTTAGATCAGCTAATAAGTTGGGATGGATTTTTTTTTTACCATTTTCAGTACTGCAGATTAAATGCCATTTACCTGTCAGTACTAAATGGAAGCATTTGCAATTAGAGCTCCTCTTCGCATCTGTTTACAGGCCATCAGATCTGAATGCTTTTCCTACTCCGTTAAAGGAATTAATTGGATCTTTAGTGAAATCTAAGCCAACACAAAATGTTTATAAATATTTATTGGAATGTTGTAACATTGGTGTTTAAGACTTAAGTGGCAGTAGGTTGTCTTATACAACAGAATAAATGGAACAGTTCTTTAACTATCTGTATGTACTGTTTTTCTATATATAACACTAGGGTTGGATCAGTACAAGTGGATGAATCAGGTAGATTGGATGCCACAATGCACTTTTAGGATGAAGCTGACTAGTTCAGCTACATGTTAGTGTGATCATATGGACAATGCCTCATTGAGGCATATAATGTGGTCATTCCCTGTGGTAGTTACCTTTCAGTTGTAAGTTATGATTCTTACTAACTTTGTTATAGAAGAAGATTTGACATTTGCATATCTTCTAAATTATATTCCTGTAATGTAGTGCCTAACAGCAGATGGCATAAATGGACTGTCTAAGGACTTTTTCAAACAGGGGAAACCCCCACCCAAGGAGGTCGGGAGAAGAACGGGGCTGTCGCACTTACAGAGCCCCATTTCAGATGATGCCATCCTCCTCCATCCTCCTCCCGACCTCCTCTCGACCTTCCCCCCCATGCTGTGGGTGCCGTTTATTATTGACGGAAAAACTCCATCAATAAAAAGCAGCTCCAACAGCATGGGGGAAGGTCAGGAGGAGGACAGAGGAGGATGGGGCTGTCTGAAATGGGGCTCTGTAAGCGTGACAGCCCCATTCTTCTCCCGATCTCCTTGGAGTTTTTCCCCCCATTTGAAAAAGTCCCAAGTTTTTACAGTTCCAAAAGAGACTTATATTTCAGGTTTGAAAAAATAAACATTTACAATCATAGCCTAACAGTCTGAAGATCTTACTGCTCTGTCTACATTTGAATGTGTAGTTTATGGTCATAATTTCTAATTGGACACTTTTTTGGACATATCAGTGCTTAAGTGATGATTGTTCGAGCCTCATTAACGTTATTGTGAAATGGCTGCATGTTTGCATAATCTTTTCCCTCGTTTTCCTATTTTGTTTTTCTTGTCCTTTTATCCTTTTTCCCCTTTGTGAATTTGCAAAAAATAATAACACTTTGAAAAATAAATAATGATACTGCAAGCAACAGCTATAGCATTGATATTTCTATACTGCTTATCAGTGCCAAAGCACTCCCTAAGTGGTTTACAATTTTGTTAGCTAATTGCCCTTAACAAGCTGGGTACTAATTTTAACGACTTACAGAAGGATGGAAGGCTGAGTCAACCTTGGAGCCTTCTGGGATCGAACTCATAACATTGTGGCCTGCAGTACTGGCATTTAACCACTGTGCCACCAGCACAAGCCTTTCAGGGTTTAATTCCAGATGAACAAATTGATCTGGCAAGAATTACAGGGACATAATTGAATGAAGGGTTTGGAATTAACCCTTCCCATCTTTGTCCACCAAGTATCAAAGTCCAACAGCAGCTTAGGTTCAAAGGGTGAGGTTCAGGTGGCTTATTGTGAGTCTATCACCACCCGATATCTAGATGCCAGGCCCAGTAGTCCCTACGTATTACAGTGTCCATTGTTGAGTGTGTGACTGTTACATAACAGCCTCTTCACTTGAGCTGACCTAGGTGATCTCTAATATGGCTTTAGAGACTGTTCTAGCCTTTGTGCCCTGCAGGTATTTCATATGTGCTGGGAGATTTTAACGAAATGTCATTAAGGGCCCACGTGCAGGATTTCTTCATTTCCGTGGCAAACTTGAGCCTGTTTCATCTGCCCTGCTCATCAGGTTAGATACAATTCGGGCTTAGTTTTTACTAGCAGGCAAATGAATAGAGATTTTGTGGGACTGGAGGTTATGAAAATTTCTTTGTCACAGAAATCACTACCTGGTAAGGTTCTGTAAGTGTGGGAGACCTATTAAATTGGTCTGTTATTGGAGACTTATGGATCCAGGTAGATCCAGCTGGCCCTGGGAAATTTTTCTGCTGGTGGTCCTGTCGAGGCCTTCATCATCCTTTCCAATGGTGAAATGACCTGGCCTTTAATACTGAAAGTCTACTAGTTGTAGAACTAAGGAAACTGTTTTTCAGTGAAAATGTCTTGGCAATGAAATGGCTGGGGAGACAACTAGAATGATGATGGAGAAAGAATGACTACAAATTTGAGGGACATGAGATAGAGACAACTTTCAGGACTGCTCAGTGGATGAGACATATCAAAGAAACCTTACTTCTCTGCCACCACAACCTCTGCACAAAGTTGATCCACAGAGCTTTCCCAGATAGTCTGTGGTATTCATGGTGCCCAGGAGGTAGATACTACTTGCATGATGCTTTGCAGATATAATCTCTCACATCTTTGGAACTTTTCACACAACACATTTATACCACTATAATTCCATTTTAGCTGCCATGACTCCACCCTATGGAATCGGGAGTTGCAGTTTAGGCAGGGGTACTTAGAACTGTCAGACAGAGAGCTCTAATGCCTCATCACACTGCAAATCCCAGGATATCAAAGGTAGAATATAGCTCTATAATTATATAATGTGAATGGGCCTTTAGGACTTTATCACACGAGGGTGATAAATCACTTCCTTTGCGTTGTTTATGCAACTGGTAACATAACAGTATTGAAACACTCTGCCATAAAACTGGAACTGCTGCAGAATGACCCATTGCACTGGAATAGGTGCACTATGAGCAGCAATTCATGGGGTTCTACCATCAATGAAAAGATGTGCTATACTGACGGGTGGAATGCAAAGCAGCAACAGAAGAAACATGGTGTGGTGTCATGTGATAAGGATCAGCCAAAGATACTGTTGTACAGTCGTCCCTCCACATTCGCGGGGGTTATGTTCTTGAGACCCCCACAAATGTGGAAAAACTGCGAATAACAACTGCTCCCGCAACCCCCCCCCCCCCGAGGGAGGGAGGCAGCAGGAGGGTGTCTGGCCAGCCTGGCTGGCCTCTCCGCAAGCCTTCCTGAGGGGACTCCGGGCATTAGAATACCCGGAGCCCACTTAGGAAGGCCAGGGACGGCAGCGGCCAGGCGAGTGAGCGGGCGGGCGGGTGGGGAGGAGGCTGCACTGCCTCTCTCCGGCCTTCCGAAGCAGGAGCCGGGGCTTTGGAGCCCCGGAGCCCGCTTAAAAAGGCCGGGGAAGGCAGCGGGCGGGCGGCTGTCTTCCTCTCCCCGGCCTTCTGAGTGGACTCCGGGGCTTAGAAGCCTTGTAGTCCCCTCAGGAAGGCCGGGGAAGGCAGTGGGCAGGCGGGGAGGAGGCTTTCTGAGTGGACTCCGGGACTTTGGAGCCCCGGAGCCCGCTTAGGAAGGCCGGGGAAGGCAGCAGGTGGGAGGGAGGGAAGCTGCCCGGCCTCTGCCCGGCCTTCCTGAGTGGACTCTGGGGCTTTGAAGCCCCGGAGCCGCCTCTGGAAGGCCAGAGAAGGTGCAGGCAGGAGGTTGCCCTGCCTCTTGGCAGCCTTCCCTAAGGGGCTGGGGCTAAACCGCGAATAATCAAAACCGCGAGTGTGAGAGCCACAAATGTTGAGGGGCAACTGTACTACTGTTATTGTGATATACCCTACTTGTGTGATAAAGTTCTTAGACTCTATATGACAGAGTCCTGTCATCTACTTTCCACAACTTCTGTGAATAGGGGATCTTTTCATATAAGAATGTGGACAAAATTCTTAGGCCAGTTAGACTATCCACATGCATGCTTAACCATTAGCCATCCTGGCTTTTAAACGTAGCCTGAGGTGGAGTGGTTGATTGGGTGATAAAATTTGCCAACTCTTTTTTTACAGCCAGTAAGGTTGTAAAGGTTGGTCTAAACCTTCCAGTATGTTAAAGTGCAGCAGAGAGACAGAGTGACTTCAGATACTGTACAGCCACCTCACTCCACCCATGCCACACACTTTTCTAGGCACTTTCTCCTCTTTTTCTATCTTGGAGCTTTGACATAATGGACAGATTACTGGGGGCAAGAAACTAGGATTGCAGACAAGGACCATAGGATTTCAGGGCCAGGGAGGGAGGAAGGGAGGGAGGGAGGTGTTTATATGGCTCACTCTCTTATTTCCCTAATTGTTTAGTTTGGTTTCTCATATTTCTCTGTGTGTATGTGTTCATCTGCCTGTCTATCTGTCTATTGGCCCCCTAACCAATTTTGCAGCCTCTTACATTTCCCGAAAGCCCCTGAAAAAGAAATTGGCTGACTTTTCACACACACACACACACACAAAATTGTCACAAAAATATCCAAACCACCACAACAAAAAAAATATGGCAGTCTAGGTCCCCCTGGTCCCACTACAGAAGGTGATTTTGATAAAACATCACTTCTGGTCATCCTGAGAGTGGCACTGTGGGACACTGAGGGGATGCTTTGGGTAACAGCCCTCATCCTCTCAGTGATTGTCTACTCCGCTCTAAATCATGCAGATGTTACCTTTCTGTAATAGTTTGCATTAGTTCTAGTTTCAGCTGCTGGCTTAGGCAGTGAATCCATTCTGGGTTTAATGGAACTAAGCTGCTCGTCATGGGTATTGTCTAGACCAAAGCTTCCTAAATTGTGGGTCACAACCCTATATGGGGTTGCACAAATGAATGTGGGGGTTGTGAAAAATTTGGCAAAAGTAAATTTGATTTGTATATCTATTTTATATACCTATATACCTGGGGTCATGAAAAATTTGTCAGGCGAAAAGGGATCAAACTTTAAGAAGCCCTGGTCTAGAGGGTGAAGAAGCTCTTAATGGAATGCAAGGAGAATACTTTTTGTCCTAACAAAATCCCACAGTGACTCATCGTATTGGGAAAGAGTACAACAACTCTATGTACTGTGCAATAAAACCCTTTGTGGTTTTTCGCAAGGTTTTTTTTTTTTAAATACAGGGAAATGCACATTCCTGCCCATTTGGATAACCAATTAGAAGCAGGGCGCATTCCAGAAGTCAAAATGTGATTGCTCTGATGTGCATGGGCAGCAGGCTTGCCAGTGAGAAAGTGAACATAACTACCATTATTTATTTTCGCGGTAGCAATCATGAGCAATTTCAGAGCAGTAACATAACAAAAACAGTTTTTTAAGCAAAAAATCACACTTCTGTGTGTTGGATTTCATGAGAAAAAAATCTGTAGCACAGGGAGGGTCACAAGGAGGGCAGCAATTTTTGGAGAATAATTCTGAATAATTCACTCATGGCCACCAACTTTATTTGCAGGCATTTTCCATGTGAAGTTCAAACATGGATAACTTTCTATATTAGTGATCTTGACAAAAAATCATGGAGACAAAAGAATGCTGCTGCAATTGTGAGTTAATGTGCAGAAATGAACATTATATCTCTTTGAATAGATGACCCCCTAGTTTGTGGATAGGATTCAGCACTTTGAATAACTCTTGTAAAGTAGGGGCTAAAATCTGGAGTGGATTCACTGTCCCATGAAAATGGAAGCCACCAGACATCACTGTTCAGTTATTTTCTCTTGCAATGCAATTCTCACAAGAAAGCTCTGTTGAATTCAGTAAGACTTAGGACTTTATCAGACTATCACTTTAAAGCATTCTTTAGTTGGCATAAAAAAAATTATTTTTATGCCAGCAAAAGAACATCCCCCCCCCCCGCACTTACCACTAATCCTGCCAAAGGCAACTCCAGCAGTGAAAGATGAAGTGAACAAAGCCATTCACTTCCTACTTTGAAATCCTGCAAAATATTGCAAGACTTCAGCACGTGGAAAATTTAAAAAAAAAAAAAAAAACTAAAAAGGTTTTTAAAAGCACAAAAAAACACACTTTAAAACTACAAACAACACAGGGAGGGTCATAAAAAGTGTGTCATTTACCTGGATGTCACAGTGTCACCCGGAAGTGTTCGTGCTGGACTGGCCACTGACCAGGTAAGTACAGGGGGGGAAGGGCACGAGGTTCCACACACCGGCTATGTAGGCAAAAAAATGGCAGGGGGGATCCATTGATGGTTTAAGCCATCAATTAAAAAGTATGGGTTTTGGCAGGGACATAACCGCGAAAGGGAAACATCGTCTGATATGTGCTCCCTTTTGCATTTATGTGATGTCGTTATGGCACCGTATTTGATGCATCTGATAAAGTCCTTAGATAAGTGTGCATAGGACTGTAACCTTAGAAAGGTCTTTCCAATCTAGAGGGGGACCCTGCATGCTTACTTGCAAGTAAAAGAAAAGTACAGCATTTTGTACAATTGATGTAGCACCCTCAGTTTGCAAATTGCTGCACAGTCTCTCCGGTTATTATTCTTTGTATCAGTGGAAGGCATTCAGCACTACTTGGTAACAGGCCCAGATGCAAGCTCTCATTATCTATTCTACAAATAGAATTGGTTGTAATGTAAATTATAGAAGAAATCTTTTGGTGGCTTAAAATTCTGCCACTTAAACTCCTGTGCTGCTTATCTGTCTTCCACCACCTACCTAAGGTTTTATCCAGTACTCCTGGCACTTGATTGTTCCTTGCATATAAATTTCAATCATACCCTAAGGGCACCACATTTTGTATAATAAGTTAGACTGTGAACAATTTAGCACAAGAACTGTCTAGCTCAAACAGTGAGAAAGACATTCTCTAATAAGAAAAGTACTACCCCTTGGGGGTACCACACATTACTAATGTACTAGTATAATAAGGTACTTGTAGTGACATTAAAATCTAGGGTGTATTCATGTTACCTTTTACCCCTGTGGAACTCCCTTCCATGCTCCAAGTTCAACCTCAAAGGACAAAATGCTGGTACCCAAACAGTCACCCATCATACTTTCTAATTTGGGCAACCAGTTAGGATTAAATTACATATTTTAGCAAACTAAACAGATAAATCTTGTTAAGCACAGACAGTTTTGATCTACAAGAGAAAAGCTTTAGGAGAAGAGGGATATGTATCTTGAAAGGTCAGGATGTTGAAATTCCCAAATTACTGTAAGTCTATTTAGTTCACGTAAACCTGTTCCATTTCCATGATTAATTGTTCCGGTATAAAATATGGGATCTAGTTTTGGATAGAATAAGTAGAGCTAAACGTAGGAAAATCATGGTGACAGGGAACCATGCTGGGAACTAAATAAGTAATTGCGCTTACACATATGCACACACAAACATGGGGGGTTTGCAACTAGGGGAGACACAGGCTTTCTTGATCCCCCATTCTCTCATTTGACCAGAAGTGACATTTTGAAAGTACTTTCCTCCACCCTAATGGCCAGTAACTGGAAAGTTTTTGTTTGTTTGTTTTTGAAGAAAAAAATGTTAAATTCTGAACCATCCAATTAAAAAATGGTGCATAACATGTGCACTTTTTTGCGGGGGGGAACCCTCTGTGAAACCAGTCTTGACAGACTCCACCCCTTCCCCATCACTAATCTTGGACAGAAACAGTGAAGAGTAGTGTTGTAGAGAAATGGGTGATGATCATTTTTCTGTGCATCTTTACTCTCAGAATAAGTACCACTAAGCTAAATGAGGCCTACTCCCTAGTAAGTGTGCAATGTATGTAAACTAGCCCAAGAGATCAACAGAAAACTGTGCAGCTTCAGGGACTAGCAGAGCACTGCTGCATATTTGAGATGCTCTGCTGTGTACAAGATGCTGACAACAATTTTTACCTCTGCATTCACCAGTATACTACAGCTGAGCTTCTTAAGCTATCTTAAGAAGCACTCTTCTAGAGGAAGAAGGGACAGAAGAGTTTTTTTCCAATGTATGAGGGACCAGCACCATATTTGTGCCCATTGCCACAAATATGTTTCATTCTTTCCTGGAAACTTGACAACTAGCAATGATCTGATCCATAGAACATCTCATGGACCATCATAATTTTTATTTATTTATTTATTTACTTATTTATTATTTGTACAATTTATATGCCTATTTTCTCCCAAAGCAGGACCCAAGGCTCACAAAACAATGAAAATCACAGTTAAAAACCAATTAAAAGCAATTAAAAGCATGCAAAGTTTTTAAAAATTAGAAACAAAGAAAAACAACATAAAAACACAGCCCAATAAAGCTCTGTGGGTGCAGTTATATATCAAATGCCTGCTTGAATAAAAACTTTTTTGTCTGCTGGCGAAATGAAAGCAGAGAGGTGATCAGCTTAGCTTCCCGCAGGAGGGTGTTCCAGAGTGTGGGAGCAGCCACAGAAGCTCACTTTGAGTAGTACTGTACTACAGTGGTCCCATCTATACGAGGAGGTGGAAATACGATCTCCTCCAAAGAAACAGTAATTCGCAGTGCTGCAACCTGTCTTAATGGTCAAAAGAGCCCCCCCAAAAAACTTGGTGTGTCCCCTAACCAAGATAGTGGCCATGAGTAATTTACTCACCATTTAAATCAGTTGTTGCCAAAAAATTTTTAAACAAACTGTTTACCATGGTGCACAGAAGCCATACTTCATATTTACAAAAGAAAAAATAAGACAAGAGAGAGAAAGATTGCCATTTTATCTCCTTACCGATATCTTGCTTAGCCAAAAATCTGACATGGCAGCAGCAGGTACTCTCCCAGTTTGCTAGCCCCACCCCCATGCTCATCCAACCAATCAGCTTACGCTGCCTCGTTGCAGCAACACGAATGTGACTGTCCTAACCACTGCACATTTGCATGCCCTACAGAGCTTTTTAAAAACTCCAAGAAAATCTCTGAAAGCTTCCCTTTGGAGCATTACGGTGGATTTGGCTGCCCCCTTCTGAATGAGATCTATTGATGCAAATGTCCATTTAGATAGATCACCTTCCATGCAGTTGCCATTTGGATTATTTTCACCGTTTGGACATGACTAGTGTTTCAGAAACAGGCCTCTAGTTTGCCCAGGAGGTAGCCTCATTGAATTTGTAAAATGAATTAGTTCTGAATAGACCTGCATATGATGGTACTCTAATAGAAACTGTTTATGTGATTGACAGGGAAATAAAACCAAAACACAGAAATATGCTTGGTTTTGTTAAATATTGAGCAGAATCCACAACTGTATTGATTGCCAAATAACATATATTCATCAGTATACTTGCAGCAGAGAAATCTCTCTGTGTACTTTATTTCTTGATCTTCAGAGATGTTGCATTGTTGAGAATCAATTATTTGCCTTGGCTTTACCTTTCAAAATAAAATAAAGCTATGAGATGAAAATATTCCTTTTAATTGCTGCAAATGTTTTAAAAAGGGGTGCTTGTGGGAAATGCTTGTTTTAGAGATTCTTGACAATTATTGTATGTAATTCAAAAATATAGCTAAAATTATTCCTTTGTTGTGAATGAATGAAGTGTTTTTCTTCCAATTCTGTCATATTCAATTTCCTTCCATTACAGCAACACCCTCAAAAATAAAAAAGTCAATTTCATTGGCTGCAGTTTTATATGAAAATTAATCCCAACTGAGATTTTGTAATTAAGTTCTCACATATAAAGCCACATCCAGAGAATGGTCTATGTCTGTGAAATGTTCATTGAACCTGAATTGAAAAGTTAATTCAGAATGAAAAAGGATGAAATTATACATGTTCATTAGGGGTGAGAAGAAGCAAATTTTCTATTTCTTCAGTAACCTTTGTTGTGGAGCTTGCTATGGTTTGATATGTGCTGAGTACTTACTCGGATGAGTAGGACACGGCGCCCTTAAGACCCATTAAGTAGGAGAATCCAGTCCATAGCAAGGTGTACAATATTCTGTGCAAAACTGTGTACTTATAAAACATATCACTATTTAATGACAAATGAACTTATAACATGCATTCTTCTTTGTAGAAATTTTTAATGGCAACCATTTAGAGTCCTTAAAACAGAGTATAAAATGATTCCTGAAGCTGGAAGTGGGAAGAATTGAATTAAAAGATGTCACTCAACAATTCAGCTAGCTTGCTCTGTCACTCTTGCACATGTCTTGTGGTATGCAAATGCACCATGAAGTTCAGCAGTGGCAATCCAGATGGCACTGATCACTTCAGATTTATGCAAAGCTATAGTTGAAGAAAAATCTTTATTACTTGTCAGAAACTAGCTATTTGGCACTGATAGTTCAATTAAGTATCCAAACTTTCATTATAGTATTTTTATACATTTAAATCTAACAATCCCACATTATATATACTTTACATTTACACTAGTTTCACTTGGCTTTGCACACACAGTAAGGCTTTGTAATATGGCAAAGTGGTTTGTGACACATAAAAATAAATTATATTTGAATTATAATGATATAATCTGTGAATATTATATCTCAGGAGTTCAGAGAATATAATAGCAAATATTGTAGAATTATAGGTTTTTTGTGGGGGGTTTCCGGGCTGTGAAGCCGTGTTCTAAGAGTTTGTTCCTGACATTTTGCCTGCATCTGTGGCCGGCATTTTCAGAGAATGGTGGTGTGTGGGTTTGTGGGGTTTCTATACTGTGAGTCCCTGTTGAAGAGGATTAGCCTGTAAATTTGTGTATTCAGTTGTAGGATGTTCAGTTCATAGGGTGGGAGGATCTGTGAGGAGAACCTCCTCAAACCTGTCCATGATGGCTTGGATGAGGATTAGACTGTATACACTTATAGTACTAGACAATGAAAGAAGGAACTGCACACTACCACTTTCACCAGTTTGCGCAATTTAAGCGTCAGGTGATACTATTATCAGCCACTAAGGGGTCCTCCAGATGAGGCAAGTGTGTGTGTGTTTTAAATACCCAAATGACATTTCTGTTGTCCTATTGGACTATTCTCTGACAATTCCCAGCACCAGCTGGAACATTTTTCCTACTGTCCAGTGGGTTTCTTTTTAATTCTAATACATTCCCCTTCTCTTTTGTTCCTTTCTTGATTTAAAAAAACCTATAGTATTATAGCAGTACCGTATATCTCATCAGTGAAATGTTACTTTTGTACTCTCTCTCTTTCTTTCTCTGTAATTCAAAGGTGAGAAAATTTGCCCCTCAAACTACAGGACTGCCTCAGCAAACCATGCCTGGGTGTAGACCCAAGCAATCACTGCCAACATCCCCCCAAAAGAAAAGAATGAGTGGACATGGAGGCAGGGCCAGTTTAAGGAATTTTGGGGGCCCTGCAGTGCTTTATTTAGGGGGGGGCATATGTTTATCTCAGGTCAATGTATCTCAGGTCAATGTAACCTAACCTATTCACAGTACAGGATGTGTACTATTCACAGTACCGTACACTCCCTCGGAGCATGGTGGGGTCTCCTTCCTTGGAGGTCTTTAAACAGAGGCTGGATGGCCATCTGTCAGGGATGCTTTGATTGTGATTTCCTGTGTGGCAGGAAATCCCCCTGCCAGCACCCTTCTCAAGGTCTGGTTGCATTGTTCCTTTTCCAGCATTCTCTAGCCCAGTGGTTCTTAACCTGGGGCCCTCAATGTCCTCACAGGGGGTCCTCAAAGGCTTGAAGGCTGCTTGGCTCACATCCTCCCTATAGTGAGCAGCCACGTGACAGGAACCAAGGCAAAGGCTGGCTGGCTGGCTGGCTTGGCCTGCACATTGCCATTCAATCCACTCCAGCCACAAACTTGCAGGAAGATGCTAGAGCACCTCTGAGGGAAAGTTTAATGGATGGTGTAATTGTATTGTTGTTGTTGTTAGCTATTATTATTCGCTATTATTGTTAATATTATTAGGGTTTTAAATCTTGAGTTAAGTCTTGGGACAATAAAATATATTTAAAGGGGGTCCCTGGTAAAGAAAAGGTTAAGAACCACTGCTCTAGCCAAAGGCTCTCACATAACACTAATGGGATACTGGTATGTCTTAGTGACAACAATAAAACCATTGTTCCCAGTAATACTACTCCAATTTTTTATTTATATTCTTTATATTTTTCTGTTAAAAGAGCTGGGGTGTTGTAGAAGTTTCAGCATTGCACTATGACAGGGTTTGAATCCTTACTCAGCCATGAATACCCACTGGGTTACCTTGGGCAAGTCACACTCTCTCAGCCTCAAAGGAAGTCAAAATCACACCCCCTTTGAACAAACCTTGCCTAGAAAACCCCATGGTAGGTTCGCCTTAGTCAGAAATGACTTGAAGGCACATGGGCAAACACACAAATTCCTTTTGCAGGTTGAACTCAGTTGGCAGCAAGGGGAGGAAGCTGAAAACAAAGGAGGAAAGGGAGGGAGGGGAGAGAAACCAGGACATGTTAAGAGCAGCTGGAAAGATGGGATGGAGGGGAATCTTTGTGGAAGGAAGGAAAGGGAAGAAAGAATCATAGAATCATAGAATTGTAGAGTTGGAAGAGACCACGAGGGCCATCCAGTCCAACCCCCTGCCATGCAGGAAATCTTGATCAAAGCATCCCCGACAGATGGCAATCCAGCCTCTGTTTAAAGACCTCCAAGGAAGGAGACCCCACCACGCTCCGAGGGAGTGTGTTCCACTGCCGAACAGCTCTTACTGTCAAAAAGTTCCTCCTAGTTTTGAGGTGGAACCTCTGTTCCTGGAGCTTGCATCCATTGCTCCATGTTCCAGTCTCTGGAGCAGCAGAAAACAACCCTGCTCCATCCTCAGCCTGACACCCCTTCAAATACTTAAACAGGGCTATCATATCGCCTCTTAACCATCTTTTTTCCAGGCTAAACATACCCAGCTCCCTAAGTCTCTCCTCATAAGGCATCGTTTCCAGACCTTTTAGCATTTTAGTTGCCCTTCTCTGGACATGCTCCAATTTGTCAATATCCTTTTTGAATTGTGGTGCCCAGAACTGGACACAGTATTCTAGGTGAGGTCTGACCAAGGCAGAATAGAGCGGCACTATTATTTCCCTTGATCTAGATACTATACTTCTATTGATGCAGCCCAAAATCGCATTGGCTTTTTTAGCTGCCACATCACACTGTTGACTCATGTTCAACTTGTGGTCTACTAGGACTCCTAGATCCCTTTCGCACGTAGTCTCGTTGAGCCACGTCTCTCCCATCCTATATCTATGCATTTCATTTTCTCAAGAAAGAAAGAAAGAAAACAAGCAAGCAAGCAAGCAGGGGAAAAAGAGAGGGAAAGAGATGCCCCTCACACTTTCTCTCACACGCACACACAGTCACCCCTCTCCGACACACACCTGGCTGGCTTGCCTTTTGACGATGATCCTGGGAGGAGGAGGAGAGGGAGCAGCAAACTCCCTCTAGCTTCAGCCACACCGAGGGCAGCTCGTTCTTTCTCTTTCTCTTTCTAGTTTGGGAGACGGTGTGTTTTTTTAAAGGAAGAGGGCGGGGGGCCCTGGCTATGTGAGGCCCCCCACAGATGCTGATTTGGCGGTATGGTTAAGCCAGCCCTGCATGGAGGCAACAATAGCTGGCAAAACCCAAGGAGCTGTATCATGAGAAACTATGCTTCTTTGGACTAATCTGAAAGAGTCTGATGGGCCAAAATAGAACTCCTTACTGGTTGTCTCAAGATGTAACTTAAGTAACTTAAGAATGCAGATAGCACAAGACCAGATCCCGCATGTATTTTAAAAGCTAAATTCTGTTTTACTTTGTTTTAATCTGTACTATGAGCTGCCTTGAGTCCCATATTGGGAAAAGGCAGGATAAAAATAAAATAAAATAAAAGTCATCCTTTTCTTCTCTCCATTTACCTGGCTTGACCTCTGCCAACTGCTGTTGGCCTCCACAGCCTGCAGTTAAAACATGCAGGTTTCCATCATAGGACCTGACCTTCAGTGCTTCACCTGTTGCATTCTCCCAGTCATGTCTAATCAATTTGTGGGTTTATGCTCTTGAAAATAGTTGCATTTACTAGGTGAGACATGCTTACTATTAAGTTATCCTTGCAGATTATGGCAGCATATGCTATACACTTTGGGTTTTTTCTTCTTTTTCCCCTCTTTTTCCCCATTGTGAGTGACAGCTTGCATACATTTGCCGCACAATTCATTTTTCCCAACAAACATCTGAATTGTATGCATTAGCTGAAAGGCAGCCAAAACATCTGAAAGGGTTCATTGTCTGCAAACTAATATTGTGCCGATACAAACTGAGCTCGGCACCCAAACAACTGTATATTAAACCTTTTCCCAACATCTTGGCTATTCAAGCCTGTATGGGCAAATATATGTTGTAGCATACATACATTGATAAGAGCACAAAGAAAATTTCTATTTCTGTTAATGTCAGCGTCCTTGTATAGTTGTTGAAGAGCTAGTTGTTCAACCCCCCCCCCCTTACAGGATACATAAAATTAGTATATTAGGAGCCAGTTCAAAAATGCTCTGGGAAATGTTCATGGGATTGTCGAATTATCTGTTCAAAGAGCTACCCATTCAAATTGGATAGGAGGAGAATTCTTTATTACACTTTGAAAAAGTCAGAACAAAATAGATACTATACATAGAAAAGATATATCCCTATAACCCATTCATTGCATCTTAATAAAAGAAAAGACAGAATAGCCGTGATAAAGTCCAGCCTCTGGGAGGAAAGAAATGAAAAGGCTAAAGCAAAAGAGAGGAAAAGAAAAGGCATCAAACCAGATTTAGAAACAAAAGAGGAAGAAGTGTTATGCAACACCTTGAGGTTGTAATCTTATGAGCACTTTCCTGGGAAGAAGCACCAATGGGCTTACTTCTGAGTAGACATGCATAGGATTATACTGAAAATAAGTAGTAACATGCAGGGAAGGGATCTTTGCTCTTGCTATATTTTCCTGTATCACAGGAAAAACACCATTTTCTTACATCTATTTTGTCCTGTGTGCCTTTCCTTCAAAGGCTATGCATTAGTCTCCATCTATGATAGGAAGCTAGATAATAGATAATTATCTGTAAATGGCTGCTTTGGTGCAAATGGCATCTCTAAAAGTCTAAGTTCAACTCCTATTCTTATTTTTTTCCCTTTCATAAAACAAAAGAGGGTAGGCAGAGATTGGGCTAAACCCAAACATCACTGTTTCAGACCCAAACTAATGAAATGCTAATGTGCACAAATGAATATTGAAAGAACCAGGGCCCGTTGCTTTGAAATGAATTCTCTCCCTCCCATTGTCCTTTCAAAATGGAAGATTAAAACCTGTACGGCAATGTTTACTGTGTTTAATTTTCAATTGTTTCTTTGATGTAACAGATAGAAAGGTTTGCACCTGTGAAGTAAAAAGGCTTTGAACAGATTGCAAACATTCTGCAAACACTTCATCAGAAATTTTAGTTGTCAGCCTCCCCTTGCACAAGGGAGCCTTGATGATATCTTTGTGAGCCTTTGACTCCTTTTGATTAATAAATGCAAACAAATTTCTCTCCATAACCTCTGTTGCAATCTATGCATGACAATTAGAGACAACCTCTGGTGAGGGAGGCACTGATGTCTGTTCCCTCTTCTTCTGCCACAGAATAAATACTTGATGTTTAATGGTTTTTGACAATTAGAGAATGAAGTCTTTTGTAGCCAGGCAGTCCTGGCTTCTGCTCATTACTCTGTTTTTCAGCAACATAGCATTGACGTTTTCTGTAATATTAATACTCATCCAGGAGAAGAATACTTTCTTTTGGAAGTCTGGTGTCCTTCTATCGAAAACTGCAGCAGAAATATAATTGTCTTTCTCATATCATTTTACATAAGGAAATAACAAAAAAATAAAACCTTCATAGGAATCTCTGAGCAATGTCAGTAGGAGGGATGGGTAGGTGAGCTTGCTCAAGGTGTCTTCAACAGGCTCCATCCCAAGGCCCTTCACCACCTCCGTTTGACCCGGTGTCACCACTACCTACTTGCTTGCCCACTTAGTTCACCCCTGGGGCCACATGCAGCTCCCATGTTTTTCTGGCTCCTGACTGCATTTTTTCTGAGTGTTTTTTTTTAAGGGATGAATTCCCTTTACTGAAACATCCAGGAGTGGCAATTTATGATTTAACAATATGTCACAGAGTCACTCTGCACTGTTTAGCAGAAGCAGTCTGCCATCCACTTGCAGTTTTATGTTTGATTTGAGGGGTGGGTGAGTAGTCTGTGCAATAACTGGAGGAGTCCCAGCAATATAAAATCGGCCTTTGATCCACCCTTGCTCTAAATTTAGCCAGCCACTACCCAGAAGGAACACAAATTTTTGCAGCAGCCTCCTCCTCCTCCTCCTCCTCCTTCTTTGCCAACCTGGCAAGGGCAGGTGAAAAGCTTTAGAAGAAAATTAGAAGCACATTACTAGGAGGCTCTCAAGAAGAGCACAAGAGCTTGGGAAAGTTGCTTTTTTGGCTACCATTTCCATTTTAGAGGATGATCATGTCTTGCAGGAGCTGCAGAACCTCAGAAATACAAATTTCAGGGGGGAAAACCTCATTCACCATCAGTGGTCCTTCTTAGATAGGGTGGCAGCTGGTGATGCATAGGTGTGGTATTTGGGTGCATGGATACAGTGGTGACACATCATTTGAACTCTTTATGGATGTATAAATCATCACATCGTGCAACATACTTGCATACTTTAGCTGTATGTTTGTGACGTGGCAAAACACTCAATGACACTACACCACAGTTGACTTAGACAAGAACTCAAGGTCAACAAACAAGAATATTCTGTGTGCCACAGTGACTTTCTCTTCTTGCTCCCCTCGAGTTTCTACTTATGGTTCATCTGTTTATCCAAGTGGTCTGTCATGAGTGTGTATGTCACTGCTCATCCCTATATGTTGCAGGGTTGTTACAGGGAAGAGGTGCACAAAAAGCTTATGGGGGAAAGCAGCATATCATAAAAAGAGAATTACTCAAGTTGGAGAAGAAAGGATAAGCAGATCATAAAAAGAGAATTACTCAAGTTGGAGAAGAAAGGATAAGCAGATCAGCCAGTTGCAAGCAGAGAAATATTGGGAATGTACTCTTCATCTTCTTCACTTGTAGCACCGCTACTGTGAGTTTAGACAGGGAGCAGCCTGACTGATGTACTAGTTTTGTTGGAGTGAGAGAAGAGAGTAAATATGCTCAGTAACATCTTGTATAGTGCAATGCCTCCCTCCCCTGAGATATATGGGGTAAAGCAGGTTGTTCTTGGGCAGGTTAAAGGAAATGTAACTGTCTCTCATGCTGCCCCTGAAGGCCACATTAGATCTGCATACCCTCCAACATTTTGCAGATGAAAACTGGGGCATGCATCCAAGCAACATCAAAGTGTGGTCAAGATGGCAAAAGTTAGGAGCAGCAGTTTCCTTTGGCTGGAGTTTACTGGAAGGGGCATATTCTGCCCCCTCCTCTCCTCTCCCTCCTGCTGAGTTCACTGAGTGCAACCTCTTTTTCAGTTTGGAGTCAGTTTGCAGCATCTGAAGTAATCTGAGGAGAAGGGGGAAAGTGGAAGAAGAAAAGAGAAACTGGGATATTTAAAAAACAACTGAAATAGTGGGATGACAGAGGATTAATTGGGACTGTGCCTGTCAAATAGGGAGAGTTGATTGATGACCAACCATGAAAAAACGAGACTAGACACAAGTAAATGGGTTGAATAAGGGCCACTTTATTGACCTATACCCCATTTTTTTATATAATTTCTTTTTATTATGTAGAATAGTAAAATACATTGAACATATCCATTTTGTGGGTACAGGTCACCACAAAATGACATACACAGATAACGTTTTATACATATATTAGAAAAACGAAAATAGAACCAAAAAAAAAGAGAAAATAAAAATTTTGTGTTGTTACACATGTAGAGTATATACTTTCCTGGTTGTGAGGTTTAATTTGATCATGCTTGACTTTACTTAACACACTTGTACAGTGATCTATGAGGAGGTATACCTATATCCCATTTAATTGAGTTTGGGCCTGGGAATAAGCAAAGCATGTGGGGAGCAACCTGATGAGGGTCCAGCTGAGGCCCAGGTGGCGACCTGTGACCAGCCTCCCCAGCCTTTCCTTGGGCAAAGCACCAGACTCTGAGGGCAATCAAAAACCATTGGTTGCTGTTGTACAGTCATTTACTAGAAGACAAACCCAGGGGCTCCTCCCAAGTCCCAAGACTTTATAAGAGAGAGTAAATCCCCAGGTCGGCCCCAAGGGCAGACTCCTTTACAGTCAGGGGAGTACAAAAGTATGGATCTGATGTCCATTATATATCTGTGTTTAACATACAGTATTTTTTTTCAAAAATGCAACTCAACAGAGGAGATTAGTGATGGTAAGGAATACAGTAGGACCCCCATATCTGCTGATTCATTATCCACTGATTTAGTTATCCTCAGGACACAAAATAGCACACCTACCATAGAGTCTTCCTAGAGAATGCCTAGTGAGGCATCCTTGCTAGATGATTTCTAGGTCCTCCAAGGCAACTCTACAGCATTTTAAACTGGACATCCCATTATTTTTAATGGTGTTCACTGTTATCCGCAGTTTTCGGTATCCACGGGGCCCCCTGGAACCAATCTCCTGCATATACGGGGGTTCTACTGTATCAAAATTACAGCAAGTGAAGGAGTAATCTCTTCCTCCCTTTCCCCTTGGGAGAACTCATCACCTGAAGTTACTGTTTGCCTTGGGAAGAAATTCCCCACTAGTGTCAATGGCAGTGGCGGTGAGGCTCTTAATGTAATCAGCAGCTTCAGAGGACAAGAAAGGTTTCAGGTTATCCATGTTGGCCATACAGCAAAAAAAAAAAAAAAAAAAATAAAAAAAAAATCCCAAATTCATCCTGTGATGATACCTTTAGTGGCCCAACCATAAAGTATACAATATATCACCATAGTTTTCGAAGCTCCACCAGCTTCTTATTCAGGTAACAGATAGTTGGTAACAAGCATGCACGGGATAGGGTGTGATGTTGCAGTCATAACTTCTACATTTTAGGTTGTGATGATATAGGAAGTGTGTATAAACATTAAATGAAGGTGCCACTGCAAGATGGATCTCAGAGAACAGGTTTTCCATAACACCAAACCTAGGGATTATATGGTTAAATCCCCCACATACAAACAGACACTGGCTGCAATTCCAGTTTAGCAGCCTCCTTCCACCCCTACTCTCACCACTGCTTGCATTTTTAATATTGCATTTTAAATGTGGAATGCATTTTATCTTTGTGACTTTCTTAGCCCTTTCTTGGCCAGTGAGCAATTGCAGTCCCTCCAGTTGTCATTTCTTCAGGCCAGATGCTCTCTGCTGCTAGACCTGACTTCGTGTTTTCCTTTCTTTGGAATGCTCCACATCATCACTGCTCTAAAGCAGTGGAGCTTACTTTTTAGCAACATCAGATATTTCCTTTCTGACTAATAGTTGTTCATTCCTACAAGTCATTTTCAGCAGCACGAAACCATTATGACATCAACAGTTTCCGTTTGATGGTTTAATGATTCATTCAGTGTTGTGGTTAGATGCAGTGATTACATCTTCTTTTTATATGAGTCTGCAGCTTCCCTTCAGTGGATTCACCTGATTGTCTAGGATTGTTTTGTCGATTCTTTCCCAAAGGAAAATGTTGCCTCCAGTACAACTATGCACAGGATCTGCTATCCTTCCATCTCCTCTGAGGAATATGTCAATAGTTTTCCAATTTATTTAGCAGCCATATTACAGAACACATATGAACATTCAAAAACATGCTTTACACAGATCCCAGATCATTTATGTTGCTCCCTTAAACGTGATTGCTTTGTGGTTGTCTTTATTCTTTAAGAAATATCCACAGTACAAAGCAGCAAAATGCAGCAATTGGACTGACTTCATGTATAAGTCTACAAGGACACATAAATATGTACAAACACATGGACATGTGCGTGCACACACACACACACACACACACACAAATGCATATATTTTTGGTATTTAGTTTCTCTCTGAAAAATGACAGCCTTGGCATTGCAGCCCAATCTTCATCACCGTTTTAAAACTGACAGCTTCTATAATTCAAATTTACTGCTGTTATTTAAAAAAAAAAAACAAGTAATGAAGTTGTAAGTGCAGCATTTCTTTCATTACCTATTCATTAAAGATATGACATGAAAACAGAGTTACCATGGAAATAGCACTGTGAATTCTAAGTACATAATAAGAATTTCATTGTTTACACTACTGCACAGATAACTGATGGGTGTTATTGTAGCTGGTAAAGTCTTATTTAGCCTCACAGATGCTAGAGGAGGGAGGGGAAAGGTTATGCAATTGGTCTTCTGCTAAGTGATTGAACACAAGCAGACCTCTTTAAAATCATCAGTGCAAAAGAGTTTTATGATGAAAAAGACTGAATGTGTTTCAAGCTTGATGTCTTCAAGTATCATTTGGCACTGAATATTTAAACGTTCGAGATATAGCCCACTTCACAAGTTCCTAATATCTCTGCTAGAGAGGCAGTGTGTATGCATCCAGTATCTATACGAATTAGCATACATAAATGTAATTTTTTAAAAAAGAATTCTATGTAAACTGAAAACAATGCAATTTAATTTGTGCAAATGTGTCAGGTTTAATTAATGACAGTGTCAGCAGCTTTAGAGAAGCAAGCAAAGGTGTGAGAAGGTTTATTTTAACATGTGACACTAAACGTGTTGCTTGTATCAAGATCAGATTGTTTAAAAATAAATTAAAGCCATGCAAGGGGAGTGATATAGTTTAATTCCTCCCTCCTTTGTTCACCTCCCCTTGCTGACCCAACCCTTGAAGCTGCAAAGAGCAACAAAATACATAGCTCCCATTGGCACTAATGGGTGTTTTTTTTTAATCACTCTTTTGCAGTCAAGGGGGCAGTTTTTCTTTGCCTGGGTTCTCAGGAAAGGAGAATGGGCTGAACCTCTCCTCTCTGCAAACCCTATCTAAATCACCCCATCTTTGCACATTTTAAAAAAGGTTCTATCCTTAATGTCTCAGCAAGCACTGTGTTTAACATCACGTGAGGTTAGGCCTTGAGACTGAGCATACATTTCTATTGTGGGTTTTAGTGCTCAAACATTCCATTTTACATTTAATACCTGGGCAGCAGAAGTGAGCCACTGTGGCCTCCAGCTCCTAACATAGCCAATGGTGAGGAATTGAAGACAAACAACAGTTGTTCATTCCTGTTGTTAGGTAATCATGTAGGGCAGAAGTGGACAAAATGTGACTTCCACTCACTTCCTGTTGTTAAAACAAAAGGCATCCCCTGGAAAATGGCTAGAGAGGACATATTTTCTAGAAAGACTCTATGGTAGGTATGCTATTTTGCGTCCCGTAGATAATTGAATCAGTGGATAATGAATCAGTGGATACAGGGGTCCTATTGTAAACCGGGGAGGGTCATAAAAAGATAAAAAGAGCATCACCTACCTGGATGTTGCGATCTCACCCAGAAGTGTTCTGGCCAGTCTGGCCATTTGCACTGTAATAACATGAAAAAAAGGTGCAAGGTTTCAAATGCTGGCAATGCCAGCAAAAAAATTGCCACAGCTTATCTATTGACAGGTTGGCCTGTCAATAAAATAGATCGGCTTATGGACAGTACATAAACGCAAAAGGGCAACATCATCTGATATGTGCACTCTTTCATGTTTATGTGGCATCGTTATGATGCCATATTTCGTATGTCTGATAAAGTCCTGTGTCTCTGTTGAAAAAGCTCAATCTGTTGCTACTGATTTCATATCCTTCTCAGCCTTCTTCCAAGAAGCTCAGGTTATCCTACCTTAGTTTTACCTTTACAATTACAACAATCACAAAATCCCATATCCTGCAATATTTCACAGATGGAAATTGGGACATGGATGAACAATCAACATCAGAGTGTGTTCAAGATGGTAAGAGTTATTAATGTGGAAAAGCACACAAACTATGGGAGGATGCAGGAGTTTGCTTTTCCTGAGGTTACTGGAAAGGGCAAGATTCTGCTCCTCCATCCTCTCCCTCCCTGCTGAGTTGAGTGCCACCTATGTTTTGAACATCTGTAGGATCCATAGCTATTTGACCATTGAGACTGCCATTTGCTTGTCTAGTTATGTCACTCCTGGATCATTGTAATAGCCTAATGGCAGATTTGCCTTCCTGCTCTCTTCTTCCTCTGGTTTTAATCCAGAACTGTGCTATCTGGGTTGTTTTAAATGTCCCTAAATATTCACGCATCTCATCTCCCCCAGTACCTGGCAGCTCAGTTAGCATGGTATGTACCATCTAAGGATCTAAGATCTGAAGGCAAAAGATTATTGTCTGTTCCACTGACACACACAGCCCTGTCAAGGGTGCAAGCTTTTTAACACCTGGTTCTGCATCTGTGGAACAGTCTTCCTTTGGACCTCCAGCTGGAGAAGGATCTCACACATTTTTGTAAGGGTTGAAGACCTTCCGCTTTCTTTCACTGGATTAAGCTGCTGAGTTGTGCCTGAGGTTACTGAAATGGGTAGTGGCTGGTGGGGTGTTGGGGATTTCATTTCATGGATATTTATAGTACCGTATTATGTTTTGTTGTCCTTGTCTTTTGTTGTATATGTTGATGTTCCACCCTTTGGTGAAAAGTGTTTTATAAATAAATGCCGTTGTTGTTGTTGCCATTATCAAATCTTTATCATTTACAAAACAGATTTCTGTCCTGTTGTTAGTAGTACATTGTAAAGAAAGTAGAAATAGCAGACAGCAGATGTGTTAGGTAAAAATAAAAAAGAATGTAAAAGAAAGCTTTGGATTGCTTTGCCCATTTGCAGTTGACATGTAGTACTCTCTTCATGTCAGTTAGTCTATCATCATCCAATGATAACAGTATTAAATCTGACTCCATGAATAATTTGATATATCTAGTGTCTGATAGGGAGAGCTATGAACTGCAGTTATTGCAGAGTGCATAGTAATGTAGAAGAGAATTAGAAAGGTATTCCCAAGGTGTTTCCAAGTATTTTACAGAGAAGTGAGTTAATAAATATTAGTGATTTAGAAACTAAGGAGGGGAAGGGAGTGGCCATCATATACTTCTCAATAATTTACAAAACACCTTGGAGATTAGAAGTAATTGTTCTGATAAAACAACAAGCTGGATATACCTCCTGCTCTTATCACAAAGAACCTTCTGGAAAGATTAAAAAGGATCATGACACAGCTGAGACTTGTTCAAGTGTTGTATTAGCATTTAATTGCCGTAAAAGCAATCATCTCCATTTAATAAGGTTAACAGTACAGTCATATGTGCATATTTACTTGGAAGTAAGTCCTGTGGAGTTCAATGTGTCTTACTGAAAGGTATGGGCATGGAATTACAACCAAAGCCTGATATATGTGACTTAAGTCTAGCCCCTAATCAGTGTGGTAATTGTGGTTTATATTTTTTTTATTGTGTGGAAACAGATGCATTGTCTCCAATTTTCTTTTCATGTACCCCTATTACTCATGGCCCAGTCAACTTTTAATGGGATTTCCAGGATGTTGACCTACCGTATATTCCGGCGTATAAGACGACTGGGCGTATAAGACCCCCCCCATTTTTAAGTTAAAATATAGAGTTTGGGATATACTTGCCGTATAAGATGACCCCCCCTTCTCTTATATGGCAAGTATATCCCAAACTCCCCCCTCCAGCCTCCTTTTATGCACTTTTGTGCACCAGTGGTTCTTAACCTGTGATCCATGGGGGTCTGTGAAGACTTGAAGGCTGCTTGGCCCACCTCCTCCCTGCAGTGACAGGAGCCAAGGCAAAGGTTGGCTGGTTGACTTCTCTCTTCCTCCAGGGCCTCTGAGGGAAGGTTGAATGGATGGTGTAATGGTATATTATTACTATTATTATTAGGGCTTTAAATCTTGAGTTAAGTCTTGAGGGACCCCAGCAACAAAAGATTTTCAAAGGTGGTCCTTGGTAAAGAAAAGGTGAAGAGCCCCTGCTCTACCCCATAGCCGCGCGGGGAGGGAGGGCTTCTCCGTGGCTGCCAGTCACGGAGGAGACCCCCCCACCCCGCGCAGATGAAGGAGAAGGGGGGAAGCCGCACGGGGTGGGGGGTGATCTTCTCCATGGCTGCCAGTCACGGAGGAGACCCCCCCAACCCTGCACAGCTGAAGGAGAAGGGGGGAAGCCGTGTGGGAAGGGAGGGCTTCTCCGTGGCTGCCAGTCACGGAGAAGCGTCTCCCGCCCCGCGCGGCTCCAGAGGCAGTGGGGGAAGCTGCCGCGTCTGGCTGGGTCAGGGGCGGCGCCGCTTCACTTTGCCTCACCCCCCACCCGATCTCCTGCATCTTCGCTCCATTTGCGAAGGGAGCAAAGAGGCAGGAGATTGGGTGGCCAGTGAGGCAAAGCGTGTACCCGGCGTATAAGACGACCCCTGACTTTGGAGTCTATTTTCCAGGCTTCAAACGTCATCTTATATGCCGGAATATACGGTATATCTTTGTGCATCCACAACACAGAGGATCATCTGAGGTCATAAAGAAATTAGTAACTCATAAATCTGCAATTCATTTTACAGATTCAACATGGAGAGTGAAATGGGCATAGGTAAGTAATGTCTGCCAGAGAATAATGTTAACCAACCAGACCTAATTGGTGGAGACACACAGATGTTTGATAATAATAAGAGATTTGCAGAGATTTATGCCCTGTTCCTGTGGCATGATCTGGGAGGTCCATGCCAAACACTTCTGGGTACAATTGGGACATCCAGGTAAGTGACAGCCTTTTTTGTACCCTCCCCTGTTTACTTGGTTTTTGTTTTTGTTTTTGTTTTTTACTGTGCTTAGGTGCCTGGTTTATTTATTTTATTTTATTTTATTTTTTGAGGCTTGGTTGTATTTTTATTTTTAAATTCCCCATGCGATGCCAGCCTCCCTGTAAGGTCCGTGTGGAACACTTCCAGTGGCGATCGGGACATCCAGGTAAGTGACAGCCTTTTTTGTACCCTCCCCTGTTTACTTGTTTGTTTGTTTTTAGTGTGTTTAGGTGTTTGGTTTAAGTTTTTGACATTTGGTTGTATTTTTATTTTTAAATTTACCACACGATGCTGGCCTCCCTGTAAGGTCCGTGCAGAACACTTCTGGTGGTGATCAGGACATCCGTAAGTGACAGCCTTTTTTGTATACTCCCCTGTTTACATGTGTGTGTGTGTGTGTGTGTGTTTAGGTGTTTTGTTTAACTTTTAGACATTTGTTTTTAATTTTATTTTTGTTTTTCCCACATGATTGTTCTCTCACAGGAATGGCCGGGATTTGGTCTCCAGGAAGTGAATAGAGCTCTGTGAGAGCTCCATTCACGCCTGGGCTGCCGGAGGGAAGGGGAGCAGTTTCTGTTCTGCTTGAAAGGTAGGTGTGTTGGGGAGAAAATTTAATCATGACAGGGATGGGAGCAGGGCAGGAATTAGAAGGCAAGATGGGGATGCTATATTTGTCCCCGTCTGATAATCTCCTAAAATGCATTAAAAGGAATTAATTTTTTGCTGAGTCTTGGATAGAGTAGGAACACAACTTAGACAAGGTTTTCATAAATGCAGTATTTGTATATTTACTGCCAGAACCAATTTATCTGTTTATTCCCTATACAAGTAATCACAACTACTATTTTATTGCTGCTTTTCAAAATGTCAGTAATATTTAAAATTTTGTTACTGGTTTAATCTTGGTTTGGTAGCTTCACCCCACACCCCATGCTCTTTCCATACTTTGTTGTTGTGTGCCTTCAAGACGTTCTGACTTATGGCAATCCTAAAGCAAACTTATCACTGGGATTTCTTGGCAAGATTTGTTCAAAGAAACTTTGCTATTGCCTTTCTCTGAGGCTGAGAAAATGTGACTTGCCCAAGATCACCCAGTGGGTTTTCATGTCCAAGCAGGGATTCAAACCCTGGTCTCCAGAATCATAGTGCAATGCTAAAACCACTACGCCATGCTGGCTTACCACACTACCCAGTAGGTAAAGGCTTGGGAACTATAAGTCCCGCTAAAAAGGAATGCCCGGACTGGCAGGGTGTGATGGGAATATGAGCTCTGTAGCATCTGGGAGGCCACCAGTTCCCTAGCTCTACAAGACAGTGTGGGTCAGTAAGTAAGTTTAAAAAACCAACCCTACCTATGTTAGTGTAGGCAGACAGGAAAAGCAAAGATGTTAACTTGTTGCAGTGAAAGGACATCATGAAGGATTCCATGATCTAGGGTGCTTTCCCCTTCTTTTCATAGTACAGATTACAGCCTGTGCTGTCACATTTCTGTCCCTGCTGAACCCTTATTTAGCAGCTTTTTATCAGACATGTAAGACAAAACCTACTTTTGTCTGAGGACTTTTTAACTAATAAATATTAGATCTTACAATTTGGACCTTCAGAATCATAGTGCACCTGCCATCTAGTGCTGAAATCAGATATATAGAGATGGGGGGGGAGAGATTAATACTTCATTGATTAAAATGAATTTATATGTGCACAAATGAACTGCCCCTTTAAAGAATTTAATTTATCTATACACACCCTACAGTCCAGAATGTTGGGTCTTTTATTTAGTGCTCTTACACTATAAGACTTACACTATAGCCATGAACGCATTCAAAACAGGATTTTATTAAGAGTATTATGACCAATTAGCAACAGATAGATTCATGTCTCAAAAAAATAAGACAAGGTTTTGGTAGGTCTAGTTTTGTCATAATGTCTTCCTTGACTGATGTACAGTTGTCCCTCCACATTGATGGATTTGGCATTCACGGTTTTAAGTATTCACGGTTTGAAAATATTCTTTAAAAAATAATAATCGGAAAAGCAAACTTTAATTTTGCCATCTTATATAAGTGACACCATTTTGCTATGCCATTGCATATCATGGGACTTGAGTATTCACAGATTTGGGTATTCACGGGGAGTCCTGGAACCAAACCCCAGCGAATGTGAAGGGACAATTGTATTTTAATTGCTACAGTACAGTATTCACTTTTTTTCTGTATTTCTCCATCTAAAGCAATGCTTCTCATTGAGGATGTTGAGGAAAAAGCATCTTTTCCCCTGATGTGTCAGCTACCAGTATTGTATTGTGCCCATTGGCTATAACAGTTTCATTCTTTCCCGGAAACTCTCCAGACAACCAGCTGATGGCTTATGAAGAGACACAGGTCCCTGGACTTTGTCTAACATTCATCTAGAGCAGTGGTTCTCAACCTGTGGGTCCCCAGATGTTGTTGGACTACAGTTCCCAGGAGCCCTCTGAGGTCTCACCTTGACAGCCAGGTGGTCCTCCCAATCATTAGTGAGGCTGTGAGTTCAAGTATTCATAGATTTTGGTATCCACAGGGGGTCCTGGAACCAAACCCCAGTGAATATGAAGGGACAACTGTACTTTAAATGGTAGTTCAGATCTGAGAGAACTGTACAAACTTTTCCTGCTCAGTAGCAGATTGTACCCTTGATGCCAGGCAACATTATATAGGGAGGACATTGTTGGATGACACCACTGAGAATGTCATCTCTTTGGTAACCACTCCACTTACTCTGATGTATTTATTCAGTATTTCTATCCTGACTTCTATCATGAGATCTCAGGACAGTAGTCAATTAAAACAATATACAGTAGGACCCCCATATCCATTGAGGATTGGTTTGGGGGGGGGGCTGTAGATACCAAAAACCATGGATAATAGCCAGCACCATTGAAAATAATGGGGCTTCTGGTTTAAAATACCATAGAGTTGCCTTGGAGGACCTAGAAAATGGCTAGAGGGGACACATTTTTCTAGGAAGACTCTATGGTAGGTATGCTGTTTTGTGTCCCGCGGATAATTGAATCAGTGGATAATGAATCAGTAGATACAGGGGTCCTACTGTAAACAGTTTAAATCAATTCCAGATAAGAACAACAGAAAAATTTAAATAGAATGAAAGCATATTCAGTAATAACCAGGTTAAAATAGCAGAAAAGGCTAAACCAATTAAAACCATGTATATGTACACTTTAAGAAGTAATAAGATTAGGCCCCAAAAGCTTCAACAAAAACCCATGTTTTAACTTGGTGCCTAAAAGAAGAGAATGTTGGTACCCCAAGGGGAGGAAATTCCATAAATGGGGGGCACAGCAAAAAAGGCCTCTCTCATGTCCCTGCATGGTGTATCATTCCCACTAGTGGCACATGGAGCAGGGCTCAAGGACCAGATCTCAGTTCTCAGGCAGGGATGTGCAGGGAGAGACACTTCTTCAAGCACTGAGTTCCTAAGATGTTTAAGACTCTGAATTTCATTACAAGCACCGTGAATTCAGCCTGGAAGCAAACTGACAGCCAGTGTAGGTCCTTTAAAACTGGTATTATCTGTACTTTATATGATGGTCAACAATTTTGTACTACCTGTAGCTTGTGAGCCATCTTCAAGGACAGCTCCACATAGAATAGTGCAATGGGGAAGTTAGCAGTGTATTTTTTTTTATTATTTAGTTAGTTATTTATACCCCGCTCTTCGGCCACAAGGCTATCAGAGCGGCTTACAAATTGTTTTAAGCAATAGCTATTTACACATCTATACTGCATTAAACAGTTTCCAATGTGTGTTAGCTAATTGCCCCCACAAGCTGGGTACTCAGTTTACCAACCTATGAAAGGATGGAAGGCTGAGTGAACCTTGGAGCCTGTTGGAATCGAACTTGCAACGTGGTGGCTTGCAGTACTTGCAGTACTGGCATTTAACCACTGCGCCACCAGGGCGCAGACAGGACTACTGTCTAAGTTATCCCTGTCTAGGGCTGCTGACATACTGCAGAAATAATGCAGTTTGACACCACTTTAACTATCATGGCTCCATCTTTGGAATCCTGGGATATTTAGTTTGTTGTGACACTGGAACTTTCTGACAGAGAAGGCTAAATCACTCACAAAACTTACAAATCCCAGGATCCCATAACATTGTGCCATGGCAGTCAAAGTGGTGTCAACCTGCATTATTTCTGCAGTGTGTCAACAGCCTAGGAAAGGCCATAGCTGTGATCCAAACGTGCCACCAAGCACTCCAAGCTACAGAGTCCATTTGGGCCTCCAGTAACATAGATTTAGAAGTATTCCCAAGCTATGTGTTCAGAGGGTATGTAAGCCCATCCAGGGCAGGTTTGTTTACCCAGTTCCTGGAACTGAACCACCAATTCACAGAGTCTTTGCCTTATTGAGAGGTTTATTGACCTTCATCCAGCCTCCTACAGCATCCAGGCACAGGTAAAGCACCTGTACTTCCTCAGCTGATTCCAACAATAAGAAGTAGAGTTGAATATCCTCAACATACTGATGGCACCCCACCCAAATCTCCCTTATAACCTAGCCCAATGGCTTCATATAGATATTGAACAGTATGGTAGACGAGACAGAATCCCACACCTTAAAAGTCATTAACCTGAATAGGAATCACCCAATGCTACTCTCTGGAACAGCCCCACAGATAGGAGGAGAACCATTGTAACATGGTGCCCCCTACTCCCACTTGAGCATGACAGAGAGTGCAGGCAGCAGCTAGCTACTACGATTAAGGAGCATTGCACCAATTATTTTTATTATAGGAACTCCATTAGAGATAGGAAAGCTCTCTAAGAGTATTAGGCTAGGCTAAGCTAGAATAGTAAAAGGACTGAGTTAGTTTTACTTTTGGTGCAATGAAAGAACAAAAAGGAGGTGGAGGGAAGCGGTGCAGAGATCTCTTAAGATCAGTCTAAGAGAGGTTAGGATAGGTGGATAAGATGTGAGGAGGTCACTGAAAGACATTAACCTTGTAACTGCTGCTCTCTCTCAGACACATTCAACTCTTTAAACACTGAACATTGTTGCATTTCCAACACCCCTTCTCAACAACATGTGTACAAGTTCACAAGATTCATTTTCTCTTGTAGAGGTTGGTACCAAGTCTCTGGGCAATGGTTTGGTAAGGACATCTGCAATCATGTCTTCTGTTGAGCAGTTTTCCAACTCAATCAGCCAATGTTCATATGCATCTTTTATGAAATTTTGTTTCAACATTCTTAAAATGGGGAGTGATTGTCTCTGTCTGAGACGTCTTTATGCATCCTTGGTTGTCTTCAAATATTTGTGTCAGCATAGTCTCTTCTTGTTTGTTTGTTTGTTTGTTTGATTGATTGATATCCTGCCTTTCTCCCAAGATGGGATTCAAGGCATCTCTTCTATTCCAAAATTCAACAGTAACATGTGTAGCCACTTTGTTTACATGTTTCTGAAGCTGAGACATTTTCAGCTTCAGTAAAGGGGGTTGCAACTATCTTTTGCTTCTGTGTACTCCAATCAATTATTCAATCTCCATTAAAAAAATAGATATCCACTTGTATATTTCTGGTCAGTGACATTGGCCAAGTCTGCATCCACATATCCTGTTAGCTTAGGAATGGTGATTGCTTGTAATTTCAGTTTTAGGTACGCAGTTCCTTTCAGGTATTTGGCTACTCTCTTCACTGTATTCTAATCACATTTCATTGGGAGTTAGTTTTTCTGCACAAAATCCTAACAACTGTTGATATAGCTGGTCTTGTCACTTTGCATATGTACGGAAGCTTCCCAATGACTTCTCAGTACTGACTGTTGTTTGGTAATGCTTCACTTCCTACAGTGTGTTTCCAGTAGCTGGCCTCCATAGGAGTGCTAACTGGATGTGCTTCAGTCAACTCAAGATGTTTTAGTAGTGCCAGTATCTTTTGCTTCTGTTTAAGAAGATAACTTCTATCTTCATCTCTTTCAATTTGTATTCCAAGATAATGAGTGACGCCTCCTGGTTGTTCTACTTCTTTGCTTAGAAGATCTATGATTTCATCACTGTCTTCTCTTTCTTCCCAACAAACAATCAAACCATCAACATAGGTCAAAATAAGTATCCATTTGTCTTTATATCTTGAGTATAAGCATGTATGAGCCTATCCTTGTCTCTTCTCTTCTAAATCTCCTCTCAAGGAGCATCTTATTCAGCTTTTCATTCCATGCTTTGGCCGTTTGTTTGACTCTGTAAGTGCTCTTCTGGAGTTTAAACACAAGTTGTTCATTGTGTTTATCTTCCAAGCCTGGAGGCTGTTCCTTTTAGATATCCTCTTCTATTTCTCCAGGTAGAAAAGCATTTTTTTCTTGCAGCTGCAATGCTCAGAAATGTTCTTATTGTAGTGTGTTTCACAACTGGTACAAATGTCTGGTCATACACTTCTCCAAATTCTTTTGAGTATCCTTTAGCAACTAGCCTTGCTTCGTACCTCTGGATTTTTCCTTCTGCATCATTCTTGATTTTGAAAATCCACTTGCATCCCACACCATTCCTTCCTTGTGGGAGTCTGTGAGTTTTGTTCTTGTGTAGGGATTCATTTTCTTCTTCTGCAGCTTTTCTCCATTTGTCCCTTTCATTTGCTGGCATCTTATCTAATTCAGCCCATGCAGATGTTACCTCTTCCAACTTTACAAGGTAGGAAAGATGTTTGGAAGGTTTTCCTTTCTTAGGTCATCTCAGTTGCATCTCTGCATCCCCTACTTGTGCACCAAGTACCTTGATTGTCTCACTGATGAACTTCAGTGTCACACTGGATTTTTCTTGTTTATCTTTTTCTGTACCTGGCCTCTCACTCTCATCAAAGTATACTGCTCTGGCTATAACAACCTTTTCATTATTTGGATGTAGGATTCTGTAGCCTTTACATCCTGGGGCATATCCCACAAATATACTCACTTCTGTTTTGTTGTCAAACTTGGTTCTCTTCTCTTTTGGTATAAATGCATAAGCCTTGAAGCCAAACACACTCAGGAGTCCCACACTTGGCCCTTATCCATTCCACAGCCCATAAGGTGTTACCTTTTGGGCTTTAGTTGGCAGTCCATTTTGCAGATAGTTTGCAGTGACAACTACCTTTCTCCAAACTCTTGCTGGCAATCCTGCATCAAGGATCATGCATCTTGCCATTTCCACCATAGTGTGATTTTTTTCCTTTCTGCCACCCCATTTTGCTCTGGGGTATATAGCACAAAAGTGTCATGTTTAATGCCTTGCTTTCTTAGGAAGTCCTCTATTATGCTTTCTGTCAATTCACCTCCATTATCTGTTCAAAGAATCTGTGGCTTTCTGTTAAATTTATTATTCATTGCTGCCGCATAATCTTCCAGCTTTTCTAATACTTGGCTCTTTTGTGGGGAGGGATTAAATAGGTGATTGCATATCTGCTATAATGATCAATGAAGGTCAACAAATATATATTCTCTTCAATTATTTTTGTTTTCATGGGCCCATAGACATCGCTGTGAAGGAATTCTAGAGGGTGCTCTTATTGTGCCGGGGAAGTGGAGGTCTGGTCCCTTTTGCCTGGACATAGCAAACATGCTTAATTGAACCACAGCAGTCTTTCACATATAAGTCTTTTGTTAAATTCTTTTTTACAAGTTCACTTATGGCATTAATATCTCTATCTCCCATCCTTCTATACCGCAGTGTTAAACAGTTCTCATCTTTTCATATTCAGTTTTATAATCAACAACATAAAGATCATTGCCTGCAGCAGCTACTTGCATGATAGGTTTTCCATCATAAGATACAATGCACTCTTCTCCTTTAAAATGGAGCCTTTCATGTTAGGGCTTTAACAGATATTAGACTGGACCCCAAGTCTAGTAAATATAAGACATTGCTAAGGGTAATTAACTTTGTGCTGCCCAATGGAGTTTTACAAAACAAATTAACAGTTCCTACACCTTCAGATTAAAGCATTGTTTTTTCTATCCCATACACATGGCCCTTAATATTTTCATTTATTCTGAGAAGAAGGCCTTGCTTCCAACCAAGTATGAATTCGCTGTACTGTCTAAATTTGATGTATTCCCATTTCCATTTAGTCAAGTCACTTTTAAAGCCAATTTTTCAATTCCAAAAGTCTCTCTATAGAAGTCATAATCTTTATCTTACTATGAACTTGCCTAGACAGACTATTTACTCTGGCTTCTCCATGTCTTGGAGCCCAGTGCTCTAAACAATGCGGGGCTCTTGTCCTGATTCACCCCCTGGTGTCATCAGCTTCCCTGGGGGGAAGTTGGAGTAAAGCCCTTTAAAATGTTTTATTTAAATACCCAGGAAAACTCACTTCATATGGGAAAATCCATATTGGGCCTGCACAGGAACCCAGGGACCATACCTGCATGCTGGTCTGCATTTGCTGGCCACCACTGAAGTCGCTCTGCAGCTGGGACGGGTGGGGCAGCACATGGTCAAGGCCCCCTGCATGGGACCAGCCTTGATCACATGCTGAGGGCCTCCTTCCTGGCTTCAAAGGGGGTGACATGTGACAGTGGGGAGGCGCCCTCTGGTACTGGCCAGCATGTCTGTGTGGACTTCATCCCATTTCATCTACTGGGGGGCATCTTGGGGGCAGAATATGCTGGTCAAGAAGCAGCGTATTCTTGCAGGTCTAGACAAGTCCTTTATTTCCTTCAGGGAAACCTGTTTGGCCTGCTTAAATCACATTCCTCTCCCCTTGTTGCTTCTATGTCTTGAGTCAGCTTGACTGTGACCTCTTTTTTCACAGCAGAAACATTTAACGCCTGGAAAGGGTTCCTGTTGTGATGCTGAAACTGTGTTTTGGCCCTTAAAACTGAATCTGTTACAGACAAGAAATCTGCCTTTTTCTTTTCAGATTTAGAATTTTCTTCTGCCAGTAACTTGTTCATTACACCGAGCAGTTGCCAATTTCCTGTCTGTGCTTTAAGAGCAGTCATCAGATTTTTGGTTTTTGGACAATCCCTTGAAAATGTATGCAGTGATTAATTTCTCATCTAACTCACTTTTAATAAACTTCAGTTGTTCGGTAATGTCCTTGACATTAGATACCGTAAGTATTCTCTAACAGTTCCACCAACTTCCATTCTTACTCAAATCAGTTGTTCTAGAAAAGGAAGATGCTCCTTAGCATCTGATTTCTGGTGCATCTTTTGATGAGATTCTAACACTGATTTAGCAAGATAGCACTCCCCCTATCTTCCCCCTAGATTTAGTTCATTAATCAGAGCAACTAAGGCCATTTCAGTATACCCTGGCCTGAAACCCGACTGAAATGGGTCCAGATAATCTGTTTCTTCCAAAAATGACTGAAGTTGTCCAGTCACCAAATGCTGAAGCATCTTGTCTGATTAGGAGATATTAGTGATGGGGTGGTAGTTTTCACATATTTCTGTGTCCAGGGAGGTTATCTTCAGGGGGGTGCATATCTGCCTCCTTCAAGGCAGTAGGCACTTCCCCCTGACATACCAATGCATTTACTATCCCTTAAACCCATCTGATAAATTCTCTCCCCCTAGAATATAACAGCCAAGATGGCCAAGCTTACATGCAATGGGAGAGACTATTTCAAGCATCTTGTCTACATTATCAGGCTGAAACAAATGAAACTGATCCTAGGAAAGCACTGAATAATTCCTCAGACTCTGCAATAACTGTGGCATCAAGTTAATGTAGACTGAACAAATATGAGGATGCCAGCCACAGATGCAGGCAAAACATAAAAAAGAAACTCTTCCAGAACATGGCCTCACAGCCTGGAAAAAACCCAAGGAAAATCTATGAACAAATATATCCTAAGACCACCTACCATTTCCAGAGCTTTGTTAATTATAGGTGGGTGAATGATGAGTATTACTTTCTCTTCTCTGATGATTCTTCTTTTTCTAAATGCTGCATTGGTTTCAAAAGAAGGAGAAAAAACAACAACATCCCCAGTCTGCTGTAGATTTGGGACACAGTCCGGAGGTCTTTCAGAGGAATGAAGGCATTAGATCCAATGGATATTCTATTCTACTCTGCAACTGTTCCAGAATGCCTTGTTTGCAGGCGACCAGCAGTAGATCTATGTCAGCATGGACAAACAGTACTCTTTTATAGATTTCCCTTGGTTTTTTTCTGGGCTGTGAGGCCGTGTTCTGGAATAGTTTCTTTCTGACGTTTCGCCTGCATCTGTGGCTGACATCCTCAGAGAATGGTTGTGTAGGTGTGTGTGTGTTTGGAGTTTATATGCTGTGAACCCCTGTTGGGGAGTATATGTAAATTTGTGTAATGGAATGGTTAGTTTCTGGGTATAGAAATGCAAGGCTCGTTAGTGTCTGTTTGGCTAATGGTTGGTTGATGGCCCATGATCTGCTGGAAATCCTCCTGTCCCTGGATGGAATTCTTTTGTAAGGACATTTTCAGACATCCCTTACCGCGCAAGCAGCCTCTGGAGCAGTAATGAGGCTGCTGCGCAGCAGGGGGTCCTTTTTGGATGACGCCGTCCCTCTTCTGGGATCATTCGTGGCACGTCCGTGAAGCTTTGGAAGCGGCTGCGCCATATTTTAAGCACAGGCAACTTCCGTGCTTAAAATATGGCGCGGCCGCTTCCAAAGCTTCACGGATGTGCCACGAATAATCCCAGAAGAGGGACGGCGGCGTCCAAAAAGGACCCCCTGCCGCACAGCAGCCTCGTTACTGCTCCAGAGGCTGCTTGCATGGTAAAGGATGTCTGAAAATGTCCTAAGTTGAGTTTTGATTCTATTATATTTCAAAACTGGGAGCCAGATTTTGTTTACTTTTAAGGTTTCTTCTTTCCTGTTGAAGTTGTCCAAGTGTTTGTGGATTTCAATAGCTTCTCTGTGTGTTCTGACATGATAGTTGTTGGCCTGGTCTAGAATTTCTGTGTTTTCAAATAGCATTTTGTGTCCAGGTTTGTTTATAACATGTTCTGCTACTGCTGATTTTTCTGGCTGGCCCAGTCTTCAGTGTCTCTCATGTTCCTTGATTCGTGTTTGTACACTATGTTTAGTGTTCCCTATGTAAACTTGTCCACAGCTGCATGGTATGTGGTAAACTCCTGCAGCTGTAAGAGGGTCTCTTTTGTCCTTCGCTGAGTGTAGCATTTCTTGGATTTATTTATTTATTTATTTGGTCTGTAGATTGCTTGGAGGTTATGTTTCCTCATCGGTTTCCCTATTCTGTCTGTGACTCCTTTGATGTATGGTAAAAATACCTTCCCTTTGGGTGGCTGTTTTTCTTCTTCATTCTTGCGTTTTTTTTCTGGGTCTGGCTACTCTTGTGATGTCTGATCTGGAGTAACCGTTACCCTGTAGGGCCCAGTTTAGGTGCCTCAGTTCATCCTCAAGGTAGTGGGGTTTGCAGATTCTTTTTGCACAGTCTACCAATGTTGTTATTGTTCTTCTTTTTTGTCCTGGGTGATGATTGGAGTTCTTGTTTAGGTATCTGTCCGTGTGGGGGGGTTTTCTATATACCTTGTGGCCTAAGCATTGGTTTGGTTTGTGGATGACTAGGACATCCAAGAATGGCAGTGTTCCTTCCTTTTCTTTTTGCATCATGAATTGGATATTTGAGTGGATGCTGTTCAGGTGGTTCAGGAATGAGACCAAATCTTCTTCTCCGTGGTTCCAAATGGTGAAAGTGTCATCCACATATCGGAACCATGTTGTTGGCTTTTTTGGTGCTGTTTCCAGGGCTTGCTTTTCAGAATGTTCCATGTAAAAGTTTGCTATCACTGGGCTCAGGGGGCTGTCCATGGCTACCCCATGTATCTGTTCAGAGAATTCGTTATCCCACTAGAAGTAGCTTGTGGTGAGGCAGTGTTTGAACAAGACTGTGATGTCCTCAGGAAATATTTGTTGTATGAGTGCCATGGTGTCCATTATGGGGACTTTGGTGAACAAGGAGACAACATCAAAACTGATCAGTCTGTCTCCAGGTTTCAGTTCAATGTTGTTGGTTTTTTCTATAAAGTGAGTTGAGTCTTTGATGTAGTGAGGGGTTTGTCCTATATGGGTTTGTAATTGTGTGGCCAAAAACTTGGCCAAGTCATACGTGGGGGATCCAATGGCACTCACTATGGGTCGGAGTGGAATGGAATCCTTGTGGATCTTGGGAAGTCCATATAGTCTTGGTGGGTGAGCCTCTGATCTGCATAGATTCTGGTGTATGATTGGCTGAATCGATGAGTTCTTGATCAAGGTATTTGTCTTTCTGGTGATTTTGTTGGTTGGGTCTTGCTTGAGTTTTCTGTTTGTTGCAGGGTCCAAGAGTTCCCTTATTTTTTGTCTGTATTTTTCTGTTTCCATGATTACTGTGGCATTGCCTTTGTCTGCTAGTCTTTTAGTCTTTTAGAAAAGTAGTCTTTTAGATACTGTTGGAGAATAGCTGCCACTACCTTAGATGAAATGGCCAGAAATTGTGAGTTATAATCCAACAGCGTCTAGAGGGCTGAGAGCCAGTATGGTAGTGGTTTCAGTATTGGTCTAGGGCACTGGGAGACCAGGGTTCAACTCGCTGGTCGATCATGGAAACCCACTGGTGACCTTGGGTAAGTCATACTCCCTCAGCCTCAGAGGAAGGCAAAGGCAAATCCCCTCTGAACAAATGTTGCCAAAAAATCCCTGTGATAAGTTCATCTTAGGGTCATCATAAGCCAGCAGCAACTTGAAGACACACAACAACAATCTAGAGGGCCACATGTTCCCAACCCCACTATATGGCGCTGATGACCTGGGCCCCCACTATATCCTAAAGTCCTCCAGCCAGTGGAGAAAAGGTGGGGGATAGGGTTGCTCTTTTAGTTCACAAGCAGGTTTATGTGGATAAAATGTGGTTGTAGTTGTAGATAATTTTCATCAACTTTCCTTGTCATGATAAGATAATTTTCTGTTGAGGTTTAGAGTCATGATAGGTACTTCCTTCCTCAAGGGTGGTAGACCCATTAAAGTACAGGTAGTGTGACCTGAAGGCTGGTGAAATCTGAAATATATTTTTCCCAGCCTTCAAGGAAGTTTCCTGAAATCAGTGTCTTAGGAGATTTTCAGACACGATTTTCAGGTCTATATATTCCAAAACAGCTCCGTTGCTGCCGCGCGGCAGGGGAGCAGTTTTGGATGACGCTGTTCCTCTGCTGAACCCCTCCGTGTCACTTCCGTGACAGAATGGAGGAAGCCGCATCATATTTCACTCACGATTGTTGCCCGTGAGTGAAATATGATGCGGCTTCCCCCATTCTGTCACGGAAGTGACACGGAGGGGTTCGGCAGAGGAACGGTGTCGTCCAAAACTGCTCCCCTGCCACGCAGCAGCAACGGAGCTGTTTTGGAATATATAGACCCGAAAATTGCATCTGAAAATCTCCTTAGTTGTGGATGCAGCAATAACCTGGATGGTAGACACAAATGCTGTTTTGACTGCTGCTGGTTTAATCTTGATATTGTTAAATGTGTTTTTATAATTCTTTTTTCCCTATGGGGTTATTTTTAGTTTTAGATGTTTAGTTTTCTAAGCCACACTGGAAACCTTGCTGGTCTTTACAGGCAGCTTACAAAGTTGAGGCCTTGTTTTGAATGTCACTGAAAGAGATTTTACTTTAAAAAATAACTAGTGTTGTCATGTATTGTAGACCACATAATATGCAGCTCATCACTCACTTTCATGATTAACATTGGCCTTTATTTTATTTACATCAAATAATGGGAAAGCAATTAGGTTTTTGGCATGTCCGTGAGTTGGGCTTATTGTGAGAGCAAACAGCACTGTAGGGTTCCCTTGTTACGTTATAAAAGAAGTTAATGCTTGTGCTAAATTGACATAGGAGGCATGTTTTACCAGCATTTTTGCCTCCTGACAAACAACCCCTCCCCACAGAGAGAGAGACACACACATTATTTTAGTCATTTGAAAAAACAGTGCAAAAGGATTCATAAGAAATTGCATGTCAGAGGAAGGGGGAATGCTTAATTGCTATTGAGGAAACTGAATTGATGATCCCTTCCATTGGCTAGGGTTTTTCATGAATGTTTATGTGTCACCCACAAAACCATGGCAATTTTGGCAGCAAAAACTGAGCCTCAGGAGAATTCAGCACAACGTTAAGTTATTAAGGGACATGTGGTTCTTGGATAAAATGCAAAGCACAAACCTGGTAAGGGAGTTAACAGGACTGGTGGTTTTACTAGACAAGACCCAACAGCCATCTTAGGGTCATACAGCTAACTGTATGACAAGCAATAAGCAGTTGCACTGACTCAGAATCAAATAAATTGATCAGGTGAAGAGCAAGCAAATATTTAGAGTAAACATGATCAATAAATAGTTGGCTTTTTCAAAGAATGGGTTATCATAACCAAGCCAAGACTGTTTGTGTAAAATGCCATATCCAGAGATGTTTGAGGTGTAACAAAACAAATGTAGCATACCTTGGTAGAAATAAAATTATTGATCTAGGTAGGGCTGTAGGCTATAGGTTATTGGTATCTAATGACATCTCATTTGCTAGCTTCAGAGCTTGAATACTGCTGCCAATCACTCTACCACTTCATTTTGAGATCCCATCTTCAGTAACATCTCTGTTTCTCAACTTGGTTCTGCCAATTATTGTGACTTCTTTACCAGCTCTCCCTATTCACAAACTGCCCTGATGCCATACTATCCTTTAGCTCAAAGAATTCCTTTAACTGGTTGATCACACACTTTGTCTTTGCTAAGGTTTTTTACTGTCTGATAAACAGTGAATTCTGCACTTTCATAAAGAAAATCAATGGGCTTCATGTGGTGTAGCTAGCAGACTTGATGTCTTGTTGTATTGTTTGCTGTGCAAAATCTGTGATGGACTATTTGATATTTCTGGTAGCAATAAAAAAATTTACAATCCTCTGAAACTCTATTACTCCTTAGGAAAGATATAGTAGAAGCTGTGTTTTAAACAAATCGTTTATGGTGGTTGGGGCATATGTAGAAGTAAGTCTTTTGTATACCGTACAATATAAAGACAGATAGGAAGTATGGTACTATGTATCTTGCTGTTGTACCATCTTTGTTAGGTCCAGACAGGGGTGTAGCTACAGGGTGAGCAAAATGATGACACTGTCCCGCTCTAATAAGAATTCTCCCTCCTCCATGAAATTTTTCTTTACTCCCCAATTTTTAACATCGTGGAAAGATGCTGAAAGTCATTCACACTTAGTGCTCTTACGTTTGCTGTGTTCATATTCCTCTGGTAATTCTGCCTGCCCCTTTTCATTGGATGCCTAAATTGCATTTTTAAATGTTAAACTGAACGTTTAAGTTGCTGTAAATTTGGGGAGTGAAGGGAAATTTCATTGTGGGGCAGAATCCCTATTTGAGAAGGCAATCTTCTCATTTTGCCCCTCCCCCACAGCTACACCTTTGGATCAAGTTCAGCTGTTGTTGGAAGGCATTCTGTTCCCCCAAATACTGTCTGCTTCTTTGTCAACAATTCATTTATATGGGAGAAAGTGATGGATTCATTTGATGGTAACTATAGAAGTTACACTTGCCCCCTTTCTCTCTGGTGATTCCAGCTCATAATCAAACCACTGTCTTCATCCATGGTGCTGTCATTTAAATTTAAAAAACCCACCTTAGATTATGATGTTAGTGTATGGTGGGAAGTTGAGAAATGGTTTTTGAGAGGTGGCATACTGTATGTATTCATTGTCAGTACATCCAAACTTGCTTCCAAGAGATTTTCCTTCGTTGTTTTCCGGGCTGTGAGGCCGTGTTCTGGAATAGTTTGTTTCTGACGTTCCACCTGCATCTGTGGCTGACAGCCCCGTCCTCCTCCCGACCTTCTCCTGACCTTCCCCCCCCCCCGGTGCTGCTGGCATTGCTTTTTACTGACAGAGAAACTCCGTCAATAAAAAGCAGTGTCTGGAATGGGGCTCTGTAAGCGAAACAACCCGGTTCTTCTCCCGACCTCCTCGGGAGTTTTTTTCCCCCTGTTTGAAAAAGTCCTACATCTGAGTGACCAAGGGAAAGTTCTCCAATTAAATGACAGGCATTTCTTGCCAATCACTTCACAACCAGGGGTCCTTTCACACTATACAATTATAACACTATAATTCCACTTTAACTGCCATGGCACTTAATGGAGTTGTGGATTTGCACTTTAGGAGGGGTACTTAGATTTCTCAGCCAGACAGCTCTAGTGGTTCACCAAACTGTTTCAATAACTTTGACAAGCGGTCTGTCAGAATCCATAAACAAATTACAAGGACTTCTGACAAATGAACCAAAACAATTGACAAGTAGTTGATTATTGGACTGGAAGGTAGAGGTGACACCATGGACTTATCAGTGACAAAACAAAACTGATGGATCTGATTTCCAAAATTCAGAAACATGTATTACTCTATGCTTTTTTTTTTCATGCCCAGTTACAGATTTGGAGAGACAGGAAAGCAACTGACTGAGCTGTTTTATGGTGAAACAAATAGTCAGTTTCCCCATAAGTCCTACCTTCTTTCACTGGAAAGAAAAGAAATAGCTACTTCGGGTGTACATCTGAGCTGTTTGTTATGAACACAACATAATCCAGAGATTTCCAACCACTGAGGCTTATTTCTATTGATATCCTCTTCTCTCACACTTGTTGCCATGTCAGATTCACTTCAGTAAGCAAACATCTCTGAGCACTTTTCATTGTCTTGCCCTCAGGCAAAATGGTCATGCAAAGAATCATTGAGATTGATCTCAAGTCATATGTGATGATAGCTTGCTTAAGATGGCTGCTTGTTATCTCACTGACTCACCTCAAGCCTTGAACTCTTATGTGGAATCAGAACTCTGCAGTTGCTGGGGGGGTGTTCTTGGGCTGGAAACACTTGCTGCAGAAAATACTTGGTTTATTAAAGGATTATTCTACAGATACAACACCAAATAACCTGAATAGTGATTAAGCAGTGGCTTACAAGTGCAGGTACCTATCTTTTGTGATGATGCTTTCAAATGTATCTGCAGATTTATCATATTTGGCCTGTAAAAACAAAACTCTGCTTTTCTCATTTGCTATACACTTTTTATTTTATCTTGATAAACTGCCTCTACTTCTGAAAATATAATTTGTATTCTTCACACACACACAACTCCACAAATGTTTAAGTTCTAAGTCAGAGGTCAACTTAAAGGACATTCACTGTTGATAGGTTTTCTGTGGGGGTTTTTCTGGGCTGTGAGGCCGTGTTCTAGAAGAGGTTACTTCTGATGATTCTCCTGCATCTGTGGCTGGCATCTTCAGAGAATAGTTGGGTAGGAGTGTGGGGGCGGTTATATACTGTGAACCCCTGTTGGAGAGGATATGTAAATTTGTGTATTTGAATGGGTAGTTTCTGGGTGGAGATATGCAAGGAGGATTAGTGTCTGTTTGGCTAATGGTCCATTGTCTGCTGGAAATCCCCCGTCCCTGGGTGGAGTTCATTTACATGTGTTGAGTTTTGATTTTAGTGTTTTTCAGGACTGGTAGCCAAACTTTGTTTACTTTTAGAGTTTCTTCTTTCCTGTTGAAGTTGTTCAGGTGGATTTCAAGAGCTTCTCTGTGCATTCTGACATGATAGTTGTTGGCCTGGTCCAGAATTTTGGTGTTTCTAAATAATGTTTTATGTCCAGGTTGGTTTATAACATGTTCTACTATTGCTGATTTTTCTGGCTGGCCCAGTCTGCAGTGTCTCTCATGTTCCTTGAGAACTCCACCCAGGGACAGAAGGATTTCCAGCAGACAAGGACCATTAGTCAACCAATAGCCAGACACTAATCCTCCTTGCATATCTCCACCCAGAAACTAGCTGACAGAAACTAGCTGTCAGGAAAGGCAGCATTTTACCACCCTATCTGCTTAACTTGTACGCTGAACATATACAGAAAGCAGGATTCAATTTAGATGAAGGAAGCATGAAAATTGGAAGAAGAAACATCAAGAATTTAAGATATGCAGATGACACCATACTACTAGCATAAAATAGCAAAGAACTGGAATGATTACTCAAGGAAGTCAAGGAACAAAGTACAAAAGTGTGTTCTCAGTTGAACCTTAAGAAAACAAAAATAATGACCACAGATGATTTACATAACTTTAAAGTACACAATAAATATATTGAAATAGTTAAATATTTTCCATACTTTGGCTCAGTCATTAATCAGAATGGAGACTGCAGCCAATAAATCAAAAGAAGACTAGAACTTGGAAGGGTAGCTATGGAGGAACTAGACAAAATCCTGAAATGCAATGATATATAATTGCATAGTAAAATTAGGATTGCCCATGCCTTTGCATTTCCAATTTCTGTGTATGATTGTGCAAGCTGGACATTGAAGAAAGCTGATAGGAAAAAAAATCAATTAATTTGAAATGTGTCGCTGGAAAAAGATACATGGTACAGTGGACTGCTAAAAAGACAAACAAATGGATCCTAGAGCAAATCAGGACTGAGTTCTACCTAGAAACCAAGGACTTTATCAGATGAGGTGAATTGCACCAAAACACTGCATCATTTATGTGCCGATAACACAAAGGGTGAAATTATCAGACACCCTCGTCGTTCAGCCATTCCTGGGGGGGTAGCACTAGAGCGGACGAGGCATCACTTTTTATTGACGGGCTTAGCTGTCGATAAAAGTCACACCTTGTTCACACCTGCGCTATGCCCTCGGAATGGCTGAACAACAATGTTGTCTGGTAATTTCACCCTTTAGTGTTATTGTCACATCCTAATGATGCGGTTTTTGCTGTGTCTGATAAAGTCCTAAGATGACTAAACTGAGACTGTTGTACTTTGGCCATGTCATGAGAAGACATGACTCATTAGAAAAGACAATAATGCTTGGAAAGGTGGAAGGCAGTAGAAAAAGAGGGGAAACCACATTCCAAATGGATAGATTCATTCAAGAAAGCCATGTCCCTGAGTCTGCAGGGCTGTTGATGACAGGGTGACTTGGAGGTCTCTCATTCATGGGTTCGCCATAAGTTAAAGTTGACTTGATGGCAGTTAACAAACAATAACAGCTAATAGAGTTCACTGGCAGAGAATTCTAAGTACCTCCCCAAGTGCAACAAATCACAGAATTCTATAGGATGGAGCCATGATAGTTAAAGTGAAATCAAAGTGCTGTAATTGCATAGTGTGGATATGCCCTATAATGACGACATCTCTGGCTTTTCTTCGCAAACGAAGATTCAGGAAGTACTCATCCCGCGCTTTCTGCAAGCGCGCTGATGACTAAAAAGGCCAATCCGAGATAAACAAGTCCGGTTGTAAAAAGCACAGCAGAAGGTCTCCTTGGGTGATGTTTTTGGGTTGTGATTCTTTCTGCGTTGTCGTTTCTCTTCAAGACTTGTTCAGCGTGAGTTCTCAAATAAGGCTGCAGCATTGTGGATAGTGCGTCTCCATGCCTCCCAATGTGAGGCCAGGGCGGACCACTGTTGGTGATCAATTTGGCCAAGCCTGAGATGTTGTTTCAGGGAGTCTTTGTATCGCTTTTTTGGAGCGCCCCTCTTACGCTGACCCGTGGCGAGTTCACCGTAGAGTAGTATTTTTGGGAGGCGATGGTCCTCCATCCTAGAAACGTGCCCTGCCCAGCGCAGCTGTGTTCTCAATATCATGGCCTCAATGCTGGTGATCCCTGCTTGCTCAAGGACAGCAACATTCGTCACATAGTCAGTCCAGTGTATATTTAGGATTGTGCGTAGACAGCGCTGATGAAAGCGCTCGAGGAGTCGTAGGTGGTGGCGATAGGTGACCCATGTTTCAGATCCATAAAGGAGGATAGACAGTACGATGGCTCTATACACACTGATTTTTGTGCTTTGCCTCAGGTGTTTATTGCTCCAGACTCTTTTGTGAAGTCTTCCAAATGCACTATATGCCTTTGCTAATCTGTGATCGATCTCTTTGTCAATCTTGGCATCTGAGGAGATGATGCTTCCCAGGTAGGTGAACTGCTGAACGGACTTGAGCACAGATTTGCCGACGGCAATGTGGGGATGGTGGTGTTCGTCCTTTGGTGCAGGCTGGTTAAGAACTTCTGTTTTCTTCAGGTTGACTTCTAGCCCAAACAGCTCTGCAGCTGTTGCAAAGCAGGATGTTAGGCGCTGCAGAGCTGCTTCTGTGTGGGCAACAAGGGCAGCATCATCGGCGAAGAGCAGCTCACGGACTAGATAGTTTAGAGTCTTAGTGTGAGCCCTCAGACGGCTTAAGTTAAACAAGCTACCATCAGTACGGTAGCGTATATAGATGCCGTCGTCTTCTTCAAGCTCTGCCATAGCCCTTTGGAGAATCGTGCTAAAGAAGATTGTAAATAAAGTTGGTGCAAGAACACAACCTTGCTTCACTCCATTAGTTATTAGAAAGGGCTCTGAAAGAGCATCGCCATATCTGACTTGACCACGCTGTCCCTCGTGTAGCAAGATAATCATTTTAAGGAATTTGGGGGGACATCCTAGTCTTTCCAGGATCTGCCACAGACCTTTTCTACTTACAGTGTCAAAGGCTTTGGTGAGGTCGACAAATGTTACATAGAGACCCTTGTTCTGCTCCCTACATTTTTCTTGCAGTTGCCTAAGGGCAAATACCATGTCTGTAGTACTCCTATTGGCTCTGAAGCCACATTGGCTTTCAGGGAGAAGTTCTTCTGCAATAGCAGGAACTAATCTGTTCAGGAGTATCCTTGCAAGGATTTTTCCAGCAATAGAGAGCAGTGTTATGCCTCGATAGTTTGAGCAATCGGATTTTGCTCCTTTTTTCTTGTACAGGGTGATGATGACTGCATCTCGGAGGTCTGATGGCAGTTCCCCTTTTTCCCAGCAATTCACAAGGAATTCGTGGAATTTTTCATGGAGTGCATGACCTCCGTGTTTCCAAACTTCAGGTGGGATTCCATCAATCCCAGCTGCCTTGCCATTTTTCATCTGCTGTATGGCCTTAAGGGTCTCTTCCAAAGTGGGAGCTATGTCCAATTCATTTTTCATTGGTTTTTGTATCATATATTGGATAGCTGAGGCTTGGACTACTCGGTTGGCGCTAAAGAGACTTTGAAAATGTTCAGCCCAACAATTTAGGATGGAGGCTTTATCAGTAATTAATGTTTGACCATCTGTACTGTATAAGGAGCTTTGGACCTGATAAGTAGGTCCAAACACTGCTTTAAGAGCTTCATAAAATCCTCTGTGATCACCCAGATCTGCACAGCGTTGTGTCTTTTCTGCTATATTGATCCACCACTTGTTCTGCATGTCTCGGAGTTTTTGTTGTAGTTTGCTACATGTGAGGCGGAAAGCTGCTTTTCTTACATGACAGGTTGGCTGGGCGAGGTATGCCTGGTGAGCAGCTCTCTTCCTTGCCAACAGCTCCTGGATCTCTTGGTTGTTTTCATCAAACCAGTCTTGATTTTTCTTGTGGGAGAACCCGAGGGATTCTTCTGCAGACTGGAGGATACTGTTTTTGATATGTTGCCAAAGCACTGTAGGAGAAGGATCTGTAGGATGGTCTTCAAGTTTCGTTTGTAGATTTGCCTGGAAGTTGTCTCTCATGGTAGCTTGTTGAAGATTGTTGACTTGGAGTCTCTTCTTTAAGATGCCACCCCTCTTAGGTTTGAACTTAAGATGAAGATTTAGTTTACATCTGACGAGGCAATGATCTGTTTGGCATTCTGCTCTGGGCATCACTCGGGTATGATGGACATCACGAATGTCTCTCTGACGGACTAGAACGTAGTCAATGAGGTGCCAATGTTTGGATCGGGGATGCATCCAGGTTGTCTTCAAGCTATCTTTCTGCTGAAAGATTGTGTTTGTAATAGTCAGCTGTTGTTCTGCACAGAACTCTAGCAGGAGGCGTCCGTTATCATTGCAATTTCCAACACCATGCTTGCCTAAGACACCTTTCCAGGCTTCGGAGTTCTTTCCTACTCTGGCATTGAAGTCACCAAGGATAATAATTTTATCTTCTACAGGGACTTTTTGTATGAGTTGGCGTAGGTCTGTGTAGAATTTGTCTTTCTCTACAGGGTCGGCTTGCATAGTTGGAGCATATATACTAAAGAGAACAACATGTGGGAGGCGTAAGGAAATAATGCGATCAGAGTGTCCTGTTGGCAAGGTTTCGAGTTTGGAGGCAATGGAGTTTTTAATCATAAAGCCTACTCCTGAAAGATGTTTTTCGGTTTTGGGTTTGCCAGACCAGTAAAGTGTGTAGCCGGCGCCATGTTCTTTAAGGCTGCCTTCCTCATGGAAGCGAACTTCACTAAGAGCAGCGATGTCAATATTAAGCCGTGATAGTTCAAGGGCTATTAGGGCAGAACGACGCTCAGGCCGTCCACTATCTTCAGAGTCTTGCATGGTTCTGATGTTCCAGCATGCAAGTGTCAGTTTATTTACACCTTTGGAGGCCGGTGTGTGCCTTTGTTTCTTTGCCTTGGTTTGACCGCGTCAGAAGATTCCCGTTGGCCGCGGCTAGCCAACCAGGTAGTTGGGGATGAGCTTTCGTTAGGCCACCTTTTCTAGGCCCCTCTCCATATGGAGCAAGCAGTGCTCTCCTTAAAAAAGGCTGCTTGGTCATTCAGGATGCTGCCGAACAAGACTGTCATCTCCCGGGTCTGCCTCGAGCGACCAATGTCCTGAACCGCCTGCATGCAGGGTTGGGGCTGCAGCTTCCAGTGCATCTTTACACCTGCCGGTTTCGTCCCTCGCCAGTCGCTACAGGGCTTTTTTGGAAATGGATTTGTCCTTCGAGCCTGTGCAATGGATTTTTCTAGTGGAGCGCAGCGTGCACAGAACTGGCCTCACCCTTTAAACCAGAGATTCATCTGCCGTGGCCTTGCAAGCATGGACGTGGCAGTGAGGTCCTCGGGCCGTAGGTTTGATTAGAGTTTCCTTCTCTTAGATGGTTGACCTTACAGGGTTGGACGAGCACCATCTGCCCGGGTTTGGGATTAGAGTTTTCCTTCTCCTAGGACGGTTGCCACAAGGCTAGAGAGCACATCCTCCCCTTTGACGCTCTTTGTCAGACCCTTCGGTTTTGACCTGTCTGGCATGGGAGACCCTACCAGTGGCTATTATGCCACCGCCAGCATAGCTCAAAACATCATTAGGGTACGCAAGCCTCTCTCCCACGACAAGGGGGCGTCAATGGAGAGGTATGTCATCAATGGAGATGACGACAATAACAACAACAACAACAAAATTTATTTGAATCCCACCCCTCTACAAAATGCAATCAGGACAGCTTACAGTGTTTAAAATATACATACAAAACCCTCCATCCCACCCACCCCTTAAAATACAATTAAATAATTAAACATTTTAAAAATACTTAATAAATACTAAAAAGCAACACAATAAAAATAACTGGATAGGAATCAGACTAATAAGATTTTTTCTCTGATGCCCGGGTATCCATTCAGGAAAGGCCTGCCGGAAGAGATCGATCTTAAGAGCTTTTTAAAAGCTATTCAGGGTGATAATGTGATGGATCTCGTCCGGCAAGCCATTCCATAATCTGGGAACAATAGCCGAAAAGGTCCTCTGGGAGGTCAAGTTGGAATTTTGAAGTAGAATCTTTCTTTGGACATTTTCAGACAGCGCTAAACGGAGCTTATCGCGGGATGAGCTCCCAGGAGAGGAACGGTGCTCTTGCAGCGGCAGGGGGTCATTTTTGGATGCCGGAGTCCCTCTTCCGAGATCATCAGTGTCACTTCTGTTAAGCTTTGGAAGCGTCCGTGCCATATTTTAAGCACGGAAGTTGCCCGTGTAGTATGTTTTTGTTTAATCTCCAATTGAATACTTTCTTTTTTGATTTCATAACAATCTTTACTGGGAAATGATCTGATGTTACTCTTGCAAGGATTTCCATATCTTGAATTATTGGTATCAAAATTTTAGATACTAGACACATATCTATTCTGGACATAGTCTTGTGCATGTCTGATTGAAATGTGTAACCTCTTTGTTTCCCATGCTTCAATGCCCATGTATCCTGTAGGGAATATTTTTCCATCAGTTCGAAGAAGCTTTTTGGTAATTTACCCTGAAAGTCTGATTTCACCTTCATAGATCTGTCTTCAACAGGATTTATCACACCACTAAAATCCCCTATTATGATAATGTTATCTTCTTCATACTCTCCTAAGTATTTACAAAGTTTCTTATAAAATTTCTTTTGGTCTATGTTCGGAGCATATATTCCTATGATTACTATTTTCAAATTTTGAATTTTTACTTCTACTCCAATGATTTGCCCCTCCTGGTCTTTGAATAATTCTTTTGCTTCATATTTGTGACTTATATATATAGCCACCCTCCTTTCTTCTTTTTCTCATTCCCTGAATAGAATAATTGTCCAAGCTTCTTGTTTTGCAAAAATCTTGAGTCTCCTTCTTTAATTTTTGTTTCTTGTATACATACTATGTCTTTTCTTATTTTCCCTAGGTAGTAAAATACCTGTTTTCTCTTATATTCTGAATTCAGCCCCTTGACATTCCAAGATATTAATTCAAATGTCATCTTCTATGTCCGTATTTAATTCTTCTACCTCTTCTTCTCCTCTTTCTGTCTCCTGGTCTTCTTCAGCCTCTAGTTCTTCTATTTCTGGTGTTTGACCTTCTTCCACCTTCTCTTTCTCCTCTTCTTTGGGATCTCCTTTATCCCTTCTCCTCTATTCTTTATCTTTTCTTTCAGCTATTATCTTTTGATTTCCCTCTTCCTTATTTTCTTGATCCTCCTGATCTATTTTAGATTCTTTTTGTTTCTGATATTTTTTCTTTTCAAATGTCTTACAAAAATTGTTTGCTTTCTCTAATGAGTCTATTTTATATCTTTTTTGTTTATAGGTGAAGGAGACCCCTTCTATCCTTTCCTAGTTATAATTTATTCTATTCTTGGTCAACAATTGCATAATTGTCTTATAATCTTGCCTTTTCTTCAATATCAAGGGCGGAATATCTTTAAATATTTTTATTTCTTCTTCTTCTATTTTCAAGGCATCATTATAAGTCTGTTGGAGAATTTTTTCTCTTATTTTCCCTTTATTAAATGAAATAACTATGTCCCTGGGAAGTTTTTTTCTCTTTTGCCACCTTTGAATTTACTCTGAATATCTTTTCTGTCTCTTCTTCTAAGTAATCTTCTGGGATCTCTGTAAAGTTGGCTAATGCCGGGATGACTCTTGCGTAAAGATTCTCATTCATCCTCTCAGAGAGTCCCCTTAATTTTAGGCATTTTTCTCTATACCTAAGTTCTTGATTTAATGTCATCATTTCTTCTTACTCTTGCTGTTCTTTAATTTCTTTTGTTATTTCTTCTGTCAAGTCTGTTTTCCCTTTCAGGTTTTTTATTTCTGCTCTCATATCTTCAAGTTCTTTATTTATTTTATCCATCTTTTCCCCCAATATCTCTGATTCCTTCTTGTAGTCTTGTCTGATTTCTTTCCTTATGTCTTTCAATTCACTTCTTATTTCTTGTTTGAAATTTCTTAATTCTGTTCTTAGTTCTTCTAATATTAAGTTTTGCATCTCTGGAATTTTTGGGGTGTCAAATGAGCCTCTTCTAACTGTCGTTGTTATTGTTTGTGGTTGTTGAGTTGCCTTCCTTGTACTGTAGGCCATTTTCCCTATAGTAGTTTATATCCCTGTATATATTTTCTGTTGGTTCCTAGAACTTCCTACTGTTTTGTTCAAATCTTTTAACCTCAGGCACTCAAAGTTATAATCCAAGGAAAGCCTAGTTTTTAAAGGTTGCAGCAGATTCCTCGCAGGGGACCTGAGTGCATGGGGAGGATTATATGGAAGGAGGCAGTCCCAAAGATGGGTTGGACCCAAGCCATTTCAAGGTGATAACCAACACCTTGTACTGGGCCCGGAAACTAATGGGCAGTCAGTGAAGTGATCTTAAGATCAGTGTTATATGGTCTCTTCTAGATGTACCCGAGACCAGTCTGGCTGCCATATTCTGTACTAGTTGAAGTTTCCAGACCAAGCACGAGGGTAACCCCATGTAGATTGCATTACAGAAATCAAGACGGGAGGTTACCAAAGCATGTACTATGGTCTCAAGGTCCCTGACTTCCAGGAAAGGGTGCAGCTGGTGGATCAGCCAAAACTGATAACAGGCACTCCTGACCGTCGCATTTACCTGATTTGTCAGCTGGAGCGATGAGTCCAGGAGTACCCCCAAACTGTGAACATAGTCCCTGGAGGAGAGTGTGACTCCATCCAGGACTGGAGGTTGTATCCTAATACCTGGGTTCAGGGCTGCTACCGTGAAAACCTCCGTTTTGTCTGGATTCAGCTTCAATTTGTTTTCCCTCATCCAGTCCATTGCTGCCCTAAGACAATCACTGAGAGAAGAGACACCATCTGAAGTCAGAGCTGAAGACCAAGACATGGAGAAATATATCTGGGTGTCATAAGCATACTGATAACACCCTGCCCCATGCCTCTGGATGATCTCTCCCAGCAGCTTCATGTATATATTGAATGGCATCGGGGACAGGATGGTGCCTTGTGGGATGCACAATTAAGTTCTTTCCTTGCAGAGCAACTGTCCCCGAGCATCACCCTCTGGAATCTACTCGAGAGGAAGGAGCGGAACCACTGCAATGCAGTGCCTCCGATTCCTAACCTTCTCAGGCGATCCAAAAGGATGTCATGATCAATTGTATCTAAAGCTGCTGAGAGATCCAGTAACACCAACAGGGTCACATTACCTCTGTCGATGTTCAAACGAAGGTCATCAGCTAAGGCAACCATGGCTGTCTCAACTCCAAATCCTGTCTTAAAGCCAGTTTGAAATGGATCTAGATAATCAGTTTCTTCCAAGACAGCTTGGAGTTGAAGAGCAACCGCCCTCTCGATCACCTTGCTCAAAAAAGGTAATAAGGAAACTGGCCTGTAGTTCTTCATATCCAGGGGGTCAAGGGAAGGTCTTTTTAGAAGCGGTCTAACCACTGCTTCCTTCAAGCAAGATGGAATGTGACCTTCCCTAAGGGATGCATTGATGATGTCCCTGAGGAACATCCTCAAGGCATCACCTCCCTGAACAGCCAGCCACAAAGGGCAAGGGTCAAGAGGGCAGGTAGTCTTCCTCACTCTACCAAGGAGCTTGTCCACGTCATCAGTACTTACAGATTGAAATTGATCCAGTATAACCCCATCAACAGAGTTACTCGACACCTCATAAATCGAATCTGCTACAACCCCAGCATCTAAGTTGACTCTTATCTGAAAGATTTTATCTGCAAAGAAGTTGTTAAATGCATCACAGCAGACCGTTGTCAGGTTTAGTAATGCGTTTTGCACAGGTGGAACCTGTGTCAGTTCCCCCACTGCCCTAAACAGCTCTGCCAGGCGAGACTCTGCAGATGCAATGCGTGCAGAAGAGGACTTCCTCGCTGCACATATTGCCTCTCTATAGGAACGAAGAAATTTCCTATGATGAGTCTTGTCAAACAAGAGTCGAGTTTTTTGCCAGACGCACTCTAGTTGTTGTCCAACCCACTTCAACTTCCTAAGTTCTTCAGTATACCACAGATGGTGATTAGAAGTGGGTTGGAGAGGATGCTTCGGAGCAATCGTGTCGATAGCCTTGGTAAGGTCGGTGTTCCAGCTATTGACCAAGGCTTCGACAGAATCACCGATGTTACCAACCAATAAACCTTCTACGGCTTTCTGGAATCCAATTGGTTCCATTAGCCTTTGAAGGTGGGCTATTCTAATAGGTCCTCCACCCCAGACGGAATGGACAGTGGCTCTGAGTTCAGCCTTGATCAGGAAGTGATCTGTCCATGACAATGCAGTGGTTTTAGTCATGTCCACGTATGGATATTCCTGTTCTGTATTAAAGACCGCATTGAGGGTATGATCCGCACAATGAATCGGTCCGTTCACCAATTATTGGGATAGGCCCATGTTTGTCATGGACTCCATGAACTCCTGAGCCACACCTGATAAATTTGATAAGCTGGTCTCAAATGGGATGTTGAAGTCACCCAGAACTAACAGTCTGGGCGACTCCAGCAGCAACTCTGAGACCAGTTGTATCAACTCGGTTAGGGAGTCTGTTAGACAACAGGGTGGACAGTATACTAATAGAATCCCCAGACTCTCCCTGGTCTTCAGGCTCAGGTACATACAGTCGTCCCTTCACATTCGCGGGGGTTCCGTTCCGCGGACCCCCGCGAATGTGAAAAAACCGCGAATAACGACACCCCTCCCCCTCCCTCCCCAGGCCTTTGCGGGGCCTTGCTAGGCCCCGCGGAGGTCTCCCCGGCCCTCCCTCCCGCCCTCCCCAGGCCTTCCTGGGGCCTCCGGAGCGTCTCCGGAGGCCCCAGGATCGCCTCCCCAGCCCTCCCCACCCCATCCCCAGGCCTTCCTGGGGCCTCCGGAGCGTCTCCGGAGGCCCCAGGATCGCCTCCCCAGCCCTCCCCAGCCCGTACCCAGGCCTTCCTGGGGCCTCCGGAGCGTCTCCGGAGGCCCCAGGATCGCCTCCCCAGCCCTCCCCACCCCGTCCCCAGGCCTTCCTGGGGCCTCCGGAGCGTCTCCGGAGGCCCCAGGATCGCCTCCCCAGCCCTCCCCATCCCGTCCCCAGGCCTTCCTGGGGCCTCCGGAGCGTCTCCGGAGGCCCCAGGATCGCCTCCCCAGCCCTCCCCACCCCATCCCCAGGCCTTCCTGGGGCCTCCGGAGCGTCTCCGGAGGCCCCAGGATCGCCTCCCCAGCCCTCCCCACCCCGTCCCCAGGCCTTTCTGGGGCCTCCGGAGCGTCTCCGGAGGCCCCAGGATCGCCTCCCCAGCCCTCCCCACCCCGTCCCCAGGCCTTTCTGGGGCCTCCGGAGATGCTCCGGAGGCCCCAGGATCGCCTCCCCGGCCCTCCCCACCCTGTCCCCAGGCCTTTCTGGGGCCTCCGGAGCGTCTCCGGAGGCCCCAGGATCGCCTCCCCAGCCCTCCCCACCCCGTCCCCAGGCCTCCCTGAGGCCTCCGGAGCGTCTCCGGAGGCCCCAGGATCGCCTCCCCACCCCTCCCCACCCCATCCCCAGGCCTTCCTGGGGCCTCCGGAGCGTCTCCGGAGGCCCCAGGATCGCCTCCCCAGCCCTCCCCACCGCGTCCCCAGGCCTTCCTGGGGCCTCCGGAGCGTCTCCGGAGGCCCCAGGATCGCCTCCCCAGCCCTCCCCATCCCGTCCCCAGGCCTTCCTGAGGCCTCCGGAGCGTCTCCGGAGGCCCCAGGATCGCCTCCCCAGCCCTCCCCACCCCATCCCCAGGCCTTCCTGGGGCCTCCGGAGCGTCTCCGGAGGCCCCAGGATCGCCTCCCCAGCCCTCCCCACCCCGTCCCCAGGCCTTTCTGGGGCCTCCGGAGATGCTCCGGAGGCCCCAGGATCGCCTCCCCGGCCCTCCCCACCCTGTCCCCAGGCCTTTCTGGGGCCTCCGGAGCGTCTCCGGAGGCCCCAGGATCGCCTCCCCAGCCCTCCCCACCCCGTCCCCAGGCCTTCCTGAGGCCTCCGGAGCGTCTCCGGAGGCCCCAGGATCGCCTCCCCACCCCTCCCCACCCCATCCCCAGGCCTTCCTGGGGCCTCCGGAGCGTCTCCGGAGGCCCCAGGATCGCCTCCCCAGCCCTCCCCACCCCGTCCCCAGGCCTTCCTGGGGCCTCCGGAGCGTCTCCGGAGGCCCCAGGATCGCCTCCCCGGCCCTCCCCACCCCGTCCCCAGGCCCCAGGATCGCCTCCCCGGCCCTCCCCACCCCGTCCCCAGGCCTTTCTGGGGCCTCCGGAGATGCTCCGGAGGCCCCAGGATCGCCTCCCCAGCCCTCCCCACCCCGTCCCCAGGCCTTTCTGGGGCCTCCGGAGATGCTCCGGAGGCCCCAGGATCGCCTCCCCAGCCCTCCCCACCCCGTCCCCAGGCCTTTCTGGGGCCTCCGGAGCGTCTCCGGAGGCCCCAGGATCGCCTCCCCAGCCCTCCCGACCCCGTCCCCAGGCCTTTCTGGGGCCTCCGGAGATGCTCCGGACGCCCCAGGATCGCCTCCCCGGCCCTCCCCACCCCGTCCCCAGGCCTTCCTGGGGCCTCCGGAGCGTCTCCGGAGGCCCCAGGATCGCCTCCCCAGCCCTCCCCACCCCATCCCCAGGCCTTCCTGGGGCCTCCGGAGCGTCTCCGGAGGCCCCAGGATCGCCTCCCCAGCCCTCCCCACCCCGTCCCCAGGCCTTCCTGGGGCCTCCGGAGCGTCTCCGGAGGCCCCAGGATCGCCTCCCCAGCCCTCCCCACCCCGTCCCCAGGCCTTTCTGGGGCCTCCGGAGATGCTCCGGAGGCCCCAGGATCGCCTCCCCAGCCCTCCCCACCCCGTCCCCAGGCCTTCCTGGGGCCTCCGGAGCGTCTCCGGAGGCCCCAGGATCGCCTCCCCAGCCCTCCCCACCCCGTCCCCAGGCCTTTCTGGGGCCTCCGGAGATGCTCCGGAGGCCCCAGGATCGCCTCCCCGGCCCTCCCCACCCCGTCCCCAGGCCTTTCTGGGGCCTCCGGAGATGCTCCGGAGGCCCCAGGATCGCCTCCCCAGCCCTCCCCACCCCGTCCCCAGGCCTTTCTGGGGCCTCCGGAGATGCTCCGGAGGCCCCAGGATCGCCTCCCCGGCCCTCCCCACCCCGTCCCCAGGCCTTTCTGGGGCCTCCGGAGATGCTCCGGAGGCCCCAGGATCGCCTCCCCGGCCCTCCCCACCCCGTCCCCAGGCCTTTCTGGGGCCTCCGGAGATGCTCCGGAGGCCCCAGGATCGCCTCCCCAGCCCTCCCCACCCCGTCCCCAGGCCTTTCTGGGGCCTCCGGAGATGCTCCGGAGGCCCCAGGATCGCCTCCCCAGCCCTCCCCACCCCGTCCCCAGGCCTTTCTGGGGCCTCCGGAGATGCTCCGGAGGCCCCAGGATCGCCTCCCCGGCCCTCCCCACCCCGTCCCCAGGCCTTCCTGGGGCCTCCGGAGCGTCTCCGGAGGCCCCAGGATCGCCTCCCCAGCCCTCCCCACCCCGTCCCCAGGCCTTTCTGGGGCCTCCGGAGATGCTCCGGAGGCCCCAGGATCGCCTCCCCGGCCCTCCCCACCCCGTCCCCAGGCCTTCCTGGGGCCTCCGGAGATGCTCCGGAGGCCCCAGGATCGCCTCCCCGGCCCTCCCCACCCCGTCCCCAGGCCTTCCTGGGGCCTCCGGAGCGTCTCCGGAGGCCCCAGGATCGCCTCCCCAGCCCTCCCCACCCCATCCCCAGGCCTTCCTGGGGCCTCCGGAGCGTCTCCGGAGGCCCCAGGATCGCCTCCCCAGCCCTCCCCACCCCGTCCCCAGGCCTTCCTGGGGCCTCCGGAGCGTCTCCGGAGGCCCCAGGATCGCCTCCCCAGCCCTCCCCACCCCGTCCCCAGGCCTTTCTGGGGCCTCCGGAGATGCTCCGGAGGCCCCAGGATCGCCTCCCCAGCCCTCCCCACCCCGTCCCCAGGCCTTCCTGGGGCCTCCGGAGCGTCTCCGGAGGCCCCAGGATCGCCTCCCCAGCCCTCCCCACCCCGTCCCCAGGCCTTCCTGGGGCCTCCGGAGCGTCTCCGGAGGCCCCAGGATCGCCTCCCCAGCCCTCCCCACCGCGTCCCCAGGCCTTCCTGGGGCCTCCGGAGCGTCTCCGGAGGCCCCAGGATCGCCTCCCCAGCCCTCCCCACCGCGTCCCCAGGCCTTCCTGGGGCCTCCGGAGCGTCTCCGGAGGCCCCAGGATCGCCTCCCCAGCCCTCCCCACCCCGTCCCCAAGCCTTCCTGAGGCCTCCGGAGCGTCTCCGGAGGCCCCAGGATCGCCTCCCCAGGCCTTCATGGGGCCTCCGGAGCGCCTCCGGGGGCCCCGTGGACGCCTCCCTGGGCCTCCCCGCTCCCTCTGTGTCTTTCACGGGGCCTCTGGAGGCCCCGTGTCGCGGTTTGGGGGGGCCCGGGGGGGCCCTCCCAAAACCGCGAATAACCGAAACCGCGAATGTCAAGTTCGCGAATGTGGAGGGACAACTGTACACTCAAAGTGGATCATTTTCTGGACAGGTATCCTGGTCAAGGTAAGGTTATTTTTATGAACCAGAGCCACTCCACCCCCTCGCGCACTTCCTCTTACCTGCTCACTGACAGAGTGACAAGTATTTTAAAAGTATGACAAGTATTTCAAAAGGAGCCTGATCTCATCAGTGGCAGAAGACAAACAGTTCCAATGGTAGAAAACAGTAACAGAGAAAGCATGTGTCAGGATATGGAGGATTTAATGCTGGTTTTACATATAGAGGGGTAGTGCAGAAGAACAAGAAGGTAAAGAATAAGAAAGAAGAGTAGGAAAGTAAATAACTAAATAAAATAGGTGGCTGTAAAGTGGAGGGGAAGGAGAAAGGAAGTCTGGTCATCCATAGAGAATCATCAATAGATATGAATACAAGAGAAACAGAGAAAGAGTCTGAAATGAAGAAATTTATTATGATATAACTTAAGTTTTTGTACATTAGGGGAGTACTCTAGTCCACAAAAGTTCATGCTACAATGTATATGTTATTCTTTGAGGTACCACAAGAGTTGTTGCCATTTTTACTGCATCAGGCTAACATGGCTACCACTCTAGAATAAGGGAGAAAAAGTAACTAACTCAGAGAAGGAGGGGAAGTAATGTAATTATTATTATCAGTGGACTGGATTGTGAGCTGAAAGGAGGGGAAGGAAAGACTGAACAAGAGCCTCATTTGAATCAGAAGAGGGGAGGAGGAAAGGGCAAATTTTATAGACATCATAAAGCAGAAAACAGCATGACAGCAATTGAATAAACGTGTGGAGGGAAAGAAAGAAGAATTAAAGATGGCACAAAAGGTGGAACAAACAATGGGATGTCTAGCAGAAGAGAAAATGAGGGCCTAACATATCTGTCCTATTCACATAAAAAGCAGAATGTTGATCTAACCTTTACATAAAAGGAGCACATGGTGGAGGAAAACAAACCTGCTCCCTGACCCCACCTTACCTCACTCTGCACTTCACTGCTTTAAACAGCTTTCTATTAGGCTAGCACCAATACCAGAAGTGAGCTGAAGAGGAAGAAAATAGCTTGAAAGCAGTGGAGGAGAACCTTAGGTCCTGGGGCTGAATGTGGCCCTCTAGGGTCCTAATGTGGCCCTCTGGGAATCCCCCGTTGTCCAGCACCCTTTCCCATGACGCCATCATTTCTCCAGCTTTTGTACAAGCTTTCCCCCATTCTGAAATATTGAATTGCCTCTTCTAAGGCTTAAATATGGACAGCAGGAGCTTAAAGCTAAAATGCACTCTTATTTTAGGCTTCACTGTTTGTCCCACCCACGAATAGAATGTGACCCCCAAGAACTTCTCTGAAATTGAATTGGCCCACAGGGTGGAAGAGGTACCCCACTCTTGTTTTAAAGAAATGGATCATGGGAAGTGAATGTAGGCGGTATCTGCTTTGGCTCCCCTAAGCCACTTAACTGCTTTTCAGTTAAACAGTAAGATCCATCCACTCCCATGCCCATAACAAATATATTTCTAAATGGGTGGACCATTTGCATAAAATACATGTAATTCACCACCACACCACCATCCAGCACATCTCACTTGGCCCCAAGAAGACACTGAAGGCACAAATGTTCAAGCATGTCAGATTTCTGTTTTGAGAAATCCAGCCAGAAATAGTAGGGAACACTTCAGGGATCATAGTTAAGAAGAGAATGTAACTAAGGACTTTATCAGACACATCAAAAACCACATCATAAGGATGCGGCGATAACACAAAAGGGCAAAATTATCAGACAACATTGTTGTCCAGCCATTCTGGGGGCATAGCATGGGTGTGAATAAGGCATCGTTTTTATTAATGGCTTAGGCCGTCAATAAAAAGTGACACTTTGTCCGCACCAGCACTATGCCCCAGGAACGGCTGAGGATGTGGGCATCTGATAATTTTGCCCTTTGGGCTATTGTCCCATCCTTATGATACAGTTTTGGATGCGGATTTTTGCTGTGTTTTCCCACATCTGAGAAAGTCCTAAGCTTTCCATAGATATGACATTGAAAAGCAGCATATAAATGCAACAAATAAATAAAAGGGCAAAAGGGGTAGATAAATGGTAGGAAAATAATTATATATACACAAACAGAAATCTCTTTTTTTAAGAGAATAGGATATGGCTGCTCTGATAAGCAATCTTCAGGTGTTTCTCCTTTGAGATCCTTTGTTATTCAAAGGAACAAACCTGGAACATTTGAGGACTGTGCAAGGTTTTAAACCCCTTTACCCCTCCCCCTATGCACCAGCAACCAGGAATGGGGTTGGTATACTTCCAGTTTTGCCAGTTTTCACTCAGATTCTAGTCATGCCACACGGTGCTCATTTGGCCCATCATTTGGCCCGGTTTCCAGGCTTTCATTTTAAGAAAAGCAAATCTCTAGTCTTTGTAGGAGCCAAAATATGAGGCAAATGTATAATCACTCTTCTGCTGAGTTATTTTGCAAGTTGGCTTCTGCTTTTCAGGCATGAGATGAGATGAAGGAGGGAGTAGGAAGAAAGGATAAATGAGTGGTGGAGTACAAGAAGTAAGGGAGAGAGGCATTGTGAGGATGCAAGGGGAGGGAGGGAGAGTGCAAAGGGCAGAGTGTAAGAAGCAAGTGAGAAAGGAATTTTAAAGGTGCAATGTACGGTGAGGAGGGAGTAGGAGGGAAGAGCCAGTGGCAGAGTGCAAAAAAGAAGGGGGAAAAGTAGTGCTAGGGTATGAGGTAAACAAAGGAAGGATGCTTTGCAAGTGCGTAAGATGAAGTGAGGGAGGGAATAAAAGGGAAGGGGCAGTGAGTTAAGGGAGTGAGCAGAAAGCAGAGAAGGGAAGGTACATTAGTGGGATACAAGAAGCAAGAGAGGCAGGCATTAGGTAAGGCGAAGTACAAGAAAGGAGGTGTGGCATCACAAGGTAAGGGAAGGAGGTGGGAGAGGCAGCAGCAGAATGCAAAGAAGAAGAGGGGGAGGCATGGCAGCGGCGTGAGGTAAGGCCAGGGAGGGGGCAGAATGGAAGTCATTAGACGCACAGCAAACCCAAATGAGGAGCAGAAGCAACACAAGTCGTCCAGCAGGAAGCGAACAGTACAATCCATTGCTCCAGGTGCTCCCTGAGGTGGCCACTCATGCCGCTACTCTGATGAAAGATGGATGTGGGGAAACACAAGAGGAGAGGGTAGGTAGAAGCTTATTAAGGTGGATGCTTGATGTGAATATTCAGATTTGGGGTAAATTGACTCAAACAATGATAAAGACAAGGAACTTTATCAGACGGTCCAAATGCGGCATCATAAGAACACCTAATGATCGTGGAAGGGTGCGCATACCAGACATTGCCCTTTTGCAATCATGTCCAGTTTAAAACCTGTCCTGTTTTATTGACGGTCCAAATCATCAATAGACCTCCCCTAGCGCTTTTGTGCTGTCATTGCCAGCATTTGAATCCGCGCACCATTGTACTCATGTGAATGCAACGTCAATGGCCAGTCCGGCAAGAACCGGTGAGATCCAGGTGAGATCGCAACATCCAGGTAGGTGACATTCTTTTTATGGACCTCCCCGGTTTACTTGTAAGTTTTTAAGTGTGTTTTTGTGCTTTTTAGAACTTGTTGAGTGTCTGTTCTGTTTTGTTTTTTGAATTTCCTGCACTAGATATTCTCACGAGAATCTGCAGGATTTCAGATGAGGAAGTGACAGAGCTCTGTTCACTTCTCTTTCATTGCTGGAGAAGCCTTTAGCACAGATGCAAGGCAAGTGTGGCATGGGGAGTTTTTTCGCTGGCATAAAAATGGCAGAAGTTATGCTGGCAAAAGAACGAGGTTTAGCGGGGTGGTCTGATAAAGTCCAAAATCTCATTTGAAGAACTAACTCCACAGTACAGTTTGGGCATTTGAACTGTTGACTCACATGTATGTCCTGCTATGTTAGATGGGTCTTACATCTAAGTAAGGCCCAGCAATTCAGGACTTTATCAGATATCCCTGTTAAAATGTTCTTTTGCGGACATAAAAAAATCAATTTTTATGCTGGCAAAAGAATGTCCCCCCTCCGCACTTATCTCCTTTCCCAGCAAAGGCTCCTCCGGCAATAGAGAGGAAGTGAATGGGCTCTGTTCACTTCCTCTTTTGAAATCCTGGGCGATTTCATTGCATAGGAAATTCAAATGTAAAAAAAGAAATAAACACCTAAAAGTTAAATTAAGCACCTAAACACACTAAAAAACCTCCAAGTAACCCAGGGAGGGTCAAAAAAGTTTGTCACTTACCTGGATGTCCCGGTCTGACCTGGAAGTGTTCGCGCCGGTCCAGCCATTGTTGGGGTAAGTACGAGATTTAAAGGGACAAAGGCTTCGCACGCCAGTAATGCCGGCAAAATAGCTGCAGGGAGATCCATTGACGGCTTAAGCCATCAGTTAAAAACAACAGGTTTGGGGCTCTTCATAACCACAAAAGGGCGATGTCGTCTGATCCATACGCCCTTTCGCAGTTATGTGACGTCCTTATGTTGCCATATTTTCTGTGTCTGATAAAGTCCTCAGAATCAAAAATAGCTGGAAGAATTATCCTTTTGGGTGAAGGAGAAACTTATGTACATTTTTGCCCCTCCCTAATAACCCTTGTATGTTTTCTTACATTTTAAATGTACTGTAAGATATTTAAGAACATTATTTAGTAAGTGGGATCTAAACATTAAAAACAAACAAACCCAGTAACACATTGAATAGAACCACCAGATTTGAGGAAAGGAGAGAAAGAAGTGTTAACTGAAAGAATACTGAGTATAATTATTGAGGGAACGGAAGATAGAAAAGGACAGAATGGAGAGAAGAATATGATATATGGACTAAATCCAGTTGTTAATCCAAACCAAAGTAGATCCACCGAATCAATGGGAGTACATGTGTTGACTTAATAAGTCCCATTAATTCAGTGGTTCTACTCTAATTAGTTGGACTTAGCCTATAGATATCAACTGGGTCTGAACAGATCATGCAAAGGGGGTAGCAAGTCTGAATTTTGGCCTGTAAGGGCTTGTCTAGGCAGGCAATTTACCCCAACTTCCCCCCATCTTCTAGGCAGTCCTGATGATATCTAAGGCAAAGCCGGGGGTAAGCTGAGGTAAACCCATTTAAAACATTCTAAATTAACACTCGGGAAAACTTGCATAATGCGGGAAAGGCCAGATGGGTTTGGCACGGGGACGCAGGGTCCATACCTATACATTGGCCTGTTTAGCTGTCCACTGCCACCACTACCACTGGTGTCATGCTGAAGCCAGAAAGGAGGCCTCCTGCACATGATCAAGTGCCCCTGCATGTGACCATCCTTGATCACATGCTGGGAGCCTCCTTCCTGCTTTCAGAGAGTGTTATTTGCAACAGTGGGGGAGGCATCCACCAATAGAGGCTGGCATGTGCATGTGGACTTTTGCCCGTTTCATCTTAGTAACGGGGATGGAACAGACCACCTTCAGGGCCAGAATACTCCGGCTAGAAGGTGAAGTATTCTGGCCAGTGTAGACAAGGCTAAGAACTAGGAGAAAATTAGTTTGCAACAGACCGTCTCTTACCTATCATATTGTACATATTGTACATAGTGTACATTATGTAGCCCCAAGAATCTCTCCCTGGTACAATATCTCCCTGGTACAATATATACCCTACATTCATTTCTTTCCTTGTGTTTGGGGTCAATTTTTTTCTTCTTCATGGCTTTTACACTACTGCCTGAATTTGTATTTTCCTCTGAAAACAGTTGGCAATGGATGCCAATATGCTTTATCATTCATTTTTTCTTATTTTCTTATATAAGTTAGATTTAAAAAATAAACAGTTACTTTTCTTTCTGTTGGCTCTTTTTTAAGGCAGTGTCACTATTTAATTATTTATTCAGCCGTATGTTCTCTGTATAGAGGGTCATTTTAAGATGTATCATATTTCCCTTTATGTTCTACCCATTCCACATTTCAACAGATGTTCCCCTTGATGGTAATAAAAAATGAGATTTCACAATTGCATCTGCTTTTGCTGCCTATTGTTCACCTGGACTCATTCTCTGCCCATTTTACAACACAGTAATTTTCATAGCAACCAGTTTTCATATAATACAATGCAGAGCCTAATATATCAGTCACTTGGAACAGCGGCAATGTAGATCAGTTGTTATGAGCAAGAGCCATTGTGTGTGTATGCGTGTGTGTTAGGGCACACATATTGCTGGACTGAAAATATCCATTTAGCTTGAAGCTGCATAAGGAAATGATGAATTACTATATATAACAATCTTCTTATAACAGATTGATTGTAAGATCCTACATTCTTCTGCCAGAGCACCGAGGACTGGGTCCAATGCCAACTTAACATCATGATTTGTGGTGCCACTTCAGGAATTGTTTCTCTTCCTGGTACTGGTGCACTGACTTCCTTCACCACTACAATGCTGCCAGCTGCATATCTAATCTATTAAAGTCATTCTGAGTCCCAGAAATGACACTCTGTGAGCCTATAGCTCATAAAAATACAGATTCTGGCATAATCATGCATTGCCCACAAAGGATGGAAGGTATTTTGTACAATGTTTCCCAAGAAGGGAGCAAAACTTGTGCTTTCACTGCCAGGAATAGGAGTCAGTGCAGCCCCATTGGGATAAACCAGTGTTTGTGACCTTCAGGGTGCTTTAGGGGTCTTTGTCCAGAGCTATGATATTCCATTACATATTCTAAGAATAGCTAATATAATACATAGTCTTTATCTCAACGCCATACCTCAAGAAAGGGGAAATATTACCAAACACAGGTTTTGGAATGATTTTATGGAGATGACTGGAACAACAATAACACAAGCAGAAAATATCAATGAAAGTGGTCAGTCAAAGCAATGCTAACTCTTGAACCAATAACCTTGCCACAGAGGATGCTATATATTCCACTAATCTATTGGGGATAGGAAAGTTCAGATACAGAAACTGAGCTCTAGATTTGTCCCCGTTAACCCAGCCTGGGATGTTTCCAGGGGATCTTTCACACTACAGAATTATAATACCACCTTGGGCTCATCGACACTGGCACCATAATCCAGGGCCAGTCTGGAGCATTATGCTCCGGGGCTGCCCCAGATCGACACAATGCTGACTACAAGTACTGGTGCAGATCCCATTCTGGATCCGTGCCACAGTCCCAATGGGCACCCACACCACATTGGCTGCACTGGCCTGACCCCCTTGGTGCCAGTGCTGCTGCCACCACCTGCCAGAAGAAGCTCTCTGCAGAGCCTGGCCATCACTGTCGCTTCTGCTGAGGGCAGAAACAAGCTCCCGGACGTGTGATCAACAAGGAGAGGGGGTTGCTCTAGTCCTTCCTCATTGATCACACAGGAACCCTGTTTCTGCCTTCAGAAGAAGCAACGGAACACTGAGAAGCACAGGGAAGGGGATAGATCCTCATCGGGGCTGCTGCACCTGCTTCCTCACTGGCCAAGCAGCTCTGTGGAAAGCCTGACCAGTGTGCGGTCATTTCTTCTGAGGGAAGAAATAGGGGGGGGGGCATGTCTGGTCAACAAGAAGAATGGAGAGTGCTCCCCTCCTTGTTGATCACATGTCCGGGTGCCCATTTCTGCTCTCAGCAGAAGCGACCGTACGCCGGGCTGGAACAGGGGGAGACATTGCTGGCTCTGATGTCTCCAGGAAGCATCCAGCCATGTGATCAAAGAAGGAGGGGCAAGTTTGCAAGGTGATCCCCCCCTTCCTTGATTGCATGGCCGGATGCCTTCTAGAGATGTCACAGCCAGTGACATCATCACCAGCAGGCCTCTAGAAGGGGGTTTCTTGGTCAGGACAACAGCAGAGCACCAGGAAGGAAGACTTTTTCCCTTCCCCACCAGTGACTGGGCTCAATTGAGGAGCGGGTGACAGTAGCACTGACACTTTAAGGATGGTAACGCTTGACCCACATGAATCTATCCCAATCCAGCTGTCTACACACAGCAACAGTCAGCCAAACACTGCATTTTCTGGAGAACTCCAGAGTAAAAGGTGACTTGTTTTACTCCATTTTAAGAATGGTTTAGTGTGGGTTCGATGCTGAACTGGCCGGACGTCATGTGGACAGTTCACACCAGAATCAGGGAATTAGCCATGCATCGTCTGGTCAGATTGCCGCGGGGACAAGACAAGGGCATTTCATTGGCTGATGTAGACAAGCCCTTTAACTAGCATAGCTTCATTCTATGTAATCCTGGGGTTTGTAGCTTGGTAAGGCATTAGAGCTCTATGTCTCCCTTCCCTAACTATAGGGTGGATCTATGGTAGATAAGGTGGAATCATAGTGCTATAATTATGTGGTGTGAAAGGGCCCAGGGCAGCTATAACACTTCACTAGAGTAAGGCCAAGCTTATCATTAGACAGAGTGAGGACAAGCAATGGATGCTGGGAGGCAGGAAGTTGGGACAGCACCACTTCAGCCACTCTCCTGCTCCAACCACACTAGCTGTCCCTGTTGTCCTGAAACACACTCCTGTTGCAGTGTTTGCGTCTTGTGTGCTGTCTCCCAGGAATAAAAATCCATGATGTAACTGAGAGTCTAAGAAGACTCATCAAGCCCACCACCCAAATGAAAAACATGGAACTGCAAGGTATAACCTTCAACATATTGTAGCGGACCATGAGGCTCTGGAGAGGAAGCTAAAGCACAGGTTGTGATTTCATTAGTCCTTCCTGTTGAAGGGCATTTCCCAGGAAGACAGAAAAGAATATAACAACCTGTTGAACAACCTGTTCCATAGACAGCGCTGTCAGGAAAGATTTGGCTTCTTGGGCCATGGTCTGCATTTTCATGAAGAAGGATTTCTTGCAAGTCCTTCTTCAAGCCTTGTTTGTGGGGTGGGGTGGGGGAAGTGAAATTGTAATAGTGAGAGAGATACACACACAAACACAGGACTTTATCAGATCAACCTCTTGAAACGTTCTTTTGCCAGCATATTATGAAACGTTTTTATGCTGGCAAAAGAACTCCCTTTATCAGACCTACCTGTAATAGCATCAGAAAGGCAGCCCCAGCAGTAACATAGCATGAACAGAGTTCTGTTTACTTCCGGGTTCCAAATCTCAACAATTCTCGCAAGAAGACACAAGAGCAGCAAATTCAAAAATTAAAACAAGATAAGGACATAAAATGTAAACACAACCACAGAAACACACTTTAAAAGTCCCAAGTACACTGGGGAGGCGGTCCTAAAAAGAGCATCCCCTACCTTGTTGTTGATATCTCACATGAAAGTGTTTTGTCATTGACACTGTATTCCCCTGAGCAGAACGGCACAAAGTTTCAAATGCTGGCAATGCCAGCAACAAAGTGCCACGGGAGATCAATTGATGGCTTGGCCCATCAATAAAAAGGAACGAGTTTTGGGCATGACATGATCACAAAAGGACAATGTTGTTTGATATGCACGCCCTTTCGTGTTCATTAGGGGTCGTTCTGATGCCGTATTTGCCTGGTCTGATAAAGTACACACACACACACATTTTCAGAATAAAGTTTCACAATTCAAAGCTCAGTCTCTTTAACTCCATCGTAGCTCTCCTAAATTACTTCATAGAGGATGCTGAGGTTTCTAATGTATTATTGCTATCATCATGGAGAACCAAACCCTTCAAAACCCTCATCTCTAGGGGTAACTCTTATACTCACCAGGTTCAAGTGAGTTCAGAACTGTTTTGAATGCATTTCTTTAACCATGCAGAAATAAAACCCAATTATTGACTCAAAGGTTAATGTGAAATTGACTGAGTGTGCCTACAAATAGTCTACCTTATTAAAACCTCCCTTCACCATGGATTTTACTTCTGTGATTCATCCAGCAGTATTTTGTTCATCATTTTTTCTGTTTCTTCTACTCTTATTTCTGTAATACAAAGAGGGAAGTCACACTGACTACTTAATTGGCCAAATACATCAGCTGAAGTGTTACATTTTAGAAGCGGCATTGTTGTTTTCTTCAATTTATTTACTCTTCAAGGTGGAAAAATAGCAACGTTACCATAGAATTCAATTAAATTTTCCCAGGTTAATGGGTTCTGTGTCAAGAATGAATAACCACAAGTATGTAGGCAATGAATACAACCATAAAGATTCATTCCTTTCACAGTACATTCTACTTCAGGAGCATATTAGATTTTTTTTTCTTCATAGGGAAAACAAAAGGAAATGCCCCTTTTGTTTTCTTTTTTACAGAGCAAGTGTGTCTGTCATTCTTGGTTCTGCAAATTCCTCACAATTATACCAGCCACTTTTCCTTTAAGTCCCAGAGGCCACTAGGAAGGGGGGGGGGGAATCTTTCACTTGGGTTAACTTTAGTGAATATATTTAGTTAGTAAATTATTTGCCTTCTGAACTAGAAGAACCAATATACATTTATGTTCCAAGAATGGGTTGTTTTACTTACTTTATGAGTGAAGGCTGCAATAGTAGCTAAGTCAAAGGACATTTAATTAAGTTATATTTGCTTTTTCATGATCTTTTAGCTCCAGATTATAAATCAAGAATCAATGAGTACTTAATTTCCTCTTATAGCATTAAAAGTAATTGCTTCATAAATTCACTTTAGTAATCCAAATATTTGCACAGAGTACAGCACAAAGAAGTTGTTTCACTGATGAGATGCCTAGCTTCCTTCTATTCATTAGAAGAATATGTGATTTGCAAATTACAGGCCTAAGCTCAGTCCTAGAATGTGCCACATTTCTCCAAACATTGAGCTTTGGGAAAGTTCAGAAAGGCTTTTTATGTATGCTCATGCAGGGCTCTAGATGATTCTTCTTGAGTGACATTTTCTGCCTGGCTCATTCCTGGAAACATACTTCTCAGATACCCTTTTCATTTTCTGCTCTTAGACACAATTTTAATAGATTCATACTATCTGTTTGTTTCCTGCATATATGAAAATGCCCAAGGCCACTAACAACATAATAGAACAACAAAATAGAAAGGATACAAACTGTCACAGAGAATGAAAGAAAGCAGATAGCAATTTGTGGATAAAATGGCAAAGAGATAAGAAACTCAACAATGTGACATGCCACACTGCCAAAAGAAAAGGAAAAAAAAAAAGATCCTAGACCACTGGTAAAAGACAAACAGAAAGGGGACAAAGCTGGACTTCTCTTGCTAAGGAGCTCCAGAGTCTGAGGAGATTATCAGATGCCGGGGAACACGCAAAAAAATCATGTTCCCAACTGCATCAGGAGGTCACTAAAAGAACAGAAAGGGAGACTTTACCAGACGCCATGTCCTTCTGGCATTCCAGGGGTGTAGCGCTGCTGCAGATGAGGCTTCCTTTTTCCATTGATGGGGAGAAGCCGCTAATAGAAAGGGACACCTTACTGACGCCGATGCTATGCCCTTGGAACACTGAAGGATGACATCATCTGATAAGGTCATCCCTTCCTGTTCTCTTCCTGTTCCTCTAGTGATCTTCCTATGCAGTCTGGTAATCTCCTGAATGCAATTGCAGGGATGGCTACCTCTTGGGGTTGTGGCTTACTGATGATAGAAATGGTAGCCTAATAAAACCGCTCCATTCCTGGGCTGCCCATAATTAAAATCTAAATGTGAGTCAAATCAATACGTTAAACAAATAATAACAGGAATATCTAAAAAGGTGGGAAGATGAAGAAAAACAGCAGAGACTATGCTTTGGATGTTTCTTCAGAGAGTGAAGGTCAAAGATCAGGCAAAACTGAAAGTAATAGGAAGTAGGGTAAACTGGTGCAGGAGGAGAAATGTAGTAGCAATTGAATTTAATAAAGATTTTTAAAAGCAGTCAGAGCAGCCAAAGTGCAGAGAAGGTTCCTTTTTGCCTGCAGACCAAACACCATTTAAATGTTGGTGAAATGCAGGAAAGCTCTTCAGAATGTAATGAATAGGCAGGCTGTTAGTGGGTGAAGATAGTCCTTAAAGTTTCATAATACAAAATCATTTAAGCCTTTAAGAGCACATATTCCTATAGATATTTACTTAGAACTAAGCCTTACTGAATTTTTTGAGGGTTACTTTGGAGTAAGTCTTACCACAGTGTGCATAGGACTGCAGCCTTGGGGACTCATGACTATTATCAATTGGGTCTGGAAATTAATAGCACAGCAATTCCTTGGTTTTAATACAATATGATTTACCATATGATATATATGAAGATAGTCAAACTATTGCCATGTCCCCTAGCTTTCTGGCTTTAAAGAAGGTACAAGAGATTATGACAAGCACAGAGAAATGGTGATCAGGCTCATCCAGAAAACATAGCCTTGCTATCATCTTCTGACTCTGGGGAGCCATCCATCAAAAGCTTACTCCAAGCTGTCTGTAGTCCTGTTCCAGTTGCCTTTTATACAAGAAAACCCTTGCTTTTGCTTAGCTTACAGTATATAATACTGTATACTTATTTTGACTGAATTCCATTTACCTGACATAATCTTGCCTGCCTAGATCTTACTGTTCTACTGAGACTGAACTCTCCTTCTCTCAGAGCTGACCCTGTCATACACCACTGATGGCTTCTTCTGCCATCCTTAGCTAACCACAGAATAGGAAAAGTACACCGGTTGCCTGCCTGATGCACAAGGTTGGTTTAAATATTGCTTGGTATATCCCAAGCAGTTTTTAAAATAGAAAACTGATGTTTATTTAACATCAGAAAAAATTATACTGAAAATAGAAAATTGGTGTTTGAAATAGAAAACTTATATTTTATTCAAAAAAATCAAAATATTTTATTTCTACAAAACCTGAAATTGGTACAAATCTAATGGGCTTGTTTACATGGGGGGGATGTGGATTGATGCACACTAACATCAATACAAAGCAGCTCCGATTTGTCTTAACTCTTTTTTCTTTTCTTTTTTGCAAAATCACCAGCATGCGAAGCTATCTGCTTTTGTGAAGTCGAAGGCTTTCGTGGCCAGCATCCACAGATTTTCCTTGGTTTTTTTCCGGGCTGTGAGGCCATGTTCTGGAATAGTTTCTTTCTGATGTTTCGCCTGCATCTGTGGCTGGCATCTTCAGAGAATGGTTGGGTAGGAGTGTGTCTGGGGTTTATATGCTGTCAACCCCTGTAGGGGAGTATATGTAATTGAATGGTTAGTTTCTGGGTATAGAATGCAAGGCTCGTTAGTGTCTGTTTGGCTGATGGTTGGTTGATGGGCCATTATCTGCTGGGAACCCCCTTTTCCCTGGGTGGAATTCCTTTGTAAGTGTTGAGTTTTGATTCTATTGTTTTTCAAAACTGGGAGCCAGATTTTGTTTACATAGGGACCACTAAACGCAGTGTGCAAACATGAACACACACACACACACAAACAACAACAACCAAGGAAAATCTATCTGCTTTTGCTATCCCAATGGGCATGCCTGCAAATCAAAATGGTGGGCGTAAGTGAATTACTCACACTTTTATTTTCACCAGTTGCCTCCGCTGAACAGTATTTTTAAAAAAAACATATCTAAGGTGCAAAACTGTGATATTCCACGTAAATAATTTTTTTAAAGGCTGTTTCATCACTTCAGCACACAATCGCTAAGGCAAAAATCCAACATGGCAGTTCCAGGCACTTGCCTGGTTAGCAAGCACCACCCCTGGGCATGTCCGACTAATCAGCTTTCCACTTCCACTCATATCAGGAATGTAAATGAATTCGTATCAGGTTGTCCCAACAATCGGGAATGAGCATTCCCCGCAGAGCTTTTTTAAAACATTGGGGAAAGCCACAAGGTTTGGAGGATTTGGCCCCCCCTCCTTCCAAATACTGTGAATTGATGCGGGATGGCATTTAGACAAATTGTATTCTCCTCAAATTCTATGAGGAGCATTTTCACCATTTAGACAACCTCTATATTAGTGAGTAGCCATAATAGTGAGAACCAGCAGGGTTCAAATCCCCACTCAGCCTTGGAAACCCACTGGGTGACCTTAGGCGAGTCACACTCTCTCAGCCTCAGAGGAAGGCAAACTCCCTCTGAATAAATCTTGCCAAGAAAACTTTATGTTAGGTTCACCTTAGGGCCACCATAAGTCAGAAATGACTTGAAGGCACACAACAACAAAAGCCATAACAGTGGCTAGATCTCTTGCCCATAGGTATTGTGGCTGTTGCTACCGAGACAGATCAGTGGCTAAGCCTTGGAATGAGATCTCCTTAGCCTGAAGAAATGAACAAGAATATTTTGGGTCTGTGAAATTTCCATGTGGTCAAAAACACAACAGAAAGAAAGGACATGTGCTATCAAAAATTGTAGGATTGTTGTGATGGAGTCTACATGCTTCTGTTAGCGTTAGTGCTTAGGGGAGAAATTGAAACAGATTTCCCTGGTTGAAATTTTGGGATCCATCTCATCATAATGTTCTTATTTCTTTAACAGGTTATTTCAGGGAGATGAAAAAGGGGGAAAGGGGCCTGAGGTCAGAAACAACTGTTATATCAAGAGGAGATCTCCACTCAAGTGCAAGGGAATAATCAAGATTTATTTAGAAAAGATTGCTATTAAATAAACATTACAGAAACTTTTGACTATCAAGCTTATTTATAGCTTAAGGCGTGAAAAGCCACATTAGTATGTTGAATTATATGAGTTCACTGCTGCTAGCTGACAGCATGTCAAATTATTTGCAAATATTTTCTGGAACAGTAACCTTGAAGGATGCCAGCACTATTCAGTGTAACCTTATCACAAGACAGGAACCAAGTGTTGAGGTGAGGTCTGAGGAAATTGAGTTTTCAGAATCATACAACCTCTAGCCTTTGGCCTAAAAAAAACAGCATTCAACAGCAAAAAAAGGCACCCTCACTCCCATTTTTAAGTGGTTCTTTGGAATTTGGACTGCTTCTGTCGAGCAACTGTAGAAAACAGTGCATGAATGATGCCTAACTGAGAAACTCTGCTTTGGGCAGGCATTTGTGAGTACATTAGTCACATTTAAGTGGGTTTATCTCCTCCAGCCTGCAGTACCAAGCTTCTGCAAAAATTATGTAATCATTTTAACAAAGTGTTCTGTAATTGACATAAAAAAGGAAAAATAAAATAAAAAATGAAGTTCTCCTTAAGCAGTTTATCCATTTTAACTGCAATCCGTAAAGGGGAAATAGGGGGAAGGGTAGAATACAAATACAAGATCTTTATGGAAATGGTACCCTTGTTGCAACTGCATGCGTTGTGTCATTTCCAAGAGTAATACCCACCATCCAGAATGTTTTCCCATTGAAAGAGTGGTTGAAGAATAATTTCCAGCTTTTATTATTCAGCGTTCAGTAACTGTTGTTTTACTTTATGTTTTGGTTTTCATTTGTCTGAAATGGGGGATCCAATGAACTTCATTTCTTTTCTGGTCTGTTCTTTGCTCTATTTTCTGTACTGTATTGCCAAAGTTTGAGCTTTAACTTTCCCATCCGAATGCACATAAATTTACATCTTGGGGGTTGTCTAGACGGTGAAAATACTCCTCATGGAATATGAGGAGAATACAAGCTGTCTTAATGGCATCCTGCATGGTATTGCCATATTCAGAAGAAGCGGGGTTAAATATGCCATAAACTCCACAGGAATAGCCTTTGTGGCTTTTCCTGGAGTTTTTTTTTTTTTTAAAACAGCAGGGGGGATGCACATTCCTGCTCATTGGGAGAAGCAACGCAAATTGATTCGTTTTCCCCAAGGAGCAGAAGCTGAAAGTTGATTGGCTGGACAAGCATGGGAGGTGGGGCTTGTTAACAAGGCAAGCCTGGAACCACCAAAAAAGCCTTAGTGAGTGAGTTCTAATTCAATAAAACAGGGTATTGGGTTTTTTTTCTTTTAATGCAAAACACTGCACTTTTGCACCTTAGATATGTTTTTTTTAAAAAAAAATACTGTTCGGCGGTGGCAACTGGTGAGAATCTCTCTCTCTCTGGCTTCTCTTCGCAAACAAAGATTCAGGAAGGACTCATCCTGCGTTTTCTGCAAGTGCGCTGATGACTAAAAAGGCCAATCCGCGATAGACAAATCCGGTTGCAGAAAGCACAGCAGAAGGTTTCCTCAGGTGATGTTACCGGGTTGTGATTCTTTCTGCGTTGCCGTGTCTCTTCAAGACTTGTTCGGCATGAGTTCTCAAATAAGGCTGCAGCATTGTGGATAGTGTGTCTCCATGCCTCCCGATGTGAGGCCAGGGCGGACCATTGTTGGTGATCAATTTGGCCGAGCCTGAGATGTTATTTCAGGGAGTCCTTGTATCGCTTTTTTGGAGCGCCCCTCTTACGCTGACCCTTGGCGAGTTTACCGTAGGCCATACAGCCGTTGATACATGCCTGTAATCTATCTAAAAACCCAAAAACCATTAAGACAAATCACAGCTGCCTTTACTGCGGAGCAATCAGCTTCTTTTTGCCTCGTATAGACAACCCCTTGATGTCACAAGAAGGTGGTGGGGAAAACATTTTACTAGGGACAGATTTTAAATATTCCATCACTTCCTCTCTGTACTCCTTCTCAGCCATCAACTGAATGCCCCCACCATCTATGATGCAAAAGAGAGATGGGATAAATAGTACCTGACCTGATGGATTGTCAATCCCTAATGCCACTGACACCACTACAAACATCTCCTCCTCCCTTCTCTGTCATCTTTCTTGGAGTAAAAGGAAGACAATCCGGCTTGTTGGTCTAGGGATATACTTCTTGCAGTGTATTTGTGGGATTCTGAGTAGCTAAAAATCCCAGTTATCAATGCAATATTAAAACAACATAAAAATTAAACATCTCTACAAGGAAACTGAGTCCCCTTAAACAAGAAATGTTCAATCTTTTAAAAGAAGCCAATCAATTTTAAAATGCCTTGGCAAATAAAAATAGTTTCATCTGGTGCCAAAAGGAATATGATGTGAGCAGCAGTCATATGTTCCTCTAGTAGGTATTCGTGCTACACTGTTATAGCACTATTATTCTACTTTAACTGCTATAGCTACCTTCTCTGGAATCCTGGGATTTGCAGTTTAGGGAGGAGCATTTAGCATTCTCAGCCAGACAGCTCTTAGGTTTCACTAAACTACAAACCCCAGAATTCCACAGGAGACAGCCATAGCAGTTAAAGTGGAATAATAGTGCTATAACAGTATAGTGATATAAGGCTCAGGGAATCACTGTAAAAGAAGTCTTCTTTTTTGTAGATGCGTAATTTCAGTTGCCATATTCCACTTCCTCAAATCCTGGCACCCAATTTGCATATTGTGTAAAATATTATAATTATGCTAATCATTCTGATTTACATTCTAATAATATAAATTCATCTCATTATTTGTTGCATTTTCTTCTACTTTGTTTCAACCTTCATACCATTTTTACCCATTACAACTGATCTGTGAGAGATTGATATTAAAGTGCTGGACATGGATCAGGGAGACCCAAATCTCTACTTGGTCGTGGAACTACCTCTAAGCAAATGTCCCTTAAAGTCCATTCGGTTCTTCCATGCTGCTGCTGTCACCACTCACTCTCCTTTTTGTCCTATTCACTCCCTAGCCTTACCTCACACCCTTGCAATGCCTCTCTCCTTTTATTATTACACACTGCTGCTCACATAGCTCACTCCCTGTCCTCCTACTTCACCTCACTTCATGCCTTTGCAGTGCAGCCTTTGTCAGGGGATGATAGGACACTCAGTCCCTGACAGAAGCCAAAAACTATCTCAGCAGACTTAGTAGCAACCCGTTCCCAAAAATACTCACACAGAGTGTTTGACATCCAAATAAGCAGGAGGCACTTTTATCTTCAAAGTCAAACAGTTGCAATATATATACAAATATTTACAATTGAAGGAGAAACTGCTTCAGCAGGCATCAGCATTCACAAAAAGTGAGTGAGCTTTGGACTAGCTCATATATATATATATATATATATATATGACTATATATATATATATATATATATATGACATTGTCCTCTAGTGGCCTGACTAGGCATGACTTGGTAGTCCACAGAGTCAGCCATTATGACCCAGCATGATTCTGCAGTTGTTCGGCCATTTTATAATGAAGTTCAGTCTCTAACTCCTGACAGCCTTTCCTTCTTGTTGTTGCCCTCTCTCTCTTGCTTCTTGCACTCACTGCTTGCACCACACATTCTTGGTTCCCTCCTACTCCCTCCTCCACCTCACCTCATGCCCTCACAGTGTGCCCCTCCCTTGTTCTTTATACACATCCACCTGGACAGCTCATTCCCTTTCCCTCCTACTCCCTCCCTCATCTCACCTCTCGCCCTCATTATGCCTTTCTCCCTTGTTCCTTATGATCCATGGCTTGTACTGCTCATTCTTCCTTCCCTCATGCCTGAAAGGCAGAGGCAGACAGGGAAGAGTGCCACCACATTTCGCCTCATATTTATGCTCCTACAAGGCCTAGAGGCCTACTTATTTCTTTTTTTAAAAAAAAATGAATGAAATGAAAGCTTGGGATCTGGGCCAGATCGTGGGTACAAACAGGTACTGAGTATCATGGCTAGAAACTGCAGAAAACACAACCAAATTGGGTATATGGCAACCCTATGTGTAATTTACCCCTCCTACTGATAGAACTTAGGACTTTTTCGGATGAAAGAAAAGTAACGCAAGCAGCGTCGCCAGGTTGCGACGCTGCTGCGCAAGAGGGCGCCAGTTTCGAACGACGCTCTTCCCAGCGGTACTGCTGCAGTACCGCTGGGACATTTGAGCGTGATTTTTTTCCTTCCCAGCATCATATTTTACTCGCGATTGCAACCTCCGTGATTAAAATATGGCTCTGCGGCTTCCGAAGCTTCACGGAAGTGACACGGATGGTTTCGGGAGAGGGACAACGGTGTCCGAAAACGCCCCCCTGCTGCCCAAGATCGCCCGTGCTGCCCAAGATCTCCCGAAAGCTCCTCCCGCGCTAGGCACGCTGAAACGCGGTCTGAAAATCTCCTCAGTTTCTGTCATACCCCTCATGGTGGACATTAATGCTTTTGAGGAGCTAGACATTCCTCCAAATCCCACAGTCTCAAGCCATCTAGGGCCTCATCCATACCACTGAAATAATCCATCTTGAAATTGGATTATTTGCCATGGCTCCTTCTTATCAAACCCTGGGATTTGTAGTTTTATAAGGTCTTTAATTTTCTCTGCCAAAGAATGCTGGTGCCTCACCAAGCTACAAATTCTAGGATTCCATAGGAAGGAGCTATGGCAAATAGTCCAATTTCAAACTGGATTATTTGTGTAGTGTGGAGTGGGCTTTAAATATAAATACTGGCACTATAAATTGCACTCAGAAATGAACCTTTGAAGACATTTAAGAACCAATGCAGTATGTTCTCAGTGTGACTCGTACTTGTTAAAGTTGCTGGTGTTTACAATCAGACTTTGAAGGTGGCCTTATATTGCAGAAGTCTAATCTGGATATTATCAGAACATAACTTGGCCTGTCCGTCTTTACGTTACTTTTTTTCCCAGCTCAGTTGTCACACTTTAAACTTTTGTGATTATTTTTATTTTTTTTAAAAAAGATGTCCATGTTTATATGGCATTATTAGTGATAGGACTTGGAAGGATAGCTACGAAGGAAATAGATAAGATCCTCAAGTGCAAAAGCACATCACAAAGTCAGAATCACCCATGCCATAGTATTTCTGATTTCTATTAATGGTTGTGAAAGCTGTACAGTGCAGAAAGCTGACAGGATGAAAATCAACTTAATGAATATGGTGTACGGGAGGAGAGTTCTGCATATACTATGGACTGCCAAAAAGACAGAAGAATGTGTCCTAGAGCATGTTAAGTCTGAACTCTCCCTGGAAGCCAAAATGAATAAACTGAGGCTATTATGCTTTGGACATATCATGAGATGACATGACTCATTGGAAAAGACAATAATACTTGGTCGGCAGGAGGAAAAGAGAAAGACCACATTACAGAGGGATAGTCTCAACTGAAGAAGCCGCAGCCCTGAGTTAGCAAGACCTGAGCAGGGTTTGATGATCAGGGCTCTTGGAAGTCTTTCATTCATAGTGTCATTATAAGTCAAACCAACCTCATAGCAAATAAAAAAAAACAATGAAAATCCTTAATGGTAGCGAACGTAGATGGCCTTTCTAGAGCCTCATTGCAAACCTTCTCCTGGGTTGATGTTAATCCTTCACTTACCACTGTTTTGTTATGGAAAATATTCAGAAGCACTTCTGAAGTTCAACATACTTTATCTATTAACCTTCCACCATAAGGTATCTGTTCTAGTATGATTTGGTTTTTTTAAAATCCATGTTGGATAGTTCTATATAGGTTCAACATAGCTCAGTAAAAAACACATATTTCACTGAATCTGTTTCATCTAAAATTTCAAGAGCTCAATAATGCATAGAAAAATCTATTAACACAAAATGGAAGCATTTGTGATTACATTTATGGCATCATAAAATTAGAGTTTGTTCAGTATAAAAGACAAGTAGATCTATTGAAGCTATCTTTGTCATGCAATAGGCACTGAGGCAGTGGAACATATTTAATGACAGCACAAAATGACTTGAATATATAGTTAACCTTGACGAACAAGTGTGAAACAGTAGGAGAGCCATAAAAGTGTTCATTTTTTTATGTCTACCATTCTGTCTTCTGGGTACTGTTGCACATGCCATCAATTCATACAATATTTTTGGGATTGATGCCAACTGGTTTATAAAGTTTTGCAATGATGATCTATCACTGATGGAAATAATAGACACAATCCTTACATAAAGCAAAGAGAAAAGAAACACATACTGAGCCATGATAGTCTATGAGCGTGATTGTGTCTAGGGCCCTGCTGATAAGTCTACCAATGATGAGATTATTTTGCATCCTTTGTAAATTTAGATTACCACCACAAAAGTATGATCTGAGAATCTTCTTGTAAATGTGTCTGCTAAAACTGGTGGGGCTACCCACATGATCCATTCAAAATATAATGGTAAGAATACGCAGGGGCAAATCCAGAGCAAAGGACAAGAGAAAAGAAACCCAGTTCACCCACCCTTCTATAAGAGCTTGGAACTGTGTCGATTAACATTCAGACACATAGTGCACTCCAGATGTATTGGACTACAAGCCTTATCACCCCCAGCTACCATGGTGGACATTAGCTAGAAGGGCACCATGTTGGCAATGCTGATGTAGATTGAAATCTCAATGTATCTGACAGAAGTGTTGAACCCAAGAATAAGATTCACCATAGATGTGTTATTAAGTCTAGCTTCTGTCCTGATGACTGATTTGGCCCCAGAATTGGGGGGTGGTGGTGTTATTTTTTCCAAGCTTTGCCTTTAATAATGCTGTGCCCCATCCCATTAGTGTCATGGGCATGTGCCACAACTTGTTAAAGGATGTTCAGTATTTTAGTTCAGTTAAAGATTACTTCCATTGAATCCCCAGCTTGTGGTTTATTCAGGTAGTAGTGAAGGAACAAGGTGAACTGAAATAATGAAAACTTGCATGGGAACAGTGGGTGCCGCAAGGCCCCATAAACAGAGCATGAACATTGTGTATCCAGATGCCATTTCTTTGTACCATATTTCTTAAAACATCCCATTTGGCTTGTGTATTATTTCTTCTAGTTGAAAACAATGTCCATTCCTCCCCTTCTTTTTCCTTCTCAAGAGCACTTGCTGGGTATCGTTCTTTTGAATCTCTTGTTTACTCACTAGACACAGTATGTGACTGATACTGTTAGCTTCATCTTTGTTTAATTGGCTCCATTTTGGGTTGACACAGCAGAGAAAATAGATTTCTCACCATACATCTGTTGGGCTAATGTGAGTCTGATCCTTCTGTGCACAACCACTAGGGTGCTCCTGAAATTTGGAAGAATGCTCAGGGTAGTATTCGATTAAGGATGCATGTTTCTTAATGGCATTCTGGTTTCAATTTTGTTTACGGCTCCCATTTTTTGTTGCTGCTGCTGCTGTTTGTGGTTGCTTATTTTTATTACATCCAAAGTCACCTTTCGCTAGTAAATTTTACACGGGCGGTGGGGAAAATATGATGTTGCTTGAAAGAAACCTAATATAGGAAACAATAGGAAAAATAATTATCAAAGAGTTTTAATTTTAATTTTTTATTTATTAAAAACCATTTATAGCCAAGGGCATATCATAGCACTTATGAACTTACATCCATTCCTGGGATAAATGCCACTGATATTTATTTTTATTTTTTTTAAAAAAAAATGCATCATCATGATTACATTTGCTTCGTAGATTAAAAACAAAAAGCAAAAACCCAAACCCGAAATAACCAAGCTGGCTAATTTTATGGCTGCTAATTGCATTCGTTGCTATGCAAGCTAGGATAATGATAAGGGTAATCAAATCTCATGCTTCAGGGTATATGCTCATCACCTGTGGATGTCGGGAAGGATTCCCCTCCCCATACAGAGCCAAGTAATTAGCAAGATATAGTGCAATTGTTGGTTACATTTTTGTTTATTTTTGTTTCCCTCTGAAATGTTGTCTAGTTAGCAGCAAACTATGAGGCAGGATACCAGACTCTCAGCTCAACCTGGGGCTTGACTCGCTGTGGGAATTTGTAGAGTCTTTCCTCTACAAATGTTGCATGTGTTGTAGACATGAAGAGATTATTTACTTCCCTAAATTAACAAGTGCATGATGGCATCAGAAGTGTCCAAAAACAGTGTATGAAGAGAGGGAGATATTTTTTTGTTTTATGGCTCATTCACTCACATTCCATAACCTTTCATCTTACCACTCAACACAGGGTGCCTTCATAGCTAATCTGAGCCCACTGAAAAACCATAGTTTGAGGTTATTTCTTTGACCCTTGATGGCTTCATGTGTACTTGCAGGTCACTCCCTAATAGTGCTGCAATTATCAAGTGATGAACATGCATGTGATTTGTTAGACTTGGAAAACATATGACTAGCTCCAAGGACTACTGTTATGGCATCCATCACATTACATTAGCTTAGCAAACACTGGCCAAGAAAATAACTGGAACCTGACTTCACTATCTCCAGCCAAGAAACAACTCTGTGATGATCCTAATAGAAGGGGTTGCCAAAAAAAAAACCAAAAAAAAAAAAAATGAGGAGAGGAGAGGGAGAGGAACAATTGTCAGAATTTCATTTCATTCCACTCCAACTCTTCTTTTTTTGAAAATCTTAATAAAAGATCAGTAGCTGTCCCATAAGAGATCACTGTCATTCTAGTGTGGAACTGTTAGTAAAGACTGGGATGTCATTCTCTGTGGTTCGGATATGTTCCTTTTATTTGTAAGGAACCCCTTCCTTTTTTTCTTCCTCTCTCATTTATTTCTGTTTCTGCAGATCTGCCATCTAATTAATTGATTGGCCTTTATCTGAAGCCAAATGAAATTCCTCTGTTCTATTCTCTGCTGAAACAATCTATTGACATTTATACTTCCTAGCAGGCACCTTTTGTAAGTGTTATTAATGATCTGTGTGACATGCATGCATATCACAGCCTTTTAGGATATAAAGAATATGTTATGTCCATAGGTATCCAATACATAATCATAAATTCAGTAGAACCTTGCAACTAAGGACTTCAAAGGACTTATGCTATCTAGTAATTACGGTAAAATGCTAACAGATCACAAATAAAAAGGCAGAATTACTCGATACCTATGCATTTCCATGCAGCAGCCGAGACCTTGGCAAGGGACCTGGATTGAAAATAAAGATTGATAGGGAGTTATTCAGGAATCACTTAGCTAACCTAAATGATTTCAAATCTGCAAGGCAAAAACTGCATTCCAGAATACTGAAGGAACTTGCTGATGTACTCTCTGGACCACTTGCCATCATTTTGGAGAACAGGTGAGGTGCCAGAGAAAGGGAAAAGGGCAAACATTGTACCTCTCTTCAATAAAGGCAAAAAGGAAGATCCAGGAAACTACAAACCAGTCAGCCAGACTTCAATACCAGGAAAAATATTAGAATGAATTATACAGGAGTCTGTCTGGAAGTTTCTTGATGGCAATTCAGTGATCAGTAGAAGTCAGCATAGGTTTGTCAAAAACAAATCCTCCCAAGCTAACAACAACAACTGCGACAATGACAACAATGTTTATTTATAATACCCTTCTCACGAAAGAGCGGAACATCAACGTATTCAATCAAAGACAAGGACAAGAAAACGTAACACTATAAATATCCATGAAATAAAGTCCCCAACACCCCAACCAGTCACTATCCATCTCAGCAACCTCAGGCACAATTCAGCAATTTAATCTGGTGGATCCAAGAGGAAGGTTTTCAACCCTTTATGAAAATGGATGAGTTCCTTCTCCAGCCAGAGTTCCAAAGGAACCTCATTCCGCAAATGTGGAGCCAGATCTTGAAAGACCTGCAGCCTTGACAGATCTTAGATTCCTTGATGCTAGCCAAGCTGCCAGGTATTGGGGGAGGTTAGAGCACAGAGCCTTGAATATCACAACCAAAATTTTGAAACAGACCCAGGCTGAACTGGTAGCCAGTGAAGGGCTCTATGGGGAGAAAAGATGCATGAATATTTAGGGGCATTTAAAACAACCCAGGCAGCACTGTTAAAACCAGAGGAAGAAAAGAGCAGGAAGGCAAACCTGCCAGAAGATTATTACAATAATCTAGGTGCAACATAACCAAGGCCTGGACAAGCAAATGAGCAGTCTCAATGGTTAAAAAAAAATAACAACCTACAGATCCTACAGATGTTCAAAAGATGGAAATTACATACCTTTGCTATCACCCCAATAAAGGGAAACAGGGAAAAACTATCATCCAGAAGTTCTCCGAGATTCCTGGCAACCAAGACAGGAGCCACTGTGCAACCCTGTAAACATAGTGGAGGGCATGAAAGAGAGGCTACTGGACAGTCAGGCTGAATACCAAGATCTCTGTTTTATCCATATTCAGTTTAAGATGCTTGGTGATCTTAATCTGATATCTTTGTTTGATCAAGTCTTTATTCAACCAGGTCACTAGTTTAGTAGAAGGTGGGAATGCTGTGGATGTAGTTTATCTGGATTTCAGTAAAGCATTTGAGAGAGTCTCACATAATATTTTCTTTAGTAAACTGATTAAATGTGGAACAGATGGGAACACTGTCAGATGGATCCATAATTTGTTGGAAAACCTTGCTCAAAGTCATAGTACTTTATCAGATGAACCGCCATTAACATTTCTTTCCCACCATATTTTAAATCGTTTTTCTGCCAGCAAAAGAACCCATTGTTTCAAACATACCTTGAGCAGCATGAAAAGGCTACCCGAGCATAAACAGAGGAGTGAATGGAGCTCCTTTCACTTCCATACTCAGGATCTCAGCAATTCTCACAAGAAGACACAAGCATGGTAAATTTTAAAAATACAGAAAAATACAGACACAAAACATACGCACAAGCACAGAAACACACTTTAAAACCTAAAAGTAAACTGGGGAGGCTCATAAAAAGAGTGTCCCCTACCTGGCTGTCATGTTCTCACCCAGAAGTGTTCTGCCATTGATGCTGAAATCATGTGGGGACAATGGTGCGAGGTTTCAAACTCCTGCAATACTGGCAAAAAAGTGCAACAGGAGATCTATTGACGGCTTGGCCTGTCAAGAAAAAAGGACTCCTTATTCCCAACACATGATCATGAAAGGCGCACATCTGACCAATCACATTTTGACTTCTGGGATGTGCCCCAATTCTAATTGGTTGTTCAAATGGACTGGAATGCGCATTTCTACATATTTTTTAAAAACTTCACAATACACAGCAAAGGCTGTTATCGTGAAGTACTTGGGAGTTTCTGGCCCCCCCACCTTTTGAATATGGCAAATTCCTGTAGGAGCTCATCTGGACAAAAAGTATTCCCCTTGCATTCTGAGAGGATATTTTTCACCTTCTAGATAACACCTTAGATGACATGTGGAGGGAATCCTTCTCAAGTTTGCAGAGGACACAAAACTGGGAGGGGAGGCTAACACCTTGGAAGGTAGGCACAGAATTCAAAAAAGGACCTACCATATATACTTGTGTATAAGCTAAAATGTTTATGCCAACTCCCCAAAAAACCAGGGCCAACTTATACACAGGTCAGTGCAGTCCTCTGTCCACCATGGTGCTGCTTCTGGCCTTTTGTAATGCCTGCCCCCCAAAAATGGCACTGGTGGCTCTTTGGAGCTTGCCTGCCAGGGCAGGAAGATTAGGAGTCAGGAGAACCTGAAAAAGACTTCTCTGCTCTCTCTCTAGTGGCTCTCTGGGGGCTTCCGTACCACAGCAGAGAGCAGAGGGGGCAAGTGCTTCTTTCAGACACTCTTGGCATGGACCAAGCCCCAAAAGCCTGAAGAAAGCAATGCCCCCCCACTGGTCTCTCTCCAGTGGCTCTTTTGGGGCTTCCCTGCTGCAGCAGACAGAGGTTGCTTTTCTGTTACAGCGGGGAAGTTCCAAAGAACTGCCATTGCCACCATTTTTTTGCCCAGTCATTGCAAAAGCCTACTAGAGAGAGCAGAGGGGGACAGTGCTACTTTTAGAGTTCTCCTTAAAAGCTGCTTGGTTGTTCAGGATGCTGCCGAACAAGACTATCATCTCCCGGATCAGCCTCAAGCGACCAAAGCCTGAACCGCCTGCATGCAGGGTTGGGTCTGCAGCTTCCAGTGCATCTTTACACCTGCCGTTTCGTCCCTCGCCTATCGCTACAGTGCTTTTTCGGAACTGGATTTTTCCTTCGAGCCTGTGCAATGGATTTTTCTGGTGGAGCGCAGTGTGCACAGAACTGGCCTCACCCTTTAAACCAAAGGTTCATCTGCTGTGGCCTTGCAAGCATGGATGGTAGCAGCGAGGTCCTCGGGTCGTAGGTTTGATTAGAGTTTCCTTCTCTTAGATGGTTGACCTTACAGGGTTGGACGAGCACCATCAGCCCGGGTTTGGGATTAGAGTTTTCCTTCTCCTAGGATGGTTGCCATAAGGCTAGAGAGCCCATCCTGCCCTTTGACGCTCTTTGTCAGACCCTTCGGTTTTGACCTGTCTGACATGGGAGACCCTACCGGTGGCTATTATGCCACTGCTAGCATAGCTGAAAACATCATTAGGGTACGCAAGCCTCTCTTCCACAACAAGGGGGCATCAATGGAGAGGACTTTTAGAGTGGTAGAGTGGCAATAGGCCATTTTGAATGCCTGTGCAGGAGATGGCAGCAATGGTGTCAGCAACAGTAGCCAGGGGCAGGTGGCCCCCTGAGGTGGCGCTGGTGCTTTCACCTCTCCACAGAAAGGATTCAAGGAGCCCTGTGTTGAGCGTCAAAGTTTTCCCCTCAACTTATCCATAGGTCATATAAAAATCTATAATTTTGACCTCCAAACCAGCCCTCAACTCATACATGAGGTCAACTTATACACAAGTATATACAGTAGATAAACTAGAAAATTAGGCAGAAATTAATAAAACAACATTCAATAGACACAAATGCAAAATTCTACATTTAGGCCAGAAAAACCAAATGCACACATACAGAGTGGGGGATAGATGACTCAGCAATATTACATATGGAAGGACCTTGGGATTATTGCTGATCATAAGTTGAACATGAGTCAGCCGTGTGATGCTGCAGCAAAGACGGCAAATGCTATTTTAACCTGCATAAATAGAAGCATAGGTTCCAAGTTGAGAGAAATAATAGTCCCACTTTATTCTGCACTAGTCAGACCTCATCTGGAGTACCACATTCAGTTCTGGGCGCCTCATTTTAAAAAGGATAAAGACAAGTTGGAGCAGGTTCAGAGAAGGACTACAAGGATGGTAAGAGGTATGGAGAACAAAACATATGAGGAAAGGTTGAAGAAGCTGGGCATGTTCATTTTGTGAAGAGAAGACTGAGGGGTGACATGATTCCACTCTTTAAATTCCTCAAGGGCTGCACAGAGAGAGGGGGACTGGCCTGTTCTCTGCTGCTCCAGAGATCTAGTTGTTTAAAGTTACAGGAGGGTAGATTTCGAATGAACATTAGAAGGAACTTTTTGACAGTAAGAGCATTTCAGCAACCAATTGCCTAGAGAAGAGGTGTGATCACCTTCCCTGGCCAACTTCAAAAAAAGGGGGGGGGGCTGGACAGCTCCCTACTGAAATTGCTTTAGCTGGAGATTCTGCACTAAGCAGGGAGTTGGACTCAATGGCCCATGAGAGCTCTTCCAGCTCTATGATTCTTCAAAAACTGGCCAGACAGCTGGATAGCTTGGCTGATGTCCTGTTAATGACATGTGCATGAACAAGTCATGCTACGCACTTGAGGGAAATTATTCACCATTGTACAAGACACATATGCTGCTGGTAGTGGTGGAAACAAGCAGTGTTGGATGTTGTGGTTGCACATTGTACATTGTGCATTGTACAACCACGTCCATTCCTGGAGAAGTTGGATCTGGCCACAGTAACATGCCTTGGTTACCTCCTGTTTGGATTAGTGTAATGTACTCTATATGGGACTGCCTTTCAAAAATGCTCAGAAACTTCAATTAGTCCAAAGAGCTGCAGCCAGTTTGCTAGCTGGCCCTGGCTACACAACCCCCTTGTTGTGGGCTACCAGTCTGTTTCTGGACACAATTTGAAGTGCCGGTGATGATCAATAAAGCCCTACATGGCTATTTGGCATATACTTGGATTCCGAGACTCAGTGAACAACAGTTTCAGAGTCCACCAGAAATCTTTATTGTCAGAAATCCAAGAAACATACCATACAAGGTTGTAGCTGAGAACTGAAACTTAAGGGATACACACTATATTAAAAGCATATTACAATCTATAAAATCTGACACTATCTGAAGGACAGTATCTCCCTTTAAGAGCCCGTTACAGCTCAAAGATCTTCTGGAGAGGTCCTTCTCTCACCAGCTTCTTGACCTCGTTTGGTGGGGGAAAGGGAGAGGTCCCTCTCAGTGGCTGCTCCCAGTCTTTGGAACTCCCTCCCTAGGAAGACCAGGATGGCTCCCTCCTTGATCTCCTTCCATCAGCAAATGACACCCAGTCACAGACATGTGCTGTGCAATGTTTTTGTTCTACATGGGGGTTGCCTAGTGCTGGACTAGCATTATTTCTGCATGCGGATATTTACGCTGCACTAAGGTGATGTAACCCTTAGACAAGGATTGTACCCCTTGTATAGACAGGCAAAACACACAAAAGTTATTGTAAATTTTTGTGTGTATCTTTCATGACATGCACATTCTAGGGCATTTTTCCAAAAACTATTCTGAATGTAAAAAGTAGTTCTAGACAGGGGACATCAAACCTAGACTTCAACTCCATCCAGAACACACTGAACATCACTTCCCCAGTGGACAGACAAACCACCCACCAAACTCCATCATGACTTGATCTGTAATAGCAGTTAATGTAAATGGATGCCTCTAATCACTTTACAAATTGTTGAGCACCAGCCAGGTTTGAGTTTATGGAGCCATGTACTGTTCATTTTATTTAGATAAAAAACTTATTTCCCTCTCTCCCTAAAATCAGAACTGCCCATTTCAAGGGACATAAAATTTGCCCTTAATGAAGGGACATTCAGAATGGCAGGGGACATAAAATATATTTAGGTATACAGGGTGAAGAACATCAACTACACACAATGCAGTGTAGTTCAAAAACCTAGGAAAACTGGAGGTGGACTCACTGGTTTCAAATACATTGGATTTATGTATGGTGACCCTTTGGGATCTGATCCCCCAGTTATTTTACAATATTATAGTAATAAGGGGCTACACAGGTTGTAGTTGCAGCATTTTAATGGGAAAAGATCCCCCTTTTAACTGTTAGATATATGAGGCTATCATATCCTGAGCTAGATCTAGCTTATATTGTCTTCTATATCAGCAATCCAGGGTCTCACTCAGTGTCTTTCCCATCACTTGACACCAGAGAGAGAGAGAGAGAGACAAAAAGACAGACAGATGGTTGGTAGCTAGATATGCTGGACATGGGGGCTGAAAATGAAACCTTCTGTCCTACCTTAGTTGTATGGTTCCTCAAAATTCCTTGAAAGGTAGAAATCTAGCCGATAGGGGTGATGGTGATGATGATTTCTAACCCACCTCTCCCTATGGCTCAAGATGGGCAACAACAGATTAAAATACATCAACGGGCTAGACACATAACATCAGTTAAAAGCACATAACACCAGTTAAAAAACATGTAACACGCGTTAAAAGGGCAATACATATTTTTTTTAAAAGTCAGTCCATACTTCTATAATTTAAGAAGCATCTGGGTAGGCCTGCTAGAGGAGACAGGTCTTTAGTGCTGTTTTACATTTAGATGGTGTATCCAGCTGTTGAATCTCTTCTGGCAGGTCATTCTACAGTCTGGGGCAGCTGAAGAAAATGTCTTCTGGTTAACAGTTGTCAGCCTAGTCCAGGCTGACTGAAGTAAATGATCCCCCCCTCAGACACACACACTTCGGTCCTCTGGGAGGAACCTGTTGCAGCCTATGATAACTAGGCTGTCGCAGACCTCCCAAGGGGCCTTCTCTTCTACGGCTCCCAGACTTTGGAATGGCCTGCCAGACGAGAGCCGTCTTATCACTACTCTTGACAGCTTCAAGAAAGTGCTAAAGATGGATCTCTTCCAGCAGGCCTTCCCGGAATAACTTCCCAGCTGAAGTGGAGCTGATTGCTTACCCGCCCCCCTGCTGCTATTGCCTTTATTTATTTATTTATTTATCTATTTATTGTATATTGTATTGTATTTTATCTTTGTTTTAATTCTTTATTAGTTTAATTTAGTGTTAAGGGGTGGGAGGGTTAGGATTGGGAATGATTGTTTTAACTGCTGTGTTTTAATCTTGTTGTACGCCGCCCGGGTTGCCGAACAGAGGGGCGGGTTAAAAATAAAAATAATTTATTATTATTATTATTATTATTATTATTATGTAAATGTCCCCTAGAGCAGTGGCTCTTAAGCTTTTCTTTACCAGGGACTCCCTCTAAATATATTTTGTTGCCGTGGGCCTCCAATACTTAACTCAAGATTTAAAACAACAACAACAACAATAATAATGCACTATCCATTAAATCTTCCTGAGAGGCACTGGAGTGGGAGGGAAGATCTTCTGCTGCTGCTTCTGCTTGTGGCTGGAGTGGATTGAATGACAATTCAATGGCACAGGCCAAGCCAGCCAGCCTTTGCCTTGGATCCTGTCACGTGACCACTCCACTGAGGGGAGGAGGCATGCCAAGCAGCCTTCAGGCCTTCATGGATCCCTTGTGAGGACATCATGCACCCCTGGGGATCTCTGGACCACGGGTTAAGAACCACTGTGCTAGAGGACCTGAGTGTACAGGGTGGATTATATTAAGCTTTGTTACTGCTGTCACTGTGTGCTGGGAAATGTTACACCTGGTTTGTTTGCTTTCTATTTTGACTTTTCACAAAAGAGCATATTTAGTAATAGTGTAGAAGGAAATTTCAGCAAGTGGTATCTGTGCAGTGATAGCTCTGCACGGGTAAGATACATTTTCTCTTTTTCATGCCCTGATAGTATACATGGGCCTGTCCCTTTCAGCTCTTCGAAAAGGCAATCTTTTTGGAGGTATAACTCCAAAAAGGTACAAGTTCTTCAGTCTCCAAGATAGCATGTAATCCAAACAGTAGCATTTTTGAGCTCCGGTCCCTTTTTGCATCTATTACCCAAACTCAAAGCAGTAAAAGTAATAACAGTACTGCTGTTTCTTTGACAGCATTTATTTATTTATTGTACTTATATATTCAATTTATATCCTGCCTTTCACTCAAAGATGGAACCAAGGCACCTCACAGGAATATTGGGTAAAAGTGGAATACAATTTAAAAAGAAAATAAACTCAGCTTGTAAAACTGAATTAAATTAAAGCTCAATTAATTAAATTAAAGTTCAAACAATTAAGAACACAATTTTTTAAAAAAATCTCTTTCTAAAACACAGCACCCAACCACAAGCCACATCCTCAACAGCAGGTCAGTTATCAAAAGCCTGCCTTAATTTTCTAAAGTCTTTACATGCTCACAAAAGGATAACAGAGAGAGTGCCAACCTAGGACTTTATCATCTGAGGCTGCTAAAGCAGAATTCCAATGGGATAGTAATTAATGTGGCCAGTAATTATGGTGTAATAGGTCCCTTCACTTCAATTCTGGGATGGTTACAGTCACAGTTAATAAAAAGTTTATTAACACACCTCTCCGCATTTGCATGACTGTGTTCCTTTGGCAGCCCCCTAGTGTGATAGGTCCCTTCACTTCAGTTCCAGGGTGACTGCAGTCACGTGGCATGAAGGGGCCTGACTCTCCCCCTCTCCCCTCTCTCCCCTTCCCTCTCGCTATTCCAAAGTAGCTCAGAGTCAGCCTGCTTTGGAATAGAGAGGGGAAGGGAGGGGGAGAAGAATCAGGCCCCCTCATGCCACATGACTGCAGTCACCCTGGAACTGAAGTGAAGGGACCTATCACACTAGGGGGCTGCCAAAGGAACACAGTCATGCAAATGCGGAGAGGTGTGTTAATACACTTTTTACAGCCAGTATGTCCCTGTTTCCTTTAATAACATCATTGCTGTGAGACACAAAGCTGGTGTGATAATGTCCCTACCCTCACTTGGAAGTTTGAGAGCCTGGAAACAACCACTGAGATAGCCCATTCTTGCATTGTGCTGGTATGAATGTGTTTAATGTTAGAGATAACAGAGATGCAACTGTGCTCACACTCAAGATGCAAATGTTTGCATAGGTTAAAGCAGATAGACAAACCTCCTCAGCTTTGCTAACTGACCTTTCTCTAGGCTGACTTCTCTTCTGACCTAGACTGATACTCCTAGGGCTGCTGCTGTCATTTTCCCTGCTTCTTCTCACATTTCTCTAGTCCTCTAAGGAAGAAAAGATGACTTAGCTATATTGCATGAGCAAATTTTCTTAACAAAGATTAGCTATCTGAATTTAAACAAGAAAGCGATTTTATGCAAGGTAAAGCAAGCTTTTAACCAGAGGGAACTGAATTCACATACGTGCAGCTACCAAATCAGACCTCTACAAACAATTTTGACAGGGCTTCTTCAATGGCAGATGCATCTGTGAGCTTTATGTCCTCAGGTTAATTGACTCATGTTTAGCATATGTTTAGAGATTCAAGGCCATTATCTTTCCTGGGTCCTGTTATAGAAAATGACTGCCAATATTGATAAAAGTGCTACAGTGCTTATAGAACCAATATCTTTGGAAAAGTTAATGTATGAAACACTTCCCTTGTTTCCAGATCAATTATTAATGAATAGAAAATATAAAGCTACAGGTGAACACAAAGACCTGGTTGTTCTCTTCCTCCCCCACCTCCTTTTCTTCACGGTATCAGCACTCCAGATTGTATCCTAAAGTAGCCATCATACTTGGGAGCAAACCAATAGCACTGTTGACAGACAGGTATTTATGAAGGGCATGTGTGAAAATGAAAATACACTGCCTCTGATGAGGCTGACCTAGACTATTAATTACAGCACTCTTCCTTTCTTTTGAAGATGAATGCAGAGATTTTGAATAAGAGGCTTATCGAGGATTTGATCATTACAAATGTTGAGAATCATGTGGGATCAGTATCCTTGTCAAGTGCCTATGTTTGCCTGTAATCTAAAGCAAGCGCATTGCAACCTATCATTTATTTTGCATTGTACATGCCCAGAGAACTAAATAACTTGAGCTATTTCTTTTTATATGGCTAGAAGAGTTCTATGGTCATATAAATATAGAGGTAGAAATGAATGCAACAAATAGTCATACATCATAATTGGAAACTGAGAACTTCCAGAAGAACCAAATGCATTCCTTCTGTATACACATCACACAGTTTTACACAGGTAACCAGGGTCACCTAGAAGTTTTCCTTTCCCTAGGACAACAGTTTGATTTGAACAAGTTTGAGCACCTTTGCCTGCCCTTCGTGCTTACTTGCACTTGTCTTCTTTCTTGTGTCAATTGTTTCTGCCAGGGACAAAATCTAACCTATGCTGGAGTTGGACCAGAGGTCCAAAAAGTCATTTTGGACTACAAGTTCCACCAGCATACCTGGTGGCCAAGCTAGCTGAAAAATTCTGGGAGTTGTGGTACAAAATTAGCTTTGGTCTCCTCAATCAAGGAACATGTGGTCTTGAGCAAATATTGTACCTTTCTTTCAATAGTGAAAAGAGGTTCATGTGTGAGAAAGGGAGATGAGATGGAAAGGCTGCTAGGCTAGACACATGGATCACTAGGAAGATTAGTTTAATCAGGGAGGATTAGTTTAGTTTAGATTAGTCAAAACCTACATGTATGATTAAGTTCTATGGTGACCTAGAGGCTCAAGGAATATTTTAGGTAGAGTGACACCAGCCAGGACAATAGCTCATAAGTATCACCTCAGTCTCCACAACATGACAATGGACATTGCTCTGATACATGAGAAAATGTTTCCCAATGCTACAAAATGAAGACTGCATCAACTCCTCCAGAAGGCCAGAACACAGAACTGGATTTCTACATAGAATAGTTTCGCCACCATGCCCAAACTAAAATAATCAACAAGAGACACAATTTACCACACAGTCTCAGCCGTATGAGATCCCATCCACAGTCTCAGAAACAATCCTAACATTATTATACAACAGGCTAACAAAGGGGGAGCTGTGGTCATCATGAACAAGTCATACTACATACAGAAGGCTGAGGAGCAACTTCCCAATACTACATTTTACAGAATCCTCTCAGAAGATTCCACTAATGAATATCTGAAGGAGTTACACAAATTATCCAAAGAATTCTCTACCAATGCACACAACCAAATGCAAATGGACACACCACAGGAGCCCAAACTGGGTATCTTCTCTCTACTAGTACTACCCAAAGTACACAAACAAGACAATCCAGGAGGACCCATTGTCTCAAGCATTAGAATTCTCACTATTGGCATATCTGGATATATGGAGTCAGTTCTTAGACCATATACTATCAACACTCCGAGCTACATGAATGCTACATTTACATCTACATTTACATTTACATTTACAGTCCATCCACATTTAATCTTGTTGTACGCCGCCCAGGTTGCCAGAGAACACTGTCCTAGCAATTATGGGTATGGAATCCCTATACACCAACATCCCACACCAGGGTGGACTACAAGCCATCAAGAATACCATCCTGGATGAGGCCACAGCACACCTAGCCACCAAACTGCCAATTTGTACTCACTCATAACTACTTCACCTTTGAAAATAACATGTACCTCCAAGTAAGTGGTGCTGTCTAATGGTCTGTTGACTATAATAATGTTGTTGTTGTTGAAAGAGACTCAAAACTCTTGGATTTACAATAGGCATTCCTCAAACTACAATATCCAGATGAAGAAACAAATCAGTAAGGCAAGACCAATACCCAGGAACAATCTACTACTGGACAGACCAACAATGTGAAACGACAGAACATCCCTAGTGGTCACCTACAGTCTCCAAATGAGACCACCCAAGTGCTACAACCAGTTCTGAAGATTAACACAGCCCTCTCACAAACTCTGTGAGGCAGGCCTTTATTGGTCCACAGACAGCCTCCAAATTTTAAACAGCCACTCACTCACAACAGGGCACATAACATGGATGGTAATTCAAGCACAAGGCCCTGCCACAAACCCAGATGCCAACTCTGTCCCCATATCTACTCTAGGAGCAATATTACAAAGGCTAATAATATCACCCACAACATCAGAGATATATTCACTTGTTCTGCCTCCAATGTGATTAACTCACCATCTAAATGCTAAAAACTGGTCAGAAAGGCAAGGATGGTGTCATATAAGTCCATTGAGGAGGGGCAGAGAAAGAAAGGAGATAAACTCTAGTTTTCAAATGAGGCTCTGGAAGAAACCAGAGATGGGGGTTTTGTCTTACTCTGGAGGGTTGTTCATACACAGGACATCATCATTTCTTATGGGCAACATAAACAGCATATTCCTTCTTTTAATTTGTTTAGCCCCATTTCCTGACATCACAACTGCATTTTTAATATGGTGCAAAGCACACACTACTTAGAAATAAAGCCCTGAACCCTATTAATAATCTTATCTAGAACAAACCTATTGAATCAATGATATTTACCTAAGTATTAATGTCCAAAAACTGATCCAATGGGTATACTGTAATTGGGACTACCAGCAGGATTTAGACTGAAATGAGTCAATTTGATGCCATTTGTCATGTCCAGTTTTTCCAGCTGTGAACTGTCACTTTGAGGTGTTGAGTGTGGCTGATGGTGTGATGGTGGGGCTGTTGGTGTCTCTTTCCTTTGATGGACTGTCCTTTCCTGTTGCCCTTTCTTTCCTCATTCACCATTACAGTTTCCACTGGCTTAATAGGAATAATCTGCTCTAGCCATAGACTCGATATGCTTCAAGTTCCTGAGTTTCAATTCACAAGGAATAACATTTGTCTCCAGCTCTGTGCCCTTCTGTTTTGTCTGTTTTGCCAGATACTGTTCTGGGAGATGGAGTGGGAAGAACCAGAACAAGGTGGGTAAGAGAATGGTGCTATGCCACTTCAGTGCCATGCAGCATGGAATGCATGCCAGTTCTGTGACTGTTTGCTGCTTTGTCAGCCTCTCCTCACTATTGAAATTTCCGAAATGTTTATGCTCCAAATTCCAATATTTGGAGGGATAGTGGGAAGGGGTTGGGACTACACAGGCAAGAAAACAGCATCATGCCACACCAACACAAAGTCTCTGTCTCTGTCTCTGTCTCTGTCTCTCTCTCTCTCTGTCTCTGTCTCTCTCTCTCTGGCTTCTCTTCGCAAACGAAGATTCAGGAAGGACTCATCCCGCGCTTTCTGCAAGCGCACTGATCACTAAAAAGGCCAATCCGAAATAGACAAGTCCGGTTGCAGAAAGCACAGCAGAAGGTTTCCATGGGTGATGTTTCCGGGTTGTGATTTTTTCTGCATTGTCATTTCTCTTCAAGACTTGTTCAGTGTGAGTTCTCAAATAAGGCTGCAGCATTGTGAATAGTGCGTCTCCATGCCTCCCGATGTGAGGCCAGGGTGGACCATTGTTGCTGATCAATTTGGCTGAGCCTGAGGTGTTGTTTCATGGAGTCCTTATATCGCTTTTTTGGAGCTCCCCTCTTACGCTGACCCGGGGTAAGTTCACCGTAGAATACTATTTTGCGGAGGCGATGGTCCTCCATCCTAGAAATATGCCCTGCCCAGTGCAGCTGCGTTCTCAATATCATGGCCTCAATGCTGGTGATCCCTGCTTGCTCAAGAACAGCAACATTCGTCACATAGTCAGCCCAGAGTATATTTAGGATTGTGCGTAAACAGCACTGATGGAAGCGTTCGAGCAGTCATAAGTGGTGGCGATAGGTGACCCATGTTTCAGACCCATAACGGAGAATAGACAGTACAATGGCTCTATACACACTGATTTTTGTGCTTTGCCTCAGGTGTTTATTACTCCAGACTCTTTTGTAAAGTCTTCCAAATGCACTATGTGCCTTTGCCAATCTGTGATCGAACTCTTTGTAAATCTTGGCATCTGAGGAGATGATGCTTCCCAGGTAGGTGAACTGCTGAACGGACTTGAGCACAGATTTGCCGACGGCAATGTGGGGATGGTGGTGTTCGTCCTGTGGTGCAGGCTGGTAAAGAACTTCTGTTTTCTTCAGGTTGACTTCCAGCCCAAACAACTCTGCAGCTGTTGTAAAGCAGGATGTTAGGTGCTGCAGAGCTGCTTCTGTGTGGGCAACAAGGGCAGTATCATCAGCGAAGAGCAGCTCACGGACTGGATAGTTTAGAGTCTTAGTGCGAGCCCCAGACGGCTTAAGTTACACAAGCTACCATCAGTACGGTAACGTATATAGATGCCGTCGTCTTCTTCGAGCTCTGCCATAGCCCTTTGGAGCATCATGCTGAAGAAGATTGTAAATAAAGTTGGCGCAAGAACACAACCTTGCTTCACTCCATTAGTTATTAGAAAGGGCTCTGAAAGAGCATCGCCATATCTGACTTGACTGTGCTGGCCCTCGTGTAGCAAGATAATAATTTTAAGGAATTTGGGGGGACATCCTAGTCTTTCCAGGATCTGCCACAGACCTTTCCTACTCACGGTGTCAAAGGCTTTGGTGAGGTCAACAAATGTTACATAGAGACCCTTGTTCTGCTCTCTACATTTCTCTTGTAGTTGTCTAAGGGCAAATACTATATCTATAGTACTCCTATTGGCTCTGAAGCCACATTGGCTTTCAGGAAGAAGTTCTTCTGCAATGAAAGGAACCAGGATCATGCCACACCAGCACAATGGCAACACAGAAAGTATTCAGCTCAATCACGTTGTAAATGATAATATTTTATCTGAAATGGTGGAGACAATGGAATCAGTGATGGTGATTATGAATGTGTTTTTCTACATCATAGGCCTCAGCCATGGACAATTATTGTGTTCTGATTTCACTTAAACTACCATGGCTGCATCCTAGGGAATCCTGGGGTTTATAGTTTGGTGAGCCACTAGAGCTCTCTGGCTGAGAATTCTAAATGCACCTCCCTAAACTACAAATTTCAGGATTCTGTAAGATGTTGCCATGGCAATTCAAGGAGAATCATAGCACTACAACTGTGGCATGTGAAAAGGCCCCATTTATTTCCACTCTCCTCCCACTGATGGATAACTTCCCCTTTCTTCCACCCAAGAAGTCCTCTCAACAAGCAGAAAGAGGGAAGGAAGAGGACAGAGGGAGGCCTTACATTAAGCAAGGGACATTAAGAAAGGTAGAGGATAAGGTAGGGAAAAATCAGGGCACACTTTGGGAGAAAAGTGGGACTGTGCAGTACAGATCATCAGTAATGGGACATTGTAGTGCACCTGGATTGGATTGTAATTGGATTGCAATGGTGTGGGGGTGGTGTTTAAATCTATTGCTGGTAAATTGTGGATAACATTGAAAGCACAACAATAAAAAAAAATTCTGGTTTCCATCACAAAGAAAAAAACAGAGAGCTGGGTTTCAGAACCTGAAATGTCTGGACAAGCACTTTGGGGGTGAGTTGCCTCTCTCTGGAGATCTGGCATATGGCTCTTGCTGACTTTTAGAGTAAACAAACTGAGTGGCTACACCAATGTTTAATCTGTATATTTATAAATAAACTCAAACATTACCACAGCATATGCCTTCATTGACCTCCTTCTAGAGAAAACAAAGCTCAGGAAACTATTGTAGTCTTCTGACTTTCATATCATAACTTTAAACAGGCGGGGTGAATGTCATTACAGTAGCTGGGTCTAAATATTATTGCCTTTATGTGGAAACCAAGGAGAAATTATTGCCTGGACTTATTTTAAGACTGTTTTAATCATAACCTCATGAAACTGAAGACCTCCTTCCTCTGGGCAAGGAAGGAGGGTGAGTGGAGGGAAGAAGATGGATAAAGAAAAGGGCCAGGAGGTGCTGCATACTCCTGTATGCCTTACAATTCTTTCAAAACTGGGCAGAATCTTTGCCTTGATCTCTTGCAACCCTAAAGTCCCAATTGATACTGGTACACTGGTGACTCCAATACTCATTGTAGTCAATCTGCTTTGGGGGAATACATAGGGTTCAAGCATCTTGAATTTACCTTTTAAAGTTGAGAGTAAAACTAATACAGATTCACTGCCCCACTGACTTTGGAGCCAACAGCTTCCACTGTCATCTTGATAGGCCCAAATATGCTCAACTAAAGTACAGTAGGACCCCCATATCCATGGGGGATTGGTTCCAGGCCCCACCGTGGACAGTAAAATCCATGGATAATAGCGAATGCCCTTGCCATTGGACCCCCCCCCACAGAGAAGGGAGAAAGGAGGCAAGCTCTCTCCTCCCTCCCTTCCCAGCCCACCGCTGCCAGCTCTGCTGCACTACCAGAACCCTCCCGGGGAGGGGAGGTGGGGAGGTGAGCTCACCTCCTCCCTCCCTCTCTGCCCACCCCTGCCAGCTCTGCCATGCCCCCGGACCACCCACCCCCACAGAGAAGGGAGAAAGGAGGCGAGCTTGCCTCCTCCCTACCTTTGCTGCCCACCCCCACCATCACCATCTGCCGATAATTGAATCAGCAGGTGGCAAATCAGCAGATGTGGGGGTGCTACTGCACAGCTAACTTTCACTTCTTTTATAATAGAAGCCCCTGAGGTAATTTCAAGCTCTGCTTGGTGTAAACATTTGAGGGAAGAATCTAAGGTTAGAATGAATGTGAACACACTCAACAAGATCAAGGTTATTGTTAGACGCCTCTTTCAAACTAGACTGTATCATAATGTAAACATTCACAGTCACTGAGACTTTTGATTTCAACCAGAATTGGACATTCTGCTATTGAAAAATTCTTCTTGCATTTGTTTATTTACTGTTTCATTCAAGGAGGTCAAAATAATGGCTACGTTTTCCCTCATCATAGTTGCTCACTTTTTCCTTCCCCAGTTTTTACCCACACAGCAACCCTGGGAAGTAGGTTAAGCTGAGAGATCATGATCGGCCCAAGAAGGCCCAGTAAGGTTTGTGAGGAAGTGGGAACCTCCCATCTTATCACTACAGTCTACATTCTACAATCAACAGTAATTCTCTAAAATGCTAACAGAAATCACCGAATCATTGAATCATCAAGATGGAAAGCACTGCAAGGGCCATCTGGCCCAACTCCCTGCCATGCAGGAATACACAGCTACAGCATTCCTGAAGGATGACCATCCAATCTCTGTTTAAAAACCTCTGATCATCTGAGTCAGCCTATTCCATTGCTGAACATCTCTTACAGTAAAGAAGTTCTTCCTAGTACTTAGGTGGAATATCTTTTCATGCAATTTGAATCCATTGGTTCATGTTTTCGTCTCTGGAGCAGCAGAAAACACAATCACGCCATCTTCTACATGACATCTTCTCAGAGATTTAAAGAGAGCTATCATGTCATCTCTCAATCTTCTCTTCTCCATGATAAACATACCCAGCTCCCTACTTTGGTCACCCTCCTCTAGATATGGTCCAGCTTAGCTATATCCTTCTGGAAATGTAGTGCCCAGAACTGGACACATTATTCCAGATGAGGTCTGACCAAAGCATCTGGACACTATGTTCGTGTTAATGCAGCCTAAAACCACATCACACTGTTGACTCATGTTTAGCTTGTGGTCTACTAATAACTTGGGATAGAATATTTTAGAAGGCATGTCTTCCTCAGGACTCAACATACATGGACCAACTTCCTACATCAGGGTTTATAGTCTGCATGAGGAGCTATGAATTGATTGTGCTTTACAACCCTTGTGTGGAAAGGCAAAACAATGCCCCCAGCCAAATGCACAACAGAAGGGGCATTGCTGCCAATTTCAGCAGAAGCAGATGGATATGCATGTGGTGAGAATGTGAATCCATATGTACAATAACACCACATGTGGAACTTCACTTGCGTGATCTTGAACTGAACACAGATGTTACACATCAGACAAAAATGTCCAACAAAAAAACCCTTATGTATTCATGAAACACCAACAGACTTCAAGCTTGAGGTGAGATATTAGTAACTTTCTCACTAAGCTTGGATTTACTAACCTCTCACCTGAAGGAGCAGCTACATCCTAGGTGGCAATGTGCCACTGGTGGATGGAGGCATGCCAACCACAGCCACAGAGGATTTCTGCTGTGCTATGTTTTTTAATGCCTATCATTTTGACTATTTCATTGTCTTGCACTGATGGATATGTGATACATCACCCCTTCTCATCCTGCTTTCATCAGGTGCTTGTGGTGACTCAGGGGGCTGGGGGAGCGAAGCGAGGGAAAGATAGATTTTAAGAACTGTCATGCTGAAAGCGTGAGAGAAAACAAATTTTAGAAAACAAAATCCAGAATGCACAAAAGAGCAATAGATACCTTTATTGGCCAACCCAAAATGAAAAAAAAAAATGAGGCAAGCTTTCACAGCTCTACTGGCTTCTTCATTGGGCAAAAGATGCTAAATAAATATGGAAAGAAAACTGACGGTGTTGGAGTCACAGGCCTACATGTTGTTAGAGACTTATCACACAACACTGCTATAGTGTGATTATTCCACTTTAACTGCTGTGGCTACCTACTGTTGAATTCTGTGATTTGTAGTTTACTGAAGCCTAAGAGCTCTCTGGCTGAAAATGCTAAGTGCCCCCTCCCTAAGCTGCAAATCCCAGGATTCCTCAGGAGGCAGCCATAGAATTTAAAGTGGAATAAAAGTGCTATAACAGTGTAGTGTGATAAGGCCCTGTTGCTTGTGTTGTTGTGAGGGATCTCATGTAGGCAGAGGCCATTCCTCCTTTTTGGCCATTTGGGGACTGAGACAAGGGGCAGTAAGATTTAACTGCTTTAGCAGCAATAAGGCAACTCCTCTTGGGATCCAGGATATCCCTGTCCTTTTATCCACAGGCTCCTTTCTTGGGCACTGATCATTGGATTTCTCAAGAAGTCTCTGTACTGCTACATTGCAGGGGTGGGCCTTTTAGGTGCTGTATAGGTAAAACTTAGCCAATTATAGTCCAAAGGAAAAGATTTACCATTGTTGAAGATAGAAACCTCAGAGAGTTAAGTCCCTGTCCATACTTCCTTCTTGTTTAGGGTTCCCCTCTTGTGGCAAAATGAGGTACCATCAAACCCAGGAATCATATTCAAAGACAGCCATGTTGGCCATGCAGCAAAACAAACCAAAATCTAGAATCCACAAAAGAGCAATACCTGATGAAGAAGCCGGTAGAGCTTCGAAAGCTTGCATCATGTGATTCTTGCATTTTAGATGGCCAATAAAAGTATTGCTCTTTTGTAGATTTTCAATTTTATTTTGCTTTGCTGCACGGCCAACATGGCCTGAATAGGTTTCCAGCAATAGTTTTATTAATTTAAATACAATTTAAATCAATAGATCTTACTTCTGCTCAGTGCAGGATATCAGATTATAAAATATAATGATTTTCAATCTAACCATTCTGCTGTTTCCAGCCAGAATTCACATTGCTGGTTATAACCTTTTAAGCCCAAATGGTTTGGATCCAGACTATGGACTTTATCAGACCACCCTCCATATAAGTTCTTTTGCTGGCATATTCTGCTGTGTTTTTATGCTGGCAAAAGAACCCCCTCTACCAGACCTACCTTATCCAGCATCAATGAGGCTTCCCCGGCAGTAACAGAGCATCAACGGAGCTTTGTTTCCTTCCGGGTTCCTGATCTCGGGGATTCTTATAAGAAGACACTAGTGCGGCAAATCTGAAAAACAAAACGAAAACACAAGAAGTTCACACAAGCACAAAAACACACTTTAGAAGTCCCAAGTAAATGGGAGGGGGTTCATAAAAAGAGCATCCCCTACCTGGCTGGCGTGATCACAAGCAGAAGTGTTTGTCCATTGACGCTGCATTCATGGGAACACAATGGTGCAAGGATTCAAACGCCGGCAATGCCAGCAACAAAGCAGAATGGAAGATCTATTGACAGCTTGGGCTATCAATAAAAAAGTACACCTTATTCCCTATACATGATGGCAAAAGGATGTGGTCATCTGGTATGTGTGCCCTTTCATGATCAATAGGTGTCCTTATGATGCCATATTTGCTGCATCTGATAAAGTCCTATCTGAAAAACCAGATATCCCTAAATAAGCCTGCCTGAGTTCTTCAGGGGAGGGCTTTCTCTTGGTCTTGGCAAAATCACAGGCGCATTTGGTGAGGATATTTCTGCAGTCCTTTTTTTAAAAGCTCTAAGTGTGAAAAGCCTTGAGAGTAAGATCTTGTCTCTACATACTTCTAAAATAACAGTGCAATTCTGGCACTTAATGCTTATAAATGATTAGGTATGAAATGTGTCTGTACGGCTTGATAATCAGCTGTCATTTAACCAGTGAGTAATGAAACAACTTGTCTGTATTTAGAGGAACATACAAACTGGAAAGAAATTGCTTATTTCCCACTTGGTACTGAGCTATGTGTATGCAGGGAGTGAAGGAAACATTCTGCAAACTGATGGGAGTGTGCTCTGTGCAAATTAATTAACAAGCACATGATACCAGCACAGCACAAGGAAATGGGCCCATTCGCCTGTTGATAGATGTGGGAGGAAAGACTATATGGACATTAATCGTCTAATGATTACTCCGAATCAGATCATAACCCACCTCCTAATTTCTGTCCCAGCTGGTTCCTCCAATGTCACTGGGAAAATTATTCTGCTCAGGCTCTTAGTCCTAACTGTAAAGCTGCTGAACTATTTAGAGGATACAAAAGGAAATACTTCACCAAAAAAGAGGAGAAAAAAGATGTAGATTTGCATGAAATTTGTACATGCTAATTTATAGGCACAAGTTTAGAAATAATGGCCTGTATTCTATATCACCTATTTAGTTAGAAGCTAAGTAACATCGCCTGGCCCAACTATCCACAAGCATACTTTACTAGGCAGGACCCACACTAAGAGATAGAGGTCTGTTCTGCTGCTGATAAAGGCACTGAGGGATGACATTTCCATCCGTCTCCCACCAGCATGCAAGGTTGTGACAAGGAATTGTCACAGGGGTCCTGATTCTGATAATTGCAGCCTCACTCACTGGCAGGAAGAGGGTGGAAACATCCCTCCACATCCTGACCACCAGCTGAACAGACCTCCATTTCCTCATGTGGCTGCTGACTGGTAAAATCCTGTAAATACCAAAATGCCTGGGGGGCATTTATGATTGTGGCAATAGTGCCACGATCATGACTATGCAGATTATCAGACAGAGCCTTAGGGTCCGTTTCTGTCCCGCTAACCCCCCCACCTGCCCCATTCCCATTCCTGCCATGGAATAAATAAAGAAGTTTCACACACCTACCTTGATTCCGCGACAAGAATGGGCTCCCCCTCCCTTTGCTGCTGGGTCATAAATGCAGCCATTGTAAGGCTGCTTTTACGGCTGGGAACTCAAATCCTGGCCATTCTCGTGAGAGAACGGTCGGGTGGCAAATTTATATTTGGGATACAATCTCCAGTCCTGGATGGGGTCACACTCTCCTCCAAGAACTATGTTCACAATCTGGGGGTGCTCCTGGACCCGTCGCTCCAGCTGACAAATCAGGTAAATGTGACGGTCAGGAGCGCCTGTTATCAGCTTCGGCTGATCCACCAGCTGCGCCCTTTCCTGGAAGTCGGGGACCTTGAGACCGTGATGCTCTGGTAACCTCTCATCTTGATTTTTGTAATGCACTCTACATGGGGCTACCCTCATGCTTGGTCCAGAAACTTCAACTAGTACAGATTATGGCAGCCAGAATGGTCTTGGGTACATCCAGAAGAGACCATATAACACCGATCTTAAGATCACTCCACTGGCTGCCCATTAGTTTCCGGGCCCAGTACAAAGTGTTGGTTATCACCTTTAAAGCCCTAAATGGCTTGGGTCCAACCTATCTTCGGGACCGCCTCCTTCCATATAATCCTTCCCATGCACTCAGGTCGTCTGGAAGGAATTTGTTACAACCGTTCAAAACTAGGCTTTTTTCAACCTCCCGGAGGGTGGTCAGGTTTTATTAGGGTTTTGACTGTGTAGCCCTTGGAAATGTATGTCATATATGCCATATATTCCATTTATCTGTAGACGACAAAGCTGAAGGTTAAACAGCTATGTAGTAGAGTAGGCAGCTGATGTTTTTCTGCCAGCTTATCTCAGTATGACTCAGAGAAGGGAGATAGCATGCTAGGGATGATGTCAGATGATGTCACCAGTCACCAATTGAATGAAGGGGAGTTGCTAGAACTTGCTAGAACAGCTAGGAAACCCTATATAAGTCATGGTGCAAGGCAGCCCACTTCACTTCTTCAACTTACTTCTTTGATTGACTGCTCACTGTAAGCTTAGCTATTAGAGCAATGATTTTGTTTGTAGTTTAGAATGTAAACAATAAAGACTGTTAGTTTTTAGACATTAAATGTGTCCATCTACTCATTGAACATGGAACATGCTGGAAGCATCTGGACCAAGCTTTTGCTACTCTGCTAACCTGACTGCTGGCTGGACTCCTGAGCATAAACAGACTCCAGCTGTAGTGCAACACTTTTCAGCTGTTGCTCCTAGATTATGGAATGGCCTGCCGGATAAGATCCGTCATATCACCACTCTAAATAGCTTTTTAAAAGCTCTTAAGACGGATCTCTTCCGGCAGGCCTTTCCTGAATACATACCCGGCCATCAAAAAAGAAAATCTAGCTTGTCCCGATCTTGTCACAGCCACTGTCCATTGTTTATTTTTATTTTCTTATTTTTATTTTTATTTTGTACTTTTGAAGTATGTTTTAATTACTAAATTATTTAATTGTATTTTAAGGCAGGGTGGGATTGAGGGTTTGGATATATATTTTAATTGTTGTAAGCCGCCCTGACTGCATTTTGTAGAGGGGCAGGATATAAATAAATTATTATTATTATTATTATTATTATTAACCCCCCCCCAGCTATCAAAAAAGAAAACAAGCACCAAAACACATTTAAAGAAAAAAAAGCTACCCGGGGAGGGAGGGTTGTTTTTTTTTTTTTTACTTACCTTGTTGTCCCAATCGCACCTGGAAGTATCCAGCAGGACCTCCCAGTGATGTCACATCCAGTTGTTGTCCCGGGAGCAGAATGGGGATCCTGTTAAACTCACCCGTTGTTCCATTATAATAATGGAACAGGCCTCTTATTCACTATATTAATAGAATGGATGGCCATCTGTCGGGGATGCTTTGATTGTGATTTCCTGCATGGCAGGGGGTTGGACTGGATGGCCCTCGTGGTCTCTTCCAACTCTGCAATTCTATGATTCTATGATTCTATGATTCTATGATTTTTCCATGAATAAGAGGAAGCGGAGGAGAAACAAGAGAGAACAAAAGCATCCTAGGACTGGGACAACGTCATCTAAAAGGTAAGCCTTTTAGTGATCTCCCATCATCCCTCTCCTGGGATGTTTTTACCGTCTGATAATCTCCACAGTAATGTTAATGAATACAAAGCAGTTCCGAATCCGTAACTGCAATACAGAATGCCAGCCAATGACTGTAATTTAAATACAGGAACAATATACTGGGAAAAACTAGCATGGTGACCTGTGTCCCTGGTGGTTTCCAAGTCAGTGAGATGGCAAATCCACTCTGGGTTATAGTCCAAACCCTAAAAAAGCTGTCTAAGGTTGTGAACCCTGTCCCCCCAAAAAACATTCAACACATTGGACAGGTCTTTTCAAATTCAGACTAAACCCCATTGCAGATTTATTGCCCCATTGACATGAAAACCATCTGTGGCCACTGGTATCTGCTCAGTCTGCTGTGCCTGCTGAGGCTACACTTGCTGTTGATGGGTAACTGCAAGGTCCCTGCTGACCCTTCTTATGGATCTCAATCTTCATACCGAATGTGACCTGCTTAGCCTAATAGAAAATTCCTTCAGACAGAGGATTGTCCTCTTCAAAGTAGGGCAGATGATCAGCCTAGCAGTTGGCAACAGAGATGGTGCAAGCAAGGGAACTGTTAAGCACTGGTTTCTGTCTTACCTTGCCACTTTTCTGCTCCAAATACCCACACACACATTGCTTTTCCTTTAAAAAAAAACTTCAGTTTTCTGTAACATGTGTTTGCATGTGACATGTATTTAGGCCCTGAAGTGTATGTTTCATGAGTGTCCATAGACTGTTGTCAGCTCTCATAAGCAGAGGAGCTGGCCTATAATTCTCTTGCTGCTCCACTTTCCTAACTTTGAAATACAGTATATATAGTGTTATTTCACTGCCAGTTGACTTGCCAGCTTGTTTTCATTTTTTAAAAATCAAGAGAAAAAAACAAAGTCTTAAATGTTGTTTTTATCTCTAGTTGTTTGAAACAGGAAAGGGAGGAAGGAAATGTAGAGAACTTAGTACTGGTCATGTACCATAGAAAAATCATGACACCAATTTTGCATTTCCCTTTCTAAGCAAGGCTAGAAATACTTCTCTCTCATTTAAAGCTGCACCGGGTCAATTTGCCTCTTATCTCACTTGACCATGCCCTAGAACCTAGATACTTTTTAAAAAAATTGGCAGCAATAGGTCCAAACACCAGGCCAGGGTTTGCTTTCACTGCTTCAGCCATTTGGAATGAAATATTTTGTATAGCTGGCATGGGGCAAATAAACTGACTTTTACTGATAATTTCTACAGTTAATGGACTTCTTCTTTAACTCTCTTTTGCTTAAATTCCTACATTCTTAAGTTCTTTTAAAATTCATTCCTTAAGAAGCAAAAAGATGTGCTTGTTTGTTTGTGTGTGAGAGAGAGAAAGAGGGAGGGAGGAACTTTGATTTTGTTCTAAAGGATTATTTATTTAGTTTATCATTTCTATTCCACCTTCCATCTAACGACCTCAAATTGGCATTTATGGTTGGTTCTCCTTCTCATTTTATTTTTACAACACCCCTGTGAGATCGGACAGGCTGAGATGGAGTAACTGGCCTAAACTCCCCTGGTGAGTTTCATACCCAAGCAGAGGATTTAAACTTCGATTTCCCAAGTCACTATTCAACACTCTTAACACATACATTGTCCTTATGGTCAAACTTACATATCCCTACTGTAAAAGTAAACAAAACATAAGAAATAGCTACATGATTTAATATATACATAAGCAGAGGTGAACACAGCTTACAATGTGGTAGAAATCTGCCTAGGTCTAACCAAGCCCCTGTAAATTGGAAAGAGGATTTAAACTATAATGAAGGACAGGCTTTTCCACTTTTCCATGTGAAACCAGTTCTTGAATTAGTGACGGCTTTGGTCTTAATGTTCAAAACAATTCTGGAAGGTTAGTAACAAACACAATTACCATCTTGCTACTTGTTTCAAGGTGTGATGTATTGACAACGTGTTAATTATGCCATTGATTTCCATCAAGGCTGGAATCTGGATGGATGCAGTGACTTGGGTGTTCCAGAAAATGTTGGATTTCCCCCCCCCCTACTGCCCTAGAGCAATGAAGATCTCATTTAGTGTGTTCATTTTAGGTACATTTACTTTAAAAAAAAAAAAAAACCTTTTGGAAGTACGCCTTGTTCATTTTACGTGGTATATAAATTTCTGAAAGGTTTTCCCCAATATTTTAAAGTAGTTGAATAGAAATACTTGATGACAAGTTATATTCAGTGAAATGACTCTTTTGTCATTTAAAATTGTTTCTAGGTTCAAAATACTTAAAACTGACCATTCAACAGCATGTATTTCCTTTATATTTGATTTTAAAGGAGAGGCAGTGAAGATGCTAAAAACTTTGAACACTAATTTTAGCAGGCCCCAAAAGCTATGCATATAAATATATGCAGTGAAAAAAAGTTAATTACAGCTTTGATTTTAGATTTGGCTGGTATTGTATCATTCCAGATGCCCAAATTGACTCTTATTGTGTTCATTCAGTATGTTATTAACTAAGCATATGAAATAAAGCACTTCTAAAAGTTTTCCGTGGAAAAAATATATTGGAAAATTCTCTACCCCACATCACTGATGAAGCAGCTGCCAGTTCAAATAATGGAGTACAAGACCTATTTTCCTATTTTTCCCTGTCTGGAATTATGGTAGTTGAACGTCCAAGCATCAGAAAAGTCCAAACTTATCAAGGCAATATGGACTGGTGACTGAGGGCTTGTCTACATGAGCAATTCACTCCATCTTGGCCCCGTCTTAGAGCCCTACAGTCTTGACAGGGCTTTTATTCCGTTCTGCCCCTGAGCAGTCCTCACCACCCCCGGGGCAGATACAGGCCTCAGACAGGGCTAAGGTGGGGTAGGGCCCAATACAATATTTTAAAATAATACCGCTTTTAATCTGTTCCTGCTGGGAAGGAACGGATCAGGCCCTGCAAGACTATAGGAGCCCATCCCGGCAGGCCAGCCCTCGCTGCTGCTGCCAGTCTACCTTGCTCTCCCAGAAGGTAAGAAACACCAAGACTGGTCACATGCAAGGGGCCTTGGTCGCATGTTGTGGGCTGGCTTCCTGCCTTCCAAGACAGCAAGGGAGATGGTAGCAGCTGCAGTAATGGGCTGGCATGCCTGTCTGGCCTCTGCTCATTTGGGAACAGTAACAGGAGACCAACGGGCCTGATCTGTGGCCAGGATATGCCAGCAGGGAGCCAGTGTATCCTGGGTCATGTAAATGAGCCCTGAGGAAACCAGGGTCAATGAGGTCCCAAAACAATTCAAAGTTACACCTATGAAAAATATTCTGGTGGTTCTGAGTTATGTCTAGATGAGAATTTCCAAGGGTCACCACACCATAAATCTAGCAGTAGTTATGTTGACTGTACAACAAATTCCAAAGTCCATGCTGTGGTAATACCTTTATTAGACAAACCAAAAAGGCACAAAAGCTTTTAAAATAGATGTTTCTTTATCAGACAGTTTAAAAAGAACCATGCAGAGGGAAATGAGGAGAGTGACAGTGTTACAATCACACAGTGTGTCTGTTGTTTTCAGATGATATGGGAGGAAGGGTTGCAGACTTTCAGAGCAGCTTACTTAGGTCACATCCCCAATCGCCCTGAGCTCACTGACAGCAATAAAGGGAGTGAGTCAACTAGTTAAAGTCTTTATTAATTAAAATATTTATATTGCAAACTCCATAAGCAAACTCCATTGAGTAAAGTCACCATGTTGCAAGTTCGATTCCAGAGGGCTCCAAGGTTCACTCAGCCTTCCATCCTTTCGTAGGTCGGTAAAATGAGTACCTGGCTTGTGGGGGCAATTAGCTAACACACATTGGAAACTGATTAATGCAATGTAGATGTGTAAATTACTATTGCTTAAAACAATTTGTAAGCTGCTCTGATAGCCTTGTGGCTGAAGAGCGGGGTATAAATAAATAAATAAATAAATACATGTACTGTAATTGGGATTATCAATAGGATTCAGGCCCATTGGATCAATTGACTCACCCTTCATTCAGTAGGTCTACTCTAGTTGAGACTAATCAACAGGATTCCAGCCGTTGTCTTCTTCACAACTTATGAGGAAGGTCAGTTTTATCCTGACAAGTGAAGAAGTAAGAGTATGATTTGCTCAACACTATAGCCCACTTCAGGTGTTACTTACTTAAAGCAGCAACACAGGGCTGTGAGAATTTGTGTTTAAGCTCTCTAGTGTTGAAAGCAAATGTCTCCAGAAGGAAGCCTGCTGTATCCATAGAGGGGTCCTACACAATTTATAACCCTAATTTTCCAGAGTTCTAGACTACATGAAGAGCTTCCATGGATATAGCATGTTCCTGACTGCAGACTTTAACCCTAATTCTGGTGAGCGGCTGTAAGGAATCATGTGACCCTAAGGGCAAAGCTAAATGCATAGCCCCACTGTCAGGGCCAGCTTAACCAGTCTGCCAAATCAGCATTTGCAGGGGGGCCCACTCAGCCCACCCGTCCTAACTCTCCTCCTGCAAAAATCTCCTGCTGGCTTAAAAAAAAAAACAGTGTCTCCCAAAGAGAAAGAGAAAGATGGAGCTTTCTTTGTGTGGCTGATTCTGGATGGAGTTTGCTGCTCACTCGCCCCCTCCTCCCCGGATCATCGTCAAAAGGCAAGCCAGCCAGGCATGTGTCGGAGACGGTGTGCGTGAGAGATGGGGGGGAGGCATCTCTTTCCTATCTCTTCAGAAAGGGCTTCTTTCTTTCTCTCTCTCTCCCTTCTCTCTCACTTTTTATCCCCCCTCCCCGTCTCTCCCTCCCTTCTTTCTTTCTTTGTTTCTTTCTGACTTTCTCTCTCTCTTTTTTTTCCTTCTTTCTTTCTTCCCTTTCCTTCCTTCCACATAGATCTCCTCCATCCATCTTTCCACCAGCTCTTAACATGCCTGTTTTCTCTCCCCTCCCTTTCCCCCTTGCTCTTCTTCAACTTCCTCCCCTTGCTGCCAACTGAGTTCAACCTGCAAAAGGAATTTGTGTGTTTTTACCTATGCATCTTCAAGTCATTTCTGACTAAGGCGAACGTGCCATGGGGTTTTCTAAGCAAGGTTTGTTCAAAGGGGGTGTGCCTTTGGCTACCTTTGAAGCTAAGAGAGTGTGACTTGCCCAAGGTCACCCAGTGGGTATTCATGACTGAGTAAGGATTCAAACCCTGATCTTCACAGTCATAGTGCAATGCTGAAATTCTACAACACTCTAGCCCTTTTAACAGGATAATATAAAGAACATAAATAAAAAATTGGAGTAATATTACTGGAGCAATGATTTTATTGTTGTCACTAAAACACACCAGTATCCCATTAGTGTTATGTGAGAGCCTTTGGGTAGAGCAATGGTTCTTAACCTTTTCTTTACCAGGGACCCCCTTTAAATATATTTTGTTCTCCCAAGACTTAACTCAAGATTTAAAATCCTAATAATATTAACAATAATAGCTAATAATAATAGCTAACAACAACAACAATAGAATTACACCATCCATTAAAACTTTCCCTCAGAGGCACTCTTGCTTCTTCCTGCAAGTTGGAGTGGATTGAATGGCAATGTGCAGGCCAAGCCAGCCAGCCTTTGCTTTGGTTCCTGTCACGTGGCTGCTCCACTATAGGGAGGAGGTGGGCCAAGCAGCCTTCAAGCCTTTGAGGACCCCTTGTGAGGACATTGTGGACCCCAGGTTAAGAACCACTGGGCTAGAGAATGCTGGGAAAGGAACAATGCAACCAGACCTTGAGAAGGGTGCTGGCAGGGGGATTCTGGGAGGTGTAATCCACGAGTAACTTTCCCAGGCTCTGAATGCAGCCTAGACTCATAGGGCTGGAAGGGACCCCAACAGCCATCCCATCCAATCGGCTTCTGTCCTGCAGGAACACACCATCAAAGCCCTCACGACAGATGGCCATCCAGCCTCTGCTTTAAAACCTCCAAAGAAGACTCCACCACACTACAAGGCAGTGTATTTCACTTCCAAACAGCTCCTCCTGTCAGGAGGGTCTTCCTAATATTCAGATGGAATCTCTTTTCCTGTAGTTTGAAGCCATTGCTCCGTGTCCTAGTCTCTGGAGCAGCAGAAAACAAGCCTGCTCCATCCTCAGTATGACATCCCTTCAAATATTTAAACATGGCTATCATGTCACCTCTCAACCTTCTCTCCTCCAGGCTAAGCATACCCAGCTCCCTAAACCACTCCTCATAGGGCATCATGGCTTCCAGACCTCCCGCCATACTTCTCAGTATCTTTCTTGAATTGTTGTGCCCAGAACTGGAAACAGTATTCCAGGTGAGGCCTGACCAGAGCAGCATACAGTGGCACTATTACTTCCCTTGATCTAGGCACTATACTCCTATTAATGCAGCCTAGAACCTTATTGGCATTTTTTGCTGCTACATCACACTGCTAACTCATGTTTAGCTTGCAGTCCATGCTTTGCTTTTTGTTTGTTTGTTTGTTTGTTTGTTGTTGTTGTTTTGAGGAAATCTACACCATTATGTTAATTGCTAATTAACAAAAATATTATGTTAATGCCTAAAATATAGTTTTTAAACTAAATTATTGGTGGCAAATTATGTAATATAGTAGGCCCTGCTTATCCACTGGGGATTGGTTCTGTACGGGCATGGATTCTGAAAACTGTGGATAATAGTGAACATCATTGAAAATAATGGGACTTCTGGTTTAAAATGCCATAGAGTTGCCTTGGAGGGCCTAGAAAATGGCTAGGCAGGACACATTTTCTAGGAAGACTGTATGGTAGGTGTGCTGTTTTGTGTCCCCTGGATAATGAATCCGTGGACAGGGCCGGTTTAACCTGTCTGCCAAATCAGCATTGGCAGGGGGCCCCGAGGTCAAGAGAGGGCCCCGTGCTGGTGGTAGGAGCCCCCTCCTAACCTCCTCCTCCCAAAACCTCCTGCTGGCTTTTTTAAAAAAACAAACAAAACAGCATCTCAGAAAGAGAAAGAAGCAGCAGCCCTCAGTGGCAGAAGCTGAAGGAAGTTTGCTGATGCAAAATGCAAACCAGACCTTGAGAAGGGTGCTGGCAGGGGGATTCTGGGAGGTGTAATCCAAAAGTAACTTTCCCAGGCTCTGAATGCAGCCTAGAATCATAGAATCATAGGGCTGGAAAGGACCCCAACAGCCATCTCATCCAATCGGCTTCTGCCCTGCAGGAACACACAATCCAAGCATTCCTGACAGATGGCCATCCAACCTATGTTTAAAAACCTCCAAAGAAGGAGACTCCACCACACTCTAAGGCAGCAGTATATTCCACTTCCAAACAGCTCTTACTGTCAGGAGGTTCTTCCTAATATTCAGGTGGAATCTCTTTTCCTGTAGTTTGAACCCATGGCTCCATGTCCTAGTCTCTGGAGCAGCAGAAAACAAGCTTGCTCCTTCCTCAGTATGACATCCCTTCAAATATTTAAACATGGCAATCATGTCACCTCTCAACCTTCTCTTCTCCAGGCTAAGCATACCCAGCTCCCTAAGCCGCTCCTCATAGGGCAACATGGCTTCCAGACATCCCACCATCCTTCTCAGAATCTTTCTTGAATTGCTGTGCCCAGAACTGGAAACAGTATTCCAGGTGAGGTCTGACCAAAGCAGAATGGAGTGATACTATTACTTCCTTTGATCTAGATACTACTCCTATTAATGCAGCCTAGCATTGCATTGGCATTTTTTGCTGCTGCATCACACTGCTAACTTATGTTCAGCTTGTAGTCCACTCTTTCTTTTCTTTGAGGAAATCTACACCATTACATTAATTGCTAATAAACAACAAAATTATGTTAGTGCCTATAATATAGTTATTAAACTAAATTATTAGTGGCAAATTATGTAATATAGTAGGCCCCTCTTATCCACTGGGGATTGGTTCGGGGGGGGGGGTGCGTGGATTCTGAAAACTATGAACGCCATTGAAAATAATGGGACTTCTGGTTTAAAATACCATAGAGTTGCCTTGGAGGGCCTAGAAAATGGCTAGGGAGGACAAATTTTCTACGAAGACTCTATGGTAGGTGTGCTGTTTTGTGTCCCATGGATAATGAATCCATGAATACGGGGGTCCTACTGTAATCTGAACATCCTGTAAGGTGAATAGGTTAGGTTACATTGACCTGAGATAAACATATGGGGACCCCAAAATAAAGCATTGCAGGGAGCCCCAAAATTCCTTAAACCGGCCCTGCCCACTGTTACCCCTTATGTAATGCCTAAGAGATTATCGCACTATACTGTCACAATGCTATTATTCCACTTTAACTGCTATAGCTACCTCCTACGGAATCCTGGGATTTGCAGTTTAAGGAGGGGCATTTAAAACTCTCAGCCAGAGACCTCTTAGGCCTCACTAAACTACAAACTCCAGAATTCTACAAGAGACAGCCATAGCAGTTAAAGTGGGATAACAGCACTATGGACTGGATCAAACAACCCTCCATAAACCTTCCTTTGCTGGCATATTTTGAAATGTTTTTATGCCAGCAAAAGAACCCCCCCACCAGACCTTACCCTTGAGTCTCATCAAAAGGCATCCCCAGCATAAACGAAGCACAAAAGGAGCTCTGTTTACTTCGGGTTCCAAATCTCCCGATTCTCGCGAGAATCATAGAATCATAGATTTGGAAGAGACCACAAGGGCCATCCAGTCCAACCCCTGCCATGCAGGAATACACAATCAAATCATTCCTGACAGATAGCCATCCAGCCTCTGTTTAAAAACCTCCAAAGAAGGAGGCTCCACCACACTCTGAGAAGACACAAGCGTGGCAAATTTAAAAGTTAAAGCAACCCCCCACACACACATAAAACATACAAACAAGCACAGAAACACACTTTAAAAGTCTCAAGTACATGGGGGTCATAAAAATAGCACCCCCTACATGGCTGTCACAGTCTCGATCAGAAGTGTTTGCCCATTGACGCTGTATTCACATGAGCTCAATGGTGCCAGGATTCAAACACTGGCAATGCCAGCAACAAAGCACCACAGCAGATCTATTGATGGCTTGGGCTGTCAATAAAAAAGAACAGCTTTTTAACAGTACATGATTGCGAAAAGATGATGTTGTATGGTATGCACGCCCTTTCGTGATCATTAGGCATAATTATGATGCCATATTTGCCACATCTGATAAAATTCTATAACAGTGTAGTGTGATAAAGTCCTAAGTAAGTTGCATGGACTGAAAACAGAGTTTGGAAATGCTACTGTTTCAAATACAGTTCCCAGACTCCCATAGTCAGCATAGCCACCAGGCATTTGGCTAGAGGTTCCTGGAAGTTGTAGTCCAAATAGTAACTTTCCCAAACTCTAAGGAGATTTTCACACAGGCTATATATCCCATGGCAGGAACAGAACAGGGTCGGGAAAGGTTTTCCCTTTCGGACGACGTTGACCCCGTTCTGTCCTGCATCCATCCTACTCCCGTGACTGTTCCAGAACAATGTAATCACGATTTTTCATCATGAATAGACCTCCCGTCCCGTCACTATCACACAATCATGGGTGTGCGAACAGGAGCCCCGTTCCTGTTCCGAAATAACAGCCGTGAAGGGGAGGTCCGTTCCGAGCACTTCCTGGTACGTACTGGACATCCAGGTAAGTGGCACTCTTTATTTTACCCTCACTGTTTTGATTATGTGATTTAAAGAGTGTTTTTGTGCTTGGTGAACTGATTTTATGTTTGGGGGAGTTTTATTTTTTAAATTTACTGTCCGGCGTTATCACGTGATAACATGATAACATTTCAGACGGCCTGTCATAAAAGCAGCCTTACGACGGCTGCATTTACGGCCAGCCAGCAAGGGGAAGGGGAGCCCGTTCCTGCTGCGGAATTAAGGTGAGTGTGTGAAAGATTTATGTTATTCCTGGCAGGAACGGGAGAGGAGGTAGCGGGGCAGTAACGGGGCATTTTGGCCCCGTGTGAAAATCTCCTGAGTGAGGCTATGACTAAAAGCCTGTCTTGGCAGATGACTTGTAAAGTTCTGCCCAAGCAGAAGTATGCCGTTTCTCCTCTTGCTCAAAGCCCACTTGTTCATTCTAGGGGCTCCCAACACAGCCATTTGGTGATGGGTGGAGAGTGAGAAGCAGTGGAAAAGCATCTGCTATGTCCCTACAACCAGACACACAATGACAACGTCATCCACCAGGACCTCCAGAGGACCTCTTGAAGGTCTTGGAAGATCACCCTGTTGTTGTGCATCTTGAATATATAGGCATAGCCAAATGCTTCTTTGCCGCCCCCTGCTCTCCACCAGCCAGTAAATTACTATGTTGAGGGTCCTGAACATGAATCAGGTAGATTTTAAGAGGAATGGGATCAATAAACAAGGGAGATGTTGAACTCCTCTCTCCACAATGACCAAATAAAGACATATACTAACAAGATGCCAGCCTATAACTTGGACAGAGATCTGAGAATTCAAAATGTATTGATTTTATTTTTAAAATGTTATTCATGTTGCCTTGATTACTCTAAAATGGAAGTCTGCTACTAAGTGAAGGAGCCACATGTGTAGGTGTCTTCATGAGGGCAGGAGTAATTACTGGATGTGCAAGCTGTGAGTTGAACTACAGAAATTTTGTGTCTACTTGGTGTGGTGGCAACACTATCAGAAAACTGCAGGAAATCAGGTTTAATTATATCCCAGCTATTTTACCTAGCCACTTGTTCACAGAACAGGAAGTGCAGGTTGGAGGAAACGATCTCTGTCCACAATACTACCGATGATGGGATGACACAGGAGCAGATAAGAAAAGGCATGTTCTTCAAAGGAAAGCAAGTAGTCTATTCTGCATCACAACTGAACTAGCGGGAAGGTAAACAGATCTATTACAGGAAGTGAAAGAAACCGATCATCTAAATGAACAGAGACTTGCTTAAATCCCTTGTTTCCCATTACTGCATTGCTGACACATACCCTTAATACAGCCAACTTAATAGGCAAATTTGTAACTAGGAAGCCAGTGCTGCTGCTTCAGTGCTTCACTTAAGTCTGGCAAGTTTATTAATAGTGAAATCAATTGAACATGCCGTTTTTGTCCATCTCCTAGAAAAGAAATCTTTTTATCATTCAGTTTGGGCTAGGGAATGTTGATAAACCAAAACAAGGGCTTTTTCATGGGAAGATATAATCTAAAACATATTAGCCAGCTATCTTACATATGTTGTTTCATTCTGAGGGTAAACCAGAGGCTGTTGGCACTTGACCTTATAGTGGGGAGAAGATGAAGTCATACCCCTCCTTCTACAAGTTTCTGCTTGGGTGCAGATATGTGGCAAAATTCTAAGACTTGAACAAGACATCAAGTGTGACAGTGGTGGCCACAGAGTAGACTTGTCACTCATCAGGGTGCACTGGTAGCCACGTCTATATTAATCCTGTTTCCACCTGTGACCAAACACACACACACAGCAGAGGTACACATTTCTTCTTTTTTACATTGACAGATAAAGGCCCTCTGACAGATGACAGAGTCTTTCATGAAACACATTTAGCATGTCTCCATAATGTCAGGTGACACACAGATAACTTTTAATATCAGTAATGAACCATTTGGATGGTGTTCAGCTTCTAGAGCAGCCAAATAAAGAAAGAAGAAGGTAGGGATCCAAATGTGTATCAGGATTTACTGAGTACAATAGATAGAAGATGCCAAAAAGGCTGGAATTCAGTTACGAGAAGAGTAAGCAGATGGCCCTAGGAAACTGATCACATTCTTAAGTGCTGAATTAGATTTATACAGAGTAAAATCACATCTGCTGAGGCTGCTGGCCAGAAGTATGGTGAAAGAGAAACTGAAAAAGTAAACCTCAGAAGTAAACACAGATTTATCAGTGCAACTTCTGTGTATTTGTAATAGTGAGAGAATTATCTACGGTAAATACAAGCATGCAAGTTCTTGAAACCATTTGCTGTGAAGGTAGTGGTTGACATCCTGTTCATGAATTATAATGACATAAGCTGAACTTATGTCATTGCAACTCGCTGTTTTGGTCACTGAGAAGATTGGGATTCTATTCCAACCACACAATGACCAAAATCCCCTCAAAAACCTACCTTGTAAGCATTACAGCTCCCGTCTCCCCAACATAGCCATTTCTGCGTTGTAGGAGAGCATGGGAATCAGTGGGGATGCATCCTGCTATTTTCCTTTGGCTGGAAATACTGCAAGGACATCATCTGCAGGGACCTTTGAAGGACCCCTGGATATCTATGCAGATCCCTAGAATTCAAAGACATAGCTGCATCAGTCTGGAATATCAGAAGGTAAAGGGATCTCATAGCACCTTAGAGATTAACTGAGAGAAACAAGTTGTAGCATAAGTTTTCATAGACTTGGTCTTAGGAAGTACACCAAGTCTACAAAAGCTTATGTGATGACTTCTTTCTTTGTTAGTCTCTAAGGTGCTACAAGATCCTTCTGCAGATGCCTATTGCAGCATTTCCAGCATGTCCCATTCATCTTTCACTCTCTAACAACATGGAAATGGCCATGTTGAAGGGGCTGCACTGCTTACAAGGTAAGTTTTGGGGAGGTAGCATTGGAAAACATAGCTGTGGAGATGTAGGTATGTGACAGATGTACATCTCCCAATACAGGATCTTCACCAGTATATTTTTTTCTACAGGTTGAGTATCCCTTATCTGAAATGCTTCGGACCAGAAGTGTTTTAAATGTTGATTTTTTTAAAATTTTGGAATATTTGCATATACATAAGATATCTTGGAGATGGGATCCAAGTCTAAACACAAAATTCATTTATGTTTCATAAACACCTTACACACATAGCCTGAAGGAAATTTTATACAGTATTTTTAATATTTTTACTTTTATTTTAATATTTTTATTTAAATATTTTAATATTTTGGATTTTCAGGTAAGGGATACTCAACCTGTACAAACTGATCCCTCCATGGGTGGTCAGATTCTGTAATGCAGTTTTGGTTTATGAAAAGTTTCATCAGGGGAAAAATATTTACTACACAATTTATTTTGTCCAATTAATATTATGCAGTGACATTTGGTAAATTAATTTAATGCATTATACTTGGTAAATAGTCTTTCCCCTAAAAATGGACTTCATAGCCTCAAATGTGTTGGGACAATGAATACTTATTTTGATTTACTACATCTTTTTTGCATATTTTAGAAACCTCTGTTTTCTTTCCAACTTCCACTGAAAGTTGACCATAGAATCGTGCTGGAGGGCGTAGAGATGCTAGTGAGAACCCTTCTCTAGGCATGTCTAGAAATTGCTCTGAAAGACCTAGACATGCCTAGAGAAGTTTTCTCTCAGGTGAAATAAAAAGAATAGCTGGTCTATATTTGCCATTTTCTCACTTTCGTGGTGGTCCTATGCCCCAACCCCCATGAAGGTGGAGGGCCTACTGTAAATTCAGAAGTCAGCAGTTCTACAGTAACGGGATAGTAAGGTTAGACTGCTGCAAAATTGTGAGCAGCCCAACTTGGGGCTTGTCTGCACGGGTAAGAATACCCTGGGTGTAGCCCAGGCATTTTCACCCCATTGCCTGCCTTTCCATTCAGTCAACGGAGGGTTGTCTGTACCACCTGTAGCCTGCACACAAATCAGTGCTTCTCTTCTCCTCACCAGTCACATCTTCCAAGGCCCGGAATGAAGTGCCTGGCTGTGGTCATGTGGCTGGGTGCCTCGCAGTGACCTCAGCAGACCTGATCTGCATGACCTGGCTGGGAAATGACTGCACAGGGCACTGCACAAGGCACTGCACAGGCCACATGTGCGAACACACCATTGCAGTAATGGAACTCACTGTTTTCTCTGGAAGAACCACAGCAAACAGTGAGGTGTTTTTTTTACCATGTGACCACTCCATTTTGAAGGGTATTTGCCCTGGATTCTTGTCAGAACTGCCTGTTCATCATCTGGACAATTTGGACTAGGGTCGAGGCAAAAATCCTGCATCATCCAGACTGCTGGGTACAAGAACAGGGGGAAGCCAGTTGGCCCATGCAGACAAGGCTTTGGTTAATTAAGAACGCTCAGTACCGATTTAAGCTGTAACAGAGGAGATGTGGTTAGAATAGTGGAAATGATGCAAAAGGTCAATCTAGAATTTCCTGAAGAGACAAGAAAACATGTTTCGGTTCATGGGTTGTCAAGTGCCAGAAATTCAACAGCAATGTACATTAAATGACTACATGGTGTCAAATATTAAGTTTTGTTTTGAAAGGATAGCATTCTACAGTTAGAAGCCCAGGGCATATTTTTATAGTACCATTCCCTATGCCTAAGTAAGTGGTTCCAGCACAATCATCTCCTGTTCTTTACTGCTGGTCTCCAGGTCTTGTTTCCCCACCACCACCTACTCCATCTCAACACTTATAGTATCTCCAAAGTGAATACATCTTATTAGCCAGGAATGGGTACACACAGTCCAATAAATAAAATAGCAACTCTACAGTGACCACATTGTAGAATCCAGCAATGAGTAAGCATAGTCCAAAAGTAAAAACATCCACCCCAAACAGACTGCCAGAGAATTCTTGTATTTTAAAAACTGAAACTCTGCCTCAGTGAAATTCAGATTAGGGATTGGAAAATAAATGTTGCCTGAACAGTTTCAAAACAGGACTATTTATTATTTACAAGTAAAGAAGCACAGGCTGAATCCTGGGGAGCTCTTGGGGCCAAATAGTAAGGACATTATCAAATGCGGAAAAAGCATGGGATTACAATGTCATGCTCATGTGAATGGAACCCACTATCGCACAACGTCATTGCTTGGCATGGTTACTCAATGCTCCAGCCACGAAAAAGCCATTATTTCTAATTCACGGAATAAGCCATCAATAGTTTGTCAATAGCACTTTTTTCACACTGTTGATGGCGTGCGAAACCATGTCCCTTTGTAATTGCTAGATTAGAGCATGAACAGGCAGTCCTCAGCAAGAAAACTTCCAGGTGAGAAAGTGAAAATGAAGCACAGGATGCTCTCTTTTTTATGAACTGTCTCATTTAGTCGAAGGCTTTCACAGACAGCATCCATAGATTTTCCTTGGGGTTTTTTCCGGGCTGTGAGGCCGTGTTCTAGAATAGTTTCTTTCTGATGTTTCGCCTGCATCTGTGGCCAGCATCCTCAAAGAATGGTTGTGTAGATGTGTGTGTGGAGTTTATATGCTGTGAACCCCAGTTCGGGAGGATATATACATTTGTGTAATTGAATGGTTGGTTTCTGGGTATAGAAATCCAAGGCTCGTTAGTGTCTGTTTGGCTAATGGTTGGTTGATGGGCCATTATCTGCTGGGAATCCCCTGTCCCTGGGTGGAATTCTTTTGTAAGTGTTGAGTTTTGATTCTATTGTATTTCAAAACTGGGAGCCAGATTTTGTTTACTTTTAAGGATTCTTCTTTCCTGTTGAAGTTGTCCTGGTGTTTGTGGATTTCAATAGCTTCTCTGCACATTCTGACATGATAGTTGTTGGCCTGGTCTAGAATTTCTGTGTTTCAAATAGCATTTTGTGTCCAGGTTGGTTTATAACATGTTCTGCTACTGCTGATTTTTCTGGCTGGCCCAGTCTGCAGTATCTCTCACGTTCCGTGATTCGTGTTTGTACACTATGTTTAGTGTTCCCTATGTAAACTTATCCACAGCTGCATGGTATTATGGTAAACTCCTGCAGCTGTGAGAGGGTCTCTTTTGTCCTTTGCTGAGCGTAGCATTTCTTGGATTTTTTTGGTTGATCTGTAGATTGTTTGGAGGTTGTGTTTCCTCATCAGTTTCCCTATTTTGTCTGTGATTCCTTTGATGTATGGTAAAAATACTTCCACTTTGGGTGGCTGTTGTTCTTCTTTATTCCTGTGGTGTTTTTTCTAGATCTGGCTGCTCTTGTGATGTCTGATCTGGAGTAACCATTAGCCTGTACGGCCCAGTTTAGGTGCTTCAGTTCGTCCTCCAGGTAGTGGGGTTCGCAGATCCTTTTTGCACAGTCTACCAATGTTTTTATTGTGCTTCGTTTTTGTCATGGGTGATGATTGGAGTTCTTGTATAGGTATCTGTCCGTGTGTGGGGGTACCTACATATAACTGATGAGGATAACTGGCTGAGAATTCTAAATGCCTCTCCCTAAACTGCAAATCCCAAGTTTCTATAAGTTGGAACCATGACAGTTAAGGTGGGATCATAATGCTATAATTATGTAGTGTGAAAGGGCCCTTAGTACGTAAAGAGTGTTAAAGTTCCAATACAATATTTTCTAGTGAAAGTGATCATTTTGTAAGTGACAAAACAGTTTGGAAGATATGATATTAGGAAACCTAGTCTTCGAGGTGTTTTGGATTTCAACTCCCAGAATCCCTGATCATTGACTAAGGTAGCTGAGGCTTCTGTGAACTGAAGTTCAAAACACGTGGAGGACTAGAGTTTGGAATCGCTGTGTTAAGGGGTTCAGTGTTCCTTATGAATCATATTCAGCACCTTATAAAGAAAGACTTCAAGAAGTATTAAAACATAATTTATTTAGATGCCTGTCCCAGATACCACATTTTTACTTACCCCAAATAGAAAATTTAGCTGACTGGAGTGGAGAGGTGCAGGTGAAACGTCAGAAAGAAACTATTCCAGAACACAGCCTCACAGCCCGGAAAAAAATCAAGGAAAAGGACAAACTAGACTGTTGTTTATTAATTTACCCTTTAGAACCTAGTGTGTAGCACACATAAGCTATTAAGTGAAGAGAGAAATGTATTCTTTTCCGCTTTGTGCTAACTGTGCTCTCTTATTCCATTGCCAATCTGCACAAAATGCCCTGACAGAAAAATTGTCATGAAAGTTAAACTAGACACGTCCAATTTTGTTACAGGATAATCTGTGCTAAAACATGTGCCAGTTTGGGTAACCTTCTCAAGCTCATACTTTGTTTTTTATTAAATGTCAGCTCTGATAGACTAGCTTGCTTATTGGAAAGGGCAGGTTTTTACTTCAATAAAAACAAAACCTTGTTAAAAAGACAGGCAGTCCCTCAATAATATAACCCAAACCCCCCCCCAAAAAAACAAACCTTTACAATTCATGAAATATTCACTCTTAATTGGCATGACTACTGTTGTAAAGTTTTATTGGTGGTGTGGAGACTACCAGAGATTATTTGTTTTCAGGGGATTGTCAAGGTTATGAAACATTTTCAAGGTAGCAGAAGATGCATAAATTAAGCCTGCTACTGGCGATAATGTTCTTGTGGTGTTGAATTAAATATGCAGGAGCCTTCAGGGGGGGGGAAACAACCACACACACACACATATATATAGATATATAAAATCACAATTTTGTCTATATATTAAAGGCCTGATTCTCATCTGGGATGAATTGGCTTTGTTCTCCAATGACAGTCTTGTAATTATGTTAATTTACAACTCTTCAAAATGTATTTTTGCAGGCCCTCACTTGCTGGAGTATATTACCTTCAAAATCTAAGGCTCAAGGAAAAGGAATCAATAGCTTAGGGTAAATGTATGCTTATCTCTCACAGATATATTGGGCTTGACTCAAACATGGGAGAACAATGAATGCAAAAGTCAGATGACAACTCTGGTGTTTCAGTTATAGATATAGATATAGATATAGATATAGATATAGATATAGATATAGATGAAGCACTTCAAAACCAAGGCATTGAGTTTAAAAAACACATATTCCTCAAATCTCTCCAGATGAAAATTCTGCCTTCCCAAATGAAATTTTCCATCAGTCCCCAAATTTCTAGAACATAGTGAAACACTGAAATTCATCACTCCTATGTTTGCTGTTTGCATTTCTTTAGTAACTTCGGGCTTGTCTAGTTGCTTACTCTGTCTTGCCCCCATCTTGGAGCCCTGCAGTCCAAACAATGCAGAGCTCTTGCCCCATTTTCCCGCTGGGCAGTTCTCATTATGCCCAAGACAAAAGCAGGGGGAAGATGGCATAAAGTCTGTTAAGACATTCTATCAAATACCCAAGAAAAACCTCCTCATTAAGGAAAAACTGGATCAGGTCTCATGGGATCACAGGAGTCCATACCAGCACATTGACCCATTTCTGCAGCCACCACCACTGCTATCCATGTTGCACACTCCAAACCAGAGAGGAGGCCCACAACATATGGCCAAGGCTGGTCGCACGCAGGAGGCCTTTATCACAAGCTGCGGGCCTCCTTCCTGGCTTTGGAGAGACAGGCTGGTGTGTCTGTATGGGTTCCATCCCCATTTTATGCAGATGACAGAGGGGGCAACCGACCTGATCAGACTAAAACCCAAAACTAATTCACAACCCCACAAGCCTTGCTTAACCAGAGCTCATTTCTTTCCCATCCAATCCTACAAAGTCTTTCCTCAGATGCCTCCTATAGCAGATAGAGAAAGTATCATCTTCACTTTTGCATGTACAGTGTCATCTTACTCAGCTACTGTTTACTGCAGTAGAACCAGCACAGAAGCTTCTTGTGCCAGTAATATCAGAAGAAATGCATTCAAAATTCAGCTTTGAATAATAGTGTTAAGTTATCCTTTAGTGTGTTTTGAAACTGAGCTAATGTATTGGTTGGCTTGCCTTGTTAGTTTTTTTTTTTTTTTTAATTATCTAATCCTTTCCCCTGCTGAGTAGGCAGTTTGCAAGCATGGCCATGGGTTACCACACCAGGAAGCCAATGTATTCTGGCCAGTGTAGATGAGCCCTTAGTCTGCTCTCTTTTTTTGCATGCCTAATTTGTATTTCTAAACACTTGACTGAAATTTTAAATTACTGCAATGTTAGATATTTGGAGACTGAGAGGCTTTCTCCACGCCGAAGTAAAGTGGCAGGGCAGCCAGAAGGTTCCGTTTTCTGTGCTGCCTTACCTCATGATGCCATCTTTCTTTCAGTGTTCTGCTGTTCCAGTCCCATGGGAAACCAAGGTTAAACCGTGTCCTTTTGCTAATGGGTTTTTCTGGTTAGCAAAAAGATGTGGTTTTACCTCAACCTCCCACAGGACCAGAATGGAAGTACAACGATGTTGTGCAGTAAGGCAGCATGGAAGACGGAACCTTGCTGCTGTACTGCCGCTTTACTTCAGCATGCAGTAAGCTTCTTAAAGAAAATTTCACAAGGGGGCAGAATTCTTATTGGGAAAAGAGTGCCTTCATTTTACCACCCCTATAGCTACAACCTTGACACAAGGTACGGAAAAGAGACATGAACTGAAAAGGGACAGGAGAAAGCAAACCAGGGATTAGAAGTGGAGCAGGATGAGGAAGAGATTTTTAAAACTGCAGGTAGTTGAAGTGTAGATATGAAGAGACATTATGTTTCAGAGGAAAGGGAAAGGAGGAGAGAAAGGACAGAACTGTGAAACAGAAGACACAATTAAAGAGAAAAATATCAGCAGTGAAGGTGATAAAAAAGTGAATAAAGCAACAGATGGATAAGTAGGTTTACAACAGTAGACAGAAGGCAGTGAAACGAAAAATAACAAAGGAGGAACACAGACAAAACAAAAATATTGAGGAGGGGAAGAAAAATGGCAGCAAAGTTAAGAATGGAGGGAGAGCGTAAAGCTGAGAAAGATGATCAATGGTATCCATAGTTAAAGGTAAATCAAACCTAAGAAGAATAAAAAAAATGTTCCTGTGAATTAGCAGTTAAGTGCACAATGGATTAGATTCCCCACTAATCTACTTGTCACATTTCAGACAGCATACAGGCTGGAATTCTCCTGGATATTTCTTTCTATCAGGACAGGAATAGACCTAGCACTTAGAAAGGAATGCCGTGATCACTAAAAGTCAACATGGATTTCTCAACAACAAGTCGTGTCAGACTAATCTTATCTCTCTTTTTAATAGAGTTATAAACTTGATAGATGAAGGGAATGCTGTGGATGTAGTGTATCTTGATTTCACTAAGGCTTTTTACAAGGTCCCCCATGATATTCTTGCAAAAAAGTTAGTAACCTGTGGGCTAGACAATGCAACCGTTAGGTGGATTTGTAATTGGTTGACTGACTGAACCAAAGTGTGGTCACCAATAGCTCCTCTTCATCCTGGAAATAAGTGACCAGTGGGGTGCCACAGGGTTCTGTCCTGGGCCCAGTGCTATTCAACATTTTTATCAATGACTTGGATGAGGGAAGGGAGGGTATGCTTATCAAGTTTGCAGATGACACCAAATTAGGAGGGGTAGCTAATACCCCAGAGGACAGGATCAGAATCCAAAATCACCTCAACAGATTAGAATGCTGGGCCAATATTAACAAAATGAATTTCAACAGGGAGAAATGTAGAATACTACACTTGGGCACTAAAAATGAAATGCACAGATATAGAATAGATGACACCTGGCTTGATGGCAGTACATGTGAAAGGGATCTAGGAGTCTTAGTGGACCACAAGCTGAACATGAGTCAGCAGTGTGATGCGGCAGCTTAAAAAGTCAACACAATTCTAGGCTGCATCAATAGGAGTATAGTGTCTACATCAAGGGAAGTAATAGTGCCACTCTATTCTGCTTTGGTCAGACCTCACCTGGAATATTGTGTCCAGTTCTGGGCACCACAGTTCAGGGAGGATATTGAGAAGCTGGAATGTGTTCAGAGGAGGGAATGCAGGATGGTGGGAGGTCTGGAAGCCATGCCCTATGAGGAGCGGGTTAGGGAGCTGGGCATGTTTAGTCTGGAGAAAAGAAGGTTGAGAGGGGACATGATAGCTATGTTTAAATATTTGAAGTGATGTCATACTGAGGATGGAGCAAGCTTGTTTTCTGCTGCTCCAGAGACTAGAAAACGGAGCAATGGGTTCAAACTACAGGAAAAGAGATTCCACCTAAACATTAGGAAGAACTTCCTGGCAGTAAGAGCTGTTCAGAAGTGGAATACATTGCCTCAGAGTGTGCTGGAGTCTCCTTCTTTGGAGGTTTTTAAACAGAGGTGCAATGGCTGTCTCTTAGGAATGCTGGAGCTGTATATTCTTGCATGGCAGGGGGTTGGACCGGATGCCCTTGTGGTCTCCTATGATTCTATGAAATTTGTCACAGCACGAATCTTTTGCTTCCATCCTTATGTTACTGAAAGATGGCTACAGGTGTTTGTGTGTTGAACATGCCATGTCCAAAGTATCAAGAATATTTCCTTAGAGATGTGTCCAAACCCACGTGGCTATACTGGATTGAAATATCATCGTCCCCATCAGCTTCCTATTCTAACTCTATGTGGCCTAAATACAAATTTACAAATTACTGCCCTTCAACACTTGTCATTATTAAAACTTGAATATCATTAATTACCCTTGGTCTTCAAAAGCACAGCATGATTCTTATCTATACAGGGCAATAAAATGTGGATTGATATGCAGTAATGCCAATTCGCAGCAGCTTTCATTTGTCTCCATGGTTGTTGTTTTTTTCAAGATTATAGGCATGCAACACTATACATGTTTGTTGTTTAAATGGGCATGCCTGCAAAACAAGATGGTGGGCACAAGCGAATTACTTGCATTTTTATTGTCACCAATTGCCGCACTGAACAGTAGTTTTTAAAAAAATCCAGGATGCGGAAGTGTGATCTTCCGCTTAAATAAACGAGGAGGGGAGAAAAGGCTGTTTCTTTGCCTCAGCACACGACAGCTATGGCAAAAATCCAACATGGCAGTTCCAGGTGCTGCCTTGCCAGCAAGCTTCACCCCTGCACATGTCCAACCAATCAGCCTTCCACTTCCACTCTTATCAGGAAAGCGCAGCAAAGCGAATTGGTTGTCCCAATGAGCAGGAATGTGTATTTCCTTCAGTTTTTTTAAAAAGTCAGTGGGGAAAGTCAGCAGTATTTGGAGCTTTTGCCCTCCCTCCTTGTGAATACGGTGAAATGATGCAGGTCCCATTGGGACAAAAGGTACTCTCCTCGACTTCTATGGGGAATATTTCCACTGTATAGACAAGCTCTCACTTAACATAGCCTCTGGTAAAGAGGGTCCTTGTTACAATGTCTTTTTATGTCCACTGCCCCCTTTTCCTCCTTGCCCTCTGTCTAGCTGAAAGGTTTTTTAGCATCATTGGCACTGGGTGGAAGGTTAAGGAGGGCTGGAGAAACATTGTCTTTTGCTGTCAGGTTGCCCCAATACATCTGCAGTAAATAATGCAGTAAAGCCTGAATCGATACTAGTGCAGCTATGTGGGCTTGCCTGTAACAGGCAAGGTAAGCAGCAGTTGCCTCCAAAATCCCTTACTGAGTATGCATGAACAGCAAAATAAAGGGGGAAAGCTGTAAGCCTGCCCCACCAGCAACTCCCAACATATTGGGAGTAATGCCCAAGAACACATCTACGATCTGAAGGACCGCATACAAGCTGACCCAATTGTTATGATCAGCAGGGGGGGGGGCTTTCTCTCAGTCCCATCACCCTCACAGGCACATTTGGTGAGGGCTTGGGAGAGAGCCTTCTCCATGGCTGCCCCCAGACTGTGGAACTCCCTTCCACAGGAGGTCCGGTTGGCCATCTCCCTGCTCTCTTTTCGTAGGCAGTTGAGGACTTTTTTATATAGGCAGGCATTTGAAACGTAAATCTTAATTGGTGTGCTGCTTTTATTGTTGTATTTTTATGATTTTATGTATTTAATTCATGTGTTTTAACTATATTTTAGCAATGGTAATTTAATTTTTTAACTTTTGTAATGTCTGATCATAGAATCATAGAGTTGGAAGAGACCTCAAGGGCCATCTAGTCTAATCCCCTGCCATGCAGGAATTCACAATCAAATCATTCCCGACAGATGACCATCCAGCCTCTGTTTTAAAACCTCCAAAGAAGGAGACTCCACCACACTACAAGGCAGTGCATTCCACTTCCAAACAGCTCTTACTGATGTTTTCACTGGGTTTTGTTGTTGTTGTTCGTTTGTTTGGGTTTTTTGGTAATGATTGTAAGCCACCTTGGATCCCATCTTGGGAGAAGAAAGGCGGGATCTAAATCTAATAAATAAATAATAAATAATAACTAAAATAAATATTTGTACCTGTAGTTGCAGGAAGCCCCTGTCTTTCAACGGTTCATTATCTGACAACTTGCTCTTTTGACGCTTGCAAATTAAGGACAAGTTCTATTCATTGGATGAGGAATCCACTCTTTCAACAGTTCTTGCCTACGGAGGCTTGTTTGAAACTGACCGCACTCATGCTTGCTGCTTGGAAAGCAAGCTGAGATGTGAGGAGCAAGTGCAAGGGTGCATGCAGGCAATCCTAAGCAAGCCACGGTAATTCTCTCATGTTCTCTACATGGGTTCTGCTTTTTGACCAATTCCAGTTTCTGACAGTGCTGCAGTCCCTAACCTGTCTGATCAGCAGGGGCTTCCTGTACTTACAATTTTCTCTCCAAGACTGGAGCTAACTGTTGCTTACAGGAAGAGTTTAGAAGGCAATTCATTCATAATGTTTCCTTTTCTCACAAAAGCAGACGTGCCACGTAGATATAAATGAAGAGTGGGCAACTGTCGCAAGGCCTGAGGACAGTTTTCTGCCCACAGGGTATCAACTGCCAACAATGGAATTTTTTAAAAAAACCCAAAGTGGCAAAAAGTCCACATCTGATTCTGAGAAAAATGTTTGATGATGTTTAATAGTGCAGGGACTGGAAGGGGAAAGCAGCTACAAACCTATTTAAATGGTGAAATGCCATTCCTGGAAACTTCCAAAGAGGGAATTCAGCCATTTTTTTTGGTGAGAAATAGGTAGATTCTGAGGAGTTTGGAGAGGTTGGGGACCACAAAAACAGCCTTCCACCCTACCCAGATACCCTGTTTACAGTGTTTACTTCTGTATGCAAATATTGTTTCAGTTGCAAATATGTTAATGCAGCAGGAGGTTCCTGAAGTTCTTATATATTTATTAGAAATGCTAGTTTTCACATCTTCTCAGTTCATGTTGTATTGCTTAGCAACTTATCTGGCTGATTTCTCAGAATCCATGCTATCCAGGGGGCCAAATATTTCTAGTCCCTGAATGTCCTGGTGGTTGTATCTTACATGGGAAACCCTACCGGTGGCTTAGGCCACCACCAGCATAGCTCAAAACATCATTAGGGTACACAAGCCTCTCTCCCATGACAAGGGAGCATCAATGGAGAGGCTGGGCAGGGCATGTTTCTAGGATGGAGGACCATCGCCTCCCAAAAATAGTACTCTACGGTGAACTCGCCATGGGTCAGCATAAGAGGGGCGCTCCAAAAAAGCAATACAAGGACTCCCTGAAGCAACATCTCAGGCTCGGCCAAATTGATCACCAACAATGGTCCACCCTGGCCTCAGATCGGGAGGCATGGAGACGCACTATCCACAATGCTGCAGCCTTATTTGAGAACTCACGCTGAAAAGTCTTGAAGAGAAACGACAAGGCAGAAAGAATCACAACCCGGAAACATCACCCAAGGAGACCTTCTGCTGTGCTTTTTGCAACCAGACTTGTTTATCTCGGATTGGCCTTTTCAGTCATCAGCGCACTTGCAGAAAGTGCGGGATGAGTCCTTCCTGAATCTTCGTTTGCGAAGAAAAGCCAGAGAGAGAGAGAGAGAGAGAGAGCATGTGTGTATCTTACAGCAGAGATACATATTCAGCTGGATCAGAACCTGAGGAACATAAAATGTCTAAGGTAAATAATAATTGACATTATTTGCTTTTTATATGGCTACCATCATTTGTTCAATATGAGTTGCTTGAAAGAAAGCTTTTGTACAGCAATCCATTCCTTTTATCTTCCTACCCATAAAATCAAGACACAATTCTTTACTTTACCATCATCACCTGTTGTCATAGAAACTATTGCAACACATAAGTACTGCAAATGACTGCAACTTCATTGAATGGACAGGGATGGAGATGTGTCCCCCTCCAAGGGGTACACTTCAGTTTAAACAGGTGTGTCTATAATAATAGGTAGGGGGTGAGAAAAGGAATCATTCAATCTCACAACAATACAGCGTGAACAACATCCATTATTATGCTAACAAACTCCTAAAAGGGTATTTACTGAACCTTTTGTTTATTTCTGTGGCATTGTTTTCCACAAGATATGCAAATATGCCTGAAAATAAGGGGGTTCATTGTTGTGGTATGAATGAAACACAGGCACTCAAGTTCTGTACTAATTTTACTATGGAAAGGAATAGAAAGGGGTGTGTATGGATCTGTGTATGGATATGGATATGTACATAACATTTCCTCTTGCTTTATAAAAAGATGCTTTAGAGCACCCCATCCATAGGGTATCCACTGGCAAGTCTCTCAAATGATTTCATCAACAAATACATTTATTTTGTGTTAGTCGTTTTTATAGCACCTGGAAATTGACTCTGCGTTCTCTCAGGCTTATCTACAGTGCTGTGCTCTTCTCTAGAATCAGAAGGTCAGTTACAATACAAGTTAGCATTTTTCTTCTTCACTCATGCTGCAAAATGCCAGAAGAGCTTTGATTTGAAGCCTGGAGAAAACAGTTATTCCTGCATCATCTCAGTGGAATGCAAAAGCCCAGACAGGTCCTTAGGATGTGTAAATGTCACCGAGATTCAGTTTTGCAGAGAAGTCACTGACACTCGAGTGACAGCAGGCTGCATTTTGCTAGTGGTTCAGTACAAATTACAGACAACTTGACATTAGAGACCTCAGAATGCAAAAGCAGACTAAAACCCTACATGATCAACTGACTTACAAACCACAGCTCTCATTTAGATCTTTCTTAAGGGACTGTTGGATAAAATGGCGGGGGAGGGGGTGAGGAGAGTATAATGAAGAAGGAACTTCAAAGTTCCTAATTCATGTTATTTTCTGCTCTGTGCTTAAAATCCTAAAACGAGCAATGATTTTTCCCTGCAAGATATTAAACATAAATGCTGCTGGCATATTATTAGGTTTTTAGTGTGCAGCCTTGAGTCTCTAAACCCCTGTTGCATAAAGCATAATAGAAAGGCAGACGGTTCAAACAAGAAAAGATTTTAGCAGTGTTTCTGGTGCCTATTCATGTTATTTACTGCAGATAAATTCCTACATTCATTGTGCACATTTATGTGGCAGCTTTCCTCTCGTCTTGTTTTCCTTTCACATATAAGATGCAATTTGGGTGTCCATTTCATCAAGAGGTCTGCCAGCTTGATCCTGCATTTTGAATATGTTTACTGAAAACAAAGCAGGTGGTGAGAAACAGCCTCTCTATCTTATCTCTCCTTCTCTGTCTCTCCTTAACATGATTCTAGACCAATGGTGAACATAACACCTTTGGTTCAGCTGTGAAAACAAACAAGATAAGAAGTCATGATATGTGTTGTATTAGGAAACAGTTATGCCTTGGGCAGGTTGTTAAAAGTGGAAATCAAGGGACACAGTTAACTGAGAAGTGGTAAGAAATCCAAACTTGACATACTGTCAGCTGGTTCTTATGGGAATTCATAAACAACACTGTGCCATTAGAATGTGCACAACAATACATTTGATGAAAACAAACAGAATTTGCACAAATGCATATGCTTTTATCTGAAAGAATAATTATACATTGTGAGCACACACTGAAAGACTAAGGACTTTTTCGGACGTCTTAAATGTAACGGAAGCAGCCTCGCCACGTTGTGAGCCTGCTGCGCTGCAGGGCATCCCTTTCGCATGACGCCCGTCCCTGCCGGTACTGTTGCGGTACCGCAGGGACATTTGTGTGTTATATTTCGGCGATTTTTACTCACGAAAGTTGATCGTGAGTAAAAATTGCTGAAATATAACACTCAAATGTCCCTGCGGTACCGCAACAGTACCGGCAGGGACGGGCGTGATGCGAAAGGGACGCCCTGCAGCGCAGCAGCCTCGCAACGTGGCAAGGCTGCTTCCGTTACATTTAAGACGTCCGAAAAAGTCCTAAGAAAATAAAATTCTTAAGACAGAAAACATCACTTTGTGAAACCTAACTTATTTTCACCCCTAGAAATGAATGATGAAGACACCTAAAAATATAGTTGAAGGTGATAGGACCATATACTAAATCTCTTCAGATGTGCAGATATGCATTGGTCCAACTCATGAGGGGAGAGCTCTGCAGGAACAATTGGGGCACCCACAACTAGATCTTCACCCTAGAAATCTGCAAGGAGGGAGTCTTAACACAAACACCTGTTAAGTGTAAAGGCACCAGTTGTACCATCTTCCAGATTTCATAGAAGTCTTCATGCTTACAGCTGTACCTATAAAAGCCCCCTCTCTACAGAAACTAGATTTGGGAAAGAAGGTGCTTGCCAGGTGTGAGAGAGCTAGTTGCTCTGGCCCCATTCCTTGTGCTGGTCCAATGCATGAGGAAAATGCCTGCCCTAAATTTGCTCTAAAAGTGATTGCAGTAAACATGTGTTCCACTCAGTTTCCTCCCACTTTAGTTACTCTGTAGGTCTGTTGGTCTTCACTGTGCCATGTGTTCTTTGCAACTGGCTCTTTTTGTATCTGTATTTTGATGTCTTTCTCAATGTCTGTGAGTTTGGCCCAGGAATAGCAATACTGCTTCTTGGATCTGAATAACAGAAGGGAAACAGCATACAGAGAAACCCCAAAAAGCTACAGTTAGCACAGAAAAGAAGCAGGATGCTTTGGATGGACTACAGAGACATTCCCATACTTATGCATTGCCCAACAACATTTACTCACAAAGATCCAAATCTGTGCTTGCTTCTACAACAGCTTGTTGTGGTCTAGCACTTTGTACAAAACTGCAACTTCGTATGTAAGTTATACCATGAAGCTTTTCTGGAGCACTTGCAAAGTCATACAATTAGCACAAATGCCAACCATCAACCTTTAGATTTCTAGCTAAAACAAAATGAAAAGCAAGATAGAACAACTATGTTTTATATGGAGCTAGAAAAAGCTTATAGTGTCATCTCTTGGTGGACTTTCTTTGTTTTTGTTTTGTTTTGTTTTGTTTTGTTTTTAAAAGGCAAACCTTGTAAAATTTTACAGTTACCTTGTAAAATCTCAAGAAAAGCATATATAAATTCATGCATAATGTGATGGCTGTATCATTCACATTCATAATAAGAGAAGGCACCAAGTGATGCTCATTTCTCTGAGATGTCATCTATTAACACCCATCCACCTCACAATGAGTCACTCATGTCTTGGCTAGTTAATTATGAATATATATATATATATATATATATATATATATCTCAACATACATACACACAAATAACACACACACACACATATATCCTAGCTGTGGAACCTCATCTATAGACTGTGGCTCCATGGTTATAGCTTCAGGCTATAAAAAGAATGGAAAACTCACATTAACTTTTGGTGAACTCAGTGATTTTTAAGTGAAGTGTTAAATTGGCAGAGGCCATGTACTTTTCAACTGATTCAGCAGCAAAAGCTTTAAAAGAAAGGCTCTTCCCTTCTGTTTCAAAAGCAGTCCTTGCTCTCAGCCACTGAACTGGAACTCAGCTTGCTAACCACCTGTGCTTGACTCCCAACATCTACACTGTATCCACACCTGCAAAATAATTTGTCCTTACCTCCAGCCCATTCCTGTTGGAACACAGGATTTGTGTTCATTTGTTCATTTGGAAGTGAAAGCACTTCTTTTCCATGCCTGAGCTTTAATGAGGGGGGCGGGTAATACTGTTTATGTTACAATTTACAGGAAAACATTTTGGGATTTTATTTTATTTTTTGCAATGTGTGTCCTGTGCCCAAATCCGGATCAGGGTGGAATCAGAAGCTGTGGGGTGGTTGGAGGGTGGGACAGATTGGTGGGCACCTTTGCACCACTTTTTTAAACATTCAGTGTATGTATGCAGATAACTGCATATTTGAATATCCAAAGGTCTGAGATTCTCTGCACACTAGGGTGTATGTGTTGCATTTTATTAAAGATTTATTATTTTATTAAAATGTATTAAATACAGTAATCTTTCCACATTTGCAGGGGTTAGGGATGCAGGGACTACTGCCCTACACCATTTTTAATAGGGACTTTGTTAACACTTGTGAAGCCAGTCTAGTCAGTGGCCAGATGTTTGGTTGCTTGGAGGGAATCAGACTGGCCTAATAATCCTTGCTTGCTTATTTTCTGGACAGAAAGAAGGAAGAGAATGGGTGGGGGGAAGCAGGAAGAAGAAAGGCAAGTGGTGTGTGAGTCTCTGGAGCAGGACAAGGGGAGGGAAGGAGGAGAGAGCCACTGCCATAACCCTTTTCTGCCACCCTTGCCGCGTTGGCCTTGATGGGTCTGGTTAAGAGACAATGATATCACTAGGGAGTACAGGCTGCACTGGGTGACACCCTCAGAAGGGGTGACACCAAAACGACTGTCTATAAAATTATTTTATAGACAGTCATTTCAGCCTACACCAATCCGCTTCCTCCGACTCAGGAGGACCCGGCTACACCCACCAAATCAGGCCTGATCTAGCCCCTCACCACAGATCTCGTGGCTGGGCTCAGCCGAGGAGGTGGTGGCTGCAAGGAGGAGGAAAAAGAACAACGCGGCTTGGCCAGGGAGGCAGTGGAGTCTCTGAGGAGAAGGAGAAGGAAAACATTTTATGTTCCACTCATGAAGTTACTCCAAAGTCAAGCAGGTCACTGAAGGCTTCAGCCAAAATGAGACAACCAGCCACAAGATCAATGGTGAGGGAGTAGCCCAATCTACCCATTTGGGCCAGTTTAGTGGCGACAGACCAGATCTTCCTAGGTTGGAGGAAGCAGGTTGGTGACGACCAGCCCCACCCATTTATATTTCTGAAGGAGGCAATGAGTGGGAGGAATGCCCTTGTTCTCTTCCCACCCACCCACTCCCGGCTCTCTCCTTATCTGCTCCCCCATTCTGCTCCCTCTGTCCACCCCCGAGATTCACACACCACCACCACTCCATCCCGTGTGTGTGAGTGTCTATCTGTCGAATTAATTGCCTCCTCGTGGTTTGGAAGAAGCTGAGCTGCCCTATAATTCTCTGAGCTGCCCTATAATTCTGCATTTGACACAACCTTACCCAGCCTGCAGCCAGACAAGATCTTTGAACCCTCCCCAATCCTCCCATGATAAGTTCATCCAGCTCATCTACACCCCAACCCCCATCCTCCTCAACACATTCCCTGCTCATGGTTAGACAGCTTTCAGGGGTAGAGCTGCCTCTGTCCCTTTTCGCTTTCCCATATCATACTAAACATCAAGACATATAGGCCATGAAATTTAAATTTCCATTGATCATTCACTGCTCTTTTGTACCAAGGTGACTTTGGGTGGGGGAAATCTGTGGCTTTCAAAACCAATTTAAGTTTGTATTAAAATGGGGATGTGTGACTTTAACGGTGTCAAACCAGGGTAGGATATTGCATTCTGGGGCTGTAATATACGTAGCCCTTGTGTGGATTCAGACTTATTGAGGTCTTGTCTATACGAGGGGGGGAAATATGAACACGTTCGGAAAGGCAGGCGTTTGCAATGATGCAACCTGCCTACATGGCCTAAAGAATGCCCCTAAACTCCACATGACTCCCTAGCCATATGGCGGCCATGAGTGATTTACTTGCGATTTTAAATCTGCCACTGCCATTTTTTAAAAAAAAAGTTTTCCAAAGTGCACACAAGCAACACTTCGTATTTACAAAGAAATAAAAAAGAGCATGAGATTGCCATTTGATTGACTGACCGGACCCTTGCTTAGCCGAAAATCCAACATGGCAACCACAGCTGCTTTCCCTCTTTGCTAGCCCCACCCCCTATGTTTGTCTAGCCAATCAGATTGCACTGCCTGTTCGTATCTGTCCAAATGAGAGTGTTCAAATGATCGCACATTCAGAACTCATACGGAGCTTTTTAGAAAATCCATACGTAGCCCCAGACATGACGCAGATGGATTTTGTGGTGGATTTGGCTGCCCCCCTTCTGAATGACATGTATTTGTGTGAATGACTGTTTGAATGGATCACCGATCTTTCGCATCATATTTGTATTATTTGGACTGTATTGACAGGACCTGAGTAAGCTTATGATGCTCTGATTCAACTCAGTGAGAAATAAGTTTGCAAGGCAGTTCAGGACAGTAGCTTACCACAGGTAGGTACTTAAGGGTCAACTCCTCCTCCTGTTAACACAAGTTGGAAACTAAAAAAGACCATGAACACAAAAACGTGAGAGAATGAAGAGTTCCTCTTGTGCTTTGGAAGAAAGTCACAAAAACAGCAGTAGGTATTTCTTGGCGTGGGTGAACGATAAAGGCATTGTTCAATTAAGGATCTAGAATGAAAATGGGAAGAGAAAGTAGGAGAAAATGGTGACCTGCTTTGTCAGAGATGTGGGAAATAACCCCACCCCACCACCCCACCTACATTGCCTGGGATTCAGTCCTGGCTAAAATTGCCTGAGATGGTGAGAGAAGTTTGGGTGAAGAGCAAAACAATATATGCCTTCCTACACTTGCAAACAGGATAAGCTATTGCTGGTAATATTTCATGTTTCTCCCTCTCTCTCTCTCTCTCTTCATTAACAGCATGAGCATCTTACAGATTTCTGTGCATGTGCGCATGGACACACATTCATCCATGTACAAATCAATGCATGGAAGAGATGTTTCTACCCACTGTCAACCTCCAAGCATTCAAGCATAGCACACACGTACATAGAGTGTATGTGGCTCTGATGTGCATGATGTGGAACACTAGAAAACAGAGGGTTCCAAAATGTGTATACAAGAAACATCATATATCTAGAAAAACATGTTTTTGCCACATTTTAAATTTTGTTTTTATTGTGCAAAATACATATCTTCAGCAACATTATCAAAATTATTTTTATTGTGCAGCAATCACAGAGAAAAGAAACAAAAAAATTTAAAAAGTGAAAAAATAATCAAGAGGAATAAACTGGAAGATAATAGACTGGAAATACACCAATGAAAAACCATTTATGCATACACTTCTAGAAAAACTTGCACAAATCCATACATGTGCATGGTTTTAAATCCTTTTACCTGTTTTAAACAACTTGAGTATGGAGATCGGACCTGCCTTTGGTCCTCGTTCCTTGGCTCTTGCTTCAACAGTGCTTGAACGGAGCAGGGTCGCGGCCGCCCCATCCTTCTTCATTTCTCCAGCCGTCCTTTGTGCAACATGAGCTCCCAGATCCGTCAAAACTACCACACCGAGAGTGAAGCTGGTGTCAACCGCTTGGTCAACCAGTTTCTCCATGCCAGCTACAAGTACCTCTCTTTGGGCTTTTACTTCAACCGGGATGAAGTGGCTCTTCCTAAGTTCTTCTCCTTCTTCCGACACCTGTCTGAGGAGAAGCATGAACAAGCTAAGAAGCTCTTGAGCTTCCAAAATCGCCGTGGGGGTAGAGTTGTCCTGCAAGATATCAAAAAACCAGAGCAAGATGAATGGAAGAATGGAACTGCTGCCATGGAGGTCACCCTTCAGCTGGAGAAGAGTGTGAACCAAGCTCTTCTGGACTTGCACCAGGTGGCTTCCCGCCATACTGACCCCCATCTCTGTGACTTCCTGGAGACTCACTACCTTGATGAGGAGGTGAAGCTGATCAAGAAGCTGGGAGACCATCTGACCAACCTGAAGCGTGTGCGTGCCAGCGAGGATGGCTTGGGTGAATACCTCTTTGACCACCTCACCCTGGGCGAGTCCAGTGACTGAGACTAGAAGTCCTGGCTCCATCCTGACTCCTGCAGCCTTGTCCAAATATGTTTTGTTTACTTTGTGACAAAAGCTGGCATAAAAGGCCTCTGTACCCTGCCCATTTTGTGCATGCGGAGGAGTCTAACTGGCATTAAATAAACTTGGCATTAAGCACTAAAATAATAATAATAATAATAATAATAATAATAATAATAAAATAAACAATTTGAGTATGTCTTCTTTAAACATGTTAAATTGTTTAATATGTTTTTAACCTTTTCAAATGTTTTTATTATTTAAATTATTTTAAACTCATCAAGTTGATTTTTATTGTATGCTGTCCTGATCTTTAGATAAAGATCAGGATATAAATATTTTAATAACAATAACAGTAGTAGTAGTAGTAATTATAATTATAGAAAACATGAGCAAATATCCAGATATGTGTCCATGGAAAGTTGATGTCTATATGCTATATGCTGAAACAATGAAAGGGCCATGAGACATAGCCATGGAAAGGGCATGGGGAATTCCTTTCAATCAACTAAAAGTTAATTTCCAAGATGCGGGCAAGTAGGTCAAGAGCACATGTAGATCCACAAAATTCAAAGATTGCTGCAAGAAAAATATTAATTTGAATTACTTTTCCCCAAAAGGAAACAACCACTGGCATTGGTTTAAAAGATGCAAGAAGACAACTACACCAGCAACAGCTAGGATACATATTCAGACCTTTGCTATATAAGCACTATGTAGCCCTACATACCTAAAAACTGTGGTGTCACAGAGACTGGTGTCACCCCTCCCTCCAATGGTGTTGCCTGGTGCGGTTCAGCCTCTCTGCACCCCCTTAGTTCCGCCACTGCCTGAAAACATGAGTCTTTGCTGTATAAGTTGGAATTTAAAATCCATAGACGTAGCAGATATGATGCCCAGAGCCATAAAACACATTTATTTCATTCCTTTTGTTCTAAACTTCTGAATGTTATTATTTATTGACCAAAAGCAAATATGTATAAATAAATATTGTAGGTTTCATTTTTGTGTTCACTCAATAAGCATTTTCATATATAAAGAGGAGATTCTAAGGCACTCAAAACTTCTCTGAGGACATGAACCTTGAAAATATGGTCAGGTGCTCCTATGTTAGCAAGGAATGATTAAGAAGTATGCAAATAAATGTTTGTCAATAGCTACACCACACATAAGCCTCAGTCCTGCTGGTACCCAGCTACAGTAGATTCTAGGACAGACTACAAAAGTTTTGACTCACTAGTCAACCGTTGAGTCAATGGGTCTACTCTAGTTGGGACTATCCAAAGGATCCAGATAGTCACATGCTTTGCCAGACCCAAAAATCTTTGTTTCGGTACAATACCACAATTTCCCAACAATGCAAAAATACAAAATGTTGCCATTTAGATTGCAGGTAGGAATGAAATATTTATTTTTATTTGTTTGTATGATTAAACTATTTATATCCTGCTCTTTATCCATAGATCTCATATATGCACACTGTTTCACCTGGTCATAGAATCTGAAGTTTCACATTAAATAATTTTAAGGCATTTCAAATTTTAAAATCTGCTTTTCAAGACCATGATCTGTTTTGTGTCACTGTGATGTATTTCAGTAAAGGAAATGGGGGTGGGGGAGAGCTATCTTTTGGCATCCTGTTTAATGGGTAGTGCTGTGTATAGTAACCAATCAGAAAAGAAGGCTTAAAATGGCTAATTAATTCAACTGTCATGAAATTAAACTATCATGTACATTGAAATGTGCCTTTTTTCAGGTGCAGTTATACTTGGAGAACCCCCATGTCTGTTTAGCTGTGATCCCTTTTGGAAATAATTGGTGTGGTTTGATTGATAATGTGTATTCCTCTTTAAAAGAAAACACGCTATTTTTCATAATCAGAAGCTGAATGCGTAATGAGCATTCTGGCACTGCCTTTAGCATCAGGTCTGTCAAGCTGCACCGTTATTTCCATATTGATGCAAACTAAGATATTACACTCCCTCATTACATTGACACGGCGTCTCTTTCAACAGTCAGCTCCCAATCATACGTTCCTTGCAAACAAAATTACCTTCATCTTCTCTTTTGCTGTGAAAGGAATCGGTCCTGGAAATGTGCCCCTAACAAGCTCATCAACTAATTTTTTAGGAAATGTTTGAACCATTTAGCAGTCTCAAAGAAAAGCAAGGAAGGAAAAGTTGCTAATGGAGCAGGAGGCATAAACAGAAATAAATAGACAACTGGTTGAATGAACATTAGCATCCTTGGGTTTCACGAGTTACAGTAGAATTTATTTCAAGCAGGAAAAGAAAGATCTATTTGTTTCCCTAAGACAAAGGTGCTTACCACACAGAGGTCAGAATGTGCAATGTTTCCATCATGTAGATAGCAGAATCATGTCCATATCGCACCACGTGTTTCTGGCCATTCCGAAACATAGGCAGATGAGCAAGCACGTTTTGCGCTTTTTGTGCCCCCCATTGGCCTTCTATGTCCCTCCCTCCTGTTATTTCTCAATATCTGTGTCAGTCTCCTCCTTCTCACGTCACATCCTGGTGTTATTGCACACAAGTGTGATCTTGCTGATCTATCCCTGGTCACATTTGGGTTTCGCGCAATTGCGCGATACTTTGGCCTGTGGCAGGGATTTTTCTGAAATAGCACATGCGTACTTCTAACCATGGATGGCACAGAGATATGAATGAAGCACTTTCACATAATAGGAGATGTTGCACGATTCCGACGTCATTTTAAATTGCCGGTTTAGCGTGGGCAATAGCTACTTTTTCCGCAACCAATTTTTATTTATGGTACCATTTTTACGTATGGATGATAATAGTCACTGCCAGCGACGCCTTAGTAATGTACGTCAGAGTTGGAGGAAAAATAAATCAGCTATGTCACGGAGATAGCCTCCATTTTAGGTTTTATTTCCTACCTTGCTTCAGTATATAAGCATAACCTATGTTCATGCTGTGTTTGGGAGCTATATTAACATAAGTATCAGGAAAGCATAAACTGTGCAAAGAAATTTTAAAAATAATAATTGGTTTCTCCCTGGTGTGAACAGCATGGCCACTGGAAGTTGAGTTGGGAAGACTGCAGGGGCGGAGAGAATATTGAGAAGGCTAATCACGCCCTCGCATGATCACGTGATGAAGAGAAGCTGGAACAAGCACGAAATTTCATAACACATGTCATGCTATGGTGGGAGTATCATGCGATCAAGAGCTATTGACGGGGGAAATCGTCAATAGGTTGTAGCGCACCAGAACTCGAACACCGACAGATGGAACACTGAATACATACGGCATTGTGTGGGCTGCGAAAATTCAACCCAACACTGAAGCACTTTCACGACAGAAAAAAACCTTGTGTGGTGGACCCCAAACAACCTCATTGAGAATATGCATATTTAAGCAGACAACAATGGACAGGCAAGAAAAAGGGGGGAAGGGAGGCCCTTCTTTTATGTGTTCCATATCTCGTGCTAGAAATCCATTTACAGTACATGTAACCCACAAAGAAATTCTCTAAATTGGAGTTTGAGTTTCTGTGAGGCATGCTAGGATTGTGTTCTTGGTCAGGTTCATTTATTTTGGCTGACTGAAAACTGAAATGTCTCTGGATCAACAGAGTTACAGAAAGCCTCATAGCACTTTAACAGTGAAGCTTTAAGATGAAGTGTGGCAGAAGCATGATGACAGACTGCAATTTAACACACTAGGGATGGGGATAGAAACAAGGGGGACTCTTAAGATGAACAATTGCAAGCAAGAGCATTTAATAGAGTTAACACACAGAGGGCTAAGCTTGTTTCCCTTCAAAGCATACTGAATCAGCTAATGGAACTTGCTGCCATGAGAGTGTTGTGTCCAATTAACCCCTTCTACCAATGAAATACCTTCCAGCAACAGAGTGGAGAGGGGAAAACTTCCTCTTCCATCCACCCACCCCCCATTCTGCAGAAACCCTCCTCCCCACACACACACACAAAGCCTGCTCTGGAAGTTTGGAGACCCTTTAAATTACATTAGTGATGCAGCTTAGTCATACCTTCATTACTGGGAAAAGTAGCATTGCAAGTAGCTCCTTATTTGTAACTAGTCGCTTCCAGGACCTAGCTTGGACATATCCAATCATTTCAAGTGTCAATCTGTGGTCAACACGGTATTTTAAAGATATCTGCACAACTATTTGCCCTCTAGGGTTGAGTCCCAACCTGTCCCAACCTTGGTACAAGCCTCCATGGCGCCTGAAACAATGAGGCCCCATGCACTGACTATGATTGCTTCTGCCTGAGGCCAGCTCTGGACAGTACATTGTCCTGAGGCAGTTGGAAGCAGAAGTCAGATCCAATAGATGCAGTGACTTTTCTGGTGCAGTTGTGCATTTCAAGCAGGTAAAGTTACCCAATTTGTGCAGAGCACATTCTGCCACTTTCAATAACAATACAGGAAGACAAACACAAAAATATACTTTTTTCAGACTATGGGTTCCTAAGTATATAACCATATTTGTGATTGTATGGGCAAAACTGAGTATGCGAATGGATGTAGCTGAGTTTCTCAACCAGTTGCATACTTCATGAAGGCTGGCATCCTATTAATGACATAACCATGCACAAGTCAAGACACTGCACATACAGTCAAATTATTGACCACAGCACAATGGACACATTCTGCTGACAGCAGTAGAAGCAGAGTTGCACCACAGCAACATTGAGCCTTGCAGTTGTGCTTTGTGGTTTCATATTGCACTTTGTGGTTCTGCATTACACATTGTTCATTATTCATTGTATGTTGTGCATTGCAAAATGGCAATTGAAATGTGTTGCACAGTGTTGCTATTCTGCATGAGGGATGCATAGGGCTAATGTAGCTTATCTCTGCATGTGGATATTTATGCTATGCCACAGAGATGTTGGATTACAGCCAAAGTCTGCAGGCTAAGGGGAGAACTCCAAATTCCCCAAGCCTACCGAAAGCAGAGCCAGTTTTTTCCACCAGTGTTCCTATTATAGCCAAGTTGCCACCTGTACAATCCAACAGCAACTAAGAACTTTTTGGAAGTTGTAAATGATACAGCAAAATAGTGAAGCTTTCGTCATGTAAGGGGTATACAGTTGTCCCTTCATATTTGCTGGGGTTTGGTTCCAGGACCCCCCGTGGATACCAAAATCCGTGAATACTCAAATCCCATTATATGCAATGGCATAGCAAAACTGTGTCCCTTATGTAAGATGGCAAAATCAAGGTTTGCTTTTTGGATTATTATTTTTTTAAGAATATTTTCAAGCCGTGAATACTTAAATCCATGGATACCAAATCTGTGGATATGGAGGGACAACTGTACATCCAAGAGACCCTCTAGTATTTCACATCAGTGTACAAGTCTCCAAAATGAACACAGCATGCATGGCCTGTTAATTACATAAGCATGGTGATATCAGTATATTTAAGGATGAGAAACTGAAAACACCCATCATTATTTAGAATCTATATAGTCAACACTATCAGCTGATCAATAATTATGTTTAATATGTCAGAAAATTCCTAAGACACAATCGCTTAAAGATTCCTGCTGAAATACAAATGTCACCACTTTCCAATTTTTCTTTGTTTATATACCCATAACATGTCTTCTGATTTTCTTTTGCTGATATTGATCATGTTAAAATACAGAGCTGAGTACGTTATTTTAAAAAGAATTGATAGAATGATAGACTGAGCTGATCAGTTATGAATGGATTAGTTATGTTATGTCATTATAGTCATCCTTCTAAAATGAAACTTTCCAAGTTCTGTTAAAATGTCACAGAAGTTACCTCTGGGAGAGAACAGTCATTAGCTAGAACTTTGCACATTTTGCATAGCTCAGCAAAGTGCAGCCATTCTATATTGGGTGTGTGTGAGATTTTCTTGTTTCCAATAAAACCAATAATTTAAGCAAGGTTAAGTCACATTGCAGCACATGCTCAGTGTTAGACTGGCTCTTCCTAAGTGGGGCAGCTTTTCTCAAAAAATAAGTGGCCATAGCCAGACCGCAGAACATTGTAAGGCTAGGAGCTTGAGGAAAAGAATGACAATGTCTGAAGGCTAATTTTGAGGTTGAAAGGCTGTGCTGTATGGCGCACTGTGAGAAAAGGATCAACATTCAAAATGACCTGAATAGACTAGAAAGCTGGGCCAAAGCTAACAAAATGAAATTCAATACAGAGAAATATAAGGTATTGCACTTAGGGTTGAAAAATGAAATGCATAGATACAGGATGGGAGAGACCTGGCTGAATGAGACTACATGCGAAAGGGATCTAGGAGTCCTAGTAGACCACAAGTTGAACATGAGTCAACAGTGTGATGCAGCAGCTAAAAAGGCCAATGCGATTTTGGGCTGCATCAATAGAAGTTGGGGTGCCAGTTAGACAGTAGTTTTTGTCACGGGGCGTCCCGGTACTTCTTGAGCCCGTATTCGTTCCTCCCTATTTACACAATTTTTGTCTCTAAACTGTATATCCCGGGAGATCCCAGGATCATTGTTTACACGGCATCATGTCCTGTAATATGTACCTTCTCCCACTATATACTACCCCAGGGTTTTTTGTGTTTTTGTTTTTGTTTTTGTTTTTTGTTTTTTTATTTACACGAGTTTACGATCCCGGGATTTTTTTTTTTTTTGCTGTCAATCAAGGATGTGATTACTCATTTTTTCACTACCTCAGTGATGTACTTCCTTTAGAGTTTCGCACCACGAGCGATGCTATTGGCTAGCTCAAATGTTTGTTAAAGCTTCTGCATTGGGGATGAGGGGATGATTGAGTGTTGCATTCGGAATGAGGCAATGAGAGGATGAGGGGAGGAGGGGAGGAATGAGTAATCCGTGATCTAATCTGGGGGCACCATTTAAAGCCCATTGAAAGTGAGGATGCAGGCGTGTGTGTGTGTGTGTGTGTGTGTGTGTGTGAATGTGGATCGTCCACTCAGATGCTGGCATTTTTTGGAGGGGAACCTGCCAGTGTGTGTGTGTGTGTGTGTGTGTGTATGAATGTGTGATCATCCACTCAGACTCTGGCATTTTTTGCTGTGCCTTTGAACCCATGGAGGGGATGCAGGCGGGGGGGATGAATGAGTGATCGTCCGCCCACAACCTCTTTACAATTTATTCTCTCTTTTTATAATTTAAACCAAGCATGCAGGGGAGGGACAGGTTAAAGCTGAAGGGTTGCAATGTAGAAATCCATTGAACAGGGTGATTTGGTGCAGACACACACAAACAAACCTACGTGCAACTGGAATGGAAGCCTTTGTTTTCAGCTGGTGAGGCTGAATCTGTTGAACAGGTGATTGACCCCTCCTCTCCTTTCTGAGCCCTCCCCTGGTCACAACAATTTCCGGTCATCACCAAATACTGAGATATCTTGTCCCAGGCTATTTACATTTCCGATTTTCTGAATCCTCCTGTGACTTTATAAAAAAAACCGCTACAAACAGCAGAACGGAAAGTCACGCAGGTTGAGTGATAAAAGGTACCCCCCCCTTCCTAATACCTCGGAACCAGTACGATGTATGTGTAAACAACCAGGGTTGGACACAAATTCTTCCCACTACATTTTCATTGTGTAAACGGCACCATAGTGTCTAGATCAAGGGAAGTAATAGTGCCACTCTATTCTGTCTTGGTTAGGCCTCACCTAGAATACTATGTCCAGTTCTGGGCACCACAATATATTGACATATTGGAGTGTGTCCAGAGGAGGGCAATTAAAATGGTGAAAGGTCTGGAAACCATGCCTTATGAGGAAAGACTTAGGGAGCTGGGTATGTTTAGCCTGGAAAAAAGACTGTTAAGGGGTGATATGATAGCCCTGTTTAAGTATTTGAAGGGGTGTCACACTGAGGATGGAGCAAGCTTGTTTTCTGCTGCTCCAGAGACTAGAACACGGAACAATGAATGCAAGCTCCAGAAACAGAGATTCCACCTCGACGTTAGGAGGAACTTTCTGACAGTAAGAGCTGTTCGGCAGTGGAGCACACTCTTTGGAGCATGTTGGGGTCTCCTTCCTTGGAGGTCTTTAAACAGAGGCTGGATAGCCATCTGTCAGGGATGCTTTTATCGTGATTTCCTGCATGGCAGGGGTTTGGACTGGATGGCCCTTGTGGTTTCTTTCAACTCTACAATTCTATGATTCTATGAACTGTCAGATCTCAGGTGGAAAATTGGCCCCTGTGCCAAGACCATCTATGGTCTTGGCTAATCTCTTATAGATGGGCAAGTGCACAGGGGCCAATTTTCCACCCCCAATTTCCTCTGTGCCCATATACCCCCTGAATATACAAAAATACCTCAATTTCCCTTCTAAGTAGAGGTGATGTCATGCTACTCCCTTTCAGCATTTTCCTGACAAAATGGAGGGAAACAAAGGTGTTTGAGGGGTTGAGGTGTCGGGGGGGGGGGTGTTTCAGGGGTTGGGGAGTGTTGCTGTTGTTGTTGTTGTTGCCTGTTTGCACACATTTGGGGAGGTTGAGTGCAATTTTCAGGAGAAAATAGCCCCAAAATCATGCCAAAAACATTTAAATTGAGAGGTGCAGGGGAGTTGAGAAGTCCTGGAGCTACATAAGACCCACAGACCACACATTTTCACCCCCCTGACCTAGAGTGACCAGGTTGAGACTACAAAGAAAATCTTGACTATTTCTATAGAAGTAGTTGAATCACATTGATAATTTATCAAAGAAAGGAATTAGGTAGGAAATTATTAGTACTGCTTGCTTCTGTGGTTAACGTAATCTGTTGTTCTTTTCATGATACAATTTTTAAATTATATTAAACCTACAGAAGAATTTTTATCAAAAACTAGCTATGGAGCTTTATGACTGAACACTGAACTCCCCTTGACCTCTCTATCTGTACTTGTCTCTCTATCTGCACTTCTTTCAGTGTCTTTGTTAAAACCTCCTAATTATGAGACCATTAAAAGGTTAAATTTTGCCCGGGAAGCATGTTTTGCAGCCTTATATATTTTACTCACTAGCTTAAAAAAAAAAAAAAAGATGATATGCCTTTGGCAGGCCTGTCTCTCTCTTTTATTGTTTTATTCTGTGAAGTGCCATGCACATTGATGCTGCTACATCATCATCATCAACAACAACAACAACAACTAGCTACAAATATTATAGAAATTAAGTAAATATCATCTGAGTCCTTCTGTTCAAAATAAAAATTCCACACATCCAGGAAATTATTAGATGAATTAAAAGTGGCATTACACGAATGCCAGGAGATCACAAAAGGCTCCCTTTTGAGATTACATTGTTCCCCCCTCGTTATGCACTCGTTCTGCTGTCATTCCATCGGTGCTACTTTTTATTGATGGGAGAAGCCATCAATAGATCCCCTGTTCCGTTTCTATCATGGATGTTCCTGCGAGTGAAAAAGGTGCCCCGTTATGCTGGTGAGATCCCAGAGTCAATGTGAGGTCCCTGCCAGAACACTTCCGGGTGAGATCAGGACATCCAGGTAAGTGACACACTTTTTATGACTCTCCCTGGGTTACTTCCACCTTTTAAAGTGTGTTTTTGTGCTTGCTGTCATTTTGTTTTGTTTTCTTTTTAATTTTTATTTTTGAATTTCCTGCGCTCACATCTTCTCACGAGAATCCACAGGATTTCAATCCAGGAAGTGAAGGGAGCTCCGTTAGAACTCCGTTTACTCCTGTTCTGCCAGAATGACAGGAGAGGGGGTAAGTATGGTGGGGAGGTTGCTTGTGGTGTGACAGGGGCGTGAATAGAGAATGTGGGACAGGAACTTTTTTTTTTTGTTTCTGTCTGATAATCTCCACAGTCCATCATCTAATTCAATTTATGGTCTTGTCTAGGTGAGCTATTTACCCCATCTTGCCCCCATCTTAGAGCCCTGCAGTCCTGATGACGCAGGGTTTTTGCCCTGCTTTATCCCTGGGCAGTCCTCATGACCCCCTAGGCAATGGGGAGCCAGTGTATTCTGGCCAGTGTAGATTTATTTATTTATTTATTTATACCCCGCTCTTCAGCCACAAGGCTATCAGAGCGACTTGCAAATTGTTTTAAGCAATAGCTATTTACACATCTACACTGCATTAAACAGTTTCCAATGTGTGTTAGCTGAGCCCTATGTCACTTATCTTGTTATTAGAAGGGGCAAAGAGTTTAACCTTCCTTGTCCTGTAAATTAGATATTCAAGTGATTGGAATTGGCCGAAGAACACTGAAACCCACATTATTATCAGTATATATCTCAGAAAGGCCATTTTTTAATAACTGGATAGTTTCATTTTAAAATAAGACAGAACATTCTTTTAATAAAGTTAGAGGTCTACTGGATAAAGTCTCTAAAAAGCAGAATATGAGGTATAATGTAGATCACTATAATTTATTGCAAGCTTCATTTCTGAGATTTTATTCTGAAATAAATGGCTAGGTTTAGAAGACTTTTGTGTTGCTGTCTTTTCATGAAGAGATCATACGACATAGAAAGGATCATTAAGCTTTAAATTAGATTTTCAGAAAAGCAAGAAATTTCGCTTTGAGTATTGCATAATATCAAGATGTCATTATGAGGGGGTTTTTTTGCTCAGGCAGAGAATGGGTCAGACTCTGCACTGGCCTTAATTGTGCTGTTCAAATAAATGACTTTAGATTCAAAAGCAAGACTTCAGGTAGAAGCTGAGCATTTCAATTAACAGGCTGATGATCACAGCTAAATAAGAAGTGATAGGAATTTCCCAAATGAATATTTGTGTTCTAGGATGGATTTCTATCCGTAGAGCCTGAAGCACTCTACGATTTGAAAACACCACATTTTGTATTCGGGTAAAAAGGAAGCTAACATGAATATCCCTTAAGTGTGGACTATGCTGATGGAAACCCAACCATGTTTTAATGTCTTCTACAGCATAACCCTATGCATGTCTTCTTAGAAATAAACACTATTTCTAAAGTAGAGTTTACTACTTTAGTAAGGTGCAGAGGATTTCAGCTTTCTTTCTTCTAGTGTCCCTTAGGCTCATTTTGGGCCCACCTATACTGTGGGGGGGACAGAGTACCCCATAGTAATGGCATTTCGCAGCAGCAGCAACATGTCTTAATGGAGGTTTTGGCCTCAGAAGCCCCAATAAGCTTCACATGCCACATGGTGGCCATGAGTGATTTACTCACATTAGTTCTTCGCCATTGCCGAGCTTTTTTTTTTTTTTTACGTCACCTAAGATGTGCTGGAGTGATAGAGTGAATTTTTGCATTAAAAGGATAGCAAAACAAACAAAAAACCACCCTGTTTATTGCCTTAGCAATCACTTGCTAAGGCGAAAATCCAACATGGCAGCAGTGGGCACTTACCCTGTTAGCAAGCACCACCTTCTGTGCTGCGAAGGCTTTTCCTGCTGGTGTTTTGTTTTGTTTTGTTTGCCGTTTTGGACCCCTCCCTCCTTCCGAATAGTGTGGATTTCTGCAGTATCCCATTTAGACAGGTAGGATTCCCAGAGAATTCCATGAGGGTTATTTTGACTGTTTGGTTCCCTGCATTACCTTCTTCCTCTTGGCAATCTGATTTCCTCTTTTGGGCCTGTAATGTGATTGTTGCAATGATAACATCCAATTCTTTTCATTCCCCTCCCTATCTTCCTTTGTTCTTACTAATATTTCCAACTGTCTTACAGCTATTTCTGCTTTGGTGATTTATCCTTTTCTCAAACTCAATATGCAGAAAACAGAATTTATTGCATTGTTTCCTACACTATTTTCACCTTCTTGCACTCTTTCCTCAAATGGCAACATCACTCTTCAGACTTCTTGGCAAGTTTAGAGCTTAAGCATTCTATTTTCTCCTCTCCTCCCCTCCATCCCAGAACACATTACTTCTCTAGCTGAAATCTATCAATTCTCATAGAATCATAGAATTGTAGAGTTGGAAGAGACCACGAGGGCCATCCAGTCCAACCCCCTGCCACGCAGGGAATCTTGATCAAAGCATCCCTGACAGATGGTAATCCAGCCTCTGTTTAAAGACCTCCAAGGAAGGAGACCCCACCACGCTCCGACGGAGTGTGTTCCACTGCCGAACAGCTCTTACTGTCAAAAAGTTGCTCCTAATGTTGAGGTGGAATCTCTGTTCCTGGAGCTTGCATCCATTGCTCCATGTTCCAGTCTCTGGAGCAGCAGAAAACAAGCCTGCTCCATCCTCAGCCTGACACCCCTTCAAATAATTAAACAGGGCTATCATATCGCCTCTTAACCATCTTTTTTCCAGGCTAAACATACACAGCTCCCTAAGTCTCTCCTCATAAGGCATGGTTTCCAGACCTTTCACCATTTTAGTTGCCCTTCTCTGGACATGCTCCAATTTGTCAATATCCTTTTTGAATTGTGGTGCCCAGAACTGGACACAGTATTATAGGTGAGGTCTGACCAAGGCAGAATAGAGAGGCACTATTACTTCCCTTGATCTAGACACTATACTTCTATCGATACAGCCCAAAATCACATTGGCCTTTTTAGCTGCCGCATCACACTGTTGACTCATGTTCAACGTGTGGTCTACTAGGACTCCTAGATCCCTTTCGCACATAGTCTTGTTCAGCCAGGTCTCTACCATCCTATATCTATGCATTTCTATGCCTTAAGTGCAGTACTTTACATTTCTCCATATTGAATTTCATTTTGTTAGCTTTGGCCCAGCTCTCCAGTCTATCCAGTCTATTCTCTTTTCATGATATGATATAAAAACCGTGATTTTAACATCAGTAGTCCTGTTGATTATTTGCTTATCAGTCTTTCTGTTTTTCAGCTTAAAACTATTGGACAGACTCCTATTGGAACCAACTAGAGTAGACCTATTGAATCAATTGTTGAGTCAATATAAAGTCAATGTGTAAATTCCATTTATTCAATGGGTCTACTCTAACTGGGACTAATAATTTGATTTAGATCATTATTTTTGTCAGATTTTTTTTCCTGAACTTTTCTGTCTGAGTCCTTTAACTATGTTATTCCTTCCTCTTCACTGGCTTCCTTATTAAACTTCCATATTTAAATATCTAACTTTCAAGTCGCTTCACTACTTTGCTCTCTTTTGTCAATCTTCACAGCTTTCTCTATACTCCTCTTTTATCTCCCCTCTCAACAAATGCTGCTCTTCTTTCCACAAGCTCCATTCTCTTCTGATATTTGTAACTTTCTGCCTCTGGCAATCCTTTGTACATACAACTCTGTACCCTTTAGTTAATCAGCAGGCCTCTTCTTTGTCCCTTATGAAATCATTAAGAGCTTGACCCCTTTTCCTTGCATTAATGGGCTCTTCCAGACTGGTCTAAAGAAGTATGAGTTCTTGCAATATAGCTCCCTGGATTTAACCAGGTGTTATTGGTTTTTGTAACCACTGTATCCACTCATCCTATTTTGTGTTGGGGTGGGGAGCTGTTTGTGCAATTTCTTGGATCTGCAATATGGGGTCTTCCAAAGGTTTTTAAAAACTGGGGTGCATTTTAGGTATTTTCTATCATTAATAAATTGTGAAAATAGAATAGGAGTAGGCAGGGACCAATGTTTGCCCTTGCACTAAGGTTGCTAGATTCTTCAGACACCAATATGGGACAACACTCTCATTTGCCCAGCCAGCTTAAGACTGGCCAGTACATGTTAGGCAGGGCTTTATAAAGCTTACCTCAAGTCTTGCAAGAGGATGATTTCTCATAAGAGTTTCAGGCTCCCATGAGATATGAGATCTTGCAGGAGCACAGAACTCTCACGAGGCCCTCCTCCCATGGGATTTGTAACAGGCATTATATAGGCTTGCCTTACATGGCACTCTGTCAGTTTCTGTAGATGGGCAGCAACCACACTCGCAACAGACTCCCCCCCCCCAGATCTGAAGCCATTTTGCTGCATACTAAATGCTCTGGGGCTGTTCTGTTGTGAGTGCAACAGACATCAGTTACATTTACAACAGACCAATCCTGGAGCATCCAGAAAAAATGGCCTCAGACAGGGGTCCATCCATTTTGAGCCCAGTTGACACCCTTTCTTATTAATCTCAGCTCTACAAACAACTGACAGAGTAGTGCAATGAGGCACAATTTGGGGGTGTTCTGCCTCACCAGTCAGGGAGGAGAAAGAAGAGTGGCACTACAGCAGTCAGTCAGGTTGCCATCATTTAGTATCTAAGGCCATTTTGCTCTGTACCAAATGCTTGGGGGTTGGTCTGTTGGGAGTGCAGCTGGCACCTGGTCACAAGTCAACAAATATAGGATTTGGGGTGTCCTGTATGTTCCCAATATAGGACCGGGCTTCAGGTTCCCAAATATGGGATGCCTTTTCAAAATGGGACACCCTACCTTTCACTCCCACAATGGACCACATAACTACATTTTCAGTTGAAGATCAACCAAAATCCAATTCATATGTGACCAGAAATCACTTCTACTCTAAACTCAAGCTGGTATCCTGTTGATCAATTTCAGTGATGTAAGTTACAACTCACTTTTTTTAGTTATTGTAAAGGTCAGAATTCTGTTCCAGACACAGAATGAACAAAATCCTCCCCTACTCAGAAACCACCTTGTAAGCAATGTGCACACACCCCATGGCTATTTCCATGTTGTTGGAGAGCAGAAAGCTCAGCTAGGATGTGTCCAGACATTTTCCTTTAGCTGGATGCACTGAGAGGAAGTCATCTCCATGGACCCCCCCGAGGATCCCTGAAGGTCCCTGCAGATACCTGCACCAGTGCAGGAGCTATAGCAAAAAAAGCAGGATGCGTCCCTGCTTATCCTACTGCTCTCCAACAACATGGAAACTGCCATGTGGGGGCAGGGGGCATACTGCTTGCAAGGTGGCATTTTTTGTGTAGCTAGAGAGACATAACTATGTGATACACATACATCTCCTGATGCAGGACCTGTCTCAGGGTTTGTTTGTTTGTTTCCTATCCAGTACTCCACTCAGTATCAGCAAAGAAAGCTTTGAGGGCAAGCAGGGAGGTCCTTTAGAAATGTAACACCATTCCTAGTGGCATTTGGGGGCAGTTAATTTTTTGCCTGAAAACAAAATTAAAATTGGGGGAGGGGGAAATCCGCTACCTCCCCTCATATCCACTGAGGATATGTTCCTGGTCTTACCATTTATAGGTGAAACTACGGATAATAGCAAACCCTATTAAAATAAAGGACTTCTGGTATAAGCATATCCTCTCCAACCGGGGTTCACAGTATATAAACCCCACACACACTCCTACCCAACCATTCTCTGGAGATGCCAGCCACAGATGCAGGCGAAACGTCAGAAATAAACTCTTCCAGAACATGGCCTCACACCTCAGGAAAAAACCCAAGGAAAATCTATACCACAGAGTTGCATTGGAGGACCTCGCGATTCCTAGAGACAACACCTCTCTAGGCACTTTCCAGCATGACTCTATGGTATGTGTCCCTATTTTTTCAGTTATGGATAACTGAAACTGCAGATATTGGTTCCATGGATACTGGGGGCAACCTGTATGTGACAGTTGCATAAAAGGAGTGTGTGGCTGCATGGAGTCTATGGAGTGAACTTCCCTGTCCCTGCAATAGATAATGCTTTGTATGCTGAAAATGCAAGAAGATGCCATGCAGACATGCCCATTAATATATATTACTGTGCAGTACTGCAAGTTAAAAAAATACTAAACATTGTCATTAAAACTGAAATACTATTAACTTTTAATGTATAGGTTCCTATTTATTTTAGAAAACAATCACATTACTTGATTCATATCCAAATAGTCAAACAGAATGATGTTTACAAACAGGAAATGGCCTTGAAAATATATTAGCTCTCAGAGCAATCCTGGCAAATACCAAGGTTAGTATCTATCATTAAATGTCTCACAAAGAGGGGTTGGAAAAGCAATATAATATTAAAAGGGCTCATCTGGACAAGGCGATATAATGTGGATTGCTGCGCATTAACGTAAAATTGTAGTATTGTTCATTTGTCTCCATGGGTTTTTGTTTTTGTTTTTTGCAAGATCACTGGTATGCAAAGTTATCCATATTTGAAGTTCACATGCAGAGGCATGCCTGCGAATCAAGATGGTAGCTGCAAGTGAATTATTCGCTTTATCGTTGTCCATAAGTTGCTGCCGCTGCAAAGTGGGTTTCTTTAACTTTAACTCTAAGGTGAGAAAGTGTGACCGTCCACTTTAAAAAGCTGTTTAGTCACCTCACTGCTGCAAACATGCACACATTCGCTACTGAGAAACTCAAAAATGGCGACTCCAGCCACTTCATTGACAGCAAGACCACCCCCCGCGAACGTCATCTGACCAATCAGCTATCGACTTCCAGAATGTGCTGCACTGCGAATCAGTTGTCCAAACAGGCAGTAATGTGCATTTCTGAGTATTTTAAAAAAAAAAAACAACAGGAAAAGCTGTGAAGGCTTTTCTCACACACTTTCTGGGCTCCTTCTTTCCTTCCAAATATGGTGAATTACTATGGGATCTTGTTAGGACAAAAGGTATTCCCCTCACATTCTATGAGGAGTTTTTTCATCATCTAGACAACACCAGGGTCAGCATATTAACAAATATTCTCTCAGGTTTTTTCCTATGGACATGGTGCTGAAATAGTAAAACTCATCAAATACATTGTGACAATGATAATGACTTCATTTGCACATCAGGAAGCAAGAGGTCCTGGCAATGCACCAGGACTGGTGAACAAACAGCACATACCCACACACAACCCCTTTCCTCTTGCTTCATTCCTTGAGCAGCAAAACAAGCTGGTATTCACCCCTTAAGCCTAGCTTCTCGTCATATGGCACATGTGATCCTGGAAGTAGGGTGAAATGTTTGCAAACATGCCAAGATTGAAAACCAACTTTAAACTAGGTTTTAAAGTTGACTTCCCAAATGTTGTCTTGTTTGTAAGTACTTTGCCACGGTATCCATTTGGCACATCATGGGACTACACTGTACAAACTACACTGTACACTAAGTGCTGAATTCTGGGTTGTTCAGTTCCTTGCACAAAGGGAAAAAGGAAATGGAGTGCAAGATATGATTCTTTAGCTTAGCATGTTGTGCAAACTGGGTCAATGTGAAGAAACAAGTCTTCCTGGTAAAAGGCAGTATGCCACCAGTATCATTTCCACCCACAATCACAAGATTTGCTTGTGTCCCCAGGACAGTACTTCTAGGTTGAGAAATATGAGCGCTAGGGGACCCATAATATTCACCTCATTTACCATGTGAGGCTAAATTCTACTCAAACAGGAGAAGAACCATCCTTTACCCATCCAGAAATCAACTTGTCTCTCACCCCACTTACAAGTAGTGCTGGTGCTCCAGTCATGGGAAACAGGAAACAGAAAGGAAGGAGGTTTTTCTGCTTTCTTGGGTTTTGCTGTCTTCTTGACAAACTAGAATGTGGCCATTGCATGACAACAAAGATAGCAAAGGGTCTAGAAACTAAATCTTATGAGGAATCATTGAGGAAGTTGGGTATGTGTAACCTGGAGAAAACTGAGAGGTGATATGTTAACAAAAGTTGCAAGTCAGCCTTTAGAATGATGTGCTCGCCTCTTAATTTTTGATCAATGATTGTACTTTCTTTTTATTTTCCTTTTGAGTCCAGGTATATCATCCATTTTTTTCTGTGTTTTTTTTTTTAATGTGATGTTATTTATGCTTAGTATAACTGTCATGTGGAACGTGGAATGAGCTCCCCTGCCTCCCCGTTACTCCAAAGGTTAGGGCCTGAAAGAATGGATTAAAATGAACAGAAATGAGCTTCTGACTATTAGGAAGAACTTCCTAATGGAATTATTTGCCAGTGTAATAAACTGTCTGGGAGGATGATAGATTCTCCTTCCCTGGAGGTTTTTAACAGATGTTGGATGGCCACTTGTCAGAGGTGTTTTAGTTCTAGTTTCCTGTAGTAGCAGGGGTTGGACTAAATAATCCTCCAACTTTATGATTCTGTCATTCTTTGTGTTGCTGGAGAAGCAAGTGAAGAGAAATTTCCTTTGCTCCCTTTTGTCCAAGGTTTGCCATTGTCACAGCACTGGCTATGCCACTTAGTGCCATGGAACAGAAAAAGTGTTTAGGGAAATTGGAAGAAAAGGGCTACAACAGCAGTGGAGAACATGGGAGTGAATTTGTGTTGGTACAGAAATAAGTTGAGCTATGCTTATTTTCTATCTTATGTGACTTGCCAATCTCTAGAAATCCTGCCAGTCAGAGGCACAGTCAAGTAAATTGATACACTATTTTTTTTAAGAAGTTGTCTCTGGTATATCTAGTTGGTAAAGGGAGTAACTAGTTAGTAAATGAAATTAATTGGGGCCAATGAACACAGGGGTGTTGAACCTGGAACGTACAATGGCTTGACCATTCATATGGGAACAAGCACACCAATCCCCAGTTATTAATCTAAAAACAAAAATAATAACAGTTGCTATTGAATTGGAGAGATGTGAGTGTGATGAAATGTTCACTCACAATGGATTGGATTCTGCAGTTCCACCCCCAAGTCCCACATTTCTACAGCACTTTGCTGCTTCTACACCTTACTGTACAGATAGCACTGAGTATTGAAGACTGAATTTCTATCACTCTTCCTGTCTGCAGAGTGCCTCCTTCAAGGCCATCTGTTCCTGGAAGCCTGGTTCTTTGAATGGACTGTCCTTGGTGGATCAGAATGATAATGTTTAAGATTCAGAATTACAAGGGCTTAGACAAAGTGCAACATTGAAAACATTTGCACTGTTCACACATATTGTTCAGAATGAAGATGGGCAAGACAATTGTATGATATCATTCTGCTGGCTATGACTGCCAGTAATGTACACTTCCGGTGATGTGTCTTGATGGACTGCACAACTGGTTGGAATGGTGCTGCAGGGAAAGGAGAGTGTCACCTGGGGACTTCCACTGGTTCTATGTACTTTAACGCTCCTTTTCAGGCTGATGTTGGAGGCAGATCCAGCTCCCAGGTAAGCAGGGCATTCCAACTAGAAAAGCACACCTCACTTTTCCATCTTGCAGTGGAAAGGTTCCACTAATATACTCATATCACTAGTGACATCCCATAGGGACATGAACATTGCTATGGTGGAATAATGTCTCCTCACCTGCTCATTGTTAGCACCTGTTTGTGCAAAGGGATTATGCAAAGGGAAATGGGGTGATCCCATTTCATCCCAAGGGTGGACAGTGATTATACTCCTCAGTAACCAGATTGTCTGTCACTTTGCCTCAGGCTGAATGCGGCATCACCTGCACTACCTTTCCATTTGTGTGTGTTCAGTATAAGATGCCTTGACTGACAGATTATAAAGTGCTCTTCCTTTAACTCAATTTTTCTATTCTTGGATTTCCCCTACTCTTTATTATCCATAATTGGATAACTTCTCTCAATTTTCTCCTTGGAACACGGAAGATAAGGTTTCTGTTTAATCATCCCACTTTAATACTTGCAATCAGACAGGATATTGCTGCTTTTTAAAATAAGACAATGACATTTAATGACTTTTATTTCTTTGTATGCAAAAGATTAATTTATGTGCTGGAGTCATCATTACATTTAGGAACTCCTCTCTCCCTCTCTCTTTCTCTTTTCAAATGATTCAACCTGATAATTTGAATATATGTGTGTGTGTGTGTATATATATATATATATATATATATATTTATTTATATATATGTATATATAAATACATATATTTATATGTACTATAAATACATAGTACATATGTATTTATGTACTCTTTCCCCACTATTTAATTTTCCTCTTGTTTTTAAATGAGTTCCAAAGTAAGCACCCAGACAGAGCATGGACCTTACTTAATTCTTTGAGAAGAAAGTCAAAGGAAGAGTGGCTTAACGTGGGATGGGGAACAAGAGTGTTACCAAACTACCATGTAGTTTATGTATTCTTACACAACAGAATGGGAAAATACAATTTTGTTGACACCTACTGCATCATAGCTTCCTGTACTTTATGAAATTGTTCAAATATTCTAGAACAGTAGTTCTTAACCTGTGGTCCAGGGACACCCAGGTGACCACAATGTCCTCACAGGGGGTCTGGGAAGGCTTGAAGGCTGCTTGGCCAATCTCCTCCTCTCAGTGGAGTGGCCACGTAACAGGAGGCAAAGGTGGGCTGGCTGGCTTGACCTGCACATTGCCATTCAATCCTCTTCAGCCACAAACTTGCAAGAAAAAGCATAAGAAAAATCTTCCCTCTCCCTCCAGTGCATCTGAGGGATGGTTTAATGGATGGTGTAATTGTATTATTATAATTATTATTATTAGGTATTATTATTGTTTTAAATCTTGAGTTAAGTCTTGAGGGTATGGCAACAAAAGATATTTAAAGGGGGTCCCTGGTAAAGACAAGTTTAAGAGCCACTGCTCTAGAAAGTGTAATCTATATACTCCTAATTGTATAGTCCTAAATCTAATTATAGTCTCAGCTAGAGTAAGCCCACTGAATCAACTGCTGAACAGTAAGTAAGCTCTAATTGGGACTAACAACAGGATTTAGGCATTGGCATTATAATCTATCAGTGATTAAAAAAAAATAAGGGGGAAATTAGCCATAAAGTACTACAGTATCTTCTCCCACTGTTTTTGTAAAGCGTTAATGTTACTTACAGGAAAAGACAATTTGAAGGCAGTGGTGTATTGTTAGAACTAAACTACATTTCCCAGAAAGCCATGTTCACACAGCCCTCCCCCAAGTATATTCCAAATTATAGGATGATATTGAACAAAATTAAGACATTAAACTCTCTCATATTTTGAGGTTCCAAATGCAATCCTTATGTTAATTTTGGACATGGTAAAACTTCGGTGACTGTTCTGGTCAACGTCACATGACAGTTTTTCTTAATGCTTGTACAACGAGATTTCATATTCACTGCATCAAGGAGACTGCCTGAAAATTTTTTAGGACCACCTTACAGCATATACATTAGCTATCAGAACTGTGGTCTGGCTCCCATTGCCCCATGCCATACATCAAACCTGCTGTAATCCAGAAACTTTTGCCATTTCGCTCATCTGGCTGGTCATGCTCCCGAGTTTTAGAATTCTCCAGCCATGTGGTTAAATACCCATTGCTCACACTGTGTTTAGAGATTTGGAGTTCTTAGAAGTAAGTATGTAGGCTCCTCAGATACTATTAATTAGGGGCTTATTGCGCAAGAGAACAGAAGCGATAGTACGAGGTCTGTCTATTAAATAACGAGACTGATCAAATAACCGATCTTTATTTATATATATTACAATTCTAATGCTTGTCCCCTTCAATATACTCCTTGTTCACACTCTCACACCAATGCAGTCTTGTTTTCCACTGGTCAAAGGCGTGGAGCAGATCAGTTTCTGTCAGCTGTTTCAACACATCTGCCATTCTCTTCTTTACTGCATCAATTGACTCAAAACATGTTCCTTTAAGCACTGATTTCATTTTAGGGAAAAGAAAAATGTTGCATGGTGCCAAATCTGGAAAATATGGAGGATGTTCAAGTGTAGTAATACACTACATATATCAACCAAAAACTGCTTCACAGAAAGTGCTGTATGAGCAGGAACATTGTCTTGATGAAGAATGGAACCATTTCCCCACAGTTCTGGCCTTTTTTTCTGACTTTTTCTTTTGGCTTTGTAAAAACTTCCTTATAATAATGCTGGTTCACTGTTCTGCCTTCTGGAACCCATTCTGCCAAAATTACGCCCTTGATGTAAAACAACAAAATGAGCATGACTTTAAAAGTGTGGGTGGGAAGAAGACCCAAATAATTACTGCCCAGTCAGCCTGACATCAATACTAGGAAAGATTCTAGAGCAGATCATTAAACAGACAGTCTGTAAGCATTTAGAAAGGAATGCCATGATCACTAAAAGTCAACATGGATTTCTGAAAAACAAGTCCTGCCAGACTAATCTTATCTCTTTTTTTGATAGAGTTACAAACTTGATAGATGAAGGGAATGCAGTGGATGTAGTGTATCTTGATTTCAGTAAGGCTTTTGACAAGGTCCCCCATGATATTCTTGCAATAAATTAGTAACCTGTGGGCTAGACAATGCAACTGTTAGGTGGATTTGTAATTGGTTGACTGACCAAACGCAAAGGGTACTCACCAATGGCTCCTCTTCATCCTGGAGAGAAGTGACCAGTGGGGGGCCACAGGTTTATGTCCTGGGCCCAGTGCTATTCAACATCTTTATCAATGACTTGGATGAGGAATAGAAGGTATGCTTATCAAGTCTGCAGATGACACCAAATCAGGAGGGGTAGCTAATACCTCAGAGGACAGGATCAGAATCCAAAATGACCTGAACAGATTAGAAAGCTGAGCCAAAACTAACAAAATGAATTTCAACAGGAAGAAATGTAGGATACTACACTTGGACAGTAAAGATGAAATACATAGATATAGGATGAGTGACACCTGGCTTGATGGCAGTACATGTGGAAGGGATCTAGTAGTCTTAGTAGACCACAAGCTGAACATGAGCCAGCAGTGTGATGCAGCAGCTAAAAAAGCCAATGCAATTCTAGGCTGTTTTATATAAGGCCATTATATATAATGGGATTTGAGCATCCACATATTTTTTATATCCACAGGGAGTCTGGAACCAAACCCCAGTGAATACCAAGGGCCCACTTGTATTAGAAAAGCTCTCCTATGAATTTGTTTTAAATATAAGTAGAGACGTTTTCCTAAGATGATATTAGCTACCTCAATGCAGGAAACCTTTTTTAAAGGAAAGAGTGGGTTAAAAATGGGAGATAGTTGCTTTCTGATGATATTTTGTATTTTGAACAAGATAGTTGGAAGTTTAAATCAAGAGAAATGATTCTTAAGGAAGGCAAAGACCTTAACTGGTTTGCTTATATACCACTTAAGGACAGGTTTAATCAATATAAGAGAAATGCAGCCATAGAGGTTAGAGAAAATTAGTTTTATTTAGAGTTGTGTAAAGATGATGACAATGCAACTTTAAAAAGTGTAAAAATGGCTTTAGAAACTAGAAACAGATGAGCCTGTAGAAGAATACAGTTGTCCCTTCGTATTCGCTGGGGTTTGGTTCCAGGACCCCCGTGGATACCAACATCCGTGAATACTCAAATCCCATTATATGCAATGGCATAGCAAAATGGTATCCCTTATATAAGATGGCAAAATCAAGGTTTGCTTTCTTGATTATTATTTTTTAAAGAATATTTTCAAGCTGTGAATATTTAAATCAGTGGATACCGAATCCGTGGATACAGAGGAACAACTGTACAAGATAAGGCAGGCCCAAAATTTTGGGCATAATATCCATATGGATGTATGGGAAAGAATGTGGTCCAAAGATAAAACATTTATTTTGTGCAGTAATTTAAAAGAAAACTGGTATAAAATGATGTACAGATGGTATCTTGCTCCAAATAAGCTGTTGAAAATGTCCCAGAATGTTTCAAATCAATGTTGGGGATGTCAAGATAAGGAGGGCCCCTTTTTCATACGTGGTGGACTTGTAAAATGGCAGTGGATAAATAACTAAAGAGTAAATATGGATTACTTCTTCCATATATGACAGCATCAGCAAGAATATGATTTGCTCAAACTTGGAAATAGATTGAAGCATCAATGACAGAAACATTGTTAAGGTTGCCGAGTTAGCCCAAATATTCAAATTAATGTGGATTATAAAGGATAAGCTAATTTAAGACTTTTTGAAAGATTAGAAAACATTTACGGATTTTTTGAACAATAAGAAATCTAATGAAGTAATTATCTGTTGTTATGTTCATTAGTAATTTTAGTAGGATTATTTAGTTGGATCGGTAATGGTAGAATTCCCCCCCCCCTTCCCTTCTCTTTTCATTACAGTCAGCATTGTGGGGTCAGAGCTCTACTGTAGATTCGTTATATGTCTTTTTTCTCCTTTTTTTCTTTCCCCCCCTTTTCTCCCTTTTCTTTGTGTTTCTTTATTTTTTGAATGTATATTATTTTGATTATAAATAAGATTGTTTGTGTTAAAAATTAATTTTTAAAAGGCCTGATCTGCTGCTCAATAGCCCTCTTCATGTGTCCGTGTGATATATACTTATCAAAATAGCAAGTGATAACAGAATATGGGAGGTCATTCAATGCTAATAGTGGTCACCAGGATAACCCAGAAGTCATATATGATATTTGGGATTTGCTTCTAATCTAATAAAAGGTAATTCATACACATTTAAATCCACAATAAAATTCCAAAGGACTTCAGTACGATCACATATTCATACACTTAATTTCTCCTTTTGCAAACCTATGGGACTTAGTTCTATCTTTTATTTGTTCATTTGAGTATCTGACAGCAAAAATTGGGCTATGATCATTAATATGAAGCTGGCCATCTGGTGCTGATATTTTTCTCTTTGTTGGTTAAGGAAACAATCCTAATGCTGCAATTATTATAAGCATGATTTTTATTAGTTAATTTTCTTCAACAATTGGATGCAGAAAAGAGAATGAGATGTGGCATGACAGATTGTAGCTGTTGTATCGAGTGGCCCCAAAGGCAGCAATTTATGTCTTAAAAATGCACTAATTATATATGTCTGTGACTGCCTGTAATGGCCCCCAAATGGTTAAGAATGGAGGATACTGTCACCAAGTATTGCTGCAAAAGTACTAATCATTAAAATGAAATGTAGATTGTTCTTGGAATCTTGAATAGTGCTGTTGTGTCATTTAACAAATAGAATGGAACTGTTAAGATGATGCTGATTGCTAGACAACGACAGTGATAAGCACACGCAGGCCTTAAATGGAAATTGTCCAGCATAAGTAACTGTGGACTTCTCCAACAGTTTGCAAAAGCAAGAAAGCTTTTTACCATGTTATCAATGCCTGTCTGCCTCCACACTCCACACACACATTATGACAGGTTTGACTGCAGTTTTATGACTGAAAGTCATTTTATGACTTTGGTGCAAGATTTGCAGGCATGATTTATCCCTGTCATACATACGAGGATAAATTTTCTCATTTGACTCTGTTTCTTGAATGGGCACTGATGTTGTAGATTTCTCAATCAGTTTAAAGAGACCCTGGATTTCAAATTTATCTGGCCCTACAAATTCCACAGTGGGCTTAATTAGCCAATTATGACAGCTACTGTAAAAGAACTGGCTTAATGTGAATATGAGGTGGGGAAGTGCTCCATGTCATGTTTGAGCTACAACACTCACATTCACAATGCATCAATAGTATGTTGTAGGCTCTGGTGCAAAATAGATCCCCACCTTTCCCAATTTAGCTTGAATATACACCAGTATAGTATCTATCTTTATTACCGATTTAAGTTTCATTGTTCTGTTCTCACATTCACCCCTTATTATTTTTGTTAAAAAGAAATCTGTTACTTTGGGCAATTTAACAATCTCCCTTTCAGCTTCTGCTTTCTTTTCTTTTTCCCCCCTCTATGTAGCATAACTGCTATAAAAATTATTTACTTTCTCAGAAGATTGAATGCAGCAAAAAAAAAAGGGGGGGGGACAATGATAGGACCAAGGTAAGCCTTGGCATAGGGATGTAAAGTTCTTATTTATTTTATTATTTATATTCTACCTCTCTCTTGGCATGGTACCCATCCTTGACTATTTCATCCCCACATGCACAGACAAATATTCACAATTATTTTCTCCCCACTGTCTCTCTGGCTTTTCTTCGCAAACGAAGATTCAGGAAGGACTCATCCTGCGCTTTCTGCAAGCGCACTGATGACTAAAAAGGCCAATCCGAGATAAACAACTCCGGTTGCAAAAAGCACAGCAGAAGGTCTCCTTGGGTGATGTTTTTGGGGTGTGATTCTTTGCCTTGGTTTGACCGCATCAGAAGATTCCCGTTGGCCGCGGCTAGCCAACCAGGTAGTTGGGGATGAGCTTTCGTTAGGCCACTTTTTCTAGGCCCCTCTCCATATGGAGCAAGCAGTGCTCTCCTTAAAAAAGGCTGCTTGGTCGTTCAGGATGCTGCCAAACAAGACTGTCATCTCCCGGGTCAGCCTCGAGCGACCAATGTCCTGAACTGCCTGCATGCAGGGTTGGCGCTGCGGCTTCCAGTGCATCTTTACACCTGCCGGTTTTGTCCCTCGCCTGTCGCTACAGGGCTTTTTTGGAACTGGATTTGTCCTTCGAGCCTGTGCAATGGATTTTTCTGGTGGAGCGCAGCGTGCACAGAACTGGCCTCACCCTTTAAACCAAAGATTCATCTGCCGTGGCCTTGCAAGCATGGACGTGGCAGCGAGGTCCTCGGGCCGTAGGTTTGATTAGAGTTTCCTTCTCTTAGATGGTTGACCTTACAGGGTTGGACGAGCACCATCTGCACGGGTTTGGGATTAGAATTTTCCTTCTCCTAGGACGGTTGCCACAAGGCTAGAGAGCCCATCCTGCCCTTTGACGCTCTTTGTCAGACCCTTCGGTTTTGACCTGTCTGGCATGGGAGACCCTACCAGTGGCTATTATGCCACCGCCAGCATAGTTCAAAACATCATTAGGGTACGCAAGCCTCTCTCCCACGACAAGGGGGCGTCAATGTTATTTGAAAATCCTGAAATATTGCTGAGGAATGGTTTTGCAGAGAAAAATATGCATTTTGTGCAAAAACAAAATATAACCCTGTTTCCATTGCAGAAAATGGTTTTTGCACAGACATTTCCCACAATGTTTCAGGACATTCAACTACCAGGAGAAAACTGAGCAAAAGTCTCACTAGTCTATTAGACTAGGGTTTTCTGACATCTGAAAACCCTGTTTTTCAACTTGGTAACAAATAATTACAAATAATCCTTCCATGGTGCTGCCAAAATTTTTGGTGCCTTTTTCAGATCATGCTAGAATTAACGAACTTGTACCACAATCTATCTCTAGAGATAGAATTGAAGGCAGATTTAAGGTCAATAAAGGCTGCAAACAAGGACCCTTTAGTTTTACTAGAATATTTTCCCACCAGACGTTGCAGGATTAGGGCCTGATCCAAAGTAGATCTTGCTGGTCTAAAACCTGCTTGCTCATTAGCCAAGACATTTTCAGTGTCCATCCAATATTGCAATTTCCAATATAAATGTCTAGCACAGATTTTACTAAGTATAGATAACAAAGTAACTGCATGATAATTTGCTGGATTATCCTTCTTGCCTTTCTTAAAGATTGGAATAATAGCTGTATTCCAGTCAGATGGCATGTGGGCATTCTTATCAATATATGTAAAAAGATTTGCCAAAATTGGGGCCCACCAATTTATGTTGCACTTAATTAGCTCAAGAGGAATACCATTATCACCAGGGGCTTGGTTTAAATTGGTTTATAAGCTCTGTCACTTCAGCAATTGATACTAGTTGCCATTTTGGTTCATTTGAAAGGTAGGGGATTCATTATTGGCATATAACTCATAAAAATAAGCTTCCCAAACTCCAGAGGGGATATGATAATCTGTCCATGTGGTGTAACTTTTGGTTGCTGTTGACATAAGCTGCTAGAAGGTTTTCATATCTTTCTCCCTAACTGCATTAATAAGTTGTTCCCATAATGCTTGTTGTGCACTACTTTCTTTAACCTTAATCAATTTCTTATACTTTTTTTTTAGTTGCAATAGTGCCTCTACCCTCACTTCTGGGTTTTTCTTGTGGAGCTTAAATTTTAAAAATAAGCAAATTCTTAGCACCCCTACACTCACAATCAAATCAATCCTTCGAACTAAACTTTCTCATATAGACTCTTTTAGAATTTGTACCTAAGAATGAATCAAGTAATTTTAAATCAGTATTTCATACTGCTCAACAATCCCACTATTAGAACCTATTGCAAAGCAGAAGGAGTGGATCTTAGAGAATTGATTAGTGTTAAACAGCTAAAAAAAAAACCACCCTGCAGTCTTTTGTGACCACTTAATCCTATTGCTAGTAACTTATCACCTCAGAGTTCCATTTTAAAATATCTGTAATATGGGTATGATTGTCACTATCCAACCTATAATCTATTACCATTTTATAAAGGGGTTCAGTAGATGCTGACTAACAATCATATATAGTAGGACCCCCGTATCCACTGATTCAGTTATCCATGGGACACAAAACAGCACACCTACCGTAGAGTCTTTCTAGAAATTGTGTTCTAGGTCCTCCAAGGCAAATCTATGGTATTCTAAACTGGAAGTCCCATTATTTTCAATGACATTCACTATTATCCATGATTTTGGTATCCACACACACCCCAGAACCAATCCCCAGTGGATACGGGGGGTCTTATTGTAATCAATGGTGCTCATCCTAGTTCCTGACCAGAATGTAAACTCCCCTGGCATATCTCCAGTAACATTCCCATTCAAGATACATAGTTCTAACCTGTGTGCCATCTGTGCCAATTTAAGACTTGCAGAGCTGCTAACAGTATCTTTGGAACAGCACATATTTTCTGAAATAAAAGGTGGTTTTTTCAGAGGACAGATGTGGTAAGCAGCATAAAGAACAATATTGTTTACCCCCAGTCTAGCATTAAAATCACCCCCAATACATATCTGAGATAGAGGGAGAGCTAATTGAGACTCTTCAATATAAGTTCCAAGACTTTGCCAGATTGATTTAAATTGAGCATGCAATTGCTGAGGGGGGTAAAATATACATTTATAAACAATACTGAACATTTATTGAATTTTACTATCACTGCTATTGCATATTGATCATAAGTAGAAAGCTTGCACGATGTCATACAAAGTTTAGTTGAAATAAGTGTAAGTAAGCCACCCTTTGGTCTACCTTTCTTTTTACCAGGAGTGGCAAATAGCTGATATGCAATAAAACCATTTAATTCTATTACCTCCGAAACCCATGTTTCTCGCAATATTAAGATATAAAACTTTGAGCGATACTCCACAAAAGAGGGATCTCTATATTTGGTATTCCATCCTGCAACGTTCCATGACAGTATAGAAATATATGCCTGAGGATCTGTAAGTCAACCCGTTAGCCCCAAAGGTGATGTAGGTACCTGAGTATCCTCCACCGTGTCTATTCTAGTAGATATGCCATTGGGAATAATAGAAAGCTGTTGAGTGGAAACAGGGTGTACTGCATTCTGTTGAGATAAGACAGACTGAGAAATAGTATTTGGAACTAAAGAGTGACATGCCAAGTCCTGCCCAAACCCCAATGTTGTCAGGGGTTTGGATGTAGTTTGTGCTTCTACAATTTGTAGTTCTTGTATAAGTTAGCCTTCAGTATCTGCAATATTTTCTGGATCCAAACAGATTAAATTTCCTTGTTGACAGTCCATCAGCTGATTTGAATCTTCAACTAAACAAGCATTTTTGCTTCCTGTTGAGGCTGAAGTAAGAGGATCTTCTTTATCCTAAGTAATGATGTTATCCTTCTTAAGATATTCTCTCAGTGGTTCAATTTTGTCATGTAGGGAAGTCAACCTCTTCCCATTGGGAATTAAATTCAACCAGAGGAGTTAAAGTACCTCTGCTGTTAGAATGGGTGTCTCTATATTCTGATGCATGTTGAAGCACTGGATTTTTTAATTGTATATCTGCTGTCATATTGTCATTGGTTCCATAATTTGCCTTTAGATCTGCATTGTTAACTTTCTTTAGATCTGCATTGTTAACTTTCCAGAGGCCTGTAATACTGGCCTTCTTTGAAACAAAGGTTGAAGAGTCACTTCTAAGAAGACTCTTATAAGAGTAACCTGGAAATTAGTCAGGAAAAAATTCATTTTAAACAACATGGGTGGGATCACAGCATGCTCAAAAGTGAGATGTACTCTTTTTCTTTTTTTTGGCCACTTACATCAGGCAACCAGTGGGTGTCCTTTAGATCTAGCTTCTGATGTTCTATGTTTAACAATTGTCTTAAAGAGATCTTTACTGCTCTGCGTGAATCCCATCTCACTATGTTAATGTTAATTGGAGCAATTTGTACAATAACCTGTGTGGGCTGGAAGATCCTTGAGCTGCAAGGTTTTTCTTTCAATTGAGGAACTGATTGTAGTTGTAAGGTGTTCTACAAATCAGTATCACCCTTGAACCTACTAGCCTTCTCTCCCTTATTGCTCCCTACCTAAGAAATACTCTTAGGTTGAGACAAAGTCTTTGTAAGTTCCTCTACTGCACATTCCATAGCATTCATTTTATTACAAACCCTTTGCAAACTTTCAAATATTGCTGTCACCATATGAGCAGTTAAAAGACATTGTTCAGCTAAATAATTAGGGTTGGAGTCCTTTGGGAAATTCAAAACATCTTCCAAGGTTAGGGATGTAAAAATGACTGACAAATCACAGTTCTCCTGAATTGATTCAGGGCTTTCATTATTCAATGCAACAAACCTGTTATATAGAGTAATGGTAGATGAAATAGGCAAATTACGCACAGGACAGTTAGCTGTTGGGAGTTCATCAATCTTCAACTGCTTCACTGCTTTAGCCAAAGGTTGACATGGGCTAGATCTCTGACATTTATTTCCCATTGGGTTATCAGTTCAAACTTCCACTCTGTACTCAAACACAGAAACTCCAGCTATTCAATTCCAAACACCTAATTCTTCCAAGCCACTCAGAGCTACTCTCTTCTTTCTTTCTATAGAGCAAACAGAGCTCCAAAATACACCTAGTGCTTCTTCAGTCAAGCAGGTCTTGTTGTTTATGTTTGTTGTCAATTATCAAGTCCTTGGAATGTGGTTGAGATAATAAAATCATACAACATTAGCTCTGCTCCAGCCGGGGCTGAAATGTTTCTTTGTTATAATCCTCTTCCGTTCCCTCCACCTTTATGTTTTCTTATTTGTCAATGTGTCCACTTTTATCAGTGTATCAATAATTTCAAATGTCATATCATCAATATTTCTCATCTTGATCACTCCTAGTTCAAGCCTACTAACCAGATCTGCCCAGGATGGGACAGGGTGGCTGGTGGCTCACTGTTGAATCCGTGCTGTATTTTAGTTTGGAGGATCCAAGGTAGAGGACTGCCTGTCATTAAGAAGAATATCCAAAGTGTCATTTCATGTCACCAGCCTTGTCAACGTGTAAAACAATTCTATGTGTTAAAAAACATAATTAATTTTAAAAATGGTCCATGTCAAACAAGGCCTGCCACTAATGGAGATATAGCAAATAGACTATGTTGGCCCTCTTTCTATATCTGAGAACAAGCAATATGTCCTCACAGCAGTGGATACTTCTTCTGGAATCCTATGTACATATCCTAACAAAAAGGCTACTCAGCATGGTACATCGAGGGCCTAGATGAACTGATAAGGCACCATGGGATATCTGATGAGATATGATAAGACAACAGAATGGATTTCAATGGACTACAGGTCCAACAATGGGTGGAAGACTGGGGAGTATAATAGTATTTCACATCCCAGATCATCCACAAGTCTCTGGACTAATAAAAGGATGCAATGGTCTCTTGAAACAATGCCCCAAATTACTGACCACCACTCAAGGGATGGTCTAATATACTTTAGCAAGCAGAATTTGGGCTTAATGATGCGGAATCTTATCCCACAAGTCAGTTCAGCACCTTACCTAGCACCTTCTTAAAAGCTTGGACTAAACCTGGGGCAGATTCAAAGTCCCACTGACCTCAGAGCTACCAGCTGCCACTCAAAGGAGATAGTCACTGTGGTCTTCCTCAGCAATAGTTTTACTCAATAGATATCCCTTGTCTAAGTAGTTTCCTTCCATTTTGCTTGCTAATTTTGCACTATAGTCATGATGAAGAATGACTAGACTCCAGGCTCCTCATTTCTTTGGTGCAAAGATAATCATGCAGAAAGATTTTTCTTCTAATATTGGCTAGATACACATTACACAATTAGTCCTAAAAACCTCTCAGTTGGTGGTGGGAACATTGACGTTAAAATGACAAATGGAGTTCAGTGAAAGAAAGTATGATGTGTAACACAGACACACAAATAAAAATCCCCACTTCACATCTATGCTGAAAGAGTCTCAGCTGGCAGTGACTAGCTAGAAAAGAGATCCTGGGGTTGTGGCAAAGAGCTTGATGAAAATGACCCACTGGGCTGTCAGAGGATGATAGGACATTGAATCCCCAGTCGAAGCCAAAAACTGTCTCAGCAGACTTGGTAGCAACCCTTTCCCAAGAATACTCTCACACACAGTGTTTTGACATCCAAAAAAGAGGAGGTGCTTTAATCTTCAAAGTAGTTGCAGCTATTCACAATATCTATAGTCATCAGTCAAAGTGCTATTCCAGGCAACATTGTAATGCTTTGATACCAATTGATGGTACAGCCATGCTTAAACGGTTATGGCCACTGCATCTTGAAAAGGATACTGCTGCACTGAAAAAGATGCAGAAAAAAGTTAACAAAACAATGAAAGCACCAGACCAACTCCCCTATGAGGGAAAGATTACAAACCATGGGACTTTCCAGCCTAGCAAAAGTAAACCTTGGGGCCCTCTAATGATGTTGAGCAGTGCAGGATTCATGAAAGACAAAAGGAACTATTCCTTCACACAGTGTATAATTTTGCTGTGGAAACTGACACCACAAATTGTAATGATGGCCAACCTGGACATCTCCACTTTCCCCACTGGAGGTCACAGGGAAGCTCCATGGAATGTTTAACTTTATCACACTATACTGCTATGATTCTACTTTAATGGCTATGGCTGCCTTCTGTGGAATTCTGGGGTTTGTAGTTTAGTGAGGCCTAAGAGCTTTCTGGCTGAGAATGCTAAATGCCCCTTCCTAAACTGCAAATCTCTGGAATCCACAGGCGACAGCCAGAGCAGTTAAAGTAGAACAATACTGCTATCACAATGTAGTGTGATATTGTCCGGTGTCAGCTCTATCTGCCCTCCATGTCAAAAACATGTAGAGATGGAGCAAAATACTCCTACTCATGATACCAGCACCAGTGAATGGAATGGAGAGCCTGGTCTTGGTTGCCAAAGAGTTCAGCAGCATGTGTAGGGCACTCATCTCCACAGTTGAGGAGCAACAGTGTATTACCTTTCAAACAAGATTCAGGGAATACATCTTATACATGGAGCAGGAGCAAGAAGGGGTGACATGTGAGACAACTGCAGCTGTTACAGATTTTTGCATCCAATCCCTTATGCTACCTGATTGCCCTTATTCCTCTTGGCATCCCAGCTGTGGGGGTGACATGGAGTTTAACTGAATGTGATGATGAAGCCTGAAAAAAACCACCGAAAACCTATTAAGATGAATGCTTTGCCATCAAGGTCTGGAAAATGGTCTCCACTGCAGCTAGGGGGGAGGGGGAATTGACCCAAAATAAGACTTCTGCCCCTCCAAATGACATTTTTCATCAGACCTCAAATTTCTTGCATTTCTGAGAGTGAGACCCTGATCATTGTTCATACCTAGAACACATAGGGGCTTACCACACTCCAAAAAAAAAGTGGCAATGCAGCAGGAACATTTTGTCTTCTGTACTGCCTAACTACATGATGTCATCATTCTTTCATTCTGATTCCATTGGGGACTGAGGTAAAACTGCATCTTTTTGCTAACCAGAAAAACCCGTTAGCAAAAAAAACCAGTTTAACCTCAGCCCCCTATGGGACCGGAATGAAAGAACGCCAGAAGAATGACGACTTCATGCGGTAAGGCAGCATGGAAGATGGAACATTCCTGCTGCATTGCCACTTTTCTTTAGAGTGTAGTAAGGCCCTTATATTTGCTGTGTTCATATTCCCTTGGTATCATTATCTGCCCTTTTTCTTTGGATGTCTAAACTGTATTTCTAAAAGCTCAACTGAAGTTCTACATTACTGCAGTGCTAGAAATTTAGGGATGAAGGAAATTTTAATTGGGGCAGCAGAATCCTTATGGGGGGGCAATGTCCTCATTTGATGATGGGAGTTCATGCCCCAAGTATTGAGGTAGGGTACCTGTAGGGCTTTCTGGCAAAGCAATCTGTTCCAACTCCCATGTGTGCTTTGCAAACTTCCCTTTTTTTGTGTGAAGTCTACCTTTTTTGGGCTAAGTGCTATCCTGCTTTGTGTGCAAAATGCCCTTTCCCCATAGTCTCCCCTTACCCGAGTTCTCCTAGCCCAGAACATGGGGCAAGAGAGATGTGGATAGCCCTAGGCTGCAAGGCCACTTATCCGATTGTTTCTGTCAATCTGGGTTTTTTCAATGGTGATAGTAATGTGCTGTATGCCTGGGTGTTGATTTATACCACATCCTAAGCTCTGCCATTCCGATGTGGATGAGGGTGGTGGTGGTGACTGTCTAATCCAACAGGACTCTTCTTAAATTCATATAACTGGGATGGAAAGGGAAAAGGAGCAGACAAGTAGGAAATCATACTCACAGTCAAACTTTTCTTATTAGCACCCATACAGAGCACTTCTTTTTAAATTCCCACTGCTGAATTAAGGAAAAATACATTTAATAGCAATCAGGGAACAAACTGTTGGTTATTCTTACCTGCTTTTTAAAAAAATGGATTCTACAACTAAAACATTTAAAGGTATTAAAGATAAAATCCTTTCATTCAATAAGCAATCGCCTAAGAAAGATTTATGCATTCCTTCCACCCACTGCGTGTATTTTTAAATACTGAGGTCTTAATAGCTAAAGCAACATACTTGCCACTTTTCATTTAACTCTGACATAATATGTTGAATTGGGGTAGCCTCAAAGCCACAAGAGAATTATTCAGCCAAACCTATGTGGCTATTCAGGCCAAAACACCAGCTGTAACTCTGGAAGGGCCAAGGTCGGGGCTGATTCTTCTCTTGCCTTGCTCTTTTTTAAAGGCATTGTTCTTTCCCATATATCACACTAAGGTCTTTGGCCAGGTAAGACAGACCCATCAGGACAATACCTGGTTAATGAACCAATAGAGCATCTTTGTTTCCACCTTTCCTTATATGTACAATTCTTATTAAAATCAGAGATGAGAAGATTGCTTTAAGATATGATTTCCCACAGAAGGATGAAGGTGGTGGTTCTTGTGGGTTTGTTTTTCCCTCTCCTCCAGCCAGTTCTACAATAGCCACCATTATCATTTTTATTATATGCTCTTCTCATTTGGTCTACATGGCACATTCATTATTACTTTTATAAGAAGCAGAGACATCATCCACAAGATGAATTGTAAGGAAGGATTTCTATTTTTGCAGGAAGATATTTTGGCTGAGAACATTAAAGCGGCAAGCGGCATTTGTAAAAGTTTTCTTTTATTTTATTTACGTAAACTCTAAAAAGAGGAAATAACAGAGATATTTCTAAGAGACAGGAAACCCTGCGGCAACTTGGCAACAAATGATTGCAATTTAGAATTCATGTACTATTAAGAAGTCCTGATTAAATTGTAAGGTCCTTGGGAAAAAAAGAGGAAGTCATAGAAATGAAAAGCCCATGGTGTCTTTGCAGTTTGGAAAGCGTGCACTGGCTCATCTCTGGGGAGGTTAAATTTGCAGAGGTGACCCAAGGGCTTTTTGCTTTGCTGGGTGAGCAGCATCAAAACTTGACATAAGTGGAGTAAGAAGTTACAGATACTTTTTTTTTGTCAGTGATATGCTAGCTTTGCTACCTACCTTGACATCTGCTGGTATTCCTATTTCACTATCCATGCTATTTATATACATGAAAGTTGCTGTCAGGCTGCAAAAATACCATGAGAGAGACCCCCTCCCACCTTCTGTACTGTACTGAAGCAATACCAACAAGAAATTGCTGTGTACAGTATAGCATGCCACTAGGAATGCATCCACACTACATAATGATAGCACCCTGATTCACTTTTAACTGCCATTGTTCCATCATATGGAATCCTGGCATTTGTAGTTCGGTGAGGTACTTAGAATTCTTTGCCAGGAGAAGCATAATGCTGTAGGTTTTCCGTGGGTTTTTTCCAGGCTGTGAGGCCGTGTTCTGGAAGTTTATTCCTGACATGCCGCCTGCATAAACCCTGCCTGAATAAACTCTTCCAGAACACAGCCTCACAGCCTGGAAAAAAACCCATGGAAAACGTATGGATGCCAGCCATGAAAGCCTTCGACTTCACATAATGCTGTACTTCTTGGGAACAAACTAGAGAATTCTAAGTGTCCCTCCAAAAAACAACCTCCAAGATCCAGTAGGACAGACTCATGGCTGTTACTTATTATTACAGTATTGTGTTGTTGTTGTTATATTATTACAGTATGACTGCCGTATCTGGATTTACCACAGATACCGAAAACCATGGATAATAGCAAACCGTATTGAAATGAATGACTTCCAATCCAAGCATACCATTGTGTCACACTGAAGGACCTAGAGATTCCTAGAGAAGTGTTCTCTTTAGGAATCTCTAGGTATTCCAGTGCAACTCTGTGACAGAAGCATACTATAGAATTGCACTGGAGGACCTAGAAAATGCCGAGAAAGACCATATTTTTTCAGATACAGGTAAGTGAATCTGCAGGTACTAATCCAGTGGGTATGGGAGTCAGATTGTGGGGCTTTCTTGGTCTGATATGGGTTATCATAATATTCTTTCCTTCTTTTTCCCCAAACATTTGTAAACCAAAAGGTTTGGTACAGGTCAACCCTCATATCTGCGGGGGATACGTTCCAACACCCCTCATGTATACCTGAAACCATGGATAATAGGGAACCTTTTCAATGAGACGACAACCAGAAGTTGACCATAGAATTGCACTGGAGGACCTAGAAATGTCTAGAGGGAACTTTTTTTCCCAGACATGGATAAATGAAATCATGGATACTGAATCCATGGATATGGGGTCTACCTGATTTGTACATCCTCTGCTTCCCATTGCCCATTCTAGCCTGCGAGTTCCTTGAGCAGAAAATGCCAAATGTCTCATTTTATTGCTTTGACTTTAGAAATATATTATCTTTTTCTACAATAAAATTATGCTGATTTCCAACTAAGTGTATTTAACATCAAGTGGACAGCTACTCGATTTTATTCCTGCAGTCAGAGAATGCTATGTTGTAAGTGATCTGAACGTACAAAATGCACATGGTCAGAGTATTTCTTAGCAGCTTTGATAGTACCTCAAAGACAAGAGGAACAATGCCACCTGCACAATGGGACAAGGTGAGATGTATGCATTACCACCACCCCCATCTTTCTTCTTTCCCATAAACCCAACAGATTAGCATCAGTGAGAAGTGTCCAGTATAGGTCACTTTGTCTTGATCCCTTGACGCTAGCAGCCCTAGCTTGCAAACTCAAAGCCTTTCTTCTCTTTGGCTGGCTCTTCAAACAGCTTTTCTATATCTGCCATAAACCTGTCTCCAGAGCTAGTGCTGCCTGGGACAGGAAAGAAAATGGTGTCCTCAACCCACCCAAGAAAAGGTATACAGTATACAAAGCCAGCTGAGTTACGTTGGCACACGAGGCAGAAAATCCCATGCATATTTTTCTTCTTTCCTGGCAGTAAAGACATAATGACAAATTAAATAACTAACAATTTGCCAGTTGTTCCTGACACCCAAAATCTGTTCCTTGAGATGGCTTCCTCACTCTCCATAATGGTAGGCCGGCACTGTGTGCCTGATAGCCTCCAACTCGTCCAGACTTCCTGAGTTCTACCTTTCCTTTATCGCTGGAAATCATTAAACCTAAACTGAGGGGGAAATGCTCAGGTTAGTTGAAAGTCATAAATCTATGACAGACTATAATTCCTAGATTTTGCTCATTTACTAAATTATTTGTTTTTGTTCTCCTTGTAAATGCTTAGAAATGATGGTAAAGTGAACTATTATGCTAACCATTTGTTCTATAAGACCCAAGTTGCTTGTAAGCCATCATGAAAACAAGCTGCTCTGCAGTTGCACTTGTCCACATTAAAAACTGTTGTGTAATTCAAGGCATTTGGCATTTTCTGCTCAAGGAACTCATTTGCTAGAAGAGGCAATAGGACGTACAGGATTTTTAACCAACAAACCCACATAAATTACAATCTTGGGCAAGCAATTGTTTTATTTTATTTTTATATTTAAGAACATTTATATACCGCTTTGTATTTTATACAGTATTAAAAGCAGTGCTCAAAATCATTTTCAGTACCTCATTATGTGAACCAATATCCAAAGTGGTGAGCAAGATTAATACAACAGTCAGCAACAAAGAAAGAAGATAATAACCTGAAGTATTCATAATAAATATACTATCCAATCAGGTGGTGATGTATGCTACCTGTTGAAAGAAGTTTTCAGAAGGCTGTGAACAACAGTATCATTAGAGCATGACTTGTATACACAGGAAGGTTGTTCCAAAAGCTAGATACTTTCACTGTATCTTGCACAGGAAAAGAAGGCCTTCCTCTTTCCCTGACTCAGGTAGATAACTGATGGCCATGGCACTACTGAGAGGTCTTCATCCACTGGGTGGGCAGGACACATGGGAGAAGATGCATCCTCAACTAAACTGCTTCCCAGATTATGTAGGCCTTTTCTAGCTAATGACAAAACCTTAAATCGTGATCATTATCATACTGACAGGCAGAACAATTCCTTCACCTGCGATGTAACATATTCAAGACAATCCTCTCCCATGAGTAACCTAGCCAGTGTATTCTGTACTAGTACAGATGCAGTTTCCAGATCAGTCTCAAGAAACACCCCACACTGTGGTTATTTCACCTCATCTGCATTGCATGAGCCACTGTGGTGAGGCTATTTCTGTCTAGGAAAAGTCATAGCTGGCGTGATCCATATCAAAATATGATCTTCATAATTATTTGTTAATAATTGTCAAAGCCCTTTAAAGGCTTATCACACAAAGGAAGGAAAAACTGAAAAAAAATCAGTTAGAAAAAAGACTTGAATTTACCACTGTCTTCCACAGGACCAGAACAGAAGAACAGGTGTTGAATGCTGACATCATGTAATAAGGCAAGACGGGGAGGCGCTATTATCGGGGTGCACTGCCGCTTTCCTTTCCCCATGCGATAAGCCTCTTTGAAAAATTAAAGTTTTGTTGCGACATGTATCAGGTCTTTCTGTTTAACAACAAGGAGTAAAACATTCCAAACAATAAGATTAAACGTAGAGACGTTCAATGTGAAGTCGAAGGTTTTCATGGCCGGCATCCATTGATTTTCCTTGGGTTTTTTTTTCCCAGGCTGTGAGGCCGTGTTCTGGAATAGTTTCTTTCTGAGGCGAAACATCAGAAAGAAACTATTCCAGAACACGGCCTCACAACTTGGAAAAAAACCCAAGGAAAATCAAAAAGATTAAACCATAATATTCTTCTGATACTTAGCAGTAAAAGTTCATCATACAGTATGTCTCCCTTCACAATGTTCAACACTGAGGCTGAATATTGTTCAATGTTCAAACTTGAAGTTTGTGGCTCCTCAGGTTCTGTTTGTGGCTTTGAACCAAACTAAAGACTGATAAGACAACATTTTAAAACATTTCCCAATAATTGACTGGTAAATAATGAAAAGCAGAAAATAAGGGAAAACCTACACCAGCTCATGGTTTCCCTTCCAGTTTTCTCCAAGTGTTGGGCAAAGGAGATATATTCATGCTTGTCTTCAAATGGCACTGGACAGTCAGAATTTGTACACTGAATGGTCATATCATCCTGATTGATCATGTTTACCTATAAGTCATACACCAGAGCCAGTACTGTCTGGCATGTTGCACATTTATCCCTGATCCTTAGTGCTATCAGAAATGTACCTATGCTACCATCCAAACATTTGGTATAAGTTGGTAAACAGAAGAGGAAAAGAAATCAGACTAATCAGGAGAAAGTCAGATATACTTTTTTACCTCTGGGGAGATTTTCGACTATAACAATGTGTAGCTTTGAGCTTCTGACAGATGCTAATGAATTGTTGTTTACATGTTTGATTTACTGCCTAAACAAAGATAAGACATGCTCTTGAAAACACATTGAATGCACAATCCAAACACATCCATTAAATCTGTCACAATAAACATGACAGCTTTCTTCTAACCTAACAACTGGCATGCCTCATTTACATATTAATGAGAAAACTGGGATCAGGCAGCACAAATTGCTTCTATCTGGTGAAAGGGAAGTTACTGATCTGCAGACAACATTGCACTCCGAAGCGTAAATACCACAAGTAAATACCATTTACTGCAATTTTAATAGATCTTATTTTTATTTGCTGAATCACATCAACTGTTATTGATTAGTTGTCTTTGCTAAGTTACAGAGATAGATGCTAGGGTTATATTAGTACCCCTAAGCCTCCCTAATCTATTCATCATATGCCTACATTGTATTTTAACACATGGGGGATTCTTCCAACATCCATGAGCAAACCCATATTTTCCATGCACAACCACGCCATCAAATGTCACAAGGAAAAAGTATTATTTCTGTGTCTTCTTAATCACTTTTAAAGCATATTCAACAGTATATGAAGAATAAAATGTTACTCTTTCTGCAAAGTCTCCTTCCTTGTAATAAAAGAAAGTTGACAGATATCTTCAGAGAAGCAAGGGTTGAATTGTTCAGCATATTTGCCTTTCCTGAGCATTATCTGACTCTACAAATGTTACTCCCCAAGGAAACGAAGGGCAAGTTTGTGAAGAATAAAGCAGTATTTTATGATGGTAACAGAAGCACAAGTCTATCCTATAGGCTGTACAAATAATGAGCTGATTTTAGCCTGGGGAAAATATCTTCAGTGTAAGTGATGCTTTTCGTGAAAATATTGCAAATGTCACAATACAATATGTTAAGTACTATAGTTAAAATATTGCTTAGCAGCCAAATTTATTCTAGAAAAGTTCTGGAACTGTTAAGAAAGGAAAGCTGGGCTAGAAATTGTTACTTCTTTTGGACTATATCTCCCAGCCAGCCTGGTCAGTGGCCAGACTGACTTGGGGGATTCCAAGAACTTTGGTCCAAAAAAAGTAATCTTTTGGTGCTCTGGAGAAAAGACTATGTTAGATCACTAAAACTGGGGGAATTAGGAGTACCTGAGACCTAACTATCAAGTGTAAAGACATATCATTGAATACAGTAGGACCCCTGTATCCGCTGGGGATTGGTTCTGTGGGGGGGCGTGGATACCAAAAACCATGGATAATAGTGAATGCCATTGAAAATAATGGGACTTCTGGTTTAAAATACCATAGAGTTGCTTTAGAGGAACTAGAAAATGGCTAGAGATGACACATTTTCTAGGAAGACTCTATGGTAGGTGTGCTGTTTTGTGTCCCATGGATAATTGAATCAGTGGATAATGAATCAGTGGATGGGGGGTGTCATGATGGCCTGGCCTGGCCTGGCCTGGCCTGGCCTGGCCTGCCCATCATGGGAGTTCATCTCAACAACCTACATTTTACAGCACGCCTTATCTGGAAATAGGAAGGGGGTGGGAGAACCTCATTGAATAAATATGACATCACATCACTTGACTAGATAGCCACTCTGATTGGGCAAAGACAGAGCCAATCAGAGATTACCACAAAGACTTTAAAAGTTCTGATTTTTGCTTTGTTTGGGGCTGAGCAGCTCTGATCCACATGGCCACATGGCCTAGGGGCCTCATGGCTGAGGACATAGCAGAGAGACCACAGAATGGAACAAAGCCATGGAGTAATCAACAAGACACCCAACTGTGATAACAAAAGGTTGGTGGGAGCCAATCTTGCTCAAAGGCCTAAAAAGGATCCCAAAAGAATCTGAATTCCATCACAGAGACTGTAAGTTACCTTTACATTTAGTTGTTAGGGAAATGTTTAGTTAGTTTGCGTTAGATGATGATTTATTTTGTTAAGTGCTCTGAATGAATGTATAATTGTATAAGCCTTAAGCTGAACCTGGGAATGTTTTGCCTTCCCAAGTAACATATATTCCTGGAACTGAATAAAGCTTTCTGTTATTTCCTAACCTTCCCCAAATCGCCTGCTTATTGATCAGCTATCAAAACCTTCTCTAGATTAGAAAAAAAGGTTATTATTGTTTCTTTAACCCAGCCTGTCTAGTTCTCACTGCCTAGATGTGGAAAGTCAGTGAGTGGTGGTGGCCTACACTTATAGAAGGGATTTCTAGTCTAGAAAACCCTTGCGAGTGTGTTTTTCAGGTTGTACAAATAAGCTGGAAACCTTCCCTTCCTGCTGAAGAGAAGGGCCAGCTTATGACATGGTGGCAGTGTTTTGAACTGCCTTCTGGGGTTATGAATAATAGTTAAGCAGCCTTTCTGCCGTGGGGGGTGGGAAGCTGTGGCTTTTGGAGTATTCTGGGTGTTTTTGGAAGTTTCTCTGTGTCCTGTTTCAGCCTTTGTTTGTTCCTGGAAGAGAGGGGCTTATGACAGGGGGTCCTACTGTACCAATGTCAGGATTGTCCACACCATTGTATTTTTGATTTCTATGTATGGTTGTGAAAGCAGGACAGTGAAAGAAGGCTTATAGGAAGAAAATCAACTCATTTGGAATGTGGTGTTGGAGGAGAGTTCTGCAGATTTCATGAACGATCAAAAAGACAAATAAATGGGCCCTAGAGCAAATCAAGCCTGAACTCTCCCTAGAAGTCAAAATGACTAAACTGAGACTGGTTGTTTGTTGTGGTGTTTTTTTGTTTTTTTGTTTTTTTTGGACATATAAGAAAACATGACTCGTTAGAAAAGACCATGATGATTGGTAAGGTAGAAGACAGTAGGAAAACAGGAAGACTGCATTACAGATGGATAGGCTCAATCAAGGATGCCAGAGTCCTGAGTCTTCAAGACCTGAGCAGGGTGGTTGAAAACAGGGTGACTTGGTGGTATCTCATTCATAGGGTTGCTGTAAGTCGAAGTTGACTTGATGGCAATTAACAACAACCAAATCTAACTGCAGCCTCCACCAATATGATGTCTATAATATTTTTACTCAGAAATAATTTTCCAATTCATGTAACTTGCTTTCAGGTGCATATGTTCACAATGCAATCCTGTGGACCCCCAAAAGGCCATCCCATCAGTCATAAAATGTATTGGATATCTCCCTTCCAACAGAAGAAAGGAAGATTCATCCTTAGAAGATAACTTCCCTTCTATACACTGATTTTGGATAGGAGATAAATAAGGCATGTGGGGCTGTGGAATAGGGCTGGGGAATCTACATGATCCCTGGCTCTTAGCTAAACCAGCTCTTAAGCAATGTGGGTCCTGGAAGTAGCCCAGATTAATTCTGTGCCATTGGTTTCAATGACAGAGCATTTGTAAAATAAATCCAAATAAATTGTGAGTGTGTGTGTGTATGTGTCTTCAAGTCGCCTGTTGACGTATGGCAACATCATGAATTTCATAGAGTTTTCTTAGGCAAGGAATTCTCAGAGGTGGTTTTTCCAGTTCCTTCCTCTGAAATATAGCCTAAAGCACCTGGTATTTGTTGGTGGTCTCCCATCCAAGTACTAACCAGGACTGACCCTGCTTAGCTTCCAAGATCAGACAAGATCTGGGCAGGAAAAATTGAGAAGCCAATCCTTCTTTCCTCTCTTCCCTGTTGGGTCATGACAGCAGAGCTTTGGATTCATCAGAGGCTTCCGTGTTTGATGTAGGGTTGCTCTGTTAGGCTGGCATCCTATGGAACCTCATTTGGAAGGCAATTCAGTGGGACAGCTTCGAGAACCAGAGTGGTGGTGCAGTTTGAACGTTGGACTGTTCTGAAATAACTCTTCTTGAAATATATCTTGTGTATATTGTTTGGAGTTAATTAGAGTTAAGGTACATTCTCTGATATGGTGCCTCTCACCAGTAACTAGCCAATTGCTACTAATACTAAGTAGACACCATCATGAGAGCGTAAGAATTATTTCATTATACCCATCCTATAAATGGGGGGAGGGCTTTTGGAGACTAGAAAGCAGCCTATAACTAAGGGAAGACTTTGCTTCAGATATAAATTAGGGCAATGCCCTAAAGGCACCAGATCCTGTCTGATCTTGGAAGCTAAGCAGGGTCATCCCTGGTTACTACTTGGATGGGAACACCAACGAATACCAGGTGCTATGTAGACTGTATTTCAGAGGAAGGAACTGGCAAAAACATATCTGAGTATTTCTTGCCTAAGAAAACCCTATGAAGTTAATGGGGACACCATAAGTCAACAGGTGACTTGAAGGCACATACTATATAGACACTCACATGCTACTGAAAGTTTTTACTGTGTAATTAGTATTTAATACTTAATTATCAACCTTTTCACAATTCATTCATTAAATGTTAATGGGTACGCATCTCACTAAAACCTAAATACTGGTGTCTTTTGAGATATTGAAGGAAGTGTAATACACAGTTTAAAAACCAAAATCAATTTCGCAGTATTGGAAGGAATTATTATTTCTTTTTTGTTTGCTATTCAGGTATCACACCTTGTGATATAAACATTTGTTTATATTCTCACTAATTAAAATTTGTCCTCATGAGTTAAAATGGGCTCTCATCAATTAAGCAGTTGAAATTTTCTTCATTTCATCTAATAGTTAAAATAATTAAAGATTGCAGTCCTTAATAAAAATATGGCAACTTAATTTTATATTTTTGTAGTGGTTTGAGTCACTTGGACTCTGGAGACTGGGGTTCAAATCCCTGCTCAGTCATGGAAACCCACTGGATGACCTTGGGCAAGTCACACTCTCAGCCTCAGAGGAAGGCAAAGGCAACCCCCCACCCCCACTGAACAAATCTTGCCAAGAAAACCCCATGATAGGTCAGCCTTAGGGTCTCCATAAGTCAGAAATGACCTGAAGGTACACATGACAACAACAATAACAACAATAATTCTAGTGGCTATAGGCATTTGGTGAGATCCAGCAAGAGTTAAGCACTAATGAGTTCAATGATTTAAATGGAAGCAATATGAAATAATGTTCCTGCCTCAAATATTTTAGAGGTAAAAATGTGTAGTTAAGGCCTCTCTCTTTGCTCCAGTAAGCCCCTACCTGTCATATCTTTGGGAAAGGCCATCAGAGTGGAGTGCACTGGCCATGGTCCCCAGAACTTGGGGAGCAGGATGGACTGATACCCCTGCCCCCCCTCAATAAATGATCAGTCAAAACTAGTACAAGACTGTACAGTTGAACGTACTCTGGAATGATCAATTAAAAGTGGGCTAAAACAATCGGGCACAAAATGGTCTTCTTACTCCCTCTGGAACTTGGGAGTGATCACGGATCACTGCACAGCTGCCCAAATCCATCCTGTGGTGATACCTTCATTGGGCCAATCAAAGGGACAAAATAGGCCACGCTAGCTTTTGATGCTTCACAAATTTCTTCATCAGCTGCCAGGAAAACTCCTCCCCACTTCTGCATTTCAAAGTTGAGGAAAAGACTGGCTGCTCATTGTGGTTACCAGATGATAGTATGAGCATGGTGGATGAAGCTATTGTGTGTCACACTGAATTCCACAGGATTTTAAAGTGCTTGCATTCAGATTCATCATGCCATTGTTGTTTTTTTTCTGTCTGGAATTGCCAACTAATCAGGGAAAAAATGCTCAATTTTGTATTTCTTTTGAGGAAGCCGGAGAGACACAAAGAAAAAAGACTAGTTGCCCCTCTTTTACTCTCATTTGGTTTTATTTAAGGAGAATATATGGCTTTTGTAGTAAGCTGTGCTTTTAGGTCCACAGAACCACTTGGCTCTACTTTTGGACTTGCCAAAAATGGGTGGGCCACACTCTTGAGTCTGCCAAAAAGCGCTGAAGTCTGATACCACTTGGCTCTACTTTTGGACTTGCCAAAAATGGGTGGGCCACACTCTTGAGTCTGCCAAAAAGCGCTGAAGTCTGATACCATGCTTGGACTCACCCCTGGCTCTGCCTCATGACCCAGACTACACTGCTGTTGTTATATGCCTTCACATTGCAAATCTATCACGAGGTTTCTTGGTAAGATTGATTCAAAGGGAGTTTGGTCATTGCCATCCTCTGAGGCTGAGAGAAAGTGACTTGTCCAAGGTCAGCCAGAGAAGTAAAAAAATTTAAGGACATACCGCCATCTATACTTAAAAGAAGGCAAGACTACAAATAAGAACTCAAGTTTTAACAAAAAACTGAATTAATTATAGGTGGAACAAAATAGAAGGAATCTCCTTTATATATAGACAAAGAAGATATAACATAGATACAGTACAGAAAGCCACAGAATTTTGTAAAAAAATTAGGAAAAACAAACAAGATAAGGACGTAAGTGAACTATTAGATAAACCCAAAGGGAAAACAGTACAAGAGGACGAAATAGCAAAAAAGATAAAGGTAAGATTGGAGGAAGCAGAACAGCAAGAAGAACAAAGACGTTCAGAGGAGGAAGTGTTAGAAGTAGACTCAGAAATAGAAGATAAAGGAGAATCAGAAAAAGAGGAAGAAGTAGAGAAAGAAGAAGAAGAAAAAGAGAAAGAATTAGAGAACAAGGAAGAAGAAACGAGAGATGACTAGACAAGAAATGCCAATCAAAATAGGTTCCTGGAATGTGAAGGGTATAATTTCAGTTTACAAAAGAAAGCAAGTTTTCCATTTTTTAGAGAAACGGGATTTAGAATAAACAAAGAAAAACCAATTATAATAACAAAAATGATGTTACATGTATACAAGAAATTAAAATAAGACAGGAAGATACAAGATTTTTGAAGAATGGGAAACTAGGACAAGTCTTCTACTCAGTTAACCCTAAAAAGAAAAAGAGAGGAATTGCAGTATATATCAATCAACAATATCATGCAAAAGAAGTGTTTAAAGATGAGGAAGGAGAGTATGTAGGGGTTGAAGTTAATTTTCACAATATTAAAGCAATAATAGTCGGAATATATGCCCCAAATGTAAAGCAGGTCAAATTCTATAAGAGACTACATAAACAGATAAGAAAGCATGCAAAAGGCAACATAATCCTGGTAGGGGACTTTAGTGGGATCTTAGACCCCAAAATGGATAGGTCAACTAAAAAAAAGCTTCCATCCAGTTTCTTCAATATAAAAGAAGAGTTTACTTTGAAAGATGCATGGACTAACTTGCATGGAAAAGAGAAAGGGTTTACCTTCCTCTCAGAAAGATTCAAGTCCATGTCAAGATTGGATATGTTTTTAGTATCAAAAAACCTGATGCCACAAGTCATTGACATAGATATTCTGGCAAAAATTACATCAGATCACTTTCCGATTATACTAACATTGAAAGCAAATAAGAGAACATCGAATTGGAAACTAAATGAAAACTTACTGAAAGATGAAAAATTTGTCAAGAGTTTGAAAAAAGAGATCTCACTATACTTTAAGGAAAATGACAACAATGAATGTATGATGAAAACAGTTTGGGACGCAGGGAAAGTGGTGTTCAGAGGCTTACTAATAAAAAGAGGAGCAGAGGTCACGAAACAAAAGTTATGCAAGGTACAATTATCTAATTAATGAACTGAAAAAGAAAGAGGAAAAATTAAGAGAAGATCCCAGTAAAGAAAAAACAATAAGACTAATTAAACTAATTCAAATGCCGATAAATTTGGAAACCATGCCGATATTGGAGAAGAGAATGAGAATAGCAAGCCAAAAAAACTTTGAATATGCAAAGAAACCTAGTAAATGGTTAGCTTACAGATTAAGAAAAGAAGCTGGGGAAAAATTGATAACAGAAATAAAGCACCAAGGAAGATTGTCTACAAAACAAGCAGAAATAAGTGAAGAATTTAGAATGTTTTACAGTGAACTATTTGACCAAAAGTCCCGATCAGAGGAAGAGATTATTATGATGAGAAATTACTTAGAAAGACAAACCTTCCAAAAGCTGAAGAAAGAGCAGATAGAAAAATTAAATGCCACAATAACTATGGTAGATATATCCAAGGCAATTCATGACCTAAAATTAAACAAGGCTCCAGGTCCAGATGGATTCTCAGCTCTGTTCTACAAAAAGTTAGAGAATGAAGTAGCCATACCACTTTACAAAACATACAACGATATAGAGAGAAATGGAATTCCAGATTCATGGAAACATGCAAACATATCAGTAATACTAAAAGAAGGGAAAGATGGAAAAGAGGTTGGAAATTATCATCCCATATCTCTTTTGAATGTAGATTACAAAATATATATGATACTGGCAAAGAGACTGAAAGAGATAATGATTGAAATAATAAATGAAGATCAAAATGGATTTATACCGGGAAGAAAAATAGGTGATAATATTAGAATAGTACCAGATATATTAGAATATTACAAAGCTCACAACAAGAAAAAACTGGGTATGATGATGATTGACGCAGAAAAAGCCTTTGACAGCATATATTGGGATTTCATGCTAGAGGTATTGAGAAGATCAGGACTAGGGGATAGGTTTTGCACAAGGATGGAAAAAATTTACACAGAACAAACTGTTCAACTCATCATGAATGGAGAAAGGTCTAAAGTAATTAAAATACAAAAGGGAACAAGACAAGGTTGTCCCATGTCCCCTCTTTTATTCATTCTAGTATTAGAAGTCCTAAATAGAAATTTGAGAAACAATGCAAAATTTCCAGGTATAAAGATAAAAGGACATAAATTCAAATTAAGAGTTTTTCCAGACGATATGATAATATTACTGGAAGACCCAAAAGAACAAGTAGAAGAATGTTTAAACACAATGAATGAATTTGGAAAGTTTGCGGGATTTAGAATAAACAAAGAAAAAGCAATTATAATAACAAAAAATATGAAAGAACAAGAAGAAAAAGAATTGATGGAAATAACAGGATGTAAAGTGGGGGGGGAAGCAAGATATCTAGGTGTGTGGTTAACTAAAAGAAATGCAGACCTCCTAGAAAATAACTATATAAAAACCTGGTCAGAAATCAAAAAAAGATATGAAAAAATGGAATAAATTAGACCTCACTCTGTTAGGTAAGATTGCTGCAATTAAGATGGTTGTTCTCCCGAAGGTATTATACTTATTTCAGAATCTACCGATTTTGATGAATGATAAAATCTTTGTAGAATGGGAAAGAGATCTACGTATGTTCATTTGGGGGGGAAAGAAAGCAAGGTTCAAATGGAAATACCTCACAGATACCAGAGATAGGGGTGGTTGTGACCTTCCAGCCCTTAAAGTATACTACCAAGCATCTGTGTTATCATGGATTAAGGAATGGATAAATCTAAACAATGAGAAATTATTAAGTCTGGAAGGTCATAATGTTAGATTTGGCTGGCACACATACATGTGTTATGAGAAAACTAAAGTAAACAGAGAATTTACAAATCACTGTGTGTGAAGAGGCCTATTAAGAGTTTGGGAAAAAATAAGAGGCATGTTTTACTTTAGAGTGCCACTATGGACATCAACTCAGGAAGCATTCTTATCAAGATAGGGGTAAGGAAGGTCGGTGGTTAAGATATTCTGACATTACAAAAAAAGCTGGAGACACGGAACTCAAGATGGAAACAAGAGAAAAACTTCAGAAAGAACATCATTTAAACTGGATTACTTATCTGCAATTAAATGAATAATGTTTAGAGGATAAAAAAAAGGGAGCAATAGAAATGGAATATAATGATCTAGATAAAATCTTGTGGGAAGAGAAAAGGTCCAAGGAGATCTCCAAGTTTTATAGAGTACTATTAAAAAGATACACAGAGCAGGACTGTGTCAAGGATTATATGATAAAATGGGCAGATGATATAGGCAAACCCATATCTATGGATGATTGGCAAAAAGCAAGGCAAAGAACATTCTCTTTTGCAGCTTGTCAAAATTTAAAAGAAAATTATATAAAGGTTGCCTTAAGATGGGACTACACTCCTATGAAATTAAATAAGATGAATAAATCTATTCCAATGGGTTGCTGGAAGTGCGGGAAAAACCAGGGTAATTTCTTTCATATGTGGTGGCGGAGTCAGAAAATAAGGAAATTCTGGATACAAATTCATGGGATAACCAAGGAAATATTACAAATAGATTTTGAATTTACCCCTGAGTTATATTTGCTAAATATAATTAAAGATTCAAATCACAAAGGAAATAGGCACTGGAGAACTCTATTATATATGATAACAGCGGCCAGGATGGTCATAGCCAAGAAATGGAAGCTGAATGAGTATCCCACAATAAGCAAGTGGAAACTAAAGCTGGCTGATATGATGGAAATGGACATACTTACAAATAAAATCTGCAATAGAAAAGATACGAAATGGAAAGTAGTGGGGAAAAGTAGTGGATTATTAGGCAGAAAAGGGAGAATGGTTACATATTGAAATACATACAAATGGACAGTAACACCAGATGAAAAGGGGAGATAAAAAATTTACAAAAGGAAAAAGGATGCCGAATGTTGTTTAACAGTCTCTCACTGGCTTTTCTTCGCAAACGAAGATTCAGGAAGGACTCATCCCGCGCTTTCTGCAAGCGCGCTGATGACTAAAAAGGCCAATCTGAGATAAACAAGTCCAGTTGCAGAAAGCACAGTAAGCACACCCAAGGTCTCCTTGGGTGATGTTTTTGGGTTGTGATTCTTTCTGCGTTGTCGTTTCTCTTCAAGACTTGTTCGGCGTGAGTTCTCAAATAAGGCTGCAGCATTGTGGATAGTGCGTCTCCATGCCTCCCGATGTGAGGCCAGGGCGGACCACTGTTGGTGATCAATTTGGCCAAGCCTGAGATGTTGTTTCAGGGAGTCTTTGTATCGCTTTTTTGGAGCGCCCCTCTTACGCTGACCCATGGCGAGTTCACCGTAGAGTAGTATTTTTGGGAGGCGATGGTCCTCCGTCCTAGAAACACGCCCTGCCCAGCACAGCTGCGTTTTTAATATCATGGCCTCAATACTGGTGATCCCTGCTTGCTCAAAGACAGCAACATTCGTCACATAGTCAATCCAGTGTATATTTAGGATTGTGCGTAGACAGCGCTGATGAAAGCGCTCGAGGAGTCGTAGGTGGTGGTGATAGGTGACCCATGTTTCAGATCCATAAAGGAGGATAGACAGTACAATGGCTCTATACACACTGATTTTTGTGCTTTGCCTCAGGTGTTTATTGCTCCAGACTCTGTTGTGAAGTCTTCCTAATACACTATATGCCTTTGCTAATCTGTGATCGATCTCTTTGTCAATCTTGGCATCTGAGGAGATGATACTTCCCAGGTAGGTGAACTGCTGGATGGACTTGAGCACAGATTTGCCTAAAGCAATGTGAGAATGGTGGTGTTTGTCCTGTGGTGCAGGCTGGTAAAGACCATCCATTTTCTTCAGGTTGACTTCCAGCCCAAACAGCTCTGCAGCTGTTGCGAAGCAGGATGTTAGGTGCTGCAGAGCTGCTTCTGTGTGGGCAACAAGGGCAGCATCATCAGCGAAGAGCAGCTCACGGACTAGATAGTTTAGAGTCTTAGTGTGAGCCCTCAGACGGCTTAAGTTAAACAAGCTACCATCAGTACGGTAACGTATATAGATGCCGTCGTCTTCTTCAAGCTCTGCCATAGCCCTTTTGAGCATCATGCTAAAGAAGATTGTAAATAAAGTTGGTGCAAGAACACAACCTTGCTTTACTCCATTAGTTATTAGAAAGGGCTCTGAAAGAGCATCTCCATATCTGACTGGACCACGCTGGCCCTCATGTAGCAAGATAATCATTTTAAGGAATTTGGGGGGACAAGCTATTCTTTCCAGGATCTGCCACAGACCTTTTCTACTTACAGTGTCGAAGGCTTTGGTGAGGTTGACAAATGTTACATAGAGACCCTTGTTCTGCTCCCTACATTTTTCTTGCAGTTGTCTAAGGGCAAATACCATGTCTGTAGTACTCCTATTGGCTCTGAAGCCACATTGGCTTTCAGGGAGAAGTTCTTCTGCAATAGCAGGAACTAATCTGTTCAGGAGTATCCTTGCAAGGATTTTTCCAGCAATAGAGAGCAGTGTTATGCCTCGATAGTTTGAGCAGTCGGATTTTGCTCCTTTTTTCTTGTACAGGGTGATGATGACTGCATCTCGGAGGTCTGATGGCAGTTCCCCTTTTTCCCAGCAATTCACAAGGAATTCATGGAATTTTTCGTGGAGTGCATGACCTCCGTGTTTCCAAACTTCAGGTGGGATTCCATCAATCCCAGATGCCTTGCTGTTTTTCATCTGCTGTATGGCCTTAAGGGTCTCTTCCAAAGTGGGAGCTATGTCCAATTCATTTTTCATTGGTTTTTGTATCATATGTTGGATAGCTAAGCCTTGGACTACTCGGTTGGTGCAAAAGAGACTTTAAAGTATAAACAGAAGTCATTTAACATGAATATTAGCTAATTATCTCTTATCATCAAAATGACTAACTCAAGGAAGTTACAAATGGCAACTGTTATATTCCTTTTTCTTTTTTTCTTCTCTTTTTATATGTTATTTATGTAATTTAGTAAAAGGAATATACATAAGGTATTATATAACGGGAAGTATGAAGTGTATATGCACAATTTGCGAATTTTACTTGTAAGAAATATATATGTGGTTGCATGTAAGATTTTGATGAAAACAGCAATAAAAATAAAATTAAAAAAAAAACAAATGAAATTTTAGGCTGCATCAATAAGAGTACAGTGTCTAGATCAAAGGAAGTAATAGTGCCATTCTATTCTGCTTTGGTCAGACCTCACCTGGAATACTGTGTCCAATTCTAGGCACCACAATTCAAGAAAGATATTGACAAGCTGGAAGGTGTCCAAAGGAGGGCGACCAAAATGGTAAAAAGTCTGGAAGCCATGCCCTATGAGAAGCAGTTTAGGGAGCTGGGTATATTTAGTCTGGAGAAGAGAAGGTTAAGAGGGGATTGGATAGCCATGTTTAAATATTTGAAGGGATGTCATACTGAGGATGGAGCAAGCTTATTTTCTGCTGCTGCAGAGATTAGAACATGGAGTAATTGGACTCAAACTACAGGAAAAGAGATTCCACCTAAACATTAGGAAGAACTTCCTGATGGTAAGAACTGTTCGGCAGTGGAATACACTGCCTCAGAGTGTGTTAAGAGTCTCCTTCTTTGGAGGTTTTTAAACAGAGGCTGGATTGTCATCTGTCAGGAGTGCATTGATTGTGTATTCCAGCAGGGCAGGAGGTTGGACTAGATTCCCTTGTAGTCTCTTCCACCTCTATGATTCTATGATTCTGTACTTCTTTTCTCTAACATATTTAGTACTGAATTTGCATCAAGTAAAAACAAGGGCTACAATTCACTGCACACAGCTGAAAAGAGCCTTTTATTTCTCTTAATTTGATTTCTTGCCTCCAAATAGACAACTACAACATAAAAGCTGTTAAAGGATAACAATTGCTTCTTATAAAGTCTCCAATACATAAATAAAGGATAATGTAGAAATAGGGAAAGGGAATATAAATGCACTTATTGTTGGCAAAGCTATAAAAAATCCTCCCTCCATGAAAATAACTGTAACATTTTATTAACACATTTAGTGAAACAGAAATGATGATGTTTTGTTCCCATCTGGTTCCTTCTCCTTTCCAGGATTCCAACTTCACTTTCTCCTAATATACTTGTGATAAAAATAATCTTCCACATTTACACATTCTTGAAACCTAAGCTGTTTCATGTGTAGACGCAGAGACTGGCTGGCAGGTTTCTTTACTGAAGGTTTGATTTCACACCATGGCAATACTTTCTATTAACATAAGAGAATCAAGTCTACAAAACCAAGAGATGTGGTTAAGAGCACTGTAACCTTGCCATCAAAACTGGGGTAAAACCTATATCTGACAGGTCATATATAACAGTGCATCAGAGTTTCGCAAAAACTACCCCTGCTGGCTGGGGGATTTGGGGAGCTGAAGTTTTAAAAAAGGTAACTTTTAACATGCTCTGCTATTCACTGATATTAATCTCAGCACTATAAACCAGCCCACAGATAGTTCTGTTGTCAGCTCATAAATTGCTGGCACAGCAGTGGGGCTGTGTTCACATGGGAATGTTGACATAGGAAGTAGTTAACCTATATGGCTGGATCCTACACACATTAGTGGAGTGGCATAAAAAGCCTGGTGGATGTTGCCCTGTCATGTAATATTTGCTTCGACTTATGGCAACCCAGTGAATGAGAGTTCTCCAAGAGCGCCACTCATCTGCAAACCTGCTCAGGTCTGCAAGCTCAGGTCTGTGGGCTAGAATGAGTCAATCCACCTGTGAGGTGTTGTTCCTTTTTTCTTACTACCTTCTGCTTTACCAAGCATTATAATCTTTTCCAACATGTCATATTGTCTCATGATATGTCCAAAGCACTATAGTGTCAGTTCAGTCCTCTTGGCTTCTAGTGAGACTTCAAGCTTAATTTGCTCCCATTTATTTGTCTTCTTAGCAGCTCATGATATTGGTTGAACCTTTTCTCCAGTACCACATTTGAAATGAGTTGATCTTTTCCCCCTGACACTTTTCCTTCCTATACAGCTTTCACAACTTTACATAGAAATCAGAAATACTATGGAATGGATGATAGTGACTTTTTTATTCCATGATACATCTTTATACTTGAGGACCTTATCTAGATAGGTTATAGAATCACAGAATCATAGAGTTGGAAGAGACCTCAAGGGCCATCCAGTCCAACCTTCTGCCATGCAGGAATACACAATCAAAGCACTCCTGACAGATGGCCATCCAGCCTCTGCTTAAAAACCTCCAAAGAAGGAGACTCCACCACACTACGAAGCAATGCATTCCACTTTCGAACAGCTCTTACTGTCAGGAAGTTCTTCCTAAGTTGCCCATCAAGGTTTCTTGAATAGTCTCAGTTTTGATTGGTAGCTGAGCAAAGGTATATTAAAAAACTTTATTTGTCTTCAGTTTTAAATCATGTAAATCTTCTATGCTATCTTTTGATTTTTTTAAAAATATTCAGCTGTAACTCTGCTTTTGCACTTTCTTCCTTAACTTTTATCACTAGTTGTTCCAAGTTATTTTCATCTAGTAATATCATCTGCAAATCTTACATTGTTGATGTTCCTGCCTCCAATTTTCACACCTCCTTCCTCTGAGTCTAATCCCACTTTACATATGATGTGTGTATATTAAAGAGATAGGGTGATTAAAATGCACCATTGTCTGGTTCCCTTGCCAATGGGAAAACATTCTGTTTCTCCACATTCTATACTGAGAGTGGTCTGTTGTGCGTAGTATAGGTTGCATATCAAGACAATTGCATGTTTTACAGTGCCCCATGATCTACACAAAAGGCTTTGCTATAATCTGTAAAATACAGGCTTTTTTTTTTTTAATAGTTTGGTGCACTATTTGTTTGCAACATAGTGCCTTTCCTTAACCCTTCTTGAATGTCTGGCATTCCTTGCTCCATATGTGGTTAGAAGTCTCTGTTGTAAAATCTTGAAGACTGTTTTGCTTTCATGGGAAATTAGTGCAATGGTCCGATGGTGACTAAAATTCCTGGTGTCCTCTTTCTTGGGGATGCGGATGTTGTATTGAGCATTTCCAGTCTGTGGACTATTGTTTTGTTCATATTAGTATTTAAACATATTCTGCCTCCATAGTTTAAAACAGCTCTATTGATATACCATCTCTCTATTCCTTCTACCAAGTGCTTTGATAGCAGCTTTTACTTCGCTTTTTAAAATTGTGGTTTCCTCATCAAAATGTCCTTTCTTGAAGGAATCTGTTCTTAGTATCCCCTGAAGCACGGAAGGCCTCCCAGACAACTGTGAGCAATCAAACAATTTTTTTGCTGGCAAGGCCCAGTATAAAACAGCAATTCCGATGCTATTCTGTGTGGTTGCCAATGTCAAGGTGTGGTTTCTATCAACTTCTGAAAGAATGGCCATAATAAAAACATACAATAATGAAATGTATTATGGATTACTTGAGCCACACACAGATAAAAATGTATTACATTTTATAATACACATGATGACCTCAGTCAAGTGCAGATCATACTCAGGAGTGTAGCTTCAGGGAGAATTGCCCCCCACAAAAGAATTGTGGGCCCCTCCCATGAAATTTTCCTTCAGTCCCCAAATTTCTAGCATGGCAGTAACGTAAAGCTTTAGTTGAACATTTGGAAACAGTTTAGCAAAGGGGCACAAGGTGACCAAGGGAATACAGACACATCAAATAGAAGTGTTCTCAGTAGGAAAGAGTTTCACTGTCTCATCTTCTTGAGGGATCAAGGAAAATGTCATTGGGGGGAGTCAGAATTCTCATTTGGGGAGCAATGGCATCAGCCCTCCCATAGCTATACCCCTGATCATACAGTACCTCTCTTTGGGGTCAAGGTGGTTTTCCCACAGATTTCAGTGAGACTTTGGCAACTCTCTCTCTCTGGCTTTTCTTCGCAAATGAAGATTCAGGAAGGACTCATCCCGCGTTTTCTGCAAGCACGCTGATGACTAAAAAGGCCAATCCGAGATAGACAAGTCCGGTTGCATAAGGCACAGCAGAAGTTCTCCTTGGGTGATGTTTTTGGGTTGTGATTTTTTCTGCATTGTCGTTTCTCTTCAAGACTTGTTCGGCGTGAGTTCTCAAATAAGGCTGCAGCATTGTGGATAGTGCGTCTCCATGCCTCCCGATGTGAGGCCAGGGCAGACCATTGTTGGTGATCCAGTTGGCCGAGCCTGAGATGTTTTTTTGGAGCGCCCCTCTTATGCTGACCCATGGCGAGTTCACTGTAGAGTACTATTTTGCGAAACCGATGGTCCCAAGGTGGTTTTCCCACAGATTTCAGTGAGACTTTGGCAACTAAGCTCCTCTGAACTGTGACAAGTTTTTTCTAACAATTTTCCTGGATATTTCTAACTGTATGCAACAATCTACCCTCTTTCCAATAAAAGTAGGGCTTTGAAATGGAACAAGATGTGGTGTGACCACACAGTCTTTCCTACAGATTGTTCTCCCTTACTGTTTACCTGCTTCACATGCATGTGCTCAAAGACAGTAGTTCTGCCTTTTCTCTGTCCCCTGTTAGCCTTTCACCATCTTCTCCAGGCATTTGCTTGTTCTCCCTTTTGCTATGGGCATAACCAAAAAAGCTCTTTTTATTGGTTTTAACCTCTCTAGTAAGCCTGATCTCCATCTTTGCTTTTGCTTTTCTGATTTCTCCCCTACATGAGCTGGCAAATTGTTTGAATTCTTCTTTGGTGATTTCTCCCTTTTTCCATTTCTTGTACATGTTCCTTTTAAGCCTTAGCTCAGTTGAAAGTTCTTTAGACATCCATCCTGGTTTCTTTAGATACCTACCATTTTTCCTCCTCATTGGAACTGTTTGAAGTTGTGCCTTCAATATCTAACTTTTTGGAAATTCCCATCAATCAGGTACTCCTTTCTCTTTTAGTATTCCTGACCATGGGATCACCCCTAGTAATTCCCTAACTTTTCTGAAATCAACTTTATTAAAGTCTAGAGGGCATGTCTGACTACGCTTGGCTTCCCCTTTCCTCTGTATAACAAAACTCCAGGAGAACATGGTCACTCCCCCCTAAAGATCCCACCACTTCCACCCCATTAACCAGATCATCTCTGTTAGTTAGGATCAGATCTTTAAAAAGCTGATCCCATTGTTGCCTCTTCCACCTTCTGGACAATGAAATTGTCTGCGAGGCAAGTGTGGAATTTGTTGGACCTTAAATTTGTGGCAGAGTTGGACTTCCAACAAATACCAGGATAGTTGAAATCTCCTGTTGCTACTACATCTCTTCTTTCTGAAGACATTCAGAAAACTAGGGGGTGAGTCCTGCACTCACACAGAGGACATTTAGGAGCAATCTAACCTCTAGTTATGTATATGATGGACAACAATAATAATTCAACTAATGACATAGAGCTTAATTTACATTTCCCAGTTTTACAAGCATTAAGTAGGGTTGCCAGTCTTTAAAATAAAAATAACCCATTAGCAGGTAAGGCCTGGGATAGTACATTCTCTAGAGAGTCAGTGTGGTGTAGTGGTTTGAGCATTGGTTTATGACTCTGGAGACCAGAATTCAAATTCCTGTTTTGCCATGAAAACCACTGGCTGACCTTGGACAAGTCACTTTCCTGTGTCTTTTACACAGACATGAAAGGCATAGGAACTGTCTCCAGTTTTCAGTCTGACAGCCCTAATACTGCCTTTCTCTTCTCCCTCAGCCAAATTCCTGGCTCATCTTTCCTTGTGTTTTAACATGACCAATCCCAGTTTTATTTTCCTTGCCTTAAAAGGTCTCTGACCACAGGAGGTCCCTCATCCCAGAAGCTGCCATTCTGCACCAAAGTGTTTGATGAACTAGACTCCCACCTTCGTGTGACTCTTAAAGCACCACAGACAAGGTGCTTAGTTCTGTAACATAATGCACACAGTAGTGCCATTTTCAGTATCTGGTTTACTTCCATGGACTTGAAGTGACTATGCAGAAATGTATAACGTTGCAGTCAGTATTTATTATTATTATTATTGTTTATTTATATAGCATCATCTATGTACATGGCACTTGCATTAAAACAAGCAAAAAAACCAAGCAAACAAAACCCTGGGTCCTGCCAAAGGTGTACAGTCTAAAATAAATGTATACATAAGCACACACAGAGGGAACGAATAATAAACATAAGACTATAAAATATAATTGCAAAACAAATTATCCAGGTAACTACAAAAGAACCCCAACCCAACAACAATAATATAGTATGAAACAGCAAGAAAATATAAACATAAAACAAACTGACCAATACACATGATCAAATATAAAACAACAATATATATGTGTATATATGGTAATATAAATCAAACTGACCAAAACATGTAAACAAAATATACAAGATTACAAACAGTATCAAACTAAAATTCCAAAAGCTTTGGAAAACAGAAAAGCTTTCAATTGAGATTTTAAAACAGAAGGGGCAGTCCACAAATGTGCATAAAAGAAGGCTGGAAGGGGGAATTTGGGATATACTTGCCATATAAGAGAAGGGGGTCGTCTTATATGGCGAGTACATCCCAAACTCTGTATTTTAACTTTAAAATTGGTGTGTCGTCTTATACGCCAGAATATACGAAAAAATTTCCGCTCAGTATTTATCAATAAACTAGCATATATCTAATCTGTAAATATCCACCAATTAATTCCTTAAGACTGTATTTCATCAATTTATGTAATCAATGTACCTTTCAAATAAACTCAATGTATATTTACTATATAAAATTTTCACTGTATCTAAATGTATTCCCTAGTCAATATATTTTTCTTAATTGCACTTGTTTAAGCATTTGTGTGTTTTTTAGCTGCCGCATCACACTGCTGACTCATGTTCAGTTTGTGGTCCACGAAGACTCCTAGATCCCTTTTGCATATACTGCCGTCAAGTGAGGTGTCGCCCATCCTATATCTGTGCATTTCATTTTTACCACCCAAGTGTAGTATACTACATTTCTCCCTATTGAAATTCATTTTATTAGTTTTGGCCCAGCTTTCTAATCCGTTAAGGTTATTTTTAATTTTTATCTGGTCCTCTGGGGTATCAGTTACCCCCTCCTAATTTGGTGTCATCTGCAAACTTGATAAGTGTGCCCTCTATTCTGTCTTCCAAATCATGGATAAAGATGTTGAATCGCACTGGGCCCAGGACAGAACCACTTCTCTCCAGGATGAAAAGGAGCCATTGGTGACTATCCTTTTGGTTTGGTCAGTCAACCAATTACAAATCCATGTAACATCTAGCCCACATGTTACTAACTTTTTTGCAAGAATATCATGGGGGACCTTGTCAAAAAGCCTTACTAAAATCAAGATACACTACATCCACAGCATTTCTTTCATCTACCAAGTTTGTAACTTTATTTAAATAAAAGAAAGAGATAAGATTAGTTTGGCATGGCTTGATTTTGAGAAACACATGTTGACCTTTCTTGGTCATGGCATTCCTTTCTAAGTGCTAACAGACTGTCTGCTTAATGATCTGCTCTAAAATCTTTCCTGGTATTGATGTTAGGCTGACTGGGCAGTGATTATTTAGGTCTTCTTTCCCCTCCTTTTTAAAGATGGGGACATTTGCCCTCCTCCAGTCTGCTGAGACCTTTTCTGTTCTCTAGGAATTCTCAAAGATTATTGACAATGGTTCTGATATTACCTCTGCCAGTTCTTTTAATACCCTTGGATGTAGTTCATCTGACCCTGGAGACTTGAATTCATTTATACTGGCCAGGTATTCCTAAACTACCTCTTTACCTATTCTGTGCTGCATTTCCCCAACTGCCTCATCTTGCTCCATTCTCCCCAGGTTGAGCACTGTTCTCCTTTTGGGAGAAGACCGAGGCAAAGGAGGAGTTGAGTAGTTTCTGCCTTTTCCTCTGTTTCCTGTTAGCATGTCGACATCTTCTCCATGCAGCAGCCCTGCTATTTCCTTGTTCTTCCTTTTGTTACAGACATAACCAAAAAAGCCCTTTATATTGTTTTTAACCTCTCTAGCAAACCTGGGCTCTATCTGCCCTTTAGCTTTTTTTACTTTCCCCCTACATGAACTGTTGTCTTTCCCAATATGCTGACTGGCTGCTGAGGAAACACATCCAACCCACACCCAACCAACCACCACCCACATGCAAATTGCCTCTCCACCTCACAATGCACTCCTGTCGCTCAGTCTGTGGCCCAGATTGGGGCCCAGGCAGTCATCTGGTGGTTGCAGCAGTGGCAGCAGCAGGGCAATAGAACGAGTCACCCTCAGCAATACTGGGGAAAGTGTGTAACACTTGGGGAGGAGGAATTTAAATCCACCAGACTACCTTACAGGGTTGTCATTAGGTCTATAGGCTATTTGGGGGGGAGGTTTTTTTAATGGTGTATGGTATGCCGTGTCCAGCTAGTTTGTTTGAATTCTTCTTTGGTGATTTCCCCTTTTTTTCCCATTTCTTGTACATGTCCCTTTTAACTCTTAACTCAGTTGAAAGTTCTTTAGACATCCATCCTGGTTTCTTCCCATTTTTATTCTCATTGGAACTGTTTGAAAGAGGCTTTCTCCCAGGAAGAACAATGGCAAATAATATAAGATCTGTTCTGAATATTTTAGCATATTATGAGAAAAATAATGAAAAAAAAAGTGGCTTTAATATTTGCAGACGCGGAGAAAGTCTTTGACAATTTAAGATGGACGTTTATGAAGGAAGTCTTAAAAGAGATAGACGTGGGAAAGGACTTTTACCAATTTGTGGAACAAATCTACAAAACCCAAAAAGCTTATTTATTAGTAAATGGGGAAAGGTCGAATTTAATTAATATACAGAAGGGAACGAGACAGGGTTGTCCCCTGTCTCCATTACTATTCGTTTTGGCCATGGAGATTCTCAATAAGGAAATTAGGGATAATAATACTATTATTGGGTTGAAACACAAAGGGCAAGAATATAAGATATTAGCATATGCCGACAATTTATTATTAGTTCTTCAAGACCCTTTAACTAACATGGACAAGCTATTGGAAACAATAGGGAAATACGGGGATTTCTCTGGATTTAAGATTAATAAAGATAAAACTGTTATAATACCTAAAAAATTGATAAAGGAGGAGGAGACTCAATTAGAAAATAATTCAGGATGTAAGATTGTAAACAAAGGAAAATATTTAGGGATATGGATAAGCAAAAGAATTGTATGAGAATAATTACAGGAAAACATGGAAACAAAAGAAGATCTTAAAAGATGGCAAAAGATGAATATATCATTGTTAGGAAGGATTGCAACTATAAAAATGAGTGTATTGACTAGATTGATGTTCTTATTTCAAAATTTAATAATTCTGAATAATGATAAATCTTTTCTGGAATGGACAAAGGACTTGAAAGACTTTATTTGGAACGGACAGAAGCCAAGGATAAAATGGTCAACTGTTACAGATGCCAAGAATAGAGGGGGCTTGGCATTTCCTGATCTTAAGTTATATTACTATGCACGTGGTTTAAATTGGTTAAGTCAATGAACAGAACTAAAAAATTCAAGAGTGATAAATCTAGAGAGTTGTAATTTGAAGTTTGGACTTCACGCCTATTTATGGTATGGGAAAGCTAAAGTAGATAAGGAATTTGTAAATCATATGGTGAGGGGACCCTTGATGAGAATATGGTTGAACGTAAAACAAAAATTTTATGGTGGTATCCCCATGTGGTTATCCCCCGTAGAAGCATTTCATGAAAGATGGTTTGCGTTTCACGGCAAACCAAGATCTAAAAGAAAATTTTGTTAAGATTTCAAACAGGTGGTACCTCACACCAATTAGATTAAATAAAATATATAAAAACAAAATTAAAAAATGTTGGAGATGTGAAAAGGAAGTGGGATCATTATATCATATGTGGTGGGGATGCACAATCATAAAGAGATTTTGGGGGAAAGTGCATAGAATAATACAGAAGATGTTACAAATAAATTTTATAATAGATCCGAAACTATACCTGTTAAACATGACAACGGTGTTAGAGAAACAAATTGAGAGGAAACATTGGAGAATATTATTATACTTAATCTCATCGGCAAGACTTAAGATAGCAGCTAATTGGAAAAGGAGGGAGGCTCTGGAAATAGAAGATTAGTTAAGTAAACGCTTAGAGATGAAAAATAATGACAAATTGACCAGAGTAATAAATAAAGGGAATATAGATGAGCTTAATAATGAATGGGAGGCAGTAACACAATACCTGTATAGATGGTGGAAATTGATTTAGAGAAAGAGAATAAATGTACGGTAAAGGAGTGGTAATTCTTTAAAAAAGGATAATTTATGGGAAGTATTGAGGATAGTAACTGTGAAAATGACAAAATACGAGACTTGATGGAGCATGGATTTATATCATTTTATAATAAAAAGAAGTAAGGAATAAAGGGAGGAAGCGAAGAGAAAAAGGGTTAAAGATGGGGGGAGAAGAAAATCTTTGGACGAGTAAATCAGAGGAGGTCGAGAAAGGGAGGAAAGGAAGTAAACCATGTGAAGGATGTAAAGGAACGGATTGAACATGTATTGGTAATAAAATTACAACTGACAATAATGGCAGTTATAATTATAATTGGTAATAATGAAAGAAAATTGTGTGTTTAAATATATTATGTGTTGTATCTAAGTTATAGCTCATGTAAATCTGTGTAAATATTTTATTGTAGCGGTAATGGGAATAACGATAAATAAAAATATAATTTAAAACACACACACACACACAAAAAGAAATTGTGCCTTCGATAGCTCACTTTTAAGAAACTCCCATCCATCATGAACTCCCTTCTCTTTTAATATTCCTGACCATGGGATCATACAACCATCAGGAGGAACCTCAGATGTCCCAGCTCAGTGTCTGGCACTAACAATTGAAAGCCAACACATTTCCAGGCCTGCCCCTGTTACTTTGGCTTTAATTCCCCATGGTGGTCAGCCATCTAAGTGGCATCACTGTGCCCTCATACTGGTTGAGTATTGGGACTACTAGCCATGCAACGCTGGGAGCTGTACTTCAAAAAGGGAGTTGTAGCCTTTCAAGCTCTGGTCTAGCCCATGCAAAATCTTGGCTTTTATTGGACTGTACATTCCTTTGAAGGCACAGGTAGGTAAGACAACAACAACAATACAACACCAACTTATAAAAATACCTTAAAATATATAAAATGGTCTTTCTTGTGAAAGAATAAAGCTTATTTCTGAATTGGACAGACTTTGCTCGAGTGATTTGTATTCATATTATTTTTCGAATAAACGTGGGACTGTAACATCTGTTCAGTTAAACTGGTTTCTTGAACTTTTTGGTTTTTAAGAATCAATCCACATTTTGCACTAAGCAGTATCTTAGCCGATTTTCTTACTGTGTAGGAAGGACAGGGAGGATTTCTTTCTTTTGCAAATACACATAAGAAAAATCATAGCCAAAAAATTGTGAATGATTAAGTGAACATTTGTATAAATTTCATTTGGTTAGGTGGGTTACTCTACATAAAACTAATAAATGGATTCAGGCCAATTACTTTTTTTATTATTGTGGGATTAATTCTGGCAACTTTTTAACTAACTAAAACCTTTCAGCTGACCACATGCTATTTTTTCTAACCCCTCCCCACAAAAAAAAAATAAAAATCAAAAGCCATTTGATTATTTCTTTGGCCTTCCAGCTTCTTTGATTTACAACCTCATCAATGTTACCTAGCACAGCAAATGGTAAGGGAGTGTGGGAACTGTAATCCAAAACAACTAGAGCAGGTTGTGCCACATTGTGGCCTCCTGTTGGCCACATTATGATCTCCTGTGATGAACTTTGATTTAATCCTTTTTAATTAAAAGAATTTCTTAAACTCTCTCTTAAGCCTCAGAGTGGTTGGTTATTGGCATATGCAGGGAGAGGGAAGGGGAGAGTGGTTTTACTCATAACTCTGTCTCCCACATGGGAAAAGGAGAGAAGAGGGTGCTGAGGGATGCTTGGGTAGGTGTTAAGGGCCCCTGATCGTCTTAGCTCTCCCTTCTTTGTCCAAGGACCCAGGAGAGAGGAAATGCTGTAAATGCAGAAGCCATTTTTCATGCTCCACTTCCCCTCAGAAATCCCAATGGCCCCATGCACCCCCCCCCAAAAAAAAAATCCAGCCAATTTTCCCCCTGCTGCTAGTCTCCGGGAATGGAGTTTTTTTCATGGAGGCCAGAGCCCTTTGAAGCCATCGTAAATGACCCCCCCAAACTCCCCAGCATCAGAACCAGAACCAGATTCCAGTCCTGTCTGGTTTTGATTTTTTTTTTTTTTGATCTTTTACTCCTGGCAGATGGCAGGGACAAAAAAATGGGGGGGGGTCCCATCAAGAATCCCTCAATCAGAGGGCTAAAGTGTCCTCAGCCTGCTTTGGAGGTCTGATCTCTCTGAGCATGAAGAGGTGTAACAAGGTACCGTATATTGCTGCATACAAGACTACTTTTTAACACTTGAAAATCTCCTCAAAAGTGGGGGGGTGGTCTTATACCCCAGTAATCATACTCCCCTGCTGTGAGAATGATTGAAGTGTAAAATGGCCTGGGCAGTTTTCCCAGCAGATCCTTCCTCCTGCTGTGAGAATGACTGCTTTGCATTTGAAGAGTTAAATGGCCCTCCATTTAGCTCAGAAGAGTCAAAATAATGTTTCTTTTCAGGACAAGTTAGCCTAAAATTAGAATTTCTGGATTCACACTTATCATCCTGCATCAAGTTTTGTCTATGGTGAAATTCTCTTGTCTACCACTGTGGCTCTAAAATCATTAATGTGCTCATTCATTAATGTGCTCATTCAAAAATTTGGGATTTGATAGCTTCATATTAACCAACTTACAGTATTAATGCAACCTTACTTTCCAAAGATTGAACACCACAGAGATTTTTCAAAGTATCCCATGATTTTTTAGCTGTTCTCAGTCCTTTAATTTCACAGACTATTCCATCATCTATAGCCACTGAGCTGGCTGGCTGGTGGGGGACAGGCTTTCCAGCCAGGTGGCTGGCTGGACGGGTGGGGGGGCAAACTCTAGATTTTAACTTAAAAATTGGGGGGGGTCGTCTTATACGCCCAGTCGTCTTATACGCCGGAATATACGGTAGGTATAATGGCCACTCTGCTAACACACAGCCATGCAAATTAATCCTGAATATAAGAACAAAACCAGGCTTTAAAAAAAGAAATCTAGCTCTTGCAGGAGGTGGTTAACTTCTAGCTGAACCATACATGGAGGGGCACAATTCATATCCTCCCTGACTATAGTCCAACAACATCAGCAGGCCTACAGATTCTCTGGCCTTACCTGGCTGAGATCTTTTTGCCCTTCTAGTAAACTTGAAACTGTGCCCCTGAAATCACAAATCAAGGTCCCAATTTCAACAGACCACTTATATTACTGGCCAGTGCTGGAGTATGAAACAGAAAGTTCCTCTTCAGACCTTACAGAAATAAAGCAAAGGACTGCAGTAGTTTAGATATGGTTCCCAAGTGTGATCGTCCTTCTCAATCCCTCAATCTCCTCACTTGCCAATCATGAATTGTTTTCAGCTGCCTTCTACGCTTCCCTGTGTGCTCTGAAACTGTACATTGGAAATAAGCTTGAGATTACAGCATAGCCTTGCTACTTGAACATTTTCTTGAGATATGAAAATTTATTTCCTGTTTTTTTTTTGTTTCCTCCATTATGTAACAACTGTTCCTGCTGCATGGCAGGATGGTAGTAATAAAGGACTTTTGAGATGGATTAGACTTCTTGGTGCCACATCAGTGATTAATCAGCCTCAACAGGCATTTATTACTTTGTATACTACAGAGCAGGAGAGACTGTCTCTTAAATATACTTGACTCTTTTGGTATCATGCAATTACACTGACGAGCCCCCCAAACATATACAATTATTTTGAACTACTTCACTTGCAAGGAGCAATTGATCGTCAAGAGTCTCTTCCTCCTCTTGTTAGCTGATTAACAGTTTTGGAGATATTCCCTGAAAGGAAAACATTTCCAAAAATAGATGATAGTTCTTATCTTAATATTTTAATTCCCTGAGGGTCCTCTACATTCTTAATGAAGCTTAGAGGGGCTTCCTCTTTCCCCCTCATATTCCAGCCCCGTCAAGCTGTATTTGGAACTGAGGCATGATAGATAAGGCTCCTGGAGGGAGAGAAAAAGAGAGAGCTAGCCAAAATGGCTCTCTCTCTCTCTGGCTTCTCTTCACAAACGAAGATTCAGGAAGGACTCATCCCACGCTTTCTGCAAGTGCGCTGATGACTGAAAAGGCCAATCTGAGATAAACAAGTCTGGTTGCAGAAAGCACAGCAGAAGGTCTCCTTGGGTGATGTTTCCAGGTTGGGATTCTTTCTGCGTTGCCGTTTCTCTTCAAGACTTGTTTGGCGTGAGTTCTCAAATAAGGCTGCAGCACTGTGGATAGTATGTCTCCATGCCTCCCAATTTGAGGCCAGGGCGGACCATTGTTGGCGATCAATTTGGCCAAGTCTGAGACGTTGTTTCAGGGAAGCCTTGTATCGCTTTATTGGAATGCCCCTCTAACGCTGACTCATGGCGAGTTCACCGTAGAGTACTATTTTTAGGAGGCGATGGTCCTCCATCCAAGAAACATGCCCTGCCCAGCGCAGCTGTGTTCTCAAATATCATGGCCTCAATGCTGGTGATTCCTGCTTGCTCAAGGACAGCAACCTTCATCACATAGTCAGTCCAGTGTATATTTAGGATTGTACATATACAGTGATGATGAAAATGTTCGAGGAGTCGTAAGTGTTGACGGTAGGTGACCCATGTTTCAGACCTGTAAAGGAGAATAGACAGTACAATGGTTCTATACACATTGATTTTTGTGCTTCGCCTCAGGTGTTTGTTACTCCAGACTCTTTTGTAAAGTCTTCCAAATGCGCTATATGCCTTTGCTAATCTGTAATCGATCTCTTTTAAATCTTGGCATCTGGGGACATGATGCTTCCCAGGTAAGTGAACTGCTGAACAGACTTAAGCACAGATTTGCCTACAGCAATGTGGGAATGGTGGTGTTCGTCCTGTGGTGCAGGCTGGTAAAGACCATCCATTTTCTTCAGGTTGACTTCCAGCCCAAACAGCTCTGTAGCTGTTGCAAAGCAGGATGTTAGATGCTGCAGAGCTGCTTCTGTGTGGGTAACAAGGGCAGCAGCATCAGTGAAGAGCAGCTCACGGACTAGATAGTTTAGAGTCTTAGTGCGAGCCCTCAGACGGCTTAAGTTAAACAAGCTACCATCAGTACGGTAACATATATAGATGCCGTCTTTTTCTTCGAGCTCTGCCGTAGCCCTTTGGAGCATCATGCTGAAGAAGATTGTAAATAAAGTTGGAGCAAGAACACAGCCTTGCACCACTCCATTAGTTATTAGAAAGGGCTCTGAAAGAGCATCGCCATATCTGACTTGACTGTGCTGGCCCTCATGTAGCAAGATAATCATTTTAAGAAATTTGGGGGACATCCTAGTCTTTCCAGGATCTGCCACAGACCTTTTCTACTCACAGTGTCGAAGGATTTGGTGAGGTTGACAAATGTTACATAGAGTCCCTTGTTCTGCTCTGTACATTTCTCTTGCAGTTGTCTAAGGGCAAATACCATATCCGTAGTACTCCTATTGGCTCTGAAGCCACATTGGCTTTCAGGAAGAGAGAGAGCTAGCCAAAATGGCTATACAGAGATCCTATTGACATATTTATCTACTTAACAGCATTACCTTGGAGGAATCTGAAGATCTATAAATCAGGAGTAACTTTTCTCCAGCAAATTTTGACCTGGTGGCAGGAGAAGACAGCTCAAACGTGAGCCTGAAAACCAGGGGGAATTGGTGGGCACACAAGGAGCCAAAGGACACCAGCAGGATAAAAAAACAGCAGACACAGCTAGGGACACAAAACAGTAGTAACCTGGGAGAATAAACAAATGAAAGGGGATGTGTTGGGAAAAATAGGGGAGAGGCAGTCAGTAATAGCAGCAATCCATTGCTCAGGCAGCACTTTCTCAGCTTGCTCACTTGCCACAATCCCACTAGCCAGAGCCCACATTTTGTTTTTGGTCTCCTAATGCCCAAGGAGATTATCACATGAGCCATATAATCAGGGACAGGGACACCACAGGAATGCTGAAGGATTTCCCTTTCAGACATCGTCCCTGTCCTGTTCTGCCCCCGTTCAATCTCCATTTTTTAAATTAATGGCTTAAGCTGTTAATAGATCACCCGTTCCATTTCTGTAACAGAATCACGGTGTGCGAACCAGTGCCCCATTATGCCTGCGTGATCTGGGAAGTCCCTGCCAAACATTTCCAGGTCCGATCGTGACATCAAGGTAAGTGACAGCCATTTTTGTACGCTTCCTGTGTTGCTTTTAGTGTTTTAAGAGTGTTTAGGTGCTTTGTTTAATTTTTTGATGTTCGGAGTATTTTTATTTTTAAATTTTCTGTGCAATCTGGCAGCCCTCCAAGGTCCTGTAAGGTATGTAGAGAACACTTGTGCTGGTGATCTGGACATCCAGGTAAGTGACAGCCTTTTTTGTACCCTCCCCTGTTTACTTGTTTTTTTAAGTGTGTTCTGGTGCTTGGTTTAATTTTTTGATCCTTAGTTGTATTTTTATTTTTTAATTTTTCATGCGATTTTCCAAGCCCTGTAAGGTCCTGTGAGGTAAGTAGAGAACACTTGCGCAATTCCTACACAAGTATATTTCAGTGAGAGTTGGGAAAGGGAGAGGGACATTCAAACTGGCCAGTCAATAGCCAGAGAGGACCTAGACTAAGAGGCCTCTCTGTAACAGCTGTGGAAAGACAGATAGCACGTTACTTAGATATTGAGAAGTTAATGAATCTGTTTGCTGTTCAAAAAGCAAGAAAAGTTCAGATTTAAGTGAGCATTTTTTTTAATTCAAAGAAGCTAGAAAAGAAAAGAAACGTCCATTTTATAAATGTTGTAATTTTAAATTATTTGATACATATTTTATGTAAACTGGCTAAAATAATTTTAAAATAATAATTCTGGCTATACTTTATATTTCAAAATTTATGGCATAAGAATGTAAAAGTAAGAAAGGATAAAATACATTGAATATACTAAATTGGACTCAGCTCTTTCTTTTCCTGGTTTCAAATTCTGCATGCTGAAACTAGTGTTTTGTAATTTTGATTTAGTGTGAATGGGCTAGTCTTTTGAGATCTGTTTAATAGAAATGATCTACTTCAAATATTATTGTTGACAAATTATGTAACAATCTGAATATTCTGTACTGTGAATAGATTAGGTTACATTGACCTGAGATAAACATATGGGTCCCCCAAAATAAAGCGTTGCAGGGCCTCCCAAAATTCCTTAAACCAGCCCTGACGGTAAGGCAGCAGGAAAGACCAAACATTCCTGCTGCATTGCCAGTTTTCTTCAGAGTGTGGTAAGGCTATAAGGGTGAACAGTTTTCAATGCCTGAATCTTTTCAGTGTTAGAATTTGGAGACTGAAGGGAAATTTAATTTGGAGGGAAGAATTCTTATTTGGGATGGACAAAGCCATCATTTTGCCACCGCCGCCTTCCAGCTAGCTCCCTGGAGAGGTTGCTGCTGACATAATCCAAGCAGTGATGCATCAAGACTGGACCATTAAAGGAACCAGCTAGCACCTATGCTCCCTTGCTTGGGGTGGGGCATTTCCTTTTTATTTATGTGAGTAGTCAAAGGGACAGAAAAAGGCAGGGTGTGTGGCCTGGAAATGGGGGAAGAGAGGGAGACCCTCATTATTTTTTTAGCTTTTAAAATTAAAAATAAGGGCCAAGATCCTACATCAAACACATAGTCACGGTGTTGTAGCTACATTTTAACACCCAATTAGACCCCTAAAACCCACCTTAAAAGCCAGTCAGCCATTCAGTCTGTGTTGCTGTCAAGAGGGAAACTGCAGGATGATGTCACTAGTGCCTTCCCACCAGCAAATGATGCTGTAATGAAGTTGTGACAGATCCCCACAGAGGTCCCTACCTTTGCTCCTCGCAGTGTCACTCATTGGCAGGAGGAAGCTGATCAAATCATTCTGCAGCACCCCGCTCAGTAGCAGCACAGAGCTCTGTCAACTGAGATGGCTGACGGGCTTTTAAGGTGGGTTTCAGAGTCATTTGTGGTTGTGGCAATTGTGCCACAATCACAGATGAGAATAGGAAGAAGTGATGATGTCCTAAGTGTTATTTATGTTTATGACATCACAACTGACTGGCTGACAGGATGCTAGCCAAGGTTTGTTTCTTTGTTTTAAAAAGTCTGTTGTTCTGGGAATAATTTTTTGTACTGGGGCTGAGCTATCTATGCCATATCCATTTTCTTTCCAGCTTTAAAAAAACAGTAGTCATTGCCTAGAGGTTGTGGGGGCGATCATGGTATTTGATAGAATAGATAGCAGGAGCTCAGGAGCTCCCTCCTTTTCCTTAACTTTTACCTCATTCTCAACTACTTCATTTAAAAAAAATGGGCATTGTGCTGGGATGATAATGGGTAGTGGCTAGGAGCTAGCCATCTTTCCCTATTTTTTCCATGGTCTTTCAGCATCTTTAAACTTAGACTCATTCTAACTCTCTGTGAGATTAATTTCTTTCTTCTGCAGGAGAAAAACATGGTGCAAAGGTCTGTGGGTGTTGTGCTCTTCATCCCCAGCCTGTCTAGTTTGTATTCACAGTCTTAGTCAAATGTTAGTCTTCATCCTAAGAAAAACAGGTTTCTATTGGAACAGGAGAATGTTTGTTCCATCTACAATAACCCCTGGCTCGACATACTGTTATCTCTTCTGCCCACTGAGCATTCAGCTGCCACTAGTCAGAAGTGGGGGGATGGAGCAAGGAAGAGGAAACCTTCCTTGTTTGTCAGAAGTGTGGCATGCAAGCCTTGTGTCAGTGGTTGGTATCACAGGACATGTGCCAAAGCCCACACTATATCAGGGACCACCATACACTGCCATTTCTGCTGTTTGTTCCTCTGCTGTTGCTGCAGCCTTCCCAACTGAAGCTGAACATGCAGACTGTTGCTTCCTCATCCATGCTGGTCCCTGACCCAAATACAATGCAAAGTACAGATCAGGACTGGTAAAGTGCCAGGATCTCAGACTGCCTTGGGTGGCAGAGCCAGCTTGAAATGAAGAGTTCCAAGCAGAAGCTGAGATCAAACCTGGAAAGACAGTCCAAAGGACAGTATGATCTGATAGCAAGGTTATTATGTGAAGCCAAGGTCAGAGATGGTATAGGAAGCTGGTAGCTAGGCGTCAGAGGTGTTGTATGTGGTAGGCTAGTGTGGTATTAGCCAGCTGGCTTATACATATAGATGCAAAACTCGGCCCCTGCATTGTTACAACAGTACACTGACCAGAACTGGAGATACTGTAGAATGTATTTTCAGAGGCCCAGCCAGACGCAGCTGCAAACAGCCCAGTCCTCAAGTCTCCCTACTCCCAAGGAATCCTCTGATTTTGAGGAGCCCACATCTCATTTCCACGTAGCCCTTTTACTCAAGAGGGACCACTCTTCTCAGACTGAAGGCATGCCCTACTTCCACAAGAGGCCACCTGCATTGCCTAGACGGTAGCTTGCCCACATCTGACTCTGTGAGAGAGGTGGGTGTTAGAAGTATGACAAGGGCCTGATCTGTGGATCCTGCAACATCCACTATTGCCAAAGATGGCAAAAGTATAGTTTCTCCCACGACGTGTGAAGTTATCTATGAAAGTCCTGGAGTAAAGGGATCTCTTGTGGTCTTCAGTGTCATTCATTGCTATGAAGTTTCCAGTATCACTCCTTAGTGTCCCTGAAGCATTTTTCTTATTCTTTCATTTGGTTTGTACCTATGGTAGTCAGTGAAACAGCCTTGCAATTTGGAGTTGGGGGTGGTGAGCAGTGAAGTGATCCAATTTGCTGATAATACCGAATTATTCAGTATAGTTAAACAGACTACAAAGAGGTCCAAAAGGGTATCTTTGAATTATGAGGAATAAAAAATACTAGAACCCAAAGTCATCAACTGATTGGCAAGAAATTTAGGAGGAACAAAAGGGAGCTGTGTGACAATGAAATTCCCATTTGGAAGATCTGGTGATGGCTTCTACCTCACACAAACACATAGAGGATATACTGTTGGTAGCTAGTAGTCATGATGCTTATATACCATCTCCCAAATCAGATGCAGCCTCCCTCTGAATACAAGTTGCTGGAGAACAAAAGTGGAAGAAGGCTGTTTTCCTACTTTGGGGCATCCAATAGAGAGACCTGCTTGGACACTAGGAAACAGGAAATTGGACTAGATAGGCCTTTGATCTGATCCAGCAGGGCTCTTTGTAATGTTCATATGACTAGCAGCCACATTCAAAACTCGATTCCATGAAAATTCCGTACTGGGTTGCTGAAGAACTTTATGTATGCTCAGACAGGTCTGAGCTGACAAAAAGTAGAACAGGTATTGATATAAGCTCTTCTGGCTAAAGACAGGGAAATAGTATTAAATATTGTAACTCTATACTTTTTATTAAAGACTGTGCTGGACATTTGTTAGTGTGCTCCAACTATAAAACCACAGTGTTCCACTTCTGATAATTAATAAGAGCTCAAACTTCATGATCTGGAAACTATAAGGTTCATTTTATACTGGGCACTCAGCCTAATACAGATGTTGCTGGTATGGCTGAGGCTCAAGCCAGTGTCAATATTCTGCCTGGCTTCCACTGAATTTATTTAACTTTATGACCAGCACTTAGGTGGCTCTTCAAGTTTCATTACTTCAGGTTAAGCAGAACTAGTTTGGTTGGCCAGCTGTAAGTGGACTCAGCTTCTTGGGAGGGATGGGAGACTTCTTCCCAGAGCTCCGGCATATGTGGACCCAAGTAACTTCTTCATGGTACAGAATTATAACACTATAATTCCACACAGAGATAATATAAAAGAAATTTATATTCAAAACATGACATAGCACTTACCAATCACAACAGAATAGGTGGCCCAAGATAGAGAACGGGGCTCTTTCACACTGCACAATTATATCACTATAATTCCACTTCTTTTACTTTAGCTTAAATCTAACTCTTCTTAATCAGATGATTCAGCCTAATTACATCATCAGAAAAAACACTGGTGGAGATCTAGCTCCTCCACCAATCCATACAGTCAGTTCAAGGGTGGAGAATTGTCCTTCCCATCTTCTCAGTGCCAACTATACCAAGAGAACTTAGTTGGGAAAAGCTTCCCACATGGGTGAAAATTTCGTAGAAGAATTTTCAAACTACATTGCCATGTAGAGCAACTTCAAGAAGCACAGCTGGCAAACGTGTGCATGTGTATGAATGTGTGCAAATGGTGTATGTTGATGGAAATGCCTGCAGGGTGTTTATGTAATCACATGTGTGAAAGATGTGTGTGTATGTGAATAGAGGGTGTAACCTTTGCCCCACCTGCATTGAAAAAAATCTATGGAGATTCTAAACTCCTTCCCGAATGGTATTATATTAATCATCAATTTATTGCTTTCTTAATTGGAAAATACACTTTTAATGTGACTTTATGTGCTTTAAAGAATGTACCTAAAGTGTATCATTGTAAGGTCTCCATAGTTTACAGAGGCTTTTAATTTTAAAAAACACACACAGAGGTTTTCAATAAAATACAAAGTTTTTGTTTTTGTCTGCTAAATTTCTTCCTGATTTATGGCAGATAAAGAGTTTTCTTAGTGGAATACAAATGTTTTCACAATGCATCATGACAGAGTAAATAAAAATAATAATATTGAGCTATACATATGCCCGTGCTCATATTACAAAATTTTAAAAATCAAAACAAATGCTCTCAGTTGGCAAGCCATATAATGATCTCAGTTACTTTTCAGGAAATTATATTTAATACACTATACAGAGACAAGGCTAGAACAGTTAACAGTGATAGCTGCTATGAACTATATTTAACCCCCACTGTACTAAATGGAGTATTTCCATGTAAGTTATGGTTTTTAATCTAACTTAAACCACTAGGTACATGGACACTATGTTTTTGCTATTTTAATAATTTCCATCTTAGACCTATCAACTCTTTTTTTTAAAGTCATCTTCTCCCAAGACAGTACGCTTTATATAAGCTTGCACAGTGTCTCAAATTTTACTTTTCGCTTCATATCTTTGAAAATCTAGTGCTGTATTAAAAAAAAAAAACTAGAGACTTAATTGGATTTCCCTTTGTAGACATAAAACATACTGACCAGTCTGAGGATGGAGTCTGAATAGCAGGATAAGAGTCCTCTCTAGGGGACAGCCCTTGTTGGGTCCTCGTATTTCATTTGCATTGGAGTCTTTCTAGTGATCTGCATTTAGCCCAATGCACCCCTGATTAATAGTTTACAGATATTTTACTAGTATTTTAAATGAAGTTTTCTCCTGAGAAGATTAATTACTTGTGAAAGATATTGAAATCCTGTTATTCTAATAATTCATCCAGATATAAATTTAGTGCATATATGAAGTTAATCATATGACAATAATGGATGTAGTTTAAGATGTACATCAACTCCCTTGTCTTTTTGTCATGTAACTATATGAAAGTTGCAACAAATCATTATATAGTCATAATGTTAAAAACAGGTGTCCAAACTACGTAATCTTTAAAAAATAATAATGAGTGAAATTAGTATAGCATGACATACAGTTTCATATATCTTTGAGAGCATTCTTAAATATAGTGGCCCTTGGTATCCACTCAGGTTTAGAATCCCTGGATACAGAAGGCTGACTGTATTTGCTTGTATGAGACCAGGGTTTGAATCCCCGCTCGGCCATGAAAACCCACTGGATGACCTTGGGCAAGTCACAAACTCTCAGCCTCAGAAAACCCTGTGATAGGTTCACCTTAGGGTCACCATAAGTTGGAAATGACTTGAAGGCACACAACAACACTTCTTTCTTTCATTTAGCATAGACATACAATATGTTTTCACTGAGAAGAGACAGAATGGGTGTGTCAAATGAACATTAAATTCTGAAGCCTCTCACAGCTCATGTTTCTTCAAACATACATCCCACTGAGTTCGAGGATTGCAGTATTAGGATTGCAGCCTGAACTCCATGAGATCTGATTCCAAATAGACATCCAGAGGATTGCACTGTCAGTAAAAAAATGGAATGGAAATCTTTTACCTATGTAAAGGCATAGGAATCTGGCATAGGAAAAGTCAAGTGAGGGCCACAACTGATGATAGGTAGAACCTGACCAAGTTTGGATGGAGCTCGATACAAAAATGGGTGGAGTGTCCAATATTACACCATCCTCTTCTCCACTCTCTGTGGCATCCTACTTTGAAATTAAGCAGAAGACTACATGTTACCTTTGGACCAACATTGCTAATCCTTCCCTTTATATCTCTGAAGGGAATAAAAACAGGGTCCACCTGAGAGACTATAGTGAGGGGAAGTATACAATGCTCATAAACACAGTATAGTACAGATTAACTCCTGTATCCACAGGTCCAGTCTGGAAAAAAAGTTATTTCTAGGCATTTTCTAAGTCCTCCAGCAATATTCTATAGTATGCTTCTACCAGATGTTGGGCCAGAAGTCATTCATTTCAATAGGGTTTGCTCTTATCAGTGGTTTCACACATCCACGGTAAGTCTGGGAATGTATAACCTGCGGATGGGAGGAGGCAAGATGTATATAGCTTACCTTGCTTTATATGGGCCCACTTCAGATTTTGCATTTCCCTGCTGGAAATGCATAAAGCATGTTGCATTTTTTGGAATGTAAAAAAGCATGTTAGATTTTTGGGAAACTGTATGAGTAGTGGGCCAGTAAATGGCTATAGATGTGCATCTTTGTAATGTTGGAAAAGTGCTAACACAAGTATGTGACCTGTGTGGAATAAGGTGAATATGATATCCTAGAAGCTTAACAAGATACATGTTTTAAATTCACAGTTCCAGAAGCAGCAGGATTTTTACCTCTGGCAATTTTTAAATAATTTCTTCAACCTATTCATTTTCAAATTGTTCACAGCAAAACCAAGTCATTATTACTATCTGTAAATTTAAGGAGATGAAGATTCCTCATCTTAGGAAAAACATGTAATACTACTACTACTAATAATAACAATACATTTTATTTCTTACCCACCTCTCAGCAAGGCTTGAGACAGGTTAAAATACAATACAGTGGGCCCTTGGTATCTGCTGGAGTTTGGTTCCAGAACTCCCCATGGATACCAAAAACTGTGGATGCTCAAGTCCCATTATATACAATGGTGCAGTTATGGTAAATGGTGTCCCCTTTATGAAATGGGAAAATCAAGGTTTGTTTTTTGGATTTCTGTTTATTTTTAATTTTAAAAAAACCAAGCCATGGATGGTTGAATCTGTGGATGCAGAATCCATGGATACGGAGGGCTGACTGCATATAACTAAACACATAAAACCATTTAACACTTCAGATAAAACATATAAACATTAGATTAAAATAATTGTTACACATTAAAATCACCCATACATACACTTAAAATATACCAATTTAAAATTATAGAATCATAGAACTGTAGAGTCGGAAGAGACCATGAGGGCCATCCAGTCCAACCCCCTGCTACACAGGAAATCACGATCAAAGCATCCCCGACAAATGGCAATCCAGCCTTTGTTTAAAGACCTCCAAGGAAGGAGACCCCACCACGCTCTGAGGGAGTGTGTTCCACTGCCAAACAGCTCTTACTGTCAAAAAGTTCCTCCTAATGTTGAGGTGGAAACTCTGTTCCTGGAGCTTGCATCCATTGCTCCATGTTCCAGTCTCTGGAGCAGCAAAAAACAAGCCTGCTCCATACTCAGTGTGACACCCCTTCAAATACTTAAACAGGGCTATCATATCGCCTCTTAACAATCTTTTTTCCAGGCTAAACATACTCAGCTCCCTAAGTCTTTCCTCATAAGGCATCGTTTCCAGACCTTTCACCACTTTAGTCGCCCTTCTCTGGACATGCTCCAATTTGTCAATATCCTTTTTGAATTGTGGTGTCCAGAACTGGACACAGTATTCTAGGTGAGGTCTGACCAAGGCAGAATAGAGTGGCACTATTACTTCTCTTGATCTAGACACTATACTTCTATTGATACAGCCCAAAATCACATTGGCCTTTTTAGCTCCCCATCACAATGTTGACTCATGTTCAACTTGTGGTCTACTAGGACTCCTAGATCCCTTTCGCACGTAGTCTCGTTCAGCCAGGTCTCTCCCATCCTATATCTATGCATTTCATTTTTCCACCCTAAGTGCAATACTTTACATTTCTCCTTATTGAATTTCATTTTGTTAGCTTTGGCCCAGCTCTCCAGTCTATCCAGGTCATTCTGAATTTTGATCCTGTCCTCTAGGGTATTAGCTACTCCTCCTAATTTGGTGTCATCTGCAAATTTGATAAGTATGCCCCTAATTCCCTCATCCAAGTCATTGATAAAGATGTTGAATAGCACTGGGCCCAGGACTGAACCTTGTGGCACCCCACTGGTCACATCTCTCCAAGACGAAGAGGAGCCACTGCTGAGCACCCTTTGTGTTCGGCTGGTCAACCAATTACAAATCCATGGAACAGTTAACTTGTCTAGCCCACATTTTACAAGCTTGTTTGCAAGAATGTCGTGGGGAAACTTGTCAAAGGCCTTACTGAAATCAAGGTATGCAATGTCCACAGCGTTCCCTTCATCTACCAAGCTGGTAACTTTATCAAAAAAAGAGATCAGATTAGTCTGGTATGACTTATTTCTCTGAAACCCATGTTGAGTTTTTGTGATTATGGCATTGACTTCTAAACGTTCACAGACTCTCTGTTTAATGATCTGCTCTAGAATCTTCCCTGGTATTGATGTCAGACTAACTGGACGATAATTGTTGGGATCCTCTTTTTGAAGATAGGGACGTTTGCCCTCCTCCAGTCAGCTGGGACTTCTCCTGTTCTCCAAGAGTTCTCAAAGATTATTGCCAATGGCTCTGAGATCACATTTGCCAGCTCTTTTAATACTCTTGGATGTAGTTCATCTGGTCCTGGAGATTTAAATTCATTTAGATTAAGAAGGTATTCCTGTACTACCTCTTTGCTTATTCTGAGCTGGATTTCCCCTATTGTGCCCTCTGTTCCATTCTCCTCAGGTTGGTCCCCCTTTTCCTTTTCTGAAAACACTGAGGCAAAGAAGGTATTGAGTAATTCTGCCTTTTCTCTGTCCCCTGTTAGCATTTTGCCATCTTCTCCACGTAGTGGCCCTACCATTTCCTTCTTCCTCCTTTTGCTCCGGACATACCCAAAAAAAACCTTTTTATTGTTTTTAACCTCCCTAGCAAGCCTGAGCTCATTCTGCGCTTTTGCTTTTCTGACTTTACTCCTACACATGTTCGCTATCTGTTTGAATTCTTCTTTGGTGATTTCCCCCTTTTTCCATTTCCTATACATGTTCCATTTAAAACTTAGCTCCGTTGAAAGTTCTTTAGTCATCCATCCTGGTTTCTTGAGACACCTCCCATTTTCCTTCCTCAATGGTACTATTTGAAATTGTGCCTTCAGTATCTCCCTTTTGAGAAAGTCCCACCCATCTTGAGGTCTCTTCTCTTTTAGTATTCCTGATCATGGGATCACCCCCAGTATTTCCCTGAGTTTATTGAAATCAGCTCTCCTAAAGTCGAGAATGTGTGTCTGACTATGCCTGGCTTCTCCTTTCCATTGTATAGCAAACTCCAGGAGAACATGATCACTCTCATCTAAGGATCCCACCACTTGCACCCCATTAACCAGGTAATCTCTGTTGGTTAGGATCAGATCTAAAATAGCTGACCCCCTTGTTGCCTCTTCCACCTTTTGGACCATGAAATTGTCTTCCAGGCAAGTAAGGAATTTGCTAGACCTTGAAGTTTTGGTTGATTTGCCAGTAAATATCAGGATAGTTGAAGTCACCCATCACTACTACATCTCTCCTTTCTGCATGTGTGTTCATCTGTTCTAGAAAGGCATCATCCAGTTCCTCCATCTGACTTGGGGGTCTGTAGTAGAGTCCCACAATAACATCCCTGTTGTTTCCCTCCCCTTTAATTTTTATCCAGATGCTCTCTACCTGGCTTCCAGTATTGATCTCATGGATCTCTTCACTGGTGTAAATATCCCTGACATATAATGCTATTCCTCCTCCTTTCCTGTTTGGCCTGTTTCTCCTATAAAGGTTATACCCCTCTATTCCTACATTCCAATCATGAGACTCGTCCCACCAGGTTTCAGTAATGCCTATTATATCATATTTGTTTTGTAGTGCTAGGAGTTCAAGTTCATCTTGCTTATTTCCCATGCTCTGTGCATTAGTGTAGAGACATCTAAGATCATGTGTTAACTTTACTTGCTGCCTGTGCAAGTTTTTTTGCCTCCCACTGTTGGGTCCTTGCACTGTTTGCCTTCTTCCCTCTATGACAGTTTGACTATTTTCTCCAGTCCTTTTGCAATCCAGAATACTGTCTCCCTCCCACATCTGACTCAATTTAAAGCCCTCCTGGTCAAATTCTTGAGACTGTTGGCAAAAATGTTTCTTCCAACTGTCATAAGATGCACCCCATCTCTTGCCAGAAGTCCCCCCTCATGGAAGCACAGCCAAGAATCCAAATTGTTCTCAGCGACACCATCTACGGAGCCAGTTGTTTACGTTGGCTATTTTCCTCTCCCTTCCTGGACCATGCCCTTCAAATGGCAGAAGAGACGAGATGACAACCTGTGTGTCCATTTCTTTCAGCTTCCTCCCCAGGGCCTCATAATCTCTTCTGATCTTGGGAATGCTGTGCCTTGCAGTATCATTGGTTCTTACATGAACTAAAAGGAAGGGGTAATGATCCGTAGGCTTGACGAGTCTTGTCAGCCTCTCCGTCACATCACGGATCTTTGCCCCAGGGAGACAATACACCTTCCAGGACATCTTGTCAGGCCCACAAACCACTGCTTCTGTACCCCGCAGCAAGGAGTTCCCCACCAGCACCACACGCCTCCACTGAGGCTTCGCAGCTGCTGTTCCTTGCGGTGGTACTCTCAAGGTCCCCTGCTCTACCCCTGAAGTTTGTCCATGCTGTTCTTCCTCATTGTCCTTGATAAGGGAAAGGGCTTCAAATTGATTCTGTAGCTGCAAGCTGCTCAAAGAATTCCTGGATTTTCTTGTTCTGTGTGTGACATTCCTCCAGCTGTCTACTTCTTGTGTCTGTGAAGTGACCCTCTCCTCCGCAGCCACTTCCTCTGTGCGGTCCCCATCCAAGACTATTCGTTCTGTTCTGTCCAGTAAAACCTCTTGCTCATGAATGTGTTGAAGTGTAGCTACCCGTGTCTCCAGCTGCTTGACTTTCTCCTCCAAGAGGGCTACCAGCTTGCACTTGGTGCATGTGAAGTTTTCCACGTCTGTAGACAAGAATACAAACATTGCACAAGTGTTGCAGGTGACTGCCGCAGTCCCCTCAGTGTCCATGGTGAGAGCTTTTAGGTAATCTAAGAACTCTTAGGTAATGCTGAGAATGCTAAGCTGTACTTTTAGGTATGCTGTATTCTGGCAGGAAACTGGCTGTCCAGAAGCTGCTCTCCTTCTTCTCTCCAGCAAGAAACTGGCCTGGAAAGCCTCTGCAAGGAGTTATATAGAGCTAGGTTCCCAGCTCCACCCCCTAGTGACTCACAGGTGTGACTCACAGAAGCTCCACCCCCTTAGCAACAAGCAGCCTCTCCCAACAGTTTTTTTTTAAAAATCAATCTCCCCAGTCAAAATGGCTGTCCAAAGCTGCTCTCCTTCTTCTCCCTGGCAGGAAACTGGCTGTCCAGAAGCTGCTCTCCTTCTTCTCCCTGGCAGGAAACTGGCTGTCCAGAAGCTGCTCTCCTTCTTCACTCTGGTAGGAAACTTCATAGTTTAAAATTGACTGGGTAGGCTTGCTGGAAGAGATAGGTCTTTAATACTGTTTTTAATTCAGACAGCATGTTTAGCTGTTGAATCACTTCTCTCAGGTAATTCCACAGTCTAGGAACAGCCAACAAAAAGGTCCTCTGGGTGACAGTTACCAGTATAGTCCTGGCCAGTCGAAGTAAATGTCCCACAGAGGACCCAAGTGTATGGGGTGAATGGTATAGGAGGAGGCACAGTTAGAACCAACCACTTATGATGTCTCATGGATAGAAACATGGCAAGTCCTCATCCCAGCGTTTTACCAAGACTTGTATTGGAAGCTGAATAGAAATGAAGCCTTGGTTTGTGAAATATGCCCTTTTCTCAGCTCAGGGTCAACATGTTACTATGGAAGAAACATTAACAATAACCTTGTTTATTGTCTTGCCTCACAGATGCTGTTATTTAAACAAAATTACATCACACTTACCTTGAACACTCCTGGGAAACAATAATCTAGCTATAGTATGAATGAGTAAATATTTATGAATCCTCTTTAATGTTACATATTCCATATTTTCAGGGCAAAAAACTCAACTACATTCTCAACAACATTTTACAACCTAATTCTCTCTCCTGTCCTTTGTTATTACTGTTGTCATGATGGTGGTGTGCTTTCAAGTAATTTCCTGCTTATGGCAACCCTAATGTTCAGAAGCGGTTTACAATTGCTCCCTCTGCAGCTGAGAGAGCATGGGCATGACTACATGGGGAATGGTAAAAATCCATGCCAGTACTGCAAGCCACCATGTTGCAAGTTCGATTCCAGTGGGCTCCAAGGTTCACTCAGCCTTCCATCCTTTCGTACGTCAGTAAAATGAGTACCCAGCTTGTGGGGGCAATTAGCTAACACACATTGGAAACTGTTTAATGCAGTGTAGATGTGTAAATGGCTATTGCTTAAAACCATTTGTAAGCCACTCTGATAGCCTTGTGGCTGAAGAGCGGGGTATAAATAAATAAATAAATAAATAAATACTTTGGCTTGGAGCTGCAGTGCATGAAATGTGGACTATTCTGGCCAGGATTTCATCACCAAACCTACCAAAGCCCAAATCTGCATTGGGTTTTTACTTTTACCACCTGTTCAAGGCTGTTACTCATCCTTGACTCTGAGCTCTGGGAAAAGCAAAGCCCCAGCATTACTCACCCTCTCTGAAGCCAAAACAGGCAGCTAGACTTGGGATGGCAGGGTGGGTGCTCATTTTACCTTCAAAGAAGGCAACTACCTCTGGCTCTTTGCTTTTCCTGGGTGATTGTGCACCAGAAAATCAAAATCCCAGCAGTAGTCATCCTCTCTATAGCCAGAGACAGCTAGACTCACGATGGTGGTGCGGGCGCTCATTCTGCCTTCAGAGGGTGACTACTGCTGGTGCTTTGCTTTTCCTGGGTGATTGTGTGTCGGAAAAGCAAAGCCCCAGTGGTAATCATCCACTTTGAATCCAGAACAGGTGGCTAGACTTGCGATGGTGGGGAGGGCATTTATTCTGCCTGCAGAGAGAGCGATTATTACTGATGTTTTGTTTTTCTTGGGTGATTTTGCTCCGGAAAATCAAAGTCCCAGTGGTATTTGCTCTCTCCAAAACCAGAATGAGGGATAGCCTTGCAATGGTGGAGCTCGATGAGCATTCTGACCTCAGAGAGAGCAACTACAGCTGGGGCTCTGCCTTTGGAATGAGAAGTGGCGCCAAGGAAAGGGGAAATAGCAGCACCTCAGGCAGCTCTTGTCCTTCCTCTCCTACCCACCCACACCATACCCGAATCCAATACAGATGGATTATTCACATGGCAGTTTTCTCTGGAGTTTCCAGCAAACTCTGGAGAAAACTGCGAATCTTCATAAGGAGGTATTCCCCAAGTCTGGTGCAAATAGGGCCATACACTGTGTGTCACTATCACATCAGATTTGGGGAAAAGGCTACACATCCTCTGGCATTATTCAGCTGGATTCAGAGGGGGGGGGGAGGTTGGGGTTTGTGACTGAAGTAGACAAGCCCTGAGACTTGCCCAAAATCACTCAGTAGGTTTCTATGGTAGAGCAAGGATTCAAACCCTGGTGTCCTAGCCTATCCTTCAGAATAAAATTGTAACAAGTTATAAGAAAAATCCCTGTAAAGAATTTGATATGGATTCAAGATACTTTAGGGCTCTTCCAGATGTATTGGGAGGTTGCCCTATTTGCTGATGTAACAAATTGTTATTGTTATTGTTAAATACCTAAACAACCCTTATGTTCTCTTGGACTATTTTCTGGCAACCCCTGCTACCAGCTGCAAGATTTTGTTCCCAACCACAAGTGGATTTCTTTTTAATTCTTTGACATATCAGATCAGTATGTTCCCTGCTCTTCTCCTTTTATTTTTTAGAGTTACACTGCTATAGCACTTCAGTGAAATAGTGCTATGACTTTAAATGTAAAAAAAAAAAAATCCAGAGAGGAAAAAATTTGCCCTTCAAACCATAGGACCATTTCAACAAACCACATCCTGGTTTTAAAATATCTCTTTGGAAGAGACTTCAGGCAGATCCAAGAAATCACTACAAACAGCGGCCAAAAAGAATGTAACAAGTGGATGCAGATACAGAGGTGGCAACCACCGGCAAAATCCAGCAAATCTGAGAAAGCTATGTCACAAGCACTCACACTTCTTTGGACCAATCTGGAAGAGCCCTGTACCACATGGCTGTTTTCTCAATTCCACCTACCCAATTCTATTTTGGATAATTCTTAGGTTTTCCTTCCTGTTCATTTTACTAGCATTTATTAGATGCACAGTTGTCCCTCCATATCCACAGATTTGGTATCCACAGATTTAAGTATTCATGGCTTGAAAATATTCTTAAAAAATAATAATCCAAAAAGCAAACCTTGATTTTGCCATCTTATATATAAGGGACACCATTTTGCTATGCCATTGCATATAATGGGACTTGAGAATTTACAAATTTTGTTATCCATGGGGGTTCTGGAACCAAACCCCAGCGAATATGAAGGGACAACTGTACTAAGATATACATTCATCCTACGATGAGCTGGAACTGTGGAGTGACTTTTAGCCATGCCCATAAATGTGTTTATCAAGGGAAACGTGTAAACATGACTAATAGTTATGAGGGAGAAAGTAGGCCTGCCTCAACACGACATGTGTCCTGGCCCCATCAGCCTCATATTGGGGGGCATGTCTTTAGAGGGGTGCCTGCAGTATTCATTCTGCAATGTGATGTACAATCATGCACGTGAAGGAGAATGTCTAATTAGGCTTTCTGAAGGACAAGGGCAGTGTCATTAAACATCTGTCAAGGCCTGCACCCAGTAGGAGCCCTATGGTGAATCCTCAAACATACTGGTCTTCCTACTCCTACTCCTACTCCTTCCAATTAACAACCTCTCTGATCATTTGACTTGGGCAACAAAGAGGAGAAAAACCAGCATTCTCCACTTGCCTTGCACTTTCCCTCCAGGCAGGCAAGCAGGTAGGCAGGCAGGCAGAATGGGCCCAAAGCATGTGAGAATCCTAGAGTTAAAGTGACAAAGCAGCTCTGTCTGCACGAAAGTAAAGGGATCAACCAAGAGTTTCATTCCCAGTATTCCCTAGAGTCAGCCCTGCTATGTCTCCTAGAGCCAGAACTCCCTGAATAGACCTCTGGAGAGATGCTGTGACCTGGTCCCCTCAGCGCACCCCCCACCCCAGCACTTTGCCCCCTGGAAACCCACCCCATACAATGCTCCTGTGCCTACCTGGAGGTCAACTGCAAATAAGATTTTGAAAAATATGAAAAAGAAGCAAAAACTGGGGAGTGTCCAATGAAATCCATAAAAGAAACAAGATAGCAATAGCACTTCTATTTCTATACCACTTATCAGTGTTAAAGCACCCCCTAAGTGGTTTACAACATATTAGCTAATTGCCCCCAACAAGCTAGGTATTCATTTTACTGACCTACAGAAGGATGGAAGGCTGAGTGAACCTTCGAGCCCTCTAGGATTGAACTTGCAATGTTGTGGCTGCAGTACTGGCATTTAACCACTGCACCACCAGAGCATCCTGATACACCTTTCCAGATGCTCAAACTGATTGTTTATAAGTAGAAATGAGTACACTATACATTTTGCCCTATGGGTACTGTTAATGCCTTCAGCAAGTGGCTACTTAGAATCAAACTTCAGAAATTTCTGAACCAGGAACTTTCATATCATTTGCTGGACAAATTAAAATCTCACAGGTTCTTTTAAGGCCCGAAGAACATATAGGCTGACATGTATCAGGTTTTTCTACCAATACACAACCTTCTTTTGAACATCTTGAGACATGTCCTTTGAAAAATATGTTCACGGTATTGTTATCTTCATATTGGTATCTTTGAGAGCCAGCATGGTGTAGTGGTTTGAATGTTGGACTATGACTCTAGAGACCAGGGTTCGAATTCCTGCCCGACCATGAAAACTCACCAGCTGACCTTAGGCAAATCATACTCTCTTACTCTCAGAGGAAGGCAAAGGCAAACCACCTCTGACCAAATATAGGTGTAGCCAGTTCTAATGGGCATATTTATATGGATCATACAAAGCTGGATCAGGACAAACAACAGCAAACCTGAAACAGGAGAGTTGGTGCAATTATAAACCATAGGGAAAAAGTGGTGTTTAGGGTATATTGGTCGTCCTTGACAGGCCAACCACTCACCCACCATGTATTCACATCCTTTGCTGTCTGACCCCCAACATCTCTATTTTCTGTCTTTGAATTTCTGGCTAATTAGGCGACTCTGCGTTCCCTATGAGACTGGCCTTTTGTGCAGAGTTTGTAATTAGAGTGGCTGTGTGGTGCTCTATTAATTGCAAGAATTGTGATTTTTAGATTAATGAGTTAATTGCTAATATCTGCTTACAACATTCCCTCAAGATGTATTACATTACAGTAAATAAACCTCATGTGTGGGATACAAGGCATTCAAAGGAAACTGCCGCAATTACCTTAGAAACTGTTAGATGGTTATATGAATATTTATTCATGATGCAGTATTTGTTAAATTTGATTTCCTTGGGTAAAAATTACTGATGTGTAAGTAAAATAAAATATTTCTGGGGGAGGATGTTCAAATACAACCAATGTGCTCTCTTTGGCTGGGTTTCCCCTTTTGTCCCCACCCATAATCCAAGCTGCAGGAGCCAGGGTTCAACTCCCATATCTCTGCCAATGGTTTTTTCTCTAAAACCAGAATAGGATTTATTTTACAAATAACAGGATCAAAATATTTGGAGTGCACAAGGTACAGCTCCTGTATTTCCAAAACCTGCCATCACCTTCCCTAATTCTCACCCTAATTGCCTACCCCAGCTGTTTGCCCTGACCCGCTTTCCAAAATCTGTCACTGTGGTTTGAAAGAGTGCAAGACTGTAGCTCTAATTTCTCAGATCATTGACAGAACCATGTCAACAAAAAGTGAGGAATTTTCAAGGTTGAATTCTGGGCTGTCATGACATTCCTGTTCCTGCAGAAGAAAACTTCAAAAACTTCACTCAAACATTGAGTGACAAATTCCCTTCATACCCAACTGCGAAGGAGGGGTGTGCCAACATTCAGCATAAAGATTTTGAAACCAAAGATGCAGCACGGCCTGGGAGGCCTTCAACATTGTCAGCTCCTGAAATTTTTGAGCGTGTTCATGACCTGATTTTGGCAGATCAGCAAATCTCCACTAAAACAATTGCTGAGACACTAGAGATATCCCAGGTTTTAAATTCATGAGCAGCTGGCTGTGCAGAAGCTGTCAACCAAGTGGGTGCCGAAATGTTTGAATGTTGACCAGAAACAAAACTGAGTGGATACCTCCAAGTTGATTTTGCAAACTCATGATAATTTTCTGGAACAACTTGTCACTGTTGATGAAACACGGTTACATCACTATGATCCAGAGACCAAACAACAGTCCTTGCAGTGGTGGCCCTCGGATTCTCCACTGCCAAAGAAATCCAAGTCTCAGAAGTCAACCATAAAGATCATTGCCAATTTTTCAGGGGGATAAGGAAGGTATTTTGATTACTATCTTCAGCAGGACCAAGCAGTTAGTGCAGAATACTACTCTAACTTGCTGTGACAATTAAAGGAGGCATTGAAAGAAAAACAGTGAGGGAAGTTGCAGAAAGGTGTTCTCTTTTTTTCAGGACAATGCACCTGCTGACAGGGCTAGCAAGAAGACGATGGATGCCTAGAAGAATTTGGGATTTGAGTGCACCCTATTCACCAGATCTTGCTTCATCTGACCATTTCCTATTTCTAAACCTTAAAAAGAGTTTGAAAGGAAGGAAATTTTCAAATGATTCATAGGTGATAGCAGCAGTAGAGCAGTATTTCAGTGACCAGAAGGGTTGGAAGGGTTAAAGAAACTTGAGAAATGATGTGCCAAGCATATCAAACTTCAGGGTGAATGTGTGAAATATCAGGTAACTTTCATGGCTCTTGGTCATTCTCTTCTTGGTCGGGCCAAAAACCTTTCAGCACTCCCTCATACTTCTGACTCAGCATGCTCTCTTGTATCCTGGTCATCAATCACAACTGCTCCTATTCCACTCCCCATTTGGCCATTAACACATAAGTTTGTGTAATACATCAATACACTGGGGTGTTTGAAACAAGACACTGTTGCCCCTTTGTTATGAGTTATGCTCAGTAAATATGAATTGCAAGTACACTATAAGGCAGGAAGCTGCCTATTGCCAGAATCTGCACACATAGTAAGAGACATATATTGAAAAGGGTAGGGCAATGAAAAGCCTGGATCTCTGTCAATCTTGGGAAGTCAAGCTTCATTTTAAAGTACAGACTGGAATCCCCCCACCCCCTCTCTTGCTGACAAGGAAATTGTCTCACTGAAAGCAACCAGTGCTTATTTCCACTGAATGGAGATTCTGCCAGACTGACTCAGACTGGTACACCCCGGCCATTGTAACTTATAGTGCAGTTTCCAGAGATATTGGGCAACCCTGATTTGATGTTAGAATCGGTCCTGGACATGACCTGGCCAATTTCAGTGTTTCTTTGTAACCTTGCTGTTAATTGTGTTTTCATTTCTTTGTGTTTGTTAACGATAGTGTTGTGGTGACTCTGGAACGAGAGTGTAACAGTTGGTGATGAGAATGGATAGATAAGCCGCAGCTGCACAATCATCTTGGGAAAAATGGAATGGTCATTAAATCTGAAGAGGGGGTCAGGGGATGAGGGTTAACCAATAGTATTGAAGCCCACCAGATTTCATAGATTATAACATGCTTTTATTATACTGTCTGTTTTCTTAAGTTTCAGTTCTGAGCAACAATCTTATAGGATATGCTTTCTGGATTACTAGGCCAATAAAGTTTTCTGTTTAATTTTGAAACTGCTGGTAATCTGGGAATGCAAGTACATGACATTGAATTTCAAAGAGGCTACCTGATTGGCATTGTCTCAAGGTGTGCAACTCCATTGTTCATCTCTCCCAGGCCATCTAAGAGTCATTACCAGTGCCCAGAGGGTAAAAGGCAGAGTTCAAGCACCTGGGGCCTTTCAAACCCTCCAATACTATAACATGCTCTGCCCAGAGGTGTCTCCTTCACTCCAGGGGACAGCCCCCAGTTAGAAAAGGGCTAAATATAGGTCATAAAGGGGGAGAAAGTCTCTCTCAACTTTCTCTTCAGAAGCTCAGCCTAGAAGAACTGGACTATTTGTCACATCTGAGGGTGAGAAAAATCTGGGTGTTTCTTAGTCAGTAGTCCCTTAAACTCCAGCTGCATCCCTTCAGCCCCCACTTAGATTGGTCAGGATTAGGGTTTTACCATCTGTGCCATCATTTCTCCTCTTTCCCTTTGAGAAATTGCTGTTAACAACCTGTATTGAATATAAACTTCAATTGGTTTCTAACTGCTTTTTCTGTCTTTTAAATAAAGAAATAATTGTTTTTGCTGCAAAACCAGCTTGTCCTCAACATGATTTCTTTCACTTGGAGTCACTTTGGTTAATTGTCAGTTTTAAAAAACATAATCCTGTAAGGTCCTGCAGAAAGTTAGGGCCTGGGAGAGTTTCTTCCCAAAACCAGTAAACCCAGTATGCTGCTCATAACACCTTATACAACAACGATGAGGTGTCACAATCCCCTGAATGTTTTAACATTGGTTGTTTTAAAGCAAGGGTGAGAATCATGTGATCCTCCAAATGCTGTTGGACTACAACTCTCACCGTCCCTCAACACTAGTGATAATGACAATGATTTCTTGGATACCTAACCTAAAATTGTATGGATGCATGCAAACAAACAAACAAACAAACAAAAACACCCTGAACCGTGGGATGTCAAGATGGCTTAATGTGCTGCCTACCTTTCTCTTGTGTATAACTGAAGAGATGGAATATTTCAGAACTATCGTTTGCCCATTACCTTTCCATACTAAGAAGAGAAATTGATTACACTGAGTTCTCATTAAGTCTGCTTTAGCTACCCATAAATTATCATTGTACTGTATTTTTCTGAAGCAAGGTTGCATGCAGAAATCATTTCATCTGTTTTTCTAGTAGAAATGTAGAGGTTGGTCTTCAGTAGTCTTTCCTAGCTGGAGCCCTACAGCTACCGTATATTCCGGCGTATAAGACGACTTTTGAGCACTCAAAAGTGCCCTCCAAAATTGACAGTCGTCTTATACGCCGGATACACTTTGCTTCGCCCACCTGCCTATCTCCTGTCTCTTCGCAAACGGAGTGAAGAGGCAGGAGATGGGGCAGGGGGGTGAAGCAAAGTGTTTTGAAGATCATTCGCCCCCCTCCTCTGCCTTCTCCCCCTTTGGGGAGCAACGGAAGAAAGAGGAGGGGGGCGAATATTGCGGTTTGCCGCAGCCGCTGCTCGAGCGCTTCTGCAGCGGCCGAGGCAAACCCGCGATTCGCCCCCTCTCCCCACCTTCCTGGAAGGTGGGGAGAAGGGGCGAACGTGCCCGGTTTGGCCGGGCAGCCTCCGGATCCCCCTCCTGCGCTCGCTCCTGGAAGGGAGCGCAGGAGGGGCATGGAGAGGCTGCGCGGCCAAACCGCGATTTGCCCCTTCTCCCCACCTTCCTGGAAGGTGGGGAGAAGGGGCGAACGTGCCCGGTTTGGCCGGGCAGCCTCCGGATCCCCCTCCTGCGCTCGCTCCTGGAAGGGAGCGCAGGAGGGGCATGGAGAGGCTGTGCGGCCAAACCGCGATTCGCCCCTTCTCCCCACCTTCCTGGAAGGTGGGGAGAAGGGGCGAACGTGCCCCTTTTGGGCGCACAGCCTCCGCATCCTCCTCCTGCGCTCCCTCCTGGAAGGGAGCGCAGGAGGGACATGCGGGGGCTATGCGTTGGAAGAGGGGGGTCATCTTATAGGGTGAATATATCACAAACTCTGCATTTCCCCTTAAAAATTGGGGGGGTCGTCTTATACGGCGGGTCGTCTTATATGCCGGAATATGCAGTATGTAGGGCTACAAATTCCATCATCCTCAGCTAGTGGATTGGGGGATGATAAAAGCTGTTATTCAGTACAGTACATCTGGAGTGCCCCAGGTTAGTCTTAAGCCTTTTGCTGAAGTTCTTCTGTGCTATTTCAAGAATTTCAGTGTGCCATTGGGATCTATGATGTCCAATGGCATCACAAACACCCTGTCTTGAGACTGTTCAATGCGCAGGTGCTATCAGATTTCCTTTGCTGTGATTCTAGAATTAAATTGTGGTAGTAGTAGTAGTATTTAAAGAAGGTTACTCTTCATTCCTAATGTGTATTTACCCTGATGTAAGTCCCACTTTATTCAATGTCATGCATTCCCAGGGAAATCCTTCTAGGATTGGAGTCCTAAATTCGTTATAAGTGAGGTACAATTGTCCCTCCATATCCACGGATTTGGTATCCACAGATTTAAGTATTTGCGGCTTGAAAATATTCTTAAAAAATAATAATCCAAAAAGCAAGCTTTGATTTTGTCATCTTATATTAAGGGACACCATTGTGTTACACCATTGCATATAATGGAACTTGAGTATTCACAGATTTTGGTATCCACAGGGGTCCTGGACCCAAACCCCAGTGAATATGAAGGGACAACTGTACTATAAAATTCCATTCACTTTCCTTTATGCTATTTGTGCCATGTATAAATAGGAAGAGAAGAGATTCACATTACTGATTCACGGAAAAGCTAGTTTAAGCCTTACTTGAGATACTGCTTGAAAGCAAAAGAATTCAGATTTCAGGATGTGAGAGAAGCATGCAGAGCTTACAAAAGTTACTTTTTTGGATGACAGTCCCCAGAATCCTCCAGCCAGCATGGCTATTGGCTGTGCTTGCTGAAGAATTCTGGGAGTTGCTCTCCATACAATTAACTTTTCCAAGAGCTGGGAGCATGCAGGTATTAGTGAGTACAATTTGAAACTCATGCTGGCTATTGTTGGTTTTATTTTAAAATGCCTTTTAAATTGTTTGACGAGATCTCTTATTTTATTCCTCTCTTTTCTCATCAGCTTCCTAATGTCCTATTTTAGCCAATTTGTACACTCCTAATTCCTAGGTAATAAGAGTCCAGTCATTTGGATGCTACTGCCTTGTTAATATCCACCATAATTTTGTCTTGCCTGGAAACTCAGCATATGCAAAGTATTAGATTTCTGTCCCTTCTCGAAGGAGCACACAGCAGTATTTTGTTTTCCATCCATCTTAGTGAGGAAGAAGATGCCCTGAGGTGGAGACTAGTTCAAAGTCCAGGAGAAGGACGGCTATCTGGATTCAGGATCCCCCCACTCACTCTAGCCATTGTACTATATCACCATTACTCTTAAAAGATTATACACAACTTAGCTATTAAAAAAAATCAGCTATGTAATTTTAAACGGAATCATCTTGATTTACATGATTTGCTTTTATTTCTAGGGTATATGAACCATACCGACCTGCAACAGAAATAGAATGAATGGAAAGGGCAAAAAATGCTGCAAATTTTGCAGTTCCATGATCACTTGTATGCAAATAGCCTGGCTGTTGCTAATCAGGTGACAATAGAAATTTTGAAAGCTGAAATAAGCAGCCAAAAAGCCTACAGCCAATAGTCACTCTAATGGTTATAATGTAATGGGAAGCTATTTAATGGTATTTTCACAAATCATGAGAGTAGGCCTGAGCCCAAAGGAAGACAACTGTCTGGAATAAGCTTATACAGTGGGCCCTCGGTATCCACTGTGGTTTGGTTCCAGGTTCCAACGTGAATATCAAATTTCAATACTCAAGTCCTGTTATATACAGTGGTGTAGTAAAATGGTGTCCCTTATATAAAATAGTGAACATCTCAAAGGTTTGCTTTTTGGAATATATATACAGTTGTCCCTTCATATTCTCTGGGGTTTGGTTCCAGGACCCCCCATGGACACCAAAATCCATGAATACTCAAGTCCCATTATATGCAATGATAGAGCAAAATGGTGTCGCTTATATAAGATGGCAAAATCAAGGTTTGCTTTTTGGATTATTATTTTTTTTAAGAATATTTTCAAGCCATAAATACTTGAATCCATGGATACCAAATCCGTGGATACGGAGGGACAACTGTGTGTGTGTGTGTGTGTGTGTGTGTAGATATTTGAATTGTGGTTGCTTAAATCAAAGGATGCAGAAGCCATGGATACAGACGGCTGGCTATATTTAAGAAGACATTTTAAAACATAGAGGTGTGTGGTGTAGAGAACCTCATTAGATTGTTTAGCCAGGCTGGCTTTGTCATGCAAGAAAGTGAAATGATCTGCTTTCAAGCAGCACAATGTAGTGGGGAGAGGAATTAGAATAGAAGACAGCAGGAGTTGGGGCCTGAATGGCAAAGTAAGTATCTGAAAAGTGTGGGCCCCAGCTGCGGTGTGGGTGTCACTTTCTGGGCTCTGCATCAAGCTGTAAGACATCTTGGCATAGCGCTGTGTCTTGTCCAAAGCTTCAGCCAAGTTATGGTGTTGTCAAAGGCAGAGACAGAGAAGCTATAGCTCTCTAGATGATGTCAAACTGCAGTTCCTATTGCTCATAAGCAGTCTCATACTGACTGGGGCTGAAGGTAGCTAGAATTCAGCAACTTCCTAGACAGCCACAGGTACCCAAGGGTAAAATCTTCTACGGCTGGAGTAGCAAAGCCCTGAACTTAGCCAGATACAGCTTGTCATCTTCTCTTACAGTCCCTTCTTCTTTGTTCAACTGTGTTGCATTTGGACTTTTAAAAAACCTTCACTGATGTCCAGCTCACAGAGGCGTTTTAAAAATCTGATTGCAGAATGAGAGGGTAGATTATCATGTAGGTTATTTCTAGGGAAGAAACAGAACTGGTCCTTTCCCTTGCCAATACAGTGACTTTCTCAAAAGCTACATTTCCCCTGCTGCAACCAGGTTTCTTTAAAAAAAAAAAAGCCATCAAGAACTGATGGGAGTGTGTATCATGTATTCATCTAGGAGCTGGCGAATGGGGTCTGGGTAAACTGATTTGGGGGTCACATGACAGCAGTGGCTCAGCCTCCACCTCAGAATTAAATGCCTGCAGTCAGTAGGGTCCTTAAACTAAAAAAAGCTTCCCGATCTATGTTCTAGATCTTAATTTATATCAGGGCCTACAAGTAGCAAGACAGGCTTGGATCCAGTCATACTGGGAATGTAACCAGTGTTTCTCATAATTTGCAGACCAAGTGCCTTTCCCTTCACATTAACTATCAAGAGCCTCTTTTCTTACACTTTGGACTAAGGAGCAGGACTTCCAAAGGAAATGGCAAAGAAGGTTCATCAACAGGCTAGAGTCTCACCAGTCTCTCTCTTTTTATAAAGTACATTTTACAGAGGAACAGCTTAAACACTTACTGGATACAGCAGTGATATCACATTCATTTGAGACTAGACTGACCAACTCTCCCTTATTTCCTGGGATCTCCCTTATTCAAGCTATACATACATATATGTGTGTGTGTGTGTGTATATAGGATCTTCCCAGCTCCCTTATTGACCTTCTATTTCTATATATTTATGAAGACTGTGTGTGTGTGTCATCAAAAAGCATGGTAGGAAACTCCTGCCAGCTTGAGGTATGTGTTTGCATTTATTTCAGAGATGGGGAAGTGTGGGGGGAGGGGGAGGTATGTGTGTGTTGTTGCATCTGTGTGCATGTGAGAAAGGGAAGTGTGTTTGTATGTCCCTGCAAGAGGGGGGAATGGGGTATTATGTGCTTTTGTATTTCTGTATATAAAAGAAGGTTTCTGATTTGTGTGGAGGTGAGTGTGTGTCTTTGTGCATCTGTTTTGATAAGATCTCTGTAATGGTTCTTTCAATTTTCCTTAAAGTTAGTAGTTGCGCTTGGGATCTTTTTAGAATACTTCTTGTTGTTTTTGTTGTTGCTGTTTAAGTTCCTTGGATAGTGCATACATACACAAGCATACAAAGCCAATCAAAATATTAAACAATATGGCCTGGCCATTCAACATTTAATCCTATACCAATTAACATTTGCTGGAGTGATGCCATGCTGCTAAAAATATGCAAAATCTGTCATGGCTAAATCTCCTTTTAATTTATGGCCAAAAGTTGATCACCCTATTTGAGACAGACAACATCTGACATGTATCACTCTAGAATCTGATAAAGAACAATGGTCACCCAATAGAATGGCAATGGCCATTTCAAATGACTATGATCACCTGAGAATTCAGCATATGCCAACAGAGATGGAGAATTCTCCCCTACATGTATTTTCTATGCTGGCTTTTTCCAGTTAAATACCATGCACATACTTGTCTATTTTGCCACATTTATAATATGGCAAGAAGCCATTATTGGGGATGGGTTCTTGCCACAAAATAGAGATATGTGTATTTGTTACATTATGGTGCACACATTGTTTTCCTACATTTAATTGATATCTTTATATTTTAAAAAATTATTTCATCTTTATGTACTGAAAATCAAAACAATAGCTAGATACAAATAAATTAGTTGAACTGAATTCTAAGTAACATTGGCAAGGGCATTTAATCAACGCCTAACTTCTTGTACTGTTTTCAATTTAACTAGAATTAACTCACTCTAAACCCAGCTCATTATTTGTATGTGTCTTTTCCCTTCAAACCTGTCATATTGAATAGCTAGATTGTGAACCCTCTGGGAGTTTTACAGTTATTTATCTATTGTTTTTGGTGTAATTACAGGCTGTATGTCCTAGGTGAGGTTATCAGAGTGAACCACAAATTGCAAGGAAGGCAAATAGATACATCCTCTGGACTGCTGTGGTATATCATAGTTCGATTTTAGCTATCAGTTCACATCCCCCCCTCAACATATGCAACCATGTTCTACTAACCAAACATTTAGCTGATTTCGCATGATAGCAGTACCAACATTTACTTTCCCTTCTGTTTAGAATGTTCAAAAAGGAAATAAAAGTTTTGTTGAATCTTTGTACTGTACTATTGTCTTAGTGTTAGAAAGCCTTAGAGGCCTGGGGTTTTGCCAAAAGTTACCATCTTTGGATTTTCGCCTTAATGAACAAGTGCTAAGGTGATAAAAGGGCTTTCTTTCCTGTTTGCTTTTTTATTAAAGTGAAAGGTCACTCATTCACACCATGGATATTTTAAAAAAAATACTGTCAGGCAGTGGCAAACTGAAGACTTTTTGGCCTGCAATCTGCCAAAAAAACAAAAAACAAAAACAAAAAAACCCACGTTATGACAAATAGCAGCTGCTGGGAATTGCCATTACTGTGGAGCAACCCACATTTTTTGCCTCTTACAGCCAAGTCCTTCCTCAACTTTAAGCTCTTCAGAGGTTCTGCTCAGCCAAATGACGTGAGGTAATACCAATGAGGTCTTTTCAGTAATGGCCCCCCAGTTATAGAACAGCTTTCTCCAAAAGGTTTAACTAGCACCATCCTCCTGTTATTTCCCCCCCCCCTCTCTGTTCATCTAGCACCTTTTAAATAATGTGGGCCTTTCACGTTTAATGTTGTGAGCTTTGCTTTCTCATCACATTCTGTGTTGCTTTTGACAGTATGGTTTTATGTTCTGTTTTTGAATTTAAACTTTAAAAGGGTTTTTTTTTCTTATTGTAAGCTGTCCAGGAAACTTTGCTATGGTAGTGATGTGTGAATGTTTTGAACAAATGAAAATAAATAATAAATGATTCCTGGATGTGGAAGTAACATATGTATCTTTCCACTGGGAAAGATGCATGACTTCCTTTTTCATTTTAAATACAGAAATGCCAAAACAGTTCACTCACATAGAAATGGCTTGGAAGTTACTGCCATAGATTGTAAATAATGCCCTCAGGTGCAAAAGGTACCTATTCTTCACTGGAAGACCAAGAACAGTTCATAATATTCTGTTTCCAATCATGAGGTATAGTCCTACATGCAAAATCTAGAATCCACAAAAAAAGGGATACCTTTATTGGCCAGCCAAAATGTAAAACACATGATGCAAACTTTAGAAGCTCTACTTGCTTCTTCATCAGGCAAAAGATGTTAAAAAAATAAAGAAAGAAAAGTGACAGTGTTGGAGTAATAGTCCTACATGTTTCCTCAGGTGTTTCTTGTGTTGTTCGGGTGAGGGATCTAATGCAGGCAGAGGCTTTGTGGGAACTGAGAGGAAGACAGTAAAATTTAACTCCTTTTAAAATTTTACTCCTTTTGCAGCAGTAAGACAACCCCTTTTGGTATCCAGCATGCCCCTTTCCCTTTGTGAAGCAAAGAGCTCCTTTGTTAGGCAGAGATCATTGGATTTCTCAAGAAGTCTGTACTGCTACTTCTGGAAAAAACTTTTAGATGCTATATAGTAACATTTAGCCAATTATAGTCTGAAATAGAAGTTTTACCTTTGTTGGAGGTAGAAACCTTGAAGGGTTAAGTCCCGGTCCATATTTCCCTCTTGTTTAGGGTTCCCCTGTTGCAGCAAAATGAGGGGGTAGCTACAAACCACCACCAAAAAAATAATAATAATTAAAAAAAAATACCTGTATTGGCCAACCAAGATGTAAAACACATGATGCAAACTTTCGAAGCTCTACTGGCTTTTTTCATCATGCAAAAATGTTAAAAAATAATGTATGTCTGCCCTACATACAGTTGTCCTTTAGGAACTTATGTTACGTTGTACTTGTTTGCTATTTCCTTACTTCACAGTATAGTATAAGATATGGCTATCAGCCAAACTGTGATACATACTGGTCAAGGTGCAATCTGTCTCTATGCAAGTGTTTGAAGTTGATGGCCTTAAGACAGATTCCAAACTCTTTCATTACCAGATACTATCTATATCACTGAGATAGGAAAGTACCATATATTCCTTCTGTTGATTAACTAGATTTAAGCCAAATTACAGAGAAGCTGAACTTTAAAGAAGTTCAGCTTTTATAGACAGGGAGGAGTATCCATAAACACATCTCTAACTGTTTGTTTAGGAACACCTGGCACCAAATGGATCGACACAAGGATTATCTGTGTAATTTACTCAGAAGCACTAATGGGAGACATTTCAAGGACGTAGATGTTCAAGTATTAAGTCTGTTGACTCGATACCAATAGGACAGATTACACCCAATGTATGCATAAAATTTCATAAAGGACTTGTCTGGACTTGTTCTAAAATACAAGACACATAGTAAGAAAACAAAGAAAAAAAATAGGTTTTCATTGTGACCAGAAAGCAAGAAGTCCCAAAAGACACAATTTTCCAGGTGTCAGCAAGTCCTTTTATTAGCATTTGCAAAAAGAAGTGAATTTGAGCATTTTCCACAATGAGCATATAGCTACTTGTAGAGAGGCAGAAATACAGTAATATGTTTCCTGTCTCTTGCCAATTATTCAATTCAGTAGGTTTCTATATACAAGTCTTCCCCCCCCCCTTCTTTCTCAAAAAGAATACATTTACTGGCTGGGGGAAAGTGTGACATTTGATAAAGACTATCAGACATCTTTAAAGTAGTGTGACTCACTGAGATACAGCCAAAATCTAGTTTTAACTCTAAAGGCTTTCATATTAAATAAGCATAGTATATGAAAGCAGGAGCACGGCAGAAAATACATTATTAGATCAACCTGTGTGCTGATTAAATGGATAGTCCCAATTCATAGATGAGCTTATTTCACTTTGAAAAGGATTGTTTTGAGATTATCCTTGCTGAACTAATATTAATAATATGATTTGTGCAGGTTTTGAACCAGCCTAACAGCTCTGACAATTTAGGGGTCTTTGCTTACAACTAGCATCAGAGAAATCACTCTAGGTATATTCTTAAGCAAAGCAGCCATGTAAAAACTCTGAATCTTCAGTGTCTATATTTGCATATGCAAATAAGCTTATTTTAAGAAAGACAGCTTGTTCTTCACTAAGTTGTGTGTGATGTTTTGAGGGAGGAGGAAACCCATATACCTTACAGAAAGGTATGCATGATCTGACACTAAAGCAAAGAAGAAAAGTTTGGTTTTGGTATTTTTCCCTACCATTTTTGAGCCTTCCTTCAGCAAATTGAAAGCCAGTCCGTAAGTCTGGAAATGAAATGAGAGCATCAAACTTTTGCTATGATAGCGAACCTAGGAGCAACTACCTACCAGCTGAGGGTGACCTAAAAATAAGGGAGTGGTTTCTATAAACTCAACTGATTTCCTAGATATAAAACTCTGTAAATAAGTTTTTAAATTGTCTGGCAAGAACCTCAGAACTTGCAGAGTGTTGGTGGCACTTGAAGAGGGAAAGAGAAAAAGGAAGTCAGAAGTCAGGCAAACAGCCAGATCTATCAATCTATGGCTAAGCAGAGCCAAGACACAGAATGCTGGGATGTCTGTTGAAAACAACCTCCCTAAACCAAGCATAAAAGAAAGGATCAGGAGAAAGAATTGGCTTGCTCATCCCCTTGTAGTTTATAACAGGCAAATGATTATGGCTTATGGCCAATGGCCTTTATAAAAATTCACATATGCTCAAAAACACATGATTGTATGTTTGCAGATACTATTACCAGAAATACTATGGCTACAAAATACAGTAATAAAAGCCAGTTTAAAACACAGACACACACACCAAACAACAACAAAAGAGGAAGCAGTAAAATATCTGGCACCTGTGGTCAGTTTATAACAACTATCCCAAAAGAAAGTGTAGGTGAGGATAGACCTTGCCAGTACAGGTGCCCCCTCCCCGCTGTATCCATGAGGGTCACATTCCCAGGCTTACCATGGATACGTGAAATCCTCAATGATAGCGAACCCTATTGAAATGAATTACTTCTGGTGGAAGCATATTATATAAACACTCTGGAGGACCTAGAAATTGCCTAGAGAGAACGTATTATTTCAGATGTGGATAAATTAAACCACGGATACCAGACCCATGAATACGGGGTTAACTTATACTATACTGTGTTCCAGAGCATTGTGTACTTCCCCTCACTATCCTCTTTCACTCCCTCATTCTTTCTTGCTTTCTAGGATTTGGGGCTGGCAACCCTTTGCCCCCATGTACATATGTATACACACCTTAGCAGGAGAAGATTTACAAGCAATAGCAGAAGATTTACAAGCAATAGCAGAGTCCTTTGTCTTTCCTGAAAGTGTCTTCCTCTTAAGAGGCCTGAGCAAACCACTGCATTTCCATTTCAGACCGAATGGAGCCCTTCGCAGGAGCACTCTCCTTAGAAGAGGTTGGAAACATTACTTGTTTGGACTAGAGCTCCCCAAGCCCCCAGTAAACACGGCCAGGCCAGTGGCCATACTGGCAGGTGGATTCTGGATGTTGTATTGCAAAAGGTAATGGTTTTCAAGCTTTGCTTCTTAGTAGGTAGAAATACACTGCGACATTGTGTTGATGGGTATAAATGTGCACTGCTCATGGAAATCAAAGGCGTTTGTAACAGAAGCATATGGTCCTTGACTGAAAAATATTACAATTCATCAGCAATAACTACTGAAGCTGCTGTCACTATAGTTCTTCTGTTATGATCTTGGTAAACAGTTAATCAGAATAGTGGACTAGAATAGTGAATATCTAGTGCCAGTTTTTGGCTGCTGTGTGGATTTAGAAATCAGATGACCCCTGCCTGACAATTTTTACTTTTTTTTTTTTTTAATATCCAGATAAAACCTACTCTCCCAGGACTAGGTTACTCTCAAGCTGAGTGTGAATACTTCTAATACTTGAGCGTTTTTTTACAGATTTAATTTATTCAACAAACTTAAACCTTTTAAAGGTCGGAAGCATAAATACACTTTTCCCTTCCACTGTTTGCACACTGAAAACCAATCTGGAGACAAAAGGAGAAAAAAGATAAAATTGACCTGTGGTTAATTTAAAAAAAAGAAAAGAAAAACCCTTTCATGCATTTCAAGGTTTCAGTCTTCTGATAAAAGCAGCATCCACTTTTGTTACCAAGGTTAATACAGCCTGCTCTTTTGTGTCATTTTAAGAGGTATTCAGATACTCCTTTGTTTATAAGAAAATAAAGAGAACTCTGATGTATGGGAGGAAAGGCCTATCCAGTCCAGTATTCAGTTTCCAGGGGCCAACAAAATGCTTCAGAAAACATCTAGGGAGCCCTTGAGTTAAACGCCAGTACTATGGGCACAACGTTGCAAGTTCGATCCCAAGAGCTGCAAGGTTCATTCAGCCTTCTATCCTTTCGTAGGCTGAGTATGTGGCTTGTGGGGGCAATTAGCTAACACACATTGGAAACTGCTTAATAAAGTGTAGATGTGGAAAATGCTATTGCCAATACTTTATAAGCCGCTCTGAGAGCCTCTGGCTAAAGAGCAGGCTATAAATACCTAAAATAAAAAAATAAAAACATCTACAGCAGAACAGGGGTGCAAAAATACAGTACCTTCCTGCTCATATAGCCCCAGCAACAGATATTGAGAATGAGCATGCTGTCTCCATTACCAGAACTAATTAACTCTGTATTGTTGGATTCCCAAGCCAAAATATATGAATGCCCTTCAAACGTTACAGAAAAGACACTATTGACTTATGGTATCCTGAAAACCATTCTTTTCTGTATTTGTGGTTTATTTTTGTATTTAAAAAACTATATTCACATGCAAATGTTAAGTATGAGGCAATAGTTAGGTATGAAGCAAAATCAATACCATTCAATACTTTGGATGGTGTCTCTCATATCAGAACGTCAGTTGTAAACATTGAGTCTATGTTCAGGCATACCTGGTTGGGATCCATACCTTTTGACCTGGAAGTATTTCTCTATAATGACAGGTTCTAATTCAAAACAGACCTGGGGGATCAATAAGTGTCACTAGAGTTGGTGTCACCCAGTGTAGTAACTTATGGTGTAGCCCCCATGGGCCTCCTCCTGTACCAGACCATACAGAATCCTTAATACTCATAATCCCAACAATCTACACAATCTGTGTGTGACTTTGAGGATCACCAAAAATCTACATGCAGGAGAGGAACAAGAAGGAAGACTTACCTGGCTGGATATAGTGCCAGGGACACTGTTGATAAAAAATAATAAATTTCTGTTGAAACACTGTACAGAAATTTTATAGAAAGTTATTTTGGTGTTGCCTGCTCTGATTGTGTCACCTGGTGTGATCCACACTCCCCGAAACACCCTAGTGATGCCACTGTGGGGGATATTAATCATTGGTGAGATAAGGAAATATGCATATTCTCAAATTATGTCTGTTCTTCATTAAAATTTTAAGGCATTATAGAATTGAGTCTCAGCACTAAAAATAGGATTTGGATGTAGATTGCAATCATATACACACTTAACCTCTTAATAAACCCCACTAAACCCAATAGGACCTCAGTAGATACTATTAAGTCTTGTTCAGCTTTGACTCAAATCAAAGATTCTCCATTAGCAAAACTTCCATATCCAGTTGGTTGTCCTGACTAGAACAGACCTATTGAATTAATTGCTCAATGGTAAGTCAGTGACTGTATAAATCTCACTTATTCAGTTGGTTCACTCTAGTTGGGTCTAGCAATTGGATTTAGGCCACAATGTTAAACAAGTATTTTGTCCACACTGATGCTTTCATATTCTATGAACAGTACAAAAACAATTTCCACCAGCATTGTTTTCAGATATTCTACATTTTGAATTTCTACTAATATTACAGTAAGCCCCAAGCATCCTAATTGTGGATCTTCATATTTTCACAAGTCATGGACTTCCGGTGGTGACGGTGTCGAGACAGGCTGGATCTATAGGAGCTCCCAAGAGCCAGCTGCTAAACTCAGGAAATACCACCTAATATGAGAGAGCTAGGGTGGTAACTTTTGTCCCTGGTATGAGACAAGCGGAGGAGGCGATGGGAGAACGAAATGTCCAGGTTGGTAGAGTGAAAATCACCATGGTTAACCTGTGAAGGTCTAAAATGCCACAGCCCGCCTGAGTGGAAGCTGCCGTTTGCAGTGTGAGCGATGCCACCACTTTTAAAGACTAGCTTAAAATTATGTTGTAAAAAGCGAATCTCTTTTTGCTACCATTTAAAACACCTTTATGTTCAAGTCTGTATTTCTACAAAGGAGTTTGTGTTAATTCAAGTGAAGCTTAACTCGATTCGGAGGATTCGAAATAAAGGTACGACCTTAAGATTTAAAGGTACCGCGGCACCAAGGAAGCTTAGAAAGAAAGAAAGGAGAGAAAAAGAGAAAAACAAGCAAGGGGGGGAGCGTGTTGCGGGAAAAGAGATGGATGATAAAAGAATACAAATGAAAAATAATTGGAATGAATATATATGAATGACCAATAAGCTTGAAGGTGATAGTCTTAGAGGAGAAAAAAAATACTGAAAGAGAGAACAGCAGAAGGACTTAAGAAGTATCGAGAAGAGAAAGAGGGAAAGACCAAAATAAATATTGGAAGGAGGAAGGCAATATCGGAAGGATTAAATTAATACTGAAAGGAAAGGGAAAGATCAAAGTAAATACAGAAAGGAGAAAGACAATTTCGAAAGAGACAGAGACATAATGTAAAGAAAAGAGAAAGGATTAAAGGAACTATTGAAAGTAACTATCAAAAGGAGGAAGAAAATAATGGAAAGACTAAAACAATCTTGGTAGGGAAGGCTCAAGGCAAATACTGAAAGGATATATAACCATATGTATCTATATATAATCATATAATCAGCGGAAGAAATAAAGCAGAACTCTTGAAGGAAAAGGACAAATGCACTAGGATAATACTGAATAATAAAGGTTAAAGTGACTTTGAAAAGGGAAGAAATGAAATAGAGAAAGAAAGAAAGAATACCGAATTAAATGCTGGGAAGGGAAAGGAAAACAGGGCGCGGGAAGAGGAAGTGGAGAGACGAAGGAATAACCAAGGATAAAAAGAAGCAAGAAGAGGAAGGAGGCAGCAAAGAGAAAGTAACAGAGAGAAAAAGGAGTTGGGCTAATAAAAAATATATAAAGATTATAAGAAAATAGAAGATAGATAATATTCAAAATAAGGAAAACTGATGTGAAAGAGTATATTATGAAAGTGCAAAGTTTAAATTTGTCTGTATAATGAAATTTGAGTAATGTAAATGTTTGAGCATCTCTGTTAGCTAATTAATTTTCAGTTTTTGTCTCAATATTTAATTTCAATGAAATAATGAAATAAGAAATAAGAAATTGACATTTAATGAAATAATTTCATAAAATTTTATGAAAAGCTGAATTAAGAATTAGAAAGAAATAGATTTTGGTAAGGATAATAGAGGGGATTTAAATGAATTTATAAAGAACAGGTAAAATATAAGAGGTATAAGATAAATTAATTGTTGTTCTTGATCAGAGTAATTAAAGGGAGAAATATATACAGATAAAAGGAGGGGATATACATTTATGTACATGTATGTGGGTATGTATAATTATATATGAACTGTTTAAGGGGGTTTGTATAAGGGAGGTAAAATATAAGAGGGAAAATAAGTATTGAAAAGGAACAGGAAAGAGGATACTGATTTTGAAACTGATAGTGGGTAACTACCAAACACAAAGGAGAAATCAAGACTGGTAATAAAAAGTAATCTTACAAGGAAAAGTAGAAAGGAAAAGGACCTATAAAAAAATAAATACAAAATATAAATTGTAGCAACTGGGGATAATTTGAAACTTGATTGTGTTTGGAAAAAAGGGGGACCCAGGGGGAAAGACCTTGAAGAACTGTAGGAAAAAGGTATAGTAAAATAAAAACAACAAACAGAAAAATGCCAACATCCAGGAAAACTTTGGCACAAACAAAGATGCAGACTTGGGAAGCTAGAAGATAATCTATAGAATTAACCACGAAAGTAGGAGAAACAAACTTAATGCTGTTACAAGAATTTAAAAAACTTAGTGCTGAACTGAAATCAGGGATGAAAGATCTTAAGGGAGAAATAAGAGTGGATTTACAAAAACAACTAGAAAAGTTTGGATCTCAGCTAGAATCAGTAACCAAAGATATAAATAAAATTAGTAACGATCTTAAAGAATTACAAGTGAAAACAGAGAATTTGGAAAAAAGAACTCAAATATTAGAAACCAAAGCGGAATTAGACATTAATCGTAAAGTATTGCAAGAAATAAATCAAAGAGCTGAATGTATCAAAATAAGAGGCTTGTTAGAAGTTCAAGATGAAGATATAGCTACACGAATAGTTCCAGCATCAGCTGATTTTATAAACTGGGACCATGAACAACTGGATTTTGAGTTAGATAAATTATTCAGGATAGATTCATGGGTAGCAAAAAAGAATAAATTGCCTTGAGATACAGTTGTATACTTTATCAGAGAAAGGGTGAAGGACATAGTAATTCAACAGGGTATAAAGGAAAATTTGATCATAGAAGGCCAGGAAGAAAAATCTACAAAGATATACCCCCATAAGTTCTGAAAAAAAAGAAAAGAATATGGGTTTTTAACCCAGATTCTGAGGGAAAGAAAAAGAGGATACAAATGGAATAAGACAGAAGGAATTCTGGTAACATATCAGTTTAAAACATACTTAATTAACACAATATCTAAGGCAATTTTTTAAAAACAAGAATACAAGAAGATCAAACAGGTAATAAAGAAACAATAAAAAAAGAAAAAGAAAACAAGACGGAAAAGAATAGTGAAGAAATAGAGAAAGATCAAATTAAAGATCAAAGGAAAAGAGAGGGAGATACAGTGGAGAAAAATAAACCAAAAGAAACATTAACTAAGAAAATAAAGTTAAAGAAAAGTAAAGAAAGGTTGAGACCAGAATTTTAAAAGGGGGGGGGAATTAGGGGAAACAGAACAAGAGGTGTTAAGAGGAGGAGGAGAATAGGAAGAGGAGGAATTTGAATGGGAAAAAGAAGAAGAGGAATTTGAAGAATTGGAAGAGGAAGAAATAGGAGAAACAGAAAGGACAGACGAGGACAATTTATAATAATAAGAAAAGTTCAGAAAACAAGGTTGATTTAATTATGGAAAAAGTAATAAATTGGAATGTGGGGGGACTAAACAGTCCACAAAAAAGACAACTAGTATTTCATTATTTGTTAAAACAAAAGCCGGATGTCGTCTGCTTACAAGAGACACACATTAGAGGTCAAGACAAGAGACTTTTGAAAAATAATGGTTTAGGGAAAGTATATGCAATCAATTATGATAAAAAGAAAAGAGGAGTAGTGATCTATATAAACAAAAGATATGATTCAAATGAGATATTTAATGGTGAGGAGGACACTTCAGAAGTGTGAAAATTAATTTACCAGATAAAAAGATCTTAATGGTTGGGATTTATGGACCTCAGGAAAATAAAGGGAAATGTTTATAAAAAGTTACTACAGGAAATGTTGAAATATGATTATGACAATTTGATTTTTGCAGGAGATTGGAATGGCATTTTGAATACAGATTTAGATAGATCATCAAAAATGAATAAAAAGAAATCCCAGGGAAAATTACCAAAAGAGGTGGTAGAAATGATGGATCAATTATCAATTGTAGACATTTGGAGGTTGAGGCACGCACAGGAGAAGGACTATACATATTATTCAGACCGTTTTAGATCATGGTCTAGAATAGGTATGTTTATGGTGACGAAAACATTAGTGAAAGATATAAGAAAGGTAGTAATAAAACAAAAAATAATATCCGATCACAGTCCAGTGATCTTAGAAATGGGAGTTAGGAAAAAATACTATAATTGAAAACTAAAAGATACATTGTTGAAGAAAGATTCAATAGTAGAAAAGACAAAAATAATACTGAAACAATTTTTGAAGCAAATTTAGATAAGGAAACTACCATTGACATAGTTTGGGATGCTGGGAAGGCGGTTATAAGAGAATATCTTATACAACAAGAATTCGAATATAATAAGAAAAGGAAAAGGAGAGAAAAAGAAATCATGGAGAAGATAAGGGGGAAAGAAAAGAGATTGAAGGAAAGACCTACAGATGAGAAAACTAGGAAAGAAATAGTAATCTTGAAAAAACAATTGGAAATAAATATGATAACTGAGACAGCGAATAAATTGAAATGTGCTCAGAAAAAATATTTTGAGCACTCAAATAGACCAGGCAAATGGCTTGCCTGTAAATTAAGGAAAGAAAGAGAGAAAAAATTGATAACTGAAATAAGATCTAATCAAATAAGATATATAAAACAAAAAGATATACTTAAAGTGTTTCAAGAATATTACTCTAAGTTATATGGTAAATATAAAATGACAAATGAATTTAATATTGAAATGAAAAAATATTTGGACAAAGAAGATGTACCTCAAATATTGGAGGAACAAAAGATGGAACTGAATAAGCAAATCTCAAAGTTAGAAATTAGAGAAGCAATAAGATGAATGAAAACAAGGAAAACACCTGGCCCTGATGTTTTTTCTATCCTATATTCTAAAATCTTTGAAGAAGAATTAATAGAACCACTACATAGATTACTTAATGATATAAATAGTGGAAAATGCCTAGACTCTTGGAAAAAGGCTGATATAGTCTTAATACCAAAGGAGGGCAAAGATCCAGCATCACCAACAAATTATAGACCAATCTCTCTGTTAAACACAGATTACAAAATATTTACAAACACTTTAGCAGAAAGATTGAAGAAAGTTTTAAGAAACTGGGTTTACGAAGACCAAAGTGGATTTCTCCCTGGCAGACAAACAAAAGACAACTTGAGAGTACTTATGGATTTAATAGAATTTTACGATAAACATAATGAAAAAGAACTATTATTGATTTTTGCCGATGTCGAGAAGGCTTTCGATAACCTATGATGGGAATTTATGACAGAGGTCTTAAGAAGAATAAATATAGGAGAGAAATATTACGATTTGGATAAATAAGATATATAATAATCAAGAAGCCCAAGTAATAGTTAATAGAGAAAAAACAAATCCATGTAAGATTGAGAAAGGGACCCGTCAGGGTTGTCCACTGTTGCCGTTGCTATTCATCATGGTAATAGAGATATTAAATAGGAAAATAAGAATGGACTCACAAATAAAGGGGTGGAAATGCCAGGGGCAAGAATATAAATATAAGGCTTTCGCCGATGACTTAGTTTTCATATTAGAAAATCCAAAAGAGAGCATTGAGAAACTTATAGAAACAGTTGGCGAATTTGGAAAATGGGCAGGTTTAAAGATAAGTTAAAAACAGTAATGGTAATGAAGAATATAAAGAAACAGGAGGAACAGACATTAGAGAGAATCACAGGCTTCAAGATAGTAAAGAAAACTAAATACCTATGAATAACAATTTCTAAAAAGAACTCAGAGCTATTTGAAAATAACTATGCAAAAACTTGGAATAAAATAAGAGAGGAACTAAAGAAATGGGAGAAATTAGGTCTATTGTTAATGGGGAGAATAGCATCATTTAAGATGAACATATTACCGAAGATAATATATCTCTTCCTGAATATACCAATTATAATCAGTGATAAGGTATTTAAGTCATGGAAGAAAGATTTAACAAGATTCATTTGGCAAGGTAAAAAACCCAGGATCAAGTACAGTTGCCCCTCCACATTTGCGAACTTAGCATTTGCGGTTTTGAAAATTCGCGGGTTTTGGGAGGGCCCCGTTAAGGCCTTGGGTGGGAGGGGGAGGGCTGGGGAGGCCTTCACGGGGCCCCTGGAGACGCTCCGGAGGCCCCATGAAGGCCTGGGGAGGGAATGGGGAGGGCCGGGGAGGCCTTCAAGGGACCTCCAGAGATGCTCCGGAGGCCCCATGAAGGCTTGGGGAGGGGGTGGGGAGGGTTGGGGAGGCGATCATGGGGCCTCCGGAGACACTCCGGAGGCCCCATGAAGGCCTTGGGAGGGAGGGGGAGGCGGGGGAAAGCGACTATAGGGCCTCTGGATGCCCCGTGGTCGCTTTGGCGGAGGAGCGGGAGGGCAGTTGATATTCACAGATTTTCGCATTCGTAGGGGTCTGGGGAGCCAACCCCCGCGAATGTGAAAGGATGACTGTATAAAATATTAACAGATACAAAAGAAAGGGGAGGACTAGTTTTACCGGACCTACAAATCTATTATCATGCGAGGGCACTATCCTGGATAATGGAATGGATAACATTGGAAAATACAAGATTACTGACTTTAGAAGGTTTCAATGCGAGGTCTGGTTGGCATGCCTATTTATGGCATAATAAAGCAGCAGTTCATGGAGAATTTAGACATCACTACTTAAGAAGAGCATTATTAAGAATTTGGTTGAAGTACAAGAGGAAACTATGTCTTAAAACACCATTGTGGCTCTCTAACCATAAGGCATATTTAAAAAAAGAAGATATATATAAAGGGAAATGGTTAACATATAAAGACTTACTTAAAAGAGAAGGAAATAATGTTGTGATGAAAACTCAAGAAGAGCTATGTTTGGAGAATATAGAGTGCCACTGGTTCCTATACAGACAGTGGAAAAATTTAGAATTGATCAAAAACTGGAGGGAATATAGTGGGATAAAACGGGTTTTGAAAGTGTGATTCAAGGAAGTAGGGAAAAGATCCTACCAAAATATATTGATTATTATTAAAATTAAATCAAGAACATGAAGTTATCAAGCCATATATGATAACATGGGCACGAAATTTTGGGTATGAAATACCCCTAGAGCAATGGGAAAAACTATGGGGGGAAATTTATCTTTCACAAGGAGCTATAACATAAAAGAAAATATTTACAAAATGATGACTAGGTGGTATTTAACACCAGAGAAACTAGCGAAGATATACAAGAACATGTCGGATCAATGCTGGAAGTGCCAGTAGGCTTCTGGTACTTACTACCACATCTGGTGGAAATGTGAAAAGGCAGAAAGATATTGGGGAAAAATTCATAAAGTAATTATGAAATGGTTAGATACTAATTATCCGTATGCTCCGGAGCTCTATCTTTTAAACATGTTTGAAAAGATAGATGTTCAAATTCAAAAATAGTACTGTAAAGTGTTGTCTTATATGATGTCAGCTGTGAGAATAACCTTTGCAAAATATTGGAAAATACAAGAAATACCCTCAGTAGAGGAATGGTTGCTGAAACTTTTCGATATGTATGAGATGGAAAGATCGAAGGTCTTAATAGATGAAAGGAAAACATTAAAAGATATAGAGATATGGGAAATATTAAACCCATTATGGGAGAATAAATGGGGGGAAGATGCCAGTATAAAAGTAGATTATGTTTAATCTCGTCTATCCAAACAATATCAGAATATATAAAGTAAATAAAGGATAAAAGGATAAAAAAGGTAATAAAAAAGAAAGCAGAGAATAAGACAGAGAATAAATAAAAGTAAGAAGGGGGGAAGTAAGTATGAGAAAAGCAAAATGGATAGAAAAGAGATAAGGAAGTAATGTGGTATGAGTGAGAAACAGAGAAGACGAGTTTGTAAGAGAATATGGTGTCTGTATTTCGGTTGGATGCATGTGATTTTGTTTTATTGTATGTTTTGAAATTATTGAATAAAAATATCTATAAAAATATTTTCACAAGTCCTTTGTTCTTGGAGATACAGACTAAAATCGTAAGAAGATGGTGGAGGATGAGCTAAACCAGCACTAGGACAGCTGATGCTATGTTGAATCCAAAGCCCTCGCAGCCTAGGGATGCCTTAGTCTAGTTTTGTGCCAGCACTGTGTCTTTGAGCTGTGAGAGGTTAGGATTTAGCATAATTTGGTTCCTTCCTTGCTCCATCACTTCTCCACCCCATTTTGGGCTCTTTTGTTTATTGATCTCAGAGGGCACAGCAGTTGTGCTGGCAGACCTCGGCTGCTGCCCCCCCACCAGCTGATCAATGAGTACAGCCAGTACAGAGGACGCCTGATACCAGCATAAAGGCACTTTAGCCAGCAGAGGCTTCTGCCTATTCATAACTTCCTACATCCTGCACATCTTTGAATTAGGACTGCACAGATAATCTATTTCCAAGCACCCAGATCAACAGCTCATACAGGAGATGCTTCAGTCCCCAGCACTCTTTGGCAACTCCAGTCTGCTTGGATCCCTTCCTATGAAACTGCCTTATTGCCTAATGGTCCATCTAGGTCCATCATACCAGGGGTGGGGAAAGTACAGCTTGCAGGTCACATGTGGTCCTAGGACCCCAGTTTGTGCCCCCTGAAGCCCTCTAGGAGTCCCAGACCCTCTTCCCAAAAAGTTTTTTTTTTCAGCTGAATTTTCACACACACACACCTTACAACAGCATCCAAACCACTCAAGCAATCACAATTAAATTTCTGAGTAGAATTCGTTTAACTTTCACTCCTCTTTAAGTCAGACATTAGACTGAGTTGCTTCTTAAATAAATTACAAAATAAACTCCCAAAGCAAAGGGACACATCCCCATGTTTATTTGTAAGAGGGGAGATCCTCCTCCCTCCTTGTCATGTGATTTTTAAAGGCTTTGCCACATTTTCAGGTAGGACTAGGTAATCCTAAAAGCCAATCTATACATTCAGAAAAATTACATTTCACAGCCCTCCTTGAACTGTACCACTTCAGAAGGCTGTCAGGTAATTCTATCATTGAATGCCTCCCATGAGCCTCAAAAATTCTTTCTACATAAAGAAATGGGATGTTAAGATGCCTAGAATCTTTACAGCTAACACATGAATCTCCTATATAGAGGTAGCATTCACTTTATGTGATTTTCTCGTCTGCGTTATCTGAAGTGGAGTAGGCTAAGGATAGCTGAGTAGACACTTAGCTATCCTTGGCCTGTATCACTTCAGAGAAAGAAGATGGATCTAAAGTGTTCAAGTTTAAAAACAGTTTGAAAGCGAAAAGATTTCCCCACCCCCTCCACATCACTGGTGGGAAACAAGGTGTGTAAATTTGAGTCTTCTAGCGTTCCTGAGGGTATAACAGAGACTTGTGTGCTTAATATTCTCTTAGTCTGACAGAGTGTTTCTCGATTTTAAGTAAGACCCTTGGAAAGATGCAACTTACTTTCACAGTGGCATGGGACGCAGAATTTATCAGTCAACTTCGCTGGATGTCTCAAGACTGCATTTGTTCATGTTTTGTAGTCTCTCCCTTTCTGCTTACCTAGCAGAATTAGGGACAGACTTTTTTATATTTTCCAAATGAAGCAGTGCTACTTCTGAGGGCCATGATCTTGTAAGAATAAGAAAGGAGCAAGTATCTAGAGTCTCCCTGCATTTGAAGAGATGGAGAGGTCTACAAGTGAGGGACGGGATAGGGCCGCCAACATCTAGCTTATAGGGAGATGATGTGCCTTCTATCACTTCATGCCAGGGCAAAGTTTGTCAGGTGGAACTTCCCTAATTATCATGGAACCATGACAGGAGCAGCTGTCTGCTAAACTTCCTCTAGTCTCACCTCTAAAGATACTTGGCAACCATTGCTGAAGGCACAAACCCAAATTTACACACCTTGTTTCCCACCAATGATGCGGTATACTTTTGAAATAGCTCACCACAGTTGTCTTAATGCTTTGAGAATAGAAGCTTTTTATATCGCTGCCAGAGGTTTTTAACATGCGTGAGGTGATAAAATTCACCTGGCACATGTTAAAATCACAACATTTATCATGTGTTAACCGATACCTTTACAACCAATGCCACACTGGATCTCTCCTGTGTTTACTGCTTTGTGCATTCTTTGAGAGCTCAACACAAGCCTCTCTGTTCACACACTACAAACACAACTCATTATAATTATAGATTTTTCCAGAACCATAAGTTGCACAAACAGCTTTTCACAAACAAGCACATATGCATACTGAAGACCATGTAACATACTAAAAAATAGTGAGTGAAAAACCTGAATATTATATGTCTGTGTCTGTGCCTTCAAGTTGCCTGCCAACTTATGGTGATCCCATGAATTTCATAGTGTTTTCCTAGGCAATTCCACTTAAGGGTGGTTTTGCCAGTTCTTTCCTCTGAAATATAGTCTACAGTACCAGTATTTGCTGGCGGTCTCCCATCTAAGTACTAACCAGGGCTGACCCTACTTAGCTTCCCAGACCAGGTTGACTCTGCCTTCCATCTTTCTGAGGTTCGTAAAATGAGTACCCAACTTGTTGGGAGAAATTAGCTAACACATTGTAAACCACTTATAGAGTGCTTAGCACTATAAAGCAGTATAGAAATGCAGGTGCTATTGCTATTTGGTGCCTTCAGGGCATTTAGGCCTTAATTTACCTGTCACTCGTGCCCCTCCCCCCAACCTTAACAATGCAGGATACAGAAAACATGTTGTTGTGTGCCTTCAAGTCATTTCTGACTTATGGTGACCCTATCACAGGGTTTTCTGGTTTATCTGAGTGGCATAGGGTTAGAACTGAAGTCAGCAACTACTTGGCTACCAAAATATGACAGCATATAACATCAAATTCTGTTGCTCAGTTAACCTACACTGTTCTCACACTTACTCTATGCACATAAGTTCTGTTCCCCCTCTTCCACTGGTACCAGCAACATGTATGTGCTCCGTTCCTTTTTTCTCCAGGGCCGCTCACATTTCCCATCACAGAAATGAACTGGGAATATTCTAGAAGCATACACGGAGCCCTGGTGGCGCAGTGGTTAAATGCCAGTACTGCAAGTCACCACATTGCAAGTTGCAAGTTCGATTCCAGCGGGCTCCAAGGTTCACTCAGCCTTCCATCCTTTCGTAGGTCGGTAAAATGAGTACCCAGCTTGTGGGGGCAATTAGCTAACACACATTGGAAACTGTTTAATGCAGTGTAGATGTGTAAATAGCTATTGCTTAAAACAATTTGTAAGCCACTCTGATAGCCTTGTGGCTGAAGAGCGGGGTATAAATAACTAACTAAATAAAAATAATAAAAAAAATAAGAAGCAATAAAACTGTTTGTTTCCGCTTTACCTGGAAGTGCCCTAAAAAAAAGGAGAGGAGATGGTAGAAGAGAGGAGGGTGCTTCCATGTTGTAGAACCTTCCTTTGGAGAGTGTCAGGATTGGTTTTGAATGTGACCTGTTCCTGCCAATTTTAGCGTTTCCCTGTAACCTTGCTGTGTTATGGACTATGGAAGTCTATCCTCCTTTATGGATCTGAAACATGGGTCACCTATCGCCACCACCTACGACTCCTCGAGCGCTTTCATCAGCGCTGTCTACGCACAATCCTAAATATACACTGGACTGACTATGTGACGAATGTTGCTGTCCTTGAGCAAGCAGGGATCACCAGCACTGAGGCCATGATATTGAGAACGCAGCTGCGCTGGGCAGGGCACGTTTCTAGGATGGAGGACCATCGCCTCCCAAAAATACTACTCTACGGTGAACTCGCCACGGGTCAGCGTAAGAGGGGCACTCCAAAAAAGCGATACGAAGATTCCCTGAAACAACATCTCAGGCTTGGCCAAATTGATCACCAACAGTGGTCCGCCCTGGCCTCACATCGGGAGGCATGGAGACGCACTATCCACAATGCTGCAGCCTTATTTGAGAACTCACGACGAACAAGTCTTGAAGAGAAACGACAACGCAGAAAGAATCACAACCCAAAAACATCACCCAAGGAGACCTTCTGCTGTGCTTTCTGCAACCGGACTTGTTTATCTCGGATTGGCCTTTTTAGTCATCAGCGCACTTGCAGAAAGCGCAGGATGAGTCCTTCCTGAATCTTCGTTTGCGAAGAAAAGCCAGAGAGAGAGAGGGCTGTGTTATGTGACTATGGAAGGGGAGTATAACAGTTGGTAGTGGGAATGAAGAGATAAACCCACAGATGGACGATCAGCTTGGGAAAAATGGGATGGACGTTACCTGAGAAGAGGGGGTCAGGGAATGATGGGTAGCTAATAGTATTGAAGCCCGCCAGATTTCATAGATTGGATTATGCTTTTAGAATACTGTCTGCTTTTTAAATTTCAATTCTGAGCAACAACCTTGTAGAATATGCTTTCTGGATTACTGTGCCAATGAAATTTCTGTTTAACTCTGAAATTACTGGTCACTGTGTCTGGGAATGCAAGTACATGACAGAGAGTTTGGCTGGCCCGCTCCCTGATGTCTTTCCACCAGCAGGCAAAGAACTTTTTATTTAGGCAGGCTTTTGGTTTTCAACTTGTTGCTACAGATGGAACTTTTAATGGGGTGTGTTGTGTCTGTTTTATTATGCTTTAAATGAAAAATTTAAAAAGTTTTAACTTGTCTTCTTAAACAGAATTTAAGCTTAATTTTTTAAAAAACTTTTGTATTAATGTGTTTTTAGTTGTATTACAGATGGAACAAACATAATTTTTGCATGCCAGCATAATGATATAAAATATTTTACATTTTTAAAATGTTCTTCTCACCCTCTCCAATTCAAATGCAACAGAGTGAGCATACAGTCCAATATTCAACCACAAGATTATTCACTGGAATTCTTCCTTCACTTGCGCTCTTCCTGCATAAGATTACAATTATATGGAAAGGAGCTATGGGAATGCAACTTTCACCACTGCTTTACACCAGCTTTCAATGGTGGCCTTCTTACTCCCAGTGTTCACCATAGTTCTTATTCATGTTTGGTTTTAGTACAATTATTGTCATTGAGGGTAGTGGGAACCTGTTGTCTCTCCAGACTACTCACAAGAAATTATCATTGTAGCTTGTACGTATACCTCTGGAAGAATCTGCTGATATTCATGGGACAGAATAAACTGAAAATGCAGTAACAGCCTCAAACTGCTACATGTGCAGTGAAATGTCACAGATGCTTATTCAGAAATAAATCCTGCTGATTTCAATGAGATTTACTCCCTAGTGAATATACACAAAATTGAAGCCTTATTCTCACTAGTCACATCTAAGAACTTCCAGGATCAGAAACAAAGATTGCCAGCAACCGAGTGTGGAATTTAAAGTACTATTATAGATGAACTAAGCTTCTGTTGAATATATGAAACTCTTGGCAGAGTTTCACAAACAACGAATTCAAATGTTGATACAGATTCTACCAGGTAGTTTATGCAATTCCAAGTATTGCCTGGCTATTAAATCCATTTCCTTCCAGACAAACAAAGCAAGCAAGAAATCCAACAAGGAAACTAGAAGATTATACAAGAGAAGGAAAAAGATAAGATCACCACCTGCCCACATCTTTGTGATAAGCAGAATGTAAGAATGACAGTGCTAACAGTCACTCTCAAAGCAAAACCCAAATGAGTATGTGTCTGACTGTGCTCTTGCTATCTCACATTCAACATCTGAAGACTGTCACACAAGTGTATGATATTCAAATCAAATTTAGTACTTCGTGGGGGTGTACATGTCAACTCATCTGTCTTTAAGAAGTCATCAGAAGGGGCTCAGCATGCCGGGCGTCTCATTTCAAACTGCATGTGCTCTGTACAGGGGTGACGATGAATGTGTGATCTAAGAATCACACATTCAAATAAACATTGTTGGGGGAAAATGACAGGGTGGCGCTGAAAGGCTTATAAGCGGCTGCAGGAAGCCCCAGTTGGACAAAAGCGAGGACAGGCCTTGATGTGCCAACTGTTATTTCCTCCCCACTTGTGTGTGACCAAGTGAACACACATAAAGGGGACACACATTTTAAGGAATTAAGATGCATAATTTCTATTATTTGAAACCCCAGCACAGCCCAGGTTTTGGAGTTCTTCAGCCTGAAAGGTCTGCATGGCTGGCTTCCCACAGGGAAGGGAAGGCCAACTTTCCCCTGGGCCTTTGGTACATGCTAATGTGTCCAACTGAGAATATAAGAAGCTACAATTCCCACACGGCCTCTTTCCCAAATCTGATAAAGCTGATTTAACTCACTTGGGGGTGTTGCTCACTGTGTACTACTTGTCACAAGAAAAAGGCAGTATTAAAAACAGGATAAACCCAGGCACATTTACATACCCCCCAACTATCCTGATTTGGCAGGGACAGTCCCAATTAATTGTCTGTTGGACCACTTTTTAAGGTGCTTATTAAAATGTCTCAGGGGTTGTCTAAATGGTAAAAAACACCCTGCATGGAATTTGCTGGGAATCCTACCTGTCTAAATGGGTTCCTGCACCAATCCACACCATTCGGAAGGAGGGGGCCCAAAATGACAAAAACAACGTACTTTTGCTTTTCCATAGTTTAAAAAAAAACTGTGAGGGGGGTGATTGTTAGGACAATCAAATGACAAGCATTTCGAAGGGAAGCACAAAGCTGAATGGCCAGATGACGGGGGGGGGGGCTTGCTAGCAGGACAAGTGCCCACTGCCACCATGATGGATTTTTGCCCTAGTGATTCCTCACTATGGCGATAAAACAGGGTGGTTATTTTTGTTTTGCTTTCCTGTAAAATCGGAAAATCACTATATCGCCCTAGCACACCTTGGGCGACTTTAAAAAATAACATGGCGGCGGCAAAAAACTAACACAAGTTAATCACTCATGGCCGCCATCTGGAATAAGAGGCTTATAGGGCTTCTGAGGCCAAAAACACCATTAAGGCATGTTGATGCTGCTGCCCCTGGTATAGATGGGCCCTCAGTTCTCTCTCTCTTCTCTCACATTCTCCCTTTGTCTCCAGCATTCTTCAGTTACTGCAAGTTGAATTCAAACTGCAAAGGTAGCTTGCACACAAATAACTCAGCAGGAAGCAGAGAAGCATCATGCCCTTCCCAGGAGGCTTGGGAAAAAACAAACAGCTGCAGCTTCTCCTAACTTGTGTTCTTCCTCATTAATATTGTTTGCCATCTTGATCTCAGTCTGATGTTGCTTGGCCGCACACTTCCTGGTTTTCATCAGATAAATATTGGAGGGTACGCATATAGCCTTGCTAAATACCCTAAAGGCACCAGATCCTGTCTCATCTTGGAAGTTAAGCAAGGTTGGCCCTGCTTAGTACCTTGGATGGGAGACCGCCAAAGAGGACCAGGTGTTGTAGGCTATATTTAGAAGAAGAAACCAGCAAAACCACCTCTTGAGTATTCCTTGCCTAGGAAAACCCTATGAAATTAATTGGGTGGCCATAAGTGACAGGTGACTTGAAGGCACATACACACACATTTATAAAGCACCATATTTGTTTAACAAAAGGCCTCCATTAAATCCCTAATCTCAATGGCTCAATGGGATTTACACAAACAACTCACCATTCAACAATTGATTCAGCAGTTTTGTTCTAGTTGGGATTATCCCTCAGATTCCATAATTTGATTTCCTCAAATTCTGACAGATTTTTTTTTGGGGGGGGTAATACTGTATGGTATTGCTTAAAATCTAACACCTTTTGTAGCAATCAGACAGAGCACCATGTCTCAGTCTTTTTACTCCCCCCCCCAGCCCTGAAATAATGTTCAGGTCTCACGGAACCCTTTCATAAAAATTCTAGCTACAACTTGTTTTCCCCAGTTACGGTTTCATGTGGAACTCCTAGCCAACTCTCCTAGAATCCTAGGGTGCCAGGGAGCTCTGTTTAAGAAACTCTAGGGCATCCACACTAGAGAAATAATCCAGGTTGAAGCTGGATTATTTGATGGCTCCTTCCTATGGAATCCTGGAATTTGTAGTTTGGTGAGATACCAGCACTCTGTAAGAGAAGGCTAAAGACCTTGTAAAACTACAAATCCTAGGATTCCATAGGAAGGAGCCATGCAAATATTCTAGTTTCAAACTGCATTATTTGTGTCTTGTAGATTCCCCCATAATAGTGCCATACTATACACAATTACTTGGGTGTAAGCCCTATTTACCACTGTTAAGATTCAGGCCCGACTGAAACACACACACACACACAAACTTTGGCATATTTACTTACAAGTAAGACACGATTTAAACAAAATAGTATCAGAGGCACAAGCAAAAAGGCAGCTGTACCCCCCGTTTATCCTTGAAACCAGTTAATCCAATGAACAAGGAGCCCACCTGACCCCGCACCTCTCTGGGCCCCGATCCCGGGACCGTGAAGGCTGATTCTGTAGGCGAGAACATCACACCACGGGGAGGGGGCGGCAAATTTTTCTTACACAGACCGTACTTGGTGCAAACGTTGTAAAACAGTTGCTTTAAGTTTGCAACTGTGCGGTACAATCTGGCTTCTTTGCTCCAAAGTAAATCCGTGCGATTTACTGGGAAGACCGTGGCTATTTTACAGAACTGAACTTTTTATGGATCAGGCACTTCACATTTTTTAAAAATCGGGTTTTGCCCAGTAGTAGCCAGTTTTTTAGTCGGGGGAGAGGGGGTTGTGAGACTCTCGCCCTAACAAGACCTCTCCTTTCCCTCCAAGCGATTAGCTAAACCATGGGATTTCGAGCACTCCAGGGCAGGAGGCTATCTATCCGGGTTTCCCAGGGGGAGCTTGTGTGAACTCGTCCACACGGGACAACCTCGTCGTCTCAAGAATCGAGGGCCGAGCTGAGCCAGTCCACGTGCTTGGAAAGACAACAACAAAAATGTGAGAAGCGAGGACACAACCTGGGGAAACGGTCCAGATCCGGGTGCGTTGCCAGAAAACGTTGGAGACGCGGAACCGGGAGCTTTGCACTTTTATTTAAAACATTGTAAAGTACTTTCCCCCTTTCCCACAAAAAAACCCCGGCCTGAAACAGATAATCGCCTTTCCCCTACGGCTCGCAGGGTAGGAGGTGTGTGTTTGTGGTGTGTGTGTGTCTGGGGTGGCACTTTCTTTCCCATTCCCATTGTTGGCGCCTTCCTTTCTATTGCGTAAAAACCTTGCGCTCTTGCTCTTAAGTCCTGCCAACTTGGAGCGGCGAAAGTCGAGAACGGGAGGAGAAAGAAGGGGGGAAAAGGGGGTGGAAACGCAAGAGAGACGCTCCTCCTTCCTCTTCTTGCCCCCCCTCTTTCCTCCCTCCATCTCTCCCCCCGTTTTTTTTTCGCCCCCTCTCTCCCTCTTTCTTTCTTGCTGCGTCTGTTTGTACTTTAGCTGATCCACTAATCCCCTGAGAAAGCCTATTTGCAGTGAAGAGTATCTGTAGGGGGCGAGGCTGGTCCATGTGGGTTTGTGTCATTGGTTTGCAAAAGAGAGACCCCGCCTATTGCCCAAAAAGAAAAAAAGAAAGAGAGAGAGACCCTACCTCTCTTAGCTACTCAGCACAACGGAGGAGGAGGAGGAGGAAGAAGAAGAAGCCGAGGCTGTGGGGGGGGGAAATACCCCCCCTATTATTATTTTTTTTACTGGAGAAGTACCTGCCAAAGACTTCTTTAAAGCGAATGGGAGGAGGAAAAAAGGGGGGGGAATCCAAGTTGTAATTAGACCCCCCTCCTCCTCTTCCTCACCACTATAGCCATCCTCACTTGGAAGCGTGAGGGAGAAAAGCCTGGCGGAAGGAGGAGACACAGAGAGAGAGGATTAAGTTTTTGTGAGGCGTGCGTGGTGACATTTTAAGGTGGATCTTTCCGGCAACAAGAAGAGCTTGAAAAGAGAAAGAAGGAAAAAAAAGAGAGAGAGGGAGAGCCAACGGAGGCGATCGATAAGCGGGGAGGCGGAGGGGGGGGGGTCGGGAAGATGGAGCTCTGAGGGAACCCAGGCGACGGCTTTAGCCAAAGTGTGTGTGTGTGGAGGCGCCGCCGTTGCTTGTGCTGCTGCTGCTCCCCGTGGACATTAAGAGCCGCTGACGACGAGGTAAGAGGGGGGGAGAGAGGGCGGGGAAGGGGAACCGAGGCTTTTTCCCAAGCTGGCTTGGTCGGCGGGGCTCTTTCCGCCGCCCCCCATCTCTCTCCTCACCACCACCGCCTCCTTCCCTCCCTGCCGTGTGTAAAATGTTTGTGCCCGCGCTGGGCTCCATGTGTTTTCGCCTCACTGCGCCATCCAGAGAAGGCAGGAAAGGCGGAGGAGGACAAGGCGAAGCTGGGAATGTGAGGACATCTTTGGTCATACCTCAAAAACACACACACACCAAGACCCCTCCTTTCCTCCGGCCGGCTTTAAGCCGTCTGTGGAGAAATCCTCTCAGCCAACTCCTGCCTTCAAATGATGAATTTCGCCCCCCCTTTTTTTCTGAACCTCCCCCCCAGCTCCTCGGCTACCGCGCTCTCATCGCGTGGAAAAGGTGTGCGGATGTGTCGGTCCAGGGTCGGGCGTAAAAGCGCGCGCGGTTGGCTTGTGTGGTGGGCGCATCTTCCTCCCCTTTTCGAGCTTTGGGCACATTTTGGGAGACATTTACGCACACACACACACACATACATACATAGAATATATATTGGGCGTATTTAAGGATTGCACAGGTTTTGCACGAGGTGGAACAAGATGGGAACAAGTGGATCTTTTCCGCCGGGTGGGGGGAGGAAGAGAATAAGCGCTTAATTTTTTAATTTTTTGTATTTGTGTGTGTGTTGGAGGTCGCCTGGTGGAAGCGGTGGGGGGGGGGAGAAGAAAAGCATTGGGAGGCAGGCGAGCGATTGAGCGCAGGGGGAAAGAAAATGACAATAAGTTGTTGCCCTCCCCTTGGAGCCTTTATTTAAAAAAAAAAGATTTTTTCCCCCCTCTCCGCCAGTACCCTCGCCCCCACCCTGCCCGCTTTAGGGAGAGAGTAAGTGAGAGACGTTAAACGAGGTGAAGTGGAAATCTTTTGTTTTGCTGGGCTCGGCATTGTTTACTTAGGACTGAGTGTGATGGACAACATCTGCCAGCAGATTAGCTGGGTAACCCGCGGTTCGCGGCGCTGCCAAAGTCTCGGCCAAGACAAGGGAGGGGAGAGGAAAAGGAAAACGGGGGGGGGTCGAGTCTAGGGAAGGGGGGGTGGCGAAGGAGGAGGCGAGGAAAGAGAGGAGAGAGGGACGTTTCACACACACACACACACACACACGGCTCAAGCCCGGGGACTTCCTCCTCCTCTTCTTCCAAAAGGCTGCAGACAATCTACTTCTTTGCCTGCTGTACTTCTCGCCCCCCTCCTTGTCGCTGCTGCTGCACTTGAATGCAATCTGGAGAAAGTTTTCCTCCCGCTGGAAGTCGCGATAAGGCGAAACGATTTGCAAAAAAAAAAAGAGAGGGTGGGTGTGAGCCGTCTGGGCCTCCGTTTTTTTCTCTCCTCTTTCTCACTCTTCGGTTTTCTCCCTCCTGTTTGGAGAGGGAGAGGTAGTGGTGGTGGTGGTGGGGAAATACTTTTGCTGGGGAAGACGGGCGTGGAAGACTATGGGTTGATTTTCGAGCCGAAGCCAAAGAGCTCTGCACCAAAGCTCCAGAAAGCAAACAGTTACACACGCATACATACAAAAGGTGGTGGTGATGGTGGAAGTGAGCAACGGTTAGGGAAATCTGGAGGGGTGGTGGTGTCTCCGAGGCACTTGGGGGATCCAGGAATGGAGGGAAACGGGGGGGGGGTATGAATGGCCATAAAACAATTCCCTTCCCCATCTCTGTGTTTGCTGGACTCGGAGCAGGGATTCTCAAAGCCTTGCCTTTGGGAGCGTTTTGCTCAGTTTCATTGTGACGTTTACAAAGTGGGCTTTGCAGTTGTTTTGTTTTACGCTCCTGCATGCGGCGTCTTTTTGCAGCCCCAAAGCTACATAACCTCATGGCCTCGCCCGCGATTTTTCCTTTTCTTTTTTGGTGCCTCTTTCCCTTAAAACAATTAATAATAATAATGCTAATAATGATGATGATAAGAATAAGAGGGATACTAAAATCTCCCTTTCTGAGCTGGCCAGTTAAGATGTTTGCGTCATATATTGTTCATCGCAGCTTCTGTGCTGGGGATCTAGGGAGTGGGGAAGCAGATTGGGGTTGTTCGGGCACTTTATACTTGTAAGGATCTTATCCTTTCCTCTGCCAACCTCTCCCCCGCACCCCCCTTGTGGAACACAGCAGTTACAAATAGCCTTCGGCACCTTTTGAAATGGAAAATTGAAGTGCTGTGTTTCAAGAATGAAATGGCCGAGCGTTTTGGAAAGGTGTTGCCTTCTGCTCAGATAAACAGAGAAACATCAATGAGTAATCGGCTCCTTAGCAACTCCTTTGGACACAGGGATTTCTCTCTGTTTCATGCAGATGTTATTCCTCAGGCAAGGCGTTTTGGGTGACAAACAACACAGTTTACATCTGACCCCATAACCTGTAACTCTCTGAAGTTTTCCAGTTTTCTTGACCAGCTCTTTTGTATGACATATTCTTATCCACCCTCCCTTAGAACAGATGCAGCATGCAGTTGCACCAAGATGCTTTTTATGGTGTATGCCTAAATCAAATCAATATATACTTTTTCAAAGGAGCTCTCTCTTGCATAGTTCTTGTGGAATGAGATATAGGAGCACTTCTGTTGTTTATGAGGGTTGTTAACTTTGACATCTTAAAAACTCATTTTAAGTCTTTTAAATCTTCTCAAAGATTGTCAGTATGATTGTAATGATTAAAACTTACTGCTCTTTAATTCAGCCAGAAGAATGTTGTTGGTGGTGTTTTTGACAGAAGCTTAGACTGATAGGTGGCATTTGCTTTGCTTTCAGGGAAACTTGAATTTGGGTTATGTGCATAGTTAAATATTTCGATTGATCATCTTCCCCTGTGATTTATGTTACAGGAGGCAGGAGAATGACAACTCAAGCGGTTTTTAAAACAGTAGTAACTAGTTCAAAAAAATCAGCCTACAGTGATTCTTTAAAATTAATTGCAATCAATACATATTCATTAAACTGTTAAAAATGCTGTAGCTGTGAATTCTTGATCAAGTGTAACATGGGCAAAACAAAACTACAGTTAACTTCTGTATGTAAATAGAATGATGTCACTTACAGTTTGTTATTTTTTTAACTGTTGAGAAAGAAGTTAGAGATATCTAAAATGTATATATTAACTTTCTATTTTATCCTTGTTTGTTGGAGGCTGGAAAGGAAGATTAATTGGTATTAGTGGGGTATATGAATATTTGGGGATACAGTTGTAGCACAATACCATATAGAACCAATGGAAGTTTCATTGACATCAGTGCTATGCGAATTTTAACCAAATGGAACCAAGTTGCTGTGGATTTCATTAGATCTTGATTGCATTTGTGATGTTTTTGTATCAGTAAACAAAGTTGTTTGGAGGGGAAGATCTATTTAAAAAAATGTATTGGAAGTTACTGAAGAAAACTATTCCTGTTGCTGTTGTGTGCCTTCAAGTCATTTCTGACTCTTGGCAACCTTAAAGTGAACCTGTCATGGGGTTTTCTTGGCAAGATTTGTCCAGAGGGGTTTGCCTTTGTCTTTGTCTGAGGCTGAGAGAGTATAACTTCCCCAAGGCCACCCAGGGGGTTTCTATGGCTGAGTGGAGATTTGAACTCTGGTCTCCAGCGCCATAGTCCAGTGCTCAAACTACTATACCAAAACTATTCTAGCCCCCTGCAGAACTGCATAGTAACTAAGTGCATAAAATACTGTACTATGCAGAACTTCAGAGTTGACAATAGCCCAGCCATTCCAGGTATGCAAAGATTTGTAAAAGTTCTGTTTTTGTAAATTTACCTATGTAGTTTTAGTTTCTTGCAATTCTACAGACAAAACAAGTGGTGAAGCTGGCCAGAATGAATGCAAAGACATTGTTCGCTGACTTGAATTCATTGCAGTCTGTCAAACTTTTGTTTTGTGTTTAAATTTAAGAGACCTGCAGAAGTTGTCAACATTCTCTTATTAATGGGAAAGTATAAAACAGTATGTTTCTCACAATCTTCAAAGGTAGAAGTGTGTAGAATTTAACATACGTTAGCTTCTGGACTGTGGAAATAGTAATCAACCCAAGCAGGCATATTTATAGGAGCTGAAGGTGAAAATTAGTTAGCTGCTTTTGTCGCCATTTTTACCAAAGACTTGAATAATTAAGATCATGAAGGAGATGGCACCCATAAGACATAGTGAAAAATTGTGGACATCATGATGTATGATGATGAGGCTTCATTGAAGGAACTATACAGCGAATGCAGTTGTTTAAAATTGCTTTTAAAACAATGGAAGCACTTCAGTATAGGGACAACCTGTTAAAATCTCTTAGTTTGAGGTTTTGGCTGTTTTTCAGTTTCACTTGTGATTGAAATTGTTCATTTAGTAAAGTCTTGGTACAATTCAATTCAATTCATGTGACACTATGATGTCAGTATTTACATTATAATATTGCTTTGCTAAGATTTTCCTCCTATATCATTTCTTGATTTTTTTGGAAGCAAGGATGTGAATATATTTAGGCTTCTGAAGTTTAAATAACAGTCTGATGCTATGCATGTGTACCTCAGAATAAATCCTACTGTGTCCAATAGGGTTTATTGCAATAGACGTGTTTACATTTGCAGCTTAGAGAAATCAAAACAGAACAGATTATTTTTCTTTTAATATTAAAAAATATCTGTTGTTATGTTTACTCTATATAGTCCTCCTTCATGCTGGCAGACTGCCCTTTCTGGTTTCTTAGATTCGGCTATTTTGGAGAACTGTGGTGCTAAGGGTTTCCTTCATTCAACTCTGCTTCATGCAGGCCTAGTAATGGTAAGGTTGATGATTTTAATTGTTATTCAGTGTTAATTACTGTGTGGATATTCAGAAGAAAGTGTAGGGTTGTCTTGTTAGTTGTTACAAGCCACCTTGAAATCTTTTAGGGTTATATGGTGGAATATTAATCTACATATCTTTTTGAATAAACAAATCCAGTTGACCTGTGAGGGAATTCTATTTTTAATAAGCATCTGTGCTGAGGCTTACCCAAAGGTTAGAAAGAAAAGTTTTCAGGAGTAACTTGGCTGCTGTAGATGCTGCGTTTGATAGCACAGAGTTACCCATCCCCCTTGGCCAGGCTCTGTGTCCCTGCTGCCTGAGACTGCTGCCTTGAAGCAGAAAGCCTCAGTCCTGCCTGTTGCTGCTTAGCCCTTGATTTTACAGAAGCATGGACTAAGTCAGAATATGTAATAATATTCAAAAGGGTGAAGGTAATTCGGATACTGATCAGAAAATCTTTTTTTGTTTGTTTGGGACCACTGAATTGATTGGCACATTATTCTCTACCTTGCCTCCCTGGCTATGTTCTAATCATAGGCCAGTTCTGATCTGTCCTGGTTTGTTTCTTAATGCCTTTAGTTGCGTTTTAGCCCTAGCAGTGGTACCTTCTTCCTCTCCTTATGTTGTTATTCAGAAGAGTAATCAGTGTTGTGAGGAGTCAGAATGCTACATGCATAGTCTGTTCTACATAGCAGAACTGAGAGCTTGGAAACGTTACTCCTTAAAAAACACTTTGGACACTGGCTATGGTGGATAGAGGATTCTGGGAGCTGCACTCCTGAAAAGTAATTTTTCCCAGCGGTGGCAGGACCGTATGTCCATTAGCACTCCCTGCCCACTTTCTTTCCAGTCAGTACTATAATCCTAATCCTAGTGTACCACAAACGGAAAACCCAAGCATGCTGCCATGATTTGTAGTATGTCCTTCAAGTTAGCTTGGTTTTCCTTTTTTTATTAAAAAAAAAATCACAATCCCTAAAATAAGGATGACTGTGTCAGTTTGTTAAGAAAGAAGTTCACGTGCAGTGACTCAGTAGGTATTTCAGATTTTTTGCAGTTGTTTTAACTTTAAAATAAGAATGCTGGTTACATTTTTATTTCAGATTAAAAACCAAATCTCCCTTAAAAGGAAGAGAATTAACATTTTTCTGATGGTGTTTGGTGAGACTTAGTATGTTTAGGGTTCAAATTTGAGGGAAAACTGTCTAGAATTGCACTATTACAGTTTATTCACTCTTTATGATGTTCCATGTGGGCAATACATAAAATGTGAAGGGGATATGCGTTGGATTCATGCAGCATTTTTTTACACACATACGGTTTCATATGGCTGTGCGTGCTCTTTGGTATTTTGCTCTTTGCATGTTTCCCATAGGGGACAATGGTGCAAATTTGGTAAACACATCTGCTACTATCAGTGGGATTGGTCCTCAAGTGTGTCACTCTGTGGTGCAAATTGACTGCCATTAATTCTTTTATCCCATTTATTTTTTAAAGGATGGCTTCATAGCTTAGCAGTGTAGGACAAGTCTTTGAAAACCAGGTTTCTTTATGGTGTCCTTCTATTTAGATTCAGTTTAACAAGATAACTCTTGCTGGGTGACTTTTTGTGAAGTTCCAGTTCCAGAATGTCAGTTAATACCAAATCACTCTGCCACGAATCACTTTTGAAACAACGTTGTACCCTTTGCCCTTGTGTGTTTCCTAAATGGGGAAAAAAATTAAGAGGAGTTTGCAGTAATAGCGGAATGGTGCTACTAGCATTCATTTTTAACATTGTCATTTTTAGTAGAGAGGATCTGTCAACATAATATATGTGAGCAAGTCTTGGGTTCCAGTACTAATAATCTTCTCATTGTTAAAAAGCATCAGCCTAAATGTGCTGTGTCCTAGATGAAGGCTACAGATAGCCATCTCTTCAAGCTGAGATTGGTGAAAACAAATCTTCTGTCAGGCTAGGTGCTGCACAGATAATACTTCTGTAGTTCTTGTTCTGAGACCATCTTCATTACATTTAAAAAATCGTGGATTCCAAATGCGAAGTGATGACTGATACCCAAAAAACAAGATAATGCTGTCACCAAATGTCCATTAAGCAATCTTGCCATCACTAGTGTAGAGAGAAATGACTTTGTAGCCTGATCCTCAAGGTACTTGCCAGCCTCCAATGTAGCTATAGTTTAGTTACAACAAAGGCCATAGTGACATGAAAAAGTAGTGAAAATGCTATGTAGGATACGCCTAGAAAAGGTTGCTGTGATTAAAATATATGATTTGTTAATAGAATGATACTCTGTGTTTTCTGTCTGTAGATACTGGGAATGGGCAGCCTATTTGTTGTTGTTTTTTCTCACCAAGATGACTATGAATTATGGTGACTACTGTAGGTTACATTTCAGAGTAAGGAACTGGCAAAAACCATCTCTGAGTATTCCTTGCCTGAGAAAACCCTATGAAATTCATGGGGGTCACCATAAGTCAACAGGTAGCTGGAATGTACATAAACACATGAATGTGAGACCTCCAGGATCTCTGGTCATCAACTGCCCTGCTCTGGGCTTTGTCTTCCTTAATTGAATCAGTCCACCTATCATGCAGTCTATCTCTTTGGTTCTTGAACTCCAACTCTCATAGTCATGGTGGTAGGATTTGAAATCCAACCACAGTAGAAATAGGTTGCATTGAGAGTTGCAAGTTTCCTTGAGGGGGGGGGGATGGGAGAGGGAAGAAATCAAGGCTCTGATTAGTTCACTTTTTTCCTTGTTATCACCACTCATACCTGTGTCAGTCATTTCTGGTCCGAAAGGGAAAGGCAAAAACAAAAGAGTCTTTTGTAAAGTTTCCACTGTTTTCTCTCCAGAGTCCGTTCTTATTTGCCACTGATAAATGTCTACAGCTTCAGCTTTGCTTTCTAACTGAGCAGTTGTTAACCTTCCTTGTCACCCCGCCTTTTAATTTTTACATAAGCAGTAGTGCTGTGGCTCAAGCCAGTATAGGAGTCCAACTGCTGACCCCAAACCTCTTTCTCCTTAATTCCAGTAATTTATGAGCTCACTGTAATTGTTTGTGGTGAGGAAAGTGATCATGTGTGTTTGGTAAAGATTCCTGTGGAGACACAGAACTCCAGGGGAGGCAGATGTGTTAGTGGAACCAACAAGAATTTCCTTTATCTAATCTAAGACTTTATACTTGTTTTTGGTTTTTTTTTTAAACACAGGCCATTAAAAAACCTACACCTGTTGCTTGGTATTTTGTAATGCATGTTTAAATAGCTGTTGGGGCATCTTTTGTTTTGGAAATGCACAATGGCCTTAGTTGCTGCACAATCAATTGCTGTTTATTTGCAGCAGTGTGTGCCAATTATTATTTAAGTAGCCCCCTGAAGCACAGTGTGATAAGGGAAGGAGGAGAGTGGAGAACAACTCTTTATGAGGAGTTGTTCTCTAATGAGGCTTGTAGAAATGGGCACTGATTCACTGGTACTAAATAAGCCCCAATATTAAAAAAGGATGTCAGAATCTGTTTTGCTATACTTTTCTGTTAAATGTCTCTGGAAAAGAAAAAAGAGCTATCTTATTTTGTCCATGGTAAATTCATTACCTCCTGCTCCTTCCACACCATTTTTTCCTGCTAAGAAAATCCTCCTATATTCAGATTCATAGCAGACTCCCAAGAATCCTTCTTGCATTTCCTCTACCAAGGATGCAAAACTAAGGCCTATCACTCCCTTGCCCCTACTTCACTTTTTGCTGAAATGTTACGGTATCTCCTTCTTCAGTCAAAAAAATACTGGAAGTGATACCTCTACCTTCTTTCTTACCTTACACCTTTTTCAAATCTTTCCTCTATTTCCCTGTCTTAACTGCCTTGTTGTCCTCATCTAACCCCTTCACATGCTCTTTGACCCTGTTGTCTTCCAGAGTCCAGGAGTCATGTGTGCTGGAGGAAAGGTGGCATATAAAACAAATAAATGAAGCATCAGTTACAGAGAGTGCATAAATAGGTGCTTCTGAGACAGGTTGGGAACTGAGTTGTTTTCCTATCTTTAAGGTGAGGATTGCAACTTGTATGCATGTGTACTTTTTGCAGTCGATGCAGCATGCATGTATATTATGCTTGGATACCCACCCCCCAAGGACAAGCAGAGTCTGAGAAGTTATTCTAAAATGTGTTCTTCATGCATCTGCCTTTCCTGACGATTCTAAATCACTGGGTTGTGTGGAATATTTGAATGTGACGTACCCAGCTAGAGGAAGTCTTATGTATGACTGGGGAAAGGTAATTTCTTCAGATTTAGTCTTATTGCTGTAGAAAATTATCTTGTGTAACCCATAACGCAGATAGGATTTATTTATTTATTTATATCTAATTTATATGCTGCCTTTCTCCCAAAGTGGGACCCAAGGATTCACTCAGTCAATGCATCAGACTTGTTAAGATTATTGTACCAGTTTGTGTCTTGTCTTTTCTTCAGTGATTTCTGGTTAGTCTTGAAACAGCTTTCTGAGGTTAGGCAGAGAGGGCAGAACTGTTCAGTACCTTGGCAAACATGTGCTCACAAAACCACCTTTGCTGAGGAAACATGGAGATGGCTATAAAGTCACTTATTTAGAGTGTATGGATAGGAAGGGTGTTTAATCTCCCTTGTACCTACAGATTCTAAGATCTTTCCCCCAGGTTCTTTCCTTTGCCAGGCATATGTCTGGATTTGAAGTCTAACTTGGTGAAAATGACAGCCATAAAGATTCAGGAACTGAATCTACAAGCCCTGTAAAAGGAGAAACTTCTGAAGTTTTTGATGAAAGGCCCAATTTTAAATGCTCTTAAACGATGCCCCTGTGTTTAGAGACATGTAAATAGGACTTTTGACTCCCCTGCCACCCTTAATAACAACACTTTTTCTCACATTGCTGGAGAGGCTGTGGCTGTAACAATGACTTTAAAGATCTCTTGTATCCGTGCATACAACCATTTACTTCTTTTGATTGTGGCCGGGGGTGTTTGCATTTAAAAATTCCATTCCCTCCTCAAAAAAAGGCCAGCATTATAGCTGGAATCTTTATCTTGTAAAAAATGTAGTAAAATATCTGTCAGGGTTTAGTATTGTTCTGTACAGTTTACCATTGCATTCAAATAACGATTGTGGACACTGATGACAACATAGCTTTTGCCATATTCACTTATACCCCCCCTTTTCTTTTTCAAATAATAGGCCATTAGTTATCCCGTTGTATGATTTCTATAGATTATCTGAATCCAGTCACTTTTTTTAAAAGACTAAATTCATTTTAGCACGTGATGGACACAAAAAAATCTAGGTTGTTCACATGTGTGAACTAGTGGGGAAGTTTGCAAGATTGATACACATTAACTTCTCTGGATTTCTGTTTGCTCAAATTTTGATCCATTAGCATTCAGAGCAGTACATTCTCTAAAGAATCAACGTCTGGTACATTCCACTGTGGATGCATACTGGTAAAGAAAATAGTACAGATCATGCTCTGTATTTTGGATAGCATGCCTGTCAAGTATAAAGTGTCAAAGCAAAGCTTGCTTGAAGTTATTTGAAAAGGTGATAGAAAAAGAATGGAGCAAATTATAGGAAATCTGGCGGTTGTGTGAATAAATTCAGTGCTGTGTAATTTAAACTTTAAAATAAGCAGCGTTTTTGAGTTGTCATCCAGTTTGGAAAGTCTCTAGCACCAAGGGTAATCTTTTGAAAACACTACACATGATTGAAAACACAAGTTTAAAATTGAGGTCACTTAACTATAATAGAATGGTGTTCTGCCGTAACAAAATCTTGAGATATGTTGGTGCGTACATCTATGCCTATATTGTATTTTAAACCAAGCTTGTCTGAAACTCAGTTTACAAAAAGGTGTTATGTTTGCAGTTAAATTCAAAGTTGAATTCTGTGGAATATTATTCTAAGCATTTAAGCAGCCTTGTTGAAATCAGCAATGCTTTTATCAAACCCGTTACATGTTCTTCATTAAGTTCTTATAGTTGCCTTTAGTGTTACTTTTTCAGATTGTGTATCTGTATTGGATAGCTGGTATAATCAGTGGCTAAGAGACTATGGTAAATGCTAGGAAATTTCTGGTTGGAATCTCCTCTTTAGCTTGAACTCACTAAGTAAGCCTATGTTAAATCTTATTAATAATAAAACTGAATTAATTTAATCCTTCTAAACTTCCCCTTCCCTCTTTCCCCTATTTTGATACTCTTCATTCTGTGTATGCTCGTTTAAATAGACAGCAGGAAGCATTCCAATGTCATATTTTAACCTTCAAGGGATAACACTCCCTGTCCAATTATAGAATATAATCATTTTGTCTAAGGAAGACTTATTTACAATTTTGTGACTTTACTCTCTAATTAAATTTCTTTCAGTCTGAAGAACAAAGGTCTTTACGGGTCTTCTAGGACAGACTAGAAGACCCATAATACATTGTGACTGCAGCAAGAAACTCTATGGGGTAGTACCTTAAGTGTAAATTATCTTGTGAATAATAATTTCCTGATTGTATTGAGTCTTCCAAATGCACTATATGCTTTTCTAATCTGTGATTGATCTCTGTCAATCTTGGCATCTGAGGAGATGAGGCATGGAGATGCACTATCCACAATGCTGCAGCCTTATTTGAGAACTCATGCCGAACAAGTCTTGAAGAGAAACGACAATGCAGAAAGAATCACAACCCGGAAACATCACCCAAGGAGACCTTCTGCTGTGCTTTCTGCAACCGGACTTGTTTATCTCGGATTGGCCTTTTTAGTCATCAGCGCGCTTGCAGAAAGTGCGCGTTGAGTCCTTCCTGAATCTTTGTTTGCGAAGAAATGCCAGAGAGGGACGAGAGATGTATTGAGTAAAGATCATCTTTAGGGGACTAGACATGGAAGCTGTTGTAATTGGGGGAAATGTGGCTTGCATTTGGACGATTGGTTTGTAGTTAAGAAGCCTTGGGTTCATGTACTTCCTCCCATTATTATTTCTCTAGGCATGACCAGGAATAGGAATTTGGAAGACTTTGTCTTAGTTTTCACTAATTGCAATTTACTGTTACCTGGACAGAGTGCCCATGTTCCGTGGTGTGATGAAACAAGACAACTTCAGATTTTGGTTCAGATTAACTACATTTATTTTACTGCAAGTGTGGTGGAGCTGGTTAATTTAGATAAGAAAGGAGTAGAAGAAAGAAGCAGCAGAGGACAGCTTGTACAAAGAAAGTAGTACATAGAGGGGGAAGGAGATGGAACTTGCTTCCTGCTTATCTGGCAGCCCAGATGCTGGTTGCCAAGTTCTTTTTTAGTTGACATTGTCTTCTGACCAATTGGAATTTTAGTACCCTGTTTATGACCAATTAGGAAGGAACTGGCAAAATCACCTCCGAGTATTCCTTGCCTAAGAAAACCTTATGAAATTCATGGAGTCACCATAAGTTGACTTGCGACTTGAAGGCACATACGCACACAAGGTCAATGTATTAATGTTTTGTTTGTACCTTACTTCAATTTGTTTGAGATTTAATTTCAGTGTATATTATTAGGCCAGGATGATTTGAAAAACAACTAAATGGCATATTGTATTGGTGAAAAGCACTACTTTTGTGTAGATATCTTAGTAAAGATAAAAACATAAAATAAAACTGAATTCATGAACTATGATATTCCCACAAGCAATATTGTCACTTGCATGCAGTGTAATTATATTTTGTATACTTGCCAATTAAGCAGTTATATTTTTGACGGGGGAAAAATTACCTCTTCATGAGATTGAAGAGGAGCCTTGCAGAACACTAAATCAAATAAACTGTACATATGCCAAAGCGTGTTGTGCATGTAGTTACAAATTCAAAAATTAGCACTGCGCCGACATATATTTGGCAATGTTCCTATTGAGGGAGTACCCTCTATGCATCTTGAAGTCTTTCAAGGGGGGTGTTGGTGGCTATTACTCAGCTTCTTGTCTTTTAAAAGGAATATTAATCCATGGAATTCCTTCAGTGCAATGAATGAGCAATGATCAGCTGTGCCATTCCCACTTCTCTATTGCTTTTGACCTATCGCCACCACTTATGACTCCTCGAATGCTTTAATCAGTGCTGTATACACACCATCCTAAATATACACTGGACTGACTATGTGACAAATGTTGCTGTCATTGAGCAAGCTGGAATCACCAGCATTGAGGCCATGACATTGAGAACACAGCTGTGCTGGGCAGGGCACGTTTCTAGAATGGAGGACCATCTCCTCCCAAAAAATAGTACTCTACGGTGAACTCGCCATGGGTCAGTGTAAGAGGGGCGCTCCAAAAAAAAAAGTGATACAAGGACTCCCTGAAACAACATCTCAGGCTCGGCCAAATTGATCACCAACAATGGTCCGTCATGGCCTCACATCGGGAAGCATGGAGACGTACTATCCACAATGCTGCAGCTTTATTTAAGAACTCATGCCGAACAAGTCTGAAGAGAAACGACAATGCAGAAAGAATCACAACCCAGAAACATCACCCAAGGAGACCTTCTGCTGTGCTTTCTGCAACCGGACTTTTTAATCTTGGATTGACCTTTTTAGTCACCAGCACGCATGCAGAAAGCACAGGATGAGTCCTTCCTGAATCTTCGTTTGTGAAGAAAAGCCAGAGAGAGATTGCTTTTGAATAAGCTGTCAGTGTTTCATATGATGACACAGTTTGGTCTATTTGAATATTGAAAATCAAGGGTTGGGGATAAGATTTTCACTCTTAAATACAGGTGTTTTGTTGTTGTTTTTTTTGCTTTAAAAAGGCAAACTAACTCAATTGGTTCTTTTTTGTATATCATAATGGAGATGAATGGCTTGATCATTGTATCATACAATTGTGCAGTACTGTTTTGAACTGGAAACCCAATCACAATCTTGAATTTTGAAAACTTTATTGAACCTGGGGATGAATAGTTTTTGCCTCTTGAAAAGAAAGGGTACAGGCGTTAATCATTGTTCAGTGACCAGTGATCTAATCCTTAATGGGTAATTAACTGGTAGTGCTGATAGCAAATAAAATTCAAGAGTTCATTCTGTGTAATCCTTGTTGGCTTCCTGGCTGTGTCCACTTCATGCTAAACCCAAGGAAGATTTTGGTTTGTGGTCTTTTTCCAGAGAAAGCAGTTTAAAATGATAAATGATGTGATACTTAAGAGAAATGTATGTCTTCTTTCAGAAGGAGTGAAGGAGCTGTGTAAAGGTTTTGTAACCTGTAAGTTTTCTTTAATTTAATAGTATCGGACAAGCAAGGAATTTATAGTTCTGTTGCTCTTGAAAGATGCACTAGTACAGGAGAAAAAAGAGGTCTGTACAGTAAAGAAATGGCACAGTTAGGTCCATGGTTGCCGGTTCAGCTGTGATGTCCACAAATCAAATTGTGACAATGAGCAGAGAAAAACTCTGCTATAGGGTGAAGAATGTCAAGCTCTGTGGTTGAACCTGTGATCCCAGTCTGGGTCCTGTGGGCTTTCCCAGATGGGCACATCCCTTTCCCTTTGAGACTTGGTGATCTTCTGACTTGTGGATGGTTTCTTCCCATTCTGAAAGGTTGAAATATACCTACCCTAAAGCTCTGGTGACTTTTTGCCATAATTAGTGGTGTAGCTGTATGAGGGTTACACGCAGTATAAAATATATGCTAATAAAATATTGCAGGTATTTGGCCATTTGAAATTAAATATATTGTGCGTCAACTGGGACAGGCAGCTTTTCTGTTGTGCTTCAGATCTTTTCAGTGCAGCCCCTGTAATCATTGTGTCATTCCACCCCAGTTGGCAAATTTCAGTGTTGCCATGTTTTCTAGCATACCTGAAGACAGGATGCTCTGTTTAATTTCTGTGGGTGCAAAGAATAAGAGAGCATCTAGTTTATTATTGTGGCTGTTGTCCTGTACAGCCTGGTGTCTATAAACATTTGATGTGGGAGTGTAGGGGCTGGAATCCCCCCCCCTCTAGCATTAAATGCTTTGATGGCATGTTGCGGAAAAGTTCCATTCTTGCTCTTCTTGTAAGATGTGTTGGCCCCAACAGCAACTTAACACTGCCACCTGTTATCCATCTTTTGTCTCTGTGTTTCAGAGATTCTGTAATCCTTGGAATTGCTTTTAATAGTGTTATAATTGCTTCAGTTTAGTGCGTTGTCAAAGCATGGGGCACCTTGCTTTTTGTTTTTTGTTTTGGTGCCTGTTTATTTGGTGGTCTTCTGGTGTGATTCTTTTCCTCTGCTATTCAGTAGCATAGTCAATATGTTCTATGTAAATTGATTACTGCAGGTTTTCCCTCACGTCTGCATGTTTGCTCATTCAGGGAAGCTGGTTGTTAAGCCACTTCTCCTGTAGTTTTTGTTTGTAGTTCATGCTTCATGCTTTTTTGCGTTGTCAATGCCCATCTTACTGTATTGTGGTCTTGCCACTTTACAAGCTATGAGGTAATATAGCTAGGAACATCAATATCTTTGTTTGGTTTCATTTATCTGTGGCATTTACCTTGCTCAGCCCAGACCTCAGTAAAAGGCAATTACTTGTGTTCTCCAGTATGACACTAAGCTTTTCACCTTTGTTTTGCTTCAGTGTGATATACTGAGCAAGACTACCAGTTTATATGTATTGCAGTGCTTCTGCAACACTTTAGAGTTGAGGGAGAAAGACAAGCAGATGAAATGAATGTGATGATAATGAGTGCCAGAGAAAAGAAATAAGCTGTGTATTTCACGAAAAGGGTAAAACTTGCACTGGCATCAGCCACCCTGCATCAGTGTATTTTGCAGAACATTTCCTGGCCATCAGCTCCAATTAATAACAGATTCAGTTCTGGCTCCATTTTGCAGCTGGTTGCTAGCAGCAAGTTTGTGGGAGTCAGTGTGGTAAACCCGTTTAGTATCATGGATTCAAGAGGCCTGAGTCTTTGTTGCCCTAAGCTGTGTGCAGTCACTGTACTATACAAGCTAGGCATACAATGAATGCAGTGTGCTTAGAAAATGATATTGCAGGGTGATGTGCTATGAATTGCTGGGAAATCTCAGTCGCCCTGGGCTTTGGGCTTTAAACTCTCTGTGGTGGAATTTAGGATTAACCCCCCCCCGTTTCTGATCTTTCCAATAAGATCCAGCAAAGAATGCTGGGTTTGCTACACAAATTTGTACAGTACCTAAATCCTGATGCTTTATCCAGTATGTGTTGTATTCCTGGACTAGAATTGAATACTGACAACCTGAGGTAAAACCTACAAAACATTGACTGTTGTGTGATTCTTGATCGCAAGGATGGATACAGTACAGGATAGGCTGATAGGACCAAGACAAGGGTGGGCCATGTATGGTCCCCTGCACCCTTTCTTTGTGCCCCTCTGTCACTTTGGGAAGGGAAATGGAGTATCTGCCCTGCATGCTTTCAGGCTCTCTTGTACAAGATGGTGTTTTGGTACCCTCCCACACTGTACAGATTACCAAAGCAGCGAATTTGGTGTTTGCCAAATGTTGGCAAGGGCTACAGTAGCATGGAATTCAATGGCAATATAGGTCCTCCGTGAGTTTTACAACGTTGTCCACCCTTGAAGTAAGCTCAAAGATTTAAGACTGAATCTTAAGGAGAACATTCTCCTTGATGCTTCTCCTCATCAAATCACTCATGAAGTGCTGAGAAAATCTGCTTATGTTCATTTTAAATTTAGTGCTTCAGTCAAATTAATGATTTGTGGGTTTTGTCTGTTCTTACTGAGAGTTTAAAATAGACTAAGACTTGGTCTCGTAAAGCATGAGTTATGAATATGGAAATTACAGATCTAGTTTGGACTAGGTGGTAGGTGGGATATGAGTAGTGAATATCTCATAGTATGGTAAGTCTGGAAAAATCCCAGTATGGGGGTGCTTGGGTACCTAGCTGTTTGATGTTGTACCACAGGATTGGTACTACTATAGTTGTTTTCCATCCTGTATCAATCCTGTGAGCTCATTTTTCACCCGTTACTGAAATTAAAATTTTAGATTAAGTCCAGCAAGAACCCTGTTCAGGTAACGTGAAGAACAGATGATTAAGACCAGATAATTTAATGTTATTCTTTTGGGTTATGTTATTACTTTGTTCTCTTATGTTAACTATTTAGTATATTTTCATTGTATCTCATCAGCAATTTTTACTATAGAAACAAATAAGCAAGGGTTTTGCTTATTTTACCAGTTCAAAAAGATTGTTATCACAATAGAGTAATTACTTCAGGGCACTTGATCTGATTTGTTATTTGGACTCTTACTCCAAAAGCAGAGCTGAAAATTAATGTGTTAGATGATTACTGTAGGTTGTACAAAGTTTATTTATGGATTTTTTAACTTACGGTACATGTTTTAAACAGTTCACTCAGTGACTTGCATAGCAGTGCAATTTATGTCCTTCCAAATAAGGCATGTTAATAAATAAATGATTCTAGTGTTTTATGCTGAACAAAGAGAAATATAAGAGACAAAGCCTGTTTTAGACCATAAACAAATGAGATAACACTTCAGTTCATTCTTTAGATTAAGTAAAAGAGCATGGTCCAGTGTAGTTCATGTTGATCACCTGTCTTACTAAGTAATTTGAGGGTTGAGTGTAAGGATTCATTGGGCCTAAAAGCAAATCCAGAAGGTGCAAGCAGTTTGTCCAAGCTGATGGAAGTGCAGATTTTCAAGAAAATCCTTGGTGTGTATGTTTGGTTGTTAGTTGTTTTTTAATTTTCAAGGATGTCCTCTTTCTTTCTCTCCCCAGCCTAAGTTCTCATGCTGCCCTAGAAACTTGGCAGCCAACAGCGGTGTATGGCTATGAACTTCCAGTTGATTGGAGCTGGGAGTTTGAGGTTTTCCTTCAGTATGGGTATGAGAGTAGGGGACTTGAACTTGAGTCTGTATCTTCTCAGTCTGGTTTCTCCAGGTTTGTTTAAACTGCAAGAGGAATAGCACCTTCTGTTTTAAAGAGACAGGGTTTGAAGGGTTCACCTCGGACCCAAGCTAGAGAGAGTGTGGCGATAATATAGTCAAGGCAGCATGTACCTCGTCCAACCTCAGGGACTATTGATAGGGTCCATATCCTGTCTCCCTTGGGCTCACTTCCAGGCCAGACCACTCCACCATTCCTCCTGCTTTTTTTTCAGCCGGACATCTCACTCAACCACCACAGGAAGCACGAATTGTTATGGAAAGCGAGAAACTACTTCCACTGGTGGACAACCAGTCGTACTGGCCGACTTATCTGGAACCCATACAGAATACGGCCCACTGAGGAGAGCAGGTGGATGACAGAAGAGTCCTCTCACAGCACCAACTGACTAGAGTCCAGGGTGGCCTAGTATGGCCCCTCACATTTCACGGTCTGATCCAGGCCAGATCGGTCCTGATCTACACAACACCATGTGTACACTACACAGCAGTCTACACAATAAAACAGACCCACATAAATCATCAGGAAAGCATGAGGAGAGATCCTGCATGACCAAAGTGAGTCATATCTTGGGGTGGGCGTAGGAGTATGCCTTTTTTCCTGCAGTCATAACAGTGCCAAGGGGACTCTCAGTCAAAGGTGTCTTGTCTCAGCAGACCTGATCTCGATCAGGGGAGCGGAGCCCGAACCCAGAAGGATTCACAATCATTGTGCGGGCATGGGGGAGGCCGACCTGGGACCTCTTCATCTCACTACTAGAGGCAATCCTTCCCCAGTCTTCTACAGGTTCCAGAGGGAGGGGGATAAGGGAGAGGTTCCCCTGACACGAGCCTACCTCGTGGAATACCATACACCCATTTTCCCCTGCCTGTCACAGTGGTTTCCAGAATCCAGAACCGAACCTGGACAGAGGAAATTGACCTTATACTTGTCGCCAGCGGGCTCAAGGAGGACTTGCTTCTCTGAGATTGGGACCATATTGCATTCCTCGATCGCCTTTCGTCCTTCTCCCTCAGGGTTTTGATCATCATCTGGACCCAGCCTGGCTTGATTTCCAGTCCTGGAGTTTTGAAGGTGTGGTGTTGGAGTTCACAGGCAGTATTCTCCTAGTGGAGTGGACACTTTCATGGCGTCCAGAGGCGAGCCCATTCAGAGAATCCACGAATTTTGCGTTTAGAGCATTTTCCCCCCACAGGTTCTTTAAACTGGGGAGGCAAAGGCCACCTGACAAACTTCCATCAGGTTGACTTTGATGGTGGCTTGCACCCCAATACCGTTAAGAGACAGGTGACAACCATTGTTTTTGGGCCTCATCCAGGGAAGGTTTCGAGGAAACCCTTCCATCCACATCTTCAAGGGCTACCGAAGGGCCTGAGGAACCTAGTTCTTTCTCAGTTTTTTCTAAGGGGTCTGAGTGACCCAGCCTTTTGCCGACCCATTGGTCTTCTGTCATGGTACATTTCCGGCTTGGGACACCTGCATGGGTGCCCCCCTTTGACTCTCTTAGGGATGTTGTCCCTTAGCATCGCCTCTGAATGGTCTCCTCTTTTATCCTGGTACCAATTGGAAAAGGGAGGATCTCCTTTAGTTCAGACCAGATGCTGTCATCCAGATTCCAGACCCAGGGTCTACAATTCATTCCACAGGCCACAGGAATTTGTCTGCCCTCAGCTGGCAGGGAAACTGGAGGGTATAGTACATAACCCTGAACATCCATAGGGTCATCCACATATACATCAAGAGGTCTGTCTCAATCTAAGTATGGAGGCAGGGTCCGCCTCCATTTATGTGGGTCCTTTACGATGAAAAATACTTCTGCCGCCCACTCTAGTTTGAAGGATCAGAGCCCGCATTGTGGGCTGCCTTGGATACCCGTACCTTAGGAATCCTGACATACTCTGCCAGGATCACAGTCTGCAAACAGGAAAAGGATGCTTCCTTTGAGGAGAGGTGTAAGGCGGCCTCCCAGTGCTTGTCATCAACTTGCATCAGGCGATATGGGATGGATGGATCTCAGCAGAAGGGTCCTCCGACAGACCTTTAAACCATCTTAGGAGTTTTCTATGCTAGCTCCCACTCTCATCAGGGGGCTTTTGCAGGTCCCAATGTCTGTTGGATGCTGTGAAGCCTCCCCCACTGGGAAAAGGAACGTTGGTCTTACCTGTGATACGTTCTTTTCCAGGGGTGAGGCGAAGAGCATCCGTCCCACCCGGGGACGCTGGGGAGGTATCATTAATCTATGGTGGTGTTTCATTTTAGGTATATTTTGTCTCAGGAGCACGTGGTACAGCTGTTCTATAAACTGGCTATTGTGGGTTCGCTCCTCCTAGGTGACCTCACAGGAAGAGGCCGTACAAAGGTCTCTCTTTGGTTTGCCTGCCTACTTGGAGTTAGTGGGAGGAGCTTACCCAATGTCTATCGGATGCTCTTCGCCTCACCCCTGGAAAAGAACGTATCACAGGTAAGACCAAAGTTCTTTTTTATACTTCTGAATGGGACAGGGTGTGTGTGTTTGTGTGTGAGGGTGGGGTGTTGGGATTAGATCTTAATTTGTACCCTATTTCCCCCAAAATTATGAGTGTCTCTCCCAAAGGTATGTCTGCATGTAGGGAAAAGCAAGTACTTCCCAGTGGAGAGGGCTCCAGAGCATCCGTATGCTTGGATTGTCCCTCCCACTTGCTTTCAGTAGGCAGGTAACAGTATACTTTTTTGAACTGCCCACCAGTGAGGTCATCTAGGAGGGACGATCCCCTGGCTGGCCAGTCTGTTTCCTGCCTACGCTCCTGGTAGGACGTGTTTTTTCATTTGTGCCTCTTCAACCTCCCTCCACGTGGCTGGGGCCATTTTGGATCCCCCCCCTTTAAATTGAAAAAGAAAAAGGGAAAGAGAGAAACTTTCTCTAATTTTTACCTTCACCTTGGCTACCTGGAGGAGGAGGAGGAATGAGCAGTGCAGAGGAGATAGATGCGATCATTGCTGCTGTAATTGGCAGTGACAGAGGCACCAGGCAATGCAGCACTGCTTCAGAAGCCTCTGGAGGAGGAGACAATGATGGAGGTAGCGGCGCTAACAAGAGCAGCAGCCAGAACGGAGCTGCCAAGGGCAGCGGCGTCAGGAAGAGGCCAAAGAAGGGAGAGAAGCTTCCTGCCTCGGCCACTGCCGGCTGCAACCCGGTCCCACTCTGCCCTACCGGGCGTGGAGACGAACAGGTGGAAGGCTCCACTGAAGGGACCCGCCAGGAGGAGGAGGAAGAAGCACGGATCTCTGGGAACGGGGCACTCTCGGTGGCGGTCTTGGCCACACACCCTACCAGCAACGTCTGAGCCGGTGCTGGTCCCCAGCAGCAGTTGGTGGACGCCGTGAGTGCCACTGGGATCCCGGGGACGGGGGCAATGGAGGTGGGGCGCTCCCAGCCATTCCGGAGTGGCTGAGGAACATCATGGCCAGAGAAGCAGCAGGCTGGCTGGCAGCTAGCCTGCTTCAGCCAAGCTTCCTGGGAGTCACCGGTCTCGCCCAGGATGGGGGCACTAGCAGTTGGTGCATTCGCGGTGGCTAACCTCCCCTCTACCTTGTTCCCTGCTATGGTGCAATCCTCACAGGGCCCCCCAAAGCAAGCAGATCAAAGAGGTGGCAAAGGTAGAGGGGCAGATAAGGGCAAGTCTAGGCGGCTCCCATCCATGAAGGGGGATCGAGGACCTTTCTGGCCCCAGCCATGCCGCGCCGCCCTCCCTGCACGCACAACCAGGCCCCTCAGTGATGAGGACGATGGCCGGTGGACCATAGATTCTGATGCGGAGTCGGAGCACCCCCCCAAACAAGCATCCAAGGTCCACGGAAGGGGAGGAGGTCGCTCAAGACAAGGAGGATTCCATATCCCTTTGTTCGTTGGTGGGGGAGGGATCTGATACGCCCAATCAGATTGGAGGAAGGAGAGCTATCCGAGGAAGAGAAAGAGGTCATGAGTTCGTCATGCACCCAGCTTGACATTTTGCAGTGGAGAAGGCGGTTAGGACCCTGGGCCTAATGCTTCCCACTGTGCAACAATCACAGATGGACCCAGATTTGCCAGAAATCTCTGGCGAGTTCTTTCCTGACTCTCAATCTGTGGCACTGGAGATGCCTGTACCGGCCGCCCTCATGCGTCTGATTTGTGATGAATGGAGAACCTCTGCCGTGACAAAACCACAGCCGGGCTTGGCCAAAAAGCTTTACTCTCTCCCCAAGAAGGTGATGGGTAAGCTGCAGGTCCCTCTCATTGACGCACCAGTCTCAGAATTGTTCTCATCCGTGGTCTTCTGTTGCAATGGAGAGGAGGCATTGAAGTTGCTGGAGGACAGGTACATGGATCTGGCACTAAAGAGGGCCCATGAAGTGATATCTTTAGCCATTTGGGCCTCCGCGACTGCAACTATGATGATGCGGGCGGTGATCCAGTGGTCCAAGGATGCCCTGAATGATGTGCTTAAATCACATACCAGAATTAGACAGGATCTGAATAAATTGATGAAGGTCTCTGCCTTTTTGGCTGATAGTACTTTGGACTGTATCCAGTTCTGTGCAAGGAAACAGGCCGCAGCAGTGGTGGCCAGGTGTGGTTAAAATAATAAAATGCAGACTTCAAGTCAAAGCAAAACTTGGTTTCATCGCCTTTCCTGGGGAAGAAGCTATTCAGTGAATCGCTTGAACCAGTCCTAGTGGAGGATAAGGATAAGAATGGGAAGAGAGAAGGCTTGCGAGACGATACTGGCCTTTTTGAGCCTCAGGTCTTCACCAGGGCGCCAACTCTTCTTCGAACCATGCCAATACAAGGGACTTCAGATACTCCAGACCTCAATGGAGAGATAATAGATACAACCGCAGAAGTCATCAGGGAGGCACAGGGAAGTCTGTGCAATCCCATCCCGCGAAATCTAGCTCCAAGCCTCAGCAATGACGATTCCCTCCTGGTGGGGGGAAGACTGCAGGCGTTCGCGGGGGATCGGGAAAAATCTACCTCGGACAGGTGGGTCTTACAGTCAAACTGGCAGGGCTACCAGATAGAGTTCTCTCGACGTCCCCCACGTTGGTTCATTCTGACCCTGCCTTACGGGGACAGAGAATGTGGAGGGACAACTATATATCATTCTTACCTCCAGAGAAGGCATCCTCGGTCCTCGGTGTCTGCGCATCCACACCTTCGCTGTTTCATTAAGGGTCTTTCCAATCTAGCCCCACCGACGGTTCACAGATTTCTGTCTTGGGACCTCCATACAGTCTTGAACGTCCTAACAGTACGTCCATTTGAGTCTTTAAAAGAGATACCTTTAAAGTTTTTGACATGGAAGGTTCTTTTTCTAGGGGCAATTACCTTGGCGCAAAGCGTTTCAGAGCTAGCAGCTCTATCTATTAGACGGGACCTGTGTGTGTTCAGACCGGATTCGGTGATTCTCAGACTACGTCCAGACTTCAAAGTAAAGGTCAACTCAGCGTTCCACAGATCACAGGAGGTTGTGTTGCCTTCTTTCTGCCCACATCCCGAAAGGGAATTAGAAAGGATCTGGGAGACTTTGGACATTCGCAGAGCCCTGAGAGTTTACATTAAGAGAACACGGTTTAGTGTCTCTGAAGCACTGTTTGTTTCCCCTCATACCAAGTACTTGGGGAAAAATGTCTCCCCCTCTACGCTGGGTTGATGGATCAGATGCTGTATTGCCACTTGCTATGAGTCACAAAACATGCTGGTACAGGAGGGGATTATGGCACATTCCACGCAAAGCATGACAACATCAGCAGCCTGGGAGAAGGACGCTCTGTTGGAAGAAATCTGCAAAGCAGCATGTGGAAGTCCCCCTCAACTTTCGTGCGACACTACAGATTGGACAAGATGCAGTCCGCGGAGGCCGCGTTTGGCAGAAGAGTGTTGCAGCAAGTGTTTCAGCCATAAAGGACACAAGGCTCGCCATGCCTGCCCATGTTTGGAGCTTTGGTACATCCCAAGCATACGGGTGCTCTGGATCCCTCTCCACTGGGAAAAGGAATGTTGGTCTTACCTGTGATACGTTCTTTTCCAGTTAAGAGGCAAATAGCATCCGGGCCCACCCAGAGCAAGCTTAGTGGCTTAGTGTATTATAGCTTCGGGGGAGAGACTGATGATAATCAGTTGAGTCAACTGCTCCAGCGATGGAAGGTTCTTGGTCTTGAAGTAACTTGGACATACGGCTGGATACCTGATGCTACTGTGTCGCGAGGCTGTAATATGGACTGGCCAGCCGGGGGGTCGTCCCTCCTAGATGACCTCACCGGTGGACAGTTAAAAAAATATATATGTTACCTGCCTACTGGGAGCAAGTGGGAGGGACAACCCGAGCATATGGATGGTCTTTGCCTCTTCCCTGGAAAAGAACGTATCATAGGTAAGACCAACGTTCCCTTTACATGTAAGTACTGAGAGATGCCCCATAGGTTACACAGCTCCTGCAAGGAAGGCACTTGGATGTGGGAAATACTATATGAACCACCAGTACAGTAGTTTGTTGCCTGTGAGAATTGCATATGTGTTTATGCATATGAGATTATGATTGGTTTATTTAAATTGTGTGGTTTTTTTACTGCTCTGCAGCCAAACAAACAAGTGCCAGTTTGTTTTTGATTACTTAAAATAGTTTGCATCTTAAAATACCTTGTCGAGTATCTTGTGTACATCAAGTGGTAACAATGCCAATTAAATCTGTTCCCATTCTGGATTGTAACACAACTAAATGTGGAGAAGTCAAAGTGAGGTGACTTGCAGAATGTTTCTGCAAGGTGCAATAGGAAAAAGCATTCGGTAACTAAAATCAGCAGTTTAAGAATTGAATTCCAAGGAAAGCCAGCAAAAACAGTGGCTCTTCAGAGGTTTCCTCATAATTTCTTAAGTAGGGGCCTTATTCTACAAGGGCAGAGTCGCTGCCAAAAACTAAATATTTGCTTGTCTGACCTTGGTGATGCCCTAGTGATAGGGGCCTCAGAATGGAAGCAGGGAGGTATAGGTAAAAGCTATACTGTATGTATGGTAGTTTCAGGCATCTTTGGTGGGATTAGAGGTAATTTTGTTCACCTGGGAGTTGTCACAGGCTACAGCTCACTCTACCACAATGCCACTGAAATTTAAGGGCTGCTTGTATGGTTAAAACTCTGGAGGAAACAGGAAAAAGCACACCTTAAATCAATCAGGATGTGCTTGCTTTGAAAGAGTTTTCCTTGCTTGCCCCTGCATTCTAGTACCATGTTTTTTTCAGGGGATATGGGACCTACAAAAATTGCCCATCCTTGAGTTTCAAGCACCTAAAAAGTCACGACTCTGGCTTATTGAGGAGATGTGGATAAAACATAAAAGCTCATGATAAGGAGAGGACCTTCTGAGTGACTATGCATTAAGAAGGATGTAATTCTTCACCAATTCCCCCCCCCCAAGGTAGCAACAAGTAATTTAAGTAATTTTCTTCCTGTTGTGAGAAAGTCTTCAAAAACGATGCTGTTTTTGAATGCTATTTGCAATTTGGGACTTACTCTGTACAAAACAACCATGTGCAAATTTTGCATTTGGTTGTTTTGTGCAGAAAACAGCATTTGCTACATTGTAAATAGTATTTCGACACAGAATTAATTAATTACAGGAAAAAAAGCTGTACTTGGGGATTTGTTTGCACAAAATTTACATGTGGCTGTTTTGTGCAGAAAGCGCAGAAAGTAATGTTTCAGTGCAGAAATACAAGTTCATGCACACAGAAAAGCTTTTTTCTATGCAAATTAACCATATGCAAATTTTATGTAGAACAGATCCCCAATTCCATTTTTTTTCTGTGCAGAAAACATTTTCTGTACAGGAATTAATATTACTGCATTGATATATTTTTCACACAGAAAATTCTGTTTTCTCTGCAAAACAAGCATGTGTGATTTTTGCGCAATTGTGTAAAACTCAACTACGAAGATTCTTGTCTGTCCAGGAGTCTTCTCAGCAGGGTTTCTTGATACTCAAAAAAACATGTTTTTCAACCATTTTTCAAATATTCTTTCTATCTCTGCTATACATAAGGATTAACTGTAGAGTAGCCTGAACCCCACCCACCAAGTCCCTGGGTATGCCCAAGCCTGCACATCACTTTGCTCAGTTCTTCCCTCTCTCAGTGGGAAATATTGAACTGGTATCAGTAAAAGAAACAAATGTTTTTCTCTTTTTCTTAAGTTTGTGAGTTTTTTTTTCCCCTTTTGTTTTCTTACTTAATTGTTTTAAGAAACTTCAGATCTCACCTTGCAGTTCTATCATCCTTTTATCCTCTGCCACCATTACTGTTTCCTCACCCATCATCTTTACTGTCAAGGAAGGTCACAAGAGGAGATGTCTGCATATGTAATGGCTGAATATGTAAAGAAACCTCTCTTCCGCTTTGGAACATTAGTGGTTTTGGGGAGCTTTTAAAGAGTGTTATGCTCAATGTACATAGTAGCCTCCTTGAAACATCTATTTAGCACAGGGAAGTTGGTTGTTAAAAGGGAGGGGCCAGTGCACAGGAGTGTGTGTGCACTCTTACAGGGCCAGAATGAATGCCTCCATCCTCTTATGTGGAATTGCACTTGAAGAGAGCAGAACAAATCATCATCATCTTCATCTTTATTTATAGCCCACTTTTCCCCCAAGGCTGGAACCCAAAGCAGCTCACAGTTTTAAAAACACACAATTAAAATATACAAAAAGTGCACATTAAAATAGAATTAAACCACCTGCATCATTAAAACAACATCAACATATTTTTAAAAAATAAAATATATTTTAAGGTATTAAAAACTTTTTTTAAAAAAAAAAGTTAAACTTTTAAGAACAGCCCAACAAAACCACACAGCACCCTCCCAGCCTATTTTTTTTTTTAAGCCTGCCTGAATAAAAAGATTTTGGCTGGCTGCTGGAAGGACAACAGGGAGGGGGCCAATCTGGCTTCCCTGGGGACTTCCAGAGTCTAGGGGTAACCACCAAAAAGCCTCATGTCTCTACCAGCTGTACTTGAGATGGTGGTGGGACTGAGAGAAGGGCCTCTCCTGAAAATCTCAGGGCCCAGGCTGGTTCATAGAGGGAGATATGGTCTGCCAGATAGCTGGACCTGAGCCATCTAGGGCTTTATAGGTCATAACCTGCACTTTGAATTGGGCCCAGAAACAGACCAGCAGACAAAAAAAGTATATAAAAAAAACTGATACAGGTTGCAGTTCTAAAGATGCTGATAAAAAGAAAGATGATGTACATGAAAAGCCTTGCTGGATGAGACCAAAGCTTTATCTTTGCTGGATACTGCTTTCCATGGTGGCCAACCTAGTGCTTCTTAGGAGGCTCATAACCAGTACATAGGAGTGGGGGTTCTCCATGAACTGGTATTTATAGGCAAACAGAAAGCTGGTATATATTGATTCAGACCATTATTCCATCTAGCCCAGTGGTTTCCAAGCCTCCAGATGTTTCGGACTTTAGGTCCCAAACTCCTAACTATTGGCCAAGTTCGCTAGGGCTTCTGGAAATGAAAGTGCAAAACACCTGGAGGACCAAAGTTTGGGAAACCGCTGATCTAGCCCATTGTTGTCACCTGTGACTGTTAAAGGCTTTCCATGTTGTCAAGCAAGATTCCTTGTTAGCCCTACTTGGTGCTCCTTGATTCTGGTGGTCTTCCATCCAAGTATTATCTAGGTCCAACCCTTATTAAATCAGAAAATATCAGTGTGTTTAGTGTGCCATTGTGGTCTGATCCTGTATGTAGTATATAGTAATCATAACTGTTAGTGGTTAACACTTTTCAGATTAAAGGAATACAAGATTGAGAATTCTTAGTATAGCAAGGTCAGGTTTCATTAAGTTAAATGTGACTTGCCCTTCCTTGATATTTTATGGTGGTTGTGAAATCACTGGAATAAGTGGAAAATACAATTTGTTAATTTTTAAAGAAAAAATAATAAAAAGTTCAGGAGAATTATTGCTAAAATACATCTGCTTCATTAACATTTACAGAGCTTGTATTCTTCAAAGGTCTAAAATGTTAATATAAGTCTTAAGAATTCTAAAAATAGAGGGAAAAATAAGAAAACAAAACAAATTGAAACTAATATAAACACAACTCTTATACAAGTGCACTTTTTAAGTTTTAAAATTAGAACAAAAAGGTGAAATGCATGAAAACATTGCCTTTTGTTTTTAAATAGGGTAACCAAGTACAAGACAACTCAGACCAATGGCCCATTGAAAAGTAAGGTTGCAGTCCTAAACCTACTTAGCTAAAAATAAGTCCTAATGAATTCATTGGAACATAGTTCCAAGTATTTATATACAGGATTTTCCTTTTAGCAATATAAAGGTTGAAAAGCTGTGTTTAAAAGCAAATGACCATTTTACTTTTTTCTTGTAAAAGTATTGTGAGATGTTAAAAAAAAAGCAAGCAAGCTGCAATATCAATGACATTTTCTCCCTGCAAATCTAGACTTGTATTACATTTTGATAAGTTTTTTTTTTCAGATTGAGAGATTGTTCTGTTTACACTTCACTGCACTTTGAGTTGTTCTGTAAAGTAACACAGTTTTCAAATTCTTTGTAGTGTAAGATCCCTGTAATGTGGCTGGCTTTAAGGCAGATGATTTGGTATTGAGCTGTTGAAGTCAATTTGTTCTAGAATGATTATTGTTGGATACATATGGTCCTTTTCAAAGAGTGACCACAGATAGATGTCTAAAAACAACAACAGTATATTACCTAATGGAATTGTAGAACTCAAAAGATGTTTTTTTTAGAAACAATTCTTTTGAAGAGTTTGCTATGCTGGCTTTTCTTTTAAAAATATAAAATGGATTGCCATATTAGTGTTTTGAATGGTATTGTTACTTTAAAATTATTTTAACAACAATGACTATTATTATTATTATTATTATTATTATTAAAATTTATACTGTATATACCCCACCTTTACCCCCAAATCAACTCATGGGTGGTTAGGAATTAAAATAAACACCATACAGTTAAAACATACCAACATGACATTAAAATAGAATCAAACTATTAATGATACTAAAAACAATTTAAAACATGGCTAAAAATGATAAAAAGCAGTTTTTAAAAAGTATAACAATATCGAGTTTTCCACAAATAGGGTTTGTCATTTCAGAAATGTTACTAGCAGGGGATATTTTTTTTGCTCATGACTGATAGATTACTCTCTAAAACGATGGCCAGTAGGTAACACATGGCTATCAGCTTTTTAAAGTAAACATTCTGGGCTCTGTGCCTTACATTGTTAAATATTTTTAAATATTTCTTTTGCTTTGACTTTGGTAACCTGTCAATGAAAAACTTTCAATGATATGTCCCATTGTTACTTCTCCCTTTAGATATGAGATCTAACAGTTTTCATTTCTTCCTGGAACATGTGATTAGAATTAGCATGGGGCTGGGGGTTGATTGTAAGATCAACATAAGTGGGGCTCCCTTTTAGCCCATTTTATTCATGGATTTTAATACAAAGTAGAAGCCCAGCGTGGTATAGTGGTTAGAGTGTTGGCCTAGGACACTGGGAGACTAGGGCTCAAATCCCTACTCAACCATGAAACCCACTGGGTGACCTTGGGCAAGTCGCGTGCTCTCAGCCTCAGAGGAAGTTCATGGCAAACCTCCTCTGAACAATTCTTGCCAAGAAATCGCTATGATAGGTTTGCTTTAGGGTCACCACACGGTGGAAGCAACTTGATGGTAGAAGCACACAACAAGGCGCAACTTGTTCCCACCATTGTTTTGAACAATGCTTTCTTTCTATTTGTGGCCTTTAATATTGTTCTTTTCCTGTTTCTTACCATGGCTCCTTGTGTCTGTTTAATGTGTTCCCATATCCTCAGCATTTCACAGGTGAAAATAAAGTCATGGTCACAATGCCCCAGTTCTAATACCAAGGGTCTCTTATCTGAGATCCTCATTTTGCTCCCATGACATCTTACTGGAGACTATACTGTGCTTCCTGTATCCTGTATTTCTTTACTTTTCTCCCAGTTGAAAAGTTAAATGTGGGTTTTAAAAATGAATGTAGCCAATAATGTTTTTGTCTTGTTAATATGAATAAGACATTAGCATCTGTAGATGAATGGTCATATCTGAGCAACTACTCAGTATATACCTCAGCAGCTATGCTGTATGTGAAATGTTAGAGTGAACACTGCATGATGCCTCATGGTTCATGCATGTGTGTGTTTATGCATGTGCATTATGGAGGAGATGAACTACTCAGAGCTTTTAAGCTGTAGAAAACATGGAGGAGGGAACTAACTCCTGAAAAGCAAATCTCAAAATGCAAAATTGGGACAGGTACAAGAAAACAGTGATTCTCCCTGGTAGACAGGGACGTGTGCTTTTTGGGGTGTATATTTATTTTATGGTCCCTTGTGACTACAGATGTCCTTTAGATAAAACAGAATCCAAGGTCACCCTGGTCAAGTGAATGTGAGTAGATTCATTTACTGCTGTGGATGTAGTGTATCTTGATTTCAGTAAGGCTTTTGATGAAGTCCCCCATGATATCCTTGCAAAAAAATTAGTAACATGTGGGCTAGACAATGCAGCTGTTAGGTGGATTTGTAATTGGTTGATGGGTGGAATCCAAAGGGTAGTCACCAATGGCTCCTTTTCATCCTGGAGAGAAGTGACCAGCAGGTTGCCTCAGGGTTCTGTCCTGGGCCCATTGCTATTCAACATCTTTATCAATGACTTGGATGTGGGAATAGAGAGTATGCTTATCAAGTTTGCAGATGACACCAAATTGGGAGGGGTAGCTAATACCCCAGAGGACAGGATCAGAATCTAAAATTATCTGAACAGATTAGAAAGCTGGGCCAAAACTAACAAAATGAATTTCAATAGGGAGAAATGTAGGTTACTACACTTGGGCAGTAAAAATGAAAAGCACAGATATAGGATGGGTGACACCTGGTTTGATGGCAGTACATGCAGAAGGGATCTAGGAGTCTTAGTGGACCACAATCTGAACATGAATCAGCAGTGTGATGCAACAACTAAAAAAGGCAATGCCATTCTAGGCTGCATCAATAGCAGTATAGTGTCTACATCAAGGGAAGTAATAGTGCTACTCAATTCTGCTTTGGTCAGACCTCACCTGGAATACTGTGTCCAGTTCTAGGCACCACAATTCAGGAAGGATATGGACAAGCTGCTAGAGCATATCCAGAGGAGGGCAACCAAAATGGTGGGAAGTCTGGAAACCATGTCCTATGAGGAGCGGCTTAGGGAGCTGGGTGTGTTTAGTCTGGGGAAGTGAAAGTTAACGAGGTGACATGATAGTCATGTTTAAATATTTGAAGGGATGCCATACTGAGGATGGAGCAAGCTTGTTTTCTGCTGCTTCAGAGACTAGGACACGGAGCATGGACTCAAACTATAAGAAAAGAGATTCCACCTAAACATTAGGAAGAACTTCCTTGACAGTAAGAGCTGTTAGGGAGTGGAATACACTGCCTCCCAGTGTGGTGGGGTCTCCTTCTTTGGAGGTTTTTAAGCAGAGGCTGGATGGCCATCTGTCAGGAATGCTTTGATTGTTTATTCCTGCATGGCAGGGGATGGACTGGATGGCCCTTGTGGCCTCTTCCAACTCTATGATTGTATGAGTCTATGAGAATTCAGTGTAAGGAAGCTAGACAGTGAGGCAGTCCCGCAGATTTGGGGATATGGGGCTAAGCCAGTGCTTACTGCCTCACTGGCTTCAGCCTGCACGAATGGAGGCAAATTGCTTGAAGAGGGCTATGGTGAGGGTGTCATTTGTGCATTGATGTCACCACATGCCAGATTTCAAGACAGGCCTTTTGAAGTAATTTCAGTTAGTGGTTAACATGGCAATTTCAAAATAACTATTGTAGATAATAGTGGTATTTGGAGATATCTTTTTGTGTGTGTATGCCCTCTCTAGTGGCTCAGAGTCTCCTATTTATTCTCCTGTTAGTAATCTTTTGGAGATGATTAACATTTAACAGTGTGTAGAATAGAAGGTTTATTTTTTATGACTTTCCATAGGGCACTATACAACACCTTTTAATTAGCTGGGAATTAACCCTTTTCACATATCTCAGTGAGTAATTATAGAGTACAAACAGGTTTTACCCTGGAATAATAGTTAAATCTGTTTCACTTTGTTATAGACTCAGTAGCAGGAAAAGACTTTTAGATTCAATAGCAGACTTTTTAAGGTTCAAATATATATGGTATTTGAACATACTTGCCCCCATAGCAACATTTTTACAGGAGATAATTTATGGAAAAGTCTGTCTTTGAATTAAGTTGGCTGTGAAGAGTCAACAAAGCTTGTATTTGATGAGACAGGGAAATATTTCACATTCCCTGTGTTGTTGGAAATCATAATTCTTAGCTTGCTAAAAGATTGAACCAGAGGGTGAGAATAGTTTTACAACTACAGTTAATGGTTAACTGGGGTTAATGTAAAGCCTCCAGCTTGTATGTCACCATCACTTCTAAGTACTGTCTTTTTCCTGTATTTTTACAAGAAATACTGCCCTTTACTGAGACTAAATAATAGTAGTTGGACTGTAGATGCTGATACTATAAACTAAATATTAGAGCTCACTAATGCATGTTGTGTCTGTATAGGGTAATACTAGCTTTTCTTTATACTGCTATTAATATAGTCTTCTGTTTAAAGCTATTAAGTACAGTGCTATAATTGATTTATACTAAGTGCAGTTAAAATTTTGGCTGTAAATTTCCATAGATGCTGGGGTGAAATCATAAATAATACCCCACCAAGTCCTCATGTAGAGTAACTATAATTTTGCATTAATCTCTGTACAAAGTAACCAGTGAGTTTTCATGCAGCCACATTTTATGGGGTAGCTGCATGCTTAACGCCTAGTTACATGTTTCGGAATTATTGCAACTACAATGCTAATGTAAGATGCTGTGACACTTCTTTTGAAAGGGTTTCTATCAAAGGAAGGGAAGTGAAAGGGCTATGCTTAATCAACATAAATGTCACTAGCATATTTTAATAAATTCTTGATTTAGCATGGACTGTTTGCAGTCACACAGTTTGTAAGGAATCTGCCTTCCCCTTTCGAAGGTATGTGACATTTAAAAGATCTGTAAAGGAGATTGGCTTGACAGATCCAAATTGCATTTGAAAGAGTTTTTCTTTTCAAAACAGAAAATGAATACTCCCTGTTCTAAATGTCACTGCAAAGACACAAACACATTTAATCAAATTTATATATTTAATTTATGTAAAATATGGTTTTTCTTTTCTTATTCATTAGCAAGACACACTTGCTGCATTTTTGCAGTATCTAAGGTCTAACGAAGGTAGCATATGAAACTCCAGAGCTTTCTGAATAAATGAATCCATTGCTATCAGAGATTCTGGAATTCTTCAAAAAATTAGAATTCATTTTATTATTTGAGCCCATTGATCTAGATATTTACCTAACCTCTGGCTATTAACAGTATGAACAGTATTGTTAAAAGAAATGTGTTTATGAAAGATTGTTGGAAAACTGACATATCTTCACAAATGATAGGAAAAAAAATGGAAGCAAACACTGAGCTTGTCTACACTGGCCAAATTCTCCAGCTTGCTCCCGTTCTGGACCCCTATAGTTCAAACAGTGCAGGGCATTTACCCCTATCTGCCCCTGGGCAGTCTAAATGACCTCCAGGGCAGATACGGGGATAAGCAGGGATAGGGTCCTTTACACCATTTAAAGAAAATATCTGGTTTACCAAATATTGCTAGATTGAGCCCCACGTATTCCCGGGAGACAATCTGAGAACGCTGTTCTTCACTGCCGCCACCATCGCCCTGGCTCTCCTGGAAGCCCGGCAGGGGTCCTGCAGCATGTGACTGAGGCTGGTCACAGGTAGGGGGCCTGCAGTCATGTTGTGGGCCCCCTGCATGCCTTCCACATGGATGAGAAAATTGTTGTGGTGGTGGCTTCAGCAACAGACTGCTCTCCTGTTTGAACTCTGGCCCATTTTCTGCAGGTAGCAGTGGGCGGCCGGCGGGGGCGGGGACTGGCCAGCTCCAGAGGCAGGATACGCCAATATCCTGCCTGGTTTAAAGGAGTCAACTGCTGTGATAGTTCCATTATTAGCATAGGATGTTATCTCTGATGCAATGATCTCCCAGGATGGCACATCCTAGAGGACTGTATAGCTTTGTGTTAGCAGAACTCTTGGCTTTGGAGGACTTAATGGGATGAACCAACCCAGTGTTCCCCTCTGTATGTTTAGAAAACTGTTCTTCTCTATGCTATCTGAGGACACTAGGTTGGGGAAGTCTAACCAATTAGATGAAAAGCAGGAAGAAAACTTAAGCATTTCAGGCAGTAGTTAAGCATGGGCCTATCCTTGGATCATGAAGTGCGCCATGGTTTGTAGACCTAGCTGTTGAATGTTCTCAGTATGTGCTTATTCCCAAAGTTGCTAAAGTTACTTGGAACTGTTACTTGGTGTAGTCTTCTTGGTGACAGGCATCATTTATTTATTTATTTATAATTTATTCATTAAAATATTTCTGTCCCACACTTTATCCAAAGATCTTAGAGCAGCTTACAATAAAATAAATTTAAAACAATAAATAATTACAAAAGTTTTTAAAAATTAAAAATATACTAAATCGTTTCTCAATTTAAAAACAGACCATTAAAATCAGTTGAATAATACAACCATAATCTTGAATAAAATAACCATAAAACATGTGCAGCCTGGATAAAATCAGTTTAGCCTGAAGGCTTTAATAAAAAGCCAGGTTTTAACTTGGCCCTGAAATGATTCCAGTGTTAGCACCAGTTGGGCCTCTAGGGAATTCCACAACCAGGGTGCCACCATAGAAAAAGGCCTTCTCCCATGTACTCCCACAATGTATTTCCCTTACTGATGGGACATGGAGGAGGACCCTCCAATAGATCTCAGTTATTGTGTGTGTGTATAGATAGATAGATAGAAAGAGAGAGAGAGAGAGAGAGGAGGGGCTCCTTACAGTGAATTCCAGTGAGCAGTCTAGCTGCTGCATTTTGCACTAGCTGCAGTTTCCTAGACGTCTTCAAGGCAGCTTCACGTAGAGTACATTGCAGGAAGTTATCAGTGCATGGACTACTATAGCTAAGTTATCCCTGCCCAGAATAGGCTGTAGCTAGTGGACCAGTTGAAGCTGGGCCAGCACTCTGAGTCCCCAAGTTTATCTGGGCTTCTAATGACAAGGATGGATTTAGGAGTACTCCCAGATTGCTTGTTTGCTTCTTCAAGGGGGGGTGCATCCAGGGCAGGTAACCTACCATATTCCCAGACTTGAGAACCACCAGTCCACAGAGTCTCTGTCTCATCAGGATTCAGCCTCAGTTTATTCACCCTTGTCCAGCCCATTACAGATTCAGGCACTTCCAGCACTTCCACAGTCCCGGCTGACTCCAATGACAAGGAAAAATAGAGCTGAGTGCCATAAACGTACTGATGCCATCCAACCCCAAAACTTCTAATGACATATCCTAGTGGCCTCATAGATGTTGATCAGCAAAGGAGAGAAGGCACCCCATAGCACATTGGCTATGGGTCTGAGCAGGAGTCTCCCAATGCCATTCTCCGGAACTGACCTTGCTGATAGGAAAACCGTGCCTCCTACTCCCATCCACCAGACGTGGTTCAATAAAATACCATGATCAGTGGTATGAAAAGCTGCTGAGAGATCCAGGAAGATCAACAGGCTAGCTTTCCCCTTGTCTTTCCCCCAGAGTAGGTCATCAGTAAGAGCTACCAAGACTGTCTCAGTAGTACCATACCCTGGCCTGAAACCAGACTGAAATGGGCCTAGATAATCAGTTTTCTCCAAGAATATCTAAAGCTGCCCAGCCACCACCTTGCCCAGTTATGGGACATAGTTATAGGGTGGTAATTATCACATACCTCTGGGTCCAGGGAGGTCATCTTCAGGAGATGATACACTATAGCTAGCCTCCTTCAGGGCAGCAGGCACCTCCCCCTGCTTTAGTGAGGCATTTACCACTCCTTGTACCAATCAATCCACATTTGCTAGCTCTTAAAAGCCAAGATGGGTAAGGGTTAAGACTACATATAGTGGAATAGATTAATTCAAGTGTCTTGTCCATATCATCAGGCTGCAACAATTATATCCAACAGGGATCTATACTACCAGTGATACATATTCCAGGACTTACAATGATATCTTTGAACCTGCTTTTTTGCCCCTTGATCAACATTGTAAAGTAAAAAACAAACAAACAAACAAACTTAAAAGCATGGACATTTAATGAGTGTTTGTTTGTTTTTTTGCTCCACACATTTCAGAGCAACTCCATTGTAATAGTTTTGGTTAGATATCCAGTGATGAATTGCTGCTATTGGAATGAATCTGCATCCCACTCAGATTTTGTGTGATGTTAAATGACATCTACTACATGCCTTATAATTGATACCCTGCCTTTCTAGTAAGCTCAAGACATCATGCATGGTTCTCCTCCTTCAACATTACGTTCACAACAACGCTGGGAAGTAGGTCAAGATAAGAGGTGGTGACTGGCTTGCAGACACACAGTGAGATTTACTTCTTGGTGTAGATCTCTTGGATCTCCCAAGTGCCAGCCCACCAATGTAACCACTACCCTGAACCTGTGTCTGTCTCATGTCTCATCAGTCTGTTGAAGATGACTGTTCAAGAGTTTTTATAAAACAGATGCAGAAGGTAATTATTTCAGTGGGAGTTCTTGAGCTGTGACATAGAATCCTGTTTGTGTTGTAAGTACAGCTGCCCAGGTTGAATGTGAACATGCCAAAGCCATTAACTTTCCTTCTATATTGCGAAGTTTTAGAAAATACAAGGGTCTTAACAGGCTTTTTTCTATATTGCTGGCATTCTGGTCTTTGAATTTTAGTTTGATGAAAGTAGTCAAGGCACAGGTATACAGTTGCCTCTCCACTTTTGCGGCTTTCACATTTACGATTTTGACTATTTGCGGTTTGCTCAGGAAGCACCTAATTTAAATCAGCTTCACTCCCTTACACAGAAGGGAGAGCAGCCGATTTAAACGGAGTGCTCCCTGACCAAACAGTGCTGCCTAATTCCCCGCTCTCCTGGGCTTGGCTCCATTTGGGGTGGAGAGCCAAGTCCCAGGAGAGCGGGGAGTTCGGGGCAGGGGCGATTTTCAAACACACACACACACTGCCCTTCCCAAAGCAGCGATGGGCTTCTCCTGAAGCCCATCCTGCCTTGGGAAGGGTGTGTCTGAAGAGCCTCCCTCCCACCCCTCCCTTCCCTTCCCAAGGCAGATCATTATATTGGGAAGGGAGGGCTGAAGAGCCTCCCTCCCTTCCCTTCCCAAGGCAGATCGCTATCTTGGGAAGGGCGTGTGTGAAAAACCTCCCTCCCCCAGTTCATTTCTTATTTGTGGTTTTTTCACATTCACAGGGGTTGGCTGCCCCTAACCCCCGCGAATGTGAAGGGATGACTGTATTTCTGAAATGGTGTTTGTTTTCATAAAATGACACTACTGATGTCAATTCACTTAGAGAAAATTCAGATGTTAGTTCACAATAAGGTGTATATATTGTTGCTGTGCAGCATTTGGATTTAGTACTGCCTGAGCTGTAAGTTTTGTTACCTGCTGCTTTACAATTAGGATCATTTTATGAAAGTTTTCTGGATAAACTAGTTTCCTTTGTCACAGTGAAGATTTGCACGCTAGTACAGAGAAGGTTAGTGTGAGAACAAGTCAACAATATAATGTCTCTGGTTTCTCCCTTGTTTATTATTGTTTTTTTCTTCTACTGAAAGTCCTATGTAAACTTGCCAAAGAGATTCTTGGTTAGGATACATGATGCTTCCAGTTGATTTACAGCTTTGCGGGGGGGGGGGAAGAGGTACATTGGCCTTGATCCACTTAGTGCCAGGAGAGCGGGGAGAGGGTACATTGCCCACTTAGTTAAGTATCATCTCCTGACCTGATACCCCAAGCCTACCTTTACATTCAACAGCTGCTCCATGTGGTGGTGGTCTCTTCTGCAGCTGATCAGGGTGCAACTGGATGACATTTCCGGCTCCCTCCCACCAGCGATCTGCAGTGGAATGAAAAATTGCAATGGAGTTCTGCTTCTGATTGTTGCAGTCTCTCTTGCTGGTGGGAGTGGGCTGGAAATATCACTCTGCTGCACCCCAATTGCCAGCAGAACAAACCTCCTTTGTGCAGAGAAATGTTTATCGTGACTATGAAGTATAAGTAAGTATGGATGAGCAGGTAAGGAGCCATAACTCCAGGTTATGAATCCATACCTGCAGTATAGGATGATAGGTACTATTTTAGTACTACTGTATTTTGAGTGCCAGTGCTATCATTGTGTTGAATTCAGACTAAATTACATGTAGCGTTGACTCAATGAAACTGAGGGGAAAGTGACTAACTTAAGTCCCATTGATCTTATTGGATCTTTAAGCATGACCAAGTTTGAATCCAATGCATTTTTGATAGATTGAGTAACAGTGATTGGAATCCTCTTGCTGACGTATGCTAGCATAGAGTACCCCAACACCAGTGGTTGTACTTTTGATCATGGGTTAATAGATATATCTTCTTCATGGTTGCATAGCTGGAGTTTCATTAGTGTAACAGTTGTGCATGCAGTTGTACTTTTAAAGGTGTTGCATAACTGTGTGTCCTAGCACAGTCTAGTGTATTTAGCAATCTTAGCAATTGAATAATCAAAGCAAATCTTTGTCTAGTTGCATTGAGAACTGTGACAGAATTCCTTGCCCTTAATGCTTCCCCATCAAGCTTTTGACTTTCTCAAATTTCCCAGTGCATACTTTAACCTTTATCAAACCTTTAGACATTTCCCCATTAGCTAAACTATTCTTTTCAATTGCAAGGTGTCATGCTGATTCTCTTGGGAACATTCCTGTTCTGTTTCACAGTGGAGTCACTACAGATCTGCCATTGCACAACAGGTATTCAGTTTGGCCCAGTAGATAATGAATTGGTTGTTCCAGGATAAGAACAGCCTAGTGCAACTGCAGCGTAACTGGTGCTAGAAATTTATGCCGCTCTACCTCTCTATTGGATCTGTTAAGTGTCATCATTTTTATGCATGATCTGTAAAGAATTGTATTCACAACAGGAAGCTGTGTTTGGGATACACATTTAAACTGTTCTCATATTGACCATTGAAAGTGCTGGCATGCTTAGCTGTTCCCTGTCCAACCATTTTTCTAATTCAGATAAAATCTAGTGCATCAACTCTGTATGCTAATTGCATTTTTCTTCTGGACCAGTAGGCTGTTTCTGAAACTTTTACTCTTATCTATGGAAGGTGTGAAAAACTGCAGTGAGAATCTGTTTATTTACAGTATTGAGATAGTAGGTGTTTGTGCTTATCACATTTTTTGCAAGTTTTAACCACACTATCTAACCATCATTTTGTACTATCTAACAGAAAAATTATTTTGTTATTTGTTTATTTAACTGAGCCAAAGCAGTCTTATAACTCTGAATTTTTTGTAAAGCCCAACCAACTATTTTGCAGGGTATTGAAGTGCTATTTAAGTCACCAAGATTTAGCTTGAAAACAAGTTTGCTGTTTTGTTGGCCAGTTGCTTCCGTTTTTCTTTTTTAAGGTATAACATCAAATAACAGATTGCATTGAAGTTAAACATTAACAGGAGGGGAGAACCATTCATCTTTTATGAAGTGTGAATTTGACAGGCTCTCATGATAGTCTGTCCAAGTCAGTATGTTCATTAACTTCTGCTCCTGCCAGTTTTCTTTTCCTTGCTCTTTCCAGATAGCATAGTAGTATAGTTCACTTCGTGTCTCACTTCTCTTTGAAAAAAGTCCCCCTGTCCATTACAAAATATTGCATTTATAATAGCTTTACAGACCAGTTTCTAAAGGAGTGCTTCACCATATTAGAATTTCTTAAGATTGTTATGGTATCTCAGGCAGCTTGTAGGAACACATGATGTCCTCCTGTTCATTGTAGCTGTAGGGCTTCACAAATTTTGATCATTTGGATTTTGACAAAGGATGCACAATTAACAGTTTGTAGAAGGTGGCTTTTCTGTACTCCCTACCACCCCTGAGTGGGTGCAGTTTAAAGTTCTGATGTCTTTGGGATTATTTTCTTAAATTTCAGACAGAAATCAAATGACAGGCCTGAAGAGGAAATTTTAAAATCAGGTGTTAATAATGCTTTAAAATATTTATATAAATTATTATGAATATTTTTAAAGTATGCTGACTATTTTCTTGACCTGAACAACCAAAGTTGTTGGTTTGTCATGCATGTTACAGGAAAGTTATACTATGAGGGGAGAAAACCAAAGCTCATGCCATATTTTATTTATAGTTGCCAAGTAGATACTTTGAAATGACAAGGTCAGCACATACTTAGTATGTATTAATAAGTTTAATATGTTTAAACTGTATGTTGAATATTTGTTATAAAACCAAATTTTTAAAAGAAATATGATACGTACAGTAGTTTTATTAGAAATATTCTGTAGGGTGAGATGGCAGGAAGAATCCTGTACACTTGGGAACTTAGGATCGCCCCGAAAAGCAGGAAGCTGACTTGCCTTGTTGAAGATTCAAATCCCATTGTTCTCCTCCACGAGGCCAGTTCAGCTTCCTGCTCTCGCCCAGGAAAGATCAGGATCAAGCTCCTCCATCTTTTGAATCCTTTTTCATCCCTTTTTCATCTTAATACCTCCCTCTCTTCCATTTTGACCACCTTTCTCCACCTGACTCTCTCTTCCTCTCTCCAACCCCCCCTTTCTTTTCCCATCTTGAACCTCCCCAACCCTCCTCCTCTTCCCACACCTTTTAAGGAGCCACTTTCCCACCTTCCAAATGGCTTCAACAAAGGGACTCATGGCAGGAACCCAGCAGGGCAATGCCACTGTGGAGGAAATTCCTCCCCAGAGCTCCCAGAATGGCAGCTCGGTGGGAGAGACCCAAGCCGCGGCAGCAACCTCCTCGGCACTCCAATCTGCGCCAGTTCCCAGAGGAAGACCACGAGGGTCACGGAACAGGCGCTAACGTCGGGTAGCTCCCCCACGCCTTCAAAGACGGGCCACCAGAGGACCAAGAGGCCCTGGACTAAGGAGAGCACAGCGACAACGGCTGGCTCTGGGCGAGAGAGCCCCGTGGAGACAGGGGAACCGTGGCAGCCTTCCCCTCCTCCCGCGATGGGTCCAGCGGCAGTGGCGACCACGAGGCGACCCAGCGCGGGGTAGCAGCCCCACAAAAGGTACCCGGGGATCCCTCTGAAGCCTGCATTTGAGCTATTTTTGATGAATGTACCCCTGACCCAGAGGTCATGAGGGCTAGGGTGGCAGCATCCCTCAGGGCTCGCAAAGCTATGGGCGGGTCATCCTCCAGCGAGGAAGACATGGGGGAAGCAGAGAACCAAAGCGGGGAGGAGGAACAGGCCTTAGAAGGGGTGGTCTAGGACCTGGGTTCCCTAGCATCCTCTGAAGAATATGAGGATGAAGAGGGGGAGAGAGAGGTTCAGAGTAGAAGGGAGGCCATCAGCACAGCCTTCCAGATACTCACAGATGCCCTCTTGCCACCCACCCAGTCCCCAAGGGTCCCAAGAGGAAAGGGGTGCATGCAAGGACACCCGCCCCCAGGAGGAAGTCTGCCCACAAGGGGGCCCCCATTCAAAAAGGGAAGAAAGTGGGGAAACCACAGGGGGATACTGGGAAGTCCAATGGGGCAAAAGGGAAGCTACCCATGTCCAGAACCCCATCAAAGAAGTGAAAGACACCCCCTTGAGGCGGTCCTCCGAGGAGTCGGGGGAGGCCTCAGATGGGGAGGCATTGGCCCTAGCAAGGGCATCCAATGTGGATACCCTTGGAGACACAGAGGACACCTTCCACCCGGATAGAGAGCTCGGTGAGCTCTCAGACTCAGAAACATCAGAAACTGAATTTTCTGATAGGGTTTTCCAGTGTGAAAAACTGGCCTACTTACTGAAGATAGCCCTTACGACTTTGGAAATCCCCCCCCCCCGCTGCTCAGCAGGACTCCACTGGGGAGTCCTACACCCCAAAGAACCAAAAGGTGGCAGCACTCATGCCGTCTACCAAGCAGAAGGACCACCTTTTTCCTTTCCCAATAGCCTTCTGGAACTTGGAGGCAGAGGAATGGGACAAGCCGGCCTTGGGCCAATGAGGTACCTCAGCAGCCCAAAGGCTATATAACTTTCCTAAAGAGATCCTAGATAAGCTGAAGACCCCCGTAGTAGACCGGCCGGTGGTCTCAATGGTATCTAATTTGCTGGCACCCAAGGAGGGTGAAGGCACCTTGAAAGATCCAGATGATAAGAGAGCAGATGGCGCCCTGAAAAAATCTCATGAAGCCTCACCACTGAGAACCAGGGCGGCAGTGGCATCGGCCATCATTTCCAGGGCTGCCATTGTCTGACTCTAGGAGTTAATGGAAGCGGAGAGCCTGGATACCAGAACGCTGGACAGGGCCTTCCGTAGGATCCATTTAGCCCTTTCATTCTTGGCAGACACTTCCCAGGATCTGCTCTCATTTACGGCCAGGGCAGTGGGAGTGACGACCCTGGCTAGAAGATCACTGTAGATCAAGCATTGGGATGCTGATGCACAATCTAAGAATGCCCTGGCGACAGCGGCATTCAAGGCTACAAGCTATTTGGGGAGGAAGCCCTGAAAGACATCCTAGTAGAGACTAAGGACAAGAAACAAGCCATGCCATCATCCAGCAGGAAATCCGAAAGGAAACCTGGAAGAAAACCGTTCAGCTTCTCGAGCTCCTTTCGCCCCTTCAGAGGATCCAGCAGGAGGGGAGACTTTTGCTCCTTTAGACCAGCCTGGTCCAAAACCAACTACGTCATTCGACAGGCACTGTTCTCCAACTCCTCCTTCAACCGCAGAGGGGGATCCTCATCACAAAGAGGTCCCTCACGCCAGCAGCCCTGATGCGAGGCCAATCCCAGTAGGAGGGCGGCTGTCAAAGTTCTTGGCAGCCTGGTTGAACTCTACCACAAACAAGTGCGTTTTGCAGACAATCGCTCAAGGATACAAGGTAGAGTTCAACTCAAGACCAAGGAACAGATTCCTGCCAGTGTCAGTTCCTCACATTGCAAAAAAGGCAGCGGACCTAAGGACAGCCATCAACTACCTACTGGAGGTTCAAGCCATAGAAGAAGTCCCCACATCCCAACGTTTCTCAGGGGTGTACTCTTACTTCTTCGCTGTACCCAAAAAGTACGGCAGCCTCCACTCCGTTCTAGACCTGAAATACACAAACTCTTGCGTTACATACAAGCGTTTCCAGATGGAAACGCTCTCGTCAATAAGAGAAGCACTACAGGAAGGAGACTTCTTGGCATCACTGGACCTGGCAGAAGCATATCTGCACATCAGGATCCACCCAGACAGCAAAAAGTTCCTCAGGTTCCCATTCGGAGATGAACACTATCAATTCAGGGCTCTCCCATTTGGTCTCTCAGCAGCACCGAGGGTCTTCACCAAAGTGCTAGTGGTCTTGATAGCCTTCCTGAGGTCAAAAGGGATATACCTGTACCTCTATCTGACGACATTCTCCTGAGAGCACCATCCAAGGAGAAAGCGGAAAGAGACTTAAAGACAACAGTCTCATGCCTACAGGAACATGGGTTCCTGGTAAACTACAGAAAAAGCTCCCTCACACCACCGCAGTCGCTCGTGCACTAGGGGTGCATCTAAACACCGAAAACTGCAGGATTACCCTGTCAAGGGAACAACAACAGATGCTGAGGAGTAAAGCCCAGGCAGCGCTCTCCAGACCAAAGACAACGCTTCTCACTCTGGCACACCTCTTTGGCCTAATGATCTCATCTGTCCAAGTGATCCCCTGGGCCAGATTCCACTCCAGACTCCTGCAGGAGTTCCTACTGCCGTTCCAGGAATTAATAGCAAAAAGAGAAAAATGGACACTCCAAATTCCATCAGTGGTGAGGCTTCTTGAAATGGTGGACCCACCTGCCACACATAGTGAGGGGATCCCCACTCAGCGTCAAGTTTGATGTAACAGTCACATCAGACGCAAGCCTGCGCAGTTGGGGAGCCCACTGCCTGGACCAAGTGGTCCACGGGACCTGGTTGAAAGAGGAACAAAGCCACAGTATAAATTGGCTGGAGCTGAGGAGAAGTGAACCTGAGAGTGGACTACTTGAGCAGATACACCGTACTCCCAGGGGAGTGGGAGCTGAATCAGGAAACCTTCCTACAGATACAAGAGAGGTTTGGGAGAACCCAGGTGGATCTCTTCGCAACTCCAAGGAATGCCAAACTGGACAGATTCTTCTCCAGGTTCCCACTCCCAGGAGCGGAGGCAGTAGACGCCCTCACAGCTCCTTGGCCCCCCGGCCTCCTGTACCTATTTCCTCAGATTCTGCTGATAGTCAAGGTATGCACGAAAATACGACAGGAACAGGTGCAAGTGATCCTAGTGGCACCCTATGCCTCAGTCCCAACACACTAGAACGCCAAGTAGCCGCACTATCAGCATTCCTACAAGGTCCACAGGGAGGAAATATAGCAGCACATCCACACATTCGGAGATTCCTGAGAGGGGCGACCTTGCTTTCACCTCTGGTTCACCACAGATTCCCATCTTGGAATCTTCCTTTGGTTTTGCGACAACTGACTCGACACCCTTTTGAACCACTTAGAAAGATACCCCTAAGGCTCCTCACACTCAAGGTTGCTTTCTTAGTGGCTGTTACCTCAGCAAGGAGAGTATCAGAACTCACTGCACTCTTAGTCAGAGAACACCTTTGCTCTTTAGAGGTAGACTCAGTATCACTCCTCACGGACCCGTCATTCCACCCCAAGCTGCTGTCCAGCTTCCACATCGCGCAGCCTATCATCCTGCTATCATTCTGTCCTAACCCATCTCACCCCACGGAGAAATTGTGGCACAAACTTGATGTCAGGCGAGCCCTGAAGATATACATGAACAGGACAGCATCCTTCAGGAGATGTGATTCCCTCTTCGTGGCTTTCAACCCGACCTCCATGGGAGCACGGGTCTCGAGACAAACGATGGCAACATGGATTAAGGCATGCATATTCGAGGCCTACGACGCAGCGAAGGTCCCGAGACCATCAGGGGTGATGGCACATTCCACATGCTCAGCGGCCAGTTTTCTCCACGAATGCCTCGCTGATTGAGATATGCAGAGCTGCAATCTGGAGCACGCTGTCCACCTTCATACGCCACTACAAGGTGGACAAATTTAAGTCAGCAGAAGCCACCTTCGGAAGAAGGGTGCTTCATGAGGTAGTACGCCCATAAATTCATCAACCATGGCAGTCACACCCACCCTAGAGTTACTTGGTAGGCTTGGGTATGTCCCAAGTGTAAAGGATTCTTCCTGCCATCTCACCCTACAGAATGTTACATTGGTTACTTACCGTGAAGGTACTTTATGTAGGGTGAATGGCAGGAAGAATCCGCCCCACCCTGTGACTGCGGATACCAACACCAGCGGGTTCACATGTGTTCTTTACTATTAGACCTATAACCTATGTGTTCCATTCTAGATTGTGGATCTTTGTCTATTGTTCTTTGGGGGCTTTGCTAGTCAGTGAACTAGCCTCGTGGAGGAGAACAATGGGATTTGAATCTTCAACAAGGCAAGTCAGCTTCCTGCTTTTCCGGGCAGTCCTAAGTTCCCAAGTGTAAATAAAGGATTCTTCCTGCCATTCACCCTACAGAAAGTACCTTCACTTTAAGTAACCAGTGTAACATTCTGTATACAAAAGATTGGCACAGGCTTATTAGATATTAAATATGTCACTACATATTTGTGTATAGAACTACATAGAATATGTCTTACTAAACTAGGTATGATACCTAGTTTAATAAGACTTATTCCATGGAGCTTTTAAAATCCTCTGTGCTGTTATAGGTGCAGTGGAACAGAGTGAAACCTATGCCAATAAGATTTGTGAGGGCTTAGACTGGGCTGAAGAGGAAGGCTTGTTGTCGGAGGGGCATGGATGGAGAGGAAGCAGCTCCAACTATAAAACAAGACTGTCACTTGTTGTTGTTAGGTTGAAGTTGATCTTCAAGTCAACTTCAGCTTATTGTGACCCAATCAGGATTTTCCTGGCAAGATTTATTCAGATATTTACCATTGCTTTCCTCAAAGTCTTGAGAGAGTGTGACTTACCCATGGTTACATACTGGTAGTAGGTTTCTATAGCTGAGCAGGGATTCAGAGCCTGGTCTGAGGTTAAACCACACTGGGTCTCCAGGGACTTAATCCACATGGGTTTATGACCCACACTTACTGGGAATTTGATGTGTGAATCAGTAAATTGAAATGATGGTCTCATGTAGTAAAAAATATTTAATAACCAATGTGGCCACCCTTTTTATGGTGCATCAGATATGCTGCCTGAAGCCAAAGTGGCTGTCTAATCGAGGAGGGAGGGTTCTTGATTGATAATAATGAAGCTGTTTCCATTGCTTTAGAACCAAAACTTGACTTGTGTCTAGATTTTGTTGTTTGTTTACAGTTTATAGCGCAGATGAAACTGAACCTTCTTTCGTTTTGCCGACAGGCAAGGACCTTTTTGTTTAAGCAGACTTTTCATGTGTAAGCAGGGAAGCTTCTTATTGGAATGTGTGTTTACTTTTTAAAACTTTTGTATGTCTTTTAAATGAATTTGCACTGTTTGATGTGGTGATTTTTAATTGTTTTTAATTGATTATCTTTGAGAGCCACCTTGGGTCCCACTCTGGGCGAAAGGCAGCATACAAATGAAATAACTAAATAAATCTCTCATCATAAGTCATTCAACGCTGTATATTATTTCAGAGAAATTTGTCTCAAATGTTAAAGAACTGACACAAGTGAGAAGTTTTTGTTTGTTTGTTTTTTAATGGGCAGTGGCTTAGTGTTGCTCACTATTCCTTAACTACTTAGGACCATTCACAAAGTGAATAGTACTGCATTTTAGGTTTTTATTTTATTTATTTATTTATTTATTTATTTATACCCCGCTCTTCAGCCACAAGGCTATCAGAGCGGCTTACAAATTGTTTTAAGCAATAGCTATTTACACATCTACACTGCATTAAACAGTTTCCAATGTGTGTTAGCTAATTGCCCCCCACAAGCTGGGTACTCAATTTACCGACCTACGAAAGGATGGAAGGCTGAGTGAACCTTGGAGCCCGCTGGAATCGAACTTGCGACGTGGTGGCTTGCAGTACTGGCATTTAACCACTGCGCCACCAGGGTTATGTCCCCAGGTTACTAGCCTCTACCCTCAGTCCTACTTGCTGTTCTAAACTGCTAGGGCTGTCAGAGGGGGAACTGACAGCAACATTCCTATGCTAGGGGACGGAAGAAAGGGGTTCTGCCCTCTAGCATCTGCTTGGTTTCTATACTGGACAGGGAAGCAAAGTGAAGTACTTCATGTCTTCTGCATCAGCCTGTTCACTTGCCTATGTGAGGTTGCATGTGCTCCCTTGTGTGTAATTCCAGGGGCCCATTCATACTACAGAGCATAGCGCTATGATTCCATTTTTACTGCCAGGGTTCTGTCCTGTGGAATTCTGGGACTGTCAGTTGAGGGAGGTACATTTAGTATTCACAGCCAGAGCATCCCAGCTGTTCACCAAATTACAAACCCCAGGATTCCCTAGGATGGAACCATGACATCTAAAGTACCTAGGGGAAGTCCTCACCACGGAACCAATAGCTAACACACAATGGAAACTGCTTTATGCAGTGTAGATGTGTAAATTGCTATTGCTTAAAACAATTTGTAAGCCACTCTGATAGCCTTGTGGCTGAAGAGTGGGGTATAAATAAGTAAATAAATAAATAAACATTCATTTTACTGTTAAAGTATCTCTTACTAATATTTAAAGGGGGGAGATCACAGTATAAAGATTAACAAGGCTAACTATGGCTACACCTCCAGGAAATGTTCATGAGTTAACGTAGATGTAACAGTTGTCAGTGTGCTAAACTACTCTTTCTCCATATGTTTATGCTGCTTTGCATGATGAGAACCAGATATGTGAATATTTTACAAGTTTGTGCCAGAGATAATTTGGGGTGATCTCTAGGACATTTGAAGATTGTCTGCATCTTACTACATCCAAAAGGAGAAACAGTGGCTATCAGAGAAAATGGAATACTCTGAAGTGAGAAGCAGGTCTCCAAAGCTAACATAAATATGGAAACGGATGTAGGGATTCTATTGTTTTGGACCTTTCAGATCATTAATAGCTGATTAAAAAGACTTGCACTAAGAATGGATGGAGAACATATAGCTCTTCTGATGTTGTTCAGCTGCAACTCCCATCTGCCCTGGCAGGATAGCTAACTTTGAGAGATTATGAGCGTTGAAGTACAACTGCATCTGGAGGGCCACAAATCCCCCCCCCCTGTAGATACAGTATGTCGTGACTTATCCTTCAAAGAGTTATTATCTTTGTAGAGGAAAGTGTATGGTAGGGAGAAGCAGCAGTTAGGAAGAGTGTGGAAGTACCTGTTGCTGCCATGATTTACACCCCTGTAGTAGCCCTGTATTCTGTTCTAAATTGTAGTAACTGTGTGGGGGTCTAGAAGCACTTTTTATAAATGGCATATTGGTGTGAATGCTTCCAGAAACATTTTTTGTGTCATTCCCTCAGTTACACAGATAGGACCTGGATAAATTGCCCATTTTTGTAGCTTAACATATATTTTCAGGCCAGTGTATAAATTTTAAGAAGTGTGAAAGCTGACTGTTTGAATGGTTTTCATAAGAATAAATAATACTCTTTTAAAAGAAAAGAAAGGGGAAATGAGATTTAGTGAAGAAAGCTGTAAGATGGGTTTGAAAAATCCTTTGACCTTTAATCATAACTAGTAATGATGATTTTTCTTTGCCTGCTGTTTTTTGCATGTATGTTTTTTAGAACACCAATTAAACATGTAACCATGGAGCTTAGTGAACGAGCTACTGCTGTTTGATTCCATTTTCTGAAATAGGCTTCCTGACTATAAAGGGACACACTGGCAAGAATTTCAAGCTTATCATAATTATGTAAATAATTGTTTCAATTTAAATTTCTTTATCTCAATATGTTCTTTTTGTTTTTAAACTTAGATTTTTTAAAGTTTTAATTTTATTAAAAATAGTTTTAAAAAAGAAGCAGCACAAAACAGTGACTGAAATTGTTCGAATGCCTGGACAAATAAATACTGGCAACACTTAGAGTATATTGTCCAAGTCATTTTGAGGTGAAACACTTTTCTTGTGCTCAGATCTTGGGCCAGTACTACTGCTATTCTTGGCTTGTCACTTAAAACTTAACCGAAGTAGTGTTCTAAGAGAGCAACTGTAAGGAAGGTATTCCCTAAGGTGCCACCGCTGAAAAGGGCATTTCTTCATTTGCCACCCATCTAACTGATAGTATGGGCACCTAGAAGAGGGCATTCTAATACACAACTGAGTACTGATGCAGTTTCAAGTGGAAAGAGATTACAGGCCCAAAGCTATATAAAAGGTTAATTGTTAAAAATAACACTGAGTCTGGAAATGAATAGGAAACTGTGGAGATGTTTTCCAGATGACCAAGTCTAGTCAGTAATACTACTGTTGCTTTTTTGGTACCCAAATGCAATTTTTGTATCTTCATAGGCAGGTTGCTCAAATAATGTATTGGGGTGGTCTTCTTGAGGAGGTTATCAGGAAATGGAAAACAGTGGGCAGGTTAACTCTATCCGAAAGCAGACATTTGGTGGTGATTTATTATAATAGTGTTATTGTTTAATTTGTTTTTAGTGTCACTTTTAATGGTTTTATCATTTAATTGGTTTTTAGTGCTTTAGTTCTTTTTTTTAGTGGAAATGTAGGGAAAATAAAGTAAAATGAACAAAAAGGGGGCAAAGTTACTGTTTCAGCCTTAGAATCTATGGGCTGGTTCCAAAAGGAAACACAAGCTGATACTTTAAGAAGAATGCAACTGGTCTACAACATGATGAACAGTATCTCCTTGGTCTGAAGTCGAAGGCTTTCACAGCCGGCATCCATAGGTTTTTTGTAGGGTTTTTCCGGGCTTACAAGGCCATGCTGGGAATCCCCCTGTCCCCGGGTAGAGTTCATTTGCATCTGTTGAGTTTTGATTTTGGTGTTTTTCAGGACTGGTAGCCAAATTTTGTTTACTTTTAGGGTTTCTTCTTTCCTGTTGAAGTTGTCCAGGTGTTTGTGGATTTCAATAGCTTTCCTGTGCATTTGACATGAAAGTTGTTGGCCTGATCCAGAATTTTGGTGTTTTCAAATAACAGAATAGGGAAACTGATGAGGAAACACAGCCTCCAAATAATCTACAGACCAGCCAAGAAAATCCAAGAAATGCTACGCTCAGTGAAGGACAAAAGAGACCCTCTCACAGCCACAGGAGTTTATCGCATACCATGCAGCTGCTGACAAGTTTACATAGGGACCACTAAATGCAGTGTGCAAACACAAATCAAGGAACAGGAGAGACACTGCAGACTGGGCCAGCCAGAAAAATCAGCAGTAGCAGAACATGTGATAAACCAACCTGGACACAAAATGTTATCAATTCTGTCTAATTGACCTCAGTTGATTAGCCGTCTTTTAGTCTGTTACTGACCCCCATGTATTTATAGCCTGTCTGTCCCCTCATATGTAGTAAATGAAAAGTACAGCAGGATGTCATTGGTATACTGATGACACCTCATTTCAAACCCCTGGGTAGTGTTGCTTATATAGGTATCAAACAACATGGGGGACAGAATGGAGCTATGCAGTACACCGCAACATAGAAAAATAACTGTGCATTACCATCTTCCTGGAAATAACTTGCCAGGTAAAAATAGGACCTTTGGAGCATAGCATCCAATTCCTATCTCTGACATCTGGTCCAGAAGGATTCCATAGAAAATATTATTGTAAGCTGCTGAGAGCAACATGGGCACATGTGTGATGTATAGGCTTACTAATAATTTGGCTTACAGAAAATGTGCATTCGTTTTGAAATAAGGGGGAAGCTTTTTTAAAATGGAAATTCTAACATCACCCGTGCTGCAATAAAAGGGTTTTATTGAAATTATTAATGGCCATGTAGTATGGTCACTCTTGGAATAAACTGATTGCAGTATTTCTGTGTCTGCCCACAAAATATTCTTCTATCCATAGATTGTGTTTTTTAAGCAAGAAAATACAAATTTAAAACCTGCTCACTATTTATTCCATCAAATAACTAAAGAAAACTCTCTTTCATACTCTTGCCTGTACCAAATACCAAAAGAAGTGAAATGTCAACTTAGTATCACACTTATTTTCTTAACCATATAATCAGAAGGTACAGTGTTTCACATAATATTATGGTGGCGCAAACACTTTTTGTAATATCACAATTTGGGGAATTTCTCAACAGTGACGTGTATAGGAGGATAGAACATAGCCCAGGGTTATCCTTAAGGTTGATATGCAGAATATTGCAAAACTAGGTGGTCGTATCTGAGCCAGAGGCAGATTGAAGTTCAAGCATTTGAGTCTGTTGTGATCTACCTAAACTAGGCACGCAATATGATTGAAATGTTATTTAATTTAAAGTCGGTTATCTTTAAGAGAGTGTGTTCTAAAATATAGCTGAAGGTCTATAAAGGTTTATGCAGAAGACTATAAGTATAGGAGACAAATCTGGAGAGAGAGAAAAACTTGAGAAAGAGTAATCTGCAAGGTCCCTGACTTAGTTATTGCTTAACATTACATTCAACCAAGCTGCAACACATTTCTGATGGTTCTGGTATTTCCATGACATCTGGAAAAGTGTTAACACTGATCTCACTTGCAATTCTCCATTTCAGATTTGAGAAAAAGTCCCCTGCCTTTCAGTATGATGGCAAGTTCCATAATAAGCCACGATTAATTGGAAATGTAACCTTGTTACTCTTCATACGTGTTCAACAGATGCGCTAGTTGGATTGTGTTCCTGTTTTATAATAAACTAGTTCAGCTGTTCCTATATCGGATTTTTTCCTTCAATTTTTTTATAAATTCAGTCCAAGACAGCTTTCAATTATTCTTATCCAATAATAGTTTTATGTGGCTTTATTTGATATTTATACCTAGTTACTTTATTAAAAAAGAAAACTCAAAGAAAATGTATATACTGTATATGTAATCCATGCGATAACCCTTATTTTAAAGTGCTTTAAATTCAGTATTATTTTTTTCCTTCATGTAAACCAAAGGGGGACAGTTCAGTCATAATAGCTACTATCCTATTGAGGTGAACCATTTGTGCAAGGGCCTTTAGAGTGAGTGGTAGGACAGTCTCAGGTTTGTTCAAGGAGGCATCCAGCAGAAGCATGGTGGTGGTGGTAGTGGAGACAAGATGGCAGCAGGCCATCTTGGTCATGTCCTCTGTGGATATGTTGTGATCACTATAGAAGATGAGTGCTGTTCGTTGTCACCACCCACCAGCTATTTCCTTAGTGCAGAAGTCCTCAGAGCTTAGGCTCAATGGAAGGGTAGACTGGACAGCCACATTGATGAGCCAGAATTGTGTGCTGGGAGGCACATTCAGGTGGCCTTCTCCTCTGGCAGCCATGGTAGAGTGGCAATGGAACTATGCTGATAGAACTAGTTCTGCAGTCATACCAGAATTTTAGAGGTTCTTAACTGCTGTGTTTTATTTAGGTGGCCACTTGTTTATAGCCACAAATGGGCACATATTTGTATATGGTAATTTATATGACTACATTTAGAAATAATTCTGTTTATGCTTAAATAGAAACACCATGCATCTCACCATAGTGGGGAACGCTGTGAACAGGTAACCTGTGTGTTGTCTAGTCTCCTGCCCAAGTAATCTGTTAATAGACAGTGACAAGGCTCCTGCCCTCCCTTGTTATGTTTCTTCATCTTTAATCTGGACTTGGGCTTGATGGCCCTTTAGATAGAAAACACTTTCAAAGAGGACTGCTCTCTTTCAAAGCGGACTACACTCAGATAGAGGCTGTCTTCTGTAAGGTGGGACAAATGGCCACCCTACCACTCTAACAACTATTTTTGGTTGTAAAATGGTTGCTTCCAATTAGAAGCAGTTAATTGCAGGAGAGTCAAAATTTAAGCCCAAGAGGATGAACATATATGGTGGAAAGAAATCTAGAAACATAAGGGGCAGTTGAAATAATGTACAGGTCATCCCCCATATCCACAGATTTGGTATCCATGGTTTTACTTATCCACATTAAAAATATGTTCTCTATATGCATTTGTAGGTCCTCCAATACGATTCTGTGGTCAACTTCTCATGTTCGTCACATTGAAAATAATAGGGTTCTCTATTAACCATGATTTCAGGTATCCATGGAGGTCTTGGAAAATATCCCCCATGGATAATGGGGGAGTCAACCTGTATTTCAAGTAAAGGTGGGAGTAGAGTTTAGTAAGAGATGGAGAGAGTTGAGAATGAAGCTGTAAAAGTGGGAAGAGCTGAAAGTAGAAAGGGTGAAGAGGGCTACAGTAGAACCAGATTTCAGGGGTTGAAGAAGTGGAATTGAGAGACCTGGAAGCTGGACTTTTCATAGCTCTAGGATAGGGATAAGAATCACATGGCCCTCCAGGTTTTGTTCAACTGCAAGCCCCTCCGGCTAGGACTGCTGAGAGTTGCGGTGCAACAGCTTCTGTAAGGCCACATGATTCCCACAGCTGTTCTAGGATGAGGTCACACTGCTTTATTCCTAGGTATTAGTTTAAGTGGGGAAATGATCTATCTCAGGTTTAGATGGATATGTGTTCCTGCGTTATTTTTATGTCTTAAGCTTATTGTTCTTTTGGTAAATTATTAAAACAGTTTCAAATTAGTGGAAAGCTTTCTTCCAGCCATTATGTTTATAATTGTTTAACCACTGTCTTTAGTAAATGCTGTACAGGTTGAGTATCCCTTATCTAAAACACCAGAAGTATTTTGGATTCCCCCCCCCCCAGATTTTGGAATACTAGTAGTGTAGTATGTACAGTATTTTCAAGACTGGATAGATCCTGAGGATCTGTGAAATGGTGGGAATCCAAGAATAGTGCTTGGCATGAACCCACACCTCTTGCCATTTCAGATCCTTGTGTCTCTTGCATTTCTCTCCAACCTCATGTCTCTCATACAGGAGATCACTCGGGCGCTTGCCAGCTGTCTGCTTCCGCTTTGTGAACTAATGAATCATAGAATCATAGAGTTGGAAGAGACCAGAAGGGTCATCCAGTCCAACCTTCTGCCATGCAGGAATACACAATCAAATCATTCCTCACAGATGGCCATCCAGCCTCTGTTTAAAAACCTCCAAAGAAGGAGACTTCACCACACTATGAGGCAGTGTATTCCACTTCCGAACAGCTCTTACTGTCAGGAAGTTCTTCCTAATGTTTATATGGAATCTCTTTTCCTGCAGTTTGAACCCATTGCTCCATGTCCTAGTCTCTGGAGCATCAGAAAACAAGCTTGCTCCATCCTCAGTATGACTGTCCCTTCAAATATTTAAACATGGCTATCATGTCACAGGAGGTCCGCAGCTGCTGATTTGAAGGTATAAGAGGACGGCTGGCAGGCTCCCCGGAGTGAAGGAGCCCAAAGAATGTGTGCCTAGTGGCTGGGGCTTGCTGCTGCCTCTGCTGCTGCCCTATGCCATTTTACAAATACAAGTAAGCTAAAAGGTTTGGATTTTGGAGCATTTTGGCTTTCTGGATTAGGGATGTTCAACCTGTATTGGTTTTCGGTTTAACTTTGCCTTATTATTCACTCCATGCTAACTAGCACACTACATTGTCCAATACAAAAAAGGGGGTAGTCTAGGTCAGTAAATTAATCCCAGAAATTAAAGGATACTTTGGTGATGTCAGTCTGGGAAAAAAAGATGTAGATCACAGAAGGAGAGGTTTGATCACCTCCCTTCCTTCTCACTGTGCAGGCTATAATCCATTCTGTCATATTGTGACTGTAGAGAAGAGGAATGTAGTAGTGACTTCCTCAAAGCAATTTAGTGAACTCATGGTGGAGTTGTAATTTGAAGTGGAATTTCCCAGTTTACACCACACTCTTAATTGCTACACTTTACCAGCTTTCAAATTTGTATGCAAATATATGGGCTCTTGGTTTTGGACTTTAGCTTTAGATTGTACCGGCAGATATGCATGTTTTAGAAAAGTTTTCTAGATTCCCATTAACTTGCATGCTGCTGCTATGGCTTTAACAATGCAGCAGATTGGAATCATGCCTACATGTGTTATATGGTTACAATTTAACTAATCTCTTCCTCGTCCCCCCATCTTTTCTTCATAAGTAGGTCTGGAGGTGGCTTACAAAAGTTAAAACAGAGATAAGAGTGTATGTGTTTATGTAAAAGCATACAAAATTAGTTTAAAATATAATTAAGCTATCTGTAACATTAATACCATTTAAAAATATCAATTAAAAATACAGGCCGATCCCTCTATCCACGGATTTTGTATCCATGGTTTCACATATCCATGTCTGAAAACAGCTCATTATTAAAAGTTGTTACAGTCATTTCCCCAACACCTTTTGGAATAGAAACATTTTCACCTGCCAATGGAAAAACAGTGAGGAGGGAGCCAATCTGACTGCCATAAGAAGGAGATCCAGAGATCAGATCATCTTTGTTCAACAGGGCCATAAGAGTCAGCTCTCCATATCCACAGATTCAGCATCCACGGATTCCACCACCCATGGCTTTAAAATATATCCCATTTTTTTTAAAAAAATCCCAACAGTAAACCTATCTTGTCATTTTCTATACGGGACACAATTTTATTACAACGTTGTATATAATGGGATTTGAGCATCCACGGATTTGGTATCTATGGGGGTGGGGTGTCCTGGAACCAAACCCCAGAGGATACCAGAGGCTCACTGTAATTGTGAACTTCTTTGCACCCAAACCATGCAATTATTACCTCCTGCTTTTGAGCATTAATTATGTGAATTGTACAAATATGCATTGGACTTAATGTATGTATAACACCTATTCAAATATGTTGTTGGGATATTGATGGGTGGAACTATCAGCTTTTTTCTATGCCGTATCATTAGAGTTCTATCTATCTTGGGCTCTAGTGTGCTTGATGTCAAATTTGAAAAAAAAAACCAGTTCAAGTCTTATAGTTAAGACTGCATACTCTCTCTCTCTCTCTCTCTCTCTCTCTCTCTCTGTATGTATAGCATGCAGTCTTAACTGTAGATGTATTTTGTAATATATGTAAGTACTGGTGGATGCATCACTTTATTCCATATTGCATTTTCAGAGAGAGTGAGAGCAATTTTATTGAACAAGAGGATTGAATTCTTAACTGACTAATCAATTTTAGTAGTAAGTTAAAATGCCTAGTATTAATGGACAGTCACATCCATTAATCAGGGTTATAGTAGATTAACAGTTGTCAGCATTTATGCTAATAGTAGTTACATATCATAGATTTATCCAGTGTACTTACATTTCCATATTTTTCTAAAACATTTGGCAGTATTCTAACTTAGTACTTATAATCTGAACCAACCGCTCTTATATGTCTATATTAGAATATTGAAGAGGGGTGACTTTTTTACTGTTTTGGCACCACTGAGATTTCCTCAGCCCACACCGAGTTTTCCTCAGCCCACACCGAGTTTTCCTCAGCCCACACCAAGTTTTCACATCAAAATAAATAGAACTCATTGCATAGCTTTAAATTTGGGTATGGGTAAAGCAAGATGAATATGATACGAAGCTGATTTTTAGCAAGCTTTGAGATGTTCCATTTGAAAAAAATATATTTTCAAGGAGTCTGGAGTAAAACTATAAGAAAAAACGCCCTCCTAGATCAAACCATGAACCTATCTAGTCAGGTATTCTTTCCCCATAATTTAGGGGCTAGCCTTGAAGCACAGCATGGCTGCAAAAGTCTTCCTATTTTGATTGTTCCCCAGCTGCCTGTATTCGGAAGTACAGTATAGTCTCTACCACCTGTACTTTAAATGAGAGGCACACCTTTGCATGAGCAAAAGTCTATGAGTGAGTAAAGGGACTATCACCATGCCCCTTGATGGGCACAGTGTATTTATTTGTTTATTTAATTTATATCCCACTTTTCTCCCCTGTGGAACCCAAGCAACTTACTATGTATGCTAAAACAAAATAGTTAAAACAATACATCATACAATTTTTAAAGGATTAAACAATAGTCCACTTAAAAACATTAATTTAAAGTAATTTAAAACAGATTAAATTACAGTATATTACATGTTACACTGCACATTTTTTGAACTATCGCAACCAATTAAAAGTGAAAGGCAGGTTTAAATAAGAACATATTTGCTTGTAGAAAGCCAATTGAGATTCCCTTGGAAGAGAGTTCCATAGCCTGGAAGGAGCCACCAAGAACGCTCTCTCTCAGACATACCTGTAATGTCGTCATTAGACATACCTGTAAAGCCTCCCCCACCCCAAAAAGATCTTAAACTTCAGACAGGTTTGTATAGGGAGACATGGTCTTTCAGATAGTCTGGACCATCTTTCAAACCATAGATGGATGTATTGTCTGCTGGTGTGTGGATTAGAAAGCCACAGTATATTTGATTGGTTTGATTTTGGATCCTTGGCTGTGTTTGATATGTGTGTGGAAAATGAAACCCAAACCCTGATTATGGCATCCCCCCCCCATAAAAAGACAGTGCACCCTTTGAATATGATTTGTTAAGGATTTTTCTTAGTTGACTCATCAAAGGGACCTGGTATGCACACTCGAGTTAGTTGATTGCTATAGATTGTCCAGTGGCCCTGCAAAGCTCATCAAGATGTCTAATAGCTAGATCTTATTGATTGCCCTTCAATTAATCACGTCTGATGCTTTCATTTATCAAAAGCCAAATACATGTAATTAACTTTGAAGTGAGAGAGCTCATTTCAGAGTAGTATTTGCTACTGTCACTGAAAAATATCCGAGGGTGGATTACACTAATGGGGAGCGCAAGTCAGAATTGAGTTAATGGTATCTTGTCTGTCAAGGAATAATAACTGGAGTGTCAAATATCACTGTGAATCTCTGCAAACCCAGGAAAGACCATGTAACTTACAAAACAAATGCAGTTTAATCCACCTACTCCACATACGAATCTTACCCTTGCTTAATGTACAAAGTCTTGCATGCTGAAGTTTCTTTTCATTCTCCGTGAATGTACAATGAATGCCACCTTGAGTGTGAACTCTTTACTCACAGGAAAAAGGATCTCTCCCCCCCCCCTTCTCTCTCTCTGGCTTTTCTTCACAAACACAGATTCAGGAAGGACTCATCCCGCGTTTTCTGCAAGCGCGCTGATGACTAAAAAGGCCAATCCGAGATAGACAAGTCCGGTTGCAGAAAGCACAGCAGAAGGTTTCCTTGGGTGATGTTTCCGGATTGTGATTCTTTCTGTGTTGTCGTTTCTCTTCAAGATTTGTTTGGCGTGAGTTCTCAAATAAGGCTGCAGCATTGTGGATAGTGCGTCTCCATGCCTCCCAATGTGAGGCTAGGGCGGGCCATTGTTGATGATCAATTTGGCCAAGCCTGAGATGTTTTTTCAGGAAAAAGGATCAAACGCCTAAATAAATAGCACAGATACAGCTGGTTAGCCTTTCACAGCCGGTTTGGTAAAGTTTGTCATTATTATTGCTGTGTACCTTCAGGTTCTTTCAGACTTTCGGCAACCCTAAGGTGACCCTGTCACAAGATTTTCTTGAGAAGATTTGTTCAGAGGGGATTGACTTTGCCTGCCTCTGAGGCTGAGAAAGTGTGACTTGCGTAAGGTCACCCAGTAGGTTTCCATGGCTGAGTAGAAATTGAACCATGGTCTTCAGAATCCTAGTCCATCACAGAAACTGCTATACCATGCTGGTTCTACTAGTAGAATTGCATCACCTTTTTTAAGAGGTGAAGGCTGAGGGTCAGGAAAGAGGTTGGAAACTTTTTGGGGGGAGGACTTTTACCCTTTATATCACCTGGCTAGCATAGCCCTTGGAAGATTCTGGAAATTGTAGCCCCCATGCCTCTAAAAAAATACCTTTTCCACATTCTGTATCTGGTTTTGATTTATCATTTCAACAGAATAGTACCAATTATCTTGATGCCATGCCCTGTAATATCCATGTCTTGATGCAGAAATCTGCTAATGCTCTTAGTTCTGGGATTTATGAGAAAAGAAGTACAGTTGGAATTGGAACTGGTAAGTATTCGTGGAGTTTTAATCTAAGACTTTTGTAGTCATTTGAAAACAAATGCCTGACAGTATCACTTCATAGCATTGTGATCGTTTGGGTAGTGGACTGACAACTTTGCAAGGGGTAGCTTGTATTTCCAAGCTATTCATGCATAGATCTGCACTTTTAAGTACTACCCTCATGCCTAGCTAGCTCAAATGACTGGCTGAGGCATTCACGTCAGTAGCAGTCAATTTCAGGAAATATCACTAAATAATATCATAAAAAGCTGTTAAAAGCAGAGGTGAGCTACCTAGCACTGACTATAGCACTGCTTGGATTTAGTAAAAAGGAATAGAAGAGTAACAGAACTTTAGAGTGATTTTTTTTTAAACAAAATCTTTTGAGAAATAGTTTCTTCGTGCAATTCTGAATTTGTAAGCTGATAACATTTTAAAATGAAAGGTAGTGTAGACAGACACTAGTTTTGCATCTGTTACACATACTGTATGTGTTGCTTGCTCCTGTGTCAACTGCCTTAAATCAGAGCTACCTGAAAGAATGATTGTGCTTTAATTCCATTGAGTTGAAACTGATTTGCAATTTCAAGCAGCCTTTTTCTATTGCTTGCAGGACACTGTACTCAGTTTGCCTACATCCCAGCTCACTTTGTATCAGATTCTGCTCCTCTCCATTGTATACCAAACCTGTTTTGCAACTTTAAATGTAGTGATTTCTGCCTTGTACCTTTTGTGATAACATTATCCTGCTGAGTGGATTTTAAAATGGATTATTCTTATGATAAGAGATGTGTATACTTTGTGGTATCTCAGATGATTTCCCTGTGTCTGCATTTCCATCCTGATTATAATATGTGCATGGCAGAGCAGCAGGGTGAGATTCTAATCTTGTGCAGAAAAAGATCCCATTATATTTGTAAATTACTTATACATGTGTGTGAAAAATTGTGACGGGTTGAGAAATGGATAAATGTGTACAATGCAATTGAAACAATAAATAAAATACAATCTGTTTGGTTTTCCCAAACTTAGACACAGATGAACATGTTTGAAAAGCTGTGGTATCCCAAAGTTAAATATTAGACTTTATGAATTGGTGAGATGACAGCATCTTTGCAACCAGGGAGGTTTTACATGCCTTATTGCTTTTATGGAAACAGTCTGCTGCCTGTGCTCCTGTGTTAGGATAACAGTGTGCAGGACAACAATTGTAGTGTCATCATTATCATATGTATAAAATACATTCCTGGACATAGGCTTCAGCTTGACTTCTGTTTTGGTTGCCTCTTTACTCCACCCCAAAATAATATCCAAACTGTTTTGCTTTATGGCATAACCATCCAGTATTTCCAAACTGTGAGAATAGAATATTGATGCATTACATTAGTAGTGTGGATGTTGCTGCCAGTGACTCTTTCTGTGGTTGGCAATCCTTCGGCTTGGTAATGCATCAAAAACCAACCCAAAGATTTAAGTCAGCCATGAAAAGAAACAGCAAGGAATTAGATGCTAAATTACAGCCTATTTCTTCCAGGTAAGCTTGCGCCATACAAAGGCTGCAATTCTACATGGCTCAGTGTAATGCGGTAGTACTACATTCAGAGATACCTGTGCACTGTATAATTTACCTACTATATTGCTGTTGGAGCTGGTCCACTCACAGCCATTCTGTGCCTGGTGGCGAGAAGAGGGAATTGTAGAAGCATCTGGCTATGACTGGAGGGGGGCCTTAATGGTTCTACAGGAGGTTTGGTTGCTGCAGAGGGAGGAAGGAAATACCAATTTCTGTAACAATCCAAAAGAAGACACACAGGATGCCAGGCTAACAAGATGCCAGCTTAAACATGTCAGTCTGCAAGATACCTCAGGGCTGTTTTTTTGTTTGTTTGTTTTTGTTTTGGTGATAGGTTAACATACCAATTGTCCTGGAAACTGTTAAAAGTCTGGGGTGGGGAAATTGAGGTCTTAATGTCAAGTCAAGTTGTTTTGAACAAGCAAATGCAGAGGAGGTAACTCCATCCATTGGCACAACTTTGCTACCCTGTATATGATACATTATGAATGGCCCTAAGTCCAGGCTAGATGAGGAGTATGCAGTGTTCACATATGTGGCTGTATTCTGCAAGGTAATGGGAGATGTGGCTAAACTGTGACATGATAAACAGTGCAGGGGGCAGTTTTACTGGCCCAGAAAAATGGCCTTTCTGTGGCAGACATGCCTCACAATTACTTTATCCTTGATTTTATATCATGAATCCAAGGAATAAACTTAGTAAAATTCAGAATGCTCAAACAAGCAGGCTTCCAGCACATACTGCATGAAAAGGTAAACAAAAGTCTAGTCACTTCATTAGTCCATCTGACTTTAATGAGGAAATCTCTTTCCAGACCAAACAGGGGATCCCTGCGTGTCAAAGTGCAAAGCACAGAGGGGTCCTTCTAAACTGTGGAGTCATCAGATGACAGCTCATTGCTGGATTAGTCATGGGGGAAGGGGAATAAAGAAAAAAAAGAATGATAGCTTTAAAAAGAAAGAAGGAGCTTTAAGTGGAGCAAAACCTATGGACCTTATGTTTCTTGAGTCTAGGAATGAGGATGATTATTTGTTAAGTAGAATCCTATGCAAGATGAAACTGTAGGTATGGCATTATTTGCAATTCATTGCATTTTATTTTAATTCCCCCATTTATTTTCTTTGTGTTCATGGTGAGTGTGTTAAAGTAAGCTTTTATTCTGTGCTAATCCTCAGAAGCAGCCCGAGAAATGACATTTATGCATATTTTATAATGTGATTTCTGTCGGCATACAGAGAAAACAAATCAATTTCTCAGCAGCACACTGTTTAAAAGAAACAGCAACAACCTGTGGGATAAGTTGCAGAAGCTGTTAAAATTAATTATAAATGGCAGAAGATATAATGTTAAGCAGGGGGAAATGTGCTAATGTGTAAAGAATATTAAAGCTTGCTACATAAAAGAATTGTCTGATTATTTAAAAATGTATGTTTCCATAAATGCCATAACATGCTAAAAACATTGCACTGTAAAGACATGTTATTTTTGTTTGGATATTTTTTAAACAGCTTCATATCTTATGTCAAATATTAGTAGTTGTCTTACTTTATTGCTCAAATGTTAAGGTTTCAGAGTGCAATACACATGCTACTTTCTGGAAGTGAGTTGCAGGTGCCTTCTGGTGAGTAGTGGAGAATGGGTATATCAGTCAGTAGAAGTGCTGCAAGCAGAGATCCCACAACCAAAAATAATGACATGATGTGGTAGGCTAATTTCCAGGCTTCTAAAGTCAAAAGCTGGGCAAGCTGGTTTTGCCTTAGAACAGATGACTTGATTATTATATTGGCTGAATGATATGAACAACAATTATGTTTGTAACATGAATGCAGCGGACAATTCTCAGATCACAATCCAACAAAGTATGGTAACTGGACATTGTTATTGTTCAACTAGCGTTAGGCTTAATTCTCCTAAAACACAGCAAACCTTTATCTGGACTGTCCACTGCAGTTGCAGACTCATAAACGGCACATAAAATTGATCTTTTGTGTACTGAAGTCCTAGATTCTTCACCCAACATGGCCATTGGCTGGGGTGTGTGTGTCTGGGGGTGTAGTTCAAAAAAGTAACATTCCCAAGCTATGGTCACATTATCATATCATTTTCTATAAGCCTTAAAAAAAAGCCCTCCATATAGTAAACCAGACTGAAGGTTTTTTTTTGTTTTTTGGCTACATTATTTGGGACATTAATTTCCCCTGTGTGTAATATTATTTTCTGATATGGAGAATCTTATCAGTCATCTGAGTTGATCCTGGGATTTGCAGTTTAGGGAGGGGCATTTAGAATTCTCAGCCAGGGAGCTCTGTTGCCACACCAAACTACAAACCCCTGGATTCCATAAGATGTTGCTGTGGCAGTTAAAGTGGAATGCTGGTGTTTTAATTGAGTACTATGAAAGGGTCCCAGATTGTTGAGGAATGAATCCATGGTTAACTTACAGTGGATGGGCCTCTAGAAGCTAATTAAATAATGCAGCCTTTCTCAACCTTTTTACCCTGGAGGAACCCTTGAAATAATTTTCAGGTCTCAGGGAACCCCTATGTAAAAATTATACCTAAAGCTCCCCCTTTTTAAAAATTATACAAACAATGAAAAAATAGATGCTTATTATATTCCACATTGCTAGCAATGCATATTTGATACTTGAAAGTAACAGGCCTCAAAGAGCACACTGGCAGAGTAATATTTATAGTGTTCATTAAAATACTAACAAAATCTCCTATGAACATGCAAAAAAAGGTAATACGTAATTAAAAAATAATTTAAATGAAAAATATATTTATCGTGAAATATTATTAAAACGTGAAAAATGTCCTGTAGTTTGAATCCATTGCTCTGTGTCCTAGTATCTGGAGGAGCAGAAAACAAGCTTACTCCTCAGTATGACATTCCTTCAAATATGTAAACATGGCTACATCACTGACTCTGACCCAAAGACTGAGCTCTGAGCTAACAGAGCTTGGTAGACCAGGGGATTGTAGGCGTCCCTCCACATTCACGGGGTTAGGGTCTTGAGACCTCCGCGAATGTGGAAAAACCACGAATAAAAAATGCTCCTCCTGTGACCCCCCCCAGTGGGAGGGAGGCGGCGGGAGGGTGTCTGGCCAGCCTGGCTGGCCTCTCCGTGGCCTTCCTGAGGGGACTCTGGGCCTTAGAAGCCCCAGAGCCCGCTTAGGAAGGCCGGGGAAGGCGGGCAGCTGCCCTGCCTCCCTGCGGCCTTCCTGAGCGGACTCCGGGGCCCGCTTAGGAAGGCCGGAGAAGGCAGCTGGCGGGCGAGAGGGAAGCTGCCTTACCTCCCCGTGGCCTTCCTGAGCAGACTCCGGAGCTTTGAAGCCCCAGAGCCTGCTTAGGAAGGCTGGCGAAGGCGGTGGGCAGGAGGGAGGCTGCCCTGCCTCTCCCCGGCCTTCTGAGTGGACTCTGAAGCTTTGAAGCCCCGGAGCCCACTTAGGAAGGTCGGGGAAGGCAGCAGGCGGACGGGAGGCTGCCCTGCCTCTCCCCGGCCTTCCTGAGTGGACTCTGGTGCTTTGAAGCCCCGGAACCGCCTTTGGAAGGCTGGGGAGGTCGCAGGCAGGAGGTTGCCCCGCCTCTCGCCGGCCTTCCCAAGGGGGCTCGGGACTAAACCACGAATAATCAAAACCGCGAGTGTGAAAGCCATGAATGTGGAGGGGCAACTGTACTTGGTCAGTTTCTTCCACTTGGGTAAGAGCTTTACAGTACTGCAATTAACTTTCCATTGTTCTGAATTAAAAAAAACACCTCATTTTGCATTTGTGTCTTTAAATCAGTTTTATGCAAACCAGTGTCCTCTTTTGCCCTCAGTTCTGGCAAACTATAAGGGTTCCTGACTGCTTGCAGGAGGAGTGGGTATGAAAACTCATTCTTCCCCTTCTCCTCTTTGATTAGCACATCTAAGGCAGAGCAAAAGCTGAGAGGGAGAGGAAGGTATTTGGCACTTAACTTCCTTCTCCTCCCCCCACCACCCATAAGAGGCCCTTCCTCCTCTAGGCTTTCTCTGTTGTGGAGGGGAGAGAGAAGCTGCTTCAGCTCACCACTTCTCTTTGATTTCTTAATTTATTACTATTTTCTCTCTGAACCCCTGGTGGTCTCTGGGGAAACCCTAGGGTTCCACGGACCCCTGGTTGAAAAAAAGCTGAGATAATGCTTTAAAGGTCTTGTAGCATAACCACCACCCTGTTGTCTTGTCTTCATCTTGTCCTTTTGTACCATCCAGATTAATCCCACATGCCAGTTTTTTAAGTTTATGAAAGGCTAATTTTGTGAAGTGTGCAATGCTGTCAGTCAAATTTGTTTAAAGAAATAAACTTTTTGCTGAAAAATAGGAAAGCAACAAGAGAAGGTAGCACTCCTTTCAATCTGTGGTATTGGGTCATTTATAGGAGGAGCCTTTGGATTTAATTGGGCCATTAGGCTTTCTTTTTTCCCATAAATACTAGGCTTAGTTGTTGAGCAAGAATAGAAATCAGCATTTAACTTTTTTCTAATTCAGTAGAGATTGTGATAGTCCTCATTTACAGTTCCTCCAGATGTTATTTCCTGCAGAGTGGGTGTAACTTGCAGCTCCTTGAAGTGGAACAGCAACTATTACAGCTGAGATTCTACTTGCTTTGGTGAAGACGCCCTTGTACAGTTTTCTCCTATTTATTAAAGCATTAATTTACTGAGCCTCCACATTCACGGGGGTTAGGGTCTTGAGAGAGCTTTTTATGGTTATTAGGTGTGCTCAGTTTGTAAAAAAAATTAGGTTTCCTTATTTGAATAAAGCTTTTGGGGGATAGTTTTATATATTTGTATATGTTTGGCTAGATTTTTGGGAGAAGACCAAATAGCTTATCACTAGTATATCTGTGTGTATGTGCCTTTGAGTCATCTGTCAACCTCTGGTAACACCATACATTTCATAAGGTTTTCTTAGGAAAGAAATAGTGTGCCCTCTGTATCCATGGATTTGGTATCTGCAGATTCCACCATCCACAGCTGGAATATATCCCTTCCCCCCCCCCAAAAAAAAAAATTCCAAGAAGCAAACTTTGATTTTGCCATTTTATATAAGGGACACTATGCCATTGTATATAATGGGACTTGAGCATCCATGGATTTTGGTATCCATGGAGTGTTCTGTAACCAAACCCCAGCAGATACCAAGGGCCCACTGTACTCGGAGCTGCTTAGCTTCTAATATCAAAGCAGATCTGGTGCCTTTGGGGTTTTTTGTGCCTGATGTCAAAAGACCTTAGAACATACAGCAATGGTGTGCAACTTGTTGCTCTCCTGGCATTGGACTGTCATCATTGGTTACACTGGTTGGGAGTGATGGAAATTACAAACCTACAATATTAGGAAGTCCACAAATTGTCCACCCTGACAGAGGTACTGGAGACTTTATGCAGTGGAGTATGAAACTGAGTGAGTCTATCTTTGTTTTCTAATTCCCATTAATGGAAACACCTACTCTGTTTTGTTCATTATACATCTGTTAAAAGCTCCTCTTTTGTTATAATTTTTCTTAACTTCTGTTTCATTTTTATTATTTATTATTATTATAAACAGCAATTTACTAATTAATCCAACAGACTTCATTTCATAAATCTATTGCAACATTTTCACATGATACTTAATAGATAGTTTCAGGAACAAAACATAATGGTTCCTGTAATGTATTACAGCCTTCCTCTATGTATGGACTGAAGCTGTGATCCTATTGGCTCTGCTAGTGGTGGTGGGAAAAGAGGAAAAAAGTGACAGTGATGCTCCATGCTTTATTTTTCTCACATACCTGTGGCGTAGATAATTGTTGCCTCTCCCATTCTGCCTTGGGTCCCTGACCCCTTACCCCCAAGCCAGGCATTCATGAAGTAGGTGATCCAGAACAGCCAGCTACCACGATCTTATGTGAGCAAGAAGAAACTTAAATCACAGCCATGATGGACTGTTGGACTAGTGTAGTGCTCTCAGTAGATTCCTGGATTTAAGTGTGTACTCAGCAAGAAACTCACGTTAACATCATATGAATAAACAATGGTTATTCTAGAACATTATTAAGTAACTTGAGGCATTTGGCTTTAGATTGCACAAAATAACAGCTCTCCATTCTTTCAGCTGAATGGAAGTTTCCTTTTTGATTGTAGGTACAAAGATTAAGATGACATTGGCAAATCATTTTATTGTAGTGGTTTGATCATTCATAAATTGATGTGATTGAATTTTACCCTGATGATACAATTGGTATATCTTTTTTCTCTTCTGTTTGACGTGTGTATGTTGTGCTAATTCTTAAGAGGGGGGATGGCCTGGGAAAAAGTAGCAGTAGTGCTTGTATTTGGAAATATACATTTGTGGGTTCTGTGGTTCTGGTCGACTTACATTACTGTAGTTTTTTGGCATTTGTCCAAGACATGCTGGTTTTTTGCATGTTTTTACTTGTGAATGATTTGGCATTTTGTTTGGTCTTAAGAAAACACACCTTGACTCAAACCATCTTTTAAATGTAAAGTTTTTGGTGGACATCTCACATTTAAACAACAGAGTCTTTCAGGAGTTTTATGACCGCCAAATTGCTGCAGAAGGTTTTAACTACTTCGTATGAAGTGTATAAGTTGTTCAAGTAAAAATATATAAGTGCATATGAGAGGAGCGCTGGTGGCGCAGTGGTTAAATGCTGCTACTGCAGCCACAATGTTGTGAGTTCAATCCTACAGGGCTCCAAGGTTGGCTTAGCCTTCCATCCTTCCATAGGTCGGTAAAATGAGTACCCTGCTTGTTGGGGGCAATTAGCTAACACATTGTAAACCACCCTAATAAGCGGTATAGAAGTAGAAGTGCTACTGCTGTTGGTATTGCTATAACTATATGCTACATATATAGAATTTGCCCTTTGAGTGTACTTTAACTTATTTTGTGCTGAACAACAGGACTGATATTTTCTTTATTCTTCATGGGTTTAGCAAAATGGATTTTACCCCAAACCCCCTAAGCAAAAGAAAAATGGGGCTACAGAAATACAGCTGTCTCTTCACATTCACGGTTTTACATATTTGCGGTTTGTAGCTGCTGCTCAACTAGCTCTGACTTGAAGACCCCACCCTCCTCCTCCTCTGCCTCCCCTCTCCTCCTGTCCTGACAACAAAAGAACTTCAGCTTGCTTTCTTACGTTGCACCAACACAGCACTGCCCGTTTAAAACAGTAAGGTCGCTCCTTTCCCAAACTGAAGCGTAGCAACACCTGCCCCCAGGCACACAAACCATGCCCCTCACCCACACTCACCTCCCCACCAGCTCTCTCTCCCTCTGCCCTGCCAACAGAACTCCAGCGCACTTTCTTATCTTGCACTGAAACAGTGCTGTCAGTTTAAAACACGCAGTAAGGTCATGTTGGTAGGGCAGAGGGAAGGAGAGCTTGGGAGGAGGTGAGTGTGCGTGAGGGGCATGGTTTGTGTGACGGGGTGGGTGTTGCTATCACAGTGGCAGTCCTGTTGGTGGGAGAGGAGTCTACAATACTGTAGAATAGTATGCATATTGGGGGTGGAGCTTGACTTACTTGTGGCTTTTTCACTTTCACAGTGGTGCTCTGCCCCTAACCCTCGCAAATGTGAAGGGGCAACTGTATTTGGTCGGAGAGGAGACTTATACCTACTGGGCAGGGGGTTCTTTCCCCGCTTCATTTTTTTAACCCTGCCTCCCTTTTTGGGTCTACCTCGCTCCCTAGAGGCACCATGCAGTGGTCAGAGTGGTCAGTGTTCTGTACCAATAAAACTTCTGGCAAATGCAGGAGGTTGAAAAACTGTAAAAAGAAAGGAGGAGGAAACTGAGAAGAGCTCTTCATGACTGGGTTATAAAGCCTCTTCCCTCTACTCCCCATCCTCTGAAATGGTTTTGAGAGTTCAAAGAGTTTCATTGAAACCTCTGTGACAGACCCCCACCACCCTATCTGGTTCCTGCAAAAAGGGTGGTGGATTGAGGACAACTTTAAGCCCAATCCATATTTCTTCTCTTTAGCGAACATTTTTCAAAATGAATTCATCTGTTAGGGAACCACTGCATTTTGCAGAGAAAACGGGGGCTTGTTCTAGCATTCATGTGAACCTTTCCCAGAGTGCTGGGGCTCATGTTGGGGCCCCATAGTATAAAGCACCATTCCTATTTTACTTGGTTGAAGGGTACAGTGTTTGATTTGCTTCCCCCCACCATCAGTCTGTCCACATATTTGTGTGGCCTTCTTCGCCCCCCCCCCCAAAAAAAGGCTGTATTTGAGCAGAAGAAAATCCCTCCCATGTTTCATTGGCACACAGCTTGAAAATCCTTCCTCTTCATTAGTGGAGCACCTTGAGGCCCTGTAAAAAAATCTGTTCCCAATTCCCAGATGCTAGGAAATTATTTCTCAGTGATAGTGATACAAGGGGAGGGCTTACTTTAGTGCATGTACATCAGTTCTTCATGCTCAGTTTTGTTGACAGGAATATATTGGTAGCACTACAAATAAATGAAAAAAAAATCAAGCTGTGTATGTATATATTTCTACAAGGGTTCTTCTTTGTGTTAAACATGTACCTTATAATCATCTCTAAAATATCTTGAGTTTCAGACCTGTGTTCGTTTTACCTGGAAAGAGGCTCAACTACATTAAATGACACTTACTTCTGAATTGCCATGTATATAGTTGCACTGTTATATCAGGTATATGAATTGATGACATAAAATATATGTAATGATAGGAAATAAGGTATATGTAATGAACTATATGGATATTTAAATTCAAAGCTTCTGTGGCTGTAAGATCAGTTAAAGATGAATTCAGTATAATGTATTGTTGCTGAAGCAATATATTTATGTTTCAAATGTTGTGTGCCTTGGCAAGTTATTTCCGACTTATGGCTACCCTAAGGTAAACCTCTCGTAGGGTTATCTTGGCAAGATTTGTTCAGATGAGGCCTTTCTTTAGGGCTGAGAGAGTGTGACTTACTCAAACCCACCCAGTGGGTTTCCATGACTGAGCTGGGATTTGAACTCTGGTCTTCCAGGTCCCAGTCCAACAGTCAAACTTGTATACCAGGCTAGCTCTCTAAGTAGAAGTCTATTGTATGAAATTAGTACCCTTCATTGTATATATTGACCTTTCAGAATGAAATAATCTAAAAGGCATATCTTATTATAAAATAGTAGCTGGATTTCTAGAATTTCTTTTAATGTTTATGTACACTGGTGCATTTTCTCATATCTGTAGATTTATAGTTGATAACAATAATTAAAAATTGTATGTACCTGCATTACATTGCCCTGCACTGTGTTTATTATCCTGAGAGCACAAAGCACTTAGGGTTAGATACAGAAGATAAATGTAGACTTGAAAGGACTGGGCAAATCAGCAGTGAGGAAAGTGTGATATCTCTAGGCTGGTTGGTTTGTTTTTTTACTCCTGGCTCCCCCATACTGCCTGACTAAGAGCTCCTCAAGATAAAAAAAATAAAAATAAAATACAGAAGTCTCTGAAAATCCCAGGTTTTGATCCTGTACAAAACCAATTTTATTGTGGAAATCCATATGATGCTTTCTTTATCCCAGTGTATTTCTTGGGAACTCCTCGCATTACCAAAAACTTTTCATTCCCACTTCCCAGGTTACCCAGTATTTTCCAAAATGAAATGTGTCTCTACTTGGCTGTCTGTTTGTATTATCCCAGGACTAGCTAAGATGGCCATCGGCAATAAAAACAGCTACTGTTTCCAGGACACAAGGGAAAGAGGAATGTTTGCACCAAAACAAAATGATCCTAATTTTTAACTAGTGTAATATGTCTAAACTTCTTTAGCACTTTGACTATAACTCCTGAACAACAACAACAACAACAACAAAGAAGGCTCAGTGGGACTTGGTGAAAATCAGTTGTGAGTGTAGATGTGACATGTGAGCAGTGGGAGGAGGGGCGAAGAACACAAGAGAGGGAAGAGTGATAGAAATGAAAGAGATTTCAAGGAGGAGCTTGGATGCAAACCCAGGAATATGCAGGTAAAATAAAACAAAACGGACTGGAAACTCTCAGTACTTCCGGAGACTTTTTCCTCCCCTGGATGAGCCCTGAATAAATAGTGAATTGCATTTCCTGGAAGCTTCCATGAGTAGTTCCTAACCTTTTAAATAGGTTTGCAGCCCCATCTCCATTTAACACGCTCCCCCTGTTTCCCCCCCAAAAATAGAAGTAGTGCCTTCTGGTTTTATCCCCCCCCCCACTCCTGGCTCATTTTTTGACAAGGCTGTGTAGTCCTTGGAAGATCCCAAGAGCAAAAAATTAGACCCCTTAGACCCACTGAAGTTGCTCCTGCTGGTGTAGATGTAATTTCATTAAGGTTGCCAGAGTGAAAACTGGAGACATCTCTTATCTCTCAAATGGCTGTATAGAAGAGGGAATTTCAGCAGGTGTTGCTCATCATACAATCAGGTAACAAGCAATACCTGCTGAAACTCTCTTCTATACAGTCACTAAAGGAACAAGACCAGTTTTCACACTGGCAACCCCAAATGTCATTAACAATATATGGATGGATATCTTTGCAGAATTCTACTTTTGATGAGTTGTTTGTTTTGTTACTTCAAAAAAGATTTAGTTCTTAAAAAATATTTAGTTAACAGTCTAGCATAGAGTGGGCCCACAGATGCAGAGCTAGATTTTGTACCACCCAAGGCTGAAATACTAAACTGGTGTAATGCCTAAGCTGTAGAACATTGTTAAATTGTTAAAATTCAGCCCTTGTTGACACCAAATTCAGTTCTCCTGCCTTTCAGATGAAGGGTTGCTGTTTTTTCTTATTGATGGAAGGTGCAAAGATTAAAGTAACACTGACAAATGAAGAATTGTATTGTAATGGTTTGATCACCTATAAATCAATGTGATTGAGTTTTCCCCTGATGATAGAATTGTCAGATTTTCTTCTCTTTTCCCTGTAGTACTTTCAGCAAAGCATGACACCTGTTTCAAAACATGTCTTATTTCAGCATGATTTTTAATGGTTGCTAGGCCTTTGCAGTTGGCAAAATAAATGCGCTGATATACATCTCGGTTACATTGTTTTAGGTGGGTGGGGACGGTTTGGTTAAGATAGATTCCTAGTCTTAAATAGTTTAAAAAAAAAACTTTATGCTTATAGTAATTAATGCTAGTTAGGTTTCAATCTGGCTAATTTTAAAGTAGTTAGACAGGTTCCCCCCCTCTCCATCTCCTTTCCCCACCCACACCCTCTTTAAAGCAAGACAGTGTAGGCAAGAGGTAACCATTTTAAATAAAAGTAATTAATGAGTGAATTCTCTGTAGCTCAGTGTCAGCCTTATGCACAAAAATAAGCGATCCAGTCATGAGACCATTAAACATTGAAATGTGTTGGTAAAAACAGGCCAATATTATTATTCCCTCATGCTAAGGAGGAGTGATTTTTAATAGAGGCCACGGGACATTAATTTGAAGTGGGTGTTTTTCTGTGTATTCGCTTAACAACTATGTTGCATTAGCGGTACCCCTTATGCCCCACTTCTGCCACATTGGTTGAGGTTTGAAGTCACGTAATGCTGTTAGCTCACTGGAGCTGTCAAGGTCTAGATAGGAGAGGATCTATAAGGAGTCCTTTGGTGGAAGAAATCCTGGATGAGAATGAACTAAATGGATGAATTAAACTTTTTTTCTGGGCTATATGGCGGCAGAGCTCACATGACGGAAAAAAGATCTTAAAGCCTATGTTTACCAAACTAGAAGTTTTGACCTACAGTACATGTTTTTGGAGCGTGCTCTGTGCTACTGTCTTAAATATTTTGAATAGCATTTAATCATGTGAGGCCTAACATGGTACGCTTCAGACACAAATTGATTACTGGAGTGGAAACTAACTTGTGTGATTTTTCTGTTTTCTGTACCTGGCAGTATGTAACTTGGCTTAGTTGTTTGAGACTCGTTTTCATTTATTATATGACAATGTACATATTCAAAGCTGTAACAACAAACCAGAATAGCTAATGAAGTAAAAACAATCAGTATTAAAACAATTTCTGTTTAAAACACTCAATTGTGGCACAGCGGTTAAATGCCAGTACTGCAGCCAAAACATTGCAAGTTCAGTCCCAAGGGCTCCAAGGTTGACTCAGCCTTCCATCCTTTCGTAGGTTAATAAAATGAGTACCCGGCTTGTGGGGGCAATTAGCTAACACACATTGGAAACCACTTAGTGTCTGGCGTGCTATAAAGTGGTGTGGATGTGTAAAGTGCTGTTGCTTAACCATTTGTAAGCTGCTCTGACAGCCTTTGTGGCTGAAGAATGGGGCATAAATACCTAAATAAATAAATAAAATTGTGTACATGTGTGTATGTGCCTTCACGTTGTCTGTTGACTTACGATGACCCCATGAATTTCATAGGGTTTTCTTAGGCAAGGAATACTCAGAGGTGATTCTGCCAGCCTGTCCAGAAAATACAGTAGGACCCCCGTATCCCCAGAATCATTATTCATTGATTCAGTTACCCACGGGACACAAAACAACACATCTACCATAGAGGCTTCCTAGAAAAATTTTCAATGGTGTTCGCTATTATCCACGGTTTTCAGTGTCCACCCCCCCCAAACCAATCCCCAGTGGATACGGGGGTCCTACTGTATTAGTCCTGATTTGGGTCTGTTACAGTAATACTAGTCATTCTTGATTGAAGTCCTACTGATTTGAATAAATCTTGCACATCTCTATATCTGGATTGCGAATTTGAAATTTGTTGCAAATATCAAAGAAACAATCATTTACTTTCACAAATAAGAATGCCTTTCTTTTGTTTTGGTTCCTTTCTTTAGTGTTGGCTTGCTATCTTTTTTTAAAAAAAGCTCTTGCAGTCATTGGGGATGTGTTTCCACAATGACTGCTGCTTGTTCTTTGTGGTAGTAGCATATGGACATTAGCCTTAAGACCACTTTATATTTCATGTGAAAACTGTTGTTTGCTATGGATGGCAACTCATGGGAGACTGGTGTATATACTGCATAATGTGTGAAAAACAGAAGTCTGTCCTCCTTAAAGTATAGGGCTGTCCCTACCATTAGGAAAAGCAAAATGAAAGCCTCATGCAAGTACATGCTTGGGGCAGCAGTGATAAATTCCTAACCTTGTGCTGTACTCTCATCCTTATTGTTATTTGAAGATGAGTTTAGACTCTTCAACCTTATACACTGTGCCAGTTAAATTGTTGGTGTTTTAATATGACAGCTAAATTTTTGTGTGTTTTTTAAAAAAATCATTAGTTATGTCCTTGTGTCTTATTTTAATCTTTGTTATAAGCCACCTTTGATTCCGTGTTGGGAGAAAGCTAGGATATAAATTAAATTAAAATGAATAAATAAATGAATATGTCTGGACTGTTACTTTGCCATGCAACTTGTCCTGGCCTTCCTAAAGTATTCTGAAGCCTCAGATATTGGAGAACTCTCCTCTATCACCATTGTTAAAGTAAAATTGAATTATCAGTCCATTTATCTTCTGTACATGAAGTAGGAAGAGGGTACCATCTTGTCCTTCACCTTAGGCTGCAAAAAATCCTGGGTCAGACCTCTCTGTATATATTACTTGGAGCCCAGATTGGGCAGTTACTCCCTAATGTATGTGCACAAATACTTAGGGATATGCATTTGTTGTTGCTCAAAGTGGTAGGAGGGTGATCTTCCTTTGGGACATCTGGTCTGACAATGTGCTTCTTTTAGCTTTGCCATTCTAAGTTATACTTAAGTGGATTCTGTTGGACTGAGGCCTGTTGCTACCATCTGAGTTCTGAAAATACAACCCTAGCATCAGTGATGCTTGAATAGTTCACTTTCCCTTGCTATGACCCGGTCAGTAGCTAAGAAAGCGAGTAGCATCTTTATTTGGGCTGTAAAAGAGACAAGGGTTAGCAGAAGCTGTCTAACAAGGCCACTTCACATGAAAGGCTATTAGATTCAGGTCACTGAATCTGGTCGTCTGCATTTTACAACAAAGTCTAAAAATGCAGATTTGTAACAACCTATGTTAATGAATTCCAACTGCTTGAATTTCACACTGAATAATGGCTGGAATTATGAGTGATGCTGATTTACAAGACTTGGTTGAGTGCAATCTCCCCCCACCCCAAGATTAAGTTGATAGAATGCTGAAATACCACACTATTTTTATTAATGAATGTTCTTTGCTGCAAATAACGAGTTGGCAAAAGGAATGAATTCCTTTTTTAACAATAAAACAAAAGTGATATATTGACAACTTCAGATGTCTAATAAATTTTTAAAAACTCAGTATCACATTTTAAATGTAATTTTGTGCATATGGAGAATAGAAAATGATACCTCTTCACCCTGAGGCTGCTCAGTTTTCATACATCAAGAATATTCTATTTAAATGCAGATTTTGATTTGCTAACTGGCACAGTGTATAAGCTTGAAGAGATTGTAAAGAAGGCAGGAAATCTATATCGTTAAAAAATCCTAGATGTATATACTTCACATGTCCTATCAAGGTGAGATGTTGCAATTTTTAAATTTATAAATTTGTGTTACAGAGTCTGTATGAAATATCTTTAGTTTGATGCATGATCCCCAAATCATAGGTCCTGGGGTGGAGTATTATGTTACAACTTTTTGTACTTTAAGCAAGAAGAGATAAAGAAGAAAAATATAAAAGAAAGTATATTAATATTGCAGTGTGTTTTAAACAGGACAAATTAATGTAATAAACAAAATCTTAAAAGGGAAGTTAAAGGCTTTCATAGCCGGCATCCATAGATTTTCCTTGGTTTTTTTCTGGGCTGTGAGGCCATGTTCTGGAATAGTTTCTTTCTGACATTTCACCTGCATCTGTGGCTGGCATCTTCAGAGAATGGTTGGCTAGGAGTGTGTCTGGGGTTTATATGCTGTGAACCCCTATAGGGGAGTATATGTAAATTTGTGTAACTGAATGCTTAGTTTCTGGGTACAGAAATGCAAGGCTCGTTAGTGTCTGTTTGGCTGATGATTGGTTGATGGGGCATTATCTGCTGGGAATCCCCATGTCCATGGGTGGAGTTCCTTTTTAAGTGTTAAGTTTTAATTCTATCGTATTTCAAAACTGGGAGCCAGATTTTATTTTTAAGGTTTCTTCTTTCCTGTTGAAGTTGTCCAGGTGTTTGTGGATTTCAATAGCTTCTCTGTGCATTCTGACATGATAGTTGTTGGCCTGGTCCAGAATTTCTGTGTTTTTAAATAACATTTTGTGTCCAGGTTGGTTTATAGCATGTTCTGCTACTGCTGATTTTTCTAGTTGGCCCAGTCTGTAATGTCTCCCATGATCCTTGATTCATGTTTGCACACTGTGTTTAGTGTCCACAGCTGCATGGTATGCGGTAAACTCCTGCAGCTGTGAGAGGGTCTCTTTTGTCCTTTGCTGAGCATAGCATTTCTTGGATTTTTTTGGTTGGTCTATAGATTGTTTGGAGGTTGTGTTTCCTCATCAGTTTCCCTATTCTGTCTGCGACTCCTTTGATGTATGGTAAAAATACCTTCCCTTAAACTATTCCAGAACACAGGCTCACAGCCCGAAAAAAAACCCATAGAAAATCTATGGATGCCGGCTGTGATAGCCTTCGACTTCACAAAAGCAGTATTCCCCAACATTTGCCAGGCTTCCTCAATCTCTCTTCGTAGAAGGGGGTAGGGGGAGAGCCTCCTCTGGCACCTAAATCATAGAGGGTGTGAATCGCAAATGTTTTAAGAAACAGAAATAACTGACTTGATTTTAAGATCAAGGACTGTGTAGTTCTAGTCTTGTTGAATGCAATAGGAGTTCAATATACATAGGATTGCAGGTTGAATGTACATAGTGTTGCAGAATAAAACAGCTTTCTTGCCTAGGACTTCGTGAAATTATTTATTGTGTGCATTATTTTAATATATTTAATAAAGTATTTCTGTTTACCTTTTGTTTAAAAACTTGAATCCCAAACACCGTTATCACCATAACCCTATGCATATTTATTCTGAAGTGCTCCTTTGTCCTTTGGGAATACCCCTTAGAAAGTGTGTTTGGGATTGCAGCTTAAATATTTATTGATGCAATAAGTAAGAATTATTTTTTATATACATTTGTATTACATAACTGGAATATTAGTGTTGATATGAAACCTATCAGGTTTTCTCAAGGGTAGGTTTGCCTTATGCTTTTTCGAGGAGGGAGGCAAAGTTTGGTTTAGCACTTTGTTTCTCATAAAATATATCAAATAAAGAAGACCTTTCTTTTAAACATTGTCCTTTCTAAAACACATTAATAGTCCACTAGTGGCTGGTGGCTTTCATGTCAGTGGGGTAGGGAATCCATTCCTGGTTTTAGTTTGAACTTTAAAGAAACTATCTCAGATGCTTCACCCAGAATAAATCCAACACCTTGGATACTTCCTTTAAAGTAGTGGTTCTAAAATCTTTGTTTTTCCAGGTGTTTTGAACTTCCAACTCTCAGTATTCCCAACCGTCTTGGACAGTGCTCTGGGATTCTGGGCCCAAAGTCCAAAACACCTGGAGGGCTAATGTTTGAAAACTACTGCTTTAAAGTTCAGACTAAAAGCCAGCATGGATTCACTGTTGGAGGGTATGAGTCTAAAATAAAAAAAATTATTAAAGATTCAAGGGATCTAGCCCTTTTAAAAATAAAAATTATCTTCTTTAAAAGTAAAAAAACCTTTCTTTCAGAGTAAACAGAGTAAAGGCATCGGAATGCAGACACAGCTCAATTAACATTTAAATGTGTGGTCTGATCACCCAGTCAATTAGACTCATCAAACAGCAAAGACGGCTGTTTAAAAATGCATATCAAAAGTTTACTGAAGGTATATCAATCTTAATCTACATATTCAAAGCAAATTTAAAGTCCTAAACTAACTAGGGTAGGAAAAACACTCACCCAGCCTTAAGGGATGAGGGCTGCATGGTGAAGGGTGAAAAGTAAAAGCAAGACTAAAGAAAATATGGCAACAGCCACATGGAGACAAACTTAAAAGGAACTTAAACAAAGCCTCATAAAGTATTTAAATTAGGAGGTCATGTGATGAACGACCCATTGCTCCAGTTGGCTGAAATTGCCTCAGGAAAGAAGAAGGGGAGTGGAAGACTCATGCATGCAGGGAAATTCCTAAACTGAACTTAACATGGGATACACAAGATTGTATTGCATTATAATAATAATTCCCCCACTTACTACATTCATCACCTTATAGACATGGATATAATCAGCTGGCAGTACTATAGCCTGTGCTTACCATTATTTGTTATTACACACTTTGGAAGGTTTATAATTGCCATTGGAAACAAACCCCTGTTACTGTCAGAAGAAATTTCCAAGAGTCTTTGAACCTTCTTTGAACAAAAATAAACTTTATTCTGTCTGTGTAGGTAGAACTAACATTGAACAGATGCAAGTTACAGACCTTGCATGTCTGTACTACACTTTTTAGAGTGTACGTCCAATGGACAATGGAGCATTTTGGAATGCAGGCAGAATGCAGGCATGCATGCAGATATGGAATGGTGGTTAATGTCACAAATGGGCTTCTGTGAACTTCATAGAACTCCCATATGCATATTAAATGTGGGAAAAGTCCATTTCCTGAATGCTTGTATGAACGTTTATGATTTCCCCTCAATACAAGACTTTCTGCCCCTTCGGTCTACTTGTTTTGCTCCTGATACCTCATTTTAGCTCATGGCATTTCAGACAGCCGCTTAGGCAATACAAGTTTCTCTTCATCCAGTATGTGCCTCACTCAGAGTGAAGAAGGATATGTTTGGTAGTTAATGGAGTGCCTGTCGAGACACTATCATATGGTTGGATCTGGAGGTATACTAATGCTGAAGCACACTGAGAAGTGGAAATGAACCATCAGAGATATGGTGTAGTGGACTGTGCTAAGTCAGGAGTTGCATAGAGCTGAAGTCCTAAACCTGCTTAACTGGAAATAAGTCTCACTGAACATAGCGGGACTTTACTTCTGAGGGAACCTTGAAGGGAAAACATTTTCTCCCCACCATTTTCTTTCTTTCTTTCTTTCTTTCTTTCTTTTTTTTTTTTTTGCGGGGGGGGGAGAATTGAAACACATGCAGTACTGACTTTCCTATCAAGCCTGAACTTATTTTACTGTGTTAACAACATAAAGTACTCATTTTATAACTTTAGTGAACAAATCAATCTCACTCTTTAGCACTTCTGCAGCCAGGATAAGATAAATGAGGTTGTTCTGTTAGATTTCTGGGGGATGCTACCTGGTCTCATCTTCCCCCAGCTGCAGCAACCCCCACTTCAGGCCTGAAAGTTACTTTGGGAGGGTGTTTGAACATTATGTGAAGAGCTTCTTGCACAAGATTAAAAAAAAAAGACATATGTCCAACATGATTCTATCCAATTTTTCATCTGAATATTTTTTTTTTCTATGAACACCAAAGGTTATAATTTTTCTGTTGAAAAACAAAAATTTATCTTTGGACAAAATGGGAAATTTTAATTTTTACTGTTTTTTAAAGTATTATTTTATTCATGAATATTCTGCTTTTTAACCCGCACTGGATTCAAGAGAACTTAAAACAGCAACAACAAAACAGATTCAGATAAAGGTTCACATCAGTAAAAACATAAAAAATATAATGGAACAATTGGAGCTGAAAGCAATGTAAAAACATGTCCATTAAGAAGAAAGAAATAAGAATAGTACAGTGCATTTAATAAAATCTGTATCTCCAGAAGCAATTAGTTCCTGAAAGCGTATTAACCCCCCCCCCCAAAAAAAGTTTGTCTTGCCATTGGAAGGGCACCATGGAGCATGTAAGTCTAGCTTTTCTAGGAAGTCTAGCCTTTCTAGAGCCTGGGAGCAGGCACTGAGAAGTCAGCTTTAGGGACTTTTCCATCCCAAGTGAAAGGTTCATATGGCACCACTGTCCTTGCAAGGTAGGAAAGGCATAGAGGTGGCACTCCTCTGTTTGATGAGATTGCATGTCTAAGTTCTAATTCCAGAGCCCCGTTTGCTTCTATGGTGACTTTCAGCTTTGATCTTATTCCCATTTGCTTCTGCTTGTGTATTCACTTCCACTTCTTCATTTACGGCAGGTGTTTGTGACAGGCAGGCTTCATCACCGCATTTAGGCCAGTAGGCTATTAACTGTTCTGTGTTGTGAGATTCTTCTGTTGTGCAGTCTGTGTCCGTATGGTTCACATCTGTTCTCTCAGGCTCATCAATGTACATCACTTCTCAGTGTGATCCTTCCTGTTTTTGGATCGAGAATTCTGTAGCCTCTACATCCAGGTTCATAACACTATCATACCTTCTTCAGCTCTGTCATCTAGCTTGGACATCTTCTCTTTTGGCACGTGAGCATAGGCTTTGTATCCAAATACTCTGATATGGTCGACATGCTTGGTTTTCTGTTATGCCATAGTTCAAATGGGGTTTTGTTGGTTGCTTTAGTTGGCAGTCTGTTCTGTAGGTATGTAGCTGTCATCACAGCCTCTCCCCGGTACTGATTGGGCAGCCTAGAGTCTAGCAACATACATCTCACTATTTCCATTAGCGATCTGTTCTTCCTCTCTGCAGTCCCATTCTCCTCAGGAGTAAAGGGAGTTGTGTGCCTGTGTACAATGCCTTGATATTTCATATATGTTTAGATGTGGTGTGAAATGTACTCACTGGCATTGTCAGTCTGAAGACCTTGAGGTCTTCTACCAAATTTGTTCTCCACCATTGCAACGTATTCCTTTAGTAGCTGCAAGGTCTGGCTTTTGTCTTTGAGCGAATAAGTCACACAGTACCTGGTGTGTGACAAAGGTTAGTAAGTAATAATTCCCAGCTTTAGACAGAGTCTGAATTGGACCACATAATTCACTGTGGACTAGTTCTAGTGGTTGCCTTGATGTGTTTCCACTCTTCCTGGGAATGGAAGGCCTAGTGCCTTTCCCATTTATGCAGTTCATATATTTTGTGTTGTCATTATTTCATATATTATCTTTTCATATTTGCTTGTTCTCTGGTACAGTCCAGTTGAAAGACATCATCTTTATTAAATGCTCTGGCATACAATTCCACATCTTGGGTCACTGTGCATAAGTCTCCACTGAAATGCACTTCAAAGTCCTTGTCTGTTAGAACAGAAATGCTCAGTACATTTCCATCTAAGTCTGGAGCATACAAGACACCTGTTGCTTTGACAGGATTATTGCCATGTTCTGTGTTGCAGTGCAAGACACAATGTCCCTGCCCGTTCACAGGCAAGCTCTGTCCATCAGCAACTTTTATTTTATTATTTTTTTATTTTTATTTATTTATTTATACCCCGCTCTTCAGCCACAAGGCTATCAGAGCGGCTTACAAATTGTTTTAAGCAATAGCTATTTACACATCTACACTGCATTAAACAGTTTCCAATGTGTGTTAGCTAATTGCCCCCCACAAGCTGGGTACTCAATTTACCGACCTACGAAAGGATGGAAGGCTGAGTGAACCTTGGAGCCGGCTGGAATCGAACTTGTGACGTGGTGGCTTGCAGTACTGGCATTTAACCACTGCGCCACCAGGGCTTCTTAGCGCTGAACAAGTCTAATCATGACACCATATGATTGGTCACCCCGGAGTCTATGATAATAATTTCATCATTAGACTGATTTTGGGTTGATGTAAAACTCTTACAATCGTGAGGACCATGTGAATTAGTATGACTTGAATCATTTTCTGTGTGTTCCTCTTCTGAGTGCCTTGTAAACTGCCTTTGTTTAAAGTGAGAGCTACCATTGGCTGATTTTTCAAGTTTCCTATTGGCTACATAGTCCCTACATAGATGTCCCCTCCGGCCACAGTCATAACATCTGGTTGCATCTCTCATTGGCCACTGAGCTTTAGGTAGTTGAGATGCAAATGTCCGTTTGTTTTGTTGCTTTTTGACAGTGTAATTTGAGCCAGAAGGCTCAGTTGCACCCTGGCAGTTAGACCTGGTTTCACACAGAGACATTTGTTGAGCCTCTCTTATCTAAACTTAGCTAAAACATCTTTAGACATTGGGTCTGTAATCACATTAATCCCAGAGATAAAGGGAGAAAATTCCTTTGATAGAGATCCCAGCAAAACTCCAATCTTTTGTTGATTATTAACTTCACCCCCTGCTATAGCCAATTTATCCATTAAGGACAGGATTGTTTCCATATGTTTCAGAGGATCATCATCAGCCTTTAGCTGTAAGGAAAATAATTCTCTGTAAAATTCAATTTGATCCTGCAGATGAGTTTGCCCAAATAAATATTTTAAGGTCTGAATCATGTTATTAGCAGATCTTTCATTCTTTATATGAATCAGATGGGTATCTCCAAAACACTGAATTATTAGACTTTTTGCCTTATGGTTCTTGTAGTCCCACCTGGTGATGTGTACTTCTCCCTCTGCTGGCCTCGGCATCTCGAGGATGTCCAAAATCCCTTCCTCTGCCATTTGAGTCTCCACTCTGAAGAGCCATGAATGGAAATGCTCCCTTTGCAATTTGGGAGTTAAAGCATATGCAGAGATGGCTCAAGATAGCACAAATGGGTGTGCTGTAATATATATCCTGTGTTAAAAGCTCATTTTAAAAAATTGCACTAGCAAAGTATCTGGGGCATATAACTGGTCCCCATAACCTGTAGGGTATTTTTGTTATTTATATTGAACAGATTGTAGCAGAGCCCCAGTGCATGATGAGCTTCTGGTACAAACAGGACATAAAACATGCAGGATGCTCTAGTAAAGATATAAAACAGAACTTACTCTTATTATGGCAGATAGTACATCTTAGATAGGAAGAATAGATAGATAGAAGAGAGTTATCTAACTTGGATGGAAGAGTCCCTAGAGCTGGCTCTCATGAGTGCATGTAAGGCATCTCGAGGTAGAGCTGCCTCATGTGTGATAGCTTCTAGCTTCTGAGACAATAGGTTGTAAAACACTAAGACTTCTTGGAGCAAAGAGAGTGGAAGTGACCTCTGCATGCAAGCAGAAAGTAAGCACAGATCAGGAACACACACACGAGCTGTAAACAAGTGTAGATGGTTCACTTCCAACAGACCCCCCTCTGATGTTGCTTGGCCACAGGTGTCCTGGTTTTCCTCTGTCCAATGTTGGAGGGTATGTCATGTGCACATCATTTCTTTGTGAAGTTTACCTTGACAGCAGTTGCTCTCCCCCTGCAGCACTGCTGGATTCAGGTGGTCTCCTGTGTAGACCTGTGAAATCAAAACGTACCCTTAAGGCTCTAGGGAACTTCCTGGCTGATGGGGATGAAGCTTCAATTTTACCTCTGACTTATCCATGGGTCATAGCACATTCCTTAATTTTGGCCCCCAAAGCCGCCCTCAACTTAAATGTGAAGTTGACTTATACATGAGTGTATATGGTAGCAAAAATTTGGAATTGTGTCAGGAAACAGAATGGTAGCCAGGAGAGTTGTTGCAAAAGGAAGTGATGTACTTCATAAACTCAGTCCTGGTCAGTAGCCTGGCTGCAACTGTTTGTACCAGCTGAAATTTCTGAAAACTCTTCAAAGGCAGCTCCATATAAAGCACATTACAGTAATCCAATCTGATTTTTTTTCATATTTTTTTTATCCCCTGCCCTTTAAATCTCTACCGCTCAGTAGACATTAATGTTGTTGATTATGTTCATCACTATTACTATTACTAGTATTGGCGATGCTCTTTCAGAGCCCTTTCTAATAACTAATGGAGTGAAGCAAGGTTATGTTCTTGTGCCAACTTTATTTACAATCTTCTTCAGCATGATGCTCCAAAGGGCTACGGCAGAGCTCGAAGAAGGCAACGGCATCTATATACGTTACCGTATTGATGGTAGCTTGTTTAACTTAAGCCGTCTGAGGGCTCGCACTAAGACTCTAAACTGTCTAGTCCGTGAGCTGCTCTTCGCCGATGCTGCTGCCCTTGTTGCCCACACAGAAGCAGCTCTGCAGCGCCTAACATCCTGCTTCACAACAGCTGCAGAGCTGTTTGGGCTGGAAGTCAACCTGGAGAAAACGGAAGTTCTTTACCAGCCTGCACCACAGGATGAACAACACCGTCCCCACATTGCTGTCGGCAACTCTGCTTAAGCCCGTTCAACAGTTCACCTACCTGGGAAGCATAATCTCCTCAGATGCCAAGATTGACAGAGATTGATCACAGATTAGCAAAGGCACATAGCGCATTTGGAAGACTTTACAAAAGAGTCTGGAGTAATAAACACCTGAGGCGAAGCACAAAAATCAGTATGTATAGAGTCATTGTACTGTCTATTCTCCTTTATGGTTCTGAAACATGGGTCACCTATCGCCACTACTTACGACTCCTCGAATGCTTCCATCAGCGCTGTTTACGCACAATCCTGAATATACACTGGACTGACTATGTGACGAATGTTGCTGTCCTTGATCAAGCAGGGATCACCAGCATTGAGACCATGATATTGAGAACACAGCTGCGCTGGGCAGGGCACGTTTCTAGGATGGAGGACCCTCGCCTCCCCAAAATAGTATTCTACGGTGAACTCACCATGGGTCAGCGTAAGAGGGGCGCTCCAAAAAAGCGATACAAGGAGTCCCTGAAACAACACCTCAGGCTCGGCCAAATTGATCACCAACAATGGTCCGCCCTGGCCTCACATTGGGAGGCATGGAGACACACTATCCACAATGCTGCAGCCTTATTTGAGAACTCATGCCGAACAAGTCGAGAAATGACAACGCAGAAAAAATCACAACCCGGAAACATCACCCAAGGAAACCTTCTACTGTGCTTTCTGCAGCTGGACTGTCTATCTCGGATTGGCCTTTTTAGTGATCAGTGTGCTTGCAGAAAGCGCGGGATGAGTCCTTCCTGAATCTTCGTTTGCAAAGAGAAGCCAGAGAGAGAGAGAGGGAGAGAGAGAGAGAGAGAGAGAGAGATTACCACTGGCATCTTTATTGTTATCCTGCCTTTTTCCGTAAAACTGGTACTCAAGACACCTTACAAATTAAAACATACAATATAGTTAAAAGGTACAAAAGGTCATCATTAAATGTATTTAAACTAACAACAGCATTAAAACAATTTGAAATATACAATTAAAATAATAAAAAGCCATTTTAAAACAGTACAGCACTATATTAAAAGCCTTTTCTTTAGAAAATTATGCTTTCAATAGCTTGTTAGGATAAAACATAAGGTCTTTGCTTGCCAAGAGAAGGACAACAAGGAAGAGGCCATTCTAGGCTCTCTAGAAAAGAAGTTCAAGTGTCTAAGATTACATTGTAAGCATAATGCCACAGTAAAAATTATTTTGCCCAATACTGCTGATAGATACATCTTTATTGGGGAAGGCAGTCAATAAGAAGGTCTGCCCATATAAACTCAGAAGGAAGGGAGATTTGTGGGAAAAAGCAGTGCCAGATAGTGATTCAGTTGCATCACTGCATGATCTGAGTATCTTGAATTTTGTTAAGGTGTTTATACTACTAGGAGAGGGAAAAACCTTTCGAATTCTATAAGCATAACATCAAATGTTGGGGAAACGGGGACTAATGTTTTATCATCGTTTGGCTTTGTTCAAATAGACTACATCAGCAGTTCATTAGTTGGATAGCAGCCCATAGATCACATAGTGAATACACTGGATTAGATACAGATTGCTGGTTTAATGAGTGACTCACAGTGTTGGTATAAGTAAGGAATAAGAGCTGTTCAATGCTTGAAACAGATCATGGGACAGAGAGATGGAGCTCATTTGTCTGTTTTTATTGATACAGTTCAACATTGTAGATTCCCTGAACTGCCTGTTCAATGCAGTGCTATTTTTGAAATGCTGCATTGCATCTTCTGGTATGAGATGAGCAGCATCAGTCCACGGGCACTTTCAGTAATCCTTGTATACTTGACTAAATGAAAATGTCTTGCTCATTCAAGGTTCTTAAAAGCGTGGCCTGGCGGGGGATCAAAATAAGATATTAGTTTTCTTTTGGTTTAGTTGACTATGAAGGAGAACCGCTGAGTATAGAAGATTGTATTATAGTTGCCCCTTCATATTCGTTGGGGTTAGCGGCAGAGCATCAACGCAAAAATGAAAAAACAGCAACCCGCAAATAAGTTAAGCCCCGCCCCCAACATGCATACTTATACTACAGTATTGTAGACTCCTCTCTCACCAACAGGACTGTTGATATCTGCCACCGCGGTAGCAACACCTGCCCCCAGGCACACAAACCATGCCCCCTCACCTAAACTCGTCTCCCCACCAGCTCTCCCTCCCTCTGCCCTACCCAACAACACAACTCCAGCTTGCTTTCTTACCTTGCACCAAAACAGCGTGGCCCATATAAAACATTAAGGTTTAAAGTAACGGGCAGTGATGTTTTGGTGCAAGGTAAGAAAGCAAGTTGGAGTGTTTTGTTGCCAGGACAGGAGGAGAGGGGACGAGGGTGGGGTCTTGGAGTTTGAGCTAGTTGAGCAGCAGCTACAAACCGCAAATATGCAAAACCACAAGTATGAAATATGCAAATATGAAGGGACAACTGTATTTGGATTACATTTGCAATCATAACCTGATAGTTGGAAGCTTAGATTACATAGTGTTTCACCATAGAATGGCTTTTTCAGCTCCTAAGAACAGTGGGAAGAAAAACTTCCACCAAAGGTTCCTTTAGAGGCACTACGTCTAAGAATCAGTTTTCCTGGCTTTCACAGGCACATGCAAAAACCTTTTCATAAGACTTGAATCTTGTTGGGTAATCCCAATTTGAGTAAACCCATTGATCCAGTTGTTGCATAGTAAGGCAACACATATAGACCTGCATTTTAGGATTCAGTTTTAAGTTTTTTTTTATTTATGTAAACCTTCCCTGTCTGTCCAGAAGTATGACTACCACAACAACTAACATTCCTTTGTTACCTTGTATTGAAGATTGAAAAAGAAAATGGGTGTGACAAACCTGTGGTACTCCAGATGTTACTGGACTATATTACCATCATACTTGACCATTGACCAGCACTAATAGGAGTTGAATTCCAACAACATCTGGAGTGCCACAAGTTCTTGATTACTTCTATAGAGGTGAATCAAATAATGGCCATGGACAGTTTTAAATACAGAGAAATGTGGAATCCACACGACCAAAGACAGAAAACATGACAGAAATTGTCTACAGGCCAGACTGGTAGTTCCCTAGGTTTTACTTGGTCCGTTTCTGGTCCATATTCAAATGTATTCACCACAAGTCAGTTTTACCTTATTTGTGTATTAATCTGCAATTTTACAAAAAATCACATGAAAATTGCAGCTTAATACATATTTAGATTTGGAATCATCAACATTATCTGAAAATATAAACTCCAAATCACATTTGTTTACAGCCAGTAACTGCATTTAAACACAAGGTTAGGGTGGAATCCTTATGAAAATTAATTTCTGATTTGCACAATACTCCTAGAGTTACAGACCAGATTAATTTATAAATCTTACATTACTCAAATAACCTAAACACAAGCTGGTGAGGAATTAAGTCTTACCATGTAAGTATGTTTGTATCTCCTTTCTTTTGAATAAACTATTGTGAACAAATCTGGATATTCCTTCAAGGAAAAATAATTTAAAAAGCAGGGGGAAAATAGTTGTTTTAATTTGCAGAAACTACACTTTTAAAAGACTGAAGTTCTGATTAAGAAATAACTGGAGAAAATAGGCAAGAAACATGCTTGAAATGCAAGCATCTTCATTTTCTAATATTTGATGCAAAGATGCTGTTGTAATTTTAGTTAACTTTCATAATTCTTTACCACTTTTAAAGAAAGGAGTAAAATAATTTAAGTGGGTTTACATATTGTCTTAACAACTTTCACAATAGTGTAAAGCTCCCAACAAGCATGTTATCAGATTATTTTATTATGCCAACATTAATATTGGAAGCACACACATAATCTGGAGTCAGCAGGTTCATACACTACTATCTCATTAAATTTTCAGGCAAAAGCTGCAAAAATTAATTGGAGGCGTGTAATAGTTTAGAATGTGAGCTGGCTTATGGTAATATAAATTACATGAAGAGAAGACAGTTTTATATACTGAGAGAGGGAAAACTGGTTTACTTTAATGAGAAGAGATAGAAATGTGGAGCTATTTTTTCATTACAGATGCACTCTAAACTGTTTGGACTTACTTGATGAATAGAGTTAATTCTCTGCTACAGTTCCAATAATTCATGTTGCACAGTTTAATGACTTCTAGATAAAAACAGGATTGAAATGTTAATTTCTATGAAGAAATTGGAGCACTCTCGTATATCAGGCTTTTTTTTTTTCTATTAAACTACTAGTTAATTTCACTAAACAGGTCTCTGGAGATATTTCATGCTACACCGAGCTTTGCATGTTCCTCTTTTTATTAAAACTTGGTTTGGGTTTTAACATTGGCTACTGAAGAATTTAGCTTATACTGAAAAACCGTCTGTCTTAATGTGTTTATTTTAAAGTGAGTGTTTGATATATTTTATTCCAGTTTATTAGAATGCTTGTTTATTCTACTGAGATTTCTTTGTAGTTCTTCATTCTGATTTTTTTAATTTCCAAAAAAAGAGCTTAGATGTGATTTAGAACCAGAGGTGCCTTCTGTAACTACGTGGTATTGTCCACTTTGGGAAGCACTGCGTTATACTTCCCACTAAAACAGTGATGAGTAACGTAGACAGCTCTGGAGGCTAGTAATCTACTCTTTTGCAGGCCATGTCCCTCCAAAAATGTTTTAGAAACTTGAAAAAACAAAAAAGTGACAACCACTTCAATGCCCTTTTCCAAGGCTTCCAGAAGTGGCAATTCTCCTTTTCTTGAAAACTCCCTTCACCAAACAAGGATGGTCTCCCCCATCCTTGTATGTGGTTTGCAAGGCCATGTTGCCACCCATCCCTGCATTATAGCCCTACAGGACACTAGCACGTCTAAATACAGTCTTCTCCTGTTCATGTCAGATTTTAACAAAGCTCTTTTGCAAGCAAAAGTGTGAGAACCATTGCCCTGTTTTATTTGTTTTACATATTTGTGGTTTATTTATTTATTTGTGGTTTTCTTTTCCAGTTTCTTAATTGAAATTATCTGGGTGGCAACTGTTAACGTATCAGTTGTTAATTATTATTATTATTATTATTATTACTATTTTTACAAAACATTGTTACAGTAAAAAATGCATAACAAAGATTAAGCTAGAAAATTTGGACACCAAAATTTGAATCTCTAAAAGCCAAAACCTCAAAATAAATAATAGTGCTGAAAAACCTTATGAAAAGTTGGGAAGAGTAAAAAGGAGGGTTGCCTGTTACCTGTGTACATACCGGTCTGTGACTCTGAGTAGGGTATCCATAACCAGGATGTTGTCACATAGAGGGTCCTCTCTTTCATAGCTGCTCACGGGATATCACTTGATAATGGCACTCTGAGAAGGCCCCTGACAGTGACTAAGGTCCAGCAAAGGGAGTGAGTTACCCTTTAGGTAGCCTGGTCCTAATCTATTTGTGGCTCTGAGAACTAACACAAGAGCTTTGAAGCGAGGTCAGAGATGGAACAGAGTGTGAAAAAACATTAGCATAATAACCTCAAAATGTTTAGACCTAGTTAACAAACTTGAACCCATATTTAAAGTTTCCAAATCAGTTTCGAAAGCACCCAGATGCAATACATTATAGAACTGTAAAAAAACAGGTTACCAGAGCATGGATAAATGCAATCCAGATTTCCAAATCCCCATTGGTGATACTTTTTATTAGGCCAACCAGAAGGTGCAAAAAATTACGCTACCTTTCAAAGCCCACTGGCCTTTTTTTCATCATGCAAAGATGGTACAAAATTCATCCAGGGGGAAGAAAAGTGATGTTGGTGAAGTCACAAGATACAGGTGAGCATGTTGTTCATTTCAGTGCTACAGAGTGTTAAGCACACAAAAATTTCAGAACACCCCCCCCCAAAAAAAAACCAACAAGTGAGGCAGGGAAGTGACAAGAACAAAGACAATAAAAGAAGGCTGTAACATTTTAGTTCATAAAGTCCTTTCCATATGAGAACATGCTTGTATGAAGCCAAACACTCTTATGTTGACAGAGTAGGTAATAGTTGTCACACTGTCACTGTACAGGTAGGCTTACTGTGTTTTATCACCCAAAGGTAGTAAAAGGCATGTTGTCACTGAGCAAAACTTTTATCTCTAGTGACAGAGCTGGACACTGAGTTTTCCTGAATGGTGGCTGATACTTTAGGGGCGTGCATGTCAAGCCACCTGATATAGGTGACCAGCAATTCCCCCTTTCCCTAGGGTACGGAGAACTATTACCATATGTGTCCTTTCCTGGAAGCTGTCCAGAGACTGGCAATCAATGACTTGTGGACTGGCACCAGTCCATGGACCATCACTTTGAGTAGCACTGCATTAGGGTATCTTTGCTTTAGGAACAGTCCCACCCAGAACAGTTGAATACCATTCAGCATAACAGATAAGCCACCCACTAACATCTTGTTTAGATTGAGTCTCACCTTATTGGCTTTCATCCAGTCTATTAATGCACTGAAGCATTGATACACTGCCTCTCCTGAATTTAATGAGAGTTAGAAAGATGAGCATCATCTGCATGTTGATGGCACCTCACTGAAATTTCTGGATGACCTTGCCCAGTATAGATGTGTGATCAGCCCTTGCTGATCACAAGATGCTAAACAGCATTTGAAATAAGAAGCCTTGAAGGACCCCAGAGTATGTTTCTAAGATGTGTTTTGGCTGTGAACTGATCCAATTCTGTATCACTTTTTGGAATTTTTGAAATTCAAGTAGGAATGAATCCACTACAAAGTAATGCATTCAACTCAAGAAGAGGTTCTGAAGGATACTATGGTCAAAGCCACTGAATAGTTCTGAGAGAATTAATAGGGTTGCATTTCCATTGTCTTTACCTCAACAGAGATTGACTCAGTCTATGGCTGCTCTAAAACAGCAAATTCCATGTTGACCAGTTAGAAGCGGAATCAAAAATACAATTGCCAATATTAAACTGACCTAATACAAATCCATGGTATGACCCTGTCTACCATGTACTGTTCTGTTCACTACCTTTGTAAAAGGATATGGCAGAGCTGGAAAAAAGATAACAAAAATAAATGATCAAGGGAATGGAGCAGCTCTCCTGTGAAGAAAAACTACAGTGTTTGAGGATGTTTACTGACAGGCAGAGAATCAACTCATTTGAAATGTAGGAAGAGACTACATTGACTGCCAAAAAGACAAATAAGGAGGTCTGAGAGCAGCAAATCAAGGTTGAATTCTTCCCGGAAGGCAAAACGACTAAACTGAATCTATCATACTTTGGAATATCTCGAGTCAACATTACTCATAAAAAAGATGGTAATGCTTGGTAAGGTATAAGGCAGTAGGGGAAGAAGACCTCATTACAGATGGACATGCCCATAAAGGAAGCACTGCTCAGAGTCTGCAAGAGATCTCCTTTCACAGGGTCTCCACAAATTAAAGGCAAACTGCTCACAATTAACACCCAAGTTTTAGTTTAAAGAAAGGGTGTATAAGTGGAGATATTATAGAAATACAGCTCTCTCCCTGGTGAGAGAAAGGGAGGTGAGAACAAGCTCATCCACTTTAGCCCCAAATGGTGGGAGATTCAGGGCATAAAAAAGAGGTATTCCTTCATTCATTATATAGTTAAAGTTTGTTATTTGCCACAAGATATTGGCTGCTGCCACCTTGGACAGCTTTAAAAGGGGATTAGATTGTGGAATTTAGGGTCAGGATGGCTTTATATCATCTTTAATATAAGAAACAGTTCACACTTATGTATCAGTTGCTGAAGTACATAAGATAGAGGGGCCATTTACTTATGGGCTTCCCATAGGCAACAAGTTGAGTAAACATAGTGTTGGGCTGGATAGATCCTTGGTCTGATCAAGAATGGCTGGTTTTATGTTCTTATGTACGTCCTATCAGTGACCAAGGTAGTTTCAATTCCAAACCAAGTTTTGAAATGTATCTATAATATCAGTTGATTACAAGAAGATCTGCAGTTGCACAACAACTACTGACTTGAGCACCTTACCAAGGAAAGGACTATTACTTAGCAGTCTTATATTTGATTTCTTCTCAATTTTCTTGGCCAAATTATTTCTTCCATCAAGGAAATTAGTGTTGCTACTGTCCTCTAAGAAGTATTAACAACCTTCTAAACCAAACTGGACATTCATTTCTTGTGGAATGTGATCAGTAATGGCAGGCAAGTGTCAAGCATACAGGTGGTTGGCTGGACTTGTCCAACCTTAATCCTCAGCAACTGAAAGTCATTCATACAAATGAGACCAGATGATACTCTGATACCCCAACTAATTAGACTGTATTAATTTTGGATGGATGGGGAAGAGTTCATCCCCCAGATATCTTACAAACAGGTCAGAGTATGCTACCAAAGGTACTAATGGTGTTTTTCATTATTCTAATTGGACTATGTTGATATGGTAGTTGAAAGGAAATCCTTTGCTCTTGCCACTGCCACAGAGTGATAAGGTCTAATATAAGTTTGGTTGGAGTCCAAGTCTCCCATCATCCATTTGCTTGACAGAATACCAGAATAAGAGTATATCCTGCTACATGATGACATGTTGGGACAGCCCCATATATTTTTTCATTTATTCATGTGGCACCATTAGTGCGTCACGGCATAACCTATTTAATTTAAAATTGTGCAAACTCTTCTGTTTGCACAAGCATTAGCAGAACAATACTGGCAGTTCTCTCCCTTCCAACTGTGGTTTTTTAGAAACAATTCTTTGCAGCTTATTTATCACCTTTTGGTCTATCTCCTGCTTTAACTAGCTCGTAAAAGCAGACTAAAACAACTGTAAAATAGTAGATGCTAAAACCTACAAATCAGACCAAACTTGAAGTGCAATAAAAGTCACCTACTGACACTCAAGAGAACCAAACAAGGAGATAAAGTAACCTACTGACACTCAAGAACTGGTTTTCTCAACCTTTTTGTCCTGGAGGATCTCTTGTAATAATTTTCAGGTCTCAGGGAACCCCTGCATAAGCATAATTCCATATATTGCTATTGCTTTCCCCCTACAATCACAATCTCTTGAGGAAACCCTAGCAACCTCTTGGGGAACCCTGGTTGAGAAACACTGCTCAAGAGAATGAAACAAGATCTTAACAATTTTTTCAAAGTTGGGGGACTGTTATTTGGGCTGCCCAGATGGAAGGAGCCCCAAAGGCCCTAGGGCTCCCAGCCACTGTTCACACACTTCCATGAGGGAAGACCCACAAAGCAGGGCCTTCTTTGTAAAATATAACCATACAGAACAGCATACTGTGGGGGTCCTTTTTCAGATATTAGTGAGCTGGTTAGTTAATGAATTGTGCTTAGGGTAATGTTCAATTAAAAAAAATACAATTAAAACTAGTACTAAACAATCAGGAAAACAGAAGAGACAACAGAACAAAAACTACACAATAAAAGTTGAGAAAGGCATTAAAATGAAAGAATGACAAAATATTCTACAGTGGAACAGAATGGCTTTTACTAACCATCTAAACCAAAATAGGGAAGAAACCAATATCATTTTCCTTACGTGGGAGTTCTACATTGGGGTGTGATGCTACAAAAGTTCTGATGACTATGTACCAATCTAGCTTTTCTAAATGGTGTAACATAAAACATGCCTTCCAGTAATTATTATTAATTTGGGACTGTTTTATATGGAAGGGTTTTATGGTCAGTAATAATTCCATTATTTTGAGTTAGATCCAGGAACAGACTTGGTAACCAGTGCATCTACTCAAGAAGAGAGATTATATTCTCTATTTGTCTAATTTGGGACATGTGTCTATGGAGCTCTGAAAGTTGTAGTCCAGGAAAGTTATATTGAGCTCTGGTTTAGTTGCTATGTAAGTTCCACATACCCTTCAATAACAGTTCCCTCAAGAGCAAATTAACCTCCTACTTTCATAACTGTTACTATGAATTGATGCGAAAATATATTTGTTTCACTTTTTGGAATGATATGTGTCTCTGTAGATACAAATGAATATTTGATCAAAAGTCATCACTAATATTTGCAGTTTAAGATAAAATATAGTTTCAAAGGATCTAAAGGATCTGACAGTCACCAAATATATGTTGTCATTCTGTAGGTCTAGATGGCAGGACCAATCTGGAAGTGTTGGGAACCTAGGACCGCCCGGCTTAAGCAGGAAGTAGAACAAAGCCTCTTGGGAGAATTTTTCCCTTTGTTCTCCAGTCCTCTTCTCCCACGAGGCCAGTTCTACTTCCTGCTTCGCCCGGCAAGGCAGGTATTTCAGCTCCTCCGGATTGACTTCCATCTTAGACCTTAGTTTCTAACTTCTCTTTTTCTTTTGCTAACTTCTTTATCTAACCCCTGCCCCAATCCTCTACAAAAAAAAAAAAAAAAAAAAAAAACCCTTCTCCTTTCCCCAGCTCTTTTTGAAGCGCGAGGCCTCCCCTCCCCCCCCCCTCGGCAGCGGAGCCGGCCCGACGGCCAGGTCCCTTCCCCCCCCACTCCAACTGGGCACCCCCCCCACGGCAGCGAAGGGGTCCTGACGGCCAGCTGCTTCTCCCCCTGCTCCAATCCTGCCCTCCCCCCCCACTCGGCAGCCAGAGACCCGACCGCCAGGCGGTCTCAGCCGCTTCCAATTCTATCCTCCCCCCCACTCGGCAGCGGGAGGCCCGTTCAAACGGCCACGAGTACCCACCTTCCAAAGGGACTCCGCTCCTCCGCGTGCCCCCCCACCGTCTGCCGCGCTCCACAGGCATCGGAGCAGCGGCGCAGGGCCAAGCGCCCCCTCCGGCAGGGACTAAATTAGTAGCGGCACCAGTAGCGCGCCCCGCGACGCCCCGTGGGGCTCCAGCAACGGCGCGAGCGCGTCCCTTCCTCAAACGCCCTCTACCCCAAGCCCCCTGGGCTGGTTGTCCCTCAGTCCAAGCGGGAACGCGCCAGGCTCTTCAAACCCCTCCTCCCTACAGCCGGCCTCTGGTTGTGGTTAGATCCTGTCTCTCAGGCGCCACCTGCTGTTGGCTGTCCATACTGCAGCCTGTGGAAACAAGCATGGGGGGCATCAGAAGCAACAGACCTGATGCAAAGAAGGATACCACCAAAATGAGAAAGAAAGGGACGCTGGAGTGCGATGGTCCCAATGATGGCGCCAGTGAACTCCCGTCCACCAGCACGGCCTCCGCTGGCCTCCTATCTGCCTTAGTGGCACAGAGGAGCGCCGCAAAGGAAGCGGAGAGGGCCCTCACTAGCGGCGGCTCCAGCAGCGGGGCCAAGGCCACCAATACCCAGCCGCTCAGCAAATCAACATCACAAGAGGGCCTGGGAGACGCGGGGGCCGAGGTATCTTCCCTGCCCCCACGGAGCTTCCCCAACAACACAAGCCTGCTGGACATCCTGATGAGGAAGACACAGGATAAGGTAGGCGGAACGCCGTTTTCTACTGCCAGGCACTACCTGGACACGTTGGAATTTTCAAGTGACGGGGAGGAGGGTGAAGGGGAAGCCCTCACGGGAAGGGGGAGAGAGGAGGTATTGGGCGATGTCCAGGGTGATAACGACGAAGTAGTTGATATTGAAAACCAAGGGGACCTCGCAGAGGGGGGTGGCAAGAATGTGGAGGAAAGGGTAAAGAAAGCCAAGAAGGACTCAATCAGATTGGCTCTGAAAATGTTGTCAGAAGCCCTTATCTCCGATCAGGAGGAAGATCAGGATGAAACTGCCAACGCCCTGAACCTCCTGAGGAAACGGAGGGAGAGGGGAAAGACGCCTATTCCAAAAAAGAACAAGGCGCCCCTAAAACCCCCGAGACCAATGGAGAACAGAGGGGGAAATCTTAAAGAGAAGCAAACAGGCAGGAAAAGGAAGGACCCACCCTCCAGGCATTCGTCTGAGGAGTCGGATGGAGCCTCGGAAGGGGACGAGATTATCCAAAACTCCAACCTAGACCTGGACCTCATGGGGGACAATGACGATGATCACATCCCCGACAGGGAGGAAGGGGAACTCTCGGAGTCGGAGACGTCAGATTCGGAGGCCACCGACAGGATCTTCCAAGGGGAGAAGTTCCCATACCTCATCAGCAGGGCTCTGTCCGCCCTGGGGATAGCGCCCCCTATGGTCAATCAGGACACTGCAGAGGACCCTCATGCCCCCAAAAGCGAGAAGGCAGCGGCCCTAATGCCCTCAAACAAATCGAAAAGACCGCTCTTCCCGTTCCCAAGAGCCTTTTGGAACCTGGTAACTGAGGAGTGGGACAGGCCAGCACTGGGAAGGCGGGGCACGGCAGCTGCCCAGAGGTTTTACAGCTTTCCCAAGGAAGTGCTAGACAAACTGAAGACCCCAGTGGTGGACAAGCCAGTGGTATCTATGGTTTCCAACTCACTGGCTCCTAGAGAAGAGGATGGAGTCCTCAAGGATGCCGACGAAAAAAGGGCTGATAGCGCACTCAAGAGGACGTTCGATTCCTCCACATTAGGGATTAGATCGTCAATGGCCACAGCACTAATCTCTCGAGCAGCCATTATCTGGCTACAAGAGGTCATGGAGGCCGAAAACCTGGAAACAGGGGTCCTAGACAAGGCCTTCAGCAGGATTCGCTTAGCCCTCAACTTTATCGCGGATGCCTCACAGGACTCCCTTACTTATGCAGCCAGGGCCTCAGGGGCGGCCAACCTGGCGAGAAGATACCTGTGGGTTAAACAATGGGATGCAGACGGCAAATCCAGAAACGCCCTGGCCACCGCCGCATTCAAAGGATCCAAACTGTTTGGTGAGGACGCTCTCAAAGATATACTGGTTGAGACGAAAGACAAGAAGCAGGCAATGCCCTCAACGGGGCGTAAGAACGATAAGAGGACTTTCAAACGCCCAGCCCAGACCAACAATTCCTTTCGTCGCTATAGAGGAAGCGGACGGAGGACCGACTTTAGATCCACAAGGCCACCGTGGGCAAGAACAAACTACGTTATACGTCAAGCGCCCTTCGCCCCACCGAATCAAAACCGCAGAGGAGGAGCCCAGCCTCGTAGAGGCTCCTCCCGTCAGCAGTCCTGACTCGGAAACCTCTCCAGTGGGGGGAAGGCTGTCAAAGTTCCTGGGAGCCTGGTTAACATCCACAAAGGACAAGTGGGTCCTCGAGACCATAGCCCACGGATACAAAGTGGACTTCAATGTAGAGCCCAGGAACAGATTTCTACCGGCGCCAGTACCAGCAAACCAGCAAAAGGCGCAGAACCTAAGAACAGCCATAAACCACCTACTGGAGATAGAAGCAATAGAAGAGGTACCGGTCACTCAACGTTTCTCAGGGGTGTACTCTAACTTCTTCACAGTGCCAAAAAAGGACGGAAGCTTAAGGTCGGTACTAGACCTCAAATTCACGAACTCATTCGTCACCTACAAACGATTCAAGATGGAAACACTCTCATCCATTCGGGTCGCCATACAGGGGGGAGACTTCCTAGCCTCCCTCGATCTGTCGGAAGCGTACCTCCACATCAAGATGCACCCGGAAAGTCGGCGATTCCTCAGATTCGCATTCGGGGAGGAACATTACCAGTTCAAGGCGCTCCCCTTTGGCCTGGCAACGGCCCCGCGCATCTTCACCAAGGTCATGGTGGTACTCATGGCACACCTCAGGATGAAAGGGATACACCTCTATCCTTACCTGGACGACATCCTGTTGAGGGCACACTCGAAGGACAAGGCCCTACGGGATCTGCAGGTAACAATTCAATGCCTGCAGAGACACGGCTTCATGGTGAACTTCAAGAAAAGCACGCTGAATCCTACACAGTGCATAGTCCACTTAGGAGTACAAATAGACACAGCAAACTACTCTGTCGCGCTGTCCAGGGAAAGACAAACGACCATACAAAGGGAAGCAATGGCAGTGAGCCGGAAGCAGAGGGCACAACTGGCGTCCCTGGCGAGACTCTTCGGCCTAATGGTATCCGCAATTCAGATCGTGCCATGGGCAAGATTCCACTCCAGACCACTGCAGGAGTTGCTGCTTCCTCACCAAGAAAGAATTTCTCGCAAGGAGACCTTCACGCTGGACATACCAGAGAGAGTGAGGCAGTCACTTACCTGGTGGACCCTGGCACAAAATGTGGCCAAAGGATCTCCCCTGACCCTCAGTCACCAAGTAGTAGTAACCTCGGACGCCAGTCTCCGAGGATGGGGAGCTCATTGCCAAGGAGACGTGGCACAGGGGCTCTGGTCAAGAGAAGAACAGGAACACAGCATCAACTGGCTGGAGCTCAGGGCGGCTCGGCTAGCACTACAATACTTCTCCAACAAGCTCAAGGACAAGCACGTCCTCCTCCTCACGGACAACACAACGACACGCTCGTACATAGCACGACAGGGAGGGTCCAGATCCAGGTCCCTACACAAGGAGGCCGTGACCCTGCTCCAGTGGGCGGAACAGACAGTCCTGTCCCTGTCGGCCCAGCATCTACAAGGCCAGGACAACATTCAAGCGGACTTCCTGAGCAGGCATACGGTACTCCCAGGAGAATGGGAACTGAACCAGGAGACCTTCGCACACATTCAACGGAACTTCGGAGAAATGTCAGTGGACATGTTCGCGTCGCACCTGAACACCAAGCTGAACCGCTTCTTCACCAGATTCTTTCACCCAAGGGCGGAGGGAACCGATGCCCTCCGCTCCCGGTGGCCGAAGGGCCTACTGTACGCATTCCCACCGCTTCCCCTAATAGGGAAAACATGCAGGAAAATACGAGAAGAGCGAGCTCAAGTAGTCCTGGTTGCACCACATTGGCCTCGCCGCCCGTGGTTCTCGGACCTAACGGAAATGTCGATCGAACCACCCATGCGACTATTCCCACGACAGGACCTCCTCCTCCAAGGTCCAGTCGCCCACGACGACGTCACGTGGCTTCAACTGACAGCATGGAGATTGAGCGGAGAGCTCTAGAGGCCTGCGGATATGAGGAAAATGTCATACGCACCCTGTTAGCCTCACGCAGGCCGTCAACTAGAAAGATATACCAGGCTACATGGAGGGTGTTCTCCCAATGGTGCGCAAACGCAGACGTGAATCCATTGGAAGCCTCGGCAAAGCATATCCTCCAATTCCTGCAAGAAGGCCTCGACAAGGGACTCAGGCCAAACACTCTGAAGAGACAGGTGGCAGCGCTGGCGGCGTTTATTCAAGACCCACAGGGTAACAGAATCTCCCTACACCCGCACATCAGAAGATTCTTGAGAGGCGCAACCTTAATATCTCCACCTGTCCACCACAGGTTCCCTTCCTGGAACCTGCCCCTGGTGCTGCGACAACTAGTCAAGAGCCCATTTGAACCCCTAAGGAAGGTACCGCTCAGGACGCTTTCACTCAAGGTGGCATTCCTGGTAGCAATCACATCGGCAAGAAGGGTCTCGGAACTCACGGCGCTGTCCATCAGGGAACACTTATGTTCCTTTGATGACGACGCAGTATACCTCAGGCCAGACCCATCCTTCAAGCCAAAGGTCCTTTCTCAGTTCCATGTATCACAGCAAATCATACTGCCCTCCTTCTGCCCCAATCCGGTCCACCCAACGGAGAAGTTGTGGCACAAGCTGGACGTTAGGAGGGCCTTGAGGATTTACATCAAGCGCACGGCGACATTCAGGCGATGCGACTCACTGTTTGTATCCTTCACACCAGCCTCAATGGGAGCCAGGGTGTCGAGGCAGACGTTGGCAACATGGATCAAGGCATGCATATTCCTAGCATACGACTCCGCAAACACACCACGCCCATCAGGGGTGGTGGCGCATTCCACAAGATCAGCGGCCACTTCAGCGGTATTTTCGTCAAACGCACCCATCGAAGAGATATGCAGGGCCGCAACATGGAGCACGGCCTCCACCTTTATCAGGCATTATAAGGTGGACAAATTCAAATCAAACACGGCCATCTTCGGGAGGAGAGTCCTCCACGAGGTGGTCCAACAATGAAGCTAACGCCAAGACAGTCACTCCCACCCGTCATCGGGGAGCTTGGGTACATCCCAACACTTCCGGATTGGTCCTGCCATCTAGACCTACAGAATGTTACATTGGGTACTTACCGTGAAGGTACTTTCTGTAGGATAGATGGCAGGAACAATCCGTCCCACCCAGTGACTGTCGACAAGGGTACGGGCATTGACACGGAGATGCCTTTTTTCCTTTCTCAACTAACAATGTGTATCAGTTTGTTTTCTCAACAGGGAGGAGTTTTCTTACCTTTCTTTCAGGGCTTTGCTAGTCAGAGAACTGGCCTCGTGGGAGAAGAGGACTGGAGAACAAAGGGAAAAATTCTCCCAAGAGGCTTTGTTCTACTTCCTGCTTAAGCCGGGCGGTCCTAGGTTCCCAACACTTCCGGATTGGTCCTGCCATCTATCCTACAGAAAGTACCTTCACGGTAAGTACCCAATGTAACATTTCTTTACATTATAAACATCTTCACTTCTTTTTCTTTCTAAGGGGTGTTTATCTGGCTTCATTTCTTTGCTGATTGTCATTTCTACTTATTCTTGTTGATGAGAAAATCTTTGTTATCCAGATGTTGCTTACATAGTCCCTTGTGATTCATATCCAGGATAGATGGCCCACAGGGTTTTTACTGAAGTTCAGGTACTCTGACATAGTATATGCCAGTGATGGGCAATCTTTTGAGCTTGGTGTGTCAAACTTCGCCAAAAAAACTGAGCATAACTCGAGTGGTGTGTCACTTAGAGAAAAAACATTATTTCACAATATTTACTGTTTAAATAACATAAATGTATACAGTTGCCCATCCACATTCGCGACTTTGACTATTCACGGAAAGCCTCCCACCCACACGCTTCCCCCCTCCCTTACCAAGGCACCGACGGGATTCTCATGAAGCCTGTCAGTGCCTTGGCAAGGGGAGGGTAGAGAGCCTCCCACCCACAAGCGTTTCCCCCTCCTGTCTCAAGGCACCGACGGGCTTCCAAGGCTCCCACCCGCTGCCTTCTCCAGCATTTCCGAGGCGGCTCTGGAACTTCAAAGCCCCGGAGCCCCCTCGGGAAAACCAGGGAGAGGCCGGGCAGACTCCCGCCCACACCCCCGCCAGCCCACCGCCTTCCCCAGCCTTTCCAAGGCAGCTCCAGGGCTTCGAAGCCCCTGAGCCCCTCAGGAAGGCCGGGCAGAGGCTGGGCAGACTCCTGCCCACCCTCCCGCCAGCCTGCCGCCTTCCCCAGCCTTTCCAAGGCAGCTCCAGGGCTTCAAAGCCCCAGAGACCCCTCGGGAAGGCTGGGGACAGGCCAGGCAGACTCCCGCCGACCCGCCCGCTGCCTTACCCGGCCTTTCCAAGGCGGCTCTGGGGAAGCAGGAGGCCTCAGAGGTAGTGATGGCGATCGGGGCTTCGTAGCCCCACCCGCCACTTTCCTCCCCCATCCCACCCTCCCTAAAGTGGTGATCGGGGCTTCGAAGACCTGCCTACCACTTTAGAGATGGTGGTGAGGTTGTGGGGGGGGGGGAGGCCTAGCCGCGTGTCTCCACAGATGGCTACGCGTGTCAGTGGTGACATGTGTGTTGTAGGTTCGCCATCACCGGTATATGCAGCTATACCAGGAGATTAAATTACAACTGGTTTGATTTCTCTTCATCCACAGGGCTAGGAAAACATAAGGGTGTAACTATTAGGCACGTGCAGTTTTCATAGTGAAGTGTGTAGTTACAGGATATGTGCAGCAAATGCGTAATCATTTCCAGGGGCCTTTTCACACTACACAGTTATAACACTATATGTTTCCACTTGACTGCCATAGCAACATCCCTGTGGAATCCTGTTGTTTGTTGATTGGTGAGACTAGAGTTCTCTGGTGGAGAATTGTAAATACACTCCTCCTCCCTAAACTGTGAATCCCAGGATCCCATAGGATAGATATTCCTTGGTTTTTTTCCAGGCTGTGAGGATGTGTTCTGGAAGAGTTTATTTCTGATGTTTCGTGTGCAGGCGAAACATCAGAAATAAACATGTCTAAAACACGTCCTCACAGCCCGGAAAAGAAACAAGGAAAATCTATGGATGCCAGCCATTAAAGCCTTCGACTTCACATTCCATATGATGTTAAAGTAGAATCATAGTGATATAACTGTGTAGTGTGGAAGACCTCCTAGAGCTTTTATCTGGAATTGTAGGCACCTTGCGCTGACTGATTAATTACATGCAGCATTTCCAGCTCTCATTTGTAAACGCTGCGTGGCTTTCTCTTAATCCTAAGGACAGTGTTCAAGCAGATGTCCTTTTAGCTTTTGATTGAATTTCTGTAGGTGGTGGTTGTGGTTCTTCTTTTTAAATGCCTTAATACTGTGGCTTGAATGCAGTGTTCATACAATGTACCAAATGTTGTTCGAATCGGCAGGTGGTAGCTGATCACTTTGTTGTTGACTAACAGACAGGCCAGAAAACAAATCTTGTTTTGTCAACATCACTCAGTGGGAAAAGACGGTCTTTACATGGTTGCCTGAGACACTGAGTATTTTTTCTGTTGTCTGATGGTTTGAAATGTTGTACATGCCATTGTTAGTGTGTTGGTACAGAAGAAACAGAAGCAGCAGAAGTAGTGAGAAGGGAACACCCTTTTATTATTCTGTCACATTTGAAGTTGCAGGGAACCCTTTATCAAGCTGTACTAAATGGTATCTGACATCTAAAATGATTTGGTGAGCTAATAATCTATTCTCCCTCCCTGCTTCAATACCCTGCCCTATTTGCATGCTGTTGTTTTTAAATTCCAGCTAAATGTTTACAGCGTGGTGTAGTGGTTTGAACATTGGACAAGAAAGCAGAAGGATGCATTTGGGTGGTATTTGCTTTGAACAACAGTACTGGATTTAAAGAAGTTTTTTTTTTTGGAGGGACTTACGTTTTGAATGCCTACTCCATTTATAGTAAAAATGGAAATTAGAAAGATGAGCACCTTCATAGCTGAAAAAGATAAATAATTATTGGACAGAGGAACATGCCACTCCAAGCTAAGATACCGTATGTTCCGGCGTATAAGACTACTTTTTAACCATTGAAAATTTCCTCAAAAGTCAGGGGTCATCTTATACCGGGCAGTTTTCCCAGCCCATCCTTCCCCCTGCCGTGAGAATGACTGCCTTGCCTTTGAAGTGTTAAGTTGCCCTCCATTTAGCTCAGGAGAGGAAGAAAAGGAGGGGGTTTAAAATGAGGTTTCTTTTCAGCCAAGTTAGCCTGTTCTAAAATTAGAATTTCTGGATTCAAACTTATCATTTTGCATGAAATTTTGTCTGTGGTGAAATTCTCTTATCTGAATAAAAGCTTCTGGTAGAGTTAAATCATTCTTTAATTGCAAGGTATTTATTATGGGATTGTAGAATTTTGGTTAACTTGCAAGGAAGATTCCGATTCTCATAGCTTTTGGGATTTCCTCTCCAGGAGTTTGCAAGTCTGCCAACGTGGCTCTAAAATCATTGTGGTCATTCAAAAATTTGGGATTTGATAGCTTCATAGTAACCAACTTCGTTATTAATGCAACCTTACTTCCCAAAGATTGAACACCACAGAGATTTTTCAAAGTATCCCATGCTTCTTTAGCTGTTCTCAGTCCTTTAATTTCACAGACTATTCCATCATCTACAGCCAAAGTTATGAAAGCCAAGATGAAATGCAGAGCTTTGGCTGGCTGGCTGGGCAGACCCTTGCCAGCCAAACCTCTGCGCTTTCCCAACTCACAATGGGGCTAGCCAGGGGAAATGCGGAGATTTGGCTGTCTGGCTGGGGAGAGCCTTGCCAGCCAAACCTCTGAGTTGGCTGGCTGCTGGGGGGGCAGGCTTTCCAGCCACCACCTGCCCTTCCTGAAGCCGCGATCAGGCACCCCATCGTGGCTTCGGGAAGCATGGAGGGATGGCTGGCTGGGGGGGCCAGGAGATCTGAGAGGTAGAGAAGGAGGGTAGTCTTATACAGTGAGTATATCCCATACTATATTTTAACTTAAAAATTGGGGGGGTCATCTTATACGCCCAGTCATCTTATACGCTAGAAAATACGGTACTGTAATTTCAGCCATTTAGTTCTTCTCAGTAATGATTAATTGAAGCTTTCCTATGCAGAAGTGTTTTTTTCCCAACCTTTTGAGTTTTAGATTCTGTGGACAAGAGTAAAGGAGTGTTGCTGAAGAGTCATAGTTCAAGAACAGAGTGCAGAGTTTGGATGTAGAACACCCTAGGTTCAATCTCTGACATGTCCAGATAGAGTAAAGTGAGGCCTCTTGTTTGTGACCCCTGAAGAGTTGGGCCAGCCTGTACATACTAGTGGTTCTCAATGGATGGCTTTCCTGGTGTTTTGGACTAAAACTCCCCAAAGTGCCAGCCAGTTATTAGGAATTCTGGTAGTTGAATGCCAAAGCCTCTGGAGGTATTGTTGTGTAAGTAATACTGAGCTAGATGGACAAAGGGACTTGTTCTTATAAGACAGGTTCCTATGTCCCCAGAAGTGTCCAGATGGCTGTGCTGGAAACTGAATTCTATGCTCGATGGGCTGTTGTGTTCACTTGTTTCATGAATATGTTTGCAACTAAAACCAAGTTGCAGTCCATATTCATAAATAAAGGAATAGAGGAACCAGAGTAATCTCCAGCCTGATCTTGGCAAAATTATTTCATTAAATAATTTTAATAAGCAAGAAGTGAGAGTTAACAGGAAAATAAAGTTGATGAAATGCTTGGATCAGGAGCACTTTAAGTACATAAAAGGCACACTCTATGGATTTTTTGTTCCTTCCCACTTGTGATGTGCCTTTACATGATAAATCTTATTCCCAAGTCTGGTGGATGCCCCAGCCTGTCAACATACGTTTAATATAGAGGTTTGGGGTTTGTATCCTGTTGCATCCAAGCATTTTGCTATGTATCTAAATTTACCAAACTGAACTGGCATGAAATACTGTAACATTTTTAAAAAGCTATCAGGGTTTTTTCGTTTCGTTTTGTTTTTTTGAGGGTGGCAGAATCATTTGCTATATCTTTGAAATAGTATTTCTATAAGTATAAAGCTATTGAGAATGCTATCATATGTGTCTCGTGCACGAATGGATAGATCCACAAAGCTAGTCCATTATGGAATGTGCAATCAGGAGTAAGGGAGGGCAGTTTCTCTATGAGTACACAAAAGTAGAGAGCTGGCATGGCATAGTGGTTTGAGTGTTGGACTATGATTCTGGAGAACAGGGTTTGAATCCCCACTTTCCCTTGAAACCTTGGGAAAGTCACACTCTTCCAGCCTCAGAGAAGGACAACAGCAAACTTCCTCTGAACAAATCTTGCCAAGAAAACCCCATGATAGGTTCGCCTTAGGGTTTCCATAAGTCGGAAATGACTTGAAGGCGCACAACAACAACACAGAGGTAGAGGTTAATTACCCATGTGAGTAACTATATTCCAATTGTCATGCAATTCATTTAGTCTTTCCAATAAAGTTTCTACTTCTCAAGTTACTTGCATATTTAGCTCTATTTGCCTAAACTTTTCTATCCCCACTTTTCATCTTGTGCTGTGTCCTCTTGGGAAATGGCTTATATTAACTGTTTTCTAAGTACAGATTGGAAATGGCAGGTGCCAGAGCCTTTGACAGCTTTGCCCCAAGGCAAAGAAATTCTCTGCCCAGTGACATTAGATCAGGAAATTCCACATCCCTGCTTGAAAGCAGGCAAAAAGCATTTCTGTCTTCTCTTGCCTCCTGCTTGGCTTAAAGAGAGCTTTTGGGGGGGGGGTAGGGGATGGGGACATGGACTAACTGTTGTACAGTACAGTCCTGAGATGTTTGTCAGTAGAGCCGCTTTCTGAATGAGTGCTCCCCTATCTTGTAGGACTTCTGTATTTGACATCGGGATTAAACAAAGTGCTTCATGTACATGGTGTAGTAAGCAATTATTTTAACCCATGTTGCTTCCTAGTGTGGAAAATCTGCTTAAAATGGACCTTGCTGAAATCATTGTACCATATACAAAAGGGTTATTAAAATGCATGAGAGAAATTGAAAATGGGATTAGGGGAGACACTTTTTGGCTTTGAGGCCTTCTTCAGCCTTATGGCCAAGATGTCTCATTTAATCTTGCTTCCTACTTTCTACCTTGCAAAATTTTTTAACCCCTTTTGTGTCCCCACTCAAAACTTTTCAGCTTGCATTCATAGATGTATTCAGTTCCCACTGGGCTTTGGATATAACAGGAGATTCTTTGCTTTGATAGTAGCCTGTGCTCTTCCAGTTTATGCAAATGAATTATTTTTTACATTAAGTAGTCCTCTTGTTTTGGGGTGGTTGTTGTTGTTTTTTGGTTCTGTCTTCATTCTGGATTTTTTTCTCTCAGTTTCTAAGTTTTATTGTACTTTTCCTTCTGTAAATAACACCTGGCAATTTTAAGTTATTTTAGATGAAGCAGTGCCTTTCAGACCATAGCTGAAGGCGACAGGAATTTTCAATTGAACATCAGCCTCATGGTAATTAGGGAAATCTGAAGAGATCAAAATGTTGCAATGATTTAATTTTGCCTCATTTTTCTTACCTTGAAATTGACTAGCCTTCGATTTGTTAGCCAGTTGTGTGTGCGTTTGTGTGTGTGTGTAACACTAGCAAATAAAGCTTCTATTTTGCAAACAAAAATACATACTCCTACTGCTACTCAAAATCTCCCTTCCCTTAAATTATAGTCCGAGGGCCAAGTTGCTTTACAGGCACTAAAGGGAATTGCATTCCTGAAGCTCCAAATGCAGGGTAGAGTTTGGAAAGTTTCTTTTCAGAAGTAATTTATTCCACCACTTATATTTTTTTATAAAGTAACTCCTTGCCGTTACTCATTATAATGAAGGGGGAAAGTTTGGCTCATTTCTCATTACTTTCCCCTTACTTTGTTACTTTTTAAAGGGGAAAAATTCTTAAGATTGATAAGAGAATCGCTTAAAACCTAAAATTTGTCAAACTGCCTGTTAAAATGTTCTTAAAAGTAATTTTTGAAATTAAATAGAAAGTTATTCCATACACCAAAAAGTTAACTTTTTTCTTACTTGTTAAATTGCTTTTAAAACATACTTGTTGTCCCCAAAATTTATTAGTTACAGGGGGCAATGTTAAATTGTAACTTGTTACAGTGGGCCCTTAATATCTGCAGGGGTTTGGTTTCAGGACCCCCTATGGATACCAAAATCTATGGATGCTCAAGTCCCATTATATACAGTGGTATAATAAAATGGTGTCCCTTATATAAAAATGACAAAATCAAGGTTAGCTTTTTGGAATTTTTTAAAAAATATTTTCAAGCTGTGGATAGTTGAATCCATGGATGCAGAATCCATAGATACGGAGGACTGACTGTACTTCCAAGAGTACAGTCTGAATACAACTGAGGCTGCTGTACTTTGGACATACCTTGAGACAATGTGAAAAAGATTATAATGCTTGGTAAAGTGGAGGGCTGTAGGAGAAGGCGGAGACTACGCTACAAGTGGTTTGACTCACTTAGGGAAGCCATGTCCCTGAGTTTGCAAGACATTAGCAGATCAGTTGATCACCAGTGCTCTTGGAGATCTCTCATTCATAGGGTAGAAGTCAGCTTGACAGCAAATAAGTACCACCACAATCACAGTTGGTGGAATGCCACTGTTAGGGTAACACCCAAAGACTCATTCCCCTATGGAGGAGATCATTGAAATAAATATGATTTTAGTTAGTCATAACTAACTTAAGTCTCATTACTTTCAGTAGGTTTACGAAATATGAAGAAGGTTGGATCCAATTCATGTTACTTAAGATATAGCATGATACTATAGTTTTAAGCATGAAGCATGGCCCAGATTACAACCTTAGTCTACTTAATGTGTAGAGCCAGTAGATTTCAGAAGATGGAGATCCACCCATAGATGTGAGTGGTGTTGCGTATATTTCTAGTCTTCTGAATCTTTTTTAAAAATATTGTAGTCATCATGTTTTACTCAAAGTTCTCAGAGTGGATCTCTTTTGGTGCAAGACACAAGCTTGTTATTCCAAAGTATTTCACTATATACAATATACAGTATATACAATATATTCACCCATTTTTCACAAAATGGTTCCATTTATCAGAGAAATATGGGATGTAACTCCAATAAAATAAATAAAAATGCCAAGATAAAATGCAAGGTTGTCAACTGCAAACTTTGACAGAAGTGAGAACACGCCAGTAGTATAGTAGACTACTTGCTTGTGAAATCTGCACCAGGTCGAAGGTTGTGTCTTTCATTCTAAACCATGATTGTTCTGTTTGTAATGAAGACAGTGGTTGCCTTCGAACTAAACCTGGACTTTCCTGACAGTATCCTGTGTGATGAAACTATCTAAATGGTAAATATAGTTTTGTTTTCCTGAATGGATTTAAGTTATTAGAATTTCTGTAACTGCTCATTGTGAAATGTCAGATGTTCCTGACCATTTAGAGTGATGTCACTCAGTCTTAGAGATTTTCCTCACTTAATAAGGAAGAGTATTTTTGTTTTCTGTTTTAAAATCTCAGGCAAGGTCGTTGGATCTTTTGTCTGCTTGACTGACCAGTTCCCATGGATACATGCTGCTGACAGCTTCTACAGAGCTAAGATATAAACAGAACTTTGCTTTCTAATAATTATGTATGTAAATCTGAAGATGATTTGGGATTCTAGAGTATTGCACCTTGACCTTTGTCTTTTGCCACTTAGGGGGTTAGTTGTTTTGTTGTTGCTACGGTAAAAATGTGCCTGAATTCATGTTTCTTCTTTTACTGAGACATCTGTTTATAAGAGTCTTCCACAGTATAACATCAACCTTTAAAAAAATCACAGAAGTCTTATATCAGTCACACCTTTCTTTAACAGTTGCTTTGTTTCCCCTTGGATTGTTCAAAGCTCACAGCAGATAGAACAATACTTTGACCACAGTCTCAAATGATATTAGACTTCTTGCAATATGAAAGGTTATGCAGTAATTGGAAAGCAAGTTGAATTTAAAATGAAAAGTGTTCTGAGTAGATTATCTAAACATAACCTCCCAGAAGCATCTTTGTCGCTTTCATTACAATCCTAAACCTATTTACTTGGGAGTAAATATCACTAAATTCTTGTGAGACTGAGTAGATATGTCTTGGATCATACTGTTAGTACTCTTCAGGAAGGGTAGTTTGTGCCTTATTTTTTAATTGTATGTTTGGAGAAATGTTAAACTTGCTTCTCCCATATGAGTTGCAAGGAACTGGACTTAATCCACTAAAATCATAATTTGCAAGTAGAAATTAAATAGATGTTTATATGCATTGGAAGGCAGCCAACAAATGCAAGGAGAACAAGGAACAGGTGTGTAAATATTTTATTTAGTTGATATTTCTCCATCCCTCCCCCCTCCTTTCTTTTTTCTTTTTCTTTTTGGACAAGAACAGTGTACTCAAGAGTCAAACAAATGAAACTGAACTGCAAAAGGCAATGATTGATTACATCTTGGTAACGGGTGTAAAGTCCATGAGAAGAGAGATGTTTAACTGACAGAGTAGAATTATCATATTAGGGTATTGGCACCTGTCAAGCATGACTAGTGCAGTGCTTTCATAAAGTGTCACAGAGTGACACTTGATAGGCATTTAATGCAGTAGGACAAAAGAATGGGAGTCTATGTTGCTAGGGATTCTGTTGGCATTTTAAGGCCATGTTTTGATTGCTGCTGCCAAAGTTTTTTCTCCTTTTTAAGCCAGAGCAGTAAGTAATCTAATATTACACCAGTGTACTCTCTTGTTTTGTTGTGGGTGACTTAATGTTTCTTTGGTATATCTGAGATGAGAGTTAAGCTAACCAGCTAGTGCTCACAGTGTGTGTGCTTCTGAATGTAGGATTAAATTAAAAAGACCTGTTCGCTTGTTGTGAATGTGGAATATACCAAGGACCTTTTTCTCCTACATACCATGTTAATTGAATCAGTTGGAGATCCTGGAGTTGGTGTGTACTACAACAGGAGATGGGTTGAGTGTTGATTCTAGCATACTTTTGCACACAGTAGTATGATCTGGGCTTTTTATGCACTGGTAGGTAAGCAATCCCTGCTAGTTCAATCTACCTATAGCACCCTCCCATCCTCCCAAGAAGTCCTGCATGCAAGTGTCAGTTCATGCAGTAATAAAAGGAAGGGATACATGGGGATAAGATTGGTTCCATATTCTATCTTGTGTACAACTTATGAATATGAGTATCTTGTATGAGGCATGCTAAGGTTCATACTCTGCTGTTTGTGCTAAGGTTCATGTGTGTGTCCGTTCGTGCATATGTGCCCACATGAATACCTTAGTGGTGATAAAAGTGCATTTTGTCAGTTATCAACATCTTGTTCTAAACACTTCATAGACTGTTGGAGTGGACTTATCACAGTCTGATTCTTGGATTTAGTTATAAGGAGAGCCCTGCCTTAAAAGAAGCACAAGTAGAACCTTCTATATGCATTGGTGGCTACCTGCCTATATCCATGCACATAAATACCAGCCAACCTGATTTTGGCATCTGTTAAGCAGCCTTCACATGATGGTGGAGGACTGTGCTGCATAGCTTCCTCTGGGCTTACACCCTTCATATGCACCGAGTGCTTAGAAAACCAAGGCAGGATTGGGGAAGTCACACCATGTTGGAGATGGATGGGTATAGGGGTGCTTTTCTGCTCCTCAGGGATCGTATGAAGTCTCTTACCATCTGTGTCATGACACTGACCACAGGGCTGGCCTGATATGTATATTATGAATTTTCCAGTGTCCTTAGCCTGTGTTCCAGTGTCAGCATAATGCAGAGGCTTTGAAAGGTCATTCACAATCTTAGGGAAGGAATCAATGCCTGTTGTGCTTGAGACAGTGCAGTTCAAAGGGGATTCTATCCTTTGAAACTCTAGAGATCTAAAATTCTATAAAAATGAATTGTGCATGTTCCTTGCTTTCTACCTTGTTTAGGTAAGGTTGAATGCTCAGGTAAGATTAGCGGAAATGCTGATATAGCCTGTTACAAGTTGCCTGTGTTGAATGTTACCAGCCTTCACAACTTTGCTTACTGAGGGGTGGGGGGAGGGGGCAAAGCCACCCCCTCCTCCAGTTTAATAGAACTAAATATTTAGCATATATCATATGATTAACAGTTTCCTGCTGGATTTCTAGAAACAGACAAACAAAGATAAACTGTAATAGATGAAGTTGAAATCCCATAGCTGAAAGTAGTACTTACAGATTGCCTAGATATTTATGGGTTTAACGCTTTATGCAGCACATTATTTATTTTTATGAACATTGGCCTTGTTTTGTGAAACTGATGTACTTTGCTTCATTTACTTGAAGTAATCACAGACAATGCAACTGCAGCAGTACATAGGATGCAAATATTTCCACTGTTCTTACCTTCTACCTGCAGTGGTCTAGACCTGCTCTATAAAGCACCGGGACAGAAGCAACCATTGATGTCTCTGCGTGAAAAGGCTGGGAAAGTAGAGCTTTGTGGAGGTGAAGAAGGAATCAATCGTATGGGACTTTTTAACAACTATGCTTGTGGACTCATTGAAGACAAGTAGGATGAAGCTTGAACACAGACATCAGTTTTGTTGACATAGTATTGCTATTTTAAGTAGAGTGAGGTGTATGTAGCAGCACTAGTGAACAGATTGTACTACTGACAATTAAGTTTTGGAAGAAGCAATTGTGACTCAGTCTGGTCTGATGAGGGGGCTTAATTTTATTATCAAAGTAATATTTTTGCCACATCCTTCTATCGGATTTTACTTATCCAAGAATATATAGCAGCAATGGGCAACTGTGTGGGGTCTAGGGGCCAATTTTCCACCACTCCCCCCCCCCCGGCTGCAACTGCCCCTCCATTTCTCCTTCAAAATGATGACTGGAAATGGTCTCATGTCAGTTTTGTCACCCTTTTGAAAGAGAAAAAGAGGGGAAAGATGAGGGAGGTAGGGGATCTAAGATACTTTGTTTTTGTTTTTTGTTTTTGCATATTTACATTCATTTTGGGGGGGGGAATTTTGGGTGCTATTTTGGGGCAATTATTGCCTGAAAATTGTGCCTTTTAAAAATTTTGAGCGGGATTCAGGGAGGTTTGGAGGATTGGTGAGGGTCCTCAGGAACTATAAAAGTGAGCCCAAGGCCTGCATGTGACTTGCAAACCATGCTTTCCCCAACCATGAGATAGTGAATGCTGCAGATATTTTAAGATGAGCAAAAAATGCTGGTGAAATAGTTGGAAGCACAAAGTAAAAAATTACTATTTGCACATTCTGCCTTGAGGTATGTTATTAAAAGGCATAAATATATAACAGTGTTAACTGTGGAGAACAAGTATCGCTTCAGGTGCAGTGTTGAAGCAGTTTTGCATTGCTAAAAAGAAAGGTTGGAGATGTAAACTTAATATTTAAGCCTGTAGTAACTATTTGAGATTATGCAATTCATCCAGCACTGTAGCTTTCTTGCATGTTTTTAGAAAAACAGTTTGTGCAATTACATACAGATAAGTTGGTCTGTGCTAGATTTGGCTTTTCTACTTAAGAACTTTCCATCTGAGGGAACAAATGTTCTTAGTCAAACAAAGTATTATGTGTTGGCGTTTTTCTCAGTAATCAGAATGCTTTTATCATGAAGTTTTGGCAGCAATCTTTCATAATCACTATTTCAGAGTGCCATAATTGGGAAAGAATTTTTGCCCATGTGAGACTCACTGGCAGATATCTTGCATGATGACCTATCCACTGGTGGATATCTTGCATGATGACAATTGTGTTAGTTTGTGGCACACGTATTCAGATAATATATTAGGAAAATTCTCCCCTCCAAATATGGGATTGACTAGATAAGCTTCTAGGGGAGGGAAGCTTTTGCTTACCAGCACTGCTCATTTAGTAACATCCACACACTCAAATATTAAGATACATTATTTATTTGCTGCATTCTCAAATGCAGCTAAATAAACCATACTGCCAGAAAATAAATAGAATTATGTCATCTCTCACCAACTGCATGGTCCTGCCAATAAGTATTGTCCCCATGAGAACAGACATGGGGATGGCACAACTACTAGTCAAGATTAATATATCCAGTATGGTCAGATTTTCTTAAACTATAAACATTGAACCTAGTTCGCACACAAGATAGCAAAAATGTAATAGTGGAGTTATATTTCTGTAGGTATATATTTAGATCACTGTCATAGTTGGGGATTTCTAACCTATCACTCTCCAGGTGTTTTGGACTACAGCTCCCAGAATTCCTGACCATTGGACCAGCTGGCTCAGCCTTCTGGGAGTTTGAGTCCAAAACACCTGGAGGGCCACAGGTTGGATGACACCACTGCTTTAAAGCATGAGTGAGGTGAAACTAGGCAAAAAAATAATGCATCTGCCTTACTTGATTCCTCTCCAAATTTGCTCAAGTTGTCAGATTTTTCTTCACACCTGTCGCTTACTGTTCTCATCCACAGGTTTGAAGAGACTCAAATAGCTAAATGGCACTGCAGTATTTATTTGGCATACCTATACAATAGATGTACTATCTGTATACAGTCATACTTAAGAGAGCTGAGCTATATAATAGGGCCACTGTCGCCTTATATGTGCTATGCAATGATTTTAAAAGAGATGGCAAAACCATTCCTGGTTCTTCAGATCAACACAAGTCAATGAGAAGTGAAAATCTTCAGATATTGTTAGGATAGAGGGAACTACACAGATTGTACTCCCATGCAAAGAGCTGAACTCCTGTAATAGTGAAACTTTTATATTAATTCTGAGAAGAGCTTTATTAAGACAGAAGTTTTCCAAGAATTTTTAGAGAGGTAAAGCATGAAACTCTGTAATCGATTTACCTTAGGGTTGCCATAAGTTGGAAGTTACTTGAAGACACACAGCAATAAAGCATACAGGTATGCTAAGAATTCTCTTTTAACAGTGTTGCAGACAGCCTTTCTTGTTTGCTGATTCAGTGGGCCCTTGGTATCCAGTGGGATTTGGTTCCAGGACCCCCCATGGATACAAAAATCCGTGGATGCTCAAGTCCCATTGTATACAATGGTGTAGTAATATGACGTCCCTTATATAAAATTGCAAACAGCAACATTTGCTTTTTGGTTTTTTGGCTTTTAAGAAATATTTTCAAGTCATGGATGCTTGATACCATGGATAAAGAATCCACGGATATGGAGGGCTGACTGTAGAGTAAAAATGAAGGAAAGCTTCTGCAAAAGATGAAACAGTATTCTAGGTTGATGTTTTTCCTTTTAAAGAAGAAAAATGACCTACCTAATTGAGGGATTTCTTTCCTGTTCTTGAGCGATACTGCCAAATAAAAAATTAGGATAAGTGAATATCTCTAATCTTGGATGGTAGGAATTGCATTTTTAGGCATTTTTTCTTGTGGGCTAAAGATTTTAAAATGGTGTGTGTGTGAGAGAGAGACAGAGATAGAGAGGGACAGAGAGAACATAAATATCTCATATCAATCTTGAATATGACTTTTCTCCTGAACAATGTTTCAATATGGCCAAGTGGTAGTCTTGTTCGCTCTCTAAATAATTTCAGTAGCATGCCAATGAATGGAATATTGTAATCTTTCACAGTAAAAGCCATGTTAATTGCTAAATATAGCACCTTTCTTTTTAGTGATTTCTGCAAGCCTATCAGTGCTAAAAGATTGCTAATAGCATCTACGTTTGCCTTAATTTTAATTATTTTCCCTTTAAATTTTTGTAGTTTTCAAATATCCCATATTTAAAAAATATTACAGATCGTATATTTTTTCTCCTGATACCATACATTATCTGGTTTGATTTACTTCATGCTTCCATCTTCCAACTTTGCTTCCATCAACTACTCACCTTAGCTTCTGTTGAATTGTATTTTTAATTACTATGGAAAAAACTATTCAAAATTAATTTCCAGCATTGGTAATACAGTCGGCCCTCTGTATCCACAGATTGAACCATCCATGGCTTGAAAATGTTAAAAAAATATACAAAAAGCAAGCCTTGATTCTGCTGTTTTATATAAGGGATACCATTTTACTATGCCATTGTATATAATGGGACTTGCGTATCCATGGGTTTTGGTATCCACAGGGGTCCTGGAACCAAACACCAGCAAATACCGAAGGCCTACTGTATAAATATTTTTATTTTCTTTTGCTTTTGTTTTCTGTCTACAATAGGAAAGAAATTTAGGTCGTGAACAGATTTAATATTTTTTAAAAAATGGATAATTGGGCATTGTGTGAATAATAAGAAACCTGCACAGCCTCTAGTAAATCTGAATCCATATAGTTTATTTGCTCTTTTTCCGTTCCAGGTAAAGTTCAAACCAAGCTGTTGTGTCATGACTTCATAAATCAGCCCCTTCATTTTTGTATATTTTTGGTTGGTTAAGAAAAAAAAATGTGATTGTGGTATTTTTTATTTAGTTTTTCTCTCCAAAAACATTTTAGCTAAACTATGTGAGGTATTGGCTCTGTAGACTGGCTTTACACAGTTCCATAGAGGAAGCTGCTTTTATGGTAGAATTTTTTTTTTTAGCTCTTGAGCAGCCTGTAAATTTTGCCATTAGCTAATAAATATCCCTGCCCCCTACTGTGACTTATGTGGGATCCTGTAGCATTTTTATTGCTAGGGTGATTCCTCTTTTGGTACCATGTGGTGCTACAGCTGGGCCACCAAAGAGTATCCTGCTTTGTGAAGATGAACGGAGAATATGTTCCTCAGAAATGCCATGCTTAATGAGGCTAAGGTTCTGGTATTAAGAGATGTTAATGAGTTGGAGCATATAAACTAACCACAGGGAAAAATCCTTTTAATGGTAGTAGCATCAGCAGCAGCAGTAAAAAGAAAGATGCTGTTAATATAGAAGCTGATTCACAATTTATTGCCACTGGAGAAATTGCCACCATCCTCTGACTCTAGTCTTGAGAATGGGTTTCCAGCACACACACAAAAAGCTTGAACCTGTGCTCCGGATAAATAATATGGCTAGATATGAACTTAATTACTGTAAAGAGTGATGGTCAAAAAGGCCTGGTTAAGTATGAACTTTTCCTTTCTGTCATAATTTTAGCTATTCAGCTGTTGCTAATAGAGAGCCAGTGTGGTATAGTGGTTTGAGTGTTGGACTAGGACTCTGGGAAGCCACCGGAAGACATGGGTTCAAATCCCCATTTGGCCATGCAAACCCACTGGGTGACCTGGGGCAAGTCACACACTTAGCCTCAGAGGGAAGGCAATGGCAAATGCCCTCTGAACAAATCTTGCCAAGAATATCCCATAATAGGTTTGCCTTAGGCAAAAATGACTTGAAGACATAAAACAACAACAAGCTGTTGTTAATACTTCTGGTTCTTCAGACTCTACACATAGAGGTTTAAATCAACACTTCCCTGTTTAGTTTCAGTGGTTCAGTTCAAGACATTTGTGAGAAATGTGTTAGTTTCCATTTAGAAGTAACATTTTCCAGCTGCACTCTTGGGTTACACATGTCTGTCAACCTCACATTGTGTTGAAAGTTGAGGGGAAATTGTATCTGTACAGTTGAGAATCCTGTTCAGGCATTATGACTGATTGTAGGTTAAATGCATACATGAAGAAGGAGACCATGCAACTACTCAGTGCCTGCTGCTATTGCTTTTCTCATATGGAAAGCTGCTTTCTACAATTCAGAATACTAATTTCTGCATGTGTATTTAAACAACAAATTATAGCATTTTTAATAGAGCTTTGGTCTTTACTTATCCACAGAATAGGCAACGTAAATTAAACAGTGAATCTGCAGTCTTTACAACTTTTGTTAACTCATCCTTCTTCAATCTGCTTCTCTTCAGATGTTTTGGTTTACAATTCCTAGCATTCTTGACCACTAGCTCTGCTGGCTCAGAGTTGTGGCCCCAAACATCTAGAGGGCATCAGTTTGGGGAAGGCTGCTCTTAGATAAAAAAAGTTGCATGATACAATTCGTTTTGAAAACAAGTCCTGCAAACAAAGGAACATGGCAATTGGAGTGCTATCGTACAATTTTTTATGATATGATAGTGTTGATGTCTCCTTGAATATGTGTACAGAAAGGCCTGGGTGTAATGTTTTAGTAGCAAGGTAGTTGCAAATCTTAATGAAGAAGCCAATGCCACTCTTAGCTTCCTTTGTTAGAAGTTCACTCTTTGCAGTCCTATGGAAAAGTGCCTGTTCTGAACAGGCAGAGACTTATAGAAAGTCTTGGAAAAAACAGGTTCCAGACGTGCAATCTTCACAATCCTTTTTATTGCTGTATTTTAAGCAATTGACCAAACAATGATTGCATATGCTATAATCATCAACTCCCCCCCCCCCCGACAATGTAAGTTGCAAAGAATTGTTCTAATGAATCACATGATAACATTGCAAATAAATCTCTTAAACTCTTTATAGATCCCCAGTCAGTTGTCTTTACTGGACCCAGGGGTTTCAAACAAAGTTGCTTCAGCTTGTCAGTTGTACCTTTAATGAGCATTCAAGGCACTTACATATATCAAAGGATGTAATGCTGCACTGGAAAGTTTATACAGATGTTGGGAGGAGCTTTACATGTGTCATGACAGAATTGACTACCATCTCCTAGTCAAAATGACTGATGTACATTAAATATCTTTCGTGTGTGTGTGTGTGTGTGTGTGTGTTTTCATTTACTGTTTGGCAATAGAACTGGCAAATGTGTTGGAAGAGCCAGAAGTCAAATTCTGTTTTTCCTCAATAAATCCCCTTGACAGTTGGAAAAAAAGACATACCTTCACATGTCTGGAAAACCAATGCAGGCTCTCTGACCTTGATTTTCACTGTGTTTATTTTATCACTAATTTCAACCACAGCCCTCCACCTGTAATACAAATTCAGTTGTAGTATATAGAAGAAATCTGGATAAGTATGCCAATCCATGGTTTTTAATATAGGTAAAATTCTTCTATCTCTGCAGTTGCACAGAGAAGATTTCTCAGGGTAGATTAATTAAGGATTAATCCACTTTCAACATCCATCTTGTCAAAGTTAAGAAAGTGTGATAAACCCTGCACTCTTCTGATGTGTATTTAAGTCACAGGACCGGAATCTTGGCTTCTGCTGACAGAGAAGTGATCCAGCAGGAATCAGAAGATCTCCTTTTTCCACTGCATTCCCCATGTACCTCCAGAACCAGCTCCAGAGGGAGAAAGAAGAGGACGTTCCATTGTACTAGCCCTGTAGTGCTAAGTGTCACATTGGATCTGGGCCTAATTGTTTTAAGTACAGGAATGTGTCCAGGCCATTGACATTTGCAAAATGAACCAGGATGGCCTGTTGCTAGACAATGTGTTGACCTGGAATAAACTAAAGTACGGACTGATAATAAGGTCTTGGGCATGTCATACTTTCTCAGTCAACTGCAATATCTCTGAATTGGGAATGGTAATAACCTGGTGCACACAGTTGTTGTAGATGACATTTTGCTGTTACTAATCATAAATCATCTTGTACTTAGTACAGTGGACTGTCTGGATATGCTGGTGGATGGCAGTGGACAGTCACATCCCATATTATTAAATGGTGGCCATGTGCACATGGATGTGTCAACACAGGTGCACGTTCCCACCATTTAGGTATGGGATGTGATGACCTGCGGGTGGTTGAGACTGAGGATTGGGAGCCCGCGGATTGGGAAGGCCCACTGTACTACCTTTTACGCCATTAAACTCAAGGTCAGTGAATGCTCTCAGGTAATGATAACATCCCAACCTCAGCTCACCAACCTTTAAAATATGAATAAGAATGTTGGAATAAGACATTGTAGCCTCAAGTGACATAAAAATACTAATGGCATTTATTATTAGAATTACCTAAGGCTCATCACATTACTTTTCATCCATATTTCTATTGTATGTAAGATTAACAATTTCATGAATGTTAACAAAGAAGCTACTGGATATTTAGTGTATAGGTTCCTTGTTATATAACTTAAACGATTAAGCTGAACTTGACACTGTTGGCTGAAATAGCTCTTGATCTGGGTGGTTGGATGTCACTCATGTTAAGTGTTTGGGCTACCGTTAATATTCTGTTGCACCTTCATGTCATTTCCAACTTATGAGGACTCTAAGGCTCTATCATGCGGGGTTTTTGGCAAGATTTGTTCACAGGGAGCTTACCATTGTCCTCCTCTGAGGCTGAGAGAGTGTGACTTGCCCACAGTAACCCACTGGGTTTCCATGGCCGAGCAGGAATTCGAAGCCTGGTCTCCAGAGTTGTAGTCCAACACTCAAACCACTATGCTACACTGGCTATGTACTTATGATTAATTTTGTACCACTGATATTGTATCATATCAAACCTATCTCCAACAATGAGAAAATTTATGTGGAGAATTCCACCATCCTATTTTTCACTTTAAAAGATACGATAAACATTTTCTGAAGATAGATTTAATTTTATAGAGTTTGTATCTTAAAGTATATCATTTGACTTTTACAAACAGTTGACAAGTCAGGTTTGATTCAAATATCCTTCATGGGGTGATTATTGAATCCAAGTACTTGGCACCTCCTTTTGGCTGAACTGCCTTAGATTCTGTCCATCTTTGAAGAAAATGATGTTCTTCCTGTAAAAAATGGAAGAAATGGACCAATTGTGGGATATATATGCTAGATCAATCAATAAGTTAGATCATGAATTTCTGACATTTCCTATATTGCAGTCTTCATGTAACTTAATGATCTGTTCATTATAGCAATAACCACAATTATGATGACTTTTGGTGTGCGTTTATAGGCCACCAGCTCTGAGTGCTTCAGCCTCCTGCTGTGTTGGAGGTAGCACTTGTAACTTCATAGAAATTGAAACTTATAGTTGTCAGTTTGGGGAAATCACTAAATGTGTTGCCAGTGAAGTTAGAACAGAATTAATAAAAAGTTAGATCGTCCTGTTCAAATTAACCAAGGGAAAATTGCCCAAGTCTCAATATCTAAACTCTCTTTAGATTTAAAACTATATTTGATGGGGGGGGTTGATTTTGGTATATTTGGTTGCCACTATGCCTTTTTAGAAAGGAATTTGCTGCTTGGGATTTGCACATGAATAGATATATTTTATTTAGAAAGCTTAAGATTTAAGGACAAAGGAAGAGGTAAAGTACTTGCAGTTTAAGTAAGTGTTTAGTTAATGTTCTGTGGGGTGTGATCCCAGATAACTCTTTTTCCACTCAGCTGCTGGATGTGGATCTGGCATTTAAGGGCAGGGCAGTCTTCTTTGTTGCAACCAGTGGATTCAAATACTGTTTTTCTCATTCTGTCTCCTCTTAAAAGGAAGTAGGAAATGTGTTTTTAGGATAAGTATCTGTAAGGAATTTAATGATCTATCTGCATGTGGTAATGACTGTTGTTTGAGTTACTCTCTCCTGTACAGTATTGTCTTTTCGGTACAGCAGTGGTCTTTCATCTTGTGTAGTGGCTTACTGTAGATACTGCATTTTTCCAGTTTTATTCTCATTCTTGTGTCTGGTCTGCCTGTTTACTGGGTGATAGCACAGTCATCAGAAATAACAGCTGTTGGCAGCGGCTTGAACTCACAGAAGTTATTAGTTGGGTTGCTGGCATTAACTGTTTGATGGCCGGCTATAGAAAATACCCAGTCAAAATGTATGTTGAAAAGAACAGCAGATACATAGTATCATAGAATCATAGAGTTGAAAGAGACCACAAGATCCATCAAGTCCAACCCCCTGATTTTCAGGAATACACAAAGCATTCCTGACAGATGGCATCCAGCCTCTGTTTAAAAACCTCCAAAGAAGGAGACTCCACCATATTCTGAGGCAGTGTTTTCCACTGTCAAACAGCTCTTCCCGTCAGGAAGTTCTTCCTAATGTTTAGGTGGAATCTCTTTTCCTGTACGGTAGTTTGAATCCATTGCTCACAGGGTTAAGAATACACTAGAGAAATGTTTTTTACATGGTTGTCTACTTCTGGACACAGCACCACCTGTTGCTGGAAAGACAATGTTACAATTAAAACTCTGTACTGTTGCTTTGATGTATCCCATATTTTAGGGAACTTGGGTTATATTGCTTGCCCCTATCTTTATTCATAAAGGAGATGGGTATCATTTGATGAAGAATGCCCCAGCAAGTGTTAGTAAGCCTGAAAACAAGTTGGAAACAGGTTGAATCAAATTTTCTGAATGCAAGACTTATGTAGCTGTGAATGAACTGCTGAAGAATATTGTGGAGTCATTTAAGTGATAGTTCATGAGAGAAAAATGAATAAAGAACTGTGATTTGTAACATAAGCAATCCAACCTTGGTTGAATTAGGCTGTCTGTAAGTTCCATTTAAATTCTAGTAGTCCTAGCTGACTTAGTTTAATTCATCTGTGAAAACCTACATTTGAGCCTTGAGCAGAGAAATTGTGTGATGCAAGGTATTTGGTATTGCCTTGGCAATGTGTACTCAACTTTTAGAACAGGGATAGAAAAACATTTTCATCTGTCAAGAGCTATTGACGCATGGGTGGGAAATCAAGCAGGGGCCAGACACAATTATAAATTCATTGCATGACTGAATTCCTAGTTTAGTTGTATCTGTGCTCTTAATTGTATCAGAACTGAGGTACATAATTCAATATATTGTACAAACGAGTCAGGCTGGGATCCATTGAACTAACGAGAAATATAATTATCTGAGGAAAGGGTGGCAAAGGAAGATGCATAACCTGTTCCTTGTATCAATATATTTTGGGCAGAGCAGGAAAGATTGAGGCTGCTGCTGAAAGGCTATTTAGAACATCACTGCAGCTGTACCCAGCTAGCTACTTATGTTTTTCATTGTGAGCCACGTTGGGTCCCACATTGGGAGAAAGGTGGGATTAGATATAGGCATAAGGAACAGCTATCCTGCCAGCATTTCCCATGGGAAATTTTATATATATGTACACACACACACAATTTCCCATGGGAAATGCTGGCGGGATAGCTGTTTCTTATGTTCCTCTCCTCAGGAGGGCCAGCAAGGGAGGAGTACTCTGCTATGTTCAAACTACTTTCTGTTAGTGGATCTTCCAGGTGGGAGAGAATAGGTGTTCCATGGAAATAAGTAGCTAGTGGCTGAAGTTAAGCAAAGTACCACATCTGGCCCTATGTTTCCTGCCTGTGTTCTAATTTTCTTCCCTACATCTCCCTGCCTAACCTCTCCCCTCCCAGCATCATATGGAAGCATTATTGATTGGCTGCACAAAGATTGTTTTTGTTTTCACCAAATTGTTGAGATGTGTGCATGTGTTGTATTGCTGAATTGCTTTGGTCCTTTATTGCATTTTGCTAATTTTATTTCGTATTTAACAGTTCCTGCAGTGCTAGAAGTCACTAGAGCTTTATAAGTTCAGCTTAAAAGCATTTTAAATAGTCATTGGGCTTTGTAACGATAGAATCAATCTTCTGTGCTATTATTATATCTAGAAAACTGGATTGGATATCCATTTTCATATTTAAAGCTAAATTACTGGCAAGCAGCCATATCATCTAAAACACAGAGTGTGGTAACCTGTGTAAAAGCCTTCGGTGACTGTAATGGCATTATCTTTGGGCGTGGGATATTTTTCAGTAAATCAGACTCTGCTGGCAACAAAATGAGTTCTGAAGAAGGTCTTTTTATCCATTAAACAGCTCCCATTTTAATTCTTTCATTTTCAAGCTTATTCCGTACTGTGTAGTCTACCTACTAATAATGATTAGATCTCTTTAATTGGAGTGTTATAAGCTTCAATTACCAGCTTGTCCACTGATAACTCTGCTTTGGGTGGGTGGGTGGGGGAATTGGTTAGTGGTAGATTTCTTTTTTAAAATTAAATAGAAACTAAGAGTGTAATGTAACTCTGAGGCAAATTGAATTAATTTCCTGTTCCACTTCTGCTTAAGGTAGACAGATAAATAGCTGATTTGTTAAAACCTCTACTGCTTCCTTGAAACTGTTGCTCACAATACCATTGAACATTTTTATTCTCCACCCCACCCCACACACTACCTTTCAGGCCCTCAGATAACTCTTAGGTCTCTCTGATCTAAGGCCAATAACAACATACTTATCTGGCAAAAGTCAGATGCAATCCTAAGCTTCCTAGCAACAGAAGCCTACTGCTGTCCAGCCCTTCAGCGGGGTTCTCAAGTTCAAAGATGCAAGGCTTTTTAATAATGCTGTTTTAATTGTTCCAGTCCCCTCACTGCCAGAGATCCTTGCTGTTGCTTCCGTATTGCCCATTCTTCCCTTATCAGCAGTGACAGGAAGTACAGCCACATCAGAGGATACTGTCTGGCAAGCGACTCTTTTCTATATTGGCAGTGGAAAGGGCCAACAGTGGGGGGAGAGCAAAAGGATAATCTTAGAATAATGAATTCTGAGAAAAGCTGTTCATATAGTAGTTTTAACTGTGCAAGACAAGCCCCCTTTCTCTCTGCCTTATGTTCTTTGCTTTGCACTTTTTCCAAGAGAATTAATGTACTCTGAAAAGGGCATGGGCTCTTGTTCAAAATGTCTCCATATGACACCTCTGAAGAGAAATTTAGCCAATGTGGGACAAAACATTTACAGATAACTTAACCAAGAGACTAAGTTCAATTTCTCCTTGATAGGGGAAAAAAAAAACACCACGGAAGTTAGGACGTACAAAATGAGATGTGTGATTCTGAAACTTAGAGGAATGAATTTCCCTAAAATTCTCCATTGATTTCTCTGGACTGGACTGTCATATAAATACCCTTTAAGAATGTAATATTAGGTTGTCTCTGGTTCTTTCACATTTGTAATTGAATATTTCCATTCCAAAATAGATTTTCAAGAGACGTTCCTTTTTAAAAGAGGTAATGATATGGCCAACAACTTTTTTATTGAAATGCTGTTGGCATTTATGTCACCATTAGTCCCATCACTTAAATACATGTGCAAAAGTTCAACACACAGATAAAAGATCTACCAGCACACGGATTTAAAAGGATGGGTGAATGTGTCTCATGTGAACCTAGTTGTGGGTTGTTGTTCTGTTTAGGGTAAGGAGGCCCTTTTCTGGTGGCAAGTTTGGGGCAAAATTGTCACAGTTATTTAGACTAGAGTGAGCAAGATCCAGGGGCTGGGGTGCTAATTTTGCTCCCCATGGACCTGCCACAACCCCTCCCAATATGGAGGGATTGCTCTTTCCCACCAAAATTAGAAATAGCTAGAATACAGGTGGGCAAATTGTGGACCATGGATAGCATGCAGCCTCTGGACCCTACTTCTGTGGCCCCTTAATCCCCCCCACTAGTCCCCCAGAGTCTTCTAAACACGCATATTTTTTTAAAAGCATGATGTGGGGAAATATTTTGCTCCCAAACCATGCCGAAGAGCCCCCCCCATGTAAACATGCAAAAATAACTGCACCCTCAAGAATCACTTTGAAATCCCATGCTACACCCAAATACCTCCATTTTCCTCTGCAGTCCCTATCAAAATGGTGACCAGAAGTGTTGTCATTTTGATAGGGATTTCAGATTAAAATGGAGGTACAGTTGTCCCTTCATATTCGCTGGGGTTTGGTTCCAGGACCTCCTGTGGATACCAAAATCCGTGAATACTCAAGTCCCGTTATATGCAATGGCATAGCAAAATGGTGTCCCTTATATCAGATGGCAAAATCAAGGTTTGCTTTTTGGATTATTTTTTAAAGCTGTGAATACTTTCAAGCTGTGAATACTTAAATCCGTGGATACGGAGGGGCAACTGTTTTTGAGTTTCCATGGGGGAAGGTTAAAGCCTGTGGTGGAAGTAGGGGATGGGATGGGGATGGCCTTGTTTTTGGGGGAGGGACAGAAATTTTAGTAATAATCCCCCACAGATCCAAGACCCTTCTTTCCCCCCCAAAAAATACGATTTGGAGGGAGGGATTAGAAAGGGTCTGGGAGCTATTAATTGGCCTTGGAGGACCACTTGCAGCCCAGATTTAGGTGGCATTGATGATTACAAGTCAACCCCTATATCTGCTGAGGATGCGTTTCAAGACCCCTCGTGGGTGCCTGAATAATAGGGAACCCTATTATTTTCAGTGAGATGAATGCCAGAAATTGACCATAGAATCACACTGGTGGACCTAAAAATAGAGAGAACATATTATTTTCGGACGTGAATAAGTCAAACTGTGGATATGGGGGTCGACCTGTATTTCTAGTACTACCGCTGCTACCACTGCTGCTACTGCTACTAATACTATTACTGTAGGCGGCATATTTGGTTATTCTGCTGTGGGAAGCAAGATATCCTATGTAGATAATTATAAATAGCTCACTGGTCCTCTTAATCTCCAGGCCTTCTTGCCTGGGTCACTTTTTCTAGCCCACTTAAACTTGTTCATTTCCAACTCATCCATATAATATATAGGGAGTATTTTAGAATCTGTGCTACCAGCACATCCGCTCAACAGTAAATAGTCCCAAACATCTCTCAGATATAAAGGTGGAAAACAGTTTTACAGTGTACAGGTTATCACTTCCAGACCAAAACTAAGATGTAACATCACATACACTTTCACTCTCAAAAGCATACATAGTAAATGGAGTGAGCCTGATCAGGATTAGATGGGACAGAAAGGAGTAGATTTAACTCTTTATTAATTTCTCCAGTCCAAATACAGATTGGGGCCCTTGTGCCCTTTAAAAAACCCAAACACAGTATGCAACTACTAAGGAAGTGAATAGTGTCACACTTAGCCTGTTCCTAGACAGGCTGAAAATGTGGCATTTCTTACTTTAGAAAGTGAGCACTGCTTCTCCTTTCTAGCTAGATTAGAAAAGTTTCCTTTGCGGCACAGGAAACTACAGATGATGGCTACACTGAGCCTCTCAGCTCTGCGCACACACCCCATGCCTATTTCTCTTATCTGGCCCAAACCCCTACTAAGATTGATGGAATCGGACTGAGCAGAAGATAGAATACAGGGTGGGGAGGGAGTGTTGCTTTATTTGGCAAAGGTTGTCAGGATTCCTGTTCTAAAATAACACAGCAGATGGTACTCATTTGACAACGCCAGGGTGATTCCTTCTCATGGGAAGGTGGGGGGGCAAGGGAGAAGGAAGCATCTCTGAGTGAAATAGTTCAAAAAGCTAGAGCTTTGGATGTTAGCTCTTTTGCTAGGTCATTTAGCACACAGTGATGTAAGGGCCAATTAATAGACTACATTTTTAGTTGTGGGAATAGCATAGGTTTCTTTTCTATGATCACATACCAACTTTCTTCAGCGTAATACTTCGAAGCTGAAGTAGCTGGGGACCTGGGTTATGCCTGGCACACGTACATATGCCTGGGTTTTGTAGATTTCCAGCTGCAGGAAGCGTGCACACACAGATTCTTAACAGAAATACATCTGTTGTGAATCAGTTGTGTTTTAATACAGAAAAACTGAAAACATCCATTTATTTTGGTGGCTTTACATTGCGCTCTTTCTAGCTTTGCCTGATCAGGATGATGTGGCCATATGTGTCAGCAAAAGGAATATTAGGGCATAAATGAAGTTTGCTTTTTAATCTGTAGAAGTTAAATATTTATCAGCTCTCATGGATTCCCACCTTGCTCCATCTCTTTCTATAAAATAATATTTTCTTTAGTGGTTCTGGATGCTCTAGATCAGGCTTGCACAACATGCGGCCCTCTGGGTGTTCTGGCCTCCAACTCCCAGAAGCCTGAGCCAGCTGGTCTATTGATCAGGAATTCTGGGAGTTGGAGGCTAAAGCATCTGGAGGGCCTCAGGTTGTGCAGGCTAGACAGTCTTGCAGTAGGAAGTATCATGGCTAGGCTAGTGGTGTCTCTGACCACTTTTGATACAACAACCTCCAGAGAGCAAATATTCAAAAATGTGTCCAAAATCCTATTTACTTGTCTCCTCTGGCCATTTGCGTGGAAGCCTGGGGTCAATGAAAACCCCTCTAAAACTACAGAAGGTACAAATAATTTTCTCCAAAATCTTTACTCTATGTGTGTTGCTACTTATGTGTGTTACTTATTTATTTATTTATTTATTTATACATACATACATACATACCCCGCTCTTCAGCCACAAGGCTATCAGAGCGGCTTACAAATTGTTTTAAGTAATATACATCTACATTGCATTAAGCAGTTTTCAATGTGTGTTAGCTAATGTATCTATGTAGAAAAGCATTCAAACAGCCCATCAGAAAACCCAGAAAGCTGAAAACTTTGCAGGAAATATAATGTGCAAAACATTACAATTATTTATTGTATGAGGTGATTAGGTCACTTCCCCCTTTTTTTTTCTGCTTGCAAAAGTTCAAAATAAAGGTTATATGTCACACACAGCAGTACATGACTGTTTCTCAAAACAGAAATGCAATGCCATACCACTTCCATAAATCCAGGAAATGTTGTTGGCCAATTTCCCCCAGCCATAGTTTCTGGAGCCAGCGTGGCATAGTAGTTTGAGTGTTGAACTATGACTCTGGAGTCCAGAGTTCGAATCACTGGTTGGCCATAAAAACCCACTGGGTGACCTTGGGCAAGTCACATACTCGCAGCCTCAGAAAACCCTGTGATAGGTTTGTTGCAGGGTTGCCATAAGTCAGAAATGGCTTGAAGGCATACAAAAACACCCCATTGATTATTCTAACCCATATTCTCAGGGGTTCTATATATTTGGGAAACTTAAAGCAGTTTTGCCTGGCACTAATACACATCTGATTTTATATTTGACGCCAGCAAGAAAAACCAGATTGCATTGGCAGAAAGAGATGACCATTAATAATTTTGACATCACTTAAATGTGCCAGATTTGAATGAGGTATATTAGGTGTCCCTTATTTCCTTTATATAAGAATAGTTGGGAGGACATTGATTTCAGATCTATCTCATAACCAAGATTACAGGTGGACCGTTTGACCCACCATATGATTAGTACAGTATAGTCATTGATCATTAGTTTTTTTTTGTACAACATAGTAATTTTTAAAAACGATTTCTTTAAAAAGTACATCCTTGAGGGGGATTGCATTATTAAATTTACCTACAAGCATTCTAAATTCTCCTTCCCTTCCTCCTACCTCTTTTAACACAGTGGTCCCTGCCTTTCCACTACAACATGATTTATGAGTTATATGCTGTTGTTGTGTTTTTTTTAAAAAAAAATGATGCAGGATATACAACAAAACAACAAAGGTGATTTATTTCATTTACTGCATTTTAAAAGCACTAAGCTCCAAGAAAGAAGCATTGATGCATAATCAAATTAATGATCACAAACCTAGGTTACTACTAGCTTGCTCCAGGGTGTTTATCTAACACCTGGTGTGAGCCAACTAAGACCAAAACCTCATGACTTGCTCTAAATTTTACAAACTGTTCTCTGCAATAATTACTCATAGAATTAGACAGGTGGGAAAGGCCTTGAAAGGTCATATAATTCTAATGTGAAATAGTAATAAGATGCACAATGCTAATGGATCCAGTTGGGAAAGTTTACCGAAATGCATTCAAATAGCTTAAGAAAGCCATCTGATGTTTTGTTAAAGTTATCTCAGAAATTAGTGATGTTTAAAGAGACCCAGACCAAAAGGAGGTGGGGGGAAAACTAGTTCAGGGGCTGTTGCTTATTGTATATTACTTAGGTTAACAGGAGCTCCCAGATTACAACAATAGAAGGGAAGGAAGATGAATAGAGAATGTATCCATTCTGCTCTTTCCTGCTTGCAAGTGGAACCTTCCTGAAAAATGGGGGGACCTTTGGGAGTGCTCAGCTTGTACTGGGAGTGTAGTAGGAATCTGCGGATCTTTGTAGGGGTCTTGTTTTATGTACAGCTTCATAAGGATGGAGAGATACCTGGATGAAGCCTTCAAGCTGAACTAGCTTTGATTGAGTTCCTTACTTTGTTCATAGCTCCTGAAGTGTGTGAGCTCCAGGGCAGACAGAGGGTCGGGTTTTTACCTCCCTACCCCCAATCCCAGAGGGAAGCTCCCCAACCATCTGGCTGTTTTTTCATTTCCAGCATATTCCATGGTATTCTTGAATAGAGTGGTAGCAAAAGGTATTTGGCTTTGTAAAAGTTTTAAGGATCAGATGTCCCAAATGACACTCCAGTATTCTCATTTATAGATGAAATCATACTGTGTGCCCCTTTTTAAAGTTTAAAAAACTACCTAAATAAACTGAACAACTGTGATCAAAAAAGTACCCTGCCGTTTGTGCAGTTGCCTGGTTGCTATGGAATAGACTTTTGATGTGGGTTGCTGTATATTTTTTAAAAAATACAGTTCTTCCTCCACACTCGCGATTCCACATATTCACAGTTTGCCACTCTGGGGAGGGGGGGAGTGGCAACGGGGCCTCTGAAGGCCTGTCGCCACTTTCGGGAGGGTGGGAGGAGGTGGGGGAAAGTGGCAATGGGGCCTCTGAAGGCCCATTGCCACTTTCGGGAGGGCAGGGGGGGCTGTTATTATTTGTGGCTTTTTCACATTCGCAGGGGTCTTCTGAACCTAACCCCCACGAATGTGAAGGGATGACTGTAATTTTTAAATTGATGTGCTCTTAAATTGTTTTAAATTCAAGTCTGTTTTAATATTAGAATTTGTTGAATTATGTTTTGATCTTATCATGTACTGTGCTTTTATTTGTACAAGTACCTGAATTATTAGTCTTGCGAGCAACCTTGAGTTCCAGTTTGTGGACAAAGATGGGATATGAATAAAATTGAGACTTTAAAATGAAATAAATAAATGATGACTTCTTCATCCTCATAACAGTGTAGTTAAGTAGCTGAACCCCCAATAGAACTGTGCTCTCACTGTCTCTATATGACAACTGTGTTTGTTATGTGTGTGTGTGTGTGTGTGTGTGTGTGGGCAAGCCTTCAAGTCGCCTATCTACATATGGCAACCCCATGAATTTCATAAGGTTTTCTTAGGCAAGGAATTCTCAGAGGTGGTTTTCCAGTTCCTTCCTCTGAAATATAGCATACAGTACCTGGTATTTATCAACCGCTGACCCTGCTTAGCTTCCAAGATCAAAAGGGATCTGGTGCCTTTAGGGTATTTGCAAAGTTCCAATCTGGTGTGCCCAGTCTTTACACAGATATAAATTCCTCAACACCAAACAGAAATCTTTGCAAAAAAGATTTTCAAAAAAGAAAAGAGGATGGCAGGATGGCATCTGATTCATGCCAAAGTCATACCTGTTCTTGCAGAATTAATCCAGGAATATACGTATAAAAATAATTTCTGGTTTAAGAGGCTTTCACAATAGAAATGATTGGTTATTGTCTTTGAATTCTGCATGTAGGTTATTTCTAGATCTCCTAGCCATCCCTTTCCTATTTTTTAAAGCTTAAAAAACTATCAGTTGCCTTGCTTAAACAACTGAATTTATTTTACTTTTCTCCACACTTTGGAAACCCAGCCCACCAGGGAAAAAGTGTGTAACTTGCTGACTAGGAGCTATGGTAAAATAACAAAATGTGAGTACAGTCATGATAAATGTGTGGCGTAAGCAAGGTAGAAAGAAGGAGAAATGGGTTTTTTTCCTTGTTAGATTTGTGCTGTCATACACAAAATGATTTCAAGTGCTTATTTATAGTCTTTTTAAAGGGCACATTTTAGACATCACAAAATGTGCTCCAGTTAGCCACCCCCTCAGTAAATACAGAGCTGTCTGATTTCAGGCCGTTTGAAAAGAAACTAAAGTTTAGTTCTTATGTTTAGTTAGGGATGGGGTAAATTCACCACTGCCTAAATGCTGTAAAGGCACCAGATTCTGTCTGATCTTGGAAGCTAAGCAGGGTCAGCTCTGGATAGTACTTGGATGGGACACCACCAGCAAATACTAGGTGCTGTAGGCTATATTTTAGAGGAAGGAACTGGCAAACCACGTCTAAATATTCCTTGCCTAAGAAAACCCTATGAAATTCATGGGGTTGTTGTAAGTAAACAGGTAACTTGAAGGCACATACACATACAAATTCACCACAGGATCAGTTTTCCATCCATTTTACAATCCTGAACTGGCTCTGGCGTGATAAATACCAGCTGCAACCCATATGAGGGCACATGTAAACATCACATTTACCACTTAAAATGGACATGATGAAATGACTTTCAGATTGCTTAATGATGTCCAGAATTAACTTTTTGGGCCCTTAGTCACTGGTAAGACTTATCTGTTAGCCTTGACTAGCAAATTATATTTTTATAATTTAATAGGATTTAATCAAGCAACAGTTCCATTTGCTAAATTCTAGCTTTTCTCCAATACCTCGTAATAACTATATTGAACCAAAAGGCCTAAATTTTTATTCCCCTTTGGCTATATGTTGCTACGGATGTCTTCATTCATTAATAGTCTCATCAGAATATTAGAGTAACAAAGCAAAATGGGTGGGACCCTTACTTTGCTTTTAGACATACACTTCCTTCTTCAGTTTTCTACTATAGTAGTCTTAAAGGGTGGCGGGGGGGGATGAGTTTGGAAATTGGCAAATGCCAAACTTAAAAGTGAGTGGAAGTGGCTGTATATTATACTGTAAAAATATTTGAGGAGGGCTTATACTCAGAAATGTTACAAGAATGGATTAAGCATAGTGTGCCAAATTCTGTTTTGTGTGTGTGTGTGTGTGTGTGTGTGAGAGAGAGAGAGAGAGAGAGAGAGAGAGACTGCAAAAAAAATTCAATTTAAAAGGTGTTCTTCTCCCCCCCCCTCCAAGACAGTCTTTTCTCAATCCTTTGTGGTACAGATGTGCTGGGCTATAAATTCCATAATCTCTGGCCCACATGACACCTTAGTTATGGTGTATGGGGATGATGGGGATTGTAGTTGCATTCGTCTGGAGAGCATCACTTTGGGGAAGCCTGCCTTGAGGAGTTTTGTTCCTTTACAAATAAGGAACCTCTGTAGCTATGTCCCAGGTAGGGGTTGTAGTGGTGACAATGGGGATAATCCAGATTTGGTCTCCAGGTAATTCAGGATTGTGCCAAGAGAAACAGAATTCTGTGCCTTGTATAAATTGTGAGAATTAAATAGATGTTCATTGTAGCTATCTATTGATAAATGCATAATATTGTTAACTCACACAGCTCTTGTTGCAACAGCTCTGCTAGTTGCTTCTCTGTTTCTGGGCACAATTTAAAGTGCTAGGGATGACCTATAAAGCCCTATATATGGCTTGTGTCCAAGCTATTTGAAGAAATGTATCTCCTTTTGTGAGCCCATTAGAGCTCTAAGATCTTCTGGAGAGGGCCTTCTGTCTGTTCCCTCATATTTGCAGGCTCATTTGGTGAGAGCTAAGGAGAGAGTCTTCTTGGTGGCTGCTCCCAGTCTTTGGAACTCCCTCTCTAGGGAGACCAAGATGGCTCCCTGGTTGCTCTCCTTGTGTCAGCAGCTGAAAATATTCTTGTGCCATTAGGCTTTTAGAAAGTGAATGGGGTGGGCTTTTAATGATGTGCAGTGCTGTTTTATGGTTTGTATAGTCTTTTCATTTATTTTAATGTTTAACATTTTAACTTCATAAATTGTTTAATTGCTTTTTAAAGAACTTATATATATTTATACTTGTATCAAAGTTTTGTATCTTTTTAATCCGTATTTTAAAATATGTTGTTAGCTACCTTTATTCCCATTATTGGGAGAAAGGCAGGATATAAATGAATATAACAACAACAATAATAGCAGCAGCAACAGCCATTATACTAGTTTGCATACTGTCACTGGAACACCCTTCCACCACCCTTGCTTTTTTTTCAGCAACTCTCTGGCTGCTGAAATTGCAGCAGGCATTACTTATGCAGCTTTGAGGTCTAGAAATTGAAAATAGTAAGGTTCACAGGAAGTTCAGGTTTGTTGTGAATCCTGCATCCTGTGCTTTTTCTTTACTTCTGAAGCTTCAGCAAGTTTACATAGACCTCAGTTTTTAAATTTTGTTTGTCATGTTATAAAACAAAGCCACATGAATCATTTGGGAAGGAGAAAGGTGGGATGTAAATCTTATAAATCAGTAAAGCCATAATATGATTGGTAGAGGATTCCATGCGCACAGATTTCAGAAAGACACTATTTAAAAACAATTCACATTGCAATTCATCATTGCTGTGTTCAGTAGCAACTTTAAAAAGCAACTAGAAAAGGTTATTTCCTACACCAGAAAAGTTACATTAGCTGAGATCCTGCATGAGAGACAGAGCTATCTGACTCTCTCAACCTACTTTAAAACCAGGCAGGCACACTAGTTGAAGGAGTTCTGAGATGCTGGCAAGCAGTGTGCTGAAGGATGACACATCTGGTCTTTTCTTTCCAGCAAGCCACAGTGTGATGAGCAGCGGCAGGGTCCTTTCACAACTGCTTATCACACCATAGTTCATTGGTGGGATCTGTCATCCTTCATCCCTCTGCTTGCCAGTTCCCCAGAACTCCTTCTGTTAGTGCAACTGTCTGGCTTTTAAGGTGGGGGGGGGCATTTGCACTCATGGCATAAGTGCCACCATCATAAATGTAAATAGCAAAATTTATGAGGTTGTAAATCTAGTTTACAACATCGTAAATACTGAACAGGATGTCAGTCATTGTTTCAACTTATTACATTACTTTTGAAATGTTACTTCATTACCCCCCGCCACTTCTTACAACTAATACTCTATTTTTAATTAATTACTTCTGACCTCTACATATGCATGTCTTCTCAATATGGGGCCCGCATGCAGGGAATTGGGTATGGGATTGTAATTTTAGTCCAGTTTCATCTCTCCCTTTCACCTTTATCTGCCTTCCAAGCTAGTTCTGAAGTAACAAGATTGCTTTGAGGTCAAGTGCATATGGCAGAAATGTAATAAATTGAGTAGGTGTTTCCTCATTCTGTGAGTAAAAAGTAGATTGCTCTTTTTTATTTAATGCCTTTGTTTATTTAGAAAGTCTCAATACTTAGAAATTTATAAAACCTACAATATCCATAAAACTGCCAGTGTTACAAAATGCAGCAATAATTCAGGTGAAATATTTAAGCCATTCTTGGGTTTGCTCTGTCCCAGTGTTGATACATGGTAGAGCTTCATTTGGTAGGAATCAGCAATTTTATGTGGCAATTAATTTTAACTTCAGTAGGAGAGCTAAAGTGATAAAAATTCGCCCTTGGTTTTCTATACAAAGGTAGAAATGGCCTAATATTTATTATTAAGATTGCAGAACTATTAAGTACTATACACAGCAGAATGAAATGCAGTTTTTAAGGGTTTGTCTAGAGCTTGATTTAGTTTATAGTGTAATCTGCTCATTGAACCTTATTTCAGGCTTTCATTATCCTTAAAATAAATCACATTTGATACTGTGGGAAAGTCACCTCTTAAGTACCACACGTTATTTTTCTTTTCTTCTGTTCATTCTTGCTGTTTAAAATTTTTCATGTTTAATTAATTGCAGGAGGGGAAAAAATAGAAAATGGAGTTTTGACATCAAAAAGCAAAGCAAAACATTACTTCATTTCCCAGTTCTTTGACTTTTAACATGCAACTGGATCAAAAGATACCAGTCTGGAGAAAAAGGAAAGAGTCCAGATATAGCATTTAATTCTTATTGCATAGATTTTTCACCTGCTTTTAAGGAACTTCTCCCTCTACCTGTCAGTAAGCAGTAGGCATCCCATGTATAGATGCTGTGGTCAGATAGGAAGAGGGAGAGAATTGGAGGGGGACCAGAATCCTCTTTGGGTTTTACGCCAGTATGACCCCTGGTTGCAGAAGCAGTTGTACTATTTGAACACTTGTGTAAAGAGATATCTAGGGCCCACGTAGGCAAGCCGTGGCCCAGGAGGCCTGTTTTCTGTCCTTGGGGTCCTCTAGAGGCCAAACAGTTTGCTCCCTCAAGAAAATAAAGAAAAAGAAAAGAAAAAAAAGCAGGAATGTCCAAAAGTCCACTTCAGGTTTTGAAGGAAAAAAAGGATTTTTGAATGTTAAATCATGGGAAGGCGGAGAGCCAGTGTGGTATAGTGGTTTGAGTATTGGACTATAACTCTAGAGATCAGGATTCAAATCCCTGCTCGGCCATTGAAACCCACTGGGTGACCTTGGGCAGGTCACACTCTCTCAGCCTCAGAGGAGGGCAAAGATAAACCCCCTCTGAACAAATTTTGTGAAGAAAACCAAATGATAATGATGATGATGAAAATAATAATAATAATAATAGTTATTATTATTATTAATATCCCAAAATTCTACAAAACGCAATCGGGGCGGCTTACAACATATTATATACAGTCGTCCCTTCACATTCGCGCGGGTTAGGTGCAGAAGACCCCCACAAATGTGAAAAATCCACGAATAATACCAGCCCCCCTGCCCTCCCAAAAGTGGCGACGGGCCTTCAGAGGCCCCATCGCCACTTTTCTCCCAGCCACCTCGCCCTCCTGAAAGTGGCGATGGGCCTTCAGAGGCCCCGTCGCCACTCCCCCCCCTCCCCAGAGTGGCAAACCGCAAATATGTTTAACTGTGAGCGTGGAAGCCACAAATGTGGAGGGAGGACTGTATACATTCAACACCCTCCATCTAACCCGCCCCTTAAAATACAATTAGATAATTCAGAAATTAAAATGTGCTTAAAAATACTAAAAGATAAACAATTGACTGTGCCCGTAGCGAGATTGGGACACATTAGATTATCTTTTCTGATGGCCAGGTATCTATTCAGGAAAGGCCCATCGAAAGAGATCCATCTTAAGAGCTTTTTAAAAGTTATTTAGGGTGGTAATATGACAGATCTCATCCAGCAGGCTGTTCCATAATCTGGGAGCAATAGCCGAAAAGGCCCTCTGGGAGGTCGCAGAAAGCCTAGTTTTTAAAGGTTGTCGCAAATTCCTCTCAGAGGACCTGAGTGCACGGGGAGGATTATATGGAAGGAGGCGTTCCCGAAGATAGGTTGGATCCAAGCCATTTAGGGCTTTACACGTGATAACCAACACCTTGTACTGGGCCTGGAAACTAGTGGGCAGCCAGTGAAGTGATCTTAAGATCAGTGTTATATGGTCTCTTCTAGATGTACCCAAGACCAGTCTGGCTGCCATATTTTGTACTAATTGAAGTTCCCAGACAAAGCACAAGGGTAGCCCCATGTAGAGTGCATTACAGAAATCAAGACGTGAGGTTACCAGAGCACGTACCACAGTTTCAAGGTTCCCAACATCCAGGAAAGGGTGCAGTGGCGTATCAGCCGAAGCTGATAACAGGCACTCCTGACCGTCGCATTTACCTGATTCATCAGCTGGAGCAATGGGGCTAGGAGTACCCCCAGACTGCAAACACAGTCCTTGGAGAAGAGTAAGACCCCATCCAGGACTGGAGGTTGTATCCTGATGCCTGGGTTTGGGTCTGCTACCGTGAGAACCTCCGTTTTGTCTGGATTCAGCTTCAATTTGTTTTCCCTCATCCAGTCCATTACTGTCCTAAGACAATCATTGAGAGAAGAGACACCATCTGAAGTCAGAGCTGAAGACCGAGACATGGAGAAATATATCTGGGTGTCATCAGCGTACTGATAACACCCTGCCCCATGCTTCCGGATGATCTCTCCCAGCGGCTTCATATATATGTTGAATAGCATCGGGGACAGGATGGTGCCTTGTGGGATGCCACAATTAAGTTCTTTCCTTGCAAAGCAACTGTCCCTGAGCATCACCCTCTGGAATCTACCTGAGAGGAAGGAGCGGAACAACTGCAGAAGGTTAGGATCACCTAACCTCAGTGATCCAAGAGGATGTCATGATCTATTGTGTCAAAAGCCATTGAGAGATCCAATAGCACCAACAGGGCCACACTACCTCTGTCGATGCCCAGGCGAAGGTCATCAGCTAAGGCAGCCATGGCCGTCTCAACTCCAAATCCTGTCCTAAAGCCGGTTTGAAATTGATCTAGATAATCGGTTTCTTCCAAGACAGCTTGGAATTGAAGAGCAGCCACCCTCTCGATCACCTTGCTCAAAAAAGGTAATAAGGAAACTGGCCTGTAGTTCTTCATATCCAGGGGGTCAAGGGAAGGTCTTTTTAGGACTAACCTGGTCTAACTGCCACTTCCTTCAAGCAAGATGGAACATGACTTTCCCTAAGGGATGCATTGATGACGTCCCTGAGGAACATCCTCAAGGCATCACCACCACCCCCGGAGGGCCAGCCATGAAGGGCAAGGGTCAAGAGGGCAGGTAGTCTTCCTCACTGTAACAAGGAGCTTGTCCACATCATCAGTATTTACAGATTGAAACTGATCCAGTATAACTTCATCAATGGAGTTACTGGACACCTCGTCAGTTGATCTGCTACAACCCCAGCATCTAAGTCAACTCTTATCTGAAAGATTTTATCTGCAAAAAAGTTGTTAAATGTGTCACAGCCGGCCATTGCCGGGTTTAGTAATGGGTTTTGCACAGGTGAAACCTGTGTCAGTTCCCTCACCAACCTAAACAGCTCTGCTAGGCGAGACTCTGCAGATGCAATGTGTGCAGAATAGAAAGATTTCCTCACTGCACGTATTGCCTCTCTATAGGAACAAAGAAATTTCCTATGACAAGTGCTGTCAGATAAGAGCTGTGTTTTTCGCCAGACACACTCTAGTCGTTGTCCAACCTGCTTCATCTTCCTAAGTTCTTCAGTATACCATCGTTGGCGGTTAGAAGTGGGTTGGAGGTGACGCTTGGGAGCAATCGTGTCGATAGCCTTGGTAAGATTGATGTTCCAAGTATTGACCAAGGCTGCGACAGAATCACCAGCATTACCAACCAATAAACCCTCTAAGGCTTTCTGGAATCCGACTGGTTCCATTAGCTTTCGAGGGCGGACCATTCTAGTAGGTTCTCTACCCCCAATGGGATGTACAGTGGCTCTGAGTTCAACCTTGATCAGGAAATGATTCATCCATGACAATGCAGTGGTTTTAGTCACCTCTGCTCACGGATGTTCCTGTTCTATACTAAAGAGCACATTGAGAGTATGACCCGCATAATGAATGGGCCCTTTGACCAATTGGGAAGGGCCCATGTTTGTCATGGACTCCATGAACTCCCGAGCCACACCTGATAGATTTGACATGCTGGTCTCAAGTGGGATGTTGAAGTCTCCCAGAACTAACAGTCTGGACGACTCCAACAGCAGCTCTGAGACCAGTTGTGTCAGCTCGGTTAGGGCGTTTGTTAGACAACAGGGTTGCCGGTATACCAACAGAATCCCTAAACTATCCCTGGTCTTCAGGCTCAGGTACATGCACTCGAAGTGGACTGTTTTCTGAACAGGTATCCTGGTCAAGATAAGGTTATTTTTATGAACCAGAGCCATTCCGTCCCCTCGCCCACTTTCCGTTACCTGCTCACTAACAGTGTACCCGGCTGGGAAGGCCTGCACCCAAGTTATGGTGCTATCCTCCCCAGCCAGGTCTCAGTGAAGCAAGCCAGATCGACATCTTCTCCCAAGAGAAGATCATAAATAATATGGGTCTTGTTTTTTACCGACCTGGCATTGCAAAGGAGCAAGGTAAGGTTCTGTGGTATGGTTGGTGCGCTCTCCAATCCATTAGATTGGAACCTGTGATAGGTTTGCCTTAGGGTTACCATAAGTCAGAAATGACTTGAAGGCACACAACAATAGTGGGGAGGGAGAATCTGCAACCTATTTAAAAGGTGGGCTGCCATGGCTGGTGCCAAGAGAGGCAATTTATTCTTTTTGATGGCTAGGAAAAAGGAGGTCTGGAGAGTCAGGTCAGAGAATCAAGGGATGCAAAACCAGTCTTGAGGGGGGTCTCATGCAACCCTAGGTCTGCACTTTGTCCACCCCTGCATTAAATGGACTTCCCACCAATTTTATTTAGCGGTTATAAGCCTTGGAAACATGAAGTCCAGGTTTGGTGTCCATACCTGGTAAACATCACATGTTGAGAATGAAGCAGCAAACAACTACAAAAGTACTATAGTGACAGCTACAAAATGAGCTGATGAAGGGCACTTTGCACATCTAGCAAGAATTGACTGGTGTCCCATGTAGTTGTTTATGACCTCATGGCTTTATTATATTGAAATGATAATTCATTCACTGTCCTAGATGTAGTTATAAGAAGCAAATCTGAAGACTTCAGAAGTGAGAGGGAAAGAAAGAAACCTATGAAGTAGAATCCTGAAAATTTACATAGAAAGCAAGGAGAAAGAGACACCTGGAGATACTGAGCTGAGTTCAGCCAGGATACAGCAATTGGATGCAAGGAGAGGGATGTCTCAAAACAGCTGCCAAAAGGAAAGTACTCCCAATGGTCCATTAATAACTGACTGGCCAAATACTGTTGAAGACAGGAAAGAGGAGATAGTAGAAGTATGGGTAGGATATAATTCTGGCAGGTTAGGTGAACTTTAAATTGGGTGAGAGTGAGAGTCATAAAGTCCTGTATGAGAGGACATTCCTAACAGGACACGGTCATCCTGGCAAACAGAAAGCAACAGTATTTGGTGCTGGCAAGATGCTTAAGAGCCCAGAAAAAGAATGAAAAAAATGTTTCATCAGCTTAAAATGTTAATGTTACCTTCCCAGTATCTGTTCATAACTACGTTTAAACTATCAGAAGTCTATTCAGGCCTTTTGGAGTTTGCCTGCATCACACCATTATAACAGTATGATATCACTTGTCATGTCTTCCTCCTAGGGATTCTGGGGATTTGTAGTTTGGTGAATCATTAGAATTCTGCCTGCTAGTGAACTCTAGTGCCTTCCTCTGAACGACAGCACTAGAACGCTTATGAGAGAATTGTAGGTACTTCATCAAATGACAAATCCCAGGATTCCATGGGATTACACCATAGGATTTAAAGTGATATCAAACTTCTATAACAGTGTATCATAGATGCTTTCTTGGAGAACGTGAAGGGATGAAGAGAGAAATCTCCTTGTGATGTATTTTGCTAGGCAGCTTTATCCCTGTGGCAAGTGGAGCTGGGTAGCCTTTAATAACTTTAAAGGGGATATGTTGTCCCACTCTTCTGCAGTGGCTTCTCTTGCTCCTTCTCTGTCTGTCTGTCTGTCTGTCTCTCTCTCTCACACACACACACCATGTATACACGCATGCATGCACACTCACTCATAGTCAAAGCAGACTCCATAAATACGAGGGAATTTCTGCTTGTCTATATACTAATATGGGCACCATCACCACTATCTTTTATAAAAACATAGTGTGCCATCGTTTTTACCAGTCCTTTGCATGGCGGACTTAACATTCAAAGCTGGTGCATTTAGACTTAGAGTATGGCTCTATTTCTCTGCATAAAAGTTCAAGCTCTCTGCAAGGGAAGCAGTCGCTACCCAAAAGATTACTTATTTCTCTTGGTGATGGTGTCTGTGAGTATTGTCAGATACAGTAAAAACTAGGCCAAATGTTGCCCCGGAGCAACGACTACATCTGTATGTTTCCAAGCAACTTGGTGAGTTGGTTCAGTTACAAAGGGCTTTTAAAGCACTCCATCTGGTTCCTAACCCAAGATGGGACCACCCCAAAGAATGATCTAATTCCTCTGCATTTAGACTTGGAATCTTTTCACCACTGCTTCAGAGCAGGAAATCAAATAATGGCCTTTAGGAGCAATAAGATCCACATGCTCATCTAATTACATGTCGAGCACGTTTGTTGCTCATATTCCAACATATGTATTCCACTACAATGAAAAAGCATAGCTTTCATGCTACCATTTCTTTTCCCTTCTACAATCTAATAAATTGTGGCACAAGCTGATAAGTGAACATTTAGGTATTAGACTGTTGCATCTGATTTGGCATGTCCTGTGCATAATGAGTACTCATGGTCAGACAAAATTGCATCTTTGGATGTTTTCCTTGGCAGATGTAAAGTTTGTGTGCACACAGATTTCTAAGGAAGAGGATACTGTATCAATTGCTGATATTCTAATTCTGATGTATTTTGTTTTAAGATGAAGCTCTGGGGATTAATTGTTCCCTTTTTGAAATGTGCATATGGCTATCTATCTTTGGAACCGAGGATTGCTGCCAGCAAACTGTACTTTGCAGATTCACATAATACCTAAGGGGATAGAAAAAGAGAGAAAAACAGTGATAACTTGACACTTAGATCTTCTGCTGGCCATCTCATGATGCAGCTCTTAAAGAACACACACTCCACTGCCACTTCTGGTCTCTTCTGTCTACATTTAAATTTGATAACTCTCCTCTACTTGCTTGAGCAAGCAACTGTTTTCTTCACCCTCTACCTCCCCAACTTTTTTGCTTCAGATATTAATTTTGTGTTGAATGCAAGGGAAGTGGGTAAACAACATAGTTTTGCCCCAGTTACTTCTAAAAAAACATCTAACCAACAAGCACTTAACAAATACAATTTGTCTGCATGGACTTGTGCCTCCCTATAATGTGTTTGTTTGTTTTAAACATAGAGAATATGGCTGGTGTGTTTGGATACTTCTCTTTCTATACCCTTCGCCCAAATGACCTTTGGTGGTGTCTCTTTGTAAAATCTTTCCTTCTGTGCAATTCAGGTAACAAATGTTGCCCCAGAGCATGGAATACTTCATGCTCTTAGTACTAAAGGGATGGGGCAAGATGTCACCTTATATTGAATGTCTAGATAGCTACTGCTTTTCTGGCACTGGTCATTTGAGTAGAAATTTTATAAATGAAACTGAAAACCCTGTCCTATTGCTGGTCTGGTTGCTTGTCCATCTAACACAGTATTGTCTTATCTAACTGGCATTGATATTCCAGCAGACTGAGGTCTTTCACATCTCCTTTTCATCTGATCCTTTAAACTGGAGGTGCCAGAGATTGAATCTGGGAATTGCATGAAAAGCACATGCTCTGCCATATTCATCTTTGGACATCATCTTAGATTTGACCACCAGTTTTTTCTTTTTCATTTGTCTCCTGAGGGTGTCAAGAAGCTAAAATTTACATTCAAGAGATACTGTTTGCTGATAAAGTGGGCCTTCCCAAGCAGCAGGCTCCTGATCCACAGTTTCAAACACCAACACAGATTGTTGCATCCTATACCTAAAATGGTGGTGATGTGCACGTGGATGCACTGGCATGTCCATGCACATGGTAATGCGTGGGAACAACCATCCATGTTTTTTGACATCTGTAGGGGGGGTCCCAGAACCAAACCCCTGCAGATCCGGACAGCCCACTGTACATTCTTCTAGAATAAATCATATACTTATTTGTATATTCATGTTCATTTATTTATTTAGGAATAGCAGTGTTAGAACTGGAGTAGCTTTTAAAAAGTAAATTGTGAAATGTATTTTTTAATTTTAAAAAAGGTACTTTTTTAAAAAAAGACCCACAAGTATTGCTATAATGTAATAATTGCTATTACTATTTCCTGTTTACAAAAGCAAGTCTTGATTCAAACTTGCACTTTTATATTGTAGTTTCCTGTGGGAGATCTCTCTCAGGTCACAGGAAGTGTGACTGGGCACAGAGCCACATACATTCCACATTGTTAATTTTGTCAGACTAAAAAAAACCCGAAAACAAATTCCAGAACAGTGCCAATGTGCTTCTGAAGAACTGTCAAGGGAATATAGAGGATTTGTTTAAACATATTTAAGGGTGGTTGGCAAAAACATGTACTGGTTAGATTGGAATTTTGTCAGCAAATGATACAGATAGTTTTAATTGTAGCTGCATACCTGTGCTTTCCTGTTTTTTGGGTTTTTTTTGGGGGGGGTGGTCATATGCATGATGATTGCAAGCTGGCATTTGTTTTTATTTGTTAACTCAGATGACAAACTTACCACCACAGCACTCATGAGTGGAACCTTTTTAAACTGGCACATAAAAATGTAAAAACTGGCAGTGTTTTGATATGCTTTGAGATAAGATTGAGGGTTGGGGTTAGGGGTTGTATACTTTTTTTTTTTTTTTTTTTTTGGTATATAGCTGCTGAGCATATAGCAAAGAGCTATTCTGGAGATTAGACATCCTATACAAAGGGAGGTCGGTTAAGATTCTGCCATCATTCTGTGAACTGAGGAAGTTGTGAGCTTAGTAGAATATACTGTACAGCCTTATTCTGTAGCCAAGGTGTATATGCCTAAGGTTCCCCATATAGAAGTGTTGTAAGAAGTCATGTTGTTGTGAGGTAGATAGCTACTTGAAAGGCAATTGGAAGGTTTTCATAAGTTTCATTAACACTAAGTTAAGACATGTGTGGTTCTCTTTCAAGGAGCATAGACTTAACCAATAAGGACAAAGTAAATAGTGTTCATTTCCTGCTGATCTTATAATAGGAACAGATGTTTTCCCTTACAAGAACCATTAGTCCATTTTGTGGTGATTCCATTTTCATAGACTGTAGCAATTTAACCCCTTATTTGACTTTCCAGGGTAGCAAGTTAATTACTTTTTCTACATGTTCACTGCTTGGGTAGGGTGTGCATTTAAAACCTCTGTCTTCCAAAGAAAATTCACTGACATGTTTTTCTTTTTATTCTTATTATCATTTTAAAATTATGATTTTAATTTTGGCTGAAGTCATCTCTCCCTCCCTAGTTTTGTAGCCTCCACAGGGGACAACAGATGTTTCCTCTGACAAGCTCTGTGAGATAGATTTGTGCAAAGGATTGTTCCCCTTGGGCTTTACTTTATTTTTGACCACACATTAAGACAAAGCTTGTCTGCATGCACAGACATACTGAATGAGAGAATACACGCACAATCCCCACAAGTTGAATGAAAACTCTGTGGAGAACCGTTTAGGGATTTTACAATGCCTTAAGTAGAGGTTGGTCAGTGCTGCTAGAGATTGTAGAAAATGTGTACAGTTGTAAGGCTGGGTTGAGAATGGTGTGTGTGTGTGTGTTCAGTAACCTGGTCATTTTCTCTCCAGGTTCTGTTTTACTTCCAGTTCTGACTACTTCAGTTTCATATTTCATGCTCCCTTCCCTTTCTTCGAAGACAGACAGTTCAAAATAAACTAACAAAGAAAGCTGTCCATGATTTTTCTTCCCTGGGACAAGAGAGAATGTGTGGACAGCACTAGGCATTGAAATGTGTTTTTGTACCTTTAATATCTGGATGTGTGACTTTGACAGTGGCATGGAGAAGAAAAACGTTTTTCTCATCTATTCAGATTCTATGCATTACAGTGGCAGGAAGAAGGAAATTGTAGAACTGCCATCCCAACCTGGGGAACCTGGGGAGGTATGGAAGACTGTTGTGGAAAGTGAAAGCAAATTCTTCCAGAAACCTTAGGGCTAAATCCATTTTCTGGTCCCAACCAGGGGTATAGCTATGGGGTGGGTGGGTGGGTTCAAAAAGGGGACATAAGAACAAATAAAAATTCTGCCCCCTCCATGAAATTTTTCTTCAGTGCCCTAATTTCTAGCATTGCAGAGCTTGAGACACTGATTTAGTCCACACCTAGAACTCTTAATATTTTCAGTGTTTGCATGCTCTTGGTCACTTTGCCTGCTACTTTTCTTTGGATGCTTAAACTGGATTTCTTAAATGCTTGACTGAAATTACTGCAATGCAAGAAATGTAGGATGGAAGGAAAATATCATTTGGGTGGCAGCCATCTTATTGGGGAGCTGTAAACAAAGAACGCCCACAGAATCCGTTGCTGAATAGTAAGTTAACACCGAACATGAGTTCTGAGCTCTAAGCTGAAGTGTTTCTGGTGAGGTGGTAGAAGATCCAGTGACCCATGAAGCGTAAATCAATGTGCCTGTGTCATCTCACTTCATTTAGAATTCCCAGAGGAAAGGCAGAAGTATGTTTGGTCTCTTGACTTAACATCAAGAGAAAAAGCAGAATTTGTTTGGTCTCTTGACTTAACATCAAGAAGAAAACAAATGACAGGCTTCCATCTATGTTTGAGGCTGGAGAGTTGGGTAGAGATCCACCTTCTCTATCTGGCACTCTAATATTGGAAAGAAACTGTGGGCTTGTCTTTCTTGACAAAGCCTGTCCGGACCCTTACCATGGTGAAGGGGATGAACAATATTGTTAAAATTCTGTGGGCAACCATAGTAGTATGTGCAAATTCAGTACATACCAGAAAATGATTGTCATGTGTCACCGTTGGGAGTATTTTTCACATTTTTAATGATAATGTGAATGAAACCAAGAGTCCATGCTAGTCTTGGGAGTACAATCTATAACACTGCCTCATACCTGGGAGTAAGTACCATTGAGCTCAGTGTGGCTGACTTCCAGTAGACATATGTAGGTTTGCTCTATACATTTGACTTTCAGAACAGACATTGGGAAAAATGTGCAGATCTCCACATGCTGCTGGCTGCTGGGACTTTCCACCTTTTTTGTAAGACCTTGTTTTTCAGGGGTGAGAGTTGTACATCCTGAGGGCCACATGTAGCTCAGATGGGTGCACCCCCATCACAAATGTCAAATATGAAAGAATGGCACCTCCGGAAGCCTCCTGAAGTTACCATTTTTGGGCAAAACAAGGTGTGGGGGAAGGGAGAAATTATCAGCTTGTTTTATCCCCCTTAAAACAAGGGGGACTCCTTAAAGTAAAACTGGAGGTGACCTTCTTGGTGTTTCTAGTTTAGATGGAAACTGGAAGTAAGGACTACAGGATAGGGTTGGTGCATTCCTCAGACCCTGAGAGGTCCTCCCTTCCCGGCCCCATTGTAGTGGGAGGCAAGGCATATTCCTGTCCTAACCAGTTCTGTTCCTATTTTTTCCCCTAATGAACAGATCTCCAAGTACACAGACACCATAATTTTGAATCTTAGAGATAGCTTCTCTATATAAAAAGCTAGCCACCTACCTGAGCTACAGGGCCACACTTTCCATCAAACTTGTGTCTCAGGAGGAGAGTTGTTGATATTTATTTATTTGTTTATTTATAGATATTTATACCCCGCTCTTCAGCCACAGAGGCTCTCAGAGCAGCTTACAAATTGTTAAGCAATATCACTTACACATCTACACCGCTTTATAGTGCGCTAAGCACTAAGTGGTTTCCAATGCGTATTAGCTAATTGCCCCCACAATCCGGGTACTCATTTTACTGATGTACGAAAAAGGATGGAAGGCTGAGTGAACCTTGGAGCCCTTGGGATAGAACTTGCAACATTGTGGCTGTAGAACCGGCAATTAACCACTGCGCCACCAGGGCTCCCTACTTTTTTTGAGTTTTCATTGACGAGATAGAAAGATATAAGCAGATTAGATTGTAGGATACAGAGAATGTTAAACTTAATGTTAAAATATAATGTACTGTAATATATATGTTAATATATATATATATATGTGTGTGTGTGTGTGTGTTAAATATAATGTAATATATATGTTAAAATATAATGTAATATATGTAATGTTAAAATATAATGTAATGTAAAATTATAATATAAATATAAACTTAATGTTAAAATATAAGAAGCTAAGATTGAACTCTCTTTCACTTCTGATAATGAAACAAAATTAGTTTACCTTAAGCCACCTTTCCTCAAGCTGCTGCCCTCCAGAACTTTTTGGACTTCAAGGTCTGTCCTCTGTAAGCAGCATTACTGATCTCCAGGAATACTGGGAGTTGTAATTCAAATATCCTGAGGAAACCAGTTTTCTGAATGGTGTTTTAAACTATAGGATATTACTTGGGTGGAATCAGAGTAGTCACACTAGAGTGAAACAAAGCAGATAAACAGAAGAAAAGTAAAACATAAATCTTTGTTCCAAATACATTTCTAAAACAAATTATGGTATTGTTTAGTCTCCAGCTGCTGTGAACAATTTGAAACAAGAGTTGACAGAGATGTCTTCCTCTTTCCTTTCACTGATAGTTCACATTGTGCCAGAAATACAATGAGTAAACCTAGTCGTGAAGAACTTGTCAATGCAAGCGTTGTCAGTGTTTATGATCAGTTGTGTGTGTCTGAATTTTTTTTCCCTGAGAAAGATTTGTTTTAATTTAATTTAATTTAATTAGGTATTTATACCCTGTTCTTCAGCCACAAAGGCTATCAGAGTGGCTTACAATTTGTTTTAATCAATAGCAATTTACACATCTATACTGCATTAAGCATCTACACATTGGCTTGGATCCTGAGATAAATTCACTTAAAGAAGTTCATGGAATTGAAATTTCTTTCCCCTTCAGACCGTACCCCCACCCCATGTTGAAAAGACTCTGTTGACCTTCCAAAGAGGATTTGTGTGTGTGTGGGGGGGGGATGCAAGTCAAAAAGCGGCAACAGGAAACTTTTTTTTGGTCACTTTATTTCAGTTAACGTAATCCAGCATTGAAGCCATTCCTAATATATAGTCAGATCCCCATATCCGTGGAGGTTTGGTTCCCAGGCATACTGCAGATACTGGAAACCGCAGATAACCGCAAACCCTATTAAAATAATGGGACTTCCAGTTTAAACTACCATAAAATTGTGTTGGAGGACCTAGAAGATGTCAAGAGAGGATGCCTGTAGGCATTTTTTAGGAAGACTCTATGGTATGTGTTTGTCTTTTTGTGTCCCGCAGATAACTAAAACTGCAGATATTGGTTCCATGGATAATGTCAGGAGTTGGTTACTGAACCCTAAGTTTTAAAATGGCCAAACAACTGCAGAAGTCATGCTGAGTCATGACGACTGACTCCATGAACTGCCAGTCATGCTTAATCACGCCACAGCTGCATGAGAAGGGTTACATCAGAAGAAGGGTTATTAGAGTGCAAAGCCATGTTGTATGTAAATCTGATGCAATGTAACCATGTGTTTGAACAAGCCAATGCCATACTGAGATGTATATAAGTGAGCCAGAACAGTGTTCATTCTCTTCTTTTGATCCTGTGATGCCTGGCGTAGCACTTTGCTTGTAAATACTGTGAATAGCTGAAACTACTTTGAAGATTAAAGTGATTTCTGTTTTTGGACGCCAAACACTCTGTGTGTGAGTATTCTTGGGAAAGGGCTGCTACCAAGTCTGCTGAGACAGTTTTTGGCTTCTGCCGGGGGTTGAATGTCCTGTCATTCCCTGATAGGATGCCCACTGTACTGTATATTGTTAACAGTTATTCAACATTTTAAAGATGTAGATTTATCTTTCATAGTGACAGTGAATGTAACATGGCCAGATAGTTTTACTGAAGTACTTCTATCTAGTACTATAGTGAGAGGGAAGTTAATATTTTGAAGAAAGGCCATCTTCTTTCCAATGTAGAAAAAGAAGCATAGTTGTGGTGGTTGCTAATAAGATGATGAATTTAATTAAAGGCTATAGGCCTCAGTTGTATTTTTTATTGTAAAATAAATGTTTAAGTTTGTTTTATTAGGAAACAGTACCTTTCAATCTCTATCACAGCTGCATTTGTATCTTTTTTATTTCTTAAAGTGCACATTTATGTCTTTAATAAATCTGATAAAGTTCGCTGAAGAATAAGGATTTATTTTTACATCTTGACTGTGAAGCATGTCCCCTACCTTTTCTTCCTTGTTCTGAAGTTTTTAATGTGAGAAAGAAGTTGATTTTATTATTCTTTATTTCACAACTGCTGAGTTTAGCCTTTATATTTAATTAGAAAAGATAGGGGGGGGGTGTTATCCAGGTTACATAGCTAGAATTGAAATGGAAGCAAGGCAAGGAAGTGCCTGTAAATTGCTTCATAGTGTAATGCTTTTTAGTTCTGATATATGGATCTCAGCTCCAACTGACTGAATTCCAGCCTAGCTTTTCAGAATATTTTTCTAATGGGCCTAAGAAGATACGTGTGGATAAATTAATTATTGGCTGTTGTTTTGATGAGGTTAGATTAAATCCCATTTCCTTGCCCTGGAGGTATCGTTCCTACTATGCTAGAGTCTCTTTCAAGAAATGGGCATCTGCACCCCCGAACTAAAATATTGAAGAGAAAACCCCAAAACACTGTTGTAAAGACCTTATCACACTATACTGTTATAGTGCTATAGTCCACTTTAACTGCCATGGCAACATCCTGTGGAATTCTGGGATTTGTAATTTAGTGAGGCCCAAGAGCTTTCTGGCAGAGAATGGCTCTCCCTAAACTGCCAATCCCAGGATTCTATGGGATATTGCTGTGGCAGTTAAAGTGGAATATAGCACTCTGACAGTGTAGTATAATAAGGATGCAAATTAGGAAAACTGTTGTACACACAACACATTTCAATATGACACTTTTTTCTAGATGAACGAAAAAGGCAGTTTTCAAGAAAGTTATGAAATAAGATGTTTTTAAGCTTTTGCCCTTTTTATTCCCCATGGGGCGGGGGCATGTTGAAAAAATTTGGGTGTTTTAATTGTAAAGTAAATGTTCTATTTTGAGCATCATTTTGAGGACTTTCTTCCACTTTCAGCCCATTTGATGCGGCCTCACCTTTCTCTTGGTTCCATTTTTTAAAAATGGGCCACCTACTCTAGCTCATGTAATCAATCACAAGCTTAGCAAATCCTATAAACTTATGTGTATAATAAACATAGAAGTTGGGGATAATTCAAATGTGAGATGCAGTACGCTACTGTCACAGAAGATATGGTGTACATGAAATTTAGTATTCAGTAAAATACTGAAAAGCAGATGTATTGGTCTGCTGGGGAAATGTATTGGGGAAATGACTACTCTGAACCTTTCCAGGTGGTATATTTTAACATGGAATGCTGCCTGCATTCTGAAGTGGTACAGCCCCAGATTGAATATAGCCATTTTAAAAATATTTCCTCATTCCCAATGTCTTAGTACAGAAATTTTATTATTATTATGTTGATTTTAATTTGTATTGATTTAATAATGTTTTAAGGGGGGGAAGGGATTTTGAGTTGTTTTATATTATGTATTATTTACTGTTGTAAGCCGCCCAGCTTGTTCGCAGAGGAGCGGGATATAAATAAATTTTATTTTTATTATTATTATAATGATTAATCAAATGGGCTGCATATGAGAGCCAGAATCTTTATCTTCTGTGTTTGCTATTCGGTAGACAAGGGAGTTTAGAGTCTCTAAATATGTGGCTTGAAGTAATAGGAAAAGGTAGAATTTATTAGGTGTGGATGTAGGATAGGTGTTTGGTATTTTAAATTTTTTTTTAGAGAGAAAACAGAGCTACAGGGTATACAGAAAATGATACTGTGGAAAATGAGAGGTCTTAAGGGACTGTGTACCTATAGCTATTTGTGATAAAGGAATACTTCACTTGTATGAAGTAAAACAAGTCAGCAAGTATTTGAAGTAAAGATTATATTTCATTAGTGCAAGTGGCACTAATCCTCAGTCCTAAAACTCTGTGTATTTATATTTTAACTCTGTTATACGGCAGCACTCTCCAACCAGGTGCCTTATACCGTCAGTCCTCCATATCCACAGATTCAGTATCCAACGATTCAACCAAACATGGATTGGAAATATTCAAAAGTGTGTGTGCGGTTTTTCCAAAAAGCAATGCTTGCTGTTTGCCATTTTATATAAGGGACACTATTTTACTACACCATTGTATATCATGAGACTTGAGTATCCATGATTTCAGTATCCACAGGGCAGGGGGGTGGTTTTTGAAACCAAACCCAAGCAGATACCAAGGGATCATTGTATACATATTAGATCACAGACTTCACCGTCTCCAGTCAGCATGCCCACTGGTGTTTTGGGTGAGCATTGAACAGCACTGTGCTTTTTCAGATATTGCAGGGCTGTTGGAGATGTGGAAGGTTGCTCTGTGGCATAGGAGCTTTACAATGCTTTGCGCTAGGAAAGTAAAAGGCAGAAATGTGTTCATGAACTGAAATTTGCCATTACTCTGTGTTCACTCTTAAAAAGAGATCTCTCTAAAGATCCAGTTCCATCTCTTTACTCTCTGTTTCAGCTTTAAAAGATATAAAGGAACTCTGTAGCACATTTGAGATTGAGTAGAAGAAAATTGTAGCATAAGCCTTCATCGACTCCAGTCCATTTCATCATCTCTCTGAAGTGGCCTGGAGTCACAAAAACTTCTGCTAGAAATTTCTTTTTCACAGTCTCAAAGGGGCTACAGGATTCATTTTTATCTTTTTATATGGCATTTTGCATTAGCTTATTATATCGTGTTGTTGAGAAAGGTTATATTATTATTTGAGAATTGCAAGTGTATTTCAGGCATAAATTATATCATAATTTAAAGGTGAAACTAAATTTCTATGTTCATTGAAATTGTTGTAATGAAGATGGATGAAAGAAAAAACTGCTGCCTTAAAATAAGATTTTTATCCAGCACATTACAGACCGGGTTCCTATCGTGTATATAAATAAATAAATACTCAGGTACATAAACAACTCCACAACTGTGGAGTGGTTTCATACTGGAGTGGACCCATACTGAATTACACTGACAAATCCAGTAATTGCTGAGAAATTAAATATTAAGAATTCAGCTCAATCAGAGTTTGAATTCAGACCTGAAAAACATCAAATGTTTCTTCTGTAGTAAGATGGCCCATTTGCTGCATTTGGAACAGCTGACTCAGTTTCTTGGCCCATAGTGAGCTCACCTGGCAGCATTATGGTATCTGTGCCAACAGGACTGAAGTAGAGGTTGATTGTGAACAGAATTCTATAGTTGAAAAGCTGATTATTCTTCATGGTTTCTATGCAGTCATAAATAATGGGATTCTGTGCCTGGGCAGAGCTAATTTGGGAAATTCTAGAGCTTTACCTCGGGAAGATTAACCTTTCCTTCCCTAAAGGGACACTTATCACTAGACCCATGCTATATAGGGCAAGGTAACCTCCTACCTGCCAGGGCCCAAATACCCTAAAGACAACAGATCCTGTCTGATCTTGAAAGCTAAGCAGGGTCATCTCTGCTTAGTACTTGAAGGGGAGACCGCGAATGGATCCTGGGTGTCGTAGACAGAGGGGGAAAATTGGCAAAAAACCACCTCTGAGAATTTTTTGCCTAAGAAAACCCTATAAAATTCATGAGGTCGCCATAAATTGACAGGCAACTTGAAGACACACACCCTGCTCATGGTTTTGTTTACTTAGGACTTGTGTTGTTTCCACTGACAAGAAATAATGCCCCAATACTACAAGAGCCCAGATAAATAAACAGCCTATTCATAGTTATGAGAAAAGCCCCAACACAGGAACGGTGTACACATTGTTCTTCCCTCGATTTCCCTGCCAGGATTCTACATGTGTCATCCTGTGAGTAAGTTGGTAGTAATGCCAGTTAACTGTATAGACAGGATACAAGACAGATGACTGGATTTGATCCCTTCCTCTCCCAAACTCCTCTTGCCAGTCACTGCAATTATTAATTGCTTCTTTAGGCTATACATTATATACATATTTATTTATTTATTTATTTATTTATACCCCGCTCTTCAGCCACAAGGCTATCAAATTGTTGTGGCTTACAAATTGTTTTAAGCAATAGCACTTTACACATCTACACTGCATTAAGCAGTTTCCAATGTGTGTTAGCTAATTGCCCCCACAAGCTGGGTATTCATTTTACCGACCTATGAAAGGATGGAAGGCTGAGTGAACCTTGGAGCCTGCTGGAATCGAACTTGCAGTGTGGTGACTTGCAGTACTGGCATTTAACCACTGCACCACCAGGGCTTACATAGGCTCAATTTAGGGCAGGGCTGCTGTCAGGTGTACACATGCTGGGGCACCTGCCACAGGTAGGCACATGCAAAATGCCTACAGATTTTTACCTCCTTGATAAGAATAGGTCTCATTGACACACCAAGACATGTTGTGAAACAAAGTGCACAAGATTGCAAGATGTACAAAAAGCAACTTTTTGTATTTATGACATGGTATATTTTGCACAAAATACAGTTTTCTATGCAAACATTCTTGCTTTTTGCACAAGTTCCAAACTACAAAAAAAGTAGAGAGAGAAACTGTGCAAACGGTTTACATCTTTACATAATTACATCTCTTGTAGAGGACCATTGCCTCAGGAGGGAGTCACTGATGAATCCCCAAGGCCTACTCATCCTCTTCAGCTTTGGAACCTGAACTCTTGCGGTAATGGTAGTGGTAGTGAAGAGGAGGAGGAGGAGCTGCCACAGCTTTCTTGCTCACTCTTTCTCTGCCTGTGCAGCAAGCAACTGGTAGCAATGATGAGAAAGAATGACAACAGCAGTTGTGACAATGACAGTGAGTGGGGAGAGAGGGCGGGGCCCATTGAGGGTATCTTGCCCTCAGAAAGCTGGAGCCGTCACTGGCTATATTAAGAAATAGATCATAACACTGTCTATAAAAACAAGTAAGGAGCTCTAGAAAACTAGATCATAAAGTATCAAACATAGTAATAATATCAAGCGCTATGAGTGCTGCCGGTGACCATTTTGGAAGAATACAAACACATTTTCATTGAGTTGGAACAGAATAAAGGAGTGGGTTGAGCCTACACACTTAAAGAGAGACAGATGGGTGGCAGTCCGCTTTTGTTGGAGAGGAAGAGAGAGAAGTTTTTCTTAGACATAGAGAAAGGGAAGCACACAGCAGGGGACCAGTCGGGATTCTAGTAATAGCAGCAGGGAGCAGGCAACAGTGCTGCTTTAAGCCTGATTTCATTAAATAGATGGGAGATGTCAAGATATGTGAGTGAAGAACCCCAAAGGTATTTGGGCTGGAAGGAGGGAAATTAAAAGGATTAAACAGGGAGGGAGAGAAGGAGGGAGAGAGAGAGAGAGAGAGAGAGATTGTCACTACTTAGCTGTAGTTTCTTTGTGATAACTTAAAGGTTGCTAATACTTAAAAGAGCCCCAGGGGTTCAAAACTAATAAATATATGCGCAGACAGGTTCAGCTTTCAGTCTTAAAACTGTCTCAAGAGTTTGTAGACAAATGAAGAAAATGTATGTTTGCTTGTTCACTAAACAGCTGTGTGTGTGTGTGTGTGTTGTGTATGGTTTTGTCAACAAATATCCACTTCCATCTGTTTGGAATTTATTAACAGTAACATTGTTTTTGATGTTTGTCTTTCCTGCTTTTTTTTTTTTTTTGCAGTTTTCCAATTGTCTCTCATACCATAGTTTGAACACGTTTGCCGAAAATTAGCTCCCTCTACACACATTCCTTAAATCTCATTTCTGTGAAGCCGTCAATGTAGAAATCCAAGCCATTATGTAGAGTAGATTATATTTGCTCTTTTTCTAAAATTACAGGAGACCTTCTAGCAGCATTTTTGCACTCTCTTTACCTGCACAAATATCTGACTGCATTGGGACTTTAATTATGAAGTCCTATTTTTCTCAAGTGCCTGCTGTTTTGCTGTAGAAACATAGAAGACCAGAACCATAATGGTCTATTTTACCGGTGATCCATGGAATAATGCATCCCCAAGTAGTAGCCATTAACTTCTATAGTGGCACTGATTTGCGCATTAAAGGGACCCCTAGTAGGTGTTTCTAGAGGAAACCATAACAGCTCTATAGGAGCCTTCACACTTCATTGCTTCAATAATCTGTATATTTTGCAATATGGCGACACAACTAGGCTTTTGGCACACAATGGAACATTATGGCTGCAGATGAGTTGTCATAGGTTCAGGTTTAATAATCAGTGGGCTTTTTAGAATCCCAGAATAGCCTTGATACGGCAAGCTGGAGAAATGTGCACACTGTACAGCCTATACAAAATGCAGAGGAAATACAAACTTGCTGATTAAAAAAGAAAAAGCTGTATATCAACTTGTGGATGAAGCACAAAAGGTTTGGATGTCTCCAAGCATTTTAGGACTCCAGTAAATTTTGTCCAATTATTTCAAAGGTGGGAATATGGAGTCAGTATATTCTGTTACATCAATTTTATGGCACTGCAAAGTTTTAAATTTAAATGATAGTCACAGTATTTTTTCAGAGCTTCAGCATGCAGGAAAAAGGACGGTGTTTTAAAATGTTTCCCCAGCCATAAAATGAAAGAAATTGTAAGACTCTGAAATGTGGTGTTATAAAGGTAAGAGATTCTGGCTACCACATGTGCTTCCATGGTATAGAGGTATATCTTTTGCAAGATTTTAACATGAGCATTTCCCTTTACTTCAGTGGGTTTGTCAGTGACAAGCAAGAATACGTTTTAGTAATCTGTTGAACCTCAGCTAGATGCTTCATCCTGTTGTGGAATTGAAAGCAATATATGATTAATTAAGAAAATTAATGGAAAACTTTGATACTAGGTTGATTTGCATGGACAGCAAAATTACGTTCTGTGCAACAAGAGGAAGAAAAGCAGATCTAAGTTGTGTTGCCTTCCCTTGAATGCATATAGATACATGATCCTATTACACTTGTTTTAAAGTGAGTGAATACATGTGCAAATCTTGCAGTGGACTTTACACAGAGAGCTTCTCTGAACTCCATCTGTGAATGATATTCCATAGTATCCTTGGGTCTTCTACAAGCATGTGCCTCTGAAAAGTTCAAAAGAAAACTAAGTTTGATGTAATGTTTCTTTAACTATAGCTATATCTCATGGAATAATTTCAGTATGTGTCTGAGCTCTAGACATACAGAAGAACAGGTCCAGTTGTTCATGGTTTTCAGAGGATTGAATATAACAACATTTAAACATATTACTGACATTTTAAGATTATGATTGAAATATTATGCATACCTACCTATCTCGTAGTAAGTCCCAGTGAACTTGGTGGAACATCTGAGTTAGCATGCATCAGGCTTTAAGCTGAATTTACCCCAAGCAGTTGCCATAGATTACGGTGAAAACCCTTGTATATTAAGCCCAGAATTTTGTTTGTGGACTACATGAGTGTAGTGTACTTCTTGGATGGTTGTGCAGTAGCCATAAAGAAAGACAAGCAAAACCATCATCATCAGGAGAAGATGACTAGCAGTTCGGCGCAGCCTCTTTCTCCATTGTTTGGCCGTCTGGTGGGTCCTTGAAGCCAGGTTGTTTTGGAAAGGATGTCTTGGGAAATAGTTGGTGCTACAGGACATGCAGTTTTCCAAGGCAGCTTTCCCAGAACACCCTAGCTTTGAGGACCAGAAGCCATGCACTGGAGAAACAAGCTGTTCAGCACTGTTTCTCCCAATGATGCCTGCAAAGGCTTTGCCTGCCTTCACTTGGAGCTCCTGTGACTGCAGTCCTTTTTTCCCTCCTGCAACTGCACTGCTTCTTGTTGTTGTGTGCTTTAAAGTACTTTAATGCAATTACATTGGCATCAAGCACCATCAGCATTCTGGAAAATACAGAGTTAGGAGCCCTACCACTACTTTTCAAACTTGTAGGTACTCAAGCACCCACATTTGTAGTTAGAGAGAATAAGCAGAATCTACCAGAAGATGATGCAGTGTTTCCCTATGTAAGGCTGGAACAGAAGTATTGTAGTGCATTTCAGGTGTTAGGGAGAACAAGAGAAGGAGGCATTTCTCTGCTGTGCTGTTTAGGATCATGGTGCTCTGTTTTGGTGTGGGCTGCTGTGGAGAGGACCTCCAGACCAGGACCAGCTGAATTTACCCCACTGTTCCCCACTTATACTGCCGCCTAACTTTCAGACTCCACTTTATCCCTTCTCTAGACTAGGGTCTGACTTTCTGTGGATAAGATCTGGTATTGTGTGGATTCAGTTGGTAAGTGTGACTACTAGGTGTCAGTGATGGAAATAATTCACTGGAGTGTGCTATTTATGAATAAAACACAAAAATTGTTTTATTAACAGAATGGTGTAACATAAATAAATGCTTCTATATTGTGCTTCCAACTTTGTTAACTGTTAAATTTCTCTTAGTCTCACACTATGGGGACTGTTTCATAAAAAACAGGAACTTCCAGACTCAAATCACTCCTTTTTATATTCTTAATTTCCACTCACTCTATAATCGATGCAGCCTTAACACTCCTTCAAGCACAGACCATACTTCATACAGCCATTTCTTAACTTCACTCAAAAGCACACAAACCCCAAGCTGATTCAAACTCAGCCTTCGACTTAAAACTCTCAACTGCCAAACTCCTCTCAACTGTCCTACCCACCTTTTAAAGCTCTAAGAAAACCCCTCCCATCATAGTTTCCTGGGCTGGGATTGGCTCCCTCATGCTCTCTTCCCATTTGCTCATCAACATTCCATCAACCGCTCATCATAGCTGCTAACCCCCAGTCCTAAATCCAGTTGTTAGTTCCAGCTACAGTTGTTGAGTCTGTGGGCTCTACCTATGTATTGCCTTACCAATCAGTAGTTAATTTGAGGGCTCAACTTTATTGTTATAAAGAGAACAGGGTGGCTCTGGAGAGTGGGAGAGTGAACAAAACTTTTTCCTTTTCCTTTCTCTTGAAATGTCCCTGTTTACCAAAGGAAAGGGAGTTTCTTACACTCAAGCTACATATCCTCCCCAACAGAAGAACTCTTGCTCCCAAGTATATTTACAGAGAATATGAAAAATGTGTTGCCTCCAGGTGGCTCCTGGAGCCGCCCCCCCGTACGCCTCTCCTCCCCTTGGAAAAAAATGAGGGAGGTTTTCTAAAAAAAGTTTTCCAATATTGGTGGTTTTGATCGAAAAAAGAGCTTGGAGGACTCTGAACCCTCCTCCAGGCCAGCACACTCACAAAAAAACAAAACCCCACTCCCAAAACTGGAAGTGAATTGGAGGCTATCTCTGGTTGGGGTTTTTATTTGTATCTTTATTTGCCTTTTCTCCCCAAGTGCAGCCTATGAAAGGTTCCACAGCCAAAACTCTCCCAGGCCTTCCAGTTGCCCACCCCATCATAGTGGTTATGGTGATTATGATGAGTAGGTAGACCCTTTTCCTTTTGGGAAATGTTCATTCTACTGGACATTTAGGACTTTTTCAGATGGGGGACAAGTATAGCATCTCCGTCTCGCCAACTATTTCCCGCCCCACTCCTATCCCTGTAGCACTGTAAACATTTTTTTTTCAGACATACTTTAAAAGCGCTGTAAAAAGTGCTCCCCTCCCCTCCAGCAGTCCAGGAGTGAATGGAGCTCTCACAGAGTCCCATTCACTTTGTGGAAAGGAAACATGAGAGAACGATTGCGTGGGAAATTCAAAAAGTAAAAGCAAGATACATGTCAAAAAATAAAACAAAGCATCTAAACACATTTTTTAAAAACGCAGGTAACCCGGGGAGGGTAAGAAAAAGTGTGTCACTTACCTCGATGTTCCAATCCCGACCGGATGTGTTCAGCACGAACCTCCCACTGTGGCTGGCATTGCACCAGCATAACGGGGCACCTTTTCGCTCACCCATCGTTCCGGAACAATGGGTCAGTTCACGGCTTAGCCCATGAATAGAAAGGAGCGCAGTGGGGGACGGAAAGGGCACGGGAGCATAACACCACAGGCCCTTTCACGATCTCCTGTCATCCCTGTGGTAGGATATTTGGGGCCTCTGACAATCTCCTTAGTATCAGCATCCTGGGTAAGGAAGTTTATTCTGTCATTGTCCTGGCCAGAGATCTGTCAGGAGCTGGAGGGCAGAAGGAGGCATCAAAGGAGGGCTACTGGTGTCATCCCCTGCCCCATCCTGTGCCATCTACTCAGAGCTTGGAAGGTATCCTTTTGGACTACAATTCCCAAGAATCCTCAGCCAGCATAGAGCCACCTTTCCTCATACCTATTAAGTTGTAAGGAGCTCACTCAGGACATCTTGCCTAGAAAGCTCGGAAACTAGCACAGATGAAATGTATTATTTTATCGCTTAGCACATATCCCCTGCCCACCCACCCCCCGCCGCTTCCAGAGAACTGCTAAAACACTTGCCTCATTGATACTAATCAGTGGGTGGCAAGCCAAACACTCCTCCTCCCTCTTTTAATTTTCCTTTTTGCTCAGCATCATTTACATCATCTACAGAAGAAAAGAACTATATTAAGTAACATGAATTCCTTCAGGCTGTTTTGTTTCAAGTTGCTAAACTGGTACATGTAGATGAAATCCCTTTCAGTCTGGTTTATAAGCAGGAATATGAAGCAAAAAAGGCAAATTGTGACTCCCAAAGATACTCTGTATGAATGAGAGATGCCTGCTGAATGTATGAAGGAAAGGCCTTGATCTGGCGAGGGGGGATAGTCTATGACGCCTGGAGATTTAGACTAAATTAAGGAGAGAAAAAATGCAGTGTTATGAAAAACTGTTCAAATGACCAGTGAATGAGTGGTTTCTCCATTGACAAAGCCGATAATGGTTGTTATAAATTGTCCCATCCTCCTCACCATTTTTTCTTTCATGAACAGGCAGGATCTGTATGGCTATTTATTCCTCAGCTTAAAAAAAAAGATGAAAGAATCAGTAGGCTTATCAAGACAGACTCTGCCTGTGAGAGTACACTTCATTCCTTGACCCATCAGACCTACCTATTCATGGCAGTGTGAAGCAATTGTGGACACGCTGTATGAACCACACAGAAACAAATGATCCATGTGTGAGTGTGCAGGGTGTCTTAAGTGCAGAACTAGAGAAGCACAGAACGAGAGAAAATTACTTTTTTTGAACTACAACCCCCCCCCCCGGGAATCTCAGCCAGCATGGTCAGCCCTGTGGCCATGCTGACTGAAGAACTCTGGGAATTGTGGTCTGAAAAGTAAATTTTCAATGCTTTGCTTAAGCTCTTCTATTTTCCTTAAGTTATTTTCTTGCTTGTGCGTGTGTTTAATGTAAAGTTCTTGATTAAGAAGATGTAACCAAAAGGAGACATTAGCTTAAAAGTTGGGATAGGCATTTTGTGGCGCCAGTTTCTTAGACCATTCCAAAATTATTGGAGCCTTGCTGGTAAATGGAGTTGAAGAATACTAAAAGCCTTGAAACCAGCAGTGTTTTGGCATAACATACATGACAACTTGATTTGATGTTTGCAATGCATGAAAATGTCTAATATAATATGTTCCAAGACAGTAAAGGGAGATTCTTTGCATTGATAGCTAATGTTGGTGTGAGGCCAAACCTCACTGTTCTTGTAGGGCTATAAGAAAAGGAGCACTTGTGGTAATGAAGTACCGTAGCTTTTTACAAACAACTGGTTGAATGAATCTTGATAGCACCCAGGAGCTAAAATGTATAATAAGGATAGAAAATGGGCAGCCTGAAACTAAGATCCTGTTCTCCTAGCCCTTGATTTATGGATCACCAAGAAAGTATTTGCAAGAACAAAGGTGGTACAGATCACCACCAATGTTACCTAAGTAAAAAATCTTCATGATTTTCCCCTCTTGTCTGCTCCAGTGTTATAAATTTAAAAGCTTTTTTAAAAAAATCCTACATTTACTTGAGCAAAGATAGGATTCTGCATGCTGCTTCATACCTAAGGGAAATACATGTGCCTTTGGAGTCCTTTCCACTAGCATTTTAAGACAAATTGACTGTGTGTTTGGTATACATTAATAACAAGAGAGAATCATCTGACTGTAAGTGGCCCTGGCTTATCTTTTTGACAGTTCGAAAGTTCAGCTTTCCTTTCTTCGTCACTGAAAGAGCGATAAGAGCGCTAACCTTCATTTCAGGAAACAGATAATAGTGCCTTGACACTGTTTACAGTTTTTCCGCAGTTAATCATTTTTGGAGGAAAAAATTAAAAATGTAATCTGCTGCTTTTGAGATTAACAATGGATACTTTTTGTTGCATCTGGGGGTTGGGAGGGAAGCCACTATGGATATTGCAGCACAGATTGTATACCTTACAGGTGTTTAACCAAATTCTTTTTATGTCTCATGGGCATTTCCTTTTATTCCTACTTCTTCATCCCCTTTACTATGTATAGCATATGGAAAGGTTGAGAAGTGACAATCATAAAATGAAAGTTGACAGAAAATGCTTCATTTTTAAAAAAGCAATTACAGATGAGGCTTGCTCATGTAGCTCACAAGCTCTGGGTAGGCCACACTGTAGTATGAAATGCCCTCTAATGGCCAAATAAGTGTATGACTCAGGTTTCAAGTGTAGCCAGTGTGGATTATTTCTTTTCTAGTGACTTCTCTTCCACTGCAATATGTCAGTGCAGAGGTCAGTTTGAAACTTGGGAGTAAAAAGAAACATGACTTCATAATATTCTGCTCCCATAAAATGCTTTCCGTAAAACTGTCTCTCTCTGGCTTTTCTTCGCAAACGAAGATTCAGGAAGGACTCATCCCGCACTTTCTGCAAGCGCTCTGATGACTAAAAAGGCCAATCTGAGATGAACAAGTCCTGTTGCAGAAAGCACAGCAGAAGGTCTCCTTGGGTGAGGTTTCTGGGTTGTGATTCTTTCTGCATTGTCGTTTCTCTTCAAGACTTGTTTGGCATGAATTCTCAAATAAGGCTGCAGCATTGTGAATAGTGCGGCTCCATGCCTCCCGATGTGAGGCCAGGGTGGACCATTGTTGGTGATCAGTTTGGCCGAGCCTGAGATGTTGTTTCAGGGAGTCCTTGTATCTTTTTTTTAAGTGCCCCTCTTACGCTGACCCGAGGTGAGTTCACCATGGAGTACTATTTTTGGGAGGCGATGGTCCTCCATCCTAGAAACGCGCCCTGCCCAGCACAGCTGTGTTCTCAATATCATGGCCTCCATGCTGGTGATCCCTGCTTGCTCAAGGACAGCAACATTCGTCACATAGTCATTCCAGTGTATATTTAGGATTTGCAAAAAATTTGTACAGAGAGAGGTTTTTTCCCCGCATGCAAAGTCGTCTTGCAACACCACTATAAAAAGCCACTGCACCATACCAAGGACACAGCATCCCTGACTAATGAAAGAAGTATCCTCATGACCAATGAATGGATAAAGTGGTTGCAGTATGGTTGTCTTTTAAATATATAGTGCTTCTATGTAGGGCTGAGGAACTGATGGTCCTGCGATTCCCATCACACACTACCAGCCTAGACAGTGATGAAACATGATGGGAGTAGTTTCTCAACATCTGGAGTTGTGCAGGTTACTATGAAGTGAAAAGCTGGGCAAGCCTGGAGAGAACCAGCTAATCACAGCTTATGGAATGCTGTGAAGGGGGGGGGATGTGTGGAAAAATATATAACCTAGAGGTTATCTACCCAGGCAATATGCCTCACCTTGCTCCCATCTTAGTGCCCTGCCGTCCTGATAATGCAGGGCTTCTGTTCTGTTCTGCATCCAGGCAGTTCTCACCACCCACAGGGCACATCTAGAAGAAAGATGAAGTAGGGCCTGATACGCTGTTTTAAAATAATACCTGTTTTACTCTGTTTCCATCAGGAAGAAACAGATTGGGCCCTGGGTGTCTGCCCAAGCTGTTCCAGCTGCTGGTCTGCCTGGCTCTCCTGGAAGGCAGGAGTCCCGCAGCATTTGACCAAGTCACATGTTGTGGGCTGGTTTCCTGCCTTCCAAGACAGCAAAGAAGGTGGCAACAGCAGCTGCACTGATAGACCAGTGTGCCTGTCTGCACTCCCGCCCATTTAGAGGCAGTAACAGGAGTAATGGACTTCATCCACAGCTAGGTTCAGGCGTGTCCTGACTTGTGTAGTTAAGCCCCTGAAGGCTGGTGTGTTGAAGAGTTGAAGAGGGGCAGGATGAAATAGAGTTAGAGCAGTCAGGAGTGAGAACTAGTTGAGAAGAGGGGAGCTGAGAATGCAAAGGAGCTCAGGGAGAAGTGTTACTCCATCTGAAACTGAGGTTTTACTGTCACCTCACTCTCCCTTTAAGATGAACAACCTCAGCTTTGAACAGACAGACAAAGACAGGAGAGTTTCTTGAATCAGGAAACTTTTACTACAAGAATACAAAACTATGCCAAGCGCGCTTGGGGTGGGTGCCAGATTAGGGACAAAGAACTATAAAACGAACCCTACCTTTTATAGGTAGCTATGACGTCTGAAATCAGGCATTTGTTTAAGCCAATCCCTGCTATTCAGGGGAGGGGTCCATTGACATTGATCTATCTTGTATAGTGCCCATCTTCCCTCATATAATGGTGGGTCACCATGTGGCATTTATAGACCTCTGGTATTTATTACCTCTGAGGGGGAATGGGGGAGAGATGCAGAGCAATTATCTTCCCATGGAATGTGTACCTCTAAGGGGCCCCAAGCTCTCATTACTGCATACTAGGCATGGAACTAGTATGGGTATAGTTGTGTACAGTAGGATCCCTGTATCTGTGGGGGATTGATTCCAGGCCCCACCGCAGATAACGAAATCTGCAATTAATAGCAAACACCATTGAAAATAATGGGACTTCTGGTTTAAAATACCATAGAGTTGCCTTGGAGGACCTAGAAACAACTAGAGAGGACACATTTTCTAGGAAGACTCTATGGTAGCTGTGCTGAAACTGAAACCTTGGATAATTAAGTCAGTGCATAATGAACCAGTGGATACAGGAGTCCTACTGTATTTGTTATATAATAAATCTTTACTGGTTTTATTTTCCCCAGCTGTGTCTGTTTTCATTTAAAAATAGATAAAGAGAACTGGTCATGCTTTGTTACACTGAACCCAGTGGTCAATACAGCCACTTGGTTTCCCTGAGGCCCAAGTTTCAGATCCAGAGAGAAATCTTGACAGTAAAAGGGTGGATCCTACTACATTCTGTCCCACTCCCAGAACTGTATAAATATGCTTTATACTTGAGGCCTCAATCTCACTCTGTACTGCATTTGAAGAAGTGGGTTTATGTCCATGGAAGCTCTTGCTAAAATATAAACCAGTTAGTCTTAAAGGTGCTGCCACATTCCCCTTTTTCTCCCCCCTCCTCCTTTTTATGCAGTAAAATAAAGGACTGAATATCTGCTGGATGAGGAAGGTGATATATTCTCCACTCCTGTTTCATGATGCATGAACCACAGAAGCCACAGTCCTGAAACCCAAGCACTTGACTATTTTCCACTGTGAACTGTCTGTCTGTCTTGGCCCGCTGGTTTTCAAACACTTTCCAGTGGGATTTGGAAGCAACTCAGTGGCTGGTTCAGACTAAATACAAGTCATTTGTTTAGCATTACATGGATGAGCTTTGGGCCCCCTCAATTGTTCCCTCTTCTTCCCTTTTATTCCTCTATGCAACTGTTCTCTGTTGGTGACAATCCATTGCTAGCCATTACATCTGAACCAAAAACCTGTATGTACCGTATATCTTCAGTGAAGCAGATCAGGAAACTCATAGATAACCATACTGCTGTCACTAGTGCTAGAGTTTATTCCTTCTGAGTTAGTACCAGATGGTGCTGTTACTTTAGAACTGGAGGGACAACATCTGCACACAACTTTACTATTGCTAATATAGACATAGGAAAAGTGTAGCGCAAGGGTCACATGCAGTCCCATGACTATTTTTGGGAGCTCTCAAGGATCCCTAGCCTCAGCCCACTCCAGATTTGGGGGGGGGTTGCTTTTTTATTTTCCCCCAATGGAGCCAATAGTATGTGTCTCCTTCCCACAGTCTCTGAGCAGTTGCTACTGACCTTTACACTAGGAGTGGACCTTTGGAGAGTGGTCTCACTCTTTTTGGTCCTGGACAGGGCTTTTCCCCAGATCAGCTGGCCTTCTAAGATTGGATCCTAGAAAATCTGGGAGATGCTCTAGCGTCAGCAGCGAGAGGGAAAACCCTCTTGAGACCAGCTCCTGGAGGGCTAGATTGGAAATAAGGCCTGGCCAGGCTTGGCATATGTGAGGGAGATATATAAAAGTCTTTCAAAGATTACTGAGTGGCATGGAGCACCCCTGTAGAGCCTCTGGGAAGGTGCTGTTTGCCATATGGGGAAATTTTAAATAAAAAAAAAATTAAAAATTGACAGCAAAATGAAGTACAGCCTTTTTGGTTGTCCCAGGTGGCCAGTGTGGCACTCCAGTCCCTGTAACGCACACTTCTGTGCTAATAACCACTGGATTCAGAATATGCTGCTAAGAGAGGATTAGAACACTAGCCTAGAGATAGGGTCAGGGAGAGAGTGCTGCTACAGCTTAAGTAAGCTGTAGCAAAATATTGTCATCTTTATTTTTATTTCTGCTGTACCTGAAAATCCCTGAAGACATTTTTTTGGCTTTGCTTGAGGCGTAGTTGAACAGAATACTTGAAGATGTTATGTATTTTAGAGAAAAGGACGTTGCTGTTGTTATTGTTGTTGTTGTTCCCAGAGGAACATTTGGAAATAAATGATAGCCTTATATGCAGTGGGGTTTTGTATGTGTATTCTGTTTAAAAATACATACAAGTACCAAGAAAAGCAAAAGCATGAATATGTGTTGAACTCAGAGACATCCCGTGAAGATGAATGATGAGATTCAGGAAAGAGAAAAGACAAAGAATTAGATTGCGCTTTGAAGATTAACCAGTGGGAAACTTCCTTAAATTCAATATGTAAAATCTCTTCAGAACCTAAAATTAGGTTTGGCCCAGCCAAAATGGATGTATTGGACACTGATATGCCTTTTTAGAAAGAATCTGTCTACTTCAACTGTATGTTGGCAATGTAAAGCAGATAATGCTTCTTTGTGGCACATGTGCACATGTTTAGTGATTATCCTTTTTTGGTATTAATTTTGTATTGGGAAAAATGGTTTTTCTAGATGCACATTTTTTTATATTACATTCCTGGTATGCAAAATTTAACTGAGGGTCAACTTTGTTGGATCCTGCAAGCTTTTACTGATGCAGAGACTTTCACTCTGAGGTTGGAAAGATAAACATCATTCATCATTCAATGGCCAGAAGATCTTACTGTTTTAGCTTTGTATGAATGTTTTTTAAAGATGGCAATTTCACAATAAAGGATTTGGGGAAATAATGCTTAGCTTATATTAATGTATGTGGCTAGCTCTTGTCCATATCCTGTGCATTTCCCTTCTCCTTTTTTTCCTCCTTACTGTTGCTGCTTTTAAAATATATAATCATACTGTAAATATCCAATTAATTTTTTTTTAAAAAGAAAGAGTGGGAGGGAGTCATTTTTTGAATAGCTTATAGTGAAATTATTGAATTTGCTACTACGTGTTATAGTGATTGTTGCCAGCTTTGGTTGTGGAAATTGGATTAGACAAAGTCCTGGAGAATCAATTTTTCAACAGCTACTAATCATTATAGTTGTATATTACCTCCACCATCAAAAACAGTGGTTGTTGTTGGTGCCTTCAAGTCATTTTGACTTACAGCAACCCTAAGGGGTGATCCTATCATGGGCTTTCTTGGCAAGATTTGTTCAGAGGGGGTTTGCCTTTGCCTTCTTCTGAGGCTGAGAGAGTGGGACTTGCCCAAGGTCACCCAGTGCGTTTTCATAGCCAAGTGGGGATCTGAACCCTTGTTTCCAGTGCCGTAGTTCAACACTCAAACCACTACACTGTGCTGGCTCTCAGTTAGAGTCAGTATCTCTCTCTATATCTGTAGTTGTAGACTCTAAGCAGGAGGCAGTGTCATGCTCATGTCCACCTTGTAAACTTCCATGAAGCATTTGGGTGGCATCTAGGTAGGCCTCTGGTTGCTTTCAATTAGTCTTCCCAATTCCCATCTTAAGCCTCTGGTTTCCTTTTTATATGGCACCAGCACTACCACACTAACATGCATCAGCTTCTCTTCTTTAGATCCCTCCTCAGTGGTTTCTCCCTTTTTCCATTCAATTAAAGATTCTGTTATTACTCTTGCTCCCTCTACCTTTCCCCCCTAGAATGGCAAATTTCCTTGGTTCCTATCCTGAAACCAAATCTGTCAGAATAGTTTTTTTAAAAAAAAATAAAAATAAAAATGGTAAAAGACTAGGAGGTCTTTAAACAGAGGCTGGATGGCCATCTGTCCGGGATGCTTTGATCGTGATTTCCTGCATGGCAGGGGGTTGGACTGGATGGCCCTTGTGGTCTCTTCCAACTCTACAATTCTATGATTCTAAGATTCTATGAGTCTGTGCAAACTATCAAGGATCACACATTTTGAATGCTGTAAGAAAGTCCCCCATCCAGCTACATAAAATGATGTCTTGTACTATTAATTTTAAAACAGGCTGTTACAACTTAGGTATCCTATTCCTTGTCTTGTTCACTTGCATGATTTAGCTTTAAATTGTTGGGATCTTCTGTAAAATAGATTTTCCTTTCTCCTGTGCCTGAACTCCAGTGAAGAGAACACTTCTTTTATTTCCAGCCATCAGGAGTCACAGTTATTACTGAAACACACTACTGATGTTTAACCTCTAGCATTTTTGCTTCCTTCACTAGAGTGCAGGAAGAAGCCTGCTTCACTTTTCTCTCCTGTAGTTTTTATCTTTGATTGTAACAATATCACTTCCCAGTCATTCTAGCTGCAGCTACTCTTGCTCTCTTTTAGTTATTTTGTGACCCTCTAATGTGAACAGTGAGAAGCAGCAGTTGTGATTGACTTGAAATGAAATTCTCTGTGGTCTAGTTCCAGCAGGGGACTATTAAATTATTGGTGTTACCACAAATTATTATATTTTTAAACCCAGCACCTAGGTCTTAGATTTGTCCACCCCTCTTAATCCAAATCTTTATAGCATGACCAAGGGTTCAGTTGTGTCCCCTAATTCTAATGGAAAATGAGAGGGTCTTCCTGCCATTTTGAATCGGTGCTTGCCTGGCCATTTGTAACACAGAGAGAGGTAGCAGACGGGTTACTTCCTGGAGTCAGCCATGATGAACACAACACATGGCTAAATGTAGCTTTGTCAACCATATGGTAAGCAACACAAGAATTTGTTGTGAATGTTTTATTCTATAGTTGTGCAGTACTTTCTCCAGGCTGATCCACTGTTACTGCCTATAATTAGCTGTACAACCAAACTTGATCATTACATGTGTGAATTTGTAATTGATGTTGATATTATGAATAGAGACTTGTTATTCTACGGCTTGTAATATTAGATGAAATTTTGATCATAAAGTGTTGATCATTCAGCTGACCAGGCAGCCAAAGCCCATGTGCTTTCTAAGTACATGTGTAGTTCCTTCATATCAATAATCTATGCTAAGGACTTTATCAGACCATCCAAATACAGCGTCATTAGAATATCTAATGATTGCGAAAGGGTGCGCGTACCAGACAACGTCGCCCATTCACGATCATGTCCCGTTTAAAACACATACTTTTAAAATTGATGGTCCAAGCTGTCAATATAACTCCCCTAGTGCTTTTGTGCTGGCATTGCTGGCATTTGAATCTGCACACCATTGTACTCACGTGAATGCAGCATGAATGGCTGGTCTGATGAGAACACTTCCAGGTGAGATTGCGACATCCAAAGCTCTTTTTATGACCCTATCTGGTTTACTTGTAATCTTTTAAGTGTGTTTTTGTGTTTTTAAAAACTTTTTGAGTGTTCTTTTTGTTTGTTTTTAATTTCCCACTCTAGGTATTCCCGTGAGAATATGTGGGATTTCAAATGAGGACTGTGAGTTTGGTTGGCTTTCCTTCCCTGTGGGTGGAAAAACTGAGGCCGCAGGGAGGGGGTGGGCAGTTTTCAGCTCCCCCCCACAAGGAAGGAAAGACAACCAAACCAGTGGTAAGTTTGGTCGGCTTTCTTTCCCTGCTGGGTGTGGGAAGTCGAGGCCGCAGGGAGGGGGGTGGGCAGTTTTCGGCTTTTCCCCCCACAGAGAAGGAAAGCTGACCAAGTCCGTGGCAAGCTCTGCAAGTTTGGTTGGCTTTCATTCGCTGTGGGGGGGGGGGGAAGACAAGGCCGTGGGGAGGAGGGTAAGCAGTTTTTGTCTTTCACCTCCACAGGGAAGGAAAGCCGACCAGACCCGTAGCGAGCACTGTGAATTTGGTCAGCTTTCCTTCCCTGTTGGAGGGGGCGCGGGTGGGCGGCGGCGAGGCTTCCCAAGCCCCGCCGCCACTTTTGCAGGGGTGCAGGGGAGGACAGGCGGGCGGTAGTGAGGCTTCCCAAGCCCCACTGCCTCTTTTGTAGGGGCACGGACGGGCAGATGGCGGCAAGGCTTCCCAAGCCCCGCCGCTGCTTTAGCAGGGGAGTTCATTGTGGGCCGGGAGCCGAAGGTTATTCGCATTTTTTTTTCAATTTCACAGTGGTTCTCTGCCCGTAATGGTTGACTGTACAGTAAATTGAAAATCCCCCAAGGGGACAATACAGTCATGTGCATGGCACCATGCTCATACCTGTGTCAATATGACAAGATTTGACAGAATCCTTGGAAAGAAGATGAGGTTTTTCTGAATGCTCCCTCAATAAATTTTGTAAACAGTGAGCTGATTCTAAATTAAACTGAGTTTATCCACCACTGTCTACAACTACCATATTGGTGAATGTAGATGCGTCTTTTTGACTTGCCTGTTATTGGCAGAATGCTGAGAAAAACACATTAACCTAATCCTGAAGAACTTGTGGGTCATGAAGAAAAAGGGAGTTACTGAACTTACTATTTTGGCCAGTTGATCTAACAAATCCCCTTGACCAAAGACCATCTGAAAATTTGCTTCCCATTTGGCAACACTGTAAATGTCTGTATTATCAGAGAAGTGTCTAATCTTTTGAATCCAATAGAATATGTCTTCATGATATAGTTCATGGCAGTGAGTTACATGTAATTGAAGAAAGGAAATAAAAATGTTAAGTTTCTAGCTGTGTAATCTCTTCACTCCCATACCCTAGAGGGTTTCTGTTAATTTCATCATGTTTGTTAGGAAAGTATGCTGCCATGTGTACATTTTCCTATCTGAAGAAAAAGGGGAGGTTCTGAATGTTTTGGGACCTTGAACTATAATTGTTTTAGTTCTGCCAGGGTGACATTCAGTTCCTGGTTAATCATACTGAAAAAGTTTACAGGGAGTGGGATGCACTACTAGCCATATCACATTTTGCTTTTCCATAGATAATAGAAACTAGTAATTTTTCCCCATTTTGATAATTCATTTTATTTACTTTTCTGTAAGTAAGTAGATTCACAGCAACAAATCACTGTGTGTTTTCCTGTCTCTGAACTAGTGGCATAGCACATTGTGATACAATGGAAGGAAGTGATAGACCATGTGGTCAGTCACTGTGGTCTTCCATAAATATTAATGTCTAACAGATTTTATTATGCTTGTGAAAAGAGAACAGAAGCAAGTGGAAGCTTTTCTAGTGAAATCCTTTCTGGCAGCCTGAGTATATGTTTTAGTAGCAACAGATGTCTCTATCTGAACTCAAGCTTGTCTCACACCATTAACAGCATTGCCTTCAGGTTCTTCCCTTGCCAGGCTCATGAGCCCTCAACACAAAGGCATAGGAAATGTGCAGGGGAGGTGGGGCTGGATGACAAATATTAGACCAAGGCAGTAGCCAACCCATTAATAGAACACTGGGTAAGAGAACTTCAGTGCTTTTCATCAGAGACAATTTTCTTATCAGGATTCTGTGACACTGTGTGCAATAATAATTTACTTAGGGAATATAGTAACACCCCCATATCTGCTGATTTACCAACTGCTGATTCAATTATCTGCAGTTGGCGATTTAGGGGGGGGAGGAGGGATTTGTTAACTCCTGTCTCTGCCATGGCAATCGTGAGGGGGGTGAGGAGTGATTTTTGCTTCCTCCTTTGCCCCTGTGATCACTGCCACAATTGCTGCCGCGGCAGGGCCATGGCAGGGGGGAAAGTGGAGCGATCTCGCCTTTTCCCCCCCATGATTGCTGCTGTGGTGGGTCCATGGTGGGGGAAGAGGGGAGCGACCTTACCTCCCCCCTTCACCCTTCCCCCCTGCGATCGCCGCCACAGCAGCGCCATGGCAGGGGCAAAGGGGGAAGGGAGATGGAGGAGCAATCCTACTCCCCTTTTTCCCGGGATGGCCCCCGGGATGGTGTTCGCTATTATCCGCAGAATTCACCATCCACAGGGCCCCCCAGAACCAGTCCCCCATGGATACTGTGGTGCTACTGTAGTAAACATGAATTTCTTAGATTCTTGTTTATTTTCTTCAGGAACTATGCTAGTGTGGCTATAAATATATACCCCATTTGTTCGTGCTATGCTAAATCCATGCTGGGAAGGATAACAGTATATGAGATCATTACTATGAGCAAAGGAAGCAAACAAAAGAACTAGTGTTATGTTGTACATACAACCAAAGATCAGTTTTCTTCTCATTATATGCATACCTTCCATTAGCAGCCACCTTTAATTTTTTAAAAAATCCTGCTATTGCAGTCTTCAGATTGGACTATTTAATTTCATGTATGCCCCATTTTGAATGGAAGTGTTTATTGTTTAGGGAGGAAATGGTTCTCACAATTCCAGTGTTAGAAGGGTATTCATGGGAAAACATATTACTAAGCAGCATACATTTCATTGTTAGAGGAACAGGGCTGTTTTGCTGCTAGTTTTAGTTTCTTCTTCTTAGCACTTGGGTTTTTGTTTTTGTTTTTGTCATGAACTGTGCAGGTTCAAATGCATCCTAAGAAGCAGTTGAAATACATGTACAATGTGCTCTTATACTGTCTTTTACACTGTCATAGTTAAGTATTTTTCTCCCAAATAAATAAATACAAATCTAGGGTGATGTCCGAATACTTTCAGGGAAATTTACATTTTGAAAGACACTGCTGGAGACTAGCAAGGACATGCAATTACTATATGTAAATCACTTCAGTTGCTTCCTAATCTTGCTGAAGAATTACAGCCCTCCCATCTCTCATCCCACTCACATTTCATTATCCACTGAAACTGTATGTGTAGTATGTGTTAATTGACCTATGTGATTTTTGTTACGTTTAGCCTACTTCCTACTATTATTACAGAGTTGTGCTTTATTTTCAGATTGAGCTTTAATGAAGACATCTTAGAGCAAGTGTTAGGTGTGTGAATCTGTGTATCCTACTCAAAACTATATGTGTTTCTCTTGCATGTCTGTGCCTCCGCAATCCTACTTGTGGGGCCCTGTTCCATTTTTAGCAGGCTTTTAAAATAGGCTCTCATTATTGCATGGTATCATCATGGACACCTGTCAAACATAAATGGAATGGACCTAACCAGCAAAATTACATTAATCTGTGAAGTATGTCTGTAGTGTGCATTATGATGAATAATAGGTACCTTTTCTATAGATTGTTTTTTTTTAAATAACAGCAACCATGTTTCAAGATAGCCAGTGGTTTAATAGGCTTTGTGATTGCACTTTGTGTACTAAAGTATTGCCTTTTGATAATGGTGAGGTAATTGATGGGAAGAATTAGTACCATGAAGTGTTTTTGTTTAGCACAGTGTATCTTCTTCAGCACTCCTTGAAAACTCATGTCCAAATTAAGATGTGTGCAGCATACTATAGCATCAAATAATGTATGATCTTGGAAGCTAAGGAGGGTCAGCCCTGGTTAGTATTTGGATGGGAAATCGTAACAGATGTTTGAGGGCCTCTTAAGTCAGAGAGGTAGGAAATAAGGACAGGTTAGGGTTGCAGGACCCTGGATAGCTCCTAGCAGATACTTTGCCCTGATAAAGTCCTGAAGCTCAACTGAGGCCTTCTATTCATGTTGAGCCTGATTACCCCTTATGGAAAGCTCCTGTTTCTTGATGAAAGAAGAGCCTTAACAAGTTAGCTTTCTGGCCTTGAGCCTAGCATCCATCACCTTACAGTCAGCTCCTATATTATGTGGTTCATACAATATTTTTTATTGAAGATAAAGCCCATGGTGTAAAGGAGAGACAGTTCCTTATAAGAATTTCTCTTAAGAGGTGTTGTCTCAATTTGGCAGGGGAGAGAGTGTGTTGGCTGAAAGGGCTTCTAGCTGCAGCCCAGGCTTTGGGTCAGCCACTGGGTTCAGCATCTCCACAGCTTACATTATTCATCTTTGTCAGCCAGGTGGTTTCTTTCTGTGTCATAGTCCTGGCCACCGCTTGAATTTAGGTTTACAGTAGTAAATCAGAGATTCTCTGTGTGCCTTGCACTCCCAAGTGACCTACATGGGTTCATAAATGCTGAAACATAAGTGATTGACATCTTGTAGCATAGGGATACTGAAAAAAACTGGAGTGTTATTTTATGTTGCATGTTGAGTTGCTACAGATGTAGTGTTTTTAGATCATGCTGAAGTGCTTTGGGGTGAGGCAAGAAGAAAAAATGAAGAGCAGAAGTCTCCAGGCTTGAGGCTTGTGGGCAAATTTGTAGTTTTAAGAAAGCTTTGTGGATGCTAGTACAAAGTGGAAGTCATGGGAGGTAACCGTTCACAAAACGCCCACTGCTAGTTTGAGAGAAGGCTGAAGTTGACACATGAATAGCTTGTCCACAAAGCTGAGGTCAAGGCAGAGATGGAATGTAAGCCACTAAGACCAAACCACATAGTTCACCCCCCATACTTTATGGCACAAACACTGTAGTAGTTTTTGCTACTGGATCAAAACATTATTTGTCCTGCCATTTTAATTTAGGTTATAGGTTTTGCCAGACTCAGACTTTTGTTCTGTTTGCTTTTCCTGCGAATACTTCAGCTCATGTTTAGTCATTTCTTCTCTTGATTATTGTACCGTAATCTTCTATTGAATGGTTTTCCATTAATTCATCTTAGTCTCTTGGTTTCTATCCAATGTTCTGCTGCTAAGATTATCTTTTTGACTAGACATTTTTATCATATTTGCTCCACTTACGATGTCCTCTTATTGCATGCCAGTCTTTTTTCTTCTTTAAGTATCCTGTATAAGCTCCTTTAGTATCCCATATAAGCTTAATTCCTTAGTTCCTCCATATTTCTGCCCTTATTTCTCATTATTGCCCTGCTTGGGGACCTTATTACTAGAACTCCATGTTTCTTTGCTGAACAAGAGTTTCCCACTCTCTAGCTTGGCTCCATCAATTCTTCCTTGCTATTCCATATTCTTGGAATCATCTGCCTGCATATTTGCTGCCTGCTTCTTCAATTGCTGTTTTTAAATCTTGGTGTAACTTTTATGTGTTTGTTTCCTAAAGCCCTTGGAACTCTGGTAAAATTTTACCCTTATAACTCAGTATATTCAGATTATATGTATGGGGACTATTTGCTGTTCATATTTCTAGATCTAGCAAGGATGCTGTAATAATGTGGCTGTATGTTGACATATATAGATCCCGTTATTGGAAATCCTGAACTGTATTGGTTCTCAGTAGAAGCTGTGTAAGCGCATTGAGCTAAATGTGATTAAAGAGTTCATTTTGGATCTTTATGCTTAACATGTGAAGTAGGAATGTTAAGAGCCAAGAATTACATGCATGTCTGCATTCCCTACACAGTTTAGCCCTGCTTCTATATAAGCAGACAGCTGCACTGGGTTGTATGAATTAATTGTTCTGTGTATTTTAACCCAAAGTATAGGAATATGGCTTATGAACTTACATATCTTTTAGCACATATCATGGTACCTGTGTTGGAGAGTGATCTCAAATTTACAGTTCTGGGCTTATCAAGCAGCCCAATGAGAGATTTGTGTTTATGGGGGTCCTGGTTACAGTGAGGGACTCACTTATTTGACTTAATTTTTTTATGAAGCCTCAGAGTAAACAATGAATAAAGATTTTTGCATTCTTTTTCTGTTTCAAAGTTGTATTTGTACATTCTTGAAATGGTGTGTTTGATAGCCCCCTTACTTCTTGCTTCTAACAAATACAGTTGTTTAAAGGTTCTGGGTTTCTTTTCTCCCCACCCCCACCCCCCAATGTAGGACTTTCCAGTTTCATGTGTTCAAGATTTCTTACATTAGTTAATTACCAGGGGAAAGTAGCTGGGGTTTCCTTTCCTTTCTAATTCTTCCATGCTGGTGGTGATCTAAGAGTCTCTGTTGTCATCAAGTGAGTTGTTTTAAAAGCAAATATTTTACATGCATAGATTTTCAGCCATGTAAATAATGAAACCATTATCAATTTAAAATGGTTGTTCTCAGCAATGTGTTTTAAACTGTGCATTTAAGGGTGATCATTTGGCAATGAGAGGGACAGAAATATCAGTCTCTGTTCTGATTGCCATCACTACTAAAGCCATACTACCAGTACAAATGTGTTGACAGTAGTGATATTCAATGACATGTCACATAAAATAAACTACTAGCTGTGCACAGCTATGCAGTCTGCTATTTCCAGTTCCTCTAGGTGAGCCCCTAAGTCAGGGGATGGGCTGCTTATGGCCCTCCAGATGTCAGCTATAAATAGCTCTCATTGTCCTTCACCCATACTGCCTAGGTCTTACAGGAGCTTCAGTCCAACAATATCTGGAGGGCCATGTCCCTTGGCTAGATGCTGAAGTGTCCTTGCTGCGGATCAAGAGTAACAAGTACATGTTCCATTGCTCTATAATTCTATATCAGTTTTCAGTTCCCCAGAACTACTGCCTTATCATGCTTTATCCTTTGCCTAGGTTTTTGTCTAGGTGGCAGTACTTTGGGTCAAGTCATGTAGAAATGATGCTCTGGAACTGTTCTGTACAGAACTGAGACAAGTAACGCAGTTGTTCTGCTGCTACAGAGCTGAATCATTACTGTAGGAGCCAACCACGGTGGTAGAATCTTAAACGTAGAATCTTTGCTTTTATCAGTTTTAATTCTTAGGGAAGTGAGGGAGGTAATTGAAGCTGAAGCACACCCAGCGATCCTTATCCTCCAAATCAAAAGATGATCTGCACCATCATATGGTTGGGTATGGGAGTGATCATCTGTACAGTATGACCTTGGGCTTCTCTCTCTTTCTGTGCATATGTTTGTTTGCTTATGCATATGTGATATGTTGGTGCCCAAGGCAAGGACAAAATGGCACACTCACCTCTTTTTTTTTCTTCCTACACAAGCAAATGGAACAGCCATTTCTGGGGTTTGACATTTATTCCAACACAGGTGTTATGACAGTGTCCTCTACTGCTCCTGAGGGCAACAGGCTACTTCAGGGGTATAGGAGAGACCACAGCACATACATAGCTGTGCCCTCCAGCAGAAGGGAATGGCCAGGGAACTAAAGAGAAGAATTGGTGGGGTGGGTGTGGGTGACCATGGTCCCTAGCATCTTTCACCTTGAGGTAGCTGCATCACTGCCTACTGGTAGGGCTGGCCTGTACACTTTTCCATGTTTGCTTGTCTCTTAATCTGCTCCCGTTTCTCCCAGTTGGCTTTCTAACAACAAAGTTATTTTTCACACAGCTAATAGAAGGGTGCTTCTAGACCTAGTGCTAGCAGTCAAATGATTTTATATGTTTTTGACTTTAAAAAAAAATTATCATCAGGTTTTTGTGGAAAGATTTTTTAAAAGGTAGAAAAAACAATAGGAAAACATGAGGGTTACAGATGATAAGCACTCTCATCTGTACCTCTGTATAATTGGCAGGGCATTTGAATGATAAAAGCCTTATTTTGATGTAGCCTAACCCCATCCTCTTTATCAATCAAGTTGAAGCATACAGTGGCCTATTCTTGTTGGAATAGATGAGTACTAGAATTACACTGAGAAATGCTGAAAATGGCAAATACTTTATTGTTTTCTACTGTACAATGGGCACTTGGTATCCGCTGGGGTTTGGTTCCAAGAGCCCCTGTGGATGCCAAAATCCATGGCTGCTCAAGTCCCATTATATACAGTGCCATAGTAAAATGGTGTCTCTTATATAAAATGGCAAAATTAAGGTTTGCTTTTTGGATTTTTTGGGGGTTGGGGGGGGGAATATTTTCAAGCCATTGATGGTAGAATCCATGGCTGCAGAATCCATGGATAGGGAGGGCCAACTGTATTTATTTACTGTAACATTTTATTTATATACACAGCTTTCCCCACACATCCCAAAGTTCCTATTGGTAATACGGTGACTTTAAAAAGAACTTTAGTGCCTAGAGTACAGGGGTTTGGGTACTTCTGAAATGCAGGCTTAATTATTAATAGGAGTGGGAATCATGCTCTTTAGAATCTTCACAATTTGAGGGAAAAATCAATTAATTATTACTATAAATCTCTGTGATTACGCTGCAGTCGTATTGCTGGGAAATTGGCCATTAACTACCAGGAAATCGCCTATCTCCTATCAGTCAGAATTCAGCAGCACCAGCGAGCCCCCGTTCTTTTTATAAATTAACTATCAACGTGATGCATAATTGATAACCATCTAGAATAATAACAATAATCTCCATGAAATTGTGATCCTGGTAGGTAGGAGATTTGTTACAGTCTTATCCTTATCCCTTTCGCCCCCCGCCACTCCCAACAACATCATATTGCATTTGTTAACTATTAATAGTAGTTTCTGAAAGAGTGAGGCTAAACAGTTCCCAGAGATGCTTTGTTGGAGAAATAGCTTGAATCATTGATATTAAGAAATGGTGTTATTCAGGCTTCCAAAACAGTGATGATACTCAGCCCTTAAGGGTATATATATGGACTTCTAGGATTGCCTTGCCAAAGACAGTAAACAATATTATTCCATGGGAGAATAACCACCCTAATAACCACCTCTAGTCCTAAGAGGAGCCTTGACAATGTATTTAATTACCATCTGTATCATTTAGTCCCTACATGAAATTGTAGGATTCAAATATCCATTTCTTCTACAGTTTTCAAATGATTGAGGGCACCTCATTTTGTGTGAGTATGTGCCTTAAAGTTGCCATGGACTTATGGTGACCCTATGGATTTCATAGGTGATCTTAGGCTAGGAATACTCAGAGCTCAAATATATACTATGGCATCTGGTATTCTATCATATTTTGTTGTTGTTATATGCCTTTAAGTCATTGGGCAACCCTAAGGCAAACCAATAATGGGGTTTTCTTCGCACAATTTGTTCCAAAGGGGTTTGCCTTTGCCTTCCTCTGAGGCTGAGAGAGTGTGACTTGCCCAAGGTCATCCACCAGGTTTCCATGGCAACTTTACTTTTTAAAATCACACTGTCATTGTTGTGTGACTTCAAGTCGTTTCTGACTTATGGAGACCCTATCAAAGGGTTTTCTGGGGCTGAGAGTGTGTGACTTGCCCAAGGTCACATAGTGGGTTTCCATGGCCGAGCGGGGAATTGAACCCTGGTTTCCATACTCGTGTTCCAACACTCAAACCACTGCACCATGCATAAATGCTACGAGTCAGTGTCACACATATCTGAAATATATATCAAATTCATATCTAAAACTGAGACCTACAACACTCTCTCTCTTTCTCCGGCATTTCTTCGCAAACGAAGATTCAGGAAGGACTCATCCCATGCTTTCTGCAAGCGCGCTGATGACTGAAAAGGCCAATCCAAGATAAACAAGTCCAGTTGCAGAAAGCACAGCAGAAGGTTTCCTTGGGTGATGTTTTTGGGTTGTGATTCTTTCTGCGTTGTCGTTTCTCTTCAAGACTTATTTGGCGTGAGTTCTCAAATAAGGCTGCAGCATTGTGGATAGTGCGTCTCCATACCTCCCGATGTGAGGCCAGGGTGGAGATTGTTGGTGATCAATTTGGCCAAGCCTGAGATGTTGTTTCAGGGAGTCCTTGTATCGCTTTTTTGGAGCGCCCCCTCTTACACTGACCCGTGGCGAGTTCACTGTAGAGTACTATTTTTAGGAGGTGATGGTCCTCCATCCTGCCCAGCGCAGCTCTGTTCTCAATATCATGGCCTCAATGCTGGTGATCCCTGCTTGCTCAAGGACAGCAACATTCGTCACATAGTCAGTCCAGTGTATATTTAGGATTGTTTGTATACAGCACTGATGAAAATGTTCAAAGAGTTGTAAGTGTTGGCAATAGGTGACCCATGTTTCAGACCTGTAAAGGAGAATAGACAGTACAATGGCTCTATAACTAGATGCTGTAGTTTATCTTTGTCCTAAAAGGACTGTTCTTTTTAAAAGTTTGCAGCCAACCATGTCTTTATCGCAGGATAATGTGGTGTCAAACAGGGCTATGTGTATCATGCCTCTCCACCCTTTTTGCATTTTGTAATCCAACTGATATTCAATTTTTTTTGGGGGGGGGCTCTTGGAGGCTACAAATCCTTATAAGCATGTTTTGCTCATTAGGCACTTTTTCTGCCCTTTGGGTTTTGAAATAATTTTTGTAGTTTTGTGTAACTTGTAGTATACAGAAAATATCAAAGACTTGGAATGATTACTGAAAAAAAAGTCAAGGAAGAAAGTGCAAGGACAGGTTTACCATTGAACATTAAAAAAAAAGAAAAATAATGACTAGAGATGGTTTACGTAACTTTAAAGCAAACAATGAAGACATTGAAATAGTTCAAGATTCTCCATATCTTGACTCAGTCATTAATCAGAATAGAGATTGCAGTCAAGAAATCAGATGACTATGATTTGCTAGGGCAGCTATGAAGGAACTAGACAAGAAAGTGTAACGATATATCATGGAATACTAAAGTTAACATTATCCATGCCATCATATTTCTAGTTTCTATGTGTGGTGGTGAAAGCTGGACAGTTGAGAAAGCTGATAGGAAGAAAACTAACTCATATGAAATGTGGTGCTGGAGAAGAGTTATATAGTTGTCCCTCCATATCCATGGATTTGGTATCCACGGATTTAAGTATTCACGGCTTGAAAATATTCTTTAAAAAATAATAATCCAAAAAGCAAGCCTTGATTTTGCTGTCTTGTATAAAGGACACCATTTTGCTGTACGATTGCATATAGTAGGACTTGAGTATTCACGGTTTTTGGCATTCACGGGGGGGCCTAGAACCAAACCTCAGCAAATATGAAGGGGCAACTGTACAGTCGTCCCTTCACATTTGTGGCTTTTGTCTTTCGCGGTTTCGCTTATTTGCAGAACTTCCAAGGCCGCCGTTCCCCCCCGCCCAGGAATACTTGGCTTTCCTCGACAGTCATTTCCTGGGGGATGGAGGGGGGAGCCAAAGCCCAGGCAAGCTGCTGCTGTTGGCGGCCAAAAAGCCGCTGTTTAAAGGGCTTCTGTTCACCCTCCCCTTTCCTGCTTTCTCACCGGCCTGGGCTTGGGATTCCCCCTATGTCCTGTGTGTGTGTGTGAACAGCAGCCCTCTAAACAGCGGCAAGCCACTGTCGCCAGCAGCTGAAAAGCTGCTGTTTAAAGGGCTTCTATTCACATTCCCCCTAGGGAGGTGGGGTAATCCGAAGCTCAGGCTGGTAATAAAGCGGGGAGTGGTGGGGTGAACAGACGGAGGAGAGGAAAGGAGGCTGCCAGTACAGATTGCTCACGATGGTGGTGGCGCCGGCCTCCCTTTCTCTCCTCCATGTGAGAGCGAGGAGCCGGTGGGTGCAGAGAAGGGGTGGTGAACAGGGGCGTCCCTTTCTCTCCTCCTCCTTGTGTACCGGCGATGTCTCTGTCCTCCGTTTGGGTGCAAGGAGCCGGCGGTGGCTAGTGCCAGCAAAAGCTCTCAGACGGAGGAAGGGAAGCTGCTGGGCTTCCTCATGGCAGCGGTGGCCTCCCTTCCTCTCCTCCTCCATGTGAAAGCTTTTGCTGACACTAGCAGCTCCTCACACCCACCACCTCCTCACTCTCACATGGAGGAGAAGAGGAAGGCAGGCTGCCGCCATGAGGAAGCTATACCGGTGGCCTCCCTTCCTCTCCTCTATCTGTTCACCACCCCCTTCCCTGCTTTATCGCCAGCCTGAGCTTCAGATTCCCCCCACCTCCCTGGGTGGGTAGCTGAATAGAATCCCTTTGACAGTGGCTTTTTGGCTGCTGCCACCAGTGGCTGAAAAGCCGCTGTTTAAACCAATTTGGTTCACCCCCCTCCCGGGATGGAGGGGAAATCTGAAGGCCAGGCCAGTGAGAAAGCAGGGAAGGGGGTGAACAGAAGCCCTCTTAACAGCAACTTTTTGGCGGCTCCCCCCTTCCCCAGGGAATGAAGGCCGGGCAAACCTGGGGGGAAGGGGGAAATTTTATTCACAATTTTTTCACATTCGTAGGGGTCTTGCACCCCAACACCTGCAAATGTGAAGGGACGACTGTACAGATACCGTGCACTGCTAAAATGACAAACAGGTCCTTTGAGCAAATCAAGCCTGAATTCTCCTTAGAAACCAAGATGACTAAATTGAGCCTGTCATACTTTGGCCATATCGTGAGAAGACATGACTCATTAGAAAATAATGCTTGGTGTGGTAGAAGGCAGTAGGAATATCGGAAGACCTAATTACAGATGGATAGACTCAATTAAGGAACAGTGGCAGTAAGTGCAAGATCTGAGCTGGGCTGTTGATGATTTTGAGGTCTCTCATTCATAGGGCCATCATAAGTCAAAGTCAATTTGGTGGCAGTTAAGAATAACAAATACTTTGGGGCCTGCATGAGCATGCTGATTCTCCCCTAAATGCTTCTCAATTGCCCCATTTTGACTCCAGTCCTGTTAGCACTCAGTTGCTTAAATTCTTTCTCAGCAAAAATGATTTTGATAGAGAATCAGTGGTAGGACATGTTGATGTTCTGTAGAAATTGGAGATTCATAGGGTTAGGATTTGCTATTAAATGCACACAGTATTTCATAGATACCTATATTGTCTTTAACATTTGATTTGACTTCCATTTAAGTACCCAGGAGCTGTCTTTCCTCTCCTCTCTAACTAATTATGTTGATATTCATGCTTTTCACTAAGAAATCCATTTTGCTGTTAATTTACTTGAGAATAGTGCTGATCATAGGGAGACTTTAAGGGAAGGTTGCCAGGCTGTTAGCAGGTGCAAGAGATAATGCAGTAAAAGCAGCTGACTAGGCTCTGTTTCAGCATCATAAGCTGGAACCAGCAAACTACATCAGTAAAACTGGAAGCATCTTCAAGAACACTCAAGTGCCAGACTGTGACGTCTAGATAGAGCAGAGTTCAGTGCTTATTGTCATTGCCGCAGACATATATTTCCTTGGGAGAGAGGTAGTGGAACAATTTGTCTAAAGACCCTTTCAGAGAAAATATCCCTTGTAAATATTTTATAGAAATTAATCATTAGAACACCAAACAATACATTTATCTGGATGCCCAGTTAAGTGATCTGAGTGAAACCCATCAAGGGCATCATTATCTAGGTCCCATTGCCCCTACCCACCACTTTGTTATCCAGAAAGTGATGAGTTCTCACTGAATCACTGGTAAGATTGTCTTACACGGTGAAAATTTAATGTGTTTTGTATACAGTTGCTAGAAATCTGATATTTACTTATTTATTTAGATCTCTTTTTGCTCTTTTACTTTTTCCAAGTTCATGTAATAGTGATGCCACATTTACAAACAAACAAATAAACAAACAAAACCCACCCCCCAAAAAACCTTCAAGGAAAAAAAAAGAGGAACTATTTTTGCATGTGGGATGATGCTGTTGCATTAGGAACAACAGGGGTTACCTTACACTGAACCATTCCATGGATCCATTTAGCTATTGTTGACATTGACTAGGAGAGGCTTTCCAGAATTTCAGAATGGCGTCTTTCCCAACCCTACCTGCAAATTCCAGGCAGTGAATCTGGGATCTCTTCCGTGGAAAGCATGTACTCTGCCACTGAGCTACGGCCCAATGTCAAATCTAACTATTGCAAATTCAGGTTCAGAAAATCAAAGACTAAACATCAATTCCATCCTCTAATGTGTGTAAATAAGGAACTTGTATTCGGCAGAATTTTCAATCATACCAAAAGAATGTCAACACTACAAAGAATGTATATACTCAAATACTAAGGATGGTTCTGTCAAATATAAAATTTTGAGGAATACCACAAAAGATGGTGTTGTTTATGACTATTTGTAATTATTGCTCCTGGGACACTTGTTTTATATCAGAGTCGACAATTTCCAGGGGCTGGGGACTATGTTAATGCACAGGAATCACCTCCACACACACACCCCACCACCACCACCAAGCATTTACACCAAGGAGTCAATCAGCCATATCCCTAGGAGCCTCTAGGGGGCAAGATTAGCTTTTTGGACCCCTGTACTGTTTGTAGGTCCAAGTAAGCCCTCTTTTCAAAACTGGAAGTGACATCTGATCACCTTTGGTTCTGAAAAGTTGAGCTCCATTCTTCTGAGAACCCACATTCAGTGTTCCAAATTATGTTCAGAGCATATGATCAGTGTGTGAACTATGTATGATCTGAGTACATACTCTACCATCCATAAGCATAGCTGTATAAATTATAAAATAAATAAATAATTTATGCTTATGAAAGAGTATCTACAACAAAATCCAGATTACAGTGGAGGAGGGCAACGTACATAAGGATGAAGATAAATTTCTGCATTTACAGTACTTTTTATTTATTCCTTCTTTCCTTTTCTCCTTCATTCTTACATTCATAAGGTGCTGGGTGTTGTGGAAAGGCCAGATGCTGTGGAAGGTATAAAATAAGTCAACCTTTACCTTCTGCTTGCAGTCTTACTAACTTCTCTGCAACTTTGTGTGTGACTTTGTAATAGACAGAATAGAATGGAATCTTTATTACGATCATAGACCAGCACAGGTAAAAAGCGGGTACAGAATAAAAAAGGATAAAAGCACAGGTTAAAAACAGTGTTTCAGATTGTATAGCTCCAGTACATCAAGGCAAGACAAGGTTGGTATTAGTCTGCTGTGGCGGACAGTGCCTGATGGATTTTAACTGCTGCTGCACAGAATCTGGCAACATTATATGTTGTACCAGGGCTGGAGTCTGAAAGCAACAGAGAAGTGTAGAATTGTCTGGTGGGTCCTTGATATTTAAGCAATAGGGTGAAATAAAACCGAGACAGGTGTGTCTGTAGTATGAGCACTGGAGAAGTACATGCTCTGTTGTTTCTATTTAGCCAGAGTTACAGGGTCAAAGTCTGCCTGAGAAGGGGATGTTCTTGTATCAACCTTCAAGGACAGCTGAGGGGAGGGCATGATATCATGCCAAGGTAAAAGTCCTCCAGTGTAATAGAAAAGATTCTAGTATGCTGTCTCTAGGGGTCTTTTTAGATGCAGCAACTCAGAGAGTAACATATAGCTTTAATAGCATTGTGTCCCAGACAAGTTTGGAATGAAAGGCAGATACAAGCTCACGTTTAGGAGGAAATAACTATTATTGCAACTTTCTGTCTTCTATAATGTATAGTTCCTCACTGCTTTGCAGCTGCCAGTCCAGGGGCAAGTTCCACTCCACAAACAACACACCAACAGCAGATAGACTTGAAATAAAAAAGGCCACAACTTTCTTTGGTTACAGCTAGCGATAGGGTTGGCCAATGCATGGGTCCAGATCCCAGCATCAACCAACCTGCTTGTTGATTGATGAACTCAAGCCTCTGTCCCACAGCCAAAACCCATGGGATGACATAGAAAGATCCCTCACTGGCCACTACCTGGTACCAGGGCGTGAGGAAACGTGTCCTCTCCACCATGGGAATACCATCTCCATAAGCCTGAGGTCCCTGATAAGCAAAATGGCTTAAGAATTGCTGAGGAAGGGACTTTTTACTATTTGATACTGTACCTTTTATTCCTATCTGTATTTTAATTTTTCTGTGAGCTGACCTGAGGCCCAGTTTGGGGAGGAAAGGTGGGATATAAATTGAAGGATGAGAGGAAAGTACATAGGCATTTCTGTGCTTAAGGGGAAAAAAAAAACCTGTCTGATACTCTCTTGGGTCAGAATGATCTTCATGGTAAAAATCAGAAAACTTGAAGAGCTTTATTGATTTCCATACGCCTAGTACCAGCTCACCCTTTTGTGAAACTACAGTACAGAGTTCTCATAATGTGTTTCTGGTGCCATACCAGTGTCTGTGACATGCTGTTGTCACAGCCATTATTTGGGCAACTTGATGAGAAGTCTGTAGATTTTAAACTAGCTTGTTGCAGCTGAAATAAACATATGGATTTGACACAAAGATTTGTCTAAAGAACTTCTTATTTAGACAAATCTTGGTTTGTTGCTAACTATCTTAGGGTCAAAAGGAGTGAAGCTGTAATTTTAGCCTGATAATATAGGTAACATCTGTACACATTTTTAATACAGTTTAAAAACAACAACAACGAAGGGTCAACGATGTACAACTCTCTTTTCGTTTCAGGATTCAGAGTGACGTTATGCACTCAGACTACTGTGAATTTCCGTAAGTTCTTGGAGGATTGCTTTGTCCTTTGATTCCAAAAGTTATAAAACACAGTAGCGCAATGGCACTTGTGGACAAACACAAAGTCAAACGGCAACGACTGGACAGAATTTGTGAAGGTAAGTCTTGATGTGAACTATATTATATTCAACAAAGTATGATAGAAATCTCTGGAAAATTTGGTAGTCATTCATTTTATGTTTCTTCTGTGGAAAACAAATTCAGCACAAATAGCATCATTGCAATACAGTATGATACAGAGTGCTGCACCAAGTTATATTTTTATATTTTGTAGTTGCATGCAGTTAACATAATTTTGTATTTTTTGTATTTTTGTGTGTGTGGACTAGTTAAGAAAAGGTACTGTAGGACCCCTATATCCGCTGATTCTGTATCCACTGATTCATTTATCCACGGGACACAAAACAGCACACCTACCATAGAGTCTTCCTAGAAAATGCCTAGAGAGGCTGTTAGGCCCTGTGTGCATGGCCAGCAGAGTATGGTTCAGACTGCATTTGACACTTCTAGGCCCTGTAAGAGAATGGGTCAAGGAGAGTTTTCTCTCCACTGCTGGAGGGAGCAGGGGGAGATGAGAGTGTCATCCTGAGGCCAAGGAGATAAAGATATTTCAGTACATCCCGGCACCTGGTGTGATAATTGGCATGAGAAAATTTCTCCCTCTTAATTGGCATGGGAATAGTTTCCCCCCTCCCCACCCAGGCCCGTCCATCATCTTCTTGAAGGTCAGACTAAGGCTTGCGCTTCACAGCAGCATGCAACTCTGTGTAGCCAGTTCATGTATGTATCGTCTTGTTTTCTCTCTATGTCCGCTTGATTGATGATAGTATGCCTATTCTGTTTCTCCATATGCTATCATTAATAAAATAGCCTTATTTTTTTGAGTCCAGGACTGTTGTGTGGTCATTTCACTTACCTCATACCTGAACCAGGGCACCCAAGCCAGGGTTGTGCTGCCATTCTAACAGAGGCATTCTCTCTAGATGTTTTCTAGGTCCTCCAAGGCAACTCTGTGGTATTTTAAACCGGAAGTCCCATTATTTTCAATGGCATTCGCTGTTATCCGCAGGTTTTGGTATCCACGAGGGCCCCCGGAACCAGTCCCCTGTGGATGCAGGGGTCCTACTGTATTAGCAATAGCCAAGAAAAACTTGGTGTCTATTCCATAATATTTTTTTTAGAAAAATTGTCACACATGCGCCATAACATCTTGCCGCATATTATTGTGTATGTTTTCTCACCTCTTGTCTTCTGAGTGTGAGAAAATGCTTATTCTAGTGATGGTGTAATGGCGTTAAGGCACTGGATACATTACAGATTATGGGGAGTGTTGTTGCAGTTTCCACAGTAGCCCTGTGTTCTATCTAATAATGTATCATTCTTCCTGATCTCTATGACTGTGAGATGTCACAAAATTGGCTGCAGCTTTAATCAGTTGGCTTCACCTGCTCCCTTAAATGGTCAGCTTCCATGTTAGAAAAAAAACCCATCTGTTGTCACATGTGTACCAGACTTTTACTATTATTTTCTTTTGCTATTGCTGAGTGTAAAAATGTATCTCTCACCTCTGAGACCTAGACACATACATACATTTATTCGTTTGAAATCAGCTGGGATGCTTGTGGCTTTCATGAGAAGGCAGAATGCGCAGTTGCATTTTGGGGCCATATATGGGTCCATTTTAAAAGATTTGTTAAGGTTTCTTGGTAAGTATTTTTTGCTTGTTTTGTATAATAAGAATTGACAGGTTCTGTTGATAATGAATTCACCCTTGAAAGAACATGTGCAAGCTTATGATTGTGTGTCTTGCATATACACTTTAATATCTCTCACAGATAGTATTTCTCTTTATAAATTATACATAATTTTTGACTGAGAAATTCAACCATGTACTCCACCCTCATTATCAACGTCTGCAGTCCAGGTTGGGAAAAAAAGGCAGCATTATTTTCTATAGTGTAAACTCATTAAAGTCATTCAGGAATGCAGAATGATAGCATACAGTCTGTCATGGCTGAACATCTCTCTCACCGGTTTTAAGACTTTTCCAGGATAATTGTTAACATGAAACAAAACCACTGCTAGTAGTTAATTTATCTCTACCGCAAGTCTAGACAGTGTGTCTTACATTTATTTACTTACAAGACAAATAAAAATAGTGCCAGGAGTGAAAGTGTCAGACTTTCTAATGAGTTCATTGATACTTCTGTTCGATGCGTATTAATGGCCATCTTATAAAACTTTTACAGGCAGTAGGGAAAAACATAGTGTCATCAGTAAACAGTTGCTGAAATCATGCCTTTTGTGTGTTTAGCTGCTTCTGAGATCTGCCCAGCAAAATGGCTTCCCGCTGTATGATACTTTGAGAAAACAAACTTACACATAAATAGTAAGATTTGGAATGTTCTAGGTCTGAAGCTTTATTATATTTTTAAAGCATCATTCCTTTAAAATACATATATATATAAAATAAAATTATGACTTCCAAAGAGTATTATGGCAAAGGTTTTTGTATGCCACAGTCAGCTTCGTTGTAGATCTAATGGTAAATAGGCTCTTGTCCACAAAAGCTGATTCGACATGCATTTATTAGCTTTTAAGATAGCATAGTTTGGGAGTGGGGTGTTTTGCTTCAATAGGATAACACAGCTGTACTCCAAGGGCAGAGATACATCTGCACCTCAACATCTCACAAAAGTTTTTGTGGAATTTTTTGGTAGGAGATTATTCAATTGTTTATTCAGTTTATTCTTCTCTCCCCATACACTCAGACAACTTTGCCCACTACCTTCAAAGTTTGCCATGAATTATTTAGTTATCTGCTGAGAGTGGGATGTTTCTGGTGACCGGTTTCCACATACAGGTTTCCTGCAAAACATTATTGATACCATTGTTCCCTTGGGAAGCAGTGTTCCCTATCGGACCAGGATAAATTTCAGATTCAAAGCAGAGCAAGTGTGTGATTGGGATGAGAGGGGATGGGGTCTTCTTTTTATCATGTAATACAGAAAAAAATGTAAAAGCCATTCCACCTGTCAGTTTAATTAACCCAATCAAAATTGGGTTAATCTTCTCCAGAGCAGACTGAAGTATGCTTTCTTTGTAATGCTGAAAAAAACTGCTGACAACTGCCAGAATTATATGGCAGGGGGGAGAGAAAGAAAGACAGAGAGAGCTGTGCTCTACCCATCAGAATGCCATAAACACACAGGTGTAGTGCTCTATCTCATCTCTAAAACAGACTTTGAACCTAACTTAAAAGGGTTCTATCAGGCAGCTTTAGATTTTTCAAAAGCCACTGTTCCAGTTTGATGTTTGCTATCAGATGTGGTTGCTAAGTGTACAAGAAACTTAGGAGATCAGAGGACAATCCTACTAACAGAGCATTAAATACAATTTAAGTTTAGATTATTTTCCACTGAACAATGGATTTTACAAGTCTTTCTCTTCCATCTGGGTTCTCTGGCCAAAATATTTTTTCCTAATCTATAAAAGTGCAGTTTACATAAAACCAAAAAATCCATTTGTAGTTTGCCAAGTACATTTGCAATTTTAATTATACTGAAGGGATTTGCTGCTGTCACACACCACACAACATGCTTTTGTAACTAGTATTAAAACATTTATGGGAATAACAGATTATAACTAAATGCAATTAAGAAATACTTTTAAAATAATACTGAGAAATAATTTCCCCTGGCTAAGGTTCATGTGATTTCCATTCATTTGCAGCTTTTCAGGTGGCTGTTTTTGTTAGATGATGGCAATGAATGCAGTTTTGGAAAGATATACGGATTTTTACCTCATGTAATATATCCAGATGCTTAAAAACATAATGGCAGTTGGGAAGATAATACAAATGTTCTTCTTTAACTTAGTTATGACCAATAGAGTTTATTATAAAGGGATACCTTTTAATCAATCCACTTGTAATATGCATAATATAGTTGGACCCCCATATCCATGGGGGTTCTGTTCCCAGACGTACCATGGATACTGGAAACTGTGGATAATAGCAGACCCTATTAAAATAAAATACTTCTGGTACAAATACCATAGAGTTGCATTGGAGGCAGTAGAAGATGCCTAGAGGAGACACCTCTCTAGGCATTTTCCAGTACAACTCTATGGTGTGTCCCTGTTTTTTCAACCATGGATAACTGAAACTATGGATATTGGTTCTGCAGATACAGGGGTCCGACTATATAATGGTCCATCTGTAATGTCTACACTTGCCACAGAATCTTCTTATTCAGAAAAAAAATACTTGTTTGTTTGCTACAAAAAATAAGGTGGGGATTGCTTGTATTGGTATAGAACTATCTAGTTAAGATTCAGTGGCCTAAAGGCAGAGTATGAACATGTTACATTTTGGATTTCATCTCTCATAATCTTTTATGTTGGCTATGGGCTTCTGGGAGTTTTAGTCCCAAAAGGTAACTTTTCCAAGCTTTGCCTAAGACAATGTCCATAGAAGAGGTGGACCCTTCTCAAGTTTCAGTGCATCCTGTTTCAGTACATCATTGCTAAAACAAATGTGACAAACGAAACTTGGAGGAGCATACAGTATGCTGTTGAGGTGTAGCCATCTTTGCACTTTTTCCTGTATCTGCCATATAAAAAGAATGTGTGTTGGGCTGGCATATATGGGAAGGTGCTGCTCAATATGATGAGTGGAGACTGAAGATTCCTTTAGTTTGCAGTCCATCTATTTCAAATATTGGAGGCAAGCATTAGAGAGAAAAGGAACTTGTGCCAAAATACCTGCAAAAGACAATGTCCACTGTGTCAATTGTACTAAATTTAAGCAGAAGGCTTAAATCACTTTTTCCCACATTGTGCAATGTATCATAATTATACCAATAGAGCAATCCACGTATTATATCAAAATATGATATCAGTTTGCAACAACTAAAGAAGGAGAAAGGATGGCCTTCCCTTCTGTGTGCTGTGGTGGCTGTAATTTGGGACACTGAACCATTGCTACTGCTTGTGCTGGTACAACTGAGACTCAGAATCATTGCCTGGTCCTTTGTAAGGATCACCGAAGCTCTCCTAGATCAACCTGGGTGTTCAATAGAAACAAATCTGGCAGGGGCTGGGAAACAGAAGTACTGAAGCATAGGAAGTGGCTCCAGCAGTGTCTTTGCAAATAAAATAAAAAGGAATTTACTCTGGATAGCATTTGTGCTTCTGAAAGAATTAAAATCAAAGACAGATTATTCTTTTTTAGGAATATAGCCAAATGTTATAGTTAACTGAGCTCAACTGAATGCTGCTGTTCTGTGTATGTACTTAGTAATTTTGGCCCTTCTCTAGTGAATGTTCCCCACTGGCTTAAGTGGACTTTGCTTGACTTGCAAATGAGATGCTGCCTAGGTTCCAAATCAGACAGATGTGCAGTTGTTTCTACCATACTGAGGAATGTAATTCTTTTCTCCAAACTGTGCACACGTTGCTCCCTTGTCTTACATCAACTAAAGTTGGAGCACAAGGGAATCTATATGACAAGATTTAGAATGAGAGATAGACCTGAAACAAGCTGTGCAGATAAACATCTTGTACGTTACATTTAGTGAAGTGTAAAACAAGCAAATGAAGCCCCAACAGCTCGGTGAGCATTACCAACTTATCTCAGGATTTTGTAATAAAGAAGGAATAAAGAAGCAATAAAAAAGGAATATCAAATTTGTTTGTTGTTTTGTCCACCATCATACAATTCCACTGCAGACCTGCCTTGTTTTTTTCCTACCCTTTACTACTACAAATACTGGCAAACATTTATATGGTTCCTGACCTCCATAGACAAATAGCCTGTCCAGAATGGAATCCCAGGGCTACTAAGAGGGACTAGATTTTCCTGTTTGATGGCCAATATTACATTGTAACTCTTACTGTTTTGCAGGAGGCAATTCTGTGTTGTAGGGTGGGGAGAACCAAATGGGTCAACATTGAAAGACACACAAGAAACATCTCATGAGTAAGAGTGGTATAGTAACATATTTACATATTCTGTTGCATATAATTACACTAATGAATAATTTGATGATGAGTCCAAAGCCTCTGGATAGATATGCTGTACTTCATCTGAGATGCTGTAATTTCTGCTGATTGTTAGCTAACCCCAAAAGAGAAAATCCATGAATTGCCTTTTCAAATGTATGTTGCTGGGACTAGAAATAATTAAATTTCAAACCACAGGACAGATTTGGGGTTTTTCTTTATAATCGTGTTATTGCTCTCAATCCATTTTATGTACAAAAATGCATCTTAGCAATCAGTAGAGCCAGTGTCTAATCTACTTAACAAAAATTGAAAGTTGGTACTCTGAGGTTGTGTACCTTTGATTAGTTTTGTGGAGTGCAAAGAGATTCGTGATTACTACTGCGGTGGCCCTCATCCTCCGGCAGAAATTCAGTAATTTACAAATAGAATGAAAGGGGGAATCTTACTACAAGAGGAAGCATCTATTTTCTTCTTTCAAAATAAAGAACAACCTGTGCACTTCAGTGCTATAAAGGAATGCATGCTTTCTAGAGAAACACTAATATAAACATCCTCTCTCCCCCCCCCTCTCTCTCTCTCTCTCTTTCTCTCTCTCTCTCTCTCTCTCTCTATATATATATATATATATATAGAGAGAGAGAGAGAGAATGTTTATATTAGTGTTTCTCTGGATAGCATGCATTCCTTTATATATGTTAGAGAGAGAGAGAGAGAGAGAGAGAGAGAGAGAGAGAGATATTTAAATATCTATAAATATTTAAATTAGATGTTCTTGAAATAGCTATGATAAACCTTGCATTTCTTTCTCCCCCCCCCCTTTTTAAAAATCTACAACAATACTTACATAAAAGCATGGTATAAGCAGGTTGGTGTGGGAGAGAGATTCACTATGGACACTCTCCAGTAGCAGTTCACAAAAATCACACCACTGCAAGAATTATTTTCCAAACTGCAAGAATAACTGCAAGAATTATTTTCCAAAGAACCCTCAGAATATTTTCTCACGGATATTGAAGAAAGTTGAATGCTATATGCTTCATTTTGGAAGCTAAGCATGTTTATTCTTGAGAGGCCATGTTATATTTCATTTCTGCCTTTGCACTATTTTAAATTAAGTTTTTTAGTTTGTATTCTTATTAAGTTTTTTTTTTTTTTAGTTTGTATTCTTGATCTCTTAGCTACCTCTCCCACATGCATAGGAACTAGATTTCTGTCTGTTCCAAGTACCTATCCTACATATTCCTACATTTTAATAGTTCCTCGGTATCCCTATCCCAGTATGAAGAACTCAGAATTTAAGAGTTATCCCTTAACCTCTCTATCTGGTTTTGTAGTGATGTTTGTATATTCATATAAAACATAAAAATTTCAGTAAACTGTGAGAATGCTTATCCCATTCATCTTACAAAAGTACCACAAGGTACTAAAAATGCTTTATCATTATTCAGATGCAAAATCTAGCAGCAAAACCCAGCACGGTATGGGGAATGTGGAAGACATTAAAGAACTAATATTGCATGTATTTAGTGGAATCAGAATTTATGTGGCATCAAGAAGAGCGGGAGGAAAGAAAGAAAAGTTTTAAATTTATTTTTTAAAAAAGATTTGTTAGTGTTTTTCCTTCACTGACCAGATGGCTTTTAGGTTAGTTAGAACAATATATTGTGTTCCAGGACAACTGTTTTGATGAAGCCATTTCTCAAGAGGAAGGAGGCACAAAGAAGCAAAAAGTCAGCTCAGACTTCCTGGAACAATTTGGAGCAAATATGAAAGAACACCACCACCACCACTGAATTTTCCTGGGAATTGATAGCTCCTCCATTTTGAGGACTGAAAAACCAACCAATGGGGGAGAAAGTAAAAACAACAAATATGACAGTGTGAACATGTAAAGATTACCATATCTGTCTACATGACTTCACCTACAAATCCAGATAGGACATACTGAGTGAGTCATGATTCCTCTGCACCTAATAGATGGCACACACACATAAAAAGAGACACACATTCTAGATTCATCCATCCATCCATGGATTAGTTATACTCTGGCTTTTTCCAATTGGAACTCAAAGTGGCTTAAAAGAGAGAAATGATTACAATAAAAGCACATATTGTTAAAAGCATACAAAAAAATTGAGATTAAAGCAGTATAAAACTAAAAACAAAAGTAAAACCATTTGAAAATTTATTTTAAAACAAAGAATAAAAGCAGTATAGCACCATAATATGACAGTAAAGAAAGAGCCATCCTAGTCTCCCTGGGAAGGAAGTTACAGGGCTTGTCTACACGTTGAAAATATGCCTCATAGGATTCACAGAGAATACAGTCTGTCCAAAGGAGATCTGAAGGGAATTCACAGTATTTGGAGGGAGAGGGCCTAAAAACTCCACAAACCATGCAGTAAAAGGATTTGTGGTTTTCTCTAAAGCTTCCTGGAAAATGCATATAGGTACCCATTTTCAGATGTGTGGCCATCGGAATTTGCATTGTTCTGTTCAAAGGCAGCCCCACGTGGAACATGTTACCATATATACTAACGTATAACTCAACCTCATGTATAAGTTGATGGCAGTTTGGGGGCCAAAATTATAGAATTTGCTATGACCCATGAATAAGTTGAGGGTAAAACTGAATCTTAGCCCCATCATCCAAGAAGTTCCCTAGAGCCGTAAAAGGAGCCCTTAGATTTCATAGGTCTATGGAGGAGACCATATGAATTGGTCCAGCAGTGCTGCAGGAAGAGAGCAACTGCTGTCAAGGTAAATTTCACAAGGAAATGATCTGCACATGACATACCCTCCAATATTTCACAGAAGAAAACAAGGACATTGTGGTCAAGCACCATCAGAGTGGGGTCAAGATGGCAAAAGGTATTAATGAGGAAGAACAGACACGCTAGGAAAAGTGGAAGCAGTTTGCTTTTTCATGAGCCTGCTGGGAAGGGCCCCCTATCCTCTTTCCACTTCCTGAGCTAATTGGGGGCAAACTACTTTTGCACTTTGAACAGAGTTTGCAGAAATTGGAGTAAGCTGAGGACAAACAGGGAAAGCAGCAGGAGGAGAGGTAAACTGGACATTTCAAAAGCAGCTGAAAAGTGGGGTGACAGAGGACTAATCAGGACTGTCCCTGACCAGTTGGAACTACTGGAGGATATGATATGATAACAGGGTTAACACTGTTCATCTTCTGTTTGCCCAACAGCAAAACCGAGATCTAAGGGATAACTTGCTTGGTGCTTTCCCCCTCCCCTCCAGTCAGTCAGTGGTTTGTGGTACTTCTGAGATTGTGGGCAAATACCTGAGATACCTCAACCCCTCCTATGCAGCATCCCAATCTGGGGCTGTTGCTCTGGATGGTTTTTCAGGGACCTTGGGAGAAAAGGAAGGTGGAAGCCGAGGCTGTTGAAAAGGCCCTGGAGCCTGCCTCAAACTGGGAGGAGTTTTCTGGGTTGCTTTTCAATGATTCACTCCCTCAATTCCCCCCTCCCCAACCAGCAGCATGGGCTCCCTGGAGATCCCTGAAAAACTATCCAGAGCGATCACCCAAGATTGGTGGGAGGGGGGGTCAAGGGAGCAGATCATTGAAAAGCAACACAGCAAACTCCTCCCAGCTTGAGGCATGTAGAGGCGGGTTCTAGGGCCTTTCTGGCAGCCTCAGCTAACTCCTTCCCTTTCCCCCAAGCTGGGTGGCGGCCAGCATTGATTTGTGGATAAGTCGACCCAGGTTTTTAAGATTAATTTTTTGACTAAAATTTCTTGCCTTATAGTTGAGTATATACGGTGCAGTAATCCAAATGGAGAAGTAACCAGCAATGGGATTGGTAGAAGAAGTTTGGGGATTGTAGGAAAGAGGGCATTTGTTTGACTAATTGAAAACCTTGAAATAAAATGACTATCTATCACCCTTAGACCATTACATTAAAAGAAGAGATTGAAGAAGTGTCTGCAACTTATGTTCTAACAAGTTTCTTCTAGGGCAATACTTTTTTCTTGAATGGAACTACTCAAAAGCTTGCCAATAACGCAGGCAGGAAGTGTCCCTTGGGATGACACATTAAAATGAGCTGTACTGTATCCTGTCCATGTACAGTGTTTTGAAAATATCCAGGCTTGTTTATATGTGGATTTCAATGTTACATGATCAAGAGAAGGCTCAGTAAACAAAGTATGTCTTCTAGAGAACCCCTCTTATCCTACAAATTAACAACGTCCATGCATTAGAACTGGGAGGGGTGTGGAATCTCCAAGTAAACGGCTTTTCTACCTAGTTGTACAAAGCATGCTGGGATAGCATTTTTGGTTTATTGTGATTTAGTGGCAGCACAGTTTCTCATATAAATTCAGTAGACATGGGTAAAAGACATATGCTGCTCTTCCCCCTTCTTGCTTATTGTTGTTCTTGTTGTCATCTTGCTGAGGTAATACAACAGAGTAAGACCAGGGGATGTTTTGCTTCTGGGAGTTCTTCAAAGCATGTGGGGAGCTTTGGGTGGGTGGGTGCAGGTCCATTTTACAGCTGTTTTGAGATGTTTGGGGAATTTTTTTAGGGAGTCTGGGTGCTTTGGGCCTCAGGAGCCACATTTTCCCCACCTCTGATTCATTTAATATTCTGCCTTTCTCCCATAAGGGATCCATGGTGGCTTACAACAAGTATAAAATGAGATGGAGCTCAAAAGCAAATGACAAGAAAAGTTAAAACCCAATTAAACAAGCTATCATATTAGTATGCCATTAATTTTTAAATAAATAAATAAAATAATTGAAAAACTGAATATTGAAGATAAATATACAGTGCATCCCCTGTAAAAAGAGTTCCCACAACCAAGGATTCAAATAACTGTTTAAATAAAAAATCCTTCACTTGTCAGAGAAAGGGGAGCAGAGAAGGGGCCAGCCTACACTGCTATAGAAAGGAATTTCACAACCTAGGAGCAGCCACCAAGGAGGCCCTCTACCATCTCTTCATCAGACAAGCCTGTAATGGTAGCAGGACTGAGCGAAAGCCCTCCCCTGAAGATCTTAAGACTCAGGCAGGTGCATAGAGGGAGATATAGCCTGGACCATTCCAGAATAACATTTCACCATATAAGTACCTAGCTGACAACCAATACCATCTATACTGAATATTAAAACTGGCACACATTTTTTTTATTTATTTATTTTTAATTTTTTTTGGTATGAGGCCTGAATAATCATGCCTGGAGTCACTTGCCAGTATGTAGCACCCATCATGGCGGCCCGGAGCCTATTCAGCCCTCAGGTTAGAAAATGTTCTCTACCTCTGCAGTGTAGCAGCAGCGTAAATAACGCTGTAGCTCTTATTCCTCTACCGCAACCCCTGCCCCAATACCTTCTCATAGTGTTTCCTCATTTTCTCCCAGTAGGAGACTTAAACTAGCACAATTCCCTGCTTCCTCCTTCCCTGCATTCTCTCCTGTCTCATTTGTAAACAGCCACACTCATTATGTCTTCTGTACCCCCTCTCCTGGCCATTCTAGAGCTCTCGAAAAAAAAAACATATGAGGTATTAGGTAAAATAAACCAAAAATGCATTTTAAATTAAAATTAATGTGTTACACTGCTCCTAGTATAAAGCACCTACTAAATCTTGCTGACCGGACACAACAAACCATGTCCCAAAAGATGCTGTGCAGAGAGATTACTCAACAGTGTTTAACCCCAGAAAGTCTGTGAGGAGGAGTAAAGATAATACCAAAATCAGAAAATTGGTCACTCCTTTCCCTTCTGTCTAAAATTGAAAATGGACTGCCTTCCCTATGCTGCCATGTTTTAGATTGATCTGTGGAGCCATTTTCTAAGCATAAGCCATAGAATCTGCAGCTCCACCCTCAGGTTTTGGTCATAATGGCAAAATGCAATTCCTCTGACCCAGCTTTAACATAGAGCTGCTCCTGTGACCTGTAAGAACAAAAGTTGATAAACCAGCATCCAAAAAATAACCTAGATGACTAATTATGCAACTTTCTAGAGCCTCACCATTCTTTATCTCCTCCCCTCCCCAACTAATAGTTTGTCATGGAAAATGTTTTTGAAACAAAGGCAGTATCATGGCACAAGATTGGGAATTGTGGAGAGGTAGCAGAAGTTCCACTGGGCATGCTCAGGCTGCTTGTATAAGCCCTAAGGAGTTGTTTTGATTCAAGCCATAATAAAATGACATGAAACAACAAAGAAGATCAGTGAATGGTTGGTGAGACAGAAACAAAATAATGGAGGTCATTCGCTTTTTTGAAGCTGGGTAAGTGCCCCTGTGCTGGAGCTGTGCAGCAGGACAAAGACAGCTTTTAAAACCTTTTTTAAAAAGAAGATTAAAAGTTCAGAAAATGGGATGAAGGAATTTATCTCTGGTCAGCATTCATGTAGCAGACAATCCTCAATAGTATATACAAAACCACATTCTACACAGCTCACATGCAGAACCAGCAGCTCATCTGAATTGTGCTCTGATGCCTAGGCTGGCACCCATAGACCTGATCCAGTAAAGTACTGGTCTTATTAAACTGGATTTTTTGTTAGTTGCCAAACAGATTTTTTTTAATGTAAAAATAATCTAGTCGAGGGCCATTTTTAAGTATGTTGCGTCTGTATATAAATTTCTTAGTACAAATCCCCTTCATCACACACTGTCTCCTGCAGTTAAAAAAAAAAAGAAAGGGATTACTAAGACATCCTGTCTGTATTTGGGTCAGAAATATAGCCCAGAGGTATTTGTATGATAGATGCATTAGACTGCATTAGTGACTTAGCTATCATAATAGCACAATACACCATCATGTGATGGCTGGGCTTCAAACACTTTATTATGGATTAGCCCTAAAAAGGCTGATAACAACAACAACAAAAGGTGACTGTTCCTGTGCTGGTTTTATTTCTTAAAATATCAATCTAACATTTGTATGAGCATCTGTACTTGATACAGAGAAATGAAACATATACCCTTAGTAGGTCCTGTAATTTTATTCCCTTTTAATAAATGGGACACGATATATACTAAATGTGTTCGTTGAATATTTTTATTGGTTCTTCTGGCAACAAGGATTTCTGATATTCTGGCTATTGCCTTTTAAATTTTTAAAAAACTTGATCTGTTGTAATCTTCTGGAATGTTAACCAAGTGTAGAAATGCTTAGTGATTTAGAATGACTGAATACTTCTTTCTGAGTCCTTTCACCTCTTTATTACATAAATATACAATCCACATTGGCACCAAGATGGTGTAGAATATAACAGTTTCGTCTACTCTGTGTGTTTGTGCATGCATGCGCACATGCAGTGATCTGTATGTATACCTATACATATGCATGTATATGAGCATTGTACCAAGAGACCGTAGGTAAAGTCTGTTCTTCTCTTTGGGTTTCATAAAACTAAGGGTTTAGAGCCTTTGAGCCATCCTTTTCTCTGACACCTTCCCAGGTCTTAAAATTATAAATTCCAGATTACACCTCTGCAATTTTCTTTCCTGAGATGATGAAAGGATTTGAGAATTATGGTAATAATGCAAAGAATCCTTTTGGAGAATAATTAGTGAAGCTAGTAGTTAGAGACCGGCCTCTCTTATTCCCTGTTCCATCCCCCCAGCCTCCCCAGTAGTGTGTGTGTGTTCATGTGTGTGTATATGCTCACATACAGTGTACAGCGTTTATAACATATTGCATAGATGCCTATCTTGTTTCTGAGCATGATCTTATACATTTGGATATCCTGCTTCTTGGGGTCGGTATGGCTGCTCCTGTTTAATATGTCCTTAGCTCTGTGTGGTGGATTAGCATTTCATCAGGATGGATTAAGATTGAATTGACTTTGACGCTCCCTTACCATCCCCCATCTCTCCCCTCCTCCTGTGGGAGGTTTCTGCCAAGAGAAAAGGGTGGTATAATTTTAAAGAAATCCTATGTTATGCATAGGAAACATGCAAAAAAAAAATAGCATGTGGTATCCGTGATCTGAGGAGGAATTTATAACTGAGGTGAGCTGATGTGCTAGGTTGCATCAGGCTAAAATGGTGTCACATGGAACAAAAGCTTTAGGGGTTTTATTTAGCCTTTAATCCTCACACACTGTTTGACTAGTTGTCCATGTGAGCAAACCATCCCAAGCAGGAAGGGATAAACCATCTGGATTAAGTACAGCAGCCCTTTTCCGTGTCTGAATTGTACAGAAAAGACCTTTCCATTCTACAGTTTTTGGAGCCAGGCTGAGTTACTGTTAGGTCTTTCTGTGTTTTGCTGTCTAAAGTTTCGAAGGAATTAATAATTCAAGCAGCACTTTGAAACAATAAACCACCTGTCGGGCTGTCTTCTGAAGCCACAGAAGGATTCAGATACAGTGTGTTTTGGGTTGGTGTTTTTTTTTTTTTACGCGTGTAACTGAAGATTTGACAAAAGAGCTTGCTTTTTTATACTTAAGCTGAATACTGACGGGGTTCCAATGCCAATTCCAAGCAAACATATTGGCCGCTCTCAGAGCTGGGATGCTGCAGGATGGTATGAAGGCAACTGGGAAAATGAAAACACATTTGAATATCAGAGACCTCCAGGGAGAAGGAATTCTCTAACCTATGGTGGCGAGGGAGTTTGGTATGAGCAGCCAACACATAGACCACACGATATCATCTTACAGGGAGGTGCGGAAATGAAACAAGAGCCATATCCATACCAGGAGCCAGTTTTTAACCAAGGTCCTTTACGGAAAGGTTCTGTTCCTGACTTCACTTACTATGACAGGCAGCCTGCGATGTCTTCACGCAATTCCTTGCCACCTCAGGATTACTACAGCGACCCATCCTTAGCGGCTAGATCACCTAAAGATCCACGCTACTATAGAGACCACATGATTAACAGACCATTATCGAATTACGGCATACCTAGTACCAGGATGGCTTGGGATCAGATGCAAGTACGGCCACCTGCCCCACATGAAGTGAACCGCTTGTATAGAGACCCTATGACTAAAATGGTCCCTGAGGCACAGAGGATTCGAAACAGAGATCCTTCTCCAGCTAGGTATGGTGTTGACCCTCCCACACCTAGATATGGCACAGAACCTCCACCCTTTTCTAACCAGCAAGTCTATAATGACACGGTGGACAGATCTATGGATTCAGCAGCCAGCAGACAAGTTACTCCAACCTGTTTGGTAGTCGATCCAAATTCAGCTCCTGCACCTGATGGAAGTGTCATTCTACCTGGGACTCCAGTTAACCGTGGATATGGACCAGTCAGAGAAAATGTCAGTGCAAAGGTCCCTTACGATGGCTATGAAACAGCCACCACTCCTTCTCGTACTCAGATACCTGCACCTTTTCCAGGACAGGATATTAAAAGGAATGTGGACCCAGAGTTTTTAGCACTTATGCGTTCTGAAGGAATATCCGAAAGCACACTCAGTGCCTTGCTGCAGCAAGGATTTGATTCTCCAAGCATGCTAGCTGTGATGGAAGATAACGATATAAAATCAGTTGCTCCAAATCTAGGGCAGGCAAGGGTGCTTTCTCGAATTGCTCATACGTACAAGACAGAAATGCAGTTGCAAAGGCAGGATAGGAAGAGCACCATGATCCGTCCAAGACACAGATCAAACAGCTTTAGTCACCGAGGTGAATTGCTCCAGAATGAGTATGGGATGCTTCCTGCCACCAGCCCAATGGCTGATGGTGCAGCAATGCACCAGCCACCAGCCCCTTCTATGCAGCCAGTGTCTCCAAGGGTAGCAGAATTAACTCGCCGTCCTTCTAGTGCCCCAACACAACATCTTTTGGAAACTGCAACCTACCCTGCATCCGGCTTGCCTCATCAAGTTGCTCCTTTTCTTCCCAGTTCTGCCTATGGCGCTTCCAGTCCATGTAATATGCACACTCGACAAGCAACTGGGTATTCTGCTGCAGCAGGAATACCTATGAGTGCACTACAGACAAACCCACATCCAAGTCCCAAAACAGCATACTCAACCACGTACACAGTACCCATGGAGCTAATGAAGAGGGAAAGGAATCCACAATTGTCCCCAATGCACAGTCCTCACAACAGCCCCCAACTCCTTCGAAAGCAAGGAACTCAAATAGAACCCAGCCTGGGGCCAGCAGGACCAAATTTTCCAATGCAGCATTCTCCGTATCAGAAACCCACAAGACGCACAGGGCCGCCAGTCATTGTCTCCACCATGGCATCACCTGAACCGAGTAACTATTTCCAAATATATTACTTTGTAGAGTTGTTTAGAAGTTTTGTAGTTGTGTTACTTTTTTTAAGAAAAATATTCTTTAGAAACAAAACTATTAAACAGATAGTCTCACGTATCAAGGTGAGGGAACATTAATCTGCTCTGTATATCATGCCAACTCTGGGATTAACAGTGTGATTTAATTGAGGATTGTTTTTAAAAATTCCTGTTGGCAGCAAGAATGCCAAAATCATTGTTCCACAATGAATCATGGGTTTCTAATTCTTGCAAGAAACATAAGATTAGATACTATACACTTTCTAGGCAATTAGTCTGAAGGATTTCCTTTTTAGATTTACTTCTCCCAAATGTTATCAGTATAAATGTATTTCTCTGGGGAAATGGTTAGTGTTTCTTTGATGAAATGTATCAAGTAACTAATGATTCAATCTTAAATCTGCCAAACGTGGGTAGTGATTGTTTTTTAATTTCCTCCTCCTCCTCCTCCTTTTAAGAGTGGGGTATCCCAAATAGAATGCAGTGCTGTTGAATTCCTGTTGGAAATACTTAAGAGTATAGAAACAGTTAACAAAATAATTCTGCATCTATTGATAAATCTAATCATTAACCATCAGAGTGATAAATATGCTTTGCCTGGACTTCCCTTCCTCTTTGCTGCTTTTACTGTACTCAGAATACATGAGCTGATAATTTTTTAAAGTTGACATTAGCCAAAGGAAAAGTTGAAGAATTCATTTAGCAACAAGAGACAATAAGAACTGACCCGGAGTGTGGGATATGGTCAAAAGCAGCCTCACCTAAACAGTTACAGTTTCTCTTATTAGTAAATATATGAGTTCACGTAAACTCTTCTAGGGCATAATCTGGGAAACGTTACTAATGATGTAGTGAATATTGTGTACGCTCTGTTGTGCACCAGTGTAATTTACATTGTTCACCTAGTTGGGAGTAAATCCCATTGAACTGAATGGAACTTCCTCCTGAATAAACAGTCCTGTGAATGAGCTGCATGGCTCATTGAAATGCCACTCACTATCCAAACACATTTAAGTTCTATTCATTTCAGAGGAAGGCTTCAATATAAACTTAACTCTCTTCTATTACAGTTTTAAAAAAATTTAAATACTTACTTGGGCTGGATTGTACCTTATAGTATTTCATGTATACACATAAAAACAGTGCCTCTTCAGTGATGATATTATTTTAAATGGGAGTGGGGGGTGGAGAATTGATTAAAACATTCAAAATCCAAATCATCATGCCTTTTTCGTTTTCAGCACAGATTGCTTTTTAGTTAGGTTTGTAGATATCTGAAATAAGTACACATGCACACACACTTTAGATCATCCTTTCCTAGCTTGGTGGCTTCCATATGTTTGAGACTGCATTTCCCATTAGACCCAGTCAGTATGGCAAGTGGCCAGGTGTAAAGGGCCAAAATGTCTAGAGGCCATAAGGTTAGAGAATGCTGTTTTGTTTAGACCAGAACACTTTGTGTATAAATATATTAGAAACTGCACAGGGCTTTTTTTAAAATAAACCCTGTTGAAAATATTTGAGAATGTCAGAAATGCATAAGTTGTGAGATATAATGCTGTATTATGAATTTTTGAAATGCTTATTTTGCTAAAATGTAGTCTTGCTGACTCTTTTAGTAATGTTGGAAGGAGGAGGACCCATGATTATAGTGGAGGCAGCTGCCACTAACCAGCTAGTTTTTGAAAAATGTTCAGATAGACTGGTTTCAGTATAATTTTTGATGCAAATCAAGAATTTTTCTGTTTTGAGCAATAATACCGTTATTGAAAAGGCAAGATCCAGTCTCATCCATTAACCCAGTGCTACTTTAGCTCATCATTTAGTGAGAATAAATCCCTGCCTTGATGGGGATGGGGGTGGGTGGGGAGAGGACAGAGTTAGAACAAGAAACAAACAGCGGTTGAGTGCAGTTATATTGTAGCCAAGAACTCTTAGTATCTCCTAGTATATTGTGTACACTGGGAATTTTTAAATGATCTCAGACCAAAGGCAGACAGTCATCCCTAACATGGTGGAAATGGTTTGAATCCACTTTATTTTTGTCCTGAAAATAAATGCCTTAGAATGCAGATAATATTTGTTATATTTCCATGACACTTTAACATATCTATCATTACCCTTTACTCTTTCATCACTCTCATTCATATATATATATGGCATATATATATATGGCAGAGGGGTTGGGAAATCTGTAACTAGTTTCCTTTTTACACTATTAATATAAGACAAAACCAACAGTATTGTTGAGATGCAGAGCAGCCTCCTTCTTGAGTCAAACGTTCTTTCTCTACAACCAATTCATTTGCATGAGGATGACATTTGTTGCTCCAGTAATTTCATCTGATAATGGCCAGCTTGCAAAGCGGATCTGAAAACATATTCCTTAATTATATGTTGCTAAGCAACGAGAGGGTTTGGTCATAATCACAGAAAGATTATCTTTCTATTGAAGTCACTGAAAAGGTTTAGCTGAAGTAGGACCTTCAGCTAAAATTTGTCTCCATTCTTGTTTTGTTCTGCTTTTTACTCCCTGTCCAAAACAACGAAGGAAGGTATTTTTCCCATCGTTTAAAATTCATATTTAACTAAGAGTCAAGGTAAGATCCATTGTACAGAAAAATGTGGCTGAAATGAGAGTTCCAAGATAACTTAATTATGTAGAAATGTATGTCTTTATGCAAAACTGTTCTTAGCCAACACACTTGAACAATAACTTGATACATATAACAACCACACATTTAACATTATTTGGGATGCAAAATTGGCTAAATTTATCATGCCAAATTGGCCAAAGTAGAATATCCATATTTTATATTATATTTTCTGACAGCAGGGAGAGATGCACACCAGTGGAATATCTTTCAGTGTAATTTAAAAAGTTTTTTTTTAAATGTTAGTTGAAAAGCCCTAATTCTAAACACATTTCCTAAACACACTGAATTCTCAAGGGACTACTTCTACATCAGTGTGAGTAATATTGCATTGTTAATCTATGTTGATACATGCTGAAACTTGCCCATTAAATTTCGGTAATATTGACTTTGACTGCATTGTTAGCACATAAAGCATTATTTTTATTGTGTGTACTGTACATTTATGATATATAATTTCCAGCATATATTTTACAATGTGTACAATTTTAATGAAATTGATTTTAAATAGTATTTTAATGGGTAACCTAGATTTTACTTAAGTTGCAGTTTCAAAGCCAGCGTGGCACAATAGTTTGAGTGTTGGACTACGATTCTGGATTCTGGTTTGAATTTGCGCTTGGCCACTGGGGGACCTCAGGCAAGTCACATACTCTCAGCCTCAGAAAACCCTGTGATAGGTTTGCCTTAGGGTTGCCATAAGTCAGAAATGAATTGAAGGCACATGACACCAATAAACTCCACTGAACATACTGGGAGTGACTTTGATGAGCATGGATCTACATGGGGCTGCCTTTGGAAACTGTTCAGAAACTTCAGCAGGGCCAGAATGCTGACTGGGAGGCTAGCTATAGGGATCATATAACCACTATGTTAAAACAGCTTCACTGGCTACTGGTTCATTTCTGAGCACAATTCAAAGTGCTGGTCATGACCTATAAAGCCCTATGTGGCTTGGGTCCAAACTATTTGAAGGACCGTATCTCCCGATACAAACCTGCCAGAATTTTAAGATCCTCAGGGGAGGGCTTTCTCTTGATCCCATCATCCCAGGCTCGCTTGGTAAGGACATGAGAGAGAGCCTTCTCAGTGGCTGCTCCCACCCTTTGGAACACCCTTTATTGGGAAGCTAGGCTGGCCCTCTCCCTGCTTTCCTTTCGCTGGCAGGCAAAAACATTTTGTTTGAAGCTTTTAATTTGTAGCTACAGACATAGAGGCTTTATTTGAGTGTGCGTTTATGTGTATTTGATTTGTTTTGTTTTGTTTTTTTACATTGTAAACCGCCTAGGGAGTGATTTGGCACTGATAGGTGGTATAGAAATCCAATAAATAAATAAATAATAACATTGTACTGGTTTGATCCAGAACTCCTTCCATTTGAAGTAGGGACTGAGATTCATCACAGGATTCCACTGGAGAAAGGAGTGGGGGGAAGGGTGGTATTTGCCAGTTTCCTTCCAAAGGCCCTCCAGTGCCACCTTCTGCTTTGTTCTTGAGTGATTATCAACCTTCTAAGGCAGATTTTTTGGAGGATATGGGGAAAAAGCAAAAATACACAAATTGTTGCCCCCCCCTCCACTTCTCTCTCAGGAAGTTAGTGAGAAATCTTAACATTCAGCATGTTTGTACAATAACTTACAGATATTTTTCTTGCCATTACGGCAAAGCATTAATGGTATTTATTGGCAGAAAAGTAGTAATAGTAGTAATTACAATAAAAATTAATGTAAACAGCCAACTTTAGTATATATGACATATATATGGCACACATGCATGCAAGCATGTATGGCAGAAGGAAAAAAAGGAATTTATACTAAATTGTAACAATTTAGAGAGTCAATAGAAGGGAGGGAATGGTGAAATCAAGGTAACAAGGAATGAATGTGAACCAATGCAATTCCACATACTTTGCAACATGAATTGAGCCTCCTCAAATTAAGCCCCTGAATGAAATCCAGTTCACAGTTTTGATATGTGCTTGTTTTTCATTTCATTGTTTGATTCATGTATCCACTTTTAACTAAATACATGGTTGAATCCAAATATAAAAATGATTACAATAATAGTCTTTGCTTTTGGGAAGAGATGTAAAGAATCTCCCCAAATTTTCTCATTGAGACTCCATACAATGTTATTTTTTAAAACAAAAATGTATTTGTACAAAAAAAAATCATGCTTACAAAATGTTCACTAGTAAGTTCTGAAATGGGGGGTGTTTTTAAAATGTGCTAAACCCTTATATTCTTACCCTGCAATGAGAAAACTTTTTAAATTCTTTATTCCTGCATGCAAGAATGAAATAAGGGAAGATTGACATCCCTAATGTTGTTCTATCATTTTAATTGATTGGCTTTGAACAAAACCTGTTGTGTTTTTAAATTCTTGCTCAGGTTTTTTGTTCAGTGGTTCTGAGAGCTGATGTAGCACAATGATTGCACATCTGACTGGTGTGAATCTCTCTTCTGGTATGAACTCACTAGAAGGCCTTCAGCATGCCACTATCTCAGTCTCATTTCCTGCTGCCAATTTTACAATATGGGGGATCATCATGCTGACCTCTAGTTACAACTAAAGCTAATACGACTGCATGTACGTGGATCTCTCATTAGCACTAATATACATGTAAAGTTTTATTATTATTAGTGTTAGTTTGTTGTTACTGCTATTGTTTTTTAAGTTGCTCCAAGTGTTACTACTGCAAAGAATGTGACAAATAGGTTTCAAAAGTCAAAATAAATTACTATAGTATTAACGTGGCCCCATATCCAATACCCACTAGTTTTCTACTTTATGAAACACTGTTTATATGTGCCAATCAATTAATTTGCCAATACTAGACTAGCCAGTCTTTGTGCTTCATCCACAAAGTGATATTCTAATGATGAGGAAAAGCAATGTATTGCAAATGCTTTACAAAATAAGAAGTAGTGACTAAAAATGTGAAAAGAAGTAGTAAGGCAGAGACATTTTTATTAACCAGAATGGGGTAGGCCAATATTATGAGAATGCTGAATACAAAATCTAGATTTTGGATGGACTAATTATTTCTGAGCATTGTTGAAACATTCTCCAAAAAGCAAAATATTGAGTTTCTTTCTTTTTCCATTTTTACAAATCTGCCAGCCCTCTATTGTTTCCAGCATAGTTCCCTAGAAATGTAGAGGAAGGAACAGGACTACAGTTTGATCCTAATTTGTTTTAACTAACTAGAGTTAGAATTAGCCACTGTCTACCCAAGTTGATTTCCTTCTTTCCTAACTTGTGTGAACCTCTGTTGTCCTTCCCTTCATATTAAGGTTACTGTCTACCTGCAACAATACAGGCAAGAGAAGAGACCTAAAAGAGAGGTTGACTCCTTCAACATTGGTTAGGTCTCAAAGTGTTACCAATAGAAAGTTCCCAATGAAAACCATCTAAAAAATTTTGTCTTGCTAGAGCTGCATTACTAAGAGCCCATCAAACATTGAAAACAATGATTTCCAAGAAAAAAACACAGAACTTGATGGTAAGGCTTTCAGACATACTGAAAGGCAAAGGAGAGCAGTCTTTGTGTTTGTGCCACTGTTACTACTATTTGAAGGTTGATTGTGAGGCATATCAGAATGAAACAGTTTATCCTTAAGCCTAGTTGAGATGCCCTAGGATTTGAGCTGTGATCACAAAAAGTTTGTTATTTCCAAGCTGAAAGAGTAATTTCTGAATTCTCTGCCCCCAATCCTGAAACTCTGTGACATCACTAATAATGACTGGCCGAATACTGCTTCCTTTGCCAAGTAATTCTCTCTGAAAATGTAAAAGATTAACCTTGCTAACTCAGTACTGACAACTGTTTTAAATACCTTTCATACCAAGCTTCTAGCTGCCACTGTTTCAAGCTTTGGCTGTAAAAACAGTTGGAAGGCATGAAAAACTGGAAAAGTCATGAATTTGGACTTGAAAATAATCTCTTAAACTCACGACTTAGTTGACTTAGGCTCCAAGTTTGGAAGAGTTACTTTTTGCATTACAGCTCCCGGCATCCCACAGTCATCATTGCCACTTTCCACACTGGCTGTGACATTCAGAGTGTTGTAGTTAGTAACTGCTTTACACTCAGCTTTAGCTCTGTTCAGAAGTTCCTTCCCTAATTCACTGGAAGTGTAGCGGAGGGAATGGCACCAGTTTGACCCAAATTTGTTTTAACTATAGAGCAAAACTTACAAATGCAGGAGGAGAGTTAACATAGAAGAAGAAAGAGCAAAGCAGCCCACAGCCCAATTCTAATCTCTTAACCATGGTTAAGAGGCAGGCAGCATTATGTCTACCTTAGGCTTGTAAATCTTACTTGATCTGCACATTGTCCTGACAAACTGTAACCACCAACACCCCAGTGTTAATCTCGTTATGGCTCATGCTTGCTATGCCCTAAAGTAGAAGAAGGAGTAATGACAACACCAGTTTCTAGATAAAAATTATTTAATGCAGATGTCTTTTTCCCACTTAAGGTGTCCAAATGCTGCTTGCATTGTGAACAAAGAACATGCACAATTTCATCTTTATAAATCACAAGCAATCTTAGAGACAAACAAAATTGTCAATTCCTTGAATTATTTATTTCATCTTCCAGATGTAAAATGGCTTCACAAATTTTAGTAAGTATCACTATATACAGTGCCTGTGTACATTCTGAGAGCCTACTGAAATAGTAAAATGTGTCTCTTGTTGCTGAATATTGGTCTTCCCGAGTGTATTTTATCAGTGATACATGAGGATATAAATAGGATGTTGATAAAAGGAGATGAATTATACTACTGATTTGTGATTAAGTTGTGGAGGTTGAAGGCTGGCTTCTCTCCTCTTTTGTTCTAAGCAAGAAGACAGCTAAACATTAACTCCTGTTCTTCACATACTTTCTATTCTCTCACACATCCTTTCATTACCACCATGGCAAGACACTGATCACCCTACTGGTTCCTGCACACATAGAAATACAAACCTTACTCTTTTTTCATAAATACACATTCAACTCATACTTCAGCCACATACATATGTACAGACAACAGGTGCACATCATAGTGTCACAGATGCCCACATCTAGCATCTGTGCTATGTGCTAGCCTAAATTAGTGGATCCCACTTGTCAACTTTTCAGAGCCCTGAAGTAAATATGGTATGGAAGGCACAGAGAGGCCAAATAAAACTCTTTGATGTTCTGCTAATCAGATGTCCATGTCTCTCTTTCACTTTGCATTTTATCTGTAAAGGTCTTGTGGGAGTTAGGTAGGCTTCAAAACATAAAGGATTCCAAATTGAGCAAAGTCCATACCATATTGTGAAGCTGCTTCATGTTTAACGTTGCCTAGTCTTGCTCTGTTTCCAGGCTGCCTTTTTCCTTTTGATGAAGAAATGAGCCTACAGTGTAGGCTTCCTTAGTCAAGAAGTTATAGATGGTCTTGAGTTTTTGTTTGTTTGTTTGTTTAAAGAGCAATTTCTTGTTTTGGAAGTCTATGGGATTATATCAAGCTCTGAATTGGTTACCTTCAACCCAGGAACATATTGTGCATGTTCTCCACGTGGTAATGGCAAGTGTATGTGGGTGTGGATTGTGTGCGGATACACTATAGTAAGTCCACCCTGTTTAATACTTGGATGGAGATCGCCAACAAATACCAGGTGCTGTAGGCTATATTTCAGAGGAAGGAACTGGAAAAAAACACTTCTGAGTATGCCTTGCCTAAGAAAAATCCTATGAAATTCATGGGATCACCATAAGTCAAAAGGCAATCTGAAAGCACATAGACACACCAGAGTAATTTTATCATAAAATCAGTGTTCAGTGTGCTGATCTCTGATGATTACATATTTATCTCTAGTTGTAAAATTCTCTATTTGGCCTAATAGCAAATTTGAGCATGTTTGAGTGAATTTGCATAATTAAATAATTGATCAAAATTGAAGGGTTATAAAATAATTTCAAATGGTTTGTGGCATTTTTTTATCAAAGCTTTGGCTATGCAAGGTGTTGCATTTCTAATAAAGTACTGTACACATTGCTAGGTAATACATTAGTTGGGTATTCCTGTGCTATTTGGTTTTTTTAATAAAGTATTTGACTGTTTTATTTACAAAAAAATCAGCAATCAAAGCTGATGCAATGATATTTATGTATACACACAAACAGACAAAGTCACCCACATATACATATATGTATATTAGCAATGGACATATCTTGCTTGCCTTTGAAGAGGATTTGTTCATGCCAGAGGCATAGTTGTTCAGGTTAGTATTGTCTTCCTGAAAGGACTAGCAGTTTACATTTTTCTAATATAGGAGTATTTTTGTTTATTACTAGAGTTAATTTTGATAGTAATTAATATTGTTGCTACTGTGGTAAAAATTTTTACAGTGTTGAACTATAGAGTGGCTTAATGTTGATGCTGATGTACTGAATTGGCTGTACTAATTATTTTGATTTACTGATTTACTACAATATGTTGCATGAAGTTGGGAAGACAGGATTGAAAACTGAATCCCATTGGTGGGATTCAGTGATATGTTGTCCCTCTCTCAGAAAATGAGAGATTCAGTAGTCTTAGTACAACCAACATAGGGGTTGTAAAATAATCTATTATAGTTGATTTTAAAAACAAACAGCACATCTCACAAATTTGTTCTGGATCTTGGAAGGACAGTTAATCACTAAAACGATGTACAAGTCAACTCCCATGTCCACAGGGAATACATTTTCAGACTTAGTGCAGATATGTGAAACTGTGGATAATAGCAAACCCTATTGAAATGAATGACTTCCTGCTGAATTTCCAGCTGAATCATACCATAGAATCTTGCTGGAAGATCTAGAAAATGCCTAGAGAGGGCACATTTTTGTCAGACGTAGATAAGTGAAACTTCAGATACTGGACCCATTGATATAGAGGTTGACCTTTATGTATAGAGGCGGCCCTCCATATCTACGGATTCTTCATCCACTGATTCAACCAACCACAGCTCGAAAATATTCAGAAAAAAAGCAATTCAAAAAGCTAATCTTGCTGTTCACCATTTTATATAAGGGATGCCATTTTACTACGCCATTGTATATCATGGGACTTGAGCATCTGCATATTTTGGAATCCACAGGAGGTCCTAGAACCATATCCCAGCTGATACCAAGGACCCACTGTATATGCTTTTAAACCTTTCTCTTACTGCTACATTATTTAGTTTCAAACAGGGTATAGCATAGTTAGCATGGGTAAAATGAGACTCATGCTGACTGAAGAATTGTCTAGGATTTCGAATATAGACATGTAAGGGCAAGTCATTTCATGCCTGTGAAGCTGGAAATAAACTTCATGAATCCTGTAATAATAATTTCCATTCTTGATTTTGTATGAAATGAAGACTGATTAGCAATGATCTGAATAGATGGTTGCAAAGCGTATACAGTAGGACCCCCATATCCGGAGGGATTGGTTCCAGGGGGGGGCACAGGTACCGAAAACCACGGATAACAGTGAACGGCATTGAAAATAATGGGACTTCCAGTTTAAAATACCATAGAGTTTGCCTTGGAGGACCTAGAAAATGTCTAGAAAGAATGCCTCTTAGACATTTTCTAGGAAGACTGTATGGTAGGTGTGCTGTTTTGTGTCCCACAGATAACTGAATCAGTGGATAATGAATCAGCGGATATGGGTGTCCTACTGTATTTGGATAGGACAGGATAGATGGAAATTATCCTATAGAAAACTACCCAAGTCCATGACATGGCAAGCATAATTATGGTTCAGGTTCATTCGTCTATGCCCGATTTCCTTTTTCATTGGATTTCATTGCTATATCTTGAATTACTTATAGGAAATAATATAAATCTTATAGTGAGGAGGAATTTTTTTCCTAACATTTAAGGCGTTTCTCTTTCAAAGTATTAAAAACACACTGACGTATGCCATTTATAATCTTTTAATAGAGTTTGGAATGCCTTCTGTCCAAAAGTCTAGGTAGATGCTGCAAATCAGTTTAGATTGGAGTGGGAATCATACGGATCTTCAAATGGTGTAGAACTGCAATTTCTGGTATTCCTCACCATTGCTCCTGGCTAAGACTCTTGTGACTTGCAGTCCGGCATCATCTGGAGGGCTGCATGATTCCCGCCCCTTTGGTAGATAGTACTTAGTAAGATGGGCCAGTGTGACAGTTTCCTTTATTTCAGTCTGTCATATTGGTAATGTGTTAAAAATGCTCATTGGTGTAAAAATGCAACATTCCTACTTAGCAGCATATCCATACTTTGCACAAGCAGGCATACTGTTTTCATTCTAGACTACATTCTTGATCTCTTTCCAACTGACACTGAAGAAAGAAAATCGGGTTGAGGGATTAGTGGCCCTATCAGTGACATGGTTAATCAACACTTTTCATACTTTGTCCTTACATATTTCTTTGTAGTCTTAAGTCTTCTCATCAAATACCTACAGCTGCAGGCCATACCTTGTACCCAACTTCTGCCAGAATGTGGACACATTGCTAAGCATTTCCCATGCCAGTGAACTACTTCTTGTTGACTGATGTGAAAAGCATAAATATAGGACATTCCCACATCAAACCATTGGTCATCTTCACTCAGTACTATCTAAAGTGATTGGCAGCATCTACCCAGAGTTTCTGATAAAGCGATGATCATAAATGGACTACTCACCCAAGAGTAGTCAGTGGCTTGTTTAATTGTTTTCTGATCTCAAAGAGATCAGTAAACAGAATTATCTTTAACTTCTATACAATTTTAGAATATAAATTGTGGCCAATATTTCCTACGCTTCAAAATGCAGAATTCATCCTGGTGCTTTAGTGGCAGTTACTAACTTCTAACTCTAAATGTTTTTACAATATTTAAAATTCTGGAACAATTTCTCAAAGGAAAAATGAGACCTATTTCATAAATAACTATATAGCATAGCACAGTGGTTTGAGTGTTGGACTGTGATTCTGGAGACAAGGGTTCAAATCTCTGCTTGGCCATGAAAATCCGTGGGTGGGTGACCTTGGGCAAGTTAACACACTCTCAGCCCCAGAAAACCCCTCAATAGGTTCGCCTTATGGTCACCATAAGTCAGAAGCTACTTGAAGGCACACAACAACAAAGTGCACATTAACTTCCCATGAAAGCATCTTGTATTTAATCAGTGTGTTCTGTATCATAGAACCAATATTCATTCTTGGTTGTAGCAGGCAGAAAATTCAGGGAATTTGCAAGGAATTGCCACTTCACTCTTCTGGATTTCTTTGTGTGAGCATGCACATGGGAACTCAGTTAAACGGAAGGGAATTAATGTTGACTCTTTGGCATATGTGCTGAGCCTGTCACCATGGTTATGACTAGTTGGATACAAGAAAATTGTAATTGTGATGGCATTCACTTACTGTTGTTTTACCACCCTGTTCAGTTTTTCTGCATCTATCTGTGCATGTCAGTCAGTGGTATGGTGGGAGAATGATGAGATGTGCAGCTCAACATAGCTGAAGTCAGGTTTTTTAAGGTGAGGGACAGAGGGCAGTTTCCCTGGGCCTTACATACAAGGGAAGTCTTACACATGGAGGGGACCACATCAACACTGGCCCGGCTTTGTTGCTGACTCATTTCTTTCAGAATCCTACTAAATTGAATTCCATAAACCTAATGTGAAAAAAAAATCACCAAACAAACGCATTCTAATACAACCAAGACAATTATAGCCAGAGGTGGTTTCCTCTAAGAAACCCAAGATGGCTGCCATGATCCTCCTCCCCTTGTTTATCCTTATAACAACTGTGTGAGGAAGTTTAAGCTGAGAGTCAGTGATTGTACAGAGTAATCTGATGAGCTTCATGCTGAGTGAGACTAGAACCTGGATGTTCTGAGTCTCAGTCCCAATAGTCTACCATGCCACACTGATTGCAATAAGGGGCCTCTAATGAATGTTTTGCCCTGCATCTTTCAGTGCCTTAAAAGGCCCTGGCCGAAGCACAAAATGGTAGGGAAATCTGATGTGCAGAGAAAAATATTAGCCCTGAAGTTAGATTTATTATATCAGTCATCTCATCCATTATCTCCAACAAAATGCATGCTGTTCTGTTCTTCAGGAAGAGGTGCATTGTTTTTATTTCAAAACTTCCTGAGCTGTTCTAGCAACCATGATAATATCTTGTTTATTTGTTTTAACTAAATTTATCCTGCCTTTCCTGGCTTCAGGCTAGATCACAATATCAAACATATTTCAGGGTATCCTTGCCATGTTTGATGGACCCTACAGGCATAAACATAAAACATGGGTAATGAAGGCATTTTCAGTTGCTAAGCGCGTAGTCCTCAGGCAGTGGAAATGTAAGTCCTTACCAAACTCTGAGTGGTGGGTGTATCAAAGTAATGTTAACACAGGGAGCTTCGAGTGATTGGCAGATATGATGCAAGAAAATTTGGAGGAATTTGAAAGTGTTGGGGGAGGGTACTTGAAGCAGGATTTGAATTAAATGCCACTTGGGCAATGCTAGATGGGTTTCAATTACAGTTTGTGAATTTTGGCTGTAGCTTAATAAAGGGAGAGAGAGAGAGAGAGACTTACATCTACCCACATTAGTTTATTTTGTTAGTTAAGTTGCAATACAGACCACAGAATAAGAGAAGTTCAGCAGCCATATACCTTGTGTACCTCTGCAAAAACAAATGAGAAGAACAGCTGTACAACTTCCACTGAGAGGTGTTCCCAAATATCAAAGACACCTTTGTGATAAAGACACCAAAGTTCTTCCCTGCCATAGTGAATGCAAGGGTTCGTACAGTTGGAAGTTATGTCAGTCCTAGGCATGAAAGTTGTTAGAATGAACCATTTACATCTTGAATTTTCTGTAGAAGAAATGGACAGCCAGTATAGTTACAAAATGGACTGGATATATTCCCACTTGACATTGTGCGATGCATGTCAGCATTTGGCAGTAGCTGTTATTTTTGAGTGATCTTCCAAGGATTTACCAGTGTAGAGTACAGTGGGCCCTTGGTATCCACTACCCCCTGCCCCGTGGATACCAAAATCCATAGATGCTCAAGTCCCATTATATACCATGGTGCAGTAAATGGTGTCCCTTATATAAAATAGCAAAATCAAAGTTTGCTTTGGGCGGGGGGGAACGGGGAATATTTTCAAGCCATGGATGGTGGAATCCATGTATGCAGAATCCATGGATACAGATTACTGTAATCATTGCTAGATGTTAGAAGGCATAGGTAGTATGAGATGATGTTCTCCCCTCTAAGAAAGAGCCTTGGGTTCATCCCTGTATTTCAGAATGGCTGGGATCCCAGGCATTGCCTTATGTCTACTTAATGCCTTGGGCATTCCTAACAGATTGATTGAAGTTTCTTCTTTAACCCACAGCTTCCCACCTCCAATAATATATCACAAACTATTACATGAAATTTGGAGCATTATGGCCAGTGTGCTAATATTTTCTTGCTTTTTGTTGACAATACTTGTTGGATTGCAAGCATAAAAACTGAAATATGGTATGTAAACAAAACAGAAGAAATTGTGTATTATAAAACCTTTCTGGCTTTTTAGTATTCTTGTAAAGAACAGGACATATAGCTATTAGTGCTTTCGGACAATAATGACATATTTTCTCTTATGATTTGATACTGATTCTAGCCCTAATCACTGCTAATTATGAATCTTCTATCCTCATGCAAAAGACACATTTTCAAGTGTTCAAAGTGCTTCAACACAAATAATCTCCCTCCTGTTCCATTCAACAGCCAACGTTTAGGCATGCAGAGTTCTTTCAAAAAGGTTAATATTCTATCATTCAGCCTTTCAGGAGGGGTTCAATCTTTCCAGCTGAGTTTCCACCCTTCCTTGACTACCAGACAGCTGAGTAGCAGATTTTAACCTTTTTCAAAAGGTTCCTTCGGAGCTCCCATGGCTGTAGCATCTAGAGCTCAGAGAGGAAGGAAGCTTCTATAGTCTGTTACAAGAGCCCTGTGTGGTTGAGAGCAGAATATTGTTTTTAAGGCAGTGGCAGGTGGGATGGAGGAACTGACAAAATAATCTGAGATTGTAGAATTAAATTGACAAGATCGGAGGCTTAGGTTGCTGGGGGAAGAGAGTCAGACAGGTAGAGCAGAAAGCTTTACATCACAAGAAACGTGGCCCTCCAGATGTTGTTGAACTGAAGTTTCTCGCTGCTCTCCCATGGAATGGTGGGAGTTGGAGTCCTACAGCATCTGGAGTGTCATGGCTTCCCCAGCCCTGTTTTATTTTAGGACCACAGTGTGAAAACTTATCTGCATGTATCTGCCATATCTCTGCACTAGATGTGGTTACACTTGAAAAGATTGTGGTGCCATTACAGTGAAAATTACAAGCACACAAAATTAGCAGTGGGGGTGGGTGGAACAATAGGGGGTGACACAGTAAGTAAACTGTCTACGTTGTCTGGAATGTGTAAGCCAAGTTTCAAAAAATTCAAAAATCCTCCAACCTACATGGCTAGTGGTTTTGCTAGCTGGGGGATTCTGGGGATTGTAGTCCAAAAATAACTTTTCTAAGCTGTACAAAATCCCCAACAATAACTTCTCTTAGCTTTCTTATAGCCCAGAAAAGTAATGCTTTATATAAAAGAGCAAATTGTATCTTACCAAAATCTCTTTTTTCTTTGATCCTGCAAGATTCAGAAATAGTCGTAAAATTAACGTAGTAAGAGTTTACATTGACCCTTACAAGACTACATCACATGCAACAATAAGCCAGAATTCCAAAGAATCCTACTGTATCATTCTTGAGCTATATGCTGATCCATGCAGCTGAATTACTTGCACCTTCTTTACACCTCCCACCAGTGGGAACAGCTTAACTAACAACAAAGTGAAGAGTTACTGTTTGAACCAGAGTCTCTGGCTTGAACCAAGAATCCTGGCTTGTGTTTGTACAAAAAGCCCCTGCATTTCAATGGCTTTTTAATGTAACAGCTTGCTCTTTTGACCCTTTTAAATGATAACCAGAACCCATTAATTCGAGGCATGGTCCACTCATTCACATTAAAGGGTTCCGCCATTACTATGTGAGATTTCACTCTGGTAATTGTAAAGAGAGAGTGTAAAGGCTTACTGGGAAAATAAAAGGAAGGGAGTTCAAACAGCAATTGTTTTTTATCTCATGGGTGGAGGGGAAGAGGAGGAGGAAGAAAGGAAGGTGAGTTTGCCAAGCTGAGGTCTGAGGGAGTGAAGAAGGGGTTAAAGGCAGGAAGTGGAGCTGGTAGAAGCAAGAGGCAGGAATATTGCCTACCCCCCTTAAGGTTCCTGCAACATGAAAAAAAATTCTGTCCCTTGTTCACTCTGATGTTTACAGTTAAATCCACAGCTCAGTGTTTGTTAGAATACTGTATTCAGTCCTAAATCCTTAATGCACAGAAATTTACTTGAATGTCTAGCTGCCTGGTGGTTAAGGCAGAAGTGCAGACACTTACAAAAAGATTAATGTTCCCAGCCTCTACTTCCTATGTGCACAGAGATGTGCACACCCATACACACACACACACACACACAGAGAGAGAGAGAGAGAGAGAGAGAGAGAGAGAGAGAGAGAGAGAGAGAGAGTCTTCCAAGCTGTGAGCTAACATAGCTGCTGGGATGATGTTAGGAGCAGTAATCCCACAAAGTAAACTTCCTCATGGTTGTGAGGTTTTTCACTTACAGTAGAAGTTTTTGTAAAAATGGTGAATATTGCTACCCTAAGAAATTGCAGAGCTGCTCCTGTGCTCGCTTCAGTGTTGTCTAGTTGTTTTATTCCACATAAAAGTAATAAAACAAGTTTCCATATCAGCTGGAAGAAAACTACTTTAAAAACCCATTTGGATACTCAGGTATGTTGGTGTGTCATGCACATCTCATTGAAGACATTATACTTTACTTTTGTGTGTGTGTATAGTGTCTTAATTTAGCTTTTGCACACATTCAAAAATGATATATAGTGTGTTATTTATATTTTGTGGCAGTCGAAATGCATCTGGGAGCTTAAAAAAAACCCCTGGGTTCCACTTTACAACTGATTCCAGTTTCTGAGAGTGCTCCAGTCCCTAACCTGTCAGATAAGCGGGGTTTCCTGTATTTGAACTAGTTTGAAAGGGGGCACAAGAAACCAGGAACCCTGTTCAGACATAATGCTAAGCTTTAGAGTCTTCCTTTTTTACCATTCTCATTAGTAGAGGTAGAAAGCAGGAGCAAAAGAGCTTCATGCATGAACATATTGTTCAAGAATAATCAGGCAGAATCCTCCAGAATTCCAGCAGCATTGCGTGCAGATGCAGCAGATTTGAAATTCTTCTGAGAAATTACTGTCCTAGTTTTGTATAAAAGTAATTATGAACTCAAAGGATATTACAGTACTTGTATTTGCTGAGTTTATAAGATTAGTTACATGAACAGTGTTATCTGATGTAGTTGGATCTCTGCCTGTGTCCTGCTAGGAATTCAGAAAAAGTTACTTAAGCGGCACTGAAGAGAAGAATGGAGAGGTTGAAGTAAAATATGCATTGTTTTTGTATTAGTCACCCATTAATTTATTAATATTTTCCGTCACAGTAGAGTGCAAAAGCCCAGAAGTTCTTCACAGCAGATATGAACAGATCTTTTAAGCAACACCTAGGCTGGCTGATGGTTGCATGCTGGAACAGTCATGGAGCCTCTGTTAATTTTTTCCATTAGTTGTAGTTGTTTATTCCACATTTTGATTACCTTCATTTCAGCTGTTGTTCAAAGACCTGTCCTGCCTTTTCACTGTTAATAAGGAGTCTGCACACAAGTTGTTCTACCTCTACCCTCTATGCATAAGAAATTTTTCTTGGGCTCATATGTTTTCATCCTTCTTCTCTTCTCATACCATGTCCCAGTGCCATTTATGCCAGGAGATCCCAAAGTACTTCCAGAGGGTTCAGGAGAACCTCCAAATTCAAATTAATGTTTGGATCTCTCAGTTCTGGTATTAGTTTCTATACACCGTTTACTTACTTTACTCAATGAGAAAGGAAATGTGCGAAAGGGATCTAGGAGTCCTAGTAGACCACAAGTTGAACATGAGCCAACAGTGTGATGTGGCAGCTAAAAAGGCCAATGCGATTTTGGGCTGTATCAATAGAAGTATAGTGTCTCGATCAAGGGAAGTAATAGTACCACTCTATTCTGCCTTGGTCAGACCTCACTTAGAATACTGTGTCCAGTTCTGGGCACCACAATTAAAAAAGGATATTGACAAATTGGAGCGTGTCCAGAGAAGGGCAACTAAAATGGTGAAAGGTCTGGAAACGATGCCTTATGAGGAAAGACTTAGGGAGCTGGGTATGTTTAGCCTGGAAAAAAGACGGTTAAGAGGCGATATGATAGCCCTGTTTAAGTATTTGAAGGGATGTCACGCTGAGGATGGAGCAGGCTTGTTTTCTGCTGCTCCAGAGACTGGAACACGGAGCAATGGATGCAAGCTCCAGGAACAGAGATTCCACCTCAACGTTAGGAGGAAATTTTTGGCAGTAAGAGCTGTTTGGCAGTGGAACACACTCCCTCGGAGCGTGGTGGGGTCTCCTTCCTTGGAGGTCTTTAAACAGAGGCTGGATTGCCATCTGTCAGGGATGCTTTGATCAAGATTTCCTGCGTGGCAGGGGGTTGGACTGGATGGCCCTCGTGGTCTCTTCCAACTCTGAAATTCTATGATTCTATGAAACGTGTAAACCAGAAACATGATTCCCATCTACCTTGAGCATAGGACAGGCATTTGCCATCACATCAGGTGCTTATGACTGTGATGTTAGAGGGGCACAATGTAGGAAAGGTGTAAAGCAGTAGTGCACAACTTGCAGCCGTCCAGGTGTTTTGGCCTCCAACTGCCAGAAGCCTGAGCCAGCTAGTCCAGTGATCAAGAATTCTGGGAGTTGGAGGCCAAAACATCTGGAGGGCCACAGGTTGTGCACCACTGGGTTAAAGAGACCAAGCTGGAGGTGTTTTAAATGGTTCAAGTTCTTAACTCCCTGATACTCAGGTTTTACAATTGTGAACTCAGTTACAAGAAAGCAATGCTCCTTGTAAAAGGGATCATGAAAACAACTCCATGTAGCATAAACATAGGAAAGATACATCACAGAGAATATCGTGTTTCAGTGAATTTATACAGAGCAAAGGAAGGATTCTTATGCTCTGTTAAGAATAGTGAATGAGAAATGAGACGTTGTTGACTTGTTTCTGAAACCAGAGCTTGTGGAGTTCAATGTTGTGTGTTTGATTTTAAAAGGTTTCTCCCCTGGGAAGTGGTGCAAGGAAGCACCATATCATAGCTGCTCACTAATGGGAATTTCTACAGATCTGAATGCCAAGGGGGGAAAAACTTCAATGTTTCTTAAAATTTTACATTTCTAGGGATTTTCCCAATTGCTCATCATTAAGGCCAGTGATTGTTTTTGAATAAGCAAGCAAGCAATAAGCTAGCCACTTAGTTACTTAATATGGTCCTTTTTTCCTTGACTCATCTTTGAATCTGGTTTTACAGTAATTGCTTGTCTGGCTAAAAGTGATAGAAGCAATTGTGCTGGTGAGTATTTAGGTAACGTAACCCAGGATGTACATATGCATACCGTGCAGTTGGATGCTGGCACTTAAAGTTTGTAAGCCCTATGAATCAAAAGTAGTGGTGGTTGGTTTTGTTTTTAAGAATCATCAAATTGTTTATGCTTCTGGAAATTAGAGAAGCCTGAGCATAGAATATGTGAGTTAACAAAATTTGTCCCATCTGCTACCAGAAAGCAAAAGTTCAGAAGAAACAACTTTTGTTTCGCATTACATTTAGCAGGTGCTCCAAATCTTGAGTGCTTTCTAATGGCAAGGGGAAATTCAGCCCTTGTTTCATCTAAGAATTTCATATTCCCACCCCCACCCCCAAATGTTGTTGTTCAATGTGGCATTTGATATGTTTCAGCTGTTTTATTGATTGGGTTTTTTTTTTTAATTTGATTACTATCATTTCTTGACCAGAATCCTAGAAGCAGTTCACTGTATTCATAAAATAGAACAGGAGCAAGGAGAAGATGGTGTGTTCCTCTGACTCCCTCTCCTGGTAGTTTCTTAAAGGACAGTTCCTACATGGCTGCTGTATGTGGGAGATGGGAGCACATGTAATGATGTCTTTGCCTTACTTCTCCCTTCTGAAGCAAATAACCAAAGCAGGCAAACTATGCATAAAAGCAAGAGCATCAAACATTAGCTTATAACACAGAGAGGCAGGCAACAAGGAAGCCTGAACAGACAAAGTGGTCAGTTCTTTGCTAGTAAGCAAAAGAGGGGAAAGGATAGACAAACATATAAACACACCAGATTTGCACATGTTACTTCATACCAGTATTCGGTCTTCTGATGGGAGCCAACTATGGCAGGTGACAGCTGGGAGAATTAAGGAAGGTTGTGATTGGCAAAGTCAGCAGCAACAACTGGACATGCCTCACTTTTTGCATTGCGTCTGTTGTTATGATCATTGATTTCCAGCTTCCCTTTTGTGATTTCACTCTGATAGCTGTGTTTTTAGCACCCTTGAAAAGACAACTCCCTATTTCTGGAAGTGTGTGGAGCAACTGGCACTTGTTTTGTTGGAGGGCCGGTATGTGTGTATTATGCTAATCACCAAGATGCCTCTGAGCACTGTTTCCCTGTGACAAGCGACATTGGTTCTGACGGTAACAGTTATACATGGTTACCACGGATTCTTTCTTGGCTGCCACCCCACTGGCAGGGCCACGGAGACTCTTCAGTGTGATTACACCATAATGAACACGTTACTGTTACAGCTTGGGCAGAGATCATTTACTGTGGGAAGATTATTCTCAGCAGCAGCATGTGGGTAACTGTAAGCTATCTTTCAGCTCTGGTTACGGCCAAAGAAGGAGGAGTGAGGAATTCAAGAAGTTCAGGTGGAAGGCAACTTGTATGAATCTGGCAAAGCATTGCTAAATGTATTAGAGAGAGAGAATGAAGACTTTTGATATAAAAGAAGTAATCTATGATAATACATAATTTGTAAAAAAAAATATGTTGGTTACTGTGGTGAGAAGAATGTATGAAGACTGAATGGCAACAGTGGAGTGTTAGGAGGAATGCATGAAGATTGAGTGAGAAGTGTAGAATGTTAGGTGGAGTGTATTTGCTTATAGATGGTGATTGGTGGAGACATTGCTTATAGATGGTGATTGGTGGAGGCAGTGAGAGTGGGAGGAGCTGTTAGAATTATGTGGTGAGAGTGAGGATGAGAGGGTCAAATAGGATTCAGATTTGGTAGAAAACAGAATGGAGAGGATCTGAGTTTGAGAGGGAGAGATGGACTGTGTGAGGGATGATTGTGTTAATATAGTTAAGATGTAAGTTTTTAGTAATGAATGAAAATAGAGAGTAAACTGCAATTACAAGTGTCTTGTATTCTGGAAAGTAAAAAGTGAAATTATTCCTGTAACATCATAAGATGGCATCATGTTCAGTATTCTTGATGTCATAAACTAGACTTACAGCCTCATAAATTTTGCAACTCACATTTACAGTTATGACCACAAATGCCTCGTGGGGGTCACTGGTGCTGCTCATTGCACTGCAGCTTGCTGCACAGTGGGATGAGGCTGGGCATGTATCCTTCAGTGCATTGCTCATCAAGGTTTCAGGACTCCTTGGCTGGTGTGGCAGCCTGCCTTCTAAGAAGAGTTTTGTGAGGTCAAATGGGGAGACAAACTGTAATTGTGTCATCGTAGCTAGCATCTCTTATGCACGATCTTGGCTTATGTTATAATTTCATGCCTACTATCTTGGTCATGATACCCAGTGTTAGAGCTGGGGAGTCAGAAAAGAATGGTCTTAGATACAGTCTAAGAAGTGTTATCTAGTAGTGATAAGGCGGCAGCAATATTCTAGGAAGAGTGTGGGGATTTGTGGTGAGATGGCCACAAGTGGTGGTTAGTGATGTGGTCACCATGCCTCTGAAAGGAGAAAAAACCAGTTCCAGATAATTATTTGCAGAGGGGAAATAATTCAAGTGTGATAGTAGCAGTTTAGTGGACTGATCTAATTCTACAGCTGTCTGATACTTAACAGTACTTGTCATTGGTATAATGTAAAAGCTTACAATGTCATGCCTAGTAGCAGGAATGACACACAATCTAATAATCATGTTGAATCAAGTTTTAAAGTGATTCTGGAGAGTATGGACAGTATCACCAAGTCCCTGCTTAACATTCCCATCTTCATAATTAGCTGGAAGACATTACAGTCACTGCTTTCATATTCATTCTGTCTATTGATGGCTTTCTCAAGGCAGAAAATGCCAAGCTCTCAATTCCCCCTTAGACTTGCATAGAAATATTTTGAGACAGGTAAACAGGAACAAAAGGGCCCAGTTTCAATCTTCAGTATTCTGACATTTCTTTCCACTAAAAGGTGACCAAAGAATGACATGTCGTGCCAGTTGCCCAGTTTAGCTGCAACAAAGTACGCTTCATAAAAGCTCCAAATCCTCCTCTTACTATAACAAGTATTAGGGATCCCCCCCATTGGAATTTTGTATGAAAAAAAATAATAGCTTGCAGGAGTAAACATCACTTTTAGGCAGGCTTTAGTGCTTTACTGCTTACTGGGCTTCAAGCCGGGAAGGATTTAAAAAATCATTATACTTTAAGAGAAAGTTGAAGAGGAAGGAGGGAGAGACCAGAGCTATTATAGCCAGCTGTTGTGATTTGGGAAAACACTTATCTCCACCATAGAAGAAAAGTAACTGAGATTGAATGAATCAGCCAGACCTGAAGTAAACACACCCAACAAGATTAGGACAAAATTAGAGCCCCAATTTGGGTGATCTTACTTCTCTAATACTGCAGACATTAATGAAGACCAAGGTTTTATCTCAGTGGGTTGGTTTGTGTTTGTGTTTTTTTTTAAAAAAAATCCTCCCAAATCTTTTATAACGAAATGTTATTCTTCTAGTTTTTCTCTGATTTCTTTACAGTATATATGGATTGCCTGGCATGCAGTAGTGCTTTGTTAAATAGACACACAGTGAAAAAGCCAGTTTCTTGTAGTAAAGAACAAGTACATTTTGTTGTTTGTTTCCATATTTAACGTTCAAGGACAATTTCCTCCAAGGATTATTGTTGGGACAAGGACAGTTTGTTCACTCTGGTAGAATGCCATGCAGCACATGCAAATAACATAAACCCATCCCTCTCTTGTTTTATTGTCTAGGCAAGGACTTGCTTTATTTAAGAAATAAAGCTATATGATATGGGGCAGGGGGAAGAGTCTTTGTGTCTCTAATGAGTATGTGGGTGCACTTTGACAAGTGAACCAAAATACAGCTCATTCTACACATTTTTTTGATAAATTACAAGCATGTTCATAAATAGATGGTGCAATTTGTAACATAGCTATTTTTTCTCTACATCTTTTTTTTTTTTTTTTTTTTGGTTAACCGCCTTTGAGTGCTGTTTTTGGTAGAACGGCAAAGCACCAATTAAACATGAATGCTGTTTCTTCTAGTTTATATGAAAAATTACTTTCTTTTTGTAACATGTGCCACTTGTGATATTCCTCCTTCTAGATGAGAAGCATATCTCCTAATACTGTACTATATTTTCTTCCCCTCACCCCCCGCATTTTGTATGGATTGTAAATTTCCTAGGTATAGATGTTAACAGTGTATTATATGAAAACAACAACAACAACCAACAGCAACACAAAGAAATGGCCCCCATCATCTGCTTCATCTAAGTCTGTAGGAAATAATGTATTTCTTCCAGAACTCTAGTGTGCATGGAAAATTCATTGCACAAGTAATATTTTGCGTCTGGACTAGGAAGAAGGCATTAGGAATAGGCCCTCTTTGCTTCACACCCCATCTTTGCCTGCTGTGGAGTCAAACTAAGAACAAAATGCATTACATTAGATAAAAGTAGACAACTATGCTTGTGCTTTGCTGCAACTTGTTGGTAGACCCATAAGATTATTGCATTACCTATGTGCAGATGAGAGTAAATAGAAATAGGAGCTTTATTGCTTCTGCCGGAAATGAAGGAAAAAACCTTTCTCCCTTGCGACTCAAATCCTGGCCAACAGACCCGAAGAGGCCACATCAAAGTCAGAAAATCAGGTTTATCACACCTACCCAAATACATGTGTGTATATATGTAAAACATAACAATTTATAGATGCCAGAATCTTGTGCAAGGAGAATTTGCTGTATGTTTGGAATCTGACTACTTGTATTTTATTCTTGAGGTCAACTTTCAATAAATTGTTGTGATTTATAATGTAAATAAATAACAAAAATAAACTGTTGAAATCATATATGTTTTGTGTAAAATATTTTGCTTCCATTTCTTCAAAAAAATTGTTTTTACTAGTCATATTTTGAATGTGTCCATATGACCTCTGTATAATATGAAAAACATGAAGATAACCATAGAATTTACATTATTAAGAGGAAAAAGTAAAGAATATTTAACATAGCTGTGATGTCCAGCCAGAACTGTTTGAATCTCCCTTGCATTTTCCTTCATTTTAGTTCAGGTCTTAGTATATCTGAGCATAGGAATGCTTCATTGTGTTAGAGTTGTGGGAGGAGCTGAAGAATTCCCCTGCATTTTTCCAGGTTTGGTTTGTTCCTTCCCAGCAAGCTCTGTTTTAGCTAGAAGTTTTTTAGTTTTTTGCTCAGTCTTTGCTTTGAGTTTGCAGGGAACTGTTTTATTGGTGGCAAACAGGCCCAGACAGCCGGGAAGGGCATTTCTTACACTGTTTAGCCAAATTAGTTACCAACAACAAATAAGTCAAAGAAATCAGAAGCTGGAAGACCCTGCACCAGCTCCATTGAGTGAGGAGATCAAACCAAGATCAAACCCAGAGATATGACACCCTGAAGATTGCTGAAACTCAAACTGTAAAGTACCTTTTATTTCAAGCTGTTAGAGCTGGGGAGGAGAAAGCCCTTTAGTTTTGTTCTTTAAAATAAACTTCCCCCTTTTTTGAACTTTATATTCAGCATCAGAGCCTTTTTGGGTAAAAGAGTTTGATCTCACCAGAGTACTGGCGTTGCACACCCAAACCTGCCACCACCTTTAGTTGGGTGTGTCTTCACAATAGCAATTAGAGTTTTCTGTTTTCAAGAAAATACTAGACTATACTTTGATAATAATTTCCATTATGAATGAAGCTACTACAGAAGAAGGTGTTGTGACTGGTTCAGTGGCAAGAGGTTGAACTAGATTACCCTTGATATGAGCTTCCAACTCTACAATTCTATGATTCATATACAGTGGGCCCTTGGTATCCAGTGGGGTTTGGTTCCAGGACCCCCTGTGGATACCAAAATTTGTGGATGCTCAAGTCCCATTATATACATTGGCATAGTAAAATGGTGTCCCTTGTATAAAATGGCAAAATCAACATTTAGTTCTTGGAATTTTTTTTTAATATTTTCAAGCCATGGATGGTGGAATCCATGAATGCCAAATATGTGGGTACAGAGGGCTGACTGTACAGTTGTCCCTTCACATTCACTGGGATTTGGTTCCGGGACCCCCTGTGAATACCCAAATCCATGAATACTGAAGTCCCGTTATATGCAATGGCATAGCAAAATGATGTTCCTTATATAAGATGCCAAAATCAAGGTTTGCTTTTTGGATTATTATTTTTTTAAGAATATTTTCAAGCCGTGAATACTTAAATCCGTGAATGCCAAATCCCTGAATATGGAGGGACAACTATATATTTCAGTTACTTTGCAGTTCTACAAAAAGTACTGTTAGAAGCAACATCTAATGGTAGTGAGCAGTAAGTACGTTGTACCTAGGCATGGATGACAATTTAATTCCATTCACAATTTGAGGTAGCCTTATCTAATGTGCATTGTCCAAATGTCCACACAAACCTGCAGTTGCATTCTGAGATCTCCAATTTTTTTTTCAAGTAGTACAAGCAAGCTGATTGATAAAATACAGTCATCCCTTCACATTCGCGGGGGTTAGGTTCCCCAGACCCCCGCGAATGTGAAAAATCCGCGAATAACAATTGCCCTCCCCCGCAAAAGCGACAACAGGGCCTCCGGAGGCCCTATAGTCGCTTTCCCCCGCCTCCCCATGCCTTCATGGGGCCTCCGGAGCATCTCCAGAGGCCCCATGATCGCCTCCCCGGCCCTCCCCACCCCCTCCCCAGGCCTTCATGGGGCCTCCGGAGCGTCTCCGGAGGCCTCATGAGTCCCCAGCCCTCCGCACGCCCTCCCCAGGCCATCATGGTGCCTCCGGAGATGCCCCGGAGGCCCCATGGAGGCCTCCCCGGCCCTCCCCACCTCTTCCCCAGGCCTGAATGGGGCCTCCGGAGACGCTCCGGAGGCCCCATGGAGGCCTCCCCAGCCCCCCCACGCCCTCCCCAGGCCTGCATGGGGCCTCCGGAGCATCTCCGGAGGCCCCATGGAGGCCTCCCCGGCCCTCCCCACCCCTTCCCCGGGCCTGCATGGGGCCTCCGGAGCGTCTCCGGAGGCCCCATGAGTGCCTCCCCAGCCCTCCCCAAAGCCATCATGGGGCCTCCGGGGCGTCTCCGGAGGCCCCATGGAGGCCTCCCCAGCTCTCCCCCGGGCCTGCATGGGGCCTCCGGAGCTTCTCCGGAGGCCCCATGGAGGCCTCCCCAGCCCTCCCCAGGCCCTCCCCAGGCCTGCATGGGGCCTCCGAAGCGTCTCCGGAGGCCCCATGGAGGCCTCCCCGGCCCTCCCCCGGGTCTGCATGGGGCCTCCGGAGCATCTCCGGAGGCCCCATGAGCGCCTCCCCAGCCCACCCCACGCCCTCCCCAGGCCTGCATAGGGCCTCCGGAGCGTCTCCAGAGGCCCCATGGAGGCCTCCCCAGCCCTCCCCACGCCCTCCCCAGGCCTGCATGGGGCCTCCGGAGCGTCTCCGGAGGCCCCATGGAGGCATCCCTGGCCCTCCCCAGCCCTTTCCCGGGCCTGCATGGGGCCTCCAGAGCGTCTCCGGAGGCCCCATGGAGGCCTCCCCGGCCCTCCCCAGCCCTTCCCCGGGCCTGCATGGGGCCTCCGGAGCGTCTCCAGAGGCCCCATGGAGGCCTCCCCGGCCCTCCCCAGCCCTTCCCCAGGCCTGCATGGGGCCTCCGGAGGCCCCATGATCGCCTCCCCAGCCCTCTCCAGCCCTTCCCCGGACCTTCATGGGGCCTCCAGAGCTTCTCCGGAGGCCCCATGGAGGCCTCCCCGGCCCTCCCCAGCCCTTCCCCGGGCCTGCATGGGGCCTCCGGAGCGTCTCCAGAGGCCCCATGGAGGCCTCCCCAGCCCTTCCCCAGGCCTGCATGGGGCCTCCGGAGGCCCCATGATCGCCTCCCCAGCCCTCTCCAGCCCTTCCCCGGACCTTCATGGGGCCTCCAGAGCTTCTCCGGAGGCCCCATGGAGGCCTCCCCGGCCCTCCCCACCTCTTCCCCGGGCCTGAATGGGGCCTCCGGAGCGTCTCCGGACGCCCCATGGAGGCCTCCCCGGCCTTCCCCACCCCCTCCCCAGGCCTTCATGGGGCCTCCGGAGCGTCTCTGGAGGCCCCATGGAGGCGTCCCCGGCCCTCCCCCCTCCCTCCCAAGGCCTTCGTGGGGCCTCCGGAGGGTCTCCGAAGGCCCCGTGGAGGCCTCCCCGCTCCCTCCCAGGGCTTTCACGGGGCCTCCGGAGGCCCCGTGTCGCGGTTTTTTGCGGGGGGCGGGGGGGCTCCCAAAACCGCGAATAATCAAAACCGCGAATGTCAAGTTCGCGAATGTGGAGGGACAGCTGTATACACAAAAATGTGTTCTTTAGGGGAAAATCCATACTGATTGTACACATTAGGAGGAAATATATCCAAAATCACTATTTATTATGTGGAGGAAGGAAGTGCTTACATGTGAAAGAGTGCGCACACACACAAAAATGTACATATTAGAAGAAATTTATACAGTATGACCCCTGTATCCATAGGGGATGCGCTCCCGGACTTCCAGTGGATACATGCAACTACGGGTAACAGCAAATGCTCTGTTTTCATGTTTGGAGCAAAATTAGAGTTACTGTGTAGAGTAGTACAGGGTCCAATTACTGTGGAGGAAGTTCTCTGCTTCATCATCTAGGAGGTGGACACCTTCTCCCCTGCTCTCCCTGGCGATGGAACTCTACTTGCTGTGGTTCGTCACCCAGGAGAAAGCAGATTCTCTTGTTGATGAAGTGATAATTTGAACCCAACCATCTTTCTTTGTTCTGAAAAAAAATGCAGCTCCTTTCCCCTTGCTTATAGAAGTGAACTGGGCAAGAGAAGGGGCTGCAGATAGGAAAACAATGGAGAATGAGCCAAGCTTGTCCCGGTCTCAGGATTCTAGAACCAGAGGGGATGTAGGAATGTCTATTTATTTTTCTGTCCCCAGTCTGGCACCTCTTAAATTCCAGAGTGATGCTTGCATGGCCTGAAAGAATGGGCCATCCCTGCACATGTGCTCCTTTATAAATGACACAAGGTGCTTATATTTGTACTGAGGTATTGCAAAGTGAGTACAAAACATCTCAGAAGAAGTGGCCTCAGATTGGTTGAAAGGCCCATGTGCTTACATTTTTGTGAAGATAGGTAGGTAGATAGGTATATTATTTCCACCACCACTATATTATTTAAGGCATTCATTCTTGTGTTGTGCTCCACGGCTTTTGTTGCTGGCTTGAGTTGAGTTTGGACATGTGTATGTGTTAATTGAGAGCAACCTTAGCGTATATGACTAGAGTTCTTAGGTTGATAGGTGATGGATTTTATTAGGGCAATAAAATATAGAAAACCATTAAAGGAAAATGGCTTACTACATCAACGTAGTTTCACAGGATTTATAATGCCATAACCTTAGACACGGATAAAATAATTTCCCTCTGCTTCAGTATACATTATGTATCAGATAAATCCATAGTGTGTTCTCATCTACATCAGAAATTGACTTTTTTTTTTTTTTAAGAATAGAACACAACAGGTGAAAAACAAACAATTTGTGTTCATTACATTTTAGCATTTCAAACTCTATACAGCCCATTCTTGCTCGCCTTTGGAACAGGCGAAGATAAACCTTCATCCCCAGCCTGATTGCAAAGTCTTTGTGGTGGAAAAATGAGCAATGGAGTGAGGAAAGGGGTTTGTCTTGGCCCCTTCCAAAGGCAGGTAAACCCAATATCCACTGGTTTCTGCCTTTGGAAGGAGCAAAGAGGAAGGAAAGGGGCTTATCTCTGTTTTGGAGTGAGCAGCTGGTGTGGTTAGTAGGAGAGGAAACAGCAAGAAGTAGGAGGAGGAGGAGTGGGGAAGGGGTGGATCAGTGTGGTGTAAGGGCTTGACAATCTGGCTGTGGCATTATGTAGGCAAGACAGGAAAGAGAATGACCAGTTGGGGCTATTTGCGGCAAATGTTCCTGTAATGTAAATTGGGGGGTACTATGAGCCTGGATTGGGCCTGTATGTCAATAATGAGCCTGTCTTTCTGTCTAAAATGGAGTCCAAGCATCCATTATAGAGCAGATGTTTCAAGGAAGATCCTCACTGAGAAAGCCCCTCCTCTCCCTGCCTTGTATCTTTCTGATGAAGTTGCATTTTCAAGAATGTACAGACAGTTGAAACAAAGAGAGTTCAACTGTTATCAATGGCCTAAGTAATTACTTTTATCTATGTCTTTCTTTAGATTTATAATTAGAATACTGACACCAACAACTATGATAACTATAGTACATATTTGTAAGCTAGCCAAAAAAAAAAGGGTATAAAGGTTCTGCTTTTAGAGAGCTGTTTGGTCTCCTCTTCTTGAGGACACTCCATATGCGCATATGAGTATTTTTCTATAAAGGCCTGAAGCCTTTGAACTTTTCTATTTGTAATAAATCCTCCTGTTTTCAAGAAACGCTGTTGTCTATATTTTCTATTAACTGTCTAATTAAGAGCTCAGGCTGTTAACTGATAGGAGAGTGCAGGTGACAGTATATTTGTGGTTTTGCCATTTTCACAGGGGTCCTGTGCCCCTAGCCCCTGCGAATGTGGAGGGCCAACTGTATTGTGTCTAGATCAAGGGAAATAATAACATTCTACTGTGCTTTGGTCAAGCCTCACCTGGAATACTGTGTCCAGTTCTGGGCACCACAATTCCAGAAGGATATTGACAAGCTGGAATGTGTCCAGATGAGGGCAACCAAAATGGTAGGAGGTCTGGAAACCATGCCCTATGAGGAGCAGCTTCGGGAGCTGGGTATGTTTAGCCTAAAGAAGAGAAGTTTGAGAGGTGACATGACAGCCATGTTTAAATATTTGAAAGGCTGTCATATTGAAGGAGGAACAAGCTTGTTTTTTTGCTGCTCCAGAAACTAGGACACAGAGCAATAGATTCAAACTACAGGAAAAGAGATTCCACCTAAATATTAGGAAGAATTTCCTTGACGGTAAGAGCTGTTTGACAGTGGAATGCGCTGCCTTGGAGTGTGGTGAAGTCTCCTTCTTTGAAGGTTTTTAAACAGAGGCTGGGTGGCCATCTGTTGGGAGTGCTTCAATTGTGTATCCCTGCATGGCAGGGGCTTGGACTAGATGGCCCTTGTGGTCTCTTCCAACTCTTACGATTCTATGATTCAAAATATCACGGAGAGAAAACATTCAGACACATCCCTAAGAGTAGTACAGGGTCCATTACCTTTGCAGACTTGTAGACTGGATCTGTTTGTCAGCAACATTAATTTTTATCTTTGCAAAGTATTTTTTCCCCAACACAAATAGCACTTAAGAAATCTTTGTCAAGGAGAGGTACTTTTTGCAAACAACAATTTGTTGTACTGTATATTGCATTATCTGCATTGCCTGTTCCTCTTCCCCTCCCACCCTTCATAAAACTAATCCTATACAATGTGGCAACACAGTTCTATTTAAGACAGAATCTAATTTTCCTTAGATGGCACATTAAGATAATGCCCGTCAAGGATATTTTAAAGCTGTATTAAAGAGTAAGGCTGCAATCCTGCACTCAGTTACACATACATAATTCCCGTTGCTCTCAGAGGGATTTAAATGTGTAGAACTGAGTGCAAGATTATAGCCTAAGATGCTAAAGAATAGATAATCTTTGGTGACGGTTTCTCTTGGGTTTCTGGAAATACAAGAACTATACTTTTGTTCTTTGATTAACCATGCTCACTGATGACTAGGTTGTAGCATTCTATAAACACATTTGATTAAGGCTAGAAGACTTGCGTCTTCCAAGCATTTTGTTCAGGATGGGGGGTGGGGAACACTAGCAGAATGTCTAATAATCATAAAGCATTCCCCCACAAATTCTTCATATCCTCCTGAAATGCTGTCCGGAAGCATATATTCTTAAAATTGAAGGGTTTTTTTAAATACTGTACAGTTGTCCCTTCATATTCGCTGGGGTTTGGTTCCAGGACACACACACACACACACACACACACACACCGTGGATACCAACATCCGTGAATACTCAAGTCCCATGATATGCAATGGTATAGCAAAATGGTGTCCCTTATATAAGATGGCAAAATCAAGGTTTGCTTTTTGGATTATTATTTTTAAAAAAATATTTTCAAGCCGTGAATACTTAAATCCGTGGATACCAAATCCGTAGATACAGAGGGATAACTGTACAGGCAGCGCCCTGTATCTGCAGAACTTAGAATCATAGAATCATAGAATTGTAGAGTTGGAAGAGACCACAAGGGCCATCCAGTCCAACCCCCTGCCACGCAGGAAATTACGATCAAGGCATCCCTGACAGACGGCCATCCAGCCTCTGTTTAAAGACCTCCTAGTCTTTTACCATTTTTTTTTTAAACTATTCTGATAGATTTGGTTTCAGGATAGGAAACAAGGAAATTTGCCATTCTAGGGGGGAAAGGTAGAGGGAGCAAGAGTAATAACAGAATCTTTAATTGAATGGGAAAAGGGAGAAACCACTGAGGAGGGATCTAAAGAAGAGAAGCTGATGCATGTTAGTGTGGTAGTGCTGGTGCCATATAAAAAGGAAACCAGAGGCTTAAGATGGGAATTGGGAAGACTAATTGAAAGCAACCAGAGGCCTACCTAGATGCCACCCAAATGCTTCATGGAAGTTTACAAGGTGGACATGAGCATGACACTGCCTCCTGCTTAGAGTCTACAACTACAGATATAGAGAGATATACTGACTCTAACTGAGAGCCAGCACAGTGTAGTGGTTTGAGTGTTGAACTACGGCACTGGAAACATGGGTTCAGATCCCCACTTGGCTATGAAAACGCACTGGGTGACCTTGGGCAAGTCCCACTCTCTCAGCCTCAGAAGAAGGCAAAGGCAAACCCCCTCTGAACAAATCTTGCCAAGAAAGCCCATGATAGGATCCCCCCTTAGGGTTGCTGTAAGTCAAAATGACTTGAAGGCACCAACAAGAATCACCGTTTCTGATAGTGGAGGTAATATACAACTATAATAATTAGTAGCTGTTGAAAAATTGATTCTCCAATTTCAGTTAGCCAAGACTGAAAAAATAGGACACATACCATATAGAGTTGTGCTGGAAAATGCCTGGAGAGGTATCCTTTCTAGGAATCACTAGGTCCCCCAAAGCAACTCTATGGCATGTTTGTACCAGAAGTCCTTTGTTTTAATAGGGTTCTCTGTTATCCGTGGTTTTGTTTATAAATAGTGAGTCCAGGAACATATCCCCGTATGGTGGGAGGCCTGTATTGCCAGTTAGCCTGATAGTAGCAAGGTGTTGTTGCAAGAACAAGTTGAGTATTTGGAGGCATGTCCTTAATCACTGGTTACATACAAAGTTAGGTAATTCTGTTATTGAAAATTATGACTAATACTATAAGGCAAGCCTTCCCCAGTTATGCATTTCCTTGGAGGTTCCCAGTTTGGAAAATTAGCACCACTCACAGTGTGACCAGTTTCTTGCCTTATCCAGCCACTGGAAATAAGAATGTTACTTCAGATCCACAAAAATATTAAAGTGAGTTGGAGATTTACTGTTGAACATACTGGATTAGGCTTTGAAGGTTATGGGTTTTATGCTTGCATGATTCCATAGGAAGTTGCAGAAAGCAACAGCCTTTCTGGAAACTGTTTAATGCAGTGTAGATGTGTAAATAGCTGTTGCTTAAAACAATTTGTAAGCCGCTCTGATAGCCTTGTGGCTGAAGAGTGGGGTATAAATAACTAAATAAATAAAAAATAAAATAAATAAATATTTTTTTGGAGCACCGCCTTATATTAGTCTCAGCTTAATTACATTAAGCAGCAGGTAAATAGGCACATCCTTAAGCTAAACCAGTCAGCCTTGTAAATCTTGAAACTTATTTTATGTTAATTTAATTTCCTGGCTTGTGTTTATAGAGAGCAATTGGTATAGACTACAAAAAGCAGGAGGGTGCAATCAGTAGGTAAAACTGAGAATCCCAGCAAGCCAGAGTTTTTAAAAGGACATAGCTGGGCTCTGTGGGACTAGAGAATTCTGGTCTATATATCTTAAAGTAGCACTTCATTTTTCTTTTTGTCTGTACTTGTTTGATCTTGTCTACATTGTTTGCTCTGCAGTAATGTAAAGATGTTGTTGGACAGTGTTCCTTTTACACTGTTTTGGCTAGAGAAGATAGTGTTGTTGTTGTTTTCATTTATTTTTTTATTTTCCATACAGGTAGTGTTGTTTATATCAAAGGTTAATTTTCAGCCTTGAGACCTCCCCGGGATCTCACTGACACCCATCCCAACCCCACGTTTTTAAAACAGAGAAAATGAAATTAGAATAGGCCAACAGTCTACTTTTGTTTTTCTAAAAATTAGGGATGTGTGGTTTTAAAATGTTTGGGGTGGGGTCATCTTTAGAAAGTGAAGCACTGCTCTGGAGGTTTCAATGAGCACCAATTCTTTTTTTACAGGGCAAACATAACTAAGGGAAGTAGGATCTGACTGCTCAAAAAATGGCTTTGGGACCACATGGCCCACAGACTGCAGGTTCATACTTTTACACCTTGCTTAAATGGCTACTGGTGATGATTTTTAGTAGGAGACTAGGACAGTACACAGGAGATCATCCACATTGCCAGCCGATATATTAACAGAGGACACTCTCCAACTGCAGAAGCTAATCTTCATTTTCCCTTTCTCCACCTGCACCCAATCAATACAGAAGTAGGCTCCCAATTTAGTTTTTGGAAGGGGGGGGGCTTAAGCATTTGATCAGAGCATATGTGACTATGTGAAAACAATTAGTAGTGTCCAATGTTATTTGGTGCTGTAAAGAGCAAAGAGGAACAAATGATGGCTTTACACCAGGTGCTAGAATCTTAGCAAGATGTTGGAACTGGGATGATTTACTGTTCTGTTGTTTTTCACCTCTTCTTTGCTTTCCTGGCATTCAGACCATATAAAGCATTTCTTTCCGTTTTAAGAGTTCTGAAGCAGGACAACATCCAGGAAGTACAGACTTGGTTTCTTCCCCACTTGTCTAGTTACTGAAACATTGCATTAAAAAAGCTGTATCTGTGAATTAAGCAGATTTGTGAGGGCATTTTCTCCTTCTCTTTGTCTTCCTTGCTGCATCCAGCCAACATATGCCTAGTTGGTGCCTTCTTTCTTTATTGGTCCTGAATGTTGTTGTTTTTTAACCTTCAGGTTTTTGACAAATTGAGTAGGTTGTACTGATACGGTATTGGTAAAGTTCCTGTGTATATAAGGATCATGAGGTTGCATCTGTACAACTACTGTTATTAATAGAGTCATTGAATCACTGATATTGTAGCTTGCCTTCTTTCCAAAAGCAGTACTCAAAAAACAGCTTACAACAAGGTTTTTAAAATGATACAAATAAAAACACGTTAAGTTATTAAATTAAAAGGTACAGATAAATGGCAAAAAAGACATCAGAATCCATCTGATCTTGAAAGCTAATCAGATTGAGGCCTGGTTAGCACTTGAATAGCACTTGAGGTATTAATTATAATTACTACACATTGCTGTTCTTTTAGTGAAATTCGTGGGAAGGCTTTTGTCAACTCTTGGACTTGTAGACAGTGGTTTATCTTAGAATTATCTCAGAAAGAACAAGTGGTCTTTGGGACAAATTTTATTTTAATTATGACAACTCCAACCATTCAACTTAGGTCAGCAAACGTTACAAATGACATGACAAATAGGTTCGTTTTTAGATTGCAATCCTGTGAAGAGCTAAATAGCTTAAATCCCATTGGAACAAAAGTGATGTAAACAGCTAAACTTGCATGTAGTTACAGCTGTAGTGTTTTTGTTTTGTGGTGAGATTTCTATTTTAGTAAGTCATAAATGAGGGATTGTGAATTTTCACCACAAAATTATTAATGCTGCTGTTATTATCTTATAAACGATGGTGTGGGGATACAAGTTTTACAAACCACTGGATTCAGGTTACACTGTTTAAAATGGACTCAGACAGCGTAAAGGTATATCTAGTAAGACATCCAAACTGTTTTAGAAATACAATTGTCCCTTCATATTCGCTGGGGTTTGGTTCCAGGACTCCTCGTGGATACCAAAATCCGTGAATACTCAAGTCCCATTATATGCAATGGCATAGCAAAATGGTGTCCCTTATATAAGATGGCAAAATCAAGGTTTGCTTTTTGGATTACTGTTTTTTTAAGAATATTTTAAATCTGTGGATACGGAGGGACAGCTGTAAACTACATAAGAAAACAATGGGTAGGCTGGTTTTGTTTTTCCCATTATACATTTCCATCTGAAAATAGTAGAATAAGCTGATGCAGACTGAGAATTTGAGGACTGGGATAGTACCCCAATAGCATTTCCTCCTCCTTTATAAGTAAATATTGAAAGGGAGGGGACTGCAATCAAATGCTGTTCAGTGTTTTCATTGTGCCCCATCTCATGCCCAGCTCCTCCATCCCCTTCTTTTCTCCTGTCTGTGGTTCACCATCGCTGTGATGGCATAGCCATCTCCTGCTCTTTCTTGAATAGATTGCTGAAGCTTAGTGAGAGAAGGCCCTACAGCAAGATGTTGAAGTAGGGATCATCTTCCCTTTTGAATCGCCTCCTCTGCTTCTCCCAGCATAGGCCCAATATCACCTTAGTAGTGTCAGTGGATGGAGAGGGCAACTGCCAGCTCCACATACAGACTACCATAATCAACACCTTTCCTTCTTTCCCTGCTGTTCGCTGTTTCTTCAGTCATTCCACCTCTCCTTCCCCACCCCCACTTCCCTTCCCTGCATCCACTGGCTCTTTCCTACATGTCTTGATCTCTTGACTGCAAGCCTCTCTACATGTGTCCTTCTTTGGACATTAATACCGAAAGGCTGAGGCAGTATCCTGACAGAAGCCTTACACAGAATGTGGGACAGTGCTCATGGTTGTGTAGATGCACAGTCCTTATTAGACTATTGCTTATGGAAGGCAGATTTCCTCTTTCCATTTAAAAAAAAATAAATTGTAGTATTGGGTCCCATTCTGGGCGAAAGTTGGCATATAAATAAAATATATAATAAAAATAATTACAGTACCAAGGTTTGTTTGGTGGGAGATTATTTTAATGATAATCTAGTTTTACCTACTCTGGAAGATAGCTGCCTGTCTCTGTGAGGAATCAAATGTTCCTTTCATTTCTCATTCTCTCTTGAATTGGAGAGAGTATGCCAGTCAGCTGCCAGACACACTACTCTGTTAATTTTTTTTTTTAAAAAATGGAGTGTCCCCCAGAGTGAATATCATGCACGCATATGGCCTTTATGTCACATTAGACTATCCAAAATCCCCTGCAAATTTGGTGAAAATCCATATAACCTTTTACTTGTGGTGCATTAACAGATAAGACAAAGTTAAGCTGTGATCCTGTACCAAGAGCTATATCTCCTGATACTATGCCAAAAGAAACTCCCCTTGTAAACAGCAACATGGTCATTTTCAGGTTGTTGGAGTGTGGGAAGATGAGCAGACGTGCATTCAGCTATTTTTCTGTAGATGGATATGCTGCAACAAGCACCCAGCACCTGCAGGGACCTCTGGGGGTCCTCGGATGTTCTTTCATCTGAATTTAGAAAAATAGCTAAATGCATCCCTGTTGATCCCCTCCTCTCCCACTGTCCAACAAAATAGACATGGATATATTTTGGTGGGGAGTTCGGTCATTGTATGTGGTCAGCACAGAATTCCTACCTCCGCAACAACCAAAAAAGTTAATGATTCACAAACAGGATACCTACCTTAATTTTATTTGTATAGTTAGGCAAAACTTCTTTAAAAAAAAATTTTTTTTGAACTCAGCTCATTACATTTTGCAACTCACCACACTATATGAATGACAAAAATAATTGAAGTGCCTCTCAGGGTCCGCTCTAGCAAATTCAGTGTACACCATGTGGCCTATATTTTAAGTCAGGCCATCCCAAGTATCCCCTCCAAATCTGGCAAAAAATTGTCCAGCTGTTTTCACAAACAGACAAATGCATAGAAAATGTATATGGCTTTGTATGCTTCTGCCAATCAGGATTTCGTTTTGGTTTTCAGTCATGTATCATGGCAGCCATCCTAGTGGCACTCACTGCTTGGTTTTGCTATTCAAAAAAGAAATGTGTCAACTAATTTTAGATTAATCCGAACACCTAATTGAAGCTCTTATATAGAAGCCTGCTAGATCTTATACAGTGTGGTCACTGACAGCAGTCATGTCCATAGTCTACTGGCCATTTATCATTAATCCTGAATTTAACCCCTTATTTAATCCCTTCAGTTTGTGTATTTCACATTCCTTCATTTAGCTTCCCATAAACAACATGCAATTTGATCTCTCTAGAGTCTAGGTCATAATGTATCTCTGTTTTTCAGATGCCTTCCATCCCTCATTCTCTGTTTGCCCTCTGTCAGTATACCTCTGGGCATGCATTTTCACACTGTTTCTTAAAGGCAACAAGAGTGAAAATTCACAACTCAGAAAGGATTGTGTTTCACAATGTGAAAGGCTTTGCCCCTGTGGCTTTCTGGGAGCCTTATCACACTAAACTATTATAGCACTATATTCCACCTTAACTGCCATGGCAACATTCTGTTGAATTCTGGGATTTGTACTTTAGTGAGGTCCAAGACTTCTCTGGTTGAGAATTTTAAATGCCCCTCCCTAAACTGCAAATCCCATGATTCCATAAGATGTTGCCATGACAGTTAAAGTGGAATATAGCACTATAACAGCGTATTTTGATAAAGTACTAAGTAATTGTATCCCTATAGAGTAAAAGGAACAGAAGGGATTACAAGGAGAGAAGCTAACGGTCAAGCCTGAGTGAGGAACCTTGGCATCAGATTTGATTCTACAACGTGTGTTTAATAAAATAAAACATGAAGTCAAATCAGAATGTTTCTATCCTTTCCAAATGTTACTCAGGATGGGTACCCCTCATCATACTTTTGTAGCTGTTGTCATCCTCTTTGGTCATAATATACTCACCCCGAGTTGTGAGCTATGTATTCCCTTCTCCTAAGAATCTAGCCCTTTTTTTACAGTCTAGGTACAGAAGGAAAAGACAACAAGTCTTATGTTTCCAAAATTTGACCAGTTAACTGCTTGTTCAGTTCTACTTAACATTTAAATCATTTACTTGGTAAGTATTTGAGTCCTACTTAGTTTTTAAGTCAAGAATAGGAAATGTATGGTCTTCCAGATGTTGTAGGACTACAACTCATATCAGTGCTAGCAGACATAGCCAATGATGAAGTTGATAGCCCAAAAAACATCTTGAAGAACCACACATTTGCCATCCTATATATCTTTTAAGTGCTGAAAGCATTTCATAGGCATAATTTCAGTACTCCTTATAACAATGCTGTTGAGATAAATTATCAGTTTTATCTGGTATTACATATGGATTTATTAGATTTAAAGTCTATTTGCTTGAAGCAGTGAACAATTATAAATATTTTTATACAATCAAAATCAGTTGCATGGGTTATATTTGTGCTCAATTATTATTACCTAGGGAGGTTTCATTTCAAAGTTTGTGAAGTTAGCAAGTATTTCATCTGCTAAAAATACATACTGTCGTATCACACCCTCTGGAGTTGGAAGATTCAGACAAAGAGGAGGAACCAGATTGCCAGGAATCTGCAGTTCCTGAAGTGGATGGTCTCTCTGAGTCAGAGGAGCTGGAGGTTGAGGCAGATTGGAGGGTTGCTTCCGAGCAGGAGGTTGCAGACATTGAAGACCCATTGCCACCATTCCTCAAGCAACCAAGAGACAAAGAGAGATTGCATCATTCTCATCAGTTGTTAAATAGGAAACCTGATAGGAGCCTAGTGTCTTGAAACAGCTGCCCATAAATCTCTCAGCCACCCCCTGGCGCTTGTTGCTTTCAACCCGCTTGACAACTAGGGGCCTGTTTACATGGCGAAATAAGTCCTTGAAGAATTCTCTAAGATTCCTAATAGTTCACACACATCACACCACAATATCGCCTCATTCAGAAGGGAGGGGGAGCTCAAAAACTCAAAAGTAGTGTAATAAGGGCTTTCGCTACTTCTCCCAACTTTTTTTGAAAAGTAGCGTGACTTTGCACACTATCGATTATGTGAACTACCATTTTGGAAAAGTCTGTGTGAATTACTAGCAATCTTCCCGAAACAACAACAGCAGAGTGATTGGTTGGAGTGACCAGAGAGGGGGTTGGACTGACCAGGGAGGGGATGGAGGAGCCTGAAATGAAAAGATCCAGCCACTGTTGTTTCCAGCCATGGAAAAGATCCAACCAGTGCTATCCCATCCCAGTCGCCCAGCTGTCTGCCTCCCGGCTTGCTTGGCTGCTGGGGCTGAAGAATCCCCAGTTAGCCTGTGTGAGAGAGAGGGGGGGAGGGAAATTGAGTAGCGATCTGCTCCTCCAGCTGTTCGCTCCCTTGCACTCCTGTGATGGCATTTGTGTGTGTGAGAGAGAGGGGGGGAGTGGGTGAGGGGAAGGGGAGCTTAACACTTGACGGGGGATAGCTCCTCGGAGTTGAAGGGCTGCCTCCTTCCTCCCACCCTTCTCGCTTTGGGAAGAAGAGGGAGCATTCCCTGCTAAGGCATTAAAACTAGCATTCATTCTAGTTTTGGTAATCTAGTAATCTGCTCTGGCAATCAGAGCAGGGAAAGATCCCAGCACTTTCTCTCTCTCTCTCTTTCTCTCCCTCCCTCTCATCTTTCCAGCATCTTCCCCCAGATGTGCTTGGGAGGCCACACACCCCACCTTTGTCTGTGTGAACCAGAAAGCAGAAAACAAACAGAACAACCAATTTCCCACTAAATCATGTAAACTATCCAGCATTGGTGCAAAAAAGCGCTAAAGCGCAAACTGTTGCAATAAAACCTGCCGTGTAACTGAGCCCTAGCAGTACTTTCTATTTGTGTTTTCTTGACCTTGGACTAGCTACAATTTAGGATCAGTGACTCCTTAGTGAGCCATTGACCTTTCTCTTCTCCCTAGTGTTGAAAATAACAGGGAGTAGTGTGGCACCAATCCCTTTGCATCAGGAGCATTGCTCATGTCCTAGTGATTATTGATATAAATCAGAATTTAGTAATTATTCTTTCTACTGCTGTTCAGTGGTTTTGTATTCTCTCAGTTGTAATTAATTTACCTATTCAGCGAATAAATAAAAAGCATTCTTTTGGAGGTTTGTGTGAGTGTACATGTATAAATAAATACATACCAAGATGGAAAAAGTAATCCACTTGTGCCAGAACTGATGGTGCTAGGACAAGCTTCTTAGAGAGGTTGTCCAGAGTTATGACAATATACTGTGACTGAAAGGGCTCTGTCTAGTCATCATCCATCTTACCTTCAGTGCTGCAGAGACCCAAGCACAGGCCCTTGCGAATGGAGATAATGCCACACATGTCCAGTCAGGAGCAGGAGGTTCTTAAGATACCTGGCTATCTAGTGTTCAGAACTAAAAGTAAAAAGCAACAGTGAGTTGTTTTCCAAAACAGCATGGGAATCTGTGCAGAACTTGTAACCTAGCCAAGGTGCATTGCATATTCTTGGTCCCCAAGAATATTTTAACCAACTTCATTGCCAAATTGTTGTCCAAATAAGTTGTTGCCAGTGATCCCTATAGCTCAGATGTTTCTGTCAAGGTGGTTCTCCAACAGACCCATGTTTGTGAAAGGTGCTACATGCCACAGAAGTCATTTGAGCTGCCAGTGACTTTATCCTAAAACTGCAAACCTGGTAATTCCTCAGACAAACCAGCTACCCACAGTACATTTCCTTTATCAGGATTTCAGTGTGTTGGTTCTCACTAAGCCCACTACCAGCTCAAGAAACTAGTTCAGCACATCTACGGGTTTCACAGCTTGATGAAAAAAAGAAAAATATAATATTTTTTTAAAAACTCCTATTTGGTCATCATACTCCATACGATTTACTTTGACTACAGAGGTGCCAGGATTAAACTTAGGGCCTCATACTGTATTTAAAAATATGCTTTGCTACTGACCTTTATTCTCCAAAAAAAGAAAAGAAAGAACATATGATACTGCCTTAAACTAGACACCTTGTCAGGTTATTTGCTGTTCTAATCTGATACTGTCTGCCCAGGCTGGTTATCTCTGGCAGATTTCTATCTTTCTTTTAGTTTATGAATTCCGGATTGAACATGGCACCTTCTGCATGTATGGATGATGTTCCATCCCCAGAGTATCTTAAATAACCAGATGAATAATTTGCATATCCCAAATATGCAGATAGTTGCAGTGATGGCTGTCGTTCCTATCCCTCCCAAAAACAGAGTAAAGACAGCTTGAACAAGGCTGATTTCATGCAGTGTGTTTTGCATAAGTACATCACAACATGGTGGTCAGGAGAATGACATGTCAGTCAAAGCAAGAAACATCCAGTCATTATTTTCATATGCTAAGTCCGAAGAATGTATTGAAGTATAAGGTAAAGCCAAGGTCAAGGAACAAGAGAGAATGCTCCCAGTGAAATTCTGCAATATATATCCTTCTGCAAGCATGAAAAATAGGATACTACAGTTCAACCCCGTATCCATGGGGGTTATGTTCCAGGACTTCCCCCAGACATGTGAAACTGTGGGTAATAGTGAATGCTCTCTGTTCACACTCAGAGAAAAAATAGAGTGTTCCCTACTCCCCTTCTCACCTGCTGCCCCATGCTTCATTGTCCAGAAGAAAGTGGAATGTTGTGGAGGATTCTCCCCAACGAGGAAGCACGTGCTATGCTTCGTCAACCAGGAGAAAGCAGGTCGGTAGGGAGGATTCTCCCCAGTGAGGAAACACTAGCTGTGCTTCATTTCCTGGGAGATGTAGGGCAGTTGGGCGGCTTCTCTCTGGCGACAAACGCTTGCTGTGTTTTGTCGCCCGGCAGAAGTCAGGGTGGATTCTCCCTGGCGATTAAGCAATGGCGGTGGGGGCAATTCTTCCTGATTCTGCCCCTCAGAGCCTAAGGCTATATGCAAACAACGGATAAGTGAAACTACGAATATGGGATCTACAGATACGGGGGCTGACCTGTAAATATAAAAAAATGGAATGTATACACTTTGATTCCATATATCACTGCTTCTTTGAAAGAATTTCCAGATGGAAATTACAGGTGCCATGCACACCTGCAGTGTGCAAGCCATATGAAGTCAAACAGCAGACATGGGAATCCTTCTCACTTAACAAAGATGGCACACATCATGTAAGAGCATCTTCAGAGATCAGTGCACAAAATCTCAAGCAATATACAGTACTACAGATTTTTTCATACACTTCAGGTTTAGTTCTAAATTTAACACCCCATCAACACAGAAATCTCCCACTTTGATCCAGGCTTCTAGCCACACGTGCCCCTCCCATTTTCCACAATTTAAAAAATATTTTTCTACAATATAAAAAAATACTATAAAAATATTTTCTGGCATCTGTTTAGTGGGTATGAAATTGTCCGTTGCTGGGGATTTGTGTTTATGATTGTTATTGCCTGAACGTGACCCCCCCAAAACCTATTGTTTCTGCCTGCCAGCACCTTAGCGGAAGAGTTTCTAAGGCACTGCAGATCAGGGCACTTAGAAATGATGGCGACAGCAGGACCCTGAACGTTCTCTCCAGTTGCCTGTTCTTGATGCACCCTGTGACCAGGAGAGTGCTGCAGACACCATTTCCCAGCATCCTGATCTGCAGCACCTCAGAAACCCTTTGGTTAAGGCTCTGCCAGGCTGAAACGATGGCTTTTAGGAGGGTGGCATCATCAGATGTACCCTGTTGTAGTTATATCTGACAACACAGGCTCTGAGCCATAGCATTTTTAAAATGCTATGAAAAATCCGTTAAGCAGTGATGCTTCCCCTAGATTACCAGCAACCTAACTCAGATGTCATACTGAGTATTAGACCAGCCCCAAATTCTAGCTAAATTGGTTCTGCTTACTTGAGCATTCTGGCCAGAATCTTGTTGGTGTAAGTTGCACTACGCATGTGGAACGACCTTTTTTGGCCATTGTGGAATGACGTATCTTGCTGATGGTGGCAGGAGTGGAGATCCGCCTGCGGAACTGTAGTAGATGCACAATAATGCATCAGGAGTAGTGTGTCAGTGCAAATTGCATATGGCCTTTGTGCATTTTGTAATGAGATAACAGCTATGTATATTCACTGTTTATCATATGTTGTGCTATGGTAGTATCCAGTATGGGGGTTATATAGTGCTAGGATAGCATAACTCTGCCAGTGGATGTTTACACTGTACAGAACAACCCCATTATCCATGGGGGATATGTTCCAAGACCACCCTTCATACCTGAAGCTGTAGAAAATAGGGAACCCTATTATTTTCAATGAGATGAATGCTTGAAGTTGACCATAGAATTGCACTGGAGGACATAGAAATGCCTAGAAAGAACATATTTCTTCAGACGTGGATAAATGAAACTGTGGGTACGGAATTTTATCGATACTGAGATGCTGTAGGATCTTGGCCTCCGAGGGGCTGCCTGCAAAATGTACTCCAGGAATGACAGTAGTTTATTTGGCAAACGTTGCCTGGCATCCTGTAAGGCAGTTTCGATGTTGTAACCTAGGCGTACAACCTTGTAACTTTGGTTTTCAAATTCATGGTCATGGCACCATTGCTACGACCTCAAATACCCCCAAACCCACCTTAAAATTCATGCAGCCATACCAAGGGGCTGTCTTAAATGGTGAAAATACTCCTCACAGAATGTGAGGAGAATCCTACCTGTCTTAATGGGACCCCGCATTTTTTCGCCGTATTCGGAAGGAGGGGTCCCAAAAACTCCAAAGGAAAAGCCTTTGCCGCTTTCCCTAGAGTTTTTAAAAAACAGTGAGGTTGATGCGCATTCTTGTTCATTGGGACAAGAATTTGCTTTGAATCGCTTTCCTATAGGAGAGGAAGCACATAGCTGATTGGCTAGATGAATGCAGGGGATGAGTGCTAACAAGACAAGTGCCCAGCACCACCATGTTGGATTTTTGCCTTAGCGAACAAGCACTAAAGTGAGAAAACGGGGTGTTTTTGCCTCTTCTTCTTCTACAGGCAAAATAGTGCTCTAGCACACAGTGGAAGGTGTTTTGTTTTTTTTTAAAGTTCAGCAGCAGCAAATTAAGGCAAGTAAAAATGCAAGTAAACCACTCACAGACGCCATCTTGACCACTGGGCATGTGAAGTTTTTGAGGGACAAAACAGCATTAAGACAAATTGCAGCTGCTGTGATTTGCCATTATTGTGGAGCAATCCGGGGGGGTGTGTGTGCCTCATATAGACGGGGCCCAAGTGTCAGAATCACAGCACAACAAAGAATTGTGACAGGACCCCACAGGAGTCCCTGCTTCTCCTCATTGCACCGCTGTTTGCTGGGAAGAAGGAGCTGGAGACATCCTCCTTCAGCACCACACCTGCCCGTGCTGCAAAACTCTGTCACTCAGTATAGCTGCCTGGATTTTAAGATGGGTTTGGGGAGTCAGATCAGCCACAACCTCATAGGTGATCTTGGTCCTTGTTTATATTTCTATATGTGTGTGCTCTTGTGCACATATGCATGCATGCACACATCTGTGTTTGTCCATTTCAAGCCCTGTGGGGTTTTTTTTATTGTCATGGTAGGGTACAGGCACAACCTCAAACGAGAATATATTTCATTGTAAGGAACAAAGTAATATCTTGCAACCAGGTTTAAATATGTTTGAGATGACCAATATGTGTCGGTTATTTGGGGGGGGGGGGCAGTGACATATCCAAACCCTTCAGAGCACACAGCATAAGATTTATGGATGGGGTTTTGTTTTGTTGTGTTGTGGGTTTTTTTGAGCAGTGCTCACATGGGCTGGGAAAGAACTTTGATTAGTTAAAAGCAACCACAGGGTCTTGAGGGAGTGTTTGAAAGAGTTTGGAGCAGGGAGAGATGACTGCTGAAGCAATTTCAAACTATTCTTCAATAGTGGGACAAAAGCCTTTTCTTTTCGCTCCCATGTTCAAAGAGACATTTGTCTCCAAACTTTGCAGCTGTGGGGCCACAGGGGTGCTTGAAGATACCCCTTCATAAACAAGAGAAGAGTCGGCACACCAAACAGTGGTGTAGTATTGTATACTCTTCTTCCCTCCCTCCCTCCTCTACCATGTGTGGTTTTTAATCACAAGAAGAATGTGGAGGCAACGTTTTCCAGGCAAGGGGAAATTTCCTGTTTTCTTTTCTCTGTTTGTTTAATAAAGTGTGCCATTGACTTTTAGAACTGTAGCGACTTTTGTTGCAAATGAATAATTTGAGCAAAGTGCTTGGCTAGCTTCTTGATGCACTTTTTATATACTGCTGGAGAGGATGCATAAATCCTTTTTTTTTTTTTTTTTAAGGAGGAGGAGGAGGATGGTGTAGGCAAGTGAGATTAAGAATTTTCGGTCAGATAGTACCAGCCGTCTTGCAGCCACACAAAGGCTGCCATTTACTTGGGAGTACTCCCTAATTCTCTTGGCAGGGGTGCCATTGGAATCGGATACAAGTGGGTGGCAATGGGGAGGAGCCACCAAAGAAGACAAGCAGGCTTTGTGTATTTTAAAAAAAAAATCCACAAAGGCACTTTATACATTGAGCTGGGTGCAACAAGCTATGCAGCTTGTGAGTTGAGGTGGAGCAGTTCTGAGTTCAGTCTACATAAAAAGCCTTCCCTGCCACCACCCCCTTCCTTAAAAGCTCTGAAGCATTGGCTAAACTCCACAGAGAGCTGGAAATGCCAGAAAATGTTTATCGAACAATGCTGCTGACAGTTGGCTTGATGTTGGAGAGTTTGGGGAAAGAGAAAGAAGACCATCTTAATTTTAAAAACAGTTCTGGAGCACCTTGTTGATATTCTGGTCAGAGAATAAGATTCAGTTTCCTTCCTATTATACACATCCCTCCTGTATTTGGGAACAAAATCCCACTAAATCCCTCTAGCACTTTGGTCTTAGCTCACAAAACTACAAATCCCAGAATTCCATAGCATGGAGCCGTGGCAGTCAAAGCAGTGTTTCTGCAGTGTGGCAGCACCCTAAGACACCCTCTCCTAAGTTACCACTTATTCTTAAGAATTTTCATTCAGAAATAAGACACACAGTTCCCAGTAATTGTGCTAAGAATTCCAGCCAAAATAATTTATTTTTTGGATTATCATGCTCATCATACAACATTTGAGCTCTTCTGTTTAATTTTTTTTCTCACCAGTTCTAACAACTGAGTTTATATTCTGATACAGTATGCATGATTGTAAAAGCCTTTAAACTGTAATTTATATTTTTAAGAAGTTTCTTCCACCATACGGTATATCTGTGTTGCTAGGGATAGAATGGGGAAATGGAACATTTCAGATCATACTGTTGGGCAAGGAGACAGAAATTACTTCACATTATTTTAGACTTTAGAAATCTTTAGTGTGAGTGTTTTTATTCAAATACAGTTACTGGTATATCCTGTCTCCCTTTGCTCTACTTCCAAAGTTCATTTCTGTGAAGTTAAAATAATTGACGCCATCCAGTTGTTTAGAGTTTTGAGAGGAGAGAGTTCTTCAACATATTAGCCACATTCCTTCATAATAAGTATCATTGGCATTTGGAGGGTGGGGGAAACTGAGTACAGTAGCACCCCCATATCCACAGGCGATTGGTTCCAGGGGTCCTCGTGGATACTGAAAACCATGGATAGTAGTGAACACCCTGCAGTGGGAGGGGAGGAAGAGGAAGGAAGGAAGGAAGGAAGGGGAAGGCAGCGGGAGAGCGAGGAGCTGGGCTTGGGCTGGGTGGTGCTGGTGGTGCTCTTCACTGCCTCGCTGCCTCGCTTCAACCAGCAGGCCCAGTGCCACGGGGTAAGAGATGGGAGGGGAGTGAACCGGGCTCTAGGAGGGTGAAGGCAGGCGAGTTCTCTCCTTCTCTCCCTTCACCCTCACCGCTGCTGCAGCCCTCACAGAGAAGGGAGAAAGGAGGTGAGTTCTCTCCTCCTCCCCCTCTCCCTTCCTATTCACCCTTTGTCCATAGCCAACCACGGATAACTGAATCAGCAGATGACAAATCAGCAGAAACCGGGGTCCTACTGTAGTGAGTTGATGTTATCTAAAAAGTTAGGCTCATTGGCTCTTGCAGACATAGCAGTTCATCATAATTCTTAGACTCTGCTCGGAAGGGAAGCAAGGGAGGCTACATTTCTCTTGGCTTGCAAAGTTAATTATTTGATCAGATAATACATTTTTAGACAAATGCTTGTTTTCTTTGCAAGTTTTTATATATTTTTTTAAAGTGGAGATACCAACCCCAGCTGCAATATGATTAGTAAATGTTTAAGCTCTGATTACAAATTACTATGGAACACAGGGATTGATGTACACTGTAACAGGCAGCGACTGTCTAAAGCCATTGTCCTGGTGGGGAATCCAGCCTCAATTACCTTCCCATTTGCTTCTCTATTCTGCTTTTGACAGTAACAATGCAAGGCTGTCATTAAGCGATATTCTCAGTCCTGGAAACTGTTCATCAGAGTCAGTGTACAGTTGGAACGCTTTATTAAACCAGGAAAGGGGTTAATCTGGACAAAGCATAGCAATTCAAGTCTGGATTGCAAACCTTTCGGTTTTATGTGTTTTCCCCTTTAATCCTGGTTATCTTCTTAGAGCAAGCTTCTTTCACTTATCCAAATCATCTCAGCATTCTGCCATGCATACTGGGACACAGTTGCACTTCCATCTGGATGAAATGCTGAAAGAGGCATTACTTTGCAGTAAATGGAAATACAAAGGGTGGGTGCAAGATAGCTGCCATTTATTAAATTTTGGATATCTTATTGAGCCTTCTGTCTGTCTTTTCTCTCTGTGACGTCTTCAGTGGTGTCCTCTTAAACATGCAGGCATGAACTGGGCTCTTCCCTCCCCACCACCACCACTTCAAATAGCAAACCCAAACAATACATTCCCTAATGCCAGTTCCAAGCATTATAGGGCTCTCTATGCCTGCTCATTGCCTTTCCCCTTCCTTCCACTATTGCTGCTATTCTCCCCATACTTCAGCCATTGCCACTGTCTTGCAAACAACTTTAACATGGTGAAAAAGATAATGGATGTCTCTAGGAACTGGCTGCCAACATCTATATCTTCTTGTGACCTGTAGTTTCACAGCCCTTATTTCTCTCTTTTTTTTTTACTTGTTTGCCAACCTGACCTACTGAAAAATTATGTGAACTGATGTAGACTCATTCCACTGAAGATGACCAAAGCTAGCTATATAACTTATTATATTGTACCATGTACTGTATACTTAGTTAGGGTTTGATCCAGACTTGGTGCACCCAACTGGTCTGGCAGAAACAGACTTCCCTGCCCCGTTCTCCCAACAGCAGCCCCTCCCCTCGCCCCACTAATCTCGCACAGATGGCCAAGAGATGCTACTGAATGGGATGAGCTTTGGAGAGTGGAAAGATCTTCCCAGATTGAGGAAAGAGGCATGGAAAGCAGAACTTGGATCCATCCCACTGATATGGGATTTATTGTGAAACAGGTTGGAAAGACGCCAAAATGTCATGCTTTCATAGTGTTGTATCTGTTTTGTTTCCCTTTCCCTTAAGTCAACAGTGGACAGTATGCATTCATCAAGATACCGTTGGACTACAGCTCCCAGCACACCAAGCCAGCATAGTGGTGAGGAATGGCTACTGGTAAGGAATGCTGGGAGCTGTACTCTAACATCTTCTGGAGAGTCACAGGATTTCCACTCTTGCCTTGGATATTGCTTTTGTCTGCCACTAACAGTTATTTGGGTTCCTTTTAATTTCTGACCCCTTCAGGTTAAGGTGCTGGAATGTTATCTCAAATGCTTAGTCAAGTACACTTAACCTATAACTCATTTCTCCTTTCTCTCTTGGAGAATTTTTCCCCCCAATATTTTTTATTGTTGTTTTGATTACATATGATGTTCCATATAAGTAAATACATGTAATTAACATATATCTAAAACATTACAATTACTACTCGTCAAAATAATAAACACTTACAGAAAAGGCTAGGTTATTGTACAATTATTTACATTAAATCTCAACTTTTACATCTATATCCTAGACGTCACTCTTCCCAAATTTCCAATTTTCCACCGCGCATTTTCTTCAATTCTTCTGAATGACAATAATTGACCATTATCAACAACTTTATATCTTAACAATACATTCTTCGTTCCTTATTTCTTTTTCCTCTTGAGTTTGGATATCTATTTTTACTCTTCTCACCAGGCCCCTGTCCCTTCAATTTCCTTTTAACCTAATCCTTGCTCTTCTTTTACTTATTTTTAGTACTCACATTTATTATTGATTGAATCCTCCTCCTGTTCTCCACATTTATTAAACTAACTATAGTTTCTAATACAACACTTCTGAGTGTTTTAAAGCATTATAAAAAAGGGAAGAGACCATTGTGTGTACTGATAAATGTACTACTTAGGTTTAATGATAGAGGAAATTCAAATCATCTTAAATTTTTGAAGACTTGTACAGTTAGTGGACATAGCTTTGGGCCTTGTTGCATACTTATAATTTCCTTGTAAACTTCAACCACACATGAATTACATCTCACAAATACAGGCGCTTTTTTTAAAGTTTAAAATCACTCTCTCTGACTCTCCAGTGCTGAACAATCAAATGTTTATCAAATCAGTCATCTAAAGGGACTCCTCCCTGAGAATGGAGGAACTTCCAGGCTTAAGGAGGAGGTAGTTCTAAAGTAATTAATTAGTTCTTTCAGTGCTGAGATAGAATTGCAGAGAATTCAATAGCATGTGTTACAATTGAACCTGAACCATGGCTCTCAGTCTTTAAAAGGAAAACCCAGTAAGATAATGCCAGTTTCTTTGTCAACAAGGCATCCCTCAGGGCAGGACTTTCAAAAGTGCCCTTTGCTATTTGAAGTTCCTGGTCTATATCACATGTAGCTTCAGCCATTTGTGTGCATGTTGGTGCTTAAAGAGGTTTTCAGAATGGATTGAAAATGTATAATGTTTAGCCAACCATAGAAATTCAAGCTGTGTTCCAAAGAGATTTTTAGGTAAACCTAAACCTCATATCTACCTAGTAGGATTTGGAAAGGGGTACAGTTTAATCTTCCAATGGCAACATTTCATGTTTAGTATCACACATTGTTTATTAAATTCTGCTTGTTAATAACTTCCTGTGTAGCACACAGAAGTTTTGAAATCTCGGGGGAAGTTCAGAGAAAAGTGTGGTGCATTTTGGAATAAAGACTACTTGAAAGCCTCGTGTCTTTTACATCTTCAGAGAGTTAAGGTATTTCTGGACTACACAATAGTAGTTCTTTGATTCTACTTGAACTGCCATGGTTCCATCCACTGGAATTCTGGGAGTTTAGGAAGGCGTAGTTAGAGCTGTGTTGCCTGGCATCTTCTAATATCAGCTTGCTATAATTCTGCAGTGTGCATACACCCTTAAACTGAAGCAACAGATTAAAATGTCAAAGAGAGATAGAGAGGGAAAAGACATATTTAGTATTGTGTACTACAGTTTTGTTACGTCTTGCATGTTATTCTGTTTCTTCCAGCCTAAACAGAAACTCCTCCTCAGTATCTGATATTATTAATATTGTTTATTATTGTTGCCTTTTGTGTTAATCTCATCCTATCTCCCTATATAGTTGTGGTTTGTTGTACGGTGGCTTAAATTGTAACTTAAAATATATAATAGCTTTTTTAAAAAAAAATCAAAAGTAATGTGAAAATAGATCACTGTGTACTTTGACGATCATGTTACTAGGTGTAACAGTCTTTCAATCAAAAATATAATTTGTTATTCTCATGTAAAGTCATGATTCATCAATCTGTATATGAGTACAGTGGCATCTTTAGAGTCTACTTGCTCCACCTGGGAATTTCTTTAGGACCGTAGAACCTATCCAGTGAGGAGTTGAAGTCAATGGGTTGGGAAGGGGTTTAAGATCTGGCTGAGAAATTGTGGTGGCAATGTCGAAAGTAGAGTGAGAGGTGGAGAATTAGGAGGAAGACCAGTGGGGTGTTGAAGTCAATGGGCTGGGATGGAGTTTAAGATCTGGCTGAGACATTGTGGTGACAATCTGGATAACGGAGTGTGGGGTGGGACTGTGGGTAGGAAAGGAGATTTGAGTGGCAGACATACACTGGGTAGGGCATACATGGGGATGAAGGCACGGTTAGTGAGATGTTGTGGAAGAGCAAGCATGGATCTCTGAAGAGGCGTATTACTGCAAATGGAGAGAAGTGTAATAATTTCAAACCGGTATATTCCTGTTTGCTTCAGCAACAGGATTGCTGCAAGACAGCAAGCTGGTGTCCTTAGAGTTCGTTGAAGCTAAGTGGATGAGAAGTCTATCAATGTGTGAAGTGGAAACTACAAAGAAACAGTACTTGGAACAGTTCCTTTTTGGACTACAGCTTTCAAAATCCCCCATGGATTCTATCTGGGGAAGCCATTCTGGGGTTGCAGGGCAGAAAAAGTAGCTTTTCCAAGCTCTACCAAGAGCCCTAGGTAACCAAGTGTTAGACTGAAAGCCTGTAGACCTTAAGAGTACAGTCGTCCCTCCACATTCGCGGGGGTTAGGGGCACAAGAACCCCGCGAATGTGAAGAAACCGCGAATAAAATACATCTTCCCCGCCCACCCGCAAACCACCACCCCCTGCCCTTCCAAAGTGGTGACCGGGCTTTTGAAGCCTCATAGCCACGTCTCAGCCGCCACACTTGCCCTCCCAAAGCTGCTCTCCACTCCAAACAGCCAACCCCAGGGAGATCGGGTCTAAATCGCCCCCCTCCTTGCTCTCTCCAGGCGTGGCTTTCCATTTCAAATGGAGGCAAGCCCCAGGAAAGTGGGGAGGGGGTGCTTTAGACCCCATCTCCCCATTCTCCCTGAGCTTGGCTCCATTTGGAGTGGGGAGCCAACCCCCGAGGGAGCAGGGAGATCGGGTCTAAATTGCCCCCCCCCTCCTTGCTCTCTTGGGGCTTGGTTTTCCATTTCAAACGGAGGCAAGACCCAGGAAAGTGGGGGTGGGGTGCTTTAGACCCCATCTCCCCACTCTCCCTGGACTTCGCTCTGTTTGGAGTGGGGAGCCAACCCCCGAGGGAGCAGAGAGATCAGGTCTAAATCACCCTCCTCCTTGCTCTCTCGGGGCTTGGCTCTCCATTTCAAATGGAGGCAAGCCCCAGGAGAGTGTGGAGGGGGGGTCTAACAGAGTGAAGCCTCTGAGGTAGATGGAGTTCCCTCCTGGGGAGGGGGAGGAGAACGAGGAGAAACCGCGAATAGTCAAAACCGCAAACGTCAAAGCTGGGAATGTGGAGGGACGACTGTACACACTTCTGAACTGAGTGGGACTTCTTTCTGAATTAGCATCTGTGGGATTTCGCTGTTAAGCTATCCAAAGGAAAATTCAGAATAAAGATATTGGGAGTTATGCTGAGAATACATCTTTGAAGAGTTTCCTTGTTCTTTTGCAAAAACACCTTATTGCAGTTTCAGACAATCCCATGTGGCTATCAATTGATTTAACCTTTATGCTTTATGTGGTTCCAGGTATTCGCCCACAAATCATGAACGGCCCTATGCATCCTCGTCCATTGGTGGCTTTACTAGATGGAAGGGATTGTACAGTGGAGATGCCAATTTTGAAGGACTTGGCTACTGTTGCATTCTGTGATGCGCAATCAACTCAGGAAATCCATGAAAAGGTAAAGAAAATGATTCTGTCTTCTGCAAGTTGAAAAGAAAATACGAATGTCTGGTTTTACATTTCTGTTAGAAAAGATCCAGAAATATACATCTCAGTTGCTTAATATAATGACACAGGCATAAGTAAATATGTGATAATTTAGCTTATGCTTGCCACTTCAGCTTTTAATAATAAGATATATGTAAAAGATGTACATCGGGAGGGGGGAGATTGTGGGCTGTGGCTGCATACAATCGCCAGAGCCATTTTTTATGGCCCCAAGGACCCCCAGGGATTTTTTTCCTCCCAAATGCCCTCTGGGGGTCTGGGAAGCATTTTTGCCATATTTTTGGCCCACCTGGGCCAATTTAGTCCCAGGAGAGGCCTTTTTTTTGAAACAAGAAGTGACTTCTCATTTTTTGTTGTTAAAAGAAGCCTCTGCTGGGCTTACAATGGCCTGGGGGGAGGCTAAAAACATGGAGAATATGCCCCTACTCCCCCAGAGGACATGTGGGGACAAAAAACAATTGATTTTTTTAAAATTATTTTTTCAGGGGGGTGAGGTGAGTATATATGACCCTCTAAGGTCTCTTGGGGGAGGGCTAATGCTGGTTAGTAACAGGGGAAAATTCACTTCCCCTGCCTGTTCTCAGCCTTCCTATCTTTTTCCCGCCTCAAGTGGCCAAGCTAATTTAAAAAGTATCAGACAAGGCCACTAATAGACATTAACCCATATCCTACCACTAGGCAGCTGTTAACATTTGGGCAGGATCAGCTAGCAAGGACTCCCAAACTCATCTTCCTGCTAGGACTCCAAAACCCAGTACACTTGTGGTGGATTGAAAACATGACTAATCTTCCGAGATAAGCTTTAAAATATGTTAGTAATAAGAAATAAGTTAATGCCAGTGATCTGGCTGCTGCAGGAGCTGTGTGTTTTGTATTCAGTGCTTCTTCTTCGTGGTCTCTGTGCCTCACACAATTGGGGGGATCTGTGCATGAGCAGCTGTCAGTAACAAAACAGCATGTGTCCATGAAGAACGGATTTAGCTATTCTGGACTGATTGATTCTCTTAAATGATACAAAATCAATAGATGAAAGCAAAAGCATTAATGCATAAAAGTAGATCAAATATACTTGCATTTCATCTAAACATTAGATAACTGTTTTCTGGGAACTCTTTGAACCTGTCTCAGCTAGAAACCCTATTGAGGAAACTGGTAAATGGCAGGAACTGAAATGATGCCTTGTGTTTGGTGCCAGAATAAACAGCTTGGTGAAGCAACTAAGATCCAACCTAGATTTACGGATAGAAATGTGTAACGGTCTCTCTTTTTAAGCCATCCATTTTGGTGGGGGGGGGGTTACATTGAGCAGAAGAACAATTCAAATCAAGGAGGTACTTAGCCCCTTTCCCACTAACTTTTTTCAGCTTAGAGCTTAAAAACTTCCTAGCTAGATCACACCAAAGGTCTGTCTGGCCCATCATTCTGTTCACAAGTTTCCAAGTCTATCAGCAAAACACAAGTGCAACTGCAGCCTCTTGTCTTGTGTTTCCCCAGCAATTGACATACAGAGACATACTGTTTCAGGAGTAGGGGGTGAAGTCAACTTCCCTGTCACTACTCTCTTCTCCCCACAGAGTCCCAAATTTGTGTTTGTATGGTTTTAAAGTCACAAAGGGGTTTTGAAGAATGCTTCACACAAGTCTCTGTGGAACATCTAGTTTGATCTTCAGCTAATTACATTGCCATGTTGAATATATTCAGTAATAACTCGTCAATACGGTTACATATACACATGGAGTTCACATTATTTAGACATAAACAAAATATCAGAGAGACCCTGAAAATTTGAAAATTAAAAACTTTGGAAAATATATAATTAAGGCATTGTTCAAGTTGTTACAGTTTTGGGGGATGCTCACCACAACTTGTAAGACAATGAATAAACTGTGTGTGTGCTTTGCGGTATTAGCTTTGTAGAGCACAAATAACCTGTACAATTGGCATCTAAATCTCAAAATCCAAACACTAATTTTATGGGAAAAGGCATTTTTGATATTATTTTCAAAAACATGTGGCGTTAATCCTGGGAAATATTATGAAATAAGAGGCATGTGTGTGTGTCTATGTACTTTCAAGTTGCCTGTTGACTTATGGTGACCCCATTAATTTTATAGGGTTTTCTTAGGCAAGGGATACTCAGAGGTGATTTTGCCAGTTCCTACCTCTGAAATATAGCCTACGCTACCTGGTACTAAGAGTTAAACTGTACGTTGTGCATTTAGCTCCCTTTGTTATTTTCTTTATTAAAAAGTAAGCATTTGTGACTACCAGTGGAGGGTTTTTTCCCCTTTCTTTCTTTCACTTCCATTTTGAGAGGGGGCCAGTTTTGAGAGTGAAGTGACTGTAGAAGGGGGGGTTAAATTTCCCCTGTCTATGTGCAGTAGTCCCAATCCATACCCAAGTCTAGCACATTTACTTCAGAGCAAGGAAACTAGTTGGGCGGGAGCATATCCTCTTCTCTAACACCAATGTAGTTTGGATGACTCTGGGAGTCTGACAACATTTGAGGCCTTGCTTCACTCCTCTTCCCCACTTCTCCATGCAGAGGGGGATAAAGAGAGCCAAAGCCAGCTGTTCACTTGGCTGGCTCCTGCAAGTGTCAGTGAGCACATGATGTTTTTGTCTGCCTCTTGTCATCTAGATTGTGATGATGGCCAGTACGAATCCCCATTGCTTTCTCCAATCAGTGATAGAACAGTAGAGATTTCTCTGGCAGTGGGCCATATTTGGCCCAGGCGTTAGCGTTCTCTATGTCCCTTTCTGTTTAGCAGGTTAGCCAAGTGCTCATTTCTTTCTGTTTTTGACTTGGGGGTAGTTAAAAACACATATACGTAAAAAGATTAAAAACCAACTGAAATTAATTAAAAATATTTTTTCATTAAACATTATTAATGCATGCAGTTTGATTAATTATTATTACGATTATTATTACTATTATTATTATTATTATTATTACACGTTAATATGAGTGAACCTTAAATCATTTTGACCTGATTAAATTCATTTTAATTAATATGCTGTTGACTACTGTTATTGAATTTTTAAAATTAAATTGACAATGATATTGACTATAGAGCTTTTTGTTCATTTCTCCATTGGTTCCTGCACATTTAATACATACCATTTTTTAAAAAGAATTAAAATGAATGTGCCTGAAGAAAAGGGCTTTGAGGCTACATCTCCCCCCCCCTCCCCCTGATAATAAAGAAAATCAAGAAAGGTAGCTGCATGCAGTTTGATTCTGTAAGATCCCCAGTTTGGTTGAGCTACTATTCTGTATACCTCTTGTTCCTTAGTCTTCTTTGTGTTCACTCCTTCCAGCCAGCCTTATTGACCTGGGGAATGTCCCTTCCCTTTCTTTCCTATATTGTACTATCCCTTGCCTAGAGGAATTCTGATTTTTCAAAACCTGCAAATCTTGGAAGCACAATAAATATTTTTATATGACTTTTTGGCTCAGAACATTGTTATCAATGACTGTCTTTGAACAATGAACATGCAGAAGGGTGGTTCACCAGGAATGCCATGTAAAAGCAGATCCTTTAGGATGACTAGAAGACTGAAATCCAAGTCTCTTTGAAATGAACATAAAGAGGGAGTGAGGAGAGAGGCAAAAATGACAAGATCAGAAATGACTGGGTGGAGGTGGCAGGCAAATCCTTAGAAGGCTTACTGTCACTCATTGCTCAGTCTGTCCTCAGGATGCTTACAACTTAAGGAATTATCCCTCAGTAGGGCAGGCTTCAGTGCTAGTTTAAAATAATCAGCAGTAAATAGCCTGGTCAACTCAAGTGTAAGGCTGTATCCATGGAATCACAGCCTAGTCATTGCCTGCTTGTAGCATTTTCTACTCTTCAAGCTGTATTTACACTTGGTATGGAATAATGAGGGCAAATGTAACTTTACTCTTAGTGACTCTCTGGCAGACAGTATAAATCTGTGCATTAGAGTGTAAATCCCGCTGGGCCATGTAGGGTTTTCTGAGCTGTAGTATCCAGTCACATGAGGCCAATTGGATGTCACAGGGTGTTGTCTTATCTCTTCCTCCTCATTCTCTTACCCTGTGTCTGGAAATGTCATCTTTCTCTCCTCAGCCATCTTCCAGCATCACATCATAACCTTTCTCAGATACAAATCCTGCCTTGCATTTTTCTCATTTCACATTTTTCATCATTTCATGCCAACATTATAGTACATAACCCACTAGACTGTGAGGAAGCAAACTGTGACTCAGTGATGGTTGCTGGGCAGCTCGTACAGTGGTGCCTGACTGAGAACTGAGCACCTTAACAGCCAGCTGGGAATGATACAGATGGAGGGAAATACCCTAAATGTTCAGGTTAGACAACTCATAAGTCTCATTAGCCAAAATTCTCTTAGGGATATACACACATGTAAGTGCCCCCTACATGTGCAAATGTCTTTTTTCAGGTACTGTTTGGAGAGTGCTCAAAGCCACCCTGCCCCTCAGTCTCTGAAGCTACCCCACACAGCCATCCCATGCTTTCTGGTCAGCAGGCAGAATCTGAGAAGTGTTTGGCTACATCCCCATAGCCAGGAATGAAATGATGACATCAGTGCTGGGATCTACCAGTGTCTTCCACGGGTCTCAGTACTGCTGTAATCATTGTGATTCTGGCTGTGAAGATGTAGCCAAATGCTTCTCTGATCCTGCCTGCTTGCCATGAAGCATGAAATGGCCATCTGGCACGGCTTCACGGGCTTTACAGTAAATTGGAGGAAAGAGTATATAGTTCAGCATAGCGTAGGTCCACATATGGATATATACACACTACACTGAAGGAACGTTGGACTGAAGCCATTACCTGAGTGTTCAGGGGAGCTTAGTAACGAATGTTAGCTGACAGAGGCTCAGTATAGTTTGCCAGCTCAAAGTAGGAAGCTTCTTCTGTGAGTTGAAGACATTCTAGTTTATTTTGGAATCAGGCTTCTTGTTCTAGAAGAGGCAGAGACAGAGTCAATCAATCCTGGTGGCTTCAGAAGAGGGAATGGCCTCTCTCCCCACACCATAAACCAGCTCTGCCTAGTGTTGGGGAAGCAGAGCTTAATTAGAAGTCTACTCAGAGATTTTTATTATTGAATAGAGCCTGAACTGGTCTTCCCATGTGTTGGCAATTAAGCCAGGTTGAAGGGGATCCTGCGCAGTTGCATTAGACTCAAGACTTGGTGAGTGGGTGTTAGGCCCTGCATGCAAAATATTGGTTCAGGCTGCATTTGACACGCTAGGCCCTGTTTCCCTTTAGTAGAATGGGTCAAGGAGAGGTTTCTCTCCACAGCTGAAAGCGGCGGGAAGGAATGAGAACATCATCCTACAGCCAAGGAGATAAGGATGTTTTGATACATCCTGGCACCTGGTATGATAATTGGCATGAGGAAATTTCCTCTTGTCAATTGGCTCGAGAAAGTTTTCCTTTCTACCCACTATGTTTGCAAAGATTCAATAAGAGGAACACATATAAAGTGAGGCCAAGACAAAGGGCTTCGCTTCGCAGCAGCTTGGCCCTCTGTAGAGCCGGTTCGTATCTTTTTGCTTTTCTGTCTGCTGTCTGCTGTCTGCTGTCATTAATGCCAAGATTGACAAAGAGATCAATCACAGATCACAGGCATATAGCGCATTTGGAAGACTTTACAAAAGAGTCTGGAGTAATAAACACCTGAGGCGAACCACAAAAATCAGTGTGTTTGGAGCCATTGTACTGTCTATTCTCCTTTATGGGCCTGAAACATGGGTCACCTATCACCAACACTTACGACTCCTCGAACGCTTTCATCAGCGCTGTATACGCACAATCCTAAATATACACTGGACTGACTATGTGACGAATGTTGCTGTCCTTGAGCATGCAGGGATCACCAGCATTGAAGCCATGATATTGAGAACACAGCTGCGCTGGGCAAGGCACGTTTCTAGGATGGAGGACCATCGCCTCCCAAAAATAGTACTCTACAGTGAACTCACCACAGGTCAGCATAAGAAGGGCGCGCCAAAAAAGCGATACAAGGACTCCCTGAAACAACATCTCGGGCTCGGCCAAATTGATCAGCAACAATGGTCCACCCTGCCTCACATTGGGAGGCATGGAGATGCATATCCACAATGCTGCAGCCTTATTTGAAAACTCACGACAAACAAGTCTTGAAGAGAAACGACAACGCAGAAAGAATCACAACCCGGAAACATCACCCAAGGAGACCTTCTGCTGTGCTTTCTGCAACCGGACTTGTTTATCTCTGACTGGCCTTTTTAGTCATCAGTGCACTTGTAGAAAGCGCGGGATGAATCCTTCCTGAATCTTTGTTTGCGAAGAAAGCCAGAGAGAGAGACATTAATAAAATAGCCTTCTTTTTCGAGCCCAGGACTGGTGTGTGGGCTCTGCTTCATATCCTAAACCAGCAGAGCCCCCACAAGCCCGGGAGGTGCTGCCAGTGTAACAGTGGGTTAACAGAAAAGAAAAGAAAAGAAAAACTGGGGAAACTACTCCCAGCTAGTCATGGTACAACAGCATAGTGTCTCAGTATGCCTCTTGTTCGATCACTCCACACCTGGTGAATTGTTTGAGAGGGAATCAGACCAAAGTGGGAAGATAATTGGCAACAGCATGCAGCAGTGAGGTGCCACTCATTCTTTTGCCTGCACCCATATCAAATTAATTAATCTGGGGACAAAGTAAAGCTGAAGTCCAGAGCTTTGGAAGCAATTGTAGTGTGAATCATGGGTCTAGGACATGTCAGTTTGGCCAGTTCAGTGTGGTGCAGTTCTGCTGTGTCTCAAATGATAAATGATAATTTTGTCAAGAAAATGCAATCAAAATCATTTTGGTTTGCTTGGGATTGTCTAGCAAAACCATTCGGGTAAGGGTTAGGGTTAAGGAAAGGGTTAGGGTTAGGGTTGTTATCTGTTATCAACTGACACACAAGCAAAACCATGCCACACTGAACTGGCCACTTCGAACTGGCCACGCTGAAATATCCCATTCCATCAGGCAGAGTTTCTGGCTGAGAAAGTGGCAAGCAGTTCTTGAATCCCAATTTCATCTTGCCTCTGCTCATTGGCTGGCAAGGAATCCATTGGAGCTTCTCTAGTAGAAAGCAAAGAAAAGAAGAAAATGTTGCCCATAGCACAAGAAAAAGAAAGTCCAAAGTACAGCATGCCTTTGGTCCTTCCAGAAAGTCCAAGCTCCAATCCCATATGGCAACAGACAGAAATGGCCCTGGGTTAAGGATTTGGGGAGAGGAACATATCATTCTTTATCTCACTGTTCATCTTCTTTCTCAAAGGGATCCAGTAATTCTTGACTCCAAAGGAAAGCAGTAACCATCGCAAGGCAGGTGAAAATCTTTGAGGGCTGACTGCTCAGGGGAAAGGCCCTTTCATGTTCTGTGTTGTTTATATTTATAGTTCTTCTTTATGCTTTTAATTGCTTTTAATTTTTGTTGCGGTGGTGTGCCTTCAAGTCATTTCTGACTTACGACGACTCTAAGGCAAACTTGTCATGGGGTTTTCTTGGCAAGATTTGTTCAGAGGGAGTTTGTCATTGCCTTTCTCTGAGGCTGAGAGGGTATGACTTGCCCAAAATCACCCAATGGGTTTCCGTGGCTGAGTGTGGATTCAAACTCTGATCTCCAGAGTCGTAGTCCAATACGCAAACCACTACACCATGCTGGCTCTCTCATTTAATTTTATTCATAGTTGAGTTCCAGACTGGGGAAAAGGAGAGATCTAAACATATACGGGACCTGATAAGGGAAATCCGAAGCCCTTGAAGGGGCAAATTATTCCCCTATAATGGTCAGATAGCATGAGAAGCCTTGCAATTAGCCCTCATGCAGCAGCTGGCTCTCCCTCAATGGGCGAACGTCTCCTCGGTGTTATACGAGGCAGTGGACCAGACAGCACCAGTCAAAGTTTGATTTTCTCAGGTACAGATCTGTTTGGCTGCAGGCCACCTAGCTCAGAGACAGGTAGCCAATAAAGAGAGTAACCCAACAACATCAGTTGGCCAGAGCTGAGGGCCATCGAGCTGGTCTTGCTCTTATATACCCAGGACCGACAAGTTCAAGTCAGAACGGTATCATCAAAGATTACTGGATACTGTTATGTACTCTGTAGTGTTCCAGCAGGAAGTGAACATTAAAAACGAATGGGGGGCAACTTCATCTGTAGTCCATTAGGAGAGAACACCTAGCAGGGACAACCAATACTGTAGTGGGCTGGCTAAGCAGGACATCACTACAGTGCAGATGAGTGTGGTTTTAATCCAAGAGTATTTCCAGAACAGTTCAGTATATCAGAGATCTGTTTGGTACTGAGAAAAATCATCATCATATATCATTCATTCATTCATTCATTTATATCCCACTTTTCCCCCAATACTGTGGCTCAAAGCAGCTTAAAAATATTAAAACCAATGCAGATTAAAATAAATATGAAAACATTAATAAAAATCTATGTAAAAGTTATTTTAAAATGTGGTTAAATAATCTATAGAACTCCATTAAAATCCATTAAAGGCAGAAGGCAATAATCAACAAGACAGCATACTACTGAAAGCCCATTGCAGTCAATTGCTAAAAGCCTGTGGGAATAGAAAAAGTGTTCACTTTCCAGGAGAAGGACAGCAAGGAGGGAATCATCCTAGCCTCCCTAGGGAGGAAGATCCAAAATTGGTCCCATGAGTCCTGTTGTAGCACCTGTGCTCAAATGCAGAGAACACAAATGTTCTACAGCAGACTTTCCCAGATTGGTGCTGTTACTAGGAGTGATGGGGGGTTTAGTCCAACCCGTCTGGAAGGGTTAGGGAAAGCTGTCTAAGTGGCACATTGGCTGGCAAGTTTCCTCTACATTTCCTCCATTCACCAGATTATGCCAGCAGTTCTAAAGATAGTCCAGGAGTTATCAGCAGATATCATATTGTGGTGCCATACTGACAGAGACTGCCTGATTTCCAGATGTGGTGAACTTGCCAATCCAGAAATGGCAGGAGACCACCAGTATGTACACAGTGTCAACAGCGATCCATTAGACACGTCCAGAGATGTTTCAGCTAACAACCCCTAGGCTGAAAGGCAGAACCTAGAGAAGTTGGGTTATTCAGAGGGGATTCTAAGAAGCTTGTTTTAGAGAGAAAGGAATTCGCCAAAAAGTGATCATGTGAAAGGCCTTCCTCTAGTGGGCTGATGAGTCTGACAAACAAAAGGAAACCAACAATCTCAAGAATATTCTAGATTTTGTACAGGTGAGTGTCTCCTGAACAGCCTCCTAACCTACTAACAGGATGGGAGTCCATATCAAACTATCACCATGCCATAGGTTTCTACAGGCCATAGACTACTTAGCCTTCAGGTGGGTAGACAGCTTTCCATTCTGGAACTTGAACTAGTTCCCTGGGGGGGGGGTAGTCATTTCAGTGCACTCCTCTCAAACCCATGGCATGTGGGAAGTTGGAGTATTCTCTAAATCAAGGAGAACAAGAAAAAAGAATCTCTTATCTTAAAGAACATACAGTGAGATTTCCTCCCTACTATATATTCTAAGATATGATCAAAAATTGGAAGTCCTATCAAGTGGTAAGACCACATGTTGATCTGGTTATCTGTATTCATTTAAACATTTAGCTATACCTGTAGCAGGCGTCTTCAACAAACAGAGCAGTCTTGGTCTGCAGAATTCCAGTGAGTATTCAGAGCAAAACAGCTTTCTTATTCCAGGTTTTTCTTGCACAGTTCCTCATCTATTCATCTCCCTTCCACTTTGCTGAGGTCAAACTTAAAGAAATCACATACATTTTGTGGACTGGAGAAAGAGGCAGGGAAGAATTCATCTAGCCATATTCTTCATTTCTTTTCAAGAAAAAAGAAAACCTGCCATTTCACAGCATGATCTCTTTTTAGCTCTGCTGATACACTATGAAACTTACCAGTTCTTAAAGTAATATATATTTGTGGATTTTCTCATATCCTAAGCGATAACATAAAAAGGTTAGAATAATCTCCTGGCTGATAGAGAATGCTGGGGAAGAGTTGTACTCCCATTTTGCTGCAAGGCTCTTGGGAAGACACACCTGTCTTTTTATCATTTTTAAAGACTTTTATGGAAAGAGAAGTATTAGCTGAGAACATGAGAGATTAAAGAATGTTTGGTGCCCATTGTCAGACAAGGAATAACATATTGGTTAGCATTGTTTAGATAAATATAATATCATGAATCTGTACGGCGATGTACACTGAATTCAGAAATTTCAGGGCATAATGCAAGAGTGAAAGAGCTTAGGCCCTCCAGATGTTATGGACTACAGATCCGAGGATCCATTGCCCCAGATCCTTCTGAGTGGGGGTGGTGGAAGTTATATTCTGAAACTTCTGAAGGCACCCAGTCTAGCAGAAAACATTCCACAACTGGAAGATAGTTTAATGGCACAGAGCCGAAAGGCAAAGTAAAGCAAAGACAACTGCTGATCAAGACATTCAAATGACAGGATGTGGAAGCAATGTTTTCCAAGATAACTTATCTATGTATACTTCTCTCAGGTATGTTGCCTTCCCAGTGTGCTGACTGGTGCTCAGGAAACACCCAGCCACTCACCACACACATACAAATTCCCTCTCCACCTCACAAACCACTCCTGCCACTCAGTCTGTGGCCGAGATTCCAAAGTGTGGAACTCAGAGGAGGGGGAGGAGGAAATTAAAAACCCACCAGTCTGCCTTACAGGGTTGTCGTGAGGTCTACTGGGCGTTTTGGGGGGAGTTTATTAATGGTGTATGTTATGCCAGATACAACTAGTTACATAAAATTATCTATAGCAGTGGTTCTTAATCTTTGCTTTACCAGGGATCCCCTTTAAATATTACCGCGGACTCCCAAGACTTAACTTAAGATTTAAAACCATAATAATAATAACAACGATAACACCACCACCACCAAATAACAATAATAATAATAACAACAACAACAATAGGACCCCATATCCACTGATTCATTATACGGATTCAATTATCTACGGGACACAAAACAGCACACCTACCATAGAGTCTTCCTAGAAAATGTGTCCTCTCTAGCCATTTTCTAGGTCCTCCAAGGCAACTCTATTGTATTTTAAACCAAAAGTCCCATTATTTTCAATGGCTTTCTCTGTTATCCACGGGGGGGGAGGGGAACCAATCCCCAGCAGATACGGGGATCCTACTGTACAATTACACCATCCATTAACGGTTCCCTCAGAGGCACTGAAGGGGGAGGGAAGATTTTTCTTCTGCTTCTTCCTGCAAGTTTGTGGCTGGAGTGGATTGAATGGCAATGCACAGGCCAAGCCAGCCAGCCAGCCTTTGCCTTGGCTCCTGTCAGATGGCCACTCCACTGCAGAGAGGAGGTGAGTCAAGCAACATTCAAGCCTTCGTAGACCCCCTGTGAGGACATTGCAGGCCTCTGGGGGTCCTTGGACCCTAGCTTAAGAACCACTGCTCTATAGTAATTAGATCTATGATAGAACATTGTTCCAAAGGGAAGCATGAGATCATGGAGGCAATTAATATTTATTATGGTTAATATAATCAGCAAGTAGAAAGCAAACAATAAAGAAAGTGTCCTTATAGTGTTCATTTTTAGAGTGTCTGATTTTAACCAGTAAGTTTCTCCGTGAGGGCAAAGGACCACATCAATGTATATCTGTTTTCGATATGTGGAAAGAGTGCAAAGCATAAGACTTCTTATGCTTACGATTTGCACTTGAACAGTTGCCCCTTTTCACCCAAGAGCTCACAACACGTAAGCCTTCTGTCCTCAAATGAAGATTTGCCCTTCAGTGCAAAATCCCTTACATAAATGCTGATTATTGTCTACATATATATTAGAACTCAAAAAGTTTTCATTGCTATTTGGGAGTCTCTGGGTATTTTATCAAATTGAACCTTACAAATTTTGTGCCTTACTAGATACTTGCTTATGACTCATCACTGGACTTCAGCAGCTGTTACCGGAACACACCCATCTGTTTCACTAATGCCTATAATTTCCTTCTTTTTGTGCCTGTGTGTGTCTGTTAGGTTTTAAACGAAGCCGTCGGAGCAATGATGTACCACACTATCACTCTCACCCGGGAAGACCTAGAGAAATTCAAGGCCTTACGAGTCATTGTTCGGATAGGCAGCGGTTATGACAACATAGACATCAAAGCTGCAGGGGAACTTGGTATGTTTAGATTCCATTCCAGTAGGACCTCTTAACCAAGCTGTTGGTTTTTCTTAAAAGTAGAATAAATGGCATAGCTGTCTAATTCTCCCAGTCATGTATAAGCCTGGTTTTTTATTTTGTTTTGTTTTGTTTTTTGTAGGAGTAACTTCCTGTATACAAAGACACAGCTTTATTTAACTTGATTTGATACAGCTGCTCCAAAGTCCATGTGGGAGTTCCACATACACAGTTGGATGTATAAGGGCTTCCCCTTTCTCAGCTTTATGTTATATGGACTAAATCAATTGTTTTATGGAATTCTAATATGGATGTCTCACAAAATAATCTTCTAACGTAGATAAAAGTCAGCAGGTGAATTAGAATACAATATTATCCAACAAATGCTGGACATTACCACAACTCACTTTTCTAGTTGTTGTGGAGGTTGGAATTCTGTTCTGACCACATAATAACCAAAATCCCCCCCTCCCCAGACACACCTTGTAAGTAGGGCAGACCCGCCACCACCTGCAACATGGCCATTTCGTTGTTGTCATAGAGAAGGGAGATCAGCAAGGGTGTGCCCAGCTATTTTCCTGTAGCCAGATGCACTATAGTAGGCACCCGCAGGGATCTTCTGAGGACCCCCAGGTACTTGCCAGTGTCTGTCTGCTCTCTGGTAGCACAGGGCTCATCTACATGAGGCAATAAAATGTGGGTTGATGCGTACTAATGCCAATTCAAAACAGCTTCTATTTGTCTTAACGGTTTTTTGGCAAAACTGCAGGCGTGCAAAGCTATCCGCTTTTGCTGTCCCAAAGGGCATGCCTACAAATCAAGAAGGCAGGCATGAATGAATTACTCCTGTTTTTATTGTCGCCAGTTGCCACCGCCGAACAGTATTTTTTTTTAAAAAAAAAAAAAGCATATCTAAGGTGTGAAAGTGCAATATTCTACCAAAATAAATAAATTGGAAAGGAAAGGAAGAGGCTGTTTCATTACCTGAGTGCATGATCGCTAAAGCAAAAATCCGAGATGCCGGTTCTAGGCGCTTGCCTTGTTAGCAAGCTCTGCCTCCTGCCCACATCTGACTAATTAATTTCCACTTCCTCTCTTATTGGGAATGCGAGTGAATGCAAAACCAATTGTCAAAATGAGCAACAATGCACATTCTCTACAGAGCTTTTTAAAAAAATACAGGAAAAGGCACAAAGGCTTTCCCAGTGGAGTTTACAATGGACTTGGCCCCCTCCTTCCGAATACTGCAATCCTATGTGAAATGCCATTAGGACAAGTAGGATTCCCAGTGAATTCCATGAGGATTATTTTGACCGTTAAGACAACCCCACAGAAATGGCTGTAGTGGGGGGAGGGGACTGTGCTGCTTACTATGGGAGTTTTAGTCCAAAAGGCAACTTTTCCAAGCTTGATGTCTCAAAAAATTAAACCCTAATGCTTCAAGAAATGTCTGAAATGCTAGGAACAGAAGTATAGGACTGGTTTGGACATAATGTTAAAACCACAGCTTTGAGAACTAGCCCAGGTAAACGGGTATTGACTTCCGTTTTTAACTTGGCTTGTCTGACAAAGTGATTAATGGAAACAAACCAACTTCACACTCTGATTTAGAAAGCTGGCTTTTTCCCCCACGATCCATAGTTAAGGGTAACCATAGCCTTGAGAGTAGACTAAGCTGTAGATAAATCTAAAATGTATGCTTTTGATCTCCTCACAGTCACACTGGAAGGAAGTAGACAGCACATCCTTAAAGCACTAAACAATCTTGCATGTAAGCTTGCAGTGCCCAAAGTTGCCCACCCCCACAACTTACTGAAAAGTATGTGAAGCTGCTGAGCAGGCAGGCTTGGAGAAGCATCTTGCTACATCTCTATAGCCAGATGTGAAATGATGGCATCAGTGCTAAGATTCTCTAGGGTTCTCCTGCGATCTCAGCACTGCTGTGATCTTTTCATATCTGGCTATGGGGACGTAAGCAGATGGTTCTCAGAGCCTGTCTGCTTGTTGCAAAGCATGGAATGGCTGGGTTGGGCAGCTTCATGGACTTACCAGTAAGTCAGGAGAAGGGTATATGGCTCAGGGTAGCATCAGTCTACAGGCGGATATTTACACTATACTGTGGGGGTGTAGAATTGAGGCCTATGTCTTCATGACGATTTTTAAAAACATATTCATACACTTTATACAGATGCCCCGCTTTTTGTTCAGGTCAATTCTGCATACCGTAAATATTACTTGCTTTTCTTTAAGACTGTTTTAGCCACACACACAAAAACATTTTATATCAGCATTTAAAATCTTATCCATTATATTACTAGATGATATCATCCATTATGATACAAATATTATTGCAAATAGATTTCATTCTTATCCAACTCAGATTCTGTCTATGCTTGTACCCTGTACAACGGGTGGACAACTGCTGGAGGCTAGAAAGCCACATTAGCCGCCTAAGGAGGTCTTGGGGGCCACACACACACACACACACACACACACACACACCAAAATAGAAAAGCCAAAATTTTTGCCTCCCAATGCCTTCTAGGCACTGTAGGGGGGATTTCCATCATGTTTTTAGGACCCCTGGGCCAATTTAGGCCCAAGAAAGACCTTTTTTTAAAAAATAGGAAGTGTTTTGAAAACACTTCCAGCTTGCTTCTGTTGTGTTTTTTTTTTTTAAAGACCTTTTCTGGGTCTAAAATGACCCAGGAGGCCTCCAAAATGTGGCAACACTGCCCCCACGCCTCCATCTGGAGGCAAAAAATTAAATCCCTGAGGGCCACAAAAACAACCCTGGGAGACCTCCTGCAGCCCACAGGTCACACTTTGTTCACTCCTGCTCTACAACACAAGGCATAATTGAGGACCTGTCTATATGGGGAGGGGTATAGATTGATGCACACTAAGGCAAATTTGGATGCAAAGTTTTATTTGTCCTAACATTTTTCTGGCAAAATCGCAAGCATGCGAAGCTATTTGCTTTTGCTGTCCCAACGGTCGAGATGGTAGGTGCAAGTGAATTACTTGCACTGTTACTGTTGCCAGTTGTCACCACTGAACAGTATTTTTTTTTTAAAAAAAAGCATATCTAGGGTGCAAAAGTGTGATGTTTTGCCTAAGTAAATTTTTAAAAGAAAAGAAAAAGGCTGTTTCATCTTATGATTGCTCGCTTGCTAAAGCAAAAATTTAAGACAGTGGTTCTGGGTCCTTGCCTTGTTAGCAAGCTCCACCCCCTGTTCATGTCCGCCCAATCATCTTCCACTTCCGTTTTTATCGCAAAGGTGAATGAATGCAAATCCAATTATCTAAATGAGTGGAAATGCGCATTCTCTATGGAGCTTTTTTAAAAAATACAGGAAAAGTCGCAAAGGCTTTCCCGGCAGAGTTTATAGTGGATTTGGTCCCCCTTCATTCTGAATACTGCGATCCTATGTGGAATTCCGTTAGGACAGGTAGGATTCCAAGCTCATTCTATGAGGATTATTTTGACCATTAAGACAACCCCATAGTCATAATATAGGTGTCCAGTCTGCTACAGATACTGGTCAAGCTCCTAGTGGCCCCCATAAGAGGTAATGTAGGTACAGTTGAATACTGCAGTGACAGGGGAGGAGGGAGGCAGCAAAAGGTATTTCTGTCAAGAGATAAAACTACTCCTTGCCAGCTCCCATTGCTCAGGCATTGTCAGGGCAGCTGTGTCTTGTAACAGAGACCAATTTCACTACTGTCTCCTCTCTGTTGTGGCATATCCCTCAAAAAGTTACTTATACCAGTATAACAGACCTTTACGCCACCAACAGATTTCCAGCCAATACTTGCAGTGTCCGAGGCTCAAACTAGGCAGGGTGTGTGTGGTATTTTTGCAGCCAGTGTGGAGGAGAAGCTATATGTACTCTTCCAAAAATGTTTGTTTGTTCATACGCAGTTCTACATTTTTAAGTCTGGTCTTGCAGTGCAGACTGGTCTTAAGGAGAAAACAACTTGCTTTGATCTTAATTAGTGATGGGAACACACATAGCTAAATTTGGATTTCTGATCTTGTAGTAGTTTTGGATTTTCTCAAAGCTGTCTTCTGCTTGGAGCTAGCCATTTGTCCTAATGCATTTTTAAATAGTTGAGCTACAATCTTTAATCCCTGTGCGGTATCACACAGCCTCAATGGTGTTGTTGTGATAGGTCTGTTCTGTAGAACAATGCTACTCAAAGTGGTGGTCCCTAAACCAGTGCCACTTGGTTGCCAGTCCCAGGCAAGCTTCCAGGAAAGAAAGAAGCAACGGGCACAAATATAGTGCTGGTTCCTGGCTCATGGGAAAATAATAATTGCTGTTCCCCCAACATCAAATAGCCTGAGGAGCACTGTTGTAGACCTTAGTTGTTGTTTTTCCATATACCATGCTTAATATCCACAGAATCTCATACTGTACATACTAGTTTTGAGTTCTTAGAGGAAACGTCAGTGCCAATTTTATTCGTATACCACTGTTGCATATCTGTCTGTTTGTTGATGTAGTTCAAGATGGTTTACATCAAACCCAACAATTTTTAATCCAACACACAAAACAGGCAATGTGCAATACTTTGCAATTAGGAAAAGCTTGACTGTATTGTGTTCTATGGCACGCCCTGTGTTGGTTGTTTTCATAAGTGTATTGACAACTACAGGTCCACATTCTGTTACGTATTCTCAGCATCTTTTAATGCAACAAAGTGGGGAATGGTGGCATGTTGCTTGCATATAATGCTCTCTTCAAATCTGAACTGCATTACATTACTGTGCCTGGTAGCCATTTCATGATTGGGTGGTTGCTTAAGTAAACTTCCCTGACACAACCATTTTGTGTCCCTTAATATATATGCACAACAACACACATACACCATTATTTCCATGAAGAGAGCACTTGACCTGCTGTCAATAGTTAATAAACTGAAATAACATTTTCTCTTCATGGCTTTCCCCCATTTCTCTTTGCTTTTACTCCTTCCCTTTGGGGACATGACTATGTCAGGGGAGTTTACATAAGCAGCCACCCAGTCATGAAATGGCTTTCAGGCAGAGTCGATTTAGAACTGCCTCACCATGGTATCTTCTCTCAGAAGCTTCTGTCATATGCCATCTTGCTACGTGGATTGACCCTTAGTATGTGCTTTGTTTCCACATTACTGCAAGCTACCAGAAGGAATGTTTGATAGCTGCATGGAAACCAACCATATGGTGAGGGACAGTCAGCACAAAAAGCTCTTGAACACATCTTCTATGCCACCTGGAGTATCCTTCTTAGAGAGGACACTCCAAGTAGCTTCTGCATTGCAACCATTTCACGGGAACTGTCCCAAAACACCATCAATATAATGGAGTCTTAGTACTCGTCAGGTAGAGAACTTCCTGTGATCTAGGACCAAACTCTGGTAGTGTTTTTTGGCTTGTGACTGATTAATGTTCATCTTAACAGTTGGCAAGTTCCCTATACTTAAACTTTCTTTTTGTTGAATAGCATGTAGACATTATTCCCCTTGGGTTTAAATCACTTGGCATGAAAGTCTCTTGCTCCCTGACAACAAACACAGACAACTAATTATGTTATCCTTAACTAGATTTAAGAATTATAACATATTGGCCATTTCTGTCTGCTACTAAAATGCTAGTGGGCTGTTTGCAAGCATCATCGCTAATTGTTTTACCACTAATGAGTACCAATGCATTAGCATATAAAATAAAATTGATCTTTATAGGGTGCCAGCTGTATATGTTTGTCAATAGGGTGTCATTAGACAGATTAATTGCTTCAGAGTACTTCATTGTAAATCTTAATAAAACTAAAGAAACACATATCCTTTGCAGCAGTCATTCTAAACAAGACAGTTTTCTTGGAACATTTGCATAAAATGGTCTCATTCATCTGGGAATTCTCTGCTGATTCCCTTACAGCATCATCTCTCTCTCTCTCTGGCTTTTCTTCACAAACGAAGATTCAGGAAGGACTCATCCTGCGCTTTCTGCAAGCGCGCTGATGACTAAAAAGGCCAATCTGAGATAAACAAGTCCGGTTGCAGAAAGCGCAGCAGAGGGTCTCCTTGGGTGATGTTTCCAGGTTGTGATTCTTTCTGCGTTGTCGTTTCTCTTCAAGACTTGTTCAGCGTGAGTTCTCAAAAAAGGCTGCAGCATTGTGGATAGTGCGTCTCCATGCCTCCCGATGTGAGGCCAGGGGAGACCACTGTTGGTGATCAATTTGGCCGAGCCTGAGATGTTGTTTCAGGGAGTCTTTGTATCGCTTTTTGGGGGCGCCCCTCTTACGCTGACCCGTGGCGGAGTTCACTGTAGAGTAGTATTTTTGGGAGGCGATGGTCCTCCATCCTAGAAACATGCCCTGCCCAGCGCAGCTGCGTTCTCAATATCATGGCCTCAATACTGGTGATCCCTGTTTGCTCAAGGACAGCAACGTTCGTCACGTAGTCAGTCCAGTGTATATTTCGGATTGTGCGTAGACAGCGCTGATGAAAGCGCTCGAGGAGTCGTAGGTGGTGGCGATAAGGTGACCCATGTTTCAGATCTAAGACTCTAAACTATCTAGTCCGTGAGCTGCTCTTCGCCGATGATGCTGCCCTTGTTGCCCACACAGAAGCAGCTCTGCAGCGCCTAACATCCTGCTTTGCAACAGCTGCAGAGCTGTTTGGGCTGGAAGTCAACCTGAAGAAAACAGAAGTTCTTTACCAGCCTGCACCACAGGACGAACACCACCATCCCCACATTGCCGTCGGCAATACATGCAACTATGGGTAACAGCAAATGCTCTGTTTTCATGTTTGGAGCAAAATTAGAGTGTTTACTATACTGCCCTGTGGAGGAAGTTCTCTGCTTCATCATCTAGGAGGTGGACACCTTCTCCTCTGCTCTCCCTGGCGATGGAGCTCTACTTGCTGTGCTTCGTCACCCAGGAGAAAGCAGATTCTCCTGTTGATGAAGTGATAATTTGAACCCAACCATCTTTCTTTGTTTTCAAAAAAATTGCAGCTCCTTTCCCCTTGCTTATAGAAGTGAACTGGGCAGGAGAAGGGGCTGCAGATAGGAAAACAATGGAGAATGAGCCAAGCTTGTCCCGGTCTCAGGATTCTAGAACCAGAGGGGATGTAGGAATGTCTATTTATTTTTCTGTCCCCAGTCTGGCACCTCTTAAATTCCAGAGTGATGCTTGCATGGCCTGAAAGAATGGGCCATCCCTGCACATGTGCTCCTTTATAAATGACACAAGGTGCCTATATTTGTACTGAGGTATTGCAAAGTGAGTACAAAACATCTCAGAAGAAGTGGCCTCAGATTGGTTGAAAGGCCCATGTGCTTACATTTTTGTGAAGGTAGGTAGGTAGGTAGGTAGATATATTATTTCCACCACCACTATCCGATGATGCTGCCCTTGTTGCCCACACAGAAGCAGCTCTGCAGCGCCTAACGTCCTGCTTTGCAACAGCTGCAGAGTTGTTTGGGCTAGAAGTCAACCTGAAGAAAACAGAAGTTCTTTACCAGCCTGCACCACAGGACGAACACCACCATCCCCACATTGCTGTCGGCAAATCTGTGCTCAGGTCCGTTCAGCAGTTCACCTACCTGGGAAGCATCATCTGCTCAGATGCCAAGATTGACAAAGAGATCGATCACAGATTAGCAAAGGCATATAGTGCATTTGGAAGACTTCACAAAAGAGTCTGGAGCAACAAACACCTGAGGCAAAGCACAAAAATCAGTGTGTATAGAGCCATTGTACTGTCTACAGCATCATATGGCATTCATAAACAGGAAACTTCTTGGGAGTCTTTTTTTTAACCCTCTTGCACTATAGTGGGACTTTAGTCCCGAGGATCACACATTGTTGTAGAATTCACATAGAAGTAGGCCTAGAATGTAGATATTCTACAATACTGTCATAGATGTAAACAGTCACTGGAATCCTAGATTGGCTACTTAAGTTACATCTATGTAACTAAGTAACCTGGCCCATCCCCTCCCAGCTCACCTTAAGATCCAACTACTAGATCAGAAGAAGGAGGTCCATTCAGCTTCCAGTCAGGGCATAAGGAGGATGACTTTTCCACCACCACCCACCAGTGAGCAAGGCTGCAACAAGGACTTACATCAGGGGTTGCACTTCTGATTGTCACAGGCTCAGTTGCTGGTGAGGGTAGTGGAAATGTCATCCTTCTTGTGCCCCAGTCAGAAGCTGAATGGACCTCCTTCACCCAATCTAACAGCTGGCTCTTAAAGTGTGCTACATTGGCTTTTACATATAGGTTTCCAATAAGACTGTGTAGTTTTACCACTAACCAGTTACGAATCTGTAATTCTAGGTTATGAATCCATAATGGCAATACTGAATACCAACCAGTGTCTCCAAAGGTCACCCCTTTGCTTTGTGTTGGTTTGGGGTTTTCTTTAACAAACAGAAAAAAATTGATGGGACAAAAAATATCTCAACAAATCTGTTGGGATTATTTATTTTTTCTGTTCAGGCCAGGGTAAGGTACAGTATATGGACAAAAAAGATCCCTTGTTGCTTTTTGACAAACCATGATGGAGTGAAGCAGAGTGACGTACAGTGGCCCTTCATATCCACGGGCTCTGAATCCCCAGATCAAAAATAATAATTTAAAAATATTCTTTTTTTAAATATAGTATTCAAAAAAAAAATTTAAATCAGTGCAGGACATTCCATCTCTCCCCCGCCCTGCCTATTGGCCTCGCAAGAGGACTGTGGCAGAAGCTGTTGTGTGGCACTTGCCTGCTGAGGGTGAAGAAGCTGCCGAGGCAGGGCAGGGGAGGGAGCAAGAGGGAGGAAGAGAGGGAACTGGTTGTCAGGGTGGGATGGGGAGAGCAGCATGTGTGGCAGTTGCCTTCGGAGTGCACGCAGGGCATGGTGGGTGGAAAGAATCAAGTAGTGCTCGAGCTTCATATAAGCCCTTTATATAAGGGACTTAAGTATCTGTGTTTTTTGGTATCTGCAGGGGATCCTGGAACCAATCCCCCGCGGATATGGAGGGCTGACTGTACTCCCTTTATCAGTCAGTTGGCCCATTCAGGAAAAATCCATTTCTTCTGGGCATTCATAGAGGTCAGGAAATACTCCACAAAGCAAGAAGTGTATATTTTGTTTCGTTTTATCTAATTTTATTTTTGTTCATTTTCTGTATTCTGGCTGTGGATATTTGGGTGTAACCCACATGATTCTGCACACACAAGTGCCTCTTTGGACATGGGTCATGTTTATACCCCACAATGCATTGGTATTCTCGTTGAGGTCAGAAAATGCCCCACAGTTCCAACAAGATACGTCTTATTAGCTTAATTCAAGAAGGTTTTTAAAAGTAATGAGGAATTCCTTTATCATATATATTTTGAAGATTTTCTTCTGCGGGTTCTTTCCCCATATGCAGTAACAATTCCCTCTGGTCCCACAGATGTCACTGGGCTCAGATTCCCATCATCTCTGCAAGCTGTACTTACAGCTGCATTAATTTGCAACAATGATTGGCATTCTGTTAGTGAATCACAAAGGTGTAAGTCAGACTTAAAATATCACAGCTTACGTTTTTTGGATATTGCAGAGGTTAAAATTCTGTTCTGATTGTGCAAGGATCAACCCCCACCTAAACTCACCTTGTAAGCAGTTTAGCTGCCACCCCAACACACACACACACACCAACCACAACTATTTCCATTTGTGGTCAGCAAGATGCATCCAGCTATTCCCTGTAGCTGGATGTGCTGCAAGGATATCATCTGCAGAAACCACCTGAGAAGCCCCGGAGGTCTCTGCAGATACCTGTCACAGCAAGTACAGCTACGGGAAAATAGCTGAATGCCATCCCCGCCCCCAACAACATGGAAATGGCCATAGGGGGTGATGGCTACAGGGTGAGCATTTGGGGGATGGCATTGGGAGCAGGAGACATAGCTATAAAGCTGTAGCTATGTGGTACATGTACTTCGACCAATACAGGATCATAGCCTAGGTGTTTTTTTAAAAACACACGAAAAGAACTGTACTGCAGTGCAACCCTTGACATCCTCAGTTAAAAGTCCTCAGGAAAAGACCCTGAAAAGTATTGCCTATCAGAATTGGCACTAATAATCTAGATGGACCATTATTCTGACTGATTATAAGACATCTCTTAATATTAAAACAAAAAGTCCACTGATAATAGAGAAAAAAATATCTATTGCTGTCAGAGGGTTTCGTTCATATTACAGTTGCATCTTGTTTTTCCTAGTATATTGCCCATGGCAGACTTGATTGCTATTAATAGTTATACATTTACTTGACTGTTCACGTCATTTTCATACTGTCTCCAACTGTCTTCCTCTGTAACATGCTTACTGCCTAGTATGATTCTAAGGGAGTTTGCTGTTATAGGAGATTTCCCCAAATAATTAGAGCAGTGGCTCTTAGCCTTTTCTTTACCAGGGGGCCCCCTTTAAATATATTTTGTTGCTGCGAACCCCCAAGACTTAACTCAAGATTTAAAACAAAAACAACAACAAATAACAACAACATAATCGCACCATCCATTAAACCTTCCCTCAGAAGCACCGGGGGGGGGGGTAGGGAAGACTTTTCTCCTGCTTCTTCCTGCAAGTTTGTAGCTGGAGTGGATTGAATGGCAATGTGTAGGCCCAGCCAGCCAGTCTTTGCCTTGGCTTCTGTCACGTGTTCACTCTACGGCAGGCAGGAGGTGTGTTGAGCAGACTTCAAGCCTTTGCAGATCCCCTGGGAGAACATCAGGTTAAGAACCACTGAAATAGAGCTTTGCAATGTAGTGTAGTACATAATGTGATGCAGTATCAGACAAAGGGTTTGGGAGAGACTTGGGTTCAAGTTCCTGACTAGTTTACTTGGTGGCCTTCCATCTGTGTACAAGGGTTGGTAGTATCCTATCTGTTCCCCTCAACTTTGTGGCTCAAGGGTGATATAAAATGTTATAAATTATTCACTGTTTCATAAGCAGAATATTTTGAAATTGGGTTGTTGCATTTTATATTGCTGTGATAAACTATGCATTTTGGGAAAGAGGAAGAAATGGGTTTGCTTTTGAAGCACTGCAGACAGATGGAAGAGAAGATGGCAACGTCATCATTCTTAGCTCAACTAGGACATGATTTTCTGGGCTTGGGAAGGAAATTCTGCTGAGGTCTTCTTTCTTTGGAATCCTGGCCTCATAAGATTCAATTAAGTTGAGTAAACATTGTTACACTTTGCCAAAGCTGCTTACACGTCTTAACCCTGCCCTGGTAACTTGCATAGCTAGGCATTACCTTGTGAGACCAGTGCAAGTAACCTTCCTGCACGTAGGCAGCACAAGGAAGGGAGAGCAGCCTCCTTGTGCTGTCTTAATGCCATAAATGGGGAACATATAGTAAGATGTACAGGATCCAGGCTTAAGAACAACCTTTTCAACAAGGATGGGCAACTGTGGAAGGGTACAGGGCCACATCAGCTTGGAGGGCCACACCCCTCCCTAACAAACACACCCTGTGTAAAAACAATCCCGTTTTCCCCCTCCAAATAACACCATGGTGTATTTTCACCATGTTTGTGGCCATTGTAGGCACAGGAGAGGCCTTTTTTAACAACAGGAAGTGAGAAGAAATCACTTCCTGTTCACTATCTGTTTCAAAAAAAAGTCTCTCCTGGTCTAAAATTGGAAATGACCACCATACCCCCAGAGGGCATTACCGCGTTATTTTTTGGGCATTTTTTTTTACAAACCTGAGATCCCAAGGGGCTCCAAACATTGTACGAATTCCCTCCACACACCCTAGAAGGCATTTTGGATCAAAACAATTTTTTTAAATCCCTGGGGGCCTCATGTGACCCACAGAGCACACTTTGTCCACTCCTGTTTTAAAGGTAGCTTGATTCCACATTTCCCATATATGTTGAGAGGGTGTGAATGCAAGAATTGAGCACTCAACCTACATGTCTTCTAGAGACTGGTTTTGGGGGTGGTAAGGTTTGAAAAGTAAATTCTGTCTACATGAGAAACAAACTTGTGAATTCATGGTATTTTCCTTGATCACTAAGATGAGGATTTCTGTCCCCTTACTCCAGGAATTGCTGTTTGCAACATCCCCTCAGCAGCAGTAGAAGAGACGGCAGACTCCACTCTGTGCCACGTGTTGAATCTCTACAGACGGAACACTTGGCTCTACCAGGCACTGAGGGAAGGAACCAGAGTGCAAAGTGTAGAACAGATACGGGAGGTGGCTTCTGGTGCAGCTCGTATTAGAGGCGAAACACTTGGCCTGATTGGATTTGGTATGTTGGTGACTTCTGGGGGGAAACATTTGAAACAAGATGTTGACATGTACAAAGTGAGGAGCAGGCCTTACAAGGAGAGCTGCAAGTCAGGCTTGAAAGTTGCAAAATCTGTTGCTTGAGGAGGTTGAACACTTGAGGAGGAGACCAGCATACCTAGGCATGCGATTTGTTTGGCGCTCCTTTCTGGGGGTTTTCACTAAAAGTCATCACTCCCAACTGCTTTTCTCCCATAGGAGAGAATGTTATTCGTGGTAGGGGTGGGTAGTGTTTGGGGTCTTCTGGATGTTTAGGATTCAACTCCTAGAAACGTAGTGAGCAATAGTAGCCAGTGGTAAGGATTATGGGAATTGTGTTCCACATTACTATAGGTTCCTGTCTCAGATTTATACAGTTAAAGGAATTCAGTTTTTCTCTTGTGCCTGTTCCACTTAGGACACTGTATTTACACACAGCCTGCTCATAAGGAGTTCATAGCTTCTGATTATCTGTGAGGAACCAGGAACAAAGCTCATAAGGAAGAGAGGTCGCTTGCTGCAGTGGAGATACTTACCTGCAAGCAGGCTTTAACTTCCTGGAGCTATAGCAATTCCTCAAGTTGCTGCTCAGGGGTCACCCTCACTTTCATATTTGTAACAGCTATTAGGAGGCTCTTTGCCTGCCCACCCCTGCAGTTTCTGTGTTCAGAACAAATTAGGTGGGCTAGTAGTCATTGGCACTCACTTCTCAATTTGCAGATTGAACTGGATTGCACATTGGTGCAGAGTCTGTTCATGAGCCCTTGATACCAAGGAATGTCTGCCTGTGCCTAAATATGGCAGTCAGGAAAGAAAAGGGGTTCCCCCCCCCTAATTTATAACCACACAGAACCACATTTGCCATTAGGAAGGCTTGTTAGTTTGGCTTTCACTCTGCTTTCTGAAAAAGAAGACTCCTATCTTGATGTAGAAGCCGGGTAGTTGAGCCCAGGCGGTGACATTGAATTGGAATGACATTGTGGATAATGACCTGCTGATTGCAGTGCAGCTGTCCCTCTTTATCAGAAGAGCCTTATTAAACCTTTGCTTCCAAACCATGACAGTTGTCTTAGTCATGCCCAATTAAATAGCCATTCAGCAAGAGTGCAGAAGGAAAAAGGCGGTGGAGGGGGGGGGAGACTCCTACTGCAAACAAGTTGCTCTTACAATAAATAAGGCTCAGAGGGGGCTTGTCGTTATTGTTGTGCCAAAGTCCTTTGTAATAATATTTCCTTAACATGCCTTTTTGTTTTAGAGGAGAATTGAGAGGCCCTGCAGAGGCTCAGATGTGGCTAGAAGATAGTGGTTTTTTTTATAATTACTGTGGGTGCAGAGGATCAGCACACTGATACCGGGGGGAAGATCCGTCCCATGCAAAGGAAGTCAGTTCCTTTGCCAGCCAGTTTCCTATGTCTGCCCCCACCCACCCCTTATTTCTCCAATTTGAGAATTTGGTACTACCCCATCAATAGTTCTGCATTGCCTATGAAAGCTGGGGCATGCTTCAGTGTCCTCATAGCAACGTCTGTTCACATTAATCGCCCCTGAAGTGCGATGGCAAACAGTTAATGGACATTTTTGAAAAATGCCATAGCTGCTTATATTCTAAAAGCAGATTTGAGTAATGCCCTTGTACACGCTGCATTACACGGTCTGTATTTGACCTTCAGCTAAGTCAGCAGTAAGACTGTCTGTCCGAAGAATTTGTCTCTTGGAGATTTAAGATCAACCAGCAGGAAAGGGAGATAAAAAGAAGGGCACAAAGCAAGGTGTTCTTGGTCATGCGTTTGTGAATCTACAAATAAGGACACATTTGAATAGGTCTCTCTTACATGTACAAATACAGCCTTAAAAGAACTCCAGGTAAACTTAACTTGGGTGCTGGGGAAGATAACAGCAGGGGTAAATTAGCATTAAAAACAATGTACAGTTGTCTCTCCACATTCATGGATTTGGTATTCACGGCTTGGAAATATTCTTTAAAAAATAATAATCCAGAAAGCAAACCTTGATTTTTGCCATCTTCTATAAGGAGCACCATTTTGCTATGCCATTGCATATAATAGGACTTGAGTATTCACGGATTTTGGGTATTCACGGGGGGGTCGTGGAACCAAACCCCAGCGAATGTTAAGGGACAACTGTATTTATTTATTTATTTGCTCAATTTATAACCCCACCTTTCTCCTATGAATGCAACTCAAGGTAGCTTAGAATAAAATAATACAATTTTTTAAATTATGTTTTAAATGTGCGTTTTAACCTTTTTAGGATTCTGGTTAGTTTTTCATTTAACTTTTTTTATTAATAGTTTTTAAATTGTATTTTGTTTAAATGCTTGTGAGCCACTTTGGATCCCATCCCAGGAGAAAGGCAGGATATAAATTAAATAATTAATTAGATAAATAAATGGAATTAATGACATAAAATGAATTAAAGGTAAGGCCTTAGTATCTCTCATTAACCCAGTATTTCTCATTAGTACAGTCATCCCTTCACATTCGCGGGGGTTATGGGAACAAGACCCCCGTGAAAGTGAAAAAACTGCAAATAAAAGCAGCCTCTGAGGGTTTAACGAGGAGCCCTTCCTAAACACACACACACACAGGGAAACTGACCCAGCCTCTGAGCATTTAAGGAAGAAAGAAAAGCACAGCCCCATGCTGTGAGCACGCAAGCAAAGTCCCCCCCTTGCCACTTCCCTCTCTGTGTCTTAACAAACTGAATTGCTTCTTTAAAGCTCACATTTCGCCCCATGTCTCCTCATGCCCAAAGAAAAGCACAGCTGCATGCTTGCCACTCCCTCTCTGTGTCTCAACAAACTGAATTTAAGACTCAGCTTCTTTAAAACTCACATTTCAAACATTTCGTACACACATCCACACACAGGGAAGGCATGGGTGGTATTTTCCAGCAACCCAGCCTCTGAACCTTTAAGGAGGAAAGCTTCCTGCTGGCCGAAAGAAAAGCACAGTCCCATACTGTGAGCACACAAGCTTTCCTTCCTTTAATGCTCAGAGGCTGGGTTGGTTGCTTGCTGGGAGATGCCACCCGCACCTTCCCTGTGTGTGAATGTGTGTAGGAAAGGTTTGAAATGTGAGGTTTAAAGAAGCAATTCAGTTTGTTGAGACACAGAGGGGGGTGGCAAGCATGCAGCTGTGCTTTTCTTTGGGCCATGAGGAGACATGGGGCGAAATGTGAGTTTTAAAGAAGCAATTCAGTTTGTAAAGACACAGAGAGGGGAGCAGCAAGGGGGGGACTTTGCTTGCGTGCTCACAGCATGGGGCTGTGATTTTCTTTCGCTTTAGACCCTCAGAGGCTGGTTTGGAGGTTGCTTGCTTGCTGGGATCTTCCCTGTGTGTGTATGTGTGCAGGAAATGTTCCTCCTTAAATGCTCAGAGGCTGTGTTGGGGAGAGCAGGTGGGGGGAAGGAATTTCCGCAAATACATAAAACCGCGAAAGTCAAAGCCACAAATGTAAAGGGACAACTGTATATTCATGATATATTGTCATGAATTCTTAAAATCTAAAATGGATGGGTATCATGCAGCCATCCAAATGTTGGGCTGTAGCTCAGCATTCCTCACTGTTCTAGGTAGCACTATTACCTAGATAGCACTGTTCTAGGTAGCGCTACTGTGACTTGCAATCCAGCAGCATCTAGACAGCTGTATTGTTTGCATCTTAAGGAGAACTTATTGTCACTACCAGTTTTAGGGACAGAGAAATACGGAAGTCATAACTAGGCTATTAGAGTAAGCATGGACAAGTCAGAGACAATGAGAAGCCCACTGGCTATATATGCTGGCCCCGGAGCCTAAAAACCCCTATCTCTGAGCTATAGGCAGCTAGCAACAATAGGAGGTTTGTCAGCAACTTGGTGGATCACCATAGTTGGTAGACCACCGCATTTTCTGAACCAGAGTAACAATTAGACTAGGTTATGCAGAATCAAAAAAACAACAGGACCATTCCCAACTGACAGATCTTTTATTCCTGCCTCCATCTTCTTCAAAGGTGGGAAGTTCTGATAGGCCAGAGGATTTTTCTACATAATGTAAGCAACATGGGCCCACTGTATCCATGGGCTCACAATCTGCAGATTCAACCCACCATGGATTCAAAGGCACACAATACTGTACATTTTAATCCATGGTGGGGAGCACGCTAGCTGCTCACTTCTGCCTTCGAGGCAGCAGGGTTCCTTCGCAAGGCAGAGGTGGGTGACAGGCGGGGCTTGCTGCCACCTCCACTGCTGCCCTACACCATTTTCAAGTGAGCACATTCACAGTCTCTCTGCAAGCCTCTTGAGCAAATGCATTCACTCTGCAAGGCTTGCAGAGAGACTGCAAACATGTTCACTTAAAAGTGGCAAAAGGCACCAGCAGAGGCAGAATTCTTCCCCAGGCCAGTGCAGAGTGGCACAGAGGTTCCAAGCAGCCACTCCGTCTGCTGATTCTTCAAAGGATCTCTCTTGCACACACTGTTTGGTAATCAGCCAGCTGACCAATCAGCAAGCAGGGCTGGAAGCCCACAATGCACTGCTGAGCTTGGCTGCCACAGGAGCAAGTGTACGAGAGGCACTTGGAGGAGCCACCACCAGCCAGAGCATTCTAATCTCCGCCCTGCTCCTGGCCTGGCTTGAACTGCAGGGGGGGAGCATGTCCAAAGCATCCACCCATCCACTACTAACAGCAGCAGCAGTGCAGAGTTTATGCACACTGGTGACAGCCTTTGCAATTCAAGTCTGTATGAACCACCCTTGAGTTTCACCACTGCACACTTTGGGGTGGCAGCAGTGGGAAAAATGCTTTGCTGCCAGTTGGCTGGAGAAGAGGAGAGAGCATGGCTCCACTGCTGTGCATTTCTCGGTCATCCAGCTTGTGTGCTGCACTCTCTTCTCTACTCCAGCAAGTGGTAGGAAGGCATTTCTTCCACTGCCACCACCACAAAGCATGCAAGGGGCGAATCGGGGGCTGTACATAATGGACTCAAGTTGCTAAGGCTCTCACCAGTTTGCACAAACTCTGCGCTGCAGCTGCTAATGGTGGATGGGCTCTGCCTTTTGCCAGTTTTAAGTGAATGTGTTTGCAGTCTCTCTGCGAGCCTCACAGAGGGAATGTGTGCGCTCATGAGGCTTTCAGAGAAATTGTGAGTGTGTTCACACAAAAAACGACTGCTGCCCAACGCCATTCTTAATGGGGACTTGACTGTGCACCATTTTTTATATCCACAGGGTGTCTTAGAACCAATTCCGCACAGATACCAAGGGCCCAATGTTTTTCCATAGCCTTGTTCCATGGGATGGATAGTCATTCTGTTACTTGTAATTTTTATTTCTCTCTCTCTCTCTCTCTCTCTCTATATATATTTCTCTTGGGTATGTTGCTATTTCCAGTGTGCTGATTGGCTGCTTAGGGACCTGACCAACCAATCACAGGTCTGTTGGACAGCCAGTCAGCACGCTGGGGGCAGGACCATACAGATTCCAAACATGGCCACCGGAGAGGGAGAGGGAGTACCATGGGGTGGATGTGGTGTGCGCTGGAGAGCAGGGGGTGGGAGCCAAGGGGCAGAACAAGTGGAGTGGGGTGGCAGGGGGGCAGAACAAGCAGAGGGGTGGCAGCAGGGTGGCAGAATGAGCAGAGGAGGAGTTGCAGGGGGCAGAGTTTTTTAATGGCGTATCGTACGCCAAGTCCAGTGGGTAAGGGTAGATTACAGCTGAGGGTTGGAGGTAGCATAAAGTCATTGTTTTTCAAAAGCCATTAAATAATAAATAAAAAGTAAAGGCTGGCATCCTGTTCAGCAGTTACAAGATAGCAAGCTGGACTTTCAGTATAATAACGGCTGGGGATTCATGCTTACGGTTGTGAATGACTGAGTGTGACCCCCAACATTTACATTTGCAGCTTGGAAGTACCCCAGCTGAAACATTTCCAAGGTACTGGAGATCAGGGGACTGGGCAACTTGCAGTGCTCTCCTGGTCACAGGGTATGTTGAGAGGAACAACTGCTTGCCTCAATGGACCCTGCAACCAGGAGAGCACAGTAGACATCGTTCCCCAGCGCTCCAAGCTGCAGCAGCTTGGAAACACTTCAATCAGGGTGCTGCCAGGCTACAAAGCTAGGTCTTTCAACAGGTGGCATTGTCAGATGTAACTACAACAGAGTTCTGTCATCATAGTTATATTGACAATGCAGGATCTCAGTCTAAAGATTCCTGGAGCAGCCTGGGTAGTATGGGTGAAGAATGCCTTGCTCCTCTTTAAAAAAAAAAAATTCATTAGCACTGGTTGAGCAGGCAAAGAGTGGAGACATTTTTTTTCTGGGTGTAGAATACAAGGCATTTGGTGTTGGGAAAATACAAAACTGCCTGCACAAGAAACTCAGTTTTGGAGGGCTGTGGTCAAAGCATATGAAACCTCAGTGTTATTTCCCAAACCTGGCGGGACTGAGAGTGTTGCAAAGGCCAAGCAGCATTGAGAGGGCAGTAAAAGTAGAACTCACAAGAGAGGCTGCTGCACAGTTACTGGTATGTGCTGGTGCCAGTTTGTTTCCCTCTGCAAGTGCTGCATTTCAGCAGTCCTAACAGAGGGATAATACAGGAGAGAATCAGTGCAGCATGGATGCCTTTGCAAAGTGTACTTTGGCAGCAAGTTGTGGCGATGGGTACTGTTGAATGCACTCTTTGGAATTTATGCGCTGTTGCCATGCTGCCAAGCCTATTATGACAACTCTCTGCCTTTTTGTTTTTGCTTTTGTTTTTTTGGCTTAGGTCGCACTGCGCAAGCAGTTGCAGTTCGAGCCAAGGCATTTGGATTCAATGTGATCTTTTATGACCCATACCTGCAGGATGGCATAGAAAGGTCCCTGGGAGTCCAGCGGGTCTACACTCTCCAGGATCTGCTCTACCAGAGTGACTGTGTGTCCTTACACTGTAACCTCAATGAACATAATCACCACCTTATCAATGACTTTACGATTAAGCAGGTAATTCTTAATGGAAGGTGGGATTGTCTAATTGGCTCCAACTACAGTCTAGGAGCTTGTGGCTGTTGAGCGCTGGAACTCCTCTTGGCCGAGCGATAGCATCAAGCAGATGCGAAGTGTAATCGTATGTATTTTTACCTGTGAGATAGTGGAGGGTTATAGCTAATTGTCCATCTGTCTTTTGCACATTATACATCAGGTGATGCCACTTCAGTAGGTCAGTTTAATGCTGTCAATAAATTAGGAGAGCCTAATGTTACAGAGTGCTACAAACCAAAGAGAGTTTTTCTTCTTCTGTTTTATCAGCCCCAGTCTTTTTTTGGTACCAGATTTGCTTACAGCAGTGAGTTTTGTAAAACATTATAGCTGCGATCCTGCATCAGGGGATGTGGCTACAATAGTCTCCCGTTCAACCCACCCACTAATCCCACCATTCCTCAGCTGCAGCCCCTGAACAGAGTCATTTCCTGGTTGGTGGAGAGTCAGGGGAGCAGCAGACAAACATCTATCTATTTTTTATATGGACAGCAACAGCCATTCACAGGGATCCCCAGAGGTCCTCCAGCAGTCCCTGTAGACTGTGCCATTGCTCTGCATCCTGCTGTAGGAAAATAGCCTGAGGCTTATCTGCTGCTCTCTCCATCCTCCACCAACCAGGAAGCAGCCAGGTTGGGGGGGTGCCACTTAGAAAAGGTGGCTTGGGGGTAGGGTTCAGTTGTTTCCCATTCAGTAGTGAATTCCAACCTTCTTAATGACCAAAAAAGGGGGGGGGGCTGTGATGGCGTACATCCAATTTACACCATCCTACAATTTGAGGAACTGGGCTGGTTGTTAGTAATCAAGTGTAAGTGTAAAAGTCTTGCATCCAGATACCTCCTCTCCTCACCACCCTCTCTCTTCTGAAAAAAACAATCTCATGTGTCATGGTGTCAAAATACAAGGATGATGATGTAATTTTTTTATTGTTTAATCTCGTTTTAACTTTTGTATCTTGTGAATTTTTACTGATATGTTTTTTAATATGTTGTAAGCAGCTTTGGGTCCTAATCTGGGGGGAAAGCGTGGGAGGAGAGTAGTTGTAGTTGTAGTAGTAGTAGTAGTATCAGTCTTAGACTGACCCAGCCAGTTACCCAGCCAGAGTCAGGGCAAGTGGCAGCTGGGTGATTGGAAAAAGTGGGCATTGCATTCTGCAAAAAGAAATTTCAGCCGCAAATGCTCTTTCATCCCTGGTTCAGCAGTGGCTCCTCGGGAAACCCTTTCAAAATCAACTTAATTTCTCATTGAAAGCTGAAGAATCCCCATGGATCTGCTTCTGCCCTGCTGTTTTCATCCTGTGCTGCTTTGGTTCTGTAGTTAACTTAATTACCTCTATTCTGCACAAAGAGCACATAAATAAGTAGCAAACGGGCACTTAGCATAATATTCCTAGTGCAGCATTTAGTAACCTAGGAAAGCACCTTGGGGACTCAAAGCATCCATGTAAATAGGTAGCGCTTCCAGAAAAGAATATTCAGCTATAAGGCTTCAGAAAAATCTATTTACAGCCCTCTTGAGCTTGGGTGAAAGAAGATTGCATGCAGAAACTTGTGGCATTGTAATAGTCTCCTCAGTAGGAGAACAAAGGAAGAGGTAGGCTTTAAGCTGGTGCTATTCCCAAACAGTACTACCATTTTGAAATTTCAATTTATTTAGGAAATGGATTGTTGCATGAGCAGGAGGGGAAGGGTACTGTTGCACTCCTGTCCTGCTTATGACCTTCCCCTGTGCAGTTTGTTTGGCTGTTGCATGAATGGAATGGGTAGACTAGAAAAGGCCTTTGATCCAGTCCAGCATATGGTTCTACTTTATGTGCTTAGGAGAGTAAGCTGCTTGAAGACCTTTTGCCCTGGAGAAAATCTATGGCTGAAAGTGTATGGGGCATTTTTTCATGAAATAAAATGGCTGCTTTCCAGTTTATGAGCCTAATCTTCCTTTGCTCTTCTGGATTACCCCTCCTGCCTCATCTAGGCCTAGAACTAGTCCCAGTGTGGGAGAATCCATTAAGGCTTCTGTACTAAGGTGAGAGATCTAAAGAAGTCCTTAAAATCAAAGGAAAGATGGCATCCCTCTGTACAGACCTTGCCCTGACAGTATTTGCTTCAGAGTGGGGTGTGCCAGGTGATGCTAGTTCAGCTACAAGAGGAAATTATGTTGATTTTCCATGTATGCTGAGTGTCACAAACAACATGCTAGAATGGGCTTTTTTTCCCCTTCCTGGCCCCAACAGATGAGACAAGGAGCATTTTTGGTAAACACAGCCCGTGGCGGTCTAGTGGATGAAAAGGCCTTAACTCAAGCCCTGAAGGAAGGAAGGATACGAGGGGCAGCACTAGATGTGCATGAATCAGAACCATTTAGGTAAGTTGAACCTTGTAAGATGTGTCGCCTGCCTGCTTCCAAGCACTCTGGATGGGGTTTGTGTGTGCCATCGTGAAACATCATGCAGAGTCTGAAAAGATTCCATTTTTGGGCTACTGCTTGCCATGCTGCCTGGGAGATTCAGAGGGTTGGAGACCAGAAAAATGTATTTTTCCAAGCTCCAGTTAAAATTGGATATTCCCCGGTAAGCTGCTGCTTCATTGATAATATCAGTTGCACTGAATCATTAAAATAATAAGAAACAACGATTCACCAAGACTTTAAGAGCTCACTGAATTGAAGGTGCCTTGCTCTTACTGTTCAGCAACCTGTTTGGGCAGAAAGCTCCAGCAGCCAGGACTGAGAAGATCCTTCCCATGTCCCTGACCTCTTTAACTGGGGGTTAGGAGTCTTTAGTAGGGTCTTGAGAATTCTTCAGAAACAAAGTCTAGCAAACGAAATACTTTAAGGATAACTTGACCATTGTTGGTATCTGGCCAGCCTTCCTTAGTAATGACCCCTTCTTTTGCTTTGAGTTCTGATGCATCTGCTCACCTTTGAACTCTATATTCTAGGGCAGAACAAAACAGAATGAAAAGTACATATTTTGGTCTGAGAAAGGCTACCTAATATGACCAAGCAACCCAACAGAAGGGATGCTTAGAAGTACCTTGAAATATCAGCAGTGGCTGGTGGGGCCTGTTTGCTATGCAAAGACACTACAAGCCAGTACTTGAGTAGTACTTGAAGTGGGTAGGAGTGGGCTTCCCAGCCTTCAAGCACTGGGAGGTAGCAGTGCAAACGGGGGGCATCTTCTACAGTATCATGTCTGCATAGTATGGCTGCTGGCTGGATAGTTACCCCTGCCAAGATCATCTGACTGCCATAGCGATCCTGTTTACCAATTGCATACCATGTGTAGTGGCTGGCATAACATTTACACCAGAGCAAAGCCATAGTCAAATTTCGGCCTGTGCAAGAGGCATCTAAGGTAATCAACAAGCCTATACATCTATGTTGCTACCAGAGTCTTACTCTGTCTCCACTGCTGTGTCTACTGCTCCATCCTCTCTGATTACACCTTGTCAACTACCTCTCCAAATTGTCCTTTACTAGTTTTCTGGGTATGAGACCACAGGTCAGAATATTTATTTTATTTTATTTATTACCTTTATATCTTGCCTTTCCTCCAAAGACCACAAGGTGTTATATTATGGACTAAAAAATCCCAGATCTACCAACTGGGGCCAGCAGGGGAAGCAGATGACAAGATTCTGTGATTGATTTTGGGCCTCCCTGGTTCACAAACTCTCCAGACGGCCTTCATCAGGTCACACTTTCTATTCTTCTCTGTTAAAACAGGAATAGCAACCTGGGCCAGGATCCTGTTGGAGATTTATGCATGCGTAAACACCGTTGTTACAGTGCTACACGTTGAATCATGTCCCAGTTGCCCCATCCCCACTTACTAGGAAGCAGTGATCAATGGCAGTCTGTTCCCCTGTTGCTCAGTAAGCAGCTAACTTGACAGTCCAACCCACTCCCATGAGCAATCTCTGGTGTGCAACAGGCAGAATCAGGGTTGCTGTCACAATTCCACCCCCCAATGCCAGAGATTGCTCGTGTGATGAGAGGTGGGATCATCAGCCAGCTGCTTCCTGAACAAGAGAGGAAAAGGTTCTCATTGATTGCAGGGGCTGTTTCACGGTAAATGGAAATTGGGGGACTTTCACAGTCCCTACGTAGCCCCCAAACTAGAGGCCATGTAGGAATCATGAATATAAAACAGTCACAAGTGTATAATTCTAGGTTATACTCAAAGGATTCCGGTCCTGTTTTCTAAGGGTATTGTGATTAAAACTAAAAATAGTTAAGGTTCTTGAAGTTATATGCCTTGTAGACAGGCATATTCTGTCCTTATATCTTGTCACCCTCGGAGACATACTTGGATGGAAATATAAAGGGCTTCCTCAGTGGTGCTCCCCAGCTATGGACCTCCTTTCCATGGATAAACAAAAACCCATCTTATTCAGGAGAGCATCTGTCAAGTGGCTGTCTGCTGGGAAAGTGGCAGAGGAAATTGGTGCTGAATCTTTTTACCTATATGCTTCTAAATCCTTTTTAATCCAGCCATGTTTTAATCTTAAATAATGGCCTAGCATCAAAAAATTTTTTGGAGGGGGGGAGTTGTGGAGGTGAGAATCCCTTGCCAACTGTGCAACAACTAACCCCCACATCCACATTTTCTTAGCTGCGGCCTTCTCCGCAAACCCTGCAGATGGTATCATTTCTCTGCACCCAACTGTAGGAAAATAGCTGGGCATTTCTCTGCTGCTCTCCCTGCTCTTCACTAACCAGAAAATGGCTGAGTTTGGGGGGCTGCAGCTGAGAAAAGGGGGGGGGGGCTGGCAGGTTGGATAGGAGACTATTGTAGCTACACCTTATAACTATGTCTCCTACTGCTGGATTGTGACCTCTGTGTTTGGTTTTTTGTTTTTTATCTTTTTCATTGCCCTTTCTGTGAGCTTCCTTAGTTTCCAGGTTTGGCAGAACAGTGGGATATACACAAAAATAAATAAAGGGAGCACAGTCTTTATCAGGATCCCCAATCACAGGGAAGAATTATAATCCCATTCAAGCAGAAAAGGGAAGAATGCCCTTTCAGATCTTGACACTCAATATGACAAGCAACTGGGCTTGGTGAGCTTCAGCATCATTACCTGTGTCCCCAGCTCCATGTTTATGCATAAAGTGGACCCTCTTCAAGTTGAACAGGACTATAGCAAAAGGAAAAATAGAAATGTTCTGTGAAGGCATTTATGTGTGAACTCTTTTTTAATCGTCTGTACTGTATTCCTTTGTTGTTTTTCCCTGTAGCTTTGCTCAAGGGCCTCTGAAAGATGCTCCTAATTTAATTTGTACACCACACACCGCTTGGTACAGTGAACAGGCCTCCCTGGAGATGAGAGAAGCCGCTGCAACAGAGATACGCCGAGCGATTACAGGTATAGCAGCTTGGTTCTACATGGGCCAGTTTAAATGTGAGGGCTACTACGAGGAGTCACCATGCTGGTTCCTGGTGGTGCTTTCTTTGACAAGTACAACCTATTGACAGTGATCATCTTAAGTGCAGTTGCCTCTGTGTCAGCACTTACAGATCTAGGGCATGGTTTGCACATAGGCACTGCATAGGTTAAGAAACTTTTTAGCATTATGGTTGCCATCCTGTCATGACATATACAGGTGTAACTGAAAGGAATATTTGATTGTTAAACTTACTTAGGTTTTGCAGAGGGAGGAATTCCCTACCTCCCTTAGGCAAGGTCTGAAACCCCCACAGGACTCACCCCATGGTCCCCCCCGCCCCGTAGCTGTTTATTGGCCAGCGGAGAACCCGGGATTTAGGAGAAGCATCTGGCTATACTCCTGTAGCCAGACACAGAATGACAAAAACACCCTCTGAGGCCTCTTAGGATGGCATGATTGTTGTATGTGTGGCTGCAGGGATAGAACCAGGTTCTTCCTTGATGCCCCCCTCTACACCAGCCATGGGGGGAGGCTTGCAGGAGGAAGTTCTGCTGTAAGGGACAGGGAAAATATATTGTAGTTCCTCCTGGGAAGTACTTCACTCTGTGCTTCCCAAAGCAAGATCTCACTTGTATGGCTCTGCAACATTTATCAAGGCACTTGGCAAGCAAGTTCCTCTGCTTCTGTGAATTAGGTGCATGTGTGTTATGTTTATGTGTGTGGATTTAACATTTAACTCAGCTAAATGATTAATGTAATTCTCAGGATCAGTCTTAAGTTGTATTTAAATCTTTGTCAGTTCATACACACGTACATACAGGCTATGATTCCCTATTATCCACAAATCTCAATGAGCCTAAAAATTCCCTGATGCTTACCAGCTAAAATGTGTATCAGGAGTGAATAGTCTCCTAGTAAACTGGTTTGTTATCATACAGTAAAGTGTGTCTTCCCCACTTAGATAAGCATTTTTCACAATTCTATTCTCACATCACTTGACTTGGTAGTATTCTAGATGTCATAGCAAATCATTTTCATGATATACAGTTGTCCCTCCACATTCGCGGGGGTTAGGTTCTTGAGACCCCCACGAATGTGGAAAAACCACGAATAACAGATGCTGCTCCCGCAGCCCCCCCCCCCCGAGGGAGGGAGGCAGCGGGAGGGTGTCTGGCCAGCCTGGCTGGCCTCCCCGCGGCCTTTCTGAGGGAACTCCAGGCCTTAGAAGCCCCGGACCCCGCTGAGGAAGGCCGGGGAAGGCAGCGTGTGGGTGGGGAGGAGGCTGCGCTGCCTCTCCCCGGCCTTCCGAAGCGGGCGCCAGGGTTTTGGAGCCCCGGCGCCCGCTTCGAAAGGCCGGGGACAGCAGCAGGCGGGCAAGCGGGCTGGCGGGGAGGAGGCTGCGCTGCCTCTCTCCGGCCTTTCTCACCCCCCCGCTCTTCCCAGAGTGGCTACAGGGGCTTCAGAAGCCCCCCGCCGCCACTCTCCGTCACCCCCCCCGCCCTTCCCAGAGTGGCTACGGGGGCTTCTGAAGCCCCCGCCGTCACTCTCCCTCACCCCCGCCGCCCTTCCCAGAGTGGCTGCGGGGGCTTCTGAAGCCCCCGCCGTCACTCTCCCTCACCCCCCCTGCCCTTCCCAGAGTGGTGATGGGGGCTTCTGAAGCCCACGCCGTCACTCTCCCTCACCCCTCCCCGCCCTTCCCAGAGTGGCCGCGTGGGCTTCTGAAGCCCCCCTCACCCCCCCCGCCCTTCCCAGAGTGGTGTAGGGGGTCCCTCGCTGCCTTGGGAAGGGACTGGGGTGGAATGAGGGAGGCTTTCCACCACCCCTCTTTCCCAAGGCAGCAAAGGGATTCCTGAGAACACCTTCGCTGCCTTGGGAAGGGACGGAGTGGAGAGGGGGGGCATGCAGCTTTCCGTGAATGTGAAAGCCACGAATGTGGAGGGGCAACTGTAGTTGGCTTTAAAAGTAGTTGTGGAGGATGTGTGGCGTTACAGATTTTTCTGGACTGCAGTTCTCCCCATCCCTCTTTAGCTATGCTTGCTAGGACTGATGGAAGTTACAGTCCAGCAACATCTGGAGGCAGGGCAGGCTTAAGGAATTTTGGGGGACCCTGCAATGCTTTATTTTGGGGGGCCCATATGTTTATCTCAGGACAATGTAACCTAACCTAACCTAACTTATTCACAGTACAGGATAGTCAGATTATTACTATATTTTTGCAGGAGGAGGGTTACGACGCCCCCCCCCCACAATGACGTGGGCCCCTGCGGTTACAAGTGCTTCAGGGCCCTTAAACCAGCCCTGTCTGAAGGGATGTACGTTCCCGTCCTGTCCTGAACATATTATTACCTGAATATTTTCAAGGTAACATAATATAAACACCTCCACTTGGACTTCTGCATCCACACCTATACAATATATGCTTTAGCATGTATAAATAAAGAGTATTTCAGACGTTTTATTTGCTTCTCCCCGAGCTGAGGATAACTGCTGCTAGGATAGATGGCACGCAACTCCACTGGCTGCCAGTTTGTTTCCAGGCACAATTCAGAGTAGTGATCATTATTGATTTGTGAAATTTATATGCTGCCTTTCTCCCAAAGTGGGATCCAGGGCAACTAACAAAACAATTAAAACCACAGTTAAAAGCAATTAAAAACAATTAAAAACATACAAAGTAAAAAACAGATAAAAACATTTTTTAAAACCACCCTGATAAAAGCCGCACAGGCACAGTTATACATCAAAAGGCCTGCTTGGACAAAAACATTTTCACCTGCAGGCAATATAGGTCATGACCTATAAAGCCTCTACAGTTCAGGTTCAAGTTATTTGAAGGACTATATTCTACCATACCCACCGCCATACTTTGAGATCTTCTAGGGAGGCCTTGCTCTCTGTCTCACCACCTTCACAGATACATCTGGTGGGAATGCAGGAGAGGGCCTTCTCTAGACTTCCTTTCTAGGGAGGTTAGACTGTCACCCCCTTGCTGTTTCCACTGGCAAGAGAAGACCTTTGTATTCCAACAGGCCTTTGAGAGTTAATTTGTGTAGGGGAAACAGGCCTTGTGCAGTCTGCTGGACTTTTTTAAAATGGTTTATGTTTTTAACTAGCCTTAATTTTTTGATAGTTTAATTGCTTTTTAACCTCTGTATGTTGTGAATTTTCAGCTATGTCTGTTTTAACCATTGGAAGCTTCCTTAAATCGGAAACTGGGGAAAAGGCTCATTTATAACTGCCATAGAGGATTCTGGCATTCTTATTATTAATATTACTATTCTAATAACCATAGTCAGAATCCTCTATGGCAGTCACGAATCCATAACCTAGAGTTTAGGGGCTACATACGGACTGTGGAAGCTCCCCCATCCCCATTTACCAGGCAACAGCCATTAATACGTCAGGTATCTATTCCCCTGTCAGTTGAGAAGCAGCTAGCTGATGTTCCCACCCACCTGTTGCGTAAGCAGTCTCCAGTGCAAGGGGGAATTGTAAGAGGACTCCTACCTGTGGCACTGGAGATTACTCACGGGAAGGGATTGAAGCAGTAGTCTATTTCTTCCCAAGTGACATGGGAACAGACCACAATGGCTGCTTTCCAGTAAGTGGGGATGGGGGGGGGTCAGGCTGAGATTTACTGCATAGCACCATAACTGCAGTGCTTACGCATCCATAAATCCCAAACATCACCACCACCATCATCATACCATCCCTTAGGCAGCTCCTATTCATTCTAGAGAAGCTTTCAGAGCAACAAGCAAAGAGTCCACTCCAGTGGGACAAGTGGCTTAGTTCAGTAAATGGGGGATCTAGCCTTTCAAAGCAATTCTCTTTGGCCCTGGCAGCTGTGTCAGGCAGCACAAGCGTATTTCACTTTTAAGCAACTTCCACAATTTAATTGCTTGTAGCATATCAGCATGATTAATTGTGCCTTGACTCCTTTTTAAATTTGAATTATTCCTACCACAGGTCGCATCCCCGAAAGCCTACGAAACTGTGTGAACAAGGAATTCTTTGTCACAACAGCTCCTTGGTCAGTAATAGATCAGCAAGCAATTCATCCAGAGCTCAATGGTGCCACATACAGGTAAGATGGAGGAAAGGATTTCTTTTCTCTCTCTTTTTAAAAAAGAATAACATTTGGAATTCTGTATGCAACAATGGAGCTCAAAGAAGTGAGTTACACAAACTAAAATTTCTCAGAAGATGGTAGTCCTTCAACAGTGGTGTCATGAAGGCTTCCTCCACAGAGAATATACATCTAATTATAAAATTACAGACATTTCTGAGATGCCATCTCACAAGTTATCACATTGCACATAGACCCTGTAAAGAAAAACAGGGTTGGCAGGTTTAAACCAGGTTGAACCATGGTTAAAACTAAATGAATTTTTAAAAAAGCACTCCTTTTTTTTAAAAAAAATCCATTATTTCTTTATTTTTAAAAGTCTGGCTGTTATTACTATTTTCCAACCCTCTTACTGGAACATCAGTAATCGTTAGAATTTAAACCTTTTAACTTTAACAGTTTATTGGCAGTTGTTCATTGTTAGACTAAGTATCTAGTATCAGTTGCTTCTTTTTAATCACTTGATTTTGTAGTGCAAGAAATGCCATTCAGAAACAAATCCTTCAATTAACAAGTTCAACCAAACCAACTTGCTTTAAAAGAGCATTTTTAAAGAACAATGATTATTTAAGCAAGTGGCCATAACGTTTGAACTGCATTTTGCTATTTAATTTCCTGATTTAGTCCTATATTGGTTTTACTGCAAAAAAACTGGTTTAATCAACAACAAAAAGATTTTTTTTTTAAAAAATGTTTTTTTCAGTGTTTTATTTTAAAACTCCTTCCCCAACCCTGAAAAAAAACACTATAGATTATAGTGGTGCTTCTCTTGAAAGGCCTTTTTAGAATTTCAGGTGAATCTAACTAATTTACCCACTTATAACTTACTTCCTTCAAATGACAAAAGGAGTTGCTAGAAGATCATTTTAACATGAACTACTGTACTTCATTTGTTTGGAGTTTTAAAATATGCCAACGTGCTTCCAAAGAACTCAGAAATGTCCTTACAGGGGTAGTAGTAGTACCATGGCAAGTATTAAATATACTTGCCTCTGTGTGTGTGTGTGCACGCACACACACACACACACACACACATAAACATATACAGGGATGTAAACAAAGGTAGGTGTGTGTATATGTGTAGGTGTGCATTTGTGTACATACGCATGTACAGTATACACACACCGTACAGTTGGTACAGTACAGCTTTCATTTTCACAGGTTTGATTAACGGATTTGTAGCTGCTGCTTAAGTAGCATGACCACCTCCCTCCACTCCTTCTGTTCCTTCTTCGCCCTGCTATTTCCTGCCCTGCCAAAGCCTCCAGCCACTCACTTGGGTTTCTTGCTTGCAACCAGGATCCCCCAGCTTCATTTGCAAAACCTTTCCCAACTGAAAGACCTTCCCACCACATTCCTTCTGTTGCAAGCTGCTGGCATGCAGAGCAGCAGAAATCCTCCATTGCAAAGAGCCCCCGAAGCCTGCTTCTTCACAGGATTTGGAGACTCTTTGCAAAGGAATTTCTCCACTCTGCCTTCCCTAAGCACGTAGCACAGCATCATGGGGCTTCCAGAAGCAGGTCGGTGGCTGAGGGACCTGCCTGCCAGGCCCACGTTCTTCATACTCCCCCACCTTCAGCCACTTGCTTCACAAGCCTGAGGAGCCCTTCTGGGGAGCACTGCCCCCACCTCCACTGTACTGTAAGTATTTGCAGTTTTTTAAATTTTCACAGGCCCTGCATCCCTAACCCCCATGAATGTGAAGGGACAACTGTATAATGAAATATTTTTCACCTGGTACATGTGAAAAGCTAATTTTAAATGGGTGGGAGGAATGCTGTACACCTTACAATCCAGACAAGTCATGAGAAATACGGAGAGGGTACACTGCAGTGTTCTCTGGGCACTGGTAATTCCAGTCAGTTCTTTGAGTAATCTTTGCAGACAATATTGTATAATAAGTGCACAACTTTTAAATAATTTGGGGGAATACATTCCTTCCTTGCAAGGAAAATTCCCTGTGTCCATGAGTTCAAAAAATGACACAGCCATGGGGAGCAAGTATTTTTCTTCCTCTCCTGAACATTTTAGATGACAGAGTCCCTGGACTATAGGCTAACGCAGGGTTTCTCAACCAGGGTTTCCTGGAACCCTAGGGTTCTACCAGAGGTTGCTAGGGGTTCCCACCAGATATTGAGATTGGGGGGGAATATTTTTTTTTTTTTAACTGTAGATATAATAATTTTTAGGCAGGGGTTCCTTGAGACCTGAAAATTGCTTTAATGGTTCCACCAGGGAAAAAAGGTTGAGAAAGGCTGGGCTTCCTATACTTATGTTTAACAGCCAGGAATACATGAAGCCTGAAATACTTCCTCAAGTATAGTGGCCTTACTAAGAATTCCTGTGTGTGTCTTCCTGTGCAGCCTTTGGTCTTACTGCTACTTAAAACTACATTTCTTTGTCTCATATCATGTCTTTTTTTTTTCATCTGTAGTGCATTGTTTGAGCTTATGAGCAAAGACAATGTATATTCCACTTGTGTTTTTTTAAAAAAGAGGAAAAGCAGAATATCTAATATTGGGGTTATACAGAGTGATCTGCGCCATGCCACTGTCTTTCTGCAGTGGTGGGATTGCATGCTCCTATGAGACAAGAGGCTAGTGCTGCTGGTAGGGTCTCCTATGTCAGACAAGCTTTTGCTGAGGAGCCAGACTAAATGTGCCAGCCACTGGAGAGCAGCAGTAGTGGAGGGTGACACTGGTGGAGGATCTCTCAGAAGCAATGGCAGTGACACCATCGTTAGTACTGTGCAGAAGGAGGCAGAGTAAGCCTCTTTTTGAATGTCTTTTACCATGAAAACCTTAAGATGAGACACTCCAAAATGAAACAAGAGATAGTGCCAGAAGGTGACACTCCTAGTTTAGAAGGCACTCAATGAGCCACTGAGGTTCAGCAGAGGACAACTATGAGTAGTGCTGTGGCTAATGATACAACTGGACTCAAGTCAAAAGGACTTCAGCTATTGACAGCATTCTCAGAGGTGAAAAGAAAGTCTGAAGCTGCACAATACATTTTATAGGAACATGAGAAGCATGAATCAGGGGATGCTAGACATAGTAAAACAAAAAATGGAATGTATAGACATTGCAATACTTGGGGTGAGCAAGCTAAAGTGGACAGGAATGGGACATTCTGAGCCAGATAATTACAGTGTTTTACTCTGCAAATGAAAATCTAAGAAGAAATGGGGCAGCATTAATAGTGAGGAGAGATGTAGCTAAAACAGTTAAAGGATATAATGCAAAGTATGACCAAATAATATCAGTAAGATTTCAGGGAAAACCTGAATAGAAGGATAATCCAAGTTTGTGTTTCAACTACAGAGACAGAAGAAATCGAAAGATTCTGTGCTGGAGTCCAGGAGAATTGATCACACACCAAAACAGGAATTCTTGTTAATCATATGTAATTGGAATGGAAAAGTAAGAAATAGAGGAAGCAAAAATTGTAGGAAAATTTGGCCTAGGATCAAAAAATGAAGCAGGAGAGCAACTGATTGCATTTTGTGAGGCCAACAATTTGTTCATCGCACATTCTTCAGGCATCCCAAGAGGCAACTGTATATATGGACATCACCTGATAGCCAATATAAAAATCAAATAGACTACATAATTGAGAAGACAGCATGGCATAGTGGTTTTGTGATGAACTCCATCAACATCCACTCACCAGAACAACAGGCATCACTTGAAATGCTTTATTGTTTCAGGATATAGATTTGTACAGTAACAGTCCATTGACAGTTCTGAGATCTTAGCACCAAAAGCCCCTCATTAATACATTCCTGAGGTTTCAATTTCCCTTCTCCACCACCTGGCTAATTGGCACTATCAGCCCCACGCTTCACTCCTTAAACTTTCCCAAGAGAAACAACCTTGATGAGCTGTGCTGGCTTCCACCAACACATACCAACCACACCAACCTCCCATAATTCCCTCTGCTCATGTCAAGTCCCTGGTGCAATTACTAGTAGGCCCAATGATGTTAATAGGCTACCTAACAGAGCAGTGAAAGCTACCTATATATTCCTATGTCATCAGGGACGTGACAGTTTTGAATGTTGGACTACACCTCTGGAGTTTGAATTGCCGCTTGGCCACGAAAACCCACTGGATGACCTTGGGCAGGTGACGCACACTCAGCCCTAAGAAAACCCTGATAGGTTCATCTTGGGGTCGCCATAAGACGGAAACGACAAGCATAATTGCAGAAGATAGAGAAGCTCCATTCTCGCTTCAGAAAAAAAAGAAAAGAAAGACCAGGAGCAGATTGTGGCCCAGACCATGAACTGCTAATATCAAAAATTAGAGTATAACTAAAGAAGAACACTAAACCAACCATCATGCTGGAAGACAACCTGAAGAACGTCCCCATAGAATTTAAAGATAATGTGAAAAAGATTTGCACTATTAAGCCTAATTGACCAGGAGCCAGAAAAACTCTGGACTGTCAGGGAGGGGTGCAAAGACACTATCTGTAGCCAAAAAGAAAGAGAAGCCTCAGTGGATTACTTGGATGATGAAATAGAGGGCATGCTTATCAAATTTGCAGATGATACCAAATTAGGAGGGGTAGCTAATACCCCAAAGGACAGGATAAGAATTCAAAATGACCACAACATATTGGAGAGCTGGGCCAAAACTAACAAAATGAATTTCAACAGGGAGAAATGCAAGGTACTACGTTTAGGCAGAAACTGTGAAACACACAGATATAGGATGGGTGACACCTCACTTGACAACAGCACATGTGAAAGGGATTTAGGCCTCTTAGTAGACCACAAGCTGAACATGAGTGAACAGTGTGATGTGGAAGCTAAAAAAGCCAATACTATTCTGGGCTGCATCAATACTGTATAGAGCGAGGGATGTAATAGCACCACTTTATTCTGCTTTGGTCAGACCTCACATGGAATACTGTGTCCAGTTCTGGGCACCACAGTTCAAGAAGGATATTGACAAGCTGGAATGTGTCCAGAGTAGAGCAACCAAAATGGTGAAAGGTTTGGAAGCCAGGCCCTATGAGGAGTGGCTTAGGGACCTGGGTATGTTTAGCCTGGAGAAGAGAAGGTTAAGAGGTGACATGATAGCCATTTTTAAATACTTGAAAGGATGTCATATTGAAGAAGGAGCAAGCTTGTTTTCTGCTGCTCCAGAGACGAGGACACAGAGTAATGGGCTCAAACTACAGGAAAAGAGATTCCACCTAAATGTTAGAATGAACTTCCTAATGGTAAGAGCTTTTGACAGTGGAATACACTGCATCAGCACGTGGTGGAGTCACATCTTTTGGAGGCTTTGAAACAGAGGCTGGATGGCCATCTATCTGGAGCGCTTTGATTGTGCATTCCTGCAAAGCAAGTGGTTGAACTGGGTGGCCCTCGTGGTCTCTTCCATCTCTTTGCTTGTGTGATCAATGAAACTCTTCAAGAAGTTGGGGACAGAGAAGCAAAAGTACAAGTTGAGAGAAATAAGAGTCAGAACTCTGAATGCAGTTGTTAAGCAACTTGTGTAACAGGACAAGAACTACTATAATCAATGCAGAGAAATAGAAGATGAGAATAAAAAAGGAAGAACAAGAAACCTCTTCTACAAAATCTGAGAAATCAAAGGGAAATTTAAACCAAGAGTGGGGATGCTCTATGACCAGCAAGGGAACACATTACATGACCAAGTAGAAATAGAGAGACTATAGAAACAATCCATTGAGGAATGATATAAAATAGATAACAAGATGAAGTCGTTCAAGGAAGAACCATTTGAAGATGAACCTACAGTTTTGAAGAGTAAAGTGGAAGCTACAATCAGAGCACTTGGGGAGAAATAAATCACCAGTGTTATTTCTATACCAGTAAAGCTGCAGAACAATCTTTCATAGATTGGAAGTGCTCAATATGGATCCCAACAATAAACATTCCAATCCCCAAGAAAAGAAATACCAGGGAGTGCAGTAGATACAGTACCATTGCATTAATTTCCCATGCAAGCAAACTGATGCTCAAAATTCTACAACAAAGACTTTTACAATATATGGAGTGAGAAATGCCAGATGTCTAAGCTGGTTCCACGAAAGGAAGAGGCACCAGGGATCACATTGCAAACATATCTTGGATAATGGATCGTGCTAATTTCAAAAGAAAATCAACCTTTATTGTATTTTATTGTATTGTTTTTAATTGTGATTTTAGATCAGTTTGTTTTAATCTATAATTGTTTAATATTTTTTTATGGGGAGGGTGGGGTGGGGGGTGTTTGGGGATTTTATCTGTATTGTATTTTAATTTTAGTAAGCCGCCCCGATTGTTTTAACAGAGGGGCGGGGTATAAATAAATATTATTATTATTATTATTTTATCACCCATGTCAGTTTAACATGTATACTGAACATATCATTCATAAAGCATGATTAGACTCGGTGAGGAAGAAAGCATGAAAATTGGAGGAAGGATTGTCAACAATTTAACATATGCAGATAATACTATACTATTACTGGAAAATAGCAAAAGACTTGGAATGATTAAAAGTGCAAAGGCAGGTATACAGTTGAGCATTAAGTAAACAAAAACATGACCACAAATGATTTACGTCACTTTAAAGATGATTGAAATAGTTCAAGATTTTCCATCCTTTAGGCTCAGTCATTGATCAGAATAGAGACTGCAGTCAAGAAATCAGGAGAAGTCTAGGACTTTGAAGGGTAGCTATGAAGGAACTAGACAAGATCCTGAAGTGCAAAGATATTCATGGAATACTAAAGTTAGGATTGTACATGCCATATTTCCCATTTCTATATATGGTTATGAAAGCTGGACAATAAAACAAGCTTATAGGGAGAAAATCAACTCGTTTGAAATGTAATGCTGGAGAAGGATACCATGGACCCATAATGGGTCCTAGAGCAAATCAAGCCTGAACTCTCCCTAGAAGCCAAGGTGACTGAGACTGTTCTACTTTGGCCATATCATGGGAAGTCCTGAGTCACTAGAAAAGACAGTGTAGTCGTCCCTTCACATTCTCAGGGGTTACATTCCACGGACCCCCGCGAATGTGAAAAATCCGCGAATATTGTTTGCCCCCCTCCCCCGCCAAAGCGACCATGGGGCCTCCGGAGGCCCCATAGTCGCTTTCCCCCGCCTCCCCACTCCCTTCCTAGGCCTTCCTGGGGGCTCCGGAGACCTTCCCGGGGCCCCGTGGATGCCTCCCCAGCCCTCCCCCTCGCGCCCAAGCCCTCAACGGGGCCTCCGGAGAGTCTCCGGAGGGCCCGCGGAGGCCTCCCCGGCCCTCCCAAGGCCTTCGCAGAGGGTGTCCTACTGGAGGGTCTCCTCCGGAGGGTCTCCTACTGGAGGGTCTCCTACTGTCTCCCCAGTCCTCCCCCCTCCCTCCCAAGGCCTTTGCAGGGCCTCCGGAGGATCTCTGGAGGCCCTGCGGAGGCCTTCCCAGTCCTTCCCCCTCCCTCCCAAGGCCTTCGCGGGGCCTCCGGAGGGTCTCCGAAAGCCCCGTGGAGGCCTCCCCGGTCCTCCCCCCTCCCTCCCAAGGCCTTCGCGGGGCCTCCGGAGGGTCTCCGAAGGCCCTATGGAGGCCCCGTGTCGTGGTATTGGGGGGCCCTGGGGGCCCTCCCAAAACCGCAAATAATCAAAACCGCGAATGCCGAGTTCGCGAATGTGGAGGGACAACTGTATTGCTAAAATAGAAGGCAGTAGGAAAAGAGGAAGACCTCATTTATAGGTGGATAGACTCAATCAAGGAAGCCACTTCCCTGCAAGACCTGAGCAGGTTCTTAAACATATGGTTTTATACAGGCTGCAGAGTTTAGCTTCAGCTTAGCAGAGAATATCAACTTTTCAAAATATGTAACCTTGCTTATGATACGTTCTTCTGTGGTCAGAAGATAATGTGCTGAAGATGCTGTTCTGTGAGAGTGGAATGAACAGATTTGCAGGCTCACCTTTCATCTTTTCATTGCCCTTGTACATGTAACTGCCACATAAACATAAACCCAAGGGTTGAGGTCCCATGGAGTGCTGGAACATTTCTATGTTTACAAAACCAATTCTTCCATATGAATTTGGGATGGGGGGTGTCCCTTTGGAAAGCTGACTTCTGTGTTGTAGCACAATTGTGTCTGAAAGTGTCCCCAGCTTTAAAATCATTCTGGCATTATTGACATTGCACCAGTAGAGGAATAATTCTTGTTCTTCCAGACTAGCTGCATGCTATTTTAGATCATGACCTTCACGCATAGCAGAGCTTAGGAAAATTACCTTAAAAGTAATTAGTTGTCATTACAGTACTAAGGTTCCAGAGGTAGCTAGTTTTAGATTCCATTTAAAAGGCAGTTCACAACTAACCAATAGTTGCGTTTACAGTGTTTTAAAGAGTGCTACAAACCACCTATCTTGCAAAACATATTCTCTTCCTGCCCACGTTAATTGTCACCTGAACATGCACAACAGAGCACAAGCTCTGTACTTCTTAAATTTAAATATTTAAATTTACACTGCAAAAAAGATTGTTAAGTTACAGTGGCAATAGAGTATCTTTTTATTATTCCAAAAAAAGAGAAAGAACTACAACTCTTTTAACTCTTTACTTCCAAGTGGTCCCTTGACTCACCACAAGTTACAGTAAGGACAGACACAACTGAAACTGTTTATGCATCCTGGCTAGCCAGTTTTATTGGAAAAGAAATCTTTTCTTTTTTTAAAAAAAAAGTAATTAGTTGTCATTACAGTACTAAGGTTCCAGAGGTAGCTAGTTTTAGATTCCATTTAAAAGGCAGTTCACAACTAACCAATAGTTGCGTTTACAGTGTTTTAAAGAGTGCTACAAACCACCTATCTTGCAAAACATATTCTCTTCCTGCCCACGTTAATTGTCACCTGAACATGCACAACAGAGCACAAGCTCTGTACTTCTTAAATTTAAATATTTAAATTTACACTGCAAAAAAGATTGTTAAGTTACAGTGGCAATAGAGTATCTTTTTATTATTCCAAAAAAAGAGAAAGAACTACAACTCTTTTAACTCTTTACTTCCAAGTGGTCCCTTGACTCACCACAAGTTACAGTAAGGACAGACACAACTGAAACTGTTTATGCGTCCTGGCTAGCCAGTTTTATTGGAAAAGAAATCTTTTCTTTTTTAAAAAAAAGTAAGCATTAAATAGGAATCCAAACAGGAAGCCCCTGCTTATCAGACAGTTTAGGGACTGCAGCAGTGCTAGATATCAGAATTGGTCAAAAAGCATAACCTATGGAGGAAACATGAGGGGATTATGGTGACTTGCTTGGGACCGGCTGCAGGCGTCTGCACCCACCCATGTGCTGCTTGCAAAGTCTTAGTTGGCCTGGTGACCTTTTCTCCCTCTCGGCTCACTGTAAGCAGCAAGTGTGTGTGTGGTCAGTCCCAGGCAAGCCTCTGTGGACAAGACCTGTTGAAAGAGTGGATGCCTTGTGGAATGAATGGAACTTAGAATCATAGAATAATTTGTTCTTAATTTGTAAGCATTGAAAGAGTGGATCACCAGATAACAAAAGATGGGGGCTTCCTGTATACTGTTAAGTTAGAAGATACAATATCAGGCTAATGAAACCAGAATGTCCCATTCTTTTCTCTTTGCAGCATCTCCATAAGCCATCCTACCACACTATTCTGCATAACATTCCTTAGAAAATGAGTGGGAATTATATGGCCTACCAGATCCTGTTGTACTGCAACTCCCATCAGCGCTAGTCAGCTTAGCTAGCTGTGAATAATACTAAGAGGTGCAGTCCAACATCCATGCTTTAAAGGATGCCTCCACAAAGTCAAACTTTTTTAGTTGCCCTTATGGCAGTAATGAATTAACAGCAAAGGAGTTAACAATATAATGACTTTAGATATCCTTTGATGTCAGTAAAACATATGCACAATGTCAATGGTTCATCTATGGCTGACTACAGCTGCTAGAGTGTACTCTGTAGCTGCATGAAGCATCCAAGTGTTGAAACAACATTGAATATATTAAAAAAGAGAAACAGTTTGTAAGCATAGTAGTTTGTTGTAAATTTTCCATTAAAATTTAAAAAATCACCATTAAAATATACTTTGAAAAGTAGACAAACTTTGCTATAGCAAAGTTTAGCAGAACAGACTGTGTTCTATGATTGGTTGGCATTGTTGCTGCTGTTGTTACTTCATAGTCTACTCTTCTTACAGAATGTTAACATACTGGTCATCTTGTAATTTAGAAATGATCTCTTTCTAGATATCCACCAGGCATGGTGAGCGTTACACCAGGAGGGATTCCGGCAGCTATGGAAGGTATCATCCCAGGAGGGATTCCTGTTACCCACAATCTTCCAACAGTGGCACATCCTTCCCAAGCTCCATCTCCTAACCAGCCCACAAAACACGGGGACAACAGGGAACATCCGAATGAGCAATAGCAGATCATTTAAACACACTCCTATTTGGGACCAAGAGACATTGGAAAAGAGAAATTACACACAAACTGACAGGAATTTGATACAAAATTTGTAAGGTTGCTTTTGGACTGACGCATCATGATATTCCAGTGTTAACTACAAATATATATATATATATATATATATATAGGAGTCAAGACTTGGGGGAGGGAGGGGAAACCCAGAAGTCACCTGCTTACTGAAGCACTGAAAACTAGATTTGATGATGCATAACTGATCAGCTTCTGTTATTGTGTGTTTAAGTTTCCTTCATCTTTACATCAATCACAAGAATAATATATATTTCTTCTCAGTCCCTGGGGGAATAGCAGCTGATTGAAGTACCTGCTGCTTAAAGTATGTCCAACAGTCCTAACAAAGCTTACATGATATTAAGAGGAAACCCATCATGTGACTTCAGCCCTTTCCTTCCTCACTTACCTGGCTCCTCCTCGTATAGGCTGAGAAAAAATAACCCAGAGATGGAGACACAGTTCTGCTTGTTACAGTTATATACTGCCACTAATGTATTGGAAGGATGCTACTCAAGCTTAACTACAGCTATGTCGGTCAAGGGAGAGAAAAAGGCCCATGTTAACTAGTTGCCTTTTAATTGCAGACATTGATGCTTCTCCTACAAGATACACTTAATAAAGTAGCTGTACATTCAATAACACACGCTGATGATGCAAAAAAAAAGTGTTAAGTCTCACATTTATACTCAGATATATTTTTCTCAGTTTTAAATCCACAGCTATTTTATTGAGTGGAAAAGTCTTGAGCTGGAAAGGGTTCAAGAATAATGTTGCATTTCCTTATGTCTCAGGAAAAAAACACTTTTTATGGTAACTTGTCAGACTGTATGAACAAAACCCACTTTTTTAGACATTGAAGTCTTCTTTTCTTCATGTGATATTTTATACAAGAACACTTCAGAAATGTGTTATTAGATGTGACTGATTTTAACAAATCCTATTAGATTTGTATCAACTAGTTACATGTTATATTCATAGTCTTTTGTGAATCATTGCCTTTTTGTTGAAAAAGATGGCCTATTCTGAGCCTTTGTATGGGTACATTCCTGTTTCTGTGATAAAAGTTTTAAAAGCTGTCCCAAACAAAACAAAAAACAACCAATGGCTACCAGAAGTATGTTTTGTTTTAGTGTGTTACCGTTACTGTATTTGTTTATTGTAAAGGTGGACATATAGCGTTCAGTGCAGTTTTCAATAAAAAGTGACAATTTCTATAATTTGAGCTGGACCAGGCCCTCAATGTCCTTGAGCCTGTAAAGAATGAGAACATACTTTGAAGTCAAGTGTGATCTGAGTAAAGGAATTACCAACCTAAGAATTCCCTAACAGTCATTGAATGGCCTGAAAAGCTGAAGTGGACTCTGACTTGGCAAGATTTCTACACTCTCACATACCTGCTCTAAAAACGTATGTAAGGTTTTCCCATTAGTTAAAAAGTACTGGAGTATCTGCAGTTATTTGAACAGCTTAGCCAAGCTGCTCACATGAGGTTACACACTGACTTACAAATAATGGTCTGCTGAACCATTAATTGGCACTTAGAACTCTATTCAGCACAAGGGGACAGTTCCAATCTTCCAGGCTCAAGCTCTCTTCCCCTTACAACATAACATCAAACTGTATTGGGGGAATTCCCTTTTATTTGAATTTAAAATCTCCTAGCCCACAAGAAGCAACAGAGATGCAAGAGTTCAGGGAGCCAGCAGCAGGGCAAGAGCACTTCTTAGCACATGCAAAATTAGAGCATGAGATCCACAACAAGCTGCCATTGTTTCTAACATCTATCTGTTCTGATAGCGTTCCTTAACATTGGTAAGATGATGAAGTGTGCAGTTCAAATTAGTGTAGTCATACATACACACTAGGGACCCTTTGTTAAGTCACTTCTCAATCCCTCCTCCCACACCATACAGGAGTACTACACTCCAGGCTTATAGAGGGATGGTAAAGATGACTTGTTTGCATCTGACACTAATGTAAATATTATCACCAATCTACAAAATGTTGGAAAGCTGTTAGCAAAGGAACAGTAGGAGTAATTCAGCTCTTTTCTCTTTCCATTACGAGTATATTGCTGTGGGAACAGCATGTGTGAGGGGAAAATGTAGACAGCTGTACAAAGGCAATTTTACCATGAGCCCAAACTCAAACCAGCACACAATCCAACTAGAAAGACATCAGTCATAAGGGCATACAACTATTAGTAACTGATTTTGTGCTAGTAAGATTAAAATGAATTGGCTATTAAGAAACTACTAAATTCTAGAGGCTGTAGAGGGAAGAACAGACACAAAATAAATGTGTTGAGACAGAAATCAAAAGCAAACAATTGGTACAAAACTTGTATTTGTTTTGTTTTAAATTAATGGAAAAGCACATTACCAGCTTTGAACATATTCAAGGGAGTCAACTTCATAGCTGTGTCAATGATCTAACACTGCAATTATGAATGACTTACCATAGACACCAGTATAGAGCAATCAGGCGGAGGAACATTGGTGAGTTACAGAGGACATTTAGGAAGCCACACAAATGAAGGTGAAATAATAGAACATTTACACTGGCAATAGTGACTTTTAGAAGCTGCTACTATTGGAATTTTGTTCATAAACCAGGCAGTGGCATTCCAGATAGGCATAATTAATGTTGATGAAAATGGACAGTTTCTAACAGGATAACTGCATTTGAGACAGGCTCTTCTACCACCACTGAATGTGCTAGGAACTTTCGGCACAAAATTTGGCTGCTTGGAGGCAGTTAACACCGTATTGCTTCCAGGTACTAACTTGAAGAAAAACTCCCCACTTAAAATAAATATCATATCCCTTGAAAAGATTTGAAGTCCAACTCCATATAACAGCTGTAGTTTTGAAAGCAATCATAAAACAAATATGTAATTCAATCGTGATTCAGAAAGTACAGGTCCACTGCAGTAGAACAAAGCTTTGAACAATTATTTTGCCAAACCCTCACTGTTGTATTTCTCTTCTAAAGAGATTGCAGAATTTGAAATCAGAAGTAGGTTATTATTATTCTGGCCAAGACCCTGCACCAGGTCCACCTTCTCCTCCCTGCCCAATTTTGTGGCCAATGGAAAGCAGGGGACACGTGATAGCTAGATATACGATGACATCCTCTGGAACCTCCAGACGACTTCCAAGAGGTCCCAGACGATGACACTCTTGTGCATCTGGTTATAAGAATGTAGCCAGATGCTTCTCTAATGTGCCCTGTTCTCTGCCAGCTACTAAATGTCAGGGGGAGGGGCAGAAGGAAGGTGAGTCCTGCAGGATTTGGGTCGTTGTGTGGGAGGTAATGAATTCCTCCCTCTTCATCAACCAGAAGAGTGTAATACACAGGCAGGGTCCATGTCACCAGGGATGAAAATCACACAGGTATTCAAAATCTGGCCTATCTTTCCACCAGAAAGGCGGCCTACCAAACAGCTCTGAATTTAAGTGTTCTATTGAGACCCCACACATTACTATAGAAAATCAACTAAAACTGGAGCTTACCCTTCAGTTTTAAAAATAGTGGTACAGCCTTTTACAACATACTTGTAACTTAAAATGTGGCCAAGTAGAAAAGGGGTCTTGAGTTTTTCATAAAGACTAGTCAGGTGGATGGTCTTGCATTAACTGCAATCAGTGTTCAAAGCACAATTACAATTTACTTGGCATGTGCTTCCTAAGCTAGAACAGCTGCTGGCACAAGCTATAAAACCACCATAGGGACGTATTGAGGCTAAGAAGTGATTTAGTGGATGATGATGCTTATGCATCTAGTTGGACATGTGGGTATGAGACAATAAAAATTCATGTTTTTATCTCTAACAGAAACCAACTGCATTTTTAAAAACTGGCTTTGTTACTGCAGTGGAATAATATGGCTACTAATTTAGCCACTTCCACCTACTATAATAACGCAAATGAAAGTAAAACAAGTGTATCTCACTGGAAACCGCTATCTAAGGTATAAGTGACTCCGATTTGGGGTACAACTTGCATCATTTCAAGTAACTACCTCCTCCCACACAATCATAATCATCTAGCTTACTTTACTGGTCCAGTCATGTGGGAATTTCACCGTGAAGTATGTAAGGTAGGCAAAGCAGTAAGGTACTAACTTTACCATATGACTGTATTTAGAAAGAATTAGGATTGTACATTAAAGCAGAATCTTGTTACCAGAAAAGAAACCCAATTATTCTACTGCTTAGGAAATTTGAACCCATCACAGGTAAACATGCATTTTTACTTAATAATGTATGCATGCACTGAAAGAGAACCAACGACAAAATACACACGCACACACACACAAAATATGCTTGCGTAAGAGGTGGGAAAATGTTATATTGCATTTCTTCAGTGTTAGTACCTTAATGAAATTTCAGTGGAGATCTGTCGCTAGGGTTATTATTTTTTTGAGATTTTGCTTTCAACACTAAGCCACATTTAGAAAAGCAGCAAATTATGAAGAGTTCCAGGATCACTGTGTTTTGTTTTTTACAACTATGTAAAAATATTTATGTATAACTTCTGTCCAGATTCTTAACCAAGGAAATCTATTTGCAAGGTGTTCCTTGTCATCATTTCCACCATCATTAGTCTTCAAAAAGTGCTTATCAGGATCTTCTTACAAAACTATTCAACCTTTAGTGTTTTTAAAGTGAGGCTTTGGATAGGCTATACCCATTCAAGATAGCATGGCTAAAGTTATCAAGTATAATAAAAAGATTTTTCTACTGGAGAATATATTCTGAACTTATACTTTCAGGAAACTTACATATTCAACTGTGGCGACAATCAACATGCAAAAAATTCCGAAGTTTACATACCAAGAAAAGATAATATACAGTACTTAAAACAAACTTCAGAATGAAGGCTTTTAAGGAAAACGGCCAAAGTGCTTTCTCACTCAATTTTAATGACCAAGGAGTGCTCCTCAATGGAGGCAGTTTTAACTGGCAAGGGGAAGAGGCTTGATATAATATTAATTTCTACTGTACAACTCACAGCAAATACCAGGTTTGGACAAAATGCAGGGGGTTTTTTAGTTCATTTTAGCAAACTTCACACAATTATTTAGCATAATAGCTCTCTGGAACAGTACTTATTTGACTATTTTAAGTAGGCTGGAAGGAAAAAAAACTATCCCAAAGAAATGATACAAAATATTAATGGACAGCAGAGAAACCTTTACAGAAAATGAAATTAGAATTCATCATCCCTTCCATAGTTTTTTCCCTTTAATATTTCATTTTATTATAGTGGGCACAACATTAACTCAAATTTTAATAAAACAGCAAGTTTGTTTATACTTTTGACTTATTCTGGATATATGGCACCACCAACAAAAAGCCACATGATCTGACCTGGGCATTAGCAAGATTTCACATGAAATGATCTTTAAAGGAGGTGTGTCAGAATGTTTAAAAAAGTGATGCAGAATAACCAAGTTTTACTGTAAGCCAAAAATGAGAGAGAGAGAAACAGATACTCATCTATGATGTGCTTTTTAAGTGCCCTTATTCAAAAGAAATTTCTTCAATAATTTTAAGATGCTGGTAATACTTTTTCCTATTACACAACTTTCTTACACAACCACATGCGGTACATTTATAGACAGATGTACAATTGGAAAGAAAAATGCTTTCTGTCCTGGTAATAAAATTAGGGCTTTGTTTTCTTTTTCCTTGTTTTTTTTTTTTAAACAAATGGTAGTCCAATCAACACAGCTGTCTTCACACAGCCGAAGAGGGTCTGAATTCTCCCCATGCTGATTAAAAATCCTGTGCAGGATGCATCCTGCTATAATTGGGTTATCTTGTAACGATTTGCTAGACTGCACCCCAAGTGCTGGGGTTGTCACCATACATTATATCCAGCCAGGTATCTCAATTTCGTCATTCATCATCATCGTCTTCATCTTCTTCTCCATCTGAAAGGGATGTGCAGGGGCGGATTTGTCTATAGCGGTCAAGCCATTTCTCTACCATCTGCGTTACCAAGGGATGGTTGCGCCGTCGAGAGCTTTTCTGCATAGCAACTAGGACTCCACCCTCTGTCACACAACAGTCCAGCCACTCTCTAAGCAGCCTCTCCTGCTGTTCCTCATTACCAATCTTCAGAGAAAGAACACATACACATTTAGGACATGCTTCCATTCAGATCAGTTCACAGCTTTAAAAGGACTGGTGCCCTGTGACTTGTAGTGTACTAGGAATAATGTCCCATCAAAAATCCAGCCTATCCCAAATCCAACATGACTTATTAAAGTCATGCTCTGAAAGCTTCCTGTACGTTTAATATGAAAAAACTGACAGATCTGGGTTTTATAAACGCAGAAATTTAAAGTGGATTAGAAAGCTCATTCTATCTGTAGTTTTGTACTAAAGAGTTTAAGAAGAATCCATTACCGTATATTCTGGCGTATAAGACGACTTTTGAGCACCCAAAAATGCCCTCCAAAATTGAGGGCCGTCTTATACACCGGATATACTTTTGCTTCGCCTGCCTGCCTATCTCCTGCCTCTTCGCAAACGGAGCGAAGAGGCAAGAGATGGGGCAGGGGGGTGAAGCAAAGTGTTTTGCAGTTAATTCACCCCCCTCCTCTGCCTTCTCCCCCCTTTGGGGAGCAACGGAAGACAGAGGAGGGGGGCAAACGTTGCAGTTTGCTGCAGCCGCCGCTCGATCGCTTCTGCAGCAGCCGAGGCAAAACGCTAGATTTGCCCTTTTCCCCCACCTTCCTTGAAGGTGGGGGGGGGGAAGGTGAAAATGCCCCATTTTGCTCCGCAGCCCCGCATCCTCCTTCTGGGCTCCCTTCCAAAGGGAGCCCCAGAAGGAACACGCGGGGCCGTGGAGCCAAACCCCAGGATTCGCCCCCTCTCCCCACCTTCCTTGAAGGTGGGGAGAGCGAGCGAGAGGGTCCGTTTAACTCTGCAGCCCCAATGCCTTCTTCTGGGCTCCCTTTGCAGTTAAACCCCTAGATTCGCTCCCTCTTCCTTGAAGGTGGGGAGAGCGGGCAAATCCCGGGGTTTGGCTCCACGGCCCCGCGTCCTCCTTCTGGGCCCCCTTCGCAAGGGAACCCAGAAGGAGGGATTGGGGCCGTGAAGCCAAACGGGGCATGTTCGCCCCTTCTCCCCACCTTCCTTGAAGATGGGGAGAGGGGGCGGATCTAGGGGTTTGCCGCGGCCGCCCCCGCTTCCCCTGCCTTGGTCCCCTGCGGAAGAGGCAAGACAGAGGGAAGGGGGCTGCTGAGGCAAACTGGGCATTTTCGCCCCTTTTCTCCACCTTCGAGTCAAGTTTGACTGGAAGGTTGAAGAGAGGGGCAAACGTTGCGGCTGGCTGGGAGAGCCCGGCTGGCTGGGAGAGCCCTGCCAGCTGATCCTGTTTGCTTTCCCAACTCACGAGGAGATCCTCGTGAGTTGGGAGAAAAAGAGGATCAGCTGGCAAGGCTCCCCCAGCCAGTCAGCCAAATTGGGGGGGGGGGGGGTCGGGGGTCTTATATGGCGAACATATGCCTAAGCCTAGATTTTTGGCTGGAAATTGGGGGTGTCTTGTACGCCCAGTCGTCCTATATGCCGGAATATATGGTATTTCCACTTCAATTGCCACTAGTTTTGCATTCCTTTAATGAGGATTGGTGAAATGGAATGGTTTGGCTCAATTTTATTATCGATGTCTTGTAAACTTTTATATGCATTCTAATTTCAATTTCCTAGTTAACATAATATAAGTACATCATCCTACAAACCACTAACTCAGGATCCCATTGCTTTGACAATTATTTGTGGCTGGCACAACGTCCTCAGAAACTTTACTACTACACCCACTTATCACACACAACTATGCCTGCCACACTGAGAAATTTTTGAACAGAGAGGCAACCATAATTATTCAGTTCACAACAAACCTCCCACCCCCTTCCTCTGCTTTCTACAACCTCCTATTGATCTTCTGCAAGATAACTTTGCAATTACTACACATTCTCTAATGTTCAGATTCTCCATTTAGGCTTTCTTCTACTGATACAATGGTTCTGGAGCTTATTTAACTCCATATGAACCACTTAAATTTCTTACCTCTTGAGCAGACAGGAAGTGAATGTGCAGCAGCTTCCTTTCACTGTCAACCAATGGTAAAAAAGTAATAGTAACATCATCATCAGTATTCAAGTTAGCACCAGCACCTCGATTGCCATAGCCATCGTTCTCCATGGCAACCAAAGCAGAGAAGTGGCCCCTCGTGTAGCCCAGAGCAATAGGGCTTTTCCAACAAAAACTCTGTTCCCATAACAAAGGCAAATATACACCTAGAAAGAAAAGCGAGCCGTCAAAGAGTAAACTAATAGAAATCTGGGCACTAACAATTTTTATTAAATTAAAATTTTCAGTGGAAAATAGGACACTGAAGCAGTATTACAATATGCATCTCGATATATCTTATAAAACAAGAAAATACCTGCATCACATAAGAAGGCTAAATCCTTTTTTTATTAGTGCATGTAAAACGTTGTAATTTTATCCTGATAGCATTTGCTGGCCACACAACAAACACTCCCTTGCTAAAATTTACACTGAAGAGATTCATAGTGCCATGGGCCCCAGTTAATAATTCCATGTTAAATAGCATTAGAGAGAGGCAAGTGATCCAAGCATTCTACACATGCCTTCCTTTCTCACTGTATAAAGGCTTGAGCACAATCTTAAAATATCAACTGTCCTATATGGTTAAACATGAGGAATAGTCTTATTTGGTTTAGTGCCAATCAACCCAATCGCCAGTCTTTCATTACATATAATTGAATTGCCCACCCTTCATAGAAACATCTGAAGTTATTCACAGAGACTTCAGCAAGACAACTAAGCCAGGAACGTGCCCTGCCTTGAGAGTTTAAAGATAGCAATGAATAATCCAAATGTATATGTAGCATAGCAACCCTTCATAGTGGAACTGCATCCAAAGTATTTGAACACCTTCTCCCTGCCTTCCAACAAACAAAAGACCAATGGCTCTTCTGAAATCAATGAGCACTGTTTTGTATTCTCAAAGATAAATGCTTTTCAGTGTATTTAGCCACGTAACAGTTAAAAATTATGGTACTGTAAACTCTATAGACACCTGCAGCCAAAGGTATGCTCACATAAATACTGGCTTCACTGTACACTTTATATTCCAGATGTTATACTGGAAGTGTTTAAAGCCATAAAATTTGGAATAACCATATGTCCTTGTCATAAACCTCTCTTCTGATTCTCTCAGGAAGTGTCCCTCCATGCTTTCAAAAGGCATCTCACTGTAGAAGCAATGAGTAGGTACAGCATTTCAACAAAACACAGCAACACACTGTGCTTGCCACATCTGTGTACTGTCTCTGCCTTATCTGGCTGGCACAGGCAAAGAAAACTTCCAACTATGAAAAGAGCAAAAGCACATCAATATGTTTCACTGTTATGAATAAAGTCTCCATGACAGATCTAATTTCTCTCCAACTTCCCAGCAGACTCTGGGTCTGTCACGTGTCTTGCCATGTCCTCTCACTTTAAGGCCAAAAAGGAAAAGTGAATTCCTTGAGAGGAGTCACATTAGGGATACACCCCTCTCGGATCAGATCAAAGGCCCCTTTGGTCCAGCATCCCATTTCCCTCTGTAAACCAGATGCCTACCGGAAGCCAATAGGGAGGCTATGAGGGCAATAGCCTTCACCTACTGTTGCTCCCCATAGTTGATATTTAAAAGACATGATGTCTTTGATCCTGAAGACTGCCTGGAACCATGCAAATAAAATTTTACTCCAGTCTTTGGATTAATTGCCTAAATATGCATGCAAAATTATTTCTGCCTTGAGTCCTGTTTTTAGGGGGAAAGTGGGTATAACTAAATACCTTGGTATCTGCTAGGGTTTGGTTCCAGGGCCCCCTATGGATACCAAAACCTGTTGGATGCTCCAGGCCCATTATATACAATGGTGTAGTAAAATGGGGTCCCTTATGTAAAATGGCAAAATCAAGGTTTGCTTTCTGGGATTGGTTGAATCCATGGATGCAGAATCCATGGATAAGGATGAATAACTGTATAACTTATTTGCTTTATGTCACAAGCGGGTTTCTCTACATATTATCTACTGTGCGGGGAGGGGAGACTGCATGCAGGGTCCAATTTTTACACAGGTGTGTGCATGCAGGGTCAAATTCCTGCCCAGCCCTCTGGCACACCATTAAAGTCAGACACACTGAAACCAGTGTGACATCACTTCTGGTCACCATTTTGCCCAATTTTTGGTTGTTTCCCTCCCATTCTCATTCATTGTGGAGATCTGGGGGTGTGCTACATAAACCAGCACATGTGTGGGTGATTTGGGGCATTTTGGCTTGGTTTTAGGTGAATAAATTGATGGGCATAATTTCAATGGGGAGGTTGGGGGACAAAAATGTGGGGTTCAGGGCCACATTCTCTTGATATATAGCAATAGAGGGCAACTTCAGGCCATGGGTCCAAATGCAGTACTGCTCAGGTTCCCCAAGTAGCCATATCCCCTTTCCTGTGATACCACTGTTTTGGCTCTCAGCTTGTTCATGCATTTCTCCCACTTCTAAAAGTTTAGAACTCTCCTAATCTAAAGTTACTGGCATTAAAACATTTCAGCTAATACATGGGTATTTTTTATCTCAGCCTCTTGCTTTGTCTCATCTCATGGACTGCAAGCCATGAGAAACTGAATTCAGCCCTTGCACTGAGAGAAGTTTGTCCCCTCTACAAATTCTATAAAACCCATGAAATTTACAAAATTCTATAGATGGAAAACTGTTGAACATGGCACCGAGTAAAACTTTAGTACATCAGCTTACATACATCCACTGCTACTTCTTCAAACTACCATCTTTTACAACAGCTCTCAAAATTTAAAGCTTAAAACCTTGTTTTTATTTTGTCATGCTTACCTTGAAAACGGGTATACCCTAAAGTTTCTCCCCGGAAACTCTTATAATATTTTACTCCATAAACTATAATTGGTCTTCTAAGAATATGTGCAAGTACAAAAATGTGTGTCTGTTCCAAACTCGCTCCAGGCTGTATCAAAGAAATAAAAATGCCAATTAAATAAAGCAGATTAACTGAGCTTTTGATTTCAGTAGTTGTAACTAAAATTCTATTGAAATACTTACCATTGTTTACAGAAAAATTAATTTTAAAAAATTGTTTACATCTGGAAAAGTGTGATTACCCAAGTTTGATATCTGCTAACATCATTGTGTTGGTAGTTGTATGAGGGGCATAAAGCAGGCTTATTGAAATGCACTTGTTTCATCTGCTGACTCTGCCTAATTTTAACTAAAATCATGGCTCCTACATCCATTTCTAGAAACAGTAGCCATAGTAACAGAAGTCCCTAAGGGTCTGGCACTACTATAATTTGAGCACTGCTAAAGGGAATTTGTTTCACATTCTTGTACTTGACTACTCACCTATCATTAAGCAACAAGGAATGTTACAAAGGCACATGACATATCATTGCTCCAAGCAGGCTGTATTAATTTTAAAGCACAAATGGGGTAGTATGAAATCCAAACCAGGAGAACCCTACCACTCAGATAAGAGACAGGGCACAGTAAAGCAGTTCTTGAGGAAATTGTTCCAAGCTTGTCTTTCACAAATGAAAAGCTAACACTCTTTGGGCCTTGGGGTGGCTCTTCCCCAGGATGCCCTTTGCTCATCCTGACAAGGAAAGATGAGGGCAGAACAAATTAGGCCAGGGTGTAAGAAGGGAAAATGATTATGAATGAGTGACACAGAGTGTGCTAGTAGTGAGTTTGTCCACTGCTGGTTTGACACCCACAGTGTTCTAGTCCAGCCCCCAAAAGGCTACCCACACCTGCATTTTAAGAATTATATTTGCAGGTTCTCATAAGTACCACAGATTGCATGTTACACAAATTGGAAAATAATCAATATACTAGTTTATCCATAACTATTTCCCACCAAATTCAATGAGACATACTCTTAAATGTACATAGACCACACACACAGCATACGGACTTTTGTATTTTAACGTATGAACTGAATTGCACAGTGGACACAATTAAGCCCAACTTTTTATTTCCAAGACCTACCAGTTTCAGTGGGGGAGAAACAAAGAATGTAAAAAATTAAAACATTCTTGAGACTGATTTACTTTGACTGGTGGTGCTCGTAACATTTAAAATTCTAAACTTTGGCAAAAGCTATGTTAATTTAAAAATACCAATTGCAGTATTGGAGGTCACTTAAATACAGTCATCCCTTCACATTCGCGGCGGTTAGGGGCAGACAACCCCCGTGAATGTGAAAAAAACCACAAATAAGATATGAGCCTGCAGGCCAGCTGCTTCCCACCCATCCTTCCCAAGGCACCGAAGGGTTTCTGAAGAAGCCCTTCGGTGCCTTGAGAAGGGAGTGGGGCGCAGAGGCAGAGCGCCAGCTACTCCCCACCCCTCCTTCCCAAGGCAGCGGGGCGCAGAACCAGCAGCCCAGCTGCTTCCCACCCCCCACAAGGCACCGAAGGGCTTCCTCAGAAGCCCTTCGCTGCCTTGGGAAGGGAGTGGGGCACAGAGGCAGCGCGCCAGCTGCTTCCCACCCCTCCTTTTGAAGGCAGCGACGGGCTAAGCCCTTTGCTGCCTTGGGAAGGGAGGGTGTGTTGAGCAGCGGGGGGGGGGGAAGCAGCCTTCCACGAATAATCAAAACCGTGAATGTGAAAGTCGCGAATGTGGAGGGGCAACTGTACATCATTTCACCTTTCAGAAGCTAATCTTAAAAAATGTGCCGGGGGGGGGGGGACACACCAAAAGATCACAAGATTTCTGGGTCAAATACAAATAACTTTCAAAACAATTCTGTCTTTCCCATATGTATCATTTACAGCTGTACCATCTTACCTGACTAGCAAGAGAAAGTATAAATGCCCAGTCTTCCTGCCACTGCTCTTCTCTCAATGAGAAGTGTAAACCAAAGCTTTGAGAGTACCATGACTCCCACTCTTTCCATCGTGTATAGAACCTAAAAACAGTACACAAGAGCAGAAGTAAGGATTTCCCTCCCATAATTGAAAATCACACTCAAATGTGCAAGTACCACATAAAGGAGGATTCTTTCACCCTTTGTCAAGTAATGTTCTTCCCATTTTAGTCAAGTATTTTACATCAAGGGTCCAGGGAGGAAGTCGAGTACTGGAAAAGAAGATGTCAAATTTTGTGAAACATTTATTAAATTTCTGGTTGTGACAGTTTGTTCACTGTTTCTTTCTGTGTCTGTAATGCAAGATTTGTCTGTTTGTTTCAAGTATACAGTTCTGCTAATTACTTTTGGTACTCTTCTACATATGGCAATCATGTTCATATATCTTCTAGTAGATTACCTTCCCTGTGGAAGCATTATGTGACCAAATACGAACACCCAAAGTTAAAGGTTGCTTAGGAGATAATCACAGTACACTGTTATAGCAGTATTATTCCACTTTAACTGCTGTGCTGCCTCCTGTGGAATCCTGGGATTTGCAGTTTAGGGAGGAGCATTTAGCATTCTCAGCCAGAGAGCTCTTAGGCTTCACTAAACACTCTCTCTCTCTCTCTGGCTTTTCTACACAAACGAAGATTCAGGAAGGACTCATCCTGCGCTTTCTGCAAGCACGCTGATGACTAAAAAGGCCAATCCGAGATAAACAAGTCCAGTTGCAGAAAGCACAGCAGAAGGTCTCCTTGGGTGATGTTTCCGGGTTGTGATTCTTCCTGTGTTGTCATTTCTCTTCAAGACTTGTTCGGCGTGAGTTCGCAAATAAGGCTGTTTCATTGTGGATAGTGCGTCTCAACCCCAGAATTCCACAGGAGACAGCCATAGCAGTTAGAGCGGAATAACAGCACTATAACAGTGTAGTGTGATGAAGTCCTTAGTGTTTTTTAGTGTCTACCCTTGGAGTACTATTTTCAAGAATTAATATGTGTACTGCCTCCATCATAAATGGTTAGGGACTCTGTGCCTGATCTGTAACAAGTTAAACATAAGACGGACTAGTGTCCAGTCAAGCAGCTTTTTGTTGGTCTGCTCTTCCCACAGCTCTTAGAAACGGTGCCTCAGTTTCAGTTTTAAAAGAAGTGAGTAAAGTCACCTATCAGACTTTAGAATGTTTAAAAGCAAGGTTCATGAGAAAACTGGAATATCTAAAAATTCCCAAAGCAGAGTATGTCAGCTTGAGATAAATACTTCAAGGCCATCTGTGGACTAATAAGAGTCATCAGGAATCAGTATTTTTTCCAAATCCATGTGTTTAAAAAGAATCAATTTCAGAAGGACTGCAAATGAACACAAGATGCTTTAGTTGGAAACCTTCATACTACAGTCAGGCAACTATGGTAATATTGCTCCCACGTGGTCTTGACACTGGCAAAACAAAACAAAAACCACAGCATAATCCTTGTGAAGTGAATGGTGTTCACTTGAAAGCTTTAAATAACTTTAAAGGTTAAAAGCAACACTGTAAATTGTGTCCGCAAATGGATCAGGAATTATAATGCAGCTAATAAAGTACTGTCACTATTTATTCTTTGCACACAATTCTATTATATACAGTGGGCCCGTCATAGCCACAGGCTAAAGATGCACAGATTTAACCAACTGCTGATTCAAAATATTTGATTTTTTTTTTTAATATAGGAGATCTAATAAAGTGAGTGCCCTTACATTTGGAGGGAGAAGAAAAGAGCCCAAGTCACCCTTGCCCCATAATTCTCCTGCTCACCTTCACAGCCTGATGAAGCTCCAGTTCAAAGCTCACCACCCACATGCAGTGCAACCAGGCCAAGAAGTGATCCCAGGGCGACAGCAAAAAGCCCCAGCCGCCAGGTATACGTTCTTCATGCTCCCCCATCTCCGGGGAGCCTGGCAGCCACCTTCTTCTGCCTTTCAAACAAATGAGCAGAAGTGCTGCAGCCACCACCTCAAAGGTGGAAGCAAGTGGCTGACATGCTCCCCCGAGGCTGGGGAACCCAAAGAATGCATGTCCAGCAGCAGGGCTTGCCACCACCTGTGCTGCTGCCCTACATCATTTATTTAATAGGGACTTGATCATCTGTGGGGTTTTTTTTTTTTTTTTGTAACCTTGCAGGATCCTAGAACCAAACTCAAGCAGATACTGAGGGCCCATTGTACCTACTGTTTCAGCAGATTATTTATGAATGCAGTTGTTTGGTCTGGTCATTAACTTATGAGTCGCCTTTAAAGTTTGCAATCAGGTTACTTGAAATATTGCCTTCTCTTGTACATGGCTACACCTCCATTTACCCTTAACAAATGATGGGTACTGCTTAGAGGATTTTCTTGGTGATGACACCTGAGTCGTGGAGCACAGTCCCCAGAGAAGCTTACCTTTTTCATCTTTTTTTTTTTTTTGAGCTGTTTGAATACTTTGTTATTCATTGTGAACTTCTTAACAGCAGCATTTAGACAATCAATAGATGAGCTCTCACTATGTTAGCTGTGCTTCATTTTGTCACTATGTACCTAACTGGTCATATTTTCCAAGACAAGGTGGGTGATTGTTTAAATGATGCATTCAATGTTTATTTTTAATTTCCCCCCTCTAATTTACATCTTATTTTTAAAGACGCCCAGGAAATATACTGATGGATAGCCCTGTAGATCTAATACTAAAGACAAAGCTGATTTTCTTCTCTCTATGTATGTGTGCTTGTTTCTGGAGAAAATATTCATTACAACTAGATTATTCCAATAGAGTTGGCCAAAAACAGCCATTTAAAAAAAATTGTAAGTTCTATCAACTGCAGGTTCAACATCAATGTAGCCCTCCAACAACCACAAAAGTCCTTTATTCCTTTCCAGTTTCCCTATTCTAGCAAACACCTTCTAAATCTAATCTAGAACAGACAGGGAATTAGATACAGTTTTAGGTATATGCAAACAGGGAGGTAGAAGCAGTTTTCCCTGCTTCCTCTGCCAATAGCAACTGCTCCAACTCACCAGAAATGCTATACTGAGCATTGGAGGAACCTCTTAAACACAGTATACTGTGGTGCAAGCTAAAGTATGAATCCATGAATATTGGTTGCAACAGAGTTCTTTTTGCCTGCTCTGCCCACAAAAATTATTAGTCATGGTAACCTCTGTCTCCATTTTCCAAGTTGGTACACCCATATATAGCAGGTAAAAGAGATAAAGAAGGCAACACCTTTGCTCTCATATGTTTCTATACTTCCTAAAGACATCTGGCTGACCGGTGCTTGAAACACAGTCAGAAACTACATAAAGATCCAAGGTAACAAAGGTAGTACAAGCTATACCCTATACGTGGAAGCTGAGAATCACATACTAAATATCCTAAGTAATTATCTGTCTAACAACATCAAAGATGACATGATTATCTTAGTTACTGCTCCATATAAACTCCATTTTTAAAAGTCATTCAGATTACTTGACATGTCTGTATATTAATATAATACTGACTTTGTGTGGTAAAGTGATTTGAGCATTGGACTATGACTCTGGAGACTAGGGTCCAAATCTTCATTCAGCCATGGAAACCCACTGAGTGACCTTGGGCAAGTCATACTCTCTCAGCCTCAGAGAAAGGCAAACACAACTCCCCCTCTTCCCGAACAAAGCTTGCCAAGGAACCCTGTGATAGGGTCACCTTAGGGTCACCGTAAGTCAGAAATGACTTGAAGGTATACAGCAACGGGGACTTCCGGTGGAGACGGCGTCGAGACAGACAGGTTTTCTAGAGGCTCCAGGGAACCTGCCCCAAAACTCAGGATAAACCACCAACACAAAGATCCTCCGGTGGTAAACTTTGCCCAAGGTATTGGACAAGCGGAGGGGGCGACAAAAGGTTGCGAAGTCCGGGGCAGTGAAGTGGGAAACGCTCAAACGCCCTGTATAGACTCGCGAAGACCAAATCGCCATTACCCCACCCGAGCGAGGTTACCGCTTTGCGGAGCAAGCGACGCCACCACTTTTAAATAATTAGCATGAGATATATCATATAGAAGCGTTTTCCTTTATTTCTTTTTCCATTTAAAACCTCTTTATGGTTAAATCTACATTTCTGACGGGATGCAACTGAAACAGATCAAGTGAACTGTAACTTGATTCGGAAGAGAGAACAACTTCGAGGTACGACCTTAACAATTAAAGTGAAAGTAAGAACGGGGAAAGCTGGAAAAAGACGGCAGCTGAGACGAAGATCGAAAGACATTGGATAGGATTATACCAGAGAGCAATATAGAATTATTATATATATATATATATATATTTTAGGAAAATAAAGATAAAGACTCCAAGTTAATGAGACTCTCTTTACCAACATACAAGGAAGGGGGGAAGATAAAGAATCCAAGAAATAAGGAAAATAAAAAGAAAGGTAACGACGACTACTGATTACGGATCCAAAAGACGGGGGGAAAAAGAAAAAAGAAAGAAATAGACTAGCAAGATACTTTATAACTGCAGAAAAGATACCATCGAAAGGAACAGACAGAAAGGAAACAGTGTAACAGTGTAACAAAGAGAGACGCTGTAGGAGAACGCCAGACAGTAACGAAAGTGGGGGGAAAGCAGCCAAAGACAAGAGAAGATATAGGAAGAGCTGTAATGAAATAAAGAGACAACAACCAGATAGAGACACAGAGGGGGAAACAAAAAGGATAAATAACTGGACTACTTCCCCAACATGTAATATAAAAGTAATGAAAATTTGGTGAGCTCTCTGAAGGTTAAACCCAGAGAATAAGCAATTTGATCAAATAAGGTTTGCATTGTTTGCATTGTTGAGATAAATTCTGTTTGAGAAATTGGCTAGATAGATTGAATTAACTTTGGGTATTTAATTGAATTAATCATTAATTACTTGATACTATTATATAGCAGCAGTAGTATGGATACTACAACATAGATAAAAACTCACATATTAAGCTACGTAGATATATATCTTTGCTTATCATAAATTGTGGTCAGCTTTGTTATCTTTAAGTGCTGACTGTCTACACATAATATTAATAACTGATTTAAAATTGATTTACTGATCTAAAATTGATGTATTGTTTTAAATACACGGTAATTTAGTTAACAGTAAGGTAAGAAGAAAGGGAAGAAAACAAAACAAAAAATTATAGAGAAAAGAAGAAAAGGTTATTGAAGGAACTGTGTTAAGATTACCCAAAATAGATTAAATCAATGTGTTAAAACATGAACTAAGGACCCTGAGCTAAGAACTGGGTTGAATACATTATTCTTAATTATTGATGTAAAGTAAGCATATATTTGATTAAGTATAGAGCTAAGGTTTTTACAAATGTCTATGGTAATGTGATTTATGTTATCGAATGGTGATGTAACATTTTGGTAATTAATGAACAAGATAACAACATATGTAAGTGGGGTACACAACGGGAAAACAGAGATATAATTGTGCAATTGTGTAATTGTATTTGCCGGTAGGTTCAAAAGGCAAAAAGTTAATTAGAAGGTGCTCTAGTGAGATTAAGAGAGGGAGAGCATAACGAATAACAGCAAGTGCATATTGAAAGAGGACCAAACAAGGTAAAATATGTCAACAATCAAGAAAACCTTGATACACACTAGATCACAAACACAGGAAGCTAGAAGAGCCTCAGCTGACTTAACTACTAAAGTAGATGAAATAAATATGACATTATTACAGGAATTTAAGAAATTAAGCATAGAATTGAAATCCGATATGAAAAATCTGAAAGGAGAAATAAGAGGGGATCTACAGAAACAATTGGAAAAATTTGGTTCTCAAATAGAATCGGCAACTAAAGAAATAAGTAAGATTAGTAAAGATCTCAAAGAGCTACAGGTTAAAACAGATAATTTAGAAAAAAGGACCCATGCTTTGGAAGTGAAAGCTGAACTAGAAAATAATCAAAGAATAGCACAGGAAGTAAACAAGAGATCAAAGTGTATCAAAATAAGAGGTTTGCCAGAGATACAGGATGAGAATATAACAATGAGAATAATCCCAGCTTTAGCAGACTTTATAAAGTGGGAACATGAACATTTAGATGTGGAGATAGATAAATTATTTAGAATAGAATCGTGGATAGCAAAAAAGAACAAATTACCAAGAGATATAGTGGTCTATTTTGTTAGAGAAAGGGTGAAAGATATTGTAATCCAACAGAGTCTAAAGGAAAAATTGATTATAGAGGGGACAGAAGTTAAAATCTATAAAGACATTCCAGCAAACATTTTGAAAAAGAGGAAAGAGTATGGGTTCCTAACAAAGGTATTGAGAGATAGAAAAATAGGGTATAGATGGAATAAGTTTGAAGGAATCTTGGTATCATACCTCTCCAAAACTTATTTAATTAATACGCTTCCTAAGGCAAAAAACTTTTTGATAAAAAATCCAAGAAGACCAATTGGAAGATAAAGAAACAGAGAGGAAGGGGAAAGAAAACACGACAGAGAAATTAAATACAAAAACAGAAAAAGTTCATAGGACTTACCAAATAGATAGAAAAGATTCAAAGGGGAGAGAGGAAACTGAGGAAGGACAAGAAGGGAATCTAAACCCAGTGATTAAGGTAAATAAAAACAAAGGACCCAATATAGAATCGGGAAAAGGAGGAAGAACAGAGGAGATAGAACAGGAGGTGCTAAGAGGAGGAGAAGGGAAAGAAGACGAAGACTTAGAAGGAGAGGAAGAAGTAGAAGAATTTGAAGAGGTTTCAGAAGAAGGGTCAGTAGAAACTGTAGAATCAGGTGAGCTAGAAGAAGAACATTTAGAATAAGAAAAATCAAACACAAAATACAGATAAAGCAAAAAAAAACAACAACAAGTGAGAGAATTAACATATATTAAAGCAAAAAATGAACAAAATAATTAATTGGAATGTGAGGGGTTTAAATAGCCCACATAAGAGGAAACTAATATTCCACTTTCTTACAAAACAAAAACCAGACATTACCTGTTTGCAGGAAACTCATATTAGAAGACAAGATAAGAAGTTTCTCCTGAATAACACATTAGGGAATTTGTTTGCAACCAATTATGGAAAAAAGAAAAGAGGTGTGGCAATCTATATTAATAAAAGATATGAAGCTAAAGAACTATTCAATGATCAAGAAGGTTATTTCATAGGGGTAGAAATTAACCTAATAGATAAAAAGGTCTTGATGGTTGGTATATATGGACCCCAAGAAAATAAAGGGAAGTTTTACAACAAATTATTACAGAAATTGTTGAAATACGACTATGAAAACCTGATTTTAGCTGGGGACTGGAATGGAGTTTTTGACATAGACATGGACAGATCTTCGAAAATGAATAAAAAGAAATATCAAGGAAAATTACCTAAGGAGACATTAGAAATGATAGAGCAATTAGCTATAGTGGATATCTGGAGATTAAAACACGGAAAGGAAAAAGACTTTACATACTACTCTGACCGCTATAAATCTTGGTCAAGAATAGATATGTACCTTAATATCCAAAACTATGGTAAAAGATGTAAGAAAGGTAGAAATAAAACAAAAAGTATTATCAGATCATTGCCCAATAATCCTAGAACTAAGAATTAGAAAGATCTCTTACAGTTGGAAACTAAAGGATATACTATTGAAGCAAGATTCAACAGTTGAGAGGATAAAAAAGGTAATAAAACAATTCTTTCAAGAGAACTTAGATAAAGGAACCAACATCGATATAGTGTGGGATGCGGCAAAGGCAGTTATTAGAGGACATTTCATCCAACAAGATTCTATACTTAAGAAAAAGTGGAAAGCAGGAGAAAAAGAGTTGTTGGGAAAGATAAGGGAAAAAGAAAAGGACATGAAAGAGAAACCCGAAGATCGAGGAACTGAGAAAGAGTTGAAAGTTCTGAAAAAAAAATTGGAAGCGAATATGATAAACGAGCTAGCAAACAAATTGAAGTTCGTGGCACATAGAAATTTTGAAAGCGCAAATAGACCGAGTAAATGGTTAGCCTATAAGTTAAGAAAAGCAAAAGAGAAAAAATTAATACTGGAAATAATATCAAATCAAATAAGGTACACAAAACAAAAAGAAATAGTTAAGGTATTTCAAGAATATTACTCTGACCTATATGGGGATGCCAAAATAACAAAAGAAACAGACAACGAAATGGAAAAATATTTAGATAATGAAGAGATACCAGAAATAACAAAAGAACAGAAAGAGGAACTTAATAAAGAGATAACTAAACTAGAAATTAGGGAAGCGATAAGACGGATGAAAATAGGTAAAGCTCCAGGACCGGATGGCTTTTCGGTCCTATTCTATAAAACATTTGAAGAAGAGCTGATCGAACCTTTATATATGCTACTAAATGATATAAATGAAGGAAAATGCCCCGACTCTTGGAAAAAAGCCAATATCATCCTAATTCCGAAGGAGGGAAGAGATCTAACATTACCATCTAATTATAGACCAATTTCCTTATTGAATATAGATTATAAAATATTTACAAGTATCCTAGCAGAAAGACTGAAAAAAACTCTAAGGACCTGGATCGGTGAGGACCAAAGTGGATTCCTCCCGACCAGACAAACAAAAGATAACATAAGAGTAATTTTGGATCTCCTAGAATTTTATGAAAAGCATAATGAAAAAGAGTTAGCATTGGTATTCGTGGACGCCGAGAAAGCGTTTGATAACATAAGATGGGACTTCATGACAGAAGTCCTAAAAAGAATGAATATCGGGCATAGATACCTTGATTGGATAAGCAAGATATATAACGACCAAGAAGCCCAAATTATAATCAACGGTGAAAAATCAAACCCATGTAAGATCAAAAAAGGGACACGCCAAGGCTGCCCTATATCTCCATTACTCTTTATTATAGTAATGGAGATATTACTTAGGAAAGTAAAGAAAGAACAACAAATAAGAGGGTGGAATTGGCGAGGGTATGAATATAAATATAAGGCCTTCGCGGACGACTTGGTGTTTATCTTAGAAAAACCAAAAGAAAGTATAGGAAAACTAATAGAAATAATTGAAGAGTTTGGAAAATGGGCAGGACTAAAAATAAATAAAGAAAAAACGATGATGCTAACAAAAAATATAGCAAAACAGGAAGAACAGACATTAGAGAAGATCACAGGTTTCAAAATAGTAAAGAAGACAAAATACTTAGGCATCACCATATCAAAGAAAAATTCAGAGATGTTTGAAAACAACTACACAAAGACATGGAATAAAATAAAAGAGGACCTTAAAAGATGGGAGAGACTAAATTTATCCTTACTGGGGAGAATAGCCGCCTTCAAGATGACCGCACTACCAAAAATGATATATCTCTTCCAAAATATTCCAATTATAATCAACGATAATGTCTTTAAAACATGGAAGAAAGATTTGGCAGAATTCATATGGCAGGGCAAAAAACCTAGGATCAAGTATAAAGTATTAATAGATACAAAGGATAGAGGAGGCTTGGCACTCCCGGACTTACATATTTACTACCAAGCATGTGCAATCTCTTGGGTAATAGAGTGGATTACGTTGGAAAATACCAGGCTGCTGACATTAGAGGGGTTCAATATGAGATTTGGTTGGCATGCCTATCTCTGGCATAATAAGGCATCAATTCATAAGGAATTCAAACACCATTACTTAAGAAGAGCCTTACTAAAAGTATGGTCAGTATACAAAAAGAAAATATATCTTAAAACACCGCTGTGGCTATCCAATCATGAGGCATACTTTAAGAAAGAGGATATACATAAAGGAAGATGGCTGACCTACAAAGATTTGCTTATGAAGGAAGGAGATAGCTATAGGATGAAAACCCAAGAAGAACTAAGGTTAGAAAATAAGGAATGCCATTGGCTCCTCTATAGGCAATTAACCGAAAAATATAAGATAGATCAAAAACTGGAAGGAATAGGGATGGAGGAAACAGAGCTAGACAAAGCGATCCAAGGAAATAAGGAGAGGAAAATAGCCAAATTATATAAAACCTTAATAAAGATAAATTTGGAACAAGAAGTAGTCAAATCATATATGATTGCATGGGCTCAAAATCTCGGTTATGAAATACACTTAGAACAGTGGGGAAAATTATGGAGGAAAGGCACATCCTTCACCAGAAGTTATACAATAAGAGAAAACATATACAAAATGATAAACAGGTGGCACTTAACATCGGAGAGATTATCAAAAATTTACAAAAAAACATCGAATCAATGTTGGAAATGCCAAAAAGCATCAGGTACAGAAGCAGTGGTATGTGGGCCTGACAAGATGACTCGGGAGGTGTGTTGTCTCCCTGGGGCAAAGATCTGTGATGTGACCGAGAGGCTGACAAGACTCGTCAAGCCTACAGATCATTACCCCTTCCTTTTGGTCCATGTGGGAACCAATGATACTGCAAGGCACAGCTTTCCCAAGATCAGAAGAGATTATGAGGCCCTGGGGAGGAAGCTGAAAGAAATGAACGCACAGGTGGTCATCTCGTCTCTTCTGCCAGTTGAAGGGCATGGTCCAAGAAGGGAGAGGAAAATAGCCGACGTAAACAACTGGCTCCGTAGGTGGTGTCGCCGGGAACAAATTGGATTCTTGGATCATGGACTGCGCTTCCATGCGGGGGGACTTCTGGCAAGAGATGGGGTGCATCTTACAACAGTTGGAAGAAACATTTTTGCCAACAGTCTCAAGAATTTGATCAGGAGGGCTTTAAACTGAGTCAAATGGGGGAGGGAGACAGTATTCTGGAAGGCAAAAGGGCTGGAGAAAATAGTCAAACTGTCATAGAGGGAACAAGGCGAACAGCGTAAGGACCCAACAGTGGGAGGCAAAAAAACTTGCACAGGGAGCAAGTAAAGGGAACACATGGTCTCAGATGTCTCTACACTAATGCACAGAGCATGGGAAATAAGCAAGATGAACTAGAACTCCTTGCACTACAAAACAAATATGATATAATAGGCGTTACTGAAACCTGGTGGGACGAGTCTCATGATTGGAATGTAGGAATAGAGGGGTATAACCTTTATAGGAGAAACAGGCCAAACAGGAAAGGAGGAGGAATAGCATTATATGTCAGGGATATTTACACCAGTGAAGTGATCCATGACATCAATACTGGAAGCCAGGTGGAGAGCATCTGGATAAAAATTAAAGGGGAGGGAAACAACAGGGATGTTATTGTGGGACTCTACTACAGACCCCCAAATCAGACGGAGGAATTGGATGTTGCCTTTCTAGAACAGATGAACATACATGCAGAAAGGAGAGATGTAGTAGTGATGGGTGACTTCAACTATCCTGATATTTGCTGGCAATCTAACTCAGCCAAAACTACAAGGTCTAGCAAATTCCTTACATGCCTGGAAGACAATTTCATGGTCCAAAAGGTGGAAGAGGCAACAAGGGGGTCAGCTATTTTAGATCTGATCCTAACCAACAGAGACGACCTTGTTAATGGGGTGCAAGTGGTGGGATCCTTAGGTGAGAGTGATCATGTTCTCCTGGAGTTTGTTATACAATGGAAAGGAGAAGCCAGGCATAGTCAGACACGCATTCTTGACTTTAGGAGAGCTGATTTCAATAAACTCAGGGAAATACTGGGGATGATCCCATGGTCAAGAATACTAAAAGAGAAGGGACCTCAAGACGGATGGGACTTTCTCAAAAGGGAGATACTGAAGGCACAATTTCAAACAGTACCATTGAGGAAGAAAAATGGGAGGTGTCTCAAGAAACCAGGATGGATGACTAAAGAACTTTCAATGGAGCTAAGTTTTAAACGGAACATGTATAGGAAATGGAAAGGGGGGGAAATCACCAAAGAAGAATTCAAACAGATAGCGAACACGTGTAGGAGTAAAGTCAGAAAAGCTAAAGCGCAGAATGAGCTCAGGCTTGCTAGGGAGGTTAAGAACAATAAAAAGGGGTTTTTTTGGGTATGTCCGCAGCAAAAGGAGGAAGAAGGAAATGATAGGGCCGCTACGCAGAGAAGATGGCAAAATGCTAAAAGGGGACAGAGAAAAGGCAGAATTACTCAACACCTTCTTTGCCTTAGTGTTTTCAGAAAAGGAAAAGGAGGACCAACCTGAGGAGAATGGAACAGAGGACACAATAGGGGAAATCCAGCTCAAAATAAGTAAAGAGGTAGTACAGGAATACCTTCTTAATCTAAATGAATTTAAATCTCCAGGACCAGATGAACTACATCCAAGAGTATTAAAAGAGCTGGCAAATATAATCTCAGAGCCATTGGCAATAATATTTGAGAACTCCTGGAGAACAGGAGAAGTCCCAGCAGACTGGAGGAGGGCAAATGTTGTTCCCATCTTCAAAAAGGGGAAAAAAGAGGATCCCAACAACTATCGTCCAGTTAGTCTGACATCAATACCAGGGAAGATTCTAGAACAGATCATTAAACAGAGAGTCTGTGAACATTTAGAAGGCAATGCCATAATCACAAAAAGTCAGCATGGGTTTCAGAGAAACAAGTCATGCCAGACTAATCTGATCTCTTTTTTTGATAAAGTTACCAGCTTGGTAGATGAAGGGAATGCTGTGGACATTGCATACCTTGATTTCAGTAAGGCCTTTGACAAGGTTCCCCATGACATTCTTGCAAACAAGCTTGTAGAATGTGGGCTAGACAAGTTAACTGTTCAATGGATTTGTAATTGGTTGACCGGCCGAACCCAAAGGGTGCTCAGCAGTGGCTCCTCTTCGTCTTGGAAAGATGTGACCAGTGGGGTGCCACAGGGTTCTGTCCTGGGCCCAGTGCTATTCAACATCTTTATCAATGACTTAGATGAGGGAATTAGGGGCATACTTATCAAATTTGCAGATGACACCAAATTGGGAGGAGTAGCTAATACCCTAGAGGACAGGATCAAAATTCAGAATGACCTGGATAGACTGGAGAGCTGGGCCAAAGCTAACAAAATGAAATTCAATACAGAGAAATGTAAAGTACTGCATTTAGGGCGGAAAAATGAAATGCATAAATATAGGATGGGAGAGACCTGGCTGAATGAGACTACGTGCGAAAGGGATCTAGGAGTCCTAGTAGACCACAAGTTGAACATGAGCCAACAGTGTGATGCGGCAGCTAAAAAGGCCAATGCAATTTTGGGCTGTATCAATAGAGGTATAGTGTCTAGATCAAGGGAAGTAATAGTGCCACTCTATTCTGCCTTGGTCAGACCTCACTTAGAATACTGTGTCCAGTTCTGGGCACCACAATTCAGAAAGGATATTGACAAATTGGAGCGTGTCCAGAGAAGGGCAACTAAAATGGTGAAAGGTCTGGAAACAATGCCTTATGAGGAGAGACTTAGGGAGCTGGGTATGTTTAGCCTGGAAAAAAGACGGTTTAGAGGCGATATGATAGCCCTGTTTAAGTATTTGAAGGGATGTCACGCTGAGGATGGAGCAGGCTTGTTTTCTGCTGCTCCAGAGACTGGAACACGGAGCAATGGGTGCAAGCTCCAGGAACAGAGATTCCACCTCAACATTAGGAGGAACTTTTTGACAGTAAGAGCTGTTCGGCAGTGGAACGCACTCCCTCGGAGCGTGGTGGGGTCTCCTTCCTTGGAGGTCTTTAAACAGAGGCTGGATGGCCATCTGTCGGGGATGCTTTGATTGTGATTTCCTGCGTGGCAGGGGGGTTGGACTGGATGGCCCTCGTGGTCTCTTCCAACTCTGCAATTCTATGATTCTATGATTCTATGATCATATCTGGTGGAAATGCGAAAAGGCAGAAAGATACTGGGGGAAGATTCATAAAATAATTTTGAGACTATTCAATATAAATTTCCCTTATGCACCTGAGATTTATCTCTTAAATATATTTGATAAAATAGATACTCAAATTCAGAAAAAATATTGGAAAGTACTATCTTATATGGTGACGACAGCGAGAATTAAATACGCGAAATATTGGAAGGTACAAGAGATACCCTCAATAGAAGAATGGACATTAAAACTCCTGGAAATGTATGAAATGGAAAGATTGACAGTGTTAGTAGATGGAAATAAAACATTGAAAGACTTGGAGCCATGGGAGATACTAAATCCACTATGGGAAAATAAATGGGGGAAAGAAGCCAAAACAAATAAAGATTAATAAAATTTAATACATCCAAAGAAAGATATCGATGTAAAATGAACTTATTAAGCAAAATCGTGTAGTAAGAAGAAAGTAGAGAGAAGATATAGAAATTTAGGAGGGGGAAGAGGGAAGATAAACATAAGAAACTGAAATGGAAAAGAAAAGGAACAAGGAAGTAACGGAGAATGAATGTGAAGAAAAGAATGTATCGTATAGTAAGTGATGTAATGAAAGAGAAGTAAGGAATATTGTAAAAATTTTGATTAGCGTATACGATAATGTATGATATGCATGATGTGTATGTATGACTGGTGGTTATTTGTGTGGGGGATAGGGGCTAAGTCGACACTTGCCCCTATCAGTGGCGGGGAGTGGGGAGATAATGATATGGCGTTCACCTATGGCAACCTCAAATTGAGTGGAAGGATAGCCCTCACTGAACTGCACCGGAATCCGAATGGATGGGGTGCAGCAAGGTAGGCTACCCTTAGGGCCGGCTTCAGGTTGCGATCCTTCCCAGAAGCCACTCGGCTTAAGGATTTCATCCTGGGGCAGGGCCCTCCAGCAGATGGCGCCCAAAGGGAACCCCGGACGTTACCGGGATCCCCATTGGGGCTCAGGTGAGTCGCCCAGGGACTCTAGGGGTTAGGTCAGTTGTGACCAACTGCCTAGACGCCCCCGCAAGGGATCTCCCCCTGTCATACATTGGCATACCCCAAGAAAGCTACATAAATAGGAAAGATATCAATAAAGTGGCCCGTATTGCAACCCAATCTTCTGTGTCTGGTCTCGTTATTTCATGCGTCTATCATTAACAGACACCCCCCCCCGGATCTGGAAGAATGGTTGATCTGGGGGAGGTGTTTTAATGATGGGCATGGAGATGAGCGCAGGGGTTGGCCAGGGCGTGGATATGCCCTGGTCAGGAGGAGTCAGGGGCGGGGCAGATGCAGGGTCTATTTTACCCCTTGCCGCCCCTGGCTTCCTCCTCTTTTTCCACTGGATCGAAACCCACCCACCCGCCTCTGCCACAGTATGAGATCTCTGGTCGCGTCATGGGCCGGGTAGGAATTTTTACCTACCCTTTTCCGGGGGGTGTTTTGCCTACCCCATACTGTCGCTTGGGACTTTGACAATTGGCTCAGGGTGTGGTTTCTTAAATAGGTGGTCACTTGCTGGGAGTGGGGAGATAATGATATGGCGTTCACCTATGGCAACCTCAAATTGAGTGGAAGGATTGCCCTCACTGAACTGCACCGGAATCCGAATGGATGGGGTGCAGCAAGGTAGGCTACCCTTAGGGCCGGCTTCGGGTTGCGATCCTTCCCAGAAGCCACTCAGCTTAAGGATTTCATCCTGGGGCAGGGCCCTCCAGCAGATGGCGCCCAAAGGGAACCCCGGACGTTACCGGGATCCCCATTGGGGCTCAGGTGAGTCGCCCAGGGACTCTAGGGGTTAGGTCAGTTGTGACCAACTGCCTAGACGCCCCCGCAAGGGATCTCCCCCTGTCATACATTGGCATACCCCAAGAAAGCTACATAAATAGGAAAGATATCAATAAAGTGGCCCGTATTGCAACCCAATCTTCTGTGTCTGGTCTCGTTATTTCATGCGTCTATCATTAAAAGAAAAGGAACAAGGAAGTAACGGAGAATGAATGTGAAGAAAAGAATGTATTGTATAGTAAGTGATGTAATGAAAGAGAAGTAAGGAATATTGTACAAATTTTGATTAGCGTATACGATAATGTATGATATGCATGATGTGTATGTATGACTGGTGGTTATTTTAATGTATGTACTTGAGCACAATATTGAATAAAAATTACATTAAAAAAAAAGAAGGTATACAGCAACAAACAGACTTTGTGTTATAAAATCAAGTGAAACAGTTTGTATTAATTGCAAGTAAGACTGCAGCTTCCTTCTTCTTCCAGAGGCAACAGAAAACCAGGTAATCCAAATCTTTCACAGAAGCTTAAATTTTTGAAGATCAAGTAACTAAAGAAGATAGGATTCACTTTTGTTCTAAGAAACTCGCATATAAAGTCACCATAGTTGGGAATTATAACCATTACTACAAGTGTGGATGCTTACTACTAAAAGCATTTCTGCTTACCAATGGGAACAATCATGTAAACTGTCATGAAGAGCTTTACGTAGCACCGAGTCCTTGTCATAAATGCCCCAGGTAGCTTGTAGTACTGAATCAAGCAGGCAGTCCCCTGCAGTCCGATTCCAAAGTGCATAAAGTCTACTGTCCAAACGCGTACCCAGTTCCAATGACCAGTTTATAATAGGAGATTCTTCTTCTAGTTCTAGAGGACATAAAGATTATAATCTTAGTTATCTGAACTCCAATGAAAAATGTATATTTCAATATATTAGTATAAATGCCTTCTGAAATACTGTTATGTTTAACATTATATGGCAATTCCACATCAGTTAATCTCATGCAGTAATTCCACGATGTAACCATACAAATCAATAATGGTGGGGTGCATCCAGATGCATGCCATGTCATTTACATGAAGCTTAAGTGGGACTTAGTACTGCATCACACATTTCAGACACAATCTTAAGACTCATTAACCGTTAGCAAGTTCTAATACAGTGGGACTTATTTTCAAGTAAGCATACATAGAAAAACACTGTGAAACAATAGTCACTATTTTTTTCAATGTACCAGAGCCAAAGATACAGGAAGCTTTATTTAAAGGGGTTAGAAGGTAATAAGCAAATGTGACGCAAGGAGAAAACATCAAATAATACACTATATAATATTATACTACATTATGTGTTTGAGGATATTTTCATTACTGTAGCTTTTCTGTAGGTAAGTAAGCTGAGGAAATTCCAAACATACTTTAGCAGCTCCTCCAAAACATTCTTTATAATGTGATTTGAGTATCAAGGTACTTCACTACAATTCCAGCTATTGGATTTCTGCCATCAATGCAGATCTGGAACTCTCAAATACTTTGGAAATTTTAGTAGAGTACAGTGAATCCACTGTATCAGCGGACTAGCCATCTACTAACTGGAGCTTCCACAGATCACCATACCCCATACAATTCAATGGTGGTGTGCACATGTGCTGCCATTGATTAATATGGGGCTTGAATTCCCACATTCTTTTCCATCCATGGGAGGACCCAAAACCAAACCCTGTGGATGGGAAGAGCCCACTGTATAATGCCACATATATAAAGGCTTATACAGTGGGCTCTATGGATCTACAGGCTCCGGATCTGCAAATTCAACCAACTGTGGATTGTCACACCCCAAATTTTTAAACGGCAGTGATATGACACAGACGTGCTGAAGCATGCATGTTCATGTCACCAGTATTTAATAATATGGGGTATGATCATCCAGTTTTTGGTATCTGTACGGGGTCCAGGAACCAAACCCCCATGGATCCAAAGGGCCAATGTATAATATTTCCTTAAATCAATATATCCAAGATAGATTTCACCATGAAACCGATGAAGCATATTCTGTATCTTTATGTTGGACTCTTCCCCTAATTATGTTTATATTCCCAAGTCCATAATTATTCCACAGATCTTGGGTAAAAGCAGTTAGCAATAATCATGCAGCATAATCAGTGTGCCATATTTACCTTTCTGAACATCCCTATCAAGTACTTCATCAAATAATTTTTCTTGAACTGTTGGTGGCAAGTCTTCAATATCTGTGAAGACAAGATATTTCAGAAATCTATGTAGGACCAATGACTTAAGTGTACCATTCATCAGATTCCAGCCATCTGAGGATGCTTCACAAGCTATGACTATCATTAGGTGGTTGTTGATCCCTTACACAGTGGCTGCTCTTACAGAAACCAATCATGCCAAGCTAGTATGCATGGGATAGCTTGCCAAGTTGCCACAAAAAAGGCATTCATGTGACAGACGTATGATGAGACATTGCCCTGCAATCTCTGGTAAAAGACAGGATTAACCAGCATCTGATCAAGTATACAATATGAAAGGTATTGTGGTTTTCTCTGTATGCAATTATGAATAGTAACTTTGGTCTCTGCCAATAATTCCTAATTATGAGATTTTTTCACAATTGCTCATTTTTAGCTCTTCGTGGGCCAAAACCCTTCCAAAACACCATATAAAACAAGAGATTCTCCATGCTAGTAGTCATAGACATTCATATATCTAGTGTATTACAGACTATGCCATTCTGAAACATAACTAAGATTCACTGACAAGTGGCAAAGAACACTTTATAGTTTAACAAATTGTTCCCCATTCTCAAAAAAAGGTATTGGAGTAAGTAGTTTTTACTTCCAAGTTATTCAGAACTTTGGGTCACAATATGTTATATTATCAGAAGCATAATGTGGCCCATTTCCATTAAGATTACCTAGCTTCCCTGCAATGGGTAAGGGACTCGCAGCAGAGAAGCTTTACAATATGCACTTGTTATTCTCTAGAACACAGCCTGAACATGAACCAAAACACCAGAAACCATGTGGAAGGTGGCTCCCAGAGAATTTCAAATTATTAAGAACATCAAGCACACTAGTAACTACCGTTCACAAGAAACATGCTTCCTACAAAAGTGCTACTCAAAGTGATGGTCCACGGACTAGTGCCAATCCACAAGTCATTGGATACAAATCCCCAAGGAGTTTCCAGAAAAATAAAAACAATTATAGCCAATGGACACAAATATCAATATATAGTACACTAAGGGGGAAACTGCCAGTCCCTTGCATTAAACAGCAACTTAGGCTAGTGCTTCTGAAGCTATCAAAGCAACGCATTAGGCCCAGTGGAGAGCCAAAAGCAATGTACTAGGTCTAATGGAGGGTCCACAGCAATATCCCTCCATTGCTGCCATTTCTACCCCTTTTCAAGTTTGAATGAGAAAGGGAAAGACAGCTGTTCAGAAACGCCCGGCGTGAACAAAGCAGCACAGAAGCTCCCATTAGGACAGGAGGCACCTAATTATTAACCCCTCCAGATGTTGTTGAACTGAAACTCCCAGAAGCAGTAGCCAACATAGCTAATGATGAAGGGATACACAATTCCCATTGCTGCATTAGAGCCTAGAGAAGGTGACAGCAGCAGAGGTGTTCCATTACAACCTAGAATGGTGTTTTATGCAGAAAGGAGAATGGGCTAGAAAGCATGAATTTTCTTTCCAAACTCATTATTCTAAAAATTGAGGTCCTCATCAAGTAACATAAATGATTAACTCAGCAAAGGCTGTCAAAATAGAGCCTCCACTACTCTTCCCAGAATGATAGCTCCAAATAACTGAAACTAAGACCAGACAAAAAGCCCAGCCCGCAGTAATTCTTCCCCAGCTTACTCTAGGTTACATTCCCTACTCCTTCAATAAATCTGTCAGAGCCAGAATTTTTGACTGCAATATCCCTCAAATGTTAATTTGATTTACAAATGGTAATCTGGTAAAATTGAAACCTATGATTCCTTAACATTTTTGAACTGTGATCCAATTTATTCTAATGTTAAATGGCCACAGTAACAGTTACTGTATGCTTTCCCCCACTCAAAAGCATGGTGTAGTGGTTCAAGTGTTGGGCTAGAAGTCTGAAAGACCAGGGTCTGAATCTCTGCTCACCCACAGAAACTCACTGGGAGACCTTGGGCATGTCACACTCTCTCAGCCTCAGAAGGAAGCAACAGCAAGGCCCCTCTGCATAAATCTTGGCAAGAAAACTCAGTGATAGGTTTGCCTCAGGACTGCCATAAGTTGGAATCAACTTGAAGGCGCACAACAACAATTTCAGTAGTAACAATTTCAGTAGTATTCTTTGCATTTTTGTACATTACAGGCTATATATATCTACAGCAGAAAATCCATTATAACTCTGTCTCTTCCAGAAGTGTAAAGTGCAATATATGAAACAGTCCCATGTTCTATTGGTACCTTTAGAGAAATTAGTTTATGTGAAAGGAACTGAAATTTCTATTAAGTCACTCCTTTGCAGATGTCTCTACATTACTACTTCAAGTAACACAATCCTTGCCCCCTTTCCCATATCATCCCAGTAACCAAAAGAGATGCACCAAACAATTATTTTCACTTAACAGAGTAGTCAGATCATCTGTTTTGCATTACATGATCCAGTGAATCATAACAAATTAAATCCAAAATACAGAGCTGGAGAAAATAAGTGTTGCTGTCTTAAAACAAAACACCTTGATAATGGAGCTAGGGCCATTTTCTTTTCAAAAATACTCTTTGGTGGACAAGTAATTTTTTAAGTAATTCAAGGGCAATAATTTTGTGCTTATGGAATAATTACTTACACAATGACAAAAAGAATCCTGAAACCTAAAGATATCAGGAAATCAGAAGATATACTCCAGTCATAGTAATAAATTGCTACTAGAATTCCCATCTGGACTTCCTTAAACTGGAAAACAGAATTCAAGCTTCATGATGGTGGGCAGTCACATGTGCTTTGCAGAAAGGCAATTGTACACCAGCAAAAACCCATTTACAATTCTAAGCTAGGCCATAATACAGTTATTAGTATGGATAGGTGCAACTGTAGAAGGGGAATGATTCACTTCCCCTTATCTCCCTCCATGTTTTGGGAGGAGACAATTTGTAAGATAATGGCATAGGCCACAGAAATATCTATAAATGAAAAACCTTCCATGTTTTCAATGAAGTGATGCAGGGGATAAGGAACTCTTTATATCTTAATGTTTCCTGCCAGGGAGAAGAAGGAGAGCAGCTTCTGGGCAGCCATTTTGAGTGGGTGAGTTTGAATTTTTAAAAAAAAAAAAAAACTCTTGGGAGAGTGTGCTTGTTGCTGAGGGGGTGGAGCTTCTGTGAGTTTGAATTTTTTTAAAAACTCTTGGGAGAGTGTGCTTGTTATTGAGGGGGTGGAGCTTCTGTGAGTCACATCTGTGAGTCACTAGGGGGTTGAGCTGGGAGCTTAGCTCTATATAACTCCTTCCAGAGGCTTCCCAGGCCAGTTTCCTGCCAGGGAGAAGAAGGAGAGCAGCTTCTGGGCAGCCATTTTGAGTGGGAATTTTATCAACCAAGCAAAAGTACAGCATAAGCAGCACTGATTACCTAAGACTTCTCAGCATGGACACTGAGGGAACTGCTGCAGTCACCTGTAACACTTGTGGGATGTTTGTTTTCTTGTCTACATGCACCAAGTGCAAGTTGGTAACACTCTTGGAGGAGAAAGTCCAGCAGCTGGAGACCTGGGTAGCTACACTTCTCCATATTCGTGAGCAAGAGGTTTTCCTGGACAGAACAGAACAAACAGTCTTGGACGGGGACCACAGAGAGGAAGCTGCTGCGGAGGAGAGGGTCACTTCACACGCACAAGAGGTAGACAGCTGGAGGAATGTCACACACAGAAGTAGAAAAACCAGGGATTGTTCTGGCAGCTTGCACCTACAGAATCGATTTGAAGCTCTCTCCCTTATCAAGGACAACGATGGAGAAAAGCATGGACAGACTTCAGGGGCAGAGAGGGGACTCTGAGAGTATCACTGCAAGGAACATCTGCTGCTAAGCCTCGGCGGATGTGTGTGATGGTGGGGGGGACTCCTGGCTGAGGGGTACGGAAGCAGTCATTTGTGGGCCTGACAAAATGTCTCGGGAGGTGTGTTGTCTCCTTGGGGCAAAGATCCGTGATGTGACAGAGAGGCTGACAAGACTCGTCAAGCCTACGGATCATTACCCCTTCTTTTTGCTCCATGTGGGAACCAATTATACTGCAAGGCACAGCTTTCCAAAGATCAGAAGACATTATGAGGCTCTGGGGAGGAAGCTGAAAGAAATGGATGCACAGGTTGTCATCTCGTCTCTTCTGCCAATTGAAGTACATGGTCTAGAAAAGGAGAGGAAAATAGCCGATGTAAACAACTGGCTCCGTAGATGGTGTCGCCAAGAACGATTTGGATTCTTGGATCATGGGCTGCCGTTTCATGAGGGGGGACTTCTGGCAAGGAATGGGGTGCATCTCATGACAGTTAGCAGAAACGTTTTTGCCAACAATCTCAAGAATTTAATCAGGAGGGCTTTAAACTGAGTCATATGGGGGAGGGAGACAGTATTCTGGAAGGCAAAAAGGCTGGAGAAAATAGTCAAACTGTCATAGAGGGAACAAGGCAAACAGTGCAAGGACCCAACAGTGGCAGGCAAAAAAACTTGCACAGGCAGCAAGTAAAGAGAACACATGGTCTTAAATGTCTCTATACTAATGCGCAGAGCATGGGAAATAAGCAAGATGAACTTGAACTCCTAGCACAACAAAGCAAATATGATATACAGTTGCCCCTCCACATTCGTGGTTTTGATCATTCGCAGAAAGCTGCCTGCGCCCCCCCCCCGCTCAACACCCCACTCCCTTCCCAAGGCAGGGTGGGAAGCAGCTGGGAGCGCGTGCTACACCCCACTCCCTTCCCAAGGTAGTGAGGGGCTTCTCAGGACGCTCCTCCCTGCCTTGGGAAGGGGGGGTAGGACCCAGCTGGCACGCTCGCGCTACACCCCACTCCCTTCCCGAGGCAGCCAGGGGCTTCTTAGGAAGCTCCTCGCTGCCTTAGGAAGGGACTGGGGTGGAAAACCACTCGCCAGCAGGCTCATTTATTATTCACGGTTTTTTCACATTCGCGGGGGTTGTCTGCCTCTAACCCCCACGAATGTGAAGGGATGACTGTAATAGGCATTACTGAAAACTGGTGGGATGAGTCTCATGATTTGAATATAGAAATAGAGGGGTATAACCTTTATAAGAGAAACAGACCAAACAGGAAAGGAGGAGGAATAGCATTATATATCAGGGATATTTACGCCAGTGAAGAGATCCATGACATCAATACTGGAAGTCAGGTGGAGAGCATCTGGGTAAAAATTAAAGGGGAGGGAAACAACAGGGATGATACTGTGGGACTCTACTACAGACCCCCAAGTCAGACGGAGGAATTGGATGGTGCCTTTTTAGAACAGATGAACACACACGCAGAAAGGAAAGATGTAGTAGTGATGGGCGACTTCAACTATCCTGATAATTGCTGGAAATCTAACTCAACCAGAACTTCAAGGTCTAGCAAATTCCTTACTTGCCTGGAAGACAATTTCATGGACCAAAAGGTGGAAGAGGCAACAAGAGGGTCAGCTGTTTTAGATCTGATCCTAACCAACAGGGATGACCTGGTTAATGGGGTGCAAGTGGTGGGATCCTTAGGTGAGAGTGATCATGTTCTCCTGGAGTTTGTTATACAATGGAAAGGAGAAGCCAGGCATAGTCAGACACACATTCCAGATTTTAGGAGAGCTGATTTCAATAAACTCAGGGAAATACGGGGGGTGATCCCATGGTCAGGAATACTAAAAGAGAAGGGACTTCAAGACAGATGGGACTTTCTCAAAAGGGAGATACTGAAGGCACAATTTCAAACAGTACCAATGAGGAAGAAAAATGAGAGGTGTCTCAAGAAACCAGGATGGATGACTAAAGAACTTTCAACGGAGCTAAGTTTTAAATGGAACATGTATAGGAAATGGAAAAAGGGGGAAATCACCAAAGAAGTATTCAAACAGATAGCAAACACGTGTAGGAGTAAAGTCAGAAAAGCTAAAGTGCAGAATGAGGTCAGGCTTGCTAGAGAGGTTAAGAACAATAAAAGGTTTTTTGGGGGGTATGTCCGCAACAAAAGGAGGAAGAAGGAAATGGTAGGGCCACTACGTGGAGAAGATGGCAAAATGCTAATGGGACAGAGAAAAGGCAGAATTACTCAACACCTTCTTTGCCTCAGTGTTTTCAGAAAAGGAAAAGAGTGATCACCCTGAGGATAATAGAACAGAGGACAGAATAGGGGAAATCCAGCACAGAATAAGCAAAGAGGTAGTACAGGAATACCTTCTTAATCTAAATGAATTTAAATCTCAAGGACCAGATGAATTACATCCAAGGGTATTAAAAGAGCTGGCAAATGTAATCTCAGAGCCATTGGCAATAATCTTTGAGAACTCCTGGAGAATAGGAGAAGTCCCAGCAGAGTGGAGGAGGGCAAACGTTGTCCCCATCTTCAAAAAGGGAAAAAAAAGAGGATTCCAACAATTATCGTCCAGTTAGTCTGACATCAATACCAGGGAAGATTCTAGACCAGATCATTAAACAGAGAGTCTGTGAACATTTACAAGCAATGCCAAATCACAAAAAGTCAACATGGGTTTCAGAGAAACAACTCATGCCAGACTAATCTGATCTCTTTTTTTGATAAAATCACCAGCTTGGTAGATGAAGGGAACGCTGTGGATATCGCATACCTTGATTTTAGTAAGGCCTTTGACAAGGTTCCCCATGACATTATTGTAAACAAGCTTGTAAAATGTGGGTTAGACAAGTTAAATGTTAAATGGATTTGTAATTGGTTGACCAGCCGAACTCAAAGGGTGCTCAGCAGTGGCTCCTCTTCATCTTCGAAAGATGTGACCAGTGGGGTGCCACAGGGTTCTGTCCTGGGCCCAGTGCTATTCAACATCTTTATCAATGACTTGGATGAGGGAATTAGGGACATACTTATCAAATTTGCAGATGACACCAAATTGGGAGGAGTAGCTAATACCCTAGAGGACAGGATCAAAATTCAGAATGACCTGGATAGACTGGAGAGCTGGGCCAAAGCTAACAAAATGAAATTCAATACGGAGAAATGTAAGGTACTGCACTTAGGGCGGAAAAACAAAATGCATAGATACAGGATCGGGGAGACCTGGCTGAACGAGACTATGTGTGAAAGGGATCTAGGAGTCCTAGTAGACCACAAGTTGAACATGAGTCAACAAGTGTGATGCGGCAGCTAAAAAGGCCAATGCAATTTTGGGCTGCATCAATAGAAGTATAGTGTCTCGATCAAGGGAAGTAATAGTGCCACTCTATTCTGCCTTGGTCAGGCCTCACCTAGAATACTGTGTCCAGTTCTGGGCAACACAATTCAGAAAGGATATTGACAAATTGGAGCGTGTCCAGAGGAGGGTGACTAAAATGGTGAAAGGTCTGGAAACCATGCCTTATGAGGAAAGACTTAGGGAGCTGGGTATGTTTAGCCTGGAAAAAAGACAGTTAAGGGATGATATGATAGCCCTGTTTAAGTATTTGAAGGGGTGTCACATTGAGGATGGAGCAAGTTTGTTTTCTGCTGTTCCAGAGACTAGAACACGGAGCAATGGGCGCAAGCTCTAGGAACAGAGATTCCACCTCAACATTAGGAGCAACTTTTTGACAGTAAGAGCTGTTTGGCAGTGGAACACGTTCCCTTGAAGCGTGGTGGGGTCTCCTTCCTTAGAGGTCTTTAAACAGAGGCTGGATGGCCATCTGTCAGGGATGCTTTGATTGTGTATTCCTGCATGGCAGGGGGTTGGACTGGATAGCCCTCGTGGTCTCTTCCAACTCTACAATTCTATGATTCGATGAAAACATTTATATAAATTATAATTACACCCAGACCAACATTATTTCTTCAGGCTTTTCACCTATTTCCCATCTCTAAGGCCAGAGGGGAGGCAGTGGATTTGTTGCTTTGGGATGAATCACACTGGGTTTTAGTAGAGCTACTCCAGGTTTTACTAGCACTATCCAAGGTCCTGAAAACACAGCATGGATTCACTGCCTTGAAGCAACAGACCACACTTTCACCTGCTGCTCAGAACATAGTAATAATCTCTTTACAAACAGCAGCAATAATAGTCAGCCATAAGAAACAAACATGAATATGCTACAACTACAATGATCTCCAGCAGATGTAGGCTGTCAGAATTTGAGTGAGATTCTGAGCATTTTCATGATGACAGACATTACTAACAAAACAGAGTTTTGTTGGAGCATTAAAATATAGACAAGAAAAATAGGGAAAGTATAGAAACCTCAACCTAATTACAATGTTAACATAGAACTGTGGGGACAGTTTTTCCACCTAAATCTCCTTTATCAGTTCATGTTTACCAAGCAGCTTGGTGATTGTGACGACCTTTGAAAACAGAAAACCCCGTTGAACAATCTGTAGTTAGACGGTGGCATTCGTTAAAATTGACCAAGGACAACTTAGAGAAGGAAGCCTTTCACAGTTACCTGCAGGTAATGTAAATGTTACAAGATCAGTTAGGAAATAACAAGCAAAATCTCCCTTCCGCTGATGAAGAGATGCAGCAATTTCACGTCGGATTTGTTCAGTAAGCTCTGGGCACACCATAGCTGGAATGCACTTAGCTGCATGCTGGGATACCTGTAAGAGAACATTTGTTATTTTCCTTGCTTAAGAAAGAAAGGATCATACATATTAAGCATCTGAGAAAGTGCTTCTTTTAAAAACAGTTTAAAGTAATGACAGCATGAAGAGCCAGTATCCGACATTCTTTTAGATTTTGTACTTATACTTGAAATGGGGATACCTAGATTCCAGTTCCTGCTAAATAGATCCTGGTTGGACTTGAAGGAAATGCTTGGCATTTCATCCAAAACCTTAAATGCACTCTGTGATCCACAGAAAAGAAGTTCACAAAAACAATTGCCTGTAATTGTAAACAGTATTTGGACTGGCATGATTCCTTGAGATAAAAAGCAAACCCATTTCAATAGGCAGACTTGTTTTCCACTCATATCTTTCTTATACATGGTATGTTCCCAATCTGAATCCAGTTAACAAGACTGGGAAGCAGTTCTGCTTATCAGTGTTCTTGACATGACAAAATACTGAAGACTGCTTCACATGAAAATATTTTCTAGAGTGACATTTCCTCCATGTCAGAAAAATTGTCCTGCAAGTAGCAACAAATCAAATAGCCAAGCTCCATTGTCTTTCTGTATCAGAAAAACTTGTATACATTACATTACACAATTTATTACCTATACAGGCATCCCTGCTTTTTGACAACTCATTTTTCACTGTTCTCTTTTTTCAACAGATCTAAATTATAGCCATGTACCATACTTTCGACCCCAGTCAGCTTTTTCAACTTCATGCTTCCCTTTTTTCTCTCACTTGACTCAGCATGCTAGGGTTTTTTTCTTTCTCAATCGACTCGGTGCCACGTAGTTTCAGACTTGCATTTACAAACTAAAAAAAAAGACTTAGGTTCCACTTTTCAACCATTTCCACTTTTTGACCATGCTTTGGTCCCCAACCCATCGAATGAACAGGGGATGCCTGTATTAAACAAGCTAGTGCTTAAGTCCGTTCAGCAGTTCACCTACCTGGGAAGCATCATCTCCTCAGATGCCAAGATTGACAAAGAGATCGATCACAGATTAGCAAAGGCATATTGCGCATTTGGAAGACTTTACAAAAGAGTCTGGAGTAATAAACACCTGAGGCGAAGCACAAAAATCAATGCGTATAGAGCCATTGTACTGTCTATTCTCCTTTATGGGTCTGAAACCTGGGTCACCTATTGCCACCACTTACGACTTCTCAAACGCTTTCATCAGCGCTGTATATGCACAGTCCTAAATATACACTGGACTGACTATGTGACGAATGTTGCTGTCCTTGAGCAAGCAGGGATCACCAGCATTAAGGCCATGATATTGAGAACACAGCTGCGCTGGGGAACTCGCCATGGGTCAGCGTAAGAGGGGCACTCCAAAAAAGTGAAACAAGGACTCCCTGAAACAACATCTCAGGCTTGGCCAAATTGATCACCAACAATGGTCCGCCCTGGCCTCACATCGGGAGGCATGGAGACACACTATCCACAAGGCTGCAGCCTTATTTGAGAACTCACGCTGAACAAGTCTTGAAGAGAAACACAATGCAGAAAGAATCACAACCCGGAAACATCACCCAAGGAGACCTTCTGCTGTGTTTTCTGCAACCGGACTTGTTTATCTTGGATTGGCATTTTTAGTCATCAGCGCGCTTGCAGAAAGTGCGGGATGAGTCCTTCCTGAATCTTTGTTTGTGAAGAAAAGCCACAGATTACCTGCATTACACACTGGAGGGAAAGAACAAAGTGTCAAGGTTCCCTGTTGGGCTTGGTACTGCTTAGCTCATTAATACAGGGTCTTGAAGAAATATTTCGACCTCCTTTTACTTTTCCACATTTTGTTATGTTATAACCTGGAACTATAATGAATTCATTTGGAACTGTTGCCACCTAATGTATACAAGATGCACTGTGAAGGTGCAAAATATTTTTACTGTCCCACAAAATGTAAGTACAGTTGCCCCTCCACATTCGTGGCTTTAGCATTCGCGGTTTTGATTATTCGCAGTTTTGGGAGGGCCTCCCTCTGCCCTCCCAAAAGCAGCGACTGGGCTTTAGAAGGCTGGGCGGGGGGCAGGGGTGGGAGAAGCGGCGAGGGGGCCTTCCAAGGCCCCCTCGCCACTTTGGGAGGCCGGGCAAGGGGATGGGAGTAGCGGCGAAGGGGTTGTGGGAGGGCAGTGGTATAACCTTTTTTATTCGTGGTTTTTTTCACATTCACGGGTGTCTTGCGACCCTAACCCCCGCAAATGTGGAGGGACAACTGTAAATAAAAACAGGCTGGGAAGAAGAAAGTCACTAAAGAAACAAACCCATATACAAGTCTGTTTAGATTCTGCAAGAAAGCATACAAGAGAAACAGCAAACATCTGGACAAAGGTTCTCTGGTCTGAAGAGACCAAAACTGATTTTTTTTTTTTTTTTTTTTACTTGTCACAAAATGCTATGTGTTGCATAAAGTTCACTGCCCTATGAATACTGTTCCCACGGTGAAGCACAGTTGGGTGGCACCATCACATTTATATTGTAACGCTTTTCCTCTGTAGAGACTAGAAACTGGTCAGGCTTGTGGGCAAGATGGATTGTGCCAAACACAATACACTTCTAATGGAAAACCTTTTTTCACTCTACAAGGGACATGGGACTGGGTAGAGCTTCACCTTCCAGCAGGACAATGACCCTTAACACACAGCCAAATAACACTAGAGTAATTTTTTAAAAAGAACCTTAATGTCTCAAAATGGTTCAGTCAAAGCCTTGACCTCAATCTGACTGATTGTGACAGAGCTTGGAAGGCGATGTTCACCAACAGTCCCCAACCAACCTGACAGGGCAGGAGCAATTTTGTCATGAAGAATGGGCAAAAATTACATAATCCAGATGCACAAGGCTCACCCAAAAAGACTTGCAGCTCCAACTGCTAGCAAAAGGGCTCCTATTAAGTATTGGCTCAGGGGAGTTAACTTACTTCTGTGTCACAATAAAAATATTTTGCACCTTCACACTGTTGTGTATTTTGTGTACATCAAGTGTAACAATACCAATTAAATCCATTCCCATTCCAGGTTGTAACACTGCAATGGAAAAATTGAATACCTCTCTGGTTTACCAGAACAATGTTTGAAATCATCAAAAGTTTCAAACTGAAGAAACAAAGAAGGTTTCATAATTAATCTCATTAATCAAGCAGCTCCTTTTAATTATCTAGTTATCCACAGACTCAGACTCATGGAGTCCCACCTAAGTACATATATCAGTAAAAGTGTAAGCTTACCTCTGTTAGCAGAACTGCTAACATATCTTGTCTTTGAAAACGTATGGCAAGATGAACAAGTGTGTATCCCACATCAAAAGCAGAAGGGCGATTTAACAAACGTACTTCATCTGCAGTAAGCTGCCGTGCAATATCTCCTCCTGATGACTTGTATGCCTCAATAGCAGCTAGGTCACCTTCTACCACCCCTAGAGACATAGAAGAAATTATACTTTTAGTTGAAGACAGACTGTTATAAACCAAGTCAGCAGTTACAACAGCAGTTTCTTACTGCATATACAGATTCCTGATTTGGACTGGTATGGGAGTAATGAATTCTGTTGCTATTAGAGATAAAGCTTTATGGGCCTATCAGCAACACTAACTGATAATGCATGCATGCCTCACAGCAACAGAGGATTGTGGGCAGTCCATTAAGAAATCATCTATGGAAGCAAGTGCAAATCAAATCTATGCAATTCTTGTTCCTTTCACCAACCTTTGTCCACACTATTGTTCAAGAAGAAGGAGAAACAAACTGTATACATTGAAATGGCAAGAATTCCAAGTCTATGAATAATGTGATAGCTTACTATTCCATCTAATCACACTAACAAAGAAAATCTCACCAAAGACGTTTTTCTTAAATAGACTTCAGGATCACTTTGCCAAATTCTCTCTCTGGGCTCTTGGTCAAACATGTCATGTTTGAAAACATGTGAAACCCAGAGGACAGACCTGCTATCTTCCTGGGAGTGCATTTCATATATTACTCAGGTTGCAGCTTGAGCATGATGCCACAAAACTCATGGGAGGGAGGGAGGGAGGGAGGGAGGGAAAGAGTACAATAATGAGCCAGTTCATATAAACCTAGTAACACTACCATGAATAAGAAGCCACCTGGTCCAACTGTAGTTTCAGGAAAGGAGTATCAGGCCAAAACACTATAAAAACACTATACAATACCAACACTGCTAGTATCATAAGCTGAACATGAACTTAAGTGTGCTTTGCAGTATACTGCAAGCAAATACACTGCAAACAATTTGAAGGGTGGCCAAGTAGGGCTCAGGAGGACTAAGTGAATTTTTTTTTAAGTAGCAACTGTTACTATTCCAAAAGTGCTGAATGTCATGCGTGACATGGATGAGATCATAAATTGAGGGTTTGACCATAAATGTAGTAGAAGAGTGCCATCAGGATACCCAAAGTCCAATGGCACCAGTGAAGGGGGGTGCACTTAAGCAGACTGTATTTAGAATAGTTCATTTTAAGGCTTGCTATAATGATTCCTATAATGAATGCTATAATGTGCTTTCTGCAACAGGACTTGTTTATCTCGGATTGGCCTTTTTAGTCATCAGCGCGCTTGCAGAAAGCACGGGATGAGTCCTTCCTGAATCTTAGTTTGTGAAGAAAAGCCAGAGATAATGACTCCTCCCCACCCTGAAATGTCTGCAAGGAACTAAGAATCATAATATAAGAATGGGGGGAAAACTCTCTTTCAACTGCTAAATACAATATAGGCATACCTCAGTTAACAAAGTAGATGTGTTTGTGGGCATTACATCTTTAACAGAAAATCTGTTATCCGAGGTAGGAATTAGATGGAAATAATAGGTTCCTACATCACAAAAAGGGAGAGCAGTTGAACATGTTTTAGCAAACCTTTTATTGAAAACTAACAATATGCACACATGAAGTGAAACTACCAGGTCAGTTCAGGCTTGCATGAGTTAACAAAATTATTTTGAACCTTACAGAGACCAATTGAAAACTTTTTCCATAAATCATCAAGATTTTTTTTCCCCTATCAGCCTCCACTTTTCTTATAATTCCCATTATGGTCTATAGATCTTTGCTTTTTTTTAACATGCTGGAGTACCTAGTGAAGTGGGCTCATCTGCTTTTCCCTCTTCTCTGATTTGCTGTTCATGCATACTCAGTAAGGGATTCTGGAGGCAATGCTATTTACCTTGCCTGGGTCAGCGTAAGAGGGGCGCTCCAAAAAAGCGATACAAAGACTCCCTGAAACAACATCTCAGGCTCGGCCAAATTGATCACCAACAGTGGTCCACCCTGGCCTCACATCGGGAGGCATGGAGATGCACTATCCACAATGCTGCAGCCTTATTTGAGAACTCACGACAAACAAGTCTTGAAGAGAAACGACAGCGCAGAAAGAATCACAACCAAAAACATCACCCAAGGAGACCTTCTGCTGTGCTTTTTGCAACCGGACTTGTTTATCTCGGATTGGCCTTTTTAGTCATCAGCGCACTTGCAGAAAGCGCGGGATGAGTCCTTCCTGAATCTTCGTTTGCGAAGAAAAGCCAGAGAGGGTACACACATCTATGGTGGGATTGTCTAGATCAGAATCTCATTCGCAGCTCAAACTTTATTGTATTGTTTAGTGCACACATGCTGCTGCAACCTGGCACCATAGGAATGTGTTTTTTCAGCCCTCCATCATCCTCTCAATTTGTGTGCTGCTAAAACACTTCCAGCTAGACAGAGGAACAGGAACAGGGGAGGGTAGGCTGACATATAAAGACTTTATAAAAAGAACTGAGGTATGACTGTTGTCATCACAAAGCAATTCATAAACACCATAGTCAGAATACATCTATCAGCTGAGATATGACTGTCCAAATCAGGCCACTAAAGGGCCTGGCATTCATTCCAAAGAACATGTATCATTTTTATTTGATCAGGGAAATCAACCAGGGAAGTGAAACAACACTGTTTCCAAAACAGAATGGCCACATGCAATACTCTTCTTTTGGTCATACTGCAGACATTTAAACTATTCAAAAAACATGTTTAACTTTCTGTTGTCTCTTCCAGGGACACTATTCAGACTAAGCTATTCAAAGCCATAAACAAGATATTCATTGTTTTGTGAATATGATCTCAATAAAAGTTAACCACTTCAGTTTACAATCACAATGTTTGATATATATAACCAAGTCTTTCTATATAGGATTATCAACCTAAACCCTTAATTTCATACATAGTCTCCTCTCTTTCAGAAGTATTTACGAATTCAGCTGCTTAGTAGGAAGTGTCCAACCCTCTTGTGAGAAAGACCACTATTCTCTCCCTAACTACCTGACTTGTTCATCTATCTGGAGAATCTAAGAGCTTGTCTACATGAAGGGGAGGGGGGAACGGACTGCTCCACAGTAACAGCAATTCCTATGACTTGTCTTAATGGTTTTACAGCCCCCATAAACTTTGCATGGCCAGGAGTGGATTACTCATGTTTTTAAATTTGCTGCCGCTGAACTTTTTTTAAAAAAAACACCTATTTCTATGGTGCTCACAAGCGATATTCCACCTTTCCAAAAAGGAGAGGAAAAAAAGATAGTACAACCCTCTGTTTTATTGCTTTGGCGATCACTTGCTAAGGTGAAAATACAACATGATGGCAGCAGGTGCTTGCCCTGTAAACCAGCCCCACCCCCTGTGCTCGTCCAGCCAATCAGGTTTGCACTTTATCTTGCATGGGGAAGCAATTCATGTGAAATTGCTTCGAGCGAAAATGCGCATATCACTGGAGCTTTTTAAAGAAGTTGGGGAAAGCTGCAAAGGCTTTTCTCACATAGTTTTTCCTCTTTTTGACCCCCCTCCTTCACAATACGATGAGACAATGTATCGTGTGGAAAACCCCTAAGAAACAGAAAAATTCTTCTCTCTTCTCTTCACTATACACCAACACTAAGAAAATAATCACTGCCCATTCCTCAAATTTCTGCATATGTCAGTCTCAGGAAGGGATTAGTGTCCATAGCTTCCTTTACTTACCAGACAAGAAAGAAGAAGCCACCAAGAATGACTTCCTGAGTGTTCCAGAGCAGGACATGAGATTCAAAAAATGCCAATCCAACTGGCTATTCCTGCTTCCCAGCTTAATAATTATAAATGAATTTCTAGGGATTATAAGAGCCCTCTTCTTACCCATAAGTGCCCCTTGCTCCTCCCCAAGCGCCTGTCTACAACTGCGACCAGGCACATAGGTACATAAGGGCTGGATTGTGCCTAAAACCAAAAAGGAACTTGAATTTAGTTTTAAAAAATTTTGCATACATACATTTACTTGAGAAACTAATACATTTAAGAATAGATATAGATATACCCCATCTTCTGACAATGTGGCTTACAAAACCAATTGTGCCCACAGCTAGGAAAGGAGCACAGCTGGGATTTGAGGGACAGAGGCCAATGCCACATCCAAGCAGTTTATAACGTTATTGCTTATCTTTTCTAGATAGCTTTATCAATAAATGAGTACAAATTCAAATAATACTGTCAACCTATACACTGACAGCTGCATTTCCCACACATCATGTAGGGAAACTGGCAATATCTGAACATGAAGGCAAGCTTAGGACATGTGACACTCGAGATGCTACTTCTACCATTCTGCATGAATGGCTAGTGAACAAGGCAGAGTATACACATATACCAATGAATTATGGGCCCTGCCCAATGCTCAGTCTCTGGTACTACTTATGACTAAGTAGATGAACAACAAAACAAACGTAAGTTTTGTTTTGTTTGTTTTGTTTAAAAAGCAGAGGGAAAGACAAAGATCAGGCTTTCTGTCACTGAGTAGAACTCCTCACTGAGTTTACCTGATCATTACATTCACAGCAAGGGAACATATATCATCACAGGAGAACAAGGTAGGAGAGAGGACCGGTATAGAAACACTGGATGAGAAGCAGATCAGAAGGAAGAAACTGCTTTTTGCTATAAGGCCAGCATCTCACTCTAATATGTAAAGCAGTAGTGGTCAGCCAAACAACTTCTCAATTTCCTTCTTCTTCCTCCTCTCACTTTATTCCACTCCAGCCACAGAAAGTACTGCTACTAAGAACGGAAACAAGGTGCTCATATAAAATATAAGATCAAAATCAGTGAAAGTAAACACAGGAACAGCTTAAAAGCATCAAAAGTAGAACCTAGATAAAGAAATCTTAGCACCAAACCCACCAAGAAACAGGACAGATTTTTGCCTGATGATTAAAAAGCAAGGACTAATAGATAGTACTTGATGAACATGTCTAAGAAAAGAGTTTGAACCACAAAATATGCTGATATTTTGGGGAAAAAATTACACATCATCTCTTAAAATCATATTCTTTAACATACACCTATACCTGTACAAATGCTCCCCCTCCCCTCCACACTTGGAAAATAAATTATTTTTGTCATGTTTTTAAAAATGTATTTATGACAATAAACAGCAACAAATCGATACAATCAGAAAAGAAAAACAAAAAAATGCAAAAACAAAAAGCAACATAGAAACAGGGAAAATGAATCTGTGCTTTAACCCTATTGTTTAAAATCGATAGAATTCTGTAAATAGTAGGACAACCAACCTCCCTAAACTACTTTAGAATATAAGTGGAAAATGAGCTCCAGATGTTAAAATCAGGAACCTATTTTAGACCAATTATATAAGGGCTGACAAAGAAGATGCAAGTGGATGTCATCTTCAAAAATTACCCTGAATGTCTTATGTAAGGTTACATTATCACTTCTAAGTATGGGCTGGCTTAGCTTTGTGAAAACACTCACTCCTTTAGAATTAACGAACCTATCTGGACATACTAGACACCAAAATCAAGAGAAGGTGCCTCAGAGACTGTGAATTGTAGCAGGCACAATGAGCAAGTCCCTCAAGGTCTCCACCACTCTCATTCTAAGTTTTCCAAATGACACTGTTTTGACTTTTCACTGTATTTGAACACCTTTCCAACTAAAACCATTATTATAGTTTGAACTGTACTGCTAAAGTCATCTATAAGTCTCCACATTGGACAACATCCTCTAAATGTTGTAATAGTTTTCTTACTTCTACAGAACCCAAGATGATTGGTTTACAGCCACAACTACAACACAACCACTCGGTATGCCATAGTGTTTCATGTGTCAATATACATATAAACAAAGAGTGGAAGTATGTCTTGCCATCCATCAGTGTGCATACTGTTAGAAATGGACACACAGGATTTTGTTCACAGGTCAAAGCTCATATTTTCCATGCACTGGCCAAATGGAAATGGGCATAACATTGTTTTAATTAGTTAACATAATACAGCAGCCCAAAACAATACTTTAGTCATAGTTTTTATTGTTTTTGTCACTTGACCTTGAAAGTATTTTGCTTATCAAAGAGAAACTTCTCCATGTTTGTTAGCACAGTTCCTTAGCTTCATTTAGGTGCAGCACAAATTCTCTACCGCTTAAGAGATATAAAATACAAAGCACATGTAAAAGTTACTCTTTTGGAGTACGGCTCCCAGGATCCCCAAGCCAGCATGGTCATGTTATTTTTAGCACCCTTGGCCAATGTAAAGTTACTCTGCTACTTTAGAAATATAACATGTATTGTACAGTATATGTATTGTTTTCTCATATATTTTTTTTATTTTGGAATAAATTTTAAAGTGTATTTTATTCATACAATCACAAATTTACTAGCTGGATTACTTTTAATGATCTTTAAATTTTATTACAAATGGAGCTAAAAACTGCACTCTTAAGAAAACTAATATCTTGTTTTTGTTTATTATTAGTTTAATTTGTATCCCACCTTTCTCCTCACCCAGAACCCAACAATACCCCTCAGCACTCTACATTGGACAAACAGGCCAATCTCTATACCAGAGGACAAATGGACATAAATCAGACTTTAGGAATAGGAATACTCAAAAACTAGTTACAGAACACATACTTCCTGGGCATTCCATTTTGGAGCTCAGATTTCAGAACAGCAGTTCTTGAACAAAAAAAATCAAAGGGAGATTGGAAAGAAAAAACAGAAGAACTGGGATATATCTAGAAACTCCAGCTGGTTGAACAGAGATAATGATTTCCTGGCACACTAGACATATTATAATACTAGTTAACATTCTAACTTCATGAAGGCTCTCATTCCATTCTCTGTGTGTATGTGCCTTCAAGTTGCCTGTCTAGAAACCCCATGAATTTCATAGGCTTTTCTTAGGCAAGGAATACACAGAGGTGGTTTTGCCACTCCTTCCTCTGACATATAGCCTATAGCACCTCACATCTCTTTTCTGGTTTCCATACAGTGTCATACAACATTCCGAAAACTCCCTCCACTATTCATATGGTTATCTACTCATCTTAGCTTTAGGTAATAGTCTGTCTCCCATCTTTGTCCCCCAGCCATCATAATTAAAACTGAACTTGTCACCTTATTACCATACCTATCGGTTTTGCATTTCTATTATTATTCACATACAGACACTCTGCCCATGTAGGCACTTCATTCCATGCATGATGAAGTAGACCCAGTCTACAAAAGTTTATGCTACAAACTTTTTTCTCTCAGTCTCAAAGGTGCTACAGCACCAATATCAGACATCTTAAGTAACATTTTGACAAGTCTCCATAACTTGCAAGCCGTTAAACCGGCTAGAGAGGTCTGGCACTTCACACAGAGACTGATATGTCTCTTTCAAGTTTTGCTGCCCAACTATATAAAATGGAGAGTTGTTAGGTACCTAGGAGTCTGGTTTACTATGTTCAGCTTAGCAGACCTCATTATGGGATATACTAATTATGGGAAACTACAAGGTTGTAGCCAGCTATATCGAAAAGCCAAAGCCGTGAGAATGCTACCTAGCCATTTAAATTATTTTGTATCTGTATGGAAGGAATAGGAGCTTTTCTGACAGCTTTAAAAGACAATTAAGAGGATGTAAAGGTTACACCAAAGAAAACTGACTATAATGATTTACACATGTGGACATAGAGACAATAACGGTCAAATAACTCGGAATAAATCAATAATTAAGCATTCAAGCCAACTCACTGGAAAGTACTTAAGTCATTCTGAATGTAGCTGCCCAAAATGTATCACACTGTACCAGTCTTGATCTTAGTGAAATACCTACTTTATTTCCTTTCTAGAAATTTAGATTGCTTGACACTACTATTTGTGTCATCCTAAGAATATAAATAGAGTTAGGAAGTTGGTTTTTAAAAAGGGTAGGGGTTAATTACCTAATATATCATACTGATTTGTAAAAAGAGGGCATAGAACACTTTTATATCACAAATGAAGTCACTGTGGGGAGGCGCATGTCCTTTAGAGTCATAGTTAATTCATTCTATGCTACGAGCATGACTCAGAACAGACTATAGCCAGGGCAATATATACTCCATGCCACTGAGAGTTTAAGAATTCATAAGGCCACCAGGATGACATATCAGCTTAAGGATGAGGACTAAAGCTTACATACCAGCATATTAATTGGTGTGACTTTGTGACAGGTGATACAGACAGGGATTCCTCTGCTACCATTAATTGCTGCAATGAGATCGCCTCCTAATATCCCACAAATCTCCAGTATGAGCCAGGCATAACAAACAACATGCAAATTACTTTGAGAAGTCAAAGAAACTACAGTAACATAGGTTAACAAATTGGTAGCACTTTCTATTTTATTTATGGAAATGTATGTTCTTTTCTACTGCTAGATAGAGGAATCAACATCAAACAGGAAAGGAGGTGAATCAGTGTAAGCTCTATCCTATTCTACTAAAAATCTAAACTAACAACTATAGTTGTGATGCATTCTGCTCATTTGTGTATGGTTAGCACACATACTGAAAACCAGAGAGATAGACATGCTCATTTGAACTTAGTAACATAGCCTCACTAGCTGCAGAATTTCATCTTTCAAGGACATATTTTTCAAGCATGAGTCTTTGTAGGATACATCCAGTGTTGTCTAAAATTGCCAGAACCAGAACTGTAAACTGTAAGAGAGTCAAAGGAAAATAGAAAATTGACAAGCACTCAACTAGAAAAGTTAAGTCAAAATGGCTCAGGCATTTTCACTGTGTTTTAGACTAGGAATCTGTGACATAGATGTTGTTGAACTTCAACCGCAAGCATTCCTTATCACCAGCTAGATCTTCTGGTAAATGCAGTCTAACAACATTTAGAGGACCATAACAATTTTCTTTTCGCCAAGGAATTCAAAATAGTGAACATGGGCCTCCTTCCCGTTTTTTGTCTTCACATCAGGTAAGATAAATAAGCCCAAGGTCACTTGTGAGTTTCAAAGCCATGTAACATCTGCACTCAGATTTCTCTAGTCCTAGTCCAATACTCTAACCATGACACCACAATGGTTCTTGTATGGCAGAAGTATTAATACCGTAATTTTCTATAGTAAGAATGAATTATAATTCATGTTTGCCACATTAAATAAAAATAGTGTTTGAGAAATGTTACTGAATATGATCTTCACATGATTCTTTTGACCTCTCAAGAGAAGCAACTCATTATAATTAGATAAATGCTGGAGTACTGTACATGACATCACCATTATTAAAAATAATCATAGAAAACAGTAATGTGAGAACATTATTACAAAAGAGTGAAGAAACGAACTGAACCAGGGTAGCATGCAAACACACTAAACAAGTTTACATACTGTCCTTCTAAGGGTGCACTGCAATAGAAGATAGATAATATAAACCATAATGAGGTATTTACATTTTCAACTTAAAATCTTTGCTTAAAATAAGAAGTGTATATCCTTTGCTTTTTAAAATCTATACATAAGTATTATACAAAGCATTATTTTATGGGGAGCAAAAAGGGGAATCTTTTTTTCCTAGTCAATTAGAAGATATTCTTTCTAGCAAAAAGGAAACTGAGTGCTGTTCACAAATATGAGATAGGGAACGTTCTATTCTATGTATAGTATATTGATTTTTTGCACTTTTGTCAATAGATAAGCCATGATTATCTATAATGTATTCTACTTTTAAAACTTTTCTGTTTTACATTTAAAGCGTGTGTGCAAATTTGTAGTGTTTCATATATTTTAATTTATATTTTAAAACTTTGAGTCCTTACATGTTAGGGGAGTCTCTGTAAGTAAAGAATTATTTTCCTTAACTTATGCCTGATGTGGTAGAAGCCTTTTATTCTGTCATCTAAGAACAGTTGATTTACTTCTACTTACTGCCACTGGGAAGACAGTTTTGTTGAAATGCATCTGGCACTGGTATACGATATATAAAATGATCTATGGAAGATAGTTTCAGAAAGTGTTTGTAACTTTCTAGATTTTTCTGCTTGTTTCTTACTAGCTAAATCACACCTGGGTCCATCCCTAATAAGGCTATCAAGACCTCCAGTTTTCCTGATCCCTGGTTTTTTCACCGCAGGAATCTTAACAGCAGTACCTCAAAGAGTCCTTTGCTATTTCCCATCCTTTCCTGCTTCCTTAAGAATCTTGGGCTAACTTGAATTAAAAGAAAACCCCTATTTCAGAAGATTTTCTGAAAGATTGGAAGCAAAGTATGGACTTTTTGAGCAAGAAGAATAGTAATGATGCAGTAATTAGTGGTTCTGAGTATTATCATTCCTAGTAGTATTATTTCGTTAGATCTGTAACAGTAGAATTATATTTGTCCTTTTTTTCTTTCTCTTTGTTCTTAAGATTCTTTCTCTCAAAAATTCATTACAGTTTAGATTGAGGGAGTCAGAGCCTATTGACTAGTTAGTAGTAGTTAGTATTCAGTGTTTAGTATGGTATTAGTATCAGTGTCAGGTTAGGTTGGTTTTAATTGTAGTGTGTGTATTCTTGTATATGTTTTTGCTTTCTTCTCTCTTCTCAAATCTTTGTTTCTATATTTTCTTTCCTTTTTTATTGAATATTTTGTATGTTTTGAATTCTTATACTGTATTATCCAAGTTTAAATTTTTTTTAAGTGTTTAAAAAAATACAGGTGGCCTCCACATTCACAGGGGTTAGGGGTGCAGGACCACTGCGAAAGTGGAAAAACTATGAATATCTTAAGCCCCCCCTCCATCATATTTAACATACACAAAAAGTAAAGTACAGAACTATAATTTGCATGTGTTAAAACAGTGGGCTTTTGACAGTTCTTGTCTACGGAGGCCCGCTGGCACACACAGGCAATCCTTGCAAGGCAGACTCAGAAGATTTTTTAAAGGTGCCAAGCCCAGATCAGGCAATGTGTGGAGGGAGGAGATAGTTGAAAAGCAACCCAGCAAACTCCTCCCGGCTTGAGGTGTGCAGAGGCCTGCTTGCTCCTCTCCAGGGAGAAAGGAGGAATAAGAGGCTGCTTAAAAAGACCCTACAGCCTTTTTTTCCTGATGAATTATGACAGGCTTCCTTTCTTGCTTCTTAGAATGCCACACCGTTGGAATTTAAACATTAAACTGGCCACTACAACTTGGGCATCAACCAAAAAACACATCAAATTTTGAAGCATCTACCACAATTTCCAAGCGCATTATGGCTGGCTCCCCCGTTTTTTATTTTTATTTTTGCTTTGAGAAATTTCTCAAAAATTATTACATGCATACATATCTATAATTATGACTTTCCTAATCTTGACATTGGTACATACCTTTTGGGTCAGGTATTGTTTTCATTTTACTTAGGATCCCTCCCTCCCTCCAGAGCTCTGACCATAAGAATCACACACTGTGATTAGCCTCAGGGGGAAAGGTTTACATTTGTGCCAATTCTGTTAGTGAATTTAAAAGCATTAAAAACTATTTTTACAATATAGTAAAATGTTTAAGGACCAAGGAGCAACTATGTATATTACATTTAACTACTTCACACTTATGTAACATCTATACTGTTTACAAAGAGTCATAAACTGCAGCTACAGATCCTAAGGCATGTCTTGCTATTCTAATATGGGCTTCACACTTTTAGATTAAAAGAGTATTACATAGTAGGACAATTTCTTGTTATAAGACAAATAAATTAATTATTAGAACTGCAATACAACTCTGATTATACCCTTATGTCAGCAAAATCTATCTGAGCAGCCCTTCAAACAGGATTTTCTCCTTTCAGCAGCTTTTAAAACACTACCACATCTAGTGAGAACTATCCAAACTTCCAACATTATTTTTTACCTCTCAAAAACTTTGTATGTAACTTCACCCTCATTATCGAGTTGTAACCCTGACAGCAACTTAAAAATATAATTCTTTCATGCGATGACTAATATATATTACACTTCTTCTCCTGAACATAAGATCTAACTGACAGAGAACTTACCAATACAAGCATTGAGAAATAACCAGTCAGTCTTCTTCATTCTGTTCTTTATCTGCTTTAGTTTTTTGAAGTCCACTTCAAGTTCTTCTTTACTGCCAACAGCTCCAGCCAGCTCAATTCTCTGAAAGTCCATTTTCATTTCAGATTCCCGTTTGGTTGTAGGAGGGGATCTTCTTTGGCTGTTACCACTACTACAGCTTCCCCTCCATCGAGTTCTATCTTGCTCATTTATTATTGAAGAAGCCTCCTCTGTTTCTGCCAGTTCTATTGCTTCAATGTTGTTGGGTCTTGGATGATCACACACAACACACTTTTTGGCCTTAGCCCAGTTTTCATATGTACAAACAGAACAAGTCCAGTGCTGCGTCCTCATGTTTAGTTTATTTCTATCATTGTACTCCTCACAAGGATCCACAGAGAAAGGAGCTGGTCTTGAACCAGATCCTGAAGACTGAGGGGATTCTGTGGGGCTCCTGGTCCTACGCTGAGACAAGCACTGAGTGCATCTTATTGCACGAGGCCAGTTCAAGTATGTGCACATGTGGCATGACCACTTATTTGCACTTTCCATGCTGTAGGATGATTTCACTCTTGGTCTTGCACTGGAATCTGGGCATATCAAAGGGCTGCTGCCTCCTTCAATACTTGCAGGATCCCAGTCTCTACCAACATCACTTGAGCCACTCTTGAACGGATCTTCTGTGATAATAGTTCCACTAGGTCTTTGAGCACGGCACATGGTACACTTGATTGCAGATGGCCAGTTTTCATATGTACAGTACTCACAAGCCCATTTTATTCCACGTTCTGTCATCCTGCACTCTTTGAAGTAGATTGTTTCAGGCAGAAAGCTTTGAAAACAGATAAAAAATAAATACTGTATATTAGAAGTTATATATTATGTATCACAATAATTGGTAAAAATTATCCAGGTTATTTCAGAAAAGTGACCAATTACAAAGCTTTTAGTCCAATTCAGGGATGGGCAAAGCATGGCCTGTGTGGTACCCATGGGCTCCTAACCATTTTTGCAATCTATAGCATTTCTAAGATTTTTAAAGTGAGTTTTATGGTCCTGGAGGCCTCTGGATGTGATGCAGGACATCCCAAATATCTCCCAGAATTAAAAAAAACAAAAACCAGAAGTGGATTCCTGTTCCCATTTTGCTTAGTTTTTAAAAAGTCATATTTCAGGGACAGATACATACACAGAAAATCTAGGGTGGGGGGGGGAGATAACTAGCCCCAGTCCATCCAAAGTTACTCAACACGGTTTAGTTTTAGGAAGCCAAGGCAATACAAGCCTCAGCAATATGTACACCCTCCTTCACTTTTTTCCTTCCTTCAAGTAGAAAGAGATGGATGATTAAAAGTTTCTGCTTTCAATTTTGAACAAGCAACAATATCCTGTAAACTGCAGTTTCCTGTTGTATTCAAATTCAGGAAACTGGTTAATTAAAAAGAACAACAGAATCCAACTGTAGTTTCAGATTCTGTTCTCTTTAAAATAAACTACATTTTGAATACATCACAGGGAGTAGGGACTGGATGAACCAGAGCCTCACCACAGCTTATTGCACTAAACTATGGTTTAACATCACAACTAAATTTAACCTTAATCAAAAGTAAACTATCACAGAATGGCTTTATTCAGTAAAAGAAAGAGGATCACATCTAGAAGAAGTTTCTGATCAGCCATCAGATCATAAAACACCTTTCAAAAATTAACTGAAAAGTAAACTGGAAGCTGCTTTCTGCTGAAGTGTTGCATTGAGAAAGATCAGTTAATATGCTCAATAGCTGACAAGAATAGCAAAGGTTTACAAATAATGACAATGCTGGATGATATATTTGTGTCCTATTATTTTATTTAGAAACAAAAAGAAAGAAAGGAAGGAAGGAAGGAAGGAAGGAAGGAAGGAAGAAAGAAAGAAAACACACTAAGTAAAACATTCATGTTTGCGACTATGGAAATCATAACATCTATGCACATAAAACATACTTGAAAGTTCAAGAATTATGTGATCACAAATTCCTCCAAAAGGCAACAACAGTGACAACATCATATATAAGTTATGGCCACACACAATTATATCTAAAATGATTCATCCCAGAGAAATCCAGATATTCACATTTTTAGGGGGCTCTTCCAAAATTTGGAGTCACGAACTCACCACACAACTACAAAACATAGGGTTTGGTAGATGGGGTCTGTATTTTCAAGCGGTTGTATGATTTCAAACAAGTTACTGCATTTACGTTTTCTATACTGAAGAGTCTATTTCGTCTCCATGCTGTTTTAGGCCTTGTCCTCTTCAGTGGGAACTGCCAAGGATGACTGACAGCACTATGTAAACAGCTTTTCCTGTGAACAATATGAATTTTTGTTAAAATCTTATTCTAGCATAAAGAAAAGCAGCACTTGGTATACTAGCCACATTTTAATGCATTATGTCTAAACGTCAAATCTTGACCCTCTATGAAGTTGTCAGTCACATTGACAGTAAGTCAATGAATTGGCTTAAATGATCTGAACTGAAACAGAAACTTACATGCCTAATGGAACTCTTGTTTCATTAATTCACACAACTTTCATAAATATATCCAGCCCCATAATGCATTAAAAGCAGCATAGCAACCTTCCAAGCCTATTTATAACTACATTATTTTCAGAATACCTGTTGAAGCATTTCCTGCCTTGTGATTAGTATTTCCTCACTGCTTCAAAATAGGATGAACTTCCTAATTGAAAACTGTTCCTTTGTAGGAGATTAGTTCAAAGACCATAAACTGTATGTGTGATGGATACACTTCAAAGCATACAGTTCCCAATCCAGAACTGGCTACAGCTGCTCTCTATATGTTAAATAAATGTGGTCCTTGGTATCCACTGGGGTTTGGTTCCAGGACCCCCAGTGGATACCCAAATCCCCGGATGCTCAAGTCTCATTATATATATATATATATATATATATATATATATCTGGCTTTTCTTCGCAAACGAAGATTCAGGAAGGACTCATCCCGCACTTTCTGCAAGCGCGCTGATGACTAAAAAGGCATCCCTTATATAAAATGGCAAAATCAAGGTTTGCTTTTTGGATTTTATTTTTTAAAAAATATTTTCAAGCTGTGGATGGTTGAATCCATGAATATCAAATCCATGAATACAGAGGGCCAACTGTAGAGAATTCAAGTGAATTTTTATATTGGACTTTCTCTCATAAAGGAAAGTCATAAGGAAAAAAATACCTATCTAAGATTCATGCAAACAATGCCCAGAAAGGTATCTGTAACCACCACCAGCTACTGTACTTCTAAAAGTCACCTAAGCTTCAGACATGCTCTACTAGGCATACAGATCCTATGAACTGAACAAGCACTGATATATGCAGGCATATATCATATATGCAGGCATATATCATATATGCAGTTAACACAGATTTCTAAAATAGTAAGGAGACTTGCTTTTATAACCCACAAATACTGGGACACTCAGGTCTTGCTTCTATACCTCTCTAATCTTGTATATGTGGTTTGAGAAAACAGGGGAGCACAACTGCAGTTTAGAGTAACAGATCATGCACTCTTCTCTTCCCACCCACCCCCAGCAGCTGCTTATTCTCCTCAACCTGCTTCTGTGCTACTGTACTCCAATGTTCTGAGAACTAGTCCTTCTTTCCTAGTCACACGAAATTCTGTTGTTTTTAACAAAGCACATACATTTGAGTCTTGCAGTTTAGAAATGTCATCTTTGAGCACACATAAAATGATATGATAGGGTTGCCTTAAGTTGGTGACAATTAGAAGGCACATCAAATGACTTTTAGTACAGTTGTCCCTCCGTATCCACGGATTTAAGTATTCACGGCTTGAAAATATTCTTTAAAAAAAAAAATCCAAAAAGCAAACCTTGATTTTGCCATCTTACATAAGGGATACCATTTTGCTATGCCATTGCATATACTGGGACTTGAGTATTCACGGATTTTGGTATCCACAGGAGGTCCTGGAACCAAACCCCAGCGAACATGAAGGGACAACTGTATACTGTATTTGTGTATACACAAGAGGTGGAAGCAATGATGGAAAGAAATTGTGCACGACTGAATTTAAGATCATAGAAAATTTAACAGAAGGTATTTTACAAAGAGAAGCAGTATACCGTATATTCCGGCGTATAAGACGACCTTTCAACCCCGAAAAATAGCCTCAAAATTCGGGGGTCGTCCGGATACTGTTTGCCTCACCCGCGGTCAGATCTCCTGCCTCTTCACTCCCTTCGCAAACTGAGTGAAGAGAAGGAGATCGGGCAAGGGGGGGGGTGAGGCAAAGGGTTTACCAGTTCATTCGCCCCCCACCCATCTGCCTTCTCCCCCTTTGGGGAACAACCGAAGACAGAAAAATAATATCCACATTCAGGCACACATTCAGGCACCAAGCACTTACACAGGACCAATGAATAAAGTGGGAAAGATTGAGATAGAGGAATAGCAAAGGAAATTTCCAATGGGTGATACATCTTTTCCTGAAGAGATGAGGTCACAGAGGAAAGCCAGCAGAGTGGGGGTCCCAATCTGGAACGGCTGGAATCTGGAACGGCTACACAGATTGACAGCATGTCCACAGGAAGAGGATTTGTATGCACTTGAATAGAGTTTTGAAAATGTTTTTATAGTAAATATTTGCTTTATGGGGATGAGATTTTGAGTAGAAGACAATGAGATGTTGTTCAGAGAGCGACAAAGACATTCCAGATATTAATAATGTTTTGATGGTTGAATACTTTGCAAATGAAAGAGAGGAAGCAACTTCCTTTGTTTGGGTGAGGAAAACTAGCGAGGGTAGTTTATAGGTTTCAAGTCACCAGACTGGCAAATGGGATAAGCCATGTGTATGTCTTCAGTTGCCTTGTGAATTAGCATTTCTTTTAGAATTTAGATGACCTCTCCTAAGTGCATTCCTTACTAAGCAATGTTTGTCTTTGGGTTTTTCCTAGTTCCCCAGGTTTATTTTAATGGCCGCGCGACATGGGAGACCACATTTGATCTAATTATTAAATATTGCCAATTTATTAATATAGATATGGGACTGGGAGTGTCAGGGTAGGTTAACAATGTATGGCATTCTCAGTTTAGTCATCTTGACTTCTAGGGAGAGTTCAGGCTTAATTTGCTCTAGGACCCATTTATTGGTCTTTTAAGCAGTTTACAGTATCTCTAGAACTGTTCTCCAGCACCACATTTCAAATTATGTTTTTTTTTCTTATCAGCTTTCTTCACTGTCCTGTTTTCAAAACCATATATAGAAATGGGAAATACAATAGCATGGACAATCCTAACTTTAGTATTCCATGATATATCTTGACACTCGGGATCTTCTCTAGTCATAGCAGCCTTCCAAGTCCTGGTCATCTTGATTTCTTGACTGCAGTCTTCATTCTGATTGATGACTGAGCCAAAGGATACAAAATCTTGAACTATTTCAAGGTCTTAATCATCTACTTTAAAGTGATGTAAATCATCTGTGGTCATTATTTTTGTTTTCTTAATATTCAACTGGAAACCGGCCTTTATGCTTTTTTCCTTCACTTTCTTTGCAATCAGTCCAAGCCTTTGCTATGATATACAGCAGTGATGGCGATCACACTGACACGCGTAGCCATTTCTGATGACACACAGCCATAGGCCTCCCCCACCCACCCACAACCTCACCACCACCCGTAAAGTGGTGAACGGGGCTTCAATACAATTATATATAACAATTATACATTTATGTTATTTAAACAATAAATATTGCGAAATCATGTTTTTTCCTCAAAGTGACACACCACCTGAGTTATGCTCAGTTTTTTGGGGAAGTTTGACACACCAAGCTCAAAAAGTTGCCCATCACTGGTATATTAGTTACTTATTTAGTTATGTATACCCTGCTCTTCAGCCACAAGGCTATCAGAGCGGCTTACAAATTGTTTTAAGCAATAGCTATTTACACATCTACACTACATCAAGCAGTTTCCAATGTGTGTTAGCTAATTGCCCCCACAAGCTGGGTACTCAATTTACCGACCTACGAAAGGATGGAAGGCTGAGTGAACCTTGGAGCCCGCTGGAATCGAACTTGCAACGTGGTGACTTGCAGTACTGGCATTTAACCACTGCGCCACCAGGGATCCCTTTATGACACCTATATGGTGTCATCTGCACATCTTAAATACAGTTGGCCCTCTGTATCCATGGATTCTGCACCCAGAGATTCAACCATCCACGGCTGGAAAATATTCACCCCTCCCCCAAAAAATCCAAAAAGCAAACCTTGATTTTGCCATTTTATATAAGGGACACCATTTAGTATGCCTTTGTATATATAATGGGACTTAAGCATCCAGATTTTAGTAGCCACAGGGGGTCCTGGAACCAAACCCCAGCAGATACCCACTGTATGTTGGATTTTACCTGTGGTGTCACTATGGCTCATGCCACCCCTCCCCCAATTATGTCACCTGGCGCAGTTTGCTCTCTCCACAAACACCCAGTGCCGCCATTGGATTTTACTTTTCCAAAAATGAGGGATCAACTTTTTTGCTTGTTTTTTTTCTTCCCAAGAGCTCTTGGGAGAATCCCAGCTGCTCAATATAACTAATTAAATACAACATAATTTGAGTAGGCTAAATCCAATTGTTACTCTTGGCTGGAATAGATCCATTGACTCAATGGGGCTTGCACCTGTGTTGACTTAATAAATGCCATTAATTTAATAGGTCTACTACAGTTGGGACTAACAGTTCTATTCAAGTCCAATATTTGCTGTCTCTTTTAATTTTCCATCTTAAGACTAACCAAACGTTGACTCCATAACTTTTACTTAGCTACTGTTTTCCTTTCCCGCTTTTTTGCTTTGTTTATCTGTATGCCTAATGATAAGATTTAAAGAACTCAGAAGCTTACAAAGTATTTTGACTTTTTAGTTGGTCTCATTAAAGTACTACCCCTGCATAGATTTTGACATTTTTCTCTTTTGGCTAACACCTTTCTTTCTGTGATACAAACTTCAATTCTACCCTCAAGTTTTCTTGATCTCAGCTGCCTAATATATGAGAGGAAAGAATTTTTCCTCACTGCTGTTGTTAACTATTCATAGTAGAAACACAAGCCTATTTGATAAACTGAATTACTTTGAGACCTACCAGTAGATCCCAGCATATCATTTGAACACCCTGGTCTATAAAATTCATTTAAAAACTCAAGACCCCAGAAAGTAAATGAAGTTAGAATTAATTTTCAGGGTGGGAAGTTAACAGCAATGCCTCAGTGCAGTGTAAGAAATTAAACTGCTGGTTTGATTTTAAATAATGTAATTCCTTTTGCTAACCCTTCTTGTCTCACAAAATTAAATATATCACTATTCTTTCCTGGGCATTTTTGCTTCAGTTCTCATATCTGTATACAGAAATATATTACAACCCCTCCGTCTACATTTATAGCATGTCAGTGTTACAATCTAATGCATATGAACAGACAAATTTTAACTCCATGAACAGAAATAAAATGTCTAACATGAAAGTAAAATGTTTTTCCTTGGTAAACCAACAAGCTATTGAAAATTATTGAAATAAGCTGATGCAAATCAAACATTTTAGAAAACATTTTAGAGAATGTGATTTAATTGTAACAGAAAATCCTCATACCTGACATTGAAAACATTACAATTTATATACAGTTGTCCCTTCATATACGCTGGGGTTTGGTTCCAGGACCCCCCATGAATGCCAAAATCCATGAATACTCATGTCCCATTATATGCAATGGCATAGTAAAATGGTGTCACTTATATAAGATGGCAAAATCAAGGTTTCCTTTTTGGATTATTTTTTTAAGAATATTTTCAAGCTGTGAATACAGTACTTAAATCCGTGGATACAGAGGGACAACTGTACAACTCTGCTCTTCAGAAGGACTCTTTGCTGAACATAGGACCAAATATTTTGGTGGTGCACGTGGTAATGGTATTTCTAATTCCTCAACTTTTAATACCAACAGTACATACTGTACAAACTAACTGTGGGAGAAAAACTGATTATATCTATAGAGCGCCATGCATCCACTAGAATTATTTATCAATCAGGGAGTGCACAAAGTCTTACTGCAGCACTGTGTACCTACAAATAGAGGATGTATTGTTGTATCAGCATATACCGACAAGGACCTACTTCATTTGACACATGTAGTAAACATTTTAATTGCATTCAGAAATACCAAGAGAATTCATAAAACTTTCCAGTAAACCATATCACTACAACAATCTTGTGACATTCTAGTAAGTAGATGGCTACATTATTTGACACCCAAATACCAAATTCATACACTGATACTTTTTTAAACAGCAAGTTGTCCATCCATTAATTGTCTCTAGACAGCAGATGTCCAGTCATTACTATCTCCTATCAACAAAGTTTAGACTATTCTCACTTTTTTAACCCTTGCATGTAGACCATGGGCTTGAACACATATTTATCACAACATTATCACAAGGATTTGTAGAAAAGAATCTGGAAATTTAGCAGAAACTGCAGTGTTTGTATGCACGTGTACCTTCAAGTTGCCTGTAAACTTATGGTGACCCCATGAATTTCATATATACGCAGAGGTGGTGTGATAATGAGGCTGTTATCACAGGTGGTTTTGCTAGTTCCTTCCTCTGAAATATAGCCAACAGCACGTAGTATTCATGTGCAGTCTCCCATCCAAGTACTAATCAGGGCTAATCCAGCTTAGCTTCCAAGATCAGACAGGATCCAATGCCTTTAGATCAATATATTTCTACTACACTATCTTCAAATGGTGGAAAGTGATGCAGCTTGAACGAAGATGGCTTGGCAGAGTCCTCTAGACGTTTGCTGAAATTAGCCAAATGGAACTATGGCTAAGTCTGTGCCAAATAAATCAGAAATGTGCTACAGAAGAGATCAAAATAAAACACAGAAGGATGCAAAATTGAAACAACTATCGTCCAGTTAGTCTGACATCAATACCAGGGAAGATTCTAGAGCAGATCATTAAACAGAGAGTCTGAATTTTGATCCTGTCCTGTTTATGCTGTGCTGTTGCTCCTCTGGTGACCACAATCCCTGCACCCTTGGTCCATGCAGTGGGCTCCCCATCCTCTGAGGCTTGCGTCTTACGTGACCACCACTTGGTGACTGATTGTTAGGGGCGAGCCTTTGGCGAGGTTCCAGCTGTTTGTCCACCACTGCATCGATTCTTGCAGGGTGCGCGGGATGTCCAAAGTCAGGCTCTCTTGCCTCGTTATTCGCTCCTGGTGCAGGAGGAATGTTTGAAGGGTTCTGGAGTGGAACCTGGCCCATGGGACCACGTGGATTGCGGAGATCATGAGGCCAAAAAGACATGCTAGTGCGGCGAGTGGCACTTTTTGCTTTCTTTTTACCTCCCCGGCTTTCCTCTGGAGTGATACCTGTCTTCCCTCTGACCGTGCCACTGAGTAGTTCACTGTGTCGATCTGCACCCCTCAGGTGGGGTATCTGTTGTGATGGGGTGAGTGAGCTCTTCTTGAAGTTTATTATGAAGCCGTGGTTTTGCAGGCAAGTGATTGTTTCCTGTATGTCTCTCTGAGTCTTGTTCCTTGAGGGTGCCCTCAGCAGAATGTCGTCCAAATAGGGGTACAGATGTATCCCTTTGGACCTCAGGAGTGCTATCAGCACTACCATCACCTTGGTGAAGACCAGTGGGGCCGTCGAGAGGCCAAATGGAAGAGCTCTGAACTGATACGTGTTCCTCTCTGAAGGCGAACCTGAGGAACTGCCTGGTGTCCAGGTGCATTCCAATGTGTAGGTAAGCTTTGGATAAGTCCAGGGAGGCCAGGAAGTCGCCCTCCTGAATTGCCTCCCTTATCGAGGATAGTGTTTCCATCCAGAAGCGTTTGTACGTAATGAAGGAGTTTGTGAATTTTAGATCTAGAACTGACCTGAGACTTCCAACCTTTTTGGTCACCATGAAGAAGTAAGAGTATACCCCTGAGAAACATTGTGAATTTGGAATTTCTTCTATGGCTTTGATCGCCAGTAGGTGGTCTATGGCTGTCCTGAGGTTCCTTGCCTTTTGCTGATTTGATGGAAGTGGAGCGGGCAGGAACCAGTCCCCTGGTCTTGTGTTGAACTCCACCTTGTAGCCCTGGGCTACGGGCTGAAGGACCAACCTGTCTGTGGTGGTCAACTAAGAGTTGAGGAATCTGGACAGCCTTGCACCTATTGGGACCATCCCCGAGTCAGGACTGTTGATGGGGGGCCCCTCTGTGACTGGTTCCCCCTCTGCGATTAGTGGTTGAGCTGGCAAAGGGCATGTGGCATATAACATAGTTGGTTCTTGACCAAGCTGGTCTGGATGAACGGTAGTCCGTTCTTCTACCACTTCCCTGGGAGTTACGAAAGGAGCCGGAGTAGTATGAGGTGCGCCTTGGCGCTTTCTTGTCTTGTTTCTTACTTGTTGATGGCATAGCCTGCTTCTTATCCTTTGTTTCCACCAGAATATCCTTGAGCGCTTCCTCACCAAATAACTTGGTCCTTGAAGGCCGCTGTGGCTAGTGCGTTTCTAGACTGAGCATCTGCGTTCCATTGTTTGACCCACAGGTACCTCCTTGCCAGGTTGGATGCTCCTGCAACCCTGGTCGCGTATGTTGGGGAGTCTCTGGATGCGTCTGCAATGAAGTGCAGCGCGTGTCAAATCCTGTTGAATGCCTTGTGTAGTGATCTTGAGTCCAGGTCGTGAGTTTCCATAACCTCTCATAGCCATATGCTGGCTCCACACGATATCAGTGCTGTGGCCAATGAGGCTCTTATCCCCAGGGCTGAGGCTTCGTATGATTTCTTTAGTGCTCCATCAGCCTTCTTCTCATCTGTGTCCTTGAGGGATCCTTCCCCCTCCTTGGGCGCCAGCGAATTGGACACCATAGAGACCACTGGCCGGTGGACCACCGGGGTCTTCAGCCTGTCTAGAACCTCTTGAGGAAAGTTGTAGAACCTCTGGGCTGCTGACACACCTCTTCTGCCTAATGCTGGTTTTTCCCATTCCTCAGCCACCAGGTTCCAGAAGGACCTGGGGAAAGGAAATAGGGATCTCTCTGGTTTAGTCAATGGCATCAGGGCTACCGCTTTCGCACTTTTGGGGGCGTGGGGGTCCCCTTGGTTGTCTTGTTGGGGAACAGGTGGTGTAATTTCTAGCACTGCTAAGGCTTTATTTAGGAGGTATGAGAATTTCTCTCCTGGGAAAATTCTATCCACGGTTTCTGGTTCTGAATTATCAGAATCAGAATCAGAAAGTTCCCCCACTTCTCTGTCTGTAGGGGTGACCGGATCATTGTCCCCCATATCGGTGTCGTCTGGTGCTGTGCGTTGTATCAGATCCTCCCCCTCTGAGTACCCATCCGACTCCTCCTCGGAGTGTCTCGAGGGGGGTGTTTGCTTTTCTTGCCATGGGTTTGCGCAGAGTTTGTCTCCTTCCTCACTATCTGGGGGCTTCTACCAATGCGTGCGATCGCTTTTTAAGTGGGCCGCGGGTTCCCTTTGGGATATTGGGGCCCTTGCGTCTTTTGGGGCTGGCTGCCCCCTTATTCCCCCTGACATCCCTGAAGTGCTTGGAGGGCTATCATAGAAGTCCTCCTGGTCAGAAAGAAGAGCTTCCGACAACATCTGGAGGGCCATTCTGATGGTCTGTTTCTTGGCCTTCCCATGAGCCTCCCTCCCTCGTCCCCCCGGGTCCCCGGTGGCCTCCCCGCTTTGGGTTCCGCCCGTGCCCCCGCGGTTGCCCTCCTGGGGGATCCGAGCCCACTACCTCCAGGGAGGAATCCTCCTCCTCCTCCTCCTCCTCACTCGACGAGGCCAGGGATCTCCCGAGCCTCCTGGCCACCGAGGCCACGGCTGCAGAAGCTGCTGCCAGGTCGTTCTTTGGGAAGACCTCATTTATGATCCAGTGCAGTTCCTCCCCCCTAAGGGCCCCCTGTACCTTGCTCTTCACCGCCTCTGTCGCTTCGATGATGACCTGATCTCCTTGGGAGTCCCAGGGGGGCAGGGAGGATACCTCATCCCCCGCGGTTCCGGGGCCCTCTTTCCATTTGCCCGCTGCCGCTTCCTTGGCTCATGGCTGGGGTCAGTTGGGCTTTGGTGTGCTCGCAGAGCGGCCACCAGCCAGGGTCTACTCTGCCCTCTTGGCTGCTCTCCTCTGGGGCACTGGGGAAGCCTGGCGTCCAGAGGAGGCAAGGGCCAAATCCGCAGTTGAGGTACCTCCCGAGCTGTCATGCTGGGGTCTGGAGGCCTCCTCAGCTGCCTGCTGCTGCTGCCGCGTGGTGCCTGGTTGGCACTGGCAGCGTCTTCCTTGGATGAGCCCATGTCAGAGGATCAGTGGGGTTAGGAAGAAGGGGAGCAGCGGGGGAAGAAAGAGGCAGCCGGAGGACCCGAGTGGGAGGGGTAAGAGGCAGCCAGACAAAGTGGAGGAAGGAAAAAGAAAGCGAGGGTTTTTGGAGGGGAGGTTGAAGGGGGGGTATCTGGAGGGACTTGGGAGGGCAGGAGGTTTTAAAAAGTCAAAGAAAAAGAAAGAAAGTAAGGGAAAAGAATTGGAGTCCGGAGGAGTGCAAACCTGTCCTTGCTGGGCGAAGCAGGGAGTTGAACTAGCCTCCTGGAATGGAGGAGTGGAGAACAAAGACTCAAATTCCAGAGACTCAGATCAACTTCCTGCTTGTGCTGGGCGGTCCTAGTTTCCCAATGCTAACGGATTGTTCCTGCCATCTTCCACTACAAAATGTTACATTGGGTACTTACCGTGAAGGTACTTTCTGTAGGATAGATGGCAGGAACAATCCGTGAGTATTGGGAACCTAGGACCGCCCAGCTCGAGCAGGAAGTAGCGCAAAGCCTCTTGGGAGATTCCAGTTCTTTGTTCCCAGTCCTCCTCTCCCACGAGGCCAGTTCTCTGACTAGCATAGCCCTGTAGAAAGAAGGTAGACAAGACTCCTCCCTGTTGAGAGAATGATACATGATACATTCATGATTAGTGCCCCCTTGTACCCCCTTCACAGGCTCATATGTCAGTCACGGGGCGGGCCAGATTGTTCCTGCCATCTATCCTACAGAAAGTACCTTCACGGTAAGTACCCAATGTAACATTCTGTAGGTTTAGATGGCAGGAACAATCCGTGAGTATTGGGACGTACCCTAGCCCCTTATCTCCCGTGGGTGGGAGTGACTGAACTCGAGTTTCCGTGCTGGTGTGCCACCTCGTGGAGGACTCTTCTCCCGAAGATGGCATCTGATGACTTGAATTTGTCCACCTTGTAGTGGCGGATAAAGGTGGATGGAGTAGCCCATGTCGCGGCCCTGCAGATTTCGTCGATGGGCGCGTTCGTTGAAAAAACTGCCGACGTTGCTGCTGACCTGGTGGAGTGTGCCATCACCCCGGATGGGCGTGGTATGTTCGCGGTGTCGTAGGCCAGGAAAATGCACGCCTTGATCCATGTTGCCAGGGTCTGTCTAGACACCTTAGCACCCATTGATGCGGGTGTGAATGATACGAACAGTGAGTCGCAGCGTCTGAATTCCGCTGTGCGTTTAATGTATATCCTCAAGGCCCTCCTGACGTCCAACTTGTGCCACAGTTTCTCTGTAGGGTGAGATGGCCTGGGGCAGAAAGAGGGCAAGATTATTTGTTGCGATGCGTGGAAGTCGGAAATCACCTTCGGTTTGAAAGATGGGTCGGGTCTGAGGTACACCGCGTCCTCCTCGAAAGAGCACAGGTGTTCTCTGATAGACAGCGCCGTGAGCTCTGATACTCTCCGTGCTGACGTGATTGCCACTAGGAAGGCCACCTTAATTGTCATTACTCTTAGAGGGACCCTTCTCAGGGGCTCGAATGGGCTTTTGGTTAATTGGCGGAGCACCAGTGAGAGGTTCCAAGACGGGAATCTGTGGCGCACTGGTGGGGATATGAGGGTCGCCCCTCTCAGGAACCTCCTGATATGTGGGTGTGTTGAGATTCTGTTTCCCTGTGGGCACTGTATGAATGCTGCCAGTGCGGCTACCTGTCTCTTCAGCGTGTTGGGTCGGAGGCCCTTTTCGAGACCTCCTTGCAAGAATTCCAGGACGTGTTTTGTCGAGGCTTGCAGGGGGTTTATCTGTGCGGCTGTGCACCATTGCGAGAACACTTTCCAGGTTGCTTGGTATATCCTCCTCGTTGACGGTCTGCGTGAGGCCAGGAGGGTCTGTATTACGTTGTCTTCGTATCCGCAGGCCCTCAGTGCTCTCCGCTCAATCTCCAGGCTGTCAGCTGGAGCCACGACACGTCGGGATATGCCACCGGACCCTGTAGGAGGAGGTCCTGTCGTGGAAAGAGCCTCATTGGTGTCTCGACCGACATCTCTGTCAGGTCGGAGAACCATGGTCGCCGTGGCCAGTGTGGGGCTATCAAGACCACTTGTGCTCTTTCCGCCCGGATTTTCCTGCACGTTTTCCCTATGAGGGGAAATGGGGGGAACAGGTACAGGAGGCCTATTGGCCACCGGGATCGAAGAGCGTCGGTTCCCTCCGCTCCCGGGTGGAAGAATCTGGTGAAGAATCGGTTTAGTTTCGCGTTGAGGTGAGACGCGAACATGTCCACTGACATTTCCCCGAACCTCGCTTGGATGTGATTGAAGGTCTCTTGGTTCAGTTCCCACTCTCCTGGGAGAACCGTGTGTCTGCTCAGGAAGTCCGCTTGAGTGTTGACTTCCCCTTGTAGGTGTTGGGCCGTCAGGGACAGTACTGTCCTTTCTGCCCAGAGTAGCAGGGTTACTGCCTCCGAGTGTAGTGACCTGGATCTGGACCCGCCTTGTCTTGCTATGTACGATCGCGTCGTTGTGTTGTCTGTGAGCAGCAGCACATGCTGTCCCCTCAACGTGTCGGAGAAGTATTCCAGGGCCAGTCTGGCTGCCCTGAGTTCCAGCCAGTTGATGCTGTGTTCCTGTTCGGCTCTTGACCATAGGCCTTGCACTGCCATGTCCTGACAGTGTGCCCCCCATCCTCGGAGGCTGGCGTCTGATGTCACCACTACTTGTTGTGGTACTGACAGCGGGGATCCTTTGGATATGTTTTCTGTCCATGTCCACCAAGTGAGGGAGTGTCTCACTGTGGGCGGGATGTCTATGGCGATCGTCTCTTTGCGGGATATGCTTTCCTGGTGGGGAAGTAGTAGAACCTGGAGAGGTCTGGAGTGGAACCTCGCCCATGGGACCACCTGTATGGCTGATATCATGAGCCCAAAGAGTCGTGCTAGCGACGCGATCTGGGCCTTCCGCCTTCCTCTTGCTATTGTGGCTTCCTTCCTGATGGCCGACTGTCTTTCCGTGGACAGGGCGACGGAGTAGGTCACTGTATCTATCTGAACTCCTAAGTGTACTATGGATTGGGCTGGCATTAGGGTGCTCTTTCTGAAGTTTATCATGAACCCGTGATCCTGAAGACACCTTATGGTTATCTCCAGGTCTCTGAGGGCCCTGTCCCTGGATGGCGCTCTTAAGAGGATGTCGTCCAGGTAAGGGTACAGGTGTATCCCTTTGGTCCGCAGGTGGGCGATTATCACCACCATCACCTTGGTGAATACCCTTGGTGCTGTCGCGAGCCCGAAGGGGAGTGCCCGGAACTGGTAGTGTTGGTCTCCGAACGCGAATCTGAGGAATCGTCTGCTTTCTGGGTGCATCTGAATGTGTAGGTATGCTTCCGATAAGTCGAGGGAGGCCAGGAAGTCTCCTTCCTGTACCGCCTCCCTTATGGACGATAGCGTTTCCATCTTGAAGCGCTTGTAAGTAATGAAGGAGTTTGTAAACTTGAGGTCTAGTACGGACCTTAGGCTTCCATCTTTCTTTGGTACTGTGAAGAAGTAAGAGTACACCCCTAAGAAACGTTGCGTGTCTGGTACTTCTTCTATGGCTTGTATCTCCAGTAGGTGGTTTATTGCTGTCCTCAAGTTCCGCGCCTTCTGGTGGTTGGAGGGGACGGGTGCGGGTAGGAATCTGTTGCTGGGTCTTGCGTTGAACTCTATTTTGTAACCGTGGGTGATCGTTTCCTGCACCCACCTGTCCGATGTTGTGTTTAGCCAGACGTTCAGGAACCTTGACAGCCTTCCCCCCACTGGAGATTTTTCCGAGTCAGGCTTGTTGTCGGGAGGAACCCCGCTGTGGCTGGGTTCCCCCCCCCCTGCGGCTAGGGGGATGGCTGACGAAGGGTGTGTGACGAATGACGTAGTTGGTTTTAGCCCATGCTGGTCTACTGGACCTGTAGTCTGTTCTTCTTCCATTTCCCCTGTAGTGGCGAAAGGAAGAGTTAAATGAATGTTGCCGTCGAAAAGGCTTCTTAATTTGCTTTCGGCCCGACGAAGGCATGGCCTGTTTCTTGTCCTTCGTCTCTACTAGGATGTCCTTGAGGGCCTCCTCGCCAAACAGTTTTGTCCCTTTGAAAGGTGCTGTGGCCAAGGCGTTCCTAGACTTGCCGTCCGCATCCCATTGTTTCACCCATAGTGATCGTCTTGCCAGGTTGGCTGCCCCTGAGGCCCTGGCCGCGTATGTTAATGAGTCCTGAGATGCGTCGGCAATGAAGTGGAGTGCTAGACGGATTCTGCTGAAGGCCTTGTCCAGGGCGCCAGTGTCTAGTTCTTCTGCTTCCATGATCTCTTGCAGCCATATTATGGCGGCCCGGGAGATCAGGGCTGTTGCCAGTGTGGATCTGATACCGAGGGCAGATGCATCGAATGATCTCCTCAGGGCAATATCAGCCCTTTTCTCGTCTGAGTCCTTAAGGGCGCCGTCTCCTTCCCTGGGCGCTAGTGAGTTGGACACCATGGATACGACCGGCCGGTCGACCACTGGGGTCCTTAGTTTGTCGAGTGTCTCCTTGGGGAAGTTGTAGAACTTCTGGGCCGCTGACATGCCCCGCCTTCCCAAGGCTGGCTTGTCCCACTCCTCTGCCACCAAGTTCCAAAAGGATCTTGGAAAAGGGAAGAGTGGCCTCTTCGACTTGCTTGACGGCATCAGTGCTGCCGCCCTGTCGCTCTTGGGAGCATGAGGGTCTTCGGTTGTGTCTTCTTTGGCAATAGGGGGGCAGATCCCCAATGCTGACAAGGCCCTGCTGAGAAGGTATGAGAACTTATCCCCTTGGAAAATTCTGTCTGCTGCCTCGTTGTCTGAGTTATCAGAGTCTGACAATTCCCCCTCCTCCCTGTCAGGGGTCCTTGCCCTATCATTGTCTACTGTGTCATCCAGGTCTGGGATGACGTGCGTGAGGAGGTCCTCCCCTTCTGAGGCTCCATCCGACTCCTCAGATGAGTGCATCGAGGGTGGCTCCTTTCTCTTTTTACCTGTGGGGGGAACTGCAGGGGTTTCCCGTTGTTTCCCCTTGCCCTTCCCGGTCGGCCGACTAGGGGGGGGGCTTGCTTTTCCTTGGGATGGGTGTTTTTCCCCTTTCCTTACGCTTCCTCAGTAGTTCAGCTAAGCTCGGGAGTGGCTCCTGTTCCTCCTCCTGGTCAGACAGGAGTGCTTCGGACAACATTGCCAGGGCTATTTTGATGGACTGTTTCTTAGCCTTGGCTTCGTTCTCCTTGCCCTTCCCCCGCTCTGGGTCTCCCTCCTCCCCCTCCTGGGTGACTAGATCCTTGGGGTTCCCAATGGCATCTGGGTCATCAGGCTGAACGGGCTCTTCCCCTTTGTCTGGGGTGTCCCAGTACTCATCCCCCTCCCCTTCGCTAGAAAATTCCAAAGTGTCCAGGATAAGCCTGGACCTAGAAATCGCCGCTCCTCCTACCTTGTCCTGCGTCTTCTCCTGGGTCTCATCTTGCAGGTCGGGGTATCTATGGGAGTTCCGGGGGGGCAGGGAAGAGACCTCGGCCCCCGCGGTCCCCTGGCCCTCGTGGTGCTTTCCGTCCCTTTGCCACCACTGGATTAGGGCTCTGGGCGCGCTCAGAGAGCGGCCACTGGCCAGGGCCTTCTCTGCCGCCTGTGCTGCCCGTCGTTGGGGAACCAGGGCCGGAATGAGGGCGGCGGCAGCGCTCGTGGAGGGGAGCTCATGGTCGCCATTGTGGGTGCCAGAGCGCCCTTCAGCCCCTTTTTTCCGCTGCCTCTTGGCGCCCTGTTTGGCGCTTTCTGCAGGCCCCCCGATGCCTCCCATCTCTGAGAGTCGTGTGCGGCTGCCGCTCGGCTGGCTCGTGAAGCGCGCGAAGGCGCGTGCGGCGGTGGTGTGCGGGCGCCGCCGAGCGCGGCGCGATCGCGGCTGAGGGGGGGAAGCGGTCGCGGGAAGCCGCGCGGGTCGCGGGGGGGCTGAAGGCTGAAGGGGGGAAACGGTCGCGGAGAGCCGCGCGGGTCGCGGGGGGGCTGAAAGCTGAGGGGGGAAAACGGTCGCGGAGAGCCGCGCGGGTCGTGGGGGGGGCTGAAAGAGGCGGCCGCGAGGAGCCGCGTGGTCCGAGAGGGATGTCTGGGGGGGGGCTCGTCCAGGCCGAGCGTGGGAAGGCACCGCCGGGCAAAGAAAAAGGATCGTCGGGCTGGTGGGAGGAGGAGCGGGAGCTCGGCAGGACTCCGGGGGTGGGGGGGGGAGAGGCCGAGCGGGGGAGGGCGCCGCTGGGGCAGGAAGTGGTTGCCGGGCGGGCGAAAGGTCGTCTGAGGTGAGGGTAAGGCAGAGAAGGTAAGTGTGGGAAAAGGGTGTTTTTTTTTTTTAAGGCAGTAGGAGCAGTCGGAGGAGGAGGGTAGAGTCGGGGTGTGTAGAGAGAAGAAAAGGACAAAAGGTGAATAAAAGTGAGTAGAGTGGCTATACCAATCCGGAGGAGTTGGGAAAACCTGCTTCACTGGGCTGAGCAGGAAGTAGAACTGGCCTCGTGGGAGAGGAGGACTGGGAACAAAGAACTGGAATCTCCCAAGAGGCTTTGCGCTACTTCCTGCTCGAGCTGGGCGGTCCTAGGTTCCCAATACTCACGGATTGTTCCTGCCATCTAAACCTACAGAATTGCTGTTTATTTTCTTCATTAGCTTCTAAAGAACCAATGTCTTCCAAAGCACAGTACAGACAGACATGACTTATGATAACTTGATCAACATTTTTCTAAAAAGGACTTATCCATTACTGCCTTGTCCCCAGAAGGCTTTGCCTCATATGAAATAGTAGTAGTAAACCTAACCTTAACCTGTGTAAGCACGTTTATCACATCTGAACTGAAAAAGAAATTTACAAACAAGTCGAAGACAGTAAAGGAATAAGACTTTCGGCCCCTTCTCTAAAAAGTTTTCTTCAACACCTTTTCTAAGAAAGAATTTTGTTTAATTTAATATGTTATATGCATACTGTAACACTGTTCGGCCCTGATAAATAACATTCCTTCATTGACTCATTTACCAAACCAACATAGCAACCTGGTTTTTAAAATCTATTCCAGGAATATAAATACTGCAAATTCACTCAGTGCTAAAACTTCAGTTTATAAGTCATATCAAAATGAGTAAAATTACCTCTGGTTTATACTAATAAGTGTTTGCATGGTTTTAAAGCAACCCTTACCCTATTGGACACTATGAGTTATGAAGACATTTCTTACCTGTGGTACAAGTGACTACAACATACTTATAGAAGCAGACTAGGGGTCATGCTCACCACATATGACAATGAGTTCCATCATATTTTAACATGTACAAGTAAAAGGCAGTAAACAGCAGAATTGTCCCAATTAACAGCTTGACAAACATTAAAATTAAAACCAGAGTCACAACTCTTCAAACTGCAGCCAATTACAAGGCAATATATACTATTCAACATACCATAAATAATGCAAAAAGCCATCTACAGCTTTTGATACATTACCTTTCCTTTTATATTCACCACATTCCTTTTACATTCACCACATTACATTCACATGCAAGTGGCATGTGAAACATTGACAAAATTCAAAAGGTATTTATAGGTCAATAGAAGTTATTGCTTTTCAAGTCCCACTGGTATACCTAATGGTGGCCTACCAGCAATGTCTAAAGTCATTTAGAATGATCCCTCTCATTAAACAGCTAAGGACAAAGCATGTTATCCCAGCATAACAGAAGTAATACATATCAACACAGCTATAACAAATGGCACCCAGGTCACTTCCTCCCTCCCTGTAAACATTACTCTCACATAAGTACAAAGCCTAGTTAAATACCAACAGCAGAGCACAGGAGTAAACTGAGTCTACACCACCACTTCTATTAATATTGTTTTGCAACTGAAACATAAATAATGAAAGTACAGATTGCTATATGCAAATCTAGTCAACAAAATACCTGGCGAGCTTATTTAGCTAAAACCCAGTAATAGCAATTCAGCTGAAGCCAGTAAATTTAGTTATAATTCCTTTTCACTTCGTAATATATTAGGCCTAAAAAACTTTCAAAACAGATGTTAAATGTTGAATGTTTACTTTATATTGTATTAGTACAGTTGTGAGCATTAACTTATAGTTACTAATAGAATAACAGCAATTTCAACAGTAAATTAAGTTATTGCTATGTAGCTAGAGCATAATCTTTACCTATTAAAGTGGTAGTTTGACTAAACCTTTGAGAGATAATAACTGTGATATTTCCCACAAGATCTACCAAATCATGGTGTCTCAGACCTAGGCTATGCAATTTCTAGCTCAAAACATAGTGAACTCTGGCTTGTTAAAGATGATATTGGTGATTTATTATTTAAACAGGTTAGAATGAGAAGGTTAAGCAACTGAAACTCTCTCCCTTATTACTTTCAATGAGAAAGTAGCTTCTTTGTGTCCTATTCAATATCATATTTGAAGAAGAAAAACAAGGGACTGCACCGTAGTGTCCCCTTTGAATGTTGTGCCTCAAGACGTCAAATTACCTTCTACTTGTGTTTCTTCAGCAGTAGAAAATGTTTGTTTACTGTGTTTCCTGTTTGTTATTGTTATGCTATTTTTCTACACGTTTTTCAAATGAATACAGAGCTTTTACTACTATTTTAGCAGTATTTAGGAAGTTATTAATATGTCTTGTACACTATTTTATATGTGTTTTTTTTTAAATGGAGAATATGGAAATTATTGTTTTACAAAAATAAGGGACAACTTTTGTCTTTTCTATTGTTGATGTGTGCTTTCAAGTCGTTTCTGACTTGTGGCAATCCTAAGACAAACCTATCACAGGGTTTTCTGATGCTGAAAGTGTGTGACTTGTCCAAAGTCACCCAGTGGGTTTTCATGGAACCCTGTTCCAGGGTTTAGTGGCTTTTGTTAGGTAAATAACTGATTCCTTTGGTGATTTAAGTGGACTCCTCAAATATCTACCAGAAGTTCACAAACAGAATAAAAAAGAAGCAGAAAAACAAAAGGAAGCAAATCTGCTTGAATGTATACCTTATAGATATTAATGAAAATAAATGAATGAGATGTCATGTCTGCATTTGGACTGCAATAATCAGGATACTTTAAATCAACAAAATGATTAGAACGGGATAGAACACACACTGTTATTCAAAGGGACATAACAGGGTTCACAACCGCACCCTGGTATGATTGCCAAAAAATGGCTGATAGAAATTTGACCCTGAAAGCAATACAGGCTTCCCATGCTTTCTGACACTTTCTGATGCCTCACTCTTTCAACACTTGTAAATTACAAATCAGTTCCATTAATTTGGCAGGGGTTCCACTCTTTCATCAGTTTTTCTTGCCTATGAGGCTTACTTGGTACCATTCACACGTGCGTGCGTGTGTGTAGTGTGTTAATTTAGCTTTTGCACACATTCAAAAATGATATATACAGTTGTCCCTTCATATTCGCTGGGGTTTGGTTCCAGGACCCCAATATCCGTGAATACTCAAGTCCCATTATATACAATGGCAGAGCAAAATGGTGTCCCTTATTATAAGATGGTAAAATCAAGCTTTGATTTTTGGATTATTATTTTTTTAAGAATATTTTCAAGCTGTGAATACTTAAATCCGTGGATACCAAATCCGTGGATATGAAGGGACAACTGTAGTGTATTGTTTATGTGCTTTGGTGGCGCAAAAGCATTGGTAAGCTTTAAAAAATTGGATTCCACTTTTCAACCGATTCCAGTTTTTGACAGTCCTCCAGTCCCTAACCCTTCAGGTAAGTGGGGGCTTCCTATATGTAACAGAAACCATTAGTGTCACTTGTCATTGAGATGTTGGAAAACCACCTCTTGGTCATACAAAAAATGTATATGATTACAAAACTGCATGGCCCTTGCCAAAAATACTAATCAGACTAAATTCAGGGGTACTCTGTTTTCCCCCCACAGTTCTATTTCCTCAGACTATGCAGTGGTGTGGGTGGTATACTAAAAATCGGAAGAGTAAGAAAAATACATGCTCGGTTACAAAAATGGGTGGGCTAAGGTGAATGAGGAGATACATAATACATACAAATTCAATAAGAGCACTTTGCATGACACAAAGTTTGGGGGAACATGCAATTCTCTGAAACTGAAGAAAGGCTACAACAGTCCAAGTGTTCATGATATGCCTTGAATAAACTCCCAAAAGCTTTATTCAGCTATAAGTTAGCTACTATAATGTGGAAAAGTTCAAAGGAGACAGCTATAAATTAATACAGTTCAATGCAAGTTCCTACGGTGGTTTGCTGCAATTCACAAAGTATGATCAAACTGAAGATGCAGTCTCCTAAAAAGAGCTACTACTGTGAAAAATAATCCGGACTGCTAGACTAAAGCTGTACAGGAGGTTGATTTCATTTTTAAGCAACTATGAAGAATTTCACCACCACACCATAAAAAATCCAGGATTTGCATCATGTTTGTAACAGATAAAAGTCGGACATAGGTTACCATCTATGAATAATGAGGAAGAGGAGGGGTGGAACATGGGAGAGGTATGACCTCACTGTAGTAAGATGTAGGGACTGCAGCACTAAACGTGGATAACTATGCACACAGAAACATCCCTCTGATGAATATGCCAAACTGAATTTTTTAAGGCTTTGAGATGTCACTGCTGGATGTAGTGGTTGTACTATAACGAAGCATTTACTGTACTGTTGCAAATCTCCCGTCCAAATGCAGAAGTGATGCTATCAATGCAAACCAAAGTGCCTTTTAAACGACTCATGAACATTAAGGAAAACAAAAAAAAGAGTTGGAATGTTGAGTGGTTCCCCCAAAGATGGAGAGGCAGCAAGTGACTCAGTACATCATTATGCATACATTAATACTTAAAATACAGAAAGCCAGCTTTTCGCCAAGCCACCGTCTTACGCTACATTTCCTAGTAAACAACACTGTTGCAACAGCAGCATCCTGCCTGGGCAGGTGCCTAAAAAAAATCCCAAACCCATGCAAGGGACATGGTGGGGAGGTGGTGATGTCATTACATCCAGCAGACAAGCACACTCATCTAGCACAACCTTCCTTCAAATTAAGAGTGCTTTCCTCCCTCCACCCCTTCCCCACCAACTTAAAAACAGACTGAGGAAAGTTTCAGAACAATAAACCTTGCTCTCTCCCAAATTCCTTTCTCCTCATGTAAACAAAAGCCTTTTTGTAGGTTTTAGTTTTTAATATGTTTTATATTAATTTTTCATCTATTTTAACTATTCTATTTTAAATACTTTAACTGTATGTCTGTGTGTGTGTGTGTGTGTGTATATATGATACTGTATAATATACATACAGTATATATATAAAATTATATATATACATATATATATAATTATATATATACATATACATATATATATATATATATAAATGCCATCCACACATGTCTATATATCTATATCTAGGAGGCAGCTCCTGGGCTTTTCCTTTCTTGGCTTTTAAAAAAAATATTTATTTGTTTCAATTTTGTGCCGCCTTTCTCCTTAGATGGGACCCAAGGCGGCTTCCATAAAACAAATTAAAAATATCATCCATACACACACACACCATATAGATATAAATATATAGATATATGTGGATGGTATTTTTAATTTGTTTTATGGAAGTCGCCTTGGGTCCCATCTAAGGAGAAAGGCAGCATAAAAATGAAACAAATAAATAACTTTTTAAAAGCCAAGAAAGGGGGGGGGAAGCCCAGGAACTGCCTCCTCCCCACCTTAAAACAAAATTGTGACTCTTTTGAGGGGGGGGGTGAAGAGGAAAAGCAAGGGGAGGGAGCAAGCGTCCTTATATAAAGAGTCCTTTATACTTTAATAATGTTACAAACCGAGGGGGGGGCATAAAGTGATAATAAAAACGGTGAAGAGGGGAAATGGAGGGACTGAGACCGATCAGCCATGGGAGAACTGGGGGCGAGGGGCAGAGTTGAGTTAACCTCCCTTTCTCAAAAAGTTGTCCCTTTTTCATATTTGCTGGGGTTTGGTTCCAGGACCCCCCCCCCGTGGATACCAAAATCCGTGAATACTCAAGTCCCATTATATGCAATGGCAGAGCAAAATGGTGTCCCTTATATAAATGCTGGCAAACTCAAGGTTTGCTTTTTGGATTATTATTTTTTTAAGAATATTTTCAAGCCGTGAATACTTAAATCCGTGTGGATGCGGAGGGACAACTTGTACTCATATCCCCCCCCCATTTTTTTTTAAATCTCCTCAAAGGAAGAACTCTTTCTATTTGCCTCGGTCGAAGACCTCGGTTGCCTCACATTCAGACAGCGGGGGGGGGGTAAATATTTTTTATTATTATTATTATTATTACTACTACTACTCCAGGAGAGGTAAATTTCCCACACGAATCCCCCAAGTCCCCAAAGGTTAAGCTGAATCTCCTCCTCCTCCCCCCCTCAGAGAGCCCCATTTTCTCCCAACCAGCCCGGGCGACTGAGTGAGGAAGGAGGCTTCACCCTACCTTGCAGGGCTGCCCCCTGATCCCACGACGGTCTCCTCAGCAGCTGCGGCCCATATCCCTCACCCGCATCCCACCCACCCCTGCACCGCAGCCTGCGGCCTCCTATCCCCCCCTCCACGCTCAGGACATGGTTTCTTCCTGCTCTGGGCGGATAAAAGGATGGGATAAGTGGGGAAGGGCGGTACCACCCTGGCGAAACGGGAGGGGGGGTTAGGACCAGGGCAGATGATCCCGCCGTCTTAGGTGGTGTTTTTTTTTTCCCTTCCCTTGGCTCGCCTAATGGCGGCGGTGGCTGGAGTGGCCCAAAGCAAAATAAACCCCCGTACGGCAGAGAGGAGACTGGAGCTCGCACGTCAGCCCGCCCGGCCTGGGGCCTTACCGCGCGCTCATTGGTTGGCTGGAGGTGCCTCCCCGGCCAATGGGAAGGCGCCTCTTTGGAGACGAACAGTTGATGTCATCCCAGTCTTTGGGACGCCTCATTGTGAAAATGCGGGGGGGGGGCTAGAAAAGGGAGAAAGAAAATATTCCCCCCCCCGCGCCATAGTCACACTTACCCACCTCGACGCTCCTCAGCAAAGGCAGCGGAAATCAGAACTGCAGAGCCCTTGAGGGAGATTTGTTTCTTCCCCGTAAATACTGTACTGTACTGTACTGTACTCTATGCCAGTGGCTCCTAACCTTTTCTTTACCAGAAACCCCTCTTTAAATATATTTTGTTGTCAAGGTCCCCCAAGACTTAATTCAAGATTTAAAATTCTTATAACAACAACAATCATAATAATTCCTAATAATAAATATAATAATAATTCCTAATAATAATAATAATACAATTAACACACCATCCATTAAAGCTTCCCTCAGAAGCACTGGAGGAGGAGGAGGAGGGAAGACTTTTCTCTTGCTTCTTCCTGCAAGTTTGTGGGTGGAGGGGATTGAATGGCAATGTGCAGGCCAAGCCAGCCAACCAGCCTTGGCTCCACAGCAGGGAGGAGGTGGGCCAAGCAGGCTTCAAGCCTTCACAGACTCCTTGTGAGGTCATCGTGGACCCCTGAGGGTCTCCATACCACAGGTTAAGAACCACTTATCTATTCCCACCACCTATGTACAGTATTTCTTTCTCTCTTGTGTGCAAGGAGAGAGTTTCTGCCTGCACCAACTTATTAAAAAAAAAGACCCCAAATCTGGCAAAGGAGGCCTCATGAGGCAGTGGTCTGAGTGTTGGACTAGGGAGATTTTCACACGCCTAAAATACCCTTTGAAGGAATCGGGACAGAAATATTTCTGTCCCGGAAGCAGCGCCGCGGTTCGCACGCCCAGTCCCCTCTCCCGATATGCCGTCGTCGTCACGCTGGGTTATTTCTTCCCTCTTCCAGAATATTTTATTAATGGTGAACTCCCGTTAGTAAAATATTCCAGAAGAGGGAAGAAATAACCCAGCGTGACGACAACGGCATATCGGGAGAGGGGACTGGGCGTGCGAACTGCGGCGCTGCTTCCGGGACAGAAATATTTCTGTCTCGATTTCTTCAAAGGGTATTTTAGGCGTGTGAAAATCTCCTAGGACTCTGGGAGATCAGGGTTCAAATCCCTATTCAGAAACCCACTAGGTAAGTTTGGGCAAATCATAGTGTATCTCACTCAGAGGAGAGCAATTGTAAACCCCCCTCTGAAGAAATCTTGCCAAGAAAACCATGTAGTAGGGTCTGCATAACTCAGAATCCCCAATCCACACTGCTTGACTTTTAACAAAAGTAGACATGCCACCCATATAAAAAAAAACAAAAAGCCTGCTTTCTGTTTTCCATTACCCATTCCCACTAAGATTTGTTTCTTATTGACCGTACCTCCAGATGATTTAAACCTTATTATACAGAACAGGACGACTGAGCTGTCTAACGCAGGATTGCCTCTTCCATCTGGACATTGGACAGGACTGCCAACAGGTTTTATGGGGCTCGGGCAGGAGCTCTGTTGGAGCGCCAGCATGTTCTTGGCCTCTGCAAGGAAGGGAGGGCTTTTTCAAAGCCATGTGGCAAGGCCAACAAGAGCTGACCTGTTGAAGGGTATTTGTTGTATAGAATTCCTAGGAAATAGCACCACTTCCTCTTCTGGAACTGGAAGCAGCTCTGCCTGTGGCTCTAAAGCAAAGAAGAATATTGTGTGGCCCTAGAGTTGTTGCTGCCCTTCAGCTCCTATCATTCCTCACCATTGTTTTTGTTGATATAGGAGTGGGAATGATGGGAGCTGCACTCCAGCAACACCTAGGTGAGGGCATACATTCCTTCGCCCTGCTCTAAAGCCAAATAATCTTTCTCATTCCAGCTAGTAGGGATAATTTTCACTGGATCCTAAGCATGCAACACATTCTCATTATAACTGTAGAGAGATTGCTCCAGTAATAGACTTGTCTTTTTAGCAAGTACACCATGAGTCAAGTAATGGATAATACCACTATAATGCATTATTCAGTACATAGCTTGGGATGATTTTGCTTCTTGTTGACTGAGTGTAGGCCTGATTCTGTCTATGCCAAAGCTATGTTTATGAATTCTGTTCACTGTGCTACAATCTCCTTGCTGCCTAAAATGTTCATTACACTTATTATCATTTATTTGTATAGCACCATCACTGTACATGGTGCTTAACAAGTAAAAGGATGACAAGACAGTTCTTGTATCAACAGGTGCTGTGTGCTCACAAGAATTACTGCTTTCTTAACAAATGCTGAACTCATCAGCACTCTAGTCCTAAGTATATTTACTTGGAAGTTTAATCTCATTCATTGCAACACAATTTATATCCAAGTATTTCTGCAGTCCTACATGTATTTATCTGGCAGTAAAGCCCCACTGAACTCAGTAAAACTGTTTTTTAGGGCTCAGGCTGTGCGTATGCTTACAACGGAAGTCTTCTAACATCTGCATTCTTTACAAAGTGAAGAATGTGCAAGAGCATAGGCTTCAGTTCAAGAATGCTTACCCTGTTCTACATACAGTAGGTATGTAAAATATTGGCCATAACAAAGCTTGGACATTTATCCTTAGAAGAATTACTATAGTGACACACTGAAGCCATCCATAGCTAAGCAGTTGTGAGACGATGCTCTGGGACCCAGTATGTAATTACCTGCATTCTTCTTAAAAGTTAATTTCTAACTCTGATCAGCAAAACACTGTTGGCAGTATTAGATGCAGCAAAACAACATTTTGTCCCTGAATACTTTATATTACAGAGCTTGGACCTCTTAGAATCTTCTTTACTAGTGCCACCAGTAGAACTGGGACTGATATTGTGGAGGACCTTAGACAGGATGCTGTCCATTGCCTTATCTCCTCTTTACTGCTATTGTTGCTGCCCATCCAATTGCTGTCTTCTTCTAGACCCAGTCTATACAGTCAGGCAGCAGAAGAGGATGAGCTGAATTCTCCTTTTTGTGCTCCTGTCACTAGTCTCTCACAAAAGGGAGATGAATAGGAGCCAAAGGACTGCTGAAGTAGGGGTCTTATCAGACACCAGATGATGTTGACACCAAACCTGGCTCCATCCATTTCCAGAATGTCTCAGGGCTCATCTACACAGGCCAGAATACACTGGCTTCCCACCTGTGTATTCTGCCCGTGGATGTGGCCCATTGCTCTCCCATCACCTGCATGAAATGAGATGGAGTCCAGACTGGCACACCAATCTCTGCAGCTGCCACTGCCAACATCCCACTCTCCAAAGCCAGCCCCCAGAACATGAGCAAGGACCCTGCATGTGTCCAGTCTTGGTCACATGCTGCAGGACTCCTTCCTGACTATAGAAGAGCAACAGCAGATGGCAGCTGCAGTGATGGGCCAGTGTGGTGGTCTGGGCTCCTGTGGTCACATGGGGCCCAATCCGTTTTGTTTTGACTGGAGCGATTTCCCCCTAGTATCTTTTTTAATGGTGTAACAGTCCTTACTCCATCTCCCCCCACATCTTGCCCCAGGGGTTGTGAGGACTACCCAGGGGCAAAATGAGGCAAAAGCCCTGCATTGTCAGGACTGCAGGGCTCCAAGATGAGGAAAAGATGGGGGTCAATTGCCCTTCTAGACAAACCCTCAGAGACAGATTCCCCAGTTAAAAGAACTGAGGCAGAGAAAGCCACAAGTGATCTGCTCTCTTTCCCCCTCCCACAAGCTATTTTTAAATTACCTATTATGTTATAGATAACATTTGCAAAATCCACCACACACCACAAGAGAAGCAGTACCAGAATTAGAATCACAGAATTGGAAGGGAACACAAGGACTACTTAATCCGACCCCCTGCCATGCAGGAATCCATGGCTAAAGCATCCCTAAAAAGTGGTCCTCTAACCTCTGTTTTAAAACCTCCAATGAAGGAGAGTCTGAGGCAGTTTGTCAAACAGCTATTAGCATTAAGGAGTTCTTCCTAAATGTTTAATCGGAATTTATTTTACTGTACTGTAATTTGAATCCATTGCTTTGGGTCCTAGCCTCCTGAGCAGCAGGAAACAATCTTGCTCCCTCATCTAAAAGGCAGCCAGTTGTGAGGAGTGTGTTTCTTACACACATTGTGAACCAGCTGAATTGCTCAACCTACCTAGAAAGAATTATATTGACCTCCATGCAATGGCCATTTGAAATCCACCTTTTCCATTAAGTCTCGGACACAACTCCTTAGTTCATACCTCCTAATGAAACTGAACCTGCATGTGTAAACAGACCAAAGAAATACCCTTCCCCTGTTTTCCTCCACATGCAGTCTAAGATTTTAGATTACAGTGGGCCCTCGGTATCCACTGGGGTTTAGTTCCAGGCCCTCCTGCTTGGATATGAAAATCCGTGGATGCTCAAGTTCCATTATATACAATGGCATAGTAAAATGGTGTTCCTTTATGTAAAATGGTGAACAGCAAGGTTTGCCTTTTGTAACTTTTAGGAGGGGATATTTTCAAGCAGTGGATGGTGAAATCCATGGATGTGGAGGGCTGACTGTATAAGCTCCTTAGGCATGAATGTGTATTTTTATTGTCAATCAGTAAATCACAGTTTGTCTTGAGGGAGCCATGGAAATAAAACAATGGAGGTTTATTCTGCTTCTGTTCTTTGGATAAAACATCATAAAATATCCTTCAAAACAGTGAAGAAGATAATGCTAATATATCCTCACCTAGCTTCTTTTATAAATCCTTTAAAATCTAACAAATCAACACATTTGTGCTAAATAATTATCCTGTAATTGCATCTCTGATTAAAACTGATGGTGATCTGTGCCAACTTGCTGTGTGTTTTTTCATGTGTAATTCAAAAAGGTGATAAACATGTACTGTATAAACTAAAGTGATATGATCCATTGTACCATATTTGGATTTTAACATCTCATTCTTCTGCCCAAGAGCTGCTGCCGCACTGCAAAAATTATGTAGTTTGACAATACTTTAACTGCCATGGCTCAATGCTATTGAATTCTGGAATGTGTAGTTTTGTGAGATATTTGTCTTCTCTATTAGAGAGCTCTGGTGCCACAACTAATTACAAATCTCAGGATCCCATGGGATAGAGCCATGATAGTTAAAGCAGAGTCAAACTGCAGTATTTCTGAAGTGTGGCAGCAGCCATGGAGACCAGGAGCCTGTTCACAATACAGTTGTCCCTATGTATCCACGGATTTGGTATCCACGGATTTAAGTATTCAAGGCTTGAAAATATTCTTAACAAAATAATCCAAAAAGCGAACCTTGGTTTTTGCCATTTTATATAAAGGACACTATTTTGCTATGCCTTTGCATATTATGGGACTTGAGTATTCATGGATTTTGGTATCCACGGGGGGTCCTGGAACCAAACCCCAGTGAATATGAAAGGACAACTGTATAAAATTATAGCATTATTATTTCACTTTACCTGCCATAGTTCCATCCTATGGAATCCTGTGGTTGGCAGTTTAGGAAAGGGCATTTAGAATTCTCAGCCAGAGCTATTCCAGTGCCTCATTAAACTACAAACCCCAGGATTCCATAGGATGGAACCATGGCAGTTAAAGTGGAATAACAGCACTATAACTGTATAAGTGTGAATGGGTGCCAGGACTCACATTCTGTTGATTCCACCACTTACTCATTCTGTGCTAAATGTCCCGAGATATTTGATACCTTTTGCTCTCTGGACACTTGGTCTTTTCATCAAACAGGTATTTCTCCATTTCTTGATCATTTTCAGTCTTGGGTCAAGGCTGCTGAACAGCTGTAATGAGTAATATATTCCTATCCCTCCCCCGCCATCAACCATCTTATTTTGTTTATCTTATTAATTTGACTTCAATTTGTCTTTTATTCACAACAATTTATTCTCTTCGCCCTCTTCTCATTCTTTACTCCTTTCTCTCAGTACATTTGCTGAATTATTTATTGATAAGGTCACCATTGTCCATTTTTCTACTAACTGCCTCTTTCTCTCTCAAATGTCTTCCTTCCATTCTTCTCTTCTTGTTTTCTTGTTTTCCAGGGGACTTCACACCCTTTCTTTGAAACAGTTTGGATGCACTTCCACCTTTTCTTTCCTATTGCTACTTATGTTATGCTACCTCTTACCGCTTCCTATACTTAACCACTGGTCACTGTTTTACCTATTTCAAAACAACACTTGAATGCTCTGTCTCCTTCTATCTGCCTCCCCCCACCTTCCAAACATCTAGGATACTTTGCTTACTCTCAGTGTTCTTAGTTCTTGCCTTCTGTTTATTCCATAAAGAATACAAATGATTTATTGCTCAGAAGAATCATAGGGTCCGTAGCCTGGCTCTATTTTTTCTTTTCTGTTTGTACAGTTACAGTGCATTCCTTATTCAACTTTCCACTGTCACTTATTGTTATTGCCACATGCTAGTAAGTGCCACCTTATGCACACACACACACACGTATACACAACTGGAATTCCAGGGCATGGCAAGCATGTATGTACACATAGAGAGAGGTGAATGCAGAATGTGGCAGGCTCTGGCAAATATATATCTACAGCTGTTTTCCCTATTTCCTCCTGTCTCCTTTCAACATGTGTATCTTTGGTCTTGTTTGAATGGTAATTTAATAAGATTTTCCCTATCAATAGCGGGAAGCAGTATCTGAAAAAGGTACTGTAACGGAACACTCTGGCGATCATAGCCAGGAACTTGCTTTCAACTAATGGCAAACTCATGATCAATTCTTGCTTTGCAGGAGCTCACTCCCAGTGCAAGAGGGATCAGAAGACCAGACAGCACACTCACAGAGCTCTCCCCCTCCCCTGTGGAAACCAATTATCATTACTGCCTTGGTCTCCTGAGGCATAAATACTGAAGACACCCCTCATGCCTTTACAAATATTCACTGTGAATTCCAAATCAGAGACCATGTGCACCTCCAACTACTGATTACTGCCTCTTGGTCTCTTCTCCAGTGTCTCCTAGACAAAGGAAAAGTTGTATTTTGGACTACAATTCCCAGAATTCCCAGGCTGCTTAGAGATTTGTACACTAAAATGTAACTTTTCCAAGTTCTGCATCTCTCTTTGCTCTCCATAGACCATTGTACTATAAGAATAGGATCCAGATCACCTCCATCCTACCCAGACCACCAGAAGCGACCAGAATGTTCCTGGCTGGTCTTGTGTAGGACAGTTGATTTATTTGACCAGGCAAGCTCCTGTGCTCTTGCATGTGTGTGCAAGACAATTATGCAGCAGGTGATGATGTTCCCAGTTTGGAGGTTGTTCCACGAGGAGCATTGGAGGTGCTCTCCTTCTGTCAGGCCACTGTCAAAGATACATGATTCTGGCAACTGCATCCACCCTGCTGAGGAAGTGCTTTGTCACCCTTCAAGAGCAGCATTCCTTTTCATTGCCTGAGGAGCATCTTGGTGGAACAGGGCTCTCTTTATGTAGAGTTGTCACCAGAATTTGATCCTTCCCATCCCCATCGTGTTCTTAAAAATATTTTTCAAAATGTATTAAATGTCTATGAACAATTTTATAGTTCATTAAAAACATTACCAATTTCAACTGCAGTCCAGTGAGTTAAGGACAAAAGAGTATGTAAACCTATTTGAGGCAGCATTTTCAGATACAGGTGCACTGCGTAATACAAAAGGAACTGCGTAATATAAAACTCTCCTATGCTAGAACTACTCTTGCATACACAGAGCTGCTGTTGGCATCTTTGATTGGCAGTGACAAAGACCATGAGAGAGGTATGCCCATGACTGGTGAGCTTGCTGTATGGTGCTCTAATGAAGGTGCTGGTGGCATCAGGTGAGATCCTGGGTACTTCCTTTCTCTGTTGCCTTGCCTCCTCCCCCCCATTATAAGTCATGCTAAATACAATGCCCCCCCATTTCTGTCACAGAGCTCAAACTCCTATCTTTGGTTTCTTGTTCCCTCATGGAACACACAACTGTGGCTGCAGAATGTAGTACTGGTGTGTGTGTGCATACATGGACAGGGGGGGGGGAGGAGTGTTCACATTCTACATGATGAACTTGAATAAGCATCCATTTGTATCAGAAACCTAATAGCCCCTACTACACACGATTTTCAACGATTTTAGCTTCAACCCAGATCTCACCATTAGATCTGTTGTCTACAGTCAAGGCTTATTGTACAACAGTATCTTTTTCAGCTTGTCAGAAACAATTCTTGAGAGCCCTGTCAGATCCTCAATTTACAGATTTACATCGGGCTTTTCTTAGACTAATAACAGCCTTTGAACTGACAAGGGCAAAAAAAAAAAAAAAAGATCAACAAGGACAGACTGATATATGAAAATAATCTACTTTAGGCAGAGTCAGAAAAGAAAGTGAGTGACAGGACATCACTTATAGCTAAAACGACTGTAATGTATCACCAAAGGAGCTATCCTAGGCAATATTATACTTGCCTGTCACAGGCATTGGGTGGCAGGCCTGTCAGACCCCTGACACAACTACTCACTAGCAATGGCAGGTTGCCTAACAGAGCCATGGACACAGAGACAAGAACCTTCAACAAACCTGGATCCAGCTGCCCCCATGTTTTTTCAGGCATCACAATGAAAGTTCTTACACAAGCAACATTAGAGTATGAATATTCACCTGTTAATCTTCCAACATGACATATGCTAGCTGTTGTCTGCCAACAATGCTCTTTTTCAGTTTACAATCTAATCTCCGTATAAAAGATTAAATGGATACAAATTTGACATTAGGAAAGACAGTATAATCGGACCCCCATAACCACAGGGGTTCAGTTCCTAGATTTACAGCAGATACAGGAAACCACATATTATAGCAAAACCTGTTAAAATACAGGGCTCCAATAAAAATATACCATGGAGTTAAATTGGAAGACATAGAAGATGGCTAAAGATGATGCTTCTCTAGGCATTTTCCATCCCGACTCTATACTATGTGTCCCTATTTTGTGTCCCACGGATAACTGAAATCATGGATATTGGCTCTGTGGATATAGGGGTCCAACTGTATTCAGAAATTAGTGAGAGAACACTGTAGACTTTCAGGATAATTTGCTGGTGACCTGAAAGTAGCCATTCTTAAAGAAAGGAACTTCAAATGAAATCTCTAACAAGAAACTGCTGAATGAAAACTTCCCAATAAGTTCAGTTGTATCATCTCTAGACTGAAACATACTAATAGCTTCAATTATATTAGGAATACTAGGATGTTTGTTTAATTACCATGTATGACTGTTGTGAATAGTTGCTGTGCTTATTTCCTTTATTTAGATATATTCTGTCTTTCTTCCAAAGTTGGAACAGTAAAGGAGGTTTACAACATATTAAACTATCTCAGTAAAGAACAGTTGTTCACATTATTTTAAAATGCATCCATTAAAACGCTTTTAAAACACCCTGTTAAAAAGTATTGGGACTCCATCATGATAGTCCTGTACCTTTGTTAAGACCTAGTTAGTTACAGCATGCCTCCCTAAATAAAAAGGTCTTTGCCTGTCAGTAGAAAGGCAACAGAAAGGGAAACAGCCTAGTCTCCCCAGGAAGGGCATTTAATAATCAAGAAGACCCTCTCCCATGACTCTAAATATGCCTCTGAAGGTGATGGAACAGAGAGAAGGGCCTCCCTTGCAGAGCTTCAAAATTGAGTTGGCTCATATGAGAAGGTAACCTGGACCCAAGCCATACACTGCTTTATAAGTCATAACCAGCATTTTGAATTGTGTTGAGAAACTGACCGGTAGCCAGTGGAACTGTTGTTAACAGGAGAGCTTTGTTCCCTTTAACAAGCCCAGACAATGGTCTCGCTGCAAGCATTCTGAGATAACTGCAGTTTTTGAATACTCTTCAGAGCTGCCCCACATAGAGCGCATTACAGTAATCCAAACGGGATATAACTAATGCATGTGTCACTATTGCCAGATCAGACAACTTCAGAAACACACTAGCACTAATTGTGCAAAAGTATTCCCAGAAATCTGGGAACCCAGGATCAGGGGTGAATCTAGGAGTACACCAGGATATCAAATGTGTATCTTAAAAAAAGTGTAACCTCATCCAGGGAACACCTGTATCTTGTTTAGATGTTGGGCTTGTCTATAGGAGCCCCCCAAAATGTAGTGCCTAGCAGAAAAAGCAAATCACAGTAGCTGCAACTTGTCTTAAAGGTAGGGGCCACCTACATGACAAAAATTATCCAGGAAGAAATCAGGAAGAACCCTGTTGGTCTTCACACTCATTGGGGCAGACATGTGCTATTCAGAAGGAGGGGTAGCAAAAAAAACCAGTAAACCTGTGACTTTCCATCCCTCTTTTTTCCTTGTACTTTTTTGGAAAGTCAGGGAAAAAACACACTATTGGTTGTCTGATCAATCAGCAATCACCCTGGGATATGGGGGAGACTGCAGAGCTGAATTATGATTGGTCGGACCTTGGAGGGGGTGGGATTGCAAGGGAAGCCTAGCAATTCTGGATCTGACATTTTTGAATGTCTGTGAGTCCCATCCCCCACTGCCTCTGAAGCCCAGTTGGCAGAAGCTGCAGCCAGCTGAGAGCCTTTATCCCGGCTGCGGAGGCTTCTGTAGGCTCAGCTGGGGAAGCAAACTCCCAGCAGTGTGAGAAGTATGCTCCAAACCTGCAAACCGCATTCTTGGGGCAGGTGGGGGAGGCTCTGGATTAAAACTGATATGGGAGAGAGAGAGAGAGAGAGAGAGAGAGCACAAGACAGGGATGTGTGCCTGAAATTTTTGCTAGCTTGAATGAGCAAGTTGCCCAAGTTTGCCGGGAGAGGTGGGGGAAGTCCTTTTTCTGCCCCCCAAAAACTGGACTGTGGTTAGGGTGAGGGGGGGTCTGAAGACTGGTTGTCATGGAGGAAGTGCCGTAGTCCTCGGTAGCCTTGTCTGCCCGGTGCCCCCCCAAGCCTCCACTGCACGGAAAAAGCATCCTGGTAGCCTCTTTAGAAGGGGAGGGGGGACCAGGCGGACGGGAGCTGTGGCAAGGCCTGGCAAGCCTCATCACCACTTTTGAAGGGGAGGGGGGCACTGGGTGGGTGGCAGCAGCAGCGAGGCCTGACAAGCCTCATTGCCACTTTGGAAGGGGAGGGGGGACCAGGGAGAACAAGCCTTGCTTCCGCCTGCCTGGTCCCCCTCCCCTTCCAAAGCAGCTGCCAAGATCCTTTCTCAGTGCAGTGGAGGCTTGTGGGGGCGCCGGGCAGACAGGGCTACCAAGGACTATGGCACTTCTTCCCTGACAACCAGTCTTCAGAACCCCCCCTGCCACTCACCCTATCCACATTCCAGTTTGGGGGGGAGAAAAAGGACTTCCCCCCTTCTCCCAGCACACTTGGACAACTTGCTCATTCAAGCTAGCAAAAATTTCAGGCACATATCCCTGTCTTGCGCTCTCTCTCTCTCTCTCTCTCTCTCTCTCTCATATCAGTTTTAATCTAGAGCCTCCCCCACCCACCCCCAAGACTGTCGTTTACAGATTTGGAGTGTACTTCTCACACTGCTGGGAGTTTGCTTCCCCAGCTGAGCCTACAGAAGCCTCTGCAGCCGGAAGAAAGGTTCTCAGCTGGCTGCAGCTACTGCCAAATGGGCTTCAGAGGCAGTGGGAGACGGGATTCAGGGACATTCAAAAAATGTCAAATCCAGAATTGTCAGGCTTCCCTTGCAAGCCCGCCCCCTCCAAGGTCCAACCAATCATAATTCGGTATGTGTAAACAACAAATCCAAGAAACCCGAGACTCTTGCTACCCGTGACAAATTGTGGGTACAGTACGTGACAAATTCGAGTTCTCTATTTCTTGCTTCTTCCAGGAATAAAAAATGTGGTGTAGCTGACCCCATAGTTTTATCCCCAGTAGCCCCCATAAGCTTTGCACCCCAGATGATAGCTGAGGAAGGGAGAAGTGGGCAAGAGAGCCCTCTTCCCCCTTCCTCAGCCCCATAGGAGTGAGCAGGCGGACAGAAGAGAAACTGAGACAGGGAGAAGAGGGCTCTTTCACCCTCTCCCCCCTTCCTTGGCCCCATGGGCAGGTGGGCAGGCGGGTGGCAGAGAAGCCAGTAAAAGCGGGAAAGGTGAAAAAGCTCTCTTCCCCCTTCCTTGGCCCCACAGGTGGGCAGCAGAGAAACTGGGTGGACAAGTGAGCGGGTGGTGGGACAGGGGGGAGGGAACCGAGAAAGGAAGAAGCAGAGGAGAAAGCCCTCCTCCCATCTCCGCCCCCAGCAGTGGTGGCAGTAGCAGTGGGGGTGGGTGGCGGTGGCAGGGGTGGGTGAGGAGGTGGGAGTGACAGCCACACTCCCCCCTTCCCCATCCACAATCACTCAGGGGGTAAATGGTGGCTGCCAGTGCTTGCCTTACTAGCAAGCCCCACTCCTTGCACTTGTCTGGCCAATCAGATTTGCACTTCAGATCAACTCACTTGTCCTAACGAGCAGGAATGCGCCCCACGTTTTTTAAAAAAAGATGGGGAAAGTCGCGAAGGCTTTTCTGGTGAGTTTTTTGGCCTTTATTGCCCCCGTCCCTCACAATAGGGCAAAATCATACTGAATGCCATTAGGACAGGTAGGGTTCTCTTCGCATTCCGTGAGGAGTTTTTTCACCATTTGGACAACCCCTAAGTTTCAATTTGTTTACCTCATCCTATTTTTGCACTTATTCTTTATAGATTTAAGCTTTAATATAATGGTTATGGACTGTTCAGATATTTAAAGATAGCTATCATGTCACTTTTCAGTATTCTCTTCTCCAAGCTAAACATGCCCTCAGTTGTTCCTCGGTTTTCTTCTCTTCTTCTTTTAATCCCAGCAGTGACACAGCCTCTTCCTATTCCCAATCTTCTTCCTATTTATCCCTTCTTCACTTCTTAGTACATAGCATTCTGCCGTGAATTTTTATAGACTGTAGAGTACACTGTCCAAGTCAAGTGCTAAATCAATAATAAATGACCACAATTAGATGGGGAGAACAAACTAAGCCACAGCTATGGCAATGCTTTCCCTGAAGCTCTGTTTCAGCTCTGTTTCTGTATTCCAAGATACAGAGTAGAAGAAAACTACTAATGTATAATATAATGTGCTATATGTTAGTACTGAATGGAAATTTTAGACATCAAGGCCTTATTTCTTTTCCAAAGCCAAAAGTAGATTTAGCTCTCTCGTAATCCCACGGGTACAGAGGACAAATGGTGAGATTTTATTCTGCAGATTAAACCCAGGTATCCATTACAGTGAATTGTTGAGTTCCAAGTGTCTCCAGGGAACCTTAAAAACAGCCGTAAAACAACCCACCTTATATCTTGACCATTGCATTTTTTTTCCTTTACTTAAAAAAAAAACCTTCTAAGGAAACAGGTTCCCAACTGCATAAAGCAGTAGTTACCACTAGGAAGTTACATTTACTAAACTCAGTTAAGTTTGCTAATTTTAGTTTATGCTTCTGTGCTGTTGGGGGAATCAGAATTATGTAGCCTTTCAGATGTTTTTGGACTTTCAGCATCCTAACCAGCATACTCAATGATGTTGAAGTATTCTGGGAGTTGCAGTCCAACATTGGGGTGTGTGCATACTTCCCATCCCTGGACTAGGCAGTATTTTAACTTATCATTTCATGCCCTGGAATACTTTGTTTTTTGTTTGATCTGTGGCTGTGGTCATCCATATCTAGCAAATGTAGTCTTTTTGTTGCTGTATGCCTTTGAGTCATTTCTGATTTATGACAACCCTAAGGCGAACCTATCACAGAGTCGTCTTGGTAAGATTTGTTCAGAGGGGTTTGCTTTTGCCTTCTTCTGAAACCAAGAGGATGTCACTTGCCCAAAGTTACCCAGTCAGTTTCCACGGCTAAGCGGGGATTCAAATTCTCCAGAGTCGTAGGAGATTATCAGACGGGAACAAAAAAAGTGTTCCTGTCCCATAATCTCTTTTCCCGCTCCTCTCCCATCCCTGTAACAGAAAAAAGAAAAACTTTTCAGACCTACCTTAATCACACTTCTGTTCTTCCCAGGACATGAACAGAGCTCTACAGAGCTCCTTTCACTTCCTGGATTGTAATCCTGGCTGCTCTCGCAAGAAGAGGAGAGCCGGGAAATTGCAAAACTAGGACAGGCTGGGAGCGATCTGGGGTGATGGGGGGGAAGATCTGTGAAGGCTCTGGGGACGATCGGGATCTACAGCCAGTTTTATTTCCTCCCAGCAATAAAAATTTGACCACTGACTAAGACTTAACTGAACAAGCTGAAGATAGACACCAGTGTCATTGAAGTCCCTATTAAAAATGGTGTAGGGCAGTAGCCCCTGCACCTCTAACTCCTGCAAATGTGGAGGAATGGCTGCATTTATTAAAATAATAAAATATTTACTAAAATGGAACACACACACACCAGCCAGCAAAGAATCTCAGAACTTCAGATATTTGAATATGCTAATATCCATATACATATGCTGAACATAAATGGGTTTAGAAGTGCAGCCTGATCCAAAACATTTTTACTAGAACCCAGTATTAAACTCCCATTGGGTTTAATAAAATATAACACACACAGAGCAGCGAGCACAGAATCTCAGATCTTCAGATATTCGGATGCAGTTATCCTCATACATATACTGAACGTAAATGGGTCTAGAAGCACAACCTGATCCAAGATGTCTTAACTAGAACAAGGAATTATTCCCATTGAATTTAATAAAATGTAACACACAGAGTCCAGCATGCAGAGGATCTCAAACCTTTGGATATTCATACATATATACACTGAACACACAAAAATATGGTGACCTCATGCTTGCCAGATGAGGATGACAAAGTAACCACCCACCAACAATCTGTCCTGCCCTCCAACCACACCACCCCCTTATTCCACCCTGATGCCAATTTGGGGTGCAGGACACACATTGCAAAAAAAAAAGAAAAGTTTTTCATAGAAACTACAGAGTAAATAGGCTTTTTTTAAAAAAAAAATCACATTAAAGCCTTCAGGCAGCAGAAAGAAGTGCTTTCCCTTTGAAACTGGAGGAATGTCATGTGTTCAAGCAGCACCAGGAATGGAGTAAGGATGAATTATTTTGCAGATGTGGATTATCAGCTTCTATGCTTCAGACAGTAGAGAGCGTGCAATTTTGTATTTTGCAGCAAAATGTCTTGGACCAGTCCTGCAGTGGCAGAGCAGGTGTTTCTGCAAGTTGATATTGTTACCGAAGGGTATAGTGTATGTTCTCTCCCTGGATTAGGATCTGTGTTTGTCAGTATTAGAGAGAAAAGATGTATTGGCATAATATTGCACCTCTTTCCATTTGTGTTTGTATTGACATTACTGTTATTATTAGTATTACTATTACCACTATTATATTTACAGTATATTTATTTTTATCCTGCCATTTTCACAGCCGTGGAACGCAGTGCTCTGTTGCCATCAGAGTTAGTGTGCAAGAGAAACTTCAAACCAGGAATAACCAAAACTAACATCATTATGATGAAAGCTTCAAGTACAGCCATCAGATGACTGACAAGGAACAAAAATGCCTGACAGATTCCCTTCAAAGGAGAGGAAGTGCTCCAAGGGCATGAGCAATGGAAAAGTATAATGAAAATCCCATGATAGAGAGGCATTTAAGTAGCCTGATACACTCATCTTCTTTCTACTTATTATCTCATGCACATTACATTACATCGCCTATGTAGCGGTAGACATCGTAAATGTAACAGCATTTAAAAACAATAAATAGTAGACTCTGTAGTTGCAGCTGCAGAAAAAGTTTCAGAAAATGAATGAGTTGTCTATTACAGCAGAGTATTTTAAACAGCATAGTTTAAAAATGCATTTTACCTGTGTTTATGATCCTTTATCTTTTGGCTAGTGACTTCAAACAGATTAGTTCACTTCAGTGTTCCCAGCTTTTTGGGGTTTTGACCTTATTGCTACTCTTCTTGACTTGACAACTACATTGTGTGGATAGCTGTTTTCTCACAGGCTGGCATCTCCTAGTTGAAGCTGTACTTTTGAGGACTATCACTCCGTATGGTTCCAGCTAGCTCTTCCTCCCCCCCCCTCTCTCTATATATAAGGCATTCCACATTACCCACAATACACATGCATGTTATTTTTTGTTTTTAATTCCTATTTGGTCACTCTACATAGTTAGTGAGTACTAGACTTTTGAGGGGCTCCAGTCTAGGATTTTGGATTTTAAAGCATTTTTGTATACTTTTGTATATATGTTTGTATACTTTTGTATATGGCCCCTTTCTTTCTCAGTAGGTCCCATTTCGGCAGCAATCCTGTTGGTACTCACTGTTTGACTATGCTGTTAAACAGACTGATACAGCAACAGCTAAACAACAGGTTTGGTCCACTCCTCCCTGTTGAATTAGGGGACAGAACAGAAATACTACTGAAGAAATAGGACTCTCACTAGACTAAAAATTAATGAGTCTGTTAAATTCACACATTGCATAATAGAATTTTACCATAAAATAGGCATACCATCAATAGATCTTCAGAGTATTACCACTGATGTTTCAGTTACTGTACTCTCATGTTTTTTCTGAGTAATAACCCTGCCTCAGCATTCATGTAAACTACATAGCAGCTTCTCATTACTAACAAGGACCATATACCAAAACTTTGTAGAATGGAAAAGTTCTGCAAAACCACTCAGTGGCTTTGCATGCACACACCTCAAACTATAATTGGTTAAATTCTATTAATTTTAAGTATTCAGATAAGAAAATAATTATCTGCTTCTTTTATTAAAAAATCATGATAGTGCATAGTTAACTGCATGTCTGAACAATGATAGGAGAAAAGTAACTTATAACTGGATGTGTAAGATTATAGTGTCCAGATGTTTAAAAAGAACAGGTGTGCACCTTTATGTAACAGTTGTGTAGGTCTGTCTGTCATGCAATTCCTTCTTCCTTCAGTCTGTCATGCAATTCCTTCTTCAACACAGCTAGTAAAGTTCAAAGACACAGCTGTGTCAGTCAAATGTTCAAAGAATTGTCTCCCCCATTTGGACCAGAAGAGACTGAGTTGAGAAAATAACAATTTTTGATACTGGTCCAAATTGAAAAGGTAACTAGGCATAGACATCATCATCATAATTTAAAGAATACATCAATTGTATGGTAGTTGGATTGACAGAATTTTTTATGTGTTTAATACCAAGCCAGTATAACCTTAATTATAAATCAGTATCAGTCAGATACATTTAAGGAAGTGTTGAAGCCATGAATTTATGGACAAATTGAATCTAAAGAAACAGGACTTACGTTATTTATATTTTAAAATATTTTATTGTGAGCAGTGTTTTTTGCGGACATAACTCATTATGTTTATTCTGAATGTCAGACTAAGATGTACAATGAGAATCTTAATGCATAACGTGAATTAATGTAAGCATTTTTAAGAAAAAATAATTTAAAAAAGATATAGGGGAATCCTGTAGCATCTTTGAGACTGAGAAAAAGAAATGTCTAGCATAAGTTTTTGTGGACTCCAGTGGACTGCATCTGATGAAATGGACTGGAGTCTGTGAAAGCCTATGCTAGAAATTTATCTTTCTTGGGACTTTTTTGGATGGGGATTTGTAACGTAAGCAGCCTCGTCCCCGTTGCAAGGCTGCTGCGCTGCAGGGGGCCGTTTGGGATGACGCTGTGCCCGCGCCGATACTGTTGCAGAAGAGCTGGGAGGCTGCAGCGCCATATTTGGTGATTTCCTAATCACAGTCAACTTTCATGATTAGGAAATTGCCAAATATGGCACTGCAGCCTCCCACCTCTTCTGCAATAGTATCAGCGCGGGCACAGTGTCATCCGAAATGGCCCCCCTGCAGCGCAGCAGCCTCGCAACGGGGACGAGGCTGCTTGCGTTACAAATCCCTGTCCAAAAAAGTCCTTGGTCAGTCTCAAAAGTGTTATGGGATTTCCTTATATCTTTTTATATTTAAGGTCCTATTAATATTTTTAACAATAATATTAAAGATATTATTAACACACAACTGTTAAATGTCCTATTTTTCCTCTGGCCAACCTAGTTAAGAATAATCCACTTCAAGAATCCAGAAAAGTAAGACATGGTTACTTGCTGACAAACAATTTCTACATTAATGTGATGGTAGTTGTGCTTTAAATCCCTTTTGGCACCAACACTAAAAATTCACAATCAAGAAGCAACATCAGATATTTTTAACTGGGTGGTAGCCAATTTAATTGGACCTAAGAATTTTTGCAAAGTACTCTTTCTTCTTTTGTCTCCAGTACAATTTGTCCCTTTATTTGTTCCTTTATAATATTAATAGGACCATCATGATTCATCTCAACTCTGTCCCCTCAGGTGTGCTTTCTGACTCTTCTTCAAAGCTTTCCTGGCTCTTGTACTGTACTGTTTTTTATAGAGGCTATTGAGCTCCACTCCTGCTTTTATCTTCCATTCACCTCCTTCCAATCCTTTCTTTCTATCCCATATAGGAATCTCCATTAAGATATACTTTTCTTTAAAGTACTACTAAGCCTTTCAAATCATTGTGTGAGTGATCCCTTGTTTCCCAAAATGTCTATATTGCATGATGAAGATCTTCAGGGCAAAATTACCTCCTTTATATTGTAGTGTGCAATATTGTATGAAACCTAATATACCAGCATAAAGAGATGCTATGCAGTTCTCCATTATTCTAGTCAATATTTCCTGTCAATGCACATACTGCTAACTCACCCATCTCAACCCCAGCCAAAACAAATTTTTGCAGTCATTGTGTGAGTGATCCAAGTTGTGATTATAGGAAGATTCCTACATATTTAATAAGCTATTAAAATCCCCCTGTTGCAGTAGGGTTGCCATAATTCTCTGCCACAAAACCAGGACAAAGCACAAAATACAGGACAGGATTGGGTGGATTATTGACAAAAACAAGACAAAACCCCCACACCCAGAGCACCCGCATGGGGGGGGGAAGAGGGAGCCCTCTTCTCTTCCCCCATCCCCACAATGGTGGCACCCAGAGCACCCACTTGGGGTTGAGAGGAGGAGGAAACCCTCTTCTCTTCCCTCATCCCCGCGATGGTGGCACCCAGAATGCCCTCACAGGGGAGTTAGGAGGAGGGAGCCCTCTTCTCTTCCCCCATCCCTGCGATGGCAGCACCCAGAGCACCTGTGCAAGGGGAGAGAGGAGGAGGGAGCCCACCACCCACCTCCTAGGGGGGTGACCTAGGAGGCCAGACTCACCACACAACTCTCCACTGCTGATCTTCTTTCCTTTCTGCCTTCACTCTCTTGTACTCTCTGCACTCTCCTGCCTTCTGGGCTCTGGGTCTAGCATGCCTGTACAATACAATACCATGTGAACCAAAGCCTGTAGCATCAGTCTTCTCACGTGGTTTTGCTGATGGCTGTTGCCTTCAGCAGAAGAAGCTGGAAGAATCTGGGATCTGCTGCTTCAAGCAGCCCGGCCAGATGGGACAATTTTCAGTCCCTTCAATCCGGGATTTTCCCAGTTTTCCAGAACTACAGTAATGGCAAGCCTATGTTGAAGCTGTGTTCTTCTAAGCTATCTTGTTATCCTTAGTTGAAGTAGAGGGTATTATCCCATTATGAGTATTGAAGTAATTTTCAAGTCCTATCCCAGTTGGTACTGGGGAATGTGAAAAATAGTACTATATCTCATAAACAGAGTAAATGGTATTCACAAGCAGAAAATGAGCAACAACCAGTCCCACACTACCACCACACACACACACACACACACACACACCAAGTCAAGCAAAGAAATAAAGCAGGCTTAGTCTTCTTTTTAAAAAAAATGTATTTGTAGTTCTACTTACAAATACTAAAGGTTTCTTGACATCTCATGGTTACAGGCTCTGAAGCATGGAGGAGAGAGAGGAAAGCGCAAGCTATAAAATGGAGAATGAACAAATACAGACTAACTTCAGACTGACTGATGCAGGCAGAGAGAGGGTGTGCCTAAGACCAACAGGCAATGACATGAATCCTTGCTATGCCTAAACTCTTAGAGTGATGTGTAAACTAGCAACTATAGAATATAGGTATGCTACTCCCAACAGTTGGTTTCTGTAGATTGAATGGGGCGGGGGAGGGTTACCATCTTGTCCTCCACCTCAAGCAACAAAATGTCTAGGGCCCACCCAGTTCATCTCATATGCACATAATGGGCAGGGTGGCAGGTTCCCCATCATAACACAGGCATATACACATACACCAGAATGGTGGTCTACCTCTTGCCCATGGTGTTGCCATTGGAACACAGGTAAACAGGGGGGGCCTAAGATGCTCCTTGTCTGAAGTCCCTCCCCCCTCTCACTCACTATCTCCAAACAGGCTGGTTTTCTTACCCCCGCCCCACACACTTTCTTTCCTTTCCTTTTTAGTTTATTTCAATAAATCACATTGCCATAATTCTAAATTGTGTTACAACTAAAACTAAAGATTTTAAAAACAACAAAAGGCATGCTGGGTAGAGCAATAGAGCAGGTTGGCAGGGTTAAAGGAGAGTCTGGAAGAGAGCAAGGGGGCCGTCGATGGCTGAAACAGCCACAGTCGCACTATTGAAGGGATGTGCGGTATTGAGGTCTCTCAAACTAGTATGTATCCATTTACTTTTGCTAATGTGATCATGGTGAGAATCAGGTTCATGTGATAATGTCTGTAGTCTCATCATTGTCTGTGTAGAAACATTGGCGGCACAGCAAAATTCACATCCTTTTCCTAGGGAATGTATCACATATAAGTTCTATATGTATGCTCTTAGCCAGTAGCCTATGGAGACACTATAGGAGGAACACGTAGACTAGGTACCATGATACAGCATGGCATTCTTGCCATCACCATCTGCTGACTGGTGATTTCCCTATAAAGGTACAGTGGGTGAGCAATATTGTGATCAGTACTCAATGAGGTTGTGAGAGTGACAGCCAATACTGTATTAGTTTTTCTCACTGTATTTTTGTGTTCTCTAATTTTCTGTGGCATAAAACTGTGACTTTTGCCGGGGGGGAGTCATAGGGGGTAGAATGGGTCTGTGTACCTCCTAGATGCCAGGGATGTAAGCCACCGACCTCTGGAAATTGTCCACATCTGACATAGGCCAAATCCACACTACACAATCCAGCTTGAAACTAGATTATTTGCCATGGCTGCTTCCCACAGAACCTTGGGATTTGTAGTTTGATGAGGCACCAGCATGCTTTGGCAGAGTGCTAAAGATCTTGTAAAACTACAAATCCCAGGATTCAATAGGAAGGATCCATGGCAAATGATCCAATTTCAAACTGGACTATTTGTGTAATGTGGATTTGGCCATAGAGGCTTAAATGTGGATATTTTCTCACATTAAGAAATGTGCTAGGTACAATATTGCTATTTTTTAAAATGCACCAGTCTTTAGATGGACAAACTTGATTTTAATTATTTGTTTCAGTAATTCAGCATAGCAATATATGCATTTATTCAAACACTTGCAAGGCAAGCTATGAAAAGCCAGAAGATACATCAGCAGCAGATACTTAACTAAGTGCTTGTCTATACAGCGAAAATACTCCTCACAGAATTCAAGAATGCATTTTGTCTAAATGGGATCCTGCATCAATCCACTGTATTCAGAAGGAGAGATGCCAAAAACGCCAAATATTCAGTGGGAAAAGCCTTTGCGGTTTTTCCCGTATTTTTTTTAATGCATGGGAATGCGCCCTATCACTCGTTAGGACAACTGATTCACATTGCTGCGCATTCTCAGAGTGGACAGCTGATTGGTCAGACATGCCCAGGGGGTGGAGCTTGCTGGCAAAGCAAGTGCCCAGAACCGCCATGTTGGATTTTCACCACAGCAATCATGCACTGAGGTGATGAAGCACCCTCCTCCCCCTCTGTTTATTTAAGTGGAAGAACGCACTTCTGCAACTAGGATTTGCTTCTTTTAAAAAAATGCTGTTTGGCAGCAGCAACTGGTAGGAATAAAAATATGAGTAATTTACTCGCACCTGCCATCTTGTTTCGCAAGCATGCCCATTTGAACAATGAACGTGGATAGCTTTGCATGCCTGTGATCTTGCAAAAAAAAAAACTGTTGAGGTAAATGAAAGCTACTGCAAATTGGCGTTACTGTGCATCAATCCATATTTTATTGCCTCGTATAGACGAGCCCTAACATGCTTGTCCACTAAAAAAAGTCCCACTGAGATCAACCAAGGCTGACACTAAAAGAATAGGGGTGGGGGCATGGAGGAGGGAGCCTGGGAACCAGATGCACACATGGAGGTGCACTTTGCCTACCTTGATTTACAGCTTGCTGTGGCACTTGTGAAACATGCCATGGAAAATATGCTGCTATATTATGTGTTGCTAAAAAGTAGGAGAAGGAAGAAGTAAGAGATAAAAGTAATGTGAAAATGAGGACAAAAGGATCTTTGGAAAACAAAATATTAGATCAAAGCAAAGCAATAGAGAAATGCCTCTTGTGTAGAAGCCATATTATTTTTCACAACGGCAGATGTAACTGAAATACTGCTGAGGGAAATAGGAGACCCATATTTAGGTCAAGAAGAAATGAAAAGCCATAAACTGTTTTTTGCACTGGAAGAAAATCAGCCCACAGAGGGGTACACACCTGAAACACATGTCAGAGAAAACTGCAATGTCTCTTATCTACTCAAGATTAAAATGACACTTTCAGGACCAGCTATCAACTCAAATATTGGTATTTACTTATGGGTCTAGAGGGCTTAGGATCCGGGTGCAAAATTCTCCTTTTGACCGATGATGAGGTCACATCTTAATAGCAAATCTTCAACCTCATAACTGAATAGTTATCTAATTTTCAATGTTATAAATGGAATATTTATATAAAAATGTTAGCTCCACTATGAAATGGAAGAAGACAAAACATTGAAACACATTGCATAAAACAGCATATAAGAAATATCCTATTTTGATGCCTAATAAAGTTTTCTAGGAAGAAATTCTTAAAGCTTAGGGCCACTGAACATAGTCTTCTGAATTATTAGTGGGTGCACAAATGATACAGACAGAAAGATGGTCTGTCCTGAATCTAGATAGTTAATCTCTGCTGATCGGAGTTTGTTGGTGTCTTGTTGAGCATCATGTTGCTGAAACTCAAATCCACAAAAGCAAAGAAATACAAGACAAACTGCCTAATAATAGATGTGACAATAATTCTGAATTACAAATGCCATGGTGTTTTATATCTGATGTTATTTATTGCCAAGCTTGTACTTTCTTAGTACCCCTCTGAGTCTTCTGTTAAGAATTTGTTTTCCTACAAGCTCTGTAAAATAACTGTAGAATGCGGTGCTGATTGATTGAACCGTTCGGTCTTAGATGAATATGTCATTTACAAAATTATGAACTTGCTTCTCAATCAAATTGCATATGCAGACTAGCAAGCATAATGTTACAGATGTGACATTTGGCACTTCAATGGGCAAGTAACTACAGTGTGTGTGGCAGGTCTAAAATAAATGAGCACAGAGAAAGTGATTAGAGGGGATACCAGGTGTGCCCAAAACTTAGAAAGGTACTTTTAAAAGTAACTTCTTGTGTAACATGTTACAAACCCTCCCAAAGTAACTTGCAGCCATTAACCTTGGAAAAAAATCCTTAAATGAACTCACTGTTGCTCATTACTTTAGAGACAGGGTGGGAATAATGAATATTTATTTATTTAGTTATTTATACCCCGCTCTTCAGCCACAAGGCTATCAGAGCAGCTTACAAAAATTGTTCTAAGCAATAGCTATTTACACATCTACACTGCATTAAACAGTTTCCAATGTGTGTTAGCTAATTGCCCCCACAAGCTGGGTACTCAATTTACCAACCTACGAAAGGATGGAAGGCTGAGTGAACCTTGGAGCCCGCTGGAATCGAACTTGCAACTTGCAATGTGGTGACTTGCAGTACTGGCATTTAACCACTGCGCCACCAGGGCCTCCTCTAGAAGCATATGGACTGCAAGTTCCTGTATAACTCACTATAGGCTATGCAAGCTAAGGGTGCTGGGATTTGCAGTCCAACTATATCTGGAGTGTGATTCTCTTCCCCTGCTTTAGAGTTTCAATTTTTTCCCCACAAAACCCCAAAAGGTGAGAAAATGGCCTACAATTTTTTTTGGCAGGGGGGGAGCTTCAAATGCCCCGCGAAAGCATTTTATCCCCCCAAAGACAATGAGGAAAAAGTAACAAGTAAATGTTACCTGACGCCCCAAAGGGTGGGAGAGTAATAATGTTGCCAGTTACTACTTTGAAAAAAATGAAGACTGCAGTCATTTCCCTTGTTACTGCCAACATTAATGGCTTACAGGCAACGCCATAACTTAACATGTTATTTCCAACTTCCCGTTGTGACTGACACAAAAGTCACCCTGGTTCATGTGAGCCACGTGCCTCAGATTGGCTCTTTCCCCTGTATGGTCTCAAGTGTGCCCTGTATGTGACAACCTCTGTTCTTCCATACTCAGAGCCCCGCGTGGCACCTTATGCTACCTACTGGATCCTAGTGTATACGGCTGAATCTCGACTGCAAAATGCTGTATGACGTGTCCTTCTCTTTTTTGCTACCATGGCCAAATGATGAATGAGCTGCTCTGTGAGGTGAGGACACTAGCCCAATCTGCCTCCCCCTTTGCCTCTGTATTATTTGGGGGGGGGGGACAAAGGACACGTCATCTGCACCTTGCATGACAAAGTGTTCCTGCCGAAACACAGGTCCAGGACTCTGTCTCCTTTTACATTGGGACACCTTAGACATAAGTATTGTTGAGTAGGCATACAAAAAATAATGTTATATGTCCTGCTTTCACTCTTTCCTGCCCTTGCAAAACATCATGTCTCTTTCAATGGATATTCCTCCCTACAACAGAACCTGAATTCATTATCAAACAAAATGTCTGGAAGGGTTTGGATATTCTGGCATTTGCCTGTCCTTTCTTCCCTATGTGCTGGGTCAGTTGAAACTGTCTGTTTGTCAGGGGGAGAGGTATAGGAGGATTCAAACCTCCCTCTACTGAACAGTTTATGTCTGCACCGCAGTAGCTGATGCTGCAGTAGTTGATGCTGTCATTGTGTCTGGGAGGTTGTGCATTGCAGTATATGTGTGTGGTGGCATAGCTTGATATCAACAGCTCCTGCATAGGTCAACTCAAATCATGCGTGGCTAATATGGCAGCCTGTTGTTCCATGAACAGTGGGAGTTCCTGTCGCTGTGTATATTGAGGTAAAAGGTACAATGTATTATATCAGTGGTGGTGATACTGTTTTGCTCCCGACTATGCTCCTGAATGTGCTTATCATCTGAGATATGTGCTCCCTGGCAGGAGGCTTTATATAGCAGCAACATCAACCTGTCATCCCTCACTGAAAGGCTATCTATTGCTGGCTGTGATTGGCTGAAGAGTTAGAATACTGTGCTGTGCTCTTCCTGCTTAGTCAAAGCGAGAAGGTGATAATTGTTGTTGTGTGCCTTCAATTTGTTTCCAACATATGGTCACCCTAAGGTAAACCTATCATGGGGTTTTCTTGGCAAGATTTGTTCAGAGGGTGGTTACCTTTGTATTCTTCTGAGGCTGAGAAAGTATGACTTGCCCAAGGTTCCCAGTGGGTTTCCATGGCTAAGTGAGGATTCGAACCCTGGTCTCCAGAGTCATAATCCAATGCTCAAACCACTACACACACTGGCTCTCTGAGGGAGATATATAGACTATTAAAAAGTAAGGTGACAGTGTTAGAAGTGACACACACCTTGGTATTTAATGAATAATATGACAATTCAAAGAATGTAACACATCATCCTACAACATTTATTTTATCTATATTTTATGCCAACAACTGATCTTGTGATGGCTAACAAAGAAGAATTAAATCCATTTGCAACTGTATGATTCGCATAAGTATCTCCAGATTCTGTGCACTGCACCATTGATTACAAAGCCTCACAGTGGCATGTATGCATATGCTGGAGTGCAGATTAACATTTATCAGCTGGTCAGAAAATGACAATGTGTATTGACACAGAGAAACATATTCTCAATTAATGCCCAGAAAACCCTTGTCCTATTTACTGAGTACAGTATTTTCATAGCAAATTGAATCATTGCCACCTAATCAGATTATTGGCTAAGCAAGGGAAAGTGAGACTGTGTTCACGTTGGACATAATCTACTGATGCATCATTTAGGCATTCAGTGCAGCTTTTCCATACAGATGGCTGTGTTTTCTTCACTTGGATAGGATTAAGCAGACCTGTGTGGAGCTTTACTTTGTGATGTTCAAAAAAATATAGATCTTAAACACCAAAACAAAACCAAAAAAAAGATGCTTTAGCTATCATACTGATAACTGACATGGAAGGGATGATTTTAAAAAAGGAGTTTTGTTGAAGAAGAAGGTGGTGGTGGAAGAGAAGATAAAACAATATACATTTTGAGCTAGGTGAATGGCGTTAATGGTGAAATCCTATATAGTTTTACTCAGAAACAAACCCCGTGTTTTATGAGACTGAGTTTAGACAGCAGTCTAAACGGAGAAAAGCATAGCCTAGTCAGCTAAATTGTGACCATGAAAATTCCTCACATAAGTAAGAAAATGAAGACATCCTGCTCAGGTAGCAATGCACATTCTCATCTCGAGGCAAGAAAGAGATAAGAAAAAAACACAGGCAAGAGGCAGATACCTCACTGGGTGTCTCTGTGGTCAAAAGCTCTCAACAACAGGTAGAGACGTGTCCTTGCCTCGGTTGCTTCCTTCTCCCTTGAACCTCAGGGAAGTTGATTAGACTGAGAGGCAGTGGGTGCTAGCAGTCCAAAGACATTGTACAACTATTCTGCTTTTCCTTTGATAACCAGGTGTGTGTGTGTGTGTGTGTGTGTTTGTGAAAGAAAAAGACAGGAGAACCTATGGGAAAACAAAGGTTCCAAGTGGAAGATTGAAAGTCTGAACTGTCCATAAAATTCCATTAATGAAGTGAGGTGATTGCAGAAAGAAGTGTATACAGAAGACCATGTCTAAGTCTGCCCACTAAAATCCTAACTCTGATTAGAGAGTTTAATAAATCTGGGAGAGAGAAGACAACAAAGGCCACAAAAGTATATGTCACAGAACGAACCATATACCCTACAACTGTCCCAGTTTGGCAACTATAGTCCTGGTAAACCTCTGCCATCCCACCTTTTCCGCTGCTTTTAAAATGTCCTGGTTTCTCTCTGCATCTCCCATTTTCCCTCTTTATCCTCAGCTTACTTCAGTTGCTGTAAACTCAGTTCAAAGTACAAAAGTAATTTCCATTCAGCAGGAGGGTGAAGAGAGGATGGAGCATTGTCCTTCCTACTAGGCTGAGGCAAAAGCAAATTGCTGCAGCTTCTCCTAGCTTTGGAACAGGACATCCTATGTTCCGTGATTCCAAATTGCTTCTTGAAGTAAGCAACAGAAATAAACACACCTTCTAAAGAAGCAGGGAATGGAACAATGCAGGAAGTGCTCTCTCAATCTCTCTTTCTCACAGACAAATGGATTCCTTCTCTAATTTCCCTAAAATAGGATCAATATTGAAGAAAAGCACTTCTTGTTTGGATGCCTCCCCATCTTTCAGTTCTGATTTTTTTTCTTGTTTTTGAGATTTGCATAAGCTTGATATTTAAAGTCTTTGTTATACTGGCTTTGTTCTCTCCACCCCTTCCTTTTGATTTTCTAATCCTCAGTGGCTGAGATCCTACATGGATTGGATGTGGTGTTATCCTCCACCTGCATAGTTCCATATCCTTCCACAACTCTCTTGATGGTGAGGGGAAGCAATACAGAGGAAGAAGATGCTGCTGGTTTGGGCTCATATGGGGAAAGAAATGAAGATGCTCTCCCAGATGAAGTGCTCTGGCCTTTCCTTTCCCTCAGAATAAAGACAAGCCATTTCTTTCTCTGTATTGCCTCTCTTCCTCCACCTGCTCCTCCACAATGATAAGAAGCGGCAAAAACATTCCCTTCTGGAGCTTGACAACTGCAAAGGGGATGGTTTTGGACAAGGTGCAAGGGGGCGGATAGTCCCCTTTATCCTGTAAAAAAAAGAGACATATGCATGTAAGGCACTAACAGGATGTGGCTGTGCATCAGGGCTTGGACAGTGGCATGGGAAAGAAATGGTAACTTTGAGGAATCAAATATTGGGAAAGATTTTACTGTCTACCTACCTGGAGAGTTTATTTCTCTGCAGAGCAATGTTCCACTTACACTAACAAGGCAATCATACACATATCTACTCAGTGGAACTTTGTTATTGTTAGCTGCTGTCATGTCAGCTTTGACTTATGGCAACCCTATGAATGAGAGACCTACAAGTCACTTTGTCATCAATAGCCCTGCTTGGGTCACACAGGGCCATGGCTTCCTTCACTGACTCTTTCCATATGTAATTCAGTCTTCCTCTTTCCCCACTGCCTTCTACATTATTGTCTTTTCTAGTGAGGCATACCTTCCCATGATATGCCAAAGTACAACAGTCAGTTTAGTCATCTAGGCTTCTAGGGAGAGTTCAGGCTTGATTTGCTTCTTTATTTGTCTTTTTAGCAATCCACAGTATCCACTGAACTTTTCTCTAGCACCACATTTCAAATGAGTTGATCTTCTCCCCTATCAGCTTTCTTCACTGTCCAGCTTTCACAGCCATATATACAAATTGGGAATATGATGGCATGGATAATCCTAACTTCAGCATTCAATGATATATCTTTATGCTTCAGGCTCTTGTCTATTTCTTAATGGGACTTACTCCTAGGTAAATGTGTACAGGATTGTAGCCTGAGACATTCCAAAAGGCCATTAGAATGCATGGAATGCCAGCATGGTATAGTGGTTTGAATGTTGGACACTGGGCAACTAGGGTTCAAGTCCCCACTCGGCCATAGAAACCCACTTGGTGACCTTGGGCAAGTCATACTCAGTCTCTCAGCCTCACAGGGAGGCAAAGGCAAACCCTCTCTGAAAAAAATCTGCCAAGAAAACCCCATGATTAGGGTTGCCATAAGTCAGAAATTACTTGAATGCACACAACAAGAAAACAAACTTCTTTATGACAGTCATCTTTTTTCCCTAGCAAGGTTTTTCCTAGCTAATTTTATTCCATTTATTTACTGGAGCTAAAAGTATAAAATTTTGAAGGGCATGGAACCATAGTGAGCTTCTTCCACTTGAGAAGTCAACTGACAAAGGTAGCTCTCTATCTAAATAGTTTTCATGTTATTTATTGCACCATACTGAAGTATTAACACATAAACTTTGACTTGGTTAAAAAAAAAAGAGTTAATTGTGTGTACACAACATTAGGTGGTCAACAACATTTTAGAGAACACTTGCGTTTAATTTAGCTCTCCCCCCCCCAACATATCCCCTCGGTAATTTTACTTTGATCATCCCTGCTCTGAGCAATTTTCTAGTGGGTTTCCCTTTTTTTTTTAAGACAATGTAAATATTCTCTGAGTGAACATGTTGCATATCTAATACAGAAGATATGGGAAAAGAAATGGCCATTTGCCAAAGAGAGCAACAGGCGTTTCATGTTTACATTAGTTAATGTAATCCTCTCTTCAGCACTCCTTCTTAAATTGTGTCAAGCTATGAGATTGACCTCAATTGCTGGATGCTTTTGCTATAAAAGGGCATTGAGTTTACTGTACAAACCTGCCTAGTTAAATAAGAATCTGCTATTGTTATAGGAGTTAGGTTTCATTGAGTATAAGTACAGGAAATATGGGTGCAGGCAGACCAATACGTGCCTGAGACCACACCTAATTTGCATGTTATGTTTATTGGTTACATGTTATCCCAGTGTTCAGGGACAAAAAATTCATTGAAACAGAAGACCTGTGATTAATTTCCCAACATTATGGCCAATGTTTTTTCAGTTAAATGCAACAGCAGAGGCTCCTGGTCATTAGGAAAGTAGTATTAGGGTTAAAGGCTTTTCAACCTTGTATTTCTTAATACATATCCCACACATCCAACACTACTATTTTTTCTCCTCCTCCTGTTTATTTATATCCCACCTTTGTTACCCTAAGAGGTGGGGTGCTTTAAAGACCCACCCATGATGCCAAAATTTCTATTATTTTCTGAGGGAATTATAAGCTCAAACAGAAGCCTGCAAGAGGAGGGTAACTTTGGGGATCTTTTCACCTATGTATACCAGTACTAACTGCAGAGAGCACTCCAGTTTAAAGTGAAATAAAGTATTGTTATTGGAAACAACACAGTGAATTCACACACTACACGTGTGCTTCAGAACCACACAGGGCTATAGCAGAGTAAAACAGAAAGATTAGATATAGGGAGAGATTTGGGAATATCGGGTGATAGTTACCAGTTTTGACATGCAGTGAAATTACTCAGACAGGCATCTGAAGGTGGCACAGGAGGTTCTGATCTGGGGTACACTGGGGAAGAGAGTGGCTGGATTCGTCCACTGTGGCACACTTTACTACTGTTGGAGAACTGATATTTATACCCTATTTCATATCTTGAAACGGTACTCTAGTTATGACAAAGCCTGGATGGCTTTCCCACAGGACAGACAAAGGAAACTGAAACTCACCTGGTTGCTTTTATTGCTGGGAGATAGAAATTGAAGGGTTTGCAACAACCTCACAAAGTTGGACAGGAGGGTATAAAGGAGAGATTTCCATAGGAATAGATTAGGGAATGGTTACTTAATTGCTTGATTGAGTCATTGTTGAGATGCCCAGTGCTGGAAGAAAGAATTAGCACATACCTCCTTAACAACTGTGTTTACTAAGGGGTTTTCTACATAATCCTAATTTGGGCTTTCTTGCCTTTATATTTGCAGATGCCTCCCAGGTCATTGTGGCCTCCAACTGACCTTTAGTTTGCCCCAGCCAACTAGACCACAAAAACTGTCCAATATTTCCAATTACGAGATACCGTGGGAAGGGGGTAGTAGGGCATACCAACACCTTTTCCCCCACTTCAAGAATCAAGATGTCTAAAAAACAAGCATAGATAAAAATTCACAGTACACGGAAATTAAGTAATTAAACTATCAAAAAATTAAAATCAATTAAAAACATAAATGGTTAAAAACAGTAATTTAAAAAATTGTAGCATGTTATAGAAGGCCCATTTCCCTATTGAAAAAAAATCAATTCTCATAAGCCTGCTGGATCAAGAAGTTCTTAACTTGCCCTGTGGAAAGACAGTAAGGAGGATGCCAGTCTAATCTCTCAAGGGCAGCCCTACATAGAAAATGATAGAGTAATCCAAACAGGATGTGGCTAAGACACCTGTATCACTGTGTCCAGCAGCTTGTCTACATGAGCTATTTACATCGTCTTCCCCTGTCTTGGAGTCCTGTAGTCCAAAAGACAGAGGACTGTTGCCCTGTTTTGTCATGGGTGGTCTAGATGACACCTGGGGTAAAGACAAGGGGAAGACAGGATAAAGCCCATTAAAACATTTCATCAAAATACCTGGAAAAAACTGCCTTGTTGAGGCAAAAAAAAAAAAAAACCAACAGATTGGGCCTCATGGGATCACAACATCAGGATGCAGTGAAGCAAATGCAATGGCAAATAAAACTGGCCAGGAGAGCTTTAGCAGGGTTAAGGGAGGGGAGGGGGAAATGTAGCCCATGGTTACAGGAGTCCATATCAGCACACCAGCCCATCTCTGCAGCTGCCACTGTGTCACAGTCTCTGAAGCCAGGAAAGAGGCCCACAGCATGTGACCAAGGCTGGTCTTATACAGGGGGCCTTGATTCCATGCTGCAGGTCTCCTGCCTAGCTTTGGAGAGTGAGCCATGGGTGGCGGTGGCAGCAGCAGTGGCAGCAGAGATAGGCCAGTGTGTCCGTGTGGACTCCATCCCATTTTGTGCAGGTAACGGAGGGGCAAGGGGCCTGATCTGGGACCAGCATATGCTGGCAGGAAGCCAGTGTATTCTGGCCAGTATAGACGAGCCCTGGGTCTGACATCTCAAGGAAAGGGTGCAGCAAGAGTAAATAGCAGCCAGTAGGGGTGTTATTTATTTATTTTATAAGAGTATTTTAAATTATTTTCTACTTAAAAGGTGACATTATCAGACAAGGCATATAAGGAATCATAAGGGCACCTAATGATCGCAAAAGGGCATGTGTACCACATGACACCGCCTTTTCATGATCATGTCCTATCTAAAAAATGTACTTTTTTGTACATTAATCTTGTGGTGCTTTTGTACTGGCATTGCTGGCATTTAAAACTTTGTGCCATTGTACTCACATGAATGCAGCGTCAATGGCCGGTCTGGCGAGGACACTTCTGGGTGAGATCGCAACATCCAGGTAGGTGACACACTTTTTATGACCCTCCCCAGTTTACTTGGGACTTTTTTTAGTGTGTTTAGGTTCTTTGTGTAACTTTAACTTTGTTATTTTTTCATTTCCCGCTCTATGCATTCTTGCGAGAATACATGGGATTTCAAACAAGGAAGTGAACGGAGCTCCGTTCACTCCTTGTTCATTGCTGGGATGCCTTTTGCTGGGATGGGAGGTAAGTGTGGCATGGGGAATTCTTTTGCTGGCATAAAAACAGCAAAGCTATGCTGGCAAAAGAACGGGATTTAGAGGGGTGGTCTGAGAAAGTCCAGGGTCTCCAAGGGAATGTATAACAATATCATGAACTTTTATTCTTCCCTCATAATATCAGAGCCTGGAGTCATCCAATGACACTAAATGGTGGGAGACTGAGGATAGATAAAAGGAAGTCCCTTGCTATATAGTGTATAGTTAAACAACAGCATTCACTGCCACAAGATGAAGACTTTTTGTGGCACATGCACCCACGATGGCTATCACCTTTCACATCTTTAAAGGGGGATTAGATAAATGAAGGTTAGAGCCATTAATGGATGTTGGTTGGGGTGGCTGTATATCAGTATGTATCACTATGAGTATCTGAGGTAATATGTCTCCAGATAACAGTTGCTGGGGAGCACAAGTGGGAGGTGCCATTACACTCATGTGCTGTTTGTCAGGCTTCCCACAGACCTCTGTTTGGTCACGGTGAACACAATGCAAACTAGATCCTCAGCAACTAGTCAGTTGTCAAAAGCCTGCCTGAATAAAAACTGTATTTGCCTACCAGCGGCTGGACAACAAAGAGTACAAGAAGTTATTTACCCACAGTTTACCTCTTGTGGGAGCCCCCTCTCCTTAAATAAAATGGTAAGGAGCTATTTTTAATCCCTCCAGGAAAAAGTTCACTGCACATAAAAACAAAAATATTTTTGGATCTCTGCTGATTTTATAGTCCACGTGAAAGAGACAGCAATCTTGCCACAACACTAAATGGAGACACGTAATATACTTCCCCTAGTGACTACACTGTCTTAAGAGATCATACAAACATATGTGCCAGACACAAAACAGACCTTCCAGAGTGTGAGTGAGAGCCTCTGATCTTTGTACTGTACTACTTCTTTTCCTTTGAGATATTTCCTCATATAGTTTCAGTATTGGAATCTTTTCTGTGTGGCTGTTGTAGAAGTAAATAGAACAATAGTTCTTAGGGTGTGCAGGAGAAATCTCTACACACCAAAAGCAGTACTTGGGACTCCCCAAGGCTCGGCATCAGGATGCAGTGAAGCAAATGCAATGGCAAATAAAACAAAGAGAGCACAAGCAGAACCTCTTAAGATGCCCAAATCAAGCAGTAAGCCTGGCTAGGATAACTTTAGAGGGGTTAGGGGAGGGGTGGGCAATGTGTAGCCCATGGGTGGCATATGACCCCCAGGGCCATTTTCGTAGCCACGGGTCTCGGGGGTGTGTGCTCAAAAATGCCACCCAAATCCCTCTAGGGGGTGTATAGGACATTTTCATCACATATGGAGGCCCTCTGTGCCCCAAGATGTGAAACAATTTTTTTCAAACATTTTTGCAAAAATGTTTTCAATGTTTTTGCCCCAAAATTCCCTTTGGGGGTGTGACGAGGCATTTCCAGAACAGAAATGCCAGAACAAACAGGCATTTGGGCTCATCCTGGGCCAATATAGGCCCAAGAGGTGCTTTTTTAAAAATAGGAAGTAACTTCTCCGCATTTCCTGTTCTTAAACAAGGCCCCTCTTGGGCCTAAAATAGCCCAAGAAGGCCCCAAAACATTGTGAAAATGCTGCCTTATCCTCTAGAAGGCATTTTGGGGCCAAAAAACGGTTGATTTTTATTTATTTATTTATTTATTGTAGGAGTGAGTACAGTGGGGGGTTGCAGTCCTCCAAGTTCTCCTAGGGGGCTAATGCCCTCCTACAGTTTCCCAGCCTTGGGTTAAGGAGTATTAACACACTGGCACTGACCTGTTGGTGTAAACCAGCATTTTTGCTGATGTGGTTCCCTGGATTTCTTTATGTCTGCAGCTGTTGGTGATCATAGGCAGAATTTCTGCATGATGGGAAATTGCTCAGGTCACCAGTTAAGTCACCTTTAACCCCATTGACTCCTAGTGCAGTGGTGCTTGAATTTGTGACCTGAGGGCATGAAACACGCCATATACCTTTAAAAACAAAGTTATCATTAGATGGTATAAAGTACAAAGTACATTTAGAGTGTAATCCCTATACATGTCTAGTGAGACAGGGGATATATTCCCTAATATGTGGATGCAGAGGTTCATGTCTATTGGCCTAGATCTAGTGTTTACCAGCTAGAGCAGACACACTGAAATAAATGAAAAATATGCTGCTGGTGACTAAGAAGGCACATTTATTTGATGGATCTCTACTAACTGGGACCACTATTGAATTTAGCCCACTAAGTATGAGTATATTGCTAGAGATACCAGCTTATTAATACTTTTTCCATTCTAAAGTTTAATGTCTTTAATACTTAAAAAAACCCAGTGATTTGAAAATGTCAAGTGGAATTACAGAGAGAGAGCTTCTTGCCACAAGTATTCTAGGATACAAATGTCAACATGTCTCCAAGGTCATGCCTATAAATAAACAATTCAAACTCTAATCAAAAGACTGAGCAGCAATGGAATATCCCTCCAGATCCAAGAAAAGAAAATGTTCAGTGGCCATAACCAATAAGCAGTGAGTACACAGCTCCCTGCAGAAAGAGAGATAAAGAGAAAGAAGAAAGAAAGAAAGGCTACCATTGAACAGAGTTATGTCAATTTATGTGCACTTGAGTCTACTTAAATCAGTATGCTTAAGCACAATTAACCTTGTGGTTGATGGCAGCCAAGTACTTACCAGAAAATTTATGGGAATGATGGACCTGATACATGACCAACAAGAAACAATATGCAATGGGGGAAATATACAGAATATTGTAGGATCTGAGAATCAGAGTTCCCTCCCACTGATATATTTCCTGTCAAATTGATGCATTCCAAATAAATAGCCCCTCCACCATGAGGCTAGCCATCCATTCTGGCTTCAGAGAGGGAGACTACCACTGGGGCTTTGATTTTCCAGTGCACAATTGCCCCTCTGAGCCCCAGCAAAAGCAACGCACCAGAGGTAGTCACCCTCTGAAGCCAGAACAGGTGGCCGCCCCACCACTGTGAGTCTAGATGCCTGTTCTGGCTTCAGAGAGGGTGACTACCACTGGGGCTTTGATTTTTCCAGTGCACAATCACTCATTTTAATGCCAGGAAAAGCAAAGCACCAGTGGTAGTCCCCCTCTCTGAAACAAGAATCGGCAGCCTGGGCTGCCATCATAAGTCTAGCTTCTTGTTCTGACTTCAGAAAGGGCAACTACCACTGGCACTTTGCTTTTCCAGCACACAAGGTCTGGGAAAAACAAAGCACTAGCAGCAATTGCCCTCTCTGCAACCAGAATGAGCAGCCCACCCTGCCGTCACTAGTCTAGTCTATTTGGGGGGTGGGTGGGAGGCAAACAATAAGCACTACCTGAGGCACCACCTTTCTTCCCCTCCTTGGCCCCACTTCTAATTCCAAAGACAGAGCACCATCAGTAGTCGCTCTCTCTGAAGTCAGAACCCCAGTGAGCCACACCATTGCAAGGCTAGGCACCTGTTCTGGCTTCAGAGAGGGCAACTACTGCTGGCACTTTGCTTTTCCTGAAGCTCAGAATCAAGCGTGAGTAATAGCTTTGAATGGAAACCAAGTAAATACCCAATGCAGATTTGGGCTTTGACAGATGTGGCACTTTGACAGATGTGGCACTTAAATCTGGGCCAGAGTAGTGCGAATTTCATGCACTGCAGCTCCGGGCCAAAGTAGTCTGAATCTCATCCGAATCCCCTGCCCCTGTATAGTCATGCCCCTAGTCTTCTGATTTCGTGACTGCAATTTCCATTCTTATCAACGATTGATCCAATGTACACAAAATCAATATATGGAAAACTATTTCAATTTCCTTGTCATCTAGATTGAATTTATCTGGAGTCTTTGGAGTCATTATTTTTGTTTTGTTAATGTTCATCAGTAAGTATGCGTTATCACTTTCTTCTTTGACTGTCTTTAGTAATTTTTCCAAGTCTTTGTTGTTTTTCTGCTAGTAGTATGGTGTTGTCTGCATATCTTAGATTGTTGATATTCCTCTGATCTTCACTCCTCCTTCCTCCAGCTCTAAAACTGCTCTGTGTATTATATTTTCTGCATACAAGTTGAACAAGTAGGGTGATAGAGTGCAGATCCCCTTTCCGATTTGTCTGATCCCCTTTCCGATTGGGAACTATTTGGTTACTCCGTATTCTGTTCTAATGAAGCCTCCTGTCCTGAGTAAAGATTAGGCATCAAGACAATCAAATGTAATGGTACACCCATTTCTTTAAGAGCAATCCATAGCTTTTCATGATGATCTATGGTGTCAAAGGCTTTGCTGTAGTCTATAATGCACATGCTGGGCACTGCGATCCCACTAATAGAAACAAAATTGCTGGCAAGCTTATTTAATGAAAAAGAACCTCTATGCACGATCTTTTAGATGTTGCCCTGTTTCAGTTAGTGATCACCGCCAGCCATCTCCACCAGCCAGGAACATACAACTGGTTATTTTCATAGAACTTGATAAAAATCAGTTTAACGTGAAGAGCTCTTCTATGTAATTGTCTTTGCTTTCTACACCTTGACAAACTCCCATTCCTTGTTATGCTACTAAGTATGTTTAGATTTAATGTCACACATTTGACTGCCACTGAATTTGTGTAGGCAGAGAAGATTACGTAGCTATTAGTCACATCACCTGTCAAAGCTGGCAAAATGGGCCCCTGGGGATGCATTTTACATTTAAAAGATGTAAAATATACTTTGGATGTGAGTGTATGTACTTAGAAATAAGCCCCATTGAAATCACTGGCCATGTGTATGTGTGTGTGTGAGAGAGAGAGAGTGAAAAAGAGCTGTAATTGTTTCTGTGCTTACAAACTGGTGGCTTTCATATTTCCATGTGCTGACTACCTTGTATAAATAAACACCAAGTTGGGCTCAGTTCAATTGGGCAGCAAATATGTATATGGAAGGAGTGAGTGTGCTTTAAGAGTGTGTTTTTTGAGCATCAAAGGAAAGGAATAATGTGCTACTACACTATGCAAAAGGAGAGATGTTAAATTACATCCAGTGATTATTCTCCTAGATATAGTATTGTACTTCTTGCTAGCTATGCAATGAATCTGATTTTAATTGCCTCTTAGTGAAGGGTTTGACAGACTCACAGCACAATCCTAGATGTTACTTGAAAGCAAGTCCCGGGCACCGTTTACATCATGAAAATGTAGTGAGATGAATTCGTGTTGATCTCTGGTAGTTCACACGTCCTGCGTGGCGGTCTCGAGCTTTTTGGAAGAAGGGGCACCTTTTATCCCTCAACCTGCATGACTTTCCGTCCCGTGGTTTGTCCCGTGTTTTTAAAAAAGTCATGGGAGGATGCGGAAAATCGGATATGTGAACAGGTCGGGACAAAATATCTCAGGAGTAGGTGGTGGCTGGAAATTGAGGTGGGCAGGGGCGGGCACATAGTCCTGAGAAGGAGGGTCAGTCACCCTCCCTGTCCCCTGCTTTTTTTTAAAAAAATGGATTCTTTCACTGGCAATTTCGGCCGAGGCGTGTGCTTTTCTTAAAGCCTTGTGTCCCTGTGCCAGCAATCTCCGTTTAAAGGGACATATTCTCTTTAAATGGATTCTCTTCCCTGCACCAACAAGGCTTGTGTCCCTGTTCTTTTCCCCTCCCCATCTTCCCTCTAGGCTGAAAGCAAAGCATGTGTGGTGTATGTGTGTGTGTGTCTGCCTCAGTAGATAGCCAACCACTCCGCTTCTCGGCTGAAAGCAAAACAGGGGCATGCTCGCAGATGTGTGTTTGTGTCTTCAAGCTCACATCCAAATAATAATATCCCGGAACCTTTTCCCATGTAAATAAAAAAAATACGGGATACTATGTCTTGGGATCTTGCTTTTGTCACAGAAAAGGTTGTCATGTAAACAGCTATCCCAGGATATTTCTCATCCAGGGACAAATCGTTTAAACAACAAGGGACGAACTCAGGATCAGGAAATCCCATTTCTCCCTGTGATAAAAACTGTTGTGTAACTGGCACCCCGGTGTGTTAAATGGGACTTATTCCCTAGTAACTATGTTTAAAATTATATCCTTTGATGATACTCTTAAATCAACTACCGACTTAGTTTCATTGGCCTCTGGACACCCAAAGCAAGTTCTAACCAGAAAAAGGTATCTTGTGTTTCACCATCTTTAGTACATCTCAGGCACTGGAAAAAAAAAACCCAGTAATAAAAACTGTTTACAGGTATTCTTCATTGAAGTGCATCTGTGCATTTCTTCACATATACATATATACATATGGATAGGTAGGTAGATAAATAAATAGTTAGGCATTCCCCGCTTTTTGACAACTTGTTCAACATTCCACTGTTTCAACAGATCTAAAGTATAGCCATGTATTACACTTTCAACCCCTGGTCTGCTCTTTTGATCATGCACTGCCTTTTTTTCTTCTCAGTCAACCTAGCATGCTGGGTTTTTTCCCTCTCCGTGTACTCACCATGCTGTTTTTTTTCTCTCTCAGTCAGTCAACTCAGCACCATCTAGCAAGCTAAAAAAAGACTGGGTTCCACGTTTCAACCATTTCCACTTTTTGACAATGTTCAAGTCCTTAACCTATTGACTAAATGGGGGATGCCTTTATATATTTATTTATTTTTCTGGTGTCAGGTATAATAGCATCAAATTCAACTTCTTAAAACTGTCACAGGGAAAAAAAACGGATACCATTGCTTTACGCCAATCAAAAAAAGAGTTTGATTTTTAGAAAATATTGTGGTGTGCATTCTGAGTTCAAAATTTTTTTGAAATTATTTAACTCCAAAATATGCTTTAATAGCAGTAAAAGCACATTTTTCATGCTTACCAGGACACAACATTGTACAAATAGGATCTCATGCTCTGACTCAGAGTTAAAATTACATTTTAAAATTCATCGTACAACTTGTTACAAAGCCTAAGCACGCTCCAAGCAATTTGTTACCATGAACTATGGATAAAATACTCATTATGTTATTCATTCAGTTGTTCCTTTTTCATTCTTTGGGGTCTGATAAGAGAATGATATAAAACTGAGGGGGGAGATTAAGTGCTCAAAAAGTGCCTGAAATGCTATTCTAAAGTAACTTGAAAAGTAATGTTAAGTTTATAATCATCTCTCTCTCTCTTTCTCAGCGAGAAAGAGAGAAATGTCCTTCTCAATCACTGTTACTTTTGAAATACAGTTGTCCCTTCGCATTCATGTGTTTCACATTCACAGTTTTGCATATTCACGGTTTGTAGCTGCTGCTCAACTAGCTCAAACTCTAAGACCCCACCCTTCTCCTCCTCGTGTCCTGGCAACAAAACACTCCAGCTTGCTTCCTTACCTAGCACCAAAACAGCACTGCCCATTTAAAACACTCAGTAAGGTTGTGATGTTGGCAGGGCAGAGGGAGGGAGAACTGGGGGGGAGGCAAGTGTGGGTGAGGGGTGTGATTTGTGCGTCTAGGTGTGTGTGTGTGTTGCTACAGTTGCAACTTTAGCTTAAGTTTGGGAAAGGGGTGACCTTACTGTTTAAAACGGGCAGCACTGTTTTGGTGCAAGTTAAGAAAGCAAGCTGGAGTTGTGTTGCTGGCAGGGCAGAGGGAGGGAGAGCTGGCAGGGAGGTGAGTGGGATGGGGGGCATGGTTTGTGTGCCCAGGGGCGGGTGTTGCTACCGCAGTTGCAGATATCGGCAGTCTTGTTGGTGGGAGAGGGGTCTACTATACTGTAGTGTAGTACGTATGTTGGGGTTAAGCAGGGCTTAACTTATTCCCGGTTTTTTCACTTTCATGGTGGTGCTCCAGCCCTAACCCCAGCAAATGTGAAGGGACTACTTTAGCATTGTTACATTGTCACCTAAAAAAGCAATGTGTTCCAGGTAACCACACTATTTGTAACTACAGTAGGACCCCCTGTATCCACTGGTTCAATTATCCACTGGACACAAAACCGCACAAATACCATGGAGTCTGCCTAAAAAAAAGTTTCCTCTCTAGCCATTTTCTAGGTCTTCCAAGGCAAGTATATCGTATTTTAAACAGGAAGTCCCATTATTTTCAATGGCATTTGCTATTATCCACAGTTTTTGATATCCATGGGGCCACCAGAACCAATGTCCAGCAGATACAGGGGTCCTACTGTAATGACTTCCAAATTGTTCTCCAACTACTAAACTGCATGCTAAGCAGTGAAATGTTCAAGAAACAAAGATTGCTAAACCATGACATCCGACACATGTTGAGTAGATACCAGAAACCCAAACACAGAATAAGAAAATAGATATTGCTTTCTTTTAAAAAGTAGTTCATTGTATTTGCTACTGCAAGGCACAATGTGAGAAAGAAGGAGAAAAGGAGACATTGCTGTTGAGAGAAATAGCTCCTCTATAGTCCAAACTATTTAGGTCTTCTGTATGGCCCTAGCTAACCTTTGAAATGAGGAGTCAGCCAACTGGGCATGTGACATGAAATTCTAGCTCATTTATCAGGAAGGGATATAGAGATGCCATGGATAGTTTGTGGTGGTGTTGTTGATGGGTTCAGCCTTGAACATATTTTCAGTTAAAAGAAACTTCAAAGCCAGTAATTATATCTCAGTGGGACAAATATAAAAATAAACATTTTGAATATATTTTAAGCCTGCATTTTACTGAGGATAAGGAAAATGAATCACGTTTCTTATCCCACATCACATACATTAGATTGACATTGGTATGTTTCTAGAAAAAAATTATAATTTTAGTTAAGATACTATTATATGTCAATATGGATATTTTTGAAATAATAATAATAGTAATAAAATTTATAAAAATATATTGAAAAAATATTAGCAATATAGTTGGCTTACTCCTGAGGTAAAAATAAGCAAAGTGACTAGGCTGACAGAGGTGGTAAAACGGGGTCATATAACTGGACAAGATCATTCAGTTCTTCTAGACAAGTGGTAAACAGCAGATTGAATTTCAGCTAGCAGAGAAGTAAGCAGAAGATATGGTATGTGGCAACCATATCTGATTAGGCTTTCACCTCTAGGGAAAGGGAAAACGTCAATAGCTCACTGTCCTGAGCAGGGGAGGGCTGCACTTCCCACCTATTTCCAGAGACAATGTCTGTAAGATCACATTTCCTTCAGAACAAGCAACCCAACCACTTTTTTTGGTAGTACACCTTGATAGTATAAATCCCTCCTAGCTAGTGGGGTTACTGTGATTCGTAGTCCAAGACATATCTTTTCCAAGCTCTGGTTCAGACCCTACCCCTGCACACAAATAGGGTTGACAGGTCCCCACTCTCCTCATATGTCACAGCCATATCACAGCCTGACCCAGTCCGTGACTTCTCCCTCTGCAACAGAGTGTATGGAAATGGTTGCACACCTGTAAGTACGGTAAGTAAATATCCCTTTTCAGCTCTTCATTTCATGTGTGGATAGTAGGACTGGGCTCAAATGCACATTAATAGATGAGGCAGAAATTTCACTGCCCTTTTTACACATTAGATACATATGGGTGGCATATGAAGAATGTGATCATTTACCTGCCATATTTCTGCATGTCGGGCTGTCAGTATAGGCTAGTAAATCAGCTGGCAGCAGCAATCCTGTGGTACAGGTCAATATAAAGAGAAAAGGTCAAACTAGAGAGTGAGTATTTATTTATTATTTGATTATAATCATTACCTTTGTATCTAATCTATATCTGACTTTTCCTCCAGTTTGTTCAAGGTGACATACATGGCTGCTTCCTCTCCATTTGTTCACAAAATCCCAGTGAGGAAGGTCAGGGTGAGAAGGGTGATAGGCCTGAGATCACCCGATGGATTTCATGGCTCAGGGAGGACTTGAACCTGGGTCTCACCAGTCACTGGTCCAGTACTCTAACCATTGCACCAATAGAGGGTTCGCCCTAGTGTCCAGACTGAAAGAAAGTTCCAGGACTGACTTCTGTACAAGGTCAAATTGCATATAATACGAGAGAAGGTGGGAGACGCAGTGCCAACAGAAAGAAACCAAAAATATTGAGAAGGTTACAGAAGGAGCAAGGGACCTTCCAGGATTGGGGAGGGGTTAAGCATTAAAAAGAGCATTCCGTTAAATGACAGCATGGGGGCAAGCTACTTGTCAGAGCCACTTAACCATCTGTACTGCTCCCTTCATATCACCTACAGTGGTTTTTTAAAAGATCATATTTAGACATAAATATACAAGGAGACTGCAGACTTCTAAACTGTGCTAATTCTGCATCAGCTTCTCAAAGCAGAAAAGACAAAGGTGCTACCTAGCTCTGACTGCAGCAGCCCAACTGCACTACATCTTTGTCCCTCCCTCTGCCCAAATTCATATTTCTCTACCTTATCCACTAGCTGAAGGGTGTCATAGTCCAAAGCTGGAGAGACAGTAAGCTGTTTTATCCAGTGCCAAGTACCTAGCTAGGCAAAAGCACAGTGACAGATTATTGTAAAGAAGCTCTTAAATGCTTGTTAGAACCTATGTTAGGGCTTGACTACACGGGGAATAAAAATCTAGATGGGATTCAGACTACTTTGGCCCAGAATTGCAGCGCATGAAATTTGGACTAGCTTGGGCCGGATTTCAGTGCCACACCTGCCAAATTCCAAAACTGCATTGGGTTATTACTTTTACCACCACCCATTCAAAGCTGTTACTCATACCTGACTCTGAGGTCCAGGAAAAGCAAAGCCCCAGTGGTAGTCACCTTCTCTGAAATCAGTGGTGGGGCAGGTGCTCGTTCTGCCTTCAGATCGGGTGACTATAGCTGGCACTTTGCTTTTCTGGTGCACAATCACCCAGGAAAAGCAAAGTGCCATTGGTAGCTACCCACTCTAAAGCCAGAATGGGGGCTTACTCTCGATGGTGGAGTGGGTGCTCGTTCTGCCTTCAGATTGGCTGACAAAAACTGGTGCTTTGCTTTTTCTGCGCCAGGGAAAGCAAAGCGCCAGTGGTAGCTGCCTGATCTGTCTTCAGAGAGGTGACTACCACTGGTGCTTTACTTCTCTTGGAGCTCGGAGGGGTGATTGTGCACCAGAAAAGCAAAGCACAAGCAGTAGTCAACTCTCTGAAGCCACAACGGGCAGCTAGCCTCATGATGGTGGGATTCACTGGGGGTTCTGACTTGCACAGTACCTAAGACTTACCAACTCTGCCTTTGGACTGAGAAATGGCACTAAGGGGTGGGGAATGGCAGCACCTTGGGCAGCACTTGTCCTTCCTCTCCTCCCCACCCCCCAAATCCAGTGTAGATGGATGGTTCACATGGCAGTTTTCTCTAGAGTTTCCATCAAACTCTGGAGAAAACTGTGAGTTTTCTAAAACCCAGATTAAGGGGGTATTCTCTAAGTCTGGTGCTAATAGGGCCATGCAGCATGTCACTATCACATTAGATTCGGGGGGAAAGCCACACACTGTGTGGCATTATCAGGCTGGATTCGGGGTGGGGGGAGAGAGTAGAGGTTTGTGACTGGTGTAGACAAGGCCTTAGTCCCAATTAGAAATGAACAGTATGGCAAACTCAACCCTCTTATATAGCTAATTGGGGTTCCTGGAAAGGAATTTCTAACCTTTAGTCTTCAGATGTTGTTGGACTATAGCTTCCAGCAGCCCTGACCATTGGCCATACTTGTAGGAACTGGGGGGGGGCAGTGCAGTTAAAAAACATCTGGGGACAGAAGGTTGCAAACAATGTTTGGGAGCACCTGGTAAGTTGACACCATGCCCAATAACTTGAACATCCTATGTGCTATGACTTTAAATATGCAGTCCAGATGCGAGCTCTTTTATTAGAATAACTATTCTGTTTTCAATTGACCATCTCTTTTGAGATGCAAATTTAGGGTCGAAAAGAAGTTGCTGATCAGCCATTTAGTAATTTTCCTATTTGTTGGCTGGACCACTGATATCAGAGATGGCTGCTATTGTGTTAATAGACAAAACATTCTGCTTTTCTTGGAGGCTAGGTTTTTACTTGCTTTTATAAAAGTTAGTTTTTGCTCTTGCTCACTTTGCCTTCCTAACAACATCTCTTTGGAGGCCAGATCCAGTCTTTCATACTACCTGCTCTTCAATGAATTCTGCATTTTCTCTGAAACCCAAGATTCTGCTCAAGCATGTAAGTAGGATGATACAAGCTAAGACAGATTGGTTTTATGCATGTAAGTGAAAGAGAAATAGAATCATAGAGTTGGAAGAGACTACAAGGGCCATTTAGTCCAACCCCCTGCCATGCAGGAATACACAGTCAAAGCACTCCGGACAGATGGCCATCTGCCCTCTGTTTAAAACTTCCAAAGAAGGAGACGCCACCACAGTCCGAGGCAGTGCATTCCACTTCCGAACAGCTCTTACTGTCAGGAAGTTCTTCCTAATGTTTAAGTGGAATCTCTTTTCCTGTAATGTGAAGTCAAAGGCTTTCACGTCCGCCATCCATAGGTTTTCTGTGGGGGGTTTCCGGGCTGTGAGGCCGTGTTCCGGAAGAGTTTATTCCTGACATTTCGCCTGTATCTGTGGCTGGCATCTTCAGAGAATGGTTGGGTAGGAGTGTATGTGTGTGGGTTATATACTGGTACTGTGAGCCCCTGTTGGACAGGATATGTCAATTTGTGTATTTGAATGGAATACTGAATGGGAACTACCCATTCAAATACACAAATTGACATATCCTCTCCAACAGCGGCTCACAGTATATAAACACCACACACACTCCTACCCAACCATTCTCTGAAGATGCCAGCCACAGATGCAGGCGAAATGTCAGGAATAAACTCTTCTTTAACAGCCCAGAAAGTCACCACAAAAAACCCCTTTTCCTGTAGTTTACAATAGATTTCTGCGTTCTCTTATTTTCTCCCTTCTATTTTTCCTCCCTTCAAGTATTTTTTTTTTAATATTTGGACAATGGCTGATTTTTTGTTAAGGGGGGTATTCTCATTGAAATGTCTTTCTACATGCAGATCTACCACTTCATCCCCTACCACATAGGGATAATAGTGAAAACCTAGGAGTCAGAAGAAAAGCTTTGATCTGATGAAATTCATGTCTCAAAACAGGCACCAGGTGGCTGTGTCCAGAGAAGTGAATGGATCTTTGAATCTTGGATATTGTCCCTGAGAAAGCCAATCCATTATGGATAATCAGTAATTTAAATCAGAAAATTAATCCGTGTGTTGGATGCAAAGAGCATTTAACCATCACATGTAGTGCAGCTGTCAAGCTCTGGGCAAATGTTCTCCTCCTGTGTAAACTCTACACATAAGGAAGGGGTGGGCACAAATTATGACAAGCTCCAATCCCTCCCTCTGCAAGCAAGAAAGTATCTGGAAGGGTGACTCCTTCCTACACCCCACCACAAGCAAAAAGAATGTCCAAATAAACCACCAGATGAGGATATCACTTTGGGAGGAAATAGATCCCCTTTGAATAACAGAGGGCTAATGTTTTGTTCCTAATTGGTTTTGAGGGGCCCTGTATACAACACAGAACTGGACAAAAGCCAGAACACAAGAGGATGAGTCTGCTGATCTATTCAGGGCAGTCACTACATTGTTGCTTCAACAGAACACAGATGCTTTCCTTTTATTGAGTTAAGCAACAGGCCTCTTTGGTTCCTTCTCTTGCCATTAATTCTATTCTATATGCACTTTTCAAAGTGGCAGCTGGAATAGACTGGAGGCAGGCTCTTTTGTGACTGTCTAAAAATAGGACAGAATAAAATAAAAACACATCTCTGAAAAGAACTTTGAGAGAATGTAAGAACAGTAGTGGGAGCAGGTTAACCCTTTCCCTCCATCAACCTGTTTTGTCATCAAAATTGTCTCTGGAGCTGCTATTTTGTCCCACTGGAATTTTTGACCAGGAAAATAATGCTGGAGAGGGCAATGGAAGGTAAACTCACTCTCTTGCTACAAGCCCATAAATATTGAGAACTCGCTGTGGCTAATTCCTGCAACTGAGTAAATAACAATAAGGTCTACATTTATATATAAGCAGATCAGTCACAGGTCTCCTATATTGTTCACATCACCACACGGTTGTTAAATATATTTAAAATGAGATTGAAAGCTACCATTGATTATGCCACAATGTTTAATTGAAGTGATTTTTCAAGCTAATGTGGGATTTAAATTGGTACAATGCCTTGTGAACTAAGGCCTGGTTCACATGTGCAAATTGGCATATGATAGTTTCTTCACACACAGATCAATAAAGCAAGTGTTATGATACAAGCCATATATGGAAGAAGCTCTCAAGAGAGTTGGCTATTTGTACCATATCAACACAATTGGGATTGGCTGGGAACAGGGAAGAAGAGGGGTAATTGCTTTGACACAACCAGCTGGTCAGACAGAGCTGCCTGTCATGTACTTGCATTCCCAGATGCAATGACCAGCAGTTTCATAGTCAAACAGAAAACTTTATTGGCACAGAATTCCAGAAAGCATATCGTACAAGGCTATTGTTCGGAATGAAATCTAGAAAGCAGGCAGTATACTAAGTGCATATTTCAATTTATGAAATCTGGTGGGCTTCAATGTTATTGGTTGCCCATCATCAGCAAACCACCTCTTATGATGTTAATGTCCACCCCATTTTCCACAAGCTGATTGTGCAGCTGCAGGCTTATCTCTCCATTTGCATTACCAACCATTTTCCTCCACTTCCATAGTTACCACAGAACACCCATTTAACAAGCACAAAGAAATAAAAACACCATTAACAGCAAGGTTACAAAGAAACACTGAAACTGGCAGGAACATGTCACATCTGGGACCAATCTTGACACTGCCTCTGCACAGTGACACTACTCTCAGGTTCCAAACTACATTTTGTACAAGTGAATTGGGACTCTTTTCTGAGTCAGTAAGTAATCAATAATCATATACAGCAAAGCGGATTCCAATAGAATACCTGGCCCAACATTCTCTCTAATAATGAGAATGGGATTCATAGGCATGGGCCAGTATGGTATAATGGTAAGAGGGAGAGTGGGCAGAGACATAGGTTCAGCTCTCCTCTCAGCCACAAAACTCAATGGATGACTGTGGGCCAATCACTATCTCACAACCTAACTGGCATCACAGAGTTGTGGGGAAAGAAATGCAGAGGAGGACTGCTGGTGTCTTGAGCTCTTTGGAGAAAAGCCTGGACATAAATATTGTCTACACACTATTACCTTGGAGTGTCAGTCCCTAATTACTACAATGAAGACAGCAACGTTCTTTGCATCAGCACAATTTTGCATCAGCACAATTTTGTCTAACAGAGTTATTTAGGGTAGTAAACGGATGATTACACTCAAAACATCAATGTATTGAGGAGGACCTCTCAGAAACCTGCTGTAGTGAATTTGCAAAACATTTTTTTGGGGGGGATTGTTAATATTTGTGCTGGCTTAGATTTCACATGGAGGTTAGATTCTGGGGTTGCAACTGAGGCACACACTCATCCAGTTTTGATGAGTGAGTTTCATTTTGTTCTCTCTGGTGATTTAGATCATTATAGATCATTAAGTCATTATCTACATCATCTATATCTGGTGATGCAGGCAAGGAAGAAATGAAGGTCGGTACTAGTTCATTTGACCCATGTCCATCCTTACTGGTATGGGCTACCAGAGGGGGGCTGGCAAGTTGGGTGGTGGAGGTTGTGAATGCTTCTTTGAAAGGGGGTTGTTCTCCAGTTCCTCTAAAAAAAAGCCATTACAAGACCTATGCTGAAGAGAGCTTTGCTGCATGCTACCACCACAGATAACTATCGGTCAGTACCCAAATTTCCACTTTAAAATAAGGTCTTAGAGAAGGGGTGGGGAACATGATGCTACTGGACTACAACATAACTAATAGTGGGCTATGACAGCAGTTGTTGTTGAGCAACATCTGGAGGACCATACATTTCCCATTCCAGACTTGGAATCCATGATGCTTCACAACTTCAGGTTTTCTTGGATGAAAACTAATTATTTGTATGCTTTCCAATCTGTGTTCAGGACTGGTTTTGGAACAGAAACAGCTTTGGCCATCTTGGTGGATGATTTATGATAAGAACAGCACAGAGGAGTGCATCCCTCATGGTTCTGCTACACTTCTCAGCTGCAAGAAAAACTGCCCATTTTACAAATGCTTTATTTGTTAATGATGTGCTGCATATTTGAAGACATCCAGAGAAGACCTCACCACCTCTTTAAGCAATTGGTTCCATTGCCAAATTGCTCTCACTATAAAGAAATTCTTCTCTCATGTTCAATCAAAATCTACCCTCCTGTAACTTAAAACCATTAGACCTAATTCTACCCTTTGAGGCAGCAGAGAATAAACCTGCACCTTCCTCTTTGTGGCAGCCCTTGAGTTATTTAAAGAGGGTAATCATGTCACCCTTCAGTCTTCTCTTCACCAAGCTGGATATGCCCAACTCCTTCAACCTCTCCTCATATGTTTTGTTCTCCATACCTCTTATTATCCTTGTTGCCCTTCTCTGAACTTGCTCCAACTTGTCTAGATCCTTCTTAAAATGAGGCACCCAGAACTGAATGCAGTACCCCAGATGAGGCCTGACAAGCATAGAATACAGTGAGAATATTACTTTCCTTGGATTGGAAACTATGCTTCTGTTAATGAAGACTAAGATAACATTTGCCTTCTTTGCTGTAACATCACACTGTTGGCTGATATTCAAATTATCATCAACAACAATCCCAATGTCCTTTTCACATGTAGTACTGCTGAGCCAAGTATCCCATATCCTATATTTGTGCATTTGGTTTTTGTGGCATAAATGTAGAATTTTGAATTTGTTTCTGTTGAATTTCATTATATTAATTTCAGCCCAATTTTCTAATGTATCTAGGTCCTTTTGAATTCTGTTCCTATTTTCCAATGCATCTCAGTTTTGTATCATCCTCATATTTTGTAAGGATTCCCTCTACTCCGTCACTTAAATCATTGAGAAAAATACTGAAGAGTGTCAGTCCTAGGACAGAACCCTGACCCACTCCACTTGAGAACTCCTTCCAGTTTGAAGCACAGCCATGATGTGAGCATGGTTTTCCAACCAATTTTCCAACCATGCTCTTTCAGCATGGTTTTCCAACCAATTATGGATCCATCTGATGGTGTTTCATTCTATTCCATATTTAGTGAGTTTGCTAATCAAAATATCATGGGGGATATTTTAACAAATGCTTTGTTGAAATCCAGATAAATGACATTCACAGCATTCCCACCATCTGCTAAACTAGGGGTCCAATCAAAAAAAGATATTTGATTACTGTAGTTTGGCAGGATTTGTTCTGGATAAACCCATGCCGGTCTCTGCTAATCATTGCATTGTCATGAAGATACTTGCAAAGAGACTTCTGTAAATCCACTCTTAACATTTTTCCTGGTATTGAGATCAGGCTGATTGGTCTGTAGTTTCCTAAATCTTCTCATTTTGACTTTAAAAAAAAAAAAAAGAGAAAGCAGGACAATCTCTAGTCCTTTGGTACCTCACCCATTTCCCAATATTTCTTAAAAATAATGGCAAGTGATTCTGCAAGTATGTTAGCAAGTTCCTTTAATACTCTACAATGCAGTTCATTTGGCCTTGCAAGAGGAAATTATTTACAAGGCACATCAGGAATTTATTGGAGAGCATATGTTTAGCAGAGCTAGTCTCCCAGTAGGTATCAGGATAATTCAATTCCCCCAAACTACTAGTTCTTGCTTCTTTGAAATTTTGTTTCAGAAAAACATCATCCACCACCTTGTCTTGGTTAGAAGGCCAGTAGTAAACTCCAATCACAGTGTTGTTTTTATTTTATTTTTCCTCCATTATTTTTTTTACCCAAATGCTCTCCACTGGTCCAGTTTGCCCACTCGCATGGATTTATGTAGAAGTGAATTTGTCCTTGACGTATAATACTAATCCTTTTCTTTCCCATCTATTCTTTTTGAATAGATTACATCCTTCAATTGTTATGTTCCAATCATGAGAGTCATCTCACCATGTCCCCTATAAAGTCAAATTTACCTTTCTGTAATAGGACTTCAAGCTCATCTTGTTTGTTTCCCAAACTCTACAGATTATGTTCTATGCCTGAAACAATGTGATCTGACTTCTCAGAAACAAAGAGTCTTGTGGCACTGCCCAGAGTAAAAAATTTCTATGGCATAAATTTGTAGTGGGAGGGTGGCTGTTTCTTTTTAGTGAAGTGTCCACTTCACCAGATGCATAAAGTGCACATATGGTGTGGTGGGAACTGTAAACAGTGAGGTCAGAAGGAGCTGAAATGCAGACAGTATAGACAGCAAAATAAATAAATAAATAAATCTTAGCCATTCACAAAACATCACAGACATCCTTGCATTGTGAACTGTTTAATACATATAGCATTATTTTTTTAAAAAACACCATGATATTGTTCAGGTACATTGCTTGTAGGTACACCTAAAACTATCCAAGGGCTCATAGGGTCAAGGCTGCAGAGCATTTTGATTAGCAGGGTTGATGTCCTCAGCTGTTCACATCCAACTACTAAGTTTTCCTACCATGCAAAGTCTTTTCAAAAGGATTCCTATTGAATGGGGAATTCAAATTTTATTGACATTACAATCAGCTTGCTCTTGGTAGAGACAAAACCAGCTTGAATTGATCTGTTGATATGGGTCAACATAGCTACCTGCATTTTTGGACTCTCCCTGGAGGCACTGGCTCTGGGGCCTGTTGGGATGAACACCTGCAATTGTGGCCACTTTCCTCTTTTATTCAATCTTTGAATTTGAAAAAAACTTTCTGGGTCAACACAGCTACCTGCATTTTTGGAATCTCCCTGGAAGCACTGCCTCTGGGGCCTCTTGGGATGAGCATCTGCACTTGTGGCCTCTTTCCTCTTTTATTCAATAGTTGAATTTGAAAAAAAAAAACCTTTCTGATTCCCATGCTTCATCCCTTAAAAACCCCATCAGTTTAGAAGAAATCAAATATGCTGTTCATAGGCTGAAATCTTATAAATCACCTGGTCCAGACGGTTTTTCAAGTGCCTTTCACAAAATCTTATATGACCTACATTTTCCTTGGGGTTTTTCCAGGCTGTGAGGCCATGTTCTGGAATAGTTTTCTTTCTGACGTTTCACCTACATCTGTGGCTGGCATCTTCAGAGAATGGTTGGCTAGGAGTGTGTGGAGTTTATATATATATTGTGAACCCCTGTTGGGGAGTATATGTAAATTTGTGTAATTGAATGGTTAGTTTCTGGGTCTAGAAATGCAAGGATTGTTAGTGTCTATTTGGCTAATCGTTGGTTGATGGGCCATTATCTCCTGGAAATCCCCTTGTCTCTGGGTGGAATTCCTTTGTAAGTGTTGGGTTTTTATTCTATTGTTTTTCAAAACTGGGAGCCAGATTTTGTTTACTTTTAGGGTTTCTTCTTTCCTGTTGAAGTTGTCCATGTGTTTGTGGATTTCAGTAGCTTCTCTGGGCATTCTGACATGATAGTTGTTGGTCTGGCCCAGAATTTCTGTGTTTTTAAATAACATTTTGTGTCCAGGTTGGTTTATCACATGTTCTGCTACTGCTGATTTTTCTGGCTGGCCCAGTCTGCAGTGCCTCTCATGTTCCTTGATTCGTGTTTGTACACTGCGTTTAGTGGTCCCTATATAAACTTGTCCACAGCTGCATGGTATGCAGTAAACTCCTGCAGCTGTGAGAGGGTCTCTTTTGTCCTTCGCTGAGTGTAGCATTTCATGAATTTTCTTGGTTGGTCTGTAGATTGTTTGTAGGTTGTGTTTCCTCATCAGTTTCCCTATTCTGTCTGTGACTCCTTTGATGTATGGTAAAAATATGACCATTTGGAAGTACATCTCCACAACCTTTTCAATGAAATTTTAAATCTTGCCCCCTCCATCCTCGTGGCATTTGACATCTGGCATTCCAATCCCCAAAACCTGGGGCGGAACACCTCAACCCCATTCCTTCAGACCCATAGCTCTTCTTAAGCAGGATTTATAACTTTTTACTTATATCTTAGCTTCCCAAATAAATAAATTTATCACACACTATATTAACCCAGATCAAGTTGGCTTCATCCCTGGACATCACCTCCCAGATCCCATTAGAAGAACGTTGAACATAATTCACCATTCCAGCATATCGAAAACACCAATATCTCTCCTCTCTTTGGACATTTTGAAGGCTTTTGATAGGTTGAAGTGGACTTATCTTTTTGAAACCCTTACTGCAATGAATTATGGAATGAAGTTTGTCACACTACTCTACCACTTTATAAAGGCTCGACGGCACCTGTCCTCATTAATGGGATTACCTTGCCCACCTTTCTGATCTCTAGAGGTACCAGGCAACGATTATCCTCATCCCCTCTTTTGTTTACCCTTATGATTGAACCTTTAGCAGAACTAAACAGATCTAATATTGCTGGGGAGGAGAGGGTCACTTCACATATACAGGAGGAAGACAGCTAGAGGAATGTCACACACAGAAGTAGAAAAACCAGGGATTGTTCTGGCAGCTTGCAGCTACAGAATCAATTTGAAGTTCTCTCCCTTATCAAGGACAATGAGGAAGAACAGCATGGACAGACTTCAGGGGCAAAGCAGGAGACTCTGAGATTACCACCGCAAGGATTTATAAGCCTTGGCGGAGGCGTGTAGTGGTGGTGGGGGACTCCTTGCTGAGGGGTACAGAAGCAGTGATTTGTGGGCCTGACAAGATGTCTCAGGAGGTGTGTTGTCTCCCTGGGGCAAAGATCCGTGATATGACAGAGAGGCTAAAAAGGCTGGTCAAGCCTACTGATCATTACCCCTTCCTTTTGGTCCATGTGGGAACCAATGATACTGCAAGGCACAGCTTTCCGAAGATCAAAAGAGATTATGAGGCTCTGGGGAGGAAGCTGAAAGAAATGGATGCACAGGTTGTCATCTCGTCTCTTCTGCCAGTTGAAGGGCATGGTCTAGGAAGGGAGAGGAAAATAGCCGACGTAAACAACTGGCTCCATAGACGGTGTCGCCGAGAACAATTTGGATTCTTGGATCATGGGCTGCAGTTTCATGAGGGGGCTCATCTGGCAAGGAATGGGGTGCATCTTGAGACACTTGGCAGAAACGTTTTTGCCAACAGTCTCAAGAATTTGATCGGGAAGGCTTTAAACTGAGACATATTGGGGAGGAAGACAGTATTCTGGAAGGCAAAAGGGCTGGAGAAAATAGTCAAACTGTCATAGAGGGAACAAGGCAAACAGTGCAAGGACCCAACAGTGGGAGGCAAAAAAAACTTGCACAGGCAGCAAGTAAAGGGAACACATGGTCTTAGATGTCTTAGATGTCCCTACACTAATGTGCAGAGCATGGGAAATAAGCAAGATGAACTTGAACGCCTAGCACAACAAAACAAATATGATATAATAGGCATTACTGAAACCTGGTGGGATGTGTCTCACGATTGGAATGTAGAAATAGAGGGGCATAACCTTTTAAAGAGAAACAGGCCAAACAGGAAAGGAGGAAGAATAGCATTATATGTCAGGGATATTTACACCAGTGAAGTGATCCATGACATCAATACTGGAAGCCAGGTGGAGAGCATCTGGATAAAAATTAAAGGGGAGGGAAACAACAGGGATGTTATTGTAGGACTCTACTACAGACCCCCAAGTCAGACTTGAGGAACTGGATGATGCCTTTCTAGAACAGATGATCACACATGCAGAAAGGAGAGATGTAGTAGTGATGGGTGACTTCAACTATCCTGATATTTGCTGGAAATCTAACTCAACCATAACTTCAATGTCTAGCAAATTCCTTACTTGCCTGGAAGACAATTTCATGGTCCAAAAGGTGGAAGAGGCAACAAGGGGGTCAGCTATTTTAGATCTGATCCTAACCAACAGGGATGACCTGGTTAATGGGGTGCAAGTGGTGGGATCCTTAGGTGAGAGTGATCATGTTCTCCTGGAGTTTGTTATACAATGGAAAGGAGAAAACAGGCATAGTCAGACACACATTCTAGATTTTAGGAGAGCTGATTTCAATAAACTCAGGGAAATACGGGGGGTGATCCCATGGTCAGGAATATTAAAAGAGAAGTGACTTCAAGACAGATGGGACTTTCTCAAAAGGGAGATACTGAAGGCACAATTTCAAACAGTACCAATGAGGAAGAAAAATGGGAGGTGTCTCAAGAAACCAGGATGGATGACTAAAGAACTTTCAACGGAGCTAAGTTTTAAATGGAACATGTATAGGAAATGGAAAAAGGGGGAAATCACCAAAGAAGAATTCAAACAGATAGCGAACACGTGTAGGAGTAAAGTCAGAAAAGCTAAAGCTCAGAATGAGCTCAGGCTTGCTAGGGAGGTTAAGAACAATAAAAAGGGTTTTTTTTGGGTATGTCCACAGAAAAGGTGGAAGAAGGAAATGATATGGCCACTACGTGGAGAAGATGGCAAAATGCTAACAGGGGACAAAGAAAAGGCAGAATTACTCAACACCTTCTTTGCCTCAGTGTTTTCAGAAAAGGAAAAGGGTGACCAACCTGAGGATAAAGGAACAGAAGACACAATAGGGGAAATCCAGCACAGAATAAGCAAAGAGGTAGTACAGGAATGCCTTCTTAATTTAAATGAATTTAAATCTCCAGGAGCGGATGAACTACATGCAAGAGTATTAAAAAAGCTGGCATAGGTAATCTCAGAGCCATTGGCAATAATCTTTGAGAACTCCTGGAGAACAGGAGAAGTCCCAGCAGACTGGAGGAGGACAAATGTTGTCAATCCCTTCCTTTCCAATACTATCATGGTCTGGTTGAAATGGAAATATACGTACATTGGCACCGGACCCCTCACCTATCACACCCTTTCTCCTCCATCCATGTTTTTCTATGCCTGATAAATTTCACCAATATAAACCTTGGAAAAAATGCAGGATTTACCATATGTATGATCTTTATAACGGAGATAAACCCAAATCCATACATGACTTATAGAACCTGCTCTCTTCTGTTAATCCCTTATGGTTCCAACTAATGCAGACCACTGCTTTTCTATCTCACATACATTCCATACTGAACAGCTTTGTGTCTCATCATCATCCCATAATAAAAGTGTAGCAGCAACCATTTACAAGCATCTTATAGACATCTCATATGGACATATGTCTCATGTCAAGACCTTCTGGAAGTCTGAAATTCACATCACCATTAATGCATGGTAACACATATGGTCCTCTTCACCATATAAATCCTGATCTATCCAATCAAAAGAAGGGGTATTAAAAATTGTCCACAGATGGTACCTCAACCCCATATGCTTATCCAGAATGGTGAAAACAGTTTCTCCCCTACGTTGGAGAGGTTGTGGAGCTCTCAGTACTTTCACACATATGTGGCTAGATTGTGAGTCTGTAAAACACTTCTGGTCACAGGTTTTGTCTCAGATCTCCTATATCACCCATCAGCCATCATGTTTGCCCGGCACTGCTACTACTTACTATGTCTGTGAGTCACAATGCCACTATTAGGCATAGGAAGTTAATACATTTTTTACTTATGGCTGCATGCTTAGAGATTGCTAAATGCTGGAAGGTAGGGGCCCACTCTCTAGATACCTGGTGGAATCGAGTGTGGTAAACATCCCTGCTGGAAAAGCTCTCTTCTAAGATCAGGTTTTGTAATGGACAAACAAAGCTGGACAATTTTCTTTCAGATTGGCAAATGTTTATTGATACCACAAATCGGATTCAACTTCCAGCAGATCGTGGCTCCCTGTGGCAATTGTTTTAAAACAATTCTCAGGACACATCACAGCCTTACAAACTACTGTTTTGATCCATCTCTATACTCTTATCCTCCAACACCTTTCCTGAACTCTTACAAAACGAAAGATGTAAAGCTTTTAAATGTTATTATTTACAACTAAATTTGAGTGTATGTATGTATGTATGTATGTACCTGCCACTCCCCATTCTCCTCCCTTCTTCCTCTATTACTTCTTACCTTGTTGTTGTAAAAAAGTTTAATAAATAATAAAAATAATTAACCCCACCCCACTCCCACATTCACAGTTTGAAGTCATGAGTAAAAGTAATTCATTATGCAAAAGAACTTATATTCATCTTGTTCTCATTAAAATGCTTAAAAGTAATTATGTTGGCCCTCTTTACTTAAAAAGAATTAATGAATTTTCTTTAAATGTGTAACTCCTAACCTCTCGGTAGGAATAACAGCTCATTAACATGTGGAGGGCTCAAGGTTCTCTTCCTGTGCTCCAGAAAATGGCTGCCTTTCCACCAATATAATAGTGATATAAAGAATTTAATTTCTCCTGCCAGCTTCTCCAGTCCCAGAGTTCTCATGTATCTATTTGTAATCCAGAAATTTCATGTTCTGGCAATGTACAATTGCGTCTCTTCCTACATCATTAGCAGATGTTATTTTCAAATCAACTCTTATATCAGGCTTGGGCATTATATGAAGTGTCATCTATATTTAATAAACGCACCCACATTTCTATTCAGCCCATGGTCTCTCGTTGCAGACCTGATGACTGCAGATGCTTGATGTCTGTTTTTAAAATTAAGTTTCTAGCCATTGCTGCTAGAAATAAACACTCAAACCTTTCCAGAAGCTGTGAAAGGAAGTAATTTTCATGGCCCTCTAATGCACATACCAACTGGGTGAATAGTTATAATCATATGCCATTAAAATGTGAAATAGGAGGTATTAGGCACTGATTAAAGTGTACACATGAGGCAAATATCATCATGTTACAGTCATGTACAACCTGTCATTCTCCTTTACTAAGTGGTTAAAAAAAGTGGTACAGTCAAGTAATTCACAAAAATTAAAAAAATACACCATATGCTTGTACAATAGTCACATTAGGTCAAACTAGGCAGTACCTGAATGGCTGGAGGAGAATCTAGGCATCTTCATTTGTACATACAAGTTGCATCCTCAACCCCAAAATTTAATAAATTCATGGCCTACTGAAGCCTAAGGAATATGCTCAAAAAGATGGGGGACAGAGACTTCCTGCTGCAACCCAAACATTGATATTCAGATGAAAAACTTTATTACCATGATGTAACAACCCCCCCCATAGGTTCCTTTTCAAAACAATATTTTTTATGAAAAGCAGAGATGGGCGTTATTAAAGCTTTTTCTAGTTACATATATTCCTTTCAATCACTGTCTTGAGACTATGGAGATTTTCACACGCCTAAAATACCTCCCCCCCGAAGAAATCGGGACAGAAATATTTCTGTCCCGGAAGCAGCGCCGCAGTTCGCACGCCCAGTCCCCTCTCCCGATATGCCGTCATCGTCACGCTGGGTTATTTCTTCCCTCTTCCAGAATATTTTACTAACGGGAGTTCACCGTTAATAAAATATTCTGGAAGAGGGAAGAAATAACCCAGCGTGACGACGGCATATCGGGAGAGGGGACTGGGCGTGCGAACCGCGGCGCTGCTTCCGGGACAGAAATATTTCTGTCCCGATTTCTTCAGGGGGTATTTTAGGCGTGTGAAAATCTCCTATGTACTATTGCAGTAGAATTTGTCTTGAGTATTCTTATTACCACCTGTAATCTTTTGTCAAAAAATAGGCCTTGTAAACTCAGTAGATTTGCTCGTTCTCAGAAGGACTTGATAATGTACACTCACTCACTTGGAACTGGGTGTGGCACCAAGCCTTTGTTTAAATGAATTAATTTAATCACCAAGTACTGGATCTGCTCTTTGGCACATATCCCAGTAAAGCACACAACATTATGTCATTAGGAGAGACAATTAAATTGGATTCTACTGCAATTCTGAAAAGCATTATTTCCTGTAGCGAACAGCAGAAGGGCGAGGTGCAATTGGGGCCAAGGAGCATTAAGTTTAGTAGGCTGGAACAGTTGCCAGGGGACAGGTACTGCTCTCAAAACACAAGGCCCTTGGTCTGTAAGCCTGGAAATCGATGTGTGAGAATATGGCACTCAAGTCAGGGATGGGCACCCCCTTAAGTGATTTTCATGGCTGTTGACTTCCCCAGACCCCCTAAAGAAACCTCTGAGGATTGCCTAGGAGGAATGGTTGATGAAATTGATAGATCTAGCAAAAAATGGATAAACTGTCTTGTTTGATTAGAGAAAGGTCAGTAGTGTCATTTCTTAAAGACTGGAAATTCCTTAAAGACTACTTTTTTGCGGGGGTGAAGGACCTGGAAATGTTTGGTTTTGATGATTAGAAATTAGAAATGATTAGAAATAATAGGTTATTAAAAGACGTGGTAATTTAGGAGAGAGAGGTATGAATAACTAAATGTGTATACAGGTCCCTTCTCATATCTGTGGAACAAATATCCACGGTTTCCATTATCCAGGGCTGAAAAACAGGGACACATACCATAGTCACACTAGAAAATGCCTAGAAATCGCTAGGTCTTCCAACGCAACGCTATGGTAATTTTGTACCGGAAGTCCTTTATTTTAATAGGGTTTGCTATTATCCATGGTTTCACTTATACTTATTCACAATAATTTCAGGAATGTATCTCCTGTAGACATTGGGGACAACCTGTATAATCGCTGAAAGAAAGATGGAAAGTTGCTTTTTCTTCTTTTTCTTTATTTATCTTTTTCTTTCTTTTATTTTTGCTTTGTATTCTTTAATTTTTACTTTATAGTATTTCAGTTTTCTCTCTTTTCTTTGTTTCTAATCTTTATCATTTTTAATGTATTTTAAAACTTTGTAATCCTTAACGTATTTTAAAACTTAAACATTATTTTTTTAAAAAAAGTTATCGGGGGACCTGTCACCATTTAACGTTTTTTTAAAAAATACTCATTTTTCAAAGTTAGAAGTAGATTTCTGCCACTTTCAATTTTTCAAGGAGGGCATTCTTGGCAGTCCATGTGGCCCCCAAACAGTCCCAGGGAAGAAAAATGGCCCCAGGTCTGCCATGGTTGCCAGCCTCTGCACTAAATTATCCCAACCCCCCCAATATTTGAGACTTGGTAACATCTAAAAGGATTCACAGGCTTCTTCCAAGGAAGTGAGGGCAGTATATAGTACATTGTTTCTCCTTTTAATCTTTGCAACAGCCCTATGAGATGCGTAAGCTGGGACTTGCTGAGGGCCACCAAGTGAAATTCATGGCTGAAGAGGGGAATTAAAACCTGGGTCTCATCTGCCTTAGTTCAACTCTCTGATAGTGAGGAAAGACTGATATTCATCACAGTTAAGACATAGTTAAGTCAGACTGAATGTAACTTTGAATATATACACATAGAAGCCCATGCTGTTTTGTCACGAGTAACTAAAAATAACCAACATAGGTGCCAGAAAATGACAACTACAGTAGGACCCCGTATCCGCTGGGGATTGGTATAACAAAAAAATGTGGATAACTGTGGATAACGAAGGCCATGGATAAAGAAAAACGTGAATAATAGCGAACACCGTTGAAATTAACGGGACTTCCGGTTTAAAATACCATAGAATTGCCTTGGAGGGCTTAGAAAATGGCTAATGTATTTAGCCAAAGCAAGGCAACTGAGAAAGAAGCAGATATTAGTATGCCTGGAGAATCCCAAGCCCTGCACGAGTACAAAAACATTTTAGTGTGAACAGGCCTATGGGGGCAACCCCTTCCAAACAGCCAATATTACTGGGCATGCTCAATGGCCACAGAATGTTGAGTGGCTGTGGAGCGGGATGCATGGAGTGTGCTTGAAGAAGCATAGTTGGTTGATACTCTGAAAAAGCAACACACTACATGGCAAGTCCTACTTTGGTGTAGGTCACCCTTGTCACAGCTGATAGACTATGAATGCATAGGGTTACATTTTCATTCAGAAGTAAAATCCAGTATGTACAGGGGTGGTCTTATTCTTGGTGTATATGTGATTGTAGCACTTTTCTCCACTGAAGACTAGTGGCAAGCAGAATGTTTTGTGTCAATAATATTATGTTATAGAGACATAAACACTTGAACTGTGAAGGAACTAATCTCACTAGATGACATAAAGGTGCAATGGTGGAGGAGGTTATTGAATTACATTGCATGTAGTTTAAAAACTGCTATCATTCTTCTACTCTAAAAAGCACCAGTCTTTTAAAACCTTTCCTTCTTGGCACAGATGAACATATTCACCCTCTTAATTGTGGATTTGGAGGAGAGTTATTCCAAAAGTTAACCCATCATGTTTGGCTGAGAAAAAGTTTGTATGGCCTTCTTCAGGGGAAAACTGTACAGTATTTTTAAAGATTTGCCTGAAGGGAATTTACAAATATGTGTCTCCAAATCCATCAAATGGCAACTGATCATTCTTCTCAGGCTAATTTCTGGAACAAAAACTTTGTACATCTTCTGACTGTGTGTGTGTGTGTGTGTGTGTGTGTGTTCCTTCATTTTTTCCCCCACCCTTTTAATTGACCTGTGCTTGCACCTTCTGCTGTGCTTTCTGCAACCAGACTTGTTTATCTCGGATAGGCCTATTTAGTCATCAGCGTGCTTGCAGAAAGCGCGGGATGAGTCCTTCCTGAATCTTCATTTGCAAAGAAAAGCCAGAGAGAGAGAGAGCTTGCAGTTTAACATGTTTCTTTCCAGGGCTACAAATACTAAGACAAGAGTGGTATCCTGAGACACGCAGCAGCTCTCTTTATTTAGGTAAATAATTAGAATTTAATCATTGGAGGGTAAAGCAAAATAAAGCACTTTATCTTGAACACCAAAGGATGGAAGAAATTAAGAATAGTGCTAGTATCCAGTGTTAACGTATTGTGAAATGGATGGGCTAGTGAAGTCTGCCATTAATGCTCATCAGTGAGTCGGATTATGAGTTGATTGGTTCCATTCCTTGTGCAAGATTGTGATGGAAATGACCTATATTGGCTGGATTTTCAGGTTTGATCAGTTAAGACCTGCCAGCTCCATATTTGTAACATGCTTGTGGTGCACTGAGGTTTTTACTTTTTGATACAGACAGATTAAAGCTGTGATAAACATGCAATTGAGCTAGCAGGGCTAGGCAGAGTGAGGCAGTGTTTTCAAGCAGCTGATCCTGAATGTCATGAAAAGGGCAAATAGCACAGCATAGGAAAATTTACATTTTGAACCACAATTCCCATAATTCTCTAGTTAGCAAGGATGGGAAGTTGTAGTTCAAAAAGTATTTCTTCCAAGCTCTCACTAATGGTTAATTAATGTATTCTTATATTTATTTATTTATTTATTTATTTATACCCCGCTCTTCAGCCACAAGGCTATCAGAGCAGCTTACAAATTGTTTTAAGCAATAGCTATTTACATTTTCTTATGTCTTTTTACTATAATACAAGGTTAGCTATTCTACCTCAGATGAAAATATATTTTGCCCTACCCCTATCTCTCTGGCTTTTCTTCACAAACGAAGATTCAGGAAGGACTCATCCCACGCTTTCTGCAAGCGCGCTGATGACTAAAAAGGCCAATCCGAGATAAACAAGTCCGATTGCAGAAAGCACAGCAGGTCTTGGGTGATGTTTCTGGGTTGTGATTCTTTCTGCGTTGTCGTTTCTCTTCAAGACTTGTTTGGCGTGAGTTCTCAAATAAAGCTGCAGCATTGTGGATAGTGTGTCTTCATGTCTCCTGATGTGAAGCCAGGGCGAACCATTGTTGGTGATCAATTTGGCCGAGCCTGAGAGGTTGTTTCATGGAGTCCTTGTATCGCTTTTTTGGAGCACCCCTCTTACGCTGACCACTGGCGAGTTCACCGTAGAGTACTATTTTTGGGAGGTGATGGTCCTCCATCCTAGAAACGTGCCCTGCCCAGTGCAGCTAATAATAATAATAATAATAATAATAATAATAATTATTATTATTATTTATATCTCGCCCCTCTGCGAACAATCGGGGCAGCTTACAACAGTAAAATAGTACACAGTATAAAACAACTCAAAATCCCTTCCCCCCCCTTAAAACATTATTAAATCAATACAAATTAAAATCAGCATATAATACAATTTATTAAAAACCCTTCCGAGCGAGCAGCATCAGTTAGGAGCTCCAGAATCAACCTCCAGAGGGGGTTCCTGAGACTGGGGTTAGCTATTCCGGAAAAGCCTGCCTGAAGAGAACCGTCTTGACAGCCTTTTTAAAGCTGTCTAATGATGTCAATAGGCGGATCTCATCTGGCAGTCCGGTTTTACCCTACCATAGCTATGTATATTACAGCTGTGTTTTACCCTACCATAGCTATGTATCCTAACTTTCCAGGTGGGATAAACATCACTGCTGCTCCTTCCCAGGCAGCAAAAATTAAGTTTGCTTTTGAGGGAAGTAGTTTTTGCATCAGGGTAAAGCAGTCAAGAGAAACATGAGATCCAAAATATAGTAAAGGAATCAGAGTGAACTAGGAAAGTTCTGGTTTGCTAGCTCAGTGGCAGATTGATCTATCCAAACTCTATACTGCTTTATTGTTAGACTTTGGAGACATTAATTTCATATTCACAGAATCTCCTACAGGAAACAGCTTGAAGCTATATAACCCAATAAATACACTTTTTATCTTGCTGGAGCAAGGGGAGGGACCAAGCACATTTTCCACTTTCCCCACACAGCTAAGATAGCATCAACAATGTGTTTATAATGCAATACAATTCAGACTCAGGGAACAAGGGATGATTCTCCCTCCTCTCTTACTACATTGCCTCCCTTTCTGCCAAATGATCTTACTGAAGGGAGGCCAAACTATATAAAATGGCCTCACAGATAACTACAGCTTCTGAATGGATCATTCATAGGGGAAATAACTGATTTTTCTGAATGCTTAGGACTTTCCACTAGTGCTAAATTGATTCTTCAGAAGTTGAGCAGATTGCTTTACCACTTAGACATTTCACTCCAACTGTATTAAAATTGCAGCATGTTGGAGTCATAAAGTACAAGGACATGAAATCGGTTCTAAGGAAATGGAGGCAATCAAAATGTTCTATTTAAAAGAACCAAGAAATTCCAGCTGGAACTGATAAATGAACCCAAAGCCCTATAAAAACATTGGATAATTATTGTGTATGGAAATAGATCATTCCATCTCTGTAGATAATGGTGATTTTGTGGTAGAAGAGATCAGCAGCAGAAAAGATGGTTTCTGAAACAGAAACTATGAAGGAACTGCTTGTAATTCTAGATTCAGTCTTGCAAGCAGACAACAGTGCCATTTCATAATGGCAACAGCGAATCTAGCTATCTCCATTAACACCATCAAGTATATTTATCTAGCAATCCGGCAATATTAGTTTGTTTGCAAAGAGCAACATAAAGAGGCAGATATATCATGTCTTAATTTTGTAGTTGCCATACTTCTGGGAAAGATTTAGCAAGTGGAAAGCCATTTGCTTATTACAGCTGTAACATATGGTTTACTTTTTAAATGATTAGACAGCCTCTTCACAAATGTGTGTCAGGACCAATACCAGTACAAGGAAGGGCTGACTTCCTGGTGCTCGCTTGTATTTTGAAAGCGCTTCACTAGCGCCCCATCCATCGCTTTTGTGTTACACCAGCAAAGCACTCACCCTATAAATGATCAGACATTCATAGAGTGGCATATAGTGTGGGTTTCTTTCTCTCCAACACACACACTTTGAAAATATTTACACAGCCGTCTATCAAGCTGTCATCTTAAAGTCTGATATCAGTTACCAATACATATGAGGGAGTCACTTTTTTTCCAGCCTCACAGATTGCCATATAACATGTAGATATTAGCATGCTTTCCCATGGTAACTTTTGTCTAATTTTTCTTAGAATTTGATATTTCGACAGTCCTCTCATCTGAGCATCTAGCATTGCTCCAGATTATTTTCAGATTAATTAAAAGCTGTAGCACTTGAAATCTGAGCTCTACATGACACAGCTACCTTGTAGGAACAGATATGGGTGGACAAGAGATCACTGAACAATCCTGTGTGCTGCCTTGAACTCCATTGTGGAAGAAAGGCAGAAGGAAAAACAAAACAGTGGGGTCTGGACAATTAATCCTGTTTTCAAAAGGCTGTCTCTCACAATAACAAACCTGCATTAAAAAATGACAGTGAGACATGTCTTTCGACTGACTGGAAAGCACTTTCTGTTTTCTTAGTTATGTTTTATATAGTACATTAAGCATCCAGGCAGACAAAATCTATCTGCCACCATAGTAACAAGGTAGAACGCGTATCTTAGATCCTTTGAAGGTGATAGGGAACATTTCTACATTTCCCCCTCATTATATAATCCTTCAACAATATAAAAACAGAGGCAAAATAATTGGATGGATTATCGGAGAAGCAAGTATGTAGAGAAGGATGAGTAAATTCCAATTAGAATGAAGAGGTTAAACATGCTACTGTACACAGTTCTTAGTCTGAGTCTGGATATAAGTAGAAATAAGGGGATATAGCTACACTAGATACTACTGATAAGAATAAAATTCCACCTGTAGGACAGACATTCTAGTTGGTCACACCATTAACGAAGAAAAAATATACTAGGATAGCTAATTATGATACACTTACTAAAAGTATTCATATTGCATTTGTGAAAATACATTTTAAAGAATTACAGAGAAAACAACATCACTGAAATGTCCCCGTGTTCCCAATTTAATAAAATAATAATAATAATAATAACAAAACGCAGCTACACTTCTTGGACACTGTTTCTTACACTGAAACTAAACAGTGCTTAGTTTGCAAAAACAGTGGAGACCTAACAGGAAAAGAGAAGAAAAATGTCCTTCATGCCTTAATACAGGGTATTAAGGATGGATGTATTTTCTCTTACCAGTTTTTAGAAAGAATTTTGGGGCAATAAATGAATATCTTGCCTTAAACTTTCACTTTTTGAAAGGAAATATTCCATAATCCATTTCCCCCATTTTTTTTCCAGAAAAAAAAGTCTTTGGAAGAAAACCCCTCCAAAGTTTTTTTTCCTGAATTTCATCCCCTCCCTTCACATCTCTATCAAGGATTATATGAGTGGTACTCCAAAATACAGTACCTGCCAACCACCAGATTGCCTAGCTCTGATTTAACTATTCCTACAAAGCTGGGTACTGGACTTTAAATAGGTATTAATATTTTGGGCTTTAGATAATCTGTTCTGGTTATCAGTCATTGTGTCTGCATGTGCCCATGTGCCTTCAAGTTGCCTATGGACTTATGGCAACACCATCAATTTCATCAGAGTTTTCTTAGGCAAGGAATACTCAAGAGGTGGTTTTGCCAATTCCTTCCTCTGAAATATAGTCTACAGCACCTGGTATTTGTTAGTGGTCTCCCATGCAAGTTGACCCTGGTAAACACAGTTGACCCTGCTTAGCTTCCAAGATCAGACAGGATCTGGTGCCTTTAGGGCAGTGGCTCTTAACCTTTTCTTTACCAGGGACACCCTTTAAATATCTTTTGTTGTTGTGGACCCCCAAGAATTAACTCAAGATTTAAAACCCTAATAATAATACCTAACAACAACACCTGATAATAATAATAAAATTACACTATCCCATTAAATCTTCCCTCGGAAGCACTGAAAGGGGATGGAAGACTTTTCTTCTGCTTCTTCTTGCAAGTTTGTGGCTGGGGCGGATTGAATGGCAATGTGCAGGCCAAGCTAGCCAGCCAGGCTTTGCCTTGGCTTCTGTTACTCCATTGCAGGGAGGAGGTGGACCAAGCAGCCTTCAAGCCTTCGTGGACCCCTGTGAGGACACTGTGGACCCCTGGGGGTCCCTGGACCATAGGTTAAAAAATGCTTTAGGGTATTTAGGCCTTAGCGATAAGAAAATGTTCCTTAGATCTTATTTCTTATGTTATGTTCAAAATGACATTCAGTGCAGATTCTATATCACCTAATGAAGAGAAAATGAGTCATAGCAATTCCTTTACCACTTCCTGCTTTGGACACTCCATTTTCTTCCCACATTTTTCCTTATGCTGCAGATTTGTTTCACATTCTGCTGCATGCTATCGTGTTCAGTGTTCACATATTTTCTTTGGTACCAGTTATGTGAACAGTCAATATATCCAAGTGGAGATTCTATATAATCTAATTAATTTTCAACAAAATAATCTACTCATTTAGCAAAGAAGCACTGACACTTCTTACTCAAGTATCACTGCATATTTCCAAGTGTTTCTTTGACAGCAGGACTGGGTATTTAATTTTCAATGAAACAGATTTTAGGATTTCAGAGCATATATCAATTGGGGTCCACATAAAATATATGGACTACAGTTTTACACTAATAAAGAGAGGGATTATAATTCAATATTGATTACTGCAGTATTTCCTTCAGTATTTCAAAAGAAGTGGGGGAAAGCACATATTGGCTTGGATTTTTAGCCATTAGTTTTATCAGGACTCACTGTTACAGGAAAGGCCATACATAAACAATTTCTCCAATAGGTTCATCACATTTAAGTTTAACATGCAGAGTACAGGGACTTGTATAACTATTTTTAAATAGCTGTATTTGTGTGTATTGTAAATGGAGTTGCTTCACCAGACATTGTGGTGGTGTACTATGTAAACTATGGGGATATTTATTAACTTACTGCAGCCAGTATTGTGTTGTAGGGATTACAGATATTTGGCATGCATGAATTAATGTGAATAATGGATATTTTATGAAGTGACTACTACTGTATACATACTATAATCCCATGGATGCTTCCCTTTACCCTCAACTAATGTAGGGATCAATATGCAGTTGTTACTCATTTGTTGTTCCGTTTTTTGGGGGGGGGGATCTTAACAGTGCTTTCACTTGTAGATGCATGATCTCACTGCAATGGAACACTGCTGACAGATATTAAAAGATAAAGGATTAAATAAGATTTTATTGTCACATTTAACTGCTTTTTGTCAGAGATGTACATTAAAGGGTTCTGAACAAGATAGAAAATAAAATTTCTTGAATTAACGGATGAGATGGCAACAGCACTTATTTAACAAACCAGCACTACCGTTGCTTGCAGATACCCCAAATTAATAAAACCAAAACACATTTTTATTAAAACAGACTGCAGCAATGAAAAACAAAATGCATTATGTTAAGGCCAAAGAGTATGTTAAATACTGAAAACAGAAATGTTTATAGAGTCCCAAATGTCCAAGGAGATAGACATTTTTACCATATTTCAAAGCCACTTGAGTTTTAATACATACAACAGATGTGGGATAGGTGTGGGATTGTTTAGCAACAGAGGTTTTTGTTTTCAGCAACCAGCTATCCAAAGGAAGTCTTGTGGGGCTTTAAAAAAGAGTGGGATTATATATGACAAAGGTGCATTGTCACAGACTGAAGAGTTTGCTGTAAGCTAACTGAGGGAAACGTCTAATTGGATACTTAATGGCACAGTTTCATATCTTTTGGGCAAATGTTGCTGCAAGCATAAAATATAACATAAGTGCATTCAAACATTCTTTCAGCAGAATCCACTTCTTGCCTCCAAAATCACAAGGTGTCCCCACCACCACCACCAAGAGATACACTTTAAGTTTAAAAGGAAACCCTAGGGTATTTTATTAGAGAGCCTCTTTCATGACTTAAAATTTCTATAGAAACTGGATTTTCTTCTGCAAGTAAGTTGCATGAAATTGTCTTCACTGCATTTTCAGCATTCGTGGAGTTCTAACACAAAACATTGACAGAACTGACCACATCACCTTCTGCTATGTGCTCTTCTTATTTTTAGAACAAAAATGAGACAGTGAGGATAGTGTGACAAAGTCACTTTAAATCCACAAAGATCAGAGTAGTTATGCTTGAGACATTCACTGATGATTTACTGGTAATTATTTTTCCTACATAAAAAGGCAACCATCATTTTAAGTGATACACATTAGGCTAGTAGAAAAAAGACTGAAACAAATCTCATCTCTATTAAAAGAGCATGCAGAGAAGATAGTTCACATTTGTTCCAATCAGGCTTCTTGGAATTATCAAAGTTTTCCCCCCCTGGCAATGATCTATTTGGCTTTACAATTAAAATGCCAGATGATCATAGTTCTTAGAAATAACCCCCATAAGATTCAAGGCATGATCGTGCACGAGGTAAGCTTTGATTTGAGATAATTAGAGACTGTGCTTAGTTGCGAAATCCCATTTTTCTTAAGAAGAATTTGGCAACGAAAGCTACATGTTTTTCAATTTCACTTTGCTTATTTACCAGTACAGCCATGAATCTCATCAATTGGTACAGACAGATTATACTAAAGATCCCATTACAAAACCTGCAAAAATGTATCACAAAGTGAATAAGCCATCTACGTTCAAGTCTTCTACATCTCCTGTGCACAATAATCCACTTTTGTAGCTCATTTCCTCCAAGTTAAATCCCAAAATATTTCTGTAACAATTAGGAAAGACAGTACTATTTTAAGCTCATGTTCTATTAAATCTGAGAGATCTGAGTATTCCTTGAATCACCATCTGCATGTGTCAAAGGTCGAGAATCTCTTGTCTGTGCGTATTCACTGTCAGAGGACTCTGTAGGTTCAAGCGAATTCTCATAGTCACTGTCTTCTGATTCGTTAACATTGTCAGCGGAGGCTGTTTGGGAAGAAGATGGCATGGATGTTCCATTGCCTGAATGCTTCAATCCTGTATTCGTGGAAACGTAACTAGAAGAGCCCACTGCTTGAGGTCGCGGCATAAAAACATTATTTTCTAGAATACTAGGGCGTACGGCACTGTCATGATTGATCATACTGAAGTCAGCATAAGGAGGAGGAGGATCAGAGGTATCAGATTCTTCAAGATTACTACCTTCCACAGCAAATCCAGCATGAGGCATCCGTGGGATGAATATAGCTTCCAAGGTATCAGTTGATATTTGCCGGCTTAAAATGGTCTGTTGTAGTCCTACAACAGTGCAAAAATAAGGGTTGTAATTACCGGTCACAGCAAAACAGTTGGTTTAGTTATATACTACCATGCTTGTGGAAAATTTTATTACCATGGACATGGGAAACCATTTTAAAAGGTATGTTAAGCACTAAACTTACTTAAGCAAGTCACCTGATGGGGAAATGGTCGAAGCTAAACAAAGTATACAGTAAATTGAACTCAGCTTCCCTAGAAATCACTTTGCTTCTACCAGTAAGATTCATGTAACTTTCTCTTCTTAGATCAGATCACTCACTTCTAAGAACTCTGTTTTTTCGTAAGTCACTCTAACTGATAGGATTTCCTATACAGTTGCCCCTCCACATTCACGAACTCGGCATTCGCGGTTTTGCTTATTCGCGGTTTTGGGAGGGGCCCCCGGGTCCCCCCAAAACCGTGACACGGGGCCTCTGGAGGCCCCGTGAAAACCCTGGAAGGGAGCGGGGAGGGCCGGGGAGGCCTCCATGGGGCCTTCGGAGACCCCCGGAGGCCCCGTGAAGGCCCTGGGAGGGAGGGGGAGGGCCACGGAGGCCTTCACGGAGCTTGGAAGGCTCTGTGAAGGCCCCACAGAGCGGGGGGGAGGGCCACGGAGGCCTCCACAGGGCCTTGGGAGGGTCTCCGGAGGCCCCATGAAGGCCTTGGGAGGGAGTGGGGAGTCCGGGGAAAGCGACTATGGTGCCTCCAGAGGCCTCATGGTCGCTTTGGCGGGGGAAGGGGGGCAATCAATATTCGCGGTTTTTTTACATTCGCGGGGGTCCGTGGAACCTAACCTCTGCGAATGTGAAGAGACAACTGTATAAGGAACAGGCAGTAGCACAAATTTGATAATGCGCTACTATAAGCAGCTCTCAAGAGATTGACACACAGGCAAGATGGAACAATACAGTAACATACATATAGCATACAGCTACATTCTAGTCTGTCTCAGAATAGAGAACTGTACTTGATTTTTTTTTAAAAAAAGTTTACATTACTTAATTTCATCTGGCTTCTACATTTCAGTTACCATAGGGCACACTATTTTAGAGACCAAGAGAATTCTGGAGATGAGCTCCATCACTAAAACACCGATTTATCATCTCTTCATTCTTCATACTGAGCCCATTAGGATGAGAACCTCTGAAAAATGTTAGAAGCCTGGTTTTGAACTTAACAAGAAGGTTAATCACAGCCCATTTTGCCATGAGGACACCACCAAGAAAGATACCCTGCTGCAAAATTTTATCCCCTTTTTGTGTGCAATATTTAGAGACCAGATTATTGACTGCTACTATTACCCTGTATCTGTACCAATGCCATGTCTTTCTAACTCAGAGGCAACTTTGGGAGGCCAGGAGACCTTGGATGGCCACACCTCCCACACAACAATGTCCCCCCAAAAATCCAGGTGTGGGTGTTGTTGTTGTTTTTGCCTCAAATGCTCCTCAGTGCCCCCCCCATGGGGTAAATTTTAGCCGTGTTTTAGGACCAGGACAGCCCCCACTTTTTAAACAGGAAGTGACTGGAAATCACATCCTTTTTCATTGATTTTTCCTTCCATGGAGCTTGTCCACAGAGTCACAGACCTTCAAACAGCATGGCAGGGGAACCAGCAAACACGGACCTCTTCTAGTAAGAACCATACTCTGGATGTTGGTGCCCTTTTTTAACGGAAAGTCAAGTTTGGATCCAGTTTGACTTTTCTTTGCCTGATCAAATAATGCAATGTCCCCTACAATTTCAAGGGAAGTTCCTGCTAGGGAAGACTGCAGAAATTATTATCCTTAATTCATTATTTTTCTGATTTTACAGAAAACTCCTAAGCCTTTAATTTTTCTTAAGTATACTTCTAAGACAACTCTTCTTGATAAAAAGGCAGTGTGTGTGTGTGAGTCTTGTTCTTGCAATTGTACAGCTCTTCTTAAAAGTAACTGTCTTTTCGGTCACTTTGGCTAAATGATTGTTGTGATAGAACAGCTTTGTATATCCTCAGCCAAGCATATAATTTATCTAGTCTCCCATTTTCTCATTTTCAAAAAAAGCAAAAATGATCTAGGATGAGAAACTGTTGCCTTTCCCAGTGTGCTGATTGGATGCTTAGGAAACATCCCTCAGCCAATCACCACATGCATGCAAATTCCCTTGCCACTTCACAATCCATTCCTGCCACTCAATCTGCATCTACACCCCCAGCCTTACAAGGGCCCCATTGCCAGCCATGGCAAGGACTCCAGGAGCATAAACAGAGCCCCCCTCCACCTCCACTATATGCCTCACTGTAGGAGCTCAAGTGGAGAAGCCGCCACACCACAGAGGCCTGCAAGTCCAGGGCGGGAAAGCCAGCCAGCTAGGCAGTTGCTTGGTGGCTGTATAGATCTTGATGGCATTTTTTCCCCACAATAACAGCGTGCAGCTAAACTGTGTGAACCTTTTAAATCTACTAGAACGGTGTATGTTACGCTGGGTACAGCTAGTATACATTATATATGCCTAGGATGTCCCACCAAAATGGAGTATCCCAACTCCTTCCAACAGTGGGAATAGCGGTGGGCAAAGTGTGACCTCTGGATTACATGCAGCCCCACGGCTGTTTTTGTGGCCTCAGTGGTCTAAAAATTTTTATTTGCCCCCAAATGCCCTCTAAGGAGCTTAGAGTCCTCCCCAGTCCTTTTTTCAAAACAGGAAGTAAACTTGTCTTCCGCTCCATGGATAGTCTGGACCAACATTTAATGTCTTCTAACTGAGAAAATGCATCACCTTCTCCACTGCTACTATTAACTAACAAACAGAATTGTAACATGTTCACTCGATACTCCAGCAACCTAATCATCATAATCTCTAGCTCCTTAATTTGCAACTGCAGTGTTTCATTAAGTTTTTAAAAAAGAAATTATTTGAAAGTTGTGCAACATATGCTACAACCTTTACCCCAAGGCACTTTAAAAATAACAGCCACACATATGGCTATGTGCAGCAGGATTATCTTCTCCTGCTATTACCCTGCTATTCTGTGAGCCTTTTAGTTTTAATTCTTTGGAGGCCAGCAGCTCCTGCTAAGCTTCTGCCAAGTTAAAATCTATACAATAATTTTACACCATTACTTCTGCTGATTAAGGACAGCACCATAAGAAAATGTAATTTTAAAAATATAATAAAAATCAATTTTGTGCAATAGTTAAGCCATCTGAAACTGTTTTATGTGTCTATCACAGAACGTACATATACAAGCACAGGATTATTACACAGATTTCTCCATATGCCTCATAACAATTTATAGTCTCCAATGACCCCACCACCTCCCTTAATTTTTTTATTAAGTAAACTAAATACTTCCAAACTTTGTACAAATTAACAGAAAAAGTGGAACTCTGCTGCAGCAAGAGCCAGAACAATCCTAAATGGGTTAGAAGGAACTGAATTGCCTGCAACTTCTGAAAACTTGCTAGTATGTGCTCGCCCTCACCTGATTCTGGAAACTTGGGGGCAAACAAAAGGACTTTGGATTTGGTAATTTAAAGTCCACCGTCATTCCATTTTGGGTTCTACCACTGGTGGAAGTTCCATGCTCACAGAGCTTTTTGCAAGTTCCAAGGAGTGGAAGTAAGGGTTAGGTTTATATTTTTAATCTAACAGACAAAATAAAAGTGATGGGAGAGACAGAGGAAAATAAACAAAGCAAATGTGTAATACTTACATAGTGACATTGTGATCTGAGTGTAAATTTATACCACCACATATTACGCATATGCTTCCTTATCCTGAAACCTCCTGATTTTCATCTTATAGCTTCCAAAGCATATCTGCTCAATGTGTTTTCATAAAAATAAAACCCATTCACAAGGCACTTAGACAAGGGACGGAATGGCAAAGCATGCCAACTGCTTAATGTGTGAAAAGAACGTGATGGAATGCACCAGAGAACTGCAGAATGGCAGAAAATGACTGCAACATAAGTTACCAAATTGTTGTCTTCATTTTAGGGTCCTAAACATATGGTATGGCTATGTATTCTGTCAAAATATGGTGAAAAATGCTAGTGAGAAATGCAGTATTTTTCAACATGGATCACATATCACTAGAAATGTGACATAAAACAAATCTAAAATTTAAAGGGAAAGCTGGTACGAAAGTGAAAGGTTTTCTTTTCATGTTTCAGAACACTTACAATAGTGATTATTTTACGCTTGTTGTTACTCCAATTTTTCACTTATGTGCAAATCTAGTGAGTATTAAACCAACTTATGCCGTTCAGCACTGACACACTACCAGGAGGAACGTATCCTTATGGTTCTCAGAGCTCTTACTTAATATGCTCCTGATACAATCAGGTATTGCTCACTGTCATGTGTATTCAAAATCTGGTTAAGAGGAGGACATAAGGACAAGGAGCTGCTTACAGTCCCTCACTCTTTACAATGAAAAGGAATATTTTAATAGCTGCAGTTTCACTATAGTTATCAACATTCAACCATTTCCAAATCTCTTCTTTACTATCTCAATATACAGCCTGTTCTGTTTGTTAATTTACCATTCCTATAATTCATACTCTCCCCCTTCTATCTCCCTATACTCTCTCCTCTAAGCATCTATTTGGGTTGTTACCTTCATCTATTTAACAAGTTTCATACTTAGCAAATACATATGCATGTTCACAAGTTAACACAAGATAAACAATGCTCTAAGCTAAAATTTACTGGCTTTCTACTCAAATTGTTCAATAACTTAGATATTATAAAGATGATTGCAATGGACTTACCTTCCCCCAAAACAAAAAATCATATTGCTTCTCAGTCAGCTATTTATAACTAGTTCCAAACATAATGCCAAGAGTTGCCAAATGTGACTTGCTAAATGAAAACCACACCCTAATATCAAGCTATAACCACTATATAAGGTGATGTATTTCATGGACTCACTTTTATTTTTTATTTCAAGAAATCATAACTGATTTCTTGAACCATTATGTTCAGATATTACAGCCAACTTTCTTAGTCTTGATATTTCAATGAACACCAATCTGCATGCCCTACCATTGGGGAAAAGAAGTTCTCACCACATAACATTTTCTCATCATGTAAGCCCTTCACTAACTCTTTTGCATTCTAAAGTGTGTACCCTCTGCTGATTACCCCTGAGTTTTGTTTTGTTTTTTAGATACAGCACTTGTGCTGTTGCTATTTGAGTGAGGATTCAGGTGTTGAGGTACTTGAGCCAAGATTTACATGTTGAGCTGGAGATGTAAAGCTTACTCAGCACCTTTTCTACTAGAAGGTACAGGGAAAACAAACCAGTTACAGTCTGGCTGAAGTATTTGTTTTTCCACCACCTCTGTCAAATTATGAAGGTAAGTACACAAAAGAGAAGGACTGTGAAACTAAGACATGCAATACTGAAGTGACTGAACAGGAACATCTAATTGTAAACAATGAGTACATCCTTTAAGAAAATGTGTGCTGCTGCCTACCCCATGACCATCCCTTCCAATAAGCTTTCTTAACGTGGCCCTGATATTACCTAATTATGAGGTATATATACCATACCTGATATGTGGATTAAATAACTGCAGCCCACCCACAGGTAAATTTCTGAAGCAGATGTAAGGCTTTATCATTAAAAAAAAATGGTACCTTTTCCCAAAGTCTTCTCTATTTCCACTGTACCCTAAATCCTCTAAAATACTTAAATTTGATCAGATACATATCAGACTTTAACGTGTAACAGCTTCATAGAGCTGTGTGATACATTAATTTTCCAATAGTGTTTAGAGAACTTTTATAGAAAAGGCTTACTTATTTTCTGCTCCTTTTCATTTTTCCTTTGTGAGATTTGCCTTTTTAGCTTATTCACCTCTGCCTGGAAAGATTCAACAGCTCGTTCACTTTTCTCTAAATCTATGCATACTGCCTGGGAGAAATACAACAAGGTTAGCTCAACTGACAGAAATACAGTGCTAAGTCAAGATCAAGGATAGATGCATGATGAGATGGATGTTTGTAACACAGGTTCTATATGTCACTTGTGTCCAAACCTCAATTACAGTGATAGCAAGTAACTTGCTTAATTTTCACTATAGACATTCTTTCGCAAAAGTAGAAGAATGACATAACTGATAGTATGTTTCAATAATTAATTGGTTAAGTTGTAGTTTTACACACAGGCACTGTTAAATGAACTGGGAACACAGAAATTCTCATTGAAAATAGCTGATAAAATTTGGTGTCAAATGAAGCACACTTTTATATATCAATCCATAGCTCCTTGAATGTTAGGACAGAATTCAGAACCCAATTCTAATTTAAAATACATATGAATAAGGGTGGATTTAAGAGTTCAGTCTACCTATCCAGGGACACAGCTATAAAACTGTAAGAGCAGTCCAAAGGCAAGAATATTGAGTAGCTTGCTCTGACAAACTAAATCTGAAGGATTTATTTATTTATTTGGAACTAATATAGGCATACTACCACTTTAGTAGTTGTAGCACCAACTAGGGGTACTGCAGAAACCAAAGCTTGGGGCTGGCCGATGAAGAAGCACCTTAATAAAAATACATTTACTTATTTTATTTTTATCCCACCTTTCTCCTAATATGGGATCCAAGGGAGCTCAAAAAGTCAGTTTAAGCAAAACAATGAATAATACTAAAGTTAAAAAACAATTAAACAATCATATTAAAAATCACCACCACCACCCAGACACACAATTAAAAGCCCCTCTGCAATAGGCAGTTACTAGTCAAAGGCTATAGCTTTTGCTACAGTTTTTCACATATCATTGCATATATTTAGTGAATAAAGACCTCCCCATTGGTTATGCTGGCTAGAGCTGCTGGAAGCTGCAGTTTAACAACATCTGGAGGGCTGCATGATTTCCATTTTCAATGACAGAGAACCCACTGAGGAGAGCAATGATCAAAACAGGTGTGGCTCTCCACATCAGCCTATGCATCCCACTAGTTGAAAAGTGACAGAAGTGCAGTTAATTTAAAAATGGGTGTGTGTGCTTAAATAAAGAGAAGTGCTTCCTGGGTAAGTAACCCTTTATTCACTGTTATATAGACACAGAAAGGCTCTGCCTATCCAATAAGGCAAAACTTTAAGTCAGATGGCATGCTACCAAGCAGGCTTGAGTCCTGGCAACTTTTTTCCTTGGAAATTCATGTAGTTGTACAATATTATTTTTGAAGCATTTTAAACTGAAAAAATGAACTTCGTTTTCTTTCAGGTTTGCATTACTAAAGTATCATGTCTGCCATAGTAAATTCTGACCAATATTAAAATAAAAGGATTTACCTGTACTTTTTCTTGAAGTGCATTATAAACCTGATATATAGCCCTGATATCCTTCATCACACCATCTTTATCAAAAAAATCGGTACTAAAAAGGTTTCAGAAACAATGAATTAGAAAAAAAATCACCTTTTTACATATCAAAGCAGTTCATATTTCTCTGAGCTATATACTAGGCAACAGTACATTAACTGCTGAAGCTATTTGCAGAACCAGTTATTTTTACTCAGCCTGACATTAGAATGAGTAATGCAAGAGAAATATTTACTCGGAAGGACTACCTTATTCTATTTCCTGCCCATGTTTTATGGCACCAAAAATTATGATCATTATATATCAAAGTCTAACATAAGATTTTCACTGAGCTCCACAGAAAGTCTACACATGAAGTTCTCTTACAGCTAAGCTTGATCACAGTGACTTTGCACTTCTTATGAACCTGCTGTATGTCATGAAGATTCTTAAATTATTTGTCATATTTAACTGTAAGGAGAAGACAGCAGTCATAACTGAGTGTATTACATACATCTTCTTGCTATAATATCCTAGTATGCCAGAATTATTCATTAAAAAGAATGCTTACCCATGTTCTTTAATAACTTTGGTGTAATTTTGGGAAGTATTTGGCACTGAAGAGACCTTGTATTCCTGCTGACTTGTGTTGCCTAGATTAGGAATAGTGAGTGACACTCTTTGATTATACCTGCAGAAAAAGAGTTTAGAAAAACAGTTGTTACCCTTCACAGATTACTTCCAGCTATGTGAACTCTCTAAAAGAAATTCCATTCATAGTAACAACTCAAACCCAGTATCTTAATTCCTGCTCCCAACTCAGGGTTTGTTTCTAAAAATTGCTTTTAAAAATGAAACAAACTCATAACATTTATATAACTTGGAACTTGGGCTGTCTCCTAATTAGGAGTAACTACCTAACTGATAAAATGTACATTAAATGTCCATATCGTTAACACATCAGTGAAAGTAATTTTAAAAAACACTGGCAGAAGGCAGGATAACTTTTCATTGCTAAATATCACAACAAGCCATAGTGTGCTTTGTTAAAATCTGGCTTATTGTGATGTATGGGGATATCTCTCTACTAGTAAACACTGACTTGTTAATCACAAGTCCCAAGTAGCATCTTGGCTTTCAGTCCCTCTTGTGGATCCCAAAGCCCACTGCACTGCACAGACCTCTAGTGACTAAAGTAAAAAAACAGCAAAAGACAGAAAGGAGGATTTACTATCAAATACAATGATAATACAGCCACTTACTATATGATTATGAAGTGTAGTGCGGTTCATCCAACTAGCAAGATTCAAAAAGTAAATTCTCCCCAAGATACTTCAACGTGCTATCATAATAATGTGCCCTTCAATAATGAATCCTGTAAGTTGCCAGTATTTTCCACTGTTTTCTTTTCTTGATATATTACCTTGCATTTGCCATTTGATTTGGGGAAACCCAAGAAAATCTCCATATCACTACATATACTTCTGTGTCTAGTCTGTGTTTTAAAGTTATTGTACTGCAATACTATGGGCTAGATCAATAATTGTTTACCTTCTGTTTGGTCGAAAGAGAACATACTCTAATGCATGTGTTGAGTTATTAGCAGTGGAGATGAAACTGAAGAGAAGGAAGACAAGGTCAGGCACTCCAAGAATCTGTGTTAGCTGTTTATGGATGATGTGCTCTCTATAAGACATTTGCTGTTGAGTGTTTCTCCTAAATCTGTACCATCCAATAACATTCTACAATAAAGGATGAGAGAAAAAAGAACTAATGAAAGTTAAGAATTGTTTTGTCTGTTGTTACTTCATACGTACATCTAATATAGGCAGAACAAGTGAAATTTCAATATTGAACATAATTAGTCTGATTATAGAACTATATGGTAAATACCATATGCTGATGTCTCATTTAAAAAAGTGACAGGGTTACAATCTACACAATATGGAATCCTTTCATGTTATCCATAATCCCATGCATAATGAAGAATTACATTATGTGATGAAAATGCCTTCATTTCACAGATGTGTTAGCAGAAATCATTCATCTTTCAAAACTCAGCAGATCAATCACCCAAGTACTACTTCTATGACATACCTTTTCAGGACTACCATCTATCTGCATGTTCATAAATATGAATACAGTATACAGTATAAAGCTGCCTTATATAGAGCCAGCCTGATAGTCCATCAAGCCTAATATTGTCTAATATAAGCAGATGCTGCCAATCAGGAACTGCAGTAGAGGTCTTCCCACTGCAAACACCTCACATGGGATGCTCAGGACTGAACCCAGAGTCTTCTGCATGCATGTCATGGAAACACAGCACAGGCAAAGTAGGATTCATCTATTGCAGGTGAATATTTAATCTTCCTTATGTTTAATACTACCTATAGTTCCACATATGACTGTTTACTCTGACTGCAAAAATGCAATAAAATACTTTTGGTGCAAACAAGGTGTCTGCATAACCTATATAACATCTGCAGACCCTCACATCATACTACGAATTACTCTTGGGAGTGCCATGTAATGTAAGGAGCTGACCTTTGAGAAATGCAGATTCTCTGGGAAATGGGGATCTATTATGTAACTCCTTCACCAAAGTCAGTGGTTCTAAACTAGGATTTGAAACAAAGCCCACATGTGCACATTGAATTCTTTCATCTTTCCAGTTCAACTGTTGCCTCTCCCAGTACCAAACCATAAAATCATGCTGAGTTTAGAAAGCCATTTACAAGTGTTGTGGCATCACAGTGATCAACAAAAAATAAAAATGTAAAACTCTGAGTATAAATGGACAACCTCTGAAAAATAAATTGATTAAAAATATAAATTATAAAATCATAAAAACAAATCAATACATGCAGAATACTACAATGAAAATGTAATGCTTAAGTAGTACAGAAGAGCACCAAATTAACATGCCAGTAAATAAATTTGGATTGGGTGCAGGAAGTTATTCTTTGGCATTTCACCCAAAACCTTGTTCCCCTGCAGCTGCCAAGCCCCATGAGAGGTCACTGCTTACTGATAGGAAGGGGAAGGGGGGAGGAAATTTATATTATAAAGATGCAGCTGGTTTGGGTTGCCAGGATAAATAAAAGCACAGTGTAATTTATGTGTGAGCACATCCTCACCTCTTCCCCCATCCAACCTGAGACCAGCTACTTCTTAATCATCTGAAGTGCCTCCGCATCAGTAAGCAGCAGCAGCAGCAGGGAGGACATGGAACTTTGTGGGCAGAGCATTACATTCCACCTCCTCTGTGTAGGATCTCAATCCTAGTTACACTGTACCCTAAGAAGGCAGAGCAGCTGCCCTGACTTAAGCACAACTCAGAAGGAGCAATGCCTTCTGATCAGCCTAGACTGTTGACTCCTTCTTCCAGAGGAAGTTACAACAATAGGCAAGTGCTGTAGAACAGGAATGATGTCTACTTCTTTTCCCCAGACTCCCAGGCATGTCAGCTACTAGTCTACTCTTACTGTAGTACTACTTACTAAGTAGCAATGCACTGCTTCACTCTATTACTAAAATAGTTTCATTATGACAGAGCTCAAGTCAGCTTAATAGGATATGATTACATACTGTTTAACACATGGTACTTAAAAGCTTTCCTTCCCTCAAGTCTTTATACTTTGCTAATATTGTGCAAGTAAGGTAATTAAAAGACAGAGCCTGCAAATTTTCGGTAACAGAAAAATTCATTTACAATCTTAATAAAGTAAACATAAGGATGAATTTAAAAAAAGATTTGTACCTTGCCTGAATAGAGACTGAAAGAAACACACCTCAGCGCTTCAATGAGAAAGAATCCCTCCTCTACTGTTAAAGATGCCCTGCTCTCCAGTAACAGGGGAATTATATGCCAGCACTCAATACTCAAATGTCCCTTCCTTGATAAGGATAGTTAAGGGTGCTGTTACTGAGCAGTTCTAAATAGTCAAGGCTGACATACATTCTGACTAGGCTTCTAGCTAGCAGGTTAAGACAGACTGTCTTGATCAACTTAGTTGGTTATTATTCACTAGCAGAGATCTAGCTGAGTCTTTGGCAAAGTTTTTGATACCATTAACAATGACATAATTTTGAAATTGACTGCATGGGTTGAAAGTAAGAGGCAATGCTTTGCAGTAGTTATGCTCCTACTCATGGAAGACTTTAGAAAGTGATGCTAGAAGGCTGTTCTTTCTTATGAAAGTATTGTGGGATGCCACAAATTCTCTCCTCATTCCAGGTTTCTTAACAGCTACATGAAACTGCTAGGAGTGGTTGCCCAAAGTTGTGGAGCAATTAATCATCGGTATGCTGATGACTCGTGACCCATCTCTACTTCTCATGCCTATCTGAAGTAGGTGTGCTGTTTTGTTCCTAAGTATTTGATTTAAGTAAACAATTTGAAGAAATAAACTCTGAAGCATTTACAGCAATAATTGTAACACCATCCAGACAAAATTCATATTTTAAATATTTTTATCCATAGTACAACACCTTGGGGACACAGCTGGGTTGACAGGTGACATAAAAATGCATTAAATAAACAGAATTGCATATGAAGTAGGTCCTAGAACATGAGAAATAGTAAACCCTCCTGCATTTGGAACATGGGGCTATGGCTAAGACCATAATCTTCCAGGTTTGGTTGTGATGTCCTGGCAGCCTCCCTACCTGTAAAAAAGACCTTGTCACTAGTGAATGACCAAGTAATTCTGGAGAGTACTGCTGCAATGAACTGTATTGCAGAGTTACTTTGTAAGGCAACTTAAACTTCAGATGATCCAAAATAGAAAAGCCAGATGAACACTTTCAGTTAAACAACAAAGGAACATAGCATTGCTCTGCAATAGTGTTGATGACAATCAATTTATTTCCATGCTAACTCCAAAGTGATGGATCATAACTTTAAAGCCTTATAAGCTTCAAGTCCCCATATCAATGATAAGAGCAGAGTAAAAGCAATCAAAGAAACTAAATTTGCAAGGCACAGTCTTCTCCTATATTCGCTTTGTTCACTTTGATCAAAAAATAAGGAGTGTTGACTCCTGAAATAAGCCCCAGCAGCTACTACAGCATTTAAGGCAATGATTTGGCATTTATGGAACATGACTCCCAACACCTACCAGGTCTGGGTACTTCATTTACTTATGGCTCTTCTTGTCAGGTCGCTTCAAATCATGAAGTGTGCTGCAATCAGGAGTTGTGTGTTTTACTAGTTTTTCTGCTCACTAATAATCCATTGATTTGTTATTGGTGTTACTGTAGTTTTGTTGTAAACTGGAAAAAGTGTGATTTATGCTTGTCCTTCATTTGGAGAAAATAATTCATTCCAGGTAAACCAATCTTGTTGGAACCAAGTAACACTGTGAATGTCAACTGGCTCTTATCTTTCTCTTACAATTATTCTAATGTCACACAAATATTGTTATACATACCCAACTCTGAATAACACACCTACATCCCTTCTCATAACCAATATTAACTATAGGCACTGCAGATCAAGCATGGAAATCTTGGAAGAGTTTTATACTAAATATTTGAAGACACTCTCCTGAGAATCAAACATTAAAAAGGTTTTCTTCAGCCCTATGGTTGCACAAGACTTTCCCCCCATAAAGTAAGACATACTTACTTTTTTTCGACCTTTAAGAATTCTGTCCAAATTTTCTTCATTGACTTTACCTGCATAATCATAAAAGCTTAAAAAAAAGAAAAAAGGATGTTTGGCTTGTATATGAAATCAAAATAATGTGTACTGAAACAAAGTGTATTTCATGGATTATAATGGTATATTTGAATTTACTAATTAGTGTCCATATAACTTTTATACGATCCAAATCATGCAGGAAAGTTATGGAACTCTTTGACAGCTAATTTTTGAAAGCTTTATTCACCTGCAACTACTGTATTTAGGTACCAAAGAGTTTCAGTGTTAACATCTAAAACTAATTTTAAAATGCATCTTTCTCAAGTAGTTATTGTGGAAATCCTGGCTTGAGGTTTTGCTCAAATGTCTGTTGTTACAGGATGATTAAAAAGCAGGAGTTGCATTCATATCCGCTTGATATTTTTGTGAAAAACATATGCTACACTAGCTCAAGGATAGAGTTCCTATGGGCATATCCAATATGGAGTGTGGTACAGGAACTCTGTGTGGACTATGCAAACATGTTGTATCTAATAAAGCCTTCTTTTAATCCATCTAACTTTTTATATGTTAAATTGAAGATATGGGTAGAGCCTAATCTTCATCCTCATCCACACTGTACACTATAAGGGATGTATGTGTGAGGAACAGGAGTATGCAAGCTACTCATATAGTAAATAACCACATCTAAACAGCACTCCAACACCCTACTAGTAGAACAATTACCGTATATTCCGGTGTAAGACAACCCCCCAACTTTGGGATATACTCGCCGTATAAGACTATCCCTCTTCCAATGCACACCAAATACATTTTTTTAAAAATCAGATTTGATTTCAATATGGTAATTTTAATTCAAATGCTTATGACATGCAGGTACTTAACAGGAAAACTGTCACTTATAAACATAAGGCTGTTTGTCATCAAACATGTAAACATAAAACAGTGCAGGTGGATTAAACTTTTCCTAATTCACTCTAAAGCTAAAGGAAGGATAAGACAATAAACCCATGGGAGCTGCCATGCTGTTTGTTTTCTAAGCTGTCAACCAAACTGGAACTGATGATGATAGGAGGAAGATAACAAACAATAGAGGAAGAGAGCAAGTGTCGGGCAAGACCTGGAGAGTTAGCAACGTCCATCATAACTGCAAGCTACAGTATTTTTACAGGTTTTGCTGGCATGACAGTTTCCCTTTAAAAGCCTTCAAAATCCTCCTGTTCATCATCTGATATCATAAATATATCAATGATATCTTGTGATACATTTGTAAGGCAGTCATCATATGGATCGAATTCCGTATCAGATGGTGTGGTCTCAGCTTCTGCTTCCTCTTCATCTTGCCACAAGTAGTCGTCTTCCATACCATCTAATGAATTTGATATGCCACACTTCTTGAAAGACTTGATTACTGTTTCTGCATCAATATCATTCCAGGCTTTTATGACAAACTTGCACAAAACATTCAACTGTGAAACATGCATGTTTCCTCCTTTTGTAAATGACTTTTCGCTGCTAACCATCCATTCGTTCCACTATTCTCAAATGCGATCTTTAAATGGCTTGTTTAGGCACACATCCAGTGGCTGTACCCACAATGTCAATCCTGCAGGAATAACTGACACATGTGTGTTTAGTCTTGCAAGTCTTTGCTTGGTGCTGGGAGTTAAATGAGCCCTGAACATATCCCACACCAGTAGACTACATTTTTTAATAAGGCCACCTGGTTTCCTGCTCCATACATTATCAAGCCATAGCTTTACCCCTTCTTTATCCATCGAGCCTTTTTCATTCACATGTACAAAACAACCAACAGGGAACTTGAGTTTTGGCACTGTTTTTCTTTTAAAAATAATCATTGGTCTCAGTTTGGCGCCATCAGCTGTGCATCCTAGTACCACTGTAAAACTGGACTTCTCATGTCCTGTTGTTTTAAAGTAAAATTGTTTTTTCACCTTTTTGATGGATAGTTTTATTTCCAACCATATCAAAATTCATTGGAGTTTCATCCATATTTCCAATACTACTTAATGTATAGCCATGTTTTTTGCCCCGTTATATTACGTATCGATGGAAACTATTTAATTTGTTATCAAGATCTGCAGGTAATCTTTGGGCAATTTTCGTCTTTTGCCTCAGTACCATATTATGCCTTCCCATGAATCTAGTACACCAGGATGCAGTGGCCTTAAACGGATTTAAGTGGGTTAGATTTGACCCACTGAAGTGCAAACAAACGTATTTTTTTTTTCGTGTCACTACATAACCGTTTTGGTGATGCTCATTCACCATGTCTGCTACATGTTTTTCCAGTTCTGGCCAATGTGGGGTGCCTCTTCTTAATGCACACTTACCCGTGGCATACTCTTTAATGCTTTTGCATTTGCTTTCCAGTCCCAAACCATCTTTTCTGTTACTCCATATTGCCTTGCAGCAGTGCAGCGCAGTATTATGTTCCATGGCAAAGTTTAAAACTTTAAGTTGAAACTGGCTTCATATTTCTTTCTTCTTGCTGGTGGAGCCATGATGGGGTTTTGACTGTTGGGACATTTGTATACCGTACTGTATGTACTGGTGCTATACTGTATGAAGAGGTACAGATACTGGTGCTGTGCTGTATGTGGTACCCAGTATACAACAACTAGCCAATCACAATACTGGTGATTGGCTGGTTGTTGTATACAAAGCCTGCTTGGATTGGTCAGCTCTCCCTGCCTGCCCAGCCCTCCCTGTGTCCAAGACTATCAAAGCAGCACAAATACGCCTCTTTCACCCATCTGGCCTGCCCTTGTATCCTATTACCAGTACCTCCTTCTCCACCTCTGGCGGTTTCCTGATTGAGTGCCCCACTTGAATCCACCTTTGCCCCAAACACTCAAGGGTCTAAAGCCATTTCAAGAGGGAAGCTCGTTTAGTGGAGCTCTCCTTAGCCAATTTCCCCCTTGAACCGGTTTTAGATCCTTGAGTGTTTGGGGCAAAGGCCAACTGAAGTGGGGCACTCAATGAGGAAACTACTGTAAAAAAAATACTGAAAAATTCATGTAAAAAATACTGTTTTACAGACCTGTTAGGTATCAGAAGTAGTGACACAAGTCTAAGTAGTACATGTAAGTGATGCATTGTTAAAATGTAGGTTCGTTCAGCATTCATTTTTCATGCATACTGTTCTACTCTGCATTACATCTTCTGTCTTAAAAAGGCAATCAGGCCAGATATTAATTCTGATAAATGTTGGGGATTTATGTTAATGCTAGATCTAGCCCACTCAAAAGTTCACAAAATAGGAGAAAGAGGGGACAAAGTAACTTACCTAAATAATTTGGAGCAAGGCTCATGATTATGGATTTCTGTAACAAAAACAATGCACATTTCAATGATTCAAGGCCAAGAAGAAAGCTACAGAGACATACCCCAAGTATGTTTTTCCAACTTTTCAAAGCAGGAACATTTTTTTTTGTTTCCTACAAAATATATGGCCTCAAAACATACCAACTCACATAATTATTATAGTCATCAATTGATTAAAGCTGAAATATAACTAATGCCTATTCTAGATTCTGCTGCCTCATAGTTAGAACTCAGATATGTTGCCATATTTTGACAATAATGTACAGGTTGAATATCTCTTATCCAAAATGTTTGAGACCAGAAGTGTTCCATATTTTTTTATTTTTTCAGATGTTGGAATACCTGCATTTGCATATACATGACAAGATACTTTACACCATACAAGTAGTGAACGAACAAGGCAGGTGGTGGTGGGGAGGAGGAGGAGAAAGAAGAAGAAGAAGGCAGGAAGACAAGTAGGAAGAAGGGTCCCTCACACACACAATCCGTTGCCCAAATAGAGAAAAGGAGCAACTTCAGTAGCAGCATCCTATCCACAGCAGGAGTGGCAACACCCACAGTGCACCTCTCTCAATGATACTGCCCCCACTCCTCCCTGCCTGCAGGAAAACTGGGCAGAAACATTGACTTCAAGGTGCCTCCACCACTAACTTTGGGAAAGAACGTTTGTGTGTGTGTGTGTGTGTGTTTTGGTAGCTGAGAAAGGAAACAAGAAAGGTAGTTAAGCTGAAATAAGGGATTTGGAAAAAAGGATGAGCGAGGAATAAAAAATGTAGAGACAGAAAAGATTGATCCTTGACCATCCTGGGCAAAGCAGGAAGTTAGAACTGGCCTCGTGGACTCAGGATGGAGGAGACAAAGGAATTCAAACCACAAAGACCATGATGTAACTTCCTGCTTCCACCTGGGCGGTGACGAATGTAACCCACAGCTAAGGACCCGTATCATTCCCTCCCCTCAGAGAATGGCACCTGTTCCTGAGCCTCTTCTGAACAATTAGCACCCCCCCTCACCCAGTGCCATTGTGCTTCAAGACAAGTGCTGCAGCTTAGAGGAACATGGCTGCCAAGCCAGGTGCAGCAGCACTCTCTCTCACACACATGCATTTAAAGGGGCTGTTGGAGAGTTTCTTTTTTGGTTTGTGGTGATTCCATATCTTACACACACAAACACACACAGAGCAATTTTTTTAAAAAAAATCTTAGGAATTCTCCTTGGTTGGTTACAACACAACTTTAGCACAGAGAAAAAAACAGACCCCTTCTCTGTTAACCCACCAGCCTTTCTGCTGACCCCTCCCCTCACCCTGTTGCTGCTCCTGCATGAGGGACTTACTGCTGTGATCACAATCAGTAATTGGGCTGCCTTCCTCCTGAACAGCTAAGAGAAACACAATGTTGTAGCAAATCTGAGGAAGTCATCAATTCACATAAAATATTTTGCCTTTTACAACCATGCACTTTCTATTATAGTGCATGTCTATTCTATTAAATTATATTAAATTATATTAAAGGCTTTCTATTATAGAGACCCCGATTTCCCCCTCTCCAACCCTCCACTGGGATTCTCGTTTTGTCTAAGTAAAGACTAAGAACAGAGCTAGAGGAGACAGCAGGTAATAAATATTTCTAAGTGTTCCTGTTTTCTTTCTCAGCCCACCAACCCTCTCCAGCCTCACATCTCTCTCCAGCTTCGCGTCCTTCGTTATTTGTCTGGTTCATTCACTACTTGTTTTGTGTTATGTATGAGACATGAGGTTGGAGAGAGACTAAGGAAATGGTGTGAAATGGTGGGAATCCAAACCACAGTGCTCAGTGTGAATCCACGCCTCCTGCCATTTCACAGATCCTCACGTCTCCCTCCAGCCTCTTGTCTCTTTCGTTTGCTACTTAAGTTCTGCATGAGATGAGAGGCTAGAGAGAGATTAACAATCTGAGAGCAAGAGTGATGAGCAGGAGTGCCGCGGCTGCCACCTCAAAGGCAGAAGTAGGAGGCTGGCGGCAAAAGGTTTGGGGTTCTGGAGGATTTCAGATTTCTGGATTAGGGATGCTCAACCTGTATTAACCTTCTTTCCCCATAACAAAAGAAAAGTGAAACAACCCAAGCTTAAGGTAAAAGCTTGTCATTCAGCTGGGATGAGCAAAACGGGGAAGGGGGGGGACATACCCAGAAATGCCAAGGTGGACACAGAAATGCCATGATCTAGCCCTCTTTATTTTCTTTTACAGAAACAAACCAAATGTGCATCTGGAACTTGCTAGCATACCTCTCTGCCCCCCTTTCTTCTGTCCCAAGATAAATCAAGCCATATTAAGTGAGCTGCATTCCACATGTTCCTGTCAAGGAACTTACTGAAGTAAACTGACTTGACTTTTTTGATCATTCAAATAATCCATAAATCATTATGCATTAAACTGTGAGGGTTTAAGCCAAAATACAAACACTACCATAACCAAACTTAGTGCTACTTACCGATTACTTGCAAAAATTCAGTGTTGCTGATCTGTGAGTCACTAATGCTAAATGTCTCCTCTTGTCTTACCTCTCCCAACAAGAATCCTTCCTACAAAAAGCAAGGAGGAAAGATTATAATTAAAGACAGAAAAATTACAATGATGTTCATGAATATGTACATGGAAGAATTAAAATTTCCCATCTGGAAAGTTTAACTACAAAAAGACTTTAACCCTCTTCCCAACAGACGGGATATTTTAGTATTATGTGATTCAATTTTTATCCCATTTTTCTTCTACCATGGGACCCAAAGCCGCTCAAAACACAGATTAAAACAAAATACTGTCAAGAAACAATTATAAATGAAAAGTTAACAAGTAAGCAAACTAGTCTATTAAAACAGTACTAATGTTTTAAATGTTTTCAAAGTGTTCCAGCAGGCCCATTCAGATGATTTTTAAATTGTGAATTTTAAATTGTTTTAATATGTATTGGTTTTATTTGTTCTTTTAAATTGATATTATGTGTTTAAATAGGTTTATGTGTTTTTTAACTGATACGTATTTTAACTGACATTAGGTGTTTGTATGTTAATCTATTGTTCCTCATCCCAGTCCATGGGGAAAGCCACGGAAGAATATTATATTATAATAATAATTATAGTATGCGGGGTGAATTCCACAGCCTGAGAGCAACCAGGCCCTCTCAAAAGTCCTTGCCATGTATGCACGCACCAGTGGTGAAACTGAGAGAGAGCCCTTCCCTGAGGATCTTAAAACTTGGTTAAGCTTATATAGGAAGATATGGTCTTTCAGATCTGCCTATACCCAAATTCTATATGTATTTAATACCCTAAAATAGCATTTTGTTGCAAGATTCATGCAGAGTAAGTCCTATGGGGTATGCATTTTATGACACTGTTGAAAACTCTTGAGGTGTAATCTGAGTTTCAGCCACCTATCATATATAGTTTTGTTTTATCACAGAAATAAATGAACAAGTAAATAAATAAATAAATAAATAAATGGTATCCCAGTAAATCTGTTGATTTTTGCCATTGGGGTACTTTTTTGTCCTATACACAATATAATGTATTGGGCCAAAAAAGCCATTTTGCTGTTGAAACAATGCAGAGAAGCTGTTGTATGTGCTCAGATGATGAATAACTTCTCCTTTTGATGAAAGATGGGAAGACAGCCAATGTATGCCCATTTGTTCTTGTCAAGAAAGGATACTAATAAGACACAGGGATGGAAAAACCTGTTCAGGTATCCACATCAGTTCAGCCAGCGCCATCATTCAGAACCAAAGATAGCAAAGAAAGAAACAAGGCTAGAAGCTTTTGAACTGGCCCTCATAGAAATCACTCTTTATCACATAACCTTTGAAGCAAATTGACATGCACAACATATATTTAGGGCACCAAACAAGAGGAATCTAACCAAAAGTAAAGTGTGGAAGACCCTTGACATCACTGAGCTCAAGAAAACTTTGGACTATTTTCCCTTGCAGCAAAGTATCATGAAAAACATGAAGCTCTGGGGGAACTGTTGCATCTAATCTGACAGTGCTGCTACATCAGAGGAACAATCAACCCAGAGGTTCTATGTGCTCTCATAAGGTACTTGAGGTTCAACAACAGTGAAACAAAAGCAAAGTATAGCATTAATAATAAACTGACCACCTTTAGGGGATCCGGAATATATATATATATATATGTACCAACTTTGAACATGGTGCACACCAGGGACTGATCAAACCACTGATGAGCAGCTGGTTGAGTTTAGAGGTATACTGTACTGCCAAGTGAAGGTGTTACTGTAATATTAAGACATATGTGAAGGGAGACATTTACCTGTGAAGGCTGCCTGGTATATCATGGGAAGCCCAGCTTGATTACAGTGTGGTGAGAAAACTAACTGTGCCATATTTCCACGCATGACAAACACCTTTAATGCTAGGTCTTCCTACAAATAAATAACATTTTTCCTTCAGGATTTACATCTATTTCCTCATGTTTGAGTTCACAACAGGTTTTTGACTGGAAATAACACTGGCAGCATTTCTAGGACACAGAAATTAAGTTGATTGTTTTTAATTACTAGCTATACCTGGTGTAACATACACTGTTATCTACATATATATAATGCATCAATATTATTCTATGTTTCCGTTTCCGTTCTGCTGATTGGCCACTTAGGAAACAAGTCAAGAGTACGATCATTTGAAGCATTAATATATAACCTTTCAAATAAACTATAATGGCTAATTTCATGCCGAGAACCCCTCCGCCACCGCCATGCAATCGTGTGAACACACACACACAATGCTAGACACACACACACACCATGCACACCAGGATGCAATAGCTCCACCACCACCATACAACCGTGTGTACACACCCACACACACACTACACACACACCATGTGCACCAGGACATGAGAGCCCCTCGACTGCCGCCATGCAACCACATGTACAAACACACCATGTGCAGCACGACATGAGAGCTCCTCTGCCACTGCCATGAAATTGCACACACACACACACACACACACACAGACCACACTAAACACATACACATACCACGCTACACACATACACACACCATGTGCAGCAGGACGCGAGAGCCCCTCTGCCGCTGGCATGCAATCATGCATACACACACCACACTACACATACACATACACACCACACTATGCACACACCACGCATGCCAGGATGCGAGAGTCCCCCTGCTGCCACCATGCAATCTCACAAACACACAAACACCCATACTACACACACACACTACACTACACTCCCACGCTACACACACACACACACACCACACATGGCAGGATGTGAGAGCCCCTCCACCACCATGTTTAAAAAGGACTTGACACTTTCCACATGTTTCCACCCCAAGGCCCAAGAGGAAGGAATTGCTACAGACAGCACTGAAGGCCCAAGGCCCAGTCGGAAGGAACTGCTACAGACAGCACAGAAGGCCCAGGGCGCAGCTACAGACAGCGCCCAGCACTCAAGAGGCCCAAAGATCCAGGCAGCACAGAAAGGCCCAAGGCCCCAGACAGCACAGAAAGGTCCCAGATCCCAGGCCACACATGCGTGGAACAACAGAAAGCCCCTCTGCCGCTGCCATGTTTAAAAAAGACTGAAATCTAATCAGGTTCCCGCCCCAAGTGTGCTGATTGGCTGCCCAACAGAGAGCTTTGATTGGTTGGTAAGTTTCCTAAGCAGCCAATCAGCACACTGAAAATGGCAACATACACAAGAGAATTATATACTGTATTAAGAAGATTTTTGTTCCCAGAAAAGGAGACCTGTCAGTTATGGTGGCACAGTGGTTAAAAGCTGGTACTGCAGCCACAATGTTGTGAGTTTGATCCTACAGGGTTTTAGGTTGACTCAGCCTTCCATCCTTCCACAGGTCAGTAAAATGAGTACCCAGCTTGTTGGGGGCAATTAGTTAACACACTGTAAAACGCTTAGGGAGTGCTTTGCACTGATTAATGGTATAGAAATATAAATGCTATTGTTAAATGCTAATGTTGTGCCTCATGTGGGAATGTGCATCTTCTAGCTTGGGGCATTCACAAACACTTCTGTGTACATAGGTAATTTCTAAACGGTGATATATATTAGAATTTTCTTGGTTTTATCTTCTCCCCTCCAAATTTTCTTCCATACCCTACTCTCACACAAAATATGTTTTTGGCATTATAAAAGGAGGGCAGGAAAAGAGAAGCAGTAACCAAGAAACAAGGTCAAGCACCTGCCTCCTCTGGAAGCGGCTTTCCTTAAGAAGACGATCTTAACTGCATTTGTGCATCACATGGACACTAGCTGTGGCGTAATATTCATCACATTCAACCTTCAATTGATAATGTTAGCATTAACACTGTCTCAATACTTGAATTTCTTTATAATAAACTGCCCAGAGTAATCTGTCCATTTCTATTGAACTTAGATTAAATACATAAATGGGAGAACTGAAAGTTCCTTAGATTGGAAGTGTAATGTAAGTCTAAGCCATAGAGACTTACGGTATGTTTGCAGTTCTTGGTGTTCAGATGACAAAAAGGCCAACAGATTGTTAAACAGAAGTCATTATGTGACTGCGTATGCTAGAACAACTTGTTCAAGAGCTAAAACAGCAGCATGGCTCAGGACAAAGCTCACAGGAAATGAAGCACATTTAGTGAAAAAAATAATTTTAAAACCACAGTTTATTTAGTGTAGTGTATTTTTATTGTTTTTACTTAATGTAGATTTCTTATTTAATTTTCTTCATAGGAACGTCCACACCTCCACCACCAGCACAATGGCTTCTTGTTGAAAATATTAAGCAAGTTCACAAAACATGGGTCCACTGTTTTGCTCTAGGACCAGGATAATCTTTCAGTTCTTAAATCAAGAATTACATTAAGGATATTTTCTTCTTTGAAGTCTCAAATAAAGCAAAACGTAATGTGATTTTCAGATCAACAGCATATCAGACCTGACACAGAAAGGGCCAGACAGTTTCAGAACTCAGAAATAAAAGTCAAAGATAAAGCCAGAGAGAAGGGGCATTTTAAAGGTAGCTTTAGAACGCCTTGTTTTCTGTAGTCTAGCCTGAGCAAAGAATAAAACAAAGTCAGGCTTTTCATATGCAAAAGTAACTGCAAACTGCTTGTTTCTAAAAATGCTGTGCAGAGCAAGAGCTCTCTAAATAATGTAGGGCTAAAAGGCAGGGAACACCATAAGCTAATACATGTGTACAAAAGCCACAATACAGCAGCTATGAACTGCAAGGCATAGCAAGAACATTCTTATTTTGGGCTTTGGAACAGCTTGCTCTTCTAGAACCTTAACTGCCATAGCAGATAAGCAGGATTCATTTAATCAAGAGTTAACATTACTTAAGAAGAGGATAGTAAGTCTGCATCAAGGATGCTCAGACAAAATTAGGAGTGTGCAAGGTTTGGGCTGCCAGATACTGCTAGATCCTAATTCACAGTACTCCTTACAACTGGCATATTGGCTGTTGCAACTTGCAAGCTAATCACAACTGGAGGGCTACATTTTGCAATTCTTGCACTAGAGACACAAGAAATTTAGTTTTACAACTTTATTCCATGTTTGCCACCTTTAGGAAGGGTTTGAATATGCATCTTTTCAATTTGGCCATTACACTATTTTATTCATTATGATGACTCTAAAACAATGGTTATATTGTTTTAGAGCTTGAAGAAGAAGACGGCATCTATATATGTTATCGTACTGATGGTAGCTTGTTTAACTTAAACCGTCTGAGGGCTCGCACTAAGACTCTAAACTATCTAGTCCGTGAGCTGCTCTTCGCTGATCATGCTGCCCTTGTTGCCCACACAGAAGCAGCTCTGCAGTGCCTAACCTCCTGCTTCGCAACAGCTGCAGAGCTGTTTGGGCTGGAAGTCAACCTGAAGAAAACGGAAGTTCTTTACCAGCCTGCACCACAGGACGAACACCACCATCCCCACATTGCCGTCGGCAAATCTGTGCTCTAGTCCGTTCAGCAGTTCACTTACCTGGGAAGCATCATCTCCTCAAATGCCAAGATTGACAAAGAGATCGATCACAGATTAGCAAAGGCATATAGCTCATTTGGAAGACTTTACAAAAAGTCTGGAATAATAAACACCTGAGGCAAAGCACAAAAATCAGTGTGTATAGAGCCATTGTACTGTCTATTCTCCTTTATGGGTCTGAAACATGGGTCGCCTATCGCCACCACTTAAGACTCTTCGAACGCTTTCATCAGCACTGTCTACGCACAATCCTAAATATACACTGGACTGACTATGTGATGAATGGTGCTGTCCTTGAGCAAGCAGGGTTCACCAGCATTGAGGCCATGATATTGAGAACACAGCTGCGCTGGGCAGGTCACGTTTCTAGGATGGAGGACCATCGCCTCCCAAAAATAGTACTCAACAGTGAACTCGCCACGGGTGAGCATAAGAGGGGCACTCCAAAAAAGCGTACGACCGTCCCCGCACACTTCGGTCCTCTGGGAGGAATCTGTTACAGCCTATGAAAACAAGGCTGTCGGTGACCTCCCAGAGGGCCTTCTCTGCTGCTGCTCCCAGATTATGGAATGGCCTGCCGGACGAGATCCGTCTTATTACCACCTTAGACAGCTTTAAAAAAGCTGTCAAGACGGATCTTTTCCGGCAGGCCTTTCCTGAATAATTATCCCGGCCCAAGACTCAGCTGCCCTTTCTAGGCTATGATTGTATGTTTTAAATTTTTTTTCTTCTAATTTATATATATTTTAATTAATCCATGTTTTTAATCCTTTGTAATTTAATATTATTTTAAGGGGTGGGTGGGCTAGGGTATTGTGACTATGGGGTTTTTATATTGTAAGCCGCCCCGATTGCGTTGCAGAGGGGTGGGATATAAATAAAATTTTATTATTATTATTATTATAAGGACTCCCTGAAACAACATCTCAGGCTCAGCCAAACTGACCACCAACAATGGTCCGCCCTGGCCTCACATCAGGATGCATGGAGACGCACTATCCACAATGCTGCAGCCTTATTTGAGAACTCACGCTGAACAAGTCTTGAAGAGAAACGACAACGCAGAAAGAATCACAACCCAGAAACATCACCCAAGGAGACCTTCTGCTGTGCTTTCTGCAACCGGACTTGTTTATCTCGGATTGGCCTTTTTAGTCATCAGCGCGCTTGCAGAAAGCGCAGTAGTAGTCCTTCCTGAATCTTCTTTTGCGAAGAAAAGCCAGAGAGAAAATAGCCCCCTTAAGTGTCACTTTTAGGGGAAAGGCAAGATAAGGTGTAATAAATATACAGTAAAAACTTTAACAATGTCAGAAACAAAGAACACAATTTAATATTATTATAACAATCTCCTCCCCACCCCCACCCTGCTTTTTCCCAGATAGGGACTCAAGGCAGCTTACAAAAGTAGAAACAAATACAGCTAAAGATTCACATCATACAACTACCAATGGGATTAAAAGCTGTTAAAAGCACAGCCATTAAAAAGACAAAATAATATAAACAATACAGTACAGTTTGAAAGCTCTTTCTCACTGAGTAATCACTCTTCTAAGATCTGGTAAAACAAAAAGGTCTTCTCTTTTATGAAACCTTGGTGAGGAAAGTGGCATCTAACCTTTCTGGAGGGGAGTTCCAAAGCCTGGGAGCAGGAACTATGAAGCCCCTCACATATGTTTCCACCAGATATATTGGCAAGAGTGGTGAGAGAGAAAGGCCTCCCCACAAGATCTCAAAACATGCACAAGCTTGTATGAGAGAACACAGTCATTCAGATAAACTGGACCTGGACTACACAGAGTTTTTTAGGTCATAACCAGCACTTTGAAATTGTGCCTGAAAACAGACTGGCAGCCAGTAGAACTGTTGCAACAAGTTTATGTGCTCCCTACAGCCAGCCTCAATTAACAAACCTGCTGCATGCAGCTCTTTGGACTAAATGAATTTTCAAACACTATTCAAAAGCTGCCCCATGCAGAGCTCATTATTGTGCTGTGTGCCTTCAAGTTCTGACTTATGGCGACCTTCAAATGACCCTATCATGGGCTTTTCTGGGCTGAGAGAGTGTGACTTGCACAAGGTCACTCAGTGGGTTTTCAGTGTTGACCAAGGATTCCAACCCTGGTCTCCAGAGCTGTAGTCTAACACTCAAACCACTACACACTGGTCCTGCAGAGCACATTACAGTAATCCAAATGAGATGTAGCTAAGACCATGTGTCACTGTGGTCAGATCCAAGTCTCTAGAAACAGGCACAGCTAGCACATAAGCACCACACCTGGCCACCACAGATACCTGAGCTTGCAGGCTCAGGGTTGAATCAAAGCTGCATACCTGCATCTTCAGGTGGAGTGTAACACCATCCTGTACTGGCTGTATCTCTGTTCCCGGATTTGCCTTCTGACTGACTAGGAACACCTCTGTCTTGTCTACATTAAGTTTCAGTTTGGTCACCCTCATTCAATCCATTAATGGTGACAGGCACCAGTTTAGAACCAAAACAGCTTACTTGGACCGAGGTGGAAAGGAATAACAGAGCTGGGTGTCACCAGCTTCCTTATGGAATAGATCCCCAAATGTTGGATGGCCTCTCCCAGTGGTTTCATGTACATGTTAAATAGTATCAGACGCAAAACCAAAACCTAAGGGATCCCACAGGCGAACTGTCAAGGAGTCAAACAGGATTCCCCCAGCATCACCATTTCTGGGTTTGCCTCTCTAGCAAGAAATACCGCTACTGTAAAAAAGTGCCTCCAAGTCCCATCCCAGCAAGATACCAACAGCAGCCAATTGCCAGAAGGTTTCCCCTTGATTCTCAGACCCTTCAATAGTATGGTTGATGGTATCATAAGACACTGAGAGGTCCAGCAGAACAAAAAGGCACAAATTTCCACCATCCAATTTCCAGCATAGGATGCCCACCAAGGCAACTACAGCTGTCTCTGTCCCATAGCCTGGAACTGAACTGAAATGCATCTAGATTATCCACCTCATCTAGAATCCCCTGGAGCTGGGAGGCCACCATAAGTGCCATTATCTTGCCTCAAAATGGAATTGATGCCTTTCTTTTGTTGCTCATCAATAAACTACAAAAAATACAGAAGTAAAACAGGCTGGTTTTCCTTACTAAGGAAATGGCCTATTAGCTAGTACGGTGAAAAATCAAGTCATCATATGCCTAAAAGAACCATGTTGATTTATTAACAAACTAAACCACAGACTGGGGATTTTCAAAACTTGTTTCATTTGCTAGTCCTCAAATTAACTAATTTCTAATTTTGACTCAACACAATTAATGGTAATCTAAAACACTGTTAAAATTCAACTGCATGTTAATTTTGTGTCTGGGTAAGCATGGGATGTTTATTAATAGCAAAATACAACATTTTAAAGAACTATTATCAAAGGGACTTTTTAATTCTTTCAATCAGGCTTTGCCATTTAGTGCCTCCCAGATGTGTTTGATAATACATGTGTTTGATCATTCCCACCAGCACGATCATCAAAAAGTTGATTGGCATTGTAGTCCAACACATCTGGAAGGTACCAGATTTGAGAAGGCTATGGAAACTATACTTTGACACTAAGGTTTTCTTTACATGTGTGCTTTCAGACAGAGCCTCACTAAAAAAAAGAGCTATGCTGTTTCAGATTAAGACCTATTCAGCTTAGCACTCTGTCTCCACAATGACCTACTAGATGCCCATGAGAAACTTACAAGCAGGGCATGAGGTAATAGCCCACTCCTACTTTTTTGGCCACACAGGTACTGAGAGGACTGCCTCTGACACTAGCAGCTGCATACAACCATCACAATTATCAGCTACTGATCACCTTATCCTCCATCAATTTGTCTAATTCCCTTTTAAAGTCATGAAAGTTATCAGCTGCTGTTGCATTCTGTGGAAGTAGCATCCATGATTTAATTATGTGCTGCATAAAGCAGTAGTTCCTTTCATATGTCCAAAATCTCCCATCTATCAGCCACATTTGATAACTGAAGTACAATTAGAAATGGTGTCAGTACTGGAGCTGCACTACCGGAATTAAGACTACTAGCTACCGGTATATACCTGGTATAGCATACACCGTTCCCCCTGCCACCCTCCCCAAGCCCCCTGTGTGTGCGCACACACACACATGGGGCACATGTGGCTCCCTCCCCACCCCCCGTGTCCCTCCCCGAGCCTCCTCCCCCCTGCACGCACACACACCGCTCTCTTCCTCCCTCGGCCCTCTCCAACTCCCCCGTGTGTACGCGCACACACACACGCTGCTTCCTCCCCCCGCCACCTCCCTCCCCCGTGGCCCTCCCCGAGCCCCCTCCCATGCGTGCGTAACCACATCACTCCCTGCTTCCCCACTCCAAGCCCCCTCCCGCCGCCCTCCTGGAGCCCCCTCCCACGTACACACACACACGCTGCTCCCTCCCCACCCTCCACCGCCTCCCTCCCCCCCACATGGCACCTCACCCCCCCCCACCATGGCCCTCGCTGCCCCCTGCCACCCTCCCCGAGAGCCCCCCTGCGTACACATACACCATCCCACACACCCCCTTCTACTTACTCATTGCGGCCATGTTTACACTGGAGGTAAAACTCCACATGTTCCTGCCTCCAGTGTGCTGATTGGCTACCCAACAGTTTCCTAAGCAGCCAATCAGCACACTGGAAATGGCAACATACCCAAGAGAATTATATAGAGAGATATTATAATGCCTGCAGTTTTGTTTGGATGTATTAATGGATCCATCTAAAAGACTCAAGATTGTTAACGTTAGAAGGTGCAGGTTTAAGATTGGGCTGGCACGCTTATATTGGATATGACAAAGCTAAAGTGCATAAAGATTTTAATACTCATAAGAAATGCACTTCTGAAAAACTGGCAAAAAATTAAAGCTCAGTACTTTACTAAACTCCCGAGATGGTTGTCTTCCCAAGAGGCATTTCTTGGAAGAAAGGAAAAGAAAGAAAAATGGATACTGTATAAAGACATGTGTACAAAGAACGAAGCAGGTTTACGCACTATTAAAACGAAAGAAAAACTGCTAGAGTAAGTATGGAATATCAATTGGTTTACTTATCAACAACTATATAATAGGTATAAACAAGACACAAAGGAGTGCGAGTTCTTTGACGAGGATACTGCTCTGGATAAAATAATCTTTGGAAAACAAAAAGAATCATAGAATCATAGAACTGTAGAGTTGGAAGAGACCACAAGGGCCATCTAGTCCAATCTCCTGCCATGCAGGAAATCTCAATCAAAGCATCCCTGACAGATGGCAATCCAGCATCTGAATCGCGAAACTGTATAATGTTTTCTTGGATAGAGAGTTAGAAACAGAGAACGTGAAGGATTCAATTATTGATTAAGTGGGCAAAAGATTTAGGGGAGAGTATAGAACTAGAGAAGTGGGAGACAGCCTGGAGAAAAACAAAAGGCTTTACCGCATGCCAGACACTGAAAGAAAACTTCTTAAAAATCAGTAACAGAGGGTATTTAACTTCCTCAAAACTAAATAAAAAATTTTGAACAAAAGATAAAATATGTTGGAAATGCGACAAGGAAGTCGGTTCTTTATTACATATGTGGTGGAACTGCCTGGTTAATCAAGAAATATTAGTTGAAAATTCATAAAATAATTCAAAAAATATTTAATATACGATTTGCTTTTAATCCCAAATTATATCTATTAAACATTACATCAACACTAGAGAAAGAAGATGAGAAAAAACACTGGAGGATAATATTGTATCTTTGTACAGCAGCATGCTTGAACTTGGAGACAAAATAGAAGAATAAAGAAGTTCCACAGGTAGAGGACTGGTTAAGGTTATAGAAATAAAAGATAATGATAAATTAACATATCTATTGAAGAACAAAACTACAGAAAAAGTGGATAAAGATCCCAATAACAAATTTCTGTAAAAGAAGATGGAATACAAATATCAAAATATGAAATTGGGTTACCTTAAGATTAAATAAAGCAAACTAAATATAAGAGGTAAAATGCATTATAAAGATGAATGGCAATAAAAGAGCAAATGCTTAATGAGTGGATATATAGTACTTAAATATCACACTATACTATGTTTAAATAGGAAGTTGAGTGGTAAGATTTATATAGGGAAAAATAAAAAACTTTGATTGGATTTACAGAGGAAGTCAATGTTTTATTTATTTATATATTTATATGCTTTCAGATTACAGCTTAACATAGATTATATGTAATATAGATTATATATATATTTAAAAAGATGATTGTAAGTCTATGACAAAACAAATATGTGGAATAAGCTGTATATATGGTAATAATAATAATAATAATAATAACAACAACAATAATAGAGAAATGCTGTCAGTACTGAAATTCCCACATGCTATTCATGAGAAACATTCAACACAATTTTGTAGAAAAAATATATTGAGTTGATGTGAGCCCCAGATAGCAACAGAAATATGAATAAATTGTTATTACTCATACAAGTTTCACTATCTAATAAAAGTCATGGGACTGACATGATGGGTTCAATCAAGTATTCCAGACAGATTTTAAAATGATGTGAATGAGCTTCTGGTTCATACAATCCATCCTTCCCACCTCTGCTGTGTTGCTACTCCTTACCTCCCTATTGATAAATCATTGTTCACATGGAATGACAAAACTAAGAAAACAATGACCCAGCTTAGTTCATAAGTAAAAAAATTGATATGGCAGTGCATAAATTTCAAGCTCTTAAAAAAATCAGATTTAATAAATTTGTGTTATTGTTGTATGCCTTCAAGTCATAAGAGGCAGACGATTTTCTTGGCAAGATTTGTTCAGAGGGGGTTTGCCTTTGCCTTTCTCTGAGGCTAGGAGAATGTGACTTGATCCAGATTGCTCTGTGGTTTTCCATGGCCAAGCAGGGATTTGATCCCTGGTCTCCCAGTGTCCCAGTTCAATGCACCATGCTGGCTTACTCCCTAAATTTTCTAGGGCATCTTATACAGTACATAAATTAAAAATAAATATATTACCATAAGTTAGGAGTGGGCAACTGTAGAAGACTAGGGGGGCACATTCGCCCACAGGAGACCTTGGAGGATAACACCTCTCCACCAAACCTGCTTCTGCACTTTTCTTAAAAAAAGATCCCCACCCCCCACCCATGCCCTCTATAAGGTACAGGGGGCATTTGGGAGCCTTCCTGGGTCAGGAAGAGACCTTTTTAAACAATAGGAAGTGAGCAGAAGTTGCTTCTTGTTTCAGAAAAAGGCATTTCCTGTCTCTAAATTTGCCCAAGGGAGCATAAAATGTAGTGGAAATGTCCCCAGAGGACATTTTGGGCATTTTAGGGGGGAAAATAAAATTGTAAAAAAAAATTAGAAAAATTATTTTTTAGCATTTAGCATTTATATTTTTAAAGCACTCCCTAAGCGGTTTACAAAGTGTTAGCTAATCACTCCCAACAAGCTGGGTACTCATTTTACTGAACTATGGAAGGATCGAAGGCTGAGTCAACCATGGAGCCCTGTAAGATCAACATTGTGACAACATTGTGGGTGCAGTATCAGCATTTAACCACTGTGCTACCAGGGCTCCCTGCTTTTGACCCTGGAAGGTCCAGCTGGCCTCCAAATGTGGCAGAGATGTCCTCTACACCTCCAGAGGGAATTCTGGAGCAAAACAATTCTGCACCTCTGGGAGGCCTGCCTCCCACAAATGGTCCTGAGGGGCCACATGCAGTCCCACGGACTGCAATTGCCCATCCCTGCCTTGAGTATTACTAAATGCAGCAGATAGATATGTGTCAAAGCAATTAAAGCAGTTAAATAATTAATAAGCCCGACTCAGTGGTTTTCACAAGCATAGGAGACATAGCAGAAGCTGAGTCTCCATGGGAGGACAAGTGAACAGAGAAGGGCCATTCCCTATTCACTAACTTTCTCCATTCAGTCATATACAGAAAAGTCCCAGAGAATGATCTTAGGCAGAAAAGAATTCCCCCACAACCTAAGTCAGAGCTGAGCAGAGACACCTCACCCAGCCTCCCTGGAGAGAAGGAATGCACTCCACCCCCCTCCTGGTCCAGCTCCTGCTTGAACAAATCAAAAGCCACAGCCCCCCCCACCCATGCCCCCTTTCTCTTGAAGAGACAAGGAAGAACAGAGTGTCAGAAAGATGCTGTTTTATCTAAGTTTCCCAGCCAACATCACAGTTCAACACACCGCCACCATGTCACACAGCCCCAGCCCCTCCTGTGTATGCACAATGGCACAGGCTTGAGAGGTGATGCTTGTGTGTGTTTACAATCAGCTCAAGAGTGCTTCTGCTGAGAACTTCTATGCTAATCCTCCTAAGACACACTCTCAGGGATTCCTGTAGCTTGGAAACCCCTCAGAACTATGTCTCTCTTCTAAGAAAGCCGCCACCACCTCTTGATTTTTGTACCCCTTTACTGTGGACCAAGAGGAGATCACAGGGACTTTGGAATCCCCTGCCACTGCAGAGATGTACCCACTCCTCCCTCTTTCCCCAGAGAAAGAGAGCCAATGTAGCAATGACCAATAATAAGCATGTAACAGCGTTGGTTTATTAAGAAAATTAGGAAAAGCTTATTTTATTCAAGCAATGTTCAAGAGGTAAATCATTTCATGAAAGACCCTTCCTTTCAGGTGCAGATTTAAGGCTATAAGTTAGCACAGTATTCATTTAGTTACATTCAGCCAGATAGAAATCAAATAGAAATGCCCTGACACAATATCTAAGAAACAGTCCCTAAAGATTCTACTCACAATATCAAGCAGTAAAACACAGGATATAGTTCATATCCATCTGGAATCAGTGAATGCCATGAGCTTGGCTGGCTAGCTGCTCAAACAGCCACCCCAGGCCATATCAGCCTCCTTTGTCCATGTGCTGTTCACAAAGGCTTTAAACCCTTTTTTGAAATTACAGTACCAGTATCAGAGTTCTGATTGGCTAGTCTGGCGAATGATACTAACTCAGGAGATGCCCCTAACCTCCCACCTTTGATCTTAACCCTTTGTTTACCTGACATCATGCTGGGAAGACAATCACTGTTTGCAGATAATGGGAAATGTAGTCCTTGCAGAATGGAGTGCCATTACCTTGGAGGAGAATGGGACTTCCGTTATGACACACATGTGGGTATGTGGTCTGTCGGTCTCTCTCTCGCATACACACACACACTTTTCAGCCTTACATGAGCCTCTCAAAGAGGTTCACAAACCAATGTAATAATTTTTGACCCTCATTTTCTAGTACTGAGGAGATAAATCCCATCCATTTTCTCAACACCATGTACCTTATGCACATCTGAATCCTGTTTCCCTATGCCTTTTCTCCTAAGCTAAATGGTTCCTAACTTTGTACCCTGTTCTATGCTGGTGTAGGGGTTTAAATGTTGGGCCAGGACACTGGGAAACCAGGGTTCAAATCCTGCTCAGCCATGACCTTGGGTGAGTCACACTCTCTCAGCTTCAGAGGAAGACATAGGCAACCCCCCTTGAACAAATGGAGCCAAGAAAATCCTGTGATAGCTTAGCCTTAGGATTGCCATAAGTAAAAAATTATTTGCAGGCACACAACAACGGAACTTGCTACTGAGCAGGAGGGATTTCTTTGTCCAACTTTGAAACATTCCATACAAACTGCTGCTTTTAATCACATTTTTACCTTGTCCCAAGCTGTAGATTTGTACACATATACTTGAGACACATGATACATACTGCTTCCAAGAGAGTTCCTTCTATGGTCTTCTAGGGGGTCTACCACAGCAACATATGAGATGGGCTTTTCTTTGGTATAAATACATACTGCACCCATGAAACACCAATAACTCTTCTTTTGCACCAATAGCATTGTCCCAAACTATTGCTTGCCAGATACAAATGAAAAACATATTTCAAACAGTGGTTTCACATCCTGGACTGTTGGCCACTCACAAACCATAATTTCTGGATTGCGTACTGGCCCAAGCAGCTTGGCAAATCATAATTTGGGTTTTACGTCTTGGACATCTCACTGCCAGGCATCACTCTTTGGCTTCTAGTTCTTAAGGTAAATAAACAATAAACTCAATTAATTACAACATTTTTAATGTTCTTTGATAGGAGTACCTGCTGCATGTCCCAAGGTGCAACATTAGTCCAAGTGGAGCCACGGCACTAATTTGTTTTGGTACTGTAATTACATCTATCAGGTTAGGTTATAACCTATTTGTGCTGTAGGTGAAAGAAAATTCCTAGTGAGATTTGGAGTCAGGATGGTTTTGTCTGAGGTTGGTGAGGTTCTCAGTCACTCCCCCTTTGAAAAGAAATTAAGGTATCCTAGTGAAAAGTTACAGGTGGTATCATATTTTGGCACTTTATTTTTTGAAAACATTATCTGTGTACTTGTTATAAAATGGAGGGGTTGAGGGGTTATAAAAATAGAGGTTATTTTGGGAAGGGCAAGAGGTGGCAGTGCGGTACAAGGAGTTCAGAATTTGTTGCTTTTGTGTGATATTTAACCAGAGGATGTTGGAACATCCAAACAAATTGTGATTTGGTGTTATATCCAAACATAACCAGTATAAATTGTGTATCTAATGTATCTTTGGTCCCTGTTTTATTTTATTTCTTGCCCTATATTTAAATCAATCTTGCATTTTATAATAGCTAAGAATAAACAAAATAGATTCTATACTGGACATCCAAGGACCCACAGACACTTTAAAAGTTTGCATGGTCTCAATGATTCTGTCCCCTCTCACAAGAGTGAGCCATAAAACAATTTTTGAATGGTACTTTGGCACCTGTTTTGCCTAGGAATTACCTGTCTTGTGTGCAGCTTTAGTTCATCACCTCCTTCTAACAGCTTACCTATTCTGTCAAAGGTTCATATGCTACCATTATCTATTTGTTAATCTAACTCACAGTGTCTATGACACCTCTGCTAGGCATGAGCAAAACATCCTTCAATGCAGATGGAACAGAGGATGTTTGTACGGAGATCAAAAACCAGACACATTTATCTATTTGTCCCTTTCTAGATTATGGCTCCAATTTCAGATAGTACAAAAATGACAAGAAAGTTACACAGAAACCACTATGCTGCACCCTAAAGAAGCATAAACAAATAGAAAATATAGCCAGCACCATTCCATCTCCTTACTGTTCCCACAAGTAGACTGCAACATAGAGGAAAAAGAATATTCAAATAGTATTTAATTCTAAATTGGTGTCATTGTGTATACTTATGTAAGTGCATGCATAACATTCTGACACCACTGGCTTGCTAGTCTACTGAAACACATATGAACTTGCAGATTTGTCCATACACACCACCATATCGCTTCGTCTGAAAGCAAATTCAGGTGGCAAACAGAAGGAATGGAGAAACAAGGCATGTGTACCAGCATATTCAGAAAACTGTTGTCTATAGTAGCGAAAAGGATTTTTAAGGAAAAGCAAACAAAAAATCAAAAACTAAGGGGGCAAACTGTACTCTCCCAAACACACTAAAGATGACCAAGTATGCTGAACAACCAAGTAATTTTTGATCTCAATTGGAAAAGAAAATGGGGAAAGAAATACCCAATCGTAACTCTCCACAAGCTTGTAACATCCTGGACAAACACAAGGCTGACTAGCAAAAACCTAAAGAAGAGACAAGGACAAGACACTGCTATGTTTTATGGCAGATTTCTCCCCAGTAAGATCATTCACACGCACTGAAAATTAAGCTTTAAGACAGACAGAGCTACAACTACCTGCAGAAGAAGTTTAATTTTTTCCCGGGTTTTTATAAAAATACACACATTTTCAGTCTAAGTTACAGTAGGATCTGCTGGGGATTGGTTCTGGGCCCCCTGTGGATACCAAAAACTGTGGACAATAGTGAATGCCATTGAAAAAAATGGGACATCCAGTTTAAAATACCAGAGTTGCCTTGAAGGATCTAGAAAATGTCTAGAGGACACATTTTCTAGGAAGACTCTATGGTAGGTGTGCTGTTTTGTGTCTCATGGATAATTGAATTAGTGGATAATGAATCAGTGGATATGGGGGTCCTACTGTATTACCCTTAGGATAGGCTACTTCTCTAACCTAATAGTAAGAGCTGTTTGGAAGGGGAATACACTGCTTGGAAGTGTGATGGAGTCTCCTTCTTTGGAGGTTTTCAAACAGAGGCTGGATGGCCATCTGTCAGGAGTGCTTTGACTGTGTGTTCCTACATGGCAGGGGATTGGGCTAGATGGCCCTTGAGATCTCTTCCAACTCTATGATTCTATGATTTTTCTACCACTCCAAGGACAGTAAGAGCTGTTCAAGAGGAATACACTGCCTCGTAGTGTGGTGGAGCCTCCTTCTTTGGAGATTTTCAATCAGAGGCTGAATGGCCATCTGTCAGGAGTGCTTTGACTGTGTATTCCTGCATGGCAGGGGGTTGGACTAGATAGCCTTTGTGGTCTCTTCCAGCTCTATGATTCTATGAAATCGCACCACCAGATATTATGGAAGGAAAAGAGTTACTACCTCATACCTAATCCTGTTGAATAAGCAACTTCCATCTCAGGATTTGTGTCCTGTAGCTACCACAGTGATCCTCTCTAGGATATAGTGCACCTCCCATCCTCCTCCTCCTCCTGCCCTTTCCCCCTCCCCTACAGCACCTCCAGGGTCAACACAGCTGTTCCATAGGCTCCGCATAGGCTCGGCGCCACCACCCACCCACCCACCCACCCCGGGTCGCTGCCCTTCTTTCGTGCCGCTTCCCCCTCCCCTCAGTCCGAGCCAGCCGCCCCTCCCGCCGCCTCCCTCACACCCATTTCCTCTTGCTCAGGGAGGGCTTCTTTCCTTTCTTTTCAGGGAGGGTGGGCAGAGAGGCCTCGCCTCACAAACCCCACCACCAGGACGAGGCGACTGGCGACTTACGTGGTCGGCGCTGCTATTGGCGCTGTAGTAACAAACGGAACTGAACGTGTAGCCCGAAATGGAAGCCGCCATGACGGAGCCCCACCACCACCACCACCTCCGATGACGAACCCACAACGCCACCGCGCATGCGTCTCTTCTGACGCCGGGTTTTTTCCGGGCCGGGCAGCGAGGCCTTCTGGGAAACGTAGTTCATACCGGCCTCGTGAAGCCGCCATGATGGATCTCAAACTCCACCATCACCGCCCCCGCCTCTGAAGATGATTCCACAACGCCACTGCGCCTGCGCCTCTTCGAACGCCGGGTTTTTCGGGCCGGGCAGCGAGGACTTCTGGGAAACGTAGTTCCCACACCTGCCTCATAAAAGCCCGTTGGGACTGAGGGGAAGAAAGTACTGTACAGCGAGCACTTGAAAGCCAGCAAAGAAAAGCTTATATGTTTGGTTAGTTCCCCCTGCGTGTATTATGTGAGGATTGAGAAGTCGCCCCTCTTTCACCGGAGAGAAGGGAGCAGCCTGAAGGGGGGGGGGCGGAATTGCATTGATTCCAATGGAATTTAAACCAGTTCCTCCCTTCCTTGTTGTTTTAATTCATATTTTTATTTTATTTTACTTAGGTAACATGACATAACCAGACAATAATCAGCAGTGACCGCTAATAATGTACAGCAGTCCATTTTAGAGTCTGGAGTGTCCTCAATACATTTTTCTTTTGAATACCATTACAGTTGCAAAAAGATTTTCACTGGTTCTATTTTTCTACTGTTATTGAGAAGCATGTTAACATTGACTTTATCCTACATATAGTTGGTATTTCAAATAAATGGCTTGTCTAGAAAGAAAGAGAAAAAAAAAAGCAGACCCTCAACTGGTCGGGGATTCGTCCGTTGAAAGTATAGCTTTCAATGGGAGAAATACAGTTGTCCCTCCCTATCCACGGATTTGTTAAGTATTCACGGCTTGAAAATATTCTTTTAAAAAATAATAATCCAAAAAGCAAACCTTGATTTTGCTATCTTATAGAAGGGAAACCATTTTGCTCTGTCATTGCATGTAATGGGACTTGAGTATTCACGGATTTTGGTATCCACGGGGGGGGGGTTCCTGAAACCAAACCCCAGCGAATATGAAAAAGGGACGACTGTACGCCTCATTTTGGTGGAAGCGGCAGGAGGACACGGACTCTCCTCCTCTCCTTTGCCTTCCTACGGCAACTATTCGAGCCTATGAAGCAAACGACGGCCCCCATCCTAACCAATACAGGAAGAAGTCAGAGGAGCAGCAAAGGGAAAGTCCTCCCGCAGCCTAGAGAGGCAAAAGCCCGGGTCGAGCGCAGCGCCTCTTCTCCCTCTGGCCCTTCAGGGGGTCCTACTAGGGGTCTTGTCACCAACCAGTCGGGCGATGAGAGGCGATGGGGAGGAAGAGGAGGCATTCGCCCCTTCAGCCCTGGGGACCAAGGAACAGTGAGTGCCACACGACACAAATAATCCAGGTTGAAACTGGATTATTTGCATATCTCCTTCCTATGAGATCCTGGGATCTGTAGTTTCACAAGGTCTTTTTATACTTTCTTTTTATAGTTCATATCATGGTTATTGTACATACATTATTCCATCGTTTTTCAGATTTTTCCAAAGGATACGCTGAAAAAAAACCACAATTAAATATTCATCTTGTTGCTAATTCACAGGTAATACATTCCGACTTCCTAAAATTCTAGCCTCTTGGGCATATAAGTGCTACATTCATCTAGCAGTCTTTCGTATTTTGTTTTTACAATAACATTTTCACCTTCATTCTGCTGATAATGAAATAAAGAAAGATTTGAAGTAACAAAAGTACTATTACCTCTAATATCTTTAGTTTCAACCACCTCCCCTGTTTTCACTTTTACTTTGACAACTGGGAAATTTAGGTTTTCCCTTAAGTTCTTATTAAAGACTTCTAAAACCAAGATGAACAATAGGTCTTTAGCCTTCTCGGACAAAGAGTGCTGGTGCCTCACCAAAACTACAAACCCCAGAGCTGAATCCACACTGCACAAATAAACCAGTTTGAAACTGGATTATTTCCATGGCTCCTTCCTATGGAATTCTGGGTTTTGTAGTTTTATTAAGTCTTTAGTCTTCTCTGCCAAAGAGAGCCGGTGCCTCACCAAACTACAAATCCCAGGATTCCATAGGAAGGAGACATGCAAGTAATCTAGTTTCAACCCAGGATTCCATAGGAAGGAGCCATGCAAATAATCCAGTTTCAACCTGGATTATTTCTCTAGTGTGGGTGCCTAACAGGGAGTCATTTAAACAAAGATTTCTTTCAGGGGCAAAGAGCAGCATTTTTTGGGAGGCGGTGGGTTGGGGGAAGGCTGTAGTTTGGGGGGAGAGTTGACTACCCTCCCTATGCACCATGTTTCCAATCCTAGTTCTTCCTCTGATTAATACTTAACGTTTAAACAAGTAGATATGTTAAATGTAATCATGCTATTAGTGTCACATCTGATTTGAAGCTTAGCTCAATAGCAATAGGACTTGCAGGGAGTTCAGTTTCTCTTGAAAGGTTGATAAAAACTGAACCTGAAACTTGTGACAACAGTGCTTCTGAAAGTGTGAGGACACCATGCACAGCAATATTGGTCCTGCAATACCGAACGCTGGGGGCAGCCGGGATGATATGGGAGAGGGCTGTTCTTGGAGATAACCTGGTACCAGGCCTTGGTGTTGTCTAAATGGTGAAAAAAATTCTCAAGAAATACAGGCGGAATATCTTTTGTCCAGGTTATCTCCCACCAGGATTCTCCATATTTGGAAGGAGGGGGCTGAAAGCTACAAGTACTTCGCAATAACAGCTTTTGCTGTTTCTTCTGATTTTTAAAAATATTTATTTATTTATACACCACTCTTCAGCCACAAGGCTATCAGAGCGGCTTACAAATTGTGTTTTTTTTTTAAGCACTAGCAAATGTACAGATCGACACTGCATTAAGCAGTTTCCAATGTGTGTTAGCTAATTGCCCCCACAAGCTGGGTACTCATTTTACTGACCTACAAAAGGATGGAAGGCTGAGTGAACCTTGGAGCCCCCTGGAATCGAACTTGCAACATGGTGACTTGCAGTACTGGCATTTAACCACTGCGCCACCAGGGCTCCTTTTTTTTTTTTTTTTTTTAGAAATTTTTAGAAATATGTGAAAATGCACATTACAGCCCATTTGAACAACCAATTTGAATTGGGGCACATCCCAGAAATCAAAATGTGCTTGGTCGGACATGCACAGGCACAGGCTTGCTGGCGACAAAGTGGCCGAAGCCACCATTGTGGTCTTTCACAGAAGCGATCGTGTGCTATATTCAAGTGGCACAGCAAAGAAAAAAACTTTTTAAAGCTTAAGGTCACTCTTCCACGTCTCTCATTTAACAAGGGGAGAAAAGGGAAATGGAGGGAACTTTTGGGGAATAATAATGCAGGTAATTCACTCATGGCCACCAACTTTTTTGGTGGGCATGCTCCTTGTGAACTTCAAACACAGATAGCTTCCCATGCCAGTGATCTTGAGAACACATCATGGGGACAAATGAACACTGTTGTGGTAGTGAGTTAATGTGCTCTTTTCCACAATTAATTCTCCTGTCTAGCTGAGCCCCTTGTCTTTGAGCCGTGGGCTGTGCGTATCTGTGAGCTTGATTCACACATCATACACTGAGGTACACACTTAAGCACTTTTTTTAGCGCTTAAAAATTAGTCAAATACAGGTAAAACTTGTCAGAAAGAACCAAAACCATCCGTTTCTGTGCAGACCTCAGAATACTGTGAAATAATGGGTGGAAAGGTCTTCATACGAACATGTACATCCAATGGACTGAGTGTTTTAAGTTGAGACAGCAGTGCAGACTTTGTCTTGTGCAATCTTGAGCTTGATAAAAGGAATAAGTCGTGGCATTTGGGAGAGATATTGTTAGTTGCAACTTGAGTAGGCCCATTGAGTAGACCCATAGTGTGGTGGAGTCTCCTTCTTTGGAAGTTTTAAACAGAGGGCAGATGGCCATCTGTCAGGAATGCTTTGGTTGTTTATTCCTGCATGGCAGGGGGGTTGATCTAGAAAGCCCTTGTGGTGTCTTCCATCTCTATGATTCTATGAATCAATTGCTGAAGGAGTCCCTCAACACTCACCATACATTCCATTGATTCTGTGGGTCTCCTTTAGTTTGGAGGGGCCACTGGATCTATGCCTTAGTGTCCGAGTCTTAGCGTTGACTGGGGATGTGGATTTAGTCGCAACAAACTTTGCGCATTTTTAACAGCATCGTGTCACTCCAGCAAATGTTCATTGGTATAGGATTACATCTTTTAATGGCTGGTCCATATTGTTTAATATTTTGATTGGCTCTCTACATTTGTTTGTTTATGTATGCACTATCCAGGAAACTTAAACAGCACAACAAGAACAACAACAAAAACTTCTAAAAAGATCCCAAGCACCACTATTAACTTTAAAGAAAACTGAAAGAACCGTCACAGATATCTGAACAAAACAGACACACAAGGCACACACTGTCCCACATGCAAATCAAGAACCTTCTTTTAAATACAGAGATGCAAAAGCACACACATACCCCATTTCCGCCTCTTACAGGGACATGCAAACGTACACTTCCCTTTCTCACATGAGCACAGATGCAGCAACACATGCATACCTCTCTCTCCCTCTTCCTCCCTCACACACACACACACACTCCTCCCTCTCTGACATAAATCGAAACATACACCTCAAGCCCACAGGAGTTTCCTGGCTTGCTTTTTGATGGTCCTACCACACATGCACACATGCATCCAGCCTTCATGGGTTCCCGTTGAGCATTGACTTGCTTGCCCTCGACATCTGAATGTTAATACGGGACAAATAGAAGGTCAGTAAGGGAGCCTGGAGGATAAAAAAATAGCTTAAATAAGGGAGATCCCAAAAAATAAGAAAGAGCTGGTCAGTCTAGATGGAGGAGAGTTTCATTTCAGTTTGTTTCTTATAAGATTTTTACTAAAATTCATAAATGTCTTCATATCTGGGATGGAAAGAACTTAAGCTTTAGTTTTGAAAATAAATTCAGATGTGGAAGAAACTGACAGATCCATCCACCCAGGCCTACCTACTACTTCGAGAACTAATGTGGTGTAGGGATGCTGGACTACAACTTGGAAGACCAAGGTTTTTGTCTTCACAGAGCCATAAAACTCACCCATGTCAAAGAGCAAATTACCTAAAGCAAACACATAAGGCACACAAGTCTTATAAACAGAAGCCATTGTTCTTTTATTTTTTTGGAAGCAACTCCCACACTCAGTTTTTAATGTTGGGGACTGACGAGTATAGGATTGTCCTTATTACAGTATTCTGCACATAGTTTACATAGTTTAATAAACAAATCTGAAACCCAAAGAACTTAACAATGCTGGCATAAACACACATTTTATGTTGTCCTTTGTATAAGGCGGGCGGGGGGGGACCCTAATAGTTGCATTTTGAAATGCAAAGTATCTTCTAGCTTTGAGTACTAAATGGATGAAAACTGAGGGGGAGTTTGTAACTTAAATATGGTACAAAGTGGAATCACTGTGGTTTGTGTGGCTGTCTTTGTAAGAGTGTACTCTTTTGTATCAACCTCATATGTTTAATAAGTTAATAAAAGTTTGTAGCACTGCTTGGTCTTCCTGGATTAATCTTTGGAAAATATGAAATAATATGGGGCTTCTTTCTTTCAGAACTGAGTAAACAGAGAAACTCACAGATTTCAGCTTAAGGAGAGAGATAAGGGATAAGGAGAGAGAGTTCCAAATAAGATACCGGTAGTATCCTTTCTAGGAAAACTTAGGCTCCTGTATCTTTCATTTTAGAAAGGTAGAGTTTTTTTTTTAGAAGAGAGCTAGACTTTTTGTTTACAAAAGTTAATTGTCTTATCATATCCACATTTAGAATTGCTTAACACTTAAGGCTGAACAAAAATAGAAACCAGCCAACTGGCTAAAAATACTTTTCAGGTCAGGTCACTTGTAAAGGCCAAAGTGGCAACTGTTATCTCTTTCATTCAGTGTGCTTTGAAACTTGTTTTGCAAGCTATCCTTTTTATGCCAATAACACCAGTCCTTTAATCTCACAGTTGCATGTAGATAGCCCTTAACATCAGTTCTTGAGCCCTGAGATTCTGAGCTGTGGCCAACCCACTCAAGAGAATTAAGACTAACCTCTATATTTCACTTCCCTCCTTTATGCAAGATACATCCAGTAAAAATGAAAGAAAGAAAACTAGCCTTTTTCCAGGCTATTTCCCACACACACTATAACACTTAAGCTGAAATCTTATATGCTCCTGCCTAAAGTAAATTCTGTTGAAGCCAATGGAGATTACTTATAAATTGACTAGTCAGATTTAATCTAAGTACTTTGTTCTGTTCCAAGTGCTGCAGTGATACAGTCAAACTGGAGGATAAAGACATGGGGGGAAAGTGTATGAGAAACATTGAAGCAACTGGGTACATTTAGTTCTGCAAAAACTGAGAGGAACATGTTGGTATTCTTCAAATCCATTAAGGATTGTCACATAGAATAGGGGGAAGACTTGTTTTCTGTTGCTCCAGAGGCCAGGACTAGATATAATTGGCTTACATTATAGGAGGGCATACTATAAGAGGTTGAACATTAGGGGAAACTGCCTGAGAATAACAGCAGTTTGTCAGTACAACCAATTATTTAGAGAAGTGGTAGGTTTTTCTTTACAAAAGAAGCTGGACTGTTTTGTTGGGAATGTTCTAGCTCTGGATTTCCTAGATTTTGAACAAAATGGCTTATAAGATCCCTTTGAATTCTATGTATATAAGACTACACTATTAGTAAGAAGTGTAAAATGCTACATTTGAGCTGAGTCACAACCTTTCCCATCCAATTACTGTACACTGTCAGAATAACAGCCATAGTTTGTCTTTTTTAAAGCTCATTTTTGAAGTGTGTATTGTGGCTTGCCGATGAAAGGGAACAAGATGAATTTTGCTTGTACCTTTAATTCTATATTGCTATAATAATCTGTCAAGGCTGCTGGCATCCCCTTAATAATGCCAATTGAACTTATTTCAAGACACCATAATAACTGGTCTGCTGAAATAGCTCTGACATGTTATAAAACAGTTTTGCTAGCTTACTACTAGTTTCTGGACTCTGTTGAAAATGAAGGTTTTGGATGTTTAAAATATGGATAGGGAAAATCTTTGACCCTCAGATTAGCCTGTGAGGGTCTCCAGTGAAGCCTCTCCACCTTTTTGAAACTCCCACCCCTTTAGAGAGGAGGTGGAAAGACAGATGCTTCCTGGAGAAGTGCTCTTGGACATGGTAGCTCAGGCTGTTTCTTCACCCCTCAGCTTTTCTGACTGGGACAGCCTTATCCATGTTCCAACAGAGGTTTCCATTAGGTTGATCATCAGAGGCTGTGGTGTTACTAAGGCTGGTGTCACCTCTCCCTCCAACGGCATTGCTTGGTGCCGTTCAGGCTCTCCACACACCCCTAGAACCACCACGAATCAGAGGTCTTTCTCTAGGTGGTCTACATCTTCAGACATCTGTTGGGCTTTCCCACAGTAGCACCTAATAGTGGGAATTTTAAAAAAATGTTGAACTGGAAATTTTCCCAACATCCTAAGTGTACAACATGCTCTGATCTAGAACTTATCAATAAAATATGGATTGGCGCACAGTAATGCCAATTTGCAGCAGCTTTCACTTATCTCCACGCTTATTTTTTAAGTATCACAGGCATGCAAAGCCATACATTTTTGTTGTTCAAACAGGCATGCCTGTGAATCAAGATGGCAGGCATGAGTAAATTACTTGCATTTTTATTGTCACCAGTTGCCACTGTGGAACAGTATTTTTTTTAAAAAAAAATTCAAGGCATGGAAGTGCAATCTTCTGCTTAAATAAATAGGACCAAAAAAACAGAGGCTGTTTTGTCACCTTGGCATATGATCATTACAGCGAAAATCCACCATGGCAGCTCTGGGCACTTACCTTGCTGTCAAGCTCCGCCCCCTGCACACATCTGGCCAATCAGCTTTCCACTACCACTCTTAGCAGTAAAGTGCAGGAAAGCAAATTGGTTATCCCAACAAGCAGGAATATGAATTTCCTTCAGAATTTTTTTTTTTTTTAAGTCAGGAAAAGCTGCAAAGGCTTTTCCCACAGAATATTTGGAGTTTTTTGCCCTCTCCTTCTGAATATGATGAAATGATACAGGATCCCATTTGGACAAAACATATTCTCCTCAGATTCTATGAAGAGTATTTTCACTGTACAGACAAGCCCCTAGTTTGTTTATTTGACTTATAGTTACTAAACAAAAATTGTGTTGAATTCCACTCATTGTTATGAATTAATTTGACGAAACATTGAGCAGGGGGTCAATGGAAGAAGAAACTAAGCACTGGGAAATGTTCCACCTCAGCTTTGGGACAGACAGAACAGGAACAGGATTGCCAGCCTGGCATTCAGCCTGTGGAGTTGAATGTGCCAGGCTAAGAGTTCTATTTGGTAAATTATCAATAAATGTGGTGTTGCAGTTCTAGGTTATTTTTGTGTATCACTTTTTAAATGTTTATGGGTTGCATTTTAATTTTGTCTACATTATCTTTTTAACTTTATTTATTATTATTATTATTATTATTATTATTTGAAGCTCTCTAAACAATTTTGGAAATCTTAATTGTAACCTGTAATATCATTTTTTTAAATGCACAAAGCAAACTTGTGCATGATTACTTGTAAGTACTACTGTGCTGAGTGAGCTTATTCCTAGGTCAGTATGGACAGATTGCAACCTGATTGGAAAATATCAAGTTTAGGTTGGTTGTAGTTGGAGGTAAGGTAAAAGGATAAAGTTGTTTTTCCTCTGAGAAGAGGGCAAATCATTTTTTAAAAGAGATATTCGACTTATGGTAACAACAACAGATGCAAGTCTTTGTTCTGCTAATTTCCATGTTCTTTTTTCCCATCTATAGCTGGGAGGCTGCCTATGAACGAGAATTGCAAAATTTTAAAGAAAGTGGGGATGCTGGTGAGATCTGGCAAGTATCAGTAAGAACATAGCATACTTAAGCAAACATTTGTGCATTATTTTTTGCCTAAAAGCACATGTAATAAAATAAAATTGTACATCTGTTGTTTTGCTTAGAGTACTGGTAATGTGATACAGAGGTTTTCATGAAAAATGCCAGCTCTTGTCTGGACTAAACCTGTTGCAAATTAAAATAGCTAATTATCTTCTGACATCTGGTTTTTTTATGGGGGAAATAGATTGCTGGCTATGGGCTGCTTTGCAGAGGCCAAGTGTTCATATCCCTGAAGTTTGTCTGAATTTAAATAAGAGGCATAGGCAAAGATGCTCTGCTGCCTTGTTTTTCTATAGAAGATGTTTTTATAAAACAACAAGAACCTCTTATCTTGTGTTGTGTTAGCCCAGCAGGTTTCAGAGCCATCCAGTCACTTTAAAAATTAAACTAAACAAACGTGTAATGGGATCTCTGGAGACTGATGTCTTGATGCTAATGCGTTGCATGAGACTGACAAAGTTTGTTTGCCTTTTTTGCATAGACTAATGGAGTTAGTTACCTGAACCTCTGTTTCTGATTAGGTTTGGTGAAGAGAGCATGACTCGTTTAATTAGATGGCTAGAGAAACAAAAGATACCACTGGACAGCTCTGTGCTTGACATTGGAACAGGAAACGGTGTTTTGCTGGTTGAATTGGTTCGTATTTGTAAAAGCAATGCTTTGTGATGCAAAATCGAAACTTAGGGACACAGCAAGCAAAAGCTGAACATTGGCTGAAATGTTAATCGTGATGCAAAACAACCTCTTACATGGCAGTGGTCCATATTCATGGGCATGACTGTATTATTTGAATTTATTTTGGATCTTCATTGTGAGCAGGAGAAGCATTGGTGGTGTCATAATAAAATTGCATAAAAATCTGGGTATAAATGTTTGCTTCAGCCACAAGAAGGAACTTCAAACACCCAAATCTATTTTGATAAAGGAGAGTCTGTGAAAATTTTAGAAAAGTTACCACCCTGAAATGCTGACTGTAGCTACAGTAGGCCCCCACTGGATTCTAATATTGTCTTATATCTTGGCTTATAATATTTAAGGGTTTGTTCTACTGCCTTATAAGCTAGTTCTAGTATGAATTTCTCAATATACTGATTGTAAATATTAGTGAAGTAAGATATCTCTAGTAGGATGAGAGCAAACATATTCATATTTGAAAGAAACAGGCTAATCTCATAGGATTAAGAAAATGAATTAATTATTCTGTGTTTGTATATAAAAAAAAAACATAAAAATCAGCCCAGAGGTGTTCTTTAATTAGAAAGTAGTTCAGCACGGCTTAGTGTGTTGGGCATTGAAGGCTGCTTTAAATTGTACTTCAATTGTCTCTCTCTGGCTTTTCTTGGCAAACGAAGATTCAGGAAGGACTCATCCTGCGCTTTCTGCAAGTGCGCTGATGACTAAAAAGGCCAATCCGAGATAAACAAGTCTGGTTGCAGAAAGCACAGCAGATGGTCTCCTTGGGTGATGTTTCCTGGTTGTGATTCTTTCTGCGTTGTCATTTCTCTTCAACACTTGTTTGGCGTGAGTTCTCAAATAAGGCTGCAGCATTGTGGATAGTGCATCTCCAAGCCTCCCAATATGAGGCCAGGGCGGACCATTGTTGGTGATCAATTTGGCCAAGCCTGAGATGTTGTTTGAGGGAGTTCTTGTATCACTTTTTTGGAGCGCCCCTCTTACGCTGAGCCATGGCGAGTTCACTGTAGAGTACTATTTTTGGGAGGCAGTGGTCCTCCATCCTAGAAATGCGCCCTGCCCAGCGCAGCTGTGTTCTCAATATCATGGCCTCAATGCTGGTGATCCCTGGTTGCTCAAGGACAGCAACATTCGTCACATAGTCAGTCCAGTGTATATTTAGGATTGTGCGTATACAGCGCTGATGAAAGCGTTCGAGGAGTCGTAAGTGGTGGCGATAGGTGAGCCATGTTTCAGACCCATAAAGGAGAATAGACAGTACAATGGCTCTATACACACGGATTTTTGTGCTTCACCTCAGGTGTTTATTACTCCAGACTCTTTTGTAAAGTCTTCCAAATGCACTATATGCCTTTGCTAATCTGTGATCGATCTCTTTTCAATCTTGGCATCTGAGATGATTCAATTGTAATATATGAAGAAAGAATGTGTTATGTCTCCTCCCATAGTCTGAAGTGTGATTTCCTTCTACATTTAATATCCATGCATCTCTTTGCTGGAGAAGTTGATCCAAGAAATATGAAAAATGGATTAATTAATGCAACCACTTTTATTGTCAGTGAATCCTCTGAAACTACCCTGATACAGTTTATGAAATGCAAAATTACATTGTCACTGTCATGCCATGGTGTAGCAATCAGAAATCTTTTCTTCAGTGTATATATAGAATCTGTAATCTTGAAAGTGTTTAGACTCATTAAATAATCCTTGCAGTCTTTCTTGCAGAAGCTATGCTTTAGCTCAGGGTTTCTCAACCAGGGTTCCCTGGAACCCTAGGGTTCCGCAAGAGGTTGATAGGGGTTCTGCGAGATATTGAGATTGAAAAAAAAAATACAATAAGGGCCCCGTATCCAAGGGAAGGTGTTTAGGACTTACTGGGACTTCTTTCCTGCTCTTTAGGCCAAATCTGGTTATACCAATCTTACCGGTGTTGACTATTGTCCTTCTGCAGTGAAACTTTCAGAAAACATAATGGAAAAGGAAGGGCTGCCACATGTTAAGTTGCAGGTAAGCCATTGTGGAATGGGGTAGATGGGAAGGTGCCAGAAGGCACTATCAAAATAATCAAGTATGCTGGAGGCTTTTCCCAAAGAGAAAAACTAAAGCACTTCGGGCTATCTAGCTTAGGGACTAAATGGATAAGGACATGATAGAGCCTTTAAAAATCAGGCATGATGTGCTGAAAGAGAGCATAGCACAGAGATGCTACAGCCAGTGGAACTGATAGTAGATTCAGAACAACATTCATTGGGTAGATTCGGAGTAATTTAGTTGTACTTAGGTCCCAATAGTTCAAGTTGTTTTTTAAACATTGCGGTAAAATGTCATGTTTAACAACTATAACTTTCTTGTACAGGTTGAAGACATTTTAAATCCCTCAGATGAATTATCAGGTTTTCAGATTTGTATCGATAAAGGAACTTTTGATGCCATCAGTCTGAACCCAGAGAGTGCAGCAGAGAAAAGAAAGCAATATGTGAAATCCCTGCAGAAAGTACTGAGACCAGGAGGCTTTTTCCTCATAACATCTTGTAATTGGACCAAAGAGGAACTAAGTAATGAATTCAAAGAAGGTACATACTTGGCTTGCAATTGCATATATCTATTTCAAAAATCTTACCTTGCTTTTCATCCCCACCCCCCAAACTAGAAGTGCTTGACATTGATTGCAATGGTAAAAGTGCCTGCTTGTGTTTGAGCTGTATTACTACTTGGACTGGAAGTATTAAGGCATAAATGAGAGATCACTGTTTCTTGGCTTAATGAAGATTCTGCCTAAGAATCTAGTTACATAGCAAGAATTACTGCTGCAAAATTGTTTTAGTGGTGATGCTCAGTAGAATGTGGATTTCTGTGAAGAGAGTACTGAATTCCCATTGGTGGAAGGGCACACTGAAAACTTCAAATACACTGAAGTCTGTAAGCACTTAATTAACTTTTAAGCTTCTTAAGAATCCTGTCAAAATGTTTGACATTTCAAGTTTGTTCCCAAATTCACATTTCTGATTGCCATTGATAACAAATATTAAAATGCATATTAGAAATTGAAAGTTATGCTTGATTACAGTTAGACCCCTGTGTCTTTGGGGGGTTTGGTTCCTGGACTTACCATGGATACTGGAACCTCCGGATAACAGCAAGTCATATTAAAATAATGGACGTCCAGGAAAAAAATACCACAGAGTTCCGTTGGAAGACCTAGAAGATGTCTAGAGAGGATGCCTCTCTAGGCATTTTGTAGGATGACTCTATGGTATGTGTCCCTGTTTTGTGTCCCATGGTTAACTGAAACCCTGGATATTGGTTCGGCAGATACAGTGGTCTGAATGTATTTGGAAATCAGATGCACTTTGGGTACATTTCCTGCTGATGTGAGGCAGAATGTTGACATTGCCCCACATGTTTGTGTGGCAAATATTCCTTACATTTAGCACAGTTAAAACTGGTGTGCTAGCTGTGCTCATTCCTTGAGACGTCAGATCTGGGTATGGTGACACATGCCACTTGAGCTACTGTAATGCACTCTATGTGGCGCTGCCTTTGGAAACTGTTTGGGAACTTCAGCAGATCCAAAGTGCTGTGGCCCGGTTGCTGATTCAGGCAGGTTATAGGGATCATATAGCCCCCCTGGTGAAACAACTGCTAATCTGTTTCCAGGCAGAATTAAAAGTACTGGTTATGACCTATAAAGCCCTACACGGCTTGGGTCCAGACTGTTTGATAAACCGTATCTCCCTATGAGCCTGCCAGTGCTCTGTTATCTGCAGGGGAAGGCTTTCTCTCATCCTCACCACCATCCCAGGCATGTTTTCTGAGAACATGAGAGAGAGCCTTCTCAGTGGCTGCTCCCAAATTATGGAACTCCCTTCCCTGGGAGGTCTGGTTGACTCCCTCCCTACTGTCTTTCCATCAACAGTTTTTTTATTTAAGGAAGTGTTTGGTCTTAGTGTGTTGCTGCAGATAATGGGGGTGTCATGCTTTTATTTTATTATGTTTTAAGCATCTTTTAACACAATTTTAAATTTGTTTTTAACTTGTTTTTTAAAATAGATATTTAGTTTAATAGTGTTTTAACGTTTGTATTAAGATTTTTTGTAATTTTATTATGATTGTAAAATGTTGTACGCTGCCTTGGATCCCGTGCTGGGAGAAAGGCTGGATATAAATTACAACAACAACAACAACAATAATTTCCCTCCACATCATATATTTTCTTTCCCATTTCCCAAGTGAAAAAAATAAAATGCAAATCATTTTATATGCCTATAAAAACAAGCCTACTTTTTTGGAAGCTAAAACAAATTTTGGGTTTTATGGTCTCAAACAGATTTGTTTAAAAACTGATACCTCGGGCCCTGCCTTGAAAATAAATTATTATAGAATGACTAGCATTACTGTTGTCTGTCTTTAATCTATGTATAACATTAGTACCCTGTACTCATTAAAACCTGGAGAATTTGTTGGCCTGTGTGTGCTCTTTTTTAAAATTAATAACAGAGTTTAGAAGGTTATTCAATATATCAATATAACTTCTTCTAACAAAAGAATATTTACTTATATTTGACAGGGTTTCTTTTTCTGGAAGAGCTGCCAACACCCACGTTCTGCTTTGGAGGAAGAACTGGAAGCAGTGTAACTGCTTTGGTTTTCCAACATAAAACATAAGGTTTTTTATATGTGGGATGTGAACTTGGTATGGAAGATTCTGAATTCTGAATTTCATGGACAAAGTAAATAAAACAGGACTAGAAGTTGAAAAAGAAGTATGAAATTTACTGATACACAAATGTTTGTTTTCTTTGAAGCAGTCTTCCTTTCAGGATTATTGAATGGATGTACCTTAAGATTTTTTTAAAGAATAAAAATAGATATTTTGTGTAAATATTCTATTATGATAAGTAGTGGATAGTTCAAAAATAAGGCTGGATGTATATGAATCTTGTAAAGGAAAAAAATTGTCACATTTGGTGGTAGTGGGGGTGGTATTAAGACAGGTGGAAGTAAAATGCATGGTCTATTGGAGATGTGACAGCTTGTTTGGTATAACTTTTTAGATGAATAAAATACTGTATTACTGTTTGTTAATCTGCATGTTGAAATCTAAAGGAGGGGAAAAAAGATCTGTTTCCTCTGAGTTAGAATATTCTGTTGTACAAAACATGGCTTATAATGGTTGGAGGAAACAGCATCCTGTAGTCCTTGCTCCACATTTTTTTAAAGGCAAAATGCTTCCTTGCATCCTCTATGGAGTTGGGGTCAGTTTTGCCATGCTACCCCCCCTGAACTGTTTTAAGTCATGGGAGGCCTTTTTTTCAACATCAGGACTAATTTTCAGTTCACTTTTCCCGGGTCTAAAACAGGGGAATGTAGGGGTTAGGGTGGTGAGCACTATCTGTAGCCCTCAGAACTTCGGTAGCTGCCCACCCCTGGCTTATAAGGATGAAGGCAAGGTGATGGAAGAGCAAAATAATTTTTGAGAAAGCAGAACTTTCCATTTTTAAACTGTTCATTCAACATTGCCTTTAATTCATGGTAGAACAGCATGAAAATTTAACTTTTACACTTTCCGAAGCTGTTTTCTGTCAAGTGCTCGCAGTTACTTCAGTATATTGTCTTTAGTTTGTACATTTTGGAATCTAGCTTAAAAACATTACGTATGAACAACAATACATTCTAGACAAGTCTTTCTAATTTTCCCTCTTATATCAGCTAACTGATTAGCAAACTTATTTTGCATTGAAGGAGCATTGCTAAAAATGTGCTTCTCTAGGAAACTGGACAATACAGATTTTAATTACATAAAATAAATGAGTACATCTATCCAAGCATGATAATTCTGGAAGGGTTTTTAATGATATTAATAATTTCCCACCTGCTCTTTATTTCCTGTTTCTGAGACTATGATAATGCAATTTGCCTTAAGGGAATGTAGTCATTTCCTTCTCCTTTAGGTATAAACAAGTACACACATTTCAAATAACAATAATATGATATTTTAGTCATCCAAGAAGTTCTAGTAGGCAATCTGTCACATTTCTACATAACAGCAATTTCAGTTTTGCCTTTAAGTGGTATTTGAAGGGAAATTTAAACTTCAGCTAGAGTAAAGAACCATGTGAGTCATTCAGTGAACTGGAGAAAACCTTCTTCCATCTTGTTTTACCCTCCTTTGGTACTCTTAGCCTTCCACTGCCCAGAGGTTAATTCATAAAGTAACTTGCTTGGATAATTCTCCATTAAAAATGGTCCATAGGCTAGCGCTCAGTTCTCCAAGCACAATTATCTGTTCTATGTTCTCCTTATCTTCCAGTTGTAAAGAAAGTAAACGAGTGTTCCATATACATTTAATTGTATTCCATGTATACTTTTGAAAGGCAAAAGTAAAGAACCATTTCAGAAAAACACATTTATTCCTCTCTCTATAACCAAATGACTGGCCTTGCACCATCTAAAAAAATGTGCACTCCATACCAGTAAATCCTTTGATATTAGGTGATGCCAATATTATTATAGAGCCTGACTATCTGTGAAGGAGGATCAAATGGTTCTGGCTCTTAGGTAAATCTCTGAAGATCTGAGTGGCCCATCACTTTTCCATGCCATACTGCAGATGACTACCATTTTAAAATACCATATTGAGACTTCGGGTTAAATGACCTTTAAATTAATGCACAGTGTCCACTTAACAGTGATTGTTGAAAAGCAATAATCACTTGTAGAAATAGTTAGGAAAGTGAAATATATTTTACAGTCAGGAAATGCATATGTGGTTACAAAAGGGCAGCGGCAGATTTATCAATGTAGCTGTTTTGTTTCAAAGCTTGTGAGCTAAACATCAGAGCACATGCTTTTTGCAGTTATGGGAAGTTGAGGATAATCATCCTCATGGAGCTGCCAAATTTAATTTGTAGATAACCATTATCTTATTTTTGTGTGCTTCCATAAATAGCACACTAGGTACAGTTGTTTTGAATTGTGTTGTACCAGCTAGTCTCTTTTTGATTTTCAGCCACAGAAACAAATATAGGGACTACTATGGTTCCACAAAACAGGAGCATACAACCTTGTACTCACTGACTGCATGTGGGCTGGTATGGCCTTAAATATTGCCCCTCATGGGTGTTCTGATATCTGTATTCTTGCTGATTGATCATTTGCTGAACCTATTAGTAGTGAGGAAAGAACAATCTGTATCAGGAAATCTGCGGAAAGGGCTGAATAAAAGGCTCTGTATTCCCTTCCCCAGAAATCTTAATAAACATTCTTCTATCCAGTGTGGATCTCTTGGGGATGGAATGGAGAGCTTGCTCTTCACTGTTCCTACTCCCACAAAGGTCTTCACATAAATTGTTCATTCCATAGAATCATAGAGTTGGAAGAGACCTCAAGGGCCATCCAATCCAACCCCCTGCCATGCAGGAATACACAGATCATTCCCAACAGATGGCCATCCAGCCTCTGTTTAAAAAACCTCCTAAGAAGGAGAATCCACCACACTACGATGCAGTGTATTCCACTTCCGAACACCTCTTACTGTCAGGAAGTTCTTCCTAATGTTTAGGTGGAATATCTTTTCCTATAGTTTGAACCCATTGCTCCGTGTACTAGTCTCCAGAGCAGCAGAAAACAAGCTTGCTCCATCTTCAGTCTGACATTCCTTCAAACATTTAAACATGGCTATCATGTCACCTCTTAACCTTCTCTTCTCCAGACTAAACATGCCCAGTTCCCTAAGCCGCTTATCATAGAGCATGACCTCCAGACCTCCCACCATCCTGGTCGCCCTCCTCTGGACACATTCCAGCTTCTCAATATTCTTCCTGAATTGTGGTGCCCAGAACTGGACACAGTATTCCAGGTGAGGTCTGACCAAAGCAGAATAGAGTGGCACTATTACTTCCCTTGATCTATACACTATATTCCTATTAATGCAGCCTAGAATTTCATTGCCTTTTTTTAGCTGTTGCATCACACTGCTGACTTATGTTCAGCTTGTGGTCCACTAAGACTCCTAGATCCTTTTTGCATGTACTGCCCTTAAGCCATATGTCACCCATCCTGTATCTATGAATTTCATTTTTGCTGCCCAAGTGTAGTATCCTACATTTCTCCCTGTTGAAATTAATTTTGTTAGTATTGACCTGTCATGCCCTGGGAGCCTGATGAGGCTGTAGAGTCAGAGGAGGAGGAGGACATGGTAGGGAAGAACACTAGGGACCCTGGCACAGGTTTATCTACACCTGTGCCAGCAGGGAACCCTGCCAACCTAGAAGCTCAAGCAGAGGAAGAGCCTGATCTGAGTGGGTTGGCATCAGACTCAACAGATAGTCCTGCCCACTTAGATAAGGACAAAGAAGAGGAGAGGAACTTACCTCCATCATCGTATACCCAGCAGCAAGCTAAAAAGGAGGCTCAAAGGAGATCTCTGAGAATTTATGAGAAGAACTTGCTCATTAAGAAATACCTGGCAAAGCCTTAATTGCTTTATATAGGCTGGAAGAGGCAATGGAGGCTTTGTCAGAGATAACTGATGTCCCTGGAGAAAGCTTCCTGCTGACTTCGATGCCTGAATCCTTGCTGCCTTGACTCATGCCTTGACCTTAGACTGTTCCTGACCACCCTGTTGCCTGATCCTGCTGACCCATGGACTGACATCTGGACAACGCTGCCTTCTCTAAGCCTTGACCTTTGTACTGTATTCTGGACTCTTCTATGTGTGCCTTCTTGCCTGTATTGCTGCTTCTCCAAGAAACAGAAACATGCTTGTTCTGAACTTTATCTTTCTCTTCCTAATTAACTATCACTGAGGCTTGGCTGCTTTCCCAGCCCTTGTTTATCCTGCTGACATTTTGAGCTGCTTTTCCAGACATGGCCCAGCTTTCTAATCTGTTGAGGTCATTTTGGATTCTGATCCTGTCCTCTTGGGTATTAGCTACCCCTCCTAATTTGGTGTCATCTGCAAACATGATAAGCATACCCCCTATTCCCTCATCCAAGTCATTGATAAAGATGTTGAATAGCACTGGACCCAGGACAGAAATCACTCCATGCTGGTGGGATGGATCAAGAAGTTTCCAGCTATGACCTAATAAGGAAATGGAATGGATTGATTGTGTCTATGGCTCCAAAATCAGCATCATGCACAACCGTCAGGACTGAAAAGTTTATGCTTCCTTCCTTTAAAGGAAAGTACCTTTTCCTTAACTGTTTATTTATTTTTAGCCAATCTTTTAAGGGGCTTCTTCAACTTTGTACAGCTGTACCCTGCTCATGCTAAAGACAGAGACTGCAGGTGAGAGATTTGGCAGCAAGAGCTATAACCTCACTTTTTAATTTTGTTTTTGGAAAGAAATTGATTCTCTCACCTTGCAAACTACAAATCAACAAAAGGATTTGTTGCATCACTTAAGCTTGCTTTATAGGATTGTAAAACCCCCTTGATGAGGATTCCTAAATCTTTTGGTACTTGAAGTCTGAATAAGTATGCAGTCCTCTTATTGGCAAAACGTTAACATTGGAATGAATCTGGTTATTGGTCAATGACTCAGTCTCTAAATCAAGTAATGGTTCATGCTTTGTTTCCTACAGCTATTCCTAAAAGCTTATCACAAAAGCTTGCCTTTTAATTGCCATTTGAAAAAAGAGCTCTGCAAAGTATGATATGCTCTTGAGGTCCTGATGTGGCAAAAAATCAAATCCCAGTCATTGGATGAGGATAGATTTTTCTATAGAATATACAGTAGTCAAACTGGTCATAGGGTTCTTAACATAATCATTATAGACACCTGATGAAAACTATACATTTTAAGATCTGTTCTTGTTAGGTTTTACAAGTTGCCAGTTGTTAAACTATATCATCCTTGGTTTAAATGTGGAAGAAAGAGCAATCAGATCCCCTCATTTGGATTGGCTTCAGTTGAGACTTTTATTGGGAAACAGGACCACCTCTTTCTTTAAATGTTGGGGTGGATTCAGATGATGATATCGTTTTCCATCTGTAACCTTGTAGGTTAACACAGTATAGTGCAGCTAAGCTTTTCTGACAGGTTCAGGTCCCTGTCCAATTTGTCCCAGTAAGAGATATCAAAACCCCCTCAGAGCCTGTAAGGAACTTTGAGAATAAAAATGTTCATGTTCATTATGACCTGGATGTTATGATTAAGAGTGTTCAGTCTGTTGCATGTATGTTGAGGCCAGCATAGGTCTATTTTACTGGATGATTTCATTATGGCTTGAGGGTGTGGACACACTTCTTGGAGAAGTATGGTGTGAGAACTGTAATAACCCTTTCCCTCTTGGCTCATAAGAACCAAAAGGGAAAGACAGACCAGCTGGGTTAGGGAGGTAGTTAATGCCTCCTTCTGACAGGAAGAAAAAGTTTTTTTTAAATATACATCTCTCTCTGGACCAGGACGGTGACAATAATTATTTGGTGGTTGGAAATTTGAAGTAAGGTATGTTAATGTGAGAGTGCTTTCCCAACAATGGTGTACCCATTGTGCTATGCTCTTCCCAAGCTAATTCATTTGGGCCTCATCTTATTTTACAGGTACCTATTGGAAATCTTGAGTTTTTTTCAGATTTTAAAATGCTATGTTTTAGTTGTTGCTGTTATGTGCCTTCAAGTCAATTCCACCCTATGGCATCACTATCATAGGATTTTCTTGGCAAGATTTATTCAGAGTAGGTTTGCCACTGCTTTCCTCTATGGCTGAGAGAGTATGACTTGCCAAATTTGGGTCACCCAGTGGATTTCCATGGCTGAGCGGGGATTTAAACCCTGGTCTCCAGAGTCATCCAGCATTCAAACCACTAACACCAAACTGGTGCCAAGATGTTCATAACACAGGTTCTATATGTCATTTGTGTCCAAACCTCAATTACAGTAATAGCAAGGAATGTGCTTAATTTTCACTATAGAATTTCTTTCACAGAATGACATAACTGACAGTAAGTTTCAGGAATTAATTGGCTAAGTTGTAGTTTTACCCATAGGTACTGTTAAATGAAATAGAAACAGAGAAATCCTCATTGACAATAGTTGATAATATTTGGTGTCAAATCAAGCACAGTTTTATTGTTAGGACAGAATTCAGAGCCCAGTTCTATCATTTACAATACAGTACATATGCATGAGGGCGGATTCAATATAAAGAGCTCGGACTACCTGTCTGGGGACCCAATGCTATAAAATCCTAAGAGCAGTCTCAAGCCACTGCCTTCCTCTGTGGCAGAGATAGTTTGACTTGCCTAAGGTCAAACCTAAGGTTTCCATGGCTGAGTGGGGATTTGAATCTTGGTCTACTAGAGTCCTAGTCCATCACCCAAATCACTATTCCACATTGGCACTTTTAACAGTGTTACTCTCTTTTACATTGTGTCATGCTTTGTTTATAAGCTGCTTCTGTTTATTTGCTAGTGTGTGTTTACTAATTGTATTTTATTTTTAATACGTTGTAAATTGCCTAAATGCCCTAAAGGAAGTAACTGACAAAACCACTTCTGAGTATTCCTTGCCTAAGAAAACCCTATAAATTCATGGGGTCACCATAAGTTGATAGGAAGGCACACATACACAAATTGCCCTAGGAAACATCTTTTTTGATAGAAGAGATACAACATCTAAATAAACCCTTTCTTTGTTTCCCAAGGCAAAGCTAACTTATTTGGGCCCCCTGGAATGACCTAAAATTGCTAAACCTAATGACTTGAATCACAGGTAGCTCTGCAGTCCAACATGATTAAGTTACATTTTATTCCAGTAGGCTGCACTATAAAAAAGGCACAGATAATTAAAATTTAATACAGAAGTGGTCCACTTCTGGTCCTTCAGGTGTTACTAGAGTGCAGCTTTCAGCAGCTGTAGCCATCGTATCTAGTGGTGGCTGCTGGAAATTACAGTCCAACAACATATGGAAGATAACAAGATGTCCACCCTGGAATGGTGACCATTCTTATTAGAGAAGACTGAGTTAGAAATTCTTCAGATCTGGAACACTGGGTTACTTTTGTATTTTTAAACATGTTGTGTATATTAACCCCCCTTTGGATGCCTTTTTTGTTCTCTACTGATATGACTGTCTTTCATGTACTCCTTATATTCTGTTTCATAAGAAACATTTAATTGTGAGGCTACTGATTACTCTTCTGTGGCTAGTAGATTAGAAGAATTTTAAGTATCCATTTGAGATTAATCAAGGAGCTATGCTTAACAAAGAGTAGCCAGGGAGTAGCAAAGGTAAACAAGTGTTTTCCAGAAGCATGCAAAGTACACAAAGACCCCTTTAGAGCAGTGTTATTTTTGACACTATGTGCTATAGTTACAGAATAATTGAAAGACTAGATCTTAAGAAGTTCACAAGAATGACTGCATCGACAGTATACTCTTAGCCAATTCACCTATTTTGAAGCATAAGGAATCAGTTGTGAACGAGAATGCTGTTTTAAACATGCATGAATAGGCAGGATACAAATACAAATGATGGACCACATGCATGACACTTAAAATTCAGTAATACTGCAGATTTTATTGCTCAGGTTTATTATTTGAGTCAGTCACTTGAGGAGGAAATATTTGCAGCTAGACAAAACTGTCTAGCTGTGGAGGTGACCACATGCATAGTCTACAAACAAAGATCTAAGTGAAAATTTAACAAATGAAGGCTTGACCTGTCCCCAGTTAATTTTATTAAAAGCCATTATTCCATTTGCTATAACATCACAATTTTGCCTAATAATTCTGCTCAAAGTTGAACTCTGTGCTTAGAATACTAGGACTACAATCTAATAGTACTGATCTATGGATGAGTCTAATTGAGCCTGGTGGTGCTTATGAGTAAGTGAACATGCATAGGCTACAGCTGTACTCCTTACATCACTTAGGAACAAGGTTTAGAAAATGTATGAAAAGGCTAAGCTAGCTTTTACTTTCAGATACATAGCATTGAGTAGAAGGAGGGTGGGTGGATAAAAGCAGTGAAGACTGTAGTAATGGAAGAAATACAAGTAAGTGTCTGGGGCTTTTCTCTTGTGCCAAAAGTTTGCTAGGGGAGCAGCATATGCCAGTAGGAGTCACTCTAGGCTTCTTAATAGAAATGTTAAAGAAATTAATAAAAGGCACCCTTGCAAAGTAATATACTGTATTACTTTAATTGTAGGTAACAATCCCATTTAAATAACTACAGGACTCTGGCTAATAAAAAATACAGACAGCATTATTATTAGTTTATTCTTTGATTACTTCCGTTAATCAACTCTTCCTTGTTAAAGGATAGTTCAAATAAGATGTGTCTCGGTTTTGAAAGAATGATTATCTGAAGCTGTTAGTTATAGATCATAAAATAAATTTGTTAGGCAAAACTGGAATTATAGTGGAAGTCTGAGAACTACAGTTAAATCATTATATTGTACAGATATACGACTGAGATAATTTGGATATACTGTAATTGTCACACGTATAGTTAATGCCAAGTGTATTCCTGCATGGCAGGGGGTTGGGCTGGATGGCCCTCGTGATCTCTTCCAACTCTACAATTCTATGATTCGAAGTCTTAATCAGAGCAGAAGACACTAAACATACTGGTAAGTTAATTACCTAATTGTTGTCTCTTAATGTTAACTATTGTCTATCAGAATATTATTGAAAATCATATGGGTTTGACGTAGAGATTTGAGAATGAATTAAATTGTGTATGTCTATAATCATCATTTAGTGCTTAATTGCCATCTCCTTTTCTTGAGTTGCATGTTTATGTTTACCTTTGCTTTGTACTAAGCAACAGCAGACTTTTAAATGTTCACGGCCATGCGTCTGGATTGCTGATTCAGGACAAATATAAATAATTCTTGTTCAGTATATCTGGTATTTCACATTTTCATTTAGTAGAACTACTTCTTTTATTTGTCCTCACAATAACTTTGGACCAAGTTATTACAGTACTGTACTACCATTTAAGAGTTGGAACAAAGTCTGTTTATTTTGAATACACAGCTGAGGAAAGATTTCAATGGAGGATTTCAATGCCCGTCTTTGATATTTTATTCACACATCTTTTTACTCTTTTTATTTATTTTTGCACTTATATTCCAGTCCTCCTCTACAGTGCTCAAGTAGTGCTTAGGCTCTACTACTCTCTTCTCTGGTGGGATTTATTGCTGATTAAATATGTGTAGAAAGAGGCTGTCAGTAGAATTCTAGGAGGAAGAGACAGTAAAGTACACCAGTTCATGTGAGCTTCATGAGCAAAATTATTCCCCCCCCCGGAGTCTTTAGATTACTATAGGATGGCTTAATTATTATCCTTAGGGAATTAATAAAATGATTAAATAAAGATTCCTTCAGATACATTTTACAAAACTCTTTGACATTGTAATTTTTTTCTGCCAATTCTAGTGTTTGAGCTGAGTAACATATCCAGATCTATGTGGCAGAAAACAGTTTCTATATCCTTTAAGCAATGTCTTATGACTGGGCAATTAAAGCCACTGACCAACTTGCTGAAGCTCTGAGTAAACTGTTCCACGCAGACTAATATTAGCAAATTGTCAGAGTTCAGCCAGGCAGTTATCTGCTGTGTGTACAGCAGTAAATATCAGGGCAGTGTGTTTGACAGAAATGTTTTAGGACAGAAAACAACCCAACACCCCCCACATAATAAGATGGTTCATGTCTTCTCCAATACAAGTAGAAACCTCTCTGCTTCTCACCCAAAGCAGGGTCATTTGGTTAGTTAGCTGACACCAGACAGATTTGGTTGGTTTCCTTTTTGAAAGTAACTTCTCTTCAGAGAACTTCAGAGGTTCTGTGCTTTCCTTAGCCTGTCTCTTGCTGCTTTTAATTTTTTTTTTTTAACTGTTTTGTGGCTATGTCGTAAGCTACCTTGGGCACCTTTGGAAGCAGAAATAATGGGACCTACCTACTATATGTAAATGTATATATGTGCATTTTTTTTAATTTTTAAAATTTTGATTCAACAAAGCATATATATGCATACATATATCCAAAAAGGGCAAGTATCAACACATAAAGACAAACAGGTCAACTATCTGGGCAAAAATTAGTGATAAGTTACAGAAAAACTTACAGAACGGAGTTCATTCCCCATCTCCCAATCAGAGAGATACAGATAAGAAGGCACCTGCAGATTGACTTCAGGTTGATGTCAAAACATCCAACCAGAGGTTCAAATGCGATGAAGGGGGAGTCACCTGTGTAAGTTGGGTATTAATAAAAGTCAATAAAAGGGAGCCATTCTATGAATGAAACTTGTACCATCTTTTCTTTAAGTCTGTTCATTTTATCTGACAACTTTTCTAATAGCTGGAGGTCCCAAACCCTTTCCCACCAGCTTTCCAAACTGACCATCCCAGTTTTCCATGTTTTGGCAACTTCAATATGTGCAGCTGCTAACAGGAAGGATATCAAAGAGAATTATGTTTTAAGGACCTGTTTTCCCCAGGGTAAACAGAGAGCAATATTAGACTGGGACAGTGGCAGAATTTTTGTTAGGTAATTAATGAAATTTGTTTAAGAACATCATGCCAAAACAAATGAACCCTCGGACAGTCAAGCCACATATGGTTATATGTCCCAGCCGCTGAGCAGCCCCTCCAGCATAGTGGAGAGATAGACTTTATCATGCATGCCAACTTAACAGGGGTCATATACCACCTGTAGACGATTTTCAGGGCAGTCTCCCTGGTCAAAGCTGTACGAGGTTTCAGAGGGGGTGATGACCATATATACATGTATGCATTTATGTTTAACACCAAGCCAACTTACTCAATTTTCCTTTTTACTTAAAGCCATCCAAACTAAACCCAACAATGTGTTTTGAAAGATGCTTTTCTACTGGGAAATTTTTTTAAAAAATTAAAATAAAAACGAATTATTTCATTGAACGGCTCATTGTAAACGCTAGAAGATATGCTTGACTAGATAAACAACAATCACATGGAGTAACAGATATTTTTTGTGCATGTGTGTGGGGCAGGAATAAACCAAGATGGCCCCTGAGAATTCTTCCCTCCACCCCAGGGTAATGCATTCCAGAGCTCACACCCCTTGGGTTTCTCTGAGACAGGGTGGGTTTGGGAAGACAATTGGCCTTCCACATTAAGGCTGATGGGTAGCCACCTTGTCAAATTCCAGCCCCTCTGTTGTGTGTGTCTTCAAGTCACCTGTTGACTTATGACAATCCCATGAATTTCATAGGGCTTTCTTAGGCAAGGAATACTCAGAGATGGTTTTGTAGTTCCTTCCTCTGAAATATTGTCTAAAGCAGTGGTTCTTAATCTGTGGTCTGTGGACCCCCAGGGGGCTGCAGTGTCCTCACAGGGGGTCTGCAAAGCTGTGAAGGTTGCTTGGTCCACCTCCTCCCTGCAGTGGAATGGCCACATTATAGGAGCCAAGGCAAAGGCTGGCTGGCTGGCTGGGCCTGCACATTGCCATTAAATCAGCTCCAGCCACAAACTTACAAGAAGAAGCAGGTGAAAAGTTTTCCCTCCCCCTCCAGTGCCTCTGAGGGAAGGTTTAATGGATGGTGTAATTGTGTCATCATCATCATCATCATCATCATCATCAAGTATTTATTATTGATGTTGTTGTTAGGGTTTTAAATCTTGAGTTAAGTCTTGGGGTTCCATGGCAACAAAAGACATTTAAAGGGGGTAAAGAAAAGGTAAAGAGAATCCTGGTATTTGGTGTGTGTGTGTGTGTGTGTGTGTGGTTTCCCATCCAAGTACTAACCAGGCCTAACCCTACTTAGCTTCCAAGATCAGAGGTGATCCGGTGCCTTTCGAGACCCCAACATCTCTCTTCCAAGATGTCAAATCCCAGAATTTGGAGGCTGGCTGATTTACAGCCCGACCTGGAAGATCTCCCAGTTCTGGATGTGCTCAAGAGGGTGTGTTAGTCTGTGTGGCTCTTCTTATTAATAGTGTGGGTAGGAAGCAGGCTTGGAACCCTTGGCGATACACCTCTTTTTTTGTTGTTATTTCCCCCCACATGCCCCCTTGCCTTGCGAAAGAGCTGGACGGGCTCAGCTCCAGCTAAGTGATCCCCCCATCTTGAGTGGAAGTCACTCCCCCCCAGCAAGTGCAATACAATTGTCACTTTTTCATATTCGCTGCCGTTTGGTTCCAGCAGCACCACCACCACCCCGTGGATACCCAAACCCGTGAATACTCAAGTCCCATTAGATGCAGTGGCATAGCAAAATGGTGTCCCTTATATAAGGTGGCAAAATCAAGGTTTGCTTTTTGGATTGCTATTTTTTACAAGAATATTTTCAAGCCATGACTACTTAAATCCGTGGATACGGAGGGACGACGGTAAATGCAAACCATCCCCAAAGCAGGGCCTTTCCCTCTGGAAGGGAGGGGAGTACAGTAAACCCCAGGCGCGCTTTGAATGGAGCATGTTTGAGGCCGGTCAATAGGCTCCGCCCACCCGCCCCACTGAAGGGTAGCTGCCGCTATTACTGCTCCCCACCCCACCCCACAACTCGCACCCCAGGGCTATGGGCCGGAGACCACTTCCAAGCCACCTCCCCGTGCCCTCGCCCCCTCTTTTGCAGCCCCCACACCTCCTTTCTCACTGGAGCCGCAGGCCGGAGGTACTGGGCAGGGGGGACCCAGCGGGCATTGGCAGCAGCAGCATTAATGCAAAGCAAACTGCAAACACAGAGTGCAGGAGCTCATATACTGTATATACACACACCACATATATGCACATATATACATATGCATGCACACGCACACACACACAGAGTATATAAAATTTTGTAAATTAATAGACACCAAACGATGGGCTCTTCGGCTGCTTCATTGGAGTTCTGTTCTGTTGCATAGATATGCAATGCACACACACAACACACAACACACACACAATAAAATTGTGTAAGTTAATAGACACCAAACGACGGACTCTTCGGCTGCTTTGTTGGAGTTCTGTTCTGTTGCATAGATATGCAATATACACACACACACTCTATAAAATTGTGTAAGTTAATAGACACCAAACAACAGGGGCATATGCATTGCAACAGAACAGAACTCCAACGAAGCAGCCAAAGCACCCCTGTCGTTTGGTGTCTATTAATTTAGGAAATTTTATATACTCTGTGTGTGTGCGCATATGCATGTATCTGTGTATATGTATACACATCTCTCTCTCTCTGTATAGTGTGAGCATATATACGCTTTGCAACAGAACTCCAGTGAAGTAGCCAGAGCTCCCCTGTCGTTTGGTGTCTATTAATTTATAAAATTATATACGTGTGTGTATGCAAATGCATATGTGTGTATACATACACACAAATACACACACACATATATAGATATATATGCATTGCAACAGAACAGAACTCCAATGAAGCAGTCAAAGCTTCCCCGTTGTTTGGTGTCTCTCTTTCTCTGAACGCATATATATATGTGTGTGTGTGTGTGCGCACGTGTGTGTCACGTGTATGTGTATATGTTTCTATGTGTATATATGTGTGTGTATATGTGTGTGTGTATATATATATATACACATACATATATACTGTACACACATACACACATGTGTATCTCTATATATACACATACACATACATATATATATATATACACACACATACACACGTGTATATATGTCTATATATATGTCTATACACACACATATATATACACAGACACATATATGTGTGTGTGTATATATATAGACATATATATAGACATATATACACGTGTATGTGTGTATATATATATATATATGTATTTGTATGTGTATGTGTGTATATATATGTGTGTATGCGTATATATGTGTGTGTGCGCGTATATATATACACACACATATATACACATACACATATATACATAGACATATGTGTGTATATATACGCACACACATATTTATGTATATGTATATATACGCAACGTGTGTGTGTGTGTGTGTGCGCGTATACTGTATACCTACCCAGCCTCCCTGCCTGTACACAGAGCCTGCCTGCGAGAAGCAACCAGGAAGTGAGCCGCCTCTTTCCTTTCTCCGGGAGGGAGGGAGGCGGGCCGGGCCAGCCCACTGCACTTTCAGCAGGGGTGTCCTTGTACAACTCCTGTCAAGCGGGAGGGGGGTCTCCAGTTCCAGGCTTCAACCAGGGACACGGCGCAGGTTTGCCAACTGGGGGGGGCTTTAAAGCCATGAAAGGAAGGGAAAAGATGGCTCCGTGACGCCGGCCTTTCTTTCCCTGCCCTCTGCTCTCCCCCCCACCTGCCATTGGTCTCGTCCGGGGGGGGGCAGAGCTCTGGTTACAATGTGCCGCCGAGCGGAGGGAGCCAGACACGCTCAGCCTCCTCGGACGGGAAGGAAGGAGCCCGGGCTGCCCTGAGGATGGCTTGAGGTGGAGGCTGGTTCTTACCCCCTCTTTCACCCCCACCCCCGCTTTGGGTATTTTTATTTCCTCCTTGGGGGTGTTTTGTGCTTCCTTTTTTCTTCCCTGTCCCTGAAAAGGGGATGGGGGGGGAAGTAACCCGGGGGGCGGCGATGGAGCGAAAAGGCGACCGAGGGAGGATGATGAGGATGATGATGGTCCTGGGAGAGTGTGATTCATTTGAACAGGTTTCTCTCTAACTTCAATCCTCCGGGTCTGTCAGGACTTGAAAAGAGGACCCTGTGGAGAAGAGGAGTGCGGGGGAAGGATGGAGGTGGCAGCTTCTGGCAAAGTTTAGGAAGCCTCCCTTTTGTTGGTTGTTGAACTTTGGGAGTGTGGATGGAGGGAGAGGTGGACGAAGGACTGGAAGGAGGGGGGAGACCCCGGCAGGGGTGTCTGTGGCTTACCCAGTGGATCCAGGACCGCTTTAAGGGATTTGGGGGGCCCTGCAATGCTTTATTTTGGGGGGCCCATATCTTTATCTCAGGTCAATATAACCTAACTCAACCTAAGCTATTCACAGTACAGGATATTCAGATTATTACTAATAATGTTTTTGCAGGAGGAGGGTTACTACGGGGGTCCCCACAATGATGGGGCCCCCTGCGGATGCTGACACCGCTGGTGCCTTAAACTGGCCCTGAGTGGATCCTTCTCTCCACCCCCCCATTTGAGTTTTTACTCTTTTACAGAGTAATATATGTTAATGACCATGGTGTATTGCATGCTTCCCATTTGCACATGGCGATAGGATCTGTCCTTGAAAATAATCTGGTAAAGTCACATTTCCCCCCCACCCCCAGGATGTCATAGATTTGTCAGCTTCTGCCAACTCTCCCTCCCCAGGCTTCCTTTTGCTTTTTCCCCCTCCATGAAAAGACTGAAGGCAGCTTGAACAGAAACAGGCTGGACGGTGTGTGCATAACTCTCTTTTATGGGTATTTCACAGCTCTGTTCATAACAGCATTGGCCCAGCAGTATGTTTGTACAGTATCTGTGTGTCCACTCTTCCCTCTCCCCTCCCCTCACCGGGGTTCATGTTATCTGCATCTTGATTTAACTGTACTGTAGTTTTTTTGTCTCTTTCTCTGGGATAATATTTTGGGAATGTCTCATCCAGTGCATTTTGTATATTGTACTTAAGTGGTGATTTTGCTGTACCTGATCAATGGAGGGCTATCATATGGCACCTACACTCCCCCTCCCTCTCGCATAGTGGGTTGGATCCAGAATTAGTCATCCTTACAGTAGACCCATTGAAATAAATCATCAAGTTAGTCTTAATTTCAGCAGATCTAGTAGTCTTAAGCCTGGCTGCATCTAGATCCAGCCCATTGTCTCCAGCAGTAGCTGTGCCAAGTGGGAGCTACATATCTGCATATATTCAAAGAGTGTATACTTCCATTAGAACCATCTCACTGTGAACAGGGACTTAATTCATTTTTTGTTGTTGTTGAAGGGTGTACTATGACTGATATTTATAGACTGATGAGCATAGACATTTGTGTATGTCAGCCAAGCCTAGATTAAACGTGTTAAAACACTCAGATAGTATGGTTTTACAGATATGGTTTCTTATGAAGTCACTTCTAGTTAGATTAGCCAGGTACACGTAGTAGTATTAATTGGTCCCTGTGTTAATAGAACATAGCTCATAAGTAAAGTCATTTATAGGTGATTTTGAAAGTAACACCTCATCTTCTAAGAAAATATTTGATTTTGATTTTCTGGAGCTGTAGTTTAGCTGTCATTTATGCATATGTTCTGGAGCAATGTAGCATGGGCCAGGCTGTTTGATATTAGGTGGGTTAACAATTTGCAGACTGTTAGCTCTGTAAAATAAAGCTGAGGAAGCTGGAAAATCTGGAGCCAATTCTTTTATCTATTTCACAACCCCCTTTTTTGGGTCAAAGGAAGTGTGCCTTTTGCTCAGATGATTTAGGGGTGTGCTTTCATCTGTGTTATTGGGAGTAGATCACAAAACAGTAATACAGTACATAGTTTGACTATGGGGAAGAATAGAAAGCCAACTAAACAAGAAATGTAGCAAAAGTGACACACAATCAGAGAATGATATTAATTATTTGTTTGGGTGCATACTTGTTGGACGATTAGGCCACAGCCCCTGTCTTTCTCAATATGAAGGTCATTTTGTAGCTGGCTCTATTGATCACCACTAACCCACATTTCTAATAGGGTTAGCTGAACATGCTTGCTTGTTAAGTAGACCACAGGTAAACAACTGCCACAGGGTTGGGATCCACTTTTCAGATTGGCCAGGGTGTCGAGGTGTGTACATCTTTTGTTTATATTTTTGTTTCATAGTTTTTTAAAAGTTAAAATACCTACGATTAGCTACATATATATCAACTAGATGAAAGAATACATGTCATTAACTAAATGTTAATGCTTCATTAAATGTTATTAAATTAATTAAAATCCTTCCTATTTGTTATTAACAAACAAAATTCCCCCACTCAAGTTTGCTCTGTTATGATTATGTTCATATATAAAGGAACCTTAAGTGTAGTTAAATTGACCCTAATTAAATATTGACTATTGGTATTGAAATAAAAGAAATGAAATTGATTATGATATTGCCTGTCCCATTGACTGTAGTGCATTTGATTCCATTCTGTATTAGCTATAGTGCATTTAGTGGCTTGCTGCTGACTTTTAGCAGGAAACCACAATTTTTTTTTTAATGAAAATTCTGAGAGGGAGCCCCTGCCCCCCCCCCACAAAGTGCTTTGGAGTTGCTCATAGCCAACCAGCCACACTTTGCCCACCACTGAAATAGACCTAGACTGTTGTCATGATTGGATTGTAATTTCTACAGGTCCTTTCTTGTATTTGACTTAGGAGAAGAGATCAGTCAATATTCTCCTTTTACAGAGAATCTTCTTCTCTTTGTAAGAAAAACCCATATAAAGTGAGGTGGGCCTGTGATTTATATGCATTTATTAGGCAGTAAGGCCCATTGAACATAGTGGGACTTTCTTCTGAGTAAACTTTGTATTGTGACACAATAAAAGAATATCTTTATTCAGAACAATCAGTATTCTCAAAAGTGTATTATACAAGTATTGGAATTTTACAGAATTCCATATTGGGATGGATTTTTTTTTTTAAGAAAAAAAAAAGTATTACATATTTTTCAGCCAGAGTGTGTGGATAAGCTCATAATTTTAAACTGAAGGAAGAGAAGATTTTCTCTCCAAACTAATTTGAAATAATGTTGAAATTATATTAATATATTAAATACTCTGACTTTACTGGGAATAATGACATGTTACATTTTAAATACAAACCTTAACACCAGCTTTAAGCAGTGGGTCCAGTTAGGATTCAAATGTGCTTTTCAGGTTTGCAGTCTACCTACTCGTGACTCAACACCATTGAACATACAGTAGTACTTCAGAATAAACTCTTATATCCTAAAATGATAGCTAATTATTTAGAATAAGTGTGAGTTGTTGACTCAAGTTCAGTTTTTTTAAAAAAAACAAAGAAGCTGATGGTGCAGCTTAAAGTAAATCACTGTTGCTCTGTCGTCATTGAATCTACTTCACAAAGTGGTTGTTAGGAGTGCTTGTTCTAGAATGGAAAGTACTGTATATGTAAAAAGATTGTATCAAAGCCTGCACTAATGGGTGGAGCCAAGTACTAAAGAAGTAAATGAGGTTGGAGGCATGCAATTAGAGCAGTGAATATAGCTACAGATTCCTCTTGATATGCTTAATCTCCTAGAAGCTTCATTCTTGACTGGCGAAGTACTGCATTAAGGGTTCAATGCAAGTTTCGACAGCCTAGTTACTGCACACTGTTCCTAAGGAATATTGGGAAAATGCTCAACATATCCCTAAGATTATGCAAATCTGTTTTCACTTGAAGGTGCAACCATGAATATTTGCTGCCATAGATGGAACAGCAAAGAACCTACCCCAGAACTGGTCATGGTGTATAACTGTTCCAAAATTATCTTGCCAGAAAATTGCTCAAGATCCTTTCCCCTGTGAAAGTAAGAATACAAAAGGTCCAAATCTAATTGCTAGTCTGAACTAGAGTAGACCCATTACATCACTGTGGTTTGTTTACACAATTGTTGACTTATAATTTTCTGTCTTGCATACTTCATCTTAGATCAGATTTCAGTTAGATAGCTCAGAATATATGCATCTCTATAGGCATGAGCTGGATTCTACTGCTTCTACCAGCTCAGGAAAACCCTTGGATCCTGGCCTCCTTCCTCCTGCAGTCCCCTGCAAGATATATATATATATATATATATATATATGTGTGTGTGTGTGTGTATTTGGAGGACTGGTGTGATATACAGAGGACTGTGGGGTGGGGCCAGTTGGGGGTGGGTCCAAATTCTACCTGGGTGGAAGCAGAACTCAACAGAAGTACACCACTGGCACAGTTATTTCACCCCAGTGAAATAATTAACATGAATTAATTAAGGTTTATGTTTCTGACAAAAGAAATTTTTCTATGCATCTCTAGAAGTTCTTGGCCACTTCAGTTTGGAAGTGGGCCTATCCCTGTAGATATCTCTGTAGACATGTTATTTTTAAAATGAGCCACAGTTTATTGTGTAATGTGTTAATAAAAGGGGTTCCAGCTTTAGATTCAAACCATATGTCAATGTTTTTTTTCTTCTTAAATGCTTAAATAAAACTGGGAGTCTATCTCACTAGGTTAAAAGCGACTTTGAAACTGCAAAATGTAAGGCTGGCTTGCAATAGTTCATATACTAAGAGCACTCAATTCCAATTGCAGCTTTAGATGTCCCCATGCTCTTCTTTTCCTGTCTCTGCCTTAAAAAGAATAATTTGCTTTATAGTAATGATGCACATGGTGTCAGTGTGGCCTGACCTACTTGAGTCTCCAAGATGCTTTTAACATCACTTTATTTATTTTTTTGTTATCTGGTATGGGTGAAAAAATATTTCTGGACTTGCTTTCAACAAATACAAACCCCTCAATGACATGCTGTGTTATGGGAGTAATAAGATATAAGTGGGCTAGCAGTAAAATGTTGTAGGATATAAATGAGTTGTTGGTAAAATGTTGTAAGTGGAATTCATTTCATATTTATACATTGGTTTCTTAAAACCTGGCATAGAAGATTATGCTGTTTTTTCAGAGGTGATGTTTCTTCACAAATTTTCCTAAGGCTCATTAATAGTTACTTTGGAATGAGGCAGGAATTCATAGATGAATAATGTGAAAGGTGTTGAAGATAGGTTTTGAATTCTGTTTTACTTTTAGTACAGTTAGCCCTCAGTATCTACGGATTTCGCATCCACGGATTCCACCATCCATGGCTTTAAAATATATTAAAAAAAAATCCAAGAAGCAAACCTTGATTTTGCCATTTTATATAAGGGACCCTATTTTACTATGCCTTTATATATGATGGAGACTTGAGTATCCACGGATTTTGGTATTCATGTGGGGTTCTGGAACCAAACCCCAGCAGATACTAAGGGCCCACTGTACTGTTTTAAGATTTCTGTGTATGCTATTACAGTTGTCCCTTCACATTTGCTGGGGTTTGGTTCCAGGACCCCCCGTGAATACCCAAATCCGTGAATACTCAAGTCCCATTATATGCCATGGCATAGCAAAATGGTGTCCCTTATATAAGATGGCAAAATTAAGGTTTGCTTTATGGATTATTATTTTTTTAAGAATACTGTATTTTCAAGCAGTGAATACACAGGCCATGAATGCCAAATCCGTGAATGTGGAGGGGCAACTGTACTCTTAATTCATATTTTTATTTATTAAGCCATCAGGAACATATGTCTTGCAGAGTAAAAAAAAAAGTACAAATAACAAGGATTCTTTAAGGATTAGCAAAATTATTATGGCAGAAGCTTTTTGTAGACTAAAGTCCGTTTCACGTAGTCACAGTCTCATAATGTCACCTTAAGTGTTAAGGTGTTACAGTCTGTTTCTGTTGTAGCCTTTAAGGTACAAGAAGATTCTTGGTTATGTTTGCTGCAACAGACTACATCTCTAGAAATCATTGTGTTAGAGAAATGGTAGAAATCTCATTGCCCTCCAGATGTTACAGACTGCAGCCTAGCTTGCAGTTAGGAATTATGGGAGTTTTAGTCCAACAACATCAGGAGAGCAACATGATTCCCTCTCCTAGTTTAGGGGAGCTGCCCAAGGCAAATTGGGTGCCTACTCTTGTGTTTATCAAAGAGCAAATGCATTTTGGTACCCCCAAAATTGATCACTCTGGACACCCACATGTGGAAAATATGGTTCACCTGCCCAGGATAATGTAACTCATCCTGTTTTTAAATTTCATATTTGAAATAGATATTAAAAATTCTCCTTGTTCCTGACAAACCTGTTAACAAAATTAATAAAGCAATGTAATGTCTATCCATTTTAATGACTTTCTTTCCTACTGCAATATGGTCTTAACTTTTATTTTACTTTCTCTACCAGGTAGAAGAGGACTATGGCAGAAGCCATCTCTGCTATCTAGCGAAACAAAGAGCACTACTTAAAGACCTTGGAGATCTGTGCATTTCTAAGGTAATATAGTTTTTACAGGGCTTGTCTACACACATAAAAAAAATCTGATTCAAATCACATTTTCATGGTTCACAGTGACCTGGCACACATCTTGTTAATGCCACACACATCTGGTTAAAGCAAAGTGACAGCGGCATTACCAGCCACACATTTCTCCTAGGCATGCTCACTTCAGTATAAAATGGTGGTTCTGCCATTATCACATGTCCTATATTTGGCTCTTGGAAATCTTACATGGATGTTAATGAGAGGTTTCTAAATGTATAACATGAACTATAAAATAACTAATTACATGAACTAAGTTCAACACAGTCTCTGCAAACCTGGTTCAATAAGCTTCCACTTGGAAGGAAGATTTGAATTTATATACCTTTAGAGAGATCAGGGCTTGGGTCAGCACTTGTAATCTGTTAGCAAATGCCAGTTTCTCAGCATCTTGGCAAGGCTCACTGTTGTGGTTTGTCTTGGCATCCCCATCTTGGTTTCTGGCTGGGCATTCTAGGCATTCTAGTGCCAGCGGACTAGATATATCCTTACTTTTTAATTCCCAGAATGCTTGTGACACAGCATTATTCTGAGGCATGGTTGGAAATTAAAAGCTTGACTGAGTTGTCCAGTGGTACTGCTACCATAATCAGGTCAAGCTGCCAGGGCCCAAGGATGGAGGAATGGGCTCACAAGAGCAAACTTTGTGTCTTTCAAACTGGAACTAGCCCCAAGATGGAGAGATGAATTTGCTATACAGGGATGAAGAATCTCACACCCACAAATCAATTCCTAGTTTGTTCCTCTGGTTCAACTCAGTGTGGGAATCATGTGGCCTTCCAGAAATTGTTGGACTGCAGCTCCCAGCATTCTTCACCACTTCATGTGCTGGGTAGGGCTGCAAGGACTTGCAGTCAAAGAATATCTGGAGGGCCACATGATTGCGACCTGTGATTTCACTGGAAGTTTGGAGGGCTGAATTTGACTTAGAAATGTGAGATTTGAGAGACAATTATTTATATCTCTTTCTGCCATTGCCTAGATAGGACTCTGGAAATTTTTGCCAAAATCTAGTTGGGAATTTTAGCCACATAAACATAAGTAGCTAAAGCTAGAGATCAACAGAATACTTGGCAATTAAGAATGGCCAGATGATTTTCAACAAATTCTAAGCAGAGGTGTGCATCTATGAAATTCACAGACAGAGCTACAGGCAGGCTATTGTGGCTTGAGTACATTTGCCACTCCTGCTGGGGGTACACTTCCTTCCCATCCATAGTTTATATCACAGGTCTCAGAGATCTGCCTAAAGTTTCATTTTAAGAACTAACCAGTCCTAAATAAAAATAATGACAATGATTGTTTTTATTAAAAATCAGATTTCTTGTGAAAGTTAATGGAATAGGTTTTACAGTGCAATAAAATATGTGGGATAAGTTAGAATCACAGAGTTGAAAGAGACCACAAGGGCCACCTAGTCCATCCCCTGCCATGTAGGAATATTCAGTCAAAGCATTCCGGACAGATGGTGTGACCAACCTCTGTTAAAAAACCTCCAAAGAAGGAGACTCCACCACACTTGGAGGCAGTGCATTCCACTGCTGAACAGCTCTTAATGTCAGGAAGTTCATCATAATGTTTAGGTGGAATCTCTTTTCCTGTAGTTTGAATCCATTGTTCCATGTCCTAGTCTCTGGAGCAGCAGAAAACAAGCTTGTTCCATCCTCAGTATGTTGTTGGAACTGTCCCTGAAACTGTGTTTTAGAAAGACAGGTTTGGATCCAGAGTTACTCTTTACTTTTCCTTACTGCAGCTTTCAATGCCACTCAAAAGGGTCTGCAGTGGGGAAAATTAAGTGGGAAAGCACCATTGTGCCAGTAGGATTACACTCATACAACCTTGGATCCCAGTCATAACGCACTGCTGCTGTCTTCGTCTGCTCCAAGAATCCCCAGATGTTTAGAAAACTGTCACTGGATCTCTGTGTGTTTAGTTTGCCATGCTGTGGGTGGTATTGTTAGAGGGACATGCTGGATATGGGTGCATGACATTTTCTGGCTTTTTATTTAGTATGGGATTATTGGTGACTTTATTAATGTTGATGTAAACTGTCTTGATAATGGGGATGGACATTGACCTGGTTCAGTTGGTCACCCTTTTAAGCCATCTTATGTTGTAAAGTCACCCAACAACCTCCTTTGTTCCCGCTTTGTTCCTTCTTTTGTGCATATAAACAGGCAAGCCAGGAAGCTGCAGTTAATCATAACTTCCTGTTGCATCCAAACTGGTATACTATGGTCACTGGCTTCCATGTAAGACATCATATATGGCATGGTTTATGGTTGGTTTCAGAAGCTTAGCTTCTTTTAGATTTTTTTTTTTAAATTCAGAGGTAGCCATGTTGACTAGAAAACAAAATCCAAAGTACATTCAATTTTGGTGATACCTTTCTTAGGTCAGTGAAAAAGCACAAAATTAATTATGCTAGCTCTTGAAGCACACCGGCTCATTCATCAAGCAAAGATGAAGTAAAAAAATCATGCAGGAGAAAAAAAAACCTAATGTTGCAACTTGCTTACTTGAGATGCTGTAGAGAAAGAAAACAGACAGAAAGTTTAAATTCCATATCCTTCCCACCAGGGCTGTGATGTAACTATGAACAAAACCAGTAAAAGAAGGCAATTACATTTTTCCATTTGTAGGCACATAGTGCCTCTCTCTAATATTTCGTTCTGCTTCTGTCCTGTTTGGGGCCAAACGCCTGTTTGTTGGCAAAGTGCAATGATGATATCATAAAGCTCTGTGTTATAAGGTTTGGAGAGAAATATAGGGCCCCGTATATACGAGGCAGAAAAAAACCTGATAGCTCTGCGGTAATATCAAATTGCAGCAACTGTGATTTGTCTCAATAGTGTCTTGGCCCCCCAAAATTTACATGCACGCTGGCCAACATGGCGGCTGTGAGTGATTTACTTGCATTTTTATTTGCCTTATTTGTCACTGCTGAACATTTTTTTAAAAAAACTTTTGCATTGTGTGCTTGAGCGACATTTCACCTGTACAATAAACAAAAAAACCCCAATATCCTGTTTAATTGCCATTGATTGCTCACTAAGGCAAAAACCCAACATGGTGGCTCTGGCTGCTTGCCCTGTTAGCAAGCCCCACCCCTACACTTGTCCAGCCAATCAACTTGCACTTCCTCTCCTATGGGAAAGCGATTAAAATTCACTTGCTTGTCCCAATGAGTGGGAATGTGCATTTCCTTCAGAGTTTTTTAAAAACTCCGAGAAAAATTGTGAAGGCTTTCCCTTTGCAGTTTTTGACATTTTTGACCCCACTCCTTCTGAATAAGATGAAACGATGTGGGATGCCATTAAGACAGCCCATATTCTCCTTGCATTCTGTGAGGAGTATTTTTGCCGTTTAGACAAGCCATAGGGGGTTTAACAGACATGGTGACAGTAGGAACCAAATTGGATCACTTTATCTTGTGCTGCAAAACATAGTCCCAATGAAAGATGACAATCTATTCTCTCCAGGAAACTAACAGTTTACTTTTTTCTAACATATTTTATTGATGCTGTGCTTGAACTAAGGATTTACAGGCCAAACTCCAAGTAGAGGCCTCTTTCCTCAGTTAAAAAATACCTCACTATCTTAAAATCTTCCAACCATAAATTCTGCAACAAAATTCAATAAAGAGAAGAAATTATATAACTTAAGCGATAACTAAAGCCAGTTGTCAGATAGAAGCTCAATAATTTTTTTTAAGTTAACAGACTGAAAGAAAGAAAAACCACAATCAAGATTCTCTTGGGTGCTCTCTGTCCTTTGGGGTAGACTATTCAGTCAGCATATTTTGTATCAACTTTTCTAATTATTAACTTTCAGTTTGAATAAACTAAAGTTAAATGTTAGAATTGAATGAGGCCCAGCGTGATCTGTGAATCTTAGTTTTATTGTGTAGTGTGAACTTGTCAAGTTCGCAAGAGATCTGTTACTTCATGGCTTTTCTCAGTGTCTAGTATTTGCTTTGGGAACTATTGTTTGATTATTCAGAGTTTGTGAAGCAAATTTTGAAACTGTCTGCAAAGTACTTCTAAGGGACTTGTTCAAAAAACATTTGTTCTGTTGGCGGTTGTAGGGGCATAAAAGCCTAATGTTAACTTGGTGAAAATTGTAGCAGTTCAATTAAATTACAAAATTACAACTTACTTCTCTTCCTAGGAACCCACTTCTAAAAGGAGTGTTTATCAATTCGATGCCTATGAAACCAGGCAGTTATAGATAAAGCATATGTTTAGTTTTAGCAGTTACCTGTGAACTTGCAATAAATTTGTTTTTTGTTAGAAAAAGCTGTCATCATCTGCATCATGCAGATTTATGAATAAACAACACTGCAACATTAAAGTAAGGGAGAGAAATTCTGTTCTTACACTGTTACACTTCGGAGAGTAATTTCAGCTAACTTCTACTGAGACCACAGTCCTTAAACACTCAGTTCTTCCATTAAACAGTATTCTGTGAACTCCTAAGTAAGCATGTAGTGTTGGGCCCTGAATCATGTTATCTGAAGGGATAAAACGTATAACCATGGATAGCAGAAATTGTGTCCAGTTTACCTGAATAGAAATATAATCAGCCTCACAGATATTTGATTAGAATTTTCATTTTCTTAACCTTCCTTGCTGGATAGGTCTGGTGCATTCTGGGTTAGGTTTCAAAGAAATGAATGGAGAAACAGAGATTTCTTCACTACCAAATGCAGACATCTATAGCTCTGTTGCCTAAGCCAAAGGGCTGTGTGTAATTTAGTGACTTTGAATTGTTAGTACCAGAAATGAATAATAGTCTGATCCTCTGCAGAATAAGACACACCTAAATCAACTGAAGAAAACATAGGGTACCAAAAGCTGTAAAATAAACAAAGCAGTTAACAACCGGTTAAGAATCCAAGTAAAGAGATACAGAGAAATTTGAACTACTCTGTGTATCACCTTTTTTTTTCCCAGCTGGAATGTTCTGCTACAGTGAATATACTTAATTTTCTCAATGAAATCAACGAGTCCTTCTTAGTTTGCAGTGAATTCTTGTGCCTAGCAACCCAGAAAAAGTCTCATATTGCTGTGTGAATGTTCTAGAGGGTAATTAGACAGCTGGGATACGTCTTGGGTGATCACAATCCTCAGGCCAGGATGTTCAGTGCCTGCTGCTTGTCATATGCCTACTCTCACTGTTCTTCTCTTTGGGGCTCCTCCCTCCCTTCCCACAATTGAGTGGGTTGAAGGCAGCAGCACACTTTCCCAGCCCTAGGAAGGGAAGACAAGAAACTATAGTGTCTGGTACATATGCATAAATTACAATATGATCTGTGTTCTGTCTGGTGTGTGTACATGTAGACATTAGAGTGCTCATGTATGTGTATGGCTGTTAAATATGTGTATATTTGCTGATCCTATACTGTTGTGTGCACGTTTTTATGTTTTATCATCTTAAAATTCCCCTAAAAAAGCCACCCTTTCACCTACTACAGTTGTGTATATAGGACGGCACCTTAATGGATTAAGATATGAGATGCAAACAGCAACAATGTAGCCATTAGGTTGATTTTTTTTCACTAGGAAAAAAGTGGGAAATGTGAGGAGGGGAGTCATTATAGTCTTTATTACTATCACCCTATGACAGTATTCAGTACTTGAGATTTTGTGGGGGGAAATATTTATATTTTATCTATTCTCTCTATATAAGCTTGACAAGGTGTCTTAACAGATTAAGGGTTATTCAAAGTGAAGTCATTTGGGAAATGCTCCATTCCTTAAGTCATCTTAATGCCTTTTAAAGCAACTTTATTGATTAGAATTACTTTAATAAATAAAAGTAATAAGTCCTTACCTCTCTTAACCACCTGCTCTTACTATAAACATACCAGCCAGAGCAGTATTTCCTCTCATCACATGAATATTACAAGGTTCATATTGAAAAATCCACCTTGAGCCATGGGAAACTATGGGTAGGTAGAGCTGTGCAGGTCGCCAACAGATTTGCCTGGTGAATTAAGGGACAGGGCTCCTGTCTCTTTAATAGCTATGTAGAAAAGGAAATTTTGGCAGCTCTTGATTGTCATGCAAGGAATACTGCTGAAATTGCTTCTTCTACACAGCCATTAAGGAGAGAGGGGTACTTCTTTCACCTGACAACCATAGACCAACCACTACTGATTTATATTAACCAGAAGTATTCATGTTCTTTAAATGGAAGCAGAGTGAATGATGATTTTGAAATGCACTCACTGGCCCCAGATTACAGCCATGTCTCTCAAGCAAGAAATATATGAGCTAGTTGTTATCCTGTAGCAAACTGTGACCATAAGCATACATACTTGGAAATCAATAGGACATAATGGGAATATGATCACAGTGTAACTCAGGATGATAATACCACAGTAGCACCAAAAGTTTATTTTTACTAGAATAATTAAAATTAGACCTGCTAGATCAGACCAATCATATGTCCATGGAAGGCACACAGCTAAGACATGAGTACATCAGTATCCTCTGCTTCTATTCCCTAGCAGCTGGTATTCAGAGGCATATTGCCTCTGATCTGCTGACGACAGCCTCATATTCCTTACATTTACCTAATACCTTTCTAAGTGTCCCCAAGTTGTTCAACATCATTATAACTTGTGATAACAAATACCCATAGTTTATGTCCCTCTGTATCCCTCCTTTAGTCAGCCCTCTGTATCCATGGAGGATTGGTTCCAGGACCTCCCGCAGATACCAAAAAATGCAGACGCTCAAGTCCCTTATATAAAGAGACTTTATATCAAGCTTGAGCACCACCCAGTCCTTTCTACCCCATCACTCCCTGCGTGCGTCCTGAAGGCAACTGCCGCACATGACAGCCTCAACCTCCCCTCCTCACCCTGACAACCAGTTCCTTCTCTTCCCCCCTCTTCCCCTACCCTGCTTCAGTGGCTTCTTTGCCTACAGCAGAGGAGCACTGCAGAACAGCTTCTGCCATGGTCCTCTGGCAAAGCCACTGGGCAGGGCGGGGGAGAGAAGAGACGTCTTGCATAGCTTTTTTTTGGGAATATAGCTTTAATAGTGTATTTTTTGAATTAAAAAAATTGAACTTTTTAATTATTATTTTTAGTCTATGGTTGGTTGAATCTGTGGATCCAGAGCCTGCAGATACAGAGGGCCTACTGTGTGTTGTGTGAAGATAAACTTCCATATATCTCTTCTGAATTTCTAGCATTTACTTTCTGTGGGTGACCATAGGGTTTAAATATAAACAGCTATGGGAAGGGCACCAGGAGCGGTGGGGGAGGTGTTTGGAATGTCAGCAGTTAGCACTTAGACAGCAGACTGAGCTGGCCCCCAGGTCATCTGGTGAGTCTTTCCAACAATATTGAGATGTATTGGCCTAATTCCTGTTGCTGAACTATGGTCTGTTATGATTATGGTTGCACTTTTACCTGGATCATGCAGTGGTTGTGAAGGAAGTAAGGCAAAGTCATTGTCCATGTTGTTTGCTGGCTCCATAGTACAATAGGATGCCCGTATCTGCTGATTCATTATCTACTGATTCAGTTATCCACAGGACACAAAACATCACACCTAGCATGGAGTCTTCCTAGAAAATGTCTAGAGAGGCATCCTTTCTAGATGTTTCTAGGTCCTCCAAGGCGACTCTATGGTATTTTAAACCGGAAGTCCCATTATTTTCAATGGTGTTCGCTGCTATCTGCGGTTTTCAGTATCCACGGGACCCCCCGGAACCAATCCCCCATGGATACAGGGGTCCTACTATAGTCTGTTTCTCCACTGCCTGGATTCTTGGGGAAGAGGGATTCACAGGCAAGGTGTTTGGGAAGGCTGCCTTTTACAGTCTTACTCTTCCCAAGAACAATGACTTTGCCTTGCTCCCTTGACATTTCCTGTGTGTTTCATTTTTCATTACATTGCATCTTTCTTTCTTTCTTTCTTTCTTTCTTTCTTTCTTTCTTTCTTTCTGCTTCTGCTTACATCAGCACAGTTATATTGGCATAGGTGCTCCACCTATGCCAATGTATTTTTATTTAAATTATAGTAATTTATTTCAAAATTTGCATCTCTGAATAAAAATTGCATCCTCCTTTTGCTCCCCCTTTTTTGGTGATCTGTAAGTGGCTACTTTAGACAAATTGGAGAATGAAAATTGGTCGTGGGCAGTAAAGAGATGTAACATTATTACATTTATCCTATGATGACTTGTAATCTTGATGCATATTTGCCCACAAGGGTTTGAGGTTTCCACTTTCCCCCCTATCACACAAGGCCAGACTTGCTCTTCAGCCCTCTCTGTTTCCCCCCTTGCTGGTTCACAAGCTGATAGGGATTTGCATAGCCTGTGAAATCAGCACAGCTACTTGGCCTGTAGGGCATCTGGCCCAGAGTGGTGGTGGATTTCTGCAGCAATGAGCCTTTCAAACAGTGGCCCATGAATACCTGTTGCACACTCATTTGTACCTGCAGGAAACAAGTCTTGTAGTTATATATGTCAAATTTCCCCTATACAGAGCTCTGTATATGACTGATTACATGTGCACATCCTGTTAAATAATGCATGTGCTCATTTTTTATTAAAAAACTGGACCAATTATCCAGTTCTACATACTGTGAATTGTTTTTATATTGCCAGAGAATTAGATATACAGATCAACTCCCATATCCGTAGGAGATATATTTCAGAACCTCCCCCCACCCCCTGTGGATACCTGAAACCATGGATAATAGGGAACACCAGAAGTTGACCATAGAATCACATTGGAGGACCTAGAAATGCCTAGAGAGAACATGTCTTTTTTGGACGTGGATCAGTGAAACTGTGGATACCGAATTCATAGATACGGGGGTCAGTCTGTATGCCTGAGAAGACTTGGCAACTTACCCTGTTCTCTTGCTTCAGACACATTTATGTACCTTTGAAGAACAAGAAGGATAAAAGTGTTGGGGACTCTCTACTAATACAACACTGTAAGCCCAAAAATGCTTGTATAAGCATTTTTGAAATCTTAGTTGGTCTCCTTACAGATAAGAATTCCCTTTTAACAAATTGCTCAATCTCTCTTGGCTAAGTATTCATTTTGTTCTTATGAAATGACCGTAGGTTAATTGCCTTGTGAGGGAAGACTCCATCAGACTCAGCATCTTTAGTAGTACACTTAATATTAGAAAATAAGATTTTCTGTAGGTTAATGTTTTAGTTTGGGTTATTTTAATGAGTATGTACCTTCCCAAAGAGCTGTCAGGTGTTGAAAGGAAGAAATTATAGGGTGGGATAGCTATAGTAATGACCTACTAAGCCTGGTCCCATTTTAAATATATCTGGAAGCTAAGCAGGATCAGCCCTGGTTAGTATTTGGATGGGAGACTGCCAACAAATACCAAGTGCAATACCAGGTGTTGTAGCCTATACTTCAGAAGAAGGAAGTGGAAAAAACACCTGAGTAATCCTTGCCTAAGAAAACCTAATGAAATTCATGGGGTCACCATAAATCAACAGGTGACTTGAAGGCACACACACACACAAAGAGTACATTTGCTTTGGTCACCCAAGAGAGCTATGGATTTTTTTTACTGATGCCTATACACCATGTTAAGTATACACCATTATTTGCAGTTCAGTTCTCTCCCAATCTTTCTCTCTCTCTCTCGAAAGCATTGTGTTCAAAAATAATCTGGAATTACAATTTTATGTTGGCTTTTTGATCATCACATTGGATCATTTAAACAAAATTCACAGTGAACATAACTCATACTTTGAGCTATTCAAAAAGCACTTGGTTTTGTATCAGCTTTCACAGTCCTGGAATTTGACTTGAAGATACTCTTCTAAGAACACTGTTTCTGGGAAAAGGCTATACTGATGTTAATGACAGGAGGACAGAGAAAGGTCATAGAAAAATGTTTCCAGTTTTTAAAACAAGACTTTGGTTCTCTATCTCTTTAATTTGTTTTCTGTGGATTCACATAAGGATGAGTTATTTTCCTATCTGGTGCCTCAGAAGTACAGGGCTGAGGAGATAACATGGCCAGGAGCATGCAAACAATTCCACAATATACAAACAATGTGTCTTGCTGTCTACACTGCACTACCTACCATCTCTAATTCATGTTGGCTATTTGTGAATAAAGATGAATTGTTGAGATGTTGATGTGAAAGAAGACTAGATAAGAGGGGGGAAATTAGAGAAAATGAACTTTGTTTTTTTCCAAGAAAAGGGGGAAGGAGTGGGGAAAGACAGTAGCTGACAGAAGAAACTACAGTACTGCAAGTAAAAGTCATTTGCAAGGAGATAAGCATATGTTGGGCAGACAGACAAACAGATCAGTTAAATAGCCAGAGAACTCACAAGATGGGAAGTGGTAAAGAGAATGGAGGGGTGGCAAACAATAATGGTTACATGTTTTTTGATAATACATTACTTCACAAGTGAGTAGGAGAGGTAATATCCCACGCTATAAAATGATTTAGAAACTCTCAAAGGTAGAGGAGCCTATAAGGCAATCAATTTTAAAAAATACAGCTGTATGTATCACAGGCCACAGGGGGATATTTGTGTGAGGGCCTGTTGTTAAAGCTTGGCAGCACTTCACTAGGTGGGGCAGCTCCATTTTGTATGATAAATATGGCTCTTTGTTTTGAGAAGCAGGAAATAATGGAAAGGAGAGGGAAAATATGCTACCATATCCCATAGACACTCTGCATATGGTGGAAATAGAACTTTGACCTCTGGCACTGTGCCCCCCCCCCCACAAGTGAAATAACAGAGATGATAAACACAATAAAATTTGATCTACTGTAACATTTGGTATTGTGCTCAGAAGGACAAATTGATCACCGATTCAGTGATCAAGAAGGAAAATTGCACAAAGACTGCTTCCATGTGTACCCTTTCAGTATGTGAAACAACTTGTTTGTTCAGAGCCTTAGATTTCACCCTATAGCCTTTACATCATCTTTGGATATTTCTTCTGTGATATAGCCTAGTGTCTCAGTTTCTGCTGGCTTCATGTTATAGCCCAGATATAATTATTAAATGGGTAGGAATATTGTCCCAGGATAGACGGCTGCACTGAATGATTATGGAATATAATACAGGCATGATCCATCAGAGTAGAACTGGGTGGATTTTGATAGGAAGGAATTTCTAGAGCTGCTAAATTGTCTGATGAAGCTTATACACCAAGACTTCCCAATGGGTTGTGCTTTTTTAAAAACCTCTGTTAATTTCTGTAATTATGATGTTAAAAAATCATGATGTGCAAACTTACACAAAAACCTTTACTTTATAGATTATCACACATCTCATTTCTTCTAATTATTTGCATGTCTCTGAAAGAGATTTGGAACATTATTGTCTTTGGCATATGATCTACAAGTCCAAGGAAGTACATATAAAAAGCGCAGTTTTCTATTATGTGCATAAAATTTAGAAACTTGGCTTTTATTAAAAGAAAAGGAAGGTTTGTCGCTCTTATGGCTGTGATGAGTGTTTTGAAAGTTCTTTGATCCTTCTTGTCATTAGCAGAATATATTGTGCCAAAGAGGAGTCTGAGTTCCTGTGTGGTACAGATGTACAGACGGCTCTATTAGCAATAGTCAGAAGAAGCCTTTCAGGAACTTGTACCACAAAGTTCGTCAACTGAAGAGAGTAGATGCAGATCATTCTCTCTTTGCTCCAAGAAAGCATTAAAATGGGGAGGGAACCTTTCTCTCCTTCTACATATTCATACCTCAGCTAGAGATGTCAGCGTGGATTCCTTTGCAGCCAGCACACGTAGGGATCATCTTTGGGAAACAGACTGTAATATATTTAATGAATCTCAGGAAAGCAAGAAATGTTAAAGGCTGCAGGGCAATATACCCTTGCTGTTCAGTCTGTCAAATTCACACTAATTAGGACAACTTGCAGCTGTTTGCCTCCACCTTCATTAGGGGACATTTGTATTTCGTACTAGGCTAAATATTTTACTAATTCTGACACATTGATAACTCTGGCAATACCAGCCACTTTGTAAGTAAGGACCGAACTGAAAATACTGTATTAGTTTGCTGAAGAAGTGAATGCAATATATGAGGGGAAATACTGTCTTTGAAACAGTTTGCGGAATGCAGATTTAAAAAAAAATCAATTATGGATTGTAATTCAAGTTAAACAGATGATTTAGTGCTCATCTCCCTCTTTCATCAGGGTCTCAAAAATCTTTTGAATGCATCTAGTGTTCATTGCCAACAGGAACACCTGTCAATAAATTATTCTAAGACCAAGGTAGTGGTTTTTGGTAGAAGTTGTTCAAGGTTCAAATGGATTTTAGATCAGATACCTGGGCATTGTTTTCAGTGCGTCTCTCTCTTGGAAATGGAAAGTGGAAATGGAAGTGGAAAACTGATTGATTGGACGTGTGCAGGGGCGGAGCTTGCTAACAAGGTGATGAAATAGCCTTTCCCCTTTTTTTTTCTCTATTTAAGCTGAATATTGTACTTCCGCACCTTGGATAGGCTTTTAAAAAAATACAGTACTCTTTAGTGGCAGCAACTGGCAACAATAAAAATAGAAGTAATTTACTTGCGTCCACCATCTTGATTCCCAGGCATGCCCATTTGAATGACGAACACAGATGGACCAACGCATATATATGATCTTGCAAAAAATATCATTAAGACAAATGAAAGCTGCTGCAAATTGGCATTAGTGCGTATCAATCCATATTTTATAGCCTCGTATAGATAAGCCCCCACTCTTTCACAGCAAGTCAAAATGTTAACCCCAAAATTATGGTATTTTATGATGTTTTTACTATACTGAATAAGTTTATAATCATGTACTCGTTCTGAGAGGTACATCCTCTAATAGCCAATGTTTGAGAGGTGGAAAATTCTGTCCTTACTCCCTCTGTGTCACTAGCAAAGCATTAGAATTAGTAATTTCCATTCTTTTAGTTATTTATCTTAAGTATTTATAAAGATAGGTCTGAAATACCTGGATTGGTCTGACCGAGAGCTGATTTTAACAATGATTCTTTATATATAAGCTCTTGCCAGGAACTCTTTGAATGGTCAAATAACCAGAACTGCTTTCTGTAATGTGTAGGGGCAATTACTGAGAGAAAGCAGAATACTGCTATTAATAGCCATCATTCTAACATTCATTTCCTCTCACATGCACACTTTCTTCTCCCACTATTCAGCTTTTCTCCATAACGATGGCTGATTCCTGACCATATTTTATAATCTACTAGGTGAATGCAAGGTCATCATTAAAGTTTGCTGCTGTGTGGGGGGATGCTTTGCTCTTGTGACACACACTTTATACAGAATAATGAGGTAGACCTAGTGGTTTAGCACATGGGCCAAGTTCTAGTGAGCATCTATGATTAAGAAACTACTTTAAGTGTATGGCTAGGAGATACAACCCTGGCCATATGCCAGGATTTCTATGAAAGATAATGACCAGGGCTGTTGCTAGATGTTCTGGGATGGAGGGCCTGTTTTGTATGCTCCCTGTCATTCAAACATTGCCCTCCTCCTAAGCATAGAGGACTTGGATATATTATGAAGCTGGACATTCTGATGTTGGATGAAAAAATTGGCTCACAGCAGTGTTGTCCATTCCTTTTGTTGTTGTTCAGAACTGCCATTGGTCTTTTATCTGTTATTTGCAAATCACTTTCTATTCCAGCTATTCCCTGGCTACATACACACAAGGCTGTTGGCTGCATACATGTTAGGGTCTCCGGAGTTTGCAATTGATTCAGACCACACAACTTGGCTGATAGTGTTCCAAATTGGTTCCTTTAAGTTTGGGGGCTGTACGGAAATGGAATCGTAGATATCTGTACAATTTGCTTCACAGCAGGAGTGTCACAAAAGTTCAGTGCAAGAAGGTACAGTTGGCCCTCCGTATCCATGGCTTCTGTCTGTATACATGGATTCAACTATTCACAGGTTGAAAATATTCCCCCACCAAAAAAATAAAAAATATCCATGGTTTCTGTATACATGGATTCAACTATTCACAGGTTGAAAATATAAATAAATAAATGAATATCCAAAAAGCAAACCTTGATTTTGCCATCTTATATAAGGGACACAATTTTTACTATGCCATTGTCTATAATGGGAGTTGAGCATCCACAGATTTTGGTATCCACAGAGGGTCCTGGAACCAAACCCCAGCAGATACCAAGGGCTCACTGTGTAAGCGATAACTACACAACAACAACAAAAAAATCTGGCAAGAATGTGGGCAGAATATCTTTAGTTTAGATGAGCTCCTGCCGGCATTCACCATATTCAGAAGGAGGGGGGCTGAAAACTCCAAATAGATCGCGATAACAGCTTTCACTGTTTCTTACGATCTTTTTTAAACATTGCATGAAAATGCGCATAACAGGTTGCCTGTACAACTAATTCAAAAAGAGGCACACAGCAGGGCTGAAACTGATTGGTCAGACCTCAGAGGGGGTGGGCTTGCAAGGGAGGGCTTGCAATGATGGAGCCTCCATTGTTGTTGCTTTTGCCCCGGCACGATAATTCAAGTGGCAGAGCAAAAGTAAGAAGGTTTCTTTAAGCAGAAAATAGCTCTTCCACATCTGTTTTTTTTTTTTTTTTAAAGGGAGGGGGAGATTTTTGGGACGCAACTCACTTGTGGTCACCGGTTTTTTTGTGCTGCTCGTGTGAACTGCAAAATTGTTAATTTTCCCTTCCAGCAAGCTTGTGAATGAGTCATGGGCACAAACGGACACTGCAGCGATAGGGAGGTAAGGCGCTATTTTTTGCAACTAATTCTCCCATCTAGCTGCACCCTAGGGCTTTTCTATAGAATTTGCCAGGCTGTGTCACAGTTTTTTATCCATTCTGTGATGCTTTTGCCATCTTTTGTTTGATGGTAGTCATAAGTAAGCTGTACTGCAGGAAAATAGCTTTGCTGCAGCATGGGTAGCCTTGAGCCCTTTCACACTACACAGTTATATTACTGTGATTCCTGGGATTTGCAGTTCAGGGAACAGTATTTAGAATTCTCAGACATAAAGTTCTAATGCCTTCCAAACTACAAACCCCAGGATTCCATAGGATATTGCTATGTCAGTTAAAGTGGAATCATAGTGCTATACACGTATAGTATGACAAGAGATCTTGCTGGATCTAGCATGGAATTACAGCAGCAGACCCACTACTTCTACAACACCTAGCCTGATTTGAAAAAAAGTGGAGGACTTCCCCCTTACTTGTATCTTCATAACAGTGCTGTGGGGTACGTTAGGCAGAGAACTAATGATTTAGCCAATGCCACTTGCTGTGCTACTATTGATAAGCAGACACTAGGGTAGGGCTCATATATATACTAATGGTATAGGAGTGGCCTAAGAAATAGATTTCCTTTTAGATACTGGTCTCTGTCTTATACACTGAAGACCAGAGACCTAACTAATTCTCTCATTTGTTTTGAGGCCTGTAAATTCTACTATCATGGCTTCCCTTAGGGTAGTCATTTTATGCATTGGCAAAAAGATTTCTCCCCACCAGTTTTTCAAAAAAGAAAACATATACTGTATTTTCATTGAGTTTACCTATGTTGATTTATATGTGTGCAAATTTAGAATTTCTTAAATTTCACAAAGAGGAAGCGTTATTGATATTTAAATTTTAATGAAAGCTGGTCAGTTTTGCATTCAAATCATCTGTCTCACACCAAGATCATTCTAAATGTTTTCCTTCAGTTAATTAATCCTCCAGTTTTAGTGGTGATGACTTAAATGAGGGGCGGGGAAAATGCGAACTGCAGGCTTTAATGCCCCACCCCGTGCCCATTAGGGATGTGTGGGAAGAAGCTTTTCTCATGCCTTCCCCCCCCCCATTTGGGGTCCAGGAGAGGCCTTTATTTTAAAAAAGGAGGTCAAAGTTCACTTCCTGCTTTAAAAAAGCCCTCTGCTAGGCCTAGAAGAGATGGGCGGGGGGGGGAGGCATGGTAAAATAATTCCCCACAGATTACATGGGGGCATTCTGAACAAACATTTTAAACTAAAATAAAAAAAAATGGGGTGCAACATGGGGATTTGGTGGGCAGACTATGTCCTTCCAAGATCCAGTAAAGTGTACATACAGCCCCTGGGGGGAATGAATTAGAGGTGCAGGATTTAAATTTTCTCTGCTCATCTGGACTTCAAGGGATATGCACACGAGACTCTAGAATGTAGCCCTTCTTTCCTTTGTTTTCAGTAGGACTTACTATAATTTCAGTTTAGGGTTCTAGTGATTCCTGGTGCTAAAAAAAAAGAATAGGAAACAGTTCTTAGTGAGGTTTTTTTTTTTTTTTTTTTTTGTCAATATGAGTAGCCCAAAGGGCCCATTAAACATCCAGAAGAGGTTAGGGGGATTCTGGCTATGAGATGAGGTGAGTAAAGACCCAAAATCCTAAAGCAAAATTGATTCAGGGTTCTCAGTTATGAAGTTTTGTAAACATGTTCTGTTGAACATGGTTGCTATAGAACTGGGTGAGTGACTGTGGAAGGCTAGGGAGCCACATTACACTCCACCACACCCATTCCATATATATATATATATATATATATATATATACACATATATATATATATATATACATATATATATATATGGCTGGTTTAACCTGTCTGCCAAATCAGCATTGGCAGGGGGCCCCAATGTCAAGGGGGGCCCCCTGCTGACCTCCTTATCTGACAAAGGAGACAGCCAGGAAACAGCCGGGAGGAGCCACTGCTTTGTAGTCCCCTCCTACCCTCCTCCTCCAAAAACCTCCTGCTGGCTTTTTTTTTTTTTTAAAAAACAGTGTCTCAAAGACTAGAAAGAGAAAGAGAAAGAAGAAGCAGCCCTCCGTGGCAGAAGCTGGAGGGAGTTTGCTGCTGCAAAATGCAAGCCAGTCAGGCATGTCAGAGAGGGGTGAGTGTGTGTGTGAGAGAGAGTGAGGGGGAATTTGAGGGTTGTCTCTTTCCCTCAGAAAGGGCTTCTTTCTTTCTTTCTTTCTTTCTTTCTTTCTTTCTTTCTTTCTTTCCTTCCTTTCATTCCTTCCACATAGATTCCCTTCCAGCCCATCTTTCCAGCTTCTCTTAACACGTCCTGGTTTCTCTCCCTTCCCTCCCTCCCTTCCCCCTTGGTCTTCTTCAGCTTCCTCCCCTTGCTGCCAACTGAGTTCAACCTGCAAAAGGAATTTGTGTGTGTTTGCCTATGTGCCTTCAAGTCTTTTCTGACAAAGGCAAACCTACCATGGGGTTTTCTTGGCAAGGTTTGTTCAAAGGGGGTGTGCCTTTGCATTCCTTTGAGGCTGAGAGAGTATGACTTGCCCAAGGTCACCCAGTGGGTATTCATGGCTGAGTAAGGATTCAGACCCTAGTCTCCATAGTCATAGTGCAATGCTGAAACTTCTACAATACTCTAGCTCTTTTAACAGAAGAATATAAAGAATATAAATTAAAATTTGGAGTAATATTACTGGGAACAATGGTTTTATTGTTGTCACTAAAACACCAGTATCCCATTAGTGTTATGTGAGAGGCATTGGCCTAGAGCAGTGGTTCTTAACCTTTTCTTTACAAAGGACTTCCTTTAAATATCTTTTGTTGCCCCAAGACTTAACTCAAGATTTAAAACCCTAATAATAATAGCTAATAATAATAGCTAACAACAACAATAATACAGTTACACCATCCATTAAACTTCCCCTCAGAGGCACTCTTGCTTCTTCCTGCAAGTTTGTGGCTGGAGTGGATTGAATGGCAATGTGCAGGCCAAGCCAGCCAGCCTTTTCCTTGGTTCCTGTCACGTGGCTACTCCACTACAGGGAGTAGGTGGGCCAAGCAACCTTCAAGCCTTTGTGGACCCCCTGTGAGGACATTGTGGACCCCAAGTTAAGAACCACTAGGCTAGAGAATGCTAGAAAAGGAACAATGCAACCAGAACTTGAGAAGGGTGCTGGCAGGGGGATTCTGGGAGGTGTAATCCAAGACTAACTTTTCCAGGCTCTGAATGCAGCCTAGAATCATAGGGCTGGAAGGGATCCCAACAGCCATCCCATCCGATCGGCTTTTGCCCTGCAGGGACACACAATCCAAGCATTCCTAACAGATGGCCATCCAAACTATGTTTAAAAAAAGCCAAAGAAGGAGACTCCACCACAATCCAAGGCAGTGTATTCCACTTCCGAACACCTCTTACTGTCAGGAGGTTCTTCCTAATATTCAAGTGGAATCTCTTTTCCTGTAAGCCGTTCCTCATAGGGCGTAATGACTTCCAGACCTCCCACCATCCTTCTCAGTATCTTTCTTGAATTTTTGTGCCCAGATCTGGAAACAGTATTCCAGGTGAGGTCTGACCAAAGCAGAATGGAGTGATACTATTAGTTCCCTTGATCTAGACACTACTCCTATTAATGCAGCCTAGAATTGCATTGGCATTTTTTGCTACTGCATCACACTGCTAACTCATGTTCAGCTTGCAGTCCACTCTTTCTTTTCTTTGAGGAAATTTACACCATTACGTTAATTGCTAATAAACAAAAAATATTATGTTAGTGCCTATAATATAGTTTTTAAACTAAATTATTGGTGGCAAATTATGTAATATAGTAGGCCCCTCTTATCCACAGGGGATTGGTTGGGGGGGCATGGATTCTGAAAACCATGAATAATAGTGAGTGCCATTGAAAATAATGGGACTTCTAGTTTAAAATACCATAGAGTTGCCTTGGAAGGCCTAGAGAACGGCTAGGGAGGACACATTTTCTAGGAAGACTCTATGGTAGGTGTCCTGTTTTGTGTCCCGTGGATAATGAATCCATGGATCTGAACATCCTGTACGGTGAATAGGTTAGGTTACACTGACCTGAGATAAACATATGGGGCCCCCAAAATAAAGCATTGCAGGGGGCCCCCAAATTCCTTAAACCGGCCCTATATATATATATATATATATATATTGCCCCAAAGTGCCCTTGAGCAGACATGGGGGCATTCTCACCATGTTTTGGGCCCTTTCTGGGCCCCTCCAGGACATTTTGGGTCATTATGAGGCAAACAAAAATTCTTTGAAAAACTTCACAAAGATTTGTTTTGAACCCTGAGGGATCCACGGGGACTCTGAACATGGTTGAAATGCTCTCCACGCACACCCCAGAGGTCATTTTGCTACATTTTGGATCTGGAAGGGGCCATAAAAATGGCCCTGGGGGTGGCATGCAGCCCACGGCCCACACTTTGCCCACTCCTGCTATAGACCTTCCCTGTCAAAATGGAAAAGAGGAGTAGAGAGAGCAGGCTCAATTGTGCATCTCCAGTTTCCTTTATGCAGTTTGAAAATAAAAGATCTAAATAAGGAATAGAAAATATTCACAGAATATTACAGACGTTGATGAAAAGAGTCGTGTCACTGATGATGTCACAGATACTAATGAAACCCCAAGGACAGGATCAGATGCTCTTGGAAAACTGCTGAAATGTGGACAATAACCAATGGATGTTTATTATGCTAAAAACTGCTAATATGCAAAACCCAAGTCAGAGTTGTAAAATTAGTTACTTCCAAGTCATGCAAGTAAAATCCCGAAGAAGTGAGGGGGTTCACAGAGTTGTGAGCAAGACTTGAACCTAGACAGAACAGCTGCTCTCCAGTAATGAGTATAAATATCTTATGACTGGCCCAGTCAGGACTCCTTTTACTAAGAAGCCATAATGGGCCATTACGGGTTGCTGAAGCCAATGTCAGAGTTACTTTCTAAAGTAATTGTTACAGTTGGAGGCCCCATTGAATTAGACATTTAAGGACTGGTTCTTGTACTGCATGTATGGTATGTTCTCCCGTCAACAATTGAGAGAGAGAGAATGAGAGAGAATGAGAGAGAGAGAGAGGGACTGGCAAATTTCAACCATATTCATTGACTTGAAACACAGTCTTTTTCATTTTATGACTCCATAATGCAGTGTGTATAATAGTTTTCCCTCTTTGCCTAGTTGATATTACGGTTTTTCATCTGAGTTGCTAGACTTTTTCATCTTAGTCCTCATCCATTTTTTCATATCTTTATTTGTAGTGCTGAAGGAGTGACATCTGTGACCAATGTATGCTAGGGGAAGGAAGATACTGCTTCTGCAGCAGTTTGCTTGCAGCTAGCTGCCAAAAGATTAATTTAGCCTACAGACTTTCCCTTGAGGATGTGGCTGTTCATGTTACAAAGCAGGGAACTTGCTCATTTCAGGGGCACACATTGAATGGGTTGGTAGTGTAACAGAGAGCTTGGAAGCATTACTTTTTTGAACTTCAACTCCCAGAAGCCCTCAACCAGCATGGACAGATGCTGCTCCTAATTTGAGCAACTGTCTGCAAACACACAGGGAGAGTGGATTTAAAAAGAACAAGTTCTTACCAATTTATGTTATCCTGTTGATCTGCTGTAGCTATGACAGGACAAGCAGCCACTTGTACTGCTGTAGCTATTCTGATATCCTATTCCTGACAGAGATCCCTTTGCTTAAAATCCACAAAAAGCAGTGCAGGACAAGACATTGATTGGAAGTACTTTAAATAAGATGCTTGAAAGTGCTTGGATAGTTAAAAAGCTCTGGAGGTTATCCTTTTCTGAAGGATTAAAGTTTGCTTTAGGAAACTTCAGTTTATAAGGATCCAATTAATGTACAAAGCTAATGTAATTGGGTGGGTATGGCTTTGCTTCAAGCCTTATCACACTATACTATTATAGCACTATTATTCCATTTTAACTGCTCTGTCTACTTCCTGTGGAATCCTGTGATTTGCAGTTTAGGGAGGGGCATTTAGAACTCTCAGCCAGATAGGTCTTAGGCCTCACTAAACTACAAACCCCAGAACTCCACAGGAGGCAGTTAAAGTGGGATAATAGCATGATAACAGTATTGTGTGATAAGGCAGTTGTGTTGGAGTAACTGCATCTCTAGAGCCAGCATGGTGTAGTGGTCTGAGTATTAGATTAGGAATCTGGGTGACCAGGGGGTTGTCTAGATGGTGAAAAAACTCCTCATAGAATTCAAGAAGAATACCTTGTGTCCCAACAAGATCCCACTGTTTTCTGAAGGAGGGGCCCCAAAAACTGCAACAAGTGAGTGAGAAAAGCCTTTGTGGCTTTTCCCGAAGTTTTTAAAAAACATGTGGAAATGTGCTTTACCGTCCGTTTGGACATCCAGTGCATTCTGGAAGTGAAAAGCTGATTGGTTGGACTTACACGGGGGGGGGGGAGGGTTGCCGCCAGTGGTCAGAACTGCCATTTTTAAATTTTGCGGTAGCAGTTGTGCATATTTTTGTAGCAGTAAGGCAACCAAACAGTTTTTTAACAGAAGGTTGCAGTTCCGCACCTTAGATTCATTTAAAAAAAAAAAAACCCTGTGCAGCGGTGGCAACTTGTAGAGAATAATAATGCAAGCAATTCACTCACAGCTACCATCTTGATTCGCAGGCATGTCTCAGTGTGAACTTCAAACATGGATAACTTTGCACACCAGTGATCTCTCCAAAAAGGGGGAGACAAATGAACGCTGCTACGATTTTGCGTTAATATGCAGCAATCCACGTTTTATTGCCTTGTCTAGATGAGCCCCAGTGTTCAGAACCCTTCTTGGACATAGAAACCTACTCGGTGACATTGGGCAAGTCGCACCCTCTCAGCTTCAGAGGAAGGCAATGGTAAACCTCTTTTGAACAAAATTTTGCCAAGGAAACCCCGTGACAGCTTCACCTTAGGGTCGTCATAAGTTGGAAACAACTTGAAGGCACACAGCTGCATCTCTAATCTGGTTTCTGTAGCTGCTTAACTTCAGATTAATTTTAATTGTTAATAGTTTCTTAGTTACGTTTGATTGCTGATAAAACTTGCAGCTCAGCTGATGTGAGATCATTCCCACTGTGCTGAAAAAATTTATTTACAAGTGCCAATAAAGAGGTGCTTATCTGTTACTCCGCTAGCATAAAAATGTATAAAATGAGTTATTGAATAATGTGAGCTGCTGTCATCTTTGGAAATTGCAATGGTGTATGCCTGAAAATTAGAGTACAGTAGTGATTACAGAGACACTTAAAGGCCAGCGAAAAATTGTCTCTGGTCTGCCATATGAAGCCAAGAAAATGCATAGTAACATTTTGTTGCTGTGATATTGTTCCAGGGAGCAGATCTATGATAACCCTGGTACTTTTCTATTACAACTTTATGTGTGGGTTTCCCCTCGTCATCAATATGGAAAAACAATTATTTGCTAAAAGTTTCCAGTTTCCATGTATTCAGTGCAGTTTATGGTTATTCCTTCCAGTGTTTATGACAGTCATCTCTACAATACCGTTGCTATGCATGACTAGAAAGTGTGATGCCTTTTCAACACATGTTCATAGGGGGATATTTTCAGAAGACACCACTGATGAGAAAAAAAGTTAATCTGCATACACAAGGGAAGATTTGGGATAAGTTTTGCTCCTTGGCTTACTCTATTTCAGATATCAAAACCATATCCCAGAAGTGAAACTCTGATAAAGTAAATATGTGGACATTGTAAACGGGATGGATGATACAATGGCGAGAACAATAAAAAGCTAAATGTGATCATGGAAGCATTGCTTTTGTGTGCATACAAAGCTGACATTTGTGCAAAGTTTTTAAAAATTGGGTATAGATCAAACAGTTAGTTGCTCACAAAGTAATGTCTGTTTTTTCTATGTTGTATGGATGCTTTTGTTCTGTGGAGAAGTCTGAGTTGTTGAGTACCAGCAAAACCCTGCAGTTGACTGCAGCGGGAATGAAAGGGCTGAAAGAAAGGCTTGCCTGACAAAGAAGCATAACTGGGTAGGCCTGGTTGCATATGTTAGTGGCTTTTGTAGCACAGTCCAGTTTTTGAACACACAGCAGTTACAGTAGATACAGTGAGAACTGACCTGATGGTTGAGTTCCCCTTGTCAAAATTGAGGCGTGGGAGTAGAAAATATAACATATTTAGCAGGTCTTGCGGTTTTTCCAGGTTTATAAACAAATCTAGCAAAAAGAGAGAGAGTAACAGCACACCTGCAACATCCTTTAGCGTTCCCAAGATTGATATCTCAGGGAAGGGCAAGTGTGGCTCCATATTAGTACCATCACCACTTATTTGTGTATCTTGTCTACATTAGATGATAAGCTTAGTTACTGTATCTCAGGGAATATGTTTTAAATGGAGCTGCCTGTGAACATGTTATAGACATTTAAGTTAGTTCAGAAGGTGGCTACCTGCTTGATAAGTATGAGCCACATTATTCACATTTCTTCATTGGCTTCCAGTTTGCTTTAGGCCCAGTTCAAGGAACACTAGATTATTTCGATCTGAGCATCTTAGGAAGGAATGCCTTTGCCTTTAAGATTCTCCTTCTCCAAACAGAAGACAGTGGATGTTGAACTGTCATCAGCAAAAAGTAGGGTTTTCTCTGTGGTGCCCCAGATAGATGGCTTTGAGCTCACCTGTTGCAGAACAATCCACGATCTCCCCACCCATCAAGTCAAAAGGAGGAGGGAGGGTTCTGACTGTGCTTGTGGAATGATTGTGGCTGCACTTGGGACTATAACTATCACACTTGGTGCACTTAATCTTTGAGAAACAACAACTGTTTGTGCAACAACATTTACACTAGTATAGAGTCCTAACAGGAATCACCTTCTCTGCCTCACTTATCTCCTTTTTATAAGTACAACACTTTGTTGTCACCAAGCCTTTGGAAGAGAGACTTTTAAATTGTTGATTGCTATTGTTTCTTATTTGTTTTACTTACTAATTTAAAAGGAAAAGGGGGAAGTGAGTTTAAGTGATAGATGTGTTTGCAGCTTGTATATTGGTGTTAACACTAGTAATTTTTGTTAACAGTCATATTATGAATGAATAGTGGATGCGTTGTTAAACACCTGTCTTCATATTTTGGAGAGGCATGGCTCAGTCTGAAGTCTTTTTTGAGGTTAGAAGGTTTTGAAAACATCCTTGGCAGCTTTCACCTGAAGCCCACACATCCCTTTAACAAAGAAATTCTCTCTCTGGCTTTTCTTCGCAAACGATTCAGGAAGGACTCATCCCGCACTTTCTGTAAGCGCGCTGATGACTGAAAAGGAGCCCTGGTGGTGCAGTGGTTAAATGCCAGTACTGCAAGCCACCACGTTGCAAGTTTGATTCCAGTGGGCTCCAAGGTTCACTCAGCCTTCCATCCTTTCGTAGGTCGGTAAAATGAAGACCCGGCTTGTGGGGGCAATTAGCTAACACACATTGGAAACTGCTTTATGCAGTGTAGATGTGTAAATTGCTATTGCTTAAAACAATTTGTAAGCCGCTCTGATAGCCTTGTGGCTGAAGAGTGGGGTATAAATAAATAAATTAAAATAAAATAAAATAAAAGGCCATAAAATAAAATAAAACAAGATAAGGCAGCAGCATTGTGGATAGTGCGTCCCCATGCCTCCCGATGTGAGGCCATGACGGACCATTGTTGGTGATCAATTTCGCCGAGCCTGAGATGTTGTTTCAGGGAGTCCTTGTATTGCTTTTCTTTAAATCCATATTTGCATGTACAGTACATATTCATTCAGCTAAAAAATAACAACACATGAATAGGTTCTTCAAAAAGAAGCAATAAACTTTAAACCTTGAATATTATCTCTGAACAGGGTAGTTCCTTTGTTACATAAGGGTACAAGCTGGCATAGTTTTAGACTGTGGTTATGTCAGATCTTTGGAACACTGTATACAGACAGAAAAGCTGAAAATGTTCTCAGAAAAGACTGACTTCTAAAAAGACATAACAAATCACCTTTTAATGATGGCAATGCGTTCAAATCTCCTTTCATCAAAACTGTCAGTTTAGACTATAATTTCCTGTTTTTGAGGAGGTAAAATGAAGTTAGTGTATATTGAATAGAATATATTCAGTAGAACTTCTGCTTTGAAAAAGAAATAATATTGTTTATTTTATTATACTCTATTGTGTAGATTTGACTTGGAGGGCATGCACCTCACACAACAAGATGTCCTTTAAAGAAGAGGTGTTTTGCCTGTACTTGCAAGTTCATTGTTGCAAGGTCTCTTGGGCTTCTTGCAAAAGCAGTAATCATTACCTTAGGGAAAGGATAATTACCCTATGGGGAAATCATGCACTGATTCTAGATGCTGTACCTCTGACTTAGCAGCTTCAGGGCTGCTGAGTAGTCCAGAGAGAAATTTTCTGGCATCCATAGTACCTTCCTTCCTATGTGCTGTTTTAGTGAACACTTTCATGATCTTCTCCACAGGTAGATTAAATTACTTGTTAAAAGGAGTGGGGGTGGGGGGGTCAGTCAGTGTTAAACACTTTTAAGTGTGCATAAGTCTCTCTTACTGGGGAAAAAATAATAAAGTGAAAGTGACCGTTGCTCAGTGGTACCATTGCTCAGTGGTAATATGCCCACAGAAGGATAACTGAAATCACTTGTCATAGAGACAAAGAGTGCAAATCCTTTTTTTTTATAGCTCAAATAGAAGTTCTGTGCATGCCTCCCCTACCCCAAGTTCTTGGGTTGAAGGAACCAATGTGAACATAGTATTAAACAGCTTTGTATAAACCTGTACCTCAAAGTGTTTAACTTGGATTGCATCATGGCTAGTGAGCCGTTAGTTGTCACATTTGAAGCAAATGCTGTATGTTGGGAACTGATAAGATTTAATGAAGGCTGTGGGATGTGACTGAAAGAAGAAGAAATAATAGGGGATAGTTCCCTGTTCACCTCATGTTTAAAAACACAGAAAAGCAAAGGAGCTGAAGCCTCTACCCTGTGTATTTCATCACATATGATCTGAATATGCAAGTCTTGCATTAGTTGTGATTTTTAATCTAATTACTCATAGTAAAGTTGCTTTCTTGTGAGTTTCCTGCTCAGGGTATTTCATTAATTATTAACTATGTAAAAAGAATTCCCCAGAGTACTTAACAGTTTTTACCCGTGTAAGGAAACAGTTCTCCACCCTTTTCTGAACTTAATTGCTTCTCAAAGTCCCACTGCTAGCTGAGTACTGGGCAGACCAAGCAAGAACTAATGAGAGCTACTAACTTAGCAGAAAATGGGTGTCTTAGTGATGTTAGCTAATTTATTGTTGTTATTCCTTTATTAAAAAAAATAGTTTGCAGTTGAAGTGCTGCTTTCACTTCACATGTAAGAATGGTTTGGAAAGTAGGGGTGGGGCAAATCTGTCAATTTTGCATTCTCCCACATTCAGATTTTGGCAAATTCTGATCAAGAAACAATTGAAATAAAATTCTTACTCATCCTTTTTGGAGACCTGATAAAGGGACTGGAGTGGGAATGTGACCCTCTTAATGTTATTAGATTGCAGCTCACATCACCTCTCACCAATAATTACTTGCAAGGCCTGATGGGTGTTCAGTTTAGCATGTGAAGGGCCACATATTACCCATCCCTATTAGAAAGTTACTCCTATTTCATAAACATAACTAGGAAAATTTACTTTTCCAGACTACAACTCCTAGCGTGTCCTAGGAGCCATGGTACAGGGGTGTTCTAGGAGTTGTGATCCAAAAAGTAACTTTTTAAAAAGATCTATTCGTATAACACCTTTTTCAACGTTTATGCTGGTTATCACTGCCCAAATTATATCAGAAGAGTGGGGTGGCTGTGCTATGGGGTAATGTTTCACTTATAAATGAAGACAAGAATGTTCCATTTCTGTGTTCTTCTCAGTGTTCTGCGTTCTTATCCTATCTTTCTCTGCTACCCTGCCCTTCTGTTTGTTCCCAATAACTTGGGGTCCCTTGCAATTGGTCAATGCTTTTCTTGCTATTCCTCTGGTGCGCTATTAAGTGATGGGCTGTTTATAGTGGACTCTGTTTTTATGGACTATTTTCACATTGCTAATTGACACATTTGATGGCCAGGCAGAAACTTGTGTGGCATGACTCAGTCAGTTCCGCTGGCTGACTAGATTAATGTTGTGGCAGTTCTCTCTCTTGGAGGTGACTGACTTGGGACCTTTAACTTGCTGATAAAATGTCATGGGAGAGGGTATTGGAAGGTCACTGGACTAGTAACTCTAGTTTGTGCATATTTCTGCTTTTGTGAGTTCACCCATCAGAATCTTAACCTTGTAGATCTAGTGTCAAGGTTCAGGGCTCTTTGGGGTCACTAGCTTAGCAGCTTTAGCCTGCAGGAATAAGGTCAAGAAAGAGGCCTCAGAGAGGTCACGTTCTCATCACCTCAGGCTTGCTGCAGGAGGTACTGGTCACCAAGCGTTTCAGAGCAGATACCTTCCCACGGAGAGTCTTTGAAAATATGTAAAGATGCAAAATTACCTTTATGGAGATTGAGACTGTACTACATTTTTGAAATAAAATTCCTTGGATGAAGGAGGGAAAAGTACAAATCTGGCCACGTAGCAATCTAGTTAGGTTCCTGAGTTTATGTTGAATAGGCCTTTGAGGATACCAGCCTTTACACATCCATCTCTGGTTGCCATTCAGTTCACTCTTTCTCCCTACCACATCTTTATTAGTAGCCAATAAAGCTTTAATTTTAGGTTTTTGAAGAAATTAGTCCGATTACTCCCTCTGCCCTACGTTGTTTATTCCCCTTTAATAATTTATCTCATTTCATTTTATTTTATTTGTATAATGTCAAGATCATCCCTCTTCCCTAGCCTTTTAAACAATATTTGAAAAGTAGTTCTTATGGGTTGTAATATGACATAATTCCTATACAGAAGGTTATTCCATATATGAAAAAATGTGGAACTCATTTGAAGAATGCTATGTGTGATAGTAAGTATTACATGCAGTTTCTTACAAGGATGTGATGTCTATGTAAGAATTTTATTGGCCACCAGTAAACATCAGAGAAGAGATCAGAAGGTGGCCTTTGTTCTATAATTACTTATTCCAGAATAAGAGGTAGGCTTTTCTAGAAATTCCTTTCCTAGGCCTGGTTGGCTGAGTTAGGTAGTTGCCTCTGGCAGCCAGTTTTGGGTGTCATAGTTATTTAATTTGTTGTAATTGTTTGTTTACTGTCAAGAGTTGCTTATGTAATTTTCTGCTTCATTTGCAAAAAATAACTTCCCCGGTGTAGGAAACTGTGCACCAGGATGTGGGTGTGTGGGAAGCATGAACTAGTCCTTTGCCTGAGGCACCAAATATATTGGAATATCCCAGTCCCTTTCTGAACTGTGTGTTTGTTGGACTTCTATTCATCATAGTCTTTGGATTGAATCCGCATGAATGTAAACCCACTGAAATAAATGTAAGTTAAGTTAATCATAATAGGCATGTGCCATTGCGTTCAAGGTTTCTACTCTATGTAAGAATAAGTCTGGCTCAGCCCTTTGCTTTTTATGGGTATAGCTGTATTTTAATATACAGTATTTCTTTTTTGTAAGTTTTTCATAGAATTATGACCAGTGGTTAAATAAAATACTAATGTTTGCCACAAATTCTGAATTGCACTTGATTATTGCCCTTTGTGTTTTGCTTTGGACATACAGTACCAGTCTTGTCTAGGTTGCTCCTGTTCATGAAGTGATGATGTTCAGAAGGGTTTGCTGGTTTTAGCGTGCCTTTAATTGGTCATTCATAATTTTGTCTCATTTAGATTACAATCAGGAGTTGATTACAGGAAGACAAGTGCTTCCCACCTTTTTTCACATTCAAGTAGAAACACATGAAGAAGTACCAGTAACCATTTCTTCTTGTAGTATTCAAAGTTTCTGTCTGAAAGAAACGCTCACCAGCTATGCTTCATGCTTTGTGTTGTCTCTTTGAAATGAGATTGTGTAGCATCTTCTGCTTGCAATTTAAGAGCAGATAGACAGTCTGTATGTATTCCTAGATTTGTCCCTGATCCCAGATATTGGGCACTGGTGAGTCTGATTCACTTCATCAATGCTAGTACTCCCTTGTTAGTCTTGGAATACAGTTCTTCTGGTCATTGCATCTCAGAAAGGTTATTGTACAATAGGCAAAGATGCAGGAAAGTGATAGCAAAATGATGAAGAGGTTGGACCATGTATCCTATGAGGAAAAGTTAAAAAGACTGAGACATTTTAATTTAGAAAAACGTAGAATAAAGTGAGGCATGATAGACATACACAAAATTATCTATGGTGTGCAGAAAATATATGGAAAGGGGTTATTCTCCTTCTCTCATACTACTACAGCCTAGGGTCATCTTGTGCAATGGAAAGGTGGCAGATGTCAAGAAAGATAAAGGAAACTATATCATCTTCACACAATGCATTGTGAGACTATGAGATTTGCTTCCAAGCATATAGTGCTGCTGTTTCCGTTGTTTCCTGCTTGTGATATTTCAATAGGCATCTAGTTGGCGTCTGTGGGATACAGAATGCTGGACATCAGAGGCTTCTGGTCTGATCTAGCATGTCTTTTCTCATGTTATTATGCTGGTATGCTGGGTGTTCCTTTATCTGGATTCTTTGTAGTAATTTATGCTTTGATTAACTCAGGAATTGGCTATTGGAATATGCTCTATATCAGTGCCTCTTAAGTGATCTAATGGGGTTCAGCAGGGCTGTTTCTCAAGTGTGCCAGTGGCTGTCACCATATTTTGCCCATTAGGTACACTTCCCCCCCCTCCCCACAAGATTCTCAATGGACTGGCAGCCAGCCAATAGCTTGTGGACCAGTAGTGTTCCATAGACCACCACTTCGAGTAGCACTGCTCTACATTTCTTGACTTTGTAGATTTTTGTTGCCCTTATTTCAGTCATCACAACACTTACATGCCTGGCTTCTTTCAGGGACAAATTGCGCATTTCATCCCTGGTGTGTAGATTTCATGGAAAGCTATTGGGCACAATCTAAGGTGTTGGTGCTCTCTTTTTAAACTCTACATAACATGATGGCATTAAACATTATGAACTATACCTTCTCATATGAATCTGCTTGGTTTTTTTGGTTGCAGTTCTATGTCTACATATGTGGGAGTAAGTCCCATTGCACTCAGTGGAGACCTGTTTCTAATATAGGATTATGCTATTAGAATTAGTTATGCTCTTCCTCCTTAAGCAAGTTTTTCTCACATTTATTGGAAATTTAACTTATTGTTGAAGCCCGTTCCTCTGCAGCATGTTTTAACGTATTACAATTATACACACACACACACACACACACCTTTACTTAGGTGCTTTTAAATCACTGTATATTAAAAATGGGTTGTTAGTGTCTACATTATATTGGGTGTGTAGCACTAAAGTCTCTGACATTGATTGGCTGAGCTGGAATGATACCTTGAAATGATCAGTTCCAGAAACAGCCATTTTCAATTTGGCTTTCTTGGAGAAAAAGCTAAAGATTTGGTTGGAATTAAACTCTTCCGCAGGAGATGGCTGACAACTGAGAAAATGTCCCAAGATCTTAAGGATCCTATGTAATAGCCTCAGTAATGAAGACGATGGAGGGTAAAAAAAATTAACTGCGAACCTGAAAGAAATAGAAGTGGTGCATGGTAGTTGAAGAAAAAAGGAAAAGAGACAATGAAATGAAACAAGATTTGCCTCTGAAGAAACTGCATAGTGTTTATGAGGTTGGGCTGTATGCTTTGAAGGGAGAGAAGGAGGAGCCCTACAATTCAAAGGATGGCCAAAAATTAGTGAGACAAAGGATGCAGTGACCTGAAAAATAGAAACCCAAAGAAACAATGGATAGTAGATGCACATTGAAGAAAGGCTGAGCCCAGGTCAGAGTAAGACTGGGGCAAAATTACATACAAGGCCAAGAGATACGAGGTTTTCTATGTAGTGCCAACGAGAAGTGGTCAGGCAGTGATAGGGAATCAAGGGGACATAGGGCTGCTTAGACATAGAATCTATCCTTTGACTGGGCAGTTTCACCAGTTGTGGTCATTAGTGTCACTGCATTCTTGGGACCAGCGAATTTAAGTCATCGTAAGAGACCAAGAAACAGTGGTATGATAGTGATAAGGCTGAATTTCACATTTTGAATTTAACCAAGCAAATCTGCTGTGGTAGGGCTTTCATAAATAAATGCAAAGACACACCAGGGCACACAAGTTGCAGAGGCAGGAACTGATCTTCTGGGCCTTAGAATCTACTCCAGGTGCTCCTGGCAGTTTTAAACCACTGACAACGCCAACATCTTAGTGCAGCTGTATGCAAATTTTTAAAGGGCACAGGGACATCATGGCATTCTTAAACAAACAACAAAAGTGTTTTATAAGAGTGTACAAAAGTTTGAATCACAAGAAGGTTGCAGTACAGCAGAATAAAGAGTTTTCCTTGTTTGTTTTTCCCCCTGGGCTGTGAGGTTGTGTTCTGGAGGAGCCTCACAGCGGGCGGGTGTGTGTGTGTGTGAGACAAGGAAAAGCTATAGATGCTGGCCATGAAAGCCTTCAACTGTAGAATAAAGAGTGTCTTCTGTATTAGAACCCTATTGCACTCATAATATTACAGGCTGCTACAAAGACTAACCTGTTAAAATGTCTCAATTGTTGTAAATAATTTCTGCGTAATTGTTGTAGTCACTGTCTTTCTTATGGGGCTGCATAGGTTTCCAGATTACTCAGATAACTTTGTCTCATTGAGTAGAGACTTCTGAGAAGCTTCTATGCCTCAAATAATATGTATTTCTATAACCCAATGTCTAGTCACATAATCTAGATTTTTGATTGTGAACTGCCACAGTCCCTTCCTCCGCACATACTGGTCCTGTGGTTAGAAACCATTGTACTTAAATAGGTTTCAAGCTGGTTTCAAATGTGTTGTGTAAACAGTCTGCTTACTGTAGTGTAATTTCAGAAGCCAAGCCAATACATTAGAAGCAGGCTACGGATGCCAGTTGGCAGACTGTGCAATTGTAAGAGCTTGACTGGTATCTTTTCAGCAAATTCTAATCCATTTTACATATTTGTAGCTTACATTTTTACAGTTGGACCCCTGTATCCACAGATTCAGTTATCCATGGGACACAAAATAGGGAACACATACCATAGAGTCGTACTGAAAAGTGCCTAGAGAGCCCATCTTTAATGTACTGGTTCATTCTGGGCACAATTCAAAGTGCTGGTGTTGACCTACAAAGCCCTACACAGCTTAGGTCCAGACTATCTGAAAGATCGTTATCTCCCTCTACAAACCTGCAAGGTTTTTAAGATCTTCAGAGGAAGTCTTTCCTCGGTCCCACCACCATTAGAAGCTCACTTGGTGAGGACACAAGAGCCTCTCTCAGTGGCTGCTCTCACCCTCTGGAGCTCCCTCCCCTGGGAGGCTAGCTGCCCCCCTCCCTGTTATCGTTTCACTGGCAGGCAAAAACTTTTTTGTTCAAGCAGGCCTTTGATGTGTAACTGCACCTGTGCGGCTTTTATTGGGGTGTGTTTTTTATGTTGTTTTCATCTGTTTTCTATTTTTTAATTTGTATGTTTTAAATTAATTTTAATTGCTTTTAGTTGTGATTTTAATTGTTTTGTGAGCCACCTTGCGTCCCACTTCTGGAGAAAGGTGGCATATAAATTGCATAAATAAATGATAAATAAAATAAATAAATCTTCTCTAGGCATCTTCTAGTTCCTCCAGTGCAGCTCTATGGTATGTTTTTACCAGAGGTTGTTTATTTTAATAGGGTTTGCCATTATCCACAGTTTCCAGTACCCACGATAAGTCTGGCAACCAAACCCCCGTGGATATAGGAATCTGACTGTATATACGTTTTTTTTAAACTTTTTTTTTAAAGTATGGCCCTTGAGCGCTTGACTCACTTCAGTAATGGCCCCCAGCCCCAAGACAGTTGCCCATCACTTCTCTAAGCTTAAGCTCATTGTTCTGCCTGCTTGGGTCCCTTGTTTATCAAATAGTTGCTGAGAGTTCCCTGAAGCATACCTGCATCTTCAGGAAGGATCTAATGAGTTTGTTAGGAAAAGTATATATATGCTTTAGACCTTTAGATTTTCAGCCAGATGTTTTTGGCCTGCAATTCTCAAGAAACCCAAGCCAGTGTGGCCAGTAGTCAGTCATTCTGAGAGTTAAAGGCCAACACTATCTGAAGCTCTCCCATCCCTCCATCTGAGAAGGACTGCTTTAGACTAAGGGGCACATAATCACCTTAGAGCAGATGTGGGCAACATGTGGTATGTGGGTTACATCAGCTCCCAAGATTAGTTTTGTACCACCAACCTCTTCCCCAAGCCTGTTACACAGAACACCCCTTTAAAAACAAGTGTTTTCTCTTTGATTGAAGGGGGAGAGATAAATTTCAGTGACAGTGGTGAGTTCTGGAGGAGGAAAATTAGCTTTTGGACTTGCTAAAGTTACCCAATCCTGCGTTAGGGAGATCCACCATGGTGGAAATATGGTACCTACGTAGTGGAGAAAGATTGTCTTACTGAGAAATGAGTCTGCCTTGTTTGCTTCACCCAGGGTACGGGGTTATTAAATCAGATGTACTAACTTGTGGGTGCCTTTAGCTAAGCATGTTTTTAGGATTTGGGTGTTAGTCTTGTCTTGCTTCACCTTCTGGCTTGTTTTTGTAATTCTCAAAATGTCATTGCGTTGTTCAAAGATTAATGGGGAAGCTATGAGCAAAGTGTACTTGTAGTCAACCAGTATGAGACACAGAAATATCCCACTACAACACACTTCCTCCCCACCCCCCCGCAACAGTAAATCTTAAGAAAATGTATCGATTTTCTTCCTTCCATGGTTTTGCACTCTGGATGAACCTAGTTCTGACAAAACAATAGTAGATAATTTTTCTTTACTAGCCAGCTGGCTTTTAAGTGAGTTCTCAGTGGCATCCACTTGCAAGCTCTCGTCCAAGTAAACAAGAAATATGATTTACAAGCTGACTAAGGAATCAATAGGGGCTCTTAGTGAGTTCTGATGCTTATCAGCATATTCTAAACCATTGACCCCAAATAGAACTGCTTGATTTTAATTGCACATTGGGATATACATTTTTCATGTATTGTAACTCGTTTTACACCCTCTTCTTTTTGCATTAACTTCCTCCTACATACAACAAAATGTTTAAATAGGATTATAGGCATTATTTCAGAAAATTATTTCTCTCATTAGAGCTTAACTGCAATATGCATGTTTTTGTATGGCATGCATTTATCCTCAGGGCCTGCCAGAAGCTAAAATATGTATTTTTAAAAAATCTATTTGACTTTCCCCTGATTCCCCATGTAGCTCATGTAAATATATTTTGAGTTGTTTCAACTTTTATCTGAAATGTTCTGCAGGCTGTCCAGAGGTTTGAATAAATAAAGTTGAGTTATTTGCAAACAGTTTTATGAATTATAAAACAATTATGCAGCTTTTTATTGAAACTTCATGCCAAACAAATCTCCACCAGTTTCAGGTCTGGATTATCTATTTTTTAGAGTATGTTATAGCACAGGGTCCTAACTAAACCAACAGACCAGAAATCTCACTGTTACTGAGATGTGCATTCATGGCCTATTCCGTAAAGCTAGCTTCTTTTAAAAATTCTCAAAAGAAGCCAGGTGTGCCTTTGTCACACAAAGTGGAGGAAATGGGCACATTTCCAGATGTGCACATTTAGTAAACCAACAGGCTCAGCATAATGAGCAGATTAGCCATTCTTTCTTGTGTCAGGCTCCACCATTTTCATTCTTAGCTCTTGTCTGTACGGGGGGGGGGATACAAACAGATCCCAAAAAACAGGCATTCACAATGATGTGACCTGTCTTCATGGTCAAAAGAGCCCCCCTAAACTCCGCATGACACTCTAGCCAAGATGGCAACCACAAGTGATTTACTCGCAATTTTAAATCTGCTGCTGCCATTAAAAAAAAACCAAAAACAGTTTCCCATGGTGCGCAGAAGCAATAGTTTGTATTTACAAAAAAAAAAAAAAAGTATAAGATCTCCATGTTATCGACTTACCGGATCCTCGCTTACCTGAAAATCCAACATGGTGGCATCAGGCACTTTCCCTGTTTCCTAGCCCCACCCTCATGTTCATCCAGTCAATCAGATTACATTGCCTGTTCGTATCTGTGCAGATGCAAGTGTTCAAACGATCGCACATTCGCATGTCGTACGGAGCTTTTTTAAAAATCCGGATGAAGCCCGGGATGCAACACACACAGACTTTGCATTGGATATGGCTGCCCCCCTTCTGAATGACACGTATTTATGGGCATGTCCGTATGAATGGATTGCCATATGTTCACATCCCATTCGTATTATTTTGACTGTATTGACAAGACCCTAGAGTGTCAGGACAACCTTTGTGGCAAATATACTAAGACACTAAGCAGGCACTGGTGTCTGCATACCATGTACTACAGTACAAAAATGCAATGCTGCTCCCCTTCCTTTGCCTTTGGTCTGGTGAGCTGAGGAGCTTCAGCCCAGGTTCGGAGATGCAGACAGGAAGGTAGGCATCTTCCTATGTTGTGGCCATATCATGGGGTCGTTTACACGGGCAAATATTCCTCTAAATATACCGCTAAGATAGCTCATAGTTCCCACGGATCGCAGCACAGCATCGCCTCATTCAGAAGGGGGGAAGGTAAAACACCCAAATATAGCATGGCAAGGGAAGTCACTACTTTTGCAGGTATATTTGCAATGTAGCGCATTATTGGCAGTGTAAACAACCATTCCGCTAAGGGATACAGCAGAGCTGCACTGTGATTGGTTGATGATGCAGGGGTGGGCTTAAAAGAGGGGCAGGGAGGGAGGGAAAGACAGTAGCGATTAGAGGAAACTTTGAAAAATCCTCTCTGCTATTTTGCAAGCCAGTTTGCAAACAAAAAGGATTCCCAACCATTTTCATTCAGGGAGCATTCCTTCTCATCCTCTCTGCTGTTTTGCAAGTATGTAATAGCTCATTTCATCAGCTGTGATCCTGTGCATGGGGGAGGGAGAGAAACCATTTCACAAAGGGCTGCATCAGATCTAAGCTGTTATTCCCCCCCCTCTCTGACTTTCCTCTATTTGGGAGAAAATGCTGTTAAGCAAGGAGGAAAACCTTCCGTTTCATTTGTGGGAAGGGAGTGGGGGGGGAGGGGGACTGCCTCTACGCTGTTAAGCACGGAGTTCGGGCCAGAGCAGACATTCCTATGGCATTCCTTTCCCTCTCCAATGATTGGCCATGCCCCCAGCACTTTTGGCTGTGTGAACCTCAAAGCGGAAAAAATCAAAGAGCCACAAAATATAGCTGTGTAAACATATATCGTGTAAACTACCCACCACTGATGCAAGAAAGCGCTAAAGCGCAACTTAACGCAATAAAACCTGCCGTGAAAACCAGCCCCGGGATGCTCTCTAGCTACTGTTTCAGGTGAGGCAATACATTCCTACTGCTAGAGTTAATTGTGACATATGAGTTATAGGTTGGTCACCCAGTCTAAGAGCAGATGTGGGCTAACTCCAGGGGCCATTTTATGCCCCTGGGATTCTCTGAGAGCAGCACAAGACCCACCATGTAAAAGAGGAATTAAGAAGTGGAAAACCGCCTCCCCACATGAAACAAGATCACTTCTTTATTTTTTAAAATCTCATAAAATTTGTATTAAAATAATATATATTTGTTGGGGGGGGGTGGCATTCCTTGTTTTAGAAGAGAATTCCACCCCCTAGAGGTTCAGTTATCCTAATTTTTAAAAAACTTTTTTTGGTCTTTTGTTGGCTTCTGATGGACTCCAGGAGTTACATGCAGCACAGAGTCACATGATTGTCACCCTTGACTTAGTGATTTCTAACCGCCGCCCCCAATTAACCACTTTTACCAGAATACCTACCCCTGTTAACCAATCCCCCACTTGAGAATTTGTTGTAAAGTGACAAAATTGAAGTTACAGAGCTCCCACAAATATCTGGCAACAAATTCTGCCTTCTTTCCTTGCTGGTCAATGGATTGTCGAGAATCTGTTAGGATTGCCACCTGGGGGGGGGTCCTTTCACACTACACAGTTATAGCACTACGGTTCCACTTTAACTGATGACAACATCCTATGGAATCCTTGGATTTTCAGTTTAAGGAAGGGTGTTTAAAATTCCAAGCCAGAGAACTCTAGTGCCTCTCCAAACTACAAACTCCAGGATTTCATAGGACATTGCCATGGCAGTTAAAGGGGGATTATAGTGCTATAATTAATTATGCAATGAGAAATGGCCTCTGTTTACTGTCCTGAACCTACACAGCTTATGTAGGAAGGAACAGGCTTGTCTTTTTTTCTCACCAGCATATTTGGTCACCCAGTCACTGCATTGCACTTCTGGGTACATTGGGGGTTGGGGTGGGGAGGCAAGGTTTCCCTCAGTTATTGTGGAGGGGGGGGGGAAACAACCTCCCTGCAAACAATTTATGCTTATCTTTGTGGGTTTCCCCCCTCTTTTTCTTTCAGAGAGTGAAGAGTTTGGAGCCATTTTTGTCAAGCCGTCCAGTTTGTGAAACAGATGGGAATTGGTTCTGCTGAACCTTTCTTCTTGGAAAATGCACTGAATCAGAGACTGTGCCTAATATGGCTGATTGTGACCTTTACCTCTACTGGAATGGACCCCAATGCATGACTTTGTTACCATGGTGATGATCCTAACTACAGCTCTGGAAAACAAAGGTGCTGATTCTCTATCATGCAGGGCTGAGCTGGTAAGAGTTCATTTTACACCAACAGCTTAGCTTTTGCTATAAGGTGTTCATATGTTACCATCTGCAGGAACTTTCTATAATTTAGAATAAAGGATGTAGAACATCACTGATTGTCCTCTTGTTTGGTCTTCTTGCTTATAGCTCAGTTTGAGGAGGGGAGAGCAAGAAGAACATACCTGTGCCCCCTGCCTGGCAGCATTAAGTTTAAAAAAGTGTTGCTTTGCCTGAAAGCATACCCATGTGTGGGCCAGATGGGGCCTGTATTGATGTGCCAACATGATGTTAACACTTCTTGAGATGTTGTTTTTAAAATGAACCACTTGATGTGTAAGCAATCTTTATCCAGTAGCATTTAGACTATGGCCACATTCAGTATACTGTAGTGCAGTTTGATTTTACAAGTAAGTACTGTGGGGAGCCTCATATCATGTGCTTCCATTATCCCTCTCCTTCATGTGCAAGGAGAGGAAATATGAAGCTTCTGCTGGTGATTTGTAAAAAACCTAAAGTTCTTGTTTCATCTGGGAAATGACAGACATGGTGGTTAGTACAAACTATATTTAATTAAGAAGCGTGGTATCAAACCAGGATCAAACTGTGGTTTTGATGTCCTAGGCTGCATTTGCACTGCAGAAATAATTCAGTTTGACACTGCTTTAACTGCTATGGCTCAACGCTATGGAATCCTGGAATTTGTAGTTTGTTGTGGCACCAGAGCTCTCTGACAGAGAAGGTGATCTATTTCACAAAACTACAAATCCCAGAGTCACATGGCTTCATTTCTAGGCAGGCTATTTTGCTTGCTTTATTATGGCTGTCTTTGGGAGGAGGGGGGAAAAGAGCTAGAGAAATTCCTGGAAACTCAGAATAACTGGGAACATTTGAAGAGTTGGGATCAAGGAACACTTGAAGAGGAATGGTAAAGAAGAAAAATACCGTAGTTCTAGTCTGGAATGGAATGAGGTAGGGTTGGAGAATGTTTTCTTTATAGTACAGTATTTCAGCATATCAGACCCTTTATGCTGAAAGACTAGCAAATCCTCCCCCACACACCTATTGGCCTGTATGGAAGTTGGAGTGTTTCTGGAGGTGGGGAGTTTTCCTCACCCCCACCACACATTTCTTTCTTTTCACCCACCTCCTTCTTCAGTGGATCAAGCATTTTGAGGGGTTTGTAAGCTTGGGGCTTGGAACCAAAATATAGCATGTCCCCCCAAAATGTTTACACCCATAACAGTTTATAATTCTGCACCCCCCCCATTCCCCCCAAAAAAATTTATATACCGTTAACAGGATTAAAGTTTATAATAGAGAAGTGTCGCAAAAGTATAAGAGAAACATTAAGTGAGGTTTGCAATTCTGTGCTTCGACAACGCGAGCAGTGCAGTTTGAACATCTTATATATAATTGTAATTTAAGATGGAATTTGTAACTCTGATTAAATCATTATTATAATGTCTATTCTTCAATAAAAACATATTTACTTAGCCTTCAAATAATCACCATAGCTACTATTAGGTGTTAAAGGGTGTATACATTTTGGGGGACACCCTGTATATAGAAAGCTAAATTCATGTCCTCCCATCCATACTACAGTAAAATGTTTTGCGCATGCTCAGAGGTCTTCAAAACGTCTCTGATTAAGAATTTTTCATGGACTGATTCACTGACTAATCTTTGTAGCAAGCCACTAATTGTTGCAGTGGGTCAGTGTCATCTAGCTGAAATTAATGTGTCATTCCTTGCTAACCTTTTAACATCACTCTTTTTGTTAACCTTTAATAAGGCATCAGATGGGTAAGTAAAACGTGTACATGTTGGTGAGGGAGGAGGGGGCAGAAAGAAGAGAAGAGAGATGCAGATTAAACAGATTGTAAAATGAGATCCCATGCTTTGGGACACCCTTTCCCAAGCTGACAGTTTCCAGATGTGTTGAATTTCTATCATCCCCCAGGCAACAATCATATGATGGACTTTCTGGTCCATCTGGGGAAGAAATTCTAGTTTCAGGAAGAAATTGCATGTGAAATGAAAACTTTAAACAAGACCACTTTGGAAAGTGCTGATAATCAAATGTTTCCCTAGGAGACAACGGTGGCAACTTCTGTGATATTCTGTGTAAATTCCAAATTCTATTTTGAAAAAAAAGTTTCAAATCAATGATCATTTACTCAATTAAATTTTTTCAGTTATTAGTGTTATTGTGAAAAGTTGTATTCCAGTTTCTAACATTGATTATTTTCAATGTGCCTTCAAACCTAACATTTTAAGCTTTGTCCCTATTATAAAACACATATGAACGATACAGTTGTCTCACTTTATTCTGCATATAGAATTGAGCTCTCTGTGCCAATTTTGGCTTTTTGAAGCAGACGTTGGTGAGTGGCATGTGCTTTGCATGCTTTTACATCACATCATTAATATGTTGTAGTTCTGATTTTTGGTTTTCTCAAAATAGAAATCCTGGAGGAAGGTTAGCAGGGCCTGGGGAGATCAAGGGAAAGCTAGCTCCCTATTGTTAAAGAAATTAAAACCTTTGCTTATAATAAAGAAAACAACTTTGGGTTGACTGACATACTCCATTACTTCCTAATTTTATTACAAGGCACATCCCTTGTGAAATGTTAATTACAGTTAAAATGAGCACAAATTTAGCTTCAAAATGTTCTTCTCACTTCCTCATTTATTTTTCTTTGTCTTTTGAATAACTGATTAATGTTCATGTAAATACATACCACCTAATGTACTCTCACCTGCCCATACATTCTATTTTATAAATATACATATACAAGAACAAATTTAAAAAAACACAGATATAAGAAAACAATAAGAGATACGAGCAATACTCTCACATTTAAGTGTTCCAAAATGGTTTTAATAGTTGGATATAATAAAATAAAATTTCAGTCTCCTCTATATTTAGGTAATTTTTAGAAATATTTAGGAGAACATGCTTCTACTTTCATTCTCTGTGTCATATTTATAAAGGTATTTGCCTTTGTAGTTGCTAGATCTTGGTAAATATCCATGTGTCTACGTCACCTGAAAAGTGACAGGTTGCTTCAGAAAGGTGAAAGAATGGGGAAGTCTTTTACTAATAGCTTGATAGATGTAATCAAGAAAGATATTATTTGGAAGCAAAGAAGAAGCCAAAGGCAACAGGCTTTGTTTGGTGGAACCTTTCACTTTGGAGATAGTTTTCAAACACTGTTCTCTCTGAGGAACGCCATACGGAAATAACATAATTTCCCCAGCTGGAGGAACAAATTATTGTCTTTGTGACAGCAACTGCTATCGCTAGTGCTTATCTCCACCTCACACCTATATATATGCCTAGAATCAACATACTCTTAGTAAAGAATGAAGTGATATGCTTAACAAGTCTAGGAGCCTCCAGAACTGATACAAGAATATGGAAGAGCAGTTTTCATGAATGGCCGCATAATTGAGTACCAGTGCAGACCTAGGTGACTTAGAAATGATTGTGAGGGTCTCCGGAGATGGGAAGTAAAAGCAAGGGAAGTGATTTTAATTTACACATCATCATCATCATCATCATCATTATCATTTTATGTAACCCTGACGAGGGATTAAAACCTCAATTACAACATTGAAAACTACATGGAAAGAAGAGACTCTTCAGCTTGGCTTGTACTCTGGACTCTGTGCCCTTTATTAACCTATGTCACGAGTGTTGCGCTGGTGTTGAATGGCCTGAAGGTATTATAACATACCCCTGGATTTCAGCATAAGTCCTAAAAAAGTGAGTGAAAACTTTTTCCTATTTGTTTTCAGCACACTCCAAAGAAGATGAGTCAAGGGCCCACTCTCTTCTCTTGTGGAATTATGGGTGAGTAGAAAAGGCCTCTACTGCTCATTATTGAAGGTGGAGGGATGGTGGAGGGATTCTGAAGCCATTTCTCAGTGTTTTATTGTGAACACACCTTTACGACTTCTCTCTCTCTCTCTCTCACACACACACTCTTTGCAAGCTGAAAAATCCATTTCCTACTTTCTCACATATTTTTCTTTGAATTCCATATAGTTGGCAGTTGATCTGCTTTATGTTACATGATATGGCACTCAGCTGATGAGCTCTCTCTGTGTAAATTTCTAACTGGCTGCCCTACATGTCAAACTCTTCTGACCTCAGCTTTATCTCAAGTATTGTAGAATCTACTAAATCATCTGTTCTCATTCCAGTCTAAACCAGATGTACTTAATTGGGGCAATTGACAGGGAACAGATTCCATGCAAAGCAATTTTGTATCTTGAAAAATCAGCTAAATGGCACATCTGGGATATTCAAACTTTACATTTAGCAATACTAGATAGCCTACTAGTTTCAGTTTCTCACAGGTGTGGAATAAACGTTTCGCCTGCCATGCTTGTGTAATTTTTTGCTTGCTACAAGTCTTGGTTTTGTGTCACTGAATATTTCAGGACCTTATTATTTTCATCATCATCATCATCATCATCATCATTTTTCATGAAAATGCTTTTGAATGTAATTTTTACACTAATTTCTAAGGTGAAATGGAATACTACTTTCTAGTCTTTAAACAAAACAAAGCAAAAAGCCAGGGCAAGCATGGTTTAATTGTATTTCTGTACTGCTGTCTAAAATGACGTACTGTACTGGCATATAAGCTGTCAGCTATTTGAATAGAGATATGTTATTGAACTTTATGGAGTTTGGGGTGTGGCAGGTTGCTCTTGAAGGGCTGGCAGTTTTGAATGATGTAGTACTGCATTGTATTCACTAGTTTCTTATGCGTCTGAGGAATGACCTCCAGACCCAATTAAAACATTTGGTAGGGTTTGAGCTAAACTATTCTGTAACAAAAACTGGTACTTTACAAACAAAGATCCTGTTCCCACTATTCATTGGCATTACCCTCATTAGTATTAATGGGGGCTGAGCAATTGTATAGGTGGAGACGTTTCTCAAGCTTCCAGATAGGAAAGTCATCTTGGTGGTGGGGAGTGGGGGAGAAATTCTCATACACTGAGAAAAAGCACAATCTCCATTCTTCCCTCCCTCTCTCTTTCACACCCACATATATGTGTGTTTGTATCCTTAATAAAAGATGTAGACTTTGCAGTCAATATCTGGGAGGAATGATGTGTGCTGGTTACAGCCCCTTTAAAGAGTGAGACAAGAAGCAAATGATAATGTTCTGTTGATCAAATAATATAAAAGGTCCAAGCCTAATAAGCTTGTTTGTAACTAGCTTTATTGAATCATAGAATTGTAGAGTTGGAAGAGACCACAAGGGCCATCCATATGAGCTGTACAGATATTGTGCTACACTAATGCTGGTCTTTACTTGCTGACATATTCTGTTTCTAAGGTAGAGCTAGAAAGTAACATGTTGCAAGTAATGGCATCACCTGTGACACATTACTTTTTTGTGGTAGGAAGACCCGAGCACCTTTCGCTCCCCTCCCACAAAGAAACAATGTCCAGTAATACTTTTATTTGCTTTTCCTACTGAGTAAACTTTACTCATTAGTCTTTCTCATTGGATTTGCTAAAGATGCTATGCTAGGGCATTTAAGGCCCCCCCCTCCCATTGTAGTCTGTGTTCTTATTTAGATGGATTTTGCTCAAGAAAAGGTATCACAAGAGTAACAAAAAGAAACTAGCAGTGCAAGAAGTAACATAATGAGTTACCTGTGTGTGCTAATAATAATGAATTACCTTTGGGGGTATTGCAATGAGTTGTAGAACAAGTTACTTTTATTAAGGAACTTTCTAGGGGCTTTCCCAAGGGAACGTAATATTATTTGCTGGCTTCCTCTACAATTTACTTTGCCATGCCCAGTCAAGAATAACAATTCCTTTTGACATTATTTTTTTTGTCTTGAGCTTTAATATTTTAGGCATCTTTGCCATACCCCCCCCCTTGGGAGGCTTCCAACCGGTGTAGATTAACAAGCCAAGTTGTTGTTGAAATATGCCCAGATAGGCTCAGTGCTGGAAGCCACAATGAGTTTCAAACTGCTAGTCTATTTCCATTTAGATCATTATGTTCTTCTTTGTGTAAAGGACTGAAACAAATACATCCTTTCAGGTTTTGAATTTGGAGTAAGGCCAGTAGGAAGCCAAGAGGTATGGGGCATCTTTTGACTAGAGAGAGAGAGAAAGAAAGACAGAGAGAGATTGGCTTGCTTTCTTGTCCCTTAAGTAGGGAGAGGCAAGGGGCCCATCTAAAAGGTGAAAATACCCATCATGGAATTCACTGGGAATCCTACCTGTCTAAATGGGATCTAGCACCAATCCACACTATTTGGAAGGAGGGGAGCCGAAAACTGCAAAAACAACACGATAAAAGCCTTCGCAGATTTTCCCGTACTTTTTAAAAAAATGCAAGGGAGGTGCGTATTCCTGCTTGTTTGTACTGTTGAATGACAGGAAATTAGAAGGGAAGCACAAAGCTGATTGGTCGAGCGGGGGCGGGGCTTGCTAGCAGGGCAAGCATCCACTGCTGCCATGTTGGATTTTCGCCTTAGTGATCGCTCCCTAAGGCGATAAAGCAGGATGAATATTTTCTGTTTTGCTTTCCTAGAAAATTGGAAAATCGCTCTATCGTACTAGCACACCTTGGGATGACTTTTCTTTTTTTAAAGGCGGCAGTGAAGAACTAACACGAGTAAATCACTCGCAGCCGCCATCAGGAATGCGAGGCTTATGGGGGCTTCAGAGGCCAGAAAAAACTTTTAGACATGCTGCTGCTGCGAGATGCCAATATTACGAGGTACTTTGATTTTTTACCCTCGTGTAGATGGGCCCAGAGATAATTAGAGAACTAATTATCCATTTGGTTTTCACTGGACACAGAACAAGTAGGAATTGATAAAGCTCATCCATCCAGGCAGCAAAGAGCACAGGTCTTGGAAAAAGATGTTGTGTAAGACTGTTAGGATGATAGAAGGATAGACTGTACTCTAAGCTGCAGCTGCTGGCTGTGGCATAGACTGTGACAGTTTGGGAAGGATCAGTGACACCCACCTCCTTCTACACAAGACACAAGAAAACTTTATTTGGCCTTCCCAGCTATGCAATCAGGGAGAGGGCTAGGCAGGCCATATACCAGTACTTGTGTAGAAACTCTTTTCTCAAGCACACCAATGCCCTATAACAAAATGTTTCTTTCTCACATGCTGTGGATTTCCTGTGGGAAAAGCATGATTATTACTCCACATGCTTGCTTCTGAATTTAGCAAATATAAAACAAAACAGAAGAGTGTTTCTGAAGTTAGAAGTTGTCAGATATACTTACAAACCCTTATTTAATAATTTACAAATGTTCATTTAGTTAACCTAAATGAGTTAAAATCTGCAAAGCCAGGTGAACTGCATCCCAGATTATTGAAGGAATTTGCTAACACATTTGCAGAACCAGTTGCCATCATTTTTGAGAAAACTTGGAGAACAGGTGAGGTGCCAGAGGACTGGAGATGAGCAAACATTGCACCTCTCTCCAAAAAAAGGCAAAAAAGCCCACATCTGAGGGAGGAGTAGAAATATCTTGAGGGTTTTTCTTTGTTTTTTTTTTAATGTTGAAGTGTATATATTCTTGTAATAAAAGAGAAAATTGTTCATGATCTTTGCTTTGCTTGAAAAGGACAGAAGATGAAATATATATTGCTATAAATTCAGCCTTGAACAATAACCGTTTTATATGCCTTGCTTGTGTAGACCTTCAATTGTGCACAAATAAATTGTTCCTGTTATGGAACAGAAATTTTTCCTTTATCCTCCTAGATAGCCAATCTTACATTTCTCCAGTCGAAAGGAATACAAAAGAAGCAATAGCAAGATCACAGAGAGTAGGTGGTTTAACATTATGCTTAGGCAGTGTGTTTTTGTTTGTTTTTTGAGTGTGTTCTGCATCATCTGAAGAAAGAAATGAAGGAAATAGGAAAGCAATACTAATTCCTTTGTAGACAGTACAGTAGGACCCCCGCATCCACGGGAGATTGGTTCTGGGCTCCACCGCGGATGGTGAAATCTGCGGATAATAACAAATACTGGCGCCACTATGCCGGAACACTCGTCCCGCCCACCTACCATGCCGGAACACCCCCCATAAGGTCGCCTCCTCCCTCCCTCCCCTGTCCGCCATGCTGGAACCCCCCTCCCACCCACCTGAACCCTCTGCTCTCCCACTCGTCATGCCAGAACCCCCCCCCAGAGAAGGGAGGGGGAGGCGAGCTTGCCTTGTCCCTTCCCCCCACCCACCTGCCAGCTCCGTTGCACCAGAATCCCCCCCAGAGGTCGCTGCCTCCCTCCTTCCCCCGCCCGCTGTGCTGGAACCCTCCTCCCACCTGCCCAAACCCTCTGCCCCCACAGAAGAGGGAGGGGGAGGCAACCTCCCCTCCTCCTCTCCTCCCCTCCTGTGAGCTCTGCTGCGCCGCTGTGCTGGAATCCCCCTGGCAAGGTCGCCTCCTCCCTCACTCCCTTCCCCACCCCACCATCGCCATCCATGGATAATTGAATCCGTGGATGGCGAATCAGCAGATGCAGGGGTGCTACTGTAAAGAGAAGTAACTTTATATCTTAATTATCAAACTAATTCAAACTATAACTTAATTCTCAAACTACTATTATCAAAACTGGGTAATTTCACATCAATAGGAATTCTGTGGGATTGGGTAGCTTTAAAACTTTATTTATGAATGTTCACAACATAATTAAACAATTATAATATTAAAATTGTTATAGAAAAGGTGACTTTCTCATAAAACATATCAGTTTAAAAAAGCAACACATGGCAACAATTGGTTTGAAGCTCTATCTTCAACAGCCATTCAGCTGCTGAACATCTTATGAAATAAAACAGATCTTTGCTTGCCAGTGGAAGGACAATGGGGAGGCCCCCAGTCTAGCTTCCTGTGGCCTGGGAGCTGCCAGCGAGAAGGTCTTCTCTCCTGCTTCTGCAAAACATGCCTATGATAGTGGGAGGGCCAAAGGGAAGAAGAGCCTTCACTGAACCCTAGGCAGACTTGTAAGATAGAATACAGACCTTATGATAGATTGAACCCAAACTCTAGACATAGCACCTATGCTTTGGAGATGTTGGCCTCCTCCTTATCATCAAACAAGATATAGAAGAGCTGGACATCTTCTAGAACTTCTTAGGCATGGGTAACTACTGCTTAAACTAGGCACAGAGCTCTTTTACAATTATTGCTGAGGTTTTGCCTGTGTGTTGGGAACTAGACAATGGGGGAATGAAAAGTGTCTCAGGAGTTGCCCTACAGAAATGCCCATTGATTGGGGCTAATAATAGCATATGAAGGGCCAAAGCAAAGTGCTCAAGGGCAGATATCAGTTATACCTGTTTAGATATTTTCCTACCAGGCATGCAGTTGCAGCTCAATTTAATGCATGTCTGCTCATAAGTAAGCTCTGGTGCAGTAGTTTCCAGCTATAAAGTACAAATACAGCACTTTTCTGTGCATTTAATGGTATTTCAATAGCAGAGTACAGTTTTTAAAGTTTAAATACTTAAAAGACTTTACTAGTTTCTCCAATCACTGAAAGAAGATAACAGTGTGGCTTCCCTGCATAGGGCTGGGGAAAGGCTGTCTTCAGTGCTAATCCTGCTCATATTTCCAATCAGTGATAATGACCTGGAGGAGGTGTTTCCTGCATGGCATGGAGGAGACAAGGCCTGCAGGACACCTTAGAAATTATCACACCAGGCTTTGCCAGCAGTATTAGAGCAGGATGATAGTGTATGCAGCCGTTCCTTATTGCACATCATCATGTCTGAGTAGTTGGCAATCTGCATTCAAACCATTACTTAATGGTGGAAACCTGTCAATTATCCCTCAATAGCACTGCCTTTCCATTATTGCCTCTGTATGGTAAATCCTCTTCCACTTCAGTTCCTATAGCAGCAGTTACATGGGGTGAGTAGGCATGTTTTTCTTCTTCTCTCTCTCTCTTTTCCTCTTGTTTCCCTGCCCTCCCCCTTGCCTGCCTGGTCAGACTATTTCCCACCCCTTCGCCTGCCCAGTCTTTCCCCTGCACCCCATCTATCTCTTTTCTTCCCCCCACCCTTTCACTGCCCCATCTGAATGTTTCCTCCCCCATCCTCTTGCTGGTATTGCTCAGCAATCATATTAGTGAAGCAAACAGAAACACCAGTATTGAAGTGGAGGTGCAATAGGGATTGCTTCAATACCAGTATGTTTCTGTTTGTTTCACTAACATGATTGCTGTGTGTTAGAAGCCCAGTGTGTAATAATCTCCCTTGAGAGGTGGATGGGATCTAACCCTGCAGGCTGTAAGTGCCTCCTCCCTCCTGTAGATCTTTAAAATGACTGGATATGTTAGAAACCCACATTACTGAAACGAGAGGCAAAAGCTTCCTTCTCACATGGAAGGTGTACTATTATTTAGTTTTAGATAGCAATAGAACTCAGCCAACATCTTCAGCTTAAAACTTCAATTATTTCTATTAAGTCTATAGCTTTCCCCACAACAGACTTGACTTCCAAAAAGATACAGGTGGTAAAGTAAATTGAATCCATCTCAGTTGGGGGTCAGATGTAGAATGACTCTAAATCTGAAATGAAAACTGCCAACAATATTTAGATATCTGAAGCACAAAATCCAAATTATGCCCCTCTAGCCAGGGTGGAACAATTGAATATTTGTTACCCTAATGGCAGAGATGAGCTATACTTGCTTATAACATTTATTGGACATCTTTTTCTAAATTGAAAAAGTTGATGTTTCTTTCAAATAAAAATGTACAAATATTGACATGAATAAAAACAATGTATAATGTAAAACAGCACTTCCTTCCTGTAATAAATTACAGTGGTAACAAATGGGCCAATAATAAAATGGCCAGTTACATCTCTTCAAATGTCTGGGAGCAGAAAAATGCTCTCATCTGGTCCAAAAAATAAAAATGTTGGACCTCGGCAGTTGGTTTCATAGGGGGTTTAAAGGGAACACCACCATGCCATTACTTCTTGAGGTATTGGGGAAAAGGCCTCAAATGTTGATCTGAGAGTATGGAAAGTTCTTATGACAGGAGGGGTATTCCGTCAGATCCTGGAGTTTCAAATGTTTTAGTCAAAAGCAGCACTTTAGATTGGCCCCAGTAAAACAAGGTTATAATAGGTGTTATGTGATCTGAATTTCTGGTTCCCATGATCAGTCTGACCATGGGTATCTTCAGGTGATGCACTATTTTTGCATTTTTCCTGAATCAAAAACAGGTTGGCTTCCAACTCTGTGGTCCTGATGATCTAGCCAGCAGTCAGTACAATTTAGTACTTTCTCAACAAAGAGTCAAAGATGAATGTGAGGGCAATCTGGCTGTGACATCTGTCACTCCATAGATTGCCAGGGTTGGTTTGGCTGATCTGGCTGTCTAGGCAGGTGTCCCCTTCCTCCCTCACCACTCCATGTACATTCCTCTTAATGCTTCATGCTTGGTGGAAGAGGATGGCCATCCCAGATAGGAGTGTACTGTTCTTTGGTCAAGGGTGTACAATAGCTGCACTCCCCTGTGAGAACCTCCAAACAAAGTCAAAGATTTAAAAAAATGCTGCTCCCTACCTTTGGTTAATTTAAAACTCTTTGTAATTAAAAATTAGTCACTGAGAATTTGACTTCAACAACTTTGCCTCAGGTTCTATGGATATGATTCTGTAAACATCTGATTTTGTACAAAATATTTGCTTACTAGATAGAATTATTTGAATTGAATTTAATGAGATTATATTCAGACGCAACATGTTATGTCTTACACAGTATATAATATTATATTAAGAAAGTTTTCCTGACATCACTTTCCCCAGGTTTTGTTTTTTGTTTTTTTTTTTGGCTTGTGTTAGAAGGATTCCTTTCTCTGAAGTAGTGGGGTTTGTGAATTTTATAAAAGAGAGAGAAGGAAAGTAATAGTGAATGCAGAGGCATACATGGTGATCTCATATTGTACTATCATCATTTTATTGTGTTAAAAATGAAGTGATTCATTTTTACAAGGGCTAAGTGACTAGTGATATGTATGCTTAATGGATTCCTTCTTGGAATAAGTACATTTTGCCACACTGTTCTTTGAAAAAGCTTTGTTTTACTTCCTAATCAGAAGTATGAATTCTCATATATGAATGAAGCAGACTGCAGTCTTATGCATAATTTACCTAAATCCAGTTGAACTCAGTCGGACTTACTTCTGGGAAGACATATGATTGCACCATCAAGGTCCTGTCTATGTCAGATCCTTTATGCTCTCTTACTTAAATATATGAGTATTCTGTTGCTCATCGCAGCCCAGTAGTAATGTGAGAAGGCTGGTGGTGTTCAGGAAGGCTGGAGAAGGGGTGCAATTTACTTTGCTGTATTGCTGTTTTTTCTCCAGTGGTTGGTTCTTGTTTCACTTCTCTTCCCCAGCCCTGCAGAAGCATATAGAAACCCAGCAGTAGGCACAGGGAAGGCTTCTCAGTGCTCTCAATTAGAAGATTTTATGCAGCTATTTCATTTCTTCCTCTGTGCAGATTTTTTGCAGTAAGGAAAAACAAGATGGAATAAACAGCAGAACAGCAAGGGAGGTTTATAGAGGACATCATTGTTTGAAACCTGCATAAAATTCAGTGACCAAGGCAGGGTGATAGTGTTATAAAAGCTTTTGTCTTGAAATGACAATTCAGATCAGTGGCTCTTAACTTTTTCTTTACCAGGGACCCCCTTTAAATATCTTTTGTTGCCGTGGACCCCCAAGACTTAACTCAAGATTTAAAACTAACAGCAACAGCAACAACAACAATAATACAATTACATCATCCATTAAGCTTTCCCTCAGAGGCATTGGAGAGGAAAGGAAAACTTTTCTCCTGCTTCTTGCTGCAAGTTTGTGGCTGGAGTGGATTGAACAGCAATGCACAGGCCCAGTCAGTCAGCCAGCCTTTACCTTGGCTCCTTTCACGTGGCTGAAAAAAGGCTAAGGATCCTCTTCTTCTTCTTCTTCTTCTTCTTCTTCTTCTTCTTCTTCTTCTTCTTCTTCTCTTTTTCTTCTTCTTTTTCTTCTTCTTTTTCTCCATCCTCCTCATCCCCCTTCTTCTCCACCTCACCTACCATCACCATTGTATAAAATAGACATGTTGGAGTACTGGGCTACTGAGAAACCAAGAAACCCTGTATTACGTTACATGAAATTAGGTGTGAGGGACAATGTAGAATGGCACTTGTGATGCTCTGACGCAGTTTTCCTGACATGAAATGGTTTGTGTGGTGGTGGAGGTGATTGGGAGGTAGAGGGGGAGTGGGAGTCCAGTTGAAGTCCATCCCTTATCCAAATTCATATAAGAATTCTGAGGGAATTAAAAATAATTTTGAGACTCTAGAACAGAGGGTTTCAAGCTTTTAAATCTGTCAACACTGTTTCTAATCCATCTGTGCCCCACCTCTTCCTGTTGCAGAGTATCCACCTAAAACAGATTGTCCACCTAAAATGACTAATTGCTATGTGCGTTATAACAGGAAATAATACTGAATAGTGCTCTTAACTCCATATGTGTTGACTACAGTTGGCTTTCTATGTAAATTTAACCATGGAAATTTAAAAAGCCATTCCAGTTTTTGCATTAAGAAAGCTTATGTGTCTATCCAGTTGAAGAATCTATGCAATGTGGGGCATTTAAATTGTTGTTGACTAATAAAAGTGACTTTGCTGCGAATTTTTAATGTACTTCCAATAGGACCACAGCTTGGGAACATTATTTTCTAGGAATATAGCTTTTCCAGCCAGCATGACCAATATGGGGACTCTCATCAAAAAAAGTAATTTTTCCAAGCTCTGACAGGACAGCACTTGTTGTTGTTGTTATTGTTGTGTGCCTTCAAGTCATTTCTGACTTATGGTGACCCTAAAGTGAACCTATCACTGGGTTTTCTGAGGCTGAGAGTGTGAGACTTGCCCAAGGTAACTCAGTGGGTTTTCATGACCAAGTGGGGATCTCCAGAATTGTAAACCACTTCGCCACACTGGCTCCTTCAGGCCTGCACTAGGGGCTGCCTATTGGCTTTAGACAGAAGCAGACATGTATACATGTGTTGGGGAGAAGCCGCACCCTAGTTGTGCCTTGTTTAGTCTTTTCTCAGTCTCTTTTATTTGATATATGCTCAAGTGGTGCCAAGTACAGGTTATCCAGTCCCCTCAGGGAATCTCTGGGGAGGTCTGATGATCAGAGCAGATTTTCAGATGGGAAAGTGATTTCTTATAGGAAGAGCTACCATTTTCTAGGCTTTATCCTTTTCAAAGTTATTGCTTTTTTCCCTTTTGTGAAAAGAGCTTTCTGACAGTTTCTTTCTCTAGGTATCCAGAATGAAGTTACGCACTCATTTTAGATGCAGAAGTGATGTTTCTCTATTGTTCTCCTATGATTAACTTTTTTTTTTATTTTAAAAAAGATGTTTTCTGCATGGTGACAACTCAAGCAAATGTTTTCTGGGATATTGACTTAGTTTTCTGGCCCGTGTTTGGAAAACATCTTCACACACAAAAAAAGGAATAGGAGGAAACATCACTCTTTATCCAAAATGATTTTGGACTCCCCATTTTTAAAGATAAATTTTAAAGTGAGTATAGAAGAATCAATGCTGGTGCCATTTGAGTAACATAGGCCAATTTGGCAACCAGGCCTATTTAACCATTGATACAGAATGGGAGATCCCAGGCTAATTTAACAACAACACAATTAACTTTTAATGAAGGTGTTGTCTATATGAGGCAAAAAAAAAATGTAGATTGCTCTGCAGTAATGACAATTCACAGCAGCTGCTATTTGTCATAAGGGTTTTTTTGGCAGATTGCAGGCATCAAAGCTATCCGTGTTTGTGGGCATGTCTACAAATCAAGATGCCGGCCATGGGTGAAGTACTCATGTTTTTGTTTACCTCAATTTGCCTCCACCGGACAGTATTTTTTAAAAACCATATCCAAGGTGTGAAAGAACAATCTTTCCCTTTAATAAAAAAAGCAACCCCCCCCCCTTTTATCCCCTTCGTGCTTGTTTGCTAAGGTGAAAATCCAACATGGTGGCTCTGGGCTCTTGTCTTGTTAGCAAGCTCCGCCTTCCATGCACATCTGACCAATCAGCTTTCAACTTCCACTCCTATAGGGAAAGCGAATCAAATCGAATAACTTGTCCCAACAAGCAGAAATGTGCATTCCCTCCAGTGTTTTTTTTTTTTTAAAAAAAAACCTGCTTCCCAATACATCAAAATGATGCGGAATCCCATTGAGACATATCATATTCTCTTCACATTCTGTGAGGAGTATTTTGGCTGTTTAGACAACCTGGAAGGCTTATTACATGTACGGTAGACTGGGGCAGACTTCAACTTCTTTGCTTTCTGGGGTCTCAATGTACCCTAGAAGCATTCCAGGGACATGATCATGTTGCCAGAAAGAATTGCTTGCTTGCTTGTTTGTTTGTTTACGGTGAGCTCTTCAGCCACAAAGGCTCTCAGGGCGGCTTACAGATTGTTAAGCGATAGCACCTACACCGCTTTTATAGTACACTAGGCACTCTCCAAGTGGTTTCCAGTGTGTAATTGCCCCCACAAGCCAGGTACTCATTTTACTGACCTACAAAAGGATGGATGGTTTAGTGAACATTAGAGTCCTTGGGATAAACTTGCAACCTTTAATCACTGCTACACCAGGGCTCTCTGGTGTTTGAAAAAGATTGGAAAAGAAAGTGTAAGTGCATCCAGCAAGAACATGTATTTTTAAAAGTAGTTTTCTCCTTTTGTGAGCACTGGGGTTCCTCCCATGTTTATTCATTGTTCTTCCTACTTGATTCATAGTGGCCCCATTTTAACTTAGTTTCTCTCAGCTCAGGGGCGTTGAATTATTGGGAATAATGACACTACAATGTAAAACACAATGTTGGATTGTTGTCTGTGCATATTTACCACCCCATATTTATCACCAACTTTTAAAAAATGACCTTTTAATTTGGGGGAAAGCAGTTTTAGTATGGAAGATTAAAGAACAAAGCTGGCCTTTGAGAAAGTATAAAACTGTCCATTTTGAAGAAACGATCCCATTTGCATGAAGGGCACAGACTTCATTGTGCTATGCTTTTTTCTGGAGAAAAAGATTTTGTACTCTTGTTCTTTATTTCTACTGAAACACTCCTTATCTTTTAATTTTTTTAATTTTTATTTTTTTGGTAGAACAGGAAAGCCGGAGTAGTGTTGTGGTTTCTAAGGCTTTGCTATCAGCTAATTACCACCATTACATAGTGAGAAGCTATATATTTCATATAAACAGAAGGGGCAATGGAAAGTATAAATTGCTGGTTTCCTTATATGCTAAATATAAGGTGCATGCTAAAACCCCAAAGTAAATATTATGGAATGAATTAATTGCAGGTGCCCCATTCATGAAATGAGCAATAAAAATATTTGCTAAGAAAAATCTGAACCATGTCATCTGATAAGTTTTTATGCCCAAACCATACCCATACTTCAGAATATTATAAAACTCAAACTTATTTTGAGTTGCTGTGATAAATTATTTAATATAAATTATGTCATAGGAGAAGTTGCTGGTGGGGGGATATGAGCAGTAGATTAATGCATGGTGTATTAAAAATATTATTGGTGCATATTTTTGTAGTGGTCTTTAAAGTAATATAACTTTTTAAAATTAAAAATTCTAATTTTTCTGTGCTAAACAGATAATTGATAAAATTTACATTGTTATCATCGGCCAGGAAGTGCATTTGTATTTATGATTTGTGAGCTGCATTAGGCAAACTGTATGGAAAAGAAGCATATAAATTAAAAGCAGTGATGGTGATGGAAGATGAAATGGGAAGTGGCTTTTTTTTTTTTAATCTGCTGAGGTGAAGCAAAAAATTAGCTTTTCTTGGGTTCGTTTTGCCACCATTATGAATAGATTTGCTTGTACCTATGGTAAATCTCAAGGATGCTTTTGAGTATTTTGGGATGGCAGAGAGAAGTTTGTATGACATGGATCCTGCTGCCACTGGAGTGCTAATCTTTGCTGCATGGTCAGTCAGCTCTTTCAAGGCACTGGCAACTATAGGTGGCTGCATACGACAGGAGCTATTTTGTTGTTGGCTGTGGGAAAATGATAAAAGAACCTTTTACAATAGGAAGCTTTGATCCAGTTTTAGTCATGCTTATAGTTAGGTATGTCCAAGTTCAATTTATCTCGAAGTTCAATACATGCTTAGAGTTATGGACCTCAGTGGGATGCCAATTAGTCTTTGTTAGTCATTGATTTTGGGTCTTCTCAGAGCATAGCTAAGTTTGGATCCAAGTCACAACACACAAATTTATGTTGGTCATAAAATATACATTTAGGAATAAAAGTGCAATTATTAAATTAAGATTTTCTTTAATGTGCGAAAATTACCTAAAACATACGAAATACTTGGCACCAGAAGAATTTTTTTGATACCAGATACCTCACCTGCTAAGACACTGAATTATTAAAGTCAAGATCTAAATTGTATCTATTATCCAACTGTAGTTGGATGGGTCTAGACTTAGTCCTAGGTCTTGTCTACACTAGCCAAATAAAACTGCCTTACCTTGTTGTATTGGTAAGCTGTCCATGTGCATGCAGTCCACACACCTAGGCGAATATCCGGATTTTCTGCTGGGATCCGGAGTGAATCCCCGCTTTTTTTTTTAGTGCGGATTAAAGCCCTGAAACACTTGAATGCTCTGGATGCGAGCCGTAGGAAAAGGCATACATACAAGTGCATGCATGGGGGAAGGGGGGAAATTGGCGTAACCACAGCTGTGTGGCCACACATACTACGATTTATTGGATCAGGGTGAGTTTGGAGGGGGGAACTGTGCCCACAAATTTGCATCAGATCGTGTAGACAAGTCCATGGTCACTATGGACCAGGGAAGCCTGATTGTAAGCCAGGTTTTCTTGTCAGTGTAGACTACCCCCATGCCAACTTAGATCCATTTGGGCCTTAAGCTACCATCACTACATATGCTCATGTGGGGCTTAGATTATGCCCCATTGACTTCTGTGTTTCTACTGTAAATATGATCAATTCAGCCCTATGTTCATCACCCAACCCCTTGTTGCTTTTAGGCAAAAACATACAGGGCTTGTCTGTATGGTGAAAATAATCCCAACGGGATGCAAACGGAAGGCGATCTGTTCATACGAACATTCGCAGAAATACATGTCATTAGGAAGGGGGCAGCCAAATCCATTGCAAAGTCTGTGTGCATAGTGTCGGGGGCTTCATCTGGATCTTTTAAAAAGCTCCATACGACATACGAATGTGCAATCATTCAGACATTTGCATTCACACAAATATGAACAGGCAACATAATCTGATTGGCTGGGCAAGCATGGGGTGGGGCTAGCAAACAGGAAAGCGCCTGCTGCTGCCCTGTTGGATTTTCGGCTAAGTGAGGGTCTGGTAAGTCAATCAAATGGCCATCTTTTACTCTTTTTTTTCTTTTTTGTAAGTACAAAATATCGCATGTGCACACCATGGGAAACTTTTTTTTAAACAAATGGCAGCAGCAAATTTAAAATCGCGAGTAAATGACTAGTGGCCGCCATCTTGGCTAGGGGTCATGCAGAGTTTAGGCTCTTTTGACTGTGAAGACAGGTTGCATCATTGCAAATGTCTGCTTTTTCACATGTGTTCATATTTTCTCCCTTCGTATAGATATGGCCATAATATAGTATCCTTCCACCAAGAGAAAGGTAGGCATTCTAGAAAATGATAATCAGTAATAGTGAAGGAGCACTGCACTCAAACATTATTGATTAGTGCAACTCTTTAACCTGCTTTTGCAAGATTTTTGGAGTTCAGTGGAAAATTAAATTCATAGTCACAAATGGAAACATGACTTCCACCTTCACTTGTTGCTATAGAGCATCTGCCACCACATCTATCAACAGTGCCTGTGTCTGGCTGGTTTCAGTTCTCAGACTTTTCTGTGCTTTTTTTCAGTGGAGTAAGCAAAAATATTAACACCCACATCCAAACCATGAAGCAAGCTCACCTGATTATGTACAGAGTTTAGACATGTCTAAGCACATTGAAATTGCTGCGTAGTTTAGGTCCAGTGAACCCTGCAAAGGATTTGACTCTTTGTTCAGAGGAGTAATTTGCATCTTCAGAATTGGCACTGGGCCTCCTTGGCAGTGCTAATAGCACAGGTTAGAAATAGTATTTTTGGTACTAAATGGCCATGCTTACTGGGAGATTCTGTGAGTTGTATTTCTGAAAAACAACATTCCCTGGGTCTGGCTAGAAGCTCCAGCCCGAGAACTTGCTGCTTGCTTCTGACAGCAGTGCAAGCCATTCCCATTAATTCCAAGGCAGAAAACTTTATTACCAGAACTGTTAACAAGCTTTTCTTGAGGCTGTAAGCTTACATTTTGTTCCAGGGGCCTGTTGTTACTAGTTGTGGTTAGCACATGCTCACTCCTCCTTACTGGAAGGGGAAGTTGCAGAATCATGTGTGAACAGGATGTTCCTTTACATCAAGATGATTAAATAATTGTTTAAATGAGGGAGGGGGGAGACCACATGCAGCTTTCCATTTTAAAATCTGTAGCAGGGATCCGTATAACTGGCTGTTTTGACAATGAAAACTTAATGGGTTTCTGACAGAAGAAAGCTTTCATGCAACCCAGGAACATAACCTTTGGTAGTGTAGCTCACGTCCACTACACAATTTTTGTCTCTTTGGACACATGTAAGGCAAGGTTACTGAGACCATTGAGGTTCCATAAACAAAGTATTGTGGTTACTGGGCAAAATAGTGCTTTGTAATAAGATGGAAAATGTCTTTCATTGCTGATTGATGAGAAGAGTCATATGTACAGTACTCATAATTTGAGAGCTTCACATATTGTAGAGCTCAGGTTGTTGAATGACATAAAAGTAAAGTCTGAGATCTTTCATAGGGGTTCCATGGACCCTAGTGATATAGGTGCAGTCCTCCAGATCCTACTCAACATGATGCCATGCTGACCAGATAGGAAATTCAGTTAAAATCAACAAAGTTGTCACTGAAGTTGAAAGTTTTCTTTTGTAAGGGAAGAAATTAATTTTTAAAACTTGATCGATTGACTTAATTTGGAATTTCAGCATTAAGTGAATTGCAGAATTAAGTATTAATTACTTAAAGGAGAGAGAGGACTAAAGAGCCAATGAATTTTACATTTCCCATCTGGTTCTTTACACAAGGTCTAATTCTTTTGGAGAAACTGCAAAACTGCAACTGTTTTGCAAAACTGCTTCTTGCTTTTTGTTAGGTTGGGGATTTACAATGGTTAGATCTTAAGTTCCAAACAATTTATTTTAGTTCATGATAATCCAGTTAATCTCAACAAGTAGTAAGGACAGTTTAGAAAGGTGTGGTCATCTTTACATCCAGATAGTCTCCTTGTATCCACACACACTCAAAGGCTCCTCATCTGTCCCAGCAAACTCTCCCAAGCTCAGAATACGGACAAGTGCCTAGGCTGCAGTGGAGGTGGGGCGGAGGTGAACAGAACAAAATAATTGATGGGACTGTTTTAACTTTATTCTGGTAAACATTTTAATGCAGGCACTTAACTTAAATTTAAATGTATTGTGTTGTGTTGAATTATTTATACTCTGACTTTTGTCAGAAATTGGGACTCAAGGCAGCTTATGGACACCTCACAAATTACCAGTGACAGTTTAACATAAATTTGATAGTTTTCTCTCTTCTAGGGTAAATGCAGCTGAATTAGACTTTTTATTTCATTAACAATTGATTGCATTAGCCTTTTCCTGCTAACCTTTATACCTGTATACCATGGTTTTAACTTGAATCCCACAATAATAAGTAGAATGCTTTGCTTCTTGTGTCATTAAAATTCTTAACCTCATATGTCAAAGGGAGAGCACCTGTACAAGTCTGGTGGTGCATACAGCACTGAGAGCCAGCATGATATAGTGGTTTCAGTGTTGGACTAAGGGTGCATCTACACTGTAGAAACCATGCAGTTTGACACCACTTTAACTGCCATGGCTCCCTCCTACAGAATCCTGGGATTTGTAGTTTTTTTAAGGACAAGCACGCATTGGCAAAGAAAGTTAAAGACCCTTCAAAACGACAAATCCCAGGATTCCATAGGATAGTGGCTACAACATTTAAAGTGGTGCCAAACTGCATTATTTTTACAGTGTAGATGCACCCTAGGACTCTGGGAGATGAGAGTTTGAATCCCCGCTCAGCCATGAAAACCCACTGGGTGACCTTGAACAAGTCACATTCTTTCAGCCTCAGAGGAGGGCCATTGCTAACCTCCTCTGAACAAATCTCACTAAGAAAACCTGTGATAGTTTTTTTTTAGGGTTGCCATAAGTCAGAAATTACTTAAAGGCTCACAACAACAACAACAACAGTATAGCTCCAGCAGTGTCCTTAATGCAAATGATGTGGATGATGGAGTCAGTGGCAACATTCCAGTGGTTGTATCATAGGCTGTTCTGGCCGTGGAGAAGGGGATCGCACACTGTCCCTGCATGTCAACTGGCCTTTAAACTGTGGGTGAATAGAGAATCACTTACATAAAGAGATATTACGAACATGTAAAGAAGACTGCCTCATAACCTGTAGTTTTGCTGACCTAATGCTGCAACAGGATTCCAGCAAGATATTTTCCTCTCCAGATCTTTTTCTGCACAGGAAAACTGCCTTTAACTCAATTTGCTTGACAGATTGTCACAAATCAGGAGTTGTGTAACTACAGACTTTTAACTTTCTTATTTGCCTTTTCATTTTAAATCAGTTAATTTGTAGAAATTAGATGTCACAGACTCCTTTAAAAAACCTTGAAAACAAGCACATGGTTGTTATCAAGCAAGGACATAAGGATGCAAGAAACAGGCTAAGAATTTAAGCAGAGGTAAAAAGGTACAATTCTGGGAGTTCAGTGAATGAATAAGAATGAGGGCTATAGATGGAAACAGGAATTTATCAGGACTGAGGGGCAAAATTCACTTACGAATGAAGTTTAAGCTTGGGAGCATGGCAGGGTATCTGTGGAAACCTGTGGAGGAAGGAAAGCCTTTAGAAACCTAACAAAAGTCAGAGTGAGGCCTTATTATGGTTATGGTTATGTGCATGGTCAGGAAGCTTCAGGAACTGTAGAGAAGATGGGAATGGGTTCAGTCAGAGCACATTCCACTATCAGGCAGGAGAAAAGACCATCCTCAAGTAGATTTGGGTTACCATTAAAGATGCCAAACCCTCTTGTGCAGATTTTGGATCAGAGATTCTTTTAGTACTGTATATCAAAATGCTTCAGACAGATTTTCACAAGAGTTTCTTCTTTCATCAGGAGTTCTGCCACAGTGGTTGTAAATTTACCTAGCTTTCTTAAATCACGTACAGTTGTTCCTCCTTATCCATGGATTTGGTATTCATGGATTTAAATATTCATGGCTTGAAAATATTCTTTAAAAAATAATAATCCAAAAAGCAAACCTTGATTTTGCCATCTTATATAAGGGATACCACTTTGCTATGCCATTGCATATAATGGGATTTGAGTATTCACAGATTTTTATTCACAGTATCCATGGGGGATCCTGGAACCAAACCCCAGCGAGTATGAAGGGACGACTGTACTTTAAAATGCCTCAGTCAACTTAAACCTGATAAAATGTTTCAAGGAACTTGGCTGAACTTCTACCCACGCTGTCCTTCTGTTTGAATTAGAGTGGAAAGTTTTGTGGGACATATATGCATGAGTGTGTGGAATATGAACACTTCTGGTTACAGAGGGTATCATTAGAAATGTATCTGCTCTTGTACATTTTAAGCAGCTGCTGGCATCAGAGGGAAATCCCATTTCGGGATATCTTCCTTTTTGAAAGTGAGATCACTGGAGCCTTGGAGGAAAAAGCCTCCCTTACAAAAATCCTTATATTCCTTTCATCACATAATTAAGCTTAAGTATAAAGTTTAAGAGAGTTTTCATTGGAGTTGGCTAGAGGGTTTCTTTTTGTATTACTGTGAAAATACCTGACTACAACATACCGTATTTCTCTTTGTTTAACTGCAGCCTGTTATTTCTGGCCTGGCCAATTATAGGATGCTACTACTCCACAAGTTGGATCAACCACAAAACTGTTGCTATGTATTCCCACCCTGTAAGATGAGTGCTACTGTTCAGGACTCCATTCTATCTTAGAACAGGAACGTTGTGATGCCACTTCAGCCTCTCAGTGGGTGAAGGCGGGAAAGAATTTCAACAGAGGGGAGAGGTATTCCCCCACTTTTTCTTTCCCACTTCACTGAAGCTGAATATGAGACCAGAGGGCTTGAGTTTTGGGCTTGTTGCAGGTCCCAAATCTGAATATTTTATTGCTACATAGTGTGGCAGTGGTGGTTCTGGAGGATCTCAGCCTTTCCTTCTTCCTAAAAAACCCTACATAGTGCAAAGAAGTTAGTTAAAAGAATGAAAACTGTGGCATGCATCCCTACAGTCTTAATATTCCTTCCTTATACATACTGCAAGTTGTTGTTGTTGTTGTTGTGTGCCTTCAGTTCATTTCCAACTTATGGCGATCCTAAGATGAACCTATGACAGGGTTTTCTCTGCAGGATTTGTTCAGAATGGGTTTGTCTTCACCCTCCTCTGAAGCTGAGACTTGCCCAAGGTCATCCGGTGGGTTTCCGTGGCCAAGTGGGGATTCAAATTCTGGTCCCCAGAGTTGTAGCAGTCAAACCACTACATCATGCTGGCTCTCATACTATAAGTTATTAGGGGCTAAAACAATTCTGCCCCCCATTTTCCTTAAAAAAACAACAACACCTGTTTCCTTAAAAAAAAAAAGACTGTTCTTAACTATAGATTGAACTACAATCCTCTACTCTAGTTAAGCTCCATTGAACTCAGACATAGCTGATTCTATGACAGATACAATTGCAGTGTTAATTGAAAGACTAGTACAACCTGCCCAATTTCTACTTTCTTTAGTCATATCCTCCAGTTTGGATTAAAACTGCAGGTTTTTGATGTAGTATAATCTACTACCTCTCTCCCTGAATTCTGATAAAAATTAGCAGCAATTGTCTTAAAGCTTCTTAGGTCCTGTCAATATGAACAAGGGGGAAAGTGGATTGCTCCAGTGTAGCAGCAATTCGCAGTAGCTGTGGACTGTCTTAATGGTTTTACAACCCCCATAAACATCACATGACTCCTAGCCAAGATGGTGGCCACGAGGGAATTACTTGCTGTTTTAAATCTACCACCACCGGCCTTTAAAAAAAAATTTTTTTACTATGTTGTGGACAAGTGATATTTCACCTTTACAAAAGAAAAAGAGAGAAAAAAGGAAGATCCCCGTATTATCGCCTTACCAATCTGTTGCGTAGCCAAAAATCCAACATGGCGGCAGCAGGGGCTTTCCCTGTTTGCAAGCCCCGCCCTCCATGCTCGTCCGGCCAATCAGCTTGCACTGTCTCGTTGCAGCAATGCAAATGCAACTGTCTTAATGATTAGACATTCGCATCCCTTACGGAGCTTTTTAAAAGCTCTGGGAAAAGCCCCGAAGGCTTCCCAGATGGAGTTTATGGTGGATTTGGCTGTCCTCCTTCTGAATGAAACGTGTTGAAGCAAATGTTCATGTAGACAGATCACCTTCCATTCCAATTCCATTAGGATTATTTTCACCGTTTAGGCAAGACCTTAGAATCATAGAATCGTAGAGTTGGAAGAGACCACAAGTGCCATTCAGTCCAACCTCCTGCCATGCAGGAATACACAATCAAAGCACCCCCCCCCAAAAAAAGATGACCATCCTGCCTCTCTTAGAATCACCTCAACCAGCATGGCCAGTCTGGGAACTGTGGTTCAAAAAATTTTCATGTTCAGCCAGGACTTACTGAGGGTTGCCTATCTGCTATTGAGGGAAGCAGACACATATGAATGCTTGGGAGATGCCACAGCTTGACTGCCTTCATTGGTCTCTTCTCTTCTTTAACATTAAAAAGCATGTACATATTAACAAACTTAGGTTCCTGTATTCATTCAAACCTATATTCTAGGGCGTCACCCAGGTATGTAGAAACTAATACCTTATTTGTTGGTGGTCCTGATTTGCTTCCAAACAGTTTCGAACTGAACCACCCAAGTTGGCATTAGATAAATACAATGATAAATAGGAGGCAGAGAGAAACCGAAATCCTTAAGGAAGTAAATATGATAGACCTGAGGTGAATGGATGGAATGTTAATATACAATAATTCTATACAAGTAAAATGCATTGAAATATGATCATCATATACAGTGATTATATACGACCGGACATTTGGTGTTCCCGTCCAATGCCAGTTATCTTTGTGGTAAGATAAATGAAAGAATGAATGAATGAATGAATGAATGAATGAATGAACAATTTAAATAAATAAATAAATAAGTCGATCAATCAATCAGTGAGCCAGAGAGAAGGAGAGCAGCTTCTGGACAGCCAATTTCCTACCAGTTTCCAGGCCAGTTTCCTGCCAGGGAGGAGAAGGAGAGCAGCTTCTGGACAGCCATTTTGACTGGGGAGATTGAATTTTTTCAATCTCCGCAGGAAATCACGATCAAAGCATCCCCGACAGATGGCCATCCAGCCTCTGTTTAAAGACCTCCAAGGAAGGAGACCCCACCATGCTCCGAGGGAGTGTGTTCCACTGCCGTACAGCTCTTACTGTCAAAAAGTTCCTCCTAATGTTGAGGTGGAATCTCTGTTCCTGGAGCTTGCATCCATTGCTCCGTGTTCCAGTCTCTGGAGCAGTAGAAAACAAGCTTGCTCCATCCTCAATGTGACCCCCCTTCAAATACTTGAACAGGGCTATCATATTGTCTCTTAACCATCTTTTTTCCAGACTAAACATACCCAGCTCCCTCTCTCCTCATAAGGCATGGTTTTCAGACCTTTCACCATTTTATTCGCCCTTCTCTGGACATGCTCCAATTTGTCAATATCCTTTTTGAATTGTGGTGCCCAGAACTGGACACAGTATTCTAGGTGAGGTCTGACCAAGGCAGAATAGAACGGCACTATTACTTCCCTTGATCTGGACACTACGCTTCTATTGATGCAGCCCAAAATCGCATTGGCCTTTTTAGCTGCCGCATCACACTGTTGACTCATGTTCAACTTGTGGTCTACTAGGACTCCTAGATCCCTTTCGCACGTAGTCTCGTTCAGCCAGGTCTCTCCCATCCTGTATCTATGCATTTCATTTTTCCACCCTAAGTGCAGTACCTTACATTTCTCTGTATTGAATTTCATTTTGTTAGCTTTGGCCCAGCTCTCCAGTCTATCCAGATCATTTTGAATGTTGATCCTGTCCTCTAGGGTATTAGGTACTCCTCCTAATTTGGTGTCATCTGCAAATTTGATAAGTATGCCCCTAATTCCCTCATCCAAGTCATTGATAAAGATGTTGAATAGCACTGGGCCCAGGACAGAACCCTGTGGCACCCCACTGGTCACATCTTTCTAAGACGAAGAGGAGCCACTGCTGAGCATCGGCCGGTCAACCAAAACATTTTAACCTAAGCATTTGTGTATTTGATTGGACTTTATTTCTCATATCTCTTTGGTTATGCTGAACCATTTTAATGGGGCTATTCTGATTTCCAGTGGTTTTCTTGTTACTGAGCTGTGTTGTCATTTCCTGTTTTAAGGCAAATTATGTTGTCAGCAATAATCATATAAGAGAAAAACCACAATTGCTGAATGTGAGCAAGAAATGCTGAGTCACCAAGACAATGCTGCTTGCACAGGCAGTGTAACATTCTGCCATTATAATCTAGGCCATATGGTCTATAGCATTATTTCTTTCAGCATTTGGCTCTCTTGAGCCGGTCATTTTAATCAAAGCTTTGCATTTCTTGGGTGTTAGTCCCTAGATTTTCCTACAAATTGTCCAGGGAACCTGGAATATTCTTTTCCAGTTTAAGGCCTGGTTGAAATACAGTTGTCTCTCCACATTCACAGATTTAAGTATTCACGGCTTGAAAAAATATTCTTAAAAAAATAATAACCCAAAAAACTAACCTTGATTTTGCCATCTTATATAAGGGACACCATTTTGCTATGCCATTGCATATAAATATAGATACTTCTACTTAGGTATTCACGGATTTGGGTATTCACAGGGGGTTCTGGAACCAGACCCCAGCGAATGTGTAAGGACAACTGTACAACCAAAAGGTGGTTTGGGGTGTTAGTTTTCACATGATAAAATTGTTTGCTAAAAGCTCTCATATATGATCAAATTACCAAGCTCTGATTTTTGTTTTTCTAAAAAAAATTCAAAGTAGTCTTGTGTGCTTTTAACATGCAGTGGTTTCCCCCCTTCACAGAACTACTTATAATGTGCAATAATAATTGTGTAAAAATCAACAGGTGATTTGAAGGTGTACACACACACACAAACTGGTTAGCACATTATGGTGCCAGCCTATTTTGCTCTTTTTTCCTTGCCCATGAGCCATTGGATTCCTCTGATTGACCTATAGAGCCAAAATTTTGCTGATTACTGCTAAGGGTGGCAGAACAGTTTTTCACTGTTTCTTTCTAGTAATTAGGGCCTGAGCCATATGTGGGACCCAAAACTAGGCCTGATGTCTGTTGAAAACATGAGTAGGCCTTTCACGCTATACAACTGTAGCACTTTGATTCCACTTTAAATGCCATGGCTGCACTCTGTCAAATGCTGGGATTTGTAGTTTGGGGAGGCACTAGAAAACTATTAAAAATTGTAGTTTGGGGAGGCACGTAAAAATTTCTAAATACCTCATGAAACTGAATCCCAGGATTCCGTAGGATAGTGTGTGTGTGCGTGCGCACGCGTTCAAATTACCTGTCAAATGGGCTCTTGATTGCTTCTGTTTGGAGCAGGAATGGCTAAGGAAACCACAGAACATGGTCCTATGGTTTGTTTACTGTGGTGTCTGAACTGGCAGGAGCTGATACTCTGATTTGTCTGCACCTCAGTAAGCCTGAGAAATAATCTGACAACAAACCCTGGTTTATTTTTTTGGCTTGCTGGGGCAGTGGCAAACCGGAGAGCCAGATTTTTACTCTTTCAAATATAGCACTGAAGAAACCATAGACCAAAGGTCCCTGCTTTATTTAATTGTTCCCACTGATATTGGAAGTAATTGCAGTGCAAGTGAGGACTCTAACGTATCCTCAATAAGACAAGGTACATGTGAAACTATGGGTTATCATGGCGCCTGAGCATGTGCCTTCTCTGAGCCCATCTACATCCACACCCGGCTGACTGAAGTCTCTGTGTAAATCTCTGTCCAGATCCCTGCTATGGCCACAGCACGTTTGGGTGGTGGTGTAAGAATCTTGTAAAAACATGCACACAAGCCCATTTGTCATGAAGGGACATGGCTCTGTCAGCCAACTGTGTGCATAGAAACTCTGCCTGATTTAAAGGACAGGAGCCATCAAGCCAATTGTCAATGAGGAAGACCCAAGAGGATCAGATAGAGACTGAGGGTTTTGTTGCGGGGGGAGGGATTGGGTTCAGTTGTAGCATTTGATTGTGAATGGCAAATGTCTAAATGATAAAAATGGAGGTCTCTGGGGTAAGATTTCATGCAGATGCTTTATAGTGCTTGGTATCTGCGCTGATCCTGGATTACAAATGAGGAAAGAAGATGACTTCTCTCTTGCATTCAGTGCTGATAAGAGTAACCCCAGCCCCGGTTGGCCTTTTTCATTGTCATCATGTATTACTTCAAAGGCTTCTTAACTGATAGATATTCATAGTAGGAGCACATGCACACTCAGAGTAGAATTTCCCCCTATTAAAACCTTCCTCACAACAGCCTCTGAATCTAGCATGTGTAACCTCCTGCATATGACATTCTGTTTAGACAGTCTTTTCATTGATCCAAATTGTTAGGATGATGAGATTGAGCTAGAATCAGTGCACAATTAAATCTGCAGTCTAATGCTTTGGCTTTGACTATAAGCACTAATAAGACTAGGTTTTAAACAGATAATATTTTCAAAATGAAATACAGTAATCTCTGTCTTTATTTTTGCTTCATGCTGAATAGGATGTTAAGTGGGCCTTCAAATATGGTTAAACCATATTTTGTGCATAAGCAGTTTCAGTTCCAATCTTCTGATTTCCTTTGTCTCTTGAGAGAGAGGAGACAAATGTAAAAGAAAGGGGATGGAAAAAAGCAGCACTCTCCAATAATAGCATGCAATCCATTGCTTTTCTCTGCTGCTTTCTTATGGTTTGTCACTTAACAAAGCTAGTGTCAGCCGCATTTAAGTCACAAGCCTTAATAGCTGTCAACCACAGCAGATGTAGGTGAGATGGTAAAATGAATAAGCAGCCCATGTGGAATTATGATGTAGTTCCAGTATCTTTTCACCCATAAGCTGCAGGCACTTTGGGGAGAGGACTACATGATCACACTTTGTTCAGAGCTTTTTCTGCTATGCCACAAAAAAGCCTAAGATATGAAAACAAAAGTATCAAGCTTTAAAATAAGTGCCTGAAGCTGTAGAACTAGCATCACTGGGTAAATATTTTATGTTTACAAGTCCACTTGTAGATCCACTTCATTGAATCCACTTCAGGTTAGTAAAGGTGATATGAACGTATACTGAATACTTTTCATCTTGAAAGGAGCGGGGAAGACAACCTTTCATTAAATTAGAATATTTAGGTCTGTTCCTAAAGAAAGCAGATCTGAATATAAATGTTTCATCAGGCTAAGAGAATATGGAGGGCTGTTCTTTAATACTGTGGGCAGTTTAAGATGTAATGTTACATCAGAGTTTGGCATTATGGCCTTTTCAGTCATCAGTGCACTTGCAGAAAGCGCAGGATGAGTCCTTCCTGAATCTTCGTTTGTGAAGAAAAGCCAGAGAGAGTGTGTGTCTCATATTACCTTCTTCCTTCAGCATGGCTATGAAGACAAGTTTAGGAGCTTTTACTTTTGTTTTAGATTAAGCGCAGCTTGCCATGTCATGTAAATCTGGACAAACTGTGGCACAGACATTGATGAAGCTAGCTGAGACAAACTGGTCATAGTTAATCTCTCTTTAAGGATTGGAATGACACACTAAACTGTAGCTAATCCAGAACAGAATTTTTGAACTCCCTCCAGTGGTCATGCAAGGTAAGGACCAGGGAACGATGTGACTCTGGGAGGAAAGCCACACGATACAAATAATCCAGTTTGAAACTATGGTGTTTACATAGCTCCTTCCTATTGAATCCTGGGATTAGTAGTTTTATACGGTCTTTAGCCTTTTCTGCCAAAGAGTGGTGGTGTCTCACCAAACTACAAATCCCAGGATTCCATAGGAAGGAGCCATGCAAATAATCCAGTTTCAACCTGGATTATTTTTCTAGTGTGGATGCCCCCTGGGTGTTTTTTCACACTACACAATTATATTGCTATATTATAGCGCATTAGCTGCCATGGCAAAATCCTATGGAATCCTGGGATTTGTAGTTTTATGAGGCACCAGAGATTTCTTTCTGGGAATTCTAAATACCCCTCCCTAAACAGTAATTTAAGCATATAGTACAGTAGTGAGCAGTAAACTTTCCAAAGTGCAAGGATGTGAGGAAGAATGGGTATTGCTCAAGACTATGCTTTACCCCCAGAAATGAAGGTGAAAGAGAGAGACATATCCTCTAACCTTTTGCACAGGATTACTATTGTAAAATATGATGTCTGGACCTTGAGGGTCATGGCAGTTTGCCAATAAAATTAGCTTCTATTTCTGTTTCTTTTGTCTGGTGACCTGACCTGAGAGTGCTCTGTTGGCTGCAGTTAATACAGCAAGGGAAATAAGCAACATCTAAACATAGACGTAATTGTTTTAATGTGTATTTTGCATTGTGTTCATTAAAGTGAGGAAAAACTAAGTTGCAGTCAAAAATAGAAAGGATGGCTGCATCTGCAAATAGATCTCAGCATTTTGATTGTTAAGCGCTTGAGCATCTATTTGGACATGTCAATTTAGGAAGGCAACAAATGACACGCATGCAGGTAACATGAATGTGAACTTTTTGATCCTGAATATTGTTACATTACTGGAAATACTGTAAAAGTTAACAAGCATTCACTGTTAGCAGAGAATCCATTCCCTAGAGTCATGCTTTGATAAATAGCATGACTGCTTCCCCAAGTTCAGTAACTGTTAGCTTTCTTTTGGATACAATCACATGGAAATCTGTTATATGCAGAACATGTGTCTGTTTGTAAAACCAAGGGATACACATTTGCTGCAGATAGATTATTTTTTTTCTTGAATGAATGTAAATAGAAGTCTCTCCTCCTCAAATAGACAAGCATGAGTTTATTACCTCAGTGTTTGGGACTTGCAGTCTTTTTCAGTTTTTTTTTTTAAATATTTTTTTCCACCATGGCTATTCATAAGGGATTCATGTGAATTCCAAATTACATAAACTGTTCATCTTTCTATTCATGTTTCCACGAATTGCTTTTGTGTTCTAAAAGAAGTATGAACAGCATACACGGCCCAGATGTATAGGAAAAAATGCAGAACACTGGATTAGGTTCAGATTTAGGCACAAGCAGGGGTCTTACAGAAGTGGACTTTGCTATTCCTTTTCCGTATGGCAACCAAGCCTCCACTACCATCCGCCAAAATGATACACAGGGTTGGATGACTATGCTGAATCGGGTAGGCTGTGAGGCTGAAGGATAACAGGAAATCTCTCCAGATTGGGAGGGGCACTTGGGGTGCTCCATCAGATTTTCAGAGATCCTTCCCTTTCTTCTTCAGCCTCTGCTCCACAGCCTATTCAGTTCAGCAAGTTCAGTCTTTTGTGTCGCATTTTAGGGGCTTGCAATGGGCTGAGAAGAAGGTGGGAATTTTTTTTCTGCTAGCTGCATGGCATGTGACTAAAGCTGCTGTTGCACACTACACAAGGTTTATATAGGCTGAATAATAATCAAAAGGTTTATTTAGTATTGATTTATCAACAGCACTGAGCCAGTTCTGTTTTTGATCCTTGATAAACTTTAGAACGTGCATTTACGGTACATTTTTAGTTTTTTATATGTAAAAAGTTGAGTCATTGAAAAACACACACAAAAGGACACATTGTTTTTTCTGCTTGTTCTTCAACATTATCTGCTGCTTCAATTGGTCAGACAACTAACTTGGGTCTTCCACCATCTTTAAATCAGTTACTTGTCAAGCTAAATCCAAAGGATTAACTGATTTATAGTGAACTCTCCCATTAGCTTTTTAGTGTCTTGGGGGAGGGGTGTTTATGCTGTGGCAAGTGAAGCATGACACTAATTGGCAGTAATGAATGTATATTATTCTATCATTTCAAAACTAGAAAATGACAGATGGAGAGATCTCAGCAGGAAATGTCCCCTTCAGATCGAGCAGCCAAGTACCAACATTTGGGACTGCTTGCCTGAAAAAAGCAAAGAATGCTCCATATGGCAGAGAGAGGCAGCTAGCACGTGCTCGGTGACCAACTTGATCAAAGATCTCAGTCTCAGTGACCACAGTGGCAACCCCTCCGCACCTCCCAGCAAACGTCAGTGTCGGTCACTGTCTTTTTCTGATGAGATGTCTAGCTGCAGGGCTTCATGGAGGCCTATGGGATCAAAAGTCTGGACTCCTGTAGAAAAGCGGCGGTGTTATAGCGGGGGAAGCGTCCAGCGCTACTCCAATGGATTCACAACCATGCAAAGGAGTTCAAGCTTTAGCCTTCCTTCCAGGTCAAATCCTCTTTCCTCATCCTGTGACCAGTCGGGATTTAGCAACAGATTTGGATGTCAACCATGCCAAGGAATGAGAAGGTCGGCCACTTATGGACAGGCAAGTGATATCTGGGGCAGTGATCACAGTTCCATAGGGAGTGGCAGGATTGATATCCAGCGATCACTCTCCTGTTCCCATGATCAGATTTCCTTTTCGGAATATTGTCTGCCCTCGGCAAATAGCACACCTGCCTCAACCCCAGAGTTGACAAGGCGTTCCAATGGGCTTTCCCGAAGCCGTTCCCAGCCATGTGTCCTTAATGATAAGAAAGTGGGGATTAAACGGCGGCGGCCTGAAGAGGTAAAGGAACAGAGACCTTCCCTGGACCTTGCCAAGATGACCCAGGTAAGAGTTGATAACATCACTGAGGAATGATATGATTAGGCCAGACTTTTAGAAAAAAATAACAGCCAGTTATTAACACAGGGAGAAATACCATTGAGTGCACACTAATGTAACAGTGTGTTGTGCAATTAAAACCAGGAAGCTGAGCAATTGCTTTACCTTTAACATCCAGTGTTTATTTGTGTCTTTGCTGTTGGTTCTCTCTTTATAAGCAAAGAGAATTCTTCTCCTTCTCCTCCTCCTCCTCCTTCTTCTTCTAACAAACTTGATGCTTAGCACCAGGGACAAACAATCTTGCTATGTGCAGAACCTAGAAACAAAATAATTTCTGTCCAGATAAATATTTACCTGTTTAAACCTTATTTAATTCATTTACTATTCAAATAGCTTAATCCTGTCCCACAATTCAGCACTATTCCTCAGCTAGTCAGAACGTGCTTCTGTTAGCAGTGTACGCGCCTCTTGTATCTTATGAAACTATAGAAGAGGTGCTTTTGAACACATACTGTGGAAAATGAAGGAAACCTCAAGAGTGCTTACTTTTCACCTAATTTCTGTGTGAACTTTCAAAACTGAGCAGTTCAGTCTTTCACAGCTTTTGTTTCAAGCAGAGTCTTGGTTTCTGTAATTTTCCACTCCATTGTCATATTTCATTTTCAGTTGTAAAAGCAGAGGGTAAAAATTTCCTCTTCAGTTGGGAATCCAAAGTGTGAGCAGATAAAAGATCTGAAGGGCATATCAGAAAGGATGTTGCTCCCATGAATTCTTAACTTTTAGAACCTTTTTTGCAAGGTAAGTGCACAACTTTAAATGTGCACAGCATATAACTACGTTGCAATAACCCGTTCAAAGGACAGTGTCCCAAACCAGCTTCATTTTATCTAAGAATCAAAAGTTTTATGATTCAGCATTTCTTTTGTCAGCAATTTAACTAGTGTATACTTGTTCATAGAATAATGATACCTTTGTGTGGGACAGAAATAAATTAGGGTTTGAAGATCTTAACAGCTTCTCCCATCCCATTTCACTGCCCACAGTAGGATATTAACCCTGCTTTCCTGGCATAATTCCCAGTTTTACTTTACTGCTGTCTACCTGCCAACCTTTTTACCATCCCCCACTCTCCTCTTAAGTTTCCACTAGCTATAAGATTCCTCTTAACACTGTTAACATTGGCCATGTGTGCTTAAAACAGCTGTTGAATCTTGATGAAGATGTGATCCTTTCCTATTGTGTATAATATCTTGAGTTACTTTTATACTTGGGAGCCTTCTTAATAAACAATGCCACATGAAATGAACATGCTATTTTTGTTGACAGTGAATTTCCTTAGCAGGTACAACTGATTAGAAACCTTCACTTGTCCTTTATTTTCCCTTACATGACATAATTATGATTGACAGTGGAACCTCATTTATTTTCCTTTTTTATAAGAACATGATGCTTCGTAATACTTTAAGACTTTGTGGTGGATTGAATATGTTTATTTTCTTTTGTGTTTGAGAGAGTGCTTTTTCCTTCTCTAGAGAAGTTTGATAGATGAAAAGCATAAGGAAATAACATGTTTGGATGACTTCAGGGGGAAATGGTACATTATACTGCTCTGCAGTCCCCCTTTGAAAATGTGTATCAATGAAATGTAATATGCTAAGCTGTTTTTATTAGCTAATAAACTGGATAGGTAGTAAAAACAACCTTATTATATTTTATGAGTCCCAAGTTGAAATCACACAGCTAGCGTCACTGATAGTCTTTTCATTTTCTTCTCCTTGTGGAAACAGTTTAAAATATATAGTCATGCATGTTTGTAACCAGGTGTGTGTGTGTGTGTGTGTAGGTTGTTTCATTTGCTCCAGTCGGGTATCTAAGGAAATGGTAGAAGTTTGAAGCAGAAGGGTTAATGGACTTCTGAATGAGACAAACCACTGTGGTTGGTGTAGCTTTTCACCAGCAGTGCTCCTGATACACTATATTAAAGTAGAATGTAGGAGGCTTAGAACTGATGTAGAAGGGTAAAATATACTGGGACACGGTTATGTGTCATGTGCTGGTACACAGTTAAGTGTGAGTGATTTTGCTAACCCATATGCCTCCTAAAGTTGCAGTGGGATATAGAAACTTGCTAAAGGTGATAGTGGGAGAGTGGTAATCATGAACTGGTACTTTATTTACCTCCATGGAGATTACCACTGCTGGGAAGTAAATATTATTGGTCAGATTCTGGCTAAATTCATTGAAATTTTTCCCCAGTGGGGACTAGATAGCTTTATTTTTCCATTTGAAATCAGTGGGTTTCAAATTATGGCTATCTGCCAAGATCTGAACCAATGGTTCAGCCTGTCAGAAATCACTGATCATTTAAATTTAGCTATGATTTTCATACATTGCCATTTAATTATACTCTTTTGCTCTGGCAACCTCTGTATGCACATTGTTTAGCACATGTGGGCTAAGTCACATTCTGCTCTCTTAATTAGGCCAAAATAGCAGATATGTGGGAAGTGTGTTAGGTTTTTTTTTTCATGGTGTGTGTATGTTGATGAAAGTGCAGCCATTATTAGCTGTACACTGGATCAGAATAGTGTGGTAGTATGTATGTTTCCCTGATAGCAATCATTCTGATTAAAATTTCTATTCCTCAGATGTTTTCTTCTTTGTAGGTTGTTTGGAAGGGAGATGATTCAGACTAGAAAACAATCCATGGGGATAGGATTAAGCACCTTCCCTTTTCCACACTGTTGTGTTCGTTGTAGCATGGCCCTCTGGAGGTGCATTTCATTTGCAAAAGCAAACAGCCAAGTGATCACTCACATCTTCTCCACTGCGGCCATGGATAAGACCAGGACATGTTAAAGATTAATACAAACAAGACAGAAGTACTATTGGTAGGGGACCATCTGACTAAAGATTGGCTTTACAGCCTGTGTTAGATAGAGATTGCTCTTCTCCTAAAGATCAGGTATATAACTTGGGGATACTCCTTGACCAGACAAAATCTTGTTTGATGCACCCATGATGAGGGCACTTTCTTCCAGGTTGGCTGGAATGTTTGCCATGATCCTTCCTTGCCATTACCATTTGTGGAACTTGAATAGAACTTCCATGGAGATTGGAACTTGTTATGTTCATTCATGCTCCAGTGACCTACCTTCAGATTGTATGCGTATATATGTGCCTTAAATTCACCTGTTGTCTTATGGTATGACCACATTTTGTGAGTGAACAACCCCTTTAGTGTCAGTCCTTGTGTGATTTCATCTTCTGTATGGAGGAACTAAGTAAATTAGCTTGAAATGGTAAATCAGAGTCCTAAAAAGCTTAATACGATAGAATAGTACATTACAAGGAAGCATTCAAGCAATGCAGACTTCCATGTAATTGTAATTATGAGCAGCCTGATCCATCAAATAAAGCTGCTTTTAAGGAAATGCAGAAGAATCACATTCTTCTAATTTGTACTAAAAGCTATCTTTGTAATGCTTTCTCTACCACGTCTTGTCTTAAAATTACCTTTGGGAGGATCAGAAAACATTTTTCATTCTAGGATGAACTAAAACCAATTACGATTTCTTTATAAATTTTTTTTTAAAAGAGGGCAGCTAAAAGTGGTTATGGCTAATATGTGATTGGATTGGGGGAAAAGGAATAGAAAACAATTGTTTACCCTTTTTACAAAAATGCTAAAATTAAATGCTACTTTATTGCCTTATTCAGAGCAAGCTTATACCACACACACACACTCGCAGATAATTCATTGCCACTGAAAGTAGTGATTGCCCATGACCTCATCTTTGAGAGCTAATATAGGTCCTTATTACATCACACTGTTGTCCTAGGTTATATACCATTCGAAAACCACTTCAGCTGTACTCACCACGATAGCTGATTTTTGACGTTGTGTATCACACTCTTGCTGCATTTGTGCTGTAATAATCTGATTTGCAGTTTATCATCTGCACTAACACCGTTATCACCACCTCATTTGCCATACCTTGTGCTTTATGATTGGTTGCACATATATGCCATAATAACACTATTACAGCACAACGTCATTACTGCACACCCGTCACTGCCCAAATTTCTCATTGCAAGAGGTAACAGAGGAAGAGAAACAGACCACACAACACCCTGCCATTTTTATGTCTTTCTTCTGTAAAAAAGAAAAGTGCTTATCATACTAGTTACCGTAGATGTTTTAGGTTGTTCTGTTCAAAACTGCTTTACTCATACTCATTAATCCATAATAATACTGTTATAGCACAACATTATTACCATGAACTCATCACTGTCTAGATCTTACATTGTGTAAGGTGACACAGGAAGAGAAATGAACCACACCATCCCCTGCTATTTTTGATATCTTTCTCCTGTGAAAAACAGCAGTGTTTATTATGCTAGTCAGTTATTTCAGGTTGTCATGTTCAAAAGCCACTTCAGTTGTACTCATTAAGCTATAATGTTATTACGGTATAACATCATGGTGTTATTACAGTATTAGCTTAAGAAAATTAAAAATGGTGGAAACACTGTGGTTTATGGTACCATAGGAAAGCAGTGGAGAAATCTTTGGAAAACACCGATATGCAGTAAAAGCATCTGAATAGTGACTTTAAATGGTTAACAGGTCAGGATCATAGTGTTATCGCACTATTAACAGCAAGCCATTTATGTAAAAAAAAGTAGATACAAATCTGAAAAGAGTTTCAGGAGTTGTGAGACTTGGTCCTACTCTGGAGTAGGGGACGAAACCACCTGAGATCATTTAGTCTAGCTGCCATCCCCACTGATTTAAATCCTTTTTTGACTAGTAACTCAGTGGGAAGTTACTGAGAGATAAGAATTCTGTGCAAACAGGCATATATTGAGCAAAGGCATGTGACAGAGTATAGGAGGAGGGAGATCTTTAAATGGAAATTTTCTTTATTCTAAGCAAGCAGTCTACATTAGAACAGGTATCTCTTACATGAAGGCATCCCCTTCAGGCATTTTTAAAAAGCAGTTACAAGTTACAGAAAAAAGTCTAAGCCAATGGTTCTTAACCTATGGTTTCCCAGACCTCTGGGGGCCACAGAGTCATCACAGGGTGTCTGCGAAAGCCAGCTGTCCACCTTTTACCATTCTGTTGGGCTCAGCCCCACCCTAAAAAGTGGGAAATAAGAGAGAGGGAGGAGGCGGAGAGAGAGCTCCATCCCTCCCACCAGCCCAAACAGCAACAGCGTGGCTGTCTCCCCACTCTCTCTCTCACTCCCTTGCCTCTGCATTCCCAGCCCTCCTCACCTCTGCCGTTTCTTCTCTGGTTCCGCCAGGAACTTCAAAAGAAAAGGGCAAGAAGACAGACCTGTGGCAAAGATACATTGGCCAAATAAGTCCCTATAGACCCATCCAGGTGTCCATCTTCACTTGCTCTCTGGCTTCCTCCCCTCCCTTCTGCCCACCTCTTTTCTATGGCTGCCCTTTCTCAGACTGCATCCTTTCCCTCCTGCCCACCTCCTTTCGCTGGCTGCCCTTGCTGGCTCACCTCATAAAGGTCCCTTGAAGCCATGCTTGGCTGCAGGACTGGGGCTCCCGAGTGCCACTCTTGCCACCCTGCTCTCACTGTGTGAGTGTGTGTCTGTGTCTCTCCATGTGTGTGTGTGCTCCCCTCTTCCCCAGTTGCTGCTCTCCAACCAGAGCAAAAAAACTGTGTTGTACAGAATGACAGGCTTTGGGACGGTCAGTGTGCGTAGAATCAGAGGTGAAGGGAGACAGTGAGATGCAGGTCGGCTGACTGGCATAACTGGTGGCAGGAGCAGCAGCAGTTCTAGGGCATAGGGAGCCTCGCTCCGGATGTCTGTGACTGAGGGAGTTTATTGTGTGTGAGTGTGCGTGTGTGTGCACGTGCTCTGCCTTTAGGAACCTTCCCCACATGTGCATCAAAGCAGTGCTCATGGTGGAGGAATGAGATGTAAGCTTGATCCCTTTGCATCTCATGCACGCACATACACATGCCCAGCAAGAAAAGTCCCAATTCCTTGTGCTGCTTTACAACCTAGATACATCAGAGAAGTCTTTGGTAGCCAAAAAACATGGGGGGGAGTGTAGGGAAGGGGGGTCTTGGGGGGGGTAGACCCTAAGCCTTGGTGGTCCATGGCAACAAAAGATATTTAAAGGGGGTCTGTGGTTAAGAAAAGCTTAAGAATAGCTTGGCTAAGCCCTTCAGCCAAGGTTTCAAAAAAAACATAATTTCTCTAATTGTGACGAAACTGTATAGTTCCTATTCTGCTCATGAGGAGATGCATTTCTGAGTCTGAATGCTCATGGGGGCTGGGAGTCTGGGTGTTTTGAGCCCAGTCTATGATCTCTTAGATGGGGCAGAAGCTCGTCCCCTGTTGTCTGTCTTTGTTCTTCCCTCTATCCTGCATGGTACCCTGAGGTTTTATGACTTTTCCTCTGAAGCATCTGGGAAGCTTCCCCAAGCTGTACTGGGTCAATGTCTCCCATGAGGGTGACACTGACCCTGCCCCCAATAAATGTAACTTTAGACCCAACAACTCACTAACCCTTTGTTTACCTGGAGGAGAGATTATACTGCTAAGATGTGTTGCCCAGATAAAGAGGAGCCTCATTATCACAAGAGTGTAGACTACAGAAAACATAGCTGTTTTCTTCAGATGTCTTGTCCTCCCCGCCCAAGCACCAAAAGTAGTTTGAGGTTTCCCTGCTGAAGATTTCCTCGGGACAACCAGATGACCCCGACTATACCCACTGATTGTTCTTGCAATGAAGTGGAATGAAACATCCGCACTCAAACTGGCTACTAAATCATAGTAGGAAGGTGATATTTTCAGTGTGAAAGAACCCCAAATTCCCAACAACTGTACAGAACAACAGCACTGAGAGAACCACGACATCATGTGATAAGGCTGAGACAAAAGTGGGACCAAACCACTGCTATGATGGTATAACAGCACAGTGTGACAAGGACCACAGTTTCCTGAGAAATCATTAAGTCCTCAGATTGAGTCTCACCTCTACCATCACCAGTGGTTGGCCTCAGTTATGCCACAATGTCTCATTGTCTCTCCACTCACCCCAGCAATATGTCAATGATAATAAGGATTGCTTAGTGCCTGCCATACATGTGTATGCGTGAGTATTTTAAAGATTATAAAACAACAATATGTTTAGATGCTTTGCAATGCAATGCAGTGTTAGTATAGTGCCAGACGTGGGGAAATGAGAATATCAACAGCTACAAATTGTGGTTGTCACATTAGTACATTCGCATATCTAATACAGTTGACTGGCTGCACAGTTATAAAAAAAAAATACACTGCTAGAGCACCTGGACTGTTATGCAAGTTAGTTCACTATTAGGCAGAATATTTGGTTAGATGAACTGTTAGTTTGCTCCTGTAAGGCAGACCAGTAACTTTGAAAGGCCAACTTTGAAAAGGCCAGAGGCCAACATTCCACATGTACCCCAGAGCCATTGCAGGCTGCACCATCCCTCCCACTGAAACCGGGAAGGCTGGAAATCCATTTCTGCATGGATTCCCTTAGATGTTTCTCCAAAATCCCTTAGATGTTACTTTTTATACCTGTAAACCCTACTGTTTAGATCTTGTTTGGCCCGTGATTATCATGAACCAGAAGTGATTCAACATGCAAAATCTATTTGAAATATTGGGTAGGTCTATGCCCTATGATATTAGTCTTGTGTGCATGTGTGCATACTACCCTGATGCTAACTAGGGCAACTACTGTGCAGAGCTGCATTATTGTCAAGAACTTTAGAAGCACGTTTATGTAGTGACAGATCACACAGTAGTGAATTAGGATTTTTATAATTTTCCTGGAAGTGGCACTGTGAAGCCATTTACAATTACTAGTGTAAAGTAGGAATTGTGCCTATGGCAGGGGACTAATTTAGGAGACTAGAGCTCTTGTTTCTCAGGTCTTGCTTAAGATTTTTTTCCCTATCTGTGTATCCAGAGGCAAATTTCTCAGATTTTCAGGTCCTCAAAAGATTGCTATGAGTCTGAGCCTATTGTTATTTCTAAAGATCAGTGTGATTCCTAAAAAAGTCAGTGATGTATAAAATAATGCAGTCACAATATTAATGGCAGCATTCTTTTTAAAGGTTTAAGTACATAGGAGATTGAAGAGTACATAGGAGAGATAAACAACTGAGAAGTAGTAGGATAGAATTTTCTATAGCTCAACCATCTTGATGTTGATACAAAGTAAAATTTTAAGAACGAATTAAACTTCTAGTGTATGAGCATCTTGAACACAATGCATTGATTATTAAATAGTCAGTATGGGTTTCTTAAAAACAAGTCATGTCATACTACTCATCTTTCCTTTTTTTGACAGAGATAATTAGTTTAGAGTCAGTGCAGCGTAGTGGTTTGAGCTTTTGTCTACGACTCCGGAGACCAAGGTTTGAATCTCCACTCACCCATGAAAACCCACTGGGTAACCTTGGGCAAGTCACACACTCACAGCCTCAGAAAACCCCATGATAGGTTCACCTTAGGGTTGCAATAAGTCAGAAATGACTTGAAGGCACACAACAACAACAGTTAGTTTAATAGATCACATGAATGCTGTGGAAATAGTTTATCTTGCAAAGCAGGTTGCCCAGTTATGTTGACAAGATGCTAAAATTAGTTGGAACCACATCAGGTTGAACACCTGTAGTTAACAAGTGCTAATGAATGTCTTGGCATTCTTCTGGAGGGAGATCTCAGATAGAGTGCCACAGGTATCTATCCTACACTCTTTACTGTTGCAATGTAACCCAAAACTAATAAAATGAGATTCAGCAGAGATAATAGAAGCGTAAGCTTGGGGTGACCTGGGTTGGCACCAGTACATGTGAAAAGGACATATGTGTCTCAGTGGATCACAAGCCAAATATTATCCAGGGCTTGTCTACGCAGACAAAAAATCCCATATTCACCCTGTATTTGTGGCACAGTTGACACACAACTTTTTGATGATGCACATTTTCACTGGGTTTCTGCAGGATACTCTGGATCTGTAAGTTTTGTGGTTTGCTCTGCATTTGAGGGGAAAACCCAGATTTTTGGCTGTGTGGCAGCTGAGGATTGGCTTTGGAGCAAAGCTGAGGTGGGACTTCCAGTGCATGAGAGTCCGTTCTGGTGCTTTCCCTGCTCACCGCTTGTGTGCGTATCTGGATAAGCATATCTCTGCTTATCCTGTAATAAAGTACCCTGGGATCACGTATATTCACTTATTTGCATGCAAGGGCAAACAGAAAGGAAAAAAACCCAGAGCAGCTCCGGCTGTGTGGCTAGAAATAGTATGACATATAGGATATGTGATCAGTGTAGGACCACCCTTTTATTCTGATGTAGATCACAGTGTGGCAGGATACATCAATCTACAATTAGACAAGCCTAGTGTGTGTGATATTTACAGGGCCATTGCAGATCAAAGAAATCCACCCTGGCTACGAGGTTAGGTGCGCCAATGTAGACAAGCCCCTTCATCATCCTAGATGAGCCATTGTGGTTGCTAAAAAATGAATGTAACTCTTAGGTTGCATTAAGGGAAATGTCATGTCCAGCATTGTATATACACAGTTATAGCAATTGGATACCAGTTTGCCTGCTGTGGTTCCTTCCTAAGGAGTCCTGGGATTTGTAGTTTGGTGAGGTACTTGGAATTATCTGCTGGGGAACTCTCAGACAAGTGAACTAGAGCTCTCTGGCAGATAATTCCTAATTCTTCACAGAACTACAGATTCCAGGATTCTATAGGATAGAGCCATGATAGTTTAAGTGGTCTGAGACTGTCATGGTGATGTAGTGTAGATATATTCAGGGTCACAGGAAGCAATCGTGCCACTCAGGCCCTATGTCCATTTCTAGGCACCACAACTTAAGATGGATGCTGAGAAAACAGAGTGTGTCCAGGATGGTATGGGGCCTGGAAACTAAGTGCTGTTCAAAACAAAGTGGCAGCTGGGGAGAGGGGTATGAAGGAGCAGTGGTGAGGCTAAGCTTTCAGGGTAGTTAGCCATTTCCAAAGCTGAATCTGCCAAAGTCAGCAGTAGCTGCTAGATACATGGGATATCTGTAACTTGTGCTAGTTTGGTCTAGCTCCCTTTTAAAGTTGTAATAATTCTTTCTGAATCAGTTTCTTGAATCATCTGTTACCAACAACCAATATTCACTGTATTGCAGCATTTAAACTACCTCACTAAACTAAAATTCTTAGAGTCCTTGGTACTCTAGTGATTAGTTTTCCAGAATGACTTTCACAGCAAACCCAAAAATCTTACATCACCTAAATGAAAATGACCTGGGCTCCCAGTCTGCAGAGAGAAGTCACAGTGTCTTCTCCAGAACCTTCCTGGCAGTGGGGAACACAAATAACTTCTCCTCCTCCATTAAACCTTGCAGGTACATGCAGCTGGCCAACTTGACAGGCATTCCTGCACTAGTAGTGCCGGTTGGATATAATGTTTCAGGGCTTCCCATCAGCCTTCAGGTAACTATTACTTTTTCTCACTGGTTAGCACCTGCTTTCTTAGGAATGCTTGGAGCTGCACTTCAACAGTTGCAGGAACACACAATTCCTACCCTTGGTCTAGGAATCCAAGGGTGGGGAACCTTTGGCCTTCTAGATGTTTTGGACTACAATTTCCATAATTCCACACCATGCTAGCTATGACTTGTGGGAGTTGAAGTCCAAAATATCTATAAGGCTAAAGATTCCCTACCCCTGGCCTAGGTAACAATCCTGCTGCTTATATAATGCGATTTTGGGCTGTATCAATAGAAGTATAGTGTCTAGATCAAGGGAAGTAATAGTGCCACTCTATTCTGCCTTGGTCAGACCTCACTTAGAATACTGTGTCCAGTTCTGGGCACCACAATTCAGAAAGGATATTGACAAATTGGAGCGTGTGCAGAGAAGGGCAACTAAAATGGTGAAAGGTCTGGAAACGATGCCTTATGAGGAGAGACTTAGGGAGCTGGGTATGTTTAGCCTGGAAAAAAGATGGTTAAAGGGTGATATGATAGCCCTGTTTAAGTATTTGAAGTGGTGTCACATTGAGGATGGACCAAGCTTGTTTTCTGCTGCTCCAGAGACTGGAACACGGAGCAATGGGTGCAAGCTCCAGGAACAGAGATTCCACCTCAACATGAGGAGGAGCTTTTTGACAGTCAGAGCCGTTCGGCAGTGGAACACACTCCCTCGGAGCGTGGTGGGGTCTCCTTCCTTGGAGGTCTTTAAACAGAGGCTGGATGGCCATCTGTCGGGGATGCTTTAATCAAGATTTCCTGCGTGGCAGGGGGGTTGGACTGGATGGCCCTCGTGGTCTCTTCCAACTCTGCAATTCTATGATTCTATGATTCTATGATTCTATACTATGGGAAATAGTTGAAAGAGCTGAGTAAGTTTATCATAGTGAAGGAAAGGTTAAGTGGTGGTGTTAAATGGGCTCCAAATACCTGAAAAGGTGTCATGCACAAAATGGGTTGGACCTGTTCTCCATTATTCCAGAGGGCAAGATTAGAACTGGTGGGTGAAAATTGCAGAGAAGCAGGTTCCAGCCAAACATTGAGAGGAATTCCTGAACAATGAGAACTGTCCAGCAGTAAGACTGATTGCCATAAGAGTTTGTGTGTTCTCCTCTGGAAGGAGTCAATGCTTGATGTGCAGCTTTCGGAGGTGCTGTAGATGCATCTTGCATTGTGCAGCAGGTTGAACTAGAAAACATCCAGAGTTACTTCTAATTGAATCTCATGTGGAGTCTGTAGATCTGTTCACCTAAAATAGGTACGGTCAGACCCCCATATCTGCTGAGGTTCAGTTCCTGGATTTACCATGGATAATGGAAATTGCAGAAAATAATGAAACCTATTAAAATGCAGGACTTTCAGTAAGAGCATACCATAAAGTTGCCTTGGAGGACCTAGAAGATGCCTAGAGGGGATGGCTCTCTAGTCATTTTCCAGTGTGACTCTATGGTATGTGTACTTATTTTGTGTCCCACAGACAGCTGAAACCACAAATATTGGTTCCGCAGATACAGGGGTCTGACTGTAACCCAAATACTTCATAATTGGAACAGCATTCTTTTCTACCAGTTTATGTTGGGGCAGAGGTGATGCTGTGGAAAAAGTCCTAAAAGAATTTACAGGCATATTGCAGTTAACAAAGCCTTTGACAAAGAAGCTGCTTTTTACAAAGTTTTGCTATGCCCACCCAGCCCCTGCCTTTTCCTCTTCTTCCTCTGTTTAGTTAGAATTTTTTAAAAGTAGCATTGATACTGGGAGGATACTGAAGGAGAGCTGGAGAAACACAGACATTCAGTGCTGGACTGTAGCAGCCTATCTGCAGCAAACAATGCCATAAAGGTTGAGCTGGGAAAGAAGGGGGTTCTACTCCAGCTGTTCCTACAGTAGCCATGTGTGACTACCTGCAACAGGCAAGGTAAACAGAAACTGGCTCGAAAACCCGTTACTGAGCGTGTGAGAGCAGCAAAATAGACAGGGAGAAAGCAGAATAAGGTTGCCTCAGCATCTACCCTAAGCATGTTAAAAAAAAAAGCAAGATTTGTGTTGTGGTACTCTTCTTTTCAGTGACGAAGGACCTGATCCCTATTCTTTCCATGTTATTTCTGCCTCTGGTGCCAAATTTTCTGTTGAATAAGTCATGCCCAGGGACACACTGACTTCATTAAACAAGGTATACATATACTGTTAGAGGTAGAACTGGAGCCCTGGTGGCACAGTGGTTAAAGGCCAGTGCTGCAAGCCACAGTGTTGCAAGTTTGATCCCAAGGGCTCCAATGCTGACTCAGCCTTCCATCCTTCTGTAGGTTGATAAATGAGTACTGTATTCAGCTTGTTGGGGTAATTAGCTAAAAAATATTGTAAACCGCTGAGGGAATGCATTGGCACTGATAAGCAGTATATAAATATCAATGCTATTGCTATTGCTAATGTCATCCCATGCCAACAAAATCCTAGGTCCTGAATTGGAGGGAGCAGAGAAAGCTGGTTTATATGGAGTCAGACCATTGGTCTATATAGGCCACGACTGCCAGCATCTCTCCAGATCTTTACTAGCTAATTTACTAGCTAACTTAATAATGATGATGGTGATTATGATGATGTCTCTGATTAGTATCCAGTAAGGACTTTATGGCTGCATCTAAGAAGTTCCTTGTTTAGACTGGCAGCAGTCAGCATGGAGATTTGCACAATCCCCATATGATTTGTGGGTGCCAGATATGCTGAATCAGCACACTTAAAGCTTGTAGTAGCACAGTGAGGAATCGAGTTGTCATGTCACCTGCCACATGTGTGCACATACAAACACAAAATCCTACCCACAGTTTAACTTGGATGGACAACAGTCAAGATTTATTCATCATGCCCAACTCCAAAACTTGTGCCCCCTCCCTTTCAAAATACTAATTTGGCTTTTGCATGTGTCCAATAAAAGTTTGCTTAAGAATTCTTCCACATGTTATTGGGTTTCCTTGGGTGCCACAGCAAGAAGCCTGGTGATTCTACTTCACAAAACTGCTACTTAGAGTTCTTAGACTCCTGAAAGGGCCTCTATTTGTTACTGACCTCACACACCTAGGTTTGTTCCCATGAGGATAACTAATTGGGAGGTATCCAGCGTTTTGACATGGTTGTGCACATGGCCTTTCTCAAAAAGCTATCCCATGAGCCCCGAACATTATCCTACGGCCCTTAATGCCTTTGCTAGTTTTGAAAAGCATTTTGTTAGAAGGGACTTGAGGGTGAATTGTGCAAGTATCTACAGCTCCTGTAGGGACGTCCTCTCCTGCTGCCCCCTACAGAGAAAGAGAAAGAAAGGCTGCCATGTCCTTTGAACACTGAAAAGCTTTCAGCCTAAAAATATGTGTGTGAGAAACCCTGTACCCAGGCCAGTTTAGGTATTCAAAACCTCCAGTGGCGTATACAACACTCCACTTTGGCATTTGAGGAACTGTAAGTGGGGTTTTGTGTTTTGTTTCTTTTTGTTCATGCAACAGCAGAACAGCTGCTCATAGAGCTTCCTTCCCTCCACCCACTTTCTGTTTTTTAGCACTGTTTTAATCCCTGACATCAATCAAGCCATAACACTTAAAAGGGCACAAAAGCTCAATTTGTTCTAGTATTGCCCTTGACATGCTTTTCTACTCTTGGGGATGCAGGAGGATACAATTGTAATGCAATGTAAGAGAATTACATTAATTTCTCTTAGTTATAGAATGAAGAAGAAAGGTAGAGCATCAGTTCCTTGAAGAGAGTTGTTAAGTATCTAAAGCAACTTAATTTGGCTATCTATGCAGTTTTTGCTGTTCATAAAGAGAATATTAGAAGGGAAGCATAGTGCTTAGTCAAATCTCTCTGTATGTTCTGGGTACCCAGACTCCATTGTCACTGCTGGCCCAAGGGGATGTACTCTAGTAGGATAATATCCAATAGCTTAATGTATTGTGGATATTAGTAGAGTTGTTGTATGGGTTGTCAAATCTCGGAACAAGGCCAAAGCCAGAGTTCAGAAACATTACTCTTTTGGACTGCAGGTCCCAGAATCCCTAACCAGCATAGGCACTTTTCCAAGTTCTGGCCAAAGGTTTATCAGGCAAATCAAGTTGGCCAGAAAGATAAAGTTGTTAGGGGAAAACATAAAAAAAAAAAGTAGACACAAAGACAATAAAACCCAAGCATGAAGCACCAAATGCTGTGATATTTGGTTATACATTTTCCTTTTCCTTAATGTACTGCTTTTTGGTCCCCAACAGAACAACAGGAAATCTAGTACCATGTATCCATGAGACACAAAACCCACATATAGACAATACGTTTATTAGGACAAGTCAAAATGCCAAAGGATTATGCAAGCTTTGTTGTTTACTCTTGGGACTCAGATCCATATTTCTTCTTAATGGTAGTGAGGAAATCAGTATCTTGACTCAAGAGACCCAGGGCTCAGTTCTTTTGGGATGATATGTTCTACTGTGCTACCCTGAACACGTGTGATCTTGTTTGATGTCTGAAGCTAGGCAGGATTGGGCCTGGTTAGTAGTTGCATGAGAGATCATGGAAATACCAGATACTGTATCAGGAAAGAACTATGTCTGAAACCCTAGTGAGTTGTTGATGGTTATGGTTGATAGGTATGGGAGGGCTGGGGAATTTATGTTCTGTGGACTGCAAGCAGTCCTCATCCCATTTTTTTCAGGGTTCCAGACTCCCCAGAATTTTTAAAAGGGGGGTGTATGGAATTTGGAAGTTGAAAGCCCATGGACCCCCTCTTTTAAAAAGAAAAATCCAGGTGAGAAATGTTCCCAGATCTTCAAAACAGCTGTAAAACTGCTGCAAAAACAACAGTTTAGCATGTTTCGCTCCTACAACCCCCATAAAATCAAGACCCCCCCCCAAAAAAAAATCTAAAGAAAATTGGCAAAATTTCAAACTGGAAGTATATTGGGCCTCTTGTACAGTTATGCACTTCTGGGCTAGATGGACCAGTGCTGTGACCCATTTTTTAGTGTTCAGCTTCTACAGTCTAAAATACAGGACTGTTACTCTTAACATGCTGAGTAAATCAATGGAATGATCAACAGTCAAGAGCACCTGCTGAACAGAGAAGTTTTTGAAGATCAAACAAATGATATGTACAAAAGTTGCATGTTCTTGCAATAGGAACACATGAAAAACAGGGTCTTTCTATTTCCCTGTAATGCATAAGGTTTCAGATCTTTTTCTGATAGAGAGTACAACCAAATCTCCTGGTTCCCTCAACCCATTCCTGTTATGTGGGAAAACTGTGTGTGTACTGGGAGTGGGGTGTTTATTGTGGTGTCATGCTTAAAAATAAGTATCAAAACTAAGAACAAACATCTTAAGTAATACACGCTCGATTTGACCGGATTCAAAGTGGGTGTTAGTTGCTTCACTCTGACCAAAAGTTAAACAATTCTGCCTTTGAAGGGAAGACACAGCAGCCTAAGGCAATGTGGTTTAAAAACAACAAAATAAAAACACCAGCAAAAATATATGTATTTTTAGTACAACTTGAACATGTTAACCTCAGTGCCGCTCAACATGATAGCAATGTTTTGTAATTCATTGGACGATTTCATTGTTTAGAGATCAAAGTGAAAGACAGAACATGTAATGTTAGTACAACAAATTGTCTCTAAGAAATAAAAATGCCATTATCCAACTTCCAGTGAAGTTGGTATACATTTATGTCTGCTAATATGTATGTAATTCTCATTCCTGTTCAGAATGATCAGTTATCCTAAAAATGTCAGGACAGTCCTGAAAATCAGCATCATATCCAACATAAAGACAAGATTGAACTTCTTCAAAATAAAGAAACATACTGGATTTTAAGGTCTGGGGAGAGAAATAGGAATATCTTTGTACTCAGAAGATTATATATCCCTATACATGACAGACTTGATCCAGAGCATCAAAAAATTAGTTTTGAGGACACCAATCCAGTGGCCATTGCTAGCTGGGAAATTCTGGGAACTGCAATCCAGAAAAGTAATTTCCCAGAACTTTCCATGTATTTGTTTTCCCATTCTTTTCAGTAAAGGAATCAACTCTTTCTCTCTCTTTTGATCCTATTTTTGTATCATACCCCCCCCCCCTTTATTAAGGTGAATAGGAAGACCATTAAGGATCAGCAGGAGAGCTTGGTTTCTGTTTCAGAAGCTTGGAACCCCCTGTCTCCCCCTCCCCAACACACCACCACTACAAGAGATGTCTGAAATGCTCCATTGTTCTGACTCTCTTTGTTCAGCAATGTTGTTCAGTTACAAAATCCTTTTTGGTTGAGCCCAAAACATTCTTAACAGGTAGAATAAAAAAGGAGGCAAAGCCTATTCTGGAACTATATGTTCAGCCTTTTGATAGCTTGGTGGTTCAAATTGGTAAGCCTGTCTATATTTCATAGAGAACCAGTGAGGTGTAATGGTTTGAGTGTTAACTCTGAGTCTGAGAGACTAGGGTTTGAATCCTCACTCACCCATGGAAACCCACTGCGTGACCTTGGGCAAGTCATATTCTCTCAGCCTCAGAAGGCAATAACAAACTTTCTCTGAAGAATTTTTTGTCAAGAAAGCTCTGTGATTGGTTCACTTTAGGCTCACCATAAGTGAGAAATGACTTGAAGGCACACAACCACCACAGTCTGCATTTCATGTCGTGGCGGTTCCTTGATGAATGTAAAGAAACTTTTAAATGGAGAGCCATGGTAGTCATTGTGTAAATGGCTACACTGTCATGCACACCTTCTGTATTGGAGCTCATCTACCAGGTTAGTGGTGGAATTTATAAGGCTTTTGGAGAAAGCAATGCATGTTCAAGAAGAAATAAAGAAGCTTTGTAACATGTTCTCTTGCCTGCTTTATCCATTAGAATAGAACTTGAGGCAAGTCTTCTAATGCAAAATTTATGCTTCCCTATCTTTGTTGCCTAACTCCTACAAAGTGTTTTTTCCACAGCCTGAGAAGATAATCCATGAAATAAAAAAATGTCAATCTGTAAAACAGACTGAAAATAATTACAGGTACTGTATATCTCACTTAGAGAGCCAGCATGGCGTAGTGGTTTGAGCATTGGACTATGAGTCTGGGAGACCAGGGTTTGAATCCCCGCTCAGGCATGGACACCCACTGGGTGACCTTGAGCAAGTCACACTCACTCAGTTTCAGAGGAAGGCAATGGCAGACCCACTCTGAACAAATCTTTCTGAGAAAACCCCATGATCAGTTTAGTAGGTTTCTCTCTGTTTTGTTGTTCACACATGCTCTATAAGGCATTCGGGAGGCAGTTCTGTTTACTTTGCCTGTTGTAGAGAGGTATCCGCAGATAAAGTAGGATAAACTAGAATAGATCCCATTCTTCCCCAGCTCAAGTTTTGTTTATTGCATTGTTTGCTGCAGACACGCTGCTGCAACCTGGCACTGAAAGTCTGTGTTTCTCCAGCTACCTTCACCATTTTCCCAATACAAATGCTGTTATAAAACCTCCATCTAGACAGAGGACAAGAAGGAAAAGGGTATGCTATGTGGGTATAAAAAGACTTTGTAAAAAGAAGCTACTTTTTATACTGAGACTTTGTTAACTGAGGTTTGCCTGCAATAGTATGACTTCAACTATATTAGAGCTACAGTCATCCCTTTACAATCGCAGGGGTTACGGGAACAAGACCCCTGCGAAAGTGAAAAAAACACGAATAAAAGCAGCCTCTGAGGGTTTAATGAGGAGCCCTTCCTAAACACACACACAGGGAAACTGACCCAGCCTCTGAGCATTTAAGGATGAAAGAAAATCACAGCCCCATGCTGTGAGCACGCAAGCAAAGTCCCCCCCTTGCCACTCCCCTCTCTGTGTCTTAACAAACTGAATTGCTTCTTTAAAAACTCACATTTCGCCCCATGTCTCCTCATGGCCCAAAGAAAAGCACAGCTGCATGTTTGCCACCCCCTCTCTGTGTCTCAACAAACTGAATTTAAAACTCCGCTTCTTTAAAACTCATATTTCGAACTTTTCCTACACACATTCACACACAGGGAAGGCACGGGTGGCATCTCCCGACAATCCAGCCTCTGAGCCTTTAAGGAGGAAAGCTTCCTGGTGGCCGAAAGAAAAGCACAGTCCCATACTGTGAGTACAGTATGTGCTTTTTTTTCGCCTTAGACCCCCAGAGGCTGGCGTGGGGGTTGCTTGCTTGCTGGGATCTTCCCTGTGTGTGTATGTGTGCAGGAAATTTTCCTCCTTAAATGCTCAGAGGCTGTGTTGGGGAGAGCAGGAGGAGGGGGGAAGGAATTTCCGCGAATACATAAAACTGCGAAAGTCAAAGCCGCGAATGTAAAGGGACAGCTGTAATGCATTTGGTAAAAGAGAATACATGAACTACAGTGGGAATGGGAATGATGCAGCCTTCCAGTTCCCATCATTCCTCTTCAGTTTTGCACTGCTGGCTAGCAGTCCAGCCACATCTTCAGGGTTGCATGATTCCCAGTCCTTGACTACCACCTTCTGTATTTAGAAGCAGTGATCCCAATTCAGGGATCAAGCTATGTAACCACCTTTCATCCTAAGAGATAGCCACTGCCTGTGGTAATATGACTCAATGAAAGCTGGTAGGTTGTGGAGGTATTAAGTTGTTAATTAGAAGCACAAAAAAACCCCAACTCCTGAGTAGATGTTCTCTCTGCTTTTCATGCCTCAGTCAAATCTGTTATGGTTGTTGATCAGATAAGAGAAATAACTTGCAGTTTTCATCGATTACCATGAGAAGAACTAACATCCTCTTCTCACTGATGTACCAAAAGGTAAATCTATAAACCTACTGTTTTATACTACTTTAAATGGTTAATGGCCACTCCTCCCACATGAATTATGGAAAGGGTGTGAAAACTCTCTGTTAGATATTCTTAGTACACCCTGAGAACTACACTTCCCATGATTCTTCAGGAGGAGGGACTGAATGTATTATTTTTTATTTATTTAGTTATTTATACCCCGCTCTTCAGCCACAAGGCTATCAAATTGTTTTAAGCAATAGCTATTTACACATCTAACTGCATTGAGCAGTTTCCAGTGTGTGTGTGTGGGAATGTATGCTAAACAAATTTAATGTTATAGTTCATACTTAATCTGAGATTCTCAGGATTCAGGAAATTAGCATGCAAGGGGAATTTGACTGAAAAGCCAAATAAATCACAGCCATACAGAAACTCAAGTGGTAGGGTCTTAAGAAGGCTAGAAAGTAGACTTGCTGACTTCATCTCAACTTTAGACTTATGCATTAGCACTGAAAAGAGCAACATAATCAGGCATTCTTTGATTATCATTATTACTTGTAAAGAATGGGCAGGTATAGATCACTAGTAGGCCACTGTGTTTCAAACTCATAAATGTTCATTCTTGATTTCTCAGGCAGCCTCAGCGGACAAATGCATTGAGATACCAATTTGCCAGTTGAATATATTGCTGCCTTTATTTTCCTCTGAACATATCATAGGAGCGTATGGAAAGACGAAATAAAATTACCCTGTTCTTTGCACTAAATTTGCTGTGGCTTAATTGTTAATAGGAAACAGGTCTGGTGTGGGAGTGATCAAATGTGCTTACATGGAAGGGATTCCCAGTACCAAGGAAATGAGCCAGGAGAGGTTAGGAAGGGATCTAGTTATTAAAAATAGATTCAAAGTTAGAATAGAGAGTTGTGCGTTAATCTGTGTTTTTCATTTTCTAAGGAAAAAACTCTTATAGTTGCAGTGGTAAATAGATGCCATAAACACAGCATTTACAGAAAACCAGATATAGGTTTCTGAACAGTTACTGTTTCTGCATAAGATGAACAAATAAACCTAAATTTAATAGCAGATTGCTCAGGGTTTCCAGTGGGGAAGAAGATGAACAATATCAAGGTGGGTGGTGCTTCAGATGGAAAATTATGCACTGTTGTCACTTCTTTTACTATGAGAAACAGGCTTTCAAATATATTTTACAAGGAGGATAGAGATGAATTATAAACACAGGTGTTTCTTGAAAGTATTTGTGGATGGGTGTGGTTATTTTGCCTTTAAATGAATACAGATAAGTATTCCATTGAGCTAAAGGCATATTTACTATTTGAATTATTAAACTTAAAGAAGAGAAATGCAGTTTTTGAGAGGGCAAGATTTTCTAAATGAAGCCCCCGGTGTTGCAGTGTTGCTTTTTGACAACATGGAAGTAAGTATTCATGGAACAGTAGTCAAGATTTCATACATCCTTAGAAACTCTACTGGCTTTACATTTGGTCAGGAAGAATAGTGTTCTGTATTCAATGAAATTATCAGAAAAACAAGGCCTGACGTTTGTCTAATGCAAGCTGTGATCTCTTTTTGCCAAGGCAATATGAAGGTAAGAATAAACTACTAAAAAAGAAACAATGGCCATTGAACTGACTGACAACCATCCATGGAACTTTTATTCCCATTAGCAGGAAAGGTAGTACTATATTATCTTTTGGGTTTCAGAAGAGAATCTTGGCTTCTGTATATTGAAATACCACAAGAACTGAGAAATTGAATGTATGATAAATGTACATATGATAGAGGAGCAGATCTTGTCAAAGTTTTTTCAGCTACAGCTCCCAGTATCCCAAAGCCAACATGGTTGCAGATTGAGAGTATCTGTCCTGAATCAGGGAATGGGTAGTTGTATGAAAGGATTTCATGGCATGCAAAATCAAACTTGAAAACTTCCTTAACAGATGAAGTAGAAACAGGTTTCATGAAGAAAGCAATGATAGAAGGCAAAATGGAGAAAGGAAATTAAAGCAGAGAAGCTGGCCCAACAATGATCGTAGCAACAACGAAATAGCAAGGAGGGCTAAAAACAACCATGTGTCAATGTAGAAATGTATTTGGTAACATAATTTCAACAGCTGCAATGTGGATTATGTAGCATTAGCTGTTTGGCAAGAAACCCTAGATGTAGTCTGAAATGACATGAAGCTAATTGTCATCAGCAGCAGTACAGCTGTAGCAGTTCAGTTTGGATGGTATGGTTAAACTTTGAGATGTTCTGCCAAGCTGATGGGGTACTTGCTTTGCTTTTCCAAAAGCTGAAGATTTGTGTCTTGCTGACTTAACATTCTGGATGATCTCTTCCAGTCCACTTGGATGTAAGTGGATAACTGATCCATTAGGATGTGGCAAAGGCACAGGTGTTCCAGTAGCATCTTTTATGTACAATAGGCCATAGAAACTGGGATATCTGAATAGCTCCAGATGGATTTGAGCATTGAATAGCAAATCCCTGGGGAGACTAGTGTATCTGGAGACATGCTGGTTCTGCTCAGTGAAATAAACACAGACAATGATTTACCATTGGTTACTTGCAACAGTATATATTTAGCCACCTGGCGAGTCAGTGGTCTGTACCACACTGTCAAGCAGCAAGGAGAATGTGTCATCTTTTTGCACCTGACCAGAAAGCAAAGGAAGTAGGAAATGTTGGTGTGAAGTAACAGATAATCATCATGTCAGGTGGTTACACATGCACAATTGCCACTGGAAAAATTATCATCTGTATTTACTAGTTATGTGCAAACAAAGTAAGGAGAAGACAGCAGAACTTCTTATCTCTTTAATGAGTCCATCCCATAGCTAGTTGTCCCTTCTCAACTCTTAAAGGAAAAAAGAATTGTTTGCTTGTCCCTGACTGGCATGGACAAGTCACGGTTGGCTGGACATGCAGACAACTCTCATTTCAAGTCAGACCCAAATTTAGAGGGGTCTGTGCATGGCTCAGATTTGGCTTAGGGTTTTTGAACTAACACTACACCAGTTCCAAGTTTACTCTTATTCTTAGTATTTACCCACAGAATCAGGGTCAACTGGCACATATCCTAATAAAAAACATTAAAATGACATCCTCCCCAGTCTCCAGCATCCATCTTACTCCTGGCATTGATGACCCCATGCAAATCAGATTTTGTAAGTCCAATTCTGATGTCTTTCTTAATAAATTTTAATAAAACATTGATTTATCATTAGTAGAGCCATAAATGCCCATTAAATGCATTATCTAGCCAGTCGGTTTGTTTTCACAATTACACATCTGCCTTGTTCATCTTGAAATATCAATTTAGATCTCTTTGTTTGGTTTATGTAGAAGGTTACTCCATTTCTTTTATTGTTTGCAGAAACAAATTCTAGGCCAATAATTCTGTTCTGCAGAAGTCTATAGTCTTTCTTATATGAGTCTCTTGAAGGCAAATAATTTCATATTTGGGATTTTTTAATGCCATTTTTTTTTCTTTTCTAGGATGAATTTAGTCCATTTACATTCCATTATATTATGGAATGTAAATGGACTAAATTTACCCCAGAAAAGGGGGAAAGTGGCATTTTCTTTTTTTAAAAAAAAAATCCCAAATATGAAATTTTGCTGGAATCCTGTTGCAGCATTACATCAGTGAATCTCCAGGTTATGAGGCTGTATTCTTTACATGCTTGTGGTATGCCTTTATGTAAGTGATTCTCTATTCACCCACAGCTTGAAGGCCAGTTGACATGCAGGAATAGTGTGCGGTCCTGTTCCCCATGGCCAGAACAGCCTATGGAACAACCACTGGAATGTTGCCACTGCCTCCATCGTTCACATTCTTTGCATTAAGCACACTACTGGAGCTATATCATTATTGTTGTGTGCCTTCAGGTTGTTTCCAACTTATGGCAACTCTAAGGCGAAGTATCATGGGATTTTCTTGGCAAGATTTGTTCAGAGGACTCATAGAGGAGGTTTGCAATGGCCTTCCTTTGAGGCTGAGAGAGCATGACTTGCCCAAGATCACCCAGTGGGTCTCCATGGCTGAGCAGGATTCGAACCCTGGTCTCCCAGAGTCCTAAGGTTTCAAACCATATTCAAACCATTATACCATGCTGGCTCTTCTGTGATATGTGGTTACTTATTGTTATCAAATAGTCAGGCTTACTGTGCACTGACTAGGAGAAATTATACTATTTATGAGACCAACTGTGTACTCCTGAGTGTTGCAAATGTTATGGGATTCTCCTTAAGGCATGGGTGTTGTTTGTAGCTAAAATAACATAAGATAAAGAGATTCTCTCTCCCCTCCTCCCTCTCCAGCTGGAGAAGGAAGGAAGTGCTGACAGTTTATCCCAAGGTTTCAACAGTCTGAATCGCCATCTGTAATTATATACATGCTGAATAAGGTTCTATTTATTGCTTGCATTTTGTCCCAGATTGATTTGATACTGTATTTAATTTGAGTCAGCTGTCATCCCCCACCCACCCCCCAAAAAACTGATCTTGAAAAGCCATCATTTCCTAATTCCAACTGAACATTATGTATGTTTTACAGAGTTAGAAAACATGTCTATAAGAGGATATTTAATCTTAATAAAAACTTTCTTGTTTTCCAAAGCTTTTGGAATTATAGTTTAATGTTGTTTTATGATCATGTACAGTTGTCCCTCCACATTCACGGATTTGGCATTCACGGTTTTAAGTATTCACGGCTTGAAAATATTCTTTAAAAAGATAGTAATTCAAAAAGCAAACCTTGATTTTGCCATCTTATATAAGGGACACAATTTTGCTATGCCATTGCATATCATGGGACTTGAGTATTCACGGATTTGGGTATTCACGGCGGGTCCTGGAACCGAACCCCAGCGAATGTGAAGGGACAACTGTACTTTGATTATATGTGTTTGTCAGTTCACTTTGTGTTTGATTGCATTGTTTTGTGTATTTCTATCTGCATAATTAGTTTTACAATTGTATTGTATTAGCTGTATATTTGTATTGCTCTGTGTGTGTGTGTATATATATATATATATATACCTTTGGCAGGCCTGGTTTTCTCTTTGTTATTTACTTGTGAAGCACCTTGTACATTGATGGTGCCATATAAATAAATGATGACAATAATAATTTTGTTGTTGCGGGACATCAAAACGTGTGAATTGGATTATTGGCAGCTGCGTTGGCCCCACTGAATGGGAAACAGAGAGTAAGCATAACAATATCTCTCTTTGGTTCAACTGGTCCATTCAAATCTTTTGAAGTCTGTGTATATCCACAGGCACAAGTGTTCAGTTCAAATGAAAATAAAAATGGTTATATGTTCAGGCTGCTGGCCTACATATGGTACTCTAAGAGCAAACAGAACAAAGTTAGTACGGTGAGCTGTTGGTATCAGCTGGGTTTGGTTCCAGGACCTGTGGATACCAAAATCTGTGGATGCTCAAGTCCCATTAGATACAATGGTGTAGTAAAATGGGGTCCTTTATATAAAATTGCAAAATCAAGGTTTGTTTTTGGGATTTATTTATTTATTTATTTGGAATATTTTCAAACCGTGGATGGTTGAATCCGTGGACATAGAATTGGTGGATATGGGGGGGGGCTGATTGTAAATTCAAGGTAATTCAACGTAATTATTAACAGTAGCAGCAGTACCTCTACTAATTATTATTTGGGACCAGCCTTTCTCTAGGAGTGATATTTTTGCTGTGCAAAGGCTGTTGCACTGTATTAGGTGGACATGTAGATAGAGTATGAATCCCCAAAGTTGGAGAGACATAGGGCTTATCTAAACAGTTAAAAAAAAAAACCTCATGGAATTTGGTGGGAATCCTACCTATCTAAATGAGTTCCTGCACCACACTGTTCAGAAGGAGGGGAGTCCAAAATGGCAAAAACAGTGCAAGAAAAGCCTTTGGGGCAGTTCAGAAAAACTGCTATGGGAATGCGCATTCCTGCTCATTAGCACAATCAAACGACAAGCAATTTGAAGGGAAGCACAAAGCTAATTGGCCAGGCAATAGTGGGGGCAGAGCTTGCTAACAGGGGAAGCACCCACTACACCATGTTAGATTTCCACCTTAGTGATCGCTTGCTAAGGTGATAAAACGGGACAGTTATTTTTTGTTTTGCTTTCCTGTAAAATCGGAAAATCACTATATTGCTCCAGCGCACCTTGGTTGACTTAAAAAAAAAATCGGCGGTAGCGAAGAACTAACGCAAGTAAATCACTCACAGCCACCATCTGGAATGTGAGGCTTATGGGGGCTTCCGAGGCCAAAAAACCCATTAAAACATGTTGCTGCTGCTGCGAGATGCCATTACAATGAGGTACACCATTCCCCCCCCCCATGTAGATGGGCCCATAATAACAGCATGAATTACTTGATAGAAAGGGTACAGGTAGGATGACAGCAAGACAATCCAGGCTTTAGCTTACTTATTTATTGGTTACAGTTATATCCCACCTTTCCTATAGTGGCTTAAGACAACATACATGGCTTTTCTCCTTATCACTTTATCCATATCACAATGTTATTCAATAGATTAGGCTGAGAGAATGATTGCCTCAAGGTCATCCAGTTTCATGGCTGATTGGGGGCTTGAACCTGGATCTTCCAAATCCCAGCTCAGTAGTCTGACTCTATACCACATTGGCTTTTCTTTGCTGCAGAAGGGAGACTTGAGGAAGGGCAGAGATAGAAATAGAAACTGTTATGGTCATAGAGACTAGCAGGGTGGCAGAGTCAAGGTGAGAAAAGGGGCCTATTGCAGATGAGCTTCTGCAGCAAAGTGAAATGAGTGAGGGATGTAATAAAAGATGAGGGAGGACTACGGTAGTGGCTCTGGGCAAAACTGCAGTTCAAATTATCAGTGGGCTGTTGTGGTAACAGCTCTCAGAATAACCTTTTTCACAAGACTTCTGTGAGGATAGATATAACTAGTAAAATAGGATCAGGATCAGTAAATGGGATTGGGGAGAGGGGTGTGAATTTTGAAACTAAGTATTAGATAAAGTTAAGTTTGCACAAAGTGCTGGCCAGAAGCTATACTGAACAGCATAGCAATCTACTTGAAGGCTGGTTGCTTCTCTTTTGTCCCCGTGTTCAGTGTCAATTTAATGGCCTATCAAGGGAAGTATTCTTATTGGCTGGAGAATTGTATACACTTGGATTTTTTTTAAAGAAGGACATCTCCCTGGCCAATTAGAAGAACAAAATATATTTTCACAACGTCTAGAGTGGGATAGATAGGCAGTGCCTGACTTTAAGCATTTTGGGTCCCTGTGGTGTGTGCTTATGCACGCATACATACATACACACTAACTCTGGCAAATTAGAAGGCTTGTACTTCTTTTGCATTTCCAGAGTAATATACTTTGTCATCTTCATTTCATTTAGTAGCTTTTTGTTTCTTTCCTGTGCTCCTTGGGGAGAGAAAATCTCTTAAGAATTTTTTCTCCTCTATGCCTTGTGGAAGTCCTCCTCTCCCTAATATCTGGATACCTCAGGTTACATTAATTAGCTGCTCTGTGCCCTTTCAAGGGATAATAGACTGTTTTCCCAGCCCTGGCTGTGGGATTGTCAGAGTTGTAGACCAAAGAAGTGACTTTTCCATGTATTGACCTAACTCAGTTTCTCAGCACTAGAGAAAAATAGTCAGGGGACCATGAAGAAATGGCCAGGATGGTGACACAATTGTTTCTAAGGGCCCATCTACATGGTAATACGGTGTTCGGAAGATCGATCACCTGTACACACAGCCATTCAGATGCATACGTGTCATTCGGAAGGGGGGGCTAGCAAATGCCCCGTAAACTCCGTGGATTCGGCGTTCGGGAGGATTAGCGAATCTTGACCTAAAATCTGTACAGCCATTCGTATTGTTGATGGTCTGTACACCTCATTTGCACACATACGAACAGGCAGTGTAATCTGATTGGCTGGCTGAGCACAGGGGACGGGGCTAGCAAGGAGGGGAATTGGGAGCAGCCGCCATGTTGGATTCCCGGCTAAGTGAGAGTCAGGTAAGTCCATGATTTTTACATTTATTCCTTTTTATTTTATATTGTAAATATGGAAAACTGACTGTCTGCATAACAGGCACCTTTTAAAATAAATTTTTAAAAAGTGGTGGGAGATTTAAAACCGCTGCTTGGATCGTTGGCTCCAACCAGCTGGGCAAGGGGGGGGGTTATACAGAGTTTAGGGGGGTAAAAAATCGTGTAGGTGGATCGTACGCATACGAACAGCTGCCTCTTTGGATTTCCCCCCCAAAACGGATTTTTTTTTTAATTGTGTAGACAGGACCTAAGTACCCTCTCCTACGAAATGGAGCCAAGTGAGCTCTGGGTTACTGGGGAACGGGTGATGATGAAACAAGTGGGATGGAGATTAGAGCATCAATGGTGGAAAACTCAGGTAGAAGCCCATTGGAAGGCTTATCCTGGAATGGCCTGATGACAGCTGAATACACTGTTGGAATTTAAAGTAGAATTAAAGATGGGTCTCTACCCTCAGGCCTATCCAGATGATTTTAAATTGTGAATTTTAAAGTGCGCTTGCAGGAAGTGCGGGATGAGTCCTTCCTGAATCTTTGTTTGCGAAGAAAAGCCAGAGAGAGAGAGAGACTGGTTGTTTTAAAATGTCATAGTCTTACTTGGTTTTTTTTTAAATTACTACTTTAAGTTTTTAACTGATATGTGTTAAAATACTCAACATCATTGTCATCTGCCACCATTGCATCTGTAAGAATCATCCAGCACACCTATCTTAAGACATAAGGGCATCCTACTTTCTCCCTCACAAGAGCAGAATGTAGATCACTCAACAACTCACTGTGAAAAATATCCAAGGCACTTTGCAGACGAAATCGCTTGGAGCCAATCTCACTTTGATGTTGTAGTTGGTATTGATCTTGTGGATGTAACATTGGTTCCTGCTTGTCCTGTGCTATTGGATACATTTCAATTTGTGCAGCTTGAGGATGTGGAAAGGATCCTTGGAAATGTGAGAGCCATGCCATGGGTGTTGGACTCATGACCTTCCTGGGTTATAAATGCAGCTAGAACAGAACTGGCCAAGTGCATAAGGGAAGTGGTAAATTGCTTCACTTCAGCAAGGCAGGGTTTCAGTCTGTCCAAAAGAGGCTGTGGTGAGGGCTTTACTGTGGGTGTGGGGGGGGGAACCCTCTGAACCTCACCACATTAGATTATTTTTGACCAGTTTCCAGTATCACTTTTTTGGGAACGGTTCTAGAGTTTGTTGTAGCCTCTCAGTTCCAGGGGTTCCTGGATGAAATGAATTATCTAGATCCTTTTCAACATGGCTTCACACCTGGCTGTGGAATGGAAATGGCTTTGGTTGCCTTGGTGGATGACCTATGTTGAGATGCAGACAGTGAGAGTGTGTCCCTGTTGGTTCTGCTGGACCTCTCAGCAGGTTATAGTGCTATCAGCTTTTTCGGCTGCCTTTCTGGGATGGGCTTGGGGGACTGGTCTACAGTAGGTCCAGTTCTTTCTAGGAGAGTACATTCAGAAGCTGGGGGATTCCTGCTTGATACCTTGGCTATCAGTCTGTGGTGTACTTCAGGGTTCATTTTTGTCACCTGTAGGGGGATGGAGAGGTTGTTGCCAGAATGAAGTTCAATGTCACCAGTATGCTGATGACACTCAATTCTATCTCTCCTTTCCTTCTAATGCCAAGGAACTTGTTTTGGTAGTAAACCAGTATCTGCTATCAATAATGGACTGGATGAAGGTAAACAAATTAAAGCTTAATCCAGACAATATGAAGGTGTTGCTGGTCAGTTGAAAGAGAAAGGGAATAGAGATTCAGCCCATACTGGATAGGGTTACACTCCCCCTGAAATTCACATTTTTAGTTTGGGCTTATTCCTTGATTCAACCTTGAGGCTAGAGGCCCAGTTTTCAATGGTGGCCAGAGGTGCATTTGCACAAAGTTAGTGTACCAGCTGTGTCTGTTCCGCAGTATGTCAGATCTGGTCACTATAACACATGCCTTGATTACATCCTGTTTTGATTACTGTAATGCACTCCATGTGGGAACTGTTCAGAAACTTTAGAGGATCCAAAATTCTGCAGCCATGCTGCTGACCAAAGGTGGTTATGGGGAACATATAACTCCCTTGCTGATACAGCTCCACTGATTAATGTCTGTTTCTGGGCATAATTCAAAATGCTGGTTATGACCTATAAAGCCCTTGGGTCTAGTCTGTCTGAAAGACTATCTCCCTGTGTGAAACTACGTGCCTTCTAAGATTTTTGAGCAAAGACTTGACCCCAGTCCCATCACACACGTTTGGTGAATACACGAAGGAGAGAGTACCAGTATTCTGGAGTATGGAATTCCTTCCCATATGAGTCTCAGTTGGCTTCCTCTCTGTTATCTTTTCACTGGCAGGGAAAGAGCTTTTTATTTAGATAGGACTTTGGTTTTGAATTGGTTGTGCTAAAAATATTTTTTTTAATAAAGTGTGTTGGAGTTTTATTTTTTATTATGTTTTACTTTTTTAAAATGTAACTTTTAATAGGATGGTCTATTCAATGGGTTTTTAAAAAATGTATTTTCATAGAATCATAGAATTGTAGAGTTGGAAGAGACCACAAGGGCCATCCAGTCCAACCCCCTGCCATGCAGGAATACACACAATCAAAGCATCCCTGACAGATGGCCATCCAGCCTCTGTTTAAAGACCTCCAAGGAAGGAGACCCCACCATGCTCCGAGAGAGTGTGTTCCACTGCCGAACAGCTCTTACTGTCAGGAAGTTCCTCCTAATGTTGAGGTGGAATCTCTGTTCCTGGAGCTTGCATCCATTGTTCTGTGTTCTAGTCTCTGGAGCAGCAGAAAACAAGCTTGCTCCATCCTCAATGTGACACCACTTCAAATACTTAAACAGGGCTATCATATTACCCCTTAACCGTCTTTTTTCCAGGCTAAACATACCCAGCTCCCTAAGTCTTTCCTCATAAGGCATGGTTTCCAGACCTTTCACCGTTTTAGTCGCCCTTCTCTGGACACGCTCCAATTTGTCAATATCCTTTTTGAATTGAATTTGAATTATTCTAGGTGAGGCCTGACCAAGGCAGAATAGAGTGGCACTATTACTTCCCTTGATCTAGACACTATACTTCTATTGATGCAGCCCAAAATCGTATTGGCCTTTTTAGCTGCCGCATCACACTGTTGACTCATGTTCAACTCATGGTCTACTAGGACTCCTAGATCCCTTTTGCCCATAGTCTCGTTCAGCCAGGTCTCCCCCATCCTATATCTATGCATTTTATTTTTCTGCCCTATGTGCAGTACCTTACATTTCTCCGTATTGAATTTCATTTTGTTAGCTTTGGCTCAGCTCTCCAGTCTATCCAAGTCATTTTGAATTTTGATCCTGTCCTCTAGGGTATTAACTACTCCTCCTAATTTGGTGTCATCTGCAAATTTGATAAGTATGCCCCTAATTCCCTCATCCAAGTCATTGATAAAGATGTTGAATAGCACTGGGCCCAGGACAGAACCCTGTGGCACCCCACTGGTCACATCTTTCCAAGACGAAGAGGAGCCACTGCAGAGCACCCTTTGGGTTCGGCCGGTCAACCAATTATATATTCATTTTGCCTCCCCTTGAAATAATAAATATTGTTGTTAGTACTCCTACTCAGACACCCATGTCTGCATTTGAGCAGTTCAAGTTTAAGTAGCCCTAAGTGTTTAAATCTAGAGAACGTTAAGCAGTTTGGAAATACTGTACTTGGTTAGCTCGTCTTTGGAAGTTAGTGTTCTTGTCTCTTCACATTTCCATGCCTCCTGCTCCTTCAGAATAGTAGATAGCCCAATTAGAAGGAAATACATACTGAGGGGAAAGAATGAATCCTTCAATTTATTAAGCAAGAGGATTTTATTTGCAGGCAAATGAAATTGTTTTGCTTTTATGGTAACAAAACCTGGAAGCTAGTCTGAAGCTCTGTCCTTCTTTTAAAGGGGAAATAGCCTCTCCTGAAACACTGCTATTCCTGGTACAGGATGCAAAAGCAAACATTAAGTATGTTTTACTTATTTGTATTTTTGACGTTTATCCTCCAAGGATTATTTTGGAGTTTCCATTATATCTTAGTAAGAATGGAAACATAGAGAAGTATATTTTGCTGCCTTTTACTAGAACCCACTTGATTCAGAAAAAGCTCTTTGTCCTTTGGAAGACTCTCTCCCTGTCCCCACTCCCTCCACATAGTGCAGTCTCTACTAAATTCATAACAAAATCCTCTATCTTTTCCTTTCACTCTTTCCTAATGACCTTAATATTACCAGTCCTGGGGCCTTTCTAAGTCCTGCTATAAGATTTGTATCTTATAATATCCCAGTAAGCTTGTGCTTGAAGGCACGTTCACCAAAGATGCAACAAATGTTCAATAATCAGATTGTATTTCCAGCTTCATATAAAAGGCTTTAAAGACTAAAGCCTTTATGCTGAGTTGGACCTACAAACAGATTGGGAGGCAGTGTAACTGGCGCACAGCACCAGAATGACATAACAACCAGTCTCAGTTAGTAGCCTAGTTGCCACATTCTGAATATAATATTTGCCTTCTCGAAATAGTTTTGCCACATTGAGGTAATTACCTGTGCATTGATCGGTGAAAGTAGACTGTCTTTGTTCAGGTAGGGCAGACATGGGGAAAGTGTGGCCCTTGGATGTTAGATATTTAAACTGGCATTCAATGATCAGTTGGTTCCAAAGAGTCTTTTTATGGGGTGTGTTTGCTGTGTTTTAATATTTTAAAATTATTTTATATTTCTTAAAGTTAATGATGTTTTGATCTCATAGCTTCTTTAATTGTGTTTTAACTTGGTATTATCAGCTCTTTCAGCTTTATCTTGTTTTAGTTTTGTTTGTAAGAGCTTTGGGTCCCAGGTCAGGAGAAAGACAGGATATAAATGAAATAAAATACATCAGGAGGCATGGAGACACACTATCCACAATGCTGCAGCCTTATTTGAGAACTCACGCTGAACAAGTCTTGAAGAGAAACGGCAACGCAGAAAGAATCACAACCCGGAAACATCACCCAAGAAGACCTTCTGCTGTGCTTTCTGCAACCGGACTTGTTTATCTCAGATTGGCCTTTTTAGTCATCAGCGCGCTTGCAGTAAGCGCGGGATGGGTCCTTCCTGAATCTTCGTTTGCGAAGAAAAGCCAGAGAGAGAGAGAGAGAGAGAGAGAGAGAGAGAGAGAGATTCCAGAAAGTAACATGCTAGATTACTTGGCATTAACATATTACTATTACTGTCACTTTTGTTCCATTTAAAAATATAGGGGAAAACTCCCTGGTTTCTGACATCTCTGATTATCATAATTCTGAAAGAATACCTTGCCTCAATTCTTCCCACATCAGCACAGGCATAGCATAGGCTATTGTGTTCACAGTATATTGGTGAACAGGCCATTGGTATCTGCGGGGGTTTGGTTCTAGGACACCCCCCCCCCCCCCGTGGATACCAAAATCTATGGATGCTCAAGTCCCATTATATACAATGGCATAATAAAATGGCGTCCCTAGAATGGCAAAATCATGGTTTGCTTCTTGGGATTTATTTTTTTGGGAATATTTTCAAGCTGTGGATAGTGGAATCCATGGATGTACAGCAATTCTTTGGGAAAGCATGCAGAAAGAATTGCTTACTCATTCCCTCTCCCTTCTCCGTCTCCCTCAAACAATTTTGCTTCATCTCATACCTCATCCAGCCTCAAGGGTACAGAGAAATATCCCTTCCTCCTCTAAATCCTCTCCCGCAGTTCACACCCACCCAACCAGTCCAAGTGACCATCCTGAGTTGCTATTTACAGCAGCCCGCCTGGTAAGGCAGTTTTCCTCCTCCTGTCCAATATGTACCATCCATTTTCTGGCAGTGGAAACAGTTTCTTTCATTTGGATATAACAGAGAAAGGTAGGAAATACAGACTAGCCTCTTTTTAATTTTTTTTTTAACAATATCCATCTAATTTGAGTCTCTTATGCAGTTCATATTTTCAAGGTGCCTTCTCTTCCTATCGCTCCCGCCCCCTCTCTTATTGCTAGCTTCTCTGCTCCTCACTAATTTCACAATGCCCCACAGCAAATGGCAGCCAACCATTTGACCCTCTGAAAAGTAGTGAGTGAATTATAGCAGTTCACTCGCAGTTACCTGGCAGTATGCCTGGCAGTTACAGACACACAAAAAGTAACCCTGTACCAGCTTGTCATTTCAAAAAGCAATGGATTATCAAAGTAACCTGTTACAAGTAATATGTTACTTTCAAGTTCTGATGAAAACTGCATGGAGGTGTATACTGTGTCCATTTCCTGTAACTGAGAGGATCTACTAACTAATAAAGATGCTCAAAAGGGCTTCGTATCAACCATCAAGGTGAACTGGTATGGAGCTTGCATGTGGTACAAACTGTAATTCAGATAATCAAAGATACAATCACATACAGGTTGCCTGCCCTCCATCCACAGAACCAGTATCTGCAGTTTCAGTTATCAATGGCTGAGAAGTTAGGGACACATACCATAGAGTCACACTGGAAAATGCCTAGAGAGGTATCCTCTTTAGGAATCACCTGGCCCTCCAACACAACTCTATGGTATATTTGTACCAGACGTCCTTTATTTTAATAGTTTGCTATTACCTGTGGTTTCACTTGTGAACAGCAAGTCCAGGAACATATCCCCAGCAGATACAGGGTGCAACCTGTACTGCATAATCAAACCTATAATAGATGGTGACTTGGGGTTGTACCTACTTGTTCAGAATAAATCCACTCCCTGCCAAACTACCAAGTATCTTTTTTGCTTACTACTTTTACATTTCTTTTAAAAAACAAAACTAGAATATATGGAAAGTAGCCCAAGCATTGAGTGTAACACATGAGCAGGTAGTAGGTGGGATTTTTTTTTTATTACACTATCCTAACTTCGTTCTTTGTTCAGTATTTCAGCTCTAGCTCTAATTACAGTAGGCACACTGGATAACCACTTTGCTAAAACAATGAAGGTTTTTACATAGCTCAAACAGAAATGGGTCAGTTCTTTTCCAAGTCCATTTTGCCTCCAGGATTCTGTCTGCTTCCTTGCAATATCAAAATTCCCCAATCCTATGAAAACCAGCTCCACCAAAGTCAAGAATGTTGAACCCAGTTTGTCTAATCCTGCTATGCTTCACTCTGCCAGTTACTATATTACTCCCACATGGAGGCAGTTTGATTTTTTGCATCAGTTTTGGCAAGTCTACTTTCCTCGGGAGGAAAAAAAAAAAAGCACAAGTACATAAAAAAAAAATGCCCTCCCATATTTCTTGAAAATATGTATAACTTTAGTCCTACTCCCACTCATGTTAACAGCAACCCTTCAAACAGTCATGAAAAACAATTACATTTTATTGTTTTTAATACCTTTTTAATACCTTTAAACATCAGTGTTACGATATTTTGTTTTGATAAGGCCAAAGGTCATGGTATGAGAGAAACCCACTGGGAATGTCTGAGCAAGGAAATAGTGTTCATCCCATACTAAAGGGATGGGAAACCTTTGCACTTCTATATGTTTTGGACTACTTCAGACTAACTCCCACAATCCCTTAACATTCACTATGCTGGGTTGAGTTAATGGAAGGTATAGATCAAAACATCTCATGGGTCAAACATCCTGCCCCTCATTCCTGCTATATAAGATAGAGTTGCACTCCCTTGAATGAACAGCTTTACAGTTAGGGGTTGCCCCGTGATCCATAGGGACAAGCTCCCCCTATGGCATGGACTGTATTTTGTCAGCTTGACCCTGTCACCTTATTTTAGGAAGGGCAACTACACAGGAGCAGAACTTCCCTATAGGCCACACCCCCATCTGAGCACTCCTAGATACTTTGCTTTCCTTCCATTTCTCCTTCAAAATTGTAATTGGAAGTGATGTGATGGAGGGGAAAAGAAGGTGCTTGAGAAGAGTGAGGGTTCTGAGAGATGAGGGGATTGGAAAGGGGTTTTTGCATTTTGCAATTTTTGCCCCAAAACCATTATTTATTTTAAATTTCAAGGGTTTTAGGGACTGGTGGAGGGCTTCAGGGGCCACAAAAGTAGGGCCCCAAAGTAATGACCTGTTGGGGTGACCAGAATAATCAGTAAAGCAACTAATTCTTTTGAAAAAGTAACATGCCTAGCTCTGGCTTTCAACAATACATAATCCATTGAATTCAGCTGTTGTTACATGTAAGATAAAAAACGTTTGGAGTGTATTGTGATAAGCACCACAGCATCTTGGGTCCAGTCTGTGCTTAGCCCTGAAGCTCTCTGTGACCTTAGGTCTGCGTCTTAACCTACTTGACAGGGCTGTTGTGAAAATTAATAGGAAAAAGTTTGGTGTACCACTCTCAGCTCCCTGATTATAAATGTAAGGAATGCTACTATTGGAAGACTAGTTGCATTGCACCAAGTGCATTTTCCTATTTGTAGTCAAAAAGTGTAGCTGGCGACATATAGAGCATAGTTCCAGACAGCCTATGCTGCTGCTGTGATGAATTACTTGTGAGATGGCTGTTCATACAAGGTAGTGTTGGAGGCTGGGGGAGAGTTTGGGTGAATGGATATAGGATACACATGAACCATATATTGTGCACTGTGGAAATAAGTAAAAGTAAGGAAATTATGTTCAACAATTGAAGGCACTTTTCGATAAAAGAAAAAAGCAAAGTGGTTAATGACTTACTCTAGTTGTGTGAGTTTATAGTTTGACTCTAACTGCCTTTTTGCCAGTGGCACATTTGTCATTTTTGCAGCCAATATACACAAAGACTATACATCAGTCATTATTCTAAGTGCTAGAATATTCTCTGGCAATGCTCCCACATGTTCGGTGAATGAAGGGCAGAGAGACATGTACCTCCTGGGCCCTATGTCCAAACACTGATGCCCTACTGTTTTGCTTCACAACATTCATACATTTGGCAAATGGTGTCTAAGGAGACCCTGTACATTTGTACCTGGTTTGCTCTTCCAGTTATATGCCTAAAAGGCATCTTGATGTCAGAGATATGCCAGAAAACATGACCCTGTTTCTTCTCTATGTATTCCTGGAATGTACATTTTAGTTATCATTGTAAGCCATACCAAGGTTAGGGAGCCCCTGGCCCTTCAGTTATTGATAAACTACTGGACCCAGCATCCCTCAGTGTTGACCAGACTGGCTGTGGTTGAGGAGAACTAGAGTCTAGCAACATTTGGATGGTCACCAGCCTTGGCTACACTTATGAAGATGTCTGTGGTTTGTTTTATTTGTTTATTTATTTTAGTCAAAGGTACTGTACCTTGACTTTTTATCAAAAAAGAAGCATCCACTTTTCTTTCTCCACTGTGAGGCTGTTTCTGGCCTTTTTGAATGCCTGGGTGTGAAAATGGCAGTGGTGGCTCTTTGGTGCTCCTCTCAAAGGAGCACCAAGAGAGTAGAGGAAGTCAATGTTTCTTTTAGGTTTTCCTGGGACAGTCTAAGCTCTAGCCTTTCACCAATCTACTCAGAGAAGGGGATGGTTCCTTGTTTTTTTTTAAAATAAGAGTTAATACTGTCCCTTACCTTTTATCACAAAAGGAACCATCCCTTTCTCTGAGTAGAGTGGTGAAAGGCCTTTTTGAATGCCTGGTGGCAGTGGTGGCCAGCAGTGGCTGGCCCCTTGATGTGTGGCTGGCACTTTCCCCTCTCCACAGAATGACTCTTGACTTCTTTCCGAGTAATATCAAAATCCATAATTTTCTCCCCAAACCCACACTCAATTTGTACATACAGTCGACTTATACATGAATATATATAGTATATCGGGCATGAATTATTAGGTGAGATATTTCAGTTAAAGTTATTTCAGGAGAGACTATGCTGGAATTTGGGAAAGATTAGTGAAAGCTAATGCTTTGTTTATCAATTTTGAACTGGAGTCAAGTTGGGCATGTCACGGCTTTATAGCACAATATGATACATGTCTATTTAGGGTCTTACCACTCTCCAAAGAAAAGCAATAGTGCAACAGGAACGTTCTATCTTCTGTGCTGTACTACCACATGATGTAGTTGTTCTTCCAGTGTTCTTTTGTTCTGGTCCTGTGAGGGACAGAGGTAAAATCGCATCTTTTTGCTAACGGGTTTTTTCCCGGTTAGCAAAAAGATGTGATTTTATCTCGGTCCCTCATGGGACCTGAATGGAAGAATGGCGACATCTTAGAGGTAAGACTAGTTGAGTTCAGTGGTTTTATTCCCAGGCAACTGTTACAAGTTTGCAGCTTTAGATGCTTTTTTAAAACAACAACAACAACAACATTACATTTTTGGCTCCTTGTGACTCCTGTTAACTTTGGATGGAAAAACGCTTGCTTACCATCATATCGCTGAATAAATCCCTGACAATATAATATAAGATACTTTTGAAATATACAAATAGCCATTTGGGTATGACAATTCTTTTTTTAATGTACGAGATTGTATCTTTTTATCTTAGATTTAGTTTTTTTTAAAAAAAGAGATACAGAGTGTACATGTTAATCCAAGAAAGATGCAACAGCTATGTAGTACAAAAGTATAACTTGGACTATTATGGCTCCATGGTTCATATTGTTGAATAATGAAGTAATTAGAGAGGAAACTGAGGAAACTTTTGGAAATAGTTATGGAATGGAATAAATATTCTTTTGGTTGTCTGAGATGTTGCTAACTTTTCTCCTCATTGTAGTTATAAGCAGTAGTTTCTAGGTATTGCTCAGTTTCTTTGAGTTTGTCCTGAACACAAAGGACTTGTACTATGGTCCTTATTGTAGCAGTGCTGTTCCTAATGAATGGCAAACCTGTCAGCCAACTTGATTTATGCCTGAACCTGAGACACCTATTTAAATCTCATGTAACAACACTCTAGTGCAGATGTCAGTGTGGCGCAGTGCTGGTCTCATAGCTGTTGAGCTGTCTAGACAGCTTGAGGTGATAGGTCATTCAGAAAATGTTACAGAACTGCATGTGCCTTAATTGGATTATTATGGAAATCCGAAACCAGATTCCCAAAGTGATGGCCCATTTGGTACCTGAATTTTCACCTTTCCGGTTAGAGAAAATGAAATAGTGTACCGTAGTTGTTTAGCAGTGGCTCTTTAGTTCCTTAGGCTGCCTATTTGGCAGTAAGTCTAATGAACCTGGCAAGGCTGTGGACCGGACTGGACATTGCATAATCTTCTAGGAATAAAATACAGGGTGTTGCCTTTGTAGATTTGCCTTGCAAGGCTAAAAAAAAAGTTTGTAAAAGTAATCAAATCCAGTATTCTCTATTGAGGCAATAGCCTTTGTCATCTGATGCATCTCTTGGGTTAGCCCATTTCACAAGCGACTTGGTTGCACAAGAGTGAAGCACCAGGGATGAAGCAGGGCCTAATGAGTGCAGAATAGGAGATCAATAAACAATAACACTCCAGATTACTCAAGTCCACAGGTTACGGGGAAAACATAAAACTTCACACGATTACAAGCCAATCTGAGCTGAGGAAAAGATGCCTGTAGTGAAATGTCTGTCCCCTAAGTATAGAAACAGATCCGATGTTACACTCATAACAGAAAATATTGAAAGTTCTTGAGCATATTTGCATTGTCTAACTATTCCAGTATTCAGAAGGAAATTTATATTGCTATATTGTTGTGTTTCTGACACCATAGTCTAATTCATATAATACCCCCTCCATTCAAGGAGTCCTAACCTTTGCTGATTTTGAACATGTGCAAGGAGAGCTAATGTAAACAGAACAATTATGTATATAGTTAACAGCAATTCCTGTGATTATTGGAACATGTGTTTTCCATCCCCCCAAGACCCAGGTGGAAAGACACTGTATCAGCTGGCCCTAAGTGAAATGTGTGTAAATCTTTTTTAAAAATGAGAGCAAAACGTGTTCTGTATATCATGAACATGGCTATAGCTTCCTGTAACATAGCCTGCACTCAGTTTCCCTGTTGACTTTCATGTGAGGCATCTGCTATTTATACAGTGAGGGGCTGTTCTTGACAGTCTGTGGGGAGGCTCATGTCCATAAGTGAATTATATGGTTGGACTGGAGCATCCTCACACATTAGGTTGACATAGTATATAGAAAATAGCACATTTCAGGGAGATTTGGATATAGAGTATAGTCATGTAGTTGCTTTTTTCAGCAATGTTTACTATAAGATATGAAAGTATGAGCAGTAGAACTAGTGGTGGTGGTGATGTTGTAAATGCAGCACTTTTGATTGTTTAAACCATTTCAAGCACATGATCATTAAACACTACTTGTAAAGGAGATCTGTGTTATTATGTATATATTGCAGATCAGGATAGGTAAGGCTGAAAAGAAAATAATTATTTGAAGGGATGTCATATTGAGGATGGAGCAAGCTTGTTTTCTGCTGCTCCAGAGACAAGGACATGGAGCTATGGGTTCAAACTACAGGAAAAGAGATTCCATCTAAGCATTAGGAAGAACTTCCTGACAGTAAGAGCTGTTCGACACTGGAATGCACTGCTTCGGAGTGTGGTGGCATCTCCTTCTTTGGAGGTTTTTAAACAGAAGCTGGATGGCCATCTGTTGGGAATTATTTGATTGTGTATTCCTGCATGGCAGGGGGTTTGACTGGATGGCCCTTGTGGACTCTTCCAGCTCTTAAGATTCTATGATTTATCTCAACTGGAAATCTATAAAACCTGCCACACATATAGAATGGGAATTTAATATTTTAAAAAGGAAGATGAACCTTGTTACAGAAGTGGAATAAATGGAAAGTTTGGCTTGGGGAATGCCGATTACTCTGGTTTTGTCAGACTAACTTTTTCTCAATCTGTGTCTGCCTTTTGAAATCTAATATTTTACCTCCCAAAACATTTTCTAGTTCTAACCTAGATTCACCTATTGTTATGAGCCTTTGGTTCATCCACAGAAAATCATCTGGGATTATGTCCTTCAATGCTCCAAATGTTTGCATTACATGTAACCATTCCTGCAGTAATGTGTCCTACTTCTAAATTTAGCTCTCTTCACAGTTCTCTTTGAGCATGTCCCTGCTAGCAGGGATAAGAGTGATCATGGTGCTGATGTTCTTAGTGAACTAATGTATTTTGTCTTAAACACAGAGGGCTCTATGTGGCCTTGCATATAATAGCACTTCAAAGAATTAACACCACTTTGGTATTAGGACACACACAAGAAACAAAACATGTATCTGAGGAAGTAGACCAAGGGTAGAAATAATGCAGTTTGACACCACTTTAAGTGCTGTAGCACCATCCTATGGAATCTTGGGATTTGCAGTTTTACAAGGTATTTTGCCTTCTCTGCCAGAGTGTGCAGGTGCCTCATAGAACTACAAATCCCAAGATTCTGTAGGATGGACCCATGGCAATTAAAGTGGTGTCAAACTGCATTATTTTCTAGAGTGTAGATGCACCCTATGTCTATGAAAGCTTATGCTGCAATTTCTTTCCCTCAGTCTCAAAGGTGCTACAAGATTCCTCTGTACAAGAAGCAATACAGTCAGCCTTCAAATTTTGCAAGGGTTACGGGCACAGCAGCCTGAATATAGGTCTCCTTTTTTTTTAACCTGAGAGAATCCTTCTCTAGGCATTTGTAGGTCCTCTAACATGATTCTATGATCAGTTTCCACCAGAGGATGACCATAGAATTGTGCTTGAAGACCTCCAAATGCCCAGAGAGAACGTATTAATCAAATCTGCGAATAATCAGATGCACAAATGCTCAATTCACACTATGCCTTTTACCTTAAATTTTAATTAATATAATATGACCACATGATCACTCCATAGTCATGGGTAATCATCAGTTTTACACAACTGGCATGTGTAAAATTCCAGGGCTCAGTATAGGGTATAGGTGACAATAGTTTTTCAGAGAACTTGAGACCATCCTGTGGAGTTGAATTGGCTGCATACACATACTAGTTTTTGTGTACGGTACCTGTCATGGTCTCTGGTCAAAACAGTTCTGCAGGTAGTTTTGGAAGTGTTTATCTCAAACAGTTCTAATCTACAAAATATAAATGCATGTTAATTTATGCACCTAAGTAATCCCTAAAAATGGAAAGAGATTACTACAAACTTTCCCTCTGAAGTGAAACTGATAGGAAAAAAAACTACTTAAAAATGGTCAAGTCTATGCCAACGTTTTGTTGATTTCCTTCTGACTGGCGGTAGCTTCAATTTAGCTTAAACTGATCAGATTTCTCTTTACTTGGGTAGTGAAAGTTTCTCCTTATTCACATTACCTTTACAAGTACTAAATTATTGATAATAGATTATGTAGAGGCTACATAATATTGATCTATACTGGCTTTATGGCATTTAATTTACAAATGTTAAGCTAAAGAAGTTCTTCATAAAATAGGTTGTAGTGCAGGGAATACCAATCTGGCTTTGACACTGAGGCTGAGTGGGAATGAGAAATCCTAGTTTCATTTTTAATTTTCTCTTAAACGTCTTCAACATTTCTGGTGGAGAATTACATTGAGCAACCTTAAATCATGTTTAATGGTAGATAAATAAAATTACTAAACGAATCAAATTCCTTCCTTTAAAGATCACCTCAATGGCAAAGAGGGTAAAGAGGATGGCTTCAGGCAGTCCATCTGTTTCTCCTGGAGCTGTTGTTCCCCCAAAGAAGTGGCCAAGGGGAGAACAGTTAGCATAAACTATAAATGTACATCATGGCTGAACACTTAAAAAACACACAACTGAATTGTAACCCAGTTTGGTTTATAGTATAAATTTCAAATGCTCATATAAACCCACATTTGCCTTTCTTTGCCTGCCTTATTAAACACAGTAACAGCTGTCAAGAATTGTGTATGTTTCACTGTGATGTCACCTGAGTGCTTCCAGCTGTGGGCAGGCAAACAGAAATTAACTTATTTTAACATTTCATTATTTGAAAATTCTAACACCTCAGGCAGTGCATATGTCATACCTTATAAAGGAAATTAATACTTAGAAAACAGACTTTTAAAAAAGCCAAATTTTTTTGAATGTATGTTTTCAGGCAGCAGCCCTTCCAGATCTACCTTGCATTAAGCCAGAGCTTGGAAAAGTTACCTTTTTAGACTACAACTCCCAGTTGGCTATGCTGGCTGTGGGAGTCCAGGATTTGTTGTCTAAGAAAGTACTTTCCCACACTACATATGACAGGATCCACTTGAAATTTGACATTCTAGAAAATCTTCAGCATTTCTTTCCATTATAGGGAATATGAGAATAACAGTGATATATGATAGGGCAGGGAAATTACCCAAGCAAGAGTGAAGACCTCTTTTAAGAGCCAGTTGCCATGTAAGTATTGCCACTACAGGTTGAGTATCCGTTATCCAGAAATCCAAAATACTCCAAAATCCAAAGTGGTCCACATGGGTAGCCTTTTCTTTCTGATGGTTCAATGTATACAAACTTTGTTTCGTGCACAAAATTATTAAAAATATTGTGTATAAAACTACCTTCAAGCTTTTGTGTATAAGGTGTATAAGAAAAATAAATGAATTTTGTGTTTTGACTTGGATTCCATCTCTAAGATATCTCATTATATATGTGCAAATATTCTAAAATCTGAAAAAATCCAAAACACTTCTATGCCCATACATTTCGTATAAGGGATACTCAACCTGTGTCAGATTATGGTTTTGCAAAACAGCTTCCATAGATAATATCTTACTTCCTGCTTACTCCCTGTCAGTGCAGAGCAAGCTGTATTGTATTAAGTTTTTCAATGGCTAATTGCTGTTCTAACAGCTTCTACAAATTATTTCTTAAGAGAAAACAGCAAGTTTCTATGTGGCAGTATCACAGTACAGATTCTTTGTCATCTTTATGAGAAATTACATATTTGTACTATTTCTCCAATTCTTTACTAGTGCTTATGAACCTTTTACTCTTAGTTCTTAGATTTCCCACAAGGCTCTTTCCCTATGATTCAGCACAGGCTCTGTGTTACATTTTGAATTATGCCCCCCAAATCTAAGAGTAAATGATATAAAATACAATGCACAATTAGGAGAGAATTAAGAAGTGAAACAGATATTGGAAGAAGAAATCTGATGTGAGGTAGTAACTTTACGGCTATAACTCAGAAACCAAAACTTGTTTCTGCTTGCTCTACTGCAGGTTTTTGGTTTCTTCAGAGAAGTTTGATATATTTGTGAACTGAGTTTTGTCTGTCACTGTCTCATCCTATCATAGAATCATAGAATCATAGAATTGCAGAGTTGGAAGAGACCACGAGGGCCATCCAGTCCAACCCCCTGCCACGCAGGAAATCTTGATCAAAGCGTCCCTGAGAGATGGCCATCCAGCCTCTGTTTAAAGACCTCCAAGGAAGGAGACCCCACCACGCTCCGAGGGAGTGTGTTCCACTGCCGAACAGCTCTTACTGTCAAAAAGTTCCTCCTCATGTTGAGGTGGAATCTCTGTTCCTGGAGCTTGCACCCATTGCTCCGTGTTCCAGTCTCTGGAGCAGCAGAAAACAAGCCTGCTCCATCCTCAGCGTGACATCCCTTCAAATACTTAAACAGGGCTATCATATCGCCTCTTAACCGTCTTTTTTCCAGGCTAAACATACCCAGCTCCCTAAGTCTCTCCTCATAAGGCATGGTTTCCAGACCTTTCACCATTTTAGTTGCCCTTCTCTGGACATGCTCCAATTTGTCAATATCTTTTTTTGAATTGTGGTGCCCAGAACTGGACACAGTATTCTAAGTGAGGTCTGACCAAGGCAGAATAGAGTGGCACTATTACTTCCCTTGATCTAGACACTATACTTCTATTGATGCAGCCCAAAATCGCATTGGCCTTTTTAGCTGCCGCATCACACTGTTGGCTCATGTTCAATAGTGCCTAGCCACTGCCTCTGCTGAAGTCAGAATGGGGTGCGCATGAGATCAAGGAGGAGGGGGTAGAGCGACCCCCTCTTTGTTGGTCACATGTCTGGGCGCCCCGTTCTGACCTCAGCAGAAGCTATGACAGCCAGCCAGTTAGGCTCTCACAGGAAGCTGCTTGGCTCATGAGGTGTCAGTGGTGGCAGCTCCAAAAACAAGGGATGGGCCAGCGGGGCTTGTGTGGACAACAGTGGCCATTGGACTGGACTTGGCCCAGTGCATGTGGCTGCCATGATGGTGGATCCGGAGCCAGACTGGAGCACAATCTGGCTCCGGATCCACCATCATGGCAGCCACATGCACTGGGCCAAGTCCAGTCCAATGGCCACTGTTGTCCACACAAGCCCCGCTGGCCCATCCCTTGTTTTTGGAGCTGCCACCACTGACACCTCATGAGCCAAGCAGCTTCCTGTGAGAGCCTAACTGGCTGGCTGTCATCGCTTCTGCTGAGGTCAGAACAGGTGTCCCTGCTTCCTGTGTAGCAGTTACAAGTTCTGGTGCCCTTTACCTTGGGTTTGAAATATCTAATATTATGTTAGTTGTCTGATGGTTGAAGAATCTTAGTTGGCTACTATGATTAATTTTCCTTGTGTCAAAAGTATTCTGTTATGACAAAGAGTATTTCTCATTCAACACAAATCATCCACTTCCTATTAAAACTAGTCCCCTGATCTCCTCCTTGTATAATAATCAAGTCCATTTATACCAGGGTGGGCCAAGTGCAGCCAATGGGCCACATCCGGCCCTTGGGGCACCCCCCCCGGAAGACCTATCCAGCCCCTAGACCCACCCATTTTTTTAAACTTAGGGAGCGATTGTCAGGCAATGTTTTGCTCAAACATGCCAAAACTACCTTAAAATGCAGCATTTTTCTTCCCCTAACCCTGCAAAGCCCCTCAAACCTCCCCAAAATACCAAAAAAATGGGTGGTTAGACGAAAATCAGCCAAAATGGCAGCCACGCACACTGAAACTCACTGGTGTGACCCAGATGGGTGGAGGAAGGAAAAATTGCCCCTGTCTCCCTGATTTATACCTAAATCTCTCATGGTCTTGTGTTATAGCTGTTAGCTATAACCTTCTATGTGCAATTCCTTCTCACTGCTTTTTGTTAAATTTTTCTCTTCTGCACAATATTCACGTTTTTCAAGGTGCAACTTTTCAACAATTTCAACAATCTGGTTCATATCCAATATTTTAACCACTAGCTCCTTGATGCTACTTTTTACTTTTTTGTTTAAAATCCCTCCTCAAAGAATACTTTTCCCCATAACGTCTTTTGCACAACTTGTACTCTGTACCCTGCCCTAAATAATAACTAAAATAATAACATATTCTTTCCTTATTCATCTTTGTCTCTATTTCCTTCCCCATCTTCTTTTACCTTTGTGTTTGATTTCTATACTGTAAGCATTTAGGGCAAGAATCTTTCCTCTAAAAATTTGTAGAGCACCATATACATGGATGATATATTGTTGCCATTAATATCATCATCGTCATCAATTGTATCATCTCACTAGCCAACTGCTTTAGGGTTTTTTGGTTTTGTTTTGTTTTTCTGCATAAGCATATTATAAACTCACCCATGGATAGGTTGACTAATGTTGAGTCTGTTGAAAACCACTTACATGATTTAGCCATTATCGTCTGTCTTTATTTTCTTCTTGTTTTTCTTTTCTTATTTTTAGAAGTCATATTTATTTCAGTGTCTTATAAAGATTTCTGGAATCTTGGTACAGTTTGGTGGCTTCATATAACCATGGTAAATACCATCATGACAGCTACAGTTAGTAACCTGACTTTTTGAACCTGTTACCACATGGCAATTAATGCACATTGCTCACCCGCACATTATTTGAAAAACCTTGGAGGAAACCCCAAAGGCTTTTCTCATGCAGTAGATGGAGCTTTTGGCCTTCCTCCTTCCAAATACCATGAATCTCGTTCAGAGTGTGTTGAGACAAAAGGTATTCTTCTCAAATTCTATGAGGAGTGTTTTAATCATCTAGATAACCCCAAGGAGATCTACTTGTGTTCAAGTGAACAAGCATAAAAGTCCTCTGTAATCCTTACTACTCATAACATGCACATGGAGTGTAAGGATAGATGTTAACATGTATTGAGGACATAAGGCCTGAATAGTCCTATATTAATTGATATAATTCACATTTAAAATGTAACATGTCTTACTCATACTGGAAATATTGGAGAATATTTTGGCCTCCTAAAATACTGTTTATAGACATGTTTATGTCTAATTTTCACTCGCAAATTGTTCTGGGGAAACCTTGTCACAAGCTCTTAATCTTTGACGGCCTCCTTGAAAAGGACAGTATCTCCATTTTAACAGCTCTGCTTTAACTAGTAGCGAGAGCTCTGTATTGCATCTATTTGCATTTATGACTTCACCATGTTTGTGCGCATGACATCTTACTGAAGCAAGTATCTTGCCCAGCATTTGTCTTTAAAAGAAAACAATGTGTCAAGTGTTCTGCCCTGGCTGTTCCTCACATGAGTGGAACAGATTGAAGTCATAACAAAGATGTGCAGTGTCTCTTTGCAAAATAAGTCCAGATGCCAGTTGTATCTGAAAGAGTGACTTTGTCTCATGACTTTCTCCAATCGTTGAAGCACCCAAGGATGCTTGCGTGTAGTGATGGAAAGTGGAGCAACCTACTGAACTGTAGCACACCAAGGCTCACATGGGAAGAGGATTCTTGCTGCTCCTCTGTGTTGATGCCACCATCTAGTTGGTTGGAGCCAATGGCTACAAGCTCCAAAAAAGAAAAAATAGGTCATTCAAGGTAACCTCTGAAATTGTTTTCCTAGCTCCCTCCATCCAGACAGCAAAACATCTTGTGTTGGCCAGAGGAGCATCAGTTGCCATCTACTACTACAGTCAGACCTCTGTATCCACAGGGGGTCCTGGAACCAAACCCCAGCAGATACCAAGGGCCCACTGTATATATAATCTCAAAGTTTAGACTTGCATCTGAAGTACATAGTTACTTATAATGTATTTGAATATTTCCTGGGAAAGTCCAATTTTAAAAGAGCTTAAGGAAGTCTCAAATGGAACACATGGTGGCCAAATATTTTTCCTCTTCCCCCCCCCCAAAAAAATTGTGCCTCATCTAAGACTCCACAGGTTTTCTGGATTTGTTAGTTTCCATGTCAAAAGGTTGCCTCCATTGTCTACATTTTAATTGGTTAATTACAGCGAGTGCATGCATCTCTGTCAAATTTGAAAAACAACAGGAACTAACATCTGCAATCATAACGCTCCTGTTTCATTGTTTTTTTACATGTGATATTCTCCAGATTGTGAAATAAAAGGCTTTCATGGCCGGCATCCATAGGTTTTTCGTGGTTTTTTTTTTTTTTTCCCGAACTGTGAGACCATGTTCTGGAAGAGTTTATTCCTGACGTTTCACCTGCATCTGTGGCTGGCATCTTCAGAGAATTGAATCTGAAGATGCCAACCACAGATGTAGGTGAAATGTCAGGAATAAACTCTTCCAGAACACGGCCTCACAGCCTGGAACCCCATCCCACCCTACACGAAAAACCTATTCTCCAGATTCTAACAAAGAACTGGGTTCCCAGGTGGAATAAGACTTCATTTATTCTGATGTTAGATACCTGCACAGGCAATTTATAGTACTCAGAACCTTCTCCGGGTATTTTAGAATGAACTGAAGACTAAGAGACAAGCCTGATAGTTCGACAGTTATTGATACAAATAAAGATGCTGACTTGATCTTATGTATATGTTATCTGCTTATTAGCATTGGCCTGAATGGGGGGAAAAGGTTGTGTGCCTTCAAGTTATTTTTTACTTATGGCGACCTATCACAGTGTTTTCTTGGCAGAATTTGGGTGGGGGTTGCCTGTGTCTTCCTCTGAACCTTGAGAAAATCAGCGGAAGTCACCCAGTGCGTCTACATGGCTGAGTGGGTGTTCAAACCCTGGTCTCCTAGTGTCCTAGTCCAACACTCAAACTACTACACCACACTGACTTTCAACAGAGAAATAACCTCGTGTATCACAGCATCTTTGTAGGATATTAGTCATTATCTATCAACAACCTGCTGAATAACTGCTAGAACATTTTACCAGGTATGCAACCTTATTTGAACTCCTCTTGACTCTAGTCCAGAAAGCAAATCTATCTGAAGCAGTTAAATATGATTTAGAAAGTGAGACAGCTTTCTTTCAGTGACCTTTCATTCTTTTTAATAGCTTGTCACTTGTGACAGTCCTTGATGAACTGAGGCTTACAAAATTCATTCTCAAAAACAAACTTTGAGGCAAGGTGATTTTGTGAAGTCTGGCTTTTAAAATTTCAACACATGGCTTTGATTTAATTTCAGAAGGATCTGTCCTGAGCTGAGTACTCTTGGACTCGGTCTCAGAAGAGGGACTTATTTTTCACAACCAAATTCAGCTTTCCAGCATTCATGTCTTCCACTGAATGCTTGGTATGCATTTACATGTGCATCTAAGAGTGAGAAAACTTTGGAGATCTGGCCAGCTTCTAAGTATAATTGTAGATATGGATGGAAGATTTTGAGGGAGTTGAGATGTGCCAGTTACTATTGCATTTGGTATCTGAGAAAGAAATATGGCTAGCAACATGCCTGTCTTTGATTTCCCTAATCAAATAGACCAGGCTTTCATTAATAATTGAACAGACCTGAAACATCTTGCATCTGAGGAAGTAGACTTAAGTCTACAGAAGCTCATGCTACAGCTTCTATCTCCCATTTAGTCTCAAAGGTGCTACAAGATCCTTTCGCAGACCTGAAACAATTCTTCAGTATGGGTTTTAGAATCATAGAATCATAGAATTGTAGAGTTGGAAGAGACCACGAGGGCCATCCAGTCCAACCCCCTGCCACGCAGGAAATCTTGATCAAAGCATCCCTGACAGACGGCCATCCAGCCTCTGTTTAAAGACCTCCAAGGAAGGAGACCTCACCACGCTCCAAGGGAGTGTGTTCCACAGCTCTTACAGTCAAAAAGTTCCTCCTAATGTTGAGGTGGAATCTCTGTTCCTGGAACTTGCATCCATTGCTCTGTGTTCCAGTCTCTGGAGCAGCAGAAAACAAGCTTGCTCCATCCTCAATGTGACATCCCTTCAAATACTTAAACAGGGTTATCATATCGCCTCTTAACCGTCTTTTTTCCAGGCTAAACATACCCAGCTCCCTAAGTCTCTCCTCATAAGGCATCGTTTCCAGACTTTTCACCATTTTAGTTGCCCTTCTCTGGACACGCTCCAATTTGTCAATATCCTTTTTGAATTGTGGTGCCCAGAACTGGACACAGAATTCTAGGTGAGGTCTCACCAAGGCAGAATAGAGTGGCACCATTATGACTTCCCTTGATCTAGACACTAAATGGCCAGAGAGAGTGTAATTTAGAATTTCATATGTTTTTGTCATATGCAGGTTTTATTGCTGATGGTTTTTACTGTTTGTAAAATACTTGTAAATGTTGAGTCATTGGACTGCAATAAGATGATGATGATGATGATGATGATGATAGAGGTGAAATAACCCCCTGATTTCTATTCCTGATGACCAATAAAATGATGATGATGATGATGGAGGTAAAAGAACCCCCTGATTCCGATTAAATCCAAGCCCAGCAAAATCAACTTCTTTTCACTTTCTCATAAGAAGGCGGGCGGGGGGGGGGGGGGGGAGAAGTGAGGTCATCTGGGAACTTAAAAAAATACAGGGCCAGTTCCCTCCTCCTCCTCCTCCATGCGTGCCCTGGACCCTCCCGACCTCACTTACTTGGGGTCCTCGGTGAAGAACTGGGCTTGCAGCTGCGCCATGCTGATGGAGTCACCGCCGCCGCCGCCGCTCCCACGTGGCTGAGAAGCCTCCGCCGCCGCCTGGCCCGGAATATGAACTTCAGAATCTTTGAAGTTTTGTCAATCATCATCATTAACATCATCATAAAAACTGGCAAACTGGCTTACAAGAACTGAAACAGATACAAGTAAAAACAGGGATAAAAATATAAAGGAAGTTCTTGTTAAAATGTAATTAAACTATCTATAGCATAGAGAACTAGTGTGGTGTAGTGGTTTGAGCATTGGACTATGACTGGAGACCAGGGTTCGAATCCATGCTCAGCCATGGAAACCCACTGTGTGACCTTGAGGAAGTCACACTCTCTCAGTCTCAGACAGTGGCAAAACCAAAGCCTCTATAAACAAATCTCACCAAGAAAACCCCATGATAGGGTCACCTTAGGGTTGCCATAAGTCGGAAATGACTTGAAGGCACACAACAACAACAACAACAACAACAACAACAACACATCATCATGACAGTCTCAGACCACTTTAACTGTCATGGCACTCTATCCTATGGAATCCTGGAATTTGTCGTTTCATGAAAGAGCTAGAATTCTCTGCCAGAAAACTCTAGTTCACTCCTCTGAGCAACAGGGCCAGAGCTCCCCAACAGAGAATTCTAAGCACTTCACCAAACTACAAATCCCAGGGTTCCTTAGGAAGGAACCATGGCAGGCAAACTGGTATCCAACTGCCATAATGGTGTTTATATGAATCTTAGGGCCTGTCCACACGGTAAAAAAAATACGTACGGTGTTCGGAAGATCGATCATCCGTACACACGGCCATTCGGATGCATATGTGTCATTCAGAAGGGGGGCTAGTGAATCCCCTATAAACTCCGTGGATTCGGCGTTCGGGAGGTTTAGCAAATCTTGACCTAAAATCTGTACAGTCGTTTGTAGTGTTGATGGTCTGTACACCCCATTCGCACACATACGAACAGGCAGTGTAATCTGATTGGCTGGCCGAGCACAAGGGCAGGGATAGAAAGAGGGGAATTGGGAGCGGCCGCCATGTTGGATTCCCAGCTAAGCAAGAGTCCGGTAAGTCCATGATTTTTACATTTATTCCTTTTTATTTTATATTGTAAATATAGAAAACCGACTGTCCACATAACAGGCACCTTTTAAAATAATTTTTTAAAAGTGGCAGGAGATTTAAAACCGCTGCTTGGATCATTCACTCCAGCCAGCTGGGCAAGGGGGGTCATACGGAGTGGGGGGGTGGTAAAAAATCATGTAGGTGGATCGTATGCATATGAACGGCTGCCTTTTTGGATTTTTTACCCCCCAAACGGATTTTTTTAAAAAAAAAATCGTGTAGACAGGGCCTCGCCAAGAAAACCCTGTGATAGGTTTGCCTTAGGGTCGCCATAAGTCGAAAACAGCAAAGCATAAAATATATCCATTAAAAATATTAAAATGAGTAGTACTGTACATTATTACAAGCCCTTATAGTCAGTTCCAAAAAAATCTATTGGAAGAGAAACAAGTTCACTAGCCTGAAGGTGAAAGGGAAATATCTGAAGGGCAGCAAAGAGCAAGCCAAACTAGCATCTCTAGAAGAACATGGAGGTAGTACCAAGATGGCACTCCCCCATGTTCCAAACAGATGTAGCTGGAAGAACATTGGACTGAAAGAAGGCCGTTCCACAAAGATCTGAGTTTGGACAGGCTCATATGGGAAGATACATTAAGTGTAATACTTGATCCTGCTGCTTGAAACAGACTGAACAGTACTTTCCAAAAGTTTTAAGAAAACCAGGTCTTATTGCTAGAATTGTATTATTAATAGCTTTTGAATACTTAGAAAGCTGGCAGCCTAAACATTCAGCAGAGTTTTCCTACTACTTATTCTCCTTGACTTCAGTAATACTTCTTCCAACCTAAATGTTTATGATATTAGGGGGCTTACATGTCTTTTAGTGATGTATGCATATGGAAGGCACCCTTTCCCCAAAGTTTGGTTGTGTTGATTTAGCAAATGTAGAAGTGCTAGGTTGCTAAAAGATCAGGGACGGGAAGGACAGAGAATGCATATAGAAAGCCCAAGAGAAATCCTTTTTACTCTTCCACTGTTACTGTCCATCTAGTAATACTTTTCGCAGAGTGAAGCTATGAGGAAAAATAGGTGGGATGGGAGATTTATGGTACAGTTCTGTTACATCGACTTGAATCAGGGGACTGTGAGGTGGGAATTAAATCAAGATGTCTACCAAGCACTTGCTAAAGAGAATTTGAGGACAAGCTGTCAGACTAGCTAGAAAAATCTTGCTTGACCTTCAGGCCATATAATACAGCTTAATCCCCATACAAGCTTCTGGATCAGGCTTGCTTCTTAGTCTGAGCAACAAGGCTTAGCTCAGCTTTCTGCCATTTTCTTCCCCCAATTTGGTCAGCATTGTCTTTTCCCGTGACCTTGGCTTAGCCCATGCCAGAACTGGAAAAAGTAACATTTTTGGGCTGCAGTTCCCAGAAACCCCCAACCAGTATGGCCCAGCTATGGAGATTCTTGGAGATGTAATCCCTAAATAAGCTTTTCAAGCTTATTTTCAAGGCTATGTGTGACAACTGTTGGAGTCAAGTTGTGCTGAACACTTGGAAATGGAATCATAACGTAACAGGACAATGCCACAAATCTCAGTGGTGAACAATAGCTTTTAAAATGCCGTGTAACAAGCCCCAAAGATTTTTAAATGGTGACATCTAGATTTGGCTCATCAAGTTGGGTTTTCCAGGCTATCCATGGTTGCAACTCCAAAGAGAGAAACAGGCCAGTTCTCTGGTGGGCAAACTGAAATGTACAAAAGAAAGTAGACTTTGTCTGCCAAGTTCCTTCTATTTTAAGATTATGTTCTCTTTGTTGGCTTGGTATCTGGGAGAGTGGCCCTTTCCTGCTGCCAGATTCCTGGCATACTGGCATACTGTAAAGTGGCTGGCAGAAGGATTTGTTCATGTCAGCTTAAGAAATTCTCAAGAAACCCTTGGCTGTTCTCATCAGCTTGAGATATTCATCTGTTTCTCTGATTCCAGTGAAAGAAACATGCTTCAGAGAAAGGGTAATCTCCTCCCGACTCCCTTCTTTCCTTTAGCATGTTTTTCTGTGTTATTTTTTTTTCTATCTGAGGCTGTTGAAGAGAATAATGCAAAAAGCAGGGGAGGGGGTATCCAAAATAGAGACAGTGTCCAGGCAAGACACATGGCAAAACATGAAAGGACAATTTGGTAATGTACAGTCAATTTCTGCACAGCTGTTCTAATGGTTCTTTTGGGCATGAGAAAATGTTACTTAAAACTCTTGTGCACATTTTCTTCTGTACACATTTTTTTCACAGCAGTTTTGGGCATGGTTAAAAGAAATACTTCAAGAGGTATCTTGTTCAGAGCTACTTCCAGAGTGCTCACAGAAGATAATATTTTTATTTTTAAGGCTGAATCACTGGAGCAATCAGTGGCACCTAGAGCTTGGAAAAGTTCCTATTTGGGCTACAGCTCCTATAATTCCTCAGCTACCACTGTAGTCGGGGGTGGGGAAGTAGCTTTTTGTAGCTCTGCTGTTAGATAAAGCCCTGCCCAGTGTAGCCTCTTTATCCGTCTGGAAATGACCCTCAGTCCTGCATCTAATTTACATACAACAGTTCAAAGAAATGAGAGTTTTAGTATGAGATTGTGGCCTAGAGATGATGCAAATCATGTATGTAAGGCTCTTAATAAATTCATGGAAGCTATGGATCAATTATTTCCCTGTCCTGGGCCACCATCTACCAAGTAAACTCAAAGAATGTTTTAGATGCTTCCAAATTCTCTGTTGTCCCACTTTTTCAGCTACTTTTAAAATATCCTAGTTTCTCGCTCCTCCTTCCACGTTTCCCCCTTTCCCCGTCATCAGCGCGCTTGCAGAAAGCGCGGGATGAGTCCTTCCTGAATCTTCGTTTGCGAAGAAAAGCCAGAGAGAGAGAGAGGCTTCAGTTACTGCAAGCTGAGTTTAAAGTGCAAAAGTAGTTGATGTTGTTTGGCATCATCATGTTCAGGTTTTCATTTGTGAAATGTTGGAGGTTATGTACTTCAGGAATAGTGTTTCCTGCTGCCCTCCAAATTTGTTCTCCAACAGAAGCTCCATTTTGAGTCTTGATCATAACTAGAAACACATATTCCCAGTCACGCAGACATTCAATAATACCAGAAGTACCCTATAGCCAAGCAAAGAGGGACTTGTGACCCTACAGATGTTGAACTACAACTCTCCTGAACCATAGCTATTATAGCAAAAGGTAATGTTTGATGGGGTTTTCTGTCCAACAGCATTTAGAGGGCCTTGTGTTAATAATCCCTTTTTTAAACACCAGTGTGGCATAGTGGTTTAAAGCGTTGGACTACGACTCTGAAAACCAGGGTTAAATCCCCGCTTGGCCATGAAAATCCACTGGGTGACCTTGGGCAAGTCACACACTCTCAGCCTCAGAAAACCCCATGATAGGTTTGCCTTAGGGTTGCAATAAGTCATAAATGACTTGAAGTCACACAATAACAAACATTCAACTCTTCCTTCTACTACAGCTTCCTTTCTGTACCACCCTCTGGTGGCTACTCTTGTCCTTAATAACCTTCTGTCACAACACTTTTTTTCTGTATTATCTAGCCGTGCCTTAGCATTGAGCCTCGTATGTAATAGCCTGCTTCCATATGTCAGTTCTCTTGTGTTCCCTCTTGGAAGTCTTAGGGTATATGCTAAATTAACAAAGTGCAGAGGGAATTACAAAATGCATGAGGGGATTACTCAGGAAATGATTTTTTTTAAAAGTCTTTAACTCATACATGAGGGGGAAGAGAATAAAGAATTGAAATGGATCCCTTGTGAACCATACAGGAATTACTCAGTTGTTCTAAGTTTATTTTACTGTTCCATCTCTGCAGCTTACAAATTATCCTGGTTATAGTTTTGTTAATATAACATGAACTGCTATCTTTTTGTAGAAGCATTCTCTTGAGTCTTAACTATATATGATCTTGTATTACTCCTCCAGTAAATTACCTATGTCTGTTTTTTGTCCCTCCATTTAAAAGATTTTTTCATCCTTGTATTAAAGAATATGTTTAAAATTAGTATGGGTTGCCTATTGGTATCACAGATAAAGAACTGGAAGGGACAGTGTTGATTATTTTAGTTTAACCGTCTGTCCTGAGGCATGGCATTTTATACTTAAAGCATTTATGCCAAACGCCTCTCTGGTTTTCTCACACAAATGTTCAGCCATAGAGATTTCTCAACTGTGGCACTTGTTACATTGTCCCAAATTTTCTATAGTTAGGATTTCCTCCCTAATTAACAGCATAAGTAATTTGCCTCCCCAGAAATCTATTACTTCTTATTTTTCCTGCTAGGTGGTAACACAGATCATTTTCTCCCTTCCAGAATGGCTGGAGTGTCTACCTTTATTCTTACTTTGCTTCAGCTTAAAAGTGTATTGTTTGTCTCTGGAACTCTTTAGTGTACAACCAAAGACAATTCAAATATGATGGTTTATACTGTTCAGGCTGCAAGTGGGTGCCTCTAAAACTCCATACACATAGAAACAGCTAAGCTAAAATTCTTCTATTTGATATGTTCAGTTTCCATCTACAAAGGGTTTTGAGGGATATGGGGGGGCATTCTGTTGGTTTCATTAAAAAAGGAAGCTACCACCCTGAGTTTGCAAGGACTGAGGAGAGCAGTTGATGACTGGGTCTCTTCTAGGACTCTAGACTCTTATTCATAGGGTGCCATCACTTGATGGCATATAACAGCAGCAGCAACAACAAATCCTGTTGGTTAGTTCCAACTAGAGGGGACCCATTAAATCAGTTTTTGAGTGGTGGATGAGTGAACACATAGGTAAATCAATGGGTCAGTTCTAGTCAGGACAAACACCAGGGGTTTATAAGAATGCTACTCTGAATAGAAGTTACAGCTATATGAAACACTAATTGTCAAGTAGTACTACATTTACATTTCCAAAAGGTGTCATATGTTCTGGTATACATTAATGCATTTCAAGGTATTTGGACATCTCCTATTTTGAAAGGCATCCTTTATTTTCAACAATTGCTCTTTCCTCCCTCAAAGTGTCCTGCTTCCACAGGAGGTAATGGATGCCCCTGATATGTGGATGCTCTATGATATGTAGAGCTTTCTCTGGAACTATTTAATAGGCCAGCTGAGTTTGCATGACACATGTCTGTCTAATAATTGTACTATACACTTGCATTCACTTACCGTTCAGCACTGAAAATGGTTCAGTTTATCTCACTTGCCTGCTAACTGGAATGCATTACAGAAAAGGTTTAGAGAAGGAGACATACTTCTTTACGGTGTCAGTCGGGTATTAATGTAACAAATCGGCTTGACTTAATAAAACCCAACCATCTTTACAATGGTGAAATGTTTGTTGCTACACCAGGATCTGTTTAAGTTTGGTAGACCTTGGTAGATCAACCTTGCATGCAAATTAGCATGAGAGCATTTCTGTATGCCACAAATGGTAGCAGTTGCTGTAACATGCTGGAAGCACGGAGTTTAAAGGCTATCAGTAGTGACTTCAGAGTTATTGTTTCCACCTGAGAAATATAAAATAATTGCCTTTTGTATATTTGTAAGACCAGTTTCACTCTTGGGCCTCACCAGTTAAGTCTGTGGGAGGCTCTTGCCTTAAACCCAGGAGAGCTTCTGTGGCTCAGTGGGTTGGATCTCAGATGTGCTTTCTGTGGTGAAAGAGCTTCATTCGCAGAAGCTGCCTACCTCATTTGGAGGGGTAGGTGGTACACCACTACTCACCCATCCAACAAGGGCCCTCTCTCTTGCATTTTCAAGGAGCTGGAGGGGTTGCTATGTGTGGAGGAGGGGCATAGTTTTATATGCTTAAATCTGGATCCAGCCCACTATCTACAATACTTGGCTAGGTGAGCCAATGGCGTGGCCTCAGTATGAGACAGATTCCTATACTCCAGTGTACTCTTAATTTAAAATCATTATTTCATTCTTAGTTTGCTAAAAGTGACCTTGATTTCTCCTGACCATGGCTTAAACAAGACCAGCTAGTAATGAGAGCCAATTATTTACAGAACAATCTATTCTGCAGATGGCTTCTTCTTTTCCTCATGGCCCTATATACCATTTTACAGTTACTGTTTTGTGCAGTGGAAACAGCTCCAGAATAAATGGGGCAATCTGGTCTACTGAGACTAAAATATGAGGGAATTTTTTCTGAGAATAGCAGGTGGGACAATGTATACCTTGCCAGGCACAACACTGTGCAGTCAAATTTTATAGTTATTTTATTTTATACTTATTCTGATTTCCTGAGGTACTTTGATTGAGCCAGCTTGGTAATTTTGTATTTTAAAGGTGTTTCCATAGTGTAATTTTCACACCTTTCCACACAAACACAGTGTGTGTTGAATAGGAAAAACACATTACAAAAGTGGCAGTTCACACATGAAAGCCAAACCCTATTTTTCTACATCCATTCTGATCATCTTCAGATGAGGAATCATAAAGGGAAATACTGTATAATGTGGGAACTGGTGGTAGCATGTTGCTAGGGTGATCTTCTGTGGCCATGGCTCAAAAAATATTTCTGTGACAGAGACATAGAGCAGAAGTGCACCTTAGTGATCGCTTACAGGCACTATTGTGTGAAGTAGATGGCATGCATGTCTGAAGCCCTCAGTTACCCTGCTTTCTGAGATCCTGAAACAGAGTTTGTAAAAGTTACTTTTTAGGACCAGAGTAACCCCCCAAAAGTAACTTTCCCAAGTTGTGCTCTTAGATATCATCCTTTACCTGCTTCTGTAACTGCAAACCTGCTTTCCTTCCTCTACTGAACAAGTGGTATGTGCTACTCACACTGTGCTGCTTTTAAGACCCACTGGCATGTGCTTATTCTGGACCATGCTCAGCAAACTTGGCACTGGTTTTTATGCAAGCTGGACTAACTTTCCTGATGTGGGATGACGCTAATTTCCAATTCTGTGGAATTGCCCAAATATGTAGACAATATAATATGCTGTGCAAACCACAAGAAAAGTCTATGGGCTTTCACAGAGTGCAACTTACTGGTGGATTTTAAACAAATGTGCTCTCCAGTTTGAAAAAATAAGAATTATCAAGACAATTAAAAAAAAAAAACAACCTCAAGTTCTTACAGTACTTTCATGGGTCTCAAAAAGACCTCAAGTGAGATAAAATAGTTCCTCACTAAGGAAAGCTTAATGAGGTCTACTGTCACGTGTTAGGCCCTGCGTGCATGGTCTAGCTAAAGATGGTTCAGGCTGCATTTGACACTCTAGGCCCTGTTTACCTATAGAAGAATGGGTCAAGGAGAGGTTTATCTCCACAGCTGGAGGGTGCAATAGGGGATGAGAATGTCATCCTATGGCCAAGGAGATAAAGAAGTTTCAATACATCCTGGCACCTGGTACAATAATTGGCATGAGAAAATTTCTTCTTAATTGGTCTGGGAACAGTTTTTACTTCTTCTCCTGGGTCATTCTACCATCTTAGCAAAGGTTCAGGACGAGAATAAATATAAGGTGATGTCAGACAAAGGTGTGCGCTTTGCAACTCTATAGCCATTTCGTGTATTTATCTTCCTGTTTTCTCTTTATGTCTGCTTGCTTGATGAAAGTATGCCTATTCTATTTTTCTATCTGCTGTCATGAATAAATTAGCCTTCTTTTTCGAGCCCAGGCTACTGCATGGTCATTTTGCTTGGTGATTCATATCCTGAACCAGCAGAGCACTCAAGCCAGGGTTACACTGCCAGTGTAACATCACGAAACCTGGACTGTATGTAGGGATGGAATAGATATTCAACAGTATCCCAAATGGAGTCAAAATTTGGAGTTCCCAACTGCTTGGGAACATTTGTAGGATGAAAAATAGCACCTGGAAAGTTTCTGCATCCTTGCAGGAACTTTTTGTTATTGTTGTTCTTGGCACAACAAAAACTGTGCACTCTGAGAAACTGCACAGCTTTCCAAGAAAAAAAAAAGCTTTTGTTGTTTTTCACTGTATGTGCACTTGAGAAAACTACATGAAATACAACAACAACAAAAAACTATACAAACAGATAATTATGTATTATTGTCTCTCTGTGTGTGTTGTCTGTCTGTTCTTTGGACAATTTACTGTTTCTTGCACTTTCGGTATGTGTCAAAGCAGCTACCATAGGAGGAGTCATACACACACACACACACACACACACTGCATTAGCACTGAATAGCATCAGCAACTATTACAGAACAGTGGGAGGATTTTGAAGGGGCATTTCAGTTTTTCTAGTCCTGTTACTTGCTTATATCTGTAGTATTGCACAACCGCAGCATCCCTGACAGATGGCCATCTAAGTTTAAATAGCTCCAGCAAAAGGAAGTGTGCCATCTCTCAAGGCAAACTTTTCCATTTTCAGACTATTCTTACCATTAGGATAAAACCTCTTCTGAGATCATGGTTTGAATGCTCTGTTAAATATCTAGTGGATGGCTGAAGATGCCTGTCTCTTTTACTCTAAAATGCAGTACCAGTCTGCACCAGGCACAACATGGGTAAGGAGAGTTAAACGTCCATCTGTTTGTTTTATTTCAAAATTCAGAGCCTCTGAGCTTGGGGTTCAAACAACCTCCCCCCCTTCTCCAATTAAGACCAATTTCAATTCAAGGGGTCACACAAACCTTCTTGTATGACTATGTTTAATCTTTCCTTGTGCACAGGCACTAGTCCTGATATGGATTGTATCATATATTATCTTAAACTGTGTGCTTCAGATGTAGTATAGTATGTAGTTTAGTCTTCTGACCGCACTGGAAACTTTGACCATTTCATGTCTCTTAATGACCTGAAAAAGAAAAAGGAATACCAGAATGTTGTTAACCTGCTTGTTTTGTGTAGATATAATTCTGTTTTCTAGTCTGCCCTATCCTGAGGGGTCTGAACAGGTACAATGTACAGAAACAAATTATTTTCAAATTAAAATAATAAAATATAAGACCACTCATTCAAGTCTGGTTCTATGCCAACTTCAGGGAAGAAAAGTAGATAGAGTGGACCCTTGGTATTTGCTGGAGTTTGGTTCCAGGATCCCCCATGGATACCGAAATCTGTGGATGCTGAAGATCCATTATACATCGAGCCCTCTGTATCTTCAGCTTCTGTATTCACAGTTTGAGCATCCATGGATCGTCACTGCATACCTAAAATGGCGGTGCCTATATCTAAAATGGTGCCGCCACATACCTAAAATGGTGGCACCCATACTCAGAATGGCTGCTTCCACTGATTAATATGGGACTCTACCATCCATGGTTTTTACTATCCATGGGGGTGGTGGTTCGGAACCAAACCCCCGTGGATATGGACGGCGCACTGTATACAATACCATAGTAAAATGGTGTCCCTTGTATGAAACAGCAAAATCAAGGTTTGCTTTTTAGTTATTTTTTAAAAAATATATATTTTTGAACTGTGGTTGGTTGAATTCATGGATGCAGATTCTGTGGATACACAGGGCTGACTATATAGTAATGGACACAATTTGTGATTTTAGTAATGGATTAATGGCTCATCCTACTTGTGAGTTCATGTCAGTTTCCCATGTGCTTGTTTGTTAATAAGCCTGTTCTGTCCCATTTTCACATTAATCTGTGGTTTGCATTTTTTGGTGGTTAACTTAGAATGACCATTTTAATCAAAATGCATTTTTTAAACATTCAAAATACTCATGTATTACAGTATTCTTCCCCCAAAGTATGCCATTCTAAGTGCATTTTCTTTTCAAATATGTATTTTGGCATGTGCTTGCTTTTAACATTGTGCATTAAACTTGGTTCTTTTCAAAGTATGGAAAAGAATAACTATTCTAATTCATACTTTCACTCAGGAAGTACAGATCAGGTCAGTTTATATCGAATTTGCAAAAGAACAAATCCTTCATGCCTCCGGACATTTAACACTTCTACCAAGAACAAATCTAAAGCATATATATTACATATTATTAATACTGTACATTTTACTTATTATCATTATTAGTTACATTTTTATGCTACTCTTCCTCCAAGGAGAAATCCTTTATCTGCCTCTTTGATCTTCAAAGACTTTGTCAGAGGCTTTGTTAACTGAGGTATGCCGGTATTGACCCTTTCAGTCTTGGCGCTCTCTTTTTCTGTGGAGTTTCTCACAGGCCTCTTCTCCTTTGGAACTGGGTGTTTCTGCTAAAACAAGGGATGTGGGACATAGCTTCTTGTAAAGGATAATCACTCTCACTGGAGACACAGTTCTCTCATTTTGGGGTGGAGGAGAGAAAGAATAGTAGAGCTGGGAGGCCTGAAAAAAAATGGTGCCCTGGGAGGACCATATGCAAACTTTGCATTTGCCTGGGTCTCACCTCATTTTAGAAATCCAATTTAGTTTTGGCTATTTCAGACAGTGTTTTTTTTTTTTTTTTTAAGCAGCCAGCCAGTAATGGTTGATATAGCTTTTCTGTTTATATTTTATTGTTCTCATGGATTTTAAGTCACATTGAGAGTCCTCCTGGGGCTGGAAGGTAGGATATAAATGCAGTAACTACTTTAAAATAAAATGCTGAAATTGTCAATTCTGTACAAATGTTAAAGGCACAATAACCTTGTTCTTTAGGGATTCAGACCATCTTGATAGACAACGATCCCCCTTACCTTCATTATTATTCTATTGTGGATGTTGGTATTCCTTTTAAACTGGGAAATACAGTCTCTCTCTCCATATATATAGTGTTGTGTTTATATTCTCTCTCTGTTTTGGGATTCTGTTTGGCTTGATCATTTGTTACTGGTTTCCTTCTGTATTTATCATCACACCTGTCCTCCTCTTTTGGATATACCATTTATTCTGTGATAATGTCATTCTTAAAGCCTCTTCCAATTTAGCCAGTAAGGCGTCCTTTGCAACTGTCAGCACTATTCCAGGTGTTATTTTACTCATTTTGAAATGTCTTAAGTGTATCTTGTATATTTACTTTGGATGAACACTATAATTCCGAAGTAATTCTATAGACCTAATAAATGTTACAGCCTGTTTTTCAGTTGTCTCATCCTTACTGAAAGACCCCACAACTCCAAAGGTGATTCAGGCTTTTATACATGTTACAGTAATTATGTGAAAATCCTGAGCTATTTTTATTGTTCAACATTTATTGGAAAGCTTTCCTTTTGATCACAATAAAAATGGATGCCATATTATGGATGCTGTTAATTGCCTCAGTGGCTCTCTGATGCTAAAATCCCATAAATCATCCTTCCTCCAAGCTGGGATCCTCTTAGATTGATTGGACTACATATTGAAAACTGTAGTCCAAGACATCTTAGGAGCACCATGTTGGGAAAGGCTGGTTTTTAAAAATCAAGGTCACAAGAACATGAAGGTTAAAATAATTTCTTAGTTTTTGCTTCTGTATAAATGGCCAGGAGACTCAATCTGCATTCAGTGACAGGAATTCTCTACTTGGTTTCAGTTTCCATGCTTTGTATCCAAGGCACAAACACACACAACCCTGCCCATAGCTGCTGGGAAAAATACAGTGTGAAACTGGTTTTGCTGCTTTTTGTGGCTGAAGCCTGAGACCGCAAAACCTCGTGTGCATTTGATAACTTGCAAATTGCGTCTGCTATTACCAGGCCAGCTTGCTGTAGCTTGGTGTCCACAGTGTGTGTGTGTTCATTCTTAATATATGTGACATTCTCCTCCCCCCACCCACCACCCCAAGACAAAGTTCCAGTCACATGAAACAGTCTGAAATTCCTCTTATCTCCTTTTTATATCTCATGAAGACCATAATGCCACTTTATATGACAAGCAGCATTAAGTAATAATTTTGGGTTGTTCCTTGCCAGAACCTCCCCCATCTTCACAGTAGATAGCATCTGGCTTGCAGTTTAAAGAGAATTATAATAAAGCGGCAAGGCCCTGCAGTTACTGTACATGTTTTGTACCAGCTTGCTTTGAAGTTAACATGCTTTGGTTTGTGTGGTTTCAGTAATGACAGCTGAAAACACTGTACCTCCAGGGGTTACTTCTATCTCATACTGCTGGCTTGTTCTTTTTCCGTGCTTTGCAAATAGAGCTGGTTTTGTGTAATGTGTTAGTGAACTTTAGGGAGGACAGCAATTATTTATTGGCAGCTATTGAAATAAAACAAGGCCTAGCCAGTTCATTAGGCCTGGCCCCACTCATATCTCATATATATATATAGTTGTTTCCTTGTTTGCCATTTGCTCCAAGGGAATAGCAGCCAGCTACTTGCTAGGTCCAACAGTTGATTGCTAGTCCTGTGCACTCTTTCAGAAACTTTAATTTGTACACAGGGTTGTTTTTGTATAAGAGAGAGCAGTAATTCCGTAGGAGCACACCAAAAAGTGGGAAATCTGGCATTCTTTGTTCTGAGTATGTCAGTTTTATTTATTCCCCCCCACACACACACTTTTCCTTTGGGGAAAAACCCCAAGCTTCTTATCCTTCAGACTGTAAAGTTATGCTTGAAAATGAGTAGAATCTCTGATGAAACCTCTGATGAAGCCAGAGAAGTAACTGAATAAAATGCTTACTGAATGGAGACATGTCTTCAGTGCCATGATGAATTATACAAACTTGTTAACCTATTTTACATAACTTATACCAATCATGGTCTTTAGATTTTCTTGGTGCAGAATTTAACTGTTTGGGGCAGAGTTTTAATTCTTTAAAAAATGTATTTAATTGAGGAGTGTGCATGTTGATGGTTGACTCCTGTCTCATTCATTTTGTGACCATATTACACCAATATTAAAATCATTCCACTGCCTGCCAGTTAGTTTCAAGGCAAAATACAAAGTGTTGGTTATTATCTTTAAAGCCATACATGGTTTCGGTCTGGGTTACCTACAGGACTGCCTTCTGCCATATAATCTATCCCGTACACTCAAGTCCTCTGGGGAACATCTACTTCAGTCAACCAAAACTAGGCTGTTACCCAGAGGACATTTTCTTTGGCTGCCCCCCCGACTGTGGAATGACCTGCTGGAAGAGATTTGTCAGCTTGAGACACTTGAGTTTAAATTAGCAGTAAAGATCAGTCTGGTCTGGCAGGCCTGTCCAGATTATTTTTAAATTATCTTTTTAAAAGTACAATTGGACATCCATATCCATGTAACCAATATTTGTGGTTTCAGTTACTCGCAGGACACAAAATAGAGACACATACTATACAGTCACACTGGGAAATGCCTGGAGGGGCATCCTCTCTAGGCATCTTTTAGGTCCTCCAATGCAACTTTATGGTATGCTTTCACTGGAAGTCCTTTATTTTGATAGAGTTCACTGTTATCCGTGGTTTCCAGTATCTGCGGTAAGTCCAGGAACCAAAACCCTGTGAATATGGCGTTCCAACTATTTATTGATAGATTTTAATATGTATTGGTTTTATATGCTCTTTTAACTGATATTATGTGTTGGGTTATTTGTTGTTGTTCCATGCCTCAATCCGCAGGGAGAAATTATTTGGGATAAATAACCATCATCATCATCATCATCATTATTTTGATACCTCAACCTACTATTTAATGCATGCACACATGTCTCTGGGTAGACTGCCACTGTTTTCCCACCACAATTCTGAGGAGACAGCAGAGTGAAATATATAAGCCTGTGGGTAATGATTAAAGTTGTCCAATATGAAGTCTGACAAATCAAATGAACTTCCTTTACTAGAAGACAATATTATTCAATATTAATATTTACTTAATAAGGATGAAGAATGCTTGTCATGTTCAGTGTAACAACCATTCCCAAAAGGTAAGGGGGAACGAATTAACAGAAAGAAACTGAGTAGAGAAATCTGGGCTTCCTTTAAAAAGAGGTTAAATTGGCTTTCTCCCTTTGCTCAAGATTAGTTAGTCAGCTTAGAATAAGGACACAAGAACTACCTTGTTGATTCATGCTCTGATCCATACAGTCACCATACTGAAATTGCTTGTTGCCAGGTATGTTTCCAGCAGTGGCTAGTAGCAAATCTGTGGGAGTTCACGAAGATCTTGGGGGATACAAACAGGTCCGAAAAAGCAGGCATTTGCAATGATGCGACCTGTCTTCATGGTCAAAAGAGCCCCCTAAACTCTGCATGCTCCCCTAGCCAAGATGGTGGCTGCAAGTGATTTACTTGTGATTTTAAATCTGCCACCATTTTTTTTAAAAAAAAGGTTCCCATGGTGCGTACATGTGATATTTCATACTTTTAAAAAAAGAAAAAAGAGAGTATAAGATCGCCGTTTGGTTGACTTACCAGATGCTCACTTAGCCAAAAATCCAACATGGTGGCAGCAGGTACTTTCCCTGTTTGCTAGCCCCACCTCCATGCTAGTCCCGCCAATCATAGAGTCATAGAATTGCAGAATTGGAAGAGACCACGAGGGCCATCCAGTCCAACCCCCTGCCATGCAGGAAATCACGATCAAAGCATCCCCGACAGATGGCAATCCAGCCTCTGTTTAAAGACCTCCAAGGAAGGAGACCCCACCACGCTCCGAGGGACGAACTGCCTGTTCGTTTCTGTGCAAATGTGGATGTTCAAACAATCTCACATTCACATGTTGTACAGAGCTTTTAAAAAAATCCGGAGGAAGCCCTGGATGCTATACACATGGACTTCGCAGTGGATTTGTCTGCCCCCCTTCCGAATGACACGTATTTATGCGCATGTCCATATGAACAGATTACCATACGTTTGCATTCCATTCGTATTATTTTCACCTTTGAGACAAGATCCTTGATTATCCCTCTTATATGCATCCGCTATCTATAATCTTGACTACAACCCCCCACATATTTTTTTTTAATGACTGTGCCCCATGTAACATTAGAGCTTATTTACGTATGTACAGTGGGCCCTCAGTATCCACTGGGTTTGGTTCCAGGACCTCCCCATGGATATCAAAAATCTATGGATGCTCAAGTCCCATTATATGCAATACCATAGTAAAATGGCATCCCTTATATAAAATGGTGAACAGCAAAGGTTTGCTTTTGGGAAACTCTCCCCTTTGAATATTTTCAAGCCATGATTGGTTGAATCTGTGAATGCAGAACCTATGGATATGGAGGGCCAACTATATATGAGTCTTCTGCACAAGGTATACTATTTATTTATGTGTGCCTTTAGTATGTTTTTAGCTGTCATGTCTAAATAGCTACTGATAGTGCTCACACTAAGACTCTAAACTATCTAGTTGGTGAGCTGCTCTTCGCTGATGATGCTGCCCTTGTTGCCCACACAGAAGCAGCTCTGCAGCACCTAACATCCTGCTTTGCAACAGCTGCAGAGCTGTTGGGCTGGAAGTCAACCTGAAGAAAATGGAAGTTCTTTACCAGCCTGCACCACAGGACAAACACCACCATCCCCACATTGCCATCGGCAAATCTGTGCTCAAGTCCGTTCAGCAGTTCACCTACCTGGGAAGCATCATCTCCTCAGATGCCAAGACTGACAAAGAGATCGATCACAGATTAGCAAAGGCATATACTGCATTTGGAAGACTTCACAAAAGAGTCTGGAGCAATAAACACCTGAGGTGAAGCACAAAAATCAGTGTGTATAGAGCAATTGTACTGTCTATTCTCCTTTATGGATCCTATTCTCCTTTATGTATATGCACAATCCTAAATATACACTGGACTGACTATGTGACGAATGTTGCTGTCCTTGAGCAAGCAGGGATCACCAGCATTGAGGCCATGATATTGAAAACACAGCTGCGCTGGGCAGGGCACGTTTCTAGGATGGAAGACCACCGCCTCCCAAAAATAGTACTCTATGGTGAACTCACCACGGATCAGCGTAAGAGGGGCGCTCCAAAAAAGCGATACAAGGACTCCCTGAAACAACATCTCAGGCTCGGCCAAATTGATCACCAACAATAGTCCGCCCTGGCCTCACATCGGGAGGCATGGAGACGCACTATCCACAATGCTGCAGCCTTATTTGAGAACTCACGCCAAACAAGTCTTGAAGAGAAACGACAATGCAGAAAGAATCACAACCTGGAAACATCACCCAAGGAGACCTTCTGCTGTGCTTTCTGCAACTGGACTTGTTTATCACGGATTGGCCTTTTTAGTCATCCCGCGCTTCCAGAAAACGTGGGATGAGTCCTTCCTGAATCTTCGTTTGCACAGAAAAACCAGAGAGAGGGGGGGGGTGGAGAGAGAGAGAGAGAGAGAGAGAGAGAGAGAGAGAGAGAGAGAGAGAGAGAGAGAGAGAAAGCTGCATAAAGTGTTTTGGCTCTAATGCATGGGTTTAAAGTTGATGCCAGAATGCAAAGTCATAAATTTTCCATCACATACTGTAATATAGTCAAGTATTTTAAACAAAAACTACTATAAGATACATAGTGTAACACAATGAGAAAATGTGTTTAGATAAAATCAGAAAAGGATAAATATAACTGCCAACGTGTATGACAAATAATAATAATTACAGGTGTCAGCAATATTTCAATCTTGCACTCATCTTCAGTGACATAAGTGTTGCTGAAAGTAGTCAATTAGCTAATTGAGAGTATGATAATTGAGTCCAGACAAAAAGTCACATTCTTAAAATTTAAGGGTATTTTATTACATTGCAGTTTTTTTGCAGATCTTATTCAGAATATACCTGTATGTGAAAATACTGTGTATTTTTGCTGATAACCATTCAATATTTGTTTCTTTAGATAAGCAGATTTATTATGGGAAATCCTCTAGTCCTCCATTTCATAAACCAAATGTTTTAGCTTCAGATCTGTAAATATAAATACATAAAATTTAATTCACAAAATTTATTTTGTATGTGTCTATTTGTCTGTCTTTCTATTGATAAGTATTTGGACATGTGCTGTGTTATATGTTTAAATTGCTGCAGCCATTGCTTTCACCTCTGAAGGGTTTCTCAGGTTATAGATAAAATCAAATGCCTGTTCTCATGTCTCCCCAGTGCATGGGCTTAAATTTAGTGCTCCATGCTTACTTGTTAAGGGTTTTTAAAAAGGTATTTTAATCTTTACTATAATGTTTTTAACTTTTAACGTGTTTAATTCTTTTTAAAATTTTATATTTATAATGTGATTTTAATTTCGTACTGTTTTTAGCTTGTATTGTTTTTATAATGACCCAGTTAGCCGCCTCGAGTCCCATTGGTAGGAGAAAGGCAGGATAGAAATGAATATTGTTGTTGTTATTGAGGGAAGGAAATATGTGGTCATAACAGCATACTAGTTGGGAGACTAATACTAATTGATATGATCCTGTAGTTTGTTTTGTGCATCTCTGTGTATGGCACAAATCAGCAAAGTCTTTAGACTGCCAATTTATATATCTCATTCCTTCTAATACATGCTCAGTGTATGCAAGAGTAACTTGTTTACATAATGAATGAAGAACTAGAATTTGTTGTTGTGTGCCTTCAAGTCATTTCCAACTTACGGCAACCCTAAGGTGAACCTGTGCTTGATGGGGTTACACTCCCCCTGAAATCTCAGGCTCATAGCTTGAGTGTTCTCCTGGACTCAGCTCTGAGCCTGGATGCCCAGGTTTCTGCAGTGGCTGGGAGTGCATTTGCACAGCTTAAACTACTGCACCAGCTGTGCCCATTCCTTGGAACATCAGATTTGGCTGCAGTGACACATCCCTTGATTACATCCCATTGGGATTACTGTAACAAACTCTATGTGGAGCTGCCTTTGGCAGTGGCAGCACTAGGGGAATGCGGAGAGGCCAAACCGTACCAGGTGACACCATAGGCCTTTGGAAACTGTTCAGAAACTTCAGAGGGTTCAAAATACTGCAGCCAGAATGCTGATCGAGGCCAGTTATAGGGATCTTATACTCCCCTACTAAAACAGCTTCACTGACAGCCGGTTCATTTCCAGGCACAATTCAAAGTGCTGGTCATGACCTATAAAGCCCTATAGATCCACAGGGGAAGGCTTTTTCTTGGTCCTGCCACCATCACAGGCTCATTTGATGAGGATATGAGAGAAAGCCTTCTCAGTGGCTGCTCCCACCCTCTGGAATGTCCTTCCACAGGAGGTTAGACTGGTCCCCTCTGCTTTCCTTTTGCCAGCAGGCAAAGACATTTTTGTTTAAGCAGGCGTTTAATGTATAACCAGAGGGACTTTTTAATGGATGTTTTATTTATCTTTTAAAACTTTTGTTTATTGTTGAAATGATTTTGAAAGTTTTATCTGATGATTAAATATTATTATTATTATTATTATTATTATGATTTTAACTGTTTTGAATTTTATTGTCATTGTTTTTAATTCACTACTTCTGGAAGCTGCCTTGGGTCCCACATTGGGAGAAAGGCGGCATATAAATAAAATAAAATAAAATAAAACTATCACAGGATTTTCTTGGTGAGATTTGTTCAGAAGGGTTTGCCATTGCCTTCCTCTGAGGCTGAGAGAATGTGACTCACTCACACAAGGCTGAGCAGGGATTCAAACCCTGGTCTCCAGAGTCAATGTCCAGCAGTCAAACCACTATGCCACACTGGTTCCTAGAAATTTTCTTGTCCGGGCGGGGGGGGGGGCGGGAATTGTACAAGTGAGAACTGACTGACATGGTAATATTGGCAGGATAATTTTTCCTTAGTGTATAACCCCGTTCAGTCTCTATGCCAGACATATAGTATTCTGTTTGTATTTCACATATTTTATAACTACTCTCTGTGTATTTTGTTTCCTGAGCATTTCTGTCATATATTTTCCTGACACTTCATTCATCACTTGGAAGTTGAAGCCACGGAAAAGAAATGCCAGCCTAATATCTACGTCCTTTCCTCCAGCGTGACTGTTGATTTTGGAGTTCTTTGGCCTTTCCCTCACTGCTCTAGTATATACTGGCAAAGCTGGCTAATTACTGCTGGGAGAAATAAGACAGCCACATCTTTCAGCATCTTTTGGTGCTCGATTCCAAAGCTCACAGTCACAGTGCAAATTAGAAATCCTAGGCAACTAGCAGTTAGAACTATTAGATTTCTCCATTGACTTTAGCATAAAGAGTCAATGCACCAGTGTATTCCATTTTGATGCTTTGGTTTCATGAAATGCCATAAATGGTCAGTACCAAGGTGCTGGCTATATCTATGGATTACAACCAGCCTTGTAGTTTTGTGCACTCCTTCTTCTCTTTCATAAGTCTGTGACAAGGGCCTAGTCCCAGCCAGATTAGATCAATTGAATCAGTGTGATATACCTAAATGTTGACTCTAGGGCCCATCTATACGAGGCCAAAAAACCAGCGTGCTCTTCAGTAATGGCATTTTGCAGCAGCTGCGAATTGTCTTAATGGATTTTTGGCCCCCAAAAGCTTTGCATGCCCGCCAGTCAAGATGGCAGCTGCCAGTGAATGTCAGAATACTGTAGCTTTAAATGCAAAGGAAAATCTTGGAGTGACAGTCTACATACAAGAGCAGCTGAAATGCATTTAGCTGAGTAAAGCAGAGGGCTGACTGGTCACACCCTATATAAGAAAACTAAAAGAGGCACAGCTTGTGGGGATGTGAGTTTGGGTGTGGTAGCGTAGAGGAGTGTTGGCGTATGTATATTGGTAAGTTGGAACAATATTGGTTGAACTATTGTTTGGAGAATTGCTGATGAGATGTCAAGGTTTGATTGTATATACTGTTTTGTATACATTGGAACTGAAGATAAAAGCCACTCTTTTAACCAAAGCAGGCAGCATGCAGAAAAGTATTATTATTAATTTTATTTATTTATTTATTTATACCCCGCTCTTCAGCCACAAGGCTATCAGAGCGGCTTACAAATTGTTTTAAGCAATAGCTATTTACACATCTACACTGCATTAAGCAGTTTCCAATGTGTGTTAGCTAATTGCCCCCACAAGCTGGGTACTCAGTTTACCGACCTACGAAAGGATGGAAGGCTGAGTGAACCTTGGAGCCCGCTGGAATCGAACTTGCAACGTGGTAACTTGCAGTACTGGCATTTAACCACTGCGCCACCAGGGCTGGCGCAGTGCAGTTTCAAGTACAGTTTCAAGTCCAGCAATTCCAACCCACCTCTTTGTTTGGTATCTTGTACTGTAAAACTTTAACTCAAGGTTTCTTCCCTGTGAACTTGGGACAAATCTTTTTGCTATTGTTTAAATGGTGCATCATTAGTCAAAATAGGTATTGTTTGAAATAAAAATAACATCTTCAGCAAAACATTCATTTTTATCATAGAAATTCTTCCTAACAATAACTTAATTTTGCCCCATCTTTGAAAGTCTTGTTTACTTTCATTCCAAGGGGGCATCTATAATCCAGGTTGAAACTGGATTATTTGCATGGCTCCTTCCTATGGAATCCACGGATTTGTAGTTTGTGAGAGCACTCTTTGGCAGAGAAGGCTATAAAGACCTTGTAAAACTACAAATCCCAGGATTCCATAGAAAGGCGCCATAGCAAATTACAGTAATATCTATGTCAGGTGGGAGATAGTGAGATTGCCAAACGTGTAATGGGATGGGGAGATTGCCAAACATGTAATGGGATGGGATACTGAAGAAACTAAGAGAACTGAGAAAGGGTGGGATCAAGAAGTATCAGCAGGGATCAAAGGAAGCAAAACTGTAGGCAACACCACATTTTCTTCTTATATTTAAGTTCCTTGGTACCAAGCAGGTTGGGAGGATATAATTAATTCCTCCAGAACATGATAGAAACATGCTTTTTGGTTGTGGTTTACTTTGGCATCACTGTGTCTAATGTGTCCAGGCAACTAAGAATTTGGCTGCAGATCAAAAATGTCAAGTCTCCCAATATGATAGCTTTCTTGGCAAATAAGTGCCACTCAAATTCTTAATTGCAAGATGCCTTTAAAAATGTAGATACTGTAACAAAGCTACTGTACATAAACAGCAACAACAAAAAAAGTTGTGTTAAAATAACATTCCCAGCCTTCTGGAACTAAGGACATCAGGGAGGTGCCAAGATAAGGCTTGTATTGGCATGCCCAGGCATGTTTACAGAACGTTAGGCCTGTGTGTGGTGATAAAACTAAACACTTTTCTCAAGGCTTGTGCTTATTCACAAGTAGTCAGCTGAGAATGAAGGAAACTTCGGAATGGTAGGAATGCCTTACATTGCAAATAGTCCCCTGGAATTTAGATCTATGTATAGAGATTAATTATGATAGATGATGTTTCAATACCGCATTTCCCCTCCTTTTATTCCAAAGAGTTTCTCCTCATACTGTACCTTCAAATATAAGGCTCAACCTACACATTAGGGCTGGAAATCTGTTGGCAGCCTACATTAGTGCTTGCAGTGCTGCCAGCTCTGAGCAGTCTTAACTCTTGAATGCCTTGCTTGCTTTTGTGGTTACAAAATGCCTTGGCCTTCCTCCCCCCCCCCCCGCAGCCATAGTTTCTGGTGGTTATGACAGATAGCAGGTTATACCTCCATTAATGAGGTCAATGTGTTTCCCTAGACATTGCTTCTTTAACAATAAAGCTGGTAGCAGAGGCAGGAATAACATAGAAAAAATAGGGATAGATCCCTTCACCAAAAAATAAAATAAAATCCCAAAACAAAAGGATTTTGACATCTGTAGCAGAATTTTTTATCCAAAACTAATGATGTACACATGTGAAATAAAACAACCGGGCCAGGTAAGCCTTGTATAAGCAAACAAAAATATTTTGAACTTTTTAGAAACCATTTGAAAGCTTCTTCCAAAAAGTATCCAGGGATGATTCCCCACCACCACCAGCCTCCACTTTTCATATGATTACAGTTTTGGTGGATGAACTTATAGAGCTATGCTTTTCTAATATGCTGGGGGTGGCTGCTGAGGTAGATTTATCTGCTTTCTCCTTGTCTCTCAGTTTTCCTGTTCATGCATGCTCAGTAGGGGATTTTGGAAGTAGCTGCTGTTTACCTTGCCTCTTGTAGGCAGGCACACACAGCTACAGTAAGATCAGCACATGAGGTCCTTTCTTCTTTTCCCAGAACTTGTAGCATCCCTCTGTCACATTGTGGCTTTCTTGGCATCTCCCAGTAGTGGCAGTAACAATGTGGGGGAAGGGTGGGATGTCAAACTCCTGGGTAAGTGAAACAACCAGTTATGATAAAGAACACTGACAATCGCCCTGTCTCTGCCATGGTTTGTTGTTTGGCTCTATGGAATTATTTTGCATAAATTCTGACCATGATTCATCTTGTCCAGTGCTACTTGCCCTCACTGTCAGTGGTTTTTCAGAGACCCTTGTTACCTGAGGTAATTTATTTGCAGTTGCTGAGGACAAAAGATTGAATATTACATGATGCAAAAAACCTACTCACTTAGTGAGCAGTGACTATTGTCTTCTGACTTATGCAGAGAATAGTAAAAACAGTGAAGAAGATCTAGTTCTGGAAAACACTCCATAGCCTCGATGCCATGGCTACCATTTCTCTTTCAGTGGCATCTGCTTTTATGAGCTTCACTGGACATAATTTATGTCATCTGTCAAACTCTGCAGCTGCCCCACCTCCAAGTCTCTTTTGATGCCCTCTGTTACTTTGTATTAAACTCAGAGCTGCACAGTAGCAAGTCAGGTGTAAACAAAAACACTTCCTTACTGCTTTCCATAGCAGTGGCATTGGCATGTGGGGAAGAGGAAACATCCAAGTTGCAGAAATAAACAGAACATAGAAAAGAAAATCACATTCTCTAGGCCCTAAGGGATTATTATGGATGAAATGGGAACACACACAGTTAGACAAAACAAAAAGTCATGCCTACAACACTAGAAATATGATGCTAACAGGTGCACCTGTATGACATTAAACCAGGGACTGACTCATTACACAGTAGTGAACCAGCCAAACAAACAGACTGCTTTTAAGAGGCAGGCTGGTTCTGGCTCAGAATGTTGAAAGGTAGGCATTAAATACATGGCCAATGTGACACTGCATTCAGATATTAGAGAAAAGCCTGTCTGATGAGATTGTGTAACTTTTTTTCTATTTCTTTTGTGGCATCTGGATCATAAATAGAAGAACTGGTACTGAACTGGTCAATGTAGTGGAGGCCTACTGCTGTGGATCAGTGCCAATACAAATCTGTAGCTTCTGAAGAGCATTCATAATCCAAAGATAAAAGGTCTAGACTTTTATATGTGTCTTAATCTTCTTTTTTGCATTACAGCACATTAAACACAAGCGACTTGTCTTCATAGCTCATTCCCACCCTTTCTTTCATCTGTGCCATCTTGGTCTTTACCCTGGCACCAAAAATGCTGTCAGCTTTGATCTCCCACCTGTTTCAATTGCAGCTGTCTCCATTTTTTCTCCCATGATGTTATATAAGGGAAAACATTTCAGTAATTGTGCACCAAAGCTGCAGTCCACAAGCCAATTAATTTGAACATGCCCAATGGAATAATTATTAGAAGCATTCCAAAAAGGTTCAAGCTATCTTCCCCCACCCTGTGCTACTGTGCCATGATGGATAGAAGTGAAACTGCAAAGGCAGAGAGATGCCTGCCTAACATCAGGTGGTCTATATTTCTGCAGTAAACTCCTCAGATTCTGTGGCCAGAAAACTCACATGTTGTCAGTGGAGACCTAGCCAAATTCATGAGTGACAATACCCAAATGGAATTACTAGAATTATTAGACTTTAGATGACAGGTATAGTGGACGAGGATGAATAACTGAGGTTCATGCCTTGCGGAAGAGACACGCCATAATCACCGGAAAGCCCTTTCTACATTCTTTCTTCTCATTTAATGCATTTTCATAACTTCTATAAAACAGAAAGCTGCCTTTATTCAAAAAAATTAAAATTTGCGCTTTAAGGAATCTGTACAGGTTTTTAAAGCAGTTTTTTTATACAATCCCACCAAAGTAAAAAGGTCCAAAATCTCACTTTTGACTCACCAAAGCCAGCTTTTTTTATTCCACAGCTTTTATGTTGACCTACATACATGGTAGTGGCTGTGGGGGGAGGAGGAAGGCCAAGGCAAGATTTGCTGGTCAAATCTACAGATGTGAGACATGTAAAGACATCTTCTTTCCTTGAGAAAAAATATGAAAAGGGATCATTTTAATCTTCAGTGAAAATGGTTTAGATTATACCCCTAAATTGATGATGTACTTTCAGTTTCAGCCCCATCAACTAAAAGTACATACAGTAGGAGCCCCGTATCCACTGATTCATTATTCACTGATTCAGTTATCCATGGGACACAAAACAGCACATCTGCCACAGAGTATTCCTAGAAAATGTGTCCTCTCTAGCCATTTTCTAGGTTCTCCAAGGCAACTCTATGGTATTTTAAACCGGAAGCCCCGTTATTTTCAAGGGTGTTCGCTATTATCCACAGTTTTCGGTATCCATCCCCCCCGAACCAATCCCCAGCGGATATGGGGGTCCTACTATAAGTAGTTGATGATATTAAGATTATGTATTTATTTTTAAGTGCTAAAAGGGAAGCATTTATAAGTCTCTTATTATCTCTCTGGCTTTTCTTCGCAAATGAAGATTCAGGAAGGACTCATCCCGTGCTTTCTGGAAGCACACTGATGACTAAAAAGGCCAATCCGAGATAAACAAGTCCAGTTGCAGAAAGCACAGCAGTAGGTTTCCTTGGGTGATGTTTCCGGGTTGTGATTCTTTATGCGTTGTCATTTCTCTTCAAGACTTGTTTGGCGTGAGTTCTCAAATAAGGCTGCAGCATTGTGGATAGTGTGTCTCCATGCCTCCCGATGTGAGGCCAGGGCAGACCATTGTTGGTGGTCAATTTGGCCGAGCCTGAGATGTTGTTTCAGGGAGTCCTTGTATCTCTTTTTTGGAGCGCCCCTCTTACGCTGACCCATGGCGAATTCACCGTAGAGTAGTACTGTATTTTTGGGAGGCGATGGTCCTCCATCCTAGAAACATGCCCTGCCCAGCGGAGCTGTGTTCTCAATATCATGGCCTCAGTGCTGGTGATCCCTGCTTGCTCAAGGACAGCAACATTCGTCACACAGTCAGTCCAGTGTATATTTAGGATTGTGCATAAACAGTGCTGATGAAAGTGTTCGAGGAGTCGTAAGTGGTGGCGATAGGTAACCCATGTTTCAGACCCATAAAGGAGAATAGACAGTACAATGGCTCTATACACACGGATTTTTGTGCTTCGCCTCAGGTGTTTATTACTCCAGACTCTTTTGTGAAGTCTTCCAAATGCGCTATATGCCTTTGCTAATCTGTGATCAATCTCTTTGTCAGTCTTGGCATCTGAGGAGATGATGCTTCCCAGGTAGGTGAACTGCTGAACGGACTTGAGCACAGATTTGCTGACGGCAATAAGTGCTGAAAGGGAAGCTTTTTTAAGTCTTATTATAAACAGAGGGCAAAAAGTTCACCTCTAAATGGTTTGGGATTATCTCAGCCGCTAAGGAAACTCAAATTTGGTACACAGCCCATGACATATTGACTTGGGTTAGATATACTGTAATGCCAAATCATGATGCAAATTCCACACTCAAGTAACTTTGTTGCTCCCCTGACTTCCCTCCCTTTTACAGCAACCCATAGTTTGATAACTTCATCAGAATCATCAAACAAAGGCTGGCATTTGCCATCAAAACTAGAACTTCATCACAATCTGTGATTTAAATTCTGGTTTCTATAGTAAGAGCAAACCATAGTTTATCAATATATTTGAAACTATATTTTGCTGTAACTTGATGTAAGAGGATATAAGAGAGAGCACGAGAAAAAGAGACGGTGTGAGTCCAAGACTTGCCCATGTAATACCAAACCATGTATCATTCATTCTTCAAAAACTCTGGAAAAGGAACAGTTTTCAGTTGTGAAGTTTATTTCATAATAACAGTCAGCATTTCAGCACAGAGAAGCTGTACTTCATGTAAGATAGAGCATCAAGTTGTTCCCATTCCATTGTCTCTTAAGCTATGGATGAGAGGGTAGGATTAAGTTTCAGCAAAGAATGTAGATCTAACTTTGCAGGATGCTAGTGTCATTGACTAATTACTGAGCAACATAATTAAAGATACTTCATAAGTCAATTTTTGTGTGAGGTTGACTGAAGTATTCAACTACTACAAGAGAGTACAGTTTTTTGAGATAGCTGCAGATCAGCTTTGGTGGAAGTCTTTCAGTGGAGAACCAGTTACTATCAGGTTTTGCACCTATCCTATGCAAGAACTATGGGGCACAACCATTTCTCTCTCTCTCTCTCTCTGGCTTTTCTTCAGCAGAAGGTTTCCTTGGGTGATGTTACCGGTTTGTGATTCTTTCTGCGTTGTCGTTTCTCTTCAAGACTTGTTTGGTGTGAGTTCTCAAATGGGAAGGGAGTGAGGTGTAGTGCGAGCGTGCCAGCTGGTTCCCACCCACCCCTTCCCAAGGCAGCGAGGAGCGAAGGGAGTGGGGTGTAGCGCGAGCGTGCCAGCTGGTACCCACCCACCCCCTCCCCAGGCAGCGAGGAGCTTCCTGAGAAGCCTCTGGCTGCCTTGGGAAGGGAGTGGGGTGTAGCGCGAGCGTGCCAGCTGGTTCCCACTTCCCCTCCCCAAGGCAACAAGGAGCTTCTCGAGAAGCCCCTGGCTGCCTTGGGAAGAGAGTGGGGTGTTGAACAGGGGGTGGCGCAGGCAGCTTTCCGCGAATGATAAAAACCGCGAATGTGGAGGGGCAACTGTATTTAGGATTGTGCGTAAACAGCGCTGATGAAAGCATTCAAGGAGTCGTAAGTGGTGGCGATTGGTGACCCATGTTTCAGACCCGTAAAGAAGAATAGACAGTACAATGGCTCTATACACACTGATTTTTGTGTTTCGCCTCAGGTGTTTATTACTCCAGACTCTTTTGTAAAGCCTTCCAAATGCGCTATGTGGCTTTGCTAATCTGTGATCGATCTCTTTGTCAATCTTGGCATCTGAGGAGATGATGCTTCCCAGGTAGGTGAACTGCTGGACGGACTTAAGCACAGAGTTGCCGACGGCAATGTGGGGATGGTGGTGTTCGTCCTGTGGTGCAGGCTGGTAGAACCATTCAGGGACAGGATATTCCCCTGCCATACTGTTGCTCCACAGTAAGGAAGAGCACCCCATCTGTTACTTCTTACTGTAATGAAGCAAGCAAAGAAACATTAAACCATTCATCTCAGTTTCTTTGGCAAGTGTGTTTGACTCATATTCTCCCTTTCCTATCATGTACTATTCTAGTCATTTCCTGTGTCTTTCTTATTTTCTTTCCTGCTCTAGCTGCTGTACTCTGCTACTGTATATCTGATAGTTTCTGTCCTGACCTCCATATTGAATTCCTCTTCACAATTCACAAACGAGTCATGGCACATTACGCACACAATTTTGTGAACTTCTTTTGATTTTTTTTATTCACATGTTTGTTGCTCCATGTGAATTGAATAGCCAAGCATGTGTGTTTGTGTGTATGTATCATCCTCCTCCTTACCCTTTCACAAATTGTAGTCTAACTGTGGTAAAGTTAGATTTGCACTATTCTTCTTTTAAAGCTAACAGCAATAGATGAAGGAGAGTAAGTCAAGGAAATTCACCTACCAAACTTTAAAACACTAGTCCAAGAGATATTAGACAGACAGACAGACAAGTAGATGGACATTTAAATTGGGTCTAAGCTAGATAGTAATTACATCTGCTTTCTACATAGCCTCCCTCAGTAGTTGGTGTTCTCTTGACAGGACATGTTACAGTGGAAGGCACTGTCTTGTCACTGCACTTGATTTGGTGTTTGTCCTTTCAGTCAGAGTTATTTCTCAGGATTGTCTGTTCTCACAGCATCAAGCATACTCAGTCACATCTCAAAGTAAGCAAAGCCTTATCCTGCTCTCGTCTAACATTTGGCAAGTGCAATCAAACCCCACAAGCTGTTCTCACTTGTGGCTGGTGCCTGGCACTGAGCTTAGCACCCCAGGTTCAGGCATGTCCAAATGCCAGTTGCCTGTCATTCAAGTTCTGCATACTGATGTGAAAGTCCAGTGGAATACTTTCTTTCTGACTTGGATGATGGAATTAGGGGCATACTTATCAAATTTGCAGATGACACCAAATTAGGAGGAGTAGCTAATACCGTAGAAGACAGGATCAAAATTCAAAATGATCTGAATAGACTGGAGAGCTGGGCCAAAGCTAACAAAATGAAATTCAATACGGAGAAATGTAAGGTACTGCACTTAGGGCGGGAAAACAAAATGCATAGATACAGGATTGGGGAGACCTGGCTGAACTATGTGCGAAAGGGATTTAGGAGTCCTAGTAGACCACAAGTTGAACATGAGCCAACAGTGTGATGTGGCAGCTAAAAAGGCCAATGCGATTTTGGGCAGTTTCCAGAGAAGGGCGACTAAAATGGCGAAAGGTCTGGAAACCATGCCTTATGAGGAAAGACTTAGGGAGCTGGATATGTTTAGCCTGGAAAAAAAGCAGTTAAGGGACGATATGATAGCCCTGTTTAAATATTTGAAGGGGTGTCACATTGAGGATGGAGCAGGCTTGTTTTCTGCTGCTCCAGAGACTAGAACACGGAACAATGGATGCAAGCTCCAGGAACAGATTCCACCTCAATATTAGGAGGAACTTTTTGACAGTAAGAGTTGTTCGGCAGTGGAACACACTCCCTCGGAGCATGGTGGGGTCTCCTTCCATGGAGGTCTTTAAACAGAGGCTGGATGGCCATCTGTCAGGGATGCTTTGATTGTGTATTCCTCCATGGCAGGGGGTTGGATTGGATGGCCCTTATGGTCTCTTCCAACTCTACAATTCTATGATTCTATGATCATGAGCTGTGGAGCATCCCCTTCAGTATGCCCTTCCAGTCACAGCGTAAGTCTCCTCTAGGCCATTTCACCTGAAGAAGCAGAAATGACACCCACATCCTGGTATCTAGCCACAGTGTCTGCATTTAACAAACATACATTGGAGGAGCCATTAGTTTGGTTCCATTGTTAGTTTTGGCTTGGGAAAGATTAATATTTTAGAAAAGTCAGCAATTATGTTCAGCCTAAGAGAAGACAAAGGAAGGGGCTGCCTTACAAACCTTTGGGACTGTTCTACAATGCAGGTTGCCTAACAAACAGAGTGTTTGTTCCGCAACTGTGAAAGGTTGAAAAGAGTCTTTTGAATCCAAGATGGTACTACACCTTTAAGCACAGAGAATGGCGGTATTGACACAGTTGCCTCCTAGCAGGGAGGAGTGAAAGGTGGAATTCAGAGAACTCTGCCACTTCATTTGCAGTGCTGTTTGCAAACTGAATGCTCCTCAGTGGTTACCAGGTAACTAGAGAGCAGCAAATTCTGCCAAACTCTGTGGCATCAAGATTAGCAAATGCTTTTTGCCCTCCTACAGTATATGTCTGCAGTAACAACATTCTCAATGCCCACCTGACAGGTGAATTGCCATGGCTTTCTCCCCCCTCTTGTTCCAGCACTCCAGAAAACATTTTAACCTGTGAAATCATACTTTTGGAATGTGAAAGATGGGCAGAAAGAACTTGCAAACACAGTTTTGTTTATAAAACTGCAGTTGATTCCAAATCCACCAAACTTTTGCCTTTGATCCAGAACAAAGGACTCAAATTCAGAGAGCTCTGTGACCCTCTAGCTTCAGATTACCTGCTCACAGAGGAGGGGGATTCAGTCTCTCACCCTTTTAGAAAGTGCTTAAAGAATTGGGTTGGGGTGTTGGGGAAGTCTAAGCTGTTCTCATTTGGTGCACGGGGCCCTTTGCAAGTGAAGCTATATTCCCCTTCTGTGACAAATCCAAGTGGTAGAGCAACTTCTCAGCCAGAAGAGGAGAAAGAGCAATGTGGGCCTGCAGATTCTTATGCTGATCAGGGATGGGCAAAATGCAGTCTTCAAGCAACAGCTCCCCATCTCCCCTCTAGTCATTTACATGGCCTTCAGTTTCCTCCTAGACCCTCTGAGACCTCCTACTTAGAAGTTCATGTATTACTCCTGGAAGCCTTGGATTTTTTGTTTTGCTTTGTACAACTGCCTCTTCAGAAGAAGACCTCCCAACCCTCCCACTAGTTCAAACTGGAAGTGAATTTCAGTGACCTCTGGTTTTGACTTTGTGCATCTTTGAAGTTGGCATGACCCATGGCATGTCTTCAGGCAGGCAGGCAGGCCTCCAGGTCCACCAATGTTAGCTACTCTGTCATTCTGTTTGGTATACTCTGTGGCAAGGGATTGATATCCATGAAAGCACATGCTAAAATATAAGTAATAGTAGTAGTTGTATGCCTTCAAGTCATTTCAGACATATGACAAACCTATTTATCATGGGCTTTTCATGGTAAGATTTGTTCGGAGGAGGTTTGTCTTTGCCTTCCTCTGAGGTTGAGAGAGTGTGACTTGCTTTAGGTCATGCAGTGGGTTTCTATGGCCAAGTGGGGATTCAAACCCTGGCCTCCAGAGTCATAGTCCAACACTCAAACCTCTACACCATGCTGGCTCTCAGTTAGTCTTAAAAGTACTGATGGATTTCTTCCCCCCTCCCTTTTTCCTTTTTAAAGTCATCAGTGTATCATTCACACTTTTGATACTGAGAGTTGGATCTCTGTAAAGATTCTGGTGGCAGCATAAATCAGGGCTGTAGCTATGGAAGAGGTGCAAAGTTTCCCCCACAAACAAGGACTCTGCTCTTCCAATTAACTTACCCTTCAATCCCCGAAATAGTAGCATTGCAGTAACTTTAAACTTCAATTGAGCATTTAGAAAAACAGCTTAGAAATCCAGGACGGGCAAAGTTACCAAGGGAATACAAACACAGAAAATGTAAGCGTTCTTGTTGTGAAAGGTTTTCAGTATCTCTCTGGGGGGCAGATTCTTATTGGGGAGCAGTGTCCTCATCTCCCCCACACACACATTGGTACGCCCCAGCATAAACCTGAAGAAGAGAGTATATGGAGGTGTTTGCCTAAAGTTATCAGTTCCCAATCCTAAAGGAAAGGGGATTAGGTAAAAGTAGTCATTGGACAAGCATGAGGGAATGCTACATGGCTTGATAATGTTCCACCATACTGTAATATCATTCTGTCGTTGTACAATATTCTGTCATGAACTAAAGAAATGCACAAATATAAAGCACAAAGCAAAAAAAAAAAAGGGGGGGGGAATACAAAAGGGTTGTGTACCTGAAGGGAAAGTGGAAGCAGTCTGCAGGCCTGAGGCCCCTGTCTCTAACTGAAACAAGTTTCCTTATGTCTCCTGATTAATTTCCAGTCAGAGGACCCATCTTGAGATAGGATGCACATAGTTTCAGAACAAGAGCTTCAATGGCCTCATTGCAATTAGACTTAGTTTATTTTGGTTAAAAAAAATTATTCAGAAATTTGAACAGATGAACAAACTTCTACACAAACAAAAAAAACACAAAAAGAAAAATAACGTGGAATAAAAGGACAGAGCCAAACCTACGAATAAAGAAACACATAACAATGACATATTAACCCCCTGTACACATTAACCTTCCGCCCTAACAAAGAAAAACTTAAAAAACTTCCCAAGTATTCTGTCTTTAATTAAAATTATAGTATCTTTTCACCTCTATTGTATATTATTATCCCATTTTTAACATATCCAGATATCATAACATGTTAATACAACCTTGTTTGTTTATATTTTAATGCTGACCTTAAGAAATGGCTCCCCTCCAATTCCCTCGCCCTTTCCCCTGCTTGTAGCTTGCTATTTGAAGCTTGTAGACTTCTGCATATACCAATAACCCTTAGCACCACACATCACAGTGCAGAATCTCATAATGGCTGTTGTCGCCACTGCCAATATTTCTGCTTGGTAACCCTCCTCTCTGTAGTTGTACATATGGACTGACAGTCCACAAGAACTGCAACCCTACGAAGAGTTAGAACAGCTCTAGGGAACCTGTGGCCATTCAGATGTTGACTTGTAACACTGTTTCATAAATTTGTTCTTTGCCAGGTTTTGAGGAGTCTGTGGCCCATCAACCCTCATATTGGCCCAGGTTTGTGGAGGCTGATGGGCCACGGATTCCCCATCTCTGTGTTGGGGCAGGATGTTTCTGCCAAGGAACAGGGTTCCTGTGTGGTTACTGCTAACTACAGCTCCATAGTACTGAGTGGTAAAAAATAGTAAGGTGAGTTTTGCATAAAGACAATTTTCTGTTGCTGGATTCAGAAAAATTCCCTATAACATATCCAGAAGAAAATTATCACAGTTTCTGATTAGGGATGTTAGAGACAAACAGAAGTAATACAGGAACGGTGAAAAGGAAGACAACAACTCGTTTTAACTTCCTGCAGCTTTCCTCATGAACTTTGCTAAGAATATCCAACCTGTATCAGTGTACATTTGGGAAACAGATAGAAGGTCATCCCAGAGGGTTTGACTGAGCCAGGTTTACTGTTAACTTTGTTTTTATGAGCTTTCCTTTTCAAGTATAGTTTTATTTTCATGAAATATTTTAAAGACCATTTCCATTAATTATGATAGTGTTATACTTCCTTTGAAAACTACAAAAGGAAGTGTAGTGCTTTAGCAAGGATAGGGTACTGGATTAGGGCAGTGATGGGTACATTTTGGACCCTGGAGTGCTATATTACACCATTTGGGGCTCCTCTAGAGTGCAAGAAGATCACAGCATCCCATCAGAGCCACCATTTTGGTGAACTGGAAGTGACATTTCATCATGTTCATCCAGTAGTTTAAGGTAATTTAAGGCTGTTTGAGGATGGGAATACCCTAAACAGCTTCTAATGACCTAATCAGCTTCAAATGAATGAGGGTGGGGTGGGTTTTTGTTTTGCTTTTTGACCAAAGCCTTAGTATTTTGGTTGAATTTCTTTCAGTAGGCTGCTGGCGGGGGGGTTGCTGGAGGATCAGTGAGTAGCTCAGGAAGTGCCAAGGGCTACACTGCACCCCCAAACCTCAAATGCTGTGTGTGGTCTGCATGGTTCTCACCCCTGAACTAGAAACATACAGATTCAACTGCATACTGAGCCATAGAGTTTTCCAAGTCTAACCTAACACACAGGATGGTTATTCGGATAACATGGAGTTAGGGAGAACCTTGTATGGTATTCTGAAGCATAATTAATAATTATAATATACAAGGTAGTGTTCTTTTCACTGTTGTCAAATTAAACGTGCAAAAAGAAATGGCAGAACTCTGATATGATTGCATCTGACTTACAATGCCTTCTGTTTTCTCTTTTACAGAATTGTCAAACTTTTAACAGCCTTAGCTGCCTTAGCACCACAGCTGATGACAGCTCTCAGCGAAATCAATTTTCACCTGGCCTCAGCAGCACCAAGGGATGGATAAAAACTTTGGACATCATGCCAGGCAGGACACCAGCCTGCACCCCTGTGCCAGAGCCATACTCACATGCAGAAGAATGTAAATCTAGCAAAGAGGAGGAGTTCTCCTATGAGGAGTCAGAGTTTTGTGCCACAGAGGATGAGAGCAGTAGGAAGGAAGAAGAAAACCCCTCATGGAGGAACAGTGGGACAGGAGGGGATAATGTCTTTCAACTGGATGGTGAATTAGATATTGAGCAAATAGAAAACAACTGAGAATGCAAAAGGGATGTGTCTGTCTGCATCAGAGCTTTCAGGAGTGGTTAAAAAAAAACCACCCATAGATGTTTCAGGCAGACGGAGAAGAGAATCCACATTCTCCTTCTCCTTGGCAGGTAGGAGGACAAGGAAGCTTTGCCAAAATTTCATCAGGTATCTTGTTAAACCTTGAAACTCTTTAGAACTACTGTAGCCCATGAGGTTTTGTACAGGAGCTTTAGAGAAAACCTCCAAATTACATCAACACATTAAAAAAAGCTTTGTGGATGTATCAAAAACTTGAAATGACTGAACTTTAGAATAATGCCAATTTTTTTAAAAAAAAATGTGTTTGAAACAGGGCTTAAGTGAAGAAGAAGAAGAAAGGAAAGACCAGGCAGTCTCTTACTGGTCTGCATTCACAAAGTAGGTAGCATGCCATCTAGGGAGGCAGCTGGTCCATCCTCTGTCTGATGGCAGTCCTAACCCACTTTCGCTTTTGGAAAGAGTGGACTATATTTTGTTGTTGTTGTTATTGTTGTTATTGTTGGCTGATTTTGATTCTCAGCTGCACCTGAACTATCCCTGTCAAAGGGAGGAAAAGGTGGAGCTTAGTTTTGTTCTTTGAATTCATATTCCATTGGAATATCTTTCAGATTGCATATCTGATTTCTCACAAATCAGACCTCTAGTTTGCTACAAAATCAAGCTTCTTGGACTCAAAGTAGACTGTTCTGGTCTGCGAGCTCCATTTTTTAAAATTTCTGTGGTCATCAATAATGCCATGAAAAGAAGCACAATATGTTTTCCCTGATCCAGCCAGAGAGACCTGTGAACACATGCAGGCTTCCATGCTTGCAGCTGAATCAGATGTAAAAGTGCTTTTTGGATGCATGTCCTCCTCACTGCTCACCTGGTCCAGTTTTGACTGACGGGATGTATATTTTGTGGCAGACAAGGATGCATAATCCTGTTTCACTGCCAGTAGTTCTCCTGTGTAACTTACATGCAGCTATAGCTGGATTGACAGCATTGTCGTGTGAAGAGATTTAGCCAAAATATTTGTGCATCCAGAAATTTAAATGACTGGCATAAATAACTAAGGCAAAACTAGCATTTGGGTGATATGGTATAAGGCAAAGTATATATGAATAATAAGAGTTAGTGAATAATGGAGATTCTTGAGATTAGTGCTTGGTATCAGAAAGAAATCATAAATACTTTTGTCCCATCCCCCATTTTGTATTGTCCCATACTGCATTTTGTATAGCTGGTCTCCACAATTGCAGTTGACTTCTAGCATGCCTAGTTGGTCAGCAGAAAGATCCGAAGGTAACATCTTGTTTTGGCTCATTCCCACTTCCTAGGACCACAAAGAAACAACAGTAATACATTACACTGCATTATTTTATCTAATATTTCCAGCTTAATTGAGAGACAGTAGTAATGTGGACACATAGTGATGTCTAAATGCTACAGGTTGAACTTCCTTCTGATTTATTATTGATCCTTTTCTCCACAATCACCACTTGTGGAATACATGATGTCCTAAGACCTCCCCCCCCCCAAAAAAATACCCTTAACAGATATCTATTATCTAATTTTCCTATTTTACAGTAAGAAGAATTTTAAGAGCAAATTTGGAATCTCTAGCTACTTAGTAACTGTTGCCAACAGAAAAGAGATTATTATAACTCCAGATAATCTGATGTCCCCTTGAGGGGTTTGCATTGTTTTCTAGTAGCAGGGGTATGCATTATTAATTTTTAAAGTTGTATTTCTCCATAAAGATACCTGCAATCAGCATACTTGCATGTATATAGAAAAAAAGACAGAGAAAGAAACTAAGCAGGAGGTTAGAGCTTCACCTTTCAATCGCTGGAGATTCCACTCACTCACCCCTGAGGGCATCCTCTTATGTATTTCCTCTCTATCAGTCAAACCAGTTTGCTTTTACCTCCAAACTGTCAAAATATGTATTTGACTAGAATTGCAAGCCATAATCAAGCTGTGCTTTGCCATTATGATTGGGCCGGCGGACACCAATTCTAGTTTTCAGGTTTTGATGGAAGAGCAAAATCTCTGTTTTCTGCAAAAATGACATTTTATGAAATCAGAGCAGGGGAAGGGAGGAAAGAGTGCTAAACCCAGAGCCTTGGTATTATTTATGAACAGCCATTATGACATTTCATTTACAGTCACAGGAACTTTTAGGCAACTTTGCAAGATCTGTAGTTATCACAAAAGGATTCACATGTAAATAGTTACAAATAATGTAAGAAAAGACTCTAGCTTTTATTTGGCCACTCTTAACAGTGTAAAATAAACATGACATCTGGAATCCTGTTCAGTAATGACAGTATCGTAATCACGATATCGTAATTATTCCAGTTCATGTTCACAGTCATTGTAAGACCTTTGAAGCCTCACAGCCATCTCAGCACAACCATTTCTAAGGTGCTGGAGAGCTAGGCAGTGAGTAACGACATCTCCAGTCCTTTTCTGATCACTGTCTGCTGAGACAGATAGCTGGGACAGGATCCCAATAGGACTGCACAAGGGTTTTTCAGCAGTCTGCCCCACAGTGTTCCACAACTGGAAGATGGATGAATACATCTCACTACCCTGTTCTCCAGTGCTTCAGAAATGGCTGTCTTGTAGGGGGACTGTGAGTCTTCAAAAGTAGGCTTTTTGCAGGGTAGCATCCAGAGACATTGTAGCTATGATTCTGTAGTTGTGTCTCCATAGCTATATCTCTCTGTGGAGGATCTTGGGTAATGTTTCTTATTAGACAGCTGATGGCATATTGCAGAATGGGAATCTCTCACATAAGTATGTTGTTTTCTCCTGCGCAGATATGGGAGAGGCTTCTCAGAAGGCCAACACATGACTTAGAGCAGGAGTGGGAAACATGCAGCCCTCAAGATGATGTTGGATTTCAGCTCCTATCTGCCACAGCCACCATAGCCAATAGTCATACATTTCCCATCCCTAGCTGAGACTAAACAAGCAATAAATATATAGTGCCACTCAGGATTGTTGTTGTTATGTGGAACATGTAAGATACATTTCTTGCAATGGTGGGGCTGATACAAAATGCAGTTTGAGATACTAATGTTCAGGCAGCTGCACTGCAGGATTTTCTTTCTTCTGTCTCAGGCCTGATCCACACTACTCAAAGAATCCAGTTTGAAACTGGTATTTGTAGTTTTACAAGGTCTTTAGCCTTCTCCGCCAAAGAGTGCTGGTACCTCACCAAACTATAAATCCCATGATTCCATAGGAAGGAGTCTTGGCAAATAATCCAGTTTCAAACTGGATTATTTGTGTAGTGTGGATGCACCCCTGTCTCTCTCATTGATAATGGTGAACAATAAGCATGTACACTTTAGCACAGATAACTCAGTTAAATAAGCTGTTCACTTACTACATGGAATTTTGTTTTTGTTTACGTACAAGTGGGTGGGTAGGTGGGAAATAAAGGAATAGAGTTAATTTTTAATGACACCCTATTTTTTCTGCACTTTTTTTCTACTGTGGTGTAGATGCTTGTGGCATCTAATACCTCAGTAGCTTCTATCCAAGCTGTAGCTTTACAAATGTCTAGTCAAACTGCACAGGTTTTGTTTGTTTGTTCATTCATATGCTGATTTCTTTTATTTCCTCCCTAGCGCATACTCACATAAAGTGCAAGCCAAAAATATTATAATGAAATAATAATAGATTAGGGAGGGGTTGCTTTAATTCTGAATTCCTAGGTTCTGGATTTTGATGCCATGGAGCAACCTGGTGAACACACCTATAAACCTTATATTTTCAAAGAGGGCTGCTTTATATGTTCACAGTGTTTGTTCAGTATATGCCAAGTTAACATGCACTGCTGGTTTCCATAACAAACAGGTGTTCACTTTAATAATAGGAAGCCTCCTCAGGCATGATTTGGGGTGGGCTCCCCCAAATGAACTGAATTTCAGTCTATTCAGGCCTGAATTGGTTCGTTTTGGACTCATTCTATTCATATCTCGTAGTGTTGTCATTGATAGTATCAGGAATGAGACAAAGCTTGGAAAGTGTCCCTCCTCCATACCCCTTGTGAACCTTTTGGTTTCTCCTTCCCCTTTACTCAAAAGTCTGTCAGGTGGTGGCAGTGGTGGTGGCCTTAACAACATCACTGGGTCTTTAGAAGACCTTATAGTTTCCCTGGGTCTTAGCGGTTGCTGCCTCATGAAGATTCAACAGCCACCTCTCTTGCTCACCAGTGTAAAGGTAAAGGTGAGGCTGTGATGCTGAGGCCCAAACTAATTGTGATCTGAGCCTGCGCTTTGGAGAGGTCTCTTAGAAGTTCTGAACTTGGAACATTCTTACCTTAAATCCTTTAGTTCTAAATGTCAGCCACATTCCCATGGTGCTTTGCTACGGTTATCACTTTCTTAGCATGTTTTAGCCATTTAAAGTAAGATGTGTGCAGGCTCAGCACACTGAAGAGAGAGCCATCTCCCCCCCCCCCCCCGTACTTCTCTGCTATAGAATTAAGGCTCAGAAACTTTTTATTTCAGGATCTGGAGATCTTTTAGCTTCAGCATAGTGATATTCTTGCTATCTTCTACTACAGAATCCCAAGGAATCAAATTTTGCTTGTAAGAATTTTTCCTACCTATCAGATGGTGGGGGGTGTAAGTGTGTTGTGCTTTGATGGGTGCCAGAGCAATTGGTGGTTATCACAGTATTATATGGGAGGGGTGAAGAGAAGGGAGACACACCTGACATATGAAGCCAACTTTAGCTTTATAGATCCCTTGCAGCTAATATCGAGGGCTAATTTGCAAGAGCTGGGTCGACAGTGTTATAGTTTTTTCCTATAAATGTGGTATTCTGAACCTTTTACCAGCAAGGTCAGATCATAATTGAGTTAAGTTGAACAGAAAACTGAAAGTTTGCCCAATTATATATGTTAACATTGGCAATCTGAACTTGGTTAAGTGCTCAGATGTTGTCATGGACAAAAAATTATAGTGGCTATTAATTTAGGCTGCAGGATCCTGTGAACTAGTCTTAAAGAACAAAAGCGGGGACAGTTAAGTCTATGAGATTCACAGGTACTACCTGAATATAGACTGGATGTCCAGCAAAGCACATGGCACAATCTCCTGCTCTGAAAAGCAAGCATTGATTATGTGACATTTGTGCATCCAGCACATATAGTCAGTTCAGAAGGGCATAGTAAAAAATATGTATTCAGTGGATGCTGGGATAGAGATACAATGGATAGTCAAGATATTTGGGTATAGTAACAAATCCATTCAGCTGTGCTTGTAAAATCTACAAAGTCTACTATGGTGTAGGTATTTTGGAGCAAACCATCTGCTTAAGGCAGGGACTTAAGGCAGGGGCGAGTAAAGTGTGGCCCTCCAAGACTGTTTTGGCAGCCCTCACACCAGCCTTCCAGTTTAGAAAGAGGCAGAATTGTCTTTTCTGGAAGACCTCTGGGAGCAGCAGTTCACTTTTAATGTATGTGCCCCCCTGAGCGTATTTTTTAACATCACAAAATGCCATTTTTTTTTCAAAAACAGAAGTGGACTTCCGGGCACTTATGGAGTTACATGTTTGCTTGGCATTTTGGGCAATCCATGAGCCTCCCCGAGGAGCGCAGAGGCAGAAAATTGACTTCTAGACTTGTGGCCATATCCAACCCCTAGCTTATGGTGACACACAGGTTATGTGGGAGATATGAATACCATATTGACCATTTCATACACAGTGAAAAGAATACACATTTCATACCTTCATAGGCTCTTCTGAATCTTCCTACAGAAAGAAAGTGCACCTTCCCTTCCTTTTCCCAGCTACTCTTTAAAATAGCAACACTGTAGCTCTGTACCATCATCATGCAGAACTGCATAAAATATACTATTAAGATAGTTGCAAGCAGTGGATTGGATTTAGACTGCAATTCTATGTATACTTACATGGCAGTTACTGAATTCAGATGGGGCTTATTTCTGCGTAAACATGTATATGGTTGTGCTGGATGTTAGGTTATTTTAGGTCCCATTGAAATAAACAGGGTAAGCTGGTTGTGTTTTAAGTTCAATGGAAATTACTGTAAATTCAACTAACAGCCCAGATTCAACAGTCTGTTTACTTCTCATTTATTGCATGCTCCTAAAGTGGCAAGACATCCCCCAGCTTGGATTGCATAGATTTCTCCAAAACTACTTCTGCTCTCTAGTAAATGATCATCCTTTTCTTTAGCACAATACTTTACAGTTGAAGTAACTATTCCTAATCTGAGGGGCCCTTTCACACAACACAACTATAGCACTATGATTCCATGTTAACTGCCATACTACCATGCTATGGAATCCTGGGGTTTGCAGTTTGGGGGGTGTTTGGAATTCACAGCCAGAGAAGTCTAGTGCCTTACTAGATTGCAAGCCCCCAGGATTTTATAGTTGTTGCAGTTAAAGTGGAATCATAGTGCTACAACTATCAGTGTGGAAAGGCACCTAGTATCTATATGTGGGGCTGTACACATAAAATTCATCTTGTGTTGTTTAGCATGATGCTTTTTGGGAAAGCGTATCAGTCTTTTTAGGCCTGATTTGCATAGAACTTGATTTATGGCAGCTCAGTTTGCCTTTAGTGCCACAGAGATGGCATTTTCCTATTTTGGACTTTAAATTCATAAGGGCTTTAAAACAAAGATCGTATAAATCTTTTTTAAAAGGCTGCTACCTACAACAAGCTAAATTCACAGAGTAGGACAGTGCCTGTAAAGGTCCACTACCCAACTCATCTGGCTGTAGAGTAGCTTTTACACAGCAGCAAACCCTCTTTGCCTTAGTAAAGATGCTTCACTGAATAATGGCCTTACAGTGGATACATCTTCATAGACACAATAATACTATTCGCCTAAGGTTAAGCCAAGGCGGTGTTTCATTGGATTGTACTGCTTTTGGTTTTCTATGATTTTATGTACTGAACTGAGTTTTTAAAAGCCTTACTTTAAAAAAAAACTAGAAATAAAACATTGTGGATTTTTGAATGTGTGTGGTGTGTGGGTGTGGGTGTGTGTAAATATACACACATGCAAAATGAAATTTCTGAAATGTAGTATGTATCCCATATTCAGAGGACATCCTCTTGATTATAACATAGAAGGTGTATTGCTCTTCAGAAAACATTAGATGCTCAGCTGGATTACAGAGCCCATGTCAACTGAAAAGTCACTGGATCCCTCTAATAGGGATCACTGGATTCCTGCTGGATTTATCCAATATGACACAGATCACTTGGCCTCCTAGCAGAATTCTGCCAGGTTCAAGAATCTGTCACTGACATACTCCGTGACACATACTTTTATTTGCTAAGAAGTAAAAATCCACAAGGAGACAAGAGACCCATGGCTTGTTTGGAGCATGGATCAATCTGGACTGTTGACATTTCATGACAACAGCACTAAATGTCAGCAATCAATTGCCCTATCTAAGAACAAGTTCAAATGCAAGGCATTGGCAGGGTACCCCCTCTTTGGTGAACTTGCTTACACAAATTCTGTCAAGGCTCTGTAGTCATGTAACAGCTGTCATGAAGTGTTAAGATAAATCATCAGAAAGGATATATTTCTGGGTTTGATTGTAATTTTTCACAAGATATCCTATCTTTGGCCAATGACATTGTGTTTCAAGTGCATTTTGGGGTGATCGCTATTGAATAGGACAGGATATTTTTAGGGTTATAGCTGTGTTTTTCAGCATTCATGTTTTTAATGTTAGATAACCAATGAATCAAAAGATACTGATTGGCCAAAAAGCCTTTGGGAAACCATGAACTCTGGTAACATTTAGTGTGTGGATGTGGATGTGTGCATATGCCCAAATATGTTTGTTTGTGTGTGTGTGTGTTTCTCTCTGTCCCTAGTAATTGCACAGATGCAAACATATTGACAAAGTCAGCTCTGTAATTGGTGTTACATTTGTTCAAAATTTGCTATTACTGAAGACTGTTCCTTGACCTGAATTAAAAAAAAAAAGACTGCTGATTTGTACTCTCTCAAATGACTTTTTTGCACTATAGAGCAGCTCAGTCTCAGGAATTTACTTGTTACTTTGACTGTGTAAATAAAGCTTTCTGATTCTGTAACTTGCTACTAAGTCGAACTCCTTTTTTTTAATTCTTCCCAATTTTTTTGTGATCACCAAGACACCATTGTTATTGCTAAATTTCTTCCCTTGTTTATTCAAAAGAGATGGATTCAGGAAGGTTTCCTTCATAATTATTGAGATGTGTGGACATTTTTAGTTACTCTTTTGTACACAGGTACTAAAGAGCCTTAGGGAGCTCTGGTGAAGCAGTGGTTAAATGCCAGTACTGCAAGCCACAGTGTTGCAAATTCAATCCCAAGGACTCCAAGGTTCACTCAGTCTTCTTCCATCCTTTTGTACATTGGTAAAATGAGTACCCAGCTTGTGGGGTCAATCAGTCAACACACATTGGAAACTGCTTGGAGAGTGCCTAGCGTGCTATAAAAGCAGCGTAGATGCTATTGCTTAACATTTGTAAGCCTCTTTGAGAGCCTTTGTGGCCGAAGAGTGGGGTATAAATACCAATAAATAAATAAATAAATTTGCTGGTATATTTCAAACGCCTCTGTGTATTACCTCAGAACATGAGACAACTGAACTATCCCACCCTTAGACTCAGCAATTTTAGCCCATTTTTTAAAAAAAGAAAATGTTCCTCTCCTAGCTACTTAAGAAGTGGATGTGGTGAGTTGCAACACACAACTCCTATACATATCTCTAGCAGATTAATATGATGTTCATATTTTTCAGTCATTGAAAATTCCACCTTATAGTAAAGAAGGATTGGAATGGGGTTGGATTGTTCTTTCCATCTCATTACCACCTACACAGCCCCTCATTTATGCACATCCTGTACACCACTAGCAGTTAATTCTTCTTATAGGTGAGATTCCCCAGCCGTTCCTCACATGGAGAGGAATCCCACTTCCTGTTGTCTCTGGGGCAACCGTGACACCACCCTAAATCCCAATCTATTCCATTCTCCCTCCTCAAGGCTTCAGTGGCATTAGAACTAGTAAGAGGTGAGAACAATGGATTTGGAGAACAAGCAAAGAGTAGATATCAGAACTATTCTACCATGGGTGTTTTTTGGTCACAACTCAGGAATGCTTTTTTCTATGTTGAATGTTATTGGCTCAGGAAGAAAAATCTTAGCACAAGTTTTTGAATCTTCACACTGTTTTAAATTATGCAAAATGGACACAACTGCAGTTGTCATCATGTTACCATTGCCTCTGCACTGCTTCCCCTCTCTTTGGACTCATTCTCACAGATGCATTTAAGGAGGTGAAGCTGTTTCTGGGTTGTATTTAGACTTATGTGTGGAGGGGGGGATAATGTGTTATGCCACTGAAGGTTTTTCTGTGCAAAAATGGCAGCTTCAGACGTGAGTGGTAGGCATGCCAGATCTTTCTTCCCCTGTCTTCTCTTAGTTAATCTTCCACACTGCCACACAGTTGGCTCTGGAGGGTTTCCCAGACTTCTCCATCTAGTTTTTTGGATACATGAAGTGTTGTAGTGGAGAAGAAAATTACTGTCCTCCTAGTTCTGCTGGATCCTGCTATTACACAGTGGTACCATACTGCCCATGGACTACAAATACTATCAACCCCATCTTGAGTGGCCAGCTGCTAGGGGATGATGGTAAGTAAGCCCACCTGGAAAGCAGCAGGTTGGGAAAGGCTGGAATCTGGCTCTCCATATGGCAATATAGGGCTTGTCTAAATGGTGAAAATACTCCTCATAGAATTAGAGGAGAATACCTTTTCTCTCAATGGGATCCTGCTTCATTTCACTGTATTTAGAAGAAGGGGGGCCAAAAATGCCATATACTCCATGGGGAAAGTCTTTGCAGCTTTCCCCAAATTTGTTTAAAAACTGCAATGGAAATGTGCATTCCTGCTCGTTGGGACAACCAATTTGCTTTGCTACACTTACTTGATCAGAGTGGAAGTGGAAAGCTGATTGGTCAGATGTGCACAGGGGCAGAGCTTGCTGGGAAGGCAGCGCCAGGAACTGCCATGTTGGATTTTTGGCATAGTGATCATGTGCTGAGATGACAGAACAGCCTTTTACCCCCTATTTCTTTAAGCAAAAAGTTGCATTTCTGCACTTGGCTTTGCTTTAAAAAAAAATGCTGTTCAGCGATGGCAACTGGTGGGAATAAAAACACAAGTAATTCACTCGTGCCTGCCATCTTGATTTACACGCATGCCTGTTTGAACATAGCTTCCCATACCTACAATCTGGGGGCGGGGATGTGGAGACAAATGAAAGCTGCTGTGAATTGGTGTTACTGAACACCAATCCACATTTTATTGCCTTGTGTAGCCAAGCCCATAGTCATATCCTTGTAGCCTCTCTCATCCTCCCCACCTCACATACACTGCCTAAATATCCTAAAGGCACCAGATCCTGTATAGTCTTTAAGCAGAGTCAGCTGTGTTTAGTACTTGGATGGGAGAAGAATGATGAATACCAGGTGCTGTAGGCTATATTTCAGAGGAAGGAACTGGCAAAACCACCTCTGACTACAGTTGTCCCTTCACATTCTCTGGGGTTTGGTTCCAGGACCCCCCGTGAATACCCAAATCCGTGAATACTCAAGTCCCATTATATGTAATGGCATAGCAAAATGGTGTCCCTTATATAAGATGGCAAAATCAAGGTTTGCTTTTTGGATTATTATTTTTTTAAAGAATATTTTCAAGCTGTGAATACTTAAAACCATGAATGCCAAATCCATGAATGTGGAGGGACAACTGCATTCCTTGTCTAAGAAAACTCTATGAAATTCATGGGGTCTCCATAAGTTGACAGACAACTTGAACACACACAGACTAGTTCATCTGCCTTTTGGAAGAACTTCTAGGGAGCTGAAGGAAAACACAGGCTTTTAGACTCAAAGAAGACAGAATCCTAAAGAATCTGGTTGCACGCACTGTGTGAGTTCTCAGCATTGGCCACACTAACAGCAGATATATTTGTAAGAAACTGGGGAGTCAAATGCCATGAATATCTTCTCCAAAGCTTTAAGAGCGGGGTGGTGGTGGTGAGGAAAGAGAACAACAAATCCAACTAAAGCTCATAAGAGTCACAACAACTGGATGTTGAAATCCACTCACTCAAGTGATAAAACAGCAGGTTCAAGCTTGTGTTCTTCGGATATGAAATATGCTGCTTGCTTATTAATTATTATCTGTTTAAGATCACTTATACCACATTTCATGTTCAAAATTTCAAATTAGGTTTTACTAACAACAATGGCTGGGATTCAGCATGGGACCTACATCTTCATAAGTGGACTTAGGTGTGTAGGAAATAAAATTGAGAAGTTTTGCAACATTAGTATTCACCTACAGGCTGCCGTAACATTACAATGTACTGGATTCTGGTGCACAATGGTAGCCAATAGATGCACCATGGCCCTGATGTACAATGGACTCTGATGTGCCCCAGGGGACTCCCTTTGTGCATCCGGATACTGGCTAGGAAGTGCTGGAATATAATAGGACTGTCCAATGTGCATCAGAAGTGCCTAAAGTGCATCACAGATGCCCAGTGAGCATGAGAAGTGCCCAATGCACACCAGAAGTTTGCAGTGCTTATCAGGAGCACCCGATGCGCATCAGAAGCACCTGATGCGCATCAGAACATACTTGCCAGTCCTTGGATGCGCATCTTCACAATTCACTAACAGTTTCATTGTCTTTCTGCAATGTAACTATAGATTTATAAAGTTACGCAATGTAGACTGTTTCTTCTGTTTCTTACCTTGGCTCCTTGTTTCTGTTTAATGTGTTCCCATATCCTCAGCATTTCACAGGTGAAAATAAAGTCATGGTCACAATGCCCCAGTTCTAATACCAAGGGTCACTTATCTGAGATCCTCATTTTGCTCCCATGACATCTTACTGGAGACTATACTGTGCTTCCTGTATCCTGTATTTCTTTACTTTTCTCCCAGTTAAAAAGTTAACTGTGGGTTTTAAAAATGAATGTAGCCAATAATGTTTTTGTCTTGTTAATATGAATAAGACATTAGCATCTGTAGATGAATGGTCATATCTGAGCAACTACTCAGTATATACCTCAGCAGCTATGCTGTATGTGAAATGTTAGAGTGAACACTGCATGATGCCTCATGGTTCATGCATGTGTGTGTTTATGCATGTGCATTATGGAGGAGATGAACTACTCAGAGCTTTTAAGCTGTAGAAAACATGGAGGAGGGAACTAACTCCTGAAAAGCAAATCTCAAAATGCAAAATTGGGACAGGTACAAGAAAACAGTGATTCTCCCTGGTAGACAGGGACGTGTGCTTGTTGCAGTGTATATTTATTTTATGGTCCCATGTGACTACAGATGTCATTTAGATAAAACAGAATCCAAGGTAATCTTGGTCAAGTGAATGTGAGTAGATTCACATACTGCTGTGGATGTAGTGTATCTTGATTTCAGTAAGGCTTTTGACGAAGTCCCCCATGATATCCTTGCAAAAAAGTTAGTAACATGTGAGCTAGACAACGCAGTTGGTTGATGGGCGGAATCCGAAGGGTAGTCACCAATGGCTCCTTTTCATCCTGGAGAGAAGTGACCAGTGGGGTGCCACAGGGTTCTGTCCTGGGCCCATTGCTATTCAACATCTTTATCAATTACTTCAATGAGGGAACAGAGGGTATGCTTATCCAGTTTGCAGATGACACCAAATTGGGAGGGGTAGCTAATACCCCGGAGGACAGGATCAGAATCCAAAATGATCTCAACAGATTAGAAAGCTGGGCCAATATTAACAAAATGAATTTCAACAGGGAGAAATGTAGGATACTACACTTGGGCAGTAAAAATGAAAAGCACAGATATAGGATGGGTGACACCTGGCTTGATGGCAGTACATGCAGAAGGGATCTAGGAGTCTTAGTGGACCACAATCTGAACATGAGTCAGCAGTGTGAGCAGCTAAAAAAGCCGATGTGATTCTAGGCTGCATCAGTAGAATGTGGTCCCTCCACATTCACGGATTTGGCATTCACAGATTTAAGTATTCACAGCTTGAAAATATTCTTAAAAAAACAATAATCCAAAAAGCAAACTTTGCCATCTTATATAAGGGACACCATTTTGCTATGCCATTGCATATAATGGGACTTGAGTATTCATGGATTTGGGTATTCACGGGGGTTCCTGGAACTAAACTCCAGCGAATGTGAAGGGACGACTGTATAGTGTCTAGATAAAGGGAAGTAATAGTGCCACTGTATTCTGCTTTGGTCAGACCTCACCTGAAATACTGTGTCCAGTTCTAGGCACCACAATTCCAGAAGGATATGGACAAGCTGCTAGAGCATATCCAGAGGAGGGCAACCAAAATGGTGGGAAGTCTGGAAGCGGCTGAGGGAGCTGGGTATGTTTAGTCTGGGGAAATGAAAGTTAAGAGATAACATGATAGTCATGTTTAAATATTTGAAGCAATGCCATACTGAAGATGGAGCAAGCTTGTTTTCTGCTGCTCCACAGACTAGGACACGGAGCAATGGGTTCAAACTACAGGAAAAGAGATTCCATCTAAACATTAGGAAGAACTTCCTGACAGTAAGAGCTGTTAGGAAGTGGAATACACTGCCTCCCAGTGTGGTGGGGTCTCCTTCTTTGGAGGTTTTTAAGCAGAGGCTGGATGGCCATCTGTCAGGAATGCTTTGATTGTTTATTCCTGCATGGCATGGGATGGACTAGATGGCCCTTGAGGTCTCTTCCAACTCTATGATTCTATGAGTCTGTATGACTGTGGTACAGAATCTTGGCCAAAGATGGAGGTAGGGCACAGGCTACATGACAGCTGCACTGCCCCTAATCGGATTCTCAGGAGTCAACTAAAGAGATTGAATTCATTCAGTTGTGCAACACTGCCATTCAACACAAGGACTGCGTAGCCGTAGCACAATCAATGCATAACTCCAGATACTGAGAGTTACACTATGCAGACCCAATGTAGAATCTCAACCATTATGTAATGTGCCTCTGTTGCATTCAGGAGAGTGCAGGTGTGACTGTAGCAAACCACTTGGAAAAGAAATAGAAACATCTGAAAGGAGTTTTATTAAGCAGCTCCCACCTCATTATACACCACCAGTTAATTCTTTCTGCTATACAATAATTTTCTTCAAACACCCCGATAGTGGACCTTTCTTCATAACTCATATCTGAAAAACTCACATCATTTTTCAGAAACTTGGAACCCGGCTTTTCTGACCAATGTCCAAACCAGATTTGGTCTCCCTGTATTAATAATCTTTCCCTCCATAGGGCAGCCCATCACACAATGAGATATTCATTTAGGAGGTGGTGAAGGCATTAATATTCAGTTATTACAGCATCAGAAGGGCATCAGGGAAGCAAAAGGTGTTACTTTACAGCAAAACTTTAGCACCATTGATTCCCAAGGCAATACCATAATGCAATACTGTACAGACAGTATATAGGGCACATTCAGCCTTTTTGAGGCTGACTCAGCTTTCAGGTACACAGGAAATATTGCAACTGCTCAAGCCTCAGGTTGTTAGAACCCAAGTTTAAAATAAGCTGCTACCAACACCTAGAGAAGAGAAAAGGTGGAGGCCAAGGCACAGCTGGTATTTTCTAACACAGCAGTGGAGAAGCAGATATTTGGCCTGAATCCTTTTAGTTTGTCCTCCCTAGAGTAGACCCACTGCATCAGTTTTTGATTAGTGAATCAACACATAAGTAAATCTATTCAAGTTGGGACTAGCGATAGGATTCAGGCTATTTTCATATTCCCAAGCAACATGATCACTGGGCAGCAATAATGGGATGTAGTCCACCAACTTTGGAGGGACTAGAAGCTCCTCACCACAGTCAATGCCAAATGAAGGAATGCAAACTCAGCATTGGCACTGCCTGACAGCTGGTCCTTAACTGGACATTGCTTCCTTAATCATCACTGCACAGAAATAACTGCCATGACCTCAGGGATATGAAGCATGTGGCCATCCAGATGTTGTCAAACTACAATACTGTTGTAGTTCAACAACTTTAGAAGTGATAATTTCTCTTAACAGTGGTGACTTGATGACATCTTAAGCTGGTAAGGCAGTTCTTAATGGCTAGAATCCTGTTGTTGACAAGCACTGGCATAACCCGCAGTTATACCAGCATAGGTTCTTTTGGCGGCATTGCAGAACAGTAGCCCAAGAATAGTTGAGGGAAATCCACGGATAGCTATGTCTCCTCCCTGTAGCTGATCAGCTGCTGGACTGTACCCAGGAGCAGTCTGGCTGCCCTACTGGAAGTTCCAAATAGAGTAGACTTACTGAATCAGAAATGTTCAACAATTGCTTCAATAGGTCGGCTGTATTCAATACTGCTAATAGAATTCAGTCTTTAATTCTAATTCAAATTCAACACATGCATTATGATTTCTGAATTCATCACCTGCCACCTCCCATATCTCTCCACCTCCTCACACCCAAATGCTCTCCCTCCAATTCACCCTGCTTCTCCTTTTCTTTAGCCTACTTACCAGAGCTGGTGTTCTGCCTCGAGTAAGAAGAGGGAATAGAGGAAGAAGGGGAGGTAACATTCTCCCTCCCTCCCTCCCTTCTCCTGCAGCTTGTCACATCATGACACACCACTTGTGCCTTGGGAGGAAGGCCTCTCCCCTGCTTTTGGATGCTTATAGTATGCTGCTATTCTCGAGGCCTCTAGTAGTTTCTAGGAAATGTAGGAAGGCATCCTCTTCAGTATTTTATTATGTTGTAAGCTCTCTCTCTGGCTTTTCTTCGCAAATGAAGATTCAGGAAGGACTCATCACGCGCTTTCTGCAAGCGCGCTGATGACTAAAATGACTAAAAAGGCCAATCCGAGATACACAAGTCCGGTTGCAGAAAGCACAGCAGAAGGTCTCCTTGGGTAATGTTTCCAGGTTGTGATTCTTTCTGTGTTGTCATTTCTCTTCAAGACTTGTTTGGCATGAGTTCTCAAATAAGGCTGCAGCATTGTGGATAGTGCGTCTCCATGCCTCTGAGATGTTGTTTCAGGGAGTCCGTGTATCACTTTTTTGGAGCGCCCCTCTTACGCTGACCCATGGTGAATTCACCGTAGAGTACTATTTTGGGGAGGCAATGGTCCTCCATCCTAGAAACGTGCCCTGCCCAGCGCAGCTAAGTTTTCAATATCATGGCCTCAATGCTGGCGATCCCTGCTTGCTCAAGGGCAGCAACATTTGTCACATAGTCAGTCCAGTGTATATTTAGGATTGTGCATATACAGCGCTGATGAAAGCGTTCGAGGAGTCGTAGGTGGTGGCGATAGGTGACCCATGTTTCAGATCCATAAAGGAGAATAGACAGTACAATGGCTCTATACACACTGATTTTTGTGCTTTGCCTCAGGTGTTTATTACTCCAGACTATTTTGTAAAGTCTTTCAAAAGTGCTATATGCCTTTGCTAATCTGTGATCGATCTCTTTGTCAAGCTTGGCATCTGAGGAGATGATGCTTCCCAAGTAGGTGAACTGCTGAACGGACCTGAGCACAGATTTGCCGACGGCAATGTGGGGACGGTGGTGTTCGTCCTGTGGTGCAGGCTGGTAAAGAACTTCCATTTTCTTCAGGTTGACTTCCAGCTGAAACAGCTCTGCAGCTGTTGCGAAGCAGGATGTTAGGTGCTGCAGAGCTTCTTCTGTGTGGGCAACAGGGGCAGCAGCAGCAGCGAAGAGCAGCTCACAGACTAGATAGTTTAGAGTCTTAGCGCAAGCCCTCAGATGGCTTAAGTTAAATAAGCTACCATCAGTACGGTAACGTATATAGATACCGTCTTCTTCTTCAAGCTCTGCCGTAGCCCTTTGGAGCATCATGCTGAAGAAGATTGTAAATAAAGTTGGAGCAAGAACACAACCTTGCTTCACTCCATTAGTTATTAGAAAGGGCTCTGAAAGAGCATCACCATATCTGACTTGACCGTGCTGGCCCTCGTGTAGAAAGATCATCATTTTAAGGAATTTGGGGGGACATCCTAGTCTTTCCAGGATCTGCCACAGACCTTTTCTACTCACAGTGTCGAAGGCGTATTGTCGACAAATATGACAAAGTAAATTTTGGGTTCATGTTTATCATTGTTGCACCACTGCAACAACCAAAAGAGCCTCCAAAAACCTTCCTTAGAAGTGAGGCAGCCACACCAACACGGGGATTTCTAAGGCACTGGTGAGTGAGGTGACAAGTAAAGAAGCATCCAACCCTCTCCCTTCAGTGAGGTGCTTTGTGACAGGCAGCTGCAGGAAATCCTGTGGGGTTCTCTTGCAGCTGCCTGTTGTAAAAAGTCTCACTGCTAGGAGAAAACAGCACTTCTTTACTCATCACCCTGCTTCTCAGTACCTTGGAAATCCTTATGTTGGTGGAACTGCTTGGCTTCCAAGATAGGTTGTGGGGGACTGAAACAGGAGACACAGCTACTGTGACAGAGCTCTATTGTAGTTTCCCAGTGCTGGCTCTCAGCTGTAGTTTCCTCATTGCTATTACAATGTCAGCTAGCCTATCCTCAAAGTTGGATTGGCACAGAAATAAACCAAGCTGTTTCCTATTTTGGCAATGGTTTGAGAAGAGTAAGATCAGCTTATTTCTGGGCTAACCGCCATTAGAGATGGTCACAGGCAGATTGTTCCATGGGAATACTTCAGGATGGGGGAAAATGTAATGTAGATTTCAATAAAATAAAAATGAAAAGGACAGGAACAAGACTTTCCGTTTTTCCCCAGTCCATCTGGATGAGCCCTTACTTTGGTTTATTCCCATTTTATCCCCATTCTTGCAGAATTCAAAAATTTCAGCAGTCAAATTTAACTATTCTCTTCTTCCTTCTTAGCTGTCTCCAGCTGAGGCTAAAAGGCAAACAATCTCTCATGGACCCAAACAGACCATGCCCATAAAAGTCTAGTGTAAAAATAAATCCTCAACACCACCACCCCACACAGGTTGAACTTCATTCCAAAGAATAGGAGTGCTTTGAAAGGTGGAACAGAATAAAAATATCCTTGGCAAAGAGGAAGATGGAAAACACATTTGAGAAGCTTTGAAACATCCAAAATGCCTGTGTGCAAATAGCTTAAGGAACATAATGAAAAAGCACAGATGTTTGAGTGACCTCTTGCATTGAAGAGAGGGTGCTGCCAAAAATGGACCAGATAACAAGTGGAATAATCTTCTTTTCATTAACATCTGTTTAATACTGTGCTCTGAAAGGCCTTATTTACTATTTCCATGAGTCCATTTACAATCCTCTCCAATTGTACCTGGTGCAACATGTGCTCAAACCAAGAAATGCCTTACAATACAGATGCAATCCAAACACATCTGAATAGAAGAGGTAGCCATCCAATCTGAGTACTCTGGGCTCACTTTAGTCACAGCTGTCTGCTTCATGCAAGGTTTACATAGGACCAAAACTAGCTCCCAAGATTATCCTGCTCTGGAGTGATTTTGTACCAATATGATGCGAATATATCTAAAGATATTGGCTGAAATCCTATATGGGAGATGTGTATGTGTAAGCGCCATAGTTACACAGCCCAACACCCCCATCCCCACTTACCAGGAAGCAGCCACTGTGATTGATGGGGGCCTGTTTCCCGGTCACTCAGGAAGCAGCTGACTACCATTTCCGCCCCCTGCCATGAATGATCTCTGGTGGGACAGGCAGAAGCAGGCCCTCTGTCGTATTTCCTCCTCACATTGCAGATTGTTCACATCAAGGGGGGTGGGTGGGAACATCAGCCAGGTCCTTCCCAACTGACCAGGGAACAGACCCTTGTTGATTGCAGTGGCTACTTCCCAGCGCGTAGGGATTGGGAAACTTCAGTGGTCCCTACATATAGGGATTGTGATAAACATATAGGCCCCTAAACATAGGGATTGTGAATATGTACCAATCACAAGTACATAACTCTAGGTTACACATTCATAATTGCCATAGAGGATTCCAGCAGTCAGTGTATTGTGTATCACTTGTTCTTCCTGTTTGGGCTACACTCCATTCACGCCTTTGAAAATACATGTCATTGGCTTAGAGCATGCCCACTAAAACACCACCACCACCAAACCAATAAAACCCCGTGCTAGGTTCATTTTTGTTGACTGAGTTACAACACATCTATGTTGGGGTTTTCTTGACAAGACTTATTCAAAGGAGGTTTGTTTATTCTGAGGAGAATTCCTTTGAGGCTGAGAGAGTGTGACTTGCACAAGGTCACCCAGTAGTTTTCCATGGCTGAGCAGGAATTCAAACCCTGGTTTCCCAGAGTCTTAATCCAACACTCAAACCACTCCCCCATGCTGGCTCTCACTAAATTCATGCACTAGCTAAATAAGATATAGTTCAAATTATGTGGAATTTCTTACATTTGGTATAGTTCAGGTATTTGGAAAGTCATCAGCCAGCCCTGCTTACCTTTTATGAAGACAATTCCCCTGGCCAGTAAGTCTCCTAATGCCTAACACATGCTGATAGTGTAGCACAAAATGAAGGCTTTTTCTAAAACAACAGGACCAAACATACTGATATACAGTAGTTAAGAAACGAGTCTGATTGCATTAAATTTGATAAAAGCCAGCATAGGTGAACCAGTCTCCAACAGCATTTGTTTAGAGATGGGGGTGGGAGGGACAGGAGGGGAAAGGGCAGGAGTAGAGAAGCTACATTAGCTGAGCCAGGAAGATGGCATGGCATTATGGCAAATCATCTTCATTAAGGTAGAGAGCAACAACAACAACAACAACAACAACAACAACACTGCAGGGCTAAGTGGGTGACTGGTGACATGGATTGAACCTTATGGGGTTGAGATTAGGGATGGAAACAAATCTTGTTGGAACATAGGTTCTTGATGAAAGTTTCTATTTTGCATCTTTTTGAGACTCAGTGCAAGGCAAAGCATGGCTTCCCTGGGAAAATAACACACACTTGTGAAGCCTGTACATTTCAGAGGAATGAAATCTGCACAAAATCATATGTACAATTAAACCATGTGATTGGCTGAAAATGTACATAACTGAAAAATACACATGAAATGTACTTTAGTCCAGAGGTGGGAATCATGTGGCCTTCAGATGTTGGCCTGCACAGCCAATGTCAGCTAGCACAGCCAATGGTGAAGGATGCTGGGAGTTACAATTCAACAACACCTGGAGGGCGGCATGACTTTCACACCTTCTTTAGTCAATGGATTAATGCACATAATATGTAACCTGTAAACGGAAGATGTACATGAGGAAAGTGTGTACAGAAAATGTGTACAAATTTCCATTTGGTAAAAAGTATGAAGTGCTGTAGGCTGTATTTCAGAGGAAAGAACTGGCAAAACCTCCTCTAAGTATTCCCTACCCAAGAAAACCTTATGAAATTCATGGGGCTGTGATAAATTGACAGGCGACTAGAAGGCACAGACACACACAGGGTTTTGCAACTCGATGTAAATGAAGGATGGGATGAGAATGCAAGTGGGATTCAAAGAAATGCAACTGAATCAAGACTGAGAGATGTTCACATCCCTAGTTAGAATCATAGAGTTGAAAGAGATCACAAGGGCCAACCAGTCCAACCCACTGCCCTGCAAGAATACACAATCCAGCCTCTGTTTAAAAACCTCCAAAGAAGGAGACTCCATCACACTTCAAAGCAGTGTATTCCCCTTCCAAACAGCTCTTACTGTCAGGATGTTCTTCCTAATGTTCAGGTGGAATCTCTTCTCCTGTAGTTTGAATCCACTGCTCCGTGTCCTAGTCTCTAGAGCAGCAGAAAACAAGCTTGCCCCATCCTTACATATGATGTAAACCTTACATATGATGTAAGCCGCCCCGATTGCGTTGCAGAGGGGTGGGATAGAAATAATAATAATAATAATAATAATAATAATAATAATCCTCAGTATGACATCCCTTCAAATATTTAAACATGGCTATCAAGTCACCACTCAACCTTCTCTTCAGGCTAAACATACCCAGATCCCTAAGCCACTCCTCATAGGGCATGGCTTCCAGATCTCCCACCATCCTTCTCAGTATCCTTCTTGAATTGTGATGCCCAGAATTGGACACAGTATTCCAGGTGAGGTCTGACCAAAGCAGAATGGAGTGGTACTATTACTTCCCTTGATCTGCACACTATACTCCTATTAATGCAGCCTAGAATTGCATTGGCTTTTTTTGCTGCTGCGCCACACTGCTAACTCATGTTCAGCTTGTAGTCCACTCTTTCTTTTCTTTGAGGAAATCTACACCATTATGTTAATTGCTAATAAACAACAAAAAAATGTTAGCATCTATAATATATTTTTTAAAACTAAATTATTGGTGGCAAGTTATGTAATACAGTAGGCCCCCCCTTATCTGCTGGGGATTGGTTTGCAGTGTGTGCAGATACCAAAAACCGTGGATGATAGTGAATGCCATTGAAAATAATGGGACTTCTGGTTTAAAATACCATAGAGTTGCCTTGGAGGACCTAGAAAATGGCTAGAGAGGACATGTTTTCTAGGAAGACTATATGGCAGGTGTGCTGTTTTGTGTCCCATGGATAATTGAATCAGTGGATAATGAATCAGTGGGTACAGGGGTCCTACTGTAATCTGAACATCCTGTACTGTGAATAGGTTAGGTTACAATGACCTGAGATAAACATATGCCCCCCCCCCAAATAAAGTGCTGCAGCCCCCCCCCAATTCCTTAAACCGGCCCTGGCCAGGTATTCCTAGCTTTACCAATTCTGTGCTGCATTTCCCCTACTGCATCATTTGCTTCATTTCCCCCAGTTTGAGCACTGTTCTCCTTTTGGGAGAAGACCAAGGCAAAGAAGGTGTTGAGTAGTTCTGCCTTTTCTCTGTCCCCTGTTAGCATTTCACCATCTTCTGCTGAAATGAAAGAAGCATTCTACAAAGAAGCATTTACTGAAGACATACACACAACATTATGTATGCAATACAAACTTTTATGGATAAGTTAATGAAAGCAAACCAGAAATCTGATATTTGAGGGACTCATAAATGACATATCTTTATTTGTTTAAGGTAATTCACTACAAAAAAATAAAGCCAGACATGTTACTGCAGATCAGTGTCATTATGACTGGCTCTGTAACACAATTTATGTTTTGTTATGGGTAAAACCACCAACAGCCACTTCAGGCAATTGTCAACAGACAACACATACACACATTAAAGGATTATTATGAGGAGAAACCTGAAGCCAACTTTGAAGATACCTGAAGTATCAACCCAAAAGAACATCAGTGTTCTGCATTGACTTTGAATACTGCTATAAACCAGGGATGTTTTGTAACTCAGCTTAGGGTAAAAACGCAGTGTAACACGATAATCCATGCAGTTAGTAACTACGTGAATGCTTTCTAATAGAGTAAATAGCAAGTGCAGGAGAACCTTTTTAGACTGGGAATATGGTGGGACTTGTGAAGGCTTTAACCTTTACTCCTTGCTGCTGTGCCAATCTGGATCAGAAATTGGCAACTACAGGTTGCGTATCCTTTATCCAAAATGCTTGGAAACAGAAGTGTTTTGGATTTTAGATTTTTTTGGATTTTGGAATATTTGCATATACATAATGAGATATTTTAGAGATGGGACCCAAGTCTAAATATGAAATCCATTTATGTTTCATATATACCTTATAAACATGGCCTGAATGTAATTTTATACAATATTTTAAATATGTTTTATTTTTTATTCAAATATTTTAATATTTCATATTCTGGAGCATTTTAGATTTTAGATTTCCAGAGAAGCATTATTCAACTTGTACTCCTTCTAATGTGAATAGCATGTGTTGGGGCTCTAATCGAGATCAAGGCCACAGCGAAAGAGAAAGGGTTAAAGCAGGAGATAGAGGACCAGGCTGGATGCATTCATTGGGGATTCCACATCTGATCAGAAGGCTCTTCTCCTGTTACCTTCAGTCAGCAGATCAGCGACTGAAGATAACCTAGCATAGAACTGAGCTCTGCTGCACAGTCAGGAGATCTACGGTAATGGGCTTATTCTTGATTTGGCAGATATATAATTAAGCTGTGGTCTATCTGCATGGCTTGGAATTGTCCATATTGGTAAGACGTCTATCTGGCACTGCCCACTTTGATTTGGCTCCACCCTGTAGGCTTAGCTCCACCTACTGCTGGAAATGTGGACACTTCTCAAACTGGAATTTGGCCCACAAAGTTAAAGCCTTCCTTCTCCTCACCAGAGTCCTAATGTGGATTAGATCCCCTAGTACTTGCTTTTTAGTAATTACACTCCGCCCCTGCACATATTGTGTTAATGGTATCTCAGCAAGTTTAATACTTGTGAGGAAATGAGTTGCTCCAGGGCCCAATAAAGACTTAGCTTGCTATTCCCAGATCAATACATCAAAACTGTGGTCATACTGTATTTCCCACTGAGGCATCTGTGCCAGGGATGTAGCTACATGGGAGAGAGCACAAAATATGCCCTCCCAATAAGACTTCTGCCAAATGAATTTTCCTTCTGTCCCCAAATGTCTAGCATTGTAGTAACTTAAAACTTCAATTGAACATTTGGAAATACAGTTCAGGCATCCAAAGAAAAGGGACAGGAAAAGTTAACAAGGAAATGCAAACACAGCAAATATAAATGTTCTAGGTATGAATGATTTTCAATGGCTCACTCTCTACAATACTAGACATTTTTAGGACTGAAGGAAAATTTCATAAGACTGAATTCTTATTGTGGGGAGGACAATGTCCTGATCCCCCCCCCCCGTAAACAACACTCCTCTGCACTGTACCATTTCAGGCTGCAGGTAAGAGCTCACATGACTCACACAAAAAAGAAAGCTATCGTAAGAACTCCCAAATGGCTGTTGAACAAAATGATCTGATTCAATAGGCTGAGAGGCCATGTATGGCAGTATGCTTACACTTTTCTTTGGTGAAAGGTGGAGACTGATCCCTGGTTGTGCAACAGCAGCTTGGGACTTGCAGGCACAACTCCCCCTCCTCATCCACCAATCAGCTATGGGGCTTCATTGCACTGCATTCTGGTTTTCCTTGTGCAGCTGGAGAAGAAGGAGACACCAATTGGTGTCTAAGGAGACGGAGTTGTGCTCTTCAGCCCCTTAGCTGTTGTTGCACAGCTCGGATGAGAGATGTAGTGGAAGGAGGTACAGTATATCTCCTTCCTCAACATGCCCCCCCCCCAATACACATGTATGTCACCAAGAGGATTCTGGCCTATGCATGCGTATGAACAGAGGTTTTGAAATGACACAAGGACCAAATGTGCACCCAGATCTGCCTTCAGTAGGCCATAAATACTCAATTTAGCGCATGTGGGAATGAAGGTGGAGGGGGTGTTGCTATTCCAGGCAGCTCTTGATTTTAGCTTCAAATGCCATCCAATGGCACACTGAAATGGCAAAAGGAGGAGGTGCCGAATGGTTGTGATTGAGCGCCAAGGAAAGCCACAATGATGTTATTCTCTCTTTCCTAACCCGAGATGATTTTCAAGCTGCAGCAACAACAGAGGGTATAATCATTTGGCTCTAAACCCAGGAAACATAACACCAGTTCTTTCAGCTCAGTATCCAGCCATCACAAGATTGCTCTTAACTGCAAGGCTATTCTTAGAGGAGAAAAACAATGTGATGAGGACAGAAGCATATTGATCATAGGAGCTTGGGCTATGCAATCTCACAACTTCCACCATGTCAGATGTGCAAAATATAGGGGGAAACCTTCCTCAGAAAAGTTGGGCACAGATCTAGCCCTGGTTACATGCCAACACCTTTTTGAAAACAGCCTGAATAATCACTTGGACCAGCTTTGAAACAGCCCACTCACTTGTCTGAGAACAAGTGCTTACTTTTAAGAATAAAGAAGACAGATGTGTTATAAAAAGGAAGCACACAGTGGGTCTGTGAGCCTGGCTTTGCAACTGAAATAACAGATGTGCATACCAGTGAATCAAGTGCTGGCTCAGACACATGAGTTGCCCCTCCACCTACACTTCAGACAGGCTACATACACCTTTTAAAAATAGTGAAATGCTCCACGTTATGTTTATACATCCATTCACAGGTTTATTAAAAGAGGTTTTCAAAAGACACATTCACAACCATTCCAGAATTGAGAAACCGGAGATTTGTTGCTGCTACAATGTGCTACCATTACAATGCTGCAGAATCCATTTCTGCTGAAAACTTGAATGATCTAGAACATCCTGAAAAAGAAAGGCATAGTGGACTGGATGCAATGAGGATGCCGGCAAAACAGACTGACTAACATTTTTGCTCTTCACACAATGCTTTCTCTCCACTCGTGTGCAGGAGCCTGTGCATGAAACCCAGAACATGGAAACATTACTTTTTGGACTTCCACTCCTGGAGTCCATCAGCCAACATGACTATTCTGGGTGGAAAATGCTGGGATTTATAGTCCAAAAACAAACATTTCCATATGCTGAAGAAACCATAAGAATGGAGGGTTGTCAAAAATATAATCTTGCCATGTTTCAATTAAGATCTAGACAAATTCTGCACTAATTTCTTTAGCAGAATGGCCTAGACACAAAGCGATCACTTCCTTCAAATTGTCTTCAAGGAAACAGAACAGGTAAGGAAATAGGCCCCAGTTTGAAAAAAATTGAGATGGGGGGCATAGAATAACCTCAGTCTTCATTTCCCCCCCCCCCCTCTTGTTTGCTTGGTAATGGTTGGTAGTTTAGCTACTTGGGATGGCATGTTAGAAGAGCTAGTCTTTTGAGGCACACATGTATTGTGAGTGGCTACTGCATCAAAACTGGGAGAAGATAAGTTTAAAAAAGTATACAGAAGCATCCACAGTTATGCCAAAGATATCATGTTCAACTAGTCATTTTTTAGCTTCCAGTCACCTTCTGCAGCAGGTTTACTTATGCAGTTGCTTTAGAATCACATCCACAGCTTCTGCAAGGTTGTTCACGTAACCATCAGCTGTCACTTCTGGGTGTTGCTCATCACAAGGCCTGCAGAGGAGACAAAAGGGAAGAGTAAGTGAAAGAAGGAATGGGCCTATGAAAAATGCTGAGCAACATAATCTCACTGTTTGGGAACCACATCGTTCCTAGGTTTCTGCCCACCCAAGCAATAGCAGCTGTCTCTCTCAGCCATACAGACTAATGCATGAACAGGACAATGGTGAAAATAAGCAGCAGCCAAATCTTGTACTCATTGTCACCCCCCCTTTCTTTTCTAACAACCTAAAAGTGAGAATTGCTTCAAATGACACATTGGATCATGCAAATGCCCACTTGATGACGTTAGGACTGCTTGCATGACAGGTGTGCACCAGCCACTATTTAAGTCCATTCATTGTAAGTCAGTGTCTTTGCAGTTTGTGCAGAGTTTGGGTAAATTACATTTTTGACTACAGCTCCCGCAACTCCCCAGCTAGGAGTTACAGTGCAAAAAAGTAACTTTTCCAAACTAAATTTCATGCAATTGAATTACATGTAAAGTCATTGAATGTAGTTGGATAAAAGATTTGGAAATCTTTTGGGCCATTTCAGTGATGTTAATCTGTATTTACAGCAGGGCTGGAGAAATATGTAGCTGTCCAGATGTTGCAGAACTGCAACTCCCATCAGTCCTAGCTAGCATAGGATTGAGAAATGATGGGAAATACAGCTCAACAACATTTGGAGGGTCAGCCCTAAGAAAGAGCATAGGGTATAACTCTTCTACAATGAAGCTACCAAATACACCCTCCATTGAAAAGATATCAGAAATCAATCATTTACATGTATATGACAAAACGTTGTCCTCTGGAAATATCACACCAGTTTAATTGCAACATCTTGGCTCCAGGGCCAAAGCTTTCCCTTTTAGTACCTTATTCATTGTTAATTCATCCTTTTGTTTATATGGCAAAAATACTCCTCATAGAATTTGAGGAGAATACTTTTTGTCCCAATGGGATCCCGCATCATTTTGTCATATCAGGAAGGAGGGGCAGGGCAAAAAACTCCAAATATGGCTTTTCCTGTATTTTTTTAAAAAAAAAAACCCTGAAGAATGCATTACTGCTCATTGGAACAACTGATTTGCTTTGCTGTGCATTCCTGGTAAAAGTGGAAGTGGAAAGCTGATTGGTTGGACATGTGCAGGGAGTGGAGCTTGCCAGCAGGGCAAATGCTAGGAACTGCCATGTTGGATTTTTGCTGTAGCGATCGTGTGCTGAGGTGACTAAACAGCCTTTCTTCATTTTTTTTCTGTTCATTTAAGCGGAAAATCGCACTTCTGCACTTTGGATTTGCTTTTTTTTTTTTTAAATACTAATTGGTGACAGCAACTAGTGACAATAAAAATGTAATTAACTTGTGCCTGCCATCTTGATTAGCAGGCATGCCCATTTGAACAACAAATGCATATGGCTTCACATATCTGCAATTTTGAAGTTGGAGACAAATGAAAGCTGCTGTGAATTGGTGTTACTGCACATCAATCCACATTTTATTGCCTCGTATAGACAAGACCTTTCTTCTCCCTGCCACCCACCCAGCTTTGGATGTAAAGTTCAGACTATATTTTGATCAGGGGTTTCTGCAGGGAAGGTTCCAGAAGACTGCAGGTAAAGGGTTTGGGGCTCATCTATGATGGGAATCAGAACTGGATATGCATCCTAGGACTTTTGTTCAACACTTCAGGGATGGGCATGAGAACACAGTAATGCAGCTCCAGGCACTCTCCATTTCCTTTTTTTTTTTAAGTGTAAAAAGCAAGGGTATATTTACTGTGGAATATTTCCTCAACCTGTGAATATACATCTCCCAAGGGATGTTATGCTGGCTTAAGCTAACACTTGCAGGATTCAATAGATAACTTGTCAGAACAAGGCCTGTGCTTTGGTTCTTGAGGCAACACACTCCCAAAGGTTTCTTCCTTTCTGATCACATTTCTGAAATCCTCTAACTATAGGAGTGTCCCGTGTGAATTACATTCCTTGAAAAAACCCTGAGGGCTATCCTTCATCAGTTGTCCACAGACAGACAGATAATTTTTAAAATATCAGTTGCCAGAAGGTACTGATTTATGAGTAAGCTTGTCAAGCAAAGATACAGTCACATGAAGAAAACCCGTATCTTCTCTTACCTTCTCATATGAATTGCATTACTTAGAAAACCTCTTAAGACTATCTGTCTTTGATTGTTGATAGACCAAGGGCGGGTAATTCTGGCAGGGTTAAGAGACCATTTTTCTGCCTATAGGATTCTTTAGGGGTTACAGACATCACCTTTTTTTAAAAGTTCAAAGTAAATACAGTATGACTCCCATATCCACAGGACCCCTTATCTGCAGATTCACTTACCTGTGTCTGAAAAAAATATGGTCTCTCTAGGTATCTTCCAGGTCCTCCAGCATGACTCTATGGTAGCTGACCACACTGGAGGACCTAGAAGATGCCTAAAGAGGTGTTCTCTCTAGGCATCTTCTAGGTCTTACAGCACAATCCTATGGTATGCTTGGGCTGGAATTCATTCATTTTAAAAGGGTTCACAATTATCAGCTGTTTCCAGTATTCATGATAAGTCTAGGAATGTATCCCCTGTGGATACAGGGGTTGTACTAAACACTGAGCCAAAAGTGGCCAAAAATCTGCTTTTGGTTTGGAAAAATAGATATATGTGCCACTCCTGAAAGCTTCCAGGGTAGGTAATTCATGTTTTTCTCTCAAAAAAGAGGGTTTGGGGAGGCTGGAAGCGTCAAGGCTGAAAAAACTGCCTGAGGGGGGTTGCACCTTGTCCATTGCTGCTATAGGCAGGCAGGCAGGCAAACGGACAGGTGGATACTTGTTAGAGCAAGATATATGTCAGGATGGATGGAGAGACAAGCCGACAGTTTTTAAAGCATTGGGAAACAGAAGGCTACAAATACTGATTGTATTGTAAAGTGGAATTTAGTCAGGAAAGCGAGTTCACACATTAACTTTTTTGGCTGGGGCCTGCAGCCCTGGACCTAGGCACTAAAGGGAGTCCCAGATGTGGCCAATGTGAGCGAGTGAGATGCTGGATGCTTCTGATATGCAGAAATGTCACCAAGAGGCACTGGTAAAGAATCATGTGTCCCTTGTGATGCACCTAGTACTGAAGGAACATGTTATAAGAAAAGACTTATCACTGAAGAAGTGATGGGGATTGTGTGAGTTTTAGCCAAAACACAGAATTCTTGAACCTACTCCCTAAGAGAGATCCCAAAGCCTTCTGTGAAGCTTTCTGTACACCAATGCTTAAATCTGGAGAAGAACATTAGGTTGTTTCGAATGTGTTTGATCTACCTTCTCATTGTGTTATATAACGGAGGTTAAAAAGTTAACCTCATAGCATATTTTTCTCTGCCTTGTTACAGTCACTCATACATATTTATGCATTTAACTGCTTATGTGCCATGTTCTACTCATGCAAGAGCACAATGTGGGAGGAAAGAGCAAGAACAATCTGGCAGCAAAAATTATTCTGAGAATATCTGATTTTAATTTTCAGATATTTCCATCATAGGCAAGTTGCTGCTATGGTACTACATTTCCACCTTATAAGGTTGCTCATACAAGTGGTTCACTGAGATGAACTCTTCAGATAATAAAATAAATAAATATGCTGATCGTCAGTGGTGTAGAAAGATAATTTTAGACATGAGATTGAATGGTCTTATGAGGGTCAAGAAAGGAGATTTGGACAAGTATGTGAAACACACAACTAACATATCCCTCCCTACATACTGCACACTTTACAACCACTTCTTCATTCCTGATTCAGTGAAGCAAACGCCGTATTTGCCAGCCCTTATTTTAAGAGGAAAAACCGCCACAAAGCAATACAATTCTGACTTTTTCAGGTTTGCAATTTAAACTCATTTAAATTATGATATGGGCATGACTACAGCCCCTGATACTAAACCCATTTATTTGAGATAAAACGCCAGTTTGTAGTAGAAAAGATTAATATATTATTATAGTGAAAATAACAAATTGAGCATCTACAACCAAGCATACACCTGGCCAGCTACTTCCTCACCTATCAGACATTTTTAAAAATAAGAAAGAAAGACTGCCAATGCCAGGCCAGGTACTGATGCCAAGCCTGCTTACTGCTGCCACACACGACATGCTGCCCTCTCTTCATATTAAAGGTACAACCCTAAGGTGGCCGGGATGATATGACAGGGGGCCAAGGAAAGATATGATTGTTCATCTTCAAAGCCAGGGAGAGAGATCCAACCTTGGGCAGACTGGAGCTGATCCTGGATTCTCCCCTCCTTACCACCACAGAAAGATTCCCACCTCTCACCCTCCTGACCTCTGAGCTCTGTCTTGGAATAAGGGGAGAACACAGCCAAGAAGGCTACAAAGACATGCTAAAAAGCCTGAGTAATATTTAGATCTGTATTGATAGTAGAGGGCCATGATAAATAACATCTGTGTTAGAGATCTACGCAAAGCAATATCATAGAAGCAGCCCAAAAAGTCATGGTTCCATTTAGAAACTTTGAGACATTCATCCTGGTCCTATAACATGTTGTACTTCTAGCATGCCTGTGGAACTCTATGGGCCACACAGTCTTTCTTATTTGCTCCATGCATAGAAATGTGCATGCAGAGCTGTCTCTTAAACAGAATATATACAAAGAAACTGGACCCAGCTCCTGTTGTAAGCCCTCCTCCCTTGAGCTAGCATTGCTGAAAACAACAGAGGGAGAGAAAGCATCAGGCAGGCTTTCACCTTTATGCCTGGATATGGCTTCTGTGAAGATCCTTCTTCTCTCTAGCAGGGGTGGGGCATCACCTGAAGCAAACTGAGTCATAGGAAGCAGCAGCATTTCTACTTGCTGAACTTGATAACTAAAGAATCTAGGGCGTAAGTTTGCTTTTTCCCTCCTCCCTCCCAATCTTGTTCCTTTTGTGTTATGATTTTTAGGTTGTAAACCTGTGGACAGATGGTGCATCTATGCTGTAGAAACGATGCAGGTTGACACTGTGTTAACTGCCATTACTCCCTCCTACAGAATCCTGGGATTTGTACTTTTGTGAGGCACCAGCACACTTTAGCAGAGAAGGCTAAAGACCTTGTAAAACTACGAATCCCAGGTTTCCATAGGATGGAGCTGCAGCACTTAAAGTGGTATCAAACTGCATTATTTCTACAATGTAGATCTATAATGTAGAATGACCCAGAAACTTTTTTATGTCCGATCTTCCTAAGCTACTCTAGAGTCTTCTTGTCTGATCAATGTGGTATATGTTTTTTTCCCAATAAATAATAAGTAAATGCTCAGGGTGTGTGCATCACACACATATAAGATTCCAAAACGGCTGTGTTACGGTTAGACACAGGGAGGACCTGATAGTGTCCCCCCCACATCTTAAAGAAGTAACTTCAGAGTTAAGACATTGTAGCAAAGAGTCATAACCTAGTATCCTTTAATCTTGAGCTCAATTTTTTTCTTTTTATTTTATTGTTGATACATAGGCCCATCTGGTAATCTGCTGTTTGTTTTGCAATTTCCTTTGCAGAGCTAAAAAATAAAGCCCAGTGTTCAAAGGAATGTGTTTTCTTTCCTTTTTACACATCAGGGTTTAGTGAGCTGCCAGAACCTCACAAGCAAATGACAAGAATAAATGGTTCCCATGCCAATGGCATTTTATTTTTTAATTTAATGGGAAGAAAATGATTGTCGTCGTACTGAAACATTTGTTTTACTTCACAGCAGGAGATCAAAATCCAAGACATGACTGCTTTATTTTGAAAATATGTCATACTCTTCAGTAAAATTCCAAAATCGCATTTCTTAACAAAAGCATAGCATTTATACTACACACAAGCTCAGCACACCTTTTGGGGAAGCAACCGGGTTGAACAGTAAGTTAGAACATAACATAAGACTGGAAAAAAACATCACTCTAAAGGTGAACCACTGTGCTGTCCATCATCTGAGTCATTATACCAAGAATTACTTTCTCGGGTTTTTTTCAAAATAGAAGTTGTCCATTCATATGAGTGAAACATTGGGAATAGTTGCAATGGAAATATATGGTGTGTGCTCCATTAGACAGCCAGAAGGTACATCAAAAGTTTATCCACCTCACCTTACCAGCTGTATGATTAGTTGCAGCAAGTATGGCATCAAAACCAAAACCAAACCACTTTATGGCATTTAAAGGACCTTTCAAACAATTTTCATACACTGTGCAGTACAAAAAGTTCCTTTCATCTGCTTTATGATCACCACATGGTAGTATTTAAGGACCATTCATCTCATTCACTTTTAGCTGATATGGAAATACTGTATATATTTGTGCTTTTTGTGCTGGCTAGTTGATGTAAAGGTCACTGTTGTTTCCGTTGCAGACATTTTTGAACAGGTCTCATCATAATTCCCCAGTGAGGACCAGTAGATTAACTCAGTTAACAAGCTCTATGTTCTTTTTGAAGCAGCATAATTTAAATTGCAGAAAGGTGAGTCTTTACCTCTTGGGCATCAGTCAATCTCTTTTCACAAACAACTCTGCAGTTAAGTATTGGTGTACCTCATGCCCTGGGCAGAAAGTGATTCAGTTTTCACGTTTTAAGATAATTTACCACACTTCTAATTAGCAAGGGGATCTTGTCACACCTTTGAGACTGAGAGACAGAAGTTGTAGCATAAGCTTTTGGAGATTTGGTCTACTTCCTCAGTGCATGGACCTCCACCTGAGGAAGTAAACTTGAGGCTCATCTACACCAGCCAGGATATGGTGCCTCCCTGCTGGCATATCCTGGCTGTAGAGGTGGCCCATTCTACCTGAAGAAAACGGGCTAGAGTCCACACAGGAATGCTAGTCCATTGCTGCAGGGCTCTGGAATGGGGGCAAGCTGGGGTATTTGGCCCATGTAGATAAGTCCCAAGTCCATGAAAGTTCATGCTACAAGCAGAAGTAATCTCAGAAACATTGTCAATCATCTTTGAGAATACCTGGAAAACAGGAGACTTCCCAGCAGAATGGAAGAGGGAAAATGTTGTCCCCATCTTTAAAAAGGGGGGAAATGAAGACCCAAATAATTACTGCCCAGTCAGCCTGACATCAATAATAGGAAAGATTCTAGAGCAGATAATTAAAGACATTCTGTAAGCACTTAGAAAGGAATGCCATGATCACTAAAAGTCAACATGGATTTCTCAAAAACAAGTCGTGTCAGACTAATCTTTTCTCTTTTTTTGATAGAGTTACAAACTGGATAGATGAAGGGAATGCAGTGGATGTAGTGTATCTTGATTTCAGTAAGGCTTCTGACAAGGTTCCCCATGATATTCTTGCAAAAAAAGTTAGTAACCTGTGGGCTAGACAATGCAACTGTTAGGTGGATTTGTAACTGGCTGACTGACCGAACCCAAAGGGTAGTCACCAATGGCTCCTCTTCATCCTGGAGAGAAGTGACCAGTGGGGTGCCACAGGGTTCTATCCTGGGTCCAATGCTATTCAACATCTTTGTCAATGACTTGGATGAGGGAATAGAGGGTATGCTTATCAAGTTTGCAGATGACACCAAATTAAGAGGGGTAGCTAATACCCCGGAAGACAGGATCAAAATCCAAAATGACCTCAAGAGATTAGAAAGCTGGGCCAAAACTAACAACATTAATTTCAACAGGGAGAAATGTAGGATACTAGACTCGGGCAGTAAAAATGAAAAGCACAGCTATAGGATGGGTGATACCTGGAATGAGGGCAGTACATGCGAAAGGGATCTAGGAGTCTTAGTGGACTACAAGCTGAACATGAGTCAACAGTGTGATGGAGCAGCTAAAAAAGCCAATGCAATTCTAGGCTGCATTAATAGGAGTATACTGTCTAGATCAAGGGAAGTAATAGTGCCACTGTATTCTGCTTTAGTCAGAACTCACCTGGAATACTATGTCCAGTTCTGGACACTACAATTCCGGAACAATATTGAGAAGCTGGAACATGTCCAGAAGAGGGCGACCAGGATGGTGGGAGGTCTGGAAGCCATGCCCTATGAGGAGTGGCTTAGGGAGCTGGACATGTTTAGTCTGGAGAAGAGGAGGTTGAGAGGGGACATGATAGCCATGTTTAAATATTTGAAGGAATCTCATACTGAGGGTGGCCAAGCTTGTTTTCTGCTGCTCCAGAGACTAGGACACAGAGCAATGGGTTCAAACTACAGGAAAAGAGATTCCACCTAAACATTAGGAAGAACTTTCTGACAGTAAGAGCTGTTTGGAAGGGAAATACACTGCTTGGATGTGTGATGGAGTCTCCTTCTTTGGAGGTTTGTAAACAGAGGCTGGATGGCCATCTGTCGGGAGTGATTTGATTGTGTATTCCTGCAAAGCAGGGGGTTAGACTGGATGGCCCTTGTGGTCTCTTCCAAGTCTGTGATTCTGTGAACTTCTTTATCTCGTTAGTCTCAAAGGTGCAACAAGATCCCATTGCTTACTGATATTCCAGACCAACACAGCTATGTCTTTGAATTCTGTACTTTAATTAGTTAATAATGTCAACACACTTAAACCTTATGGACAATTCAGACACTGTTTTTAACTATAAACCATACACTCTGTTTTTAACTATATGCTTTGAGACCTAAATTCAACAGGCAGGCACAGCTCCATTTTGCCTAGCCCCAGCAGAACATGAAAGGCCCTCCCTCCATCACAACTGTTCTGCTGTGGCCTCGGAGGGAGAGGCAGTATCTGCTGGACTTAATACCCCCCCCCATGCCATTCCCTTTTCATGTGTGTTGTGTCTTATTTAGTTGTAAGCCTGAGGGAAGGGAACTGTCAGATTAACAATTTGTAAGCCACTCTGTGACCGTTTGTGGCTGAAGAGTGGAGTATAAATAGTCCAAATAAATAAATAAAAAGGCTGGATCCAGTGGCAGCACTAGGAGGGCACGGAGAGGCCGAACCGCACCAGGTGATACCGTTGGAAGGAGGGGTGACACTGGCTTTATTATTGCCATGGGCTGGATCCAGCCTTAGGTAAGACCTACTGAAAACTATGGGCAGGATGCAATTGTAGACCTCTGCTAGTGGAATGGCTGAAGCCAGTGGAACTGGGGTGCAATCCAGCCACCAGCTGAGCCCTGGAGCAATTCCCCAGAACTGGGTCTGGAGAACTGAGAAGCTTTTTGAACTCAGCTTTTAGCTGGATGTACAGTAGCACCCCTGTATCTGTGGGGGATTGGTTCTGGGCACCCCACAGATAATGAAATCCATGGATAATAGCGAACATCCTAGAGGAGGAGGAAGGGAGGGAAGAAAGCTTGTGGCCCAGGCTGCCGCAACCTGCCACACCTAGGCCGTCACCTCCCAGGCTATTTCTTCGCCGCCGCCGCTGCCGCTGCCACCGTCTCCCAAGCCTCCGGAGACCCCTGGCTGCCACCTGAGAGATCTTCCCTCCCCTGTCGCCACTGCTGCCACTTGAGCCATCCTGGGGGATGAAGGGAGGTGAGATCTCTCCTCCTCTTTTCCCTCCGCCCCCCCATCACCACTGCCACCACTGGAGCCATTCGGGGGAAGGGAGAAGGGAGGTGATATCTTCTCCTCCCCTCCCTCCCTCCCCCCCCCCACTGTTGCCAACTATGGATAACTGAATCAGCGGATGGCGAATCAGACGATATGGGGGTGCTATTGTATTTCAGAATTTAGCTCAATAAGATTTAAGTTAGTGAAAAATAATATTACATCTCATTGATTTTAGTGGGTGTACTGTAAGTATGATATGAAACAAGATCTTACACTTTTAGCATATTGTAAATATAAAGACAGTATAGTTACGCCAGATGCCATTGTTGCACTACTGACTCTGCAACAGACACCACAGCCTTGAGCTTTCTTGTTGCACAATGGTCCACTAGTTTCACACACACACACACACACACAAAATCAAAAGTGTGAGAGGGAGCTGTGTGTATACTTTTAGCATATTCTAAAAGATATATACTTCTCTACATCTGACAACAGAAAACAAACCTTTAAAACAGATGACCTTCCCTTCATTGGTCTTAACAATGGATAAATGTAACTATTTCTAAGATCATTGTAAAAGGAGCATTCAAGCAGTACTTGAGTTATATCTTCTACTGACACATAATTACAACCACATACTCTGTACCTCTTAGGCACCCCCTTTCGCTGACCCATCCAATCTGCCAATGGGAGAACATTTAAGCTTGCCTGCATGAAAGTTACCCTTATTTTAATATTTGGTAGATCTACCAGATATTTTGGGAAGGATAAATACAGTTGAATAAAGGAGGCATAATACTTATTGGATTGGCAGGACTTGATCTCAGTCGCCTGTGATTGCATCTCAGTATCTTTAAGCCTTTGGAGCGCTAATACTTTAGCTCTATCAAAACCTTGGGTCAAAAGAAAAAAGAGGCAGAACATCCCAGATTCATGGCCATCTGCTGCATTTTATACTTCTATGAGTCTGGGCCCATCTCTTCCAAAATCATCAGAAGAAATTCTGATACCTGCTTGAAAATAAGTTTAATGACTGTGTATAATGACTGTTCATTAAAACACAATAAACCTGAACTTGAACTTGAACTTTTAGAATGACTGGCTGCACTAGGAGTGACTTCTTAAGAAAGCGTTAATGCCCTTACTATCTTTACACTAGTGTAATGCCCCAACATTTCCACAATTCTGATAGTGCTGGGGCTCATTAAAAAAACCCACATTATTACTGTCAAACTGTATAAATCCATTCAAAGAGTTAAATTCACCCAGTCTTAGATTAGACCCAGTAAAATAATGGGCCTTAGACATGTCAAAGTCCCACTGAAGGAAGCTATTTCAGTGGGCACATTCTAAGAATGACTAAATCTGGATCCAAAAGATATATATCCCAATATTTAGTGATGGGCTGATGATCCCACACTTTTCTCTGGTGTAGTGTGGACAGATATAAAAACAAGTACTGTGCTATTGGAAGAAAGGAACATGCCATTGCAACAACCGGACACATAAAGGGGTATGATGGCAAACTTTTTTGATGGTCTTGCTGATAAAGCTTAAAGGGTATTTGCATTCTGGTAAAAATACATATATTGCAGTGAGAGAGGCTAAATAAATAAGACCTTGTTTATGAAAGGAAGGTCTGGACCTCGGTGTTTCCACATGTGTATTAAGTTGCATCTGTTAAAATCCTGATGGAGCCAAGATACACTTGCCAAACCATTCTCACATTTGTTGTTGTTGTTGTTGTTGTTGTGTGCCTTCAAGTTATTTCTGACTTATGGCGCCCCTAAGGCAACCCTATCACAGGGTTTTCCTGGCAAGATTTGTTCAGAAGAGAGTTGCCATTGCCCTCCTCTGAGACTGAGAGAGTGTGGCTTGTTCAAGGTCACCCAATGGGTTCTCAAGGCCGAGTGGGGATTCGAACCCTGGTCTCCAGAGTCACCGTCTAACACTCAAACCAGTACACCACATTGTCTCTCTCATTAATTTGTCTATAATATACATTAACATGCCACACAGCATACTTTATGACAAACAGACCACATAGCTGACAAATAGGCTCATCTGTATCAATTCCTCCAGTGGAAGCCATCAGGAAAGCAAAATAATTATTTCCTTAAAATAAATAAATAAATAGGCTAAAGGTCAGGAAATACCAATCTAGAGCTCTTTTGTCCTGTTGTCACTTTTCCTCCAGTGCAAGTCAGCAGACTCATAAGGAGAAGCGTTTGCCAAAGACAGTAATTTTTGCTTCAAGTTAGAGTCCCACAGAGCTTGAGAAAGTTATTTTTGGGGAAGTTACAGCTTCCCCAAACTAGCTTTTCTAAGCTTTGGACAAGAATGTATTTCGACCTGCTACTGAGAGCATGGTTGGACCTGCTAACACATATGGGGTGTTCATGATTCCCTCTTCTTCAGCATAACTGAGAAAGAAAGAAGCATCCTCAAACCTATCAGAATACTCAAACAAGGTGAGCTGGGTGGCAAGCCACTGTACTTGTAAACTGAGGATGCTGGGAAAGAGTTGGCAGAAAGCCTAGTGGAGAGCATTGACTTGTAACCCCATTCCCACTCCTTTGTTGTGGTTTCCAGTTGACAGTTAACAACATGGCTAAATCATTAAGAATCTGGCTCCGTCGCATCCCTAACAAACCTAAAAAAAAGTTAATAATGTTGAGATAACGATCACTAGGGAAGAATTCTTGCTCAAGTTTCTCCACTATAAAATGGAAGCGTTGCATGATTTTATTTTATATTTTTAAATAAAATCAGTCTGTTTTTTGGGAGCGAGGCCAGCTTCCTGCAGCAACCGAGAACCTCAGTTATTCCAAACCTATCCCATGTGCTTTAGAGTAAATACACATGGCTTCATAGGGTGAGAGCAAGGTAAACAGAAAACTATCTGGTTCCTTTTTCTCCTGTCACATGGCAGTGTTTTTATTATTAAGGCTCCAGTTCTATGCTTATTTCCTTGGGATGGAATCCCACTGAACTTTGTGAGGCTTACTTCTAGGTAACTTTGGGTGATGTGGGGCTGCCTCTCAATGTTTATGACCATATTAGGGTCAAGAGCTTGGGAAAGTTTTGGAGTACAGCTCCTACACTCCCCCATCCAACATGGCCACTGGCTCTCTGTGTATCATTTCCAGGGGCAGGAGGGGTTACTGTGAGGCAAGAGGGAGTACAGTATGACCCTGGTATCCATGGGACCAATACCCACATTTCAGTTAGCTGCATCTGGAAAAAATATGTTCTCTGTAGACATTTTCTAGGTCCTCCAGCATGATTCAATGGTATGCTTCCACCAGATGTTAATAATAATAATAATAATAATAATAATAACAATAACATTTATTTGTATCTTGCCCCTCTACAAAATGCAATCGGGACGTCTTACAGCATTAAAATATACATACAAACCCCTTCATCCCACCCACCCCTTAAAATACAATTAAATAATTAAACATTTAAAGCATACCTAACAATTACTAAAAATACTAAAAACAACACTATAAAAAGCTGGATGGGATTGGACTAATAATAAATAGATATTCAGGAAAGGCCTGCCAGAAGAGATCCCTCTTAAGAGCTTTTAAAAAGCTATTTAAGGTGGTAATGCGACGGATCTCATCTGGCAGGCTGTTCCATAATCTGGGAGCAACAGCCGAAAAGGTCCTCTGGGAGGTCAACGAGAGCCTAGTTTTTAAAAGTTGCAACACATTCCTCCCAGAGGACCTGAGTGCATGGGGAGGATTATATGGAGGATTGTATGTTGACCATAGAGTCACGCAGGAGGACCTAGAAAATGCCTACAGAGCTGTTCTCTATAGAAATCTCTAAGTCATCCAGTATGACTCTATGGTATGCCTGGGCCAGAAGTCATTCATTCCATAGGGTTCACTATTATCCATGGTTTTGCATTTCCATGGTAAGTCTAGGAACCTATCCCCTATGGATATTGGGGGGGGGGTTCATACTGTATAGAAGTCTGCTTCTGCCCAACCCAGTTGCAGATGCTTAAATCTAGGTCCAACCCAACCTTCTGGGGTGGCAGATACTACTGAATTTCTGCTGATCCTGTGAACATAAATGATTTCAGACTTATTTATTGCAGCGTTGGCAGCCATGTGTGCATTTATGCTTATGAAGAGAAGAAAAAATAATCCTTCCTCAAAATGTTTCCTTCCTGACTACAGTCATATCTAAGTAAGAAATGAAAGTGATAAAGCCCATGAGAAGAATGAAGTCAGAAAACAGTTCAAAAGAACTAAGAGTGTGAAAATGGTCATTAGGTGTACAAGTGAGTTTTAAAAAATGCAAATATTTGATAGAGCAGATTCCAATTACTTAGAATTTTGTTTCTGAGGCAGTTCCTTTAGCCTAAGAACATGCTCCTTTGCATGGAGAATAATTATTGATAAAAATAATATTTATGTGGCCCAGGTGGTTCAAGAGGCAAACAATAAATGCTTTAGATAAATAAATAAATTAACCAAATTGTAAAAGCTGCAATGTTCTGTTTTTACATATATTATATTCAATAATACTCTGAAGTACAGCAATGTCAAAATATTTTATATTTAAAAAATCAGATTCTTGATCCAATATAGCAAGGGTGGGAATTGTGTGGCCCTTCAGATATGTCTGAAATGCAATTTCCAGCAGCCCTACATATTCTAGCACAGGGGCCTTGAGGGCCACACCCCTATCGCCTCACTCCCACAAAAAAAGGAAAACGTGCTCCAATGCCCTGAAACACCCTCTAGGGAAAATGGAGGGCATTTCACCATATTTTGGGGTCTTCATGAGCCATTTAAGGCCCAGGAGAGACCTTTCTTTTAACATAAGGAAATGAGCAAAAGATACTTCCTGTTTAATCCCTGTTACAAAAAAGGCCTCTCCTGGGTCTAAACTGGCATAGCGCCTCCCAAAACATCATGGAAGTCCCCCACCCAACACCCCACAAAGGGCATTTGGGGCAAAGGTTTTTACCCCTGGGGGCTCTAGGGGCCACATGCAGCTCATGGGTTGTGCTTTGCCAATGGGAAAGAATGCTGGGAGTTTCAGTCTAGCAAAATCTGGAGGGCTACATGATTCCGCCCCTACAATACAGCTTGACGCAGGTGTACACTGCCCATGCATCAAGCAATCCTCACAGAGTAGCAGTGGGAAAAACTTTGGTCACCAGATATTTTGGACTATTACTCTCATAAACATTTATAATTGACCATGATGGCCAGGGCTTCTGAAAACTGAATTCCAAAACATTCTGAGGGTCAAAGCCTCCCTACTTCTGTGTATAAAATATAACATTTCCCTTTCTGACATGTGCAAATTGGTCCATGCACCTGTGCCATGATGAGTTGTGACATGGAATAGAAGTCCTGTGCTCCCATATTGGTTCTCCATGCTAGATATTTAATATAGAACATGCCATGCATTCTACTGCATGACAGTTTGTTATGGTAGGTTTTTACAAGGGATAGAATGTTATGTGAGAGACATTGGCCTAGAGCAGTGGTTCTTAACCTTTTCTTTAGCAGGGACCCCCTTTAAATATCTTTTGTTGCCCCAAGACTTAACTCAAGATTTAAAACCCTAATAATAATGGCTAATAATAATAGCTAACAACAACAACAATACAATTACACCATCCATTACACTTTCCCTCAAAGGCACTCTTGTTTCTTCCTGCAAGTTTGTGGCTGGAGCGGATTGAATGGCAATGTGCAGGCCAAGCCAGCCAGCCTTTGCCTTGGTTCCTGTCACGTGGCTACTCCACTACAGGGAGGAGGTGGGCCAAGCACCTTCAAGCCTTTGAGGACCCCCTGTGAGGACATTGCGGACCCCAGGTTAAGAACCATTGGGCTACAGAATGCTGGAAAAGGCAACCAGACCTTGAGAAGGATGCTGGCAGGGGGATTCTGGGAGGTGTAATCTAAGAATAACTTTCCCAGGCTCTGAATGCAGCCTAGAATCATAGAATCATAGGGCTGGAAGGGACCCCAACAGCCATCCCATCCGATCGGTTTCTGCCCTGCAGGAACACACAATCCAAGCATTCCTGGCAGATGGCCATCCAACCTATGTTTAAAAAAACCCAAAGAAGGAGACCCCACCACACTCCAAGGCGGCAGTGTATTCCACTTCCGAACAGCTCTTTCTGTCAGGAGGTTCTTCCTAATATTCAGGTGAAATCTCTTTTCCTATAGTTTGAACCCATGGCTCTGTGTCCTAGTCTCTGGAGCAGCAGAAAACAAGCTTGCTCCTTCCTCAATATGACATCCCTTCAAATATTTAAACATGGCTATCACATACCTCTCAACCTTCTCTTCCCCAGGCTAAGCATACCCAGCTCTCTAAGCCGTTCCTCATAGGGCGTAATGGCTTCCAGACCTCCCACCATCCTTCTCAGTATCTTTCTTGAATTGTTGTGCCCAGAACTGGAAACAGTATTCCAGGTGAGGTCTGACCAAAGCAGAATGGAGTGATACTATTACTTCCCTTCATCTAGACACTACTCCTATTAATACAGCCTGGAATCGCATTGGCATTTTTTGCTGCTGCATCACACTACTAACTCATGTTTAGCTTGTAGTCCACTTTTTCTTTTCTTTGAGGAAATCTACACCATCACGTTAATTGCTAATAAACAAAAAATATTATGTTAGTGCCTATAATATAGTTTTTAAACTAAATTATTGGTGGCAAATTATGTAATACAGTAGGTCCCCCCTTATCCACTGGGGATTGGTTCTGTGTGGGCATGGATTCTGAAAACTGTGGATAATAGTGAACACCACTGAAAACAATGGGACTTCTGGTTTAAAATACCATAGAGTTGCCTTGGAGGGCCTAGAAAATGGCTAGGGAGGACACATTTTCTAGGAAGACTCTATGGTAGGTGTGCTGTTTTGTGTCCCAAGGATAATGAATCCGTGGATACGGGGGTCCTACTGTAATCTGAACATCCTGTACTGTGAATAGGTTAGGTTACATTGACCTGAAATAAACATATGGGGGCCCCAAAATAAAGCATTGCAGGGCCCCCCAAAATTCCTTAAACCGGCCCTGCCTGACAGATGACCATCCAGCCTCTGTTTAAAAACCTTCAAACACTCTGAGGCAGCATGTTCCACTGCCGAACAGCTCTTACCGCCAGGAAGTTCTCTGTAATGTTTGTTTATTTATATAGCGCCATCACTGTACATGGTGCGTTACAAGTAAAAGAACAACAAAACAGTTCCCTGCCCTCAGACTTACAATCTAAAGCCAAGATTTAGATGTTTATGTGGAATCTCTTTTCCTGTAGTCTGAATCCATTGCCCTGGCCCTAGTCTCTTAAGCAGCAGAAAACAAACTTGCTCCCTCTTCAATATGACATCCTTTCAAATATTTAAACCTGGCTAGTATGTCACTTCTTAACCTTATCTTCTCCGGGCTAAACATACTCAGCTCCCTAAGCTGCTCCTCATAGGGCATAGTTTCCAGACCGTTCACCATTTTGGTCGCCTTCCTCTGGACACATTCCAGCTTGTCCATATCCTTCTTGAATTGTGGTGCCCAATCAACAGGTGTCTGTTTTCCTGTAGACTGAGAAGCAGTTGACTAACATTGACAACCCCTCCCATGAGCAATCTCCATTGTGACAAGCAGAAGCTGCATCCCTGTCACAATTTCCCGTTGCGCCAGAGATTGGTCATGCTAGGGAGAGGTGGGAATGTCAGTCAGTTGCTTCTCGGTCAACAGAGGAACAGACTCTCATCAATTACAATGGCTGCTGCCTGGTAAATGGGGATTAGGACACCCTGAAGCAGTGAATATGTAGGGACTGTGAAAACAAACCAGTCATAAATGCATAACTCTAGGTTATACATTCATAACTGCTTTCATGAATTCTGGCCTTTATTCTTAATTCAACTGCAGTGGTTTTCAACACTGGATACCAGATGTTGCTGGGTTTCCTAGAATAACTTGACTATTTGGCCAAGCTGTGTGAGGCTTCTGGGAGCTTAAGTCCACACAGATCTTGGGACTCAAGTTAGGGAACCTGGTGTATATTTAGCACAGAGACCTGGGTTCAGATCAGGATCACAGTAGGGAAAAGACAGAGACCTTTTGTTTCTGCTCTGGTTTCAATGCACACTGGGGCTTCACATATGCAATTTTTATTTCCAAAAAGTGATCTATTTGTTTGAATAATCTCCTTTGGGCTAATAAAAACTGCAGATGCAGGAATCCTAAAGACCACTGTCTCAAGGAAAGGATTAATGCCCCTCAAGCCCCCAAGTTGGTGCCCAGTACAGATTGGGATTTGGTGTTTATTTTTAAGTAATAAAGAAAAAAACGACTTAGGAGATTTTCACATGGGCTATATATCCCGTGGCAGGAACAGAACAGGGTTGGGAAAGGTTTTCCCTTTCGGACGACATTGACCCCGTTCTGTCCTGCATCCATCCTACTCCCATGACTGTTCCAGAACAATGTAATCACAATTTTTCATCGTGAATAGACCTCCCATTCCGTCACTATCACGCAATCATGGGTGTGCGAACAGGAGCCCCGTTCCTGTTCCGAAATGACAACCGTGGAGGAGAGGTCCGTTCCGAGCACTTCCTGGTACGATCTGGACATCGAGGTAAGTGGCACCCTTTATTTTACCCTCCCTGTTTTGATTATGTGATTTAAAGAGTGTTTTTGTGCTTGGTGAACTGATTTTATGTTTGGGGGAGTTTTATTTTTTAAATTTACTGTCGGGCGTTATCACGTGATAATGTGATAACGTTTCAGATGGCCGGTCGTAAAAGCAGCCTTACGACGGCTGCATTTACGGCCAGCCAGCAAGGGGAGGGGGAGCCCGTTCCTGCTGCGGAATTAAGGTGAGTGTGTGAAAGATTTATGTTATTCCGTGGCAGGAACGGGAGAGGAGGTGGCGGGGCAGTAACGGGGCATTTTGGTCCCGTGTGAAAATCTCCATAGTGTCTGGCTACATCTTTAAAGTATTATCTAGTCTGGTCTGCAGAAGTAACTCCCACTGCATCCAATGGCTTTCAATCACATGTAAATAAGTATAGAATTGTAATCTCACTCCCTGATCTGATAACAATAACTACATTTTTAATTGATGTTTTCAATCACCTGTCTTCAAAGCAGTTCAATTAAACAAATCCCCAAGAAGAGTAATCAATGTCCCTTGTTTATCCTCAGAGAACAAATCACCTAAAATCATAAATTCAATGTGCAATATAGATGAAATAAAGGTTCTTTATTTTTTGGAAAGTAAATTTGACTTCATCAAGAAATGGATGTCATTAACATTAACCCATATGTTTTGGAAATGCCCCATAGTTGCCTTATTCTGCGGGGGGGGGGAGTAAGTACACCAATAAATTTGGTCCAAGAAAGTTCTCTGATATTTAGTGATGTACATATTCTTTTAAACTATTTACCTATGTCTTAGAACTTAACACATGGTCAGTAGAAATAGATCTTTCATGCCCTCTTGACTGCTTAAAGACTGATACTAAAGTATTGCAAAGATAACACATCCCCACCTGTGCGCCAATGGATAAAAGATTTAACAATGCTGGCAATGTTTTAAAAATTGATATAGCGATGCAATTTAAAAATGGACTTATATTTTAATGCTGTAAGCCGCCCCGATTGAAGTTTGTAGAGGGGCGGGATACAAATAATAATAATAATAATAATAATAATATTTGGTCTGCTTTTATTGAAATTTATGAGTAATGGTTTTTCTTTTATATTTCCTTATCCCTTAATGCTATAATGTTAGAACATCATAATATGTAATTGATAGCCATATAATACAATTTTACTTTGCGCAATAATTTTTAAAAATAAAAAATAAACATTTACTAAAAGAAAAACAAACAAGTTGGGATCTGGAAAAGCAGCCAGAATTATGGAAGGAAAAAGGAATATATATATGTGTGTGTGTGTGTGTGTGTGTGTGTGTGCGCCTTCAAGTCGTCTGTCAACTTATGGAGACCCCACAAATTTCATAGGGTTTTCTTTGGCAAGAACTACTCAGAGGTGGTTTTGCCAGTTCCTTCCTCTGAAACATAGCCTACAGCACCTGGTATTCATTGGTGCTCCACCATTCAAGTACTAACCAGGGCCAACCCTGCTTAGCAGCCAAGATCAGATGGGATCTGGTGCTTTTAGGGTATTTAGGCCCTATCAAAGAAGGAATATTGTTATAATAATGTCCAAGGATTCATACAACCATTCTGGCATGATGAAACCACCACATGTTCCTATTTGAATGGGTGGAGTGAGGAGCAGATGGTGACTAATCATGTGAATACAGAGTTGTAATTGCAGATAACTATAACCTAGCACAACTGCCAGTTTCCAAAGATTTTTAGGAGGTGATAAGCTGGCAACCTAACATGTCCAAATCATTCACAAGGCCAGTCACTATGTACCTGCCTGAAATGGCAGTTCATAGTGCCGTCATAACCATAAACAACTGATATAATAGCATAGCTCTATTTAGGCTTAGGGGGACACTATGTGCATAGAGCAGATTCATCTTTTCAGATATCTCCCCAACACACGGATGGTAGGAGGGTGACACTCTGGTGTGTATGTGTGAGCACTGACGACAGCTCCATGCAGTTGTCAGTTGTGTAAACAGAATGGCCAAATTGGGCTCATTCCCTTTTTCAATATTAACTGATAACAGAGCTTTGAACAGTAACTTTTTGGACAACTCCTAAAATGAACTGGCTAGTGGATTTGGGAAGTTGTAATTACAGAATTTTAAAAAACATTTTAACGCTCTGGATCAATAGTTCTCAGTATAAAAAGAACAGGAGGAAGGGGCGAAAGGAGTCTTTTGGCACCTTTAAGACCAACCAGTTTATTTTAGCATGAGCTTTCATGGACAACAATCCATTTCCTAGGATGCACTGGTGGAGTACAATATTGAATCCTCAGGTTTCTATACATAGTTACATAGTTGTGAGGATGGGATCAGAGTAAAATGGGATACAGAAAAAAAATACAATTATAATACTGGTTGTATACCTTCTAAGGTCTGGTTTAGCATAAAAAAGCTCTCTCTATGCACATCTAATATTAGTTGGAGCCAATTTTACCAGTCATCCTAATGTCAGAGTGGATTGTGTCGTTTTAACTACATCCACAGCAGCATCTGTTAATAATTAACAGTTAATCATTTCTACACCAACTGGCAACAGCTTCCCATGGCCTTCCGCAGCCTTAGCTGGAAATGTCAGGGACTGAACCCGAAACTCTCTGCATGCAAAGCATGTGCATAGTTTACCAGTATGCTAAAGCTCTTCTCTCATCCCCACCCTGGTCCCCCAGATGGTGAGAGGCTACACAGAGTCCTCATTAGAAAGGGAAGCTTTAATACTTAATTTCTCAGCCCAAATTTTACTGGTAATTATTCACCTTTGCCATGGCTACAAGGCTTGGGGGAGGGCATCACTGATGCCAATGGGGACTTTGTCATCCCCAAGCTCCACAGACATGTGCTTAGTATTGTGGGTGGAAAGAGTTTAAATGAAAAAAAATCAGGAGTAGAAGAGAAGTACAGTACAGTTGTCCCTTCATATCTGCTGGGGTTTGGTTCCAGGACCCCGCCCCATGTGGATACCAAAATCCGTGAATACTCAAGTCCCATTATATGCAATGGCATAGCAAAATGGTGTCCCTTATATAAAATGGCAAAATCAAGGTTTGCTTTTTGGATTATTATTTTTTTAAGAATATTTTCAAGCCGTGAATACTTAAATCCATGCATACCAAATCCGTGGATACGGAGGGACAACTGTATTAAAGCTAACCTTCATGTGTGAAAGATCCCAGTAAGCCCTAAACACCCTTCCAACTGCTGTGTGTGTGTGCGTGTCTGTCTGTCTCTCTGTGTGCGTGTGCATGTGCGTGCGTGCGTGTGTGTGTGTGTGTGTATGAGAGAGAGAGAGAGAGAGAGAGAGAGAGAGAGAACTGCTAGCTTGATGCTAGTTTAATCAAACATGTTGAAATAAATGGCATGGGAGAAAGGAGTCAACTCCCTCCCCAAACCCTGACCAAGATCTCCCCCCACCTCAGCACACCTGCTATTTATTTTTAAACTTCTGAAAACCAATATCTAAAGTGAGTGTTTTCCTTGGCAGAAAACCAGATAAGTGGCCTAATGGGAAGGTGTGTGTATGCTATGGGTGCAGGAGGAAATTACAACTTGTTTCTAAATGTCCAAATGTGTGTCTAACCTGTTTTATATACCAAAATAAAAGCCCATGGTCAAGATCCGGTTGAATGCTGACAGAATTAAAAGTCTCACAGGTCTAGTAATGCTGGATCACCACTGCTTGCCATTGCACAGAGAGCAATTGCCACTGGTGCCCTTTCACACTACATATTTATAGTGCTATGATTCCACTTTAACATTCTATGGAATCCTGGGATTTGTAGTCTGATAAAGTATAAGGGCCCTGTAACTGAAAGTTCTAAATCCCTCTCCTTAAAATACAAATCCCACGATTTCACAGGGTGCAATCATGGCACTTAAAATAGAATCATAGTGCTATAACTGTGTAGTGTAACAGGACCTGACACAAAGGGATTTCTCCTTGTGCAGCAATGTCCCAAATCATCCACTGCATAAGTGGCAGAAAAACCACAACTAAATCAAACCACTTGCACTATGCCCATTGCATGGGCAAACAAAATGGGATCCTACCCAAGACCACAATCATCTTGTCATCTTCATCACTACGATCATGATCATTGTTGTTATCATCCTCATCGTCATCATCCTTATCACTATCATCATCATCATCATCATCATCGGCACTTACATGTGTATTCCTGCACGGCAGGGGGTTTGACTGGATGGCCCTTGTGGTCTTTCCCAACACTATGATTCTATGTTTAATGATCACATAATTGGGCCATCAGCCTGTGGAGACTTTGTGAACTGAAACTGTGCTATTTTGTTAGCTTTTGCTACGTATTATTAGCAAAGAACTTTCTCTACTAACATGTTCATATACCATACTAGCTATACTAGGCCACATCACCCCAAACATACCTTCCAGATCTGATACAATTCTGCCCAAGTGTTTTTGCATGATAGACAGAACTGTATTGTACATGTTATACAGAAACATATTTTGCATGATATTTTTATTCATACAGATTACTTATAGACCCGACAGCATCCATTTTGCAGCGGGTGGGCAGGGGGAGAGCTGTTTTCTCATCTATGCTGTTAGGAGAGGTTCTTGTCAGCTGTTAAGGCTAGTGGTCTGAATGTGAATTTCAGATAGAAATTTCAGGAAGTCGGCCTAGCCAGCTTAAAATGTGAAAGCTATACAATAGCATTGAATAGGCTTGCTCCAATTTTTGGATGATTTATGAAACTTGCCACTTCACCAAGAGCAACAAGGGATGCATTTCTCGCATTTTGGGGGTAGATATCTACATATTTCTCTTTCATCCCCCCCCCCCGAACTCCTTATGTGCTGGCTGACTTTGTTTTTTCAATCCTCTTCATGCCATTAAATCACTTCGAGGTTGTTGTTTTTTTAAAAGGAAATACTATAAATGTCAAAAATAAATAAGAGAGGAATCAATAATGGTGAAATGTACAGAGGGACCATGGGCTGGGGGCATGGATGTATCAATGTTGGTGGAAATAAAAGTGTCCCCGTGCCAAGTTGCCTGGAAAGACTGTAATCAGAGCACTTGCCTGTCTTACATATGGATGCACTGAGCACTGCTATTCTCTGTGTGTAACACAGCTGTCTTCAATAAAATGGCATCTCCTTTGTCCCTCTCAAACAGCAAATGTTCAAGTGTGTTCCCCCCCCCTGCCAATTTGATGAGAAAATCAGAGAAAGAGGTTGCTGCTGTGTTGTTAAAATCTGAGGTTATTATCCCTCTGTTTGGGATGGTTTTAGTTTTATTATTAAAAAAGTAAGCTGGGTTTCTAGATTAACCCCCTCCACTCCTTGTGTAGTATTTCACTGGAGTTTGAAACAATTCAGGATCACTATGGCAGATCTTCTCCAGGAGTAACACATAGATGTATGTACTTTAAACTTTCAGACATAAGCAGAAACAAGCACCCACCTTAAATAAACTTACAGTATTAACAGGTAACAGATGGTGTCCTTACTAGTTTACCTAATTTTAAAAGGTTAACCTCTAGAGCTTGTCCAAGATGCCCAGGGGAACTTTCCAACTACACAGTTATAGCAACATGATTCCATTTTGACTGCCATGGTTGCATCTGATGGAGCCATGGCAATTGAAGTGGAATCACAGTGCACTACACCTGTGTCGTGTGAAAGGGTCCCAGAAGACTGTAAAACCTGGTTCATCCTATAGAGTTCAACAACTGTGGTCAGTTCAGTCTACTGGCATGAGCAATAAGCATATCAATGGAGAGGATGGAAGGACAATTTTGTTTCACCTTGCCAACAAGACATGGCTCTATAACTTGTCATCCCAGTGCTCAACCCTGCCCAAATGCTGTTCTCTCCACCCCAGGTTGCACAGCCATTGTACTAAAATGTCTTTGTGTAAAGTGACTGACTCTCGTGGATTCTATTCAATCCCATCTGCACACATCACAGGACTAAACAATTCTGGAGTAGTTAGAAAAGTGTGTAAATGAAATCAATCAACCAAGCTCATTTCCACCCTGAAGGCTCATCCACACTACATGAACATTAAGAGCTAAATTATCAATAACTATTTACATATAATTAATTTGCTTTCTCAACAGCAAAGCTAAAAACTATATTAAACTGGAGTTTAAATTAATAAAACATAACTTCTCTCCTGTCACAGCTTATCTGTAACTGTATTTATTTTTATAGTTACAGGGATGTGAACTGACTAAATGATGGTTGAGTGATATCAAAAGGTTCTAGTTCTTGCTTGTACTGCTCTGTCATATTTTGTTGAGGAGATGATGATGGGGCCAGGAGGGAAGTGATTTTGTACCACAGACTAGCAGTCTGCAGCATTCAGAAGTTACTTTAAAAAAAACAACTTTCCAAACTCTGAGAGCAGCCACATTGGTCCTTCAAAGGGGATAGGGGGTGGAAGATATAAATAAAGACAAATCTATTCTTCCTCATCCTCAGTGCTTCTCACCTCCCCACAAAATTTGTCTTTGCTAGATGTGTGCTTAGATGCCAATTTCTTAATTTTAATGTTTTTGTATGTTTTTATTTATTATTTTTGAGGTGTTTTAACTGTGTGTTTTAATTTTTCTGAACCACTTACTGAATACTCCCAGTACTGAGGTGGGATATATATGCAATTACAGTCGGACCCCTGTATCCCCGGGAATTCTGTTCCCAGACTTATTGCTGATACCAAAAACTGCAGATAACAGCGAATGCCATTGAAATAATGGGACATCCGGTTACAAATATCATAGAGTTCCCTTGGAGGACCTAGAAAATGTCCAGAGAGGATGCTTCTCTAGGCCTTTTCTAGAAAGGCTCTATGGTAGATGTGCTGTTTTGTGTCCTGTGGATAACTGAAACTGTGGACATTGGTTCTATGGATATGGGAGTCCAAATGTAATAACAACAACTACAAGAACAATAAGAGTGTCACTTCTAAATAGCTTGGACACACTGCTACAATGGCAAACACATGAACCCACTGAAGGCTAGGGTGTCTGGTGGAAGGAAAGCAAAAGTCATCAATAAGTAGGGCCATCTAAATCTGGGTTTGCCCCCTTATTCCTCCCTTGCAATGGCGCCAAACTGAAGAATAGTCTCTTAGGACATGTTGGGTCTCATTGGGAGAAAGCAGGATTATCAATTAAATAAATAAATGCTTCTCACCACGGGCCTCCATATTCTTGTACCTGATTCTCTGTTGGGAGTGGGATGGTTCTGCCACCCTTTGTATTCACCAGGCATGTTGCAGGAGGCAGTTTGACATGTGCCCTAAATGGCTAGTCTCCACTGCAAAAGATCCAAATACAAACCTGTTGCATCTGAGTACAAATCAATCTATTTTTCAGAACTACCACTGACATAACACTTAACAAACCTTTTGTAGCGACACTACCAGCTGTTCACTGGGGGGGGGGAATGAGACTGGGCACACAGCCTAGAATGTCAGAGTACTTCTTTACTGCATGCTAGCCTGTGTTTCGGCAGTGGACTGCTGCAATGTAGTGACTATGAACAGGACTGTTGTCTAGATTTAATAGCAAATCAGTTCCCCAACCTTTATCTGTCTAACTTTTTGTTGCTTTATGATTTTTCTGAAATGAGGGGTTAAAAACATTAGATGTAAATATGAAACTCAATTCTCTCCCTATGGCTTGGGGAATTACACAGCCTGGGCAAGCTAATTAAACAGTCTTACATGCACAGAAACTTTCTTTTGCTAATGAGTGGGAATGATACATCAGTAAAATCTTTTCCCGACCCTGCTTCCTGCTGATTCTCTGTATGACCTCTCTCACTCCCCTTTTAGTCTTTCTAATTGAATGGAGGAATCCCAGAATACCCATGCCAAGAGCAATGCTCTTCTAGGCACCCAGTTATACACATTTTTATAACGGCAATAAAATTTCCCTATTGATGGGTCACTGCTGCTGCTGCTGCTGAGGAAATATGATGTCATTGCCCACTAGACAGGAAAGTAGTTCACCCAGAGTAAGGTCAAAAGGGGAGGAAATCAAAGGCTCAAAAGACAGAATGAGGTACCCATCTGCCCATCAAATTAATGGCAACTGTGTGCCACTCTAAATCGCCAGTACTGAGTTTGTAACACTTCAGTTCAAATGCCTTGGCATACAAATCCAGTCCTCTTTGGATTCAGCCAATGTAACAAAAGGAACATTAACACAACATCACAAGATGGCATGTCCCATTGGAAAAGACAATGATGCTGGGAAAAGTGGAAGGCAGTAGGGAAAGAGGAAGACCACATTACAGGTGAATTGGCTCAGTCAAGGAAACCACAGCCCTGAATCTGCAAGACCCGTTGATGACTAGGGGCTTGTCTACACCAGCCAAATAGTGTCCTTTCTCCATCCCTACAGTGATCTGTCCAGATTATGTAGGGTCAATTCCCCGATTTTGGTGCGAACTGTCCATACAAATATCCAGCCAGATCAGCACTGAATCTGCACTAAACTACCCTTAAAACGGAGAAAAATAAGCCACCTTTCATTCTGGAGTTTTCTGCAAAATGCAGTGTTTTGCTGGCTGTTGCTGTGTGTGGACAGCTGGATCAGGCTGGATTTGGGTTGGTGGCAAGTATTGCCCTCCTTAAAGAGCCAGTGCTGCCTGCCGCCCCCTCCTCAACTGTGCTCTGCCACTGGTGGGGAAGGGGTAAGTCTTCCTTCTTGGTGCTCTGCTGCCCGTGTGTTTCTGATCAAGCAACTTCCCGGCAAAGCCCTGCTGGTGACAACATCACTGGCTGTGATGTCTCCAGGAAGTGTCCAGTCATGCAATGAAGAACCCCTCCCCCTCCTTGATTGCATGGCTGGACACTTCCTGGAGACATCACAGTCAGCAATCTTGCTCCCCCTCCTGCCTGGCATGCCAATTTTCTGGTGAGAGCAGAAACAGGTGCTTGGGCATGTAATCAACAAGGAGGGGGTTGCTCTACCCCCTCCTCATTGATCACATGTGTGCCCTGTTCTGCCCTAAGCAGAAGCAATGTCAGACAGGTTTCTTGCAGAGAGCTGCTTGGCCGGTGAGGTGACAGCAGATCCAACAACAGGGGAAGGGCCAACAGGGCCAATGCAGTATCAGCCCAGCTGGCCCATGTGCACAACAATTCACCATTGCACTGGATTTGGCCAGGTGTGTGTGGCCACCATCGTGGTTGATCTGGGGCCAGTCCAGAGCATAATGCTCCAGACTGGCCACAGATTAAGTGGCCACTGTAGATGAGCCCTAGGGCTCTTGGTGGTCTATCATTCATAGTGTAGTAATGAGTTGAAACCAACTTGAGAGCAAATAACAACAAAATGCAACACCACCAAGAACAGCAGCAACATAGTCATAGAATTAAACTTTAGTTCATGACAGAAATTCCAGCAACCCAGTTGGTCAAAAATGATCAGTGATGGCTGAAATGTATCACCCCTCGCCCAGAGAGTGAAAATGTTGCTTTTTTTGGACTCCAGATCATAGCAGCCCTTAGCCAGCATTCTGGAAGTTGTATTCTGGTGTTCTGGAAGTGCTCCCCAAAGTAATTTTTCCAAGCTCTGCTGTCAGAGATGATTTGGCTAACAAGCTCAAGTTAAAAGCAGATGTAATACTGGGGGATTCAGTAACAGACTGCATGTGAGCTAACAAATCCAGGTTAGAATTTGTGGTGAGACCCACTACTGATGATGGTACAATCAGTTTTGGATAAGGAAGTACTTTCCTGATGGATCATGCCCACACCCTAGTATACCCAGAAGAGCACTACTTTTGCCCAGCTTAGACTAATTTTGCCAGCTGCACCCATTTTGGGAGAAGGGGATCTTTAGACAAAGCAATGGGACACCTTGATCATATTGAGGTAGGGTTACTGTCGTGCACTTGACAGTCATGCTTGGAAACTTCAGCTGGCTCAAAATTTGGCAGCTAGGATATTAACCAGACCCAGGCTGATATTGAAGTACACAACTCCATTGCAATTTTCATCTGCAGTGGTTTCTGGCTTGCTTTCAAGCTCAATTCCCATGTGAGGAATGACTTCCCTGGGTCTGTGTCATTGGGTACCAATGCTGATATCATTTCAACCTCAGGAGAGCTGTTTCCATTTACCCAGCTTTTTAACCTCCCAGCATTCAGTTTGTTTATCCATTCTGCTGGATGACATAATCTGTGTTTAGTCACCATTTTATTTAATTTTAAAACATATTAATCTATTATTTGATTGTAATCTGCCCTAGAGGTTTTGCTGAAGGACAACACAGAAACACCTTAAACAAAGAGCATTTTTTTAAAAAAAACCTTTCTTTATATTTTATTTAGAGTACAGTACATCCTACCTTTCTCACAGAACTAGGACACAAGATACCTCACTGTACAATTAAAAACAGGCATAAATACAAACACAAAAGTGCTGCATTAAAAACACACTTAGAAATTATAATAGCAAAATTGCATTTAATTAAAATAGCAATTTTAAAACACCAGTAAGACAGGACAGCATTAATCCATTAAAAAACCCTTTCTCAGCAGCCTGTCAGTTGCCTGAACAAAAAGACCTTTCCCTTTCATCAAAAGAACAACCAGAAAGTTGTGGAACTCCCAAGGAAGGGAGTTACACAACCTGGAACATCCACCAAGAAGGCCTCTTAGGTCCACTTAGGGGCTTTACTTTTAAAGTGTTAAGCATCACAAGACCAAAAGGCCTGCTCTCTTTCCAAATGAACGTGCTTATCCATTCAGATCTTCAGGAAAGCTCTACACTGTGTCCCATCACCATCAGAGTCATAGCTGGCAGGAGAGGGCCTTGTCCTTCATAGCATCTTGTGTGAGAAAAGCCTTGCACCAGGAGATCAGATTGGCCCTCATCCTGACTGTTTCATTCTAACCTTCACTAGCCTAAAATGCTATTATTTCAGCATGTGTAAAAGTGTGTCTATCTGATTCTTAAACTGATTGCTAATTAATTATCTGCTGTGTCAGTGGCTCTTAATCTTTTCTTTACCAGGGACCCCTTTAAATATTTTTTGTTGCTGTGGCCTCCAAGACTTAACTAAAGATTAAAACAACAACAACAGATGATGATGATGATGATGCAATTACATCATCCATTAAACCTTCCCACAGTGGCATTGGGGGGTGGAGGGAAGACTTTTCACCTGCTTATTCCTGCAAGTTTGTACCTGGAGAGGATTGAATGGCAATGTGCAGGCCAAGCCAACCAGCCAGCCTTTGCCTTGGCTCCTGTCATGTGGCTGCTCCACTGTAGGGAGGGAGATGGGCTGAACAGCCTTCAAGCCTTCACGGACCCCATGAGGACATTGTGGCCCCCGGGGGGGAGGTCACCAGACCACAGGTTGAGAACCGTTGTGCTGTGTTCTTTGGTGGTCTTTTGCTGTGCATTGCACTACTCGTTGATTTATTTATTTATTTATTTATTGCCATTTCTAGTGACCTTGACGCACCATTTTGAGCTGGACAGGCAGGGTGAAAATATTTTCATAAAATAAATATCAGGGTATAAAACAGGCAGTGCCTTTGCAGGCCTTTATAGCCCGTGTCTCCATTTTAAAGACCTGAAGTAGCAGCTGTGAGAAGCTTTGCATGTGTTTGACATATGTGTTGGATATTTAGAATGCCTCTATTGTAAAATGAGAGTACTGGCCTGGTTTAAGTCTAGAGAGGGAACTGGCATTTCTACTAGTGAGATATAGATAGTGTGTGTGTGTGTGTGTGTGCCCTATACTTATCCTGGTGAGGGTCAAGAAAATGTCACATATTATTCATGGTTTATGGATAGAAATACTATACTCAATATGAAAAAAGGTCTGGAGGGAAATGATGGATTAAGTAGGCAAGTTTAAAATTCTGTGGCAATTTTTATTTTCACCTGTATTATTAAGAAACAACCAAAGAACGTCATTTCATTCTAACCAGCCTAGAAAGACCACCTATCCGCAGCTGGTACTCTTCAAGTATGCTAGACTACAATTTCCATCTGCCCCAGCCAGCTAGCCAATGGTGAGGGATGATGGGATCAGTTGGATGGCATGAGGTTCGGAAGGTTGAAATATACTTTAGTGTGTAGACTTATGCTTGAGGAACAATCTGAAGGGTTGTTTTAAATACTTTTTAACCTGTGTTTTTACCCTTTTTAAATTCTGTATCCCCTTTTTATCTGTGCTGATCTATGACCGTAACAAAGATTCTATTCTATTCTAGTCTATACTCAAGGGAACAGTCATACTTTAGAAATACTGAAAGCACAAAAAACCGAATAAGGGAAAATTCACTTTTTGACATTGTTTGCTATAAACATGATAAATAAGGATTTGTTTATCTCAACTAATACCTAACCTGGGCTGCAATCACTTTCTTTGTAAGTTGGGCTAGAAAAGGTCCATATCAACTTTAGTGCTGGACTCATGAGCAAAGGTAGAATGTTTGCCTGGAAAATGGAACACAATTCAGAGTTACAAACACTCTGCCCAGGATCCATTAGGGTTGTTTTGCTGATGGAACTGGTTCCCTCAGGAGAAATGGAAAGAAGTCAATATTTTCCCATGGCTCCCTCAAAACCTGCTCTGGTAGCCTGGGAGACCTACTGGAGCAGGTTTTCAGGCAATGCACAGGGATGCAGTAATAGTCAAAAGTCCTGTCACGCCAGTAAATGGGCATTAGTAGAACACAAGGTGTTATACCTTTACAATACTACTGCTCTCTAGGCTGAGTTGGCACAATCAGTGTTATGATTCTATAGCTGATCATCTAGGTTTGAATAGAGCTGTGTGCAAATCCCTGTTTAATGGGCAACATCTCTAGAAACCATGAGCCTCATTAGCCATTAGTAACCAGGGCAGCATGCTTGTTCTGTCCCCTGTTGTCACTTTGCTCACAAAGCTTACAAGTCTGAAGCAGAGAAATTATTGTATGCAGGGAGTCTCTTTACTAGAAGCCTGGAAAATCAGAGTTCGGAATCTAATGGGAAGCCTCTATTACAGGAGGCTTTCTGTTTTGGGTTTATTGGTTTCCATGGGAGCAAAGCAACAGTAAAATGGATAGAGCTAACTCACTCCTCTCCTCATGTGTTTAGTTTGCACTTACTTAGCATGCCTGAATAAGGCTGTTGTGTTACCTGGTTGGGACTTGACTATGAAATTCAGGCCCCACGTAACTGCTGGCAACATGACAGGTTAACACCTCTGGACATCTCTGCTCAGAGGTAGATGCCAATGAGTTCAACAGGGCTTACTCCCAAGTAAGTATGCGTATGATTTCTGTGTAATAGGATTATACACGGTTCCCTTGCTTTTACTTCAGGCTTGCAGCAGTCCAGGTGAACGGAGGAAGGCAATAATCTGATAATACTTAAGAAGATGGGGTATGTACAGTTAATTAACTATGCCAGAATACAACAAAGACATAGAGGTATTTGGGTTTGTGAGAGTACAGTGTACTCTCTTTGTATATACCCTTTCCATATACAGAGTATCCACATACTGTGTATACAAGTACACAAAGAGCCCTAAAACCTATTTTTGGTCCTGACTAGAACAGATCCACTGAATCACTTGGATTTACCTACGTGTAGAATGACCATTCAACAATCCACTCAATAGGTCTGTTCTTGTTGAGACTAACCAACAGGATGCTAGCCACAGAAAACAGCAAAACTTACTGGCTGAACACAGAATTAGTGGCATTGGTTTGGATCCATGTTTTTAAGCATGCGCAAATGGGATGGTGTCATGATCAGGGGATCGGGCTAAATGGGAGTGAGCTATGGTATGGTGATGCACCAAACTGAGCAGAGTCATCTTCTATTGAGTGGACCTTTTCCATCCATAGAAAGCAGACCTTGGATCCAACCCATCGCTTTCAAAAGCATGAGAAAAACTGCAATTGTTGTTATATCATACACAAGAAAGTAACCAAAAAGACAATTTTCCTTCCCCAAAAGAGTTTATAATTTGAGACAAATAGACAAGAATGGGAATAGCCATTCTTAAGATTAGAGAAAAGCTGGAGAAGGAAGACGAACCTGCAGAACAGCCACTCCATCCAGAATTATCTATGGTAGGGTAGGCTAAAATGTTACTGTTCTGTGGAGTTAGACTAAGCAAACAACATATAAACAACCAAACAGATCAGATAAGTTGAAAGACTTTGTGGGGAGGGCTGAGATGGAGAGGAAACAGTAATTCCTCTCCACGATTGGGCAGATTGTGACAGCAGATAGTTTCACTGCACTTATTGAAACCAGTATTGGCAAATTCACATTGAAATGACTTTTTAAAATAGTACTTGCATGGGTCTTTTTATTATGCATAAGTTTATTGTTTATGGACTCATCCTAGTTGTGCAGATAGTTACCTCTATCCACCTGTTCTGCCAGGCTGAGCAACATAAAACATCTGTGGTACTTTGGGAAATAGTTTCTCAGGAAAAACACAAATTGGACAGTGCATGTTTAACATGAACACCCCCCCCAAAAAAAGTACATTAGCATTAGGGTTGTGGTATGGCTGGGGTGGGAGAGAACAAGTAGGCAGAGAAAGGAAAGACAGATTCTTGTCCAGGAAGTACCTATATAAAGAAACTAAATCTGTTCATAGAGTGATAATACTTTGCATTTGCATTTAAAGAAGTCAAGTGTTTAACAGAGTGTGACAGATGCTCTCAGCTGTGGCTAAATTCTGCACAGCTGAAGAGAGACTGCAGCCCATCACTGGCTAAGCCTTTGGTTCTCTGGTTCACTGCTTGGCTTCATCCTGAAATGGATTAAAATAAGTGATGCGCTGTCGATCATAAGGATTTTTGCAAGGGTCAGTTGAAGAATGGGCAACGTGGTCAGCACTGAAATCTAAACAAGAAACAGACAATCTGAAAATTTGCAAATAGACAAATTGTGAATTTGTATTTTGACTGTTATTAATATTTTATTGCAATTGGGGGGGTGGGTACCAAAGGCCAAGTGAGAGTTGCAGGACATGAAAAAACCTTGCTTCCGTTGAAAAAATTTCATCTTACTCTAGATCTGTCTGTGCTAAGGCTTTAAAGACCCTATATGAAGGGGTTTACGCTGCACATTTCCAAATATTTTTTCACAATGTTATTAACTAAAGGTACAAAACAGCTTAGTAATAAACCCATCATTAACATCTCACATGTCATCTCTAAATAGATCTCATCTTCCTAGACAGCCCTGGGACACAAGTTAACCAGCCCTGGATTTTAGGCTTCTGGAAGGAAATGAAGTGCCCGCCTTTCCTAATCTGGCTTGCAGCTTTAGTCATGATGATTATTAACACATATGCAGGAACTGCAATTTGTACAGTGGGCACAAAATGTTGCAAAGTAAACTAAACCAAAACACAAAGTGACATATAATGAGATTAGAGAGACAAGGAACTCCTTGCATGTTTGGGGTAATTAAAATAATAATCATAGCCTCATACCAAAATACTTAAGTAGTTCCTTTCATATTATCAAAAAAGCCATGGTAGAAACAATTCCATGGGAAGAACATGGGGTAGTGATTGATGGCAAGGAAGGAGCGATCTGTTTCCCTAGCACCCTTCCCAAATATTGACACAGACAAAAGCAGGATCCTCACATGCCCTCTGCTTTGTCTGTTACTGCTATCTCTTTTGCTCCTTTCAAAAAAGATGAATTTTTTGAATGAATCCCTCACCATTCAGTTCCTGAATTTTGTCTCCTTTTTTTGGGGGGGGGGCTGCTTCACGTCCTGCTAGTAACCATCAAAATCAAGCAACAGGGCAGCACTGGGGAAATGGTTGCCCTCCAAATGCTGTGGATTACAACTTCTATCTTCTTTTAACATTGGTGCTTGCTGGCAAGGGCAGATGGGATATGACATACAATTCATCTGGAAGGCCAGAGGCTCCCTACTCCTGTACTAGGGATATAAACCTTCATAAATTTCATTCTCACAGGCAATAATTTTATCTTGTTTTCATTGCTATGAGAAAGTACTCAAAGTTTTTAAAGACTGTTCACAATTCAGGTCTTATTCTGTGGAAAAAATGTACTTTTTGTGCAGAAAACAGGTTTCCTGCACAGAAAAACAGCATTTTCTGTACAGAAAACATGTACTCTACACAAATAAATTGCTTTTTGTGCAGAAAATAATATTTTCTTGGCAAGAAACTTGTTTTCTGTGTAAAAATGCTTTCTGCACAGAAAATACTGTTTTCTGTGTGGGAAAGATTTATTTGTGTGTGTGTGCTTGTGCACGCATGTATGTGTAGAATAAATCCTGAACCGTGAAGATTCTCATCTGTCTCAGGTTCTTTTGAAACCATTTTTGGCCAGTTTTTGAATATTTTTGAATATTCTTTTTCCATCACTTCCTTGTAAAAGCGGGCTGTACTAGAGTGGAGTTTTAGACAGAAATACTCCCAGCATGGGTATTGGTTGATCTATTAAACCAGAGGTGGAACTATTGGCACTCCAGATGTTTTGACTTCAACTTACATGTGCCCCAGATAATATGGCCAATTGTAAGGGATTGTGGGAGCTGTGGTCCAAAACATCTGGAATGTCAAAGGAGTGCTGCTCGCTGCATTAAGCTGTAACTGGCTTATCCGCTGGATTGAGAATATTTCACACATATGATATGAGTTATACTGCTCTTTTTTAAAGAAAAAAATACTTAGAACTTGGCTATGTACTTTTAGTCTCTGGCAAAAATTTCAAAGTATGGCTGCAATGTGACACATAAACCTGGATGCTCATTTCCAGGCTTGCTAAATCATAGTTTAGCAACTGTGAACAAACACTGGAATTGTATTGTTGTCCTTATCTGAACCTCCTCCTCTCAGCATTTACATTAAACTGCAGTTAGACATTTACATCCAAAATGGGGAACTCTAATTTGATACCACTTTACTAAGGGCTTGTTTAAATGGTGAAAATACTCCTCATAGAATTCAAGGAGAATACCTTTTGTCCCAAGGGATCCCGCATCATTTCACTATGTTTCAAAGGAGAGGGGCCTAAAACATAATGTTTTAAAAAAAACTGTGATGGAAATGAGCATTCCTGCTCATTGGGGAACATTTTCTTTGCTGTGCTTTCCCAATAAGAGTGGAAGTGGAAAGCTGATTGGTCGGATGTGTGCTGGGGGGGGGCAGACGGGCACGGAGCTTGCCAGCAAGGCAGTGTCCATAACCACCATGTTGGATTTTCACCATGGCAATCATGTGCTGAGGCAACAAAACAGCTTTTCCCCTCTGTTTATTTAAGCAGAAGATTGCACTTCCACACCTTGGATTTGATTTTTTTAAAAATACTGTTTGGTAGCTGCAACTGGAGAGAATAAAAATGCAAGTAATTCACTTGTGCCCACCATCTTGATTTGCAGGCATGCCTGTTTGAACACCAAACGCAAATAGCTTTGTATACCTGTGATCTTGAAAGAAAACTGTGGAGACAAATGAAAGCTGCTGCAAATTGGCGTTACTGTGCACCAATCCACATTTTAATGCCTCGTATAGACAAGCCGTAAGAAGGATGTGAATCAATTAACTTTCAAGTGTGGTTTAAGTTCTTGTTTAATAAACTGATATAATAATAATAATAATAATAATAATAATAATAATAATTTTTAACCCGCCCCTCTGCTCAGCAACTGGGGCGGCATACAACAAGGTTAAAACAACAGGAAGTTAAAACAATCGTTCCCAATCATTCCAAAGTCCAAACTTTGGCAATGAGCCAAAGTCCTCATTTTGGCTATAATAATTGCCATTTTATTAAGTCACAAGAGCAAGCATGGTTTGAGTGTTGGACTAGGACTCTGGGAGACCAGGAGTTGAATCTCCACTTAGCCATGGAAACCCACTAGGTGACCTTGGGCAAGTCACACTCTCTCAGCCTCAGAGGAAGGCAATGGTAAACCTCCTCTGAATAAATCTTGCCCAGAAAGCTCTATGATAGGTTTGCCTTAGGGTCACTATAAGTTGGAAATGACTTGAAGGCATGCAACACACAGCCAACTACATCACAGGCAAGGAAGAAACATACATTTCTTATTCCTGGTTGTTAAACTATTGTGAGCAATATGGGAATTTAGTGTCTGAACTGGGCCACAGTTAGCCACACAGATAAAGCCATAATCAGTGAGAAAGATGTATAAAGTTTTTTTTTAAGAAGAAAGAAGTTATAAATGCTACACTACTTATCCCACTTTTCCATTGCTTGTAAAAACTGCACTCCTGTGTGAACAAATCCAATGGGAACACTGGAAATATAGGAAGAGGAATAGTAGCACAGGATGTTGTTTTTTTAAAAAATGTGGAGCAAATTTTTAAGACAGGGATGGAGAAGATGTGCTCCTCCCTAGGAGAATGGTTATGGCCATCACCTCTCAGCTTGGGCTATGTTGACTGCAGGTGAAGGGAGCTGTCATGCAAAGATATTGTTATGTTTGTGAAGTGAGAACATCATTACTTTTGCTGTGTAACGAGTCATGTTTACATCTAACTTTTAAAACATTAGTTTGGGGGCTCAGTAGGGGGAATTTTTCTCCATTTTCTACTTTTAGGGTATTTTTATATTTTTTAAAAAGTTAACCTCTGTGACAATCAGGCACACCAGCTGAATTTACATCACCATTCAGCCTGGCACTTACGCTGCCACCACTTTTGTGAGGCAGGGGCCTTTCACATCCCACTGGTGCCACCAAATTAATACAGTTGTCCCTTCACATTCGCTGGGGTTTGGTTCCAGGACCCCCCGTGAATACCCAAATCCGCGAATACTCAAGTCCCATTATATGCAATGGCATAGCAAAATGGTGTCCCTTATATAAGATGGCAAAATCAAGGTTTGCTATTTGGATTATTATTTTTTTAAGAATATTTTCAAACCGTGAATACTTAAAACCGTGAATGCCAAATCCGTGAATGTGGAGGGACAACTGTACTCTGTGGAGACCACAGTTAGATGGATAGTACTTGCATTTGTGTGTGGGCGTTACAGGGTTAGAATGCCAATTAAATATCAGTAAGGGGAAATAAATTCATGAGGAGACTGGATATGAATAATAAACATAAAAATTGTTTTATTGTTTTAGCAAGATAACAGAACTGCTTTGGTCTTTATTTTTGCCCAGCCTCTATTCCTCTTAATACATACTCTCCCTAAACATACATTCTCCCTGGGCTTCACTTATAGCCATACACATGTCCCAGCCTCTCCTCATCACACCATATCTTTCTCATCACACCATATCTCCCTTTCAACTGTTATCTCCTTCTCTCAACTATCATTCTCACTCTCCCAACTGTCATCCAGACCTTTCACTCTAGGAAACCCCTCCCATACCAGTTTCCTGCCACAGGATTGGCTCCTTCATGCTCCCTTCCCATTCGCTCTCCAACATTCCATCAGCCGCTCATCACATGCTCTCCACAACCTCAAAAATGCAATGTATTAATAACATGCTACTAGCACATTACTCTTCAAGTAAGAAATAACACGGTATTTTTCAAAAGTAACACCCAATATACAATGAGCCCTCAGTATCCACGGGTTCAGTATCTGCGGATTTGAGCATATGTGGATTGTTACACCATGTACCTAAAATGGAGATGCCCATATCTAAAATGGTGGCATCGCATACCTAAAATGGCAGTGCTCATACCTAAACTGGAGCTGCCACATACCTAAAATGGCGGCACACATAACTAAAATGGCAGCACCCATTGAAAAGTTCTTTGCCATCAATCATATGTGCTTTTTGGAAACCCGACCACCCTGGTGGATATGGAGAGTCCACTGTATTACCTTTTAAACATAATGTTCACAAGAGACTCTGATGGAGGGCTACATTTTCCTCACTGATACTTTAAGATCCAACCCTTTCTAGTTGCCTTCTGCATCAAACTACTCCAGATATACACACCACATGGATGCCTTTACCAACCTAGGTCATGCTGGCCAGGGGAGATAGGAGTTGAAATCTAACACCCTTACAGGGCACTAGGTTGGAAGCAGGTGTTGTTATGTCATGGAAACCATCTAGAAATGGCAGGAAAGGGAAGCAAGGAAAGAGAAAGCTATTGTGGTTCTATAACCTAACTGCAGATTAAACTGAAAAACTGGAAAACCCTGCCACCACATTCATTTCTGTGTCATACAGAACATGACTGACTGAAAGAGTAGAAGCTTCGTAATGAGAAATAAAGAGATCTACTACTGTATTGTAGTCCTGGGAGTGAGAGAAGGGTAAAAGGTGAAAGGAACTTTGATGAAGAGGGATTTGGCCTAAGACAACAGGGGCAGCTATTTTATAGAAGTAATTTAGGGATTACATTGGTGAGGCCAAAGCAGCCATAAAGTGGATTGATGAATATATTCCACACATATATTCTCCCTGCTTTCTAATTCTAAACAGCTCCAGACAACTTTCGTATACTCTACCAGGGGCATTTTACAAAGAACCTTTCATTCCCACTGCAAGCAACTTTGAAGCAATTCACTACACGGGTTCTTTACAAATTACAAACTTGGATTAGCCTGCCTATTTTTTATGCAATCAACTTTAAAAGCTTTGTGACGATCATGAGGACAGGGAACTGTTTTGTTGTTCTTTTTCTTGTAAAGTGTCATGTACATTGATGGCACTATAGAAATAAAAGATGATAATAATCATCATAATCATAGGTAACTTGTACGTAGAACTACAGTACATCAAATCTAGCAAAGTTAGAAGCAGCTTTGTGTAAGGAGGAAAAAATGATTTCTTGGCCTAGCTGTGCTGTAAAACTTAACAAAATATTGTTTCAGCTTCCAAAAATACAGACTTTAAAACCCACACACCATGCAAATCTTTGAACGCATTTGGCTTGTAATAGGAAGAACAGAAGCCAAGTCTGTGGATGTCTATAATGTCTTAGCTTATTGAAAAATGTATGAGTTTACAACAGTCCTCTACATGTGTAACATATGTACACATAGTTGCATGCAACTGGTTTTTCACTGAAAAGCAGCTGTGAAAAGCATTGATCTCGAAAAGATTAGATGGGCCACTTATTGTTGTACTTCAAGAAATCAACAATTGATTCACCCAACAGGTGGGAAGCTTTTGGGATCTATATATCTTCCCCCATCAGGGGGAGGGAAAGTAGCTTGTGTGTAACAATTCTGAGCCAATAAATTGAGTGTATGGAAATGATTAAGCATCTCTTTCCCCATCTTCTGTTCTTCTACCCTTTGACTGCAGACTTCTGTGGTTGGCTTCAGTGGAGGGAAAGTAACACATAGCCAGGCATGTAACACATAGTTTGTCCATGTCGGTGGCCTTTAACTGGATTTCAAATCTAAGCCAAAAAACTAAGCAGGCATTTGAAATCTCTCCCATTATAACTCCCTACAGTTTTGAGGGGATGGAAATCTTCACGCCTCTGGACTATTCTGTGAGTTTATTACACTAATTGTGGACTGAGATTTTTTTCTGTATAAGTACTGATTCAAAACAAAACTGGACAGATTTCTCCCAGCTGGAGGGGGGGGGAATTGTTTTGTCATTTGGATTGATAGATATTGTCCAAATCTGAGGTAGAGTATCTAGATACATTATGGAAGGTATAGCATATTATTGGAAGCTGCATGCAAACAAAAAATCTCCTTGCAAAATCTCTAAAACACATCTCTAAAAGCTCATTCAAAATGAGAAATGAAAACAGTTCAATCCCAAATGTGTTGCCACTTGCTTTAAATTTATTTTACAGTTCTGCTACAGCGCTCCTTCCCTTGATTTCAGCCCTAGACCATAAAATATGATTAAAATCTCCAACCCATTTTTCCCTGAATCTGGTCATGGACAAGTCCCAGAATCTCGCAGTTAATGTGGCCCAGAGGGAGTGATTTTCACCAGCTACAATGTGGGTCAAAAGTATATTATGGATCATATTTCTCCCTTACCACCCACCTCCAAAGCAGCGACATGAAAAAAATATGAATAATATATCGAGTGTTTTGGACACAATATATTGGCTGAGGAAGGATTTGATGCTGTGTCTTTTCAGTCATATTCCTGCACCCTCCTGATTACAGCATGCTGGCTTTCATATTGATATTAACATTCTTTAACCCTCTAACTTCACTTAATGAGTCTGCCAGACACCACTGAAAACAAGATCAACATGGGTCCCATATGCTGCTCCAATCCTACTTTCCTCATACTCAGAGGCCCAATTTCTTTGAAGTTGTAAATTTGGGCTGCAGCATTTCAGACCTCCAGGTGAGGGCTCACATGATTCTCTGTGCCTCATTAGAAAATAAATAAATACCTTTTTAAAAACTCCCTCCCCAAAAGTATCTGTATGTCATGGAGTAGGTCAGGCTAAAGGACTTCAGCCTAACATCTAGCTATCTCTGGGCAGGGTTTTTTTTTTTTTTTTGGACAGAGTGGCATTCACTCATGTGAACTCCACCTACGGTCTCAAGCAGTGCAGTCCACATAGAGGAAAATCACCCTGACAGGCCAACTCATCACTATACAAAGTGGAAAAACACAAGGCAAGTACTTTGTTTTCACAACAGAGAAATTAGAATAGCAAACAAGCAGCAAAATAGAAGGAGCTCTCATATCAGGGTTTACAAATTGAACAAAGAGGTTGAAGTTCACCAAGAACATATTTTATAGAAGAACAAGGACTATTTGCTTTGCTGTGCAGTGTACCAAACTCTTTTGCCAATTCCACGTGAGGTGAATTGAATGTTCATCTTGTCAGAGAAAAGATACAACACTAACTTCCAGACTGTGTACTGTCTCATCCATATATCTTTGTTAGCTCTAAAAACACTGCCCATGGTGGCTACCAAACAACCCCTGATATACTTCCAATCATCTGATCTTGGAAGCAGGATCTGTCCTGTATATACAGTAGGACCCCCGTATCTGCTGATTCATTATACACTGATTCAGTTATGCACGGGACACAAAATAGCACACCTACCATAGAGTCTTCCTAGAAAATGCCTAGAGAGACATCCTCTCTAGATATTTTCTAGGTCCTTCAAGGCAACTCTATGGTATTTTAAACCAGAAGTCCCATTATTTCCAATGGTATACGCAGTTACCTGCAGTTTTCTGTATCCATGGGGCCCCCTGGAACCAATCCCCCATGGATATGGGGGTCCTGCTATACTTCAATAGTACTGTATTTGAATTGGTATTAGTGTTTGATCAGATCAGAGAGGTATAATGGTCTGAGTATTGGACTAGGACTCTAGGAGACAAGGGTTTAAATCCCCACTCAGCCATGAAAACCCACTGGGGCAAATCTTAGAGAAAGGCAATGGCAACCCTCCTCTAAGCAAATCTAGCCAAGAAAACCATATGATGGAGTCACCATATGTCATAATTGATTTGAAGGTAAATATGAAAAGACATATTACTATTTCTATTAGCACTGTGAGTGTCAGTGTGGTGTAGTGGTTTGAGTTTTGGACTCCAGGAGGCCAGGGTTCAAATCCCCACTTTGCCATGGAAAACCACTGGGTGACCTTGGCAAGTCACACTCTCTCAGCCTCAGAGGAAGGCAATGGCAAACCCACTCTGTACAAATCTTGCCAAGAAAACCCTGTGATACAGTCACCTTAGGGAAACAAGTAAGAAACAATGCAAGTCAGAAACAACTTGAAGGGACAGAGCAACAAATTAATACTGTGTTTGTATATGGATGGGAGACCACTACAAAACTGCGGGATCCTCCATTCCACTTTTCCTTTCTACCTAGGGTTCTGAACAGTGGCAGCATATTATTGATTAGCAGCATAGGTGATAACAATAAATGTCTTGAGGGGCAAAGAAGTTTGCTAGGACAATAGATCTGCTGGAGGAACAAGTGCTTTCAAAATCTGGGTGGCTATGAAACTACAGAATGTTTTTCCTGAGGAAGAGAGAAAATTGGTATACAAGGCCACTGAAACTTCTTCCTACCTAAAGTGCCAAAAGGTCCCATTCCAGCCTCTTCTATCCATGGATGGAAATTTCAGGTACAATAACCCTGCAGCAAAGTGGCTACTTTTGTCACAGCTGTCACAGAAGTCACAGGGTTCAGAAATTTTATGAGTGATGTCAACTCGCAAACAGAAACTGTGAGTCACTGGTAAAATTCACCAACTTACTTGGAAGGGTAGTACCATAAACGTGTTTAAGAATTAAACAAAAGCTAAGAGAACATTTTACAGTATAAGTATTTACAATGTTAACAATGGTTGCAGTTGTCTTGAAACTTTCTGTGTGAACCAGAATTCAGAGAAGACAACTTTCTGGAAAAAAATGATTTATTACCTACAAGGAAGCTATTTTGTTAGGCAATGTCCTTATTTGTAAACAATAACAATTGTTGTTTAGTATTTGCCTCTTTCACACCCACCTTGCTTTTGTTATTTGATTTCAGAACTAGCTACTTTAGAATCCCATTTCAAGGTCCCCCCACCACATTTTTTAAAAGCACACTGCATCAAATCTACTGGACAATAGATGTCTAGTCCTGGACCATTAGGTGGAGGCTATAATCAGGAATATACTTTATGCAGTGCTGGCTGTAAAAATGTACAAGCATATCTCAATTAACAAAACCTCTGACGAAGGGCTTGACTACAAACAAAACCTCTACAAACAAAACAAAGGGGTTGGGGTGGAGTAAAAATCCGATTGAAAATCGGACGTTTTTGGCCGGAGAAGAGAGCACGTGGCGCGAGGCCGGATAAGGGAGAGCACGGGCCGGCGAAGGAGAACCGGGGGCAACTAAACCGGGGGCAAACAAAAAAGGGGGGGTCCGTAGAGGAAGGGGAGCCGGAGAGCAAACAAGGCACGAAGGCAGGCGCCCACGTGGCGCGGTGCAAATAACCAAGAGGGGAAAGGGACGGAGCGAGAGAGGGAGGGAAAATCAAAATTAAAAGGGGGAATTAATCCAAATCCAAACTAAATTCAAAGCAGATAAACCCCAAGAAATTAAAAGGCTTAATCAACTCGTTTAAGGAAGTAAATTTCCTAAGGATTGAAATAAGCAAAGAACAGCCAAGGTTAGGAAAGCCAAAAGGAGAGAGGAGCCCAAACAAAGGAACAAAGAAACTTATCCTAGTCCAGCGCAGCCGCTCTTCCTTTCGAAAATCTGGAAAAGAGGAGGAGACCAGGGGAGGCAGTGGTTGAAATAGCCCCTGCTTTGGTGCCTCCCCTGACTCCTCCTGGCCGGGGCGTGTCCACGCCCAGGCCAGCCCATAGGTTCGCCTCTCTGCCCATCATTAAAACACCTCCCCCGTATCCACCATTCTTCAGGATCCGTGGGGGTGTCTGGTTGTTTAGTATTTGCCTCTTTCACACCCACCTTGCTTTTGTTATTTGATTTCAGAACTAGCTACTTTAGAATCCCATTTCAAGGTCCCCCCACCACATTTTTTAAAAGCACACTGCATCAAATCTACTGGACAATAGATGTCTAGTCCTGGACCATTAGGTGGAGGCTATAATCAGGAATATACTTTATGCAGTGCTGGCTGTAAAAATGTACAAGCATATCTCAATTAACAAAACCTCTGACGAAGGGCTTGACTACAAACAAAACCTCTACAAACAAAACAAAGGGGTTGGGGTGGAGTAAAAATCCGATTGAAAATCGGACGTTTTTGGCCCGGAGCTGCGCTGGAGCTTCCCCACATGATATTTGGACCATCCTGCCACACCCACCAGGCCAAAAAGTCTGAATATCCCCACTGGATTTTTATCCCCTGCTGTAGGTTTGATGCTGCTGTCTAGACAGGCACCTCTTCCCAAAGAGCTTCATGGAAGTGGACAATTTTGTATGTAACAGCTGCCATTTATTATTTCTTAGCTTTAGCCTTGGGTTAGCCCAGTTGTACTGCAACTCTTTCAAGATTAAATTCCAAAACAATGATAGAGAGCTTGGAAAGTTATTTTAAAAAGCAAGTAATAAAATTTATAATTCCAAAGCAATATGAGACAAATGGTAGTTAGTTGCCATTACATTTACGATTTAAAGCAAGGATGTTTTTGCTTTCCTACTTTTCAAAACTAACAGAAAGACTTGCTTTTCTTTGCAAATTTGAATGCTACAGTCTGCTTTCCTGTGGCAGGAGTGGGTATGTCGTAGGGGCTGGTAGCTCCCATGCCAGTGAGGTGAGGTGGGGAATTTGCTCCAGGTTTTCATTCAGACATTAAAGGATCCATCCAAGATATTGTCAGGATAGGGTTCAGCACCTTAGACAACTCCTTTAAAAATTGGATGAAAAACTAGATTGGATTTGGCCCTCCCCAAAACAGAAGCAACCAACTGTCACTGAAGCTTGGGTAGAATATTTTGAGAACACCCCAAATCTACCCCTTTGCATGTCATAGCAATAATGATGATGAAAATAATACTCCATATAGCAGCAGAAGAATACTCCTTTGCAGACTCATTCTCCTGCGCCAACTCCACATTTACAGAAGGAAAGTTAATCAAATAACAGATAATAAGTGAAAAGTAAATATCTGGTGGTGGGGGGGGGAGTTAACAAAAGCATCTTGCTCCAGTGACAATCTACATTATTACAGAGAAAAGAAAGCAAATGAAATACCTAGGGGCATGAGTGTGTCCCAAATCCATAAAATCAACTAAAAGTTATAATCATACTGCAAAAATAGTGACGTTATCAGTCATTTAGTGGTATGCATAATGTAACTTACTTATATTTTTGTTGTTAGAAAAGGAGTTAATTGCAAGTAAAATTCATTGTTTATAACATGTTTCAAGCTCTCCTGTGATACAATAGGATATCCTGGATGTATGCCTCAAAATTCTCTTCTGTCCCTAGGGTGAGATTTTCAGCCTCAGGGACTGAGTCTGAGATTCTCAGCCTCACCCAGGCTGAGATTTTCTGGTTTCTGTTAGTCACTTTTCACTTATTAATTTGAATTTTTATTGCCCCTGTCCACGATTCTTCAGAAGTTCTCCAGCGTCTGCTTTGAAATTATCTTGAATAATGTGCTTCCCATTGTAATACCCATATGTCACTACTGTCTCTCATTTCTAGGTCATTACTGAATTTTTAAGCAGGAAGAGTTCCTAGTGCAGATCCTTGGAGAACCCCACTATTTACTTCCTTCCACTGTATGAAGCATCCATGTATGCCTACCATCTGTTGCTTAATCTTTTAACCAGCTGTTAATCCACTAACAGGCATTTCCTTTGATGCCAGGACTATTTCTCATTTTAAAAAGGGTCTTCGATGAGGGGCTTTGGCAAAGGCGGTACCATCTCTATTATTCACATGATTCTGATACCCTGATAAAAGTCTGTAAGGATTATAAGGCATGGCTTCTCTTTACAAAATTCAGGCAGCTTCTCTGCTTTCACGTGCTATGTTTATCCATGCAGTTAACTGGTATATTTTCAAATACGGTTCCAGCTTATTGGTCCAACACAAATACCGTTAGAAAATAAACAGGAAACAGCATAACCCAAACTTAATTTGATTTAGGTTTGCTACCTGTTCTCTCCCATCAGTGTGTTTTGTAAACCAGTTTGAATAATGCTTTTTAGAAAAGGAAATAACTAAATGAACTACTGCTTTCTGACAGGCAGAAATTTGACAAATTAAGGTTCCGGATTTTGTTCTCACAGTCTGCCTCTCCTGAAGCTGTTAAATTTCTGTCAGGAAAGAGGATACCAGTCCTTAGTTTATCAAAAAGTAGAAACAATTACTGTATGTGGAGTTGCCCTATTGTATATGGAGTTACCTGTGTTGCTGGACAGTGACAGTGGAGATGCAAAAAGGGCATAGAAGTAATATTAAAGTGTTGGTGCAAAAATAGCTCAGTGATCAGTATCCCTGAAGAAACTCTCTTTGAGGTTTCAAAAACTCTTGGAGAGCCAGGATGGTGCTACAGACAACTAAGAACTAGGACTGGAGAGATCTGGGTTCAAACCCTCACTCAGATAAAAATCTTTGGTTTAGCCAGTTCTTTTCTCTCACATAGCAATTGTGAAAATAAAAGAGGAAGAGTGTGGAAAGAACCATATCCAGATATTAATATTATTTTTTGGAAGAAGCATGATATTAAAAAAAAAAGTGTATAAAAGTAGAAGGGGACATAGATGCATCTAAATTGCATTCCTGAAGAATCAGAAATAACTAGGCAGCTAGATATTATGCCTCTTGTGGTGAGAGACACAAGCTGGTAGTAGGTGGAAAGGAAGAACACCTCCATATTGCTTAGTGGGACAAAAGCCACACTCTTATTGGTAATTGCTCTAGTGCAATGTTTTTGCATCAGATGGGACCAAACCCATGAAACTGGCTCACTTGCCAACTGATATCCAACCTAGCCCACCTGCTGAACAACCATAGGAATGGCAAGGATAATATGTCCCAACACAACTTGGCTCCCCACCACAACCTGGATGTCATACTGGACCACTGCTCCCTGAGCAGGGCTACTGTCTTTGGACTGCACCTCCAAGGTCCTGTAGAGGACCTTCCCATTTGGAATAGGTAACCCCATTCTCCAAAATTTGAACTGGCTTGATGCTCAAACATGTCCCTACATGCAAATAAAGTTGTGATAGAAGTGTGGCATGAATTAACAATACATAGGTGACCCCCCCATTTATGTGGAGGATACGTTCCTGGACTTAGAGCAGATATGCAAAACCACGTATAATAGCAAACTGCCATATTGGACCATAGAATCATGCCAGAGGACCTAGAAAATGCCTAGAGTGGAAACCTCTCTAGTCATCTGGTGTGACTCTATGGTCAAACTTCGGTGGCTTGACTTTCTTAAAGGGCTTTGGCGTCCTGCTAGGCAAACAAGTCACTTCCTACTCCACCTCATCTCCATTCCATTCTATGACTTACTTTTCCTCCCTTATTTTCATTGTTTGAGTGTTGTTTCTTCTTGTGCTTTGACCTAGACTCCAGAAAGTTCTCTCTCCACCCAACCCTATCTCCTCAAAGAAAACAGGAAAATAGTCTGCCTAACAACTCAGGCATGTGAAGCATTCCTCCAGTCCTAATACTGCTTCTTCTGAGGGAGCAAGCCTTCCTGTTTTACTGAAGGTGACAGAGATGGAGGAACCCACCTAACAAATTCTAACAACCTAATCAAACAAAGCATATATTTTTTAACTTCAGCATTAATTGTGAGCTAGGGGAAATCACTAGAAAACCTAGTGAATCAATATCTTAACTTTAATTAAAGTTGTCTATTAAAACCTGACATAGTTTATAGGTACAAGAGTAGCTCTGTGGGCAAACAGTGGGCTAATTTCCTTGGAACTGAAAAGTCAAAGGAAATGGAAAGAGATGTGGTATGGCTGAAGAAAGCAGACTATGAAGAACATGATGGAAGGAAAGCTGGTGGAGAAAGCTTGAAGAAAATGATACAAAAGGGGCTAATAAAAGAGATTGTTCTGAAGAAACCCCACAACACTTAAGATCAGGAAGGGTTGTTTGCAAAGGGTGGGCAGAGTGCACTGCAGGTAAGTTGAGGGATATGATGGCTAAAGAAAAGTGGACCATATACATCAAGGATGAGCAACTGTGCTTCTCCAGATGTTGAATTCAAAGACATAACCAAGTTAGTCTAGAATATCAGTAAACAGGGGGATCTTGTAGGACCTTTGAGACTGACTGAGAGAAAGAAGTTGTAGCATAAGCTTTCATAGACTTGAGGCTTGTCTATAGGAGGGGAAAATGTGGATTGATGCACGTTAATGCCAATTCAAAGCAGCTGCTATTTGTCTTAACAGGTTTTTTGCAAAATTGTACACGTGCGAAGCTATCCACTTTTGCTGTCCCAACGGCCATGCCTGTGAATCAAGATGCCAGGCAAGAGTGAATTACTCATCTTTTTATTGTTGCCAGTTGCCACCACCAAACAGTATTTTTTAAAAAGCATATCTAAGGTGCAAAAAGTGTGATATTCCACCTAAATAAATAAAAAAAGAAAAGAAAAAGGCTGTTTAATTGCCTGAGTGCGCGATCACTAAAGTGAAAATCCATGATGGTGGTTCCTGACGCTTGCCTTGTTAGCAAGCTCCGCCCGCTGCCTGTGTCCAGCCAATTGATTTCTATTTCTGCTCTTATCAGGAATGCGAATGAATATAAATCCGATTGTCCAAACAAGAAACCATGTGTATTCTCTATGGAGCTTTTTAAAAAATATGGGGAAAGCTGCAAAGGCTTTCCTGGTGGAGTTTATGGTGGATTTGGCCCCCCTCCTTCTGAATACTGTGACCTGATGCAGAATGCCATTAGGACAGGTAGGATTCCCAGCAAATTCCATGAGGATTATTTTAACCATTAAGACAACTCCCTGATCTACTTCCTCAGATGCATGGAGTGAACTGATGCCTAGGAACAGATCTTATAAGCAGGCTGTTGAATAGCCATGGAAATACAAAACCTGTGAACAACAGATGTTGTTCAATTGCAACTTCTGAGCCACTGGCTATGTTGGCTGGGACTGATGGGAGCTGCAGTCCAGCTACTTTTGGAGAGGAACTATTGCCCACCCTGATAGAGGCAGTGGCCTAGAAAACCAATAGGGACCTGAAGAAACTATGATTAATGGAGAAAAGGTTAAAGAACGTAGGCCCAGATCATGGTGACCTCCTAAGCTCCAAAGATACCCTATTAAGTCCAAGGATGTCAGGGGTGAATTTCAGATGCCGATTTGAACTAATGAGCCAATATCTTGGCTGTATATGCCTAATCATACAGCAGTGCTGAAGGTTCTCTATCTTTCTTATCATACAACTGTCAGTGTAAGTGGCTGGCTTTATTAAGGGTCCGTCTATACAATTTAAAAAAAAAATCCGTTTTGGGGGTAAAAAATATGAATAGGCAGTCATTCGTATGCATATGATCTGCCTACACGATTTTTTACCCCCCCTAAACTCCGTATGACCCCCCTTCTCCAGCTGGCTGGAGTGAGCAAGCCAAGTGGCGGTTTTAAATCTCCTGTCGCTTTTTTTTAATTTAAAAAGGTGCCTGTTTTGCGGACATTCAGTTTTCCCTATTTACAATATAAAATAAAAATAAATATATAAAATTGACAGACTTACCAGACTCTCGCTTAGCCAGGAATCCAATATGGCGGCCGCTCCCAATTCCCCTCCTTGCTAGCCCCGCCCCCTCTACTTGGCCAGCCAATCAGATTACACTGCCTGTTCGTATGTGTGCGAATGGGGCGTACAGACCATCAGCCATTCGAATGGCTGTACGGATTTTATGCCGAGATTCGCTACTCCTTCCGAACGCCGAATCCACAGAGTTTACGGGAGATTCGCTAGCTCCCCTTCTGAATGACATGTATGAATCCGAACATCCGTCTGTATGGAAGAGCGATCTTCCGAACGGCGTACGTATTTTTTTTACTGTGTAGATGGGCCCTTAGTATGGAATCTGGCAGAAGAAGGAGTCCTTGCTAGCGCACTCTGCCATTACCCCCCCCCAACCTTGCAATAGGTCGTCCTATATAACTTCCATTTATTTTAACTGGGCTTGAGTTTGGACCCCATGTGTAAAAGTCATTTGGAGAAAAACACTCATCTTTAGGTCAGTCAGTTCAGCACCTCCAACAAGGTCTGAAGGCACTCTTTCAAAAAATCAAAATAACAGTAATAAAAAGAAGAAAAGTAGTATAAGGCATTAATTGTTAAGGAGAAATCATGTGTGTAATCTGCAGCTGGCCCTCTGTCATTTGCATTTCTATCCAGACCACATAGTTGGGTTAAATCACTAACCTGAAAATTAGAGGTTAGGGTAGAAATGCTGATAAATTATGAACTTCAGTAGCTAAGTAACCCTCAAGGGCATTTTAAACTAAAGTCAGGTTTAGAGGAAAATGAAAGTTAGGTGTGGCTAAGGCCACAAAAATAAAATTACAGGCTTCCCTCTCCTCCAATATGTTCAGCTGTGTAACAAACAGCTGGTAACACTGACAGTAGCTTTTGCCAATAAATAGTTCTGCAAGCTTACCAGCCTCTGCTTTTCTATCAACACCTTAATGTTTTTTCGGAAAAGCTTTGCTCCATCTCACTGTCTCACGTCTTATCCTTACCTAATACGCAGGATGTTACCTGCCCAAGTCTTAACTCTCTTCTTGGTTCTCTTAGCTGTCAACTCTCTCGTATCAGAGCATTTTCATCTTGATAACTATTGCAACTACACAAGTTGTGTCACTGTAATACAACAGCACATCCATCATCGCTTTCTCACAAGTTGGCTTCCAGCGTGGCATCTAAAGGCAGGAATTCACAAGAACAGGCAAGGAGAAATAAATTACCGTACTCCCTGACAAATCAGGGAGCGATGATAAAGTTGATGGCTGCTTGATTCAGTATTTTTCTTTTTTCTTTTTTCTGAAATGGAAAGTACTCATACACCTTCCTTTGCTTAAATCAAATGTGGAAACCTTTTGGCAAGAGTGCTGTAACACAAGTCTAAAACGTGAGGGCAGCAATTTAGCTGGCAATTGTATTTGCCTCAGAGTGAGGGTGGGGAACATTTTTTTCCAGCCCAAGGGCTGAAATGACACCAGGCAAGGACATCAGGGATGACATGCCCACAGTGGGTGGGGCTACTCCTACAGCTGGCATGAGATCCCAATGTACTTTCCAGAAACCCTTCCCCCACAACTTTCACTCTCCCTCTCTTTCTTTCTTTCTCTCTCACCTACCTTTCAACTCACTCACTCATGCACTATCCACACACATACAAATTTTCACTCAGTCTCTCTCACCCACTATTCACTTATCTCCTCTCCAACACACCCACCATTCAATCACTCACTCTCATATGCACATCACTCACCCTCTTTCATTCACATGCATACATATTACACAGACACCAGTGGCGGCACTAGGGAGGTGTGGATAGGCCAAACCACACGAGGTGACACCATTGCAGGGAGGGGGGATACCGGCCTTAGTAACACCACAGGCAGACATACCTAAAGCAAATTGTTACATTCTACTTTAGTACACATATACATGTTAATTGGAGGTAGTTTTATTTCTAGTATACTGAACTGGGAGTAGGAAGCAGTACAGAGCAGGAAAGGAGAATAAATCTAACAGTGGGCCTATTTGTATTACAATATGACTGGAATATGGCAGTCATATTCCAGTTTAACTGCCATGCATGGTAATGTCCCATGGAATTCTGGGATTTGTAGTTTAGGGCAGGGTATTTAAAATTCTCAGCCATGGAACTCTGGTGCCTCACAAAACTGCAAACCCCAGGATTCCATAGGATGTAGCCATGGCAGTTAAAATGGAATATAGTGCTACTGTATATTTATGTAGTGTGAATGGGCCCAGTCACAGCAAGACCTAGGGGCATATTTCTTCTGTCCATGTGTGCTACTAACCTCTGCGGTTTGTGCTACAGGCTAGTCATGCTTGCCTTGTAGGAAGGACATAACATATGAAGAGGCCCTTATGCAATCCTATACATAATTCACAGCTTCTACTCTGAACCCTTCAATAGGATGATATATCACTGATAACTTGTGACCCACTCACCATGACGAATTCAGGGCATAGTAACATAAGCCTGCCAGCCAGTGACTGGTAATCCATTGCCATTTGAAGCAGACAGCAAAAACAGGTTCCTCAAACACCATGTTACTTTCATACATGGCTGGTAGATAGCGTTCTGCTTGGTGGCATGCATTTTTCAGCACAGCCAAGACTGTCAGCCAAACTACTCAATCTAATAGAGAAAATATTTTTAGAAGCAAGGAAACAGGAGTCTTACAGATAAATGCTTGCTGAAGGAAGATATTAAGTGCTCATTAAAGTGTCTTTCTCCAAAAGCTTTAATCAAATTGTTTCTCTCCAAAGGGCTAAATGCTTCTGCAGGGTCAAATTCTCTTATTACTTTCAAGGATGAAACTTCCATTGACTACTTGCCCTTATTTTCCACTATTAAAATAAAATCTTCATTGAAAACACTTGGCCTTGGAAAATAAAATCAAACAATTTGAGCTGGCTCCCAGACAACTTCAAACTGCTGATATTGTAAAGTAACCATTGGCAAAGATCAGAACTGAAAGCCTGAGAATAATGAACTGATTGAGAACAGCCACAAAGGTCAAGAAGAGTTAGAACATGCTAGGAGACCTGCAAACCTGAGAGAACATAATATCCTGAGCACAGATATGAGTGGTGTAAATGTGTAGCAACCCCAGGGAGGTCAATGCAGTGGCACAGTAATAGAGCCAGCGCAAACAGAGAACAGAATTTGGCCTAAGAATGAATTGGAATACTTGAAAACAGTGGAGTTGAATGAAATAATGGCACAGTCCCTATCGTAAAAAGGAAATAATTGGAAACAGCAGGAGTGTAGTACTTTCTATAGATACAGGACAAATAAACAATTCTGTTATTAAACAATGTTGGAAGAAAGAGAAGATATTGGATCACTACAGTTCCTGAATCCAGTCTGACTATCAGTTACAAAAAATAAGGCCTTTACACTCAATCTCTCTCTCATTCTTTCTCTCTCTCTCTCTCTCTCTCTCTCTCACACACACACACACACACACCATTGCATCTTATCAATTGGTCTCACATAAATTATCTGGCTCTGAGTTTCAATGCCTCAGTGTGTATTTGACAAAGGTACTTGGAGTACTTGGAGGGAGCTGTGCTGCAACTGTCTGTAACTTTTATTTTCTTATTCTGAAACCAGGCAGAGAGCCAGACAACTGTGGACTGACTAGAGCTATTCCATTACTAAATGATTCTTGCCTGTTAAAAGTTGCTGCATAGACATTGGACAAACCATTATATTCTTCATTTGGGAAAGGGCTGTTCTCATGAATGTATAGACTAGTTCCAAGCAGCTTGTATGAAGCATAAGCCAGGCTGGTTCCAATCTTGATAGTACACAGAATTGTGTGTATTCTACACTATAGTGTATTCTGTGTGCTATACTGTATTCTGCTAGGGAGTGGCTCTACTGAAATCAGAGTGCTAAAGTCGATGACAAGTGCAGCACGAATATCCCAAATTGAAAGTTCAGATGAAAACAGAAGAGTTTGGAAAAGTTATTTTTGGTCTCCTACAACTCCTAAAATCTCCAGTATCCATTTTGACTGGAGGATTCTGGAAGTTGTAGAGTTCTAACAGTTGTATGTTTTCCGAGGTCTGAGGAGGACATGGCTAAAACAACAACAGGGAGTTAAATATTTATGGGGAGGATGCATTTTGAAGCCATGGAGGGGGAAGAATGATCTTAACCCAGTCTTGGCTGTGACATTTCTTTGACTGCTTGGGGGAATGAACCAGACTGTATTAGAACAAGAGCATATTTGGTTCCTCAATCCCTTTTGAGAGGAAGTGATCATCACTTTGACTGTCTATGATGTTGAGTTGTCCCCTGCCCCAGCCAGCCCAGACATGACAGGAGTGTGTGCCCATTTATGTATATGTCCATGTGCACACATGTGTGCAATTATACATCTTGAGAAATCCAGGTTTTACAGAAAGGAGTATTTCCTTCTCCTATGGGTATGAAGATATCAAATGGCCATGGCAGTTGAAGAGCAATGGAAGCTAAAAGGTAGCTGAAGAGGGCTGAGAAGAACACCCACAAGTCAGCAATGGAAAATTCAGGTCCTGTCTACATGATTCCAAAAAGAAATCCAACTGGGGTGTAATAAATCCAAAAAGGCAGTCATTCGAAAATTGTATGACCCCCCTTTCCAAGCTGGCCGGAGTGAGCAATCTAGGCGGCGGTTTTAAATCTCCCGCTGCCTTTTTTTTTTTTAATTCAAAAGGTGCTTGGTATCCGGACAGCCGTGATTACGTGTTTACATTTAAACATTAAAAACAAAAAAACATACCACGGACTTACCGGACACTTGTTGAGCCAGGAATCCAACATGGCAGCTGCAGCCGTTTTCCCTCTTTCCTAGTCCCACCACCTCTACCTGGCCAGCCAATCAGGTTGCACTCCTGTTCGTATCTGTGCAAACAGGAGTGTACAAACTGCCAATCATTCAAATGTTTTCTGGATTAATCCCTGCGATCCGGATGAAGACCCAGATCTGCCAGACATGGACTAAAAGATAAGTTTTGCTCCCCTCCTCTGAATGACACGTATTTATTCAAACAGCGGACTGTACAGATTGCCGATCTTTCGAATAAATATGTGTCATTTTTCATCTTGTAGACAGGACATCAGAGTCTTACACCTCTCCTCATCCTCTAGCATTCTTCCCTGGCACATGTTTCTACAGCCTACATATTAAGGCAAAAAAGAGTTGCCTTCTGCTTAGGGAGGCCATATTACCTAGTTGTCCAACTTTTATCTGGAAACCAGGCATGCTACTGATTTGCATCATTAGCTGGCCTGGATTACAAGCTTTTATTTATATATTTTTAAAGCAAGACTTTAGCCCTTATAGAAACTAAGATATGGAGCAAAATGTAGCAGCTATTCTGATCAAACTTAGGTAGTGGATTACTGCAGATGCCCCTCCCCTCCACCAACTGGTTTCAGGAGAGAGGGGGGGGGTTGCCCAAGTGCTAAAGCCAGGAGGAACAGTGAGGAGGAAAGATGGAGGATGCATGTGCAGCTGTAAAGCAGTAAAACTGAGCAGGGAGTAGACAACAGAAGGTCTGGGAGCAGGTCAGCAGCACAGGGTTAAGATAATTCCTCTGATGTGGAGGTGTGTGAGAAAGAGACAGAGAGAAAAACATGGAGGAGGAGGAAGAGGTACTTTATTGTTTTTTACTCAGGCAGCTGTGGTATAAGATGCACACTCTGACTTTTGGGGTTGGGTATGGGAAGGGGCTGAAGATTAGGGCAGCCTGGAAGCAGAGCAGCCCAACAACATAATGGTGACAGCTTCAGTTGCAGCTATACTACAGAATGTTTCAGTGGACTTTATCAGATGCACAAAATACAACGTCATAACAATGCCACATAATGGCGAAAGGGTGCACACATCAGATGATGTCACCCTTTTGTGGTTATGTCCCTACCAGAACCCATAGTTTTTAATTGATGTCTTAAGCCGTCAATTGACCCCCCTCTCCCGTTTTGGTGCTGACATTGCCAGCGTGTGAAACCTCAGGCCATTTAAATCTTGTCACTGCAGTGAGAATTGCTGGTCTGGTACGAACACTTCCGGGTGAGATCGGGACATCCAGGTAAGTTTTGCTCTTTTTATGACCCTTCCCGGGCTACTTGGAACTTTTTAAGTGTGTCTAGGTACTTGGTGCAACTTTTTATGTGTTCGTTTTGTTTTTATTTTTGAATTTCCCATGCGACAAAGTCTCATGGGATTTCAAAAGGGAAGTGAACAGGGCTCTGTTCACATGTTCTTTATTGCTGGGGCTACCTTTGCCAGGAGAGGAAGATAAGTGTGTGTGTGTGTGGAGTTCTTTTGCCATCATAAAAATTGTGGGTTTTTCAATGCCGGCAAAAGAACGTTTAAAGGGGCTCATCTGATAAAGTCCAGTGTCTTTAGTCTCAGCATGCCCAACCACTTCCTGAAAACAATGTGTCTGCATGTTTGGTTGGGGTCATCACATTGTCTTGAGAGGGGACTATTTAGCAGGGAGGCACTGCAGATATGGTGGCTGCTGAAGCTAGTGCTAGAGCCCAGAGTATATTCTGAGTGATTGGTGTATGGGTGCATGTATGTGAATTAGTGGCATCAGTGTCTATTCAGATGCAAACAGTAAATGCTCTTTCCCGCAATAGTAAATATATTAAATATTCCCACTTCCTGAATTAGTAAATATATTAAGTCAAAACAACCTGAATGGAAAACACAAAAATGCAACATATACAGACCTTTCCATATGGTTAAATATTTGATTTTCACCCCTTTACTGCCTCCTCCTCTTTCTGTGTCCTCTATTTTTCCCTCCAGCCTCAGTCTGAGGGATTATTTTTTAAAAGGCCTGCTATGAAGGTAATAAGCATCCAACAAGTCTCTGTTGTTAATAAATGTATGATGGTTACTTTTTTAGGAGGATAAACTTGAAACATAATCCTAAACATGCTTGTCAGGGATTAAGACCTACTTAGTGCAATAGGGCTTACTTCTGAGTAAACGCACTTAGGGTTGTGTTGTAGATGTGATATTCTGCCAGATCATAGACTATCACATAAGGTAAGTCACATCATTTGAAGGCAGGAGCCATATATAGCTTCTTAAAAGAGAGTTTGGCTACCCCATCACTGCCACCATTATTTGCTGGCCCATTGTATAGCCCACGGATGAGAACTGTGTTGAAAAGTGCAACTTCCATCAGCTTTAGGTAGCACAACCAATGATGAAGAAAGTTGGGAGTTGTAGTCCAATTATATCTGGAGCGCCACATGATTCCCACCACAGTATAGCAATTTGAACTGCATATTCAGACATGTGCCTCATTAAGTTACATGTGTCTTACATTACATTAACGTGGCATAGTGGTTTGAGTATTGGACTATGATTCTATAGACCTGGGTTTGAATCCCCCCACTCAGCCATAGAAACATATTGGTTGACCTCGGGCAGGTTCTGGATCTGTGATTTTGAGCAATCATCACACCCTATACTTAAAATGGTGGCAATGTGAATGCAGACGCGATCATCTGCACTTTTTGTCATCTGCAGGGAGTCCCAGAACCAAACCCTCACAGATCCAGAGGGCCCACTGTATCTTTATGTGAGGAACAGCATTGCTTACTACCATGAAAGTTGTTTCCCTGTTATGAGTTACATGGTAATAAGGACAGATCTACCACACTGCATTAGCAGGTGGTTTGAAACATGCTTTACAGAGGGCAGGTAGGCAGGCAGCAGCATGACGTGATGTTAAGTAGTTTGGGGGGGAGGAAGGAAAGGATGGATTGATTGGGCAGAAAAAAGAAAAGGGCAGTGGCAGCTCCGAGGTTCAAGGCAGGGTGATGAAGCAAAGGGAACTGTGATGAAGCAGTGTGAGGGAGAACAGGAATGGAGGAAGGCCAGACAGAAATGGCAGAAGCCCACCCAGGAAAGAAGAAGTAGAGCAATTCACTGCCTCAATCTGTTTAATGGATGGGCTGGCTGTACTAGCTGGTAAGGTCATTGCTAAGATGAGACCAAACTATGGATTTCTGTTCTTCTGTCTCTTAATAAATATTACATCTCCAAGACTTTGTTGGTGGAAGTACTAATACTGAAGAACGTATATTTAATGGTAGAACCTGATGTGATATTTAAAACTAGCTATACCCGGTGTAACATACACCTTTATCTATACATATAAAATGCCAAACGCATGCCCCATGCTGCCAGATGTGCACCCCCACGCTGCTGCACACGCCCCACTGCCAAATGTGTGCCCGCCCATGCCGCCAAACGTGCCCCCATGCTGCTGCCACACACCCCATGCCTCCACACGCATGCCCCCACGCTGCCAGACGCATGTCTCCCTACACCCCTGCCACTGCGTCCCCCTGGTGCCACACCCCCGCCGCCACATGAGTGCCCCCTGCTGCCAGATGCATGCCCCCTATGCCCCGCACCTCCCACGCCACCACATGCACACCCCCCACTGCCACACACATGCCCCCCACACTGCCACATGCATTCCCACATGCCTCCACATGCACACCCTCCCATGCCCATGCTACTCACACCCACACCCAACATGCGTGCAACAAAGAGAGCCCCTCTGCCACTGCCATGTTTAGAAAGGACTTAAACTTCCACATGTTCCCACCCCCAGTGTGCTGATTGGCTGCCCAACAGAGAGCTTTGATTGGTTGGTAAGTTTCCTAAGCAGCCAATCAGCAGCACACTGGAAATGGCAACATACCCAAGAGGATTATGTATTAAAACTAGCTGGACCCGGTGTACCATATGTCATTAAAAAACTCCCTCCAAAATGGCCAGGAGACCTCATGACAACCCTTTGAGGTAGGTTGGTGGGTTTAACTCACCCCCCACCACTCGTTCTGTCCCTTTCTCCCCACTGCTCATTCTACCCCCCTTGTTCTTCCCCTCCTACCACTGATTCTGCCCCCACTCGTTCTGTCCCCCCACCACTCGTCCTGCCCCTCCCACCACTTGTTCTGCCCCTCCCACCACTCGTTCTGCCCCTCCCCCAACTCATTCTGCCCCCACTCGTTCTGCCCCTCCCCCACTCGTTATGCCCCCCCACCACTCGTCCTGCCCCTCCCACCACTCGTTCTGCCCTTCCCACCCCACCTCCTGCACTCCAGAACACACAGGCACACACCACATCCACCCCCATATTACTCACTCTCCAGCTCCAGCCGCCATGTTTGAGATCTACATGGTCCCGCCCCCAATGTGCTGATTGGCTGCCCAACAGACCTGTGATTGGTTGGTCAGTTCCCTAAGCAGCCAATCAGCACACTGGAAATGGCAACATACCCAAGAGAATTATATATATAGATAATGCTCGAATCTCTTTGTTGCTATTTTTAATAAAAATGTTTTTGTATGAAAAGCTGTGGTTAGTGAACTATTCTCAACTACTTTATAGCAATGATAGAACTTTACACAGTTTTTGAAGCAAAGTCAGCCAATATATATAACTTTCTATATGTTACTCCACTATGTAGAACGGGGATAAGGATAGAATAAAGAATCACAGAATCCTAGTTGGAAGGGACTGCAGGAGCCATGTAGTCCAACTATTAACCAAAAACAACACAATTGGGTGGGGGGACTTGGAAGAGAAGCATGCTATATGTATCTGAAATCAGAAACAGAATGCTATTACGCTGTTATTTTACTAAGTCTGTTATTCAAGATGATTACACATGTTTAAGTTAGTTTCAGAGGGTCCTTTGACAGGTTCTCTATATGTACCAGAGAGCATAATAAAATATGTACCATAATAAAATTAAACCAAACTGACTGAAATTCTCTAATTCTGTTTTGAGTAACCTCTTAATTGATGTGTCAGTTTCTCTACCAAAACTCCAATAGATACTGAATTGGCTGGCATCTTTCCATCTTTTGGATACCTCCATTCTGCTGCAATGGGAAAGAAGGAAATGCTAGATTTAGAACCGTTGTATTAAGTTTGGAGAAGATGTTTAATAGCACCGGTTCTGGCATAAGACTAAATGTCAACCTTACTTAGATCAATTATGTTGGGTCTATTTAGTTGGGTATTGTTTTAAAATGCTGTCATTGACGCAATCGTAGCAGCAAAATTGATCTTACGGGTTGTCAAAACAGCGAAAAAACTCCTCACAGAATGTGAGGAGAATACGATCTCTCCCAATGGGATCCCGCACCTATTCGCCATATTATGAAGGAGGGGGCCCCAAAACACCATATACTCCACAGGAAAAGTTGAAAAACAGTGAGGCAAATGGACATTCCTGCTCACTGGGACAAGCAACCAAATTGATTCTGTGGGTGGGTGGGTGGGTGAAGCTTTCAACAAGGCAAGCGCCTGGAGACACCATGTTGGATTTTCGCCTTAGCAAACGAGCACTAAGGCAATAACACGGCTTTTTTTGTTTGCTTTTTTGTTAAAGTGAAAGGTTGCTCTTTTGCATCTTGGATATGTTTTTGGTTTTTAAAAAAATATTGTCTGGCAGTGGCAAACTGAGGTAAGTAAAAACAAAAGTAATTCATTTGCAGCTGCCATCTTGATTCACAGGCATGCCCGTTTGCACAGCAAACACGGATAGCTTCACATGCCTGCCATTTGCAAAAAACAAAACGAAACATGGTTAAGACAAATAGCAACTGCTGCAAATTGCCATTACTGCAGAGCAATCCACATTTTTTTTGCCTCGTATAGAGAAGCCCTGTCTGTTGTTGCTACTGTGTGCCTTCAAGTCATTTCTGACTTATGGCAACCGTAAGGTGAACCTATCACGGGGTTTTCTTGGCATAATTTGTTCAGAGGGGGTTTGCTTTTACTTTCTTCTGTGGCTGAGAGAGTGTGACTTGCCCATGGTCACCCAGTGGGTTTCCATGGCCAAGTGAGAATTCAAACCTTGCCTACCATTTTATTTTCAATACAAAAGAAAGCCAAAATGTTTATCTGTACTACACAGTTATAACAGTTGCATATCACTTTAACTATCATGGCTTCATACTAAGGAAGTATGTTCATACATATCCCTGGATATGTAGTTCATTGAGATATTTAGAAGGATCAAAGTGCCCTGAGAAGAGAGCGATTAAATCAAATTAATTCTATATTATAAACAGACACTCTGAGATATCCTGGGAACAGTAGTTTATGGGAGAATTCCAGATTACAAATCCCAGGATTCCTTCGCAATGCATCCATGATAATTAATCTGATTTAATTGTGCACTACAGCAGTGGCAGCATGGGGGGCGGGCAGAGAGGCCGAACCACACCAGGTGATACTGTTGGAGAGAGGGGTGACACCAGTCTTAGTAACACCACAGGATTACAGATACATCTACAGCAGGGGGAGGCAAGATCCACCCCTCCAGATGTTGCTGGACTCCTATCAGCTCTGGTCAGCATAGCCAATGATGAGGAATGATGGGGTTTGCAAACTAATTGTAACAAATGGGCTTTGTCCTTATAGAATGCCCGGCATATTTCAACAAGGGGGAAATGATACAGAAGTAAAACAGTGAAGTATAAGAGACTATTAAAGCCACAGTGCTTGTGGCTAAGATGGCCTTGTATCCATTTGGTATAGAAAATAAAACCAGAGAGTCTAACAATTACCTCCTCAGAAAACTACCAATTGCCATTTCTGAAATTTGGAGATACACTTCCCTGAAATACCTTTACACCAGATTTCTATACTGTTTCTCCTGAAGAAGGCCATATGAGTATTTCCTGCCCAAACTGCTGTGTGTGTGTGTTTGGTGAGTTTTGTTTTGTTTTTTTAAAGAAAGAAACCCTTCTGTAATACCCTGAGACTCTTGTTCCTCTTTTGTGTTAGATTCTCTTGGCTACTTCCAGTTTATTCTGCTGTATTTTCTTTTGACTAACTTGTTTCAGATGTAGCATCATTAATTACCATGCATTCTGAGGGACAGATATAGCAGCTGCCATGAAAACTGGCAACCCCTACTAGTGGCCAATGACACACCTGGGGCTTTTTGGGTAAAATAACATGGCACTTGACAGCCACTTCAACAGGTTGTTATTAACATAGCTACATAGCCACTGATTCATAATCCACTGATTCAATTATCCACAGGACACAAAACAGCACACCTACCATAGTCTTCCTAGAAAATGTGTCCTCTCTAGCCATTTTCTAGGTTCTCCAAGGCAACTCTATGGTATTTTAAACCAGAAGTCCCATTATTTTCAATAGTGTTCGCAATTATCCACAGTTTCCGGTATCCACGGGGCCCTCTGGAACCAATCCCCAGCAGATACAGGGGTCCTACTGTACCTCAAAAGTAGCGATTTTAAATGGAAGCAAAAAAATTCAAATGGGGCTGTGAATTTGTGGGGGAGGTGCATTTGGCATTAGCTCCAATTTTTATATGAGCTCCTTAATGGCATGGCATTTACTCAGACCAATGAACAGCATAAGCATTCTCTTGGCACCAGGAAAAACCCTGCAAGTGAACATTTTTGGGAGTCTTAGAGGTTTTTTGTTTATTTTGCATCAGTGTAAGAAGCCAGCAAGGTGGAAATCAGACATCCCTCCAAATGTTGTTGTTGGACTACAACTCCCAGCATTCCTCCCTCTTGGCTGTGCTGTTTCTGGCTGATGGAAGCTGTGGTGAAAGCTTCCATCTCAAGGGTTGCATCATTCCCAACCTGGGTTAGGGCACTGGCCCTAACGTACTTCTGATGCACTTGCCTTTAGGATGTTGTACACCACCTTGGGCCCCATTGGGGAGAAAGGTAAGATTAAAGTAAAATAAAATAAAATAAATAAAAAGCACCTTTCAGAATTCGCAAAATGCCCCATCTTGGCTCTCAATTTCTGCTGCATTATTTTCTACTCCAAATCCATTCACCCTTTGGCAGATGACAGATACTATCTTGGGTTATGCTAAGCGCACTCAGCAGTCACAGAGAATATGTGCAAATATTTCAAGACAAGAACTGCCAGTTTAGAGACAGGTGACACATGATTGATCTGTGAACATATACTTGCTATTAGGAGGGTGAAAGTGAACATGTTCAGTGTGTTTCAAATATTTATGACAAGTCCTTGAAGTTACTTTGAGAGCTGGTTAGATAAAGGGGAGGGTATGTTTAATATTTTCCTTATTGTTTTTCCATTGTAAGGCATTGGGTGGCTTTTAAAATGAAAAGCAGCATAGAAATCTTCATAAACAAAACAGACAGGTTGTGTTTATGAAGTTAAGACCCTCTCTCCTCCACAAACCTGCATGAATATGGCTTTGACAAAACCTGTATAAAAATTATATATTTCCTGGGAATATTATTTTACAAAGTCTCTAAATGGACTGCATATACTACTAAGTACCCAGCAGTTCAGGTTACCACACTTAAAATAAAGGAAAGGTTACCACTGAGTTGATGGGCAGGTAGCTGAACTTGTTCTGGTTTTACCAAAATAAATTCAGCTACCTGCTGATCAACTGGTTTTCATTTTGACCCCCACATTTGTTGATGGGGGGTTATATTACATGACTTTAGATTAGCCTCAAGAGTTTCCAAGCTAGACCAATCCAGGGCCATTATGGCAATGTGAAGAAAGAAGGCAAGTGTGATTTACAAGCTACTCTTCCTGTTACCCAAAGTCTTGCAACAGGTTCGCAAACCTTTGAGCATACTTAACGGTGTTTTTACTTCTCTGAGCTGCTGTATAAAAAGACATAATTGAAAAGCACAGCTTCTAATAGGGATTGCAGGGTTGTTGTTCTTTTTAAAAAAATCAGATGGCAATGATGAATACATGAACATGTTTAGTAGTTCTCATTAAAGGCACTGCTGGAGAAAAGACTTGATTTATGAACAATATGCCAGGGTTATAAATAAGCTGTACTTTGCTTCTAACACAGCTGGTGAAGAAAATTAATGCTTTGTTTTCTGTAACCTTTGTACTCTCTCTTCCTCTGCTACTATGGCAAAGCTTAATGTATATTAAGTTCGTTCTCAGAAAAAGACAACACAACTGTGCCCAGATTTTGGAATTTTAAAAAACCATTTAGGAATTGTAGGTGTGTGTTGTGCACCTTCAAGTCATTTCCAGCTTATGGAGACTAAGGCAAACCGATCAGTCGGTTTTCTGAGGGCTGAAAGTGTGTGACTTGACCAAGGTCACCCAGTGAGTTTTCATGGCCGAGCAGGGATTCGAACCCTGGTCTCCAGAGTTGTAGTCCAACACTCAGACCACTATGCCATGCTGGCAGGCCTGGTTTTGACAAAGTTGGCAGCTATATCCTCCCAGTACACTAGTGTATTTCTACTTTTCAGAAATCAACTTACTGCCCTTTTTTCTAGCATAGAATCTCCTGCAAAATATAGCAGGAAAGTATATTTAAAAATATATATTTTGTGCTTGAATCACTCTGGAGATTATCAGATGCAGCAAATACAGCATTATGATGTCGAAACGAGACTACAAAAGGGCTTCCCTATCGCACAACATCATGCCCCAGCATTCTGCAAGTGTTCTGCTGCTGTTAAGAGGGCATTCTTTTTTATTAGTGGGCAGAAGCAGCCAATTGATCTCCCATGGCATTTTTATCGCAGTAGTGCTTGTGTGTGAAACTGTGCCCCATTCTGGTGGCATGATTCCAGAGTCAATGGGCGGTCCCCACCAGAACACATCCGGGTGAGAACGGGAAAACTAGGTATGGTACACTCTTTTTGTGAACCTCTTTGTCTTGTTTCCAAGTTTCCAAGTGTGTTTCAGTGCTTGTGTGTTCGTTTTGTTTGGTAATTTAGGTGTTTTTGGACTTTTAAGCATGCTCACATCTTCTCACGCAAACCACCAAAATCTCACCCATGCAAAAATGTGGAAGTAAGCAGCGTAAGTAGTCGTATTGCCAGAATTCAGGGGTGTCTATGTCTCATGATTACAGCAGCATGCGAAAAGAAGTGTTATTATGCCAGGATACTTAAGCTATAAAATATAGTGCCAAAGGAATGTTTTTAGACACTCTTCTGATAATCTCCTCTGAAGCACAACCATTGTTAAACTAAAAACAATCTGAAGGCTATCGCTTCATGAAGGAGTAGGAGAGACGTCCCCCTCCCTGCATGCTTCTGACTGATAGTATCACTTGATGATCTCATTTGCCCAATTTAAGTAATTTCATTTGCCTAACTGTACAGCTTTCTCATCAGCACAATTGCTTCTACACAAGGTGTGAACTGTTCGTGCGATTTAGTTAAGGGAGAAAACAACAACCCTAACTGCACCCATATTTGCAAAGCAGAAAGTTATGTATGCCATGTTTGGAAAACAGGAAGCTAAGAGAGAGAAGGAATCTCATTTATTATTGTTGCTATTATAATAGGAATTCACTGTGGTTTGGGTGGGCTGAATATATCTGCCTCTGTAATATCTGTATTAATTCTCAGGTAATCTTATGAAGCATTCTAATATTTCAGCAAGATGGATCCTGCACCACAATCCAAAACACATTTATTTGGACTATTTGCCATTGATTTCCAAAGACACCCCCCCCCGGTGCAAGTTATATGAGTTTAACTTTTATGTAAAAGTAAAAGTATTGTACTTTTATATTAAAAGGTATACTGGAAGACAGAAAAAGAAATAAAATTTCTTTTACATAAACATAAACTTTTATTGCAAGACTAATCATTAATGTTTTTTTTAAGCATGTAAAAACCTCAGACTTATTATCAATTGGAAAAAGAAGAAAAAAGGGGGGAGAGGTTTTTGTGGCATTTTTAAAACAAACAGATCTTTCTAAAGCATACATTTTCATGGATTATAATCCACACAACCACATACAAAAATAAATGTTTAGTCTCAAAAATGCCACAAGACTATCCTTCCCATCCATTTCTGCTGGAATAGACTTAACATGTCTACCTTTTTGAAAAACAATCCGTCTGACTAATTGTGTTTCCAGAAAGTGTGTATCCATACCCTCCAACATCACACAGGGAAAAACTAGGACAAGCAACATCAGAGTGTGGTCAACATGGGAAAAAAAGTTATTAATGAGGAAGAAGAGACAACCTAGGAGATGATGCAGCAGTTTGCTTTTTCCTGAACCTACTGGGAAGGGGAAGAGTCCACCCCTTCCTCTCCTCCCCCACTCCGCCCCAGCTAAATTGAGTGCAAACTGCTTTTTGCACTTTGAACTCAGTTTGCAGTAACTGAAGTAAGCTGGAGACAAAGGAGGAAAGTAAGAGGAAAAAAGAGAAACTGGGACATTTTAAAAGCAGCTAAAAAGTGGAATAACAGTGGATTAATCCAGACTGTCTCTGCCAAAGTGGAACAGTTGGAAGGTATGCCTCAGTGAGCTACTTGTTTACTCCTGGCCCATCTAGCTACATTTTGAACTTTGTTATTTGCCTGCTCAGTACAGTACAAAAGGATCTAAACAAAAGCTTCTACTTATAGATGCCCAAGGTGAAATTTGGAAGATGGCGCAGGTGATCCTGTGTTGTGTTGAGAACCAGGGAAGGTATGTGTACTATTTTACATACTCTTGCAAGTGGGTTATATTCTGCCAAAGCCTATAATAACCTTCTCGTTGAACACACTGAATGGAGGAAGCCCATTTTGCTATCCTACTCCCAAGATTTATTTCACTGTATACATTTACACTTTGGGATGGGAAGAAATTTGTTTGGTTAATTTCCCTAGTTTGTACTTCTCAATCCAATATACATTTCATAGAATCATAGAATCATAGAATTGCAGAGTTGGAAGAGATCACGAGGGCCATCCAGTCCAACCCCCTGCCACGCAGGAAATCACGATCAAAGCATCCCCGACAGATGGCCATCCAGCCTCTGTTTAAAGACCTCCAAGAAGGAGACCTCAGCACGCTCCGAGGGAGTGTGTTTCACTGCCGAACAGCTCTTACTGTCAAAAATTTCCTCCTAATGTTTATATTCTGATATTTCCAAATGTTGTGATCAAATTCTCTAATCAAAATATGGGTGAGAAAATGCATGCATTGGTGGAAAGTGCACGTAAAAATGCATATCATGGTGAAAACAGCATACAAAAACATGTTATATTAGAAGTTGCTTGTCAAAATGTATGTGGAAATGCCTGTGCAGATGCTTTTGTCTGGATGCAGTAATGACTGTAACAACATAAAAATCTGTCTCCTTTTCCCAACAAAAACCCAACCCTACTACATTATTATTACAGTAGGACCTTCTTATCCACTGGGAATTGGTTCGGGGGGGGGGGGGCGCGTGGATACTGAAAACTGTGAATAATAGCAAACACCATTGAAAATAATGGGACTCCTGGTTCAAAATACCATAGAGTTGCCTTGGAGGACCTAGAAAATGGCTGGAGAGGAAACATTTTATATGAAGACTCTATGGTAGGTGTGCTGTTTTGTGTCCTGTGGATAACTGAACCAGTGAATAATGAATCAGTGGATATGGGGGTCCTACTGTACATGATCAACACTGCTACATTTCACATGTATGTATTCCCCCCACACACACACACACAGTATATACTACTACTTGTATCAGTTTCCATTTCTGTAGCAATTCTCTTTGCTGAGGTATTTCTGCATAGAATAATATTTTTATAGTATTGTGGTCACTAAGAGATTTAATAGGGACACTGAGAGCTATTTTTGTACTTTACTACAAATTAGCAGTTTCCCTGTGGGAGCATTGCTTACCTATATAAGGCAAGAGATTAAATTCATCTCTTATTTTGGTGGGCCAAAATATCTTTTTCAAACCGTCTGGGAAAAACTTGTCTTCCATCATTGGCTTTGGACCCATACATCTGAAAGCAGGGGCTGGATGTGTATGCATAAACAAACTGGAGGGAAAGGAAGGGACGGAAGAAGCCTCTTAGATAATAATCACAAAAGTGCATATTTTTCTGCATAATTGTGAAAGAGGAAGCTGCCAAAGGGAGAGCTAAGGATGCTCAAGAAATTCAGTCAGTCTGGCTTCCCATACAAACTGATCTGATCTACGTTTCCTGGACAAGTGTGTGAACCAGTATGCGGTTATGCATAGCTTTCACATGTTCCAAATATTCTGATACATTTCATAGCCTGAAAAGAAGTATTAAAACTATTTTTACATGATAGTTTCAAGGGGGCGGGAATACATTTAGAAAAATGTGTTTTGAAAGAACATTACACATATGCATTTTTAAAGGAAAAATTATATTAAATATGGAGTTAAATGCAAATAGACATGCACATTTTGTTTTCAAAAGCACAGGAAGTTGTGGAAGTGACCTGTGGCGCCACTAAGGCTGGTGTCACCCCTCCCATAAACGGTGTCACCTGGAGTGTTGTTACCTACCCTGATAGCCCCCCATCTTGCAATATCAAATAATTGGCTATATTTAATAATTTGGCTAATGTGGCCATCCACATGGTTACAGGTAAACCAGGGACCCCTAACACCAAGTGGGGTTCATGCAAGACCAAGGGAAGGGCCTGTGGAAACTCCCAAAAACACTCTCAAGTGAGACTCAGTATTTGAGTCAATCACTAATCCACTCAGTGATAACAAGAGACCTTACTGCTTGTGAAATGGGATTTCCTCTCCACTTCCAACAAAAGACCTTGCTTGTTTCCTATTCAGTTCCAAAAGTATTGATCATTAATGATCATTACACTTTCTGAAGTACCCTTAGTTTTAGCCTGGGAACCTCCAATAACTATTGTATTTCACTCAAAACTCCTATCCCACCAAATTGCACACAGTTCCTCTTACTCTTGACTCCATGTCAGACTGTGTAGCCAGGTCTACAGCTTTTCCTTCTACATCCATGCTGTCAGTTTGCTGCTAGACCCTCAGAACGCAACTCGGAGCCTCTGCTGCAGGAATCTCTGCTCTACAGGTGTTGTATCACCAATCATCCCCTCACTTGATTCCCCTATCCCAATACTTCCTACTATTTTTGTTAGCCTTGTGTGAGTGCTTGAAGCCTGAGTGTTTGCAGGAATGCGGTTTATATTAATTTCCAATAAAGATAATTTAATTGTACCTTTTGGCTTAGAGTCTCCTGCTTAGTACTGGTATACATAGGTTAAGAGGTCCTGCTTTTGCCTGTTTTCTCGCTGCCATAATTGAGTTAATTAAATATTCCCCATTTTAATATTTGGACATTAGAGGGTCCCCACAGATGCCATGCAATTTGGGTGACAGCAGTTCGGCCACTCTGCACCCCCCACTGAGTGTGACAGAGCAGATTTTTGTACCAAGAAATAGAAAAGTGGTATGGACCAAACATAGGCCAATGAGTCCATTCTTAAATGAACCTTCCTTATAAAACATTACAGGTGTTATGGGGCAGGGACTGGACCTGCACCACTGTATCTTCACAGTCAAAGAAGGCCATCAGCCTCAGAGTCTTCGTGGAAGTCATGTCCTGGTTGACAAGAGTGTAACTCACAACATGAATGCTCTAAACCTATAATTATATGTAAACCTATCTTGAGGATTCTGTTAAAAGGAAAAATAAAAACTAACAGATCATATTCTTAAAGCAGCAGCCCTCAGCCTTGCCTTTTGGTTTTTCCAAGAAACCAGAATTCATAAGCCTGGACCAACCCAGCACCCTTCAATACAACTGCATTTATGATCTCCTCAGTCATTTTTTTTGGGGGGGGGGCACCAAACAAAGTGAGAAAAACAGACGGGGGATTTTTCTGTTTTCAGGCCAGCAGAAGAAAAACAAGCGGCAAGGACTTTTCTACAAGAAGTGTGGGGAATCTTTGGTCATCCAGATATTTGGGACTATAACTTCCACAATCCCTGGCCACACTGGGTGGCACTGATTTGAGTTGTAATCCTGAGCTGCAATCCTTACCATAGCTAGAAGGAACATTTATTTTCCCCAGAAACAATATATTGCTCTGAGCTAACCCTGTCGTAATGCAAAATGTTGAGATGGCTTGGTCTTTAATATGGAATTCAGACCCATTAACTTTAGAAAAGACCTGCTCCCTGTGAAGATGAAAACTGCTAAAACTGGTTTGTTGATATGGATCAAAACAACTGCCTCCATTTTCAGACTCTCGTGGGGTGGGGGTGGCAACTATGGAAACTCATGATTAAGCACTGACCACAACACTACTGCCACCTATGCTGAATTTTAATTCCTTAGGACCTAAGATGGGAGTACAGACAAGTTGTCCTGAAGTTATTACAGATTGTTTCAGTTCCCCCTATCTTTTGTGTCATAGGCCATCTGGGATAAATTCTCATTATCCTTTTTGGGGAATATTTTCTGGCACCGGACAATGTCTCGAAGAAGAAGGAAGTGAAAGAATGTGCACAGAAGGGATGTGTTTGGTTGACTGCTGAAGCCACATCTCTCCCAGATACACCCTACTCCCTTGCAGTCTTATTCATCTCCACTGAGTTTGGGGATGGCCTCTTTGTCATACCTATTCATAGCTGTTGCACGGTGGGCAGGCTCTCAGGGTGCATTGACACTGTAGAAATAATGCAGTTTGATACCACTTTAACTGCAATGGCTCCAGCCTACAGAATCCTCGGATTTGTAGTTTGTGGGGCACCAGCACTCTTTGGCAGAGAAGGCTAAAGACCTTGTAAAAATACAAATTCCAGGATTCCATAGGATGGAGCTATAGCACTTAAAGTGGTGTCAAACTGCATTATTTCTGCGGTGTACATGCACCTTAGGGGCATCCAACGAGCATTCAAGCCAGAAGAATCCTGCTTGTGAAACTGATGGTGCTGTCAAGTTAAAGTTTGCTGCTTGAGGCTCTTTCTGCTTGTGTAACTCAGTATGATTGCAGAAGTACCTGCTGATCTCATCTGTAGACTTATAAACCACAGGCAAATTTCCGGTTAAGTTTTGGCGTATGCTAAAGTCACTTCTTGTACCATGGGAGTAACAAAATGTAAATTGGTAATTAGATCTTGCCTGCAGAAAGACCTATAAAATGCCAAATTCTGGATTTCATGCACCTCTACCCTGCTCAGGTACTTTGCAAGTAATTAGTGACTCGTCCATGTGTCAAAAATGTAATACACTACAGTATATGAGAATTGGCCCTGAAAGTTCCTGATACCTTAATCTTTCACTTCTCAGGCGCTCACATTTCACAAACCCTATAAACATGTACCTGTACATGTTTGTTATTTGGAGGCTGCTATGTTTTCACTCTAGAGCATCTATTTTCTAGATTTCAAGAGTGAAGGAAAACATATATTGGTAAAGAGATGTAAGAAGATATGTACAGGAGGGATGCAGAAATTGCAGTGCCACTATTCACATCGTCCTGCCACCAAAGGTCTCTTAACTAGGATTCCCACAAGGGCAGGTTTCAAAGAGATTAGCTCATCTTCCAGCTCTTCCCAAAAGTATCATTTTATACTTGGTTTCTGCTCTTCTTTTTGATGAGGACTATTAAAAATCATTGGCATTGAAATGCTTTCCAGACTTGGCTAGTAGCAGGGATAAAAGCTAAACTAAACAGGAAGCTAATTTGGACTATGCTGAAAGCAAGTCCATCTGAAGCTCAGAGAAAGAAAGGAAAGGAAGGGTGGAGGATGTTCAGGGAAGTGGGAACAATATAGTCTGGCCAACCAGATCCAGACTGTTGGCTTCATAGCTAGCTGAAGCATCAACACTTTTGCTTTTTTAAAAAAACAAAAGGACTAAGCATCCTACTGTGTACAAATGAGGGGAAAATGGAAGTGTCTGATTAATATAGCTTTTCTCTCTGGCTTCTCTTTGCAAACGAAGATTCAGGAAGGACACATCCCGCGTTTCCTGCAAGCGCGCTGATGACTAAAAAGGCCAATCCGAGATAGACAAGTCGGGTTGTAGAAAGCACAGCAGAAGGTTTCCTTGGGAACCCAAGGAAACCCAATATAGCTTTAGTTCCATTTCAAAGCCTTGCATGGAAAGCTTCTGCGAGAAGAATGATGCTCTCATACATACTTCCTGAGCAGATTTTTGTAGGAGTCTCTAGCTGTGAAACTTTGTTACCTTCCAAGCCAGGAATGGACAATATATGGTCCTCCAGATTTTCTACAACTCCCTTCAGCCCCAATAAGGCCAATAGCCAATGACACAGGGTGATGGGAGCTACAGTCCAGCATCTGGAAAGCAATGCATTGCCTAACTCTGTTACAGGCTTACAGTCTCTGAAGCATCACAGGGAAACCAAAGGATAGGTTATGGGACAATGTAAAGTAATGTGGGGTGTATCCATTGCAGTTCTTTAGAAAATGGGAAGACTGGATAGATGGGTTTGCTCACACTGAAACTCAGATTGTTTTGTGTTGAAAAGGGAAATCTCTCTCTCTTCCAACAGCAGTAAAAAGTGACAGTAACCCTGGGGTGGGTTTGTTTGTTTTCTCTTGCAGTGGCCAACCTGACTGGTGAGTACCATTGTATGTCTGTAAGAACATTTTTCTAATATCTCTATTCTTGTGGTCTGTATTGATTGCTGGAGGGAGAGGATATGATATTAATAATATTCTCTTCAATCAAGGGATTAGTCCACAGTGCCTTTTGCTCCCTTCATCTTTCGGATTCACTTTTGAATTTCATTTTTAGACTCAAACTTCTTCCATTGCAAAATGATATGCAGGCACAAATCTATTAGGGCTTTGAATCTATGATAAGAAGAGCCCTGGCTAATGTACACTTTACATGTGATTTGCTATACTCTTGCTGGCTACTAGATATAATAATCATGAGAGGCTGAACATATGATTCTATGATTCTATAATTTGTTGGCCCATGCTTTCCTCTAGTTCTTCAACTCTGATTATTACTCACCTTCTGTAATTGTATAGCTCATTAGTGTGGAACTGAAGAAGGTAAAAAAAAGTATCAGTAATCAGGGCCACAGGAAGTTATGTAAGTTTTTTTCTAAACTTTCCAAAGAAACAGATGAATTCAACTGTGTAGGATATATGGAATTAAGTACGTCCACACTGGATTTGGGGGTGGGTGGGAGGAGAGGAAGGACAAGTGCTTCTTTGAGGCGCTGTCATTCCCCCCCCCCTCCTCGGCAACACTTCTTCTAAAGGCAGAGCCCCAGTGGCTGTCTGAAGCCAGAATGGGCAATCTGGCCCACCATCACAAGGCTAGCCACCCATTCTGGCTTCATAAAGAACGACTATAGCTGGAGCTTTGTGTTTCCTGGAGTTCAGAGTCAAACATGAGTAACAGTTTTGAATGCAAGCCAAGTAAAACTCTCAATGCAGATTCAGGCTTTGGCTGGCATGGCACTTAAACCCAGGCCAGAGTAGTCCAAATTTCATGTGTCACCGCTCCAGGCCAAAGTAGTCCGAATTTCATCTGGATTTTTACACACACAAACGCCCCACTGTGTAGTCAAGGCCTAAGTTAAACTATTGGTCCATCTATCTCATCACTGTCTACATTAGCAGTGAGCAAACTGATGCAATCCAGATGTTTCTGACTACAACTTGAAGGCATCAAATTGCCTACCCCTGGATTACTCTGATTAACAGTTTGCTCAGCCTCATCTAAGAGGCTGAACCTGGAACTTTTTGCATGCAGAGCATGTAATATACTTCTGAGTTGAGGTTCTTCATCTTTCAGTGGCCGTGGGTTTCAAAAACACTAGAGAAAAGGAAACCATTTATGTACCCTTCTTCTAGAATATATATTTTGCAATAGTTTTAAATCGGTAGTCCAACAGATAGCCACAGCTACCTGGCTTAACTGGTAACATTTCCATCGCATACCTCTCTATTCACCCCACTATTCATAATCCCTAACAGGTTATGCCACTTTTTATGTACCTGAAACATTTTTAGACAATACAGTATTTTTATAGGAAATTGATCCAAGGGCAAATTTGTTATCCGTCCAGACAGGTATGCAGTGAGTTGATTCTCCTTGGTCAGTGCATTTATATATTGGGAAAATAAGGCAGGCAATCGGTAGCATAAAAAGCATTCCTCCTAGGAACTATCACAAAGACAAGAGGGAGGATACAATATATGGGTTTTAAGTCAACTATCCTGGAGTTTTATCTTCAAAGAAAATGTTGAAGAAAGGAAGAAAAGTAATAGACAGAGAACAGACATCCTCTAACAGTGATGATAGTGAATATTTGGAAACCAGACAATGCATATTTCACAAGAGATGGCTTTATGTGCTCTAAAAGAACATCTGTGTAAATAATTTTGTTTGGGTTTGTGGGATTATGGCATATAGGCTAGAGCTTTCAATCAGGTTTTCAGGTATCTAAAGCTTTATTATATATATATATATATATATATATATATATGAAGGAAGCAAGGAGTTATAACAGATGCAACCGTTGACCATATTCACATATTTCTAGGAAAAGTTACTTCATTTTAATAAACCATAGAACTGTACTAGTGTTCTCATTAAAGTCAATGAAGTTGGGCTTCAGAGGAAAGCAACAGAGAGACAATTCTGCTCTCTTCACCCAGCCAAACAAAACCAAAACACTGCCATTTTGGTCACGGGAACAATCTATTTTCTTTCATGCTTGTGAGAGATATTTACATAGGGAAGGGGGAACACTTAGTAACCCTTATTGGAGGTAGGCTTTTTCAAAGCAGTTAGACTATTCACAGATAATGTAATGAATATCTTTCCAGACAGGTTCAGTCTTTGTGAAAAGGAAGATAGTGCTGGCATGTCTGACAGACAGGCAGCCTTTGGTCTGATCAGGGTGTGTATCTGTCAGGATCCTGCCTGTAGCTAAGCTTTTCCTTGCCTCTGCTTGGCAGAGCATGTCAGGAAACTGACTGTAGTCAGGCTAAGCAAAGGCTAAGCAAAGGCCTAGCTACAGAAAAGATCCTGACATTATCTATGTGCAAATCTGAAATTTTGTAGTGAGGCGTGTCCTTGGTGAGCCACTTCTGGGAAAAGTCTGTCACAGTTAGGCACCACCTTTTATGGAAGGTAAAGCAGGTGTTGAGAGCCAGTGTAGTGTAGTGGTTTGACTGTAGGACTAAGACTCTGCCGACTAGGGTTTGAAAGCCCACTGAGTGACCTTGGGCAAGTCACATTCTCTCAGCCTCAGAGGAAAGCAAAGGCAAACCCCCTCTGAACAAATCTTGCCAAGAAAACTCTGTGGTAGGGTCACCGTAGGTCGGGAATGACTTGAAGACCCACAACAACAACAAGAACAAAGTAGATGTTATAATATATTATTCATTAAAATGATACAAGTCCCATCACTCTGAGTATATGTGTGCATGTATTTTAAAGTAGGGGTGAGTGAAGTGTGGCTGTCTAGTTGTTTTGGATTGCAATTCTCAGCATTCCTTACTACAGGTATTTACTATATGAACTAGGGCCAATGGAAGCTGCAGTCCAGCGGCATCTGGAAAGTCACTTTGAATACGAGGAACAGCTCATAAGATAGTTACAAAACCTTTATAATCTTGGACATTGGGGAGGAAGAGATAAGTAAAAAGGGCACAAACAATCAAGCTTTGTAGAGCGGGTAAACTTAAGACAGGAATGGGGAAACTGTTTTGGTTTCCTATTTGGGAAGGGTGAGGGGTGGCACATTCAGCAGGTGGGCATAGATAAGGCCATGGGGGTAGGGCTAAAGACAGACCAGGAGCCCTTTCACACTACAGGAAGCCCCCACTTATCCAACAGGTTAGGGACTACGGCACTGTAAGAAACTAGAGTTGGCCAAAAAGCAGAACCTATGTAGGGAATCTTGAGAAAATTACAGTTAATGCACCCGCTCACACCTCCATGCTCGCTGCTTTCAAAGTCTCTCAGTCGGCTCAGCTTGCTTTTGCATATGCACAGCCAGTCCCAAGGAAGCCTCCGTAGGCAAGAAGAACTGACGAGACTGCGGACCCCTCATTGAATTAATAGAACTTTGCTTAATTTGCAAGTGTCAAAAGAGCGATAACAGGGTGTCAAAAGGCGAGGGCGTCCTGTACATAGTTACAGCACTATGGTTTCACTTTGTGGTCCATCCTATGGAATCCTGGGATTTGCAGTCCAGGGAGGTTTTCTTTTACCATTTTCAGTGAGATAGCTCTTCTAGTGCCTCAACAAACAGGATTCCACAGGATGTGGCCATGGCAGTTAAAGTGAAATCATAGAGCTATGATGATGTAGTATGAAAGGGACCCAGAAAAGACAAAATCAGTATGGACAGGGCAAAATCTTACCAATTTGGATATTTCTCCACCAGCCATATACAGCATGCATAGTAATTCAATACATCTCTACTCAGGAGTAAGCCCTTGTGTAACAAGTCTGAGGTATGCATAGCACACAGGTCTATGCACACCTATCCAGTAAATATTTATTTAAAGAGGAGGGTATTTAAAGTTTATTATTTGGAGATACTGAATTACAGTATAGATCAGCAAAATTAATATCTGTATTGATCCACCACAAAAATGCTAATTAACCAAAAGCCATTCTCTCAAAAACTTAAAAGGGCCATTTTTTAAGCTCTTTGATAGTTACAAGTCACCCAAATACATATTAATGTATTATTATTATTATTATTATTATTATTATTATTTTGGATCCTGCATTTCTCCCGAATGGGACTCAAAGCAGCTTACAGTATAAGTTAAAACAAAACAGCTAAAACAAAATGGAGTACAAAATGTTAAAAAGCATCAAACCATCCATCAATCCAATTAAAACACTATGTTCATCACATTAACTTAAACACAATTAAAACGACATAAAATACATTGTTGTTATGCACCTTCAAGTCATTTCTGACTTATGGTGATCCTAAGGTGAACCTATCATGGTGATTTCTTGGTTTTGCCTCTGCCTTATTTTGAGGCTGAGAAAGTGTGACTTGCCAAAGGTCACCCAGTGGGTTTCCATGGCCAAGCAAGGATTCAGAACCCTGGTCTCCAGAGTGATAGTTCAACACTCAAACTACTACACCACGGATGGTTCCCACATAAAATACATATTATTTATTAAAACAGCACACCCAAATGCATGACCCTCTATCCTGATTAGTTAAGGCTGAAGGCCTGTTTAAACAAGAAAGTCTTTTCCTCCCAAAGAAAACATAGCAGAGAAGGGGCTAATCTAATCTCCTTTGGGGGAAGTTCCAACTAGGAGCACATGCTTGCATGATACAAGCTCCCACTGGTGCTTGGGAAATTTACTTTTATGGACTCTGGCTCCTGGAATTGCCCAGTCAGCAGGACTAATGGTCATTCCCCAGGCTTTGGTTCCTATGTAGCTAATGTTAATTAATATTAACTTTCAATTGTACCAGTCTTTAAAATAGATCAAAGACAAATGGACAGAAAGACAGAAAACAGATCCACCAGTACTCACATACAGTCCCTTTACTTATGTTCTGCGGCTGCCTCTTATGACATACTGAACATTTACCACAATTATGTGCTCAGCCTTTCCACCTCTGACTGCTTTTGGCTACAGCCTGGAAGGGGTAGGGAGGGAATCATGTCAGTGACTGCTAGAAAAATGATATCCATTTACCTCCCCTATCCCTCACAGTGCAAACCAGCCCATTAGCTCCAGCTGGCTCAGTAGCTAGCATGTGGCAAGACCAGGATGCTTGTTTGCTCCACATTTTCCAGCAAACCAGCTTGGATAAATATGCAGGTCACTGCATAGCTCTCCTTAGGCTTCCATACTTCTCTGAAATTTGTGATACAAAGTTCTAGGCTCAGAAGACATCTCCAAAGGCCAAGGCATATAAAAAGTGTAGAGTTTTATATGCATTGGCATTTTAGGTCCAAATGCATACAAAAACACATATGCATTAGGATGAAATGCATTCAATTGCATATTTTAGGGTAAAATGAGAAAAAGCCATATTATGTTGTGTGGGGGTGGGAATAGGTCCAAGAATAATGAGAAATTTGCTGCAGTTGAAAAAAGATTGCTGACTGATGTGGAAACAAAGCTGAATGGGACTGATGAATCTGAAACAGCCACTGACCAGAAACACGATGCTATCTAGATGAGACTTCCAAAGATGAGTGCATGTGTGGGTATACCACACAGGAACTCACTGAAAGCAGAATGTTCTTTATCTGGAGTTCTCAAGAACTGCAGTACAATATCTGAACGCTAAAATAATCAGTTGCAGGGAGGAGACAGAGAAAAAGAGAGGGGGAATATAGCTCTTATAATGAGGCAAAGCATGAATATTTAACATTGAGCCAATTCAGCCCAATTGCTTTGTTTGGAAACCCTCTAGCCATGTTTGCATTGCAAACACATGACCTCTAATGTGGAACATGTGTTCAGTATGAAAGATAAAACACCTGAATTAGAAAGGCTGGAGTGGTGTACAGCCCCTTTCCATTTTGCTGCCTGGAAACTGTTTTGTTGAAGCTTATTACTTTTAAAGTTAGAACATGATAAAACAGGTGGGAGTGGCACACTAGAATGTTCACATTAGCCATCTGCCTTATACTGTCAAGGGCAGCATGGTGTGAAACGGCAATAGCATATGAAAAACAACCAGCAGTCTTACACATTAGCCAAGACTGCTTGGCCTGATCCAAGCTCCATTGTCATCTATAGGATCTTTCCGCAGACATTAACAAAATCAGGTTACTTTTTGCTTCCATATAAAAATAATGCTTACGAGTTGTATACTCACAATCCAAATTGTAGACACACTGGGAAAGTTTGGCTAAAGTCTGATGATTTAACACAGAGCTATGACATTTGCATGGCTGCCTAACAACCATATGAACACAAATATAGAGGCAAGGTGTATTAAAACAACAACAGCCCTGGGGCAATGTAGAACCAGATTTATTCCCTTGGCACAATGCTCTCTAATTTTTTCCCCTAAAACCACATTTGACATGTTTTCACAACAGCTCCACTCACATTGGTCACTAGCAGTGTGGAAGCTGTTTTCCATTGGTGATGTCTCATATTGTGGTGGCATTTGAACACAGCAATCACAGGGGTGAGCCACCAGCTCCAGAGGTGAGTTTCTTCCATACATATGCCATTTATTTCTTTCAAATCATGGTCCTATTGGGGAACCTTATCCCATGCTGGTCAATTGGATAGAATGACATTTGGCCATTGTTTTTGTACTTCTGGATTGGATAGCTCTAAAGGAACTCAGAGTACCTTCATCTCTACAAGAGTCAGGGCAGCATCCAGCCTCCTCCAGCATAATCTGGGATCATGAATGGTTTCTGTAGAACTGTACCCTCAAGAGAAAATGAGACTGTGGAACAAGGAAAAGTTTGGAACAAAACCCAAAGCGTAGAGAATGGGATCAGAGCTGTAGACCAGGCTGGCCATTGGCCACGATGCTTTTACAGAGAACCCTCAGAACCATAACTTCCATTCTTTTCTAGACAGTTACATCAAAAGGTTTAGTCAAGAGAAAGAAATTGCTGTGAGTGTGCACTGCAATGCCTCACCACCTCCTGTATTCAATGGAAGATGCTACCAAATAAATGTGCCAAAGATCATAACCTACAAAATGAGGAAAGAACTAGGTGGAACTTTCAGCATGTCAACTTTCAGAGAGCAACATTTCCTGGCTTGGAATAAGGTCTCCATTATGCTATATTGGTCCAAATCCCTGACACAGTTCTCCAGACAATTATTATCACTAAGCATTCAATTTTGGATTTTTCAAACTCAGAAAGGGAGAAAGGATAGGGGAGGAGAAGCTAAAAACTAACCCAGCTCAACTGGATTATTTTTCCGGATGTAGACATTTCATCGGACATCTACCTGTGGCTTAGAGATCTTTCTTTGCTTCTATCACTTTCCAATAAGAAAATGCCCATCACTCCCTTTTATCTGTTCTCCGTATAAATATGCAAAGCTCGTTTTTATTGAAATGCACTAGAGGCCCAGTATTTTTTAATCATACCTTAGAAAGGGTAGTTTTTTGGACTACAACACTGGGAGTCCATCAGCCAGCAGGTCCACTGCTTTTTAGTGTTTGTTACACTGCTTTGCAGTGGAGCCAGAATCCTGCTGGCCACTAAACACTGGTAAAAATGTTGTTAAACAAGCAATGGTGCTTTATAGAAGGATGCACAAGGGTGGTATCCTAATTTGTGTTGCACATGTAGTAATATGCCATAAAAGCAGTGCTAGCTGGTTGCACTTTCTAGCAGGCTGTTTCACTTGATGGCTGGGGAGTTACACAAAAGGTAAGAACGAGGCATTGCAGTTGCACAACTGTTATGAACTATGCTCGATAAATATGAATTGCAAGTAGACTTTGAAGCTTAAGGCAGGGAGCTGCTTCTTGCCAGAGTCTGCACACATTGTAAGAGGCATATATTGGAAGGGTAGGGCAGTGAAAAGCCTGGATCCCTGTTCATCTTGGAGAAGTCAAGCCTCATTTTAAAGTACAAACTAGAATTTCCCTCCTGCCTGCTGCCGAGGAAATAGTCTCATTGAGAGCAATCAGTGATTAACTGTCTTGTTTGCCTCCACTGAACAAACTGGCTCAGACTGGTACACCCCCATTGCAAGGTATTGTGCAGTTTTCAGAGATGTTGAGCAATCCTATTTGGATTTGAAACAGGGAAAATGTCTATACCTGATTGGCACAGTCTCAGGTGTGCAGCTCTATCGGGTTTATCTCTTCAGATGAGTCATTACCAGTGCCCAGCGAGTGAAAGGCAGAGGTCACATTGACATCTGCCCTTTGCACACAGACCAAAAAAAGCTTTCCACAGTGTAACTTCCATGCAATGCTTTGCACTCACCACTCTAAGCACGTGAGGCCTTTCGAACCTTCCAACAGAATAACATTATGGTCATGTTCTGCCTGCCCAGAGGTGTCCCCTCACATCAGGTGATAGCCCCCAATTTAGAAAAGAGCTATATATAGGCCAGAAGGAGTGCATCTCTCTCTTTAGAAGCTCTCTTCAGAAGCTCTCTCTCCAGAGGATCCCCTTCCTTCTTGTGGTCCCCTTCATCAGCTGCCCTGATCTTCAGCCGCCTTCTTCACGTCAGGGAGAGAGAGAATCCATGTGTGTCTTAGTCTGTAGTCACTTAAGCTTAGCTGCTTAAGCTTAGCTCCCTCAGATTGGTGAGGGGTAAGGTTGTAGCACCCTTGTTGTCGCTTCCCTCTTTTTCCTTTGAGAAACCGCTATTAACAGTTTGTTTTCAATACAGACTGTGCTGTTGGTCTCTTCTGCTATCTTTTTCTGTCTTTTAAATAAAAAATAATAGTTTTACTCCAAAAATCAGCTTGTCCACAACCTGATTTCTTCCCTTCTACCTCAATTTTATTTAGAGTCACTCTGGTTAATTGTCTATTAAAAAACCTCACCTTCAGTCTGTAAGGTCCTGCAGAGAGTTAATGCCTAGAGGAGCTTTCCCCCAAAACCGGTAAAGCCAGTGCAGTGTTCTTAACGCAACAGTGTAATTCAGTATAATTCCAGCATAACCTAACCCCAATGTAGCTATCATGGCCAGAGTCTCCAAGATCTTGGTTATGCTAACAGGGATCCTTTAAGAGTAGTTGCCGGATAATGAATCCAAGGACTTCTGTACGGTCTACCACTAAGCAATGGTTACTCCTCTCTCCAGCCTTGTTTACTTTGGATCTGTTGTTAGAAAACATAAAGCTAGGGAAATTACTTTAAATCATCATTTTTCCAATTGGTTCCCAGTTATTTCTTGCATGAATTCTATTTGGCAAAATGTTCAACATGTGACATTTAGGAGAATAAGTAATGTTTTAATGTGTGCAGTGAGTATGTCATAGTCCCTGAAAGTTAAAAACTCTGTTCTAAATATCACTGTTTTAAGATCATCCTAATCTGCTTCAAATCAAACACTTAATGGTTGCCTACACAGCTGGAAACAAGATTGCTTCTTAGATCTGCCGATTCACTTCAGCAGAAACAGAGTTCCATTACAGTACATTCTTTCTGGAAATGCACATAAAATTATCAATGTGATTTTTAGCACTATCCATGAAGGACTTGCTAATTAACCTCTTCAGAAGGCTTGATGATTGGTAAATAAAGTTGCTTTCCCTGTTCTGGACAACAGAAACAAATAATCCCTGTCCTGTAGTACCTGAATTTATGTCAACACTCCAGGAACCAATAAACTAGACCAAGACTGCATACCTAATCACTTTGCCTTCACTGGCTTATCATTATTAGAAGTTTTATAATAAGTTAATTGAGGTGTCTAGCTCCACGGGGTGTGCTGATCCTTTGGTACATGAAGAGTTAATGGGACCCTTGAGCTTTGTGCTGCTTAATGGGTGAATTAGTGATGAGCACTGAATTGAGAGCACATGAATCAATACTGTGCAGCTGCCAATTTAATCAGACCAAAATGGAAACATATTAATTTCTACTTGCATTCAGCCACTATATGTTTCTTTTATCTATAAACTAAACCAGACTGCTCATGTTTAGTCCAGGACTGTAATTCCTAACCCATTCCAATCTTGATTTTGATATTATATTAGAGGGAAAGAAACTGAAAACAGAAAACAAGAGTGTTCCAGAGTACTCTCTCACTTCTATAAAATGGAAGTAACCATCTTTGAGCTATGTGCCACAGTAGGCCCATGAAGACCTGGGACCTGCTCACAGACAGTGTAACTTCCATGCAATGCACTCAGCAGCGCTCAGAGGTATGCTGGGTTATGCCTGGCTTGGTGCAGATACACCATTTCTCCACAGTCAGTGCTAACAAAGACATGTGTAAAGTGATGTTACCCTAAGAGGTGGGGGGTGCATTAGAGTCCCACCTGTGACATCAAAATCTCCTTTAATATTTGGGGGGATTATTAGCTCAAATAGAAGGTCTGCGAGAGGAGGGTAACTTTGGGGATCTTTTCATGTATGTATACCAGTACTAACTGTAGAGAGCACTCCAGTTAAAGTAAAACAAAGTATTTTATTGGAAATAACACAGGGTAGTGGTTCAGCCCACCTCCTCCCATCAGTGGAGCAACCTTGTGACAGGAGCAAAGGCAAAGGCTAACTGGCTGGCTTGGTCTGTGCATTGCCATTGTATCCGTTCCAGCCACACAGTTGCAAGAAGAAACAGGAGAAAAGTCTTCCCTCCCTCTCCAGTGCCTCTGAGGGAAGGTTTAATGGATGGTGTAATTGTATTATTATTGTTATTACCAGATATTATTGCTATTATGGCTTTAAATCTTGAGTTAAGTCTTGGGGGACCATGGAAACAAAAGGTATTTAAAGGGGGTCCCTGGTGAAGAAAAGGTTGAGAGCCACTGACAGAATGAATATCCTAACATACAAAACATAAACTCTTAAGAACCATACAGGGCTACTGAAAAGAAAGTCAGGAAGGCTGAATAGACAGAGGTCTGTGGAGATAGGGTGATAGTTACCAATCTTAAGGAGGAGAGTGCTGTGCAGCGTGGCAGGGAGAATCTGGCAGAATGATAGGGTCTGTCTGTGGCACACTTTGCTGGGGTTTGGGCCCTAATATTTATACTCTATTTCATATCCTGAAGGGGTACTCTGGTTATGACAAAGCCTGGATGGCTTTCCCACCAGATGATAGACAGAAGAGACTGAAACTCAACTGATCACTTTAGTTCTGGAAAGACAAAACACTGATGGTTCTGAAGCAACCGCTTAATGTTTGGTCAGGTAGAGGGTATAGGAGAGATTTATGTGAGTTATGGGTTGAGGGAAGGTCACTTGTTTGCACGACTGAATTATTGCTTGAAACACCCAAGGGTAGAAGAAAGGATTAGTACCTACCCCTTAATGACTGAGTTGTTAGCATTACTTCAGGGGCTTTCCACATAATCCTAACTTGGGCTTTCCCACTACTATATTTCTAAACACATCTCAGGTCATCGTGACCATAGACTGACCTCCAGTCTGCCTAACGTTTCAGCCAACGTGACCCCGAAAAGTGTCCAATATGTCCAGTTATGGAAACTCACGGGGAGGGGTAGTAGGGTGTGCTAACATGACTTCTCAACATGGGTTGTGTATTTGTATGGCACACTGACGGCAGGAATGGGGCTCCTGTGTAAATACCATGCATCTGGAGACAATCATTCACACACACAGAAGTGCTTCTGTGAAAGCTAAAAAAGACCAGTATTATTTTTAAAAAGAAACTAATAGCACTGGTAGTGGTGCTGAGACCCAAGGAAGGGGTTTTGAGATCCTTCATGTGATATTAAGACCTATAGTGTAGGATGTTGGAAGGACAGAACTGGAATGTTGTCTGGTGTACTTTAGTGCTTAGCCACAAGCCTGACAAGTTGAGTGATTTAAAAAAATAAAATATAAGAGCCCTGCTGATCAGACTGAATGTTCATCTAGTTCAGCATCCTTTTGGCAATACTGGCCAGCCAGAACCCTTGGGAAGTCTACAAGAAGTCCACTGTATGCTCCCAATACAAGCCATCATAACATCCTGTGGAAGGAAACTCTGTAAGCTTACTGTACATTGCGTGAAACATTGCTTCCTTCTGTATGTTCCATGCTTACTGCCAATTAATTTAATTGGGAGACTCTGTGTTCTAGCATTTTGCAAAAAGTAGAATATATATACTTCCTCTACATCATGTGTTAATTGGGTAGACCCATATAACGTCTCCTCTTAAGTCATTATGCTTCTAAGATTTAAAAATTGAATATTTTTGCATGGAAGGTGCTCCTGTTTGCTCTTTCCTGCACCTTTTCCAGCTATACAATATCCTTCTTGAGATGATATCCACTATTCTAAAGGTAGCAACACCGCAGAGTTATATGAGAGATTTTTATACTGGCTGCTCTTTTTAAACCCTTTTTCTAATACTGTAATTTTTTAATTTTCAACAACAGGGCTAGTTTTTTATTATTTATTTATTTTTACTGTGGCTGTTTTTCACTATGTACTACAACCCTCAACATTTAGTTCCTGGATTGTCACAGCAAATTGAACCGTTTCTCTCTCTCTCTCTCTCTCTCTCTCTCTCTCTCTCTCTCTCTCACGCACACACACACACACACACACACACAGAGAGAGAGATCACCATTCTGAATCCCACACAAAAAACTGGCAATAGTTAACTATCTATCTATATTAGCTGTTATCTACTCAATTCTGGACTCTGCCTTCTTTGAAATAACCTATATATGTTAATGCATCAAAAGATGGACTTCTCTGATTAATACCTTGGCAGTAGAATACCAACAGACTTTAGAAGTGACCTTTTGCTCCCTGTTGAGGTATATAGCTGTGTAATTATGCTCACAAAAAGATATATATATATATATATATATATATATTTTACTATATGAGGTTCAAGGAGCTACTCAGTTATGAGAAAGACTTCAGACTTTGGCTCCAGCCAGAAGATCCCATTTGGATAATTGTCTAGTTATAAAAATGGAGCCAATGCTCTCTTTTTCATTATGACTTTTACTTCAAGCACAAAACCAGCAGAACTTGCCTTGAAGGAAGAAATGAACAAAAGACAGAACAGAATTTGACATTTCTTCCAGGCTTCTTCTGAAATCACATTTGGCAGCCAACCTCAAGTCTGAGAATGTGAATGGCAAAAACATTTTCAGGTTTGATCTGTTTTTGTTTTCTTGAGACATCTGTGCTCTCTTAGCATTCAGGACAAACCTCTGCAAATTCCAATAAAAATCCAAGCTCATAAAAGACAAACTCAGCTTTGAATTAATTACCAAAGAGTGGTTAATGAATGGGCTTGTGAAGTTAAACTGCTTACATAGCGACAGATTAGCATTTATTCAGCTCAAGGGGAAGGAAGCCTTTAAACAGGCCTTGGAATGTTATTTTAAACATAAAAGTATCAGGCTCAACACACAGCATAAGTGCACAAGTATCAAGATTTTCTTTATACTCAAGATTTTCTTCATGTACAAAGTAGATCCTCATCTGATAGAGCCAGCTAAAGACATTTGGCTGCCTAAGGCAAAGATGGTGTCACCCTCCCCTCAAATTCCACATGCAGAAATAAGCTGGTAGTTGCCTTTCTTCCTCCCTTCTTCTAATGTTGCTAATGTAGTTCATTTAGCTTGGGTTGCAGATTATCTGCAAAACCAAACAACCTCTGGATAGTGTTAACAGTGATTCAGAGAGAAAAAAATCCAACTTCGAACCATGGTTAATGGTCACAGTTTGTATCCCTAAATCATAGTCAAGAGTAACCAGTTTATCTAGGTTTAGACATAATAAACTCACTTAAGTGAAAAAGGAAATAAAAACTTTTATCTCATTCTTGTGGGGAGGAGACCTGAGACACTTGCATGTGCCAGCAAAAATGAAGACTCAGGACTGTTCGTGAAGTGGGCCATGGTGTTGTAAGTACTGACTTTGCACTGAACTGCTATCTATCATTCTGCAGCTTATTTTCAAGGCCAACAATGTGCAAAAATTAAACGGCACACAGATGCTATTCTGTTGTGTGCTACAGTGCTCTAATCACATAGACTGCATATCTGCATAGGTCTCTCTTAACAGAGGGAATAAGAATGAGGGAAATTGACTGATCCTGAAATAGTGACATGTACAAACAACATTGTACAGATAAAAGTTGTGAACAGAAACCAGTAGATCAAGCACTGTGGCTTCAATGCTTTCATTATCTATTGCACAGGCTAGCTGAAAGGATATAGAGGCAATTAAATGGCTTTTTTTGGTAAATGTTAATTATGGTGACTTAATTAACTAATGACTGATTGATCTTTTGATTGTATTAGGTTCAAAAGTGCAATTATCATCACTGAAGTATGGATTACAATCATCGTCCAATTAAACCAAAAGAGAAGAAAGAAAAAGCTGAGTAGCTTATATTAGCAGTCAAAAAGCAGACTAAATGGCTCTTTAGGGTCATTTTGTTAAATGTATTAATTGGCTAAGGTCTCCTATGAGAAGTTTTTCTTGTGTACGTAAAAAAAAATACCTAGAAGGGGGTTCCTTTTGGACTGCAGTACTTGAGTATTACCTTTGTTTCTTCAAGCTATACTGGCTCGTTGAGAAAAATCCATTTTTATATGCAAGATCGCTAATAAACAAATAATATACATTCATTTTCTCCCAACGCCAAAAGCATTTGTTGCATGGAGCATCACTTCTAACCATGTACAGAAGAGAGGCACACTGGTTATCCTGAACTAAACCTGCAGGATGTCAAGCTACAAAGGCTACATGTGATCCAGCAAGCTGTGGGAATGAGGTATTTATTGTAAGCTACATATGTATTAGATAATAAGGCCCTGCCTGATCAGAAGAATAAGGTACTGATCAAAAGGCAAGAAAAATGCACTATAAGGTCAAGATTAATGAGCATTAGACAAACAGCTAGAACAGAACACAACTGGGTCTCTACATAGCCTGGGATTCAAGCCAGGCCTAACCCTCCTTACCCAGGGCTCAAAGGAAGTGCCCTAGGTGCATTTATACTGTAGAAATAATGCAGTTTGACACCACTTTAAGTGCTGAAACTCCATCCAATGGAATCTGGGATTTTTATAAGGTCTTTAGCCTTCTCTGCCAAAGGGTGCTAGTACCTCACAAAACTACAAATCCCAGGATACTATAGGATGGAGCCATGGCAATTAACGTAATGTCAAACTGCATTATTTCTACGGAGTAGATGCACCCCTAGTTTTACCAAACTTTTCAGAAGCCAAAGGAAAAGGGTTAAGCATCTGCAGACTGAAAGGAAAGTACAGTCCTCCCTTCACTTTCGTGGCGGTTAGGGGTGCAAGACCCCTGTGAAACTGGGAAAAAAAACGCAAATAAAAATTGGCCTCCCAGGCCTCCTCTGCAGCCATCCCCATCGTCGCTTGCTCCCATCACCGCCACCATGCCCTGCTGCTGGCGCCACCAGACCTCCAGGGCCTCTGTCACTGTGTCCACCATGCCACCGCCACCGCCGCCACCGTACCTCCAAGGCCTCCGCCGCTGTATCTGCCATGCTGCTGCTACCACTATACCCCCAGGGCCTCCACCGCCACCACCACCATGCCCCCGCCACCAAGCACTTGGAGACTTTGCGGCTTGGAGGCTTTGCGGCTCAGCGGCTTTGCGGCAAATGCACGGCTTTCCTCGGGCTTTGTTCTGTTTGGGTGGGGAGCCAAGCCTGAGGAAAGCCATGCATTTGGCAGCTTTGCGGCAAACACCTGGCTTTCCTCGGGCCTGGCTCCCCCCCCCCATGGAATGAAGCCCAAGGAAAGCCGTACGTTTGGCAGCTTTGCAGCGAATGCACAGCTTTCCTCAGGCCTGGCTCCCCCACATACAGAACGAAGCCCAAGGAAAGCTGCGCATTTGCTGGCTTTGTAGTAAATGTGTGGCTTTCCTCAGACTTGAACAAAGGCTGCCATCTGGAATAGAAGGGCGATAATTTGTTATTTCCTTCTTATCTTTCCCCTCTTGAATTTGGAATCCCTTTCTCTTCTATTTCATTGAAAGTTTTTTTGAAGTGGTAAAATTAATTCATCTTCCACTTTTGTAATAAAATGCAGAAAATCCATCAGGGCCAGGGGCTTTTTTCAGTTTCAATCCCTGTATTGCCATGGAGATTTCAACTTGTTGGAAATGTTAGAATAACCCAGGTTCCTTAATTCATATGTGGTGGAGTTGCAAAGTAATTAAGAAATTTTGGATAAAGGTTCATGTGATGGTCAAGAAGATTTTACAGATTGAGTTCGAGTTTAGACCTGAATTGTATCTTTTAAATATGACTAATGTGCTAGAAAGAAAAAGGGAAATCAATACTGGGAAATCTTATTGTATATAATTACCGCAGCTAGGATAATGATTGCCCAAAATGGAAGTTAAAGTATCACCTACAATAAATGATTGGCTTATCTAATTGTCAGATATGATAGAATTAGATATTCTAGCTTCTAGACTACGTAATACACCCCAATATAATATCTTGAAGGATTGACTTCCTGATTTTGGGTAAAATGAGGAGATATTTATGATGTTCAGAGTATGTTGCTATAATTATAAGCAGAGATAGCAAGTACTCGAATTGGTTCTTGATAATATTTGTACTAAGTGGAGTACTGTAAAAGTATGTAATATACTTAGCCTTAACAGAAGTCTTTTTTACATCGATACCCTTTATTGAGACACTATTTGGGACAAACGATGAGGAAGTCAATCTGTAAAGAGTGACATATGATTTATATATAAAAGATGCCATGTATATTTATTTGAAATGATTAACCAATAAAAATATAATTGAAGAAAAAAGAAAAACAGCAGACTGCAAAATTATTACTAGGGAAAGGGAACCTGTTAAATATTCATTGGGGTTTGGGTGATTTTTCTCCTATGGGCTTTGTTAAAAAGCAACTTATCTTTGCTCAGTTTACATTAATATATGTATTTCAAATTATTGTGTACAAAATGTATATAAGTTATGGAGTTCATATTATATACATTTATTTGTATAAAAAATTAAGTTAATATTCATTTACCTGCAACATTTTTATAAATTTTAAATCCTGGCATATAAAATGTATATGCAGTTTAAATAAATGTACATCTCTAAGTATAACAATAATATTTAAAGACTGCATGGCATATTAAGCACAATACCATGGAAGGTCTATTCCCAAATGTTCCATAATTAATAAGACTTGATGCCCACAGAATGGTTTGACAATCAGAATGCACAAAATGGGTTTCAGTCCACTTACACTCATGCAACCCCAATGAGGCCTCTATTCCTACACTAGTGTAAGCAAGCAGTCCATGCACAGAGCAGCCCATAAACACCACATAACTATATCTTCTGGGCATTTGTACAGAAGTGATGGGGGGGGGGGAATGAGTCACTGTTGTGTGCTGTGATGTGATTACCATAGAAATATGTGACAGGGCATCTTAAAGTGTATGTAAGTCCATAAAGCTTCAGGAAAAGAATGGGCTCCTTTTAGCATATGAATTGCTGCTGCTCAGGGACCAAGCTTGCAATCGCAAGTCAATTTAAGAGATTTTTTTAATCTCCCAGATGGCAGTCACTCTAGGAAAATTAAACTATGAGGGCTTGCTGCATTACTATAAATGGTGAATTGCACAGGCCAAGAAAGATTATTTATTTATTCATTCTTAAATGCATGAAGAGCCAGACCCAGCCTGTCTTGCTCATGAACATTTATTATAGTAGGACTGCTTGTGACAAGCAAGGCAAGAAGGTTTTGTCCCAGAAGAGTCAAGGGGGGTGGGGGAGGAATCCTCAGGCGCTGCAAGAATGTGTGGTGTTACTGTGCAAATAAACATTCCATGAACTGCCTCTAAATTGGAACAAAGATTTTTACCAGGAAGATGTCACTAATCCTAACAACCAAAGTAAATTAAAATCTAACCAGGTTTCATCCATTAAAGGATTCACATAGAGTAAATTTCTGGAAAATACTCAGTGGAATAATGAGCTATAATTTGACCAGCAGCACTAAATCTAGCACCACCAGTGGACCATATTCTTGGCTCACTTTCTCCATTTGGACAGGCTTTCTCTCACAGGGACACATTCATGACATACCCTCAGCCTTCTTTTCTGAATACTGCTACAGCTGCGGTGGATACTGTGCCCATATATCTAGTTCAGCCAAGAAAGCCCCCATCTGAAGAGCTGTTGGATGAGAGTCTTCTATCTCAAGCTGCCTTCTATTTCAAGGGTCAAAGTCAGTCCAAATCCAGTTTTTAAGACAAAGAAAGGAAAGCAAGAAATGTCCAGCTGCCCATCACATTTAAAAACTACAGTTCCATTTCTTTATGCAATTCAAAGTTCTGGTTATAACCTATAATAACCTATGTGGGTTAGATAGTTGAAAGACCACGTCTCCCCATATGAGCCTGCTGAAGTCCTACAATCTTTGGTGGAGGAATTTCTCTTGGTCTCTCCACCTTCCCAGGTTCATCTGGTGAGGACATGGGAGAGAGTCTTCTCAGTGGCTGGTCCTATGGAACTCCCCCCCACTTCATGGAGGCTTAGTTGCCTCCCTCTTTCTTTTTGCTGTCAGGCAATCTTTTTATTGAAATAGGCCTTTGGGTTTTAATTGATTGGGGGAAAAGGATTGGGGGGTATTGAAATATTAAGAAATAAACATAACAAAACAACAAAACAAACATTAATTGGTCAATGGACAAAGTATTTACGGTGTTGGATACAAAGAACAGTTCAACAGAGATTTTCCATTTGATAGCCTCTCTATCATGGAGAGGGGGTGCCGAGAAGTGCGTCCTTTCAGAGGTTTTGCTGGGCTTTCGGAGGTTGAAAACAGCATGACTCCTTGTTAATATAGTCAATAAAAATAATCCATTCTTCTTGAAATGAAGTGTTTGTCCTGTAATGGAACATTTTTTTTTTTTACTATACTTTGTGTTTTGAACTGTTTGAAATCAGTTCTTTAACTGGATTGTTTAGTTTTTTAAAATATATTTTACACTGTATATTGTTTCAGCTTTATTTTGTTTTAATGTGTACTATAAGCTGCTTGGGAGAAAGGTGGAATATAAATTAAATAAATATGCAAGCAAGCACTAGAATAGCAGACTGAGTCTCTAAGCGCCTAACCAGTCTTCTTCATTATGATGAGATGTACTTTATTTCTATTTACATTAATCATTTCCAAATGTTCATGCACATATAAAACAGCATATGCAAATTTTATGCAAATCTATGACTTTTGCTAAAAAAATAAAAGTAATAAGTAGTTAAGACTAAACACTAAAACAAAAAAATGAATCCCAGTAAAACAATAAAATCAAAGAGATTACAACTAAAACCCTCATCAAATATATAAAACATAATAGAAGCCTTTTAAGAGAAAACAATAGTAAACAAATGGCTCTTTTGGAGCCACTTAAACATCTACAGTGAAGGGTCTGGCAAACCTAACAGGAAAACAGATTTTCAGTAACATGGCTCCACTGCAGAAAAAAAATAAATAAAAATTCACTCCCTTCCAGCAGACATTCAAATAATGAATTCATGGTTACTTATTAATTTTCAACTGCCATTTTCCCTCCATTGTATGCTAGAACAAAAGGCAAAATTTTCTTTTGTAGGAATAGCTGGGACCTAAGATCATTAGTGGCATTTATATTCCAGTTTACATCAGGCAAATTAAAGAGAGCCTTGTGCCATAATGCTCAACGGTATCTGGACGTGAAAGCTACAATTCTAAATGCACTCACTATGGCATAAGTCTGAGTGAACCAAGTGGACAAAAATGGATTAGACTATGCTGCTTATTTCACTTCTGTTTTTCTCCATTATTATGACTATTTCTATTTCTAAGTTGCTGTCAATTTCAGATCAAGTATTTGCAGCAAAGCAAAGGTACCTAGATTCGTTACAATGTTGCTTGGGACATGATTTTTGTCCCCATGCTTCTTGGGAAAATGAATTTAAAGACATATTTATTTCTTCTAATATCATAATCTCTTCTCTCAACCTAAACCAGAGCTTAGAAAAATTAGGGAGGGTTTTTTTTGGACTAGAACTCCCAGAATCCCTCAGTCAGCATGGCCAGTGATCATGTTGGCTGGCTATTTCTGGATGTTCTAATCTGAAAAGCTAACTTTTTCCAAGCGAAGCATAAATTATATATGGACTTTACAATAACTAATTCTCCCCAAACTGCCTTTCAGTCAGCAGGAAGCTGGCAGGCAAGAACAGGATCTACAAACTCTTTTAAATTACTTCCATACACATCTGTCTTGGCATCAGGATGAGAACCTCCCAGGAGCTTCCCCCAAGGGCATCAAGAGATTCCACGCCTGCCATTTTTATTTCCTTAAGAGCAAATATGAATAGCGGTTTTTCATGTGAACCTTTGTTGGGTCTGACCTTTATGTTCTGTCATCTTGACATCCTGATTATTTAATTTTATCTTCCAATCCAAGCTGTTAAACAAATGCATTAACCTCATTAATTCTTTTTAGCCCAATCCACTATTTTGTGTCTATTGTGCTACCTTCTCCCTCCACTGCTTATCCACACTACATTTTTAATATTAGATGCATAATTTCAAATCAAGCTTTCTTTGTGATGCCAAAACACACAAACACAACTCACTGTGGGTTAAGGAGGATATGAAAGATTCCCACCAGACAAGGTAAATACAGTCAGCCCCCCATATCCACAGAAACAATATCTGCAGTTTCAGTTATCCACAGAACATAAAATAGAGTTGTGCTAGGAAATGCCTACAGAGGCATCATCTCTAGACATCTTCTAGGTCCTCCAAGGCAGCTCTATGATATGTTTTTACCAGAAGTCCTTTATTTTAATAGGGTTCTCTGTTATTCATGGTTTCTTGTATCCGTAGTAAGTCTGGGAACTGAACCCCCACAGATATGGGGGTCCGACTATATTTGGTATTGTGGCATTAATAACACTGAATTTGTGCAACTTCAAGGCAAGGGTGAGGAACTTCCATGGGTTCAAGGGTCACATGCAGTGGTGAATGGGTGAGGACTTGAGCATGAGTATACACATTCACTCCTATCCCAGCTATAGTACTCTATATGTGAGTGATATTATGGGGATTTTTATTATAAAGCATATTTCCCATCATAAAAATCCTATTAGGAAGGAAGACATCAGCAGACTACTCTCCTTGCATGCCTTGCTTCCTCTGTATTCTAGTACTGCTGGAAGTACGCAGGGCCCAGCATGACTCATTCCTGAGTAAAATTGGGAACCAAAGCATGCAGAAATAGACTGAATCATCTAGAACAGCTGGCTATTGCTGACTGAACTCCACAGATACATAGATATTCCCCCCCCCCTCTGTGGTTAGCAGTAGAGAAACTCTCTTGGATCATTACTTGGCTATCATTACCAGTTTATTATGTACCTTGGCCCAGTAGCTGATGAAAGGCCCTCCTCCCATTTCAAGTGCCACTGCTATGGCCTCTGAGGAACAGAAGAGTAGGCAGTATCTGCTGGACTTAATGCCCACCTCACCCTTCCCTTTTCCTTGTGGGTCCAGTCTTATTTAGACTGTAAGCCTGAGAGCAGGGAACTGTCAAGTTAACAACTTGAAAGCCACTCTGGGAACATTTTGGGATGAACGGTGGGGTATAAATTGTTGTAATTTTGTGTGCCTCCAAGTTGTTTCTGATGACCCTAAGATGAACCTATCACAGGGTTCTCTTGGCAATATTTATTCAAAGGGGGTTTGCTTTGCCTTAATCTGAGGTTGAGAGAATGTGACTTTTTCTAGGTCACCCAGTGGGTTTTCATGGCTGAGTGGGGATTCGAATCCTGGTCTCCAGAGTCATAGTACAACTACTACATCCCACTGGTTTGGGGGGTAGATATAAACCCTCTAAATCAATCAATCAATCATATGTTTTTATACAACCACAAAAAAGCTTCTCTTTTCCTCCTTGTTCAAGTATTTTCAACCTTCCCTTTTATAAGAGGGACTTGAGGTTCTTATGAAATTTGTTGTTGTTAACTGCTGTCAAGTTGACTTCAACTCATGGCGACCCTATGGACAAGAGACCTCTAAGTCACCCAATCACCAACAGCTCTGCCCAAGTCTTGTAGACTCAGGGCTGTGGCTTCATTGATTAAGTCTATCCACCTGTAATGCAGTCTTCCTCGTTTCCTATTGCCTTCTACCTTACCAAGCCTTACTGTTGTTTCTAGTGAATCATGTCTTCTTATGATATGGCCAAAGTATGACAGTCTCAGTTTAGTCATCCTGGCTTATAGGGAGAGTTCAGGCTCGATTTGCTCTAGGACCCATTTATAGGTCTTTTAAGCAGTCCACAGTATCTGTAGAACTCTTCTCCAGCACCACATTTCAAATGAGTTGATTTTCTTTGTATCAGCTTTCATCACTGTCCAGCTTTCACAACCATATACAGAAATTGGAAATATGATTGCATGGACATTGATTATACAATCCGTGGATTCAGCCCACCATGGATACAAACACACACAATACTGTACATTTGAACCTGTGGTGGGGAGTACACTAGTCGCTCTCTTCTGCCTTTGAGGTAGTTGGGTTCTTTGCAAGGCAGAAATGGCCCGCTGGTGGGGCTTGCTGTCACCTCCACTGCTGCCCTACACCATTTTTAATAGAGATGTATAAGCCTCGCCTCATGTTCGCAGTCTCTTTGCAAGCCTTGAGGCACTATATTTAGCATGTGTTAGTACTGCACAGAAGGAGGCATGGTAAGCCCCCCTTTACCACAAAAAACCTATGATGAGACAATCTAAAATGAAATAAATGATAGTGCCAGAAGATGAAACTCCCAGGTTGGATGGCATTCAATGAGTTACAGGTGTACAGCGGAGGACAACTACAAGTAGCACTAATGCTACTGATGGAACTGGACTCAAGCCGAAAGGATATTCAGCTGTTGACATGCTCAGAGGTGAAAGGAAAATCCAGAGCTGCAAAACACGTATTATTGGAACAAGGAATGTGAGAAGCATGGATCAGGGGAAGCTAGACATAGTAAAACAAGAAGTGGAATATATAAACATTGCAATACTTGGGGTGAGGGAGCTAAAATGGACACGAATGCTACGTCTTCAGTCAGATAATCACACTGTTTTATTCAGGAAATGAAGAAATGGGATGGCATTAATAGTGAGGAGAGAGGTACCAAAAGCAGCTAAAGGATACAATACAAAGTCTGAACGAATAATATCAATAAGGTTTTTGGGAAAACCCACCAATATAACAATAATCCAAGTTTATGCTCCAACTACAGAGGCAGCAGAAGAAGAAATTGAAAGCTTCTATGCTAAAGTCCAGGAGGAAACTGATAACACACCAAAATAGGACTTCTTGTTAATCATAAGTGATTGGAATGCAAAGGTAGGAAACAGAGCAGGATCAAAGACTGTAGGAACATTTGGCCTAGGATCAAGAAATGAAGCAGGAGAGTAACTGATTGAACTTTGTGAGGCCAACTGTTTGTCATCATAAACACATTCTTCAAGCAACCCAAGAGGTGACTGTATACATGGACATTATCTGATGGCCAATATAGAAATCAAGTAGACTACATAATTTGAAGCAGAACATGGAGAAGCTCCGTTCTCTTTGCAGAAACAAGATCAGACAGACTGTGGCACAGACCATGAACTGCTAATATCAAAAAACAGAATAAAGCTAAAGAAGAACACTAAATCAACCATTGTGCCAAAATACAAACAGAAGAATTACCCACAGAATTTAAAGATAATTTAAATACCGGTAGTGCAAAACTAGATTTGCACTATTACGCCTAATTGACTGGGAGCCAGAAGAACTCGGCACTGAAGTCAGGGACATTGTCAGGGAGGAATGTAAAAAGACACTATCTGCAGCCAAAAAGAAAGAGATGACAGATGAAACTCTTCAAGCTGAAGATAGACAGATGAGAAGAAAAAGTAAAAGGTTACAAAAATAGAGTCAGAACCCTGAATGCAACTGTTCAGTGACTTGTGCACAGAAACAAGGAGAACTGTTATAATGCTCAATGCAGAGAAATAGAAGATGACAACAAAAAAGGAAGAACAAGAGACCCCTTCTACAAGATCCAAGAAATCAAAGAGATTTTCAATTTCTTCTTCTTCTGCCTCTGTAGTTGGAAATCAAATTTAAACCAAGAGTGGGGATGCCCTACAACCAGCAGGGGAACACATTACATGGCCAAGTAGAAATAAAAAGATGATGGGCACAATACATTGAAGAACTATATACAAGAGATGAAAGGATGACAGATTCATTCATGGCAGAATCATTTGAAGATGAACCAACATTATTAGAAATTGAAGTGGATGCTTTACTCAGAGCACTTGGGAGAAATAAATCACCAGGAACATATGGCATACCAATAGAACTGCTTCAAGCTAGAGACAGAATCTACTCTAGTTCTAACAAAAATCTGTCAACAAATAATACCCCACAGATTGGAAACACTCAATATACATTCCAATCCCCAAGAAAGGGAACAGCAGGCACTGCAGTAACCACAGGACCATTGCAGTAACTTCCCATGCAAGCAAAGTGATTCTCAAAATTCTACAACGAAGGCTTTCTGACAAAGAAATGACAGATGTCTAGCTGAGTTCAGGACAGGAAGAGGCACTAGGGATCATACTGCGAATATACGCTGGATAATGGAGAATTTTAGGGAAAAAATCAGCCTGTGCTTTACAGATTATAACAAAACATTTGATTTTATCGATCATAGAATCATAGAGTTGGAAAAGACCACAAGGGCCATCCAGTCCAACCCCCTGCCATGCAGGAATATACAATCAAATCAATCCCAAAAGATGGCCATCCAGTCTCTGTTTAAAAACCTCCAAAGAAGGAGATTCCACCACACTATGAGGCAGCGTATTCCTCTTGAACAGCTCTTACTGTATGAAAAGCTATGGATTCTTCTTAAAGGTTGGACTGGATGGCCCTTGTGGTCTCTTCCAACTCTATGATTCTATGATTCTATGAATGAGTATGCCACAACATTTGATTGTCCTTTAATCAGGACCAGAGGAAACCATCAGAACAGAATATGGAGAAACGTAATAGTTTTCAATGAGCAAGAGGGTCAGGCAAAGCTGCATTTTATCATCCTAACTGTTTAACTCTTATGTAGTGCAGGACAAAAAACTGTCATTGTGCTGTATGTAATCAAAGTAAATTATGGCTCTCTCTGATTTACTCTGTGTATATAGTCTGTTTTCTATACACTAGGTGTATTTGTAAACAGAATGCAATTCCTTTATGTGAATTGTAACTGATTGACTGTTATGACACATTGTCATTCAAATTATGGCTGCTGGGTTTGTTTTTGTGTATCACTTTGAGCAAAATGGATTGCGAAAAATGCAAATTAATACAAATACAAATTAATTGACTATGCCTAAGAAAAAGGTATTCTGCAATTTGATTTTACTGGTTTTGTCAAAAGAGTTTTGTATGTTTATATGTTTTTAATGATGTTGTGTCTTTGTCCATTTTAATGACCTTGTTTTTTTTTTTAAAGGTTAACTATTACTTCCTAAACCAAAATTGCCAACAAATGTACATGAGACTGAAATCTCAAAGGCAACCTGCAGCCTTAAGGCTTCCTGTATGGTCCACTATGGCTGCCTTGATTCTCTTATTCCCCTTGCTGATACCACCTGCAAAGGGAGTCATTTCCTGCTCTGTGGTTGCAGTGCTGACATAGAACACCCATGCCAGGGAAGTAAACTGCTTGTGTAGCAGAAGAAACTTTGAGATCCCTAAGAAAATACCTCCCTGTCCCTTTGCCCATCATGCTCCTGCTAGCCTGCCTAATTCTTATAGGCCTTGGAAAATGTTTACCTTATTAATAGCCCCTTGACACATTGGTTTTAAAAAATAAATATTTCCAGAAGTACAATTTCCTTTTCCCTGCCTCATAGCACTGGTATGAGGAGTGTGCACAAATGAATGAATCATTTGCGCAAAATTACCATCTGCATACTGAGGAGAAGTGTAGCATCTCACTCAGAAATCATGCAGAATATTCACGCCAGAGAACCAAGTCATATTTGAACTGAATTCAGGGGTGGGGGATGCCAGTAGAACAACCTTATTTTGTAAAACTTTTTTTTTTGTAAATGGAAGATAATTTAAACCACCGTACATATTAGATACACTAGAAAGCAGCTAATAAACATCAACTGGAACATAATTTTATTCTTCCCTGTTCTTGCTAGTCAGCTTATTGCTACAGGAATAAGACAAAGACTTTATATATAAATAATGTGGTGGTATACCGTTGTTCCTTCACATTTGCTGGGGTTTGGTTCCAGGACACCCCGTGAATACCCAAATCCGTGAATACTCAAGTCCCATTATATGCAATGGCATAGCAAAATGGTGTCCCTTATATAAGATGGCAAAATCAAGGTTTGCTTTTTGGATTATTCTTTTTTAAAGAATATTTTCAAGACGTGAATACTTAAAACCGTGAATGCCAAACCTGTGAATGTGGAGGGACAACTGTATTTATTCACCCAAACTAAAGCACATAATGAGAACACCAGAGCAACGAGTTGGATCCAAACTTAGCCAGGCTTCAGAGTCATTTCTTAGTACTTTACTTAGTCATGAGGGTCCTACTCATTTCAATGGATTGGACTCTAGGTGTGACTCAGGCAGGATCCATCACAGTATGTGGTGGCTGTTGCTGTTGTTGCTGTTTTAAAACACAAGTTAGGCTTGTCTGGGCTTCTGTATTTTGCCCCAGTTCAATAACATGGGAAGCAGGATGAAAGGCCTGCTGCTTTAAAGCTGCAGCCAACTGTGAAGAAAAACAGCCTTGTTGCAGGACGAGGGAAAGGCCACCATTTCGGCATTCTTCTCCCCAGCACCTCCCCCATCCTAAAGCACTCAACCAGCTTCTGGCTGTTAGGGTTGTTTTTGCTGAAACACTTTTTTTTACACTTGACCTATAGGTCAACAGCACACATAGTTTAAGCAGTGAACTGCTTTATGAACAGGCCCCTTCTGTAGGGCTTATGAACAGGCCTACAGGAGCACAAGTAGCACAGAAACACACCAGAGCCCAAATGTTGAGACCAAACCTATCTAAGAGAAGAGAAGAGAAGAGAAGAGCAGCTTCCAATTATCCCCTTACTCTTGAGTAATTTATTCTATATCGATTTGCCGGGCCCTTGTTTATATGCATATTCCAGAGGGGTGGCTCCAGGCTATGCTCTCAGTTTTTGTGGCTTGTTGTCCTGTGGACCTCAAATCACGTGGAAGGTGACCAGTGGTCCCCAGTGGCTGTGCACTGTTTGAGAAATGCAATAATATGAACTGTGCGGAGAGGCTGCCTGCATACTGATATCTTCTACCTCATTTTGTTTTCTGCAGAGGTTAGTGCTCTCTAAGGGACAGTGCCTCTGCTTTGCGGTTGTCACACAGCACCAGAGGACAGAAGCGATACAGAGATACCAAGCACCGACAGGGTAGTGTCTTTCATTCTAAAACAGCAGAAACCATATCTGATTTTTCATGACAAGAAATGTTTCCAGGCTGCACAAGGCCACGGTATAGGACAAGAGTGGGCAGAGAAGGACATCAGGCAAGGTTGGAATGTTCCCCTTCATACCATATTCTTTAGTCCAGTGGTTCTTACACTTTTCTTTACCAGGGATCCCCATTAAATATCTTTTGTTGCCACAGACCCCCAAGACATAACTCAAGATTTAAAACAACAACAATACATGATAATAATACCTGATAATAACAACCATACAATTACACCATCCATGAAACCTTCCCTCAGAGGCACTGGAGAGGGAGGGAAGACTTTTCTCCTGTTTCTTCCTGCGCATTTGTGGCTGGAGTTGATTGAATGGCAACATGCAAGCCAAGCCAGCCTCTGCCTTGGCTCCTGTCATGTGGCCACTACACTACAGGAAGGAGGTGGGCAAAGCAACTTTCAAGCTTTTGCAGACCCCCTGTGAGGACCTGGTGGACCCCTGGGGGTTCCCGAACCCTATGTTAAGAACTGCTGCTTTAGTCAGTAAAAGCTGCCCCTTCATTTAGTAATGGTTAATTAATATAGGTAGAAGAGGATACAGGACAGCATTGTTCTAGCTGTTCTAATACAGGTTTCCACTTGTGCTGCAACAGCTACAGAGAACATATGATCAGACTAGAACGCCAAGACCTATGCTCCTGTTTTTCCTTAGTGATGACTTTTGTGCTCCACTAACACTACTTAGAAAAGCAAATTCATGAAATGCTATACAGGCTACTTCATTGGAAAGTCCCCAGACCTTGGTGAAACATGCCACCTAATGGACATCTGGGCCTATAGCCATGCAATGTTGTTGCAGTCAGAGAGCTGTTTAACACCATTAGGACCTGATCAGCAATTACAGGACACCTAGTGTGATAAAGTAATGCACAATAATTACTGAAAATATAACCTTAATAATGACAGTTAGGAAATTAAGTATAGGACATCATTCACAAGTACACAGCACAGATAAAGTAGTGACAGTTTTTACAAAAAAAATAATATGCAAAGAGCTTTATGGTTTAATTTTATTTTCCACCACAATAACCCTGTGTGGCAAGTCCCTTCTTTTCCCATTTAACAAGAAGGAAACAGAAACCAAAATACAGTGACTTTCTCCCAAGACAACTGAATCAGTATGTGCTTGAGTAAGAACTTCAGTGGTAAAGAATGGGTGGCTAGGAGCCAGGGACTTTCTCAGGGCTAGCTGGTGACATCATGACTAGACTGGAATTTGAGCCTGGATCTCCTGTACTCAAAGAATTATGACACACTGTACAGCACAGTGACTGCAGACTCTCATGAAGGAAAGCAACAGACATTGAAGGTAAGGAAATGGAATGATAGGAGGAAGGATGTGAGGATAGATGCCAGTTTGACAAGACTGCACTGTAAGGCCTGCAGACATGGCACTGCCTCAAATACAAAACGTAATTTAGCTGTTGACAGGTAATATTTAGCACAAACCTTTTCCACTGGCATTCTTTCTGGGAAACACTTAATTCAATGATAGTAATTTAATGCACCCAATAGTGGGTTCTTGAAAACTTCAATCATCTGTCTCCCTTCACTTGGGATTTATTGAAAGTCTCCCTAAGATACATAGCCAATAAATATTTTATCATGTTGGTGCCTGTTTTCTTCTTTTGATGTCTCTCCCTCCACACACACACACACACACACACCAGTTCCATCTCATAGCTTGTTGTAGTTATGAAAGACAACAGGAATACTGCCAGGTTATTTCAATCACATGATTCTGGAAAAAGTCATCAACAGAAAGGGAAAAGGAGCTTTTTAGTTGCATTTTTATAGGTTCATTTTATATGAGCTGAAGAAAATTCTAATATCAGATTTCTTGGCTGGTTATCAAAGAGACAGTGGTGGCCATATTCATTTGTCACATATTAGTATCAGCTTATTTCAAAGAAAAGTATTTGTACTCACTCATGTGCTGTCATAATGTAATAGCAGCAATGGGAGGGTAAGAGGACAGCTTCTACAGAATATCTTCAAGTTGTCATCAGTATGCAGGGAATATAATCCTTTCTTTATCTTCTGACAGATGCCCCTTTATTTCCCCCAAAAGCTTTCCTAGACTCACCATGATACAATTCAGGCAGCATCAAATACAATGATTATATTCTTTTTCATTTCATGTCACTGTCCCATAGATGATGTCCTTCCATATGCAGTACCCAGTTATAATGGGTCCTGATAGTAGGTTAAATCAGACTTTCTACCCTGGAGGAGCCCTTGAAATAATTTTCAGGTTTCCACAATACACAAAGCTTTATGCTTTAGGTTTTATACTTTACAAACACACTATTCAAGGTTTTCCTTGGGGTTTTTCCAGCCTGGGAAAAAAAACAAGGAAAACCTATGGATGCCAGCTGTGAAAGCCTTCAACTTCACACTATTCAAGCTTCAGTGTCCCAAATTTATCAAAATATAACCCAAATCAATACTCAGCCTGTAACAAGGGAATTCTTGCATAAAAATTATTATAGCTACCACTAAAAAAAAAAGGTTTGTTTGTTTTTCCCAATCATGACCTCTCATGGAGCCCCTTGTGATCTCTCTTGGAACCCAAAGGTTGAGAAACCCTAGGCTAAATGACTCAGTTATGCTCTCAGTAATTCTGAGACTAACCATCTCTTCTCCTTGTTCCAGATATAGCTAACATCCCATTCATTTCTGTTAGCAGCCAGAAATCGGGGTTTTTTTTGGGGGGGGTAGTTATTTAAGTAACATTTAAATCCTTCTTTTCTTCCAGTGAGTTCAAGTCAGTGGACACAGCTTTCCTCCTCTCTACTTCATCCTCAACAACAATTCAGTGAGAAAAAAATGATTGGCCCATGGCCATTGATTAAGTTTCATGGTTCACTGGGAACTGGAACCAGCCTCTCCCAAATCCAGTATTCTGAATAATGTGTCACACTGATCCTCTTTCAAAAGTTTTCTTTGGTTTTCTTGCAGTATTCTTTCTGATCCAGATCCTTTCTGATTCTGATTCAGTATCCTTTTTTAGATCTATCCGTTCCTGCTCTAGAACTTTCTCTTTTTTCTCTTTTTGCCTTATCTGTGCATTGCATCTCCCCTTTGCCCCTTTCATATCCAATATCTTCCTCACTTTAAATCCTGCTGTTTCTGATAACTCATGTATAGATGCTTTTGTTCCCTATGGGCCAACACATAGCTTCTTGAAACAGATCTTACCTCAAGCCAATACCTCCTCTTATAATTTCTGATGGGCTAAAGGATTCCCATCTGTTTTTATTAAACTAATGATGTACCGCACAATAGCCAATCAAAAAGTGCCTAGACCACCCACTGTGTGAATAAAAGGCTAACGTTTGATTGAGATCTTCATATTGCAGCATAATTTGTACTTCTTCCAATTCAGCCTTTGGGGTGGAATGACTGGGACCAAATCCAGTAAGGATTGTCTGCTCCCATATTCTTACATTTGCAAACCCAGATGAAAGGATGATACATGAGAAAACCAAACCTCCGCCTACTTATTTACTGCCTGTTCTACACTCCTTTCCCACTCTGCCACTGCTGTATTCTCATTTGTTCAGTGGGAGCTATCTAGCATAATAAGCTGAAGTTATCAAATCTTCTCCTGGTGTCTTCAAAAAGAGGCTGAACAGCTAGCTACTTGATGGGGATGCTTTAACTAAAAATCCTGCATTGAGGAGTGGGCTGGACCTGAAGGCCCCTGAGGCCCCTTCTGACGCTATGATTCTATGGGGTTGTCTAAATGGCGAAAATACTCCTCATATAATTTGAGGAGAATACAATTTGTCTAAATACCATCCCACAGCAATCCGCAGTATTTGGAAGCAGGGGGCCCAAATCCACCAAAAACTCTGAAGGAAAAGCCTTTGTGGTGGTTCCCAAAGTTTTAAAAAAGCTTCAAAAGGAATGGCAATTCCACTCATTGGGACAAGAAATTCGCATTCATTCGTATTCCCCATAAGAGTAGAAGTAGAAAACTGCTTGGTGGGATGTGGGCAGGGGGCGGAGCTTGATAACAAGGCAAGCACTCAGAACCACCATCTTGAATTTTCACCTTAGTGATTGTGTGCTAAAGTGACAAAACAGCCTTTTTCTTTTCTTTTCTATTTAGTGGGATATTGCACTTTCACACCTTAGATACCCATTTTTTTAAAAAAAAATACTGTTCGGTGGCAGTAACTGGCGACAATAAAAATGCAAGTAATTCACTCACACCCACCATCTTGATTGATAGGCATGCCTGTTGGGACGGCAAAAGTGGATAGCTTAACATGCCTACAATTTTGCAAAAAAAAAAAAAAAAGACAAATCGAAACTGCTTTGAATTGGCATTAGTGCACATCAATCCACATTTCCCCCCTCACATAGACAAGCCCTATGACTATGACTCTAAGTCAAGCTGAAATGAGATATTGTTGTTCAAGAATCATGTTCACTTCTGTGGCTGGAACCCTGCAGGCAAAGGTATTATATAGTAAATATTGTAAGCATTGCATTGTAGTGTAACCTTATAGACTATAGCATTGTATTTATAATCAATGATGACATACATACTTTTTTTTGGGGGGGGGAATCCTGTTTCTGGTGACCTATCTAATCAATACTTGACCATTTGGGTCAGCTCTTACATCACAGCTTGGGTATGCTCCGGGATTCAACTCTGAGCTTGGAAGCGTAGGTTTCAAGAGTGGCTAGCTTGCACACAAGCAATTAAAGCTTGAGCGCCAACTACACCAGTTTCTTGAGATGTCAGATCTGTCCATGGTGACACATGCCTTAGTTACATTCCAGCTGGATTACTGTGATGTACTCTACATGGGGCTATGTTTGAAGAGTATCTCCCAATATGAACCTGCTAGAATTTTAAGATCATCGGGGAAGGCTTCCTCTCAGTCCCATCATCACCACAGGCTCACTTGGTGAGGACACAAGAGAGAGCCTTCTCAGTAGCAGGTCCCACCCTCTGAAATGCCCTCCGACAGGAGGCTAGACTGGCCCCCTCCCTACTTTACTTTCACCGGCAGGCAAAGACATTTTTATTTCAGCAGACATTTAATTTGTAGCTGCAGGCACAGAGGCTTCTATTGGGGTATTTTCTATTGTTGTTCCTTTAATTTTTATATTATATGTTTTGGATTGTCATGATTTTAATTGTTTTAAATTTTAAGTGATGTATTATAATTTTAATATAAATTTGTATTTATATGTTATGAGCTGCCTTGCATCCCATTCTGGAAGAAAGATGGCATATAAATTAAATAAATAAACAAATATTTGGAAACTTCAACTGGTCCAAATAGTCAGAGCAAGATTGCTAACTATGGCTAGCTACAGGATCAAACAATTCCCTTGTTGCAACAGCTCCACTGGTTGCTAGTCCATTCCTGGGCACAATTCAAAGTGCTGGTTATGACCTTCAAAGCCCTACATGGCTCAGGTCCAGGTTATTTAACAGACCACATTATTCCTTACGAATCAGCTCGTGCTTTGAGATCAGCTGGGGAGGCCCTTCTCTCTGTCCCACCAGCCTCACAGCTACATCTGGTGGGAACACAGGAGAGGGCCTTCTCAGTGGCTGCCCCTAGACTCTGGAACTCCCTTCCCAGAGAAGTCCAACTGGCACCCTCCCTACTTTATTTTCACAAACAAGTAAAGACTTTTCTATTCCAACAGGCATTTGATGAGTGAATAAAGATATAAGTCCCCTCTTACACAATGTGTTGAATATTGCTAATTGTTGTGCTGGTGTAAGTGTTTCTGTGTGTGTCTGTTTTTAATTACATATGTTTTAAACTGGTTTTAATTTTTTTTTTATTGAATCTCGTTTTAACTTTTCTATTTTGTGGATTTTTAATGATGCCTTTTTAATTATCGCAAACCGTTCTGAGTCCCAATCTGGAAAAAAAATGTGGGATAAAAATAAACATAATAACAATAACAATCATAATAATTACAACCATGTTTATTTTTAAAGGCTTGTGATCAGGATATTTAAAGGATCATTTTCTTCCACACACACACCTGGCATGTTCTTGTCTTCATCTGAAGCTCTGCTTCCAATTCTCAATGCTGTGAAAACAGTAGGTTGCTACCAGGTTTAGGGCTTTCTCTCTGCAGTAGCATTTGCTCCCTATAATTGTCTGCCAACAGAGACTTTCCAGGCCTCATTGTTCAATTGTTTTAGACACAACCTTTTTGAGGTGGGGGAGGAGCAGCTAAATATTTTTCTGACCTATTTTTCATTTCCCCCTTCTTTTGACTTATGACTCTAAGTGTTGTGTGTGTGTATGTGCCTCCAAGTCACCTGTTGACTTATGGCAACACCATGAATTTCACAGGGTTTTCTTAGGCAAGGAATACTCAGAGGTGGTTTTGTCAGTTCCTTACTCTGAAACATAGCCTACAGCACCTGGTATTCATTGATGGCCTCCCATTCAAACATTAACCAGGGTTGACCCTGCTCAGCTTCCAAAATCAGATGGGATCTGATGCCTTTAAGGTATTTAGGCCTATCATGTCAACATGAAGGTTTTCTAGATGTGATGAACACTATGTACTGAAAGTCCCAGCATTCTTCACCATCAGCTATGCTGGTTATGGCTGCTGGAAACTGCAGTCCAACAAGGAACTCATGATTCCTATCCCTGCTGCAGATGTTTTTTATATATCATGTGAGGTTTCTGATTCACTGGATGTCTTGAGTTCTTCTTGTAAATATGGTGAGATGTAAATTTTTGAAACAAAATCATAACAATATACTAAGTTACATTTGCTTACAGGCAACAACTTGCATTCCCATGTCCCACTGGTTTCCTCCTAAGACATCTGTGTATGGTCATACATGATACTAAGCTATAAATGCTGTGCTTCTCTCACCAGTCTCTGTGAACTGGGTGGACTGACAGGGAAGTAGCATGGACTCATGTATCCTGAACAGTTGTAGTAAAAAGAGTAGACATCCCAAGACATCCCTGAATTAGTGCCATGGCATCTACATATGCTTTAACATCTCACTTCTAACGTAGATTTCTGTTCATATCTTTGCAAGACACCAGCTGAACCCTCTCTCCTCTGCCGGATATCTTTAGACTTCACACATATTAGCAAAATAAGAAACCTAAACCAAGGTTATACAGTATAATCTTATCAACCATGAAACAGCTGCACAAGGATATGATCTGGATACATGCTTCAACGCTTTCAATACAAACTTAGTTGATAAACTTTACGTAAAGCCAGTTTGAGGGCACTGGCAGTATTAAAATATATTTCTATAAGCACCACCCATTACCAAGAATGGACAAACATGAGATATAATGTTATAATTGGAATAGTAGCATGTGGTATTGTAAACTGAAGAATCCAGAACAGTAAAGCTGCTTAATTGAGTTTCCATCAGGTCCAGTTGTTCACATTAATCCAGGAAGCATCTGTCTGGATGAGCTTGTGCTCTGAGTAGCTGAATAAGGGTATAAGATCTTAAATCATTTCATACACAGCATCACGCTGCTTCCTCTCAATTGTCCTTTTATATAACAAGCTGTGCTCTGGCACCAGCAAATCCCTTGACAATCACCGTATTAGTACACAAGTACACAAAAGCAGAGGGCCAAGAGATCACATTTGGGCTTGATACTGCCTGTTCTGACTGGGGGTGGGAGGGAATCCTCTGCAATGGTAAGCAAGTCCTTTGCTAACCATGCATAAACAAAATGTTAGTTATTTCCAACAAGTAGCTTTGCTTACATACGACTTTCAGAGCAACTTCAGAGACATTTTAGAATTTATTCAGAGCCATTTTTAAACACTTCTACCATAACAAGCCATTGAACATATAGTCAGACCTTTCCTTGAAAATAACACTTATTTGTCTGTTCTTGTTTATCTACATGTGGCTGAGTTACATGTAGTAGCATTACTCCTAGTTACCGTTATAGACACCAGGTAATTCAAAGTATGGGGAGGCATGGATGGCATGAGGAGATGTTAGAGAGGCTAGGAAGGTGTGTGTGTGTGAACATGCCTTCAAGTCGCCTGTTGACTTATGGCGACTCCGTGAATTTCATGGAGTTTTCTTAGGCAAGTAACATTCAGAGGTGGTTTTGCCAGTTCCTTCCTCTGAAATATAGCCTACAGCACCTGGTATTCATAGAATCATAGAGTTTGAAGAGACCTCAAAGGCCATCCAGTCCAACCCCCTGCCATGCAGGAATACACAATCAAATCATTCCTGACAGATGGCCATCCAGCCTCTGCTTAAAAACCTCCAAAGAAGGAGACTCCACCACACTCCAAGGCAGTGTATGCCACTGCCGAATAGCTCTTACTGTCAGGAAGTTCTTCCTAACATTTAGGTGGGATCTCTTTTCCTGTAGTTTGAACCCATTGCTCCATGTCCTAGTCTCCAGAGCAGCAGAAAACAAGCTTGCTCCATCCTCGGTATCCCTTCAAATATTTAAACATGGCTATCATATCCCCTCTCAACCTTCTCTTCTCCAGACTAAACATGCCCAGTTTCCTAAGCCATTCCTCATAGGGCATGGCCTCCAGACTTCCCACCATCCTGGTCACCCTCCTCTGGACACGTTCCAGCTTCTCAATATCCTTCCTGAATTGTGGTGCCCAGAACTGGACACAGTATTCCAGGTGAGATCTGACCAAAGCAGAATACAGTGACGCTATTACTTCCCTTGATCTAGACAGTATACTCCTATTAATGCAGCCTAGAATTGCATTGGCTTTTTAGCTGCTGCATCATACTGCTGACTCATGTTCAGATTGTAGTCCACTAAGACTCCTAGATCCCTTTTGCATGTACTGCCCTCAAGCCATGTGTCACCCATCCTATATCTATGCATTTCATTTTTACTGTCCAGGTGTAGTATCCTACATTTCTCCTTGTTGAAATTCATTTTGTTAATATTGGCCCAGCTTTCTAATCTGTTGAGGTCATTTTGGATTCTGATCCTGTTCTCTGGGGTATTAGCTACCCCTCTTAATTTGGTGTCATCTGCAAACTTGATAAGCATACCCTCTATTCAATACCCTCTATTCATCCAAGTCATTGATAAAGATGTTGTATAGTACTGGACCCAGGAAAGAACCCTGTGGCACCCTGCTGGTCACTTCTCTCCAGGATGAAGAGAAGCCACTGGTGACCACACTTTGGGTTCTGTCAGTCAGCCAATTAAAAATCCACCTAACAGTTGCACTGTCTAGCCCACAGGTTAATAACTTTTTTTGCAAGAATATCATGGGAGACCTTGTCAAAAGCCTTACTGAAATCAAGATACACTACATCCACTGCATTCCCTTCATCTATCTATCCAGTTTGTAACTCTAACAAAAAAAGAGAAAAGATTAGTCTGGCAAGACTTGTTTTTGAGAAATCCATGTTGACTTTTTGTGATCACGGCATTCCTTTCTAAGTGCTTACAGCCTGTCTGTTTAATGATCTGCTCTAGAATCTTTCCTAGTATTGATGTCAGGCTGACTGGGCGGCAATTATTTGGGTCTTCATTTCCCCCCTTTTTAAAGATGGGGACAACATTTGCTGTCTTCCAGTCTGCTGGGACCTCTCCTGTTCTCCAGAAGTTCTCAAAGATTATTGACAGTGGTTATGAGATTACTTCTGCCAGTTCTTTTAATACCCTTGGATGAAGAAGTATTTTGTTGGTGGTGTCCCATCCAAGTATTAACCAGGGCTGACCCTGCTTAGCTTCCAAGATTAGATGGGATCTAGTGCCTTTAGGGTATTAGACCACAAGGTGTGCATGGATTCAGGATACTAGTTAGTGCTCTTTTTCTGTATTTTTTTTTAAAAAACGTAATAAAACCTTTAAATATTAAAAAAATGACATTTATTATGTCTTGTGGCTCTCAATTGTATAATATAGCTCTCAATATAGCTAAGCACTTGGAAATACAGGTTATGTGTGGATGGGCATGGAATTAGATGCCCAGTATTAAGATCCTGATTTTGTGTATGTGTGTTGGGGTGGGGGTGGGGGGAAGAAAGCCACAAAGGAAAAAACATATGTGTGTGTGTGTGTGTGAGAGAGAGAGAGAGAGAGAGAGAGAGAGTATAATAGCATTTTTTTTTAAAAAAATCACAAATAAGGGAAAAGGAAAAGAAAACTGAAGCTTTACGCTAACTGAACACAAGTGGACAGAACAAGCACCGAGGGTCACCAGAACTGTACTTTCTGCTGAGTATTCATGGCACCCTATGAAACTCTGTTGAAAACCTCTGGACTTGCATACCAAACAGCAGCACAAATAGCAGTAATGAAAGCAATGAGGAGAAGGACTCAGAGCAACTACAGACTTTGTATGGTTGATGCAGAAGTAATAAGCTCTTGAAAATCCAAGTACTGTAGATTAAAAAAACCAGTGGAAATCAAAGCAATCTCCTCCAATCCCCCCCCCCCCAATATCATTTCCCATAACTGGGGAACTTGTTTTATTAACTAAAATTGCAATGGTACTATGGCTGTTTGCTCAGTGGTTTTTGAATTTCGTTTGTTTTTTTCATGGTTGAGACAGATATTCCCACACTGGAAGAATTACAAGCAATTATTTAGCTTGCTAAAATTATTTCTCTCATTACATAGAAATACAGGAAACCACTGCCAGACAAGGCTTGTAGTCCTTACTTGTCTGCTTCAACTGGGATCAAATAGGAACTGCTTATGGCATCCTCTTGTGTGGCAAATCCAGGCTTCCCATGTAGCCAGTGAAGAGGAAGGTGGGGTACTATTTTGGTTCAAAGGCTCATGACTCTTAAAGACAGAAGGATGACAGAGAATGACCCATTTGTAACCCAGCACAGTGATGTCCTTTGAGCTGGGGACATGATCTCAGCCATCGTGCAAGCACACAGACTGATCCTTCTCTTTCATCATTCACCATGATTTGTGCTAAGAACTGGACATGGTAGGAACTGGGCACCAGGTTTGGCGTATCTTCCCAAATTCAACTAAAGAACAAGCAGAAGCCTATTAATTTCCACCAGTATCTCACCTACCTTTACTAGATTTGTAGATTCACTTGGTACATTAAGGAACATTTTCCATACTTCAATCTTCCCAGTTAGAAGGATATAACAGCAGCCAACATGGCAGTCAATAAATTTTCTCTGCTTTTCTTTTGAAGAACAGATAGCTTAACTTTGCCATTTCAGAAAAGATGCAAGTGACCAAGGGCCCTTTCACACTACACAATTTTAGTGCTATGATTCCATCTTAACAGCTACGGCTACATACTGTGGAATCCAGGAACCTGCAGTTTGGTGAGGCTCTTTTGCTAAGAATTCTAAATATCTCTCCCTAAACTGTAAATCTCAAGATTCCATAGGATGTCAACATAGCAATTACTGTTGAATCACCATGTTATAATTGTATAGTGAGAAAGGATCCCAGAAGATGGATTATCAATACCTCAGACATGCATTGAACCTTGTACCACACAGGAGATTATCAGACGAGGCAAATATCCCAGGGCAGGAACGGTTAAATATCCCAGGGCAGTGGTTAAATGCCAGTACTGCAAGCCACCACGTCGCAAGTTCGATTCCAGCGGGTTCCAAGGTTCACTCAGCCTTCCATCCTTTCGTAGGTCGGTAAATTGAGTACCCAGCTTGTGGGGGGCAATTAGCTAACACACATTGGAAACTGTTTAATGCAGTGTAGATGTGTAAATAGCTATTGCTTAAAAACAATTTGTAAGCCGCTCTGATAGCCTTGTGGCTGAAGAGCGGGGTATAAATAAAAATAAATAAAAATAAACAGAGGCGAGAAAGGGGCTCCATTTCAGACGATGTCGAACCCCTCCATGATGCTTCCATTCTGCCCCCATTCTGCTCCCAGGGTATTCTATTCATGATGAAAAATCGTGACTAGAACCCCTTTTCCATTTTCTTCCATGCCTGTCACGGAATCAGGGACGTGGGAAACAGATCCCCGTCCCTGTTCTGCGATGACAGGCATGGGGGAGAAGCTCCGTGGCAATCACTTTCTGCCATGATCTGGACATCAAGGTAAGTGCCACCCTTCTTCCCCCCTCCCTAGGTTGCTTTTTTATTTTAAATTTATTTCTGCATTTTATTTTTCAATTTGACAGCTGGGGGAGTATTTTAAATTTCCCTCCCGCTTGTTTTCTCATGAGAACGAGCAGGATTTCCCCCGGCCAGTCGTAAAGGCAGCCTTACAACGGCTGCACTTATAGCTGGCCGGGCAAGGAGGCAGGGAGCCCATTCCTGGAGTGGAATGAAGATAAGTGTGTGAACATTTACTTCCATTCTGTTACAGGAACGGGAGAGGAGGTGGCGGAACAGAAACGGGGCATTTTGGCTCCATCTGATAAAGTCCACAGTGTTGACATGAGACATTTTTGCACTAAAAAGAAAACCTGCATTAAAAATGGATGATTTTTCAAATGACACAGAGACATGATGGTCTAGTCTCTGGGATGTACACTTTAACATAATTACTTCATGTTAAAGATGGCATTGTCAATAACATAAAAAAACCATACTGGATCAGTTTGAGAGCTTTTTTATTCCAGTATTGTGTTCTGAAAATGGTTGATTAGCTGCTCTAGGGAGCCCAAAACTAGGACATCAATGAAACAGCACCCTTCCTCTGCCGTACCACCAACATGCTTAGTATTCTAAATAGGTTTTCTATTAATTAAGGCATACATATTCGGCACAAAGGGATGAGGTCTTGTGATATATTTCATACATATTCATGGACTAAGAGAGGAAGGGGACAAGGTTATTTTTCTTCAGTGTCCCTGTGTAGGGTTCAGACTCATGAACACTTGCCATTAATGTTGTTCAAATATGGTGATGATGACATTAGTCAATTTGGTTTCACACTACCTTATTTTCTTCATTGTACTATCCCAATTCATTTTGCTTGGTACCTACGGCTCTTGACAAAGAAAATACCTAGAAAAGCCTCAGTTTATGTGTATGAACCTGAAGAATTCTGAATGCTAAATCCCACCTGTCTGGTCAACAGACACAGTAATAAAAGCAAATCTAAGGTTTACAATAAATTGGCTATAAATCCAATAGTAAGGAATAAGGTGGAATATCCATTCTAAGATATCTAAACTTGATCACAAAAACAAACACAGGACTGGAAGCAGAGATGTTGCCACGTTTCTTCAACCTAGTGTCTTTCAGATATGTTGGACTACATTCCTATTATCTCTAGCTACCATGTCCATCACTGGCTGGGAACAGCGGGGAATGTAATTCAACATGTCTGGGAGGTGCTACATTTAAGAAAGGCCTCCTTATACCAACTACCACACTGAGGGCCCTAGCATAGCACTATATTTCACTTTAATTGCCATGGCAACATTCTGTGGAATTTTGGGCTTTGTAGTTTAGTGAGGCCCTAGAGCTTTCCAGCTGGGAATCCTAAATACCTATCCCTAAACGCAGTCTCCAGGATTCCACATTATGTTGCCATGCCAATTAAAATGAAATATAGTGCCATAAAAGTGTAGTGTGATAGGGCCCTGATTAAGGCGGGAATATTTCTATTTGTCACTTTAATGCCACTTTATTCATATTACCTGAACCGCAACTCTGCAATTAATGGTTTCTTTTTCATAAAATCACAGAATTGCAGAGTTGGAAGAGACCACGAGGGTCATCCAGTCCAACTCCCTGCCATGCAGGAAATCTTGATCAAAGCATCCCTGACAGATGGCAATCCAGCCTCTGTTTAAAGACCTCCAAGGAAGGAGACCCCAACTACGCTCCGACGGAGTGTGTTCCACTGCCGAACAGCTCTTACTGTCAAAAAGTTCCTCCTGATGTTGAGGTGGAACCTCTGTTCCTGGAGCTTGCATCCATTGCTCCGTGTTCCAGTCTCTGGAGCAGCAGAAAACAAGCCTGCTCCATCCTCAACGTGACACCCCTTCAAATACTTAAACAGGGCTATGATATCGCCTCTTAACCGTCTTTTTTCCAGGCTAAACATACATACATTTCTTGCTGCTAAATACTTAGTATGCACTCAGTCTGTTCAATAGTTCATGACAATGACAAACAAAGCTCTCTACTTTGTCAGCAGCTTGTCTTACCATGATTCATGAATATATTTGAGATTGAAATCGGCCTTTTGCTCTAGAATATTCTTAAGCCTGATTCTCATGACATGTTTCCCATGGTAAAAGAGCCATGAAATAATCTTGCCACTTCTCAAATGGTTTCCATGGCATTGTAAATATCATCCCAAGGCTACACAATCAACAAAATTTACTACATGACATAGAAATGACAAACATTATTGTATTTATTATGGTTTATTATGACAATCCTGTGAGATAGTCAGGCTGAAATACAGTGACTAGCTCAACGTCACTCTTGGGCCATTAGGGACTCGTTATGATGTTTCCCAAACCCCACCCCTATAGTCTAACCACTACACTTCATTGATGCTCAATATAAACATTATGATGGCATTACCACTTAAAAAAGAGGAGGGAAACTGTGGAAGGGTAGGATGGGTACAAACTAGTCCCCCTCAGTAGACCTTGAAAAGCCACAACTCTCCCACTGCACCCACTCCCACAAAAATAATAAAAAAAAATTGACCCCCCCCCCAAATGCTCCCAAATACCTTCTATGGAGCACAGGGGGCATTCTTACTATGTTTTGGGACCACACCTTTTTTTAACAACAGGAAGTGAACAGAGGTTGCTTCCTGTTTCTAAAAAGCCTTTCGTGGGCATAAATTGGCCTGGGTGGGTGTCCCAAAACATGATGGAAAAACATTTTAGAAGGTTATATTAATTTGCCATCTCTAAGTCACCACCTCTCAATTTACATGTGGTTAATATATAGTAGAGCCAGTGTGGCGTACTGATTTGAGTGTTGGACTGTGACTCTGGAGACCAGAGTTCAAATCCCTGCTTGGCCATGAAAAACCACTGGGAGGCCTTGGGCAAGTCACACTCTCAGCCTCAGAAGAGCCCATGGTAGCTTCACCTCAGGGTTGCCATAAGTTTGGAAATTACTTCAAGGTATACAACAACAACAAATATAGGAGTCCTGCAAGATCTAAGTTAGTGAAATAGCATGTTAGCTCATCCTGAGAAACAAGAAAGTCTCGTACAGCAATTAGATTTTGAATCCATCCCCCCCTCCAAAAGAAATGAAATGCAAGGAAAAGTAATTTCTTTATAAGAGCTGAAATCTATAGTTTTGGTGTGAGAGAAGGAAGATAAATTCCAAATGATTGGGGACAGAGCTGAAAAGCAGGGGATGAATTTGGAAATAATAAACATATTGTGTAGTGCAGTGTTTCTGTTAAAACAAAAACCAAGAATTCCACCATGAAATGTAAGCCTGGGAGATTGATGAACAAAGGACTATTTAGTCATGCCAAGAATCCCAGGAGGTGGGTTAGATGGGTCAGGAAAGGTAATTCCTTGTTCCATGAGAAGGTGTAATTGACAAGCTTTCTAAATTATGTGAATCGAGAAGGCAGGCAAATAGGCTTTCTATTGGAACATGCTTTTTTAAAAGAAGCAAAGTAAAGCAAAAGAGGAGAAATAACAAGCTGTGCCCACAGAAATAAAACCTGCTTCATCTATGGTGGAAACTTTATTCATTTCTGTCAGTTCTGCTAATGCTTCACAAAACCAGAAGCCAGCAATACTACTATTGACCTATTCCTACGCTGCCCTGTGCAGCTGTATTAAAAAGCAGATTTTTTTTCATCCACTGAGGTTTACATCCTCACCTTTCATGCAATTATTCATGCTATGATAACCTAATAAAAGCTAGTGGGCAATACAAACTGAAATAAAGCCAGAAGTCCTTTACATTATGTTGTAAAGGCAAGATTCATGTGGTTTCTCTAATGCAGGGAAAACTCAGTTCAAACAAACCTTAAGAAAATATCATACACATCCCCAATAGTTAAAACACCAGAGCTTCATGACCATGACCACCTCCTCCTACTTCTTATTTTACTATTTATTTGACTATTATCTCACCTTTCCACAAAACTGGTGCTTCAAGTCAATCCACAGAAGATCAAAAATTGGTAAAACACACACACACACACACACACACACACACACACAAATTACACTTAAACATACTTACCCAATATTTTACTATTAAAACACAAATAAGCAAATTATAGTGTTAAAATACTATTGAACTGGAAAGCAGCTCAAAGACACATAGATCAAAAAGGGCAGTACCCATTTCTTAAAAGCCTTGTCTCAGCAGCCAATCAGATAGCTCCAAAATTTCCTTCAGGATAATTTCAGATTATTGAAACCTGCGTGAGAGCAGCAGGTATGCTGAATAAGGATAGAAAGAATATTAAAAAATACTCCCCCAAAATGCTAGAGAAATGTGTTGCTTGAGTGTCAGGAAACCTTAACAAGGGGCATTTTAGACTGAAGAGACTCTTTGCAGTTTGGGACATATTTTGTGCAAAATTCACTCTTTTTTGCATAGAAAACAGCACTTTCTGTGCAGAAATATTATTGTACAGAATGCATATTTCTGCACATAAAATGCTGTTTAATGCACAAGAAATTCTGTTTTATGGACAAAAAAACAAATGCAAAATTTACACAGAATAGTCCCCAACTACATAGCATTTTCTGTGCAGAAAACAGGGTATTTCTTCACAGAAATATGATAAACAAAATTTGAATTTTGTGCAAAGTAAGTCCTAAACTGTTCATTACACTGGGAAGAAAATATTTTAAAAATCCCATTGCTATCTTTGAGACGATGATTAGTGAAGAATTAAATCCCTAATTCTGAATCATGTCAAAAGAACAGTTTCATCTGTTCCTCCATGGCAGTGATTCGCAGAATTGTATTCTGATGGATCCCTGGAAATCTTCAGAAACTGACTGAAGAAACAAACAAGCTAGATGTCACAGCATAAGACAGGCCTGCTGCTGAATCCACCACAAAATGGGGACTAGGGTGCGATTTAAACTGTACCCCAGCCAAGCAAGAGCAGTGGTTGAACTCTCCTTCCACCAGCATGCTTGCTTGAGATGTCTGTGCCCAGACATTTTTCTTCAAGTGAGGGTTACTTTTGAAACACCAGGGGAAAAAAAATACCACTTGGACACAGAGGTTATGGTGTCAAAAGCACAGACCGAGGTGGCAGTACTACTCAACATTCCCTTTCCTGCTTGTGCAGCACTTTATGTTGTTCTCCTGCTCCAGATTTCTGTTGCAGATCAAATGTCAATACACAGCTATGTCCTAGATAAGTCTACTACTCAACTTAAAAAAAAAAACAACTTTTATTGTGCTTAATTTAAACAATTACAAAGATAAAACGCCAAATAACATGTTTCATATATCAATTTTCTACATACAGGAAGATATAGGAAGCAGAGCACAATCATGGAAATAATGGTATAGTTATATTTGGTATAGGGCAGCTTCCTATGTACACTGCTGCCAGGGTTAGGTGGCAGCATGGACATGAATAATTTGGTGGGCCCCGTCTGCACATCACACCATTACATGTGAATGTGCTTATGGATTTGCCACCAAATGGACCTATATGCAAAAGGAAACACATTTAAACATGGTGTTAACATGTCTCGCAACAAGTTTGTGAATACAATAGTTGGGTTACAAATGCAGAAATGAAGCAATCTGTGCTTGGGTATCTACTTGTCCTTTAATTACATGTGGTAACAGATTTCTGTATTGCATTTTGGCTTATTTCCTATGGGGCCAAAACTCCTGCTCACATTGTATGAATGGGGAAAGTGTTTCACATTAGCCAGCAAGAGTAAAGTAGGTTTAAAAACTGGAAAACGAACACAAGATTTCCTGACCTTTCTGGATCCTTTCAAGGCCCTGTGCTGAGGCCCTTATTTACAAGTGGAAAGTTAAAGAAGCTCAAGTAAATTACCTTTTCTTAAATCAAGATAACTGTACTTATATTTTTGCACTTTTATCTTCCCTTTTGTCCAGTGAGCTGAAGGCAACGTGCATGTCTTCCCTCTCCAATTTTATTCTCTAAACAACCCTGTGATGTAAATCAGACTGAGTAATAGTGCACAACATCACACAGTAAGTTTGACTGTCAAGTGAGGATTTGAACCTGTTTCCCAAATCCTGGTCCAACACTCTAAATACTAAGCCATGCTGACTCCCAATAGGAAGAGGGAAGCCTATCATGTTGGTCTCCTTTAGCAGAAGAATCTTACATATACCATGTGGCTCTTTAATGGACTATTTGCAATACTTTTATGGTTTTCAGCTGCTAGCAGTATGCAAATGGTCTGTATTTAGAGAAAATACCAACTTATTTGCTTCTTCAAAGCTCTCCTCGCTTCACTTCTCTTCCTACACTTCCTTTAAATAAAATGTTATGGCTCACTACAAATACACTGCATGATTATTAACTGACACAACTGCTTAGTGCTTTTTAGAAAAGCATCGTTTTGAAAGCTTTTCCAGCTTCCCCTCCAGATGATGTAATCTTCAGGCAGATGTCAAGCTTGGTTACAACTGCAAATTCTTCACGTTAGACTTGGAAAAGACTCTTTTAAACATTCCCCTTATTTTTAGGTCTGAATTCAGTCCCCTCCAGCCAATGGTTTAGCAGAAGCTAATGTTATTCAACTGCAAAATGTCTTTCATAGTGTGAACAAAGGTTCACTTTGTAACAGGTTACAGAGCTACAGCGCAGCTGTTTCGCTTAGCTCTCTGCTCAGGCAGTTCACGTGATGATGAGAAGCCCCTGAAGGTCTCACTGTCCATAGACTGCATTTCACAGGAGAAGTGAGGGCTTGAATTCAGAAAGACATGCAAGAGTTTTCAAATGAAGGCATTATGCTTAGCACAGTTCTGCAGGGTCACACACAAGAAGAAATACTTTGCGTCATGTAGCAGCTGGAAACAGTCAACCTCCCACAAGGATACAACATTCATGCCATGGTACAGACAACTCAGTGGCTAAAGTAATATTTGCATTCAAAGCAATTTTAATATTTTAAAAGAAGTAATTTAATACTGAACAGGCTAAAAAAGACTAAATTGGGGTGGATTGAAGGTTGATCTGCAGAAGGTCAGAAAGAATTTCTGACTCCAAGCAGCAAGAAAACTGCTCTGTCCACCAACATATACTGCTAAATGATACTGCTGAAATGAAGAAAGGTCAGGGTAAACAGAAGGAGATTCATGCAAAAGCCTGGCTGGCTAATAGAATAAACTTGTTGTTGACAGCAGGAGATTTTCATATGCAAGGAAAATCTACCAACTAGAAACTAGGGCAAAAGATGTACACAAAAACAGTAAATCCTAATCAAGCATTATTTAAAAATGTTTCATCGACACATGAAGAGGGCTAATGTGCTAGCCATGACTCATTCCTTCATAATTTCTGCCGCCTTTGAAATGTCTGTGATCTGTTAAGATCTGTTAAGACACGAATTATATTCAGTTCTGGTACTTGGAACAAATTCCTGAATTCCCAGTTCTTTATAAGCCCATCAAATGTATTTAATAGTGTTCACTCAACATGAGAGAAGACAAGAGTGCACCAGCTCCATCCCCCAGTTCCACTGCCCTCTAGGCCTGGAGGGCAACAGTTTGAAGAGGAGAGACTCTGCCATCCATAGAGGCTCTCAAAGCAGTTTTGGAAAACAGGTGCTGAATCATATGGAGAGTCTTAACAGATCACAGACATTTCAAAGGTGGCAGAAATTATGAAGAAATGAGTCACAGCTAGCACATTAGCCCTCTTCATGTGTCGATGAAACATTTTTAAATACTTGATTAGGATTTACTGGTTTTGTGTACATCTTTTGCCCTAGTTTCTAGTTGGTAGATTTTGGGGTCTGAGGGGGGAAAAAAAGCACAAAGTGAAAAAGAACTTCCTGCAAGTTTGAAGCCTGCTTGCTTGCCTGACCCCAGACTAAACAATTACATGGTTTTCTTATGCACTGGAAACAATAATACAGTTGTCTAATCCCTAGTCAAATTATCCAACTGAAGATATATAGCCATGCCAGTAGAGTCCCAAGGAGGGTAAGAATTTCTGTGAACTTAAAAGCATTTAGAGCTGTAACCATGTATCTGAAGGGCTTCTGAAATATTTACAGTATTTACTTTTAGATCTCTCTCTGCCCCCACCGCAACAACTGGGAAAACTCCCAGGGTGACTTACAATTAAATCAAATTAAAATCAATAAAAACAATATATCATAAAAGAAGAGGAGTTCATTACAGCGGTAAAGCAGCACCAAAAATAATCTCTAAACAATTTGGGCGAAGCAAGAAAAAGATTCTGTATCACTAAAATGAAAACTTGAACCCAGGTAGACCTCTGTGGGGGAAGGGTGTTCCAAAATGAGGGTGTCACAGTCCAAAGGGCCTGCCTTCCAGTCACCACCTCCACTGGCGGGGGAATTTAGAGAAGGGCTCTAAAGTCATTAACGCCTGGACAAATTCATATGGGAGACAGTGGTTACTGAGGTACTTACGTCCCAAGCCATTTAAGTGCTTTAAAAGGTTAAAAACAGCACTATGGATTATATTGGGAGAGTGGAAGACAGCATAGCTTTTTTAAGAAGGGTGAAATACACTCTCTGTGTTGACCCAGTTAGTAGTCTAGCTATTCTGTTCTCAACTGCCATTTCTGAACAGTCTTCAGACGTTTCCTCACATACAATGTTAACACAGGAGCCTAACCTGGCAGTTATGACAGTGTAGGTAAATAGCTGTACAGGAGGGGCACAGGTACCACAGCTAAAGGTGTTCGTTGCCACAGAATCAAAATCGCTGTAGAGTGGGAACATAGGTATGAGTCTTGCATGAGTGTTAGAATTTTATGGGAAACTGTTTAAGTCTAATATATTGCAGTACCTTGTTCAATCTGCTCTATTATTGTCATGATTTTCTAAAGAAAGTCAAAGACCCTCTCTTCGTACGAAGTATTTGGTCTTGTTTATGGTAGCAGCAGTGAAAATGTAAACAACTGAACACTCAGCTGAGGTGCGCACATGAACTAAACCAGTGCTGCACAAAGTGATGGTCCCTCAACTGGTGCTGGTACCTGAGTCATTGGCTGCAGGTCTCTGGCAAATTCCAAGGAAAGAAAGAAACAATTATAGCCAATGGGAACAAATTTAGTGTTGGTCCTTGACACATGAGGCAACAATAGTTGGTGGTACCCTATGTCAGATAGCCTATGAAGCATTAAACTAGGACAACACAAAACTAGATCTAGCTGAAAAAGTAATACACAATCCAGTTGGATTGTTTCTTGAAAAGCTGACTCCCATCCTTCTCCTATATAAAGGTAGGTCATTCAGTTTCTTTACTTTGCTATCTCATCTCTCCTTCTGGAAAAACAATTGCAAGTAGCTCAGAGGACCACACTTGGGCATATCTACTACTTAAAATAAATAAATAAAAGGACACTGGTTGTGTAGAAGACATTGGTCACCACACCATAATCTGTAGAATTCCAAATACTTATTTTATTTAATTTACATCCCACCATTCTCTAAATATGGGGCCTAAGGTGGCTCATAAATTTGAGTTAAAACAAAATAAATTTAAAACTATGAATAATACAAAAATTTAAAATATAATTGTACAACCATATTGGAAATATTAATTTAAAATGCCATTTTAAAAAGGCAATTTAATTATAAAGATAATGATACAAATACAAATAGAATACATTCAGTTGTAAGAGAGCAGAGAGGGGTCCAAGCTAGCTTCCCATGGGAGGGAATTCAACAGTCCGGGAGCAAACATGCCTGTGATGGTGGTGAGATTGAGAGAAAGATAGTGGTATAACGTAGTTATGTTTGATTAAGTTAAAGATTTGTTTTTGTTTTTGTTTTTTTGGAAAGGAATACCCTAACTATGACTATGAACTATAAACAACATTGGAATTTGCATTTAAGTAATACAAGCAGCTTGCTAGGAACAGAATGAAACATAATCTGAATGAGTGCCTGACTGTTGAGAAACCAGATAATAAGTAAACCACAAGTTGTTAGAAAACAAAATACAACACTCTAATATATATTTATGGTGGCTCATATTTTGAGCAATTGCTTTTCATGAGAGACAATGATACTGCCTGGTTTCTACCTAAATAGATTCTTCCATTCTCAGAACACCCACTATTTTAGTGATGGGCTCACCAAGTTTCTAGGATCTACTTTATTGTTGTTTTCCACATTAGATCGCTGAGATCTACCAGGTGGAGCCAAGTATTTGTATAATTGCTCAGTGGAGCAGACATATGCTTAGAATTTAAGTGAGGATCAATGTTACCCCCTACCTTCTTCCTTCTAGTCCCTAAAGGCAGGGAGGAGACATTTATTGTTACCATTGCTAAAGAGCTGCAAATCACCCAGAGATCTATAAGTAGATCTTGCCAAGCCAATACCAGTTGGAAACCCAACAGAAAGATAGCTTTACTAGTATGTTGATCAAGAGTGGCAACAACACATAAAAGTTATTTTTGCATTGATTATCACATCTAATATGGCAGCTAACGGGAGACTGGATCATAAGAGCATGCTTACAGGCTTGTTTGTTTTATAACAGCAAGTCACAAATATTCATTGTTCAGATCTCCAAAATTCCCTTGTTACGTCACTCATTCACCCTTTCAACTTAACCCCCTTGCCAACTTCTTTTGCCAGTTTTGATCTGAGGGGGAGTGTTTCTAATCATGTAAATTCCTGGAAATTTCATTATCCTACAGCAATATGTCTTTCCTTTGTTTCACTCTTATTATGTAATCAATAAATACTGTATTATCAACAGGAGAATGCACCTATTTTCTTTCTGAGATAATACATTCAGCACTGGAACTTTTTTTCTTAGGATAGTTAATATAAGACCTAATTACTCTTCGGGAAACTTTCAAAAATATATAATGCACAAATCAGAAATTCAGATCTTACTAATGAGCCCAAAATAATGAAGAATTGATTCTAGTATATTGGCTCATTTTGGGCTAGGCCCATTTGTTCCCAAATTATTCATTAGTTTTTTGTACTATGGAGACACATAAGTGACTCCCTCATTTACCATATCTGCAAACTACCAGCATCCCAATCTCCCCAGCATCAAAATTTGAATACTTTAGCATTAGAATACTGTAGTTTTTCTTATATAATTCAGACACAAAGGGGGGGGGGGAAATATAGCTTGGCCTGACTTTTTGCCATTACATACCATGTATAATAAAGTATGTAATGTTTCACAATGTCTAGACAGGTGGGAGCCTGAGTTCACCACTGAAAATGTTTCTGGAAGTTTTTCCGAAGTGAATTGTCTAGGATAATACAGTAACAGCTGTTTTCTAACCATTTTTAATTGGTGTATTTACAGTTGGTGGAAATTAAGAAAGAGAACAATAATCCTTCAGGAAATGCTGCATACCTTTTGAACTGGTTGAGTTATTACCTTAGAACATTTCAATTTTTGATCATTTTAAAGAAAAAAAAACAATCACTGCAAGACTGTAAATATTCATCATCCATTCATTTCTTATTTTTGTGCCTCTCAGTCCTTACAGCACCATTTCTTTGAACAAATTTATTCAATTATTATGGATTTTTACCTTCATATAGGCATGGTGACCTTGCTTTCTTCATTTGCTCAAGTTACATCTATATTTTTAAAAGCTTTCTCTAGCCCAAAAGTGATGGGACATATCCCTGCTACCACCACCACCAGCATGTGGGTCAGTTAACATCAGAGGGTAAGGTCATGCCTTCTGACATCAACAGATCCCTAGCTGCTGCTGACCTCACAAGACAGATGGGAAGCAAATCTGGATCCACTCAGTGGGGACTTTTGGAATTGCCTAAGTCCTTTGGGCTCTGCTAGCTCTCAATGTGCAGAAGGTGAGGGAGGAGTGAAGCTAGCTTTCTGGCCATGGAGATTCCTGGCTGCAGGGATCCCTTGCTGTGTCTTGACTCCCTTTGGGCATGGTAGGGCTTTGGGGAAGAGCAACCAGAATTTCTGTGAGCTGGATTGGAGATCCCTAATCCTGTAGCAGAACGTGGTGAAAGCATGTCATTTTGCTCAGTTTTGACATTTTGAAATCTGAAGGCCCTTCTGCTAGTTCACTGAAAATAATATTCTAACTAAACCCTAACCTAATCCATTGCACCATAATCATAAAAGTAACATTTTAGCTACAATAGCAAGGCCACCCTTTGCATACTTAACAAAAGTTAAGGAGTGTTAAGGTTAAATACTTAGGTCTCCATAAAATTAAGAAAACATCAAATTAAAGTAGTTGGCTCTCTGCATCCATGGATTCAACCATCCACAGCTTGAAAATATTTTTTTTTAAATCCAAAAAGCAAATCTTGATTTTGCCTTTTTATATAAGGGATGCCATTTTACTATGCCACTGTATATAATGGGACTTGAGCATCCATGGATTTTGGTATTCGGGGCGGGGGGGGGGAACGTTCTGGAACCAAATCCCAGCAGATACCAAAGGCCTACTGTATTACTCAAACTTAAAAGTTAAGCATAGCTTAGCTATACTAAAGGGGGGGGGCAAGGGCATGTTAATAAAGTATTTGAAGGGGTGTCACACTGAGGATGGAGCAAGCTTGTTTTCTGTTGCTCCAGAGACTACAACATGGAGCAATGGATACAAGCTCCAGGATCAGAGATTCCACCTCAACATTAGGAGGAACTTTCTGACAATAAGAGCTGTTTGGCAGTGGAACACACTCCCTCAGAGTGTGGTGAGGTCTCCTTCCTTGGAGGTCTTTAAACAGAGGCTGGATGGCCATCTGTCAGGGATGATTTGATCGTGATTCCTGCGTGGCAGGGGGTTGGACTGGATGGCCCTTGTGGTCTCTTCCAACTCTATAATTCTATGATTCTATGAAAATGCTACACCAGTTAACTAATGGGGCTGGAATACCTCCATGATAAATTACATCACAGACCATACCCAGTATACGCCCGTGACACTAACTCAACCACAAAAGCTATGGGAGATTTCCAGATACAAAACAAGTGTGCTCCTGACTACTAAGAAGTCTATAAAATCCTGCAGCAGAATTACAGACTAGGTGAAAAATACATTGTTGTTTTTTTTAAAAACCGTCTAATGGAAATCGTCTGGATGGTATGGGGCACTCTAATCCAATTCAGAGAATGGCATTGTACCAGAAACTTGTCTTTTTCCTCCTGCCCCTATTTCTTATTTTATCCTTTAACAGATTGCAACTGTCTTGGATCTGAATGACAGTGACTGCTGTATGTAATAAAATGCATAGTTAGAAGAACTCTCAACTGAATTTCAACAAGCTAATGTTAGGAAAACTGTCAGTTACAAGAGCTGAAGATAATACCTGTTATGGATGGATGTCACTTGGACTTATAATAATTATGGGCTGGAACCAGACTTAGTCATACTTGGCATACATCAGGGGTTGGAATCATGTGGTTCTCCAAATGATATTGACTACACTTTCCAGCATCCTGTGGTGAGAAATGTTGGGAGTTACAGTCCAACAACATCTGGATGGCCATATGATTCCCACCACTTGGCACAGACTCGACTCAACTCCTCTTGATTTCAGTGAATCTACTCTAAGCATGACTGATCTGGAAACAATCCATTGACAAAGCCATGAGAAATTCACAAACCACCAATCTCAAAGAATCCTTGAAACATACTACAGTTCTGCCTTTACCAAGGTTCTACTGATGCCATTAAAATTCATTAAAATGAACCTAACCTGTGAGATCAGACTATCTAGCCTAGCATCTTTAATCTGCTCATTCTGGCTTGTAAATTGACATCATAAAAATATGACTACACTTCTCTTGTAACCAGACTTGGATGTGTTGTTGTTCACAATTTTTAAGTAATGTGTTGTTACTAATGCATTGCTGATCAGTTACTGTTTATTTCTGGAATGCTGACAACTACCTGATGATGCCAAAAAGGCATGAATTTCACGCTTGCCAGAAAGGCCACTAGAATCATAGCATTAGAAGGCAGTAAAGAGCTATTTATTTCAATGTCAACTCTCATAGTAGCTGTCCACTATAAGGTTAAGACTTACCAAGGAGTGTTTGGAGTTTGAACTAGGATCATCATGGTTAAAGGCTGAATTCTAAGTTAAATGATAAATCTGGGAGTGTGCTGAGACTTCATTCTCACTGACACACAAGAAGAAACAGGGTTCTACAATACAGTATCAACAACTGCAATTGACAGATTAGCAGAATGCAATTGGCAGACAAGCTGTCTATATCTGGAGTGGAGTAGATTGTTATAAAAATCAGGGTGACAACAAGCAGGCTGTTTGTATCAATATCTGTGGTGCCCCAAAGATAACCCTCCCTACCAATGAAAAACAAAAGGCAGTAAAATTTAAGCACATTTCTCCTCTCAAATAAGGCATGGGTTCCTTATGTGCCTTGTTTACAAACAGATTTTCACTTCCAGAAGCCTCCTAAACCCATTAATCTGCTTGTAAATAAGGTGCACAGCAGGCGTGCACATTGTTCTAGAGGGGAAATGGCTCCCGTAAAGATAAAACACCACTTTCTTGCTTCTTTTCTTGCCACTGCAACTGGCTAGCTGATGACAGGTGATGTTGGATTCAGATTATCTGTGATTCTTCTTCTTCTTCCTCTTCACTTTATTTACATCCTGCCTTTCCCCTTAGACTGGGACTTAAGGCAGCTTACACATTTAAAAGCATGCAGTTAAAGACATAAAAAATCAGCATTAAAACCAAAATAAACTAGTAACTAGATTAAAAACAAACACTCTAAAAATGTAAAAGTTACACAATACAGTTTCAAACAATATAACACTTACAGCCCTTTGTTAAAAGCCTTCAATTCTAAAAGCTTGGGCTCGTCTGTATGAAGCAATAAAATGTGGATTGATGCGTAGTAATGCCAATTCGCAGCAGCATTTGTCTCCAGTTCCCCCCACCCACCCAAGAATGCAGGCATGCAAAGCCATACGTGTATCTTGTTCAAACAGGTATTCCTTTGAATTAAGATGGCAGGTGTGAGTGAATTACTCGCGGTTTTACTGTTGCCAGTTGCTGCTGCCGAACAGTTAAAAAAAAAAGGAAATCCAAGGTGAAGTGCGATCTTCCACTTAAATAAACAGAAAAAAAAGGGAAAGGGCTGTTTTGTTGCCTCAGCACATGATTACTACAGCAAAAATCCAACCTGGTGTTCTGGGTGCTGCCTTGCTGGCAGCCTCCACCCCCATTGCATGTCTGACCAATCAGCTGTCCACTCTGAGAATACGCAGCTTTACTCATTCTAACATGAGATAGTGCACATTCCCAAGCATTATTTTTTTAAAATACAGGGAAAACGACAAGGGCTTTTCCAGTGAAGTATCTGGAGTTTTTCACCCCCTCCTTCCAAATACGATGGATTGATGCGGGATCCCATTTAGACAAAATGTATTCTCCTCAAATTCTATGAGGAGTATTTTCGCTGTATTGACAAGCCCCCTGTCTGTATAGAAAAGTCTTTCCCAGTTGACGGAAGGACAGTAAGGATGTGGCCATTCTAGCCTCCTGAAGGAGAGAGTTCCAAAGTGTAGGCGCAGCCACTGAGAAGGCTCCCTCCCACCAACCATACTGGTGAAGGTGGCAGGGTTTGGAGAAAGGGGCTCTCCTGTGGATCTCAGGGGCTATGCACACTCATATTGCCAGATGCTGTCTAAGCCATATGCAATCAGTTGATACCACTGTTAATAAGAAGGCTCACCAGTTGTAGGCAACAGCAGAGAAACCATCCCAGGCATTCTGGACCCTGGGTGGGCAAAGTGCAGCATCACAGCTGCCACTCCCACGCCAGTTTTTGTAGCCCTCCAGCCACCCTGACTGTCTTTTTCTGGCACCTGCCAGAAGGGGCGACTCACCCTCTAAATAGGTTGCAAGCTCCTTCCCCCTCCCAAACTATTATACATTTAAAATACCCATTTTTTTCCAAACCAGGAGCTGACTCCGGGCCACTTCCTTGCCTTTTTTTTTTTTTTGTCAGTCCCAATGGCTCCCGTGGGCAGTAAACTGGGCACCAGACAGCTCCAGCTGTCTACCCCGCTTTCCAGGCCATGTTATAGCATTGTAAGTATCAAAAGCATGAAACATTCAAAGTGTGTGGTATGGAGATACTTCAGCCTTGGTTAACGGCCACTAGTATAAAGTTTCTAATTTACATGGAGCTGGCTGGCAATATTTGTTCAAATATTTTATTTCCAGGATATCATGTTTTTGCTTTGATTCCACCACAGAATCAGTAAGTCTAATTGTTAGGGTGGTTCTACATGACAGCCACAAAAAGTTCCTGCAAAATTTTCACATAAACCACACAAGCTAGAAGGACAAGATTTGAGAGAAAAAGGAGGACCCACTCTCAGAACAAAGGAAATCTCTAGTGAAACCACAACAGTGCAGCTGTCTCCGACACTAATGCTGCTCAAGTAACCCCACCAGTATCTTGAAGGCAGCAATCTGTATAGCTGTTTGCAATGATATTCAGCAGGGCTGCTAAGTGATGAGCTAGCGAATATTTGGCCACACCACAAGCCATGAGAGGAGAGGAGAAGAAAATACTGTCCTGTTTGGTTAACTACCTGAGCTACCCGACAGCATAACATCTCCATTGGAAAGCTGAACTGGTACAGAGAAAATATATGCTTATCTTCCTTCAAAAATCTAGCCAATCATGTTCTGAAATTTACAAGAGAAAGAGATTACAGTTTGTTAGAGCAGAACTCAGAGGACCCGTCCTGTGTATCTTCAAAATGGGAGTGGGTTCTTCTTGCAGTTTATATTATGCAGGAGTATAGTCTATAAGAAATTTGAAAAGGTCTGCATGAAATGCCTTTCTTTTCATGCATTCATTCCATTTACTCACATTGCTTCATGAATAATGCATCAGTATCGAAGGTGGGGGTGGGACCCAAATTGGTTTGACAGGCAATCTGAATGGACTAAAATGGCTCTTAAATTTTGTCTACCAAGTCTGTACAGAGCTAAAGAGAAGAGTGATACCAACCAAACAGCCAATGAGTTTTCTTTGAAAAGATTCACACTGGATCTTGCAGCACATCTGGGCTCCTCAGGCCTCAATAATAAACAATGCAAAAACAACCCAAACACCCAGGTACTATAATGACATATATATCCATAGACAAATATACAGTAGCAATAACAAAGTAAAAATCATATATATTGTTTAGAAGTTCTTGATGGGAGTCCAGTACAATTCATTAACTTACTTCAGTTACGACAATTTATGTGTAAATATTAGACTAGCAAACATAATTTTAAAAGTCCACTGCAATGCTTCCTAGGTGGGTTTGTCTTTAAAAACAATCTGTAAATTTAATTTGATTTAAAATAGAGGCACAAAATTATTAACCATTTTGATTGTAACATGCTAGTATAAAGTATAAAGTGCTAGTTTTAGCCTATAAAGTGCTAAACAAGAGATGAGAACTTCTGGCCCTCTAGATGTTTTGGACTTGAAATCCCAGAAGCCCCAGCCAGCACAGCCATAGGTAAGGGATTATAGGAGCTGTAGAGTAAGTATGATGTAGTGGTTTGAGTGACCCTAATGGACTATGACTCTGGAAACCTGGGTTCAAATCCCTTCTTGGCCATGGGAACCCACTGGGTGACCTTGGGCAAGTCACATTCAATCAGAAGAAGGCAAAGGCAAACCCCCACTGAACAAATCTTGCCAGGTTAATCCCGCCTTAGGGTTGCTATAAGTTGGAAATGATTTGAAGGCATACAACAATAACCAGGTCCAAAAACACATGGAGGACTCCCCACAGCTGCTCTTAATGACTTGGCGCCTGGTATTTCCCATACATTCCTATCCCCAAATTTAAAATCCTCCTTAGAGGCCATATACCACGTGCCCCAACCAAATGAAATGAGGTAGATGGCTACTAAGAAGAGGGTCTTATAGAATCATAGAATTGTAGAGTTGGAAGAGACCACAAGGGCCATCTAGTCCAACCCCCTGCCACGCAGGAAATTATGATCAAAGCATCCCTGACAGACGGCCATCCAGCCTCTGTTTAAAGACCTCCTAGTCTTTTACCATTATTATTTTTATTTTTTTAAAAAACTATTCTGATAGATTTGGTTTCAGGATAGGAAACAAGGAAATTTGCCATTCTAGGGGGGAAAGGTAGAGGGAGCAAGAGTAATAACAGAATATTTAATTGAATGGAAAAAGGGAGAAACCACTGAGGAGGGATCTAAAGAAGAGAAGCTGATGCATGTTAGTGTGGTAGTGCTGGTGCCATATAAAAAGGAAACCAGAGGCTTAAGATGGGAATTGGGAAGACTAATTGAAAACAACCAGAGGCCTACCTAGATGCCACCCAAATGCTTCATGGACTTCTTCGTGGTGGCACCCCAGCAGCAGAAAGGTTTTCTCCAGGAGGTTCATTTGGCATTTTTATGCTCTTTTTTGTGTCATGTGAAGGTCATTTTATTCATGCTGAGCTCTCTGTATTCTTGCCTTGGGCTCTCACCACTTTATTATGGTTTAATCTAAGCTGCTCACTGCTTTATGCCATCTCAACCAGAAAGAAGTTTCTATGCTGCATTTTTATTGTTAGTTGTTTTCAAGTGTGTTATTTTGGATATTTATAATGTTTTGTTTTGCTTGTCTCATGGAAGTGTAGTAAATAAAAAGAAAATCAAATATGAATGTGGGCTGCAACAGCCCTCTCACATGCTCTCATAAAGCACAGTGGAAAATGCTGAAAATGGTTAATAAAACTCTCTGCATCTGGATCATTTCCAGTTATAAAGAGAACAGTGCCTTGGCAAGTTTCTAAAGAGGAAATTCTTTGTCTTGTCAGTCTGTACCTATATATTGCATCACTGACATGATCATACCAGAAAAGGCCTCCACTTCATGCCTTGGTCTTCCCACCCAGAGGTTTCAAGCGATCTTCTTAAACGCTGCTACAAACTGCTACAGTATTTTACAGCAGTTTAGACATTGCAGCTTCCTTACTCCAATAAAATAAAATAAAATTATACCAGATAAATCCTATGACACTTGTTCAGCTCTTGTCTGCGGCCTCACTCTTATATGGCGCATTCACTACTTCAGTCTAAAACATATATACAGAGGCAGTGGCAGCACTAGGGGCGTGTGGAAAGGCCAAACTGCACCAGGTGACACCATCAGGGGAGGGGTGACACCAGGCTTACTGACACCACTGTACAGAGATAGCCATGTTGGCCACACAGCAAAATATAATAAAGTCCCAAATACTTATCATGGTGATACCTTTCTTAGGCCAACCAAATGTGCAAAATACATTATGCTAGCTTTTGAAGATGACTAGCTCCCTCAGCAGGAGAAAGAAACTATACAGGAGAAGAAAGTCAGGAGCCATTCTCTTGCTTAAGATGCTTACTTAAGTTGATGTTTAAAGTGGTCCTGAGGGAGGGTTGATGCTGGTTGAGGCCTCACTCTTTCTTAGCCAAGTGGAGAGAAAGGCAGCAAAAGCTAGGTAATAACTTATACAAGGTTGAACATAACCTATGTAAAGTAGGTTAGACTTGGAGGAAGGAGGCGTAGAAATTGTAGGAAGGAATATCAAGCCTTATCGCACTACACTGTTATACCACTATTATTCCACTTTAACTGCTATTGCGCCTCCTGTGGAATTCTGGAGTCTGTAGTTTAATGAAGTCTAAGAGCTCTCTGGCTGAGAATGCTAAATTCCCCTTCCTAAACTGCAAATCCCAGGATTCCACAGGAGGCAGCCATAGCAGTTTAAGTGGAAGAACAGTGTAGTGTGATAAGGTCTATCAACAATTTAAGGTATGTGGATGATATTTATTTATTTATTTATTTATTTATACCCCGCTCTTCAGCCCCAAGGCCATCAGAGCAGCTTACAAATTGTTTTAAGCAATAGCAATTTACACATCTACACTGCAAGAAGCAGCTTCCAATGTGTGTTACTCTCTGGCTTTTCTTCGCAAACGAAGATTCAGGAAGGGTAGATTTGTCCTTCGAGCCTGTGCAATGGATTTTTCTGGTGGAGTGGAGTGTGCACAGAACTGGCCTCACCCTTTAAACCAAAGGGTTCATCTGCCGTGGCCTTGCAAGCATGTACATAGCAGCAAGGTCCTCCGGTCATAGGTTTGATTAGTTTTCTCCTCTTAGATGGTTGACCTTACAGGGTTGGATGAGCACCATCTGCCCGGGTTTGGGATTAGAGTTTTCCTTCTCCTAGGACGGTTGCCATAAGGCTAGAGAGCCCATCCTGCCCTTTGACACTCTTTGTCAGACCCTTCGGATTTGACCTGTCTGGCATGGGAGACCCTACCGGTAGCTTTATGCCACCACCAGCATAGCTCAGAACATCATTAGGATACGCAAGCCTCTCTCCCACGACAAGGGGGCGTCAATGGAGATGATACAATACTACTAGAAGAAAATAACAAAGACTTGGAACAATTACTGAAGAAAGGTTCCCCCCCCCTAATTTTTATTATCATATAACAAAGTGTACAATAAAAAGCACAACAAACTGAATTACTGAAGAAAGTTAAGGAAGAAAGTGTAAAGACAGGTTTACAGTTGAACATCAAGAAAACAAAAATAATGACCACAGATTATTTACATAACTTTAAAGGAGACAATGAAGACATTGAAATAGTTCAAGATTTTCCATACCTTAGTTCAGTCATTAATCAGAATAGAGACTGCAGTCAAGAAAATCAGAAAACAACTGGGACTTGGAAGGGCAGCTATGAAGGAACAAGATGCTAAAGTGTAAAGATATATCATGGAATAGTACTAAAGTTAGGATTGTCCATGCCATCATATTTCCCATTTCTATGTATGGTTGTGAAAGCTGGACAGTGAAGAATTCTGATAAGAAGAAAATCAACTCATTTGAAATGTGCTGGAAAAGAGTTCTATGGATACTGTGGACTGCTAAAAAGACCAATAAATGGGTCCAAGAGCAAATGAAGCTTGAATTCTCCCTAGAAGTCAAGATGACTAAACTGAGACTGACATACTTTGGACATATCATGAGAAGACATGACTCACTAGAAAAAACAAATAATGCTTGGTAAAGTAGAAAGCAGTAGGAAAAGAGGAAGACCGCATTCCAGGTGGATAGACTCAAATCAAGGAAGCCACAACCCTGAGGCTGCAAGACCTGAGCAGAGCTGTTGACAATAGGGTGACTTGGAAGTCTCTCGGAGTTGATTTGATGACAGTTAACAACAAATAAAATTTCAGTCCCTATTAGCAACAATAAGAACTCTCTTTGAGATCTTCTAGGCCATCTCTACAGGAGGCAACTCTGTAGACAGTGTGCTTTTGAGTTTCTAATGAAGTCTGAATTATCACACCTATGTGCTAACCTCTTTAAATTCTGTCAACAGAAAAAAAGGAGGGCTGTAATCTTGATCAAACATAATAACAGTGTCAAATTCATAAATGTATTTTTATTTAGTCAGTTGCCATGATCCCACTGTGTATTTTTCTTTGCATGTAGAACCTTCCATAGAAACCTTTTCCCCACAATTTCTATACAAAATGTTTGTTATCATCATCTGAGTGGATAACCAGTTGTTTGAAATTTCAGTCTGTCTTTCAGGGGTTACTTTCTAATGCCTCTATAACTATAACTATGGGAAGAGAATAAAAGGAACTTTTAAAAATGAACAGCAAGTTTAATTTCCAGATTACTAACATAACTTTTATAATTCATGCTGAATATGAATCCCTCTTGCTAAAAAAAGGTTAAGCCCCTCAAAATGGTGCTCTTCTGAGTATTACAAAGGCTTCTTTGATAACAATACCACTTTAAATGCATACACACACACACACACACACACATACCCGTACATCTTGTAAGATAGCCAGGACATTCTTAAATTATGATCAAGGAGAGAACACCACTGAACACCACACATAATCTCTGACACAAAACAGTCCTGTGCTATGAGCAGGGAAAGCACACTCCTTCCTTCTGTGCACAGTCAAACTGCTATGTAGGAGAATGATGGCAAGAGAAAATGTAAAACAACAACAGCAAGGCATAAAATGCTGGGCCTCTGTGATTAGGTTTGACTGTTTCTCCTCTGGTGCTGTTTGATGCAGCCTGTTTAGTGTTTTAGGAGATTTTCAGACCGCGTTTCAGCGTGCCTAGTGCGGGAGGAACTTTCGGGCCACCTCCGTGATTAAAATATGGCTCTGCGGCTTCTGAAGATTCACGGAAGTGACACGGATGGTTTCGGGAGAGGGACAACAGCATCCGAAAACGCCCCCCTGCTGCGCAAGATCGCCGTCCCTCTCCCGAAAGCTCCTCCCGCGCTAGGCATGCTGAAACGCGGTCTGAAAATCTCCTTAATCTGCTGCGCTGCAAAACAAAAGCTCTGTGAACAAAACCTCATATCTGCCAAAAACCTACTGAAACCCCCCCCCTGCTTTTCCTATAACTGCTTGATATCTCATAAGAACTCAGCAAATGTGCTCAACCAAAACTTCTAGTCATAAGTCTTGTTTCAATCAGGACATGATAGTTCAATGGCAACAGCTGTAAAGGAAATACAGAAAACACAAAACTCTCAGTGACCACAAAAATAACCTGTACAACAACAGGACATTCGCAATATATTTTGCAGTCTTTTCCAGTTTGGGGAGACAGTTGCAAATACAGTACCCCTGGGCTATTTGTGAGGTAACATGGTTTCTGCAACAAAGTATGAGAATAATAATACAAATTGCAGAGTGGAAGCATTGTGAAACATTTGCTGTATAGGCCTTATAGCAGAGGAAACTGGTGCCATCTTACAGAGAGGAAAAACAGACATAGGCTCCCCTTTATGCCACAACATCAAAGCTTCATAGGGGTGTTAAATAAGGTTAAATATTTGTTTCTATATTTAAGGTTACACTAATATTATGCCTTTCTTCCAATGAGCTCCAGGGAGCATATATGGCTCTCTTCTTCTCCACTTTGTCTTCACAACGCCAGCATTATGATGTAAATAAAGCTGATTGATTGGGCCAAGTGTGGCATGAACTCCTAGGTCAACCTCAAATGTGCCTGTTTACTTTACCTAAATGTTCAGCTTGGCCACCTCCATCCTCTGTTCCTACCGCTTCCTTCACCTTCTGCTTCACCATAGTTAGTCCCTTTTATCTGAACAAGGATCGAACCTTTATAACCACATATGTGTGGATGTGTGGTGTTTCTCTGGTAAGTGTGCCGTTAACTGTCTATATGTTGAATGAATCACAAGGAGTCTGGATCTGAACAACAACAAAGGGTTATTTTATTAAAGGATAAAGATGGACATCAACTAGCCAATCTTGTGCTGATAATGTGGTATTATCTGGATAGACTGACGTTATAGACAAAACAATCATAAATATCCTAGCACACAGATTAACCTTTGGCTATTTTAATGCCTTCCCTTATACCCCAGACTCATTCGTTCTTTGTTCATTCATCCTCCACATTCAGACTCCCAACCTCTGTACACAATCGTCCTGGATTCAAACCTCACTCATAAAGCACACAAGCCTCCACTCAGACTTCAAAAGCACACACACCAAGCCTTCAACTCACTAACTGCCCAACTGTCATACATCTCTTCAAATTCCTTGTGATTCATTCAACTTACAGACAGAGAAACCCCTCCCATTACAGTCTCCTGCTCTGAGACTGGTTCCTTTCAGGCTCTCATCTCATTCATTCATCTTCATGCTTGTCACACCAAGTTCATCCAGTGGTTGTGGCTTTGTAGAGACTAGAACCTGGATCTTCTAAGAGCCAGTCCATTAGTCTAAACACTACACCCACACTGGCTCAGGACATTAATTAGAGTAACAAGGCAAACAAAGCATTCAGAACTGTCCCTCTCTGGGGAAAAATAATCATATTGATGTGCAAGTACTATATATTAAGAACACTGTTATAAAAATAGCATATTTGCTTAAACCAACAAAATATCAAAAAGGGCCAGTATGTCAATATCCCAAACACATCTTTATGTTTCACAACAAATGAGTAATTAATCTCATTATCCCTTCAAATTTGATTTTGGCCTATCTGTAACCAATATGTGATGAGATATTTGATAAATCGTGATAACCCAATCCATTGGTGGCATGAGAAGCAATGATTGAGGGCTATATTCAAGGTTGAGGGCAGCATCATAGGTTCCTCTTAAGATGCCCAAACATGTAAACAAGAGGAAAGATGAAATTTTTAAACACAGGCTCAGGTATCTAAATGAAAAGTATTGTAACAGGCATGGTTCACCTGCTCCTCTCTCTTAGTTGGGGGGAATTAAAGATTCTTTGCTTTATGTAAGTCAATCTGTATTTAGCTGGAGTTCCTTAGACTTTACCATTTTGGACACCTAAGCTCCTAAGATTGCAAACAACAGTACTGTCTAGTTGGCAGAGACATGACAGAACCCAGTAGAACTCTGCAGGATAATTTCTAGATATCAGAGCAGCAGTATGGTAGCCAATGCCATTATAGCAATGTGGCTTATTGTCTGTATCTTGTGGGTGAGCTTGCATCAATTAACTTTATAAGAATATATGGAATTCAATATGAGAACCAAAAGGACAGAATGCCTTAGAACATCCAAAGTTCATAAGTGCATAAATTACAATGTTCAATGCCAAGAAACACATTTGGTCAGAATCCATTTTTGGAGTGCCTTCCCTTTATGTATCATGCTGAAAACTTTTCACATATCACACCACAAGTGCCCCCATCCAGTATGGTAGACCTTCTAAGGCCTACATCCCATCAGTCTCATTGGCAATACCTCCCATTGCTGCTGTATCACTTTGACACTAGCTTCTTGGGTGTCTCAGTAACATCAGTTCGGGGATAACTGCCATGGCTCATCCTATGGAATTCTGAGATTTGTAGTTTTGTGAGGTATTTAGAATTGCATGCCAGACAAATCTAGTGCCTTATCAGACTACAAATCCCAGGATTTTGTGGGATGCAGCCATGGTAGTTAAACTGGTATCAATGTGTTATAACTGTGGTGTGAAAGAAACCCAGGTCTTTTCCCAGCTAGGTTGGTCCTATACACCAAGGATGGAGACCTGTTTTCTTCAAGAGGTTGTTAATGTCAAACTTACAACAGTCAGCTTAGCTAATGAGCAGGAATGTATGGAATTTTAAAATCCAATAATAATGGGGAGGTTACAGCTTCCTTACTCCTCCTATACAAACTCTCTCCTCTGTCACTTCAGTCCCTGCTTCAAGTATGTGGGCCTGCACCAATATCAGCCTCATGATACCACTCTTCCCTTTCAACAGTCCAATAGTGTTATGACCCACACACTCTCTGTGTGTTTGATTAGTAAGATGACCACAAACATTTATGTTTCGAGACATACCATACAACACTTAAAGACAACACTGTTCCAAGGGGAGAAATGGTATGCTTCCATCTGGTCATCATGATTTGTTGACTTGTTCCTATGTTTTGCTCTGCTTGCACACCAGCCTTTTGATGCAAATGAAAGAGAAACACCTTCTGACAATCCAGGCACTGCCAAGGAATGAACTTTCCTGAACATTTGGAATGCTGGGAGCTTATAACCAGGCAATATGTGGGTAAACTCCACCGCTTGGGGGAGTTACTTTTTTAGATTACAACTCTCAGATGTACTCAGCCTGCATACCTAGAAACCTATGGAGGATTCAGGAGAGCAGTAGTCATAAAAGCAGGGTTTCCAAACTCTGCAAAAATATCATTGTGTAGACAACACTTAATGAAGCACTGAAGCTCTTCCGATATTTGGCCATTGCTCCTCAAGTCTCTAGGAAAGAATGTCAGTGAAAGCTACAGTAAATGTACTAAGGGTGCCATCTAAAGGCACTAAAATGTAATACATTTCTTTCTCTCAAAAGCACTTTCTATATGCAACATTGATCCAAAACCCAACATGGAAATATAGCTGTTTTGCTTTCAATGCATTCTTTGTTTTTTGCACTGCATCAATATTGTCCTGTATTTTGTATACAGAACTTCTTCAGGAATGATGCTGGATTTTTATGTACTATACAATGAGATATCATTGTTTATGTGCCTTACATCTCCTTTCATGCATTACCAGGAATTCAAAAGGTTTGTTAGGTGAGTTTTTCCCCCTCACTCACCCTGAACAAATAAAATGAGGTTTTCTTCTTGGCAATCCCAATTGTGTCTCTTTCTGAGAAATCCTCTTGAGTTTTAGAACTTCGTTTCACCAAGCAGTAAGGGTAAGAGCCCTCCCCCACTACATGCAGAACTTCCCACAAGGCCCTTTTATGCATCCTTTAATAATATTAGAGGTCAGTAAGCTAGACAAATAAATAGTAAGAAATTTCTTACAATAGCCACACATTTCTAATTGCTTTGGATACTCTGTTGGAAAAGAGGCAGGCCAGTTTAGGCTCCAACTAAGTAAAATCTAGTAGCAGAATCTAGTAATTGTGATGGTGGTGGTGGTTTCATATCCTGCCTTTCCTCTATAGAACTTATGGTAGTGTACATGGCTTTCCTGCTCCTCATTTTATCCTTACAACAGCCTATGAAGCAGACCAGGATAAAAGGGATGGGCCCAATGACACTCTGAGTTTCATGCTCCAGTGGGGAATCAGAACATGTCTCTGCCAAATCTTAATCTAACCACTACACTTCATGGGCTCTTAATGTGCAATGCAAGGCAAAATCACAGCCATCTTGAAGCATAATCGTCCCACTTCCAGACCCACCAGACATCTTCCCCTTTAGATGTCACATTTGCATATGGCTTGGACACAGGCAAACCAACATATGTCCATATCATAATGTTCTATGTTTTTAGAGGAGTTGAAAATTGCAAACCTTTAAGTCCTTACAGATCTACATCCAACAATGAACATTCATTGCAGTAGGTGCTGTTATATCCACATATCTTTCATAAAAACAATAGGACAGTTCACAGGACAGGCCATCCTGGAGAAAAACTGTCAAACAGAAGATAAAGCCTGTGCATGATAGAAAAACAAAACTGGGCCAGTGGAGTTAGTATGTGGAAACAATTCCATTTCTTTGTGGTATACTGGCTTTATTCAGGAGGGGACCCTCTCTGAACTATCCTATTATGGTTGTTCTGATAATACATCAGTGGTCTGAGCATTGGACTATGACTCTGGAGACCAGGGTTCAAAACCCCGCTCAGTCTTGGGAACCACTGGGTGACCCTGGGCAAGTTTCACTCTTTCAGCCTTAGAGCAAAGACAAACCCCCTCTAAACAAATCTTGCCATGAAAACCCCATGATAGGTTTGCCTCAGGGTTGCATAAGTTGGAAACAATTTGAAGGCACACAACAACAACAACAACAACAACAACAACAACAGAAAAGCCACTAAGATATATCGTAAGGTTTTAAATAAGGATGAAATAATGTTGTATTATAGAAATTTTAGCTAGAATTGGCTTTGGGGGAAGAATAGATTATAAGGGTAATAAATAAATTAACCATATTATAGTTATTGAAAGGTTTATATAAAAGCTTTCTGGTCCATAAAATGCTGAGGGAGGTATGAAGGGTTTATTGGGTCTCAACTGTGCTCGTTCATCTTAATAACTCCCATGACACATCCACCAAAGTTTATGAAAGGCTTGGAAAGGCTCTGAATGCACACCCAGCCCTTGCAGCACATAAAGGTGCTATATATAATCTAAGCTTCCTAAAGGCCAGAGGGCAATTATAGACTCTGTGGCAGCCATACAAGCAGTTCCACCACTTCAGAGTATTCGCCTCCAGAAGAAGTGACAAGAGGAAGAAGAGGAGAAGAAGGAGAGATGGAGGAAAACTACTTGCATTTGGGATCATCATGATAATCACCATTACCACCACCACATTTATTTATAGCCCGTCTTTTCCCCAGCCCAGGATCCCGGGCAGGTAACAAAGGTTAGAACAGCTACAGCTAAAACATTCATATGATAAACAAAAGTATAATTGACTTTGCATTACATGCAGTTGAAAACATGGTCATTAAAGAGAAAACCACAAATAAACAATACAGCACATTCCGAAAGACCATTTCTTCCTGAGCAATCAGGCCTCAAAGGCCTGCCGAAACAAAAAAGTCCTTCCCATGCTTGCGGAAGGACAGCACGGAGGGTGCCAGCCTAAACCTACAAGGAAGAGAGTTCCAGAGCCTGGGAACACCAGCAAGAAGGTGCTCTCTTGTGTTCCCACCAGAGGTACCTGTGAGGGTAATGGGACAGAGGAGAGCATTGCAACAAGTTGCTCTTCATTTCAAAATGAGTCCTGGGCTCCCCATTTTACTTCCACTGGTAGGCAAAACCTTTTGATCCAGGCAAGCTTTCCACAATTGCCTTTTCACAATTAAGGAAGGGACTAATAATTGCCCAGAACATGAACCAACTGTCTATGTTCTGGACATGGTTTTGGCAAGTGGCTAGTTGCTAAGAAAGGGTGGGTGTTGTATGTTTTTACCAGTGTTGTTTAAAACTGATTTTAATTCAGTTGTGTTTTACCATTATATTTAATTCAGTTGTAACACTGTAACTTTGTGTATTATGACCTGCACCTGCTTTTGATCTTGTGAGCTTCACAGAGTCCCCCTTTCGGAAGAAAGATAGGATGATAATCAGACAATAAATAAAATACAGACAAAATGCATTCCAAAATTGCATTCTAAAAAATGGCAAAGTTTCTTTCCTCCCATTATAAAGCCACATATTATAACCATTCTGTAGAGTCATGGAGGAAAAGGCAATAGAGAAAAACAGAGACAAAATCATTCTGTTACATTCTGGTTTTGCTCTCAGTACCTATGTGGAACATGAGGCATATTTAACGTCCACTGACCTGTATTTTCCAGTCCGTACTTGTAGAGCTCTCATGCCACATTGCTGGGCACCTCCCACATCATTTACAATATCATCTCCAATCATGATGGCCTGTCAGAGCAATGAAATACAGACAGAAGTGATGTCAAGTGCATTTGATTCCTGTCCTATTTCATCTTCCTTGACATAATAAACTGCCTGTTTTGATGTTTAATACCACCATCATACAAATTAAACAAGATAATATTGTCACTGTATTGATTAAAAGTCAGTGTACCCTGAATATAATTCAGCCTCCACCTACAAGGACTCTATAGGCAAGCACTAGACATGCGGGCAATATGCAAGGCATCTTGAAGACACATTAAAAAAAAAACTTCTATTGTGCGTTATTTAAACAATCACAAAGACAAAACACCAAATAACATGTTTCAAATATCAATTTTGAAGATATAGGAAGCAGAGCGTAATATTGGAATCCTCACCATATGTAGGAGGCAACTTTTTTTTGGGGGGGGGACGCAATTCAACAGGTACATTGATATTTTGAGAAGTTACCATTATGTCTTTCAGAATCTAACTGGTTCAATGTTATGGTTTTATTCTCAGGGATAGCACTACTATGAGGCAATGTAAAGTGGTTGCCTCAGGAGGCAGCATCAATGTGTTGTGGGCTCTGTGCCACACAATGTGCCCTGTACCTCCCATGTGAGATTGCTGTCCTCAGGTCTAGTAGAGGACATTGTCCCATCATTAGTGCTGAAGAAAGGGTGAAGTGCCAGCCCAGTTAGGTTGTGCACATGAAAATGGAGGGGGGAAATCTTATTTGCCTCAGTCAGAAAAATACCTTGGGCCAGCCCTGTTTATTGCACTGTATTTCCTATTCCCTTTTCTTTCCAACAGCCTATCTTCTTTTGTAGAGTTACATGCTTTCAGTCATCACCAAACAGAGTAATATTGCTCACCACGCAGCAAGAATCAATTATAAAGCATATTGTGGAAATGGGGAAAGATTGGGCACAATGGGATTTGGGATAATAGAAAATGTATTGACTTTGCGATGTGTTTTTTCTTGATGCTGGTCAAAAAGATCTACTAAAGTTTTTCTCTGATCAAATTTAGTATTGAAAGCAAGTAATTCAAGTTTAGCAAGCTTTATCCCCAGATCATGCTAAAAAACAAAACAAAAACAAAACTGAAAAGTTTCACCGTACTCCTTGAATATGTATAGTTGTTGGGTAGAACAATCTCTGATTAAAAAAAAAAAAAAAAAGGAGGCAAGTCCATCTGGGTATCGCAAACACAACACACTGGCTTTGTGATGAGCAAAATATCCCCAGCATGTTGCATAGATAAATTGTTCTAGCCCCACTCTATTCAAAACTATAATGCATTACCTTATGGATACTACCTGGAACTAGAATGACAACAGCTAATCTAGCTGTTCTGGCAAAATTGTAGGCATGGGTGGGGAAAGTATGCAACCTGCATGTGGCCCCTGAACTCCAGGTCTATGGCCCCAAAGCACTTGGACACTCCCCCAAAGCCCTTAGGCACTCTTGGATGCCAGAATAAATTTTAGCTTGGTATACCAACTCATTTCTTGCTCTTCTATGAGTCATACTTTGTCATAACTGGGAATATTGCATCACCTACCATTGTTCAATTTAAGAATTGGATAAGAATTTAAGAAATTCAGACAGGCATTTTTTTTTAAAAAAAGTCACATAAATGCAACCATTACCAAAATTCAAACAGATATCAATTGGCATTTATGTAAAAATTTGGGACAGTGGCTCTGGTTCCAGCTATGTTTATATGCAACAAATTGTTGTGTATATGTATGGCTTTAAAAAAAACATCCCTGTCAAGAGAAAGATTCAGTAAATTCAGTAGGGCATGTATCCTGGGCAATTTATCATGCTGCATGAAGCCAGAATTTGGGGGGAAATATTTTTTAGATTACAACTCTCAGAATCCCCCAGCCAGAATGAGCAGTAGTTCTGCAGTTTCCCTATTCTGTCTGTGACTCCTTTGATGTATGGTAAAAATGCCTTCCCTTTGGGTGGTTGTTTTTCTTCACTCCTGTGGTTTTTCCTGGATCTGGCTGCTCTTGCGATGTCTGGGCTGGAGTAACCATTTGCTTGTGGAGCCCAGTTTGAGTGTTTCAGTTTGTCCTCCAGGTAGCGGGGTTCACAGATCCTTTTTGCACAGTCCTATTGCGCAGAATGTTTTTATTGTGCTTCTTTTTTGTCTTGGGTGATGATCGGAGTTCTTGTGTAAGGTATCTGTCTGTGTGTGTAGGCTTTCTGTATACCTTGTGTCCTAAGTGTTGGTTTGGTTTTTGGATGACCAGGACATCCAAGAATGGCAATGTTCCTTCCTTTTCTATTTCCATTGTGAATTGGATGTTCGGGTGGATGCTGTTCAGATGGTTCAGAAACATGGTCAAATCTGCTTCTCCATGGCTCCAAATGGTGAAAGTGTCATCCACATATCAGAACCATGCTGTGGGCTTTTTTGGTGCTGTTTCCAGAGCTTGCTTTTCGAAGTGTTCCATGTAAACGTTTACTATCACAGGGCTCAGAGGGCTTCTCATGGCTGCCCCATCTCTCTGCTCATGGAGTCCATTGTCCCACTGGAGGTGGCTTGTGGTAGGGCAGTGTTCAAACAGGGCTGTCATGTCTTCTGAAACATTTGTTGGATGAGAGCCATAGTGTCCATTATGGGGCCATGTTTAAATATTTGAAGGGATGTCATACTGAGGATGGGGCAAGATTGTTTTCTGCTGCTCCAGAGACTAGGACATGGAGCAATAGGTTCAAACTACAGGAAAAAAGATTCCACCTAAACATTAGGAAGAACTTCCTGACAGTAAGAGCTGTTTGGAAGTGGAATACACTGCATCAGAGTGTGGCGGAGTCTCCTTCTTTGGAGGTTTTTAAGCAGAGGCTGGATGGCTATCTGTTGGGAATGATTTGATTGTGTATTCCTGCATGGCAGGGGGGTTGGACTGGATGGTTTCAACTCTATGATTCTATGAGCAACTCCCACCAGTAGAGGGAATGAGATGAAGATATCGTCTTTCTCTAGAGAGTAGTTTGTACACAGGACATCATGTTTTCTTTCTGACCATTCAAACAAGGCACCCTTTGCTCCAATATGTTTGGACGTCTTTCCTGACTTCATCCAAAGTCTGTAAATCTCATAATTTACAACCAAACAATTTGAAATAAAACACACTGGATGTGATGCTGAGTGTCAGTGTGCTTCCTCCAGCTGCAAAATATTACTTTCAGAGGAAGCATGTTGGATGTGTGTTGTTACAAAGTGACTTGAGTGTCTCTCTCCTTTACCAGTCATTCCTCCCCTTTCCCCTTTATTTAACATTAGGACTTCAAGCAGCCCAACTACTCTAAACTACACCAGTGGGACAATGACATAGCAACATGGCAGTCCCCTGTATTAAACCACATGCTTCCACAACTCACTACATTTGTGACCCCACCACCATAGATATAAGAAATTTAAAGCAAGGGATTCAATGTCAGGCAAAGGGAGAGAGGGGTTTTCTGGATCAATTCCTTTGGCAACAATTATGCATCCAAAAAATTGTGAAGCAAATGTTGAAATAGGAAAGCTGAAATGTAAGAGACATGCAAAAAAACAAAAAAAAAACAAACACATCACTATGGCTAACCCACAATATTAAATACAGTTCTGTATGGTAGTGGTGGAATAAGAAATTAATGTCATATAGTCTTCCCTCTCCCACCCCCCACCCCCAGTACTTCTATCCACTCCAGGGTCTTCTCATCAGATGACCGAAGAAGCTTTGACCCACACTGTGTCCATCTAGTAATGTTGCAAAAGTGCAGGTCATTGTTATAGGAATGCTTTCTACATCATGGCAAGCTGTCATGTTTACACCCCCACCCATCATTTGATTGGTGACTTCCTGTTTCTTTCTCTCCAAAACACCTTCACCAATCCATGAAGAGGAAGTGAGGGTGGGGAGAGGGCAGTGGGATGCTTCTGTTGAACAAAGGGATAGCAACTAGGGTGAGATGAAGACAGAGCAGGATCATCAATAGTGGGACACTATGGTAAGAACAACACTCCAAAATCTTCATCTCTGTACATTTGGATTGCAAGTGTAGAAAGAACCTGAATTGCTTTGTTGATAAACTTCCATTCTCACTGGGGGGAATAAAGTTCTTCTTGATCAGCCAAAGAGCTGGGTGCTTATTATCACATAATCCTAATATTTTAAAAAATGATATTGATCTATCACTGTTAAGGCAATTAGGGAACAGTGAAAATCAACAGTTGTAGGGAAGAATGAAGTCGCAGTCACTACTGGTGTCTTTGCTTTTGCCTCAGAGCACATTTCATAGGAAGCTGTGTAATTCAGTGGCATAATCAGAAAGTTTGAATTAATGTTTAAGTGTTAAAATCCTGCTGTAGCTTCAACATGAACATTTCAGCTTGAACGTATTTCAGAACCAATTTTTGTTGGTTGACCTGCTGAAACTGGCTTAACAGGATCAGTGCTGAAGTCTGTTTCACAGGAACCGAAGCCTACACCTATACGCTGACTTGAAAGTAATGGCCAAGCTCCTACATCGCCAAGCATAGCATGAACATTCTACAGGTGGGACTATGCTGCAGCTCTACTTTCACAACCCCAGGACTCACCATTTCAGTGTAATAGCTCCCCTCAAAGCCCCTTCCTAGTCATTTAGTAGCTAGTGGAGAGCAGGGATCAGAGAAGTCCCCACAGGCAAAAACAGATGACATCATCTGCCAAAATCCAGCAGGGTCTAGAGATCTCAGCAGACGATGTAAACATTCTGCACTTGGCCAGGGGGACATTGTTAGATGCTGCTTTGATTCTCCCCACAACCACCCAGTTCTCCATCAGCCACTGAATGGCTATGGAGTATAGGCTATAGCAGCCAAATGTTGAGTTCCTGGAGGGCTTTGGGAGGGAGGAAGAGTATCAACCAGTGCAATGACCAAAAAAAGACTTGCACAGGCATACGCTGGATGTATACTTGCTTATTTCACTAACAAGATCCTGGCCAATGGGTTACAAATAATATACTTAACATTAATATGTCATTTTAAAAAAGTATAATGGAAGTCTAACAACATTAAGTTGCAAAAACTATCATAAGAAAAGAGTATGAAACTACTTTACTGCTGTAACAAGTAACATTATGTACTTACTTTTTAAGTTTACATCTTAAGAGCATTTTTGATAAGATTTTTTCAACTTTATGCCACTCTTTTATCAATTCTAAGAGTTTTTTTAAGAAACAAAAAAGTAACAAGTACTGTTTTACAATGGAATGAGTTAAGACAACAAATCAATGCTTAACACCCTACAACACGTAATGGGGAAAATTTGCTTTTAAAAAAGTAACTTTACAAGTTCTGCCTACATGCTTTTTATTTGCAATCAAACATCTAAGGAAACACAGTTTTCCTATTGTTTATAAGAATTCTGTGGCAGATTTTTGTAAAACGGAGAATGTAAGTATAAAATCCCTTATGCTACAATTAACTGGGATGCTTGATTACTGATGAAGTATTTCATTTTGTCCATACACAAGTCTTAATGCAAGAAGACCATCCACATTGAAAGTGCAGCTGCACATGAGCAGCAGTGCCTATCCAAGCCAGCTTGTGGCATACACATACAAAAATGTACTGCAACCCCCTGGGATTTCACAGATTTACTATCGGTGAAGGGCAATAATCACTAAAGGAGGAGCAATTATTCCCAAATCATTTAGGATTTAAAAAATCATTGGCAAGAAGATAGAGGTCAAGAGGTGCACTGTCAAGGGAAATAAAAAACTCTACCTGTCAAACCTAGGTTTAACTTCCTCTCTGACTGCAATATAGTGAGAAGAAGTGGGGGAGGAGAAAGGGAGGGAGAGAGGGGGGGAAAAGATAAAGCTAAAAGGTCACATAACCACTGAAGGCCAGAATTAAAAGATCTCCAGTTTGTCCACACGTTTTACACCAAGAGCACAGTTGTATCATGCAATTAGTGAAAGGAAATAACATTAAATTAACTACAGTTCCCGTGGAAAGATTCAGAATGGGCTATACATGACAAGAAACATCAGCTGTTTTTTTAACAAAATCATACTGAAGGACCAAGAATTAAGCAATGTATCACAAAAAAAAGCACCCCTCTACAGTTCTACTCAAAACTAAGCCACTCTGAACTCAATGGGACTTACTCCCAAGTTTGATTCTATAGCTGGCCTTCCGTATCCACAGATTCAACCATCCACAGCTTGAAAATATTTACATTTAAAAAAAAAAAAATTCCAAGAAGCAAACCTTGATTTTGCCATTTTATATAAGGGACACCATTTTACTATGCCACTGTACATAGTGGGACTTGAGCATCCACGGATTTTGGTATCCACAGAGGGTCCTGGAACCAAACCCCAGCAGATACCAAGGGCCCACACTGTACATAGGACTGCAGTCAAAACCAGAGACAGCCATATTCCTTGGAACAGTAGGAATTATAAAATTACCACATACATATCCTTGTTTTCTAGGACAAAAAATAGATGAAATTCAAATATCCAGCTGGACTGGGGAAAACTAGTTCTCAGAACAGTTCCCTCTGCTAAACTGTGAATGATGACCAAGAGCTTAGGATATAAGTAACTGGTCCAAAGAAAATGGATCAGGATGGGTCTGTGAAAGGACCAAAAATTCTAATCTCTGGGCAGCCGTGAAATGCACCCCTGGCCTTGAAAGAGGCTCTTGATCTCAGCCTGACCTCATGTAAGTTTAGCAGGAATAAATATGGTAGCAATTATAAGGCACTTGATACACTTAAATGGGCTAAATAATTGATTGGTAACAAGCTAAGTTAAGGAACCGAGTCTCTATAAAACACAATATAGTATTATGTATACAGTTGCCCCTCCACATTCGCGAACTTAGCATTCGCAGTTTTGAATATTCGTGGGTTTTGGGAGGGCCCCCTGCCCTCCCAAAAGCAGCGACATGGGGCCTCTGGAGGCCCCGTTAAGGCCTTGGGCAGGAGGGGGGGAGGGCCGGGGAGGCCTCCACGGGGCCCCCGGAGAAGCTCCAGAGGCCCCGTTAAGGCCTTGGGCAGGAGGGCGAGGGCCGGGGAGGCATCCATGGGGCCTCGGGAGGGTCTCTGGAGGCTCCGTGAAGGCCTTGGAAGGCAAGGGGAGGCAGGAGGAAGCGACAATGGGGCCTCCGGAAGCCCCGTGGTCGCTTTGGTGGGGGAGGGCAGTTGTTATTCGTGGATTTTTCACATTCGCGGGGGTCTGGGGAACCTAACCCCCGCGAATATGAAGGGATGACTGTATAACCCAAACCCTCCAACTTTTGGCACTGCTTCTCTACATCTGCTACCTCAGATGACTGCCTCACACTGGCTAATAGTGGAGCTGGTCCGTTATTTTGTGCTCAGTAAGGAAAAGGAAAAGAGTCAGTGTGGTGTATTAGTCTAGGTGGCTGGACTAGGACTCTGAATAGGCTGACCATATGTACCATTTTGAAAAGGACAGTCCCATTTTTTTTCATATTTCCTGACCGTCTCATCATTTTCATAGAAATGTCAGCTTTGTCCCATTGTGTGCTAACTAAAATTTCTGTGCAAACAGCAACTGGGCGCAAGCCATGCAAATTAGCATGCAAAGCAAAACTAGCCAGAAACTCCTGCCCAAATGCAGAGAAACACACATGCGTGGTGTGCTCTTGCCATTCCCACCGAATACCCCAAGTAGCAGAAGCAAGAGCGCAAGTAGCAGAGAGTGATCCCTCGCCCCCCAGTTGTTGTCGGTGGGCAGAGCAGCGCTGGGCTTCAGCTGTTACTTGCCTCACTTTATATAAGTAAGGAGGCCTTCCATCTTACTTATCATGCTTGCGTTGAACTACAAATCTCTCTCTCCATCACTCCCCCCGATCTTTTGTGCTACTCATTTCCTTCCTCTAATTTTTCATCTTTTCATCGTTGATCAGAAATTAATTTTGTTTTGGGGTGAGTTGGAGATAGTTTTTCTGGAGCATCCTTTGGTTGTGTTAATGTCTTGGGGGATCGTGTAGCTGTTTTTTCTTTGAATTGTCAATTGGGTGTGTTGTGTGCTTGTACGGCGTGTGGGGCTTCCCTCGCCAGGTGGCAGGTTTTGCTTCTCTCCTATATGTATTGATCGCCTTTTGTTGTGGCTGTCACTTTCTTTTTCCTCTCCCCCCACTTTTTAGAGTTTTTGTGTGTGCATGTGTGTACGTGGCTGCTGCATGGTTTGTCTGTGTGCTGTGATGGTGCTCCTCCTCCCCCCTTTTTTGTTCTGTTGGCTTCAGTTCCTCGTTGTTTTTTGTCTCCTTGTTATAGTCTGGGACTGTGTCTTGGTGGGCTACTTGTGGAGTGAGTGTTTCTAGTTGGTGTTGTTATTCCTGCCACCTTTTTCCTTGTGGGTGTGCGTGGATGTGCTTAGGATGCTGCTTTCGGAAGCTGAGAGTGTGTGCGGAGCCGGTGTGCATGTGTATATGCAGGCCTTGGCTAGGTTGATCGTCCACATGCTGGGAGTGGAGCAAGAGTGGGCACTTTTTAGTGCTCCGTTCTGTTTTTATGAGAGCTTGGTGTGTGTGTTTGTGCCTTGCATGTGGGCATTTGCCTGCTGTTTGGGGTCATGTTCTTGTCTTCTTTTCATGTCTGTTGCTTGATGTTGGCTGTTTGTTGTGCCTGTTCAGTGTTGTGGTGCTGGTGTGTGTGCATGTGGGGGAAGAGGAAAGGAGGCTTCTCGCGCTGCCTTGGCCCTGCTTCTCTGTTTTGGGGTGTAGGCGGGGAAGGGGGGTTGCTCTTTCCTTTCCTATTTTAGGAGGTTTGCTCTTTTCAAACAACTGCTGTGCTTTCTGCAACCGGACTTGTTTATCTCAGATTGGCCTTTTTAGTCATCAGCACGCTTGCAGAAAGAGCGGGATGAGTCCTTCCTGAATCTTCATTTGCGAAGAAAAGCCAGAGAGAAAGAGAGGGGATGCTCTGTGTATGGTGTACTGGTGGGAAAGTTTTCTCCTTCTGGGCTGCCAGTAGTGTGGCTGCCACCATTGGGGGCTGGCTTTTTGGCAGGAGGGCCATGTTATGGTCAGCATGCTGTAGCAGCCGCCATTTTGGGAGTTTAGCTTTTGGCGGGAGTGCTATTTTATGGGGTTGCTAGTTGTTTGGGACTCCATTTTGGTTTTTGGATTTAGACTAAGCAGGGTAAGCACTGGTTGGTATTTGGATGGGAGACCACCAGCAACATTGTCCTATTTTCACCATCCAAGGTCCTATTTTTATCTCAAGGAAATATGGTCAGCCTAACTATGAGTGATCAGGGTTTGAATCCCTGCTCAGCCATGGAAACCCACTGGGTGACCTGGGGCAAGTCGCACTCTTTCAGCCTCACAGCAAGGCAATGGCAAACCTCCTCTAAATAAATCTTGCCAGGAAAACTTCATGATAAATTCACCTTAGGGTTGCCATAAGTCAGAAACAACTTAAAGGTACACAGCAACAACAATGACAACAACACAGACAAGGAAGTCCATTTGCCACGGTCCCTGAGTTCAATAGGCTCCACATTTGTGGACTGCTTTTGTTTTCCAGAACATTTGCATTGTGACAAACAGAGGACTCTGACCAAGCAAATTACATCCTTGCTTATACAGCGTACTACATGACATTGGGAGAAGGTGGGAAAGTTGACTCATGTAACCACTGGCATGAGGAATATATTCCTATGCACCATTTCATACCTATATTTGGCACTGTCAGAATCAGGAATCTGCAACAACTGGTAGTTTACGCACTCTTGTGAGACCCACTGTAACTCCCATTAGAACAGGACAATTTGCTACTGATAGACCATTTTTTTATGATGGCATTAAACTACTGGAACCTTAACATTATTTAGGTTTTATCGTAATGCAGTAAAAATCACCCACTGTTACAACAACCTTAAAACATATGAATTAGGCTATTTCAGTAACCTTTAAAGATGTGTTATTCTTTGTCATATTACTGAATCATAAGAAGGGGCTAGTTACCTCTAAGAGGTTTAAATTTCCTATCTATTAAAGTAATACCAGCAATCTGGGTTTTTTTCCTAGGCTATTGAGGAAAGGTTAAAATGAAAATTGGACTTTAGGAAGTACCTTCCATTCCAAGAACAGGTGGCAAACATCTCAGCTGGAGCAAGCAAAGTCAGGTTCTCTTTACGGAGCAGTTATCAAGGGAAATGACTGGTGATAACTTTATTGATTAAAGCAACTCCAAAAAATTCAGGCTTTGGCCACTGTCAAGCTATTCTGCAGCCAGACAATTTAAGAAGTTGCAATGGCAGAATGAAGACAGCAGAAGACTGTAATGTGCTTTATCAAACACAGATGGGGATTTAGAGTGATTTAATGATGCAGTTAATTTTATATTTAAGTGCAATATATAAATGGTCCTGAACCTTTTAGGAGATCAAAGTCATCATTGCTAACCCTTACGTTATTACCACAGGCACAAACTAACATATGCAACTAACCTTACATACATACACAGACAGTCAACACCACATACTAGAAAGAACTACCAAGTATTTTCCCAAAATAGGAACAATTAAGGCTGTGTCTTTAAGCCATCACTTGGGGCTCTGTGTGAAAGACAAATCTCTGTGTAGAGAAAAGAATGTATAAAATTATACCTCACTTCTGGAAAACATAGTTTACAAGTTAGGCATATGAAGAATGTTCTCATACTTTCTTGTCCTCACTTTGGTATAGCCTATGGAGAAAAAAAAAAGTTAGCCCCCACACAACATTTTTCCCATTTCGGGAATTTTGGTGAAAATTTTACAGAGGCTTTTGTTGTTGTTGCTAATTATTGCCTTCCAGTCCATAAGGTGATGGACAAACAAAAGCAATTAAAACAGCACAAATATATATTTTTAAAAAGCACATTAAAACACTTTTACCAACTTTTTTTTAAAAGGACTAACAACAAACCTATAATACAATTTTTAAAAAGTTAAAACAAAACAATTTCAAAAATTACCATGCAGAATAGTACCGTTTTAAATGCCCAATGGAAGATCAAAAGAGATGGAGCCAGCCTGACTTCCTTTGGTAGGGAGTTCCACAGCTGGGGTGCTGTTACAGGGAAAGCCCTGTTACGTGTACATACCAACCTAACTTTGTGAAGTTTTGCAACACACAACAGGCCCTCCTTTGAGGTCCTCGAATTTCAGGCAGGCTCATATGGGAGGAGGTAGTTTTTCAGTTTTTGTGTGCATGTGCAAAAAAATTGGCTGAGCTTCTACATTTGGGCTGCATAGTGGAACTGTATATTATATATTAATTGTGCTGTGCTACCCTTGTGCTGAATGACAAACTTGTGCAACTGAACCAGGACACCAAATGTGCAACTAAATGCACATCAACATGCAGTGAGCATCTGCATGCATAATGGCATTTTATGTGCACAATTCCACTTGGGGGGGAAAAACCATGCCCAGGCATTCTATAGAGGAACTTACATATCAACATAAAACCCAACAGGATTCCAGTCATTGAATTTTGGACAAAACCATTACCTTTGCACAAAGCTAAACTTTGTTTGCACAAAAAATGGTGCTCGAAACTTTTGCAAAAATATGCACACACATAACATGCATCAGAATGCTGCCATCCTCAACTACTAACAGCAGATAAACAGTGATGTGTTTAAATGAGCAATACATGGGCCACAAGCCACTCTTGCTTGGCTTTTGTGAACTACCAGCCCCTCCCACACACACGCACACCATGTTCTCCTTGCCAAAAAGAAAGTGTGTGAAAAAGGAGAATTCCTTTTCCTGGAAGCCTCTACAGTGACAATTCTCCTTTAAAACAAGATGCACTCCCTCCCACACCACACCCCTACACACCTTGTTTTGACCTTTCAATAATAATAATAATAATAATAATAATAACAGTAATATTTATTTTTACCCCGCCCCTCTGTTAAAAACAATTGGGGCAGCTTACAACAATTAAAATACAAATGCAGATTAAAATCCCTAAACGCCACCCACCCCCATAAAAAGATATTAAACCAGTATAGAATTAAAAACCAGCTAATCTAAAATCACATTTTAAAAAATCAATAGCCAACAAGAGTAAAAGAGGCCAGAAACTCCTGAGGTCAGGATCTAATCAGGAAAGGCCTGCCGAAAGAGATCCGTCTTTAGTGCTTTTTTAAAGCTACTCAAGCTCATCATCTGATTGATCTCGTTTGGCAGGCCATTCCATAATTTGGGGGCGATTACCGAACAGGCCCTCTGGGAGGTTGCAGACAGCCTAGATTTTTGTGGCTGAAGCAATTTCCTCCCAGAGGACCGGAGTGTGTGGGGAGGATTGTATGGGAGGAGGCAGTTCCGAAGATAAGTTGGACCCAAGCCATTTAGGACTTTAAAGGTAATAACCAACACCTTATACTGGGCCCGGAAACTGATAGGCAGCCAGTGGAGAGATTTTAATACTGGAGTTATATGGTCTCCCTGAGATGTTCCCGAGACCACTCTAGCTGCCATATTTTGTACCAACTGAAGTTTCTGGACCAAGCATGAGGGTAGCCCCATGTAGAGCGCATTGCAGAAATCTAGACAAGAGGTTACCAGCGTGTGCACCATAGTCTCGACATTCCTTACTTCCAGGAAAGGGCGCAGCTGGCGTATCAATCGAAGCTGATAACAGGCGCTCCCGACTGTCGCATTCACCTGACTAGTCATCTGAAGCAATGAATCAAGGAGCACCCCAGACTGCGAACACAGTCCTTAACAGAGAGCATGACCCCATCCAGGACTGGAGGTTGCAACCCAACTCCTGGTTTCGGGGCCGCTACCGTGAGCACCTCCATTTTGTCCGGATTTAATCTCAATCTGTTTTTCCTCATCCAGTCCATTATTGTTTTTAGACAGTCATTAAGAGGAGAGACTCCATCAGAATTCGAGGCCGACAATCGGGACAAGGAGAAATACTGATAACACCCAGCCCCATAACTCCAAATAATTTCACCCAGTGGCTTCATATAGATGTTAAACAGCATCGGGGACAGGATGGCACCTTGAAGAACACAAGTAAGCTCCTTTCTGCTGGAGCAGCTGTCCCCAAGCAGCACCCTCTGGGACCTGCTTGAGAGGAAGGACCGGAACCACTGGAGCACAGTGCCTCCAATTCCTAACCCACTCAGGTGATCCAAGAGGATGCTATGATCTATCATATCGAAAGCCGCTGAGAGGTCTAGAAGCACCAACAGGGTCACACTACCCCTGTCGGTGCTTAGACACAGGTCGTCGGTCAAGGCAACCATGGCAGTCTCAACTCCAAATCCCGTCCTAAAGCCAGTTTGAAATGGGTCTAGATAATCCGTTTCATTCAAGACCACTTGGAGTTGAAGAGCAACTGCCCTCTCGATCACTTTGCTCAAGAATGGTAACATAGAAACCGGCCTATAGTTGTTCATGTCCAGGGGGTCCAGGGAAGGTTTTTCAGGAGCGGCCTAACCCCTGCTTCCTTTAAACAAGATGGAGCACACCCTTCTCTGAGGGATGCATTGATGATGTCCTTAAGGCACACCATCAAAGCACACGCCCCCCTGGATGGCCAGCCATGAAGGGCAAAGATCGAGAGGGCAGGTCGCCTTCCTCACCCTACCAAGTAGCTTGTCCACATCCTCGGTACTCATAGATTGAAATTGATCCAGTAAACTTACATCAACAGAGTTGCTGGACACCTCGTCAATTGTTTCTGTCAAAATACTGGCATCTAAGTCGGCTCTTACCTGAGAGATTTTATCTGCAAAAAAGTTGTTAAACGCATCACAGCAGGCTGTTGTTGGGTTAAGCAATGGGTTCTGTGCAGGTATAACCTGTGTCATCTCCCTTACCACCCTAAACAGCTCTGCTGGACAGGACTCTGCAGACGCAATACGTGCAGAGGAGAAGGATCTCTGCGCTGCACGTATTGCCATTTGATAGGACCAAAGAAAGTTCCTATGACGAGTCCTGTCAGATAGGAGTCGAGTTTTCCGCTGGTTGCACTCTAGTCGTTGTCCAACCCGCTTCATTTTCCTAAGTTCTGATGTATACCATGGCTTACGGTTTGGAACAGGTTGGAAAGGATGCTTGGGAGCGTTCGTGTCGATAGCCTTGGTAAGGTCAATGTTCCAGGTATTAACGAAAGCTTTGACAGGGTCACCGGCATTACCAACCATTAAACCCTCCAAGGCTTTCTGGAATCCTATTGGTTCCATTAGCCTTCAGGCTACCTTCAGTACACCAACCATATCTACAGCTGTAACCAATAAAGTTGTGGCCTACTTTTCCCCACTACAAAAGTGTTTTATGAAAAGAGAAGTGGACTTCTGATCACTTCTGGTTTCCTTTGGAAGGGCCATTTAGCCAACACTGAGTCCCTAGGGTAAATACGTGGCCCGTGGATACTTGGAGCTCGTCAACCTCCAATTTAAGCCATGTCTCCAAGAAGTGGGCTGCCCAACTTACTGGGTGGCAGTTTTGCAATCCAGGGCAGAGTGGAGTGAAACAGGGTAGATTTGGCATGCAACCAAAGGCAGCTTCTTCTCAGGGTCCACCACAGCGAGATGCAGACCTGGGGAGAGTCAACTGCTAGCCAATGAATTAAAACTGAGTTTGAGTTCATTGGCTAACAGGCGTGGCTGGTGTGAGCTGCTTGTACTTCTCACTCCGGTTATGTATGGGGGGTGGGATATATATTCTCAGTTGGCATGCATGCTCTGCAGTGTGTCCCTGAGCATTGTCCCACCCACCCTCCCTCTGTTTATCTTGTATTGGATTGTGTATTTTGTTATATGAGGCATGTTTCCATCTATGTAATTGTCACAACTTTGGCGGTGGTTGGCATGGGTCCTGGATCTGGAAAAGTGATTACCAGTGTCTTCCTGGCATTGTTAAGGTATTGGGGTCCCCTTATGGGACTCAGGGTGTGTGGGGTAGATCTGGTCTGGCCCAGCTTGGGGGGCAGACCTCTTTCCTGCATCCCCTGATGGCAGGGAAAACATGCTGTGGCTACAGCCCTGGTGGATGCTTCCCTGTTATCCCGGAAGTTCTGGAAGTGGGGCCAGAAGAGTAGGCTCATTGAGCAATAGGAGAGTTGTTCAATGCTGGATCCAGATGCATGTGTACACCAACCCTATCTACAGCTGTAACCAATAAAGCTGTGGCCTACTTTTCCCCACTACATCTAATAATGTGTGTGTGTGTGTATGTGTTTTCTTGTGGCGTGCAACTTGCCCCAGACACACAAGTGCATGGCCTCCTGGAACTCTGAACAGAATAACATTTTGTTGCAGGTCCCGCCAAACATTTCAACACAAGACAACCAACAGCTAACATAGAGCTTGGAAATAAATAGTTAAATAACTAGTTGTGTGCTGCTTAGTTTCTCCCTTTGCCCTACAAGGCTTAGCAAGTTAACATGTTGGTTAACAACACTCACTACCAGAGCTTGGAAATATCTAGTTATGTGCTAGTTTGCTTTCCTCCTTCCTGCAAGAAAAGACTTAACTAGCAGCACTGAATCTTTTTCTGTGGGGCAAGGACTGAACTTGGGATCCGGCCCCTGAACATAAAACAGGTTTTCTGGCTTTGATAAATAAGGTGGAAGCAGAAGGTGCACTTATTTAGTAATACAGAAAAATAGCCCACATATGCTCAAAAGCAACCAGGATATTTGTGATTAAGAATTCTCCACCCCTTAATTCACTGACTGACCTCTGTAATCACTTCAAACTGCCCTGGATTAGTGTCCTCTACAATTAAGACATCATTCCTCATTAATATTTTTCAATCCAAACAGACAATCTACTTCATCTGAAGAACAAATGAATACATACATGTTAGTTTCTGGAACTGAGATGGGCAGGGAAAGAAAAGTCTTTGCAAACTTAATGGAAGAGATTATTATATTCTATGCTTTAGGATAGCCTTCTAAAAACATAGCCGTTTCAAACTATTTTTCACTACAAATCATACCATCCCCAGCCATGGAATGTGTGGTCCAACACATTCCATGTGTTGGGGGAGTTGGGGGAGGCAATTTTTAAAAAACTGCAAAATGCTTACTTTCAATAGGGATCAATAACAAAATATTCTCTAAGGGGCAACAGTGACACCTAAATGTCACATTATCTGAAAATCCCATGGCTTGTTCTTAACACTAACAAATGACTTAATGAACTAACTTATCATTAATGCAACAATCTAAATGTTTGCCTTCTAAACTGTTAATGTCACTGAATTAATCTCTTCTTTACCAAGAGTATTTTTAAAACTTAAAATTAAGACAGTGAAAGACAGTGAAACAAAACTTGGAGGCTTACCACACTCTGAAGAAAAGTGGCAAGGCAGCAAGAATGTCCCATCCTCTGGTGTTTTTTCATTCCAGTCCCATGGGGGATTGAGCTAAAACCACAACTTTTTGCTAACAGGTTTTTCTGGTTAGCAAAAAGACACAGTTTTACCTCAGTCCCTCATGGGACCAGAACAAAAGAAGATTAAGAAAGAAAATTAAGAATTAAGAAAATTAATTAAGAAAGGGTTAAGAAATTAAGGAAGAAAAGTGATGATGTTGGAGTCACAGGCCTACAAGCAATTTCAGATGTTACTTATGTTGTTGTTCAGGTGAGGGGTTTCATGCAGGCAGAGGCCACTCTTATTTCCTGGTCATAAGGAGTTGAGACAAAAGACAGTAAAATTTAAATCCTTTTGCAGCAGTGAGCAACTTCTCTGGTATCCAGCATGTCCCTGTCCCTTTGTGAAATGAAGAGCTCCTTTGTTTAGGCAGAAATAATTGGATTTTTCAAGAAGTCTCTATACTGCTGCATCTGGAAACAACTTTTAAGTGCTGTATATAGGTATACAGTTCCTATGTAGTTCCTGTACTGTTTGCCTCTGAAGCAACTGAGCTTGTGCTCACCGAGCTCTTTCCTCAAAATCTTCTCACTGTTCATCAAATATATTTTCTGTCTCCAGGGTATTTGAGGGTTGTTGTTGTTTTGGGGTTCATTAGGCCCTTCAAACTGAGATTAATGGATTAATAAAAGTGGGTGGCTGTGCTCAGTTCTGACTATCTCATTACCAGAAAGATAGCAACAAATTGGAAGGAGCTCAAGGAAGAGTGGTAAAAAGAGCTCAGAATGCTGAGGGATTGGCTTGTGAAGGAAGATTACAGAAAGTGAAGTGTATAGCTTAACTACAAGATAACCAAGAGGAAAAATCAGGAAAACAGTCTACAAATAGCTGAAAAGTAAAAAATAAAAATAAACTCGATATCAGACTAAGCAGCATTTTGAGGAAAGCTACCTTGGAAAATCAGAGACAATGAGATGATTTTAAAAAAAGGTAAGAATGACTAGACTTATATGATAAAAAGAAGAGTTTTTCTTTATGCCAAGAAATACTGAAACAAGTCATCTAGAGTTTTGTCTCAAAGGAAGAATATTCAAAGCAACATTATTTTTAATATACGTGTCTCTATCTATGGTCCATAGCTATAGAGAAATATACAAGCTATCAAATACACTGAATACGTAGATTTTTCAAGAAGACTGAGATCTTGCCAATTTGTATCCAGTCAATCCAAAATAAGATAAACAAATCATGAAAACCTGTGGAAAATGCAGGGTTTGGTCTTTGAAACCCCCCCCCCCAGTGTGTGTTGATTTCAAAATTAATTTTATTGAACTGGGTTCCCCTTGGCTGCTGGGGTGTTACAATTTAACAGTTTTACAATGTTTAGGAACATTCCAAGCTGTGCAAGAGAGAGGGTGCAAAATGAAGGCATTGCCTATCCCAAATAAGAATTCTGCCCTCCCAATGAAAGCTCCCTTCAGTCCCCAAATTTCTCATATTTCATTGAACAAGACACTGAAAATTGTTCACATCTAGAACTCTTTTGTATTTTGTCTGTTTGCATCCTTTTGGTAACTTTGCCTGCCCCTTTCCTTTGGACTGTTGTTGTGTGCCTTCAAGTTGTTTCTGACTTATGGTGATCCTAAGATGAACCTATCACAGGGTTTAGTTTTTGTTTTTGTTTTGTTTTGTTTTGTTTTGTTTGGATACCTAAACTGTATTTCCAAATGTTAATTAGCTGAAGTAACAGCAATTCTAGACATTTGGAGAATGAAGGAAAATTTTATTGGGTGAGTCAGAATTCTTGTCTGGGGTGGCAATGCCTTCATTTCCCTCCACCTCCCCTTTACCCAATTCCATGCAGCACTGTAGATAAGTATTAGCACAAAATGCCTAGAAACCAATGTCTGTTGCTGGTGGGAAAACAGAGCAAGCAACGCTGGATTTTTGCATAAACAGACTAAATAACAGTTTAGGGCCTCTAAATACAAACAATAAATATATGCATATAAATATAAAGTAAAATTATAGTATATAGTAATACTGTGGAGTCTCCTAAACTTGACATAATATAGTAGCTCAGCATGGTTTCATCTAGCAGGTAGCACTATTAAGTGTTGACCAATTATTTGGTGGGGTGTGTAAGAGAGAGACAGACAGACAGAGACAGTGAGAAACAGAGAGAGTGAATGTTGTTTACATATTGCAAACACATTATGTCCGTTGTTCATGTAGCATGAATGGGTTCAGGTGTGTACAGGAATGGGACTGTGAGAAAATGAACACAGAATGGATATCAAAAGTACATATACACACAAAACAAACATTTCCCCCAACACCCAGATTCATTCATATTGCCAAATACTGTTGTTGTTATATACGACTATGGGATTTGTTATTACAGCAAAAATGCTCTTTTGATTTTGGATTCCAAAGTTTTATATTTACAAAATCAGAATGAACATACCTCCTGTCTCACTTTAAAGTCTCTTCTAAGGGACAGTCCTCAATAGACATTTGAGCCTGGATGACTTACTATGTCATTTCAATGCCAATATTCCACAATCAAAACAAACAAACCATGAAATACAGGGTCACAACACCATTACTAGGCACGAACATATGCTGGGCTTAGTTTTATACCATCAGTACTACAGGATGGAATTACTGTCTCATAATTCATATTCCTCCCATGTGAAAATCTGTTCTGTGGCAGAAGAAGTTATATCTTTTGACTTAAGTACTGTAGAAACAAAGACCTAAATCCAAGTCCTAAATAGAGTAAACCCACCACATCAACTGAACTTACACGAGTGTTGATTTAATTAATTCCCATTGGTTCAATAGCGATTAACACACGATTTAGACTGGGATTTCCCTTCTCTATATTCCCCACCTAGTTGTGTGTAACCATTTTAATAAAATAGTATGTTGTTTACTGTTTTATCTTATTTAAATTATTCATTAGTTTTAATCTGGAAATTAAAAAAAAGTTCATATTGTTTTATCTGTTTGCTGCCCAGAGATACCATGAGAAAAGGGCAGGATAAAAATATTTTAATAAAATAAATAATACATAAATAACAGAACAGAACAAAATAAAAAAAAAAGCTATGAAGGAGAGCATTACATTGTTATGGCCTTGCACATGTGTTTAAGAACTTCACTTTTTTCAAATATGAAAGAACAGTGAAGAGTAACAATGATGTAAATTAACTGAATACAGTATAAATAGTAGAATAATCAACAGATTTATACTTTTTGGTATAACAGTTTCTTTCCGCACAGAAACATTAGGAGACCAAACCCATCAATATTTCCTTCTCAGCTCACATTCTGATGCAATAAAGGGTAAGAACGTGCTTCAGAAACAGATTCATTATCACAGCTATGTGCCACTGACGTCTATACAATAAACCATCACCAGGATATTTCCAGCTGTGCTTTTCCATTCAGACTCATTTTGCTGCTCCCTGCATGGACACATCTCCCCACCACAACCATGATGTAGTGGTATAGACTCTCTCATTGTGTAAGCCAAGTTGGCCCCCAAGAGCTGATGTGAGATGGATTCACTAGCCCTGTATGAATGTATTATTCAGGCCAGTTGCCTTGCTGTTTCTCACACTCACAATGCGTCTTATTAAAGAGAGGCACTCTGTCATGAGATCCTTTCTCCTACTTCATATGTTCTAAGCCTTGAGTGTTGATTTAAATATGAAGCAAGGGGAGCAAGAAAAAATTATCCATGAGGTGTTACAAGTGCCCAGTGTCTCATTTGAGCCATCTCTCCCCAGCTGCAATAGCATATCAAAGATTCTTAACTCTAGCTGATATTTCATAGGCATGCCATCAGTGCACCTGTAGCAGTTGATGGCTTGGTTTAAATGGGACCCTGTTTATGTGCAATGTTCTTCCTATCCATCTGGCGTGATGATTCAGTTGAACTTTAGACACTATATATCTGGATTCTTTTGTTCCAAAACACACTAGAGAAGAGAAGAAGCCATCCCGGTCATGTACATTATGAATCCATCCCAGCAATAATCCAGAGCCAACTTTTTGAAGGTCCTGCTTGTGCAGGTTGGCTGCTTATGCAAATTCATGCCATTCTTCGTCTCACAGAAGCGGAGAAGCAGTCTTCTGTGAATTCACAGCTTGTACACTACACTGCTTGAGAGAGGAGGCTGTTCACATGTATTTGCCTCTTCAGCAAGCCACTTGGAGTATTGCTGGACTTGATTCCTAGAACGTTTGAAAAGAAATCTTACCTGGTGAGGTTCAATGCCCATTTCCATCAAGGCTGACTGGAAGAACATTTTGGCTGGCTTTCCTACCACTTCAGCTTGAATATCACAGGCATACTAGGAGACAGGACAAAATTAACTTCGCAACTCACACAGCCCATGTATCTGAATAATTTGCACACTGAGAAGTTAACCATGAAAATGTACTTGTTTATGGAAAACCCACAACCATCTTACTGGTGTGCAAGGTGGCAACCTGATCTGCACCACCACACATATATTTCTTTTATTCCAGGAGAAAAGCATCCCTCTGTGAGTATCTTATGTCTGCCAGTACAATAGCAAGACATAACTTTTGTATCTTCTATGAATTAACATCACAGTTCACATATGAACATGCAACCCTATTAATTTTTCACAACACTTATTACAGCTGATTTTATATATGACTTCTGGAAATTACTATGATCTGTTTGTTTGTTTTTAGGTATTTTACTTAAAACTCAATAAAAATATGAATTAAAAAAATAAAAAAGAAGTCATGCTGGGTCACCCCGGTGCCAGACAGTCCTCTTGTCTGTGCTTGAAGCCTTCCATCCTATATGGGAATTCTTAAATAAGAAAGAAAAGAGATACATGGCCACGACAAAGGGATGCCTATAGGGCCATGACTCAGTCCCTAGAAATTTCAAAACCATCTCAATTTAATATATTAAAAGGGCATGCCTTCCTCCCTACTCACTGTTTAGTCTGCTCCTTGAGCAGACTTAAATCCTTGAGTTTTCAGAGTAAAAAGAGAAGAGCTTGGAAAAGTTACTTTTTGGACTACAACTCCCAAAATCTATTGACCAGCAAGGCCACTGGTTGTGGTGGCTGAGGTACTGCAGGAGCTGTACAGTGGGCCCTCCGTATCTGCAGGTTCAATATCTACAGATTTGAGCATCCACACATCATTGCTGTACACTTAAATGGTGGCGCCCATACCTAAAATGGTGCCACCATATATCTAAAATGGTGGCACCCATACTTAAAATGGCTGCTCCCATTGATTAATATGGGACTCTACCATCTGTGGCTTTTGTTATCCACAGGGGGGTTCCAGAACCAAACCCCCATGGATACGGAGCACCTGCTATAGTCCAAAACATAATTTTTCCAAAGTATGTGTTTTTAAAAAGTCAAAGCAGATTAAAATGGGAGAGCTGGGCATTTCTCTATAGACAGCAGTACAGCCTCTTCTTACCTTCCCCAACAAAACACAAAATCAAGAATTTCTATGTGGCCCTCCAGGTGCTGTTGGACTACAGTTCTCATAATCCCTGCACACAGTGATAGTTGATGATAATTCCAGTCCAACAAGGTCTGGTGGGCCACAGGTGTTCTGATCTTTGTTCTAGTACAGAAGTAATCAACTGTGGAGGAAGCAGGGCACAATTTTTGCCCTTGCACGACCCAACAGGCCACATGCAACACACCTGGAAGTGACAATGCATTATTTCTGGTTTTGATTTCAACAGATTTATGGAGCATGTGGTTGTTGGCAGTAGTTGTGTTTTTGCTTTTGTAGTATGTTAGAGTGGCAATCAAAACCACTGTATCTGCTGTGGTTTTGAGCCATTTAGGTAGGGGAAGGTTGATGGTAAAAGGAAATCACCCAAAAATGTTTTAAAATGCGCAGTTTGGGGCTTGGCAAGGGTCTTCAGGGAAGTTTCAAGGAATGCCCACAGGTCTCACTTTGCCCACCCCTGTTCTACTATAAGGTACCTCCAAACCCACTTGTATCTAAATGGTGATACATACAAATATGGTTGTACAGTGCAGTACTTGACCTTTTACTGTAATAAGCTCTAAATTCTTTTGAGCTATAAAATACCTCTAATGCCTTCATGTACGCTCCAACATCGAGTTTCAGGCCATCCGTTTCTTTATAATAGCGTCTGAAAATGAGAAAGTTAAAATGTAAACAGAAATTGAATTGTTTCTCCTTGATACAAAAACACCAAATTCTCCTTCAAAAATAGCAGAATTGGCATTGTAGTACATAGATTTAGGCAGATCACAGAACAGAAATGATACTGGATATGACAAAATGCCACCAGCAAACTTCAACAACCCAGGGACAATACACATACACATCTTTCAACTAGTGAGAAAGAGGTCCATCATACTGACATCCTGTGGCTTTAAAAATGACTACACCAGATGTAGATAAGAATGAAGGCAATGGTCAGTTCTATGTGAAGAGATCCGCAAGAGCCATCATTTTTTATTTATTGAAAGTAATATAACTTCAAAAAATTCAACAGAACAAAATAAAATTTACAACCTGAGGAACCCTTAGCAAAACATGTAATGCACACATATAGGCATTTGTAGTCTTCAGTTTAAGCTGTCATTACAAAGATCCAGAACCAGGTGGATCAAGATTATCTCTGTTTCCATCTATAAAAGAAATAAATGGAAATCAATATGTAATGAAGTGTTCTGGTGTCTTTTTGTTTGGCCTGTTGAAACCACAGGTCCTTGTCCATGATTTAAGCCTGCAACCCTACCTAATATTATATTTATTCTAAAGCACTGCCCAACAGCTAGGGCAGTGAATTTCCTGATAACAATTATACCCCACAAGCAACTATTTTCCTGAATGTTATAAATGTATGTTCTGTCCCTATGTTTTCCATATGGGGAAATGAGTGATTAAATGGGGAAAAGCCTATTATAATTCTGAACTGGGACACCCAATTTTGCTTTAGAAAAAGTAAAAAGAGATGGGAGGTGCAGTCATTAATCTCTACTGTCTCATCCAATTGATCTCTACAGACAGGTACATTTTTATAAAAGATGGGTGAATTCACTAGAGAGATGGCAATTGCACTGAACACCTTCCTGCACATATACATCTTTAACATGTATTTTCTTCTCCCCTTATATGTGAAGTGGCCCTTACTATTACCATTTCCTTGACTGAATCAAACCAGATTAAGTGGTCTGGGGTGTCCTGCCTAGGCTTGACAAACCAATTCTAATCCTTCTCTTTGGAAATGGTACAATGGGATTTACTTTCTAGTAACCATGCTCAGCAATAAAATTTAACAATGGCTTTTTCATCAATGAGTAGTTAGAATATTATTTGGTGTATTTCTCATTTTTTAAAGAAACTGTAAGAGAGAAAACCAGTACAATGCAAGTGTTTTCTTTTAAGTCTCTATAGACAGGTAGGTAGAGAACAAAAATGTGTAGGATGAGCAGTCAGATAAGATTTTATGCTTTATCCTTCTGCCATTTTCGATTATTCAGCACAGCCTCCCTTTAAAATGACCACTTGACCTTTGCTAGAACAGCCATTAACCTTCTATAGTCTAGCATAAACAGCTTAATTTTCTGACAGTGGCATGACAGAAGAAATTACTAAGCCAATTCCCACTCTCAGCCCCAAACAGATGCTAAATGTAAATCACTCCATTTCCAAAAGCAGAACATTCTGCTCCAATAATTCCAATACTCTTAGGTTTCTAGAGACCACTCTTAAAATTTTAGTAGAAAGAATGTTCATTTCTTCTAAGTGAGTTTGAAGAAATGAACAGTTAGCACTTGTATGCTTCATATAACATTGCTGATACCATCTCTCTCTCTCTCTCTCTCTCTCTCTCTCTCTCTCTCTCTCTCTCTCTCATCGCCTCCCAAAAATACTAATCTACGGTGAACTCGCCACGGGTCAGCGTAAGAGGGGCGCTCCAAAAAAGCGATACAAAGACTCCCTGAAACAACATCTCAGGCTTGTCCAATTTGATCACCAACAGTGGTCCGCCCTGGCCCCACATCGGGAGGCATGGAGACGCACTATCCACAATGCTGCAGCCTTATTTGAGAACTCACGACGAACAAGTCTTGAAGAGAAACGACAACGCAGAAAGAATCACAACCCAAAAACATCACCCAAGGAGACCTTCTGCTGTGCTTTTTGCAACCGGACTTGTTTATCTCGGATTGGCCTTTTTAGTCATCAGCACGCTTGCAGAAAGCGCGGGATGAGTCCTTCCTGAATCTTCGTTTGCGAAGAAAAGCCATATATATATATATATATATATATATATATATGCATGCTACTACTCTTACGCTGGGCAGGGCACATTTCTAGGATGGAGGACCATCGCCTCCCAAAAATACTACTCTACAGTGAACTCGCCACGGGTCAGCGTAAGAAGGGTGCTCCAAAAAAGCGATACAAAGACTCCCTGAAACAACATCTCAGGCTTGGCCAAATTGATCACCAACAATGGTCTGCCCTGGCCTCACATCGGGAGGCATGGAGACACACGATCCACAATGCTGCAGCCTTATTTGAGAACTCACGCCGAACAAGTCTTGAAGAGAAATGACAATGCAGAAAGAATCACAACCCAAAAACATCACCCAAGGAGATCTTCTGCTGTGCTTTCTGCAACTGGGCTTGTTTATCTCCGATTGGCCTTTTTAGTCATCAGCGCACTTGCAGAAAGCGCGGGATGAGTCCTTCCTGAATCTTTGTTTGCGAAGAAAAGCCAGAGAGACTACTCTTATTACATGGTACCACACATGCATTGTTTTAATCAAGGAAAATTCATGTCACCTTTTCTCACAAGGCAATGACTGTTTCCCTTTTGGAAGCTCTTACAAATAAAGTAGTCCTGAACATTCATTTAAAAGCCATTGTACACGTCATATTTTTGCAAAATTTATCTCATTCTTCAGCTTTTGTAGATCCACACTTTCCACAGAAAGTCAGTGGTGCACAGTAGTTCCTCCACTTAACCTCCCTTCTCCATCTCACCCTGTATTACCTGTTAAGAAAGAAAGCATCTCTCCAGAACCTCTCCTAGAGATCTCCAGCTACCAGATTCTTTTAACTGGTGATGCTAGGATCATGTGCTTAACACTGACCTACCTAGGATCCTTTCCCAAAATAAAGTGGGCCATTTAGAGCTTGAAAAAGTTACATTTTGACTACAAATCCCAGAATTTCCAGGTTGGAAGATTCTGGAAATTGCAACCCTTGGCAAAAACCCAATAGCTAGCTTCAGTTAGAGCAGATACAGTGAACTAATGAAATTAATGTAAGTACTGACCTATCCTTTAGCAACTGAATCAGTGGGTTTGTTATAGTTAGGACTAACAATAGGATTTAAGCCCTAAAAAGTAACATTTCCGAGTACAGAGCCATATTTTCTCACACAATGTAGCAATGTTGTACTTCTAAAGGAAGTGTATATTTATGCTGTTTTTCTGGATCCCTAAATACTGGCATTATATATTATTACAAGAATGCCACCATCAAAGCTTTCATGGTAATGCAAACATGCATAGACAGGGGCATATTTCCCAACACAAACATGCTACACATACCCAGTAACTGGACCTGTCACTTAAAAACAGTTATGCAAATTTAAGAGTACATAAACCACTGCCATAAAATGGAAGCAACTGAAATACAGCAAAATATGTGAAGGGAATAAGAGAAGCAAGCAAAGCTGGTCAACCTCCAGTAGCATGAGTATTTCTTGTACTTCCAGTATTTAGAGAACTCTGCAAAGGGTCAACTTACCCTTTCCCTAAAGACAGTAGAACTGGATTCTCCATACCGATGAGAACTCTGAAGGCATCATTAAGATTTTTGTAAGAAAAGTTGTCTGCTGCATCACCGATCACCACACAGTTTGGATTTGCCTTATCAATGCCATCAAATTCAGGAACAACATCTAAAATAAACGAAATACAGGCATACCTTAGTTAACAAAGCCTCCAACAAAGACGTTCCTTTTACCAAGGTTTTTTACGCCTACTTTTTTCACATCTTGTTGGAAATCCAGCATTCTTCCTACACCCCCCCACTTGCTTGCTAGCAGAGCAAAGCAAATTTTAGGAAGTTTTAGGGACCTCCTTGCATGTTTAAAAGTTCCTCCCCTTTTCCTCATACAAACCTTAGTGAGCTTGGCTTGTATTTCAATCACAGCCAAGCCAGATTTGATTACCATTGTGTCATGTGACCCAGGTTTAATGACCTCACGGTTTCAAATTTTTATTACTCTTTGTTCTGTTCCTGAAAGAAGATGGTGCTTCTCTTCCAACCTCCGTAGAAATGCTTGCCTTGCTTTTCCTTCTTTCCTGATCTCACTGGATGGGTGAGTTCTACCCTAAATCCATTAGTTAGTTAGGATGCAGGCTTCCCATGCATATGTAGATTTAAAAGCTATTAGTAAAAGCTTAAGTATTATTTTCAAGGAGTCTTTTGTTTTCTTAAGTGACTTGAGTTCTGAGTGAGTTACTAATTGATCTAATGAGTCCATGTCCACTTCCAGTCTCTGTCACTCTGCTATATTCTGCTATATTAGAAGTTAACTCTTAACCGTTTTAACTTTGAAGAAATCTTCCCAAAGGGCTTGCACCCTGGAATCTTTAATGAATTTTAATTTTTATGCTCCTATGCCCCAACACATCTTCTGTCTAGCTGGCTTTAGGAGGAAGGTAAAGGGTTCTGGAGAAACATAGGCTTTTGACATCAGATTGCAAAAGATGTCTACAGTAAACAATGCATTAAACAAACTTGAGCTGATTGACAACTTGATGCCACCACCTTCTGTAAGGACACCCTTGCCACTCATTCACCTCATTGGTCTGACTGAGTCTATGACTGCTGTACCAGGTGCTCTTCTCCTGAGTACTTGGATGCTTCAACTTGAGACTCTGAAAAGCTGCAGCGGTTCTTTTCCTACCCACAAACTTTGGGGGAACATGAATCCTCATCGCCTACCAACGATGTCACTGGTTTTGTGGCGCAGATTGTTTGAATGGCGAATGTTTTGAATCTCAAGATGGATCATTCGGACAAAGAACCAATTGACTCTGTTTATGGTCAGATTCAAACAAGTTTGAGACAGCAGATAAGCCAGCTCCCCCCAACGTGTTAAAAAAAAAAGCATAGATCTATTAGTATGGTCACCAAATGGGAAATCATAAGAACAATAGAGGTTGTTGAAATAAAAAGTCATCCCTTCATGCATTTTGGTAGCAGCCTTTGAGTAATCTCTAGCAGGTTCAAAGTGTTTTTGATTACTTATGCAAGACTTACCTGACACAGTTGTTTCATTTCACATGTGCATACTGTTTGTTTTGAACAAAAAGTCTGCAGAAATATGTGGAACTATTCTTCCTTTTTTATGACATTGGTAACTAACTATCTTTATTCTTTCCATGTTATTTTCCCCTTTGATACCAAATTTTCTGTTAAAGAAGTAATGCCTTGGAACACATCTATTGCAGTATACCTGTGTTGCAAGCTCTCAAGAATCATAAATTTTCTTCCTCTTTTTGATAAATGAACGCAACCTGGTTGAACTGGATTAGTCCAATCATATATATATATATATATATATATATATATAATTCTCTTGGATATGTTGCCGTTTCCAGTGTGCTGATTGGCTGCTTAGGAAACTGACCAACCAATCAAAGCTTAGTTGGGCAGCCAATCAGCACGCTGAGGGTGGGAACATGTGGACCTTTAGGGCAGAGGAGGTGTGAGTAGCACGTGTATATGCGTGCAGGGGGGAGGGTGCATAGGGCGTGGGGGTCGAAGCGGGGAGGGCAGTGTGTTGGGGGGCGGCAGGGGTGCAGGGTGGTGGTGGAGCAGGCACGGGGGCAGCATGGGGTGTGGAATTTGGGGAGGGCGGCACGGGTGTGGGATGGTGGTGTGAGGGTGGCGTGGGTTTGGGGAGGGTGTGGGGAATGCGGGGATGGCAGTGCAGGGACGGTGTCATGGGTGCAGGGGGTGGGAGGCAGGAGGGCAACGTGGGCACAGGGGAATGCGGGGAGGGCAGCACGGGGAGGGTGGTGCAGGCAGGGGGCAGCGCAGGCATGAGTAGGGTGTGGGGAACACGGGGAGGGCTTCAGGGGAACGCAGGGAGGGTGGTGCAGGGCATGAGGGGGCTGTGCGGGTGCAGGTGAACGCGGGGAGGGAGGCACATGGAGGGCAGCGTGACAGTGGCACGGGTTTGGTGAGGGCATGGGGGAACATGGGGAGGGCGGCATGGGGGATGGTGTGAGGGTGGCGCAAGCACAGGGAAACATGGGTCGGGCAGTGCGGGGAGGGAGGCGCAGGCATGGGGGTGGCACAAGGGCAGCACAGGAGCAGGGAGGGCACGGGGGAACGCAGGGAGGGTGGCACAGGAGAGGGGGGGTGGCACGGGGAGGGGCATGGGGCGGCGTGTGTACCGCTGGGAGGGGGTGTAGTGTGGGGAGGAACGGTATATGTTACACCAGGTATAGCTAGTTCCTAGAGTTATATATTTCAACTGGTTTTTTTTTTTTTTGGTTCCCTTGTATTTTGCAGAAAACCTCAAAGAGTAAAATGAGGAAAATATATTCATAGTCAATTCCATTCTCCACATCTTAATCTCATGTAGTCTAAATAGCAGTATCATACTGACACTGGTTATCAGCAGATTTGGGGCAGGGGATACAAAATTTTGCAGTAGGAAAAATAAAATACTTATGGTGGAAAACAAAAATAAAAACAGACGCATGTGCTCAATGTGCAAAGAATAATGACTGTTACAAGAAAAGGAAGCGAAAAACAAGAAGAGAGGGGTATAATGCGAATGGGTATTCTAAAGATGGGCATTTCTGACTAGCATCCTGCACACTTTACACAGCAACAACTTGCTGCAGTTCTTACTAGTTTTTGTCACAAAATGCAATGGAAGAACACAGGAAAGAACAATTAAAAATCCCAGGCAACCAATTCATTTGATGCCTCATATCCCAACAGCTGGTTGCCAGTGGGACTTTGCCAGTGTGTTTCCTCCATAAAGCACACCCCAGTTCTAAAGATCCCTTTTCAGACAATCTAACTGTGATGATAGCATACACATGCTGCAGTAAAATTATGCTTTATGCCCATGCAATGCACCTTTCCCCCACTGAGTCTTTCCTAGTATGCCACAATTTCAGGTCAGGTCATAAGCTACAGGGCATCTCAAAATGTAGACACTTGATTGCTGGGAAACCAAGCAAATGTACCTGAAACATGGCAAGCAAACATTTGAAATCAACCTGCCACCACAAATATGCAGTTCAGCACTTTAGCTATACCTGGGGAGACAACATAAGAGCAAACGTATACATCATTGTTTTCCCAAAGGTGATGCTTTCGGTTTTCAAGATAAATTGACGTATCTGAAAATGTGGCCTTGTGGGTGCTTGGAAAAAAGTAGAGGGGACAAGCAGAGGTTCAAACATGATGCTGAAAGTAGAAAGCATTTTATTGGACAAAACAGTATGCCCATGGATCCAGGTGTCACAAATACATAAAATATACTAGATTACATATTGAGAGACACTTCTGCTTGGGATCAATCACCAAAATGCAAAGGCATTGTTCCCCCACCCACCCTTTTTTAACATCAAGGGTTGGTACAATATCTCAGCAGCTATATAGGCATTCACAGGTAAAATTATAATTCAGATTCTGTATGGATTCCAGCTATGTGCTTATGAGAAATATTCCTTCCAAAATTGTGCACACTACATTTCTAAGAGTCATAATTGTGGTTCCAAGTTGTTTGACCTATGTAATTTTGTGACTGGAGACAGGGCAAATCTCTGTAGAGGCTCATGGATGGGTGTACAAATTAAACTTCTAGTTGAAGTTATTATTTTTTTTCATGTGGGATTGACCCCACTATCTCTAACATCCTCTAGACAAAACAGAAAAGGACATGGAATGAGAAAATATGGAACTTTGGTTTTACTCCTGACACTCTTTTTTAAGTCTTGGATATACAGTGGGCCTTTGTTATCTGCCGGGGTTTGGTTCCATGGCCCCCCGTGGATACCAAAACCTGTGGATGTTCAAGTCCCATTATATATATGGCATAGTAAAATGGTGTCCCTTATATAAAATGGCAGGATCAAGGTTTACTTTGTGGATTTATTATTCTGGAATATTTTCAAGCTGTGGATGGTGGAATCCATGGATACAGAATTCGTGGATACGGAGGGCTGACTGTACAAAAGTTAAAGCTATTATCCAACAGCATTTTTTGGGACAGAGAATTTCAAAACCACTTAGGTTTGGCTGCAAATATGTTTAGATTAGCAAGATTCAGTTTCTGCCACATGCATCCTGCAACCAAGGAGATTGTCAGACATGTCAGAAATGGTGCTATAATGATGCCATGAGATTGCAAAGGGCTTCTTTATCAGACAACGTTGTGCCCCAGCATTATGCAAGCATTCTGCTCCTGTTATGAAGGAGTTCTTTTTTGTTGTTGGGGAGAAACTGAAAATTGATCTCCCAAAGTGTTTGTGTACTGGATTTTCTGGATATGCGAAAAGATTCCCCATTTTACTGGCGTGATTCCAGCGTCAATGGGCGGTCCCTCCAGAACACTTCCAGGTGCAAACAGGAAAACTCGGTACCATACGCTCTTTTTATGAACCTCCCTGTCTTGCTTGCAAGTTTCTAAATGTGTACCTGTGCTTTTCTGAACGTTTTCTTTTTTTTCTTTTGGTGTTTTGAGGCTTTTCAGCACGCTTGCATCTTCTCATGAGACACACCAAAATCTTGTTCACAGAGAAACACAGAAGTAAGTGACATGAGTGCTCATACTGCTGGATTCTTGGGGCAATCTTGTATTGTTATCACAGCAGCGTGCGAAAACATGTGTCATTGTGCCAGAACACAAACACTGTAAAATGTAGTGCCATAATAATGTTTTAGGCACTCATCTGATAATCTCCCAAGACTCAGGTGGATACCTTATCAACAGCAATTATGCCCTTGTGAGGTGGGGAAAGTTAAAACAGTTGGACATATGTTACCATATTAATTTATTGAAATTTACTTTTATTACTCTGATTTGACAGATAAGTCCTCACGAAGCAGATGAATTTTATTTATCTTTTGTCAGATCAGAATTTCCAGGTCACAGCTAATGCAACCGGTTTCTCTACTGCCACTACTATCTGCCATAGTCTGCTGACAAAATAATGATATTTTCTTAAGGGTTTTTTTTGAAGGGGTTTGAATTTTTTATATTACTAGTTCTATTTTTATTCTACTTACATACTATTTTGTTCTGATTTTTAAAAACATTTTGTATTTTATTCATGCTTTTCTATGAACAAAATAAACTTCATTCATTCATAATAACTAGAATAGAAATAAAATAAACTTTCCGTTAGCGGGTTTGTACTTTCACCATTATTCTTCCCTGTAGTTAACAATGGAGCAGAATAATTAACTATTTTAATATTAATTTCTTTCTACTTTTACACTCTGGCAATACCAAGAAGGTAGCAGCACATTTTAGGAAATGGAATCAAGGAAGACACATCCCTGAGTTTACAAGATTTGGGCAGGGCAAGACAGGACATTTAATGACCAGGGATCTTGGAGGCCTCTCACTCATAGGGTTACCTAGGAATCAACTTAACAGCTAATTACAAAAAGTGACACATTTTGAATAATCACTGAAGGCATTACAAACCATGGGTTACAAAGCTAGTTGTGGACATTAGGAAAACAGCACTCTCCTCTCACCCCTCCCCTCTCCTTGTTACACAAAGCATCCTGGCTTGTATTTAGCTTCTTGACTTTCCACTTACCGGTATTCCTTCTGTCATACACCAGCCTCACCACAAAGATCTTGGTCTGCATTAAACCTGAGTTCCACATTATGTCCACAACAGGAAATCTGGCTTAATGTCGGTTAAGCCAAGGTCTGCCAAAATCTTCACAATGAAGCTGACAAAGAATGGGAATAATATGTGCTCTACCACTATGCCAAGTCACAGCCTTCAGTGATGGGATGAACTAGGCCATTCATATTTTCAAATAATTTCTCTCTACTACACCCCACTTTCAGCATCATGCTGAAGCACTGTCTCTTTTATTTGGCTTCCCACTCCTTTTCCTTAGCCTGAATTTTATGGTGCTCCCTTCTTTCAGATTTCTTCTTCAATGTGCAGATTCAACAGGGTTCAGCCCTACATATCTTCTTATCTAAATCTCTGTTCTTCTGAGGAGCATAAATCCATAAAGGCTTGAAAATTCCTATCTAGTCAGAAATCAGAGTAAAAAAAAATTGTTGTTTTTTTGTTGTTATTAATATTATTAGTTTTGAAGGAAGAATTTCTTTTTCATGACACTGTACACACATCCTGACCAAACCTACCTAATGTCTGTGATGTGAAGGATTAATGTAATGAGCACCAAAGACAACCATATGTTTTTGTTTAAATCTCTCAAACCAAATCAATTAAGTCTTTCATTTACAGCTTGATGGACCAGATGCACCTGACTGTTGGAAGACCAGCTGGGGCCCTCAGACCTCAACCTTTAGGGATTTCATGTTAAGAAAGTGATCAGCTATCCCTTACTGGGGATGGAAACAGGAGGTGATCTTACCCACATAACTTAGAAAGAGGCTTGGCTGGACTGGATTTGCAATAGAATTCAACATACAAGTCACAACAAAATCTTAGGGGTTGTCTAAACAATGAAAATACTCCTCATAGAATTTGAGGAGAATACAATTTCTCTAAATGGCATCCCACATCAATCCACTGTATTCAGAAGGAGAGGGGCCCAAACCGCCAAAAACTCTGCAGGAAAAGCCTTTGTGGCTTTTCCCATATTTTAAAAAAAGCTCCATGGGGAACACACATTCCCACTCGTTGGGACAACCAATTCACTTTGATGTACATTCCTGATAAGAGCAGAAGTGGAAAGCTGATTGGTCAGACGTGCACAGGGGTGGAGCTTGCTAACAAGGCAAGCGCCTGGAACCACCATGTTGGATTTTTGCCATAGCGATCATGTGCTGAGGTGAAGAAACAGCCTTTCCCCCTTTTTTCTATTTATTTAGATGGAATATCACACTTTCACACCTTAGATATGCTTTTTTGAAAAATATTGTTTGGCGGCAACAGCTGGCAACAATAAAAAGGCAAGTAATTCACTCGCACTTGCCATCTTGATTTGCAGGTATGTCCATTGGAACAGTGAAAGCAGATAGCTTCACGTACCTGCGATCTTGCCAAAGAACCTGTTAAGAAAAATAGAAGCTGCTGCAAATTGGCATTAGTATGCATCAATCCACATCCCCCCCCTTGTACAGACAATCCCTTAAACCCAAGAAAGCTAGCTACTAAAATAACATGGGCAAAAGAGATAAGAGGTAGACATGACCAAGACCTGGAATGCCGGAGAAGCAATGGGCTTGTGTGAAAAAAAAGAAAATAACATCACACTGCAGGTATAAGGGTAAAGCTACACTGAGCTTCAAATATAGACAGGAAAAATGAGGGGGAAGAAAGTTCTCTATAAGACAACAACTATTACATTGTTTTATGTGATGACTGAGGGAGGGAGGAAAGTGCTACAGTGAAAAACCAGAAAAATTACCAGCACAAGAAGAAATTGCTGACATCCCAGAAACGTCTGGCACTGGAATAGATAATGCACTAAGATGCTCACCCAGCCCACCAATAAACTTCCCCAGCATGGACAGTGTTAAGGGCCTGTGGAAGTTGTAGTTCAAAACATCTAGAGGGGCAAAAGTTTCCCTATCCCAACAAAAATACTCATGCCAGGTGAATTCATTTGGGAATGAAGTTTTATAGATATTATTGTGATGTTTTAGGAAGCAAAAGGAATGCTTTCTTAGTTCAAGATTAAATGAACTCACTGAAAAGTTGACCTTGATGGTCCTCCTTCCCTGCTATCTCTTGTATTAAGAAATTGTTCATAACAGAGGTTGGAGCTCTCTGTGTGAAAGGAAAATAGCCACCACTGCTGACCTTGCCAACACTTATGGAAGACTCGTATATAATTTGAAATGCTGCTACAGCTGTTCCCACTAAGGTTGCTGGGTCAGGATTATCCCAAGCCCTGAGATTTCAGGGCCAAGACCTGGGACCTAGGGAAAATCCCTCATGATGTCACAGGGGGCAGGTCTTGGTGATGTTACAATGGTAATGTCACAAAGGATGACCCATTTGATGTCTAAGCATGATACCTTAAGAATCAACCACAGTTGCACAGAGTATGCCATTCAAATAAAAACCACCAAGTCTAACAGATGAGGAAAAGACATATATCCATGTACTTTTCACAGTAGCATTCTCACCCTGAGATTCCTCCTCTTTACCCTGAGGACAAGAGAAGAGGATACAGACTCTGAGATCTGGGGACTCTAGTTCTCATCCATCTATTTAAAAGAAAAGGCAACAGGCTCTTGCAGAGGCACAGTTTTGGATTTATGCTATACCATAAATCAGTCTTCACCAACCTGTTGCCTTATAGATGGGTTGGACAATAACTCTCAACATCTCCAGCCAGTCATCCAATAGGGATTATCATAGCCTCACCCATCTGGAGGACAACAGGCCAGGGAAAACAATGTGAATGGCAAAACAGCACAACTATAAGCTGAAAGCATGTTGTCCACATTATCCTCACGGAGGATGGCATAAAACTGGCAAAGTTTCTGTGTTCAGTTATACTCAGTGGTTTCTGAAATGTCTTCATTCTCTACTAAGAAGAGAGAATACACTGTGCTCAGATAACCCACACTTGATAGGAAGTATGTATATAGCACTAAAAAACAAACAGACCATCATGGACAAGGAGGTGTGGCCTTAGGTGACGTTCCTTCAGAATTCGGCAGGCTGCTGGTGCTGGAGCAGTGACTTCATTCACTACAACGTCAAAACCCAAACGCTGCAACTTTTCTACAAACTTTTCACGAGTAGCTTGAGTCTCATTAGTGCAGAATCGTAGCTTCAGACCAGACGCCTTGATCCTATCAGAGAAAAAAATATGAGACTTTAAAATAAATCAGCTTTAGAATTCATGATTTAAAGGAATCATTCTGTCAAAGCATATAGCTGCTAACACATGTAAAAGAATTGCTAGGTCAGAGGGCTCTATTAGACACCAGAGGCAAAGAACTTCATTTGTGAAAATGTATTCACTATTATACAAATTTAACATTTGACCTAAATTGAGCATTCCACTAAAGGATACCTAATAGTGCAGCAGAACTTTCCTCCCCTCCCCTCTGCCCTCAAACTTGATCCGGGTGGATTTCTCAGTCCTCCAGGATGGGTTCTGAGGTCCTGTCTAAATGGTGAAAATAATCCTTAGAGAAATCGCATGGAAGGTGATCTGTCTAAATGGACATTCACATCCATGTGTCTCATTCAGATGGGGGGCAGGCAAACCCACAATAAAGCTCCGAAGGGAAGCCTTCGGTGCTTTTGCCGGTTTTTAAAGAGCTCTGTAGGCAATGCGAATGTCCAATCATTTGGAAAGTTGCATACACATTGCTGCGATGAGGTAGCGCAAGCTGATTGGCCAGATGAGCACTGGTGGCCAATGCTCTGGGGCAAGCGCCTGCAGCTGCCATTTTTTTCCCATCCGGGGCTAGGTAAGAGAGGAGGGCTGTCTCGTCCTTTTCTCCTTTACCTGGTTCCCCCTCCCAATGCCTCTATCACCGCTGCCAGGACCAGGAAGGGAGAAGAGGGTGAGAGAGCCCTCCTCCCTTACCTGGTTCCCACCCACTGGTGCAATTTTCATCATCATGGCTGCTGCTGCCGGGACTGAGAAGGGAGGAGGGAGAAGAGGGTGAGAGAGCCCTCCTCCCTTACCCAGTCCCCCCCACACACACCGCTGTTGTCGCTGTCGTTGCAGGGCCCAGGTAAGGAAGGCTCTCTCCCTCCATGTGGCTAGAGGGCATTCAAAGTTTATGGGGCCTTGCCTTTATTGCGGGGCACTTTGTTTTTTGGGGGGGGGGTTGTATAGATGAGCCCTGAGTGCCCATAGGGGGGTTAGGAAAGGGGAAATTTTCCTTCCTGGTTTTGCTGACAGAAGAAAAGCAATCAACAGGACCACTCACTTGGATCCTGACCACTGTATAGCTAACCAGCATGTAAATATGCACACACAAAACACACACACACACACATATATATATGTAGGCTGTCTGCCACAAGCATATTACAATTCAATGAATCAATTCTCTATTTGAATCCAGGCACTATGGTAATTAATTTTAATATTATCCCAAATCACAAGGTGCAATACAAAACCTAAAAAATATGTATTTAGCCTTCATTAACTGCATTTACTATTTTTCAATTAAATAAGCATCATTTGTTTCCAATAAAATGTGTACAATATATTGCAAACTGAGCTGAAGTCTGAACAACCAGAACTCAGATTCAGAGATCTGGAATCATTGAGTGCAAATCATGTCTACCTTTAGTCTTCTTTGTCTTGAAGACTCAAACACTTTTGAGTCTTTTATGCTTTTCATAAATATAAAGAACATTACTTCCTGTGTTTTTGTAACTTTCTAGTTCCATCTACGACAGGGAGGGGGAAGCTGTGGCCTTCCAGATGTCACTAAGCACAACTCCCTTTGTGCTTTACCAATGATTTTGCAGGCTAGGACTGGTGGGAGCTGAAGTCCTACAACAGCTGGGGTATATAGGTTCTCTAGTCAGGATCTATTGGAACAGATCTACACTATTTAGTAGTATTACACTATCTGCACTATTTAGCAGTAAAGTTCAGTGGAAGTTCAAAAGGAATACTGTACACCAATTCAAGACAGAAAACAGAAACCGAAGCTGCAATATCACACATATTAACCTGAAAATATGCCCTGCTCAGTGTAGTTTACTTTGGAGTAATAAATTCATGTTGTAAATATCTCAGATGTTGTCTAGACGATGACAAAACTCCTTGTGGAATGCAATTTGCTGTATTAGGAAGGAGGGGGGCCCAAAACTCCATGTACTCAGTGATAACAGTCTTCGGTGTTTCTCGTGAAAGTTTTTTTTTTTTTTTAAATATGCACAAATGCACATTGGGGCACATTCCAGAAGTCAAAATGTGATTGGTCAGACATGCACAGGAACAGGTGATGAAGTGGCCAGAGCTGCCATTGTTGATTTTCATGGACGCAATCGTGCGATTTTCAAGCGGTAAAGCAAAAAATTGTAATTTTATTGGTAATTTTTTTAAAAGCAGAAGATCACTCTTCTGCTTCTTGGATTTAACAAGGGGGGAATGTGAAACGGTGTGAGCTTTTGGAGAATAATAGCACTTGCAGCCACCATCTTTATTTGCATGCATGTTCCGTGTGCACGTCAAACACAGATACCTGCCCATACCAATAATCTTGAGAGAAAAATCGTGAAGACAAATGAACGCTGCTGCGATGGTGAGTTAATATGCAATTATCTGCTGTTAATTTTCCCGTCTAGCTGATTCCTCAGAGTTGGCAAGTGTCTGAAAATGGAATCTGTTTATTATATCTCATTTATTACATTTCTTTACTGCCTATGGGCTTGCAGAGATCAAAATCTAGGAACTCTTAATTTTGTTGACAAAAAAACATGTTTGCTTTGCTCTTATAGTATAGCAAACATAAACATCAGATCAAGCCAGACAAAATACATCTATCAGAAGCAATGCTCTAAAGTGGGGAATAACAGGTTGTGGCCATGTTAAATATCCAAACATATCATCTCCAAATTCATTCTTTTTCTATTATTTGTCTTTCCTAATCATAGGTATGTGAATTATCAATTACACTTAGTGGTTAATTGCCCTTCATAAAGACAGCTTTTTATTTTAAATTAAGCAGTTAATAAATTGTAACTAATAGCATCCACTTGTATATTATAAATATATCTTCATTGATTGGAACAATGACTGTGAGAATTACTCATGAGCTAATGAAGCAATTGAGTAAAGAAGTTCAGCATGTACCCAGGGAATAATTATTGTTAATGAATTATGATATGACCTTCTCAGAACAATGAACAATAGGTGTGACAGTTAAATGACAGCTCTTCACATCTGTTATTCCTAATATGGTTTAAACCAGTGTATAAAAATAATGTATTTTATATTCAGCTAGGGCTCTAAGAATACTTATATGGTAGAAAAATCTTACTTGTAACACAAATGGTCATACTTAGGAAATAATGACTAGAGGACATGATTGACTTTAATCATCATTTGATCATTCATTTAGATGCTAGTGATGACTTAAAAGGTCAGTTCATACCAATCTAGACCAAACAAATCAAGCTATATGCACATATAAAGGCACCTTCGTGGGTTGCTTTAGAGACAGCCAGAGACAGCCCAAAACATTTTTACACCTGAGATGAAACAGCAAATAGTGCCCTACCCACAAAGGCTGGCCAAGTTATTTTGGCACCCAAGGCATAAAATTCAGAAGTGTCCTTCCCTGGAGGTAAAAATACAATAAGAATAAACTTAATAATGTTTTGTGCTTTCCTGACCAACAAGATACTTCCCTCTTTCTAATGGTAAAGCTGGCCCTGAATACAACAATGTTTTAATTCAGATGAAGAGTATAAACAGCAGTTCCAGTTAGAAGGTTTGGCTCTAGTGGGGTGTGTTAAACCAATCAACATATCATGGGGCTTAGCCTTTCTCTGTGCTAGGAAGACACAACTGACAGACAAAATGGCAACACAGAACCAACCTCATAATCTAGTGAGTTGATCTTCCTTGAGGTACCTCCCTGTTCGTGTCTTGTTTGATTGCTATTCTCTATGACTGAAGAAGCTGCCATCTGAGCACAGCCTAAGAATTCTTCCTGAAAACAACTTGGAATTAAGACAAGGGGAAAAGGTTGAAACAAAGACATGGAGCAGACATGGAGCATTAGCTTTGCCAACAACCCATTCTGAAGATCACCAGCTTTTGCTTCTCTCTTATTTTGCGGTGACAAAATCACTCTCATCATCCAGCAAGCACCAGCACAAAATTATACAGAGAATAGGTTGCTGAATCTAGAGGGGCATGACCTGACAAACTAACAAACTAACAAGCTAACAAAATGAATTTCTACAGGGGGAAATGTAGAGTACTACACTTAGGCAGAAAAAAATGAAATGTACACATATAGGATGGGTGACACATGGCTTAATAGCAGTGCATGTGAAAGGGATCTAGGAGTCTTAGTGGACCACAAGCTGAACATGAGTCAGCAGTGTGATGTGGCAGCCAGAAAAGCCAATGCGATTCTAGGCTGCATCAATAGTATAGTGTCTAGACTGAGGAAAGTAATAGTGCCATTCTATTCTGCTTTGGTAAGACTTTACCGGCAATACTTTGTCCAGTTCTGGGCACCACAATTCAAGAAGGATGTTGACAAGCTGGAATGTGTCCAGAGGAGGATGACGAAAATGGTGAAAGGTCTGGAAACCATGCCCTATGAGAAGCAGCTTAGGAAGTTGGGTATGTTTAACCTGAAGAAGAGAAGGTTTAGAGGTGACATGATAGCCATGTTTACATTTTTGAAGGGATGTCATATTGAGGATGGAGCAAGCTTGTTTTCTGTTGCTCCAGAGACCAGGACATGGAGGAATGGACTCAAACTATAGGAAAAGAGATTCCACCTAAACATTAGGAAGAATTTCATGATGGTAAGAATGGTTCAGCAGTGAAATGCACTATTTCAGAGTGTGGTGGAGTCTCCTTCTTTGGAGATTTTTAAACAGAGGCTGGACGGCCATCTGTTGGGCATGCTTTGATGTGATGGCAGGGGGTTGGACTGGATGGCTCTTGGACTGGATTGGCTCTTCCAACTCTATCATTCTTTGATTCTATGAGGTTTGGATGGCAGGTTATTTGTGGTACAATAAGATGAAAGGTAATATCGACTTCAATAATCACTTTTTAAGATATGGTATTTTGAGAATTTGGAACAGATATAAACCCAGGCTGTGGCCCAAAATACTACTGTGGATCTCTGCTGAAGAAGCATTTTATAAGCTGGATAAAAAGATATATGAGAAATTGATTACTTATTATGATTTGCTAGTATGGGAAAATGATCAATGTAGATTTAAAACTCAAGAAGAAATTGCAAATGATGGACATGACTTTTTTGGTATCGTTATGAACAACTGTCAGAAAGATTTAAAATATCTAAGAAAATCTTTGGTTTTGAAAAAGAAAAAACAGTTTGAGATTAAATTGTATACAGATGAACATTTGATTGGGGAAATATATAAGATGTTATTGAAATTAGAGTTAGAAGACGAACAAGTTAAAATTGTATGGTTACGCAGGCTCAGAATTTTGGATACAATATTGAATTGTAACAATGGGAAAAGATGTGTGCTAAAAGATTTAAAGATATATTGTGTTATGACCTTAGAGAAGAGTTTTATAAAATTATGTATAGATGGTGTTTGACACCAGCAAAATTATCTAAGACGTATAAGGGGCTCAAAAATGTATGCTGGAAATGCAAGGCACATGAAGGTATTTTTTATCATATGTGGTGACATGTGATAAGACTAAGGCATACTGGAAGTTGATACAGAAGACAATGCAAGAGATTTTTAAAGTAAGAATACAATTGAGACCTGAGTCATTTTTACTGGTGATGTCAAATGAGCAACTTGAAGGTTGCTCATGATGATGATGAGCATATGATGCATTATATGATACTGGCAGTAATACTGCTATATGCCCAGAATTGGAAAAATAGCTGTTTGCCAACAAAAGAATAGATTTTGAAATGGATAAATTAACTACCTTGATAAGAGAGAAGTTGCTTGACTTTTTAGCAGATTGGAAAATGTTTTTTCTCTCTCATAAAGAAGAAAGAAGGGAATATCATGCTCGTGGGATTTGAAAATTAAGGAGTTTTTATTATTATTGAACTTTTAGTCAGAAGACATAATAGAGAAGTTTATCATACTCTTATTGTATTGTCTTTGGAGAGTGGAAAGTCACATTTTTGTTTTTTTATGTTAGGTAAGAGAGAGTGGGGTGGTGGATTGGGTCAGTCATTTGTAGTATGTGTTTTTTTATGTAATGTATTGTGTTGTTGTTAAATACCATAAAAATTAATTTAAAAAAGAATTATACAGAGAACCAAAATGGAAAGGGGCAGGGTATTTCATTCCTCTGTATCTGATTACAGGCACCAAGTGGTTTCAGAATTCTATGTTACTAACACGTTTTCTTTATTATCTTATCAGCAAATTCAGAAACAAACAGTGGCAGTGAATCAACACGCAGGATTAAGCCCCACTGACTCAAAAATAGTCCCTGAGAGTTAGGGCAAACCTTCTATGTTCCTATTGGTAATTTCCCATTTAAGCCTGTTCTTGTCATCCTGCTTTATATTACCAACTTAATTCTAGAACACCATTTCCATAGGACTAGGTAAATGCTAATCCAGTTCAGGTAGAAAGTCTGTTTAGAGAGAATAATATTCCAAAACGTAATCCTCTGGAAATATGGGATTGAACAACAACTGAGCATTCAGTCAGAGTAATCCATTATCCTGCTAGCTCCTATGCTCTCCAGTGGAAACAGAAATACTGTAGTAAGTTAGCTCATTTATCCATAAAACCAGGCAAGCAAATATTGCAAAGTTCATATGTGGATCCTACCACCACCAATGAGGTCCTTGCAGCCAATAAGGTTATGCAACGATGCTGAAGAATTATGCTTCAAACAGCAGACTACAGCATGTACTCATGAGTAAATATACTAGCGCGTCTGCAAAAAACAACAGGACCAAGAAAGGACCCATACTTGTACACTTCTATGAACACAAATGGGAACCAAGAAAATGCACTAAGGCATGTTTGACTGCAATTCCAACTTCAGATACTGAAGTTTTTAGATGTAGTGTACAGGTGAAGTCTGTTCAGCTGATGAGTTTGAATCTTTTCTTCATCCTGCCTCTTTCCAGAAGGAACAGCAGCAGCAATTTAGAAAGTAATGGTGCTCTGACATGATTCTTTGATATCTCCCCTTGCTCTCTGTGTCCAACTTGTGTCATAACCTTGTGTCATCTAAAAATAGGAAGTGAAGAAAAAGGGCCTACATTTTACATACCCATAGGCTGATCCCAAAAAATGTTGGCAAGGGCAGTTGGCTAAGACTATACAAGGTCACTCAGGATGTCCAATAATTGTCCTAACACTTTACCTGTTATGGCACAATAATGAGAGGTTTTTTTCATTATTTTCGGGTGAATGAACCTGGCAGATGCTGACAGCCAGCAGATGTGTAAAGTTCGAGGTGATTTGTAAGGGACCAGCTCATCTGACGCACAGTAATTGCATTGTGGGACATTGTCACTCAGACTCTTGTCCTGTTCTGTCAGAACGAGGTAAAGGTCAGTTCAAAGAACTGGCACAGCACAAGAGACAGCTCCTCACTGAAATTAAAAATATTTTCATATAGTGCCTATATCTTCAACTCACAGCAGGAGGAAACACAGGAAGGACTCTACTATTATGACTTACAGAGAACACAGAAAACTGTGAAATTTGTGAGCATTCTATGTATACAATCAGACACATACTGTTATCAATTCCAATTTGTGGGTATTATGCTCCTTCATTAATTTCTCCATTCACTTTTTCCCTGACAAAGAAATTAACTTTTTATTGTTTTATTTATCACTCCTCTAAGAAGCTCAGAGTTAGATATCAGGGTTCTCACTTACTCACCCAGATGAACCAAGTCTAACATAGAGAATTATATTTGGGACCTCTAGAACATTGTTTAGGCCCAAAGAAGTTTCACTATCCAAACTTGTATTTGTTCCCATTGCCTATCATTTTTCATTAAAGACATTGCCACATACATACCAGCAACCTGAAATTCAGTGAAAAAACATGATTTAAGATCCAAGCACCCTTGAGAAATGCACATTGAGGTCAAATAACTAAGGTTTAGCTGACAAGTGATGGATTTGTTTACTTCAAGATTGGGTTTGATTATCCCATTTGGGGATAATACATCAGATTATGGGATTTGGGGGGGTTAGATTATTCCGTTTCAGATGCAGACAGGACTATACCCCAGAATTACATGCTTCCTCTCCCCCTTCCCTAGAAGTTTCAAATTCTCTCCTTCACTGGTTCATAGCAAACTATGATCAGTTTCTTACCTAGAACTAGAAAATCTAGTCAAACTATCATTTTCCAATCCTAGTTTGGAGATAAAGTGTGGCTTGTAAAAATTACAGTTTTCCGAATTCAGATGTCACAGCAAGCATTGGTTTGCCATGAATCAGGAAGTGAATAAATGTACAAGAAGAGACAGAAGCTCAAGACACAGTCCCAAACAGCTAAACCATGGTTGAGCTATTAAGTCTGAACCAGGTGATTTCAGCATTATGTCTTTATTCTGGGGCTTTCTAAACTCTGGTGCACTCCACTTTCCACAGGTAGTAAGTAAGGATTTCAGAGTCTGAGCTTTGCAGAAATACCTCTTCCAGATCAGACATTATAAGTCAGGATTTCGTGTGCTTTGCAAAGGCTGTGTGTGGCTCAGCATTCCTCAAAGTTCATATGTGACTGACATGGCAGACTGTCAGAATGTTAAACCAGAAGCACCTGTTAAGTACATATTGGAATGTTATTTTATTTTAAAGTAACATACAGTATTTGCTGTTACTTCCTCCTCCCCAACCCAAGTAATGCATTCATTGTTGTTTGTCACACATTGCTTTAAAAGTAAAGTGTCAGTGGTACGTTACTTTTCAGGTGCTTTTTCAAAACTCTGTGTGTGCACGCATGCGTGCGTGTGTATGTGTGCGCGTGCCTTCAAGTTGCCTGTCAACTTATGGTGACCCCATGAATTTCATAGGGTTTTCTTAGGCAGGGAATACTCAGAAGTGGTTTTGCCAGTTCCTTTACACACACACATGGAAAATGGCCACCAAATCAATGTTAAGTAAATTTTACTTATTACACTAAAAAAACAACAACATTACCAATCAGTACCTCACTTTGCAGAACGATTTTTTCTATGCCCTCCTTACTATCAAAAGTAACAGATTACAAGTTGCTACTTGTAATTCCTAACTTCCAAGTTCTACACATGGTTGATTTCAAGTGGTTAAAGCAACACCCTCTAATAAAGATTGGCACAATGGAAGATCTCTCAGGCTGTACATTTTTTGCCAGAGCAGCAGAATGGTGTTGATGTAGCAGATTCTACTGCATGTTTGTCTTCACTATGAATATTCCTGGCTCTCCAGGTAGTCATTTAAATTGCCATTAACAGGCTGGAGGTGGGCTCCTGGACCTTAAATAGTTCAGTAGGTCCAGTATACAAGGTGGGAAACATCATTATTATCAAAATGTGCTTACCAGATTATAATAGCAATAACGACTGCAAAAAAAAGTAAAATGAGGGAGGGCACTTAAACACCTGAAAACAGGATACTGGAAAGTTTCTCTAGATTTTGAACACTTATTTCTACTCAACAGAAGCAAATTTGCAGATACTGAACTACAGGTTGAGTCTCCCTTATCCGAAATGCTTGCGACCACAGGTATTTTGGAATATTTTGGATTTTGAAATACTTGCACATACACAGTGAGATATCTTGGAGATGGGACCCAAGCCTAAACATGAAATTTATTTATGTTTCATATACCTTATATACATAGCCATAACATAATTTTATATACAATAAACAATTTTGTTCATAATTTTGTGTACACTGAGCCATCAGAGAGCAAAGGTATAACTATCTTAGCCACCCATGTAGACATTTTGGATTTTGGAATATTTCAGATTTCAGAATTTCGGATAAGGAAGGGAGATTCAACCTTTATAATAGTAGATATTTGATTTATTCACTTTGATCCTTAATATCTCTTTAACAGAACTTCAGCATCCTCCTTTCACCATACTTTTCTCTATCCTTAGTAACCTTAATTTATAATCTTCTATTTCCTTTTTTGGCTCTTCTGTCTTTTCTCAAAGCCTTTACCTATTAAGTTGTCTTTGTTTATGTTCAATGGCAATGCCCTCCTCTCCTTTCTTCTACTTCTTTAACCTCCTTCTCATTTACCCATTTTTTAATAGAAAGGAAAAGCCGAAAGTAGCAGAAAGGGAAATGGGTCAAAACAAACAGTAGGTAGTCCAACACAGAGATTTGGAGCAAAGGTGAAGAGCTGGGTTGAGTGTGTGTACAGTAAGAATACAGGAGGTCAGTTTTACTAAATGGGACAAAAAACAGGGGCAACTAAGAGGGTAATTTTAATGAGCGTGGCCTGCACCACAAAACAGCTTAAGGTTGCCAGTTAATAAAAGTCACACACAGTTTCAAGAACAAAGCAAAGAACAGTGAACAGATGGATTATAACACTGAGGTGTTTGAACACCATGATTATATTGGTATTACATAGTTAGAGAAGTTTGGTACCACTTTAAGTGCCAAGGAGCCATCTTACAGAATCCTAGAGTTTGTAGTTTTGTGAGGCACTTACACTCATCTGCTGGGGGAAAGCTAATGCTATAGCTCAGGGGAGTGGACTAAAGCTCTCTTGCAGAGAATTCTAAGTATCTCACCAAACTAGAAAATCCAGGATCCTGCAACATGGGGACATGACAGTTCAGGTGGTATCGCAGATACCTGTGACCCTGTGACAGGATACAATTACTTTATCCCAGAGTAAGGCAATTCCAGGTTCCTGAATGTTAAGGGTCCTGAAAATTTAGAGGAACACATCCATCAACCACACAAAAAGATAATAGTGGTTTATCTGAGCAAAGTTACAGAATGAGGATTTCTAGACCATCCCAAGGCTATCTCAGTATACAATGTTAGCACAGCCAGGGACAATGAAAGCTCCACTGTTGATACTGCAACTTCTAAGTGCTTCTGAATATCACACTTCCTGTAAAAACACTGAGAGGTATACAAACTTATTTGCATATGCCCAGATAGAAACACATACTGTATACATTTGGATACGGGTGAGGGGAGAAATAGGATGGGTAACCCAAATTTGATAGGTTCCATAACTTGGTGTTCATTGGTGACATAAAGCCACCCCCAAACAGCCAATAGAAATCTACTTGTACTGTAGGGTGGCTTATGCCACTGATGGCGGTTTTAAGAACCCCCACAAAATATAACCCCCCACAAAATACAAAAAACCCTAAAAACTGGAATATTTTCCAATGTTCTAAATAACATTATCTGATATAGCACATTTGATTGAAATGTTATATTCTAACACATTCAAAGCTTTATTTAGAAATTATTTTATTACAATATTTGTAACAAAGTAAAGAGTACAGACTATACAGTATAACAAATTTACACATTTTGTTATATTTAACGGAAAATGAGTACACTTGAAGGAACGCTTTTTATGACACATACCTAAAAAGAGCTAGATCTGATACATCTTATATTAATGGTTTAGCTATCTTTTTTTCTGAAGTATCACTGTATAAATATAACTTCAGCTTCACTCACTCATTCTCTGCACTACCTGAACTGAGAAAAATCTGATTCAGTACAGCTGGTTCATTGTTTCACTAAAGGGTGGAGGGGAGTCTGTGGGCACAGGCAACTTATCACATTTTGTCTTAATTCCTTGTGACTGATTGAGAAGCAAGAGATGTTGCAAAATAGAAACAACCTTTGCCGAGCATTCATTTATTAGTCTATTCCTCCAAATAGCAAGATGTGCCAATGCTTGTCTCCTCAGAAGAATAACTAAAAGTTCATATTGTATATTTAGCCCATCTAAGATGAATGATCACAGTACAACAGGCCAGAGAACTATGGATAAATGTACGGTATTGGTATGCAGGTCAATCCCTGTGTCCGTGGGGGATACTTCCAGGACTGCCCACGGATACATGAAACTGCGGGTGATAGCGAATGCTCTATTTTCATACTCAGAGAAAAAATACAGGGTTAGCTATTCCTCCCCCCTCACCTGCTGCTCTGTGTCACCCAGGAGAAGGGGGCAGCTTCTCCTCATTCTCCCTGGTGACGGAACTCTGCTTGCTGTGCTTTGTTGCCCAGGAGAAGGCCGAGTAGTGGGACGAATTCTCCCTGGCAATGAAGCACTTTCTGTGCTTTGTCGCCCAGAAGAAAGCCAGATAGTGAGGAAGATTCTCCCTGGTGAGGAAATTTGTGCTTTGTCTCCTGGGAGAAGGCTGGTAGTGGGGTGGCTTCTCCCTGGCAATGAAGCGCTTTCTGTGCTTCATCACCCAGGAGAAAGTGGGGTAGTGGGCCAGCTTCTCTCCAGCAACAAAACTCTTGCTGTGTTTTGTCACCCAGGAGAAGTCAGGGTGGTTTCTCCCTGGCAATGAAGCAACGGCAGTGGGGGTGATTCTTCCTGCTTCTGCTCCCTGAAACAAACAACGGATAAAACAATGTTCCCCAACCAGGGTTCCCTGGAACCCTAGGGTTCCCTGAGAGGTCACTAGGGGTTCCTGGAGAGATGTGATTTTTAAACATTTTTCTAGCTGTAGATATAATAAATTTTAGGCAAGGGTTCCCTGAGACCTGAAAATTATTTCAAAGGTTCCTCTAGGGTAAAAAGGTTGAGAAGGTCTGGGATAAAAGAAACCACAGATATGGGATCCACAGATACTGGGGTGAACTTGTATATATGTGCGTAGGATGTGGAAAATTTTCCATCTCACTTCTCTGACTTATACATTGCAAAATTATTAGAACAGGAAGGAAACTGCCACTAACCATGTAGGCCAGAGCATGGGGGAGCGGAGAGGGGGCTCTGGAAGTTGTATCCAGTTCTAAAGGTACTACTAACAGATGCCATAGGAGGCAGTCCAACATTACAGGGGCATAGAGGAAAAGTCAAGCACCAACAATGAGAAAGGAATTCTACAAGCAGCATGTCTTAATAGCCATACAACCAGTGACAATCTGAAAATGCACAATTCAGCTTTGACAAACATGCAAAACTTTCTGCCTAACAATACTCCTTCAATTCTATTGTTCTAACTCAAAGCATAAAACAGTAGCCTCAGGGTTTATTATCTATTAACTGCAACCCACTGCTTAAAAGTTCACCAATTAGCTCTCTGATCTTTCTGAAAGGGGATCTAATTGTAAATTGAAATTGCATAAAAAAGCTTATCTTTATAGGCACATAGCTGTAAAGCCATTCCCTCCTTGTCTGTGTTTAGCCCAAAGACACCTATGAACCTTAGCAGTTCAACTATTATTTAATTAGCATGAACAGCCTAGGAAATAAATTTATTTTCCATTACTACTATACTGAGCTGCCTTAATCACAACATTTTTATGGGCAATATAACCTAGTAATCATATTACACTGGCCTTTGTTTAATACTGATGGATAGTTAACTGTTTGCCTTTGAAGCCACTAATTATCATCTATAAAAGCCAATCAAACCCAATACAACACTTCCACTGTGAAATCATTATTATACTTTGTATTTAAAGAGCATCTGTTGGTAAACAATTAACTTGAGACTAACAGAAAGGAAGCAATTCTTTGCTTCATTTTAATAATTGCTTAGCTAATGCTTTGCAACAGGAAGTAAAGTGGAGAGCTCATCCAGCTGCCTTCCATTCTAAAAGCTACAAAGAAATACCAATTACTGCAGTCTGGGAAGCCCACTATAGACAGTATGCCATGTTCAATTCTTTTGGGACAATAATATTAGACACCAAAGGGTTTACCCTCCAAGGTACATTGCGGGGGCGGGAAGAATTATGAGCTATTGTCAGTTCTCACATAGGAATACTAGCACACGCTACACACTTGTATGTGGCAAAAAGTGTTTAAACCAAGAGCGCTTCTGTTGGGGTAATGAGGAATGCTTTATTAATGGCCATCTTGAATGGAGCAGTGGCCTGGACCAGATGACCTCCAAAGCCTCTGCAACTCTATCCTTCTATATGGACTGTACCAGTTACCAACTGAGGAAATTCAACATGGCATATGAGAGTTTTATTTGCATAGACTCCATTTGTCTACTCCAAGCAACACACCAATCTAGGGTTTAAGGCTATTTGCAGTTTGCTAATAAAATCTGACTCTGTAATTTCCCACTATATTTTGGCAGCACACCAGCACTTGGGAGAGGGGAAGTTGTTCATCCTTGCTTTAAGTGTGTTGGAAATACTTTCATCCTTGGCAGATTTACATCCACAACCAGATCTGGTCCTTGGTTAAAGGTAAAATGACAATGCAAGGCAGTCTCCAGGGTGATAAGCTCTGTGCTCATATGACTCTTAAAACCAGGCATTCCACACTTTATATTTTATTACAGCAAACTGGCACTTAAATGGATAAACCTGCTAATGTCATAGCTAGCCATCCCTTTGGGAGCAACTTTTGTAGCGTCCTGAGTTGGTTTCACAACCAATTCTCAACTAAGGAAGTTGAATCATTCTTAACATTAATGACAAAACATTATATAAACCCAGCACATTACCTGTTACTATTAATGTCCACTACCAAGATGACTGGTGCAACATCTGAGAACATTCCACCCATTATCAGAGGCAGACAAGCTGAAGCAAATCATCTTGCAGAGTTCCTAAGATTATACTTACCAGTATATCTTGTTTTAGTGGCCCAGGCAGCCCCTTTTTCTTCTGACAACTGTTACTTCTCAGCCACAGAGAAGTTTTGCATAGAAGACCAGAAATGTAGGTGTGGGGGTGAAAATGATAAAAGCCCACCAGACAAGTCCAGACAAGTCCAATCTGATGTGGGATTGTAAAGGCAACCATTAAGGGCTGGGCTGGACCCTCCTGAGTCTCCAGACTCTGAGATTGTTTGCTTGTTTCCATGAACACTTCAGCATGGCCAGTTGAGTATCTAATTCTTCATTTCATATATGGAGCTAGATGATCTTAAGAAATTCTTTGACATTCTCAAGAGAAAATGAAAACTTAGAAACATAGCTTTTATATCCTGCAAATCACCTTATCTTATTGCAGCGGTGGGCAAACCTTTGGGCCCTAAGTGCCACATGCATTTCTGGACTAGGAATGTGTGTGTGTGTGTGTGTGAGAGAGAGAGAGAGAGAGAGAGAGAGAGCAATTCCAATATACCATAGATCACTGTTTCCTCACTGCTGCTAGCATCAAAGAAAGAATAATCTGTAAAAGGATTTCTGGAGGAGAAAGTGGAGACAAAGTTCCTCACCCCCTCTCCTTTAATCTTGATAGATATCGGCCATTTCCCTTGCCAGCAACAGTGTATGATCTCTTTCCTGCATTTCAGTTGATAAAAAAAGCGGTGAGACATCTGGTAGCCCTGAGGCTTCAGAGAGAGTGGCCCAGGGATGTGTGTGGCCCACAGTTCAGGGCCTTAGCTAAAGTTACTGCTCTTCAGGCAGTTTAGGACATCCGTTTTTGCTGACCCTCTTCTCCATTTAATCTCCCCTTCAGGATCCTCTAGAAAAGAACAGGATGCAGCTCAGAAAGAAGGGGAGGAACCATCCAAAATCAAGTATTCCAACTTTTATAAGCAAGTGTGCTTTCCACAAAAGCAAAAGACAAAACTGGATACTGTCCCTTAGATATTTCTACACGTTCTTGCAAATTAAGAGTCTAATAATGAAACCCCATTAGGGAGAAAAACAGAAGACTTGCTAGATTTAAAACTATAATACTGTAGAAAACTACTGTATACATAAAAACAACTTTTGTTAAAAAATTTTGAACCTTTGATGGGAATAGTATGTGCAGATCTCAGGTATAAGAACAAAAGGGAGGAAAATTGAAAAATCCAGCTCACACTAGCCCTGTTCAGACATCCTCTTCCCACAGGATTTGAAGAATACAAGGCAAGCAAGAGAGGGGGGATTGCACCTGTTGGCGCCTCCCTTCCCCTGTATTTCCCTTGCTTCACTCCATTATTCTTCATCTATTGAGAGCAGGCTGAAATTAGTAGTAAGCATCCTATACCAAGCATAGCAGAATCCCCACATCAGAAGTTACTCCTCCAGCAAGTGAAAGACAATAGAGCTGATCATTTCCTGTTCCTGCAATATTTAATATGAGATGTATGAATGCTTACAAAGGGCTTGCATCCATGTTGAATTACATAGAGAGTAAAAGTTCTACATTTTCTACTAATTTACCAATACAAGAGTAAGTCCTCAAAAATGCTTCACGAATCTCTTTCCACGGCTTACATGATTAAAGGTACTCAACTGCACAAGAAAGTTATGTTAGAGATCCAATAAGGATGCAGCGCATTTTCTTGACTGGTGGCTATTTCCAAATGTAAGACAACATTGGAGGGATGCCTTACAAGCTGAGAAAGAAATTATTGGTATAGAGTAGCAACATAAGCCTCTGTGCAGCATCCTTATGATTTTTGAAATATAGCATTAAATCTGATCAGAGAGAACTGGTGGGTAAATTATAAATTCCAACACAGATGACAATAGCACCAAAAAGGAAGGAAGGGGAAAATGCAAGAAGAGCATGCTCCATTTGTAGAAGAATTGAGAACGTGGTCTTGGCAGGTGTTACTGATGATTATCATAAGTCATTCTCATAAATGGCTCCAAGAGGGTAGATTTAACACATTTATTTCTTTATTGGGAAAAGTGGAATCTTTTAATTAGATTATGGAACAGGATTAAGCACAGGAAATGTCAGACAAGAAATTTTGCTTATGATATCAAGGCTGTAATCTTAGGCACACCTACTAGGAGTAAACCCTCCCCCCCCCCCACAAAAAAACAAAACCATGAGGGGTCTTACATCTGAACAAAAAACGATAGGATTGCACTGAAAGCTGTTGGGTGTTTTTTAAAGTTATTACAGTTGTCCCTCCATAGCCACAGATTTGGTATCCATGGATTTAAGTATGCACGGCTTGAAAATATTCTTTAAAAATAATAATCCAAAAAGCAAACCTTGATTTTGCCATCTTATATAAGGGACACCATTTTGCTATGCCATTGCATATAATGATGGGACTTGAGTATTCACAGATTTTGGTATCCATGGGGGGTCCTGGAACCAAACCTCAGTGAATATGAAGGGACAACCGTACTTTGTTTTAACACTTCACTGTAAAAAATGCACCAAAGTTGTAGAAATGTACATGGACAGACATTTTCATAATATGGTGGGTGGCTCACTTGGGCTGGCATCCTATTATCAATTTATGCCCTATTTTCTTGCCCTTGTGCCTCATCCAAAAACCTTCCCACGGCCTACACCATCACGCACCCCTCCTGTTGCTCTTTCTCATCATAGGGAAGACGCAAGAGGCAATTCAGACATGAAGATCTGGCTGCTCTGAGCTGCTTAGTTAGGGGAAAGGCAGGTGCACTGAGATTTCACCATCACTTTTCTCCTCTCCAACCAAGCTGATACCAGCTGCTTCTTTATGTTCTCAATTGCCTAACCCTACCTTCATCCCCACTGGTAAGCAACAGCAGTAGGGGCCCTTCCCAGGGTCTGACAGCTACTGAGAAGTAGATAGATGCCAAACTGTGGTGAGGAGCACATGTAGGATTTGGGCCTACATTTTACAGTTTAATTTATTTATTTGCAGTTTATATACAGTATTTCAGGTGGAAAACAAATGCATATGGAAAAAATGATAAAAATTGATAACTTAAAGCTCCCATATTTCCTGAGGTATAAACCATAGGAGGCAAAATGGTAGTAAGTTGGTGGAAATTCCATACTGAGGTCATGTACTACAAAGCAGAAATAAACATAACTAGGTGCCTTTGTCTCATTACAAGCTTTAACTGCTTAAAGCAACTGTTAGCACTACAGGTTGAGTCTCCCTTATCTGGAATTCCGAAATATTCCAAAATCCAAAATTGTCTACATGAGTAGCTGAAGTAGTGATACCTTTGCTTTCTGATGGTTCAATGTACACAAACTTTGTTTCATGAACAAAATTATTAAAATTATGTGTATAAAATTGTCTTCAGGCTATGTGTATAAGGTGTATATGAAACATAAATGAATTCCTTGTACAACTGTCCCTTCATATTGGCTGGGGTTTGGTTCCAGGACCTCCCGTGGATACCAAAATCTGTGAATACTCAAGTCTCATTATTATATGCAATGGCATAGCAAAATGGTGTCCCTTATATAAGATGGCAAAATCAAGGTTTGCTTTTTGGATTATTAATTTTTAAGAATATTTTCAAACCGTGAATACTTAAATCTGTGGATACCAAATCCGTAGATATGGAGGGACAACTGTATAGACTTGAGTCCCATCTCCAAGGTCTCTCATTAGGTATATGCAAGTATTCCAAAATCCGAAATATTCCAAAATCTAAAATACCACTGGTCCCAAGCATTTTGGATAAAGGAGACTCAACCTGTTCTATTATTACATTCATTCTCACTGTGATTTCCACATGTTAGTAAGGTTGTATTCCATATGCAAAAGCAATACTAAGTGGGATAACTTTTTCACATTTCAGAGAGAAAAACTGAAGGCTTTTTCTCATCTTCAGATACTGTAATATCTCTAAGGCCACCACGTGTCCAAGTTCTGAGGGAAGAGGTGAATATAAATAAAGTTAATTACAATAAGCTATTAAAGTTCTCCTCACCCCCAATCTTCCTATTCCAGCTTTTATTGTGATAGGTGTGCCTTTGTTGCTTGAGCAAATGTTCTTTTCCAAAAATCTTCTTGACTTTGGACAGATGTGATGAAGGGGTGGGAAAGGAGATAGAACTGAGGACAGACTGTGGTTAATGTGGTTCCTGTGGCTTCCTCTTAAATTCTTGTACTCATTGAGAATACGTGTATATGTTTATATACAAACATAAAAGCATTCGTGTTAAAGAGAAATATTAATAAAAGGTACATCAGCACATAACCTACAAAAAGGGGGAACCATGGTTACTTTATCTTGCTACCGTATTTATTCAATTACTTATTACAGCCTGGTTTTTGAAAATGTCAACATCACCAAGGATGCACAGAACCTAGCAGATGCCACATTCTCCTCAAGAAGGGTTTTTGTAGATCAAATTGCATAATTATCTATCCCAAATCCCAGTGTCATGCCCCTCAGTCACCAATTCACACACCCTCATCTTGAATCGTTTTACAATTCTAGTTGGTCTAGCTTCCCTTGCAGTTCTGCCCTTGTAAGACTCTGCAGGTAGCTTATTCTAACACGACTGTCCAGCTGCTCTATCGCCTCATGATGCCCTAGATTTCCGTTCCTCTTTTAAAAAATCCCCTGTTGAAAGTTGTGCTGACAGATGCCCTATAGCGGTCAAACAACAGGATGTTGTAAATGTCCAACCATTGTGGGCTTTTCAGATGTATATGCTAATAGGTATGCTATCAGCATACAGCTGTAAATGCAAAGAACAGGTCTCAGGCAGGAGGACATGTTTTATTGCTCTGTAGCCACCTTCTGTATTGTAAATGGCCAGCTTCTTGCTGGTTGCAACATGAAAAGCAAATAGCTTGCCTCATGTTGATGTTGTATAAACCAATCAGGGCAATAATGGCACAGAACAGAGGAGATGCTCTGGCTGATTTGATACAGGTTTTTAACCAAGACACTTGCTAATGTTCTTGCCTATTACAGCAACAAACTGAGCTATACAAGTAATTGCTAACAAGGGCAAAGTATATATAACACTTCATCCTAAGTTATTTTTTTTAAAATACAGAAAGCCTTGCATAATATATAGGTGTTTTTAATAAGATAACAAAACAAAAAGCAAAATCCTCTTCATAGGAAAATGCTATTTGACCCTTACTCATGCACGACTCCTACTGAGCATAATGCAACTTACACCAAGATGAGTTAGTAAAGGATGGCAACAAGAGTCACTTTTTTGGACTATTCAGAGAAATAGCTGGGTTAGTATGTTACAGCATGAAAAGGGAAGGGGAGAGGAAAAAGGAAACTAGCACCACCTTTAAAACTAACAGATTTATATTTTAGCATGAACTTTTGCGGATATCACTTCACTAACTCAGACATACTGTTCTTTGGTAGAAGTTCTTGGTGATTTACCCAAATAAGTTGATGACCTGCCATCAAAATATTGGGTAACTACTTTTATAAGTTATACGTAAGAGCTACCTTAATATCAAATATAGTCCAGCAATTCCATGTGATTGTTCAAGCCTACACTGAGGATCAGGCCATTTTGACAACAATCATATCCTAGCATCCATGAGACTATAAAAAACAACAACAATTCAGTTTCACAGATAAAGAACTCTTCTACAATAATGATAATGAATGAAGCACAATCAAGTGTAAATTCCCAAAAGCAAACCTTGATTTTGCAATTTTGTATTAGGGATACCATTTTACTATGCCACTATATGTAATGGGCCATGAGCATCCACGGATTTTGGTATCCATGTGGGGTCTTGGAACCAAACCCCAGTGGATATCAAGGGCCCACTGTACTTTGTTTTTTCAACTTCTGGTTTTATTTTCCTTCTAGTACCTGTAAGATGAAATCCTAAGATCTTGTACCAGTTTACATGCCAAATATAGTTAGGTTCCTTAGAGCACAATCCTAAATGTGTCTATTCAGACTAAAGACCCACAGAACTAAGGAGGGACCGGATGCTTTTGATGCCACAATCTCATTATCCTTGTTAAAGAATTTACAGATTCTTTATGATGGGCTTCCAGACAGCAGAACAAGCTACTATTGAGTAACAAGTCAATTACAAATTAACAATGAACAGGACAATTGAGAGGGGTTTTCCCTAGAAGGCTCTCCAGATGGACACAGAAAACTAATGCTACAATAGCTAGCCCTCATCCACTGTTGCTGTAAACACAATGTTAAGTAATAGATGGGGAACTATAAAAGAGTAATTGTCATGTGTACCACCCATGACCCAGCATGCATCCTGTTTACCCAAAACATGTCAGCTGTAGAACAAGAATAAACCCAAGTGCTGAAAATATGCCTATGTGAAACATGCGAATTATAAGACACAATCAAAAATGGATAAGGCAAAATCCACACACACCACACACACCTGAAATGTTGATTCCCTAAACAGGGGGTAAGGCAATGACACCAACTCCATGAACAATCCTAATACCAGGCTTGTTTTCCTCACTGAAGGACTGGGCTCTTGCAGAAAACAAGTAAAGAATAAGTATCTCCACATGAAAGTTCAGCAGTGCCATTGACTCAACCTTCTATTTTTAAAAAAACCACACACGTTCCAATGCATCTCTTTCCATTTGCCCATTACCAAGATATGCAACTTCAACCATTTTCTCTCTAAGAGAAAATATATTCTCTGAGAATATATTCATGACCAATCTTTAGGTTTAGTGACATGAGTATGACTAAATTCTGGGTACAATAAACAAAGAGATGAGGCACCCTCTCAAACCCAAAGCAAACTCCCAGCTACAGGCTTAGGGGCCTTTCAGCAGATTTCACCCTCTCTACTACTGCTATAGACCTAGCCCAAATGTATTTCGACTGTTTGGACTAAACATCCTGAGGACCATCGTTAGTGAGCATGTCAAGGCACACTTTGAAGATTCAATATGTTCTCCTTCTCTCCCTTGGGTCAAATAAGCGGAGAAGTCACATTAACTGTTGAAACAAACTGATTACTAATGAGCAACTGGGACTCAGAGATTTTTCAGCATTTCAAACAGGACTCCAGCATGTCACATTTTGCCTGAAGGCGCCAGTGTTGCTGCCATTTCAACCAAAGTGGCCTGACATCAGCCTAAGTTCAATCGCAGCTTACGCTGTCTGCATCGATTATAGCAAATAAACTACAGTAAATACAGTTGTGACCAATACAGCAATATTTTGCAGACTGATTATGTAGGGGAGGGCATCTTAGAAGCCAGAAACAGACGAATTAATATTTAATGATCCTCTGAAAGTGGCAGTTGTTTTGATAATTTATAGTATTTTTCTAGTGTTACCAAAGGATGCAGAGAAGACTATTAGATTTTTTTATAATAAAAAAATCAGGCACATGAATAAAAAAAGCAAACTGTAATTGTCTCAACAGTATCTGGGCAATCTAAAATGGTTAGCAAAACATCTGTGTACTATCTGTTTTGCCAGTTACCCAAGTACAAAGCTATATTTGAGGTCTGTTTTCTAATTAAAAGTGCAATTCTATGCATACCTACTCAAAAGTAAACAAGTGTGTAAAAAGGTTTATTTCCAAGTAAATGCATATACCATGCAAAAATCCACAATAGCACAATTATAGTTTATCTGTTGTAGTTTTGCCAAGACAACTTGCTAATAAACATCATAATATGGCAAAATAATATGAATACAGTACTTCAGCTGAATGAAAGTTTGTAAGGACTCTCCACCAATTATATTTTGGGGTTTGGGGTAACTATGGGTGCAAGGGCTGTGAATATAAAAATTAATGACTTAGAATTGGATGTTATGAAATTTATTTATAGATTAGAAGAAATATTTTAACCGTTAGAAGGATCAAATTTAAGAACCAGAACCTAGAAAAGTTCTAAAAGCAGAGAACCTGATTTAGAACATGTAATATATGGAGAACACCTAATATGATTCCATTCTGATATATCAGTTGGGGTCCACTTGGGTCAGAGTTTTGTTTGTACATTCCCTGTAATTTTAAATCCTTTTTCTTTTATCTCACGTATTAAAAAATGCCCTATTTAGAGTCAGTGGGGGCCAGTGACTCCAGTGTTAGTGGAACAGTGAATTTGCTCTGTGTTTTAGTCTAAACTTTAAAAGAGCTTTCCAAAGTACCGAAACAATTCTCCAAATAGCTATCCAATGTTCAGCACCTTGGATAACTCCTTCAAAGTCCAGACTACAGCCCATTAACAGTACTAAATTATATGCTATTATTCCACTTTAACCACCGTGGTCCTGGTCCTATGGAATCCTAGAACTGGCTGTTTAGGGAGAGGCATTTAGAATTCTCAGTCAGAGTGCTCCAGTGCCTGAACAAACTACAAATTCCAGGATTCCACAGGGAGGAATAACAGAATTATAATTGTGTAGTGTGACTGGTGTCTAATCACACTACACAATTATAATGCTGTTATGTGACAAATGTTGCTGTCCTTGAGCAAGCAGGGATCACCAGCATGGAGGCCATGATATTGAGAACACAGCTGCGCTGGGCAGGGCACATTTCTAGGATGGAGGACCATCGCCTCTCAAAAATAGTACTCTACGGTGAACTCGCCACGGGTCAACATAAGAGGGGTGCTCCAAAAAAGCAATACAAGGACTCCCTGAAACAACATCTCAGGCTCGGCCAAATTGATCACCAACAATGGTCCGCCCTGGCCTCACATCAGGAGGCATGGAGACATACTATTCACAGTGCTGCAGCCTTATTTGAGAACTCACACCGAACAAGTCTTGAAGAGAAACGACAATGTAGAATTACAACCCGGAAATACCCAGGGAGCCCTTCTGCTGTACTTTCTGCAACCGGACTTGTTTATCTCGGATTGGCCTTTTTAGTCATCAGCGCACTTGCAGAAAGCACAGGATGAGTTCTTCCTGAATCTTCATTTGCGAAGAAAAGCCAGAGAGAGATCCCTCCCTATGGAATCCTCCAGTTGTACAGGAGCCAACAGCCTCCACCACAGAGAGTGCAATCCACCAGAATTGTTGAAAGGAATTAGAGCTATGCAAGAATGCTCTAATGCTCCTATGAAGCTCCCCTTCCTTTCAGTGTGGCTTCCTCAGGAAAACTTTTCAGCTGATTGAACTCCCAAAATGCTTGGAGGTCTTAGGAAGAGGTGTGCAGTAATTTCCTACAAGAATATGGTTTGGTTTCATTGTGATCAGGTTTGAACCAGTTACTAAATTTGGCATCTGAAAATGAATTTTCTCCCCCAGGGACAGCAACCCTGGGTTAATTTGTTTGTTCTACCATACCTGCTGTTTATGTATTGTTACATAAAGAAACTCAAAGCATTTTTTCTACAGTGTACTGTATTTGCTTGAGAAGTGATGGTTTGGCTTGCGTAGATTTGATATATAAATGATCCTATCTCACAGCAGATTCCCTTTATATGATATTATTCTCCATTTCCCTTTATCTGTAGATACTGCCACTCTGTATTTTATGATGATGGGGCAGGCATGAGTTGTAGGGCATTTTATATACCCTGAGACCTTAATGGTATGGTCGAATACAACACTCTCCACATTAGAAAGTCTGAAACGACAAAAGAAGACACATAAAGCCCAGTTGACTGAGCACCTTAAATTTAATCACATTTACTTCCAGATGCATGTATTTAGATTCACAGGAATACCTTAAAAGTTAATATAGTCCACTCTATATCCACGGGTTCTGCATCCATGGATTCAACTAACCACGGCTTGAAAGTATTTGGGGGGGAAATTCCAAAAAACAAACCTTGGTGTTTGCCATTTTATATACGAGACTCCATTTTATTACACTGTTGTATATAATGGGACTTGAACATCCACGGATTTTGGTATCCATGGGGGTGGGGTGATCCTGGAACCAAACCCCAGCAGATACTAAGGGCCCATTGTATACCTTTAGCAAAAAGACTGGTTACACTTGTTTTAATTTTAATTAGACACTACAGTTGTCCCTTCATATTCGCTGGGGTTTGGTTCCAGGACCCACCCACCACTGTGGATACCAAAATCCGTGAATACTCAAGTCCCATTATATACAATGGCATAGCAAAATGGTTTCCCTTATATAAGATGGCAAAATCAAGGTTTGCTTTTTGGATTATTATTTTCTAAGAATATTTTCAAGCCATGAATACTTAAATCTGTGGATACCAAATCTGTGCGTACGGAGGGACAACTGTATATTGCACATCAGCTTGCCCATTTGATCTTCTCAATTGGTAAAGTTTCCACTTAATGCAAATTCTATTATTTATTTATTTATTTATTTAAGGTAATTATACCCCGCTCCTCAGCCACAAAGCTCTCAGAGTGTAGATTTTCCTTGGTTTTTTTCCGGGCTGTGAGGTCATGTTCTGGAATAGTTTCTTTCTGGGTCAGTGTGGGGGTGCGGGACTTGCTAAAAGGGCAAGCACACGTTGCTGCCATGTTGGATTTTCACCTTAGTAAGAGATCGCTAAAGGGATAAAATGGGGTGGGGTTTTTTTGTTTGTTTTCCTGTTAAACTGAAAAACTGCTCAAGTGCACCTTAGACATCTTTAAAAAAAAAAAAGTCCAGTCATGGCAAGTTGAGGTAAGTAAAAACACGAATAAATTGCTCATGGCTGCCATTTTGCATACAAAGCTTATGGGAGATTATGGGGACAAAAACACCATTAAGACAGGTCACTGCTGCTGTGAAATGCCATTGCTGCAAGGCACTCTGGTTTTTTTTGCCTCATATAAATAGGCCCTTAGAGGAAGGGAATGGCAAACGTTTTCTGAATAAACCTTGCCAAAAAAAACCCCAACCCTGTGATAAGGTCCCTGAAAGTCATCTAACAATAACACAAACTTTCATAAGTTCTTTGTAAGTATACAGTAGGACACCTGTATCCACTGATTCGTTATCCACTGATTCAATTATCCATGGGACACAAACTAGCACACCTACTATAGGGTCTTCCTAGAAAATGTGTCCTCTCTGGCCATTTTTAGGTCCTCCAAGGCAACCCTATGGTATTTTAAACCGGACGTCCCATTATTTTCAATGGTGTTTGCTATTATCCATGGTTTTCAGTATCCATGCCCCCCATTCAGAACCAGTCTCCAGCGGATATAGGGGTCGTACTGTACATACATCTGATCTATTATAGTATCACTGTAATCCGTGTCAGTTGCAGTGGATTATGCTCTGGGTAGGTGCAGAGGGTCACTAACTATCCTCATCTAACTCAAAGGTGAGCTCCAAGGTCAGACATTTAAACCCTCACAACTTATGTACTGATTTTTAAGAAACCCATCTGTGAAGGTAGCCCTGCTCTTCAACCATGTCGTGCCAGCCAGTCTTTATCTGCCCCAACAGCTTGCAGGGAAAGAGGGCATGGACATGCACACAGGAAGGAATTCTAATAGGGAATCCAACTGGGGGGGGGGTATCCACACTAGAAAAACAACTCAGTTTGAAACTGGATTATTTGCATGGCTCCTTCCTGTGGAATCCTGGGATTTGTAGTTTGGTGAGGCACCAGCACTGTGTGTCAGAGAAGGCTGAATGCCTTGTAAAACTACAAATCCCAGGATTCCATAGGAAAGAGCTATGCAAACAATCCAGTTTCAAACTGGATTATTTGTGTCCTGTGGATTCCCAAAGTGAGTGTGGGTTGTTTTTTTTGGGGGGGGGGTTGGTCCATGCTTGTTGGGAAAGCAGCACTCCTACAACCCACCCCTCCAGCTCTCCAGACATGGTGGAGGGATGACAGGGGCTTGGAGGGGCGAGTCAAGAAACTTATCAACCAGCTATTAAAAGGGGACCCACACACACACCCCTCCACTTACTTTTTTACAGCTTCTATAGATCCAGGGATGGGGATGCCTCCTCCTTCGCCTCCACTATCATAAAGCACCCCACTGATATCTAACACCAGCCCCTTAATGCCCGCCAGGTGTTTAGCCCAACCAGCCATAACGGAGAGGGAAGGAGCCAGCATAGCCCCACACTCAGCAAAGGCACCGCTAGAGATGAACAGGCTCCCAAACTCTTCCTGCCCGCAAAGGCCTCTGGGAAGTGTAGTTTTCCCTCGGCAGGAAAGCCACCTCACAACAGAGCTTGGGAAAGAAGGGTTTCTTTGGGAGGGGTGTAGGGGTTTTTTTTAATTGTAATAAAACTATTCTACAAAATAATACACCCGACTGCCAAAGGCCGTAACAATCATGCAAATTCCCCCTCCCCAATCTCTTTACTTACTAAACTATCTATCCTAACACTAATACACTTTCCCTCTTAATCTAAATACTGTACACTATAGTCACTCTCTTTTCTTTTCCAATAAACATTATATTTACACCTTTGTACTAAAATTAGAAGTTACACATTGAAATTATACATATTTGGAAAAGAAAAAATAATAATACAATAATAATAATAATAATAATATATTGATTTAAAGATATCCCTTAAGCTTGGAAAAGAGGTGTGTGTGTGTGTGTGTGTGTTTTAAGATCACAGCTCCCAGTATCCCCCAATAGGGTGAAGCTAAGGGGAGAGGTAAAATGAGGCATTGCCTTGCCAAGTAAGAGCTCTGTGTGTGTGTGTGTGCCTTCAAGTCGCCTGTTGATTTATGGCGACCCCATGGATTTCATAGGATTTTCTTTTAGGGAAGGATTACGCAGAGGTGATTTTGCCAGTCCCTTCCTCTGAAATATAGCCTGCAGCACCTGATATTTGTTGGCGGTCTCCCATCCAAGTATTTAATCAGGGCTGAACCTGCTTAGCTTCCAAGATCAGATGGGAATCTGGTGCCTTTAGGGTGCACAGGCCTACTATCCTTTTAATCCTGGAACATATAAAGTAGGATCCCCTGTATCCACTGATTCATTATCCGCTGATTCAATTACCCACAGGACACAAAACAGCACATCTACCACAGAGTCTTCCTAGAAAATGTGTCCTCTCTAGCCATTATCTACATCCTCCAAGGCAACTCTATGGTATTTTAAATCAGAAGTCCCATTATTTTCAATGACGTTTGCCATTATCTGCAGTTTTCAGTATCCACACCCCCCCCAGAACCAATCCCCAGCGAATATGGGGGTCCTACTGTACCGTATTGTTGTTGTTGTTCTGCCCCCTGCGCACTCCGACCAATCAGCTTTCCACTTCCATTCTTATTAGGAATGCTCAGCAAAGTGAATCGGTTGTCCCAACAAGCAAAAATGCACATTCCCTGCAAAGCTTTTTTTAAAATTCAGGAAAAGCCACAAAGGCTTTTCCTGTGAGGTTTTTGGCTCCCCCTCCTTCCAAATACAGCAGACTGATGCAGGATCTCATTAAGACAAATTGTATTCTTCTCAAATTCTATAAGAAGTATTTTCGCTGTATAGACAACCCCACTGTTGTGCGCCTTCAAGTCCATTCCAACTTATGGCAACCTAAGGTGAACCTATCACGGGGTTTCCTTGGCAAGATTTGTTTTTGCTTCCCTCTGAGGCTGAGAGACTGACTTGCCTAAGGTCACGCAGTGGGTTTCCATGGCCAAGCAGAGATTCAAACCCTGGTCTCCAGAGTTATAGTCCAATGCTTAAACTACTACACTACCCTGACTCTCCTATACAGTATTCCGCCCCCCCATAAAATTTTCCTTCAATCCTCAAATTTCTAGCATTGCAGAGAATGAAACATTGACAATTGTTTACACCTAGTAGTTTTATTTTTGCTGTGTCTGCATTCCTTTCGTAACTTGGCCTGCCCCAGTTCTTTGGATATTTAAACTGTATTTTGAAATACTCAAGTGCAATGCTAGAAATCTGGGGACTGAAGGAAAATTTAATGTGGGAGGATGCCCTCATTTTGTTTCCCCATAGCCATACCCTTGTCCTGCAACAAGTCTGCTAGTGACCAGGCAGGCTAAAAAATGTTTTTAAAATGTTTTTAAAATGTAAGAAGACTTTGTAAAAAGGAACTTCTTTATCAGGGGCTTTGTTAACTGAATCAACTGTATGTTGAATCAGGAAATCAAGTTATTTTCAATCATTTCGAGTTCCTTAGCCTAATCTTTTACCAGCCCCATGTAGCAGCCTTGGCTCTCTGATTATGTGACAAAAGATTTTGTTTCTGTATTCTGCCATGCGTATATGGGACATGCCACCATTTTCATGCTTACCATTGCTTAGCTTTTTCTCTCTTTTTCCTGGTTGGGGGAATCTGGAAATTATATTTCAAAAAAGCCAGATGGTTTTACCTCCAGATTCGGACCCAAATGCTCATTGTTCTAGCAAAATTGCTGCAGTAGGTGCCATCAGATAATGCCCTGTAGGGCATGGTGTCTTTTCTAGCAACAGGAAATACAGTTGTCCCTTCATATCCACTGGGGTTTGGTTCCAGGACCCCCGTGGATACCAAAATCCATGAATACTCAAGTCCCATTATATGCAATGGCATAGCAAAATGGTGTCCCTTATATAAGATGGCAAAATCAAGGTTTGCTTTTTAGATTATTATTTTTTAAGTATATTTTCGAGCCATGAATACTTAAATCCGTGGATACCAAATCCGTGGATACCAAATCCGTGGATATGGAGGGACAACTGTATATTTATGGACATTCCATTGCATCACAGTTGCTGAGCTAATGATGAAGAAAGGCAATGTACCACCAATTCACAAGTAGCTAGTGATCCTTATAGAAAGATGGTAGCTTTTGGCAAATTACTTTGAGCCCCCAAAGTAGTTAGTTGTATTATACTTGCAGATTTATTTATTGGAACATATTGTTTTGCTTTGTGTTATTCAGTAGGAACTAAAATGGTTGCTTTAACATTACTTTTTTAAAAAATAAAGCAAGCACTTGCCTTTGATACAACACACACCTACCTACACAGTGAGGCCACACACAGTAACTTCAAAAGTAACTAAACAATCATAGTTGCACTACTGAAAAATGAATGATGCTATCCCTTGTTACAATATAAATTGCATTTTCATTACCAGTTGATTACCAGAGCTTCATTGCCAGTACCTCAACATTTGTAACAAGTACTTTGAAAATCTGGGCTTTTTTAGTACTTATTAAAAATTGCAGTTTTTTAAAGGATTTTTTCATTTGGCTAAGAACTCATCATTATGTTTGGCTCTATCTCTTTCCCCAGAGAAGTTTCAGCATTGTCCTCTCACCTGTTTAGACACACTTGTTCACCTTTTCTACTTGGTTATTAAGGGAAGTGGTATTCTTTGGTGGTTCTTCTGGCTGCCATGGGCTTCACTTCTCTCATGTCTTGCATGGCCTGAGCACGCTTGAGCCAGTCTGCTGGATGCTTAGGGTTCATGAGGAACCTTTGAACTGGAATTCCAAGATTTATGAGTAACTCTTATTCATCTTTGATGGGCTTTCAGAAGGTTGGATGAGTAGTTTTGAGGACTTCTGATGGAAGCAGACTAATGCTGGCTGCTAGCTGATATAATCAAGCTTCATTGATTCAGCAAAAGAAAATGCCTTGTGTAGAGTCCTAGAGTCAGGCCATTTGTTCATCTAGCTTTCCTTAAAATGTATAGTAGCAATAGCTGGCGATGATCTCAGCCAGTGGCGACTAGTAGTGGGTTGGTGGATTCACTCTGGGAGTTAATCTGAATATTAATGGAACTATCAAAAGTGATTTGTCCATCCAAATCTTGAATAGCTCTTTTAAATTTCAGATTAAAATCCAGAGAGGATTTGCCACACCCTGACATAGAACCCACCAGCTGACACTGGCTGGGAGCACAGATTTCTGTCCCTCTTTCCTCCCCGGTAGAACATGGACCATCACAAAGTCTGTTTGATTCGTGGGTAGGCTAATTGGGGCATATGGATGCAGATATGCACTGAGAACTGGTTGCTTCAAGGTTGGTGGGTTGATGAATCCATCCCAGGTTTTAGTTTGACCATTAAAGGAACTATCAAAGGTTCTGAAACCTTTTAAAGGCTGGGGACAAGCACTTTGAGTAGCTTTGGTCTGGACTAAAATGCAGAGCAGATTCAACACTCCAGTGGCACAGAGGTCACCAGCCACATTTGTAGTTATATGAGTGGTAAATATGTGAATGATGGCCAGAGACTTACCCTTAACTGTTTGAATGCCGTCACCATAATAGTCATGGGGGATTTATCCCAAGGTCAGCATAAACCTTTTTCCTGGCTGAGGCAAAGGGCAAGATGGCACCCATTTCATGCACAGAAACTGATAATCTACTACCTGAAGCAGCCTCCTCACTCTGTACAATGGCAATTGGTGGCTTCCATGTCAGTATGGTGGTGACTCCAATTCCAGGTTTTGGTCTGTACTTTAAATGAGCTATCCAAGGTTCTGACTGTATGGCAGGATGGGCTAGAGCAGTGGTTTTCAACCTGTGTGTCCCCAGATGTTGTTGGACAACAGTTCCCAGAAGCCCTGGTGGTGCAGTGGTTAAATGCCATAGGCTGCAGTTCCGGCATTTAACTACTGCACCACCAGGGCTCCTGGGAACTGTAATCTGACAACATCTGAGGACTCACAGGTTGAGAACCACTGGGCTAGAGACTGGTGAACCAGCATGATGCAGTGGTTTGAGTACTGGACTAGCACTCTGCTCAGCCATGGAAACCCAGTGGTTGACTTCAGATAAGTTACACTCCCTCAGCCTTAGAAAAAGGCAATGATCAAATGTCCCCTAATATATCTTGCCAAGAAAACCCTGTGATAGGTTTGCCTTAGGGTTACCATAAGTTATAAATTACTTGAAGCACACCACCACCACCACAACACTAGGGTTCAGGACTTTGCATAGCTCCTTTAAAGTATGGAAGAGAACACAGGTGGCTTCACCATACCCCTGATATGGAAACCACTACTGGTTACTACTGGTAGGGCTGGCCCTGGTTATTTGCAAATAAGGGCTGAGGTTTTAACAGAGGTGTAGGCTGGATATCCTTGGTGTATATAGGGCCAGACTGTCACCTCACACAAATATCTCAAAAACCTCATTAGCTTGTCATCTGATCCATACTGTTTTATAGCGATATGAGAGATTTTATCGAGCATGTTTAAACTTAGGTGATGATGTGTTTTCGTACTTTCTTGATAAAGCTCGGGTGCTTTCTATTGTTAGCGCAATCACGGAACATGCCACAATTCAAGAATATATAAGAAACAGGGTTGGAATTATAGTCTACTTTATTTCAAGTAAAGCCAAGGAGTCTTGGAATCATTGATTTGCCTCAGTGCTACAAGTCACTTCTTCTTAGAGATAATATCTAAACTGTAAAATTCATTATATAGACCCAGAAATGGATCAGGTTATTTAAAACAACACCACTAATGGTACAATATCTCAGCTGTCCGCACTGATAGGGAACATTGTCTTGGATAGTGTTATCAGTCCAGGACACCCGCTATGAATATTGATCCAGAGCTTGTAACAGCCATCACTTGCCGTCAGGACAGGTCAGGACTGAGACCTACCTAGCATCAAAGCAATTTAAAGACAGCACTCCGATGGAATTTTAATGTCTGCAGTAGGTTGGAAAACAAAACAAACCCAAGTAAATTCCTCCCTCTCTCTCTCTCTTCCCCCTATTCTCTCTCCCTCCCTCGGTGAGTTGACATTATTTAAAGGAGCCCTTTAGTCCTAAAATTGATACTTTAAAAGACTCCATTTGTTTCATGTCTTATAACCCAGTCAGCTAGAACAATGATTATAATAAATTCACAAGAACTTATTCAGCTACAGACAATATACCAACTGACAAGTTTCTATTCCTTCCTTAGTTCCTTTCAAAATTAGACCAAGTATATTAAAATGGAGGCTATTTGGAAAGAAAGAAGAATCAAAACAACCTGGATTAAGCTTTCTTTTCAAACAGACTTTAATCGTACATAGCCATAAATAACTAGTTAGGATTGCATGGGACTATTATGAAATAAAAACTCTATATCTATATCTATATCTATATCTATATCTATATCTATGTCTATATATCTCCAGAGTAATCTATGGCCTCTCAATGCCTGAAGTTATAATACATTGTAAAAATAATGTCTGATTTCATAGAATATTTTAAACATATCTGTTATTCAGTTTTTTTGATTAATAATTATACTAATTCAGAAATATTTTCTGAACTGTTCACCCTGCAGGCCCTGGGGTCTGATTTAGTTACTTCCAATAAGTACTCCAATAGATTTTTTCAGTGCAGTCCTATGAAAGCCTTGAAAGTCATACTGAATTAAAAGGATCTTAGCTCCAGGTAGTGGTATATTGAATTGTAACCTGTATTTCCTTACATTTAGACACAATAAAAACGTATCTAAATACATCTGTAACAATAATTCATTTCAGTTCAATCAACTGCCATGTAAGGTGCTCCTCAACATGAGTAATGGCAGCAGAATCTACCCCAGAGAAATGCGGACTGCCAGATAAATAATGATTTGTGAGACTATTCCCACACAGACAATATTTATGTCACTTTCCACAATCTTTTCCCAGTGAATCACATTATTTTGCCTGTTGTCCATCCTTACTGAGAAACAGAGATGTGTCTTCATTTAACTCTGTCTATTTTCTTTCCTAGTCTTTTCTTCAGTTCTTTTCCTTCTTTTTCATATTGACATGCCAGGTTTGGGTAGTGCATTTTCTCTCACATTTTGATAGAGAATTTTATAATTTGGTTCAGGAATGGGAATTGTGTGCCTTGTGGTCAGAGCAGTCTTCTGGATTGTCCTGTGCAGTCTTGAGACATCTAGACTCTGATTTTTTAATGGCTTTTTAAAAAAACACATACAGTACACATTTTTTCCCATTGAAAGTAGCGTCCACTGAGCATGTTTGGGCCCTGGAATACTTTTTGGGGCTGACCACTTCAAAAGTGGAAGGAAAAATGCCAGAAAGTCACTCAAAACAGCTTATAGTAACCTGAAACATCATTTCTGGTAATTATCAACCCTGTTGTTGTGGCTTGCTGAGCATCAGGGGTGTCAAAAAGGAACATGTAATCCTCTGGATGTTGTTGGATTTTCATTCCCATCAGTTTTAGCCAAAACAGACAATGGTTGGAGATTATGGGAGTTGCAGTCCAGCAACATTTAGAGGGCCACACATTCCCTGTCCTTGTTCTAGCAGCCCAGTTAATTGAACTTAAAAGCTTGATGATTCTTCTCAGAGCACTACATCTTTGGCCTCTTTTCATTTCAGACATGTTAGATACTCTGAAGAGGGAAAGGTCTTAATTAAGATGTAAAGGTTCAAGTAAACAGGAAGGTTTTTGAGTAAAAGGTGGTTTGCCATGCTAAGCATTTCAAAAGATAACTTGGAGGTTGCTTGAGTACGTACATGCTGTGCAAACAGAGGAGAGAAGAAGTTTGAAACATTACAGGAATATGTTCATTTTAAAAGTTCTTATGTAACACTAGCAAGGGAATAGAAGGTCTAGAGCTGCAATTGGAGGGTCTTTCTCTCCTTGTCTATCCTTTAACTGCTAACAATGTTAATTGCTACCCCGTTTTTCCTTAGCAAAATTGAGAAGTGAAGAGCAGGAGTCATTAGCCTCCTAGTGCTATTTCTGGATGGCATGGAGACCTTTTCGTTTCCCTTCTTAAAAAAAATGGTTGGGCATGCGTTAGTTATCCCACATGATAAACTGCATTATGATTAGTGGGTGATAGATGTTTGTGCTTCATATCCTAAACAGCACCTCCAGATCAATGGAGGGCTTTGAAATTCCTTGCTTTCTTTCAAGATCTGAATGTCTCAGCCCACCTACTGTCTCAAACTAGAAGGAGCATTTACAATAATTTGTTTTACTGCTGGGGGAGTCTTTATGGCAATTTTGAAATGGGTTCTCTTTTCTGTTGCAAATTAGTTTTTAGACAAGGAGGCAGGCCTGTTGTTAAGGAAACCAAGGGGGATTCTGCCACTGTCACTACATCCTCACCCACAACATCAGAAAAATAAAATGTTCCTGGTACATCAGGTGCAGACCCAAGATCATGTAAAACAGAACAACTTAATAAACTTTAACTACCCCTGACTACATGGAGTCAGGATGATAACATAATGACAAAAGGGTGAATTTTCTCTACTTTTCAACGTTAATTTGTTGAAAATGGAGATTCTGTTCCACAATAGGAATCATAAGTCCAGAAAGTAATATTAATAGTTTATTCCAGTGGGACCCACTATATTCAAGAACAGAGGTGTTTTTCATTGGACCCCTTAACTGACTCCCCCCCTCTAATTGTTTCTATAAATCAAAACATATATATATATAACTCTTTAATAGTTTTTATTTCAGCATAGTATCATGGTCAAACCACCACCATATTATGAAATTCATAGGCCACAGCCAGACCGCTGAGAGGGGTAAAGGCCTGGGAAAAATTAGGAGACTATATAAGTGCAGTACTATAAAAATTTCCATTTATAAATCTTTAAAATTATAAAACATGTTCCCATTTAGCATGTTCAATAAGCAGGGCATAACAGATATTCTCAATTATTCCATAGTCTCTGAAGATCACATGGATGGAAGTTGGACCACAGGTTAAGAATCTCCGTTCTAGTGGAAACAAAGTTTGCCAAAAACCTGGGAGATCAGGATTCACTCAATTCAAAGCAACATACTGGATGGCACCACACATATCCCTCTCCAAACACAGTTTTTTCCATATGGAAAAAAGGGAATAATAGCAACAACCCCTTTCACAGGATTGTAGTAAGAGGCTAAAGCTATCATCCAATGAACAGGCGAATTTCTGAGTAAACTGTTAAGCAGATAAAGGATGGAAACTGGTTGATGTACCATACTGGTATAGCTCCACCAATGTAGGGGGTAACAGCTGGAATTAAAAGGATGTGGGTGGGAGGCCATGAAAGAAACAAAACACCGGAGAAACAGGCTGCTCAGAGCCAGTAGATCTTGTCTGCCTTCACCACTGCTCAAATCCTAAAAATATTGCCTCTGCTCATGTAGTGCTCCAACAGCATTCTATCCTTACATTGTAAAGAATTTGTGAAAGGAAAGTACTACAATAATTTTATTTTATATAATTGGGAATAAAAGAGAAATTTCCCCCCTGAATTTTGTGTAAATGTCTATATTTCTGAATCTTTTTAAGTATAAGATGTTGATGAAATCTAAATATGCATTATATTTGTTCATATTTTCTCTCTTTATTGGGACTTCTGACTGAAATCTAAAGATATGGATTTTTTTAAAGCCAATTGTTTCCACATATAAGTGCCAATACTGTCAGAATGTCTATAGAAGAAAGAAGGCTATTTCTCCCAAAGCAGAATTGATAGCAAGAGAATTATTTCATTTTCAATTTCTGTTCTGCAAACCACACAGGCAACCTATTTTTTTTTAAAGAAGAAAGCTGAACAGAGATTGTGTCTTTCCTTGACCATACAGACAAGGAAAAATACACTAGAAAGTTTCCACCCTAATCCAGTTAAGAAGAGAGTATTGACTGTGTCATATTTATATTTGTTGTTGTACTTATTGACAATGTTGATGTAGGATTTATTAGGATAAATGTTTCAGCTGCAGTCCCAAACACATTTATCTGGGAATAAATCCCACTGAACTCAATAGGAATTATTTTTCTGTAGATGTATGTAGGAGTGCGTTAGCTTCTAACATTTGCCAGATGAGAACAAGGATTTATAGCAGTAAACCAAGGAGTATGAACAGTAAGGAGTTATAACAGGATCTATTGACTTGTATACTTAGAACTTTAATCCCAGGCCAGTTTACTCAGAAATGCAGGATGCCTTTAGGAAGTATGCTCCCGATTAGGGGTGAGAAAAATGTGCACTGCATGCAGTCCCAAAGTCCACAAAATGTGCTCTCAATTTTGCCACCCCAACTCCCCAATATTTGGAAAACATGTTGAAATTGTCCCCACACATCCAGGGAACTTAAAGGAACATTTTGAGAAGGGCAAAGTAAATATATAGGGGATAAGAGAAGGGAGATTGCAGCCCTCCAAGGCCTGCCCACCTTGGAATATATTTCTCTGTAGTGGAAACAGAGAAACTGTCACCCTAGATGTTGCTGGACTACAGTTTTGTTCATGATGTCTTGGGCTGGTGGAAGCTGGAGACCACATCTGGAGAACCACAAATTCCCTACCTCTAGCCAAATACGAGCTCTTATCTTTAAATTTAATACCAGGTTCCAGAATTACGACTTCAAGTTACAACAGAGCTTTCTGAACGGTTCCTGTGAGAGACTTTATGCACGGAAATGTTTAATGGGAATTTGGGCACTTCAGAATGTACCCAGGAGCAATGTCCACGTCAGGTCCTAATCATGGATTCAGCTTTAGAAGAAGTTACATGGAACACATTCACCTGCACACATCCACCCTGGCAGATAGCAGTGTTACATAGTGATTTTTCTGTGCAAACCACTATAGAGCAAAAGCAAGACAGAATTTTTGTACTGTCTCATGTTTGCTGAAACACAGAAGTAGTGCATATACTCCTCTGCAAGTCCAGAACTCTTCAAGTGAACTGCACAGATATATAATCTCTTCTCCCAAAGAGGAAATAATCTCCATGTAATGTTTTCAAGTCAGTCCATGATCTTCAATTGCTGCACTGACAGAAGCTTCTGAAAATTATATAACTGGTACCTCTTCTATGTGCTGTCCAATTTTCAGTACTTTATTATTTCTAGATGTTCCCAAACATAGATTAATCAGTCCCAAGGCAGAAGAGCAGCTATTTTACCACCTATACTATTATGCTTGAGTAGATATTTCTAGGAATACTTCCAAACAGACAGGTCCCAGTGCTACCAGTCAAAACACTTTCTACAGCTATGTCATATTTTCTGTCTTGTAGACTATATTTACACTACACTGTTTTAGGAACTAGATACCACTTTAACTGCTATGGCTCTGTCCTACAGAACAAAAGCATAAGGAACTGGAAACAATCAATGAAGCAGATGTTAAAAGAAGATTTTATTTCTCAAAATGGCAGAATTTTGGCTGAAATGCACTGGGCTATTTTGAGAAATAAATCTTCTTTACACATCCTGATACTTGCTTCTTTTTCTTTTTTACAATGGATCCATCCAATAAAATACTGGCATTTATAGTATGACAATGTATTTAGAAATCTCAGAGCAATCCAGTGCACTTCCTTTAACAGCAGAGTTAGTATTCTCTAGCAGATAATTCTAAGTACCTCATCAAACAGTTCCAATGAATGGAGAAGTAAAGTAAATAGCACATTTATAGACTGCTATAAATATGCAATAGATGAACTCATTGGATTTTTTAAAAAGTGCAATATTACATATTACTAAATATTAAATATAGATCTTGTATCATGACCTGTGTAATTGCAAAGGGGGATTCTTTTATCATATCAAGTGTGCATGCATCAAAACCCTTCCAGAAAACAAAACATTTTAAAAAGACAAAAAAGTAGTGGGGAAACATAGAGGGTTTAAAAGTGGAAAACTGTGGCCGCTGGGTTCCCTAATAAAATTCTGTGAATAAAGCAGGACAATTGCACCCTAACACAACCTGAGCTCTTGCATGTTTACTCAGAAGTAAATTGTATAGATTCCAGTTAGACTTATAAAGAACTTCTAAACATTTAATTCAATGGCATTCACTCACAGGTAAGTGGCTGCTGAAGACTGCAGCCTTTGTGCATAGGATATATGTGAATAATAAAAATAGATAATATTTTGCAACAAGTCTTTCCCTTCAATAACTGAGCCTGTATCTATAACAGAACCAGGCCAAGCCATCTGGCTGCTGGAGTGAAAGACAAAATATGTCACACCCCATTCCACATACAGAGGCCATTGAAACTGGCAGGTGAATCTTACTTTCACACTGACAGCAAGGCAACATCCTCTACCAAACCTGAAAGCAGCAGTTTAGTTTAGGGAGTGCACCAAAGGTCCTGTGGCACACATGGTATTGTCTTTCAGTACCTGCCTGCTTTTCTGGTCTTCAGGTTCCTCCACCTGAGGCAACAGCCTCACTCTGCCTACAGGTAAGGCCAGACCTGATCCAGAACTCCATAAAAAGCATCAGAGAAGAGCAGTAAAGGGCTTCTAAGAAGGATAACACATGCTAGGTTTTGAGCCCTGGCTTCTTTCATTTTTACATAGTAGATTAATTAATCCCAAGGCAAAAGAGCAGCTATTATATATTAATATGGTTATGCTTCTTGGTTATTCTTCTAAGGATAAGAACCCAGAGTTGATGCTCCCAGGACAATAACAAAATGCAGCTACCCAGGGCTGGCCAAAGACATGATGCTACCTGAGGCAGAGTTACAAATGATGTGAGGTATATTATCTGAGGCCAGACAAGTTCTTTTGGCACCGGAGGAGAAAATCCCTCAAGCAACCCTACCATCATGGTCATTAATATACCCTAATAATTAAGAAACAACACTTTGCTGATCTCCTTCAGCCTTAGGAAGTTCCCTTACTAAGCCTTGTGGTAGGACTGACCTTAAATTTACCTTGATACATAGAATCATAGAGGTGGAAGAGACCACAAGAGCCATCCAGTCCCAGCACCTGCCATGTAGGAATACACAATCAAAGCACGCCCAACAGATGGCCATACAGCCTCTGTTTAAAAACCTCCAGAGAAGGAGACTCCACCACACTCTGAGGCAGTGTATTCTACTGTCGAACAGCTCTTAACATCAGGAAATTTTTCTTAATGCTTAGGTAGAATCTCTTTTCATGTAGTTTGAGCCTATTGCTCCGTGTCCTAGTCTCTGCAGCAGCAGAAAACAAACTTGCTCCTGCTTCAATATGACATCTTTTCAAATATTTAAACATGGCTATCATGTCACCTCTTAACCTTCTCTTTTCCAGGCTAAGACATACCCAGTTCCCTAAGCTGCTCCTCATAGGGTATGGCTCCCAGACATTTCACCATTTTGGTCACCCTACTCTGGATGCGTTCCAGCATGTCAATATCCTTCTTGAATTGTGGTGCCCAGAACCAGGGCCGGTTTAAGGCACCGGCGGTGTCAGCATCCGCAGGGGGGCCCATCATTGTGGGGGGCCCCCATAGTAGTAACCCTCCTCCTGCAAAAACATTATTAGTAATAATCTGAATATCCTGTACTGTGAATAGCTTAGGCTGAGTTAGGTTACATTGACCTGAGATAAACATATGCCCCCCCCCAAATAAAGCATTACAGGGGGCCCCAAAATTCTTTAAACCAGTCCTGCCCAGAACCGAATGAAGTATTTATTCCAGGTGAGGTCTGATCAAAGCAGAATAGAGTGGCATGATTACTTCCCTCAATCTATACTCCTATTGATGCAGCCTAGAACCACATTGGCTTTCTTAGCTGCTGTGTCACACTGTTCACTCATGTTCAGTCTACTAAGACTCCTAGATCCCTTTCACATGTACTGTTAGGAAGCCAGGGAGTGGCAATTAGAACTCTCTGCCAGAGTGCTCTTAGGCCTCACTAAACAACAAACCTCAGAATTCCCCAGGAGGCAGCTATAGCAGGTAAAGTGGAATAAGGGAACTACAGCACTGTACAACAGTGCAGCCTGATAAGATTGCCTTACCAAGTGTGACCGTTAACTACAAGGGCTATCCCATATTTGAGGCTGGAAAGCTTGTGCCTTACAGGCTGGCAGGTGCCCCTTATAATAAAGGATGTTCCCTATTTGAGAGTTTGGAAAGTTCGGAAAGCACAAGGAGGAGCATCCATAGCATTCATTAGGAGTGTGTCCTAATTTGTGAGAAGAGAGACGACTTTGCATTGCGTTTCCCTGACACCCTATAGGAGGAGAGGGTCGGGGTGGAAGGGTGGGTAGGGGTAAAGCAAACCCCCCGCTTTCCCAAGCGATCTAGCTCTTCCCCTCCACGTGCTCGGGCAGACAGGAGGAGGAAACAATCGCAAGGGTAGCCGCCAAAGCAGAAGGCAAGTAAGTGCCCGTAGGAGGCAGCCACCGAGCCTCCTCCTTCCAATCGCAGACCTTTCCGCTTGTCAAGCCGGGATCCTCCTCCTCCCTTCTCCCACCCTCGCGGAGAATCCCCCCTAGACAATCATCAGCCGAGGGGTCCGCAGCGGTGGCATTTGAGGGGGACCGTCCGTCGCCGCCCCTTATATATGGACAGGAGCCTCTCTCTGGGATCCGGCCAGGCGTCTTGGGGAGCGGAGAGCTGGGTTTTCTTCACCTGCGCCTCGGCTTGCCGCCCACTTTGGGGGTCCTCGTGGGAGATCGGCCCAGGGCTGGGAGGAGGAAGAGGCAGCGGAGGTGGAGGGGGATGCCGGACTGTCAGGAAAGTGGGGGGAAAGGAGCCCCCATCCACACGAAGATCTCCTTCTCCATCTTAGACATCCTGGATCCTCAGAAGTTCACTCCCAGGAAGAGCATCCCGGCGGCGGAAAGCCTCCCGCCACACGCGGGCCAGCGGGAGAAAAGTTTGGGGAGAGCAGAACTCGGAAGGCAGCCGCCCAGCAGCCCAAGAAGGAGGAAGCCCTCCCAGGGTAAGCCAGGCGTTGGGGGGCCAGGCGTTGGGGAGCTTTTTTTCGGGGGGGGGGTTCGGATCCCCGAGGCTAATTCCAAACCCAAACAGTTGGGGGCTGGTTTGAGAGTCTTCCTGGCAAGCCAAAAACGATGCTGCCAAAGAATATTGTCACTTAAATAATAATAATAATAATAATAATAGATGCCCCACAACTTCCAGAATCCTAGCGGCAGAAAGCAAGCAAAGACTCGGGTTGTGGAGCCTTTGGGGAAAGAAAAAAAGTATCCTTGCATAGGCTGCAAGACTAATATTTTATTTATTTATTTATTTATTTATTTATACCCCGCTCTTCAGCCACAAGGCTCTCAGAGCGGCTTGCAAATTGTTTTTCAGCAATAGCAATGTACACAGCTACCCTGCATTAAGCAGTTTCCAATGTGTGTTCGCTAATAGAGGGTTGGAGGGTGTCACCATCCCAGCCAACCCATAAGGCTGAGATCCACGAACCCTTTCTAGGGACCTTGTTTTTCAGACGAGAGGGGCTCAGCATTATTAGACGCCTCGTTACTAATTCTGACTGTACAGGTAAGCTTTCCCAAAACGATGAAAATGCATTGCATTTGAAACCACCACCACCGTCGTCGTCATCATCTTAACTAAAGGCGGTAACCATCGGAGTCCCAGGAAAGCAATGGCCAAATAATGACCATTTAGTGGACTCCTCGTCATTATTAATTCCCGAGGAGGTTCAGCTATATAGGGGTCTGGGCGATCCAGTTTTGCCTGTTAGTCTCATGGGTGGTGGTGGTGGTTTGAGCCGCACCTGGGTCCCATTTGTAACCTCACAATCGCATATGTGGGATAATCCCAATGCGATGGGTGCCGTTTACATGATGGAAGCGACCGGGTCGCTTCCATCATGTAAACGGCACCCATCGCATTGGGATTATCCCACATATGCGATTGTGAGGTTAGAAAGGGCGGGATCCAGATGTGCAGGTGCGGCAGTTTGACACTCCGCCGATGCCCTTTGCAGGGCGCATCCTAAACTGGCCGGACCTTCTGCTTCCGAAATAAGAGCAAAACCCACAGCACACAAATAATCCGTTTTGAAACGGGATTATTTACATGGCTTCTTCCTAGGGGTCTGTGGTTCGACGAGGCACCAGCACTCTTTGGCAGAGAAGGCTAAATGACCCTGTGAAACTATAAATCCCAGGATTCCCTAAGAAGGCGCCATCGGCTCACCTCCTTGGCTCGAAGGAAAACTTTTTAAAGACCCTAGCAAAACTTTATAAAGCATTCCTTGTCTGGTTCTTAACAAAAGGAAAAACTTGATCGCCGGGTAGTTTGGGTATGGCCTTTGCGTTTCGTAGGCTCCCGGGAGGCAGAAATCCAGCAGGTGAGGCTCTTTCACAGGGATGGGCACCTGAATTTCTACCTGAGGTGTAGCCATTAAAAGCGGGGGTTGATCTCGCTTGTTCTAAACCAACGGCTCTTAACCTTTTCTTTACCAGGGACCCCTTTAAATATCTTTTGTTGCCTTGGACCCCCAAGACTTAACTCAAGATTTAAAACCCGAATAATAATAAATCCCTGATAAAAATAACAATACAATCATACCATCCACTAAACCTTCTCTAAGAGGCACTGGAGGAGGAAGAGGGAAGGCTTTTCTCCTGCTTCTTCCTGCAGGTTTGCGGTTGGAGCGGATTGCATGGCAATGCGCAGGCCAAGCCAGCCGGCCAGTCTTTACTCCTGTTAAGTGACCACTGGCCAAGCAGCCTTCAAACCTTCACGGACCCCCTGAGAGGACATGGTGCTATATTAGCTAATACACATTGGAAACTGCTTAATGCAGTGTGGCTGTGTAAATTGCTATTGCTTAACAATGTGTAAGCCGCTTTGATAGCCTTTGTGGCTGAAGCGCGGGGTATAAATACCATAATAATAATAATAATAACGGCGGACCCCTAAGGGGTGGGGTTATTAACCTGGGGTTAATATTATTAATAATATAATAATATATAATATAATATAATATAATAATAATATAATTAATATTATTAACACTGGTTTAAACAACTTCCAGGGCTGAAAACGTTAAGTTTTTTTAAAGCCAACTCAGAGACTTGCCAGCCCCCTCCTCACTATTTCTGCTCCGCATTGCTGAGGGGACCCTTCGCCTCCTCCTCAATAAGGCTTGCCCTTAACAGCCCTCAATAATAATAATAATAATCTGTTCTTCCCAGAGTGGAGCGAGAGCTTCCCTCCCAATGTGTTGTGAGGGTGGGTAGCCAAGTCCCACCGCCCAACGGGTCCCATTTTGGGGTGTGTGTGTTTCCCTTTAAAAGAAATTGTGGCGGGAGAAAAAGGAGGCAAAGCGAGGGGAGCCATGGTTGGGGGGTCCAGCTGTCAATCAGGCCCATCCGACGAGGCGGAACCGAGAAAGGCGCGCGCCAGACCCGTCCGGGTCTGGCGCGCGCCTTTCTCGGCTCCGCCTCGTCGGATGGGCCTGATTGACAGCTGGACGAGCCCGGGCAAAGGACAAGCGAGATAATTGTTCCCGCGCTCTCTCCCCACAAGAGGATGCCTCAGCTTTCCCCCTTGATCGATATCCCATTACCTACTCCCGCCTATCTCCCTTCCGCAGCTTGCAAGGGACCCACTTCCAAACCGCTTTCCTCCCCAACCCACCCCCCCACTGTCTGATCCTAATATTGTTCGATTAAAACTTACCTTTAATAGATGACATCTATCGATCTGCCCTCTTCACAAATCTGAAACTCTATTAGTAAGGCAGGGGAAGAAGAAGATGGGAAAAGAAGGTTGGGGGGTGGGAAGGTGGGCATAGAGTGGGGGTGGGGGAAGATGCATGTCCTCTTCACAAGAAATATAATAATAATAATAATAATAATAATAATAATAATTTATTTATATCCCACCTCTCCCATGAGAATCAGGGCAGCAAACATCATTTAAAACATTATCTATAATCTACAAACCTTAAAATAACATCATGAAAACACTATGCAATAGTATATCATTCAATTTAAAACATTATATATAATCTACAAACCTTAAAATAACATTCTTCACAAGAAATATGATGATGATGATGATGATGATGATGTTTAATTTATATCCCGCCTTTCCCATGAGGATCAGGGCGGCAAACATTATTTAAAACATTATCTGCTATCTACAAACCTTAAAATAACATCATTAAAACACTATGCAATAGTGTATAATTCAAATGATGATGAGGATGTTTTATTTATATCCCGCCTCTCCCATGAGGATCAGGGCAGCAAACATCATTTAAAACATTATCTATAATATACAAACCTTAAAATAACATCATTAAAACACTATGGAATAGTATATAATTTAAATTTTACCTATAAAAATTTAAAAGTTATTTTTTTAAAAAAACCCAAACTTCTCCAGCACATTCCTCTGCCTGTCTCTTTAACATCACTCCCATTGAATCGATGGGTCTCACTTCGAGGACAGTGTGCATAGGATTGCAGTTTTTTTAAAAAAAAGGTTAAAAAAAAACCCAAACACCTCTGAGTCTGTTCCCCAACCTCCCTCAAATCAGTTTCCCAATTTTCAGAATACAGTAATGCTGTTGGAATGGACTGTCTGGAAATGATGGAAGTGTTGATGGGAGGGAGAGGTTTGCAATGAGAAAACTGGTGCTCATCCAATCGTGTCTCTCTAATGCAGTGTTTCCCAAACTTTTGGCCCTCCAGATGTTTTGGACCTCAGGTCCCTAAATTCCCAACTGTTGGCCAAGCTGGCTGGGGATTCTGGGAGGTGAAGTCCAAAACACCTGGAAGGCCAATGTTTGGGAACTACTACTCTAATGTTGATGGTGCCCGAATAAATAAACACACAAAATAGCAGAAATAATAACAACAGCCCCTTCTTGATAGGCTGCAAACCCCTCTTCCACTACTGAGGAAACGGCATACGCTCATGGAGTGCCTCTACAGAAGCCCCCATAATTCTTAATAGATACCCCCCTTTTAATATTACTAAAAACCTGATGTCCACATAGCTTTACTGAAATAGAAAGAACCTGGGTTCAAGCTTGCCTAGAAACCCATATTTCCCTTCAGAATATACATACATGCATATATTGAAAGGGCAAAGCAGATTTCTTGGGGGGGGGGAGACCACAAGCTTTGTCCCAAATGCTACATTTCGGAGGGGGGGGCACTCAAAACGTATAATTATTTGAATGTTCCCTCCCTATTTCCTAACATAACATAGCTTTTCTAGAGTAAGATGGATTAACTGGGACAGAATTAACTTTCAGGTAAATATGGTCGAAAGTAGGAAGGCTAGGTGCTGTAGGCTATATTTCAGAGGAAGGAACTGACCAAACAACTTCTGAGTATTCCCTGTCTAAGAAAACCCTATGAAATGCATGGGGTCGCCACAAATCGACAGGCACTCGAAAGCACAGATAAATAGGCCAAATCCACACTACACAAATAACCCAGTTTGAAACTTAATTATTTGCCATGGCCCCCTCCTATGGAATCCTGGGATTGGTAGTTTGGTAAGGCACCAGCATTCTTTGGCAAAGAAGGCTAAAGACCAAGGCCAGGTCCACACGAATCAAATAATCCAGTTTCAAACTGGATTATTTGCCATGGCTGCTTCCTATGACATCCTGGGATTTGTAGTTTTATGAGGTCTTTAGCCTTCTCTGCCAAAGCGTGCTGGTGCCTCACCATGTTTACAAATCCCAGGATTCCACAAGAAGGAGCCATGGCAAATAATCCAGTTTGAAACTGGATTGTTTGTGTAGAGTGGATTTGGCCATAGTAGTTTGTGACTTGTATGTAAACAGGGGAGGGGGGGAGCTACCTGTTTGCGGCTGCCTTGGCCCCTCGCCCCCTTGAGATGCCTGGCAGTTGGTTGAGCCAGGGAGAAAAGGTATTCTGCGTATGCTCAGGAGCGCGGCTTAAACTATGCGCGGCTAAATCTTCGAGCCTTCTTACATGGCTCTCTTTTAAAAATAAATCAATAGCCAGTACTGCTAGGAGTCCGAAGAAAGGGTGGAGGTGCGGGCAGGGCCGGTTTAAGGCACCTGAGGTGTCAGCATCCACAGGGGACCCCATCATTGGGGCCTTGTAGTAACCCTCCTCCTGCAAAACATTATTAGTAATAACCTGAATAGCCTGTACTGTAAATAGCTTAGTTGAGTTAGGTTACATTGACCTGAGATAAACATACCCCCCCAATAAAGCATTGCAGGGCCCCCCAAAATTCCTTAAAGCAGTCCTCGGTGTGGGAGGTGGGGCTGAACTGCACCCCCCTGGCCCCCAACTTGGGGTTCAGCTCCATTGGGAGCAGGTGGGCTCCCGGGGTGTGTGTGAGGGCGCTGAGGCGGCGGGGCGCCCACCCAGGGCGAGGGTCGGACTCGGGGCCTCCACTGCTGACCCGCTCTTGTGTCTCTCCTCCTACAGACGCCAGAGAGAGCCAGGCGGCGGCGCCGGAGCCAGAGGACGCCGGGGGCCGCTTAGCCGCTGCTCCACTTGCCTCGCCTGACTTCCCCGCCTCCTCACCGTCGGAGCCCGGCTCGCCCCCGCCGCCTTCCTCCTCATCGTCCTCCTCATCGTCGTTGTCCAAGCGGCGGCGGGCCGAGCCCAGCTGCACCAAACCCCGCCGGGCCCGGACGGCCTTCACTTACGAGCAGCTGGTGGCCTTGGAGAACAAGTTCAGGGCCACGCGATACCTGTCGGTGTGCGAGCGCCTCAACCTGGCCCTCTCGCTCAGCCTCACCGAGACCCAGGTCAAAATCTGGTTCCAGAACCGAAGGACCAAGTGGAAGAAGCAAAACCCCGGCCTGGACGGCGCGGGCCAAGCGGGGAGCAATGCCGGGGGCGGCCCTGGCAGCAGCAGCAGCCCCAGCCCCCCAGGCCCCAGCGCCTTGGCCTACCAGACTTTCCCCTCCTATGCGCCCACCGGCCTCCTCTTCCCAGCCTCAGCGCCTCTTCCCCTGGCAGCAGCAGCAGCAGCAGGGGGACCCTTCCCCTCCTTCCTGAGCCCCGCATATCTGGCCCCTTTTTACACCCCACACCTATAAAGAGGTTTTCTTCCGCGCCCCAGCTTCCAGGCGCCTCTCCCTGTCCTGGAGGTATGGCAGGGGGTTGGACTGGATGGCCCTTGAGGTCTCTTCCAACTCTGTGATTCTATGAAGAGGGGCCAACCCTGTGATGTTTAAGCCAGCAAAGAAGAGAAATATAGTGGATGTTCACCCTCTCTGTTCAGCATGCCCTACAAGCAACCACCCTGTGATCACTATTTGTCCATATTTGGGGCACTTTGAATCTTCTGTGGGTGGAAAAGGTGCAAGAATGAATGGTAAAAAAAAAGACACCTCGGTCCATGGCCCCCACATCCAGAAGCAGGCCCTCAGGCCAGGATCTTTGGCAAGCCCCTACTTGCTGCTAAGGTTAAGGGCAGCAAGATGCTTTATGGGATTAAGGATAAAAATTGAAATAAACCAGTTTAAATGATGACACCAAAGTAATATTTATATTTATTTTTTTTAAAGCTAAATGGATTTACATAATAAAAACTTACAATAATATCATGCCAGGGCCCCATCCTAATCCTGGACCCCTGGGCTCCTAGGCTAGCCCTGTCAGCCCACTCCCTTATGGGGACCATGTCTCTGTCCCTGTCCATGGTGGCATGGGGGGGGCAGAGGAAAAAACTGGTAAGTCACTCAAATATGTGAAATCCCTTTGGAAGCGGAGGAACTTTAATGCAAGTATATGGATTTATCACCTCCTTTTTACACAAAACCAAACAAATATACAGTATTCAATATTTAGATGACTGATGCCTAATGTATACAGAATGGAAGAAGAAACAAACATTGTGGATTTAAAAGTCAGCAAGGGTAGCTAAACCTGGTTCTCCTCTTCATCCTTCCTGTAATTTCACACCCTTCAACTCTCCTGGAGATGCGCTGAACCAACATAATTCCATTTCTACTCTTGTTGAATTGGCTAGTTGCAGAACCAGAGCATCCTATTGGGACCCATGTTGCATGACCCTGCTTTGACCATTAAATTCTCTCCCTAAGTGGGAATACAGGATGTGTGTAATAGTGGAATATGCAAACTGTAGATTGGAAATGGGGATCATATTTTAATAAAATGTGCATAACACCTTGTATTTTAAAGTAATTGTTCTCATGGGGTGGGTTTGAAGCCACCAGGGGGCAGCATAAACACTATATAGGGGGCTTTTCTACACTGAGGGACCCCCTCCCCACTACTTCACAGTATTAGCAAGTCGCAGTAGCCACAACCTGTCTTAATGGTTTTATGGTAGCCAAGTGGATTACTCACATTTTTTAAATCTGCCACCAGCAAACTTTCTTTTTCTTTCTTTCTTTTTTTAAAAAAAACCCTATTTCTATGGTGTGCACAAGTGATATTTCACCTTTCTGAAAAAAGAGAGAGAAAGTTAACCCAAATCCCCCATTTTATTGTCTTAGCAATCACTGACAAAGGCAAAAATCCAACATGGCAGCAGCAAGCACTTGCCCTGTTACCCAGCCCCACCCCTGCACTCATCCGGCCAATCAGGTTTGGATTTCCTCTCGTTAGGGCAAATGAATCAGATTGATTCGCTTGTCCTAATGAGCAGAAATGCACACCCTTGTATTGTTTTTTTTAAAAAAGACAGGAAAAGCCACTAAGGCTTTTCAGGTGAGGTTTTTGCTGGTTTTGGCCCACCTCCTTCACAATATGGCAAAATCAGGTGGGATGCCATCAAGACAGGTAGGATGCTCCTCACACTCTGTGAGTTTTTTCACCAAATATTTGGACAACCCCAGGGTTCAATTAAAGTTAAAAACAGGGCAAATCTTATGCAAATTTATTCACAACTTCAGTCCTGTAGTGTTACATGGGATTTAACCTTAGGAAAGTGTTGCATTAGATTGCACGGTAAGGCTTGAATCCCGTAGGTAGTTCTAACTAGAGTTAGACCCATTGAATCAATGGTCTGTACCTATGAGTTTTATCCTCTGATAACTGATTCAATGGGTTTACTTTCCTTGGGAGCAACAAGTAGGATTCAGGCTTATTTGTGCTACAGACTGTTGGCCCCAGCCAATGTGGAGGCCCTCTTTAAGGGCCATCATCTGAATATACTGGCCAAGGTCCTGGTCTGGAGAATGCAGGAAGCAGCAACAATGGCTATTCCAAGATCTGGTAGTTAGGAGAGAAGCCTTTTGGGTGATGGGGAACAACTTAGGTAAAGTGGTACAGACAACTTCTTATGCAAGAATATAAGAAATAAAACTGCCAGAGTAACCCAGGGACCTTTCACAATACACAATTATAGTGCTATGATTCTACTTTAACTGCTATGGCTGGCTACATGCTACAGAAACTTGGTTTCTTGATGAGGCACTAGATTTCTCTCTGGTTGAGATTCTAAATGCCCCACCCTAAACTGCAAATCCCAGGATTCCCTAGGATGTTACCATGGCAGTTAAAGTGCAAATTATAGTGCTATAAATGTATAGTTTGAAAGGGCCTCTGGAGTAACACTTCAATAGGATTCCAGTCAGTATATTTCCTTGTATACAAGACCACTTTTGGTTGGGAGGGTGGGTTGTATCTGGTTGGTGTGTTTTGAATGATGAAAGGCTCTTTGATCCAGCAGAGTCTTCTTTCAGAGGAATGGGAAGATATGATTTCCAGCAATCCCCCTTGACCCCTGTGCAGAGATGCAAAGACCCATAAAAAGAACCCCCCCCAGCTTTTTGGGGGTGGTGGTGGAAATATCTCCCCCTACCTTCTCATCTTTATCCCATACTTTTTATTCTGAAGATTTTTTAAGATTCCCCCAAACAAAGGGTAGTGAAGTATATCACTGAAAGCCACTCCTCTGTTGTGCTGCTGATGGAAGCCTCTATTGATTCAAGGAACCTTCCTGCAGCAGAGGACACTAAGTGGGTATAATACAACCCATACTTGATACACATTAAAATTTTCCCTGATCATCTAGTGCTGGAATAACCAGTTAGTTTTGGTTGTTGGTCCTGTACCATCTTCCTATTGACTGGGAGCATCTAGAGCTACAAAACTGCTTCTTGCAGGTCTTTCACTCCTCCTTTTACTGTATATTACTCTGACTTAATGCATAGTTCCCAGTATCCTAATGACCAGCTCCTAGGAGAAAATTAAAGTATATAGAGAGCCTATCTGTATCATACCTAGAAATTCATCGTGCCTCTGTCTTTTAAACCACCAGTTGCATCCACATGGGTATTCAGCCAAGCTACATAACAGACTAAGGCAAGCCTGTGGAATGAAATGTGCTAGGATTTGCATTTAATGAAGGTGCTATTAAGATATATGTTCTTTAATTTTTGTTCTGAACAAAGTCAGAAAGCTGTTAATTCTGAAAGATGTGGGTCTCATGTGAAAGAGAATCTGCAGAATTTTGTCTTTGCTTATTTATTTATTTAAATATTTCTATCTCACCTTCTATCATGAGATATCAGGGGGGCATAAAATTGAAACAATATAAACTATTTAAAACAACCCAGATAAAAACATGATAATTTAAATAGGATGAAAGCATTTTTAAAAATTGCCAGGTTAAAGCAGCAGAAAAGGCTAAAATAGTCTAATACTAATGTACACTTTCAAAAGTATTAAGATTAGGACCTGAAGGCATTAATGAAAAGCTTTGTTTTAACCTGGTGCATAAAAGAGAGCAATGTTGGCACCAACTAAGTCCCCAAGGGGAGGATGTTTAGGATTCCCTTGTCTGAGTAGAAAAAAAGCTTCCTTAACTCTGTGGAATTTTGCTCCACTGTTTCTCCAAGAAAGCTCTTAAAAATATGCTCATAGGTTGCCAGGTTTCATTTTCTTGTAGCTTATCTGGGAGTAGGGGGCAAATTTACCCAGCAATCACATATTCTTATGAGTTGACACTGGTGTGTAAAGTAGTTTGGAGAGGCTTGGGCCTGAATGGACAATTAATGCTCATTAGCTTTGCTAATCATGGTGGAAATGGAAATGACTGGAATTAGTTTGCTGATATGGATCAATATAACTGACTGCATTTTTGGAATCTCCTTTGAGGCATAGCTAAGGGGACTGTCATGAGGAGCATCTGTACTTCAGAATTTCACCACTACACTGTTGGTGCACTAATAGAATAATGCTGTTCATGCAGTAATCTTGAAGCTAAGCATGTATACCACCCTTCTGTAGCCTGTTACCATGCAGATATGTTGCCTACAACTTCCAACTTTGACAAGAGAAGGTTGAAGCTTTAGTCTAACACAACTGGAGAGCACGAAGTTGAAGAAAATTGTACCTCTTAACCCAGTTTTTAAATGATCTACTCTCCATTTATTTTGAGTTTTTTTTGTCACTGATTCTTTAATTTGCAGTCTGTGGCCTTCCTTACAGAATTGTTGAAAAGATTAAGAGGGTGAAGAGCTACCTGCTAGGGATGCTCTAGCTAGAGATCCTGCATTGAGGAGGGGGTTGGACCCTTTCCAACTTTATGAATCTATGAAACACGCACTGTAAGAGAAGGCGCTCCTAAACAGAAGAGACCTCAGGTCAAATGGCTGACTTGAATCCCATCTTGGGAGAAAGGCAGGTTATAAATCCAATAAATAAATAAATAAATAAATTCACCGGCTAATCTTATGCAACCCCCCTGCTTCTCTTAGAGCCTCAGAGTGTTTCCCAGAGCTAGCAATCAGAAAGCTCTGTGAAGCTATTCCATCTTTTTTCTCTTTAATTGATTTTCTTTGGAAAAAAAAAAAGACAACAAAATGAGGAAAAGATAGTGGGAAGAAAAGGATTATGGGTTTAGGACAATGACATGTTAAATTCACTGAATGAGCAGCATTATGATATGATAAAAATCCTTCTCTGGAACTGATTTTATGGCGCTCATTTTGCAGGGGTGTTTGTAGGAGTAATAATACTAGCTTACCTTATAGGTTTGTTGGAGGGTATGTGTGTGTATATGTACCTTCAGGTTGCCTGTTGACTTATGCAGCATAGGCAATGGTGAGGAATGCTGGGAGGTGCAGTCCAACAACATCTGGAGGATTCTCACCTCTTCTTTAGGTGATAGATACTAAACAGGAGCTTCACTGCAGTGCTCATGAGACTTTGAAGTGGGCTGGCATCTGGGACAGGTTTGATGATGCTAAATTTGGTTTAAATGAGGAGGATTCTTTGTTTGGATTATTGCTACATTTCTGCAAATGCACTACCTCTCTCACATGGAGGAAGCTGGAAATGACTTCTTTATGGCTTGATACCAGAGCCTGAAAAGTTAGCTGTATAAATACTGCATTCCTATTATGGGACATAGTGTTTTGAAAAGTAATACATTGCATTACATGATGCTTTAAAAGCAATTTGCTCAATTTTTCTTACTTTTCCTTATTTTTTGGGGGGGGGGAATCATCTCAGGACGAAGGGCATTAAAAACCTGATAAAATTTGCTCAAATGTCTCTAAAATGCCATTTCAAAATATCTTTTAAAAGTAACTAGAAAATGTTAGTCATTATACCAGCAAAGTAACTTCCTTCTGACTACTCATTTTGCTTTTGAAATGTGACTTCATCAGGCAGTTGGTAACCCTCATCCAAACAGAATGGCCATTTTAATTCCCAGAATCATCTTTTGTTGTGGAAGCTGAACAGGACTAGATGTACAAAGTTATATAAAACACTGTATACAACCGCCCTGAGTGTCACCCATATATATTTTAAAAATTGACAAAAATATCTAGAGGAAAATTGTCCCAACACATCTTTTGAATGTGTATTAGTAACATTTGTGTGTGTGTGTGTGAGAGAGAGAGAGAGAATGGAGAGACAGGGAGAGAAGGAAAAAGAAATGGGCTGACAGTTACTTAAGTCAAATATTCTGTTTCAAGTGCAGATGTTTTCCTGGCTGTGTTTAGGTATTATGGAATACAGTACTTTTGATTCTGCATCTGCAAGCTGCTATGGACAATGGGGTGTTTTCATACCCTGCAATATGTTGGAATTCTTACTAGAATCAGAAATTACCCTAGCTAAAGGCACTCAGTAAAAGTCCCCCCCCCCATCTAACCTAGGTCGGTGAAGGGTTTTAAAAGTAACTTCTTACAGGCAACTATGTATGTTGCTTGTTGCTTCAAAGCTTTGCTACACATCATCAGTATAAACAGCGCTTAACTTGGACTGTCTCTGTGCCAGCATTAACCACTGCCTGAGCAGTGTTAGCTGTGATGGAAGCCACATCACACAGAAGCCTTTTCCACTGCTTTCTGGGACTGATGGGGGCAATATGTAAGCTTTTCTGCTCTTTTCTAGTCTCTGCTCCTTCAAATGTTTTCTTGGAAAAGGGCTGTGATTGGGTGTGTGTATGTGAGAGAACATTTCCCCAGTGCATGATTTCAAGGATGGTGAAAGACTAATGTTGCTTAAAATATATCTTATTTTATAGTAACCAAGATAATACAGATCATTCATTGTTTTTAGCTCAGAACAGTTCCAGCATGGTTGACATGCTCTGAGTGTTTGAACAAACAGATAAGAAAACATATTTAGCCATATAGCTAACAACATGCCAAAGGTCATACTTTAGATAAGGACCAATTCCTGACGCCTAATTGCAGAAACAAACTCCCATTGAGGCCAGTTGGAGCTGGTTTATGGGATAATTTCACAATTGCTGATTGAGAATTTTCATATATACTTGCCTGCATGTTTAACTCCAAAGATATTTTTATATGGTATGTAACATTGCAGATGGTTGATTTGAAATAGGTCCCTTTGTTCTTGTTTTGGGGACCTACAGTACATGCCACTGATGAATGAATTAAGTTTTGTTGTTTGTTTTGCATTTTCTGTTTTACTATCCTTTAAACACAGCAGTTAACATGATAGTGAGGTCCACATAGGCAAAAGCTGTTACTTTAGCATATCCTAGTGTTATCATTCCCATCATCCACTATGAATATGCTGATAAGGCTACTGAAATTTTAAACATTCATCAAATCTCTCCTGCTTTCTAAGCCATGTTATTTTCTATTACTTTGTATTGACTGATGATGTAAAACCAAGATGATGATTTTTATCAAAGCATTTTTTGCAAACATCTTTCCACAGAGCACTGGAACATGCAGTTAAAGACACTAAGTGGACTTCAGATGGTACAATTAAAGACATTAAGTTGAGTTCAAATGGCTTTTTTCATGTTGGTGCCTCAGCAATATATGAAATCCACATTTTTCTCAACATTCAAATAATAATATTTTCTTGGTAGGAAAAAGTAATGTTTTTCCTACAAACATTAAAACAGTGAATGCTTTGTAGTCTATGGGTTCTTCCAGATTGGTCTAGCAGCATCCGAGTGTGGGCAAGATGGCAAAAGTTATTAATGAGAAAGATTACACATCCTAGATAAGACTGCAGCACTTTGCTTTTGCCTGAGTCTACTGGGAAGGACAAGATTCTACCCTTTCCTGTTCTCTCCCCTCTGCTGAGTTAACTGAATGCAAACTACTTTTGTACTTTGAACTCAATTTGTAGTGACTGAAGTAAGCCAGGATGAAAGCGGAAAGTGGAAGGAGAAGAGAGAAATGGAGGTCTTATCTGCATGGGCAATTTATCCCAGCTTGCCCCCCCATCTGAGAGCCTTGCAGTCCATATGGTGCTGGACATTTGTCCCGATTGCACCCGGTCAGCCTTCACCACCCCGGGGCAGAAACGGGGCTCAGGTGGGGACCTGATAAACCATCTTGAAATAATATCCAGTTTACTCAATTTCTACTGGGAGGAAATGGATCAGGCCCCATGTGTTCACAGGAGCCTGTCCCTGCAGTCTGGCCCATTGCTCTAGCTGCTGGTTGCCCTTACTTTTCTGGGTCCAGCCAGCAGGCCTGTAGCATGTGATCAAGGCTGGTCACTTGCAGGGGGCATTGTCACATGGTGCAGGCCAGCTTCCTAGACCTGGTAAAGCAAAGAAAATGGCAGTGGCAGCAGTTGCAGCCAAAGGCCAGTGTTCTGTTTGGACTCTGATCCATTTCATCCAGGTAACAGGGTAGAATGGGCCTGATCCATGTCCGGGACATGGCAGCAGGGAGCTGGTGTATTCTGGCTTGTGTAGATAAGCCCTATGACATTTTAAAAGCAGCTGAAAAAGTAGAACAACAGAGCATTGACTGGGATTGTCCCTTCCAAACTGGGACAGTTGGAGTACAGTATATGCCAACATGGCCAGTGTAGGATTCTGAGAGCTGTAATTAAAAAAAATAATTTTTTCTGATTTCTGACTATTTTTGCAGCAGTTGGAGAAAATGAACTCACCAATCTTCCTGAATGTGAAGGAGTGAATAGTCCCTCCTGTAGGAGGAGAACTCTCTTGATAAAAACCTTAAATTTCCTAGGGATGGCAGTCCATACCTACATGCATGGGAATAAGCCCAGGGACCTTAAAACCTTTTATGTAGTCACATCTTTGGTCTATCTGGCATGCTGTTGTCAAATTATGTATTATTTTATTCCTTTATTAGATTTATATCCCGCCTTTCTCCTGAGATGGGATCCAAGGCAGCTAATGCTGACTTGCATTGGCTGTCCAGGATTTCAGGCAGTAATTTCCCCATCTCTGCTAGAAGGTGCCAGCAGTTGTACCAGAGATCTTCTGCTTAAAAAGCTGGTGCTCTATCACAGAGCTATGGCCTCTATGGACTTTTTCAAACGGGGCGGGGGGACCCCCGAGGAGGTCAGAAGAAGAACCGGGCCATCGCTCTTACAGCGCCTTGTTTCAGATTCTGCCATCCTTCTCCATCCTCCTCCATCCTCCTCCTGACCTTCCTCTGCCCGCAGCATGGAGGAAGGTCAGGAGGAGGAAGGCGGCGTCTGAAACGGGGCGCTGTAAGCGTGACAGCCCCATTCTTCTCCCGACCTCCATGGGGTTCCCCCCCCCCCCGTTTGAAAAGTCCTATATCTAGCAAACAAACAACCCCTCCAAAACCGTACACATAAAAAAAACACAATTGGAGCTCAGTGGAATTTACTTCTGGGTATATTTGCATAGCATTTTGCTGTTAATTAAGTGCAGCAGAAGGCCTCATAGTATTACTGTATAGTCCAGACAGACGTTTAACTGATAATTTCTTGCTTCATTGCCAAGGTTTTCAGACTTATTTCAACTGGAGTGGGTGGAGTGAGATGAGAGACTTATCAGTGGAGTCTGTGAGTGTTATAAGTCACTTCTGGAACATGGAACAGTTCCAGGTTGGCAGAAGCCAAGTAAGGACAGGATCTAGAAGATAAGGTGAAAAAGGTAAAGGGAGGACACTATGAAATGAAAATATATAGGAACAAATGTGTTGCAACAGAGACCAAAAATGTATGGAGACGGGGAAGTGATAGCAAAAAGAGAAGAGCACAGAAGCTAGAAGGAGGAAATAAAAGATCTTTTCATGTTCTTTATAATGGCATTTTGCTTGTAGACTGGCAGATACTACTGTTTCTTGGGGGCTGTTTACACGATGAAAATGTCCTGGGAAGAATTCGTGTCGATCCCTGGCAGTTTACACGTACATCGGGTCGGGTACGTGATTTTCGGAAGGGGGGCCACCTTTTATCCCTCAACCTGCGGGACTTCCAGTCCCGCAGGTTGTGCCGGTTTTTAAAAAAGTCACTGGAGGATTCGGAAAATCGGAAATGTAAACAGCATGGGACAAAAAGTCTCGGTACTGGGATGACCGGAAATGGTGACTGGGGGCGGGCTTAGCGCTCAGGGACCAGAAAAGGAGGGGTCAGTCACCCGTTCAACAGATCCAGCCTCACCAGCCGAAAACAAAGGCATCCCTTCCAGCTGCACGAAGGTTGATGTGTGTGTGTGTGTGCGCGCGCGCGTACTCAATTACCTTTTTAAATGGATTTCTACACTGCAAACCCTTCAGCTTTACCTTTTCCTCAACTGCATGTTACAGAGAGATCGTAGTAGCTTGGTCACCTCCCTGGCACATTAAACTATTCAAGCCTCTGAGCGAATTAGCACCCTTTAATTCCCCCTCTCTGTGTTTGTGTCTTTCAAAACGCCTGCCTATAGCCATCTCTGCAGCCAGCTGTAGGGGTTAATATTTTAAAAAGGCAAGAGGAAAACCAAGCGCTTGATTTCAAAAGGAAAGCGCTCTGCTTGTTTTCAAAGCACTCAGCTTGATTTCAAAAGGAAAGCCCTGCGACTGAGCGAAAGATCTGTCAGGATCTTTCAAAATGCTTTTACATATCTGCCTCTTTTGAAAGGGTTAAAATGTTCACAAAGCAAGGGGGAATAACAAACCTCTGCCCCCCTCTCTCCACCCCCCCAGCCAGCCAATAGCATCGCTCGTGGCGCGGAACTCTAAAGGAAGTGCGTCACCGAGGTTGTGAAAACACGAGTAATCGCATCTTTGATTGACAGCCAAAAAAAAAAAAAAATTAAAACTTAAACAAAACCGGAACTGTGGACGTGTAAATATCAGTCACGGGACCACACGGGATATCCAGATCAGAGACATAAATCGTATAAACAGCGAGGGGCGGATTCGTGATCACTATGTCATGGTAGGCAACGCGACAATTTATGTCGTGTAACTGGCACCTTGGTTTCCCAGTTTCACATCAACGTTAAATGAAACATCATCTGAAACTATATATTCTTCCATGGAGGTAAACTGGAGGCTCAGGGCAGACAAAGCTACAAAATAAAATTAAGAAACAGTTATTAAAATATAAAGTACTTTGTGTAGGTGTGTGTGTTGCTCAGGTGTTGGGCAATTGTGGCCCCTCAGCTCTTTTTGACCTATAAACCCCATCAGCTCTACCAAATACAGTTGTGTGAAAAAGAAAGTACAGTACACCCTTTTTTAATTCTGTGGTTTTGCATATCAGGACATAATAACAATCATCTGTTCCTTAGCAGGTCTTAAAATTAGGTAAATACAACCTCAGATGAACAACAACACATGACATATTACACCATGTAATGATTTCTTCAACAAAATAAAGCCAAAATGGAAAAGCCAAGTGTGAAAAACTAACTGCTTCCATAGGAATTAGGATGCTAAGTAGCAGATAGGTGTTGTTAATCAAATGCCCTTGATTAATTGATCATCAGCAAGTGTTACCACCTCTATAAATGCCAAAGTTTTAGCAGTTTGGTGGTCTGGAGCATTCAAGTGTGTGTTAACACAATGCCAAGGAGGAAAGACTTCAGCAATGATTAGAGAATCAATTGTTGCTGCCCATCAATCTGGGAAGGGTTATAAGACCATTTCCAAACAATTTAAAGTCCATCATTCTTCAGTGAGAAAGATTATTCAAAAGTGGAAAACATTCAAGACAGTTGCCAATCTTCCCAGGAGTGGACATCCCAGCAAATTCACCTCAAGGTCAGACTGAAATACTCAGAGAAATTGCAAAAAACCCAAGAGATCTATCTCAGATGCTACAGGCCTCAGTTAATATGTTAAATGTTAAAGTTCATGACAGTAGAATTAGAAAAAGATTGAACAAGTATGGTTTGTTAGGAAGGGTTGCCAGGAGAAAGCTTCTTCTTTCGAAAAAGAACATGGTAGCCTGGCTTAGGTTTGCAAAGTTGCATCTGAACAAACCACAAGACTTCTGGAACAATGTACTATGGACAGATGAAACCAAAGTGGAGACGCTTGGCCATAATGCACAGTGACATGTTTGGCGAAAACCAAAAACAGCATATCAGCACAAAACACCTCATGCCAATTTGCAGTCATTGAGTTGATCTTGAACTTGTCTCTATACCAAAGTACAGTAGGACAGCCGTATCCACTAGGGATTGGTTCTGGGGGGCCTTGTGGATACCAAAAACTGTGGATAATAGCAAACACCATTGAAAATAATGGGACTTCTGGTTTAAAATACCATAGGAAGCTCTATGGTAGATGTGCTGTTTTGTGTCCCATGGATAATTGAATCAGTGGATAATGAATCAGTGGATATGGGGGCCCTACTGTATTCTAGAGTCAAATGTGAGGCCATCTGTTTGACAGCTAAAGCGTTGCTGAAATTGGGTCACGCAACAGGACAATGATCCCAAGCACACCAGCAAATCTATAACAAAATGACTGGAAAAAAAAAGAACCAAGGTGTTGCAATGGCCCAGTCAAAGTCCAGACCTCAACCTGATTGAAATGCTGTGGTGGGACCTTAAGAGAGCTGTGCAAAAAACAAATGCCTGCAAACATCAATGAACTGAAGCAACATTGTAGAGGAGTGGGCCAAAATTCCTCCACAACAATGTGAGAGACTGATAAAGTAATATGGAAAATAATTACTTCACATTGTTGCTGCTAAAGGTAGTTCTACAAGCTATTGAATCATAAGGTGTACTTAGTTTTTCACACATGGCTTCTTCATTTTGGCTTTATTTTTGTTGAATAAATCATTACACGGTGTAATATGTCATGTATAGATGTTCATCTGAGGTTGTATTTATCTAATTTTGAGACCTGCTAAGGAACAGATGATTGTTATTATGTCCTGATATGTCTCTCTCTCTCTCTCTCTCTCTCTGGCTTTTCTTCGCAAACGAAGATTCAGGAAGGACTCATTCCGCGCTTTCTGGAAGCGCGCTGATGACTAAAAAGGCCAATCCAAGATAAACAAGTCCGGTTGCAAAAAGCACAGCAGAAGGTCTCCTTGGGTGATGTTTTTGGGTTGTGATTCTTTCTGCGTTGTCGTTTCTCTTCAAGACTTGTTCGTCGTGAGTTCTCAAATAAGGCTGCAGCATTGTGGATAGTGCGTCTCCATGCCTCCCGATGTGAGGCCAGGGCGGACCACTGTTGGTGATCAATTTGGCCAAGCCTGAGATGTTGTTTCAGGGAGTCTTTGTATCGCTTTTTTGGAGCGCCCCTCTTACGCTGACCCGTGGCGAGTTCACCGTAGAGTAGTATTTTTGGGAGGCGATGGTCCTCCATCCTAGAAACGTGCCCTGCCCAGCGCAGCTGTGTTCTCAATATCATGGCCTCAATGCTGGTGATCCCTGCTTGCTCAAGGACAGCAACATTCATCACATAGTCAGTCCAGTGTATATTTAGGATTGTGCGTAGACAGCGCTGATGAAAGCGCTCGAGGAGTCGTAGGTGGTGGCGATAGGTGACGCATGTTTCAGATCCATAAAGGAGTCCTGATATGTAAAACCATGGAATTCAAAGAGGGTGTACTTTCTTTTTCACATGACTGTATAAGTGATAGTGAAGGATTATGGGAGTTGCAATCTGAAAACACCTGACAGGCCAAAGTTGCCCACTCCTAGTATAGATGCAGGTATGACGTTGTTGGCATTAATTCATTAGTGAATGTTGACATTCTATTTATATAGGGAAAACCAATGTTTTGCTTTTGGATTTTATTCTAACATCCAGCAAAAACTAGTGCTGAAGGTCCCCCCCCCCCACCAGTATAACCTACTGTGGCAAGGACCAAGCTGTCCACATATCTGGATGACTGGATCGTGACTTGCTATCTATCTGTTGTTCACTTGGACAGCACTGGAACTGAAGATTAATATTTGATGTAGAGAGCAACATTTGACACAGATGTCCAACATCTGGAAATGTTTGGGTAAAGCAGCAGATTGACTAGGAGGGCAATCTTCTCTCCTGTCTCACATGACAGAGACAGCACAAACTCTTTCTGCAGCTGTTCTGCTTGACAGCCCAAAACAGTAGGGGAGGGGACCATTAATACAATTCTGGTCCAATCAAATGATAGAAGAGGTAGTTGCAGTGGGAAGTGGGGGAACTCTGATCAGACCAACGCACGCCCTTTCTGGTAGGGTTGCCAGGTGAAATAAGGAACAGGACTCTTGTTACATTAACAGTTGCATAGAAGAGGGAATTTGCTTCAATTCTCTCTTCTACACCACCATTAAAGGGACAGGAGTCTTCTCCCTCATTGCACCTGGCAACCCTATTACCTGGACCAGCTGCAGGTTAACAACACAAGATTCCTGATATTCTGCATCAAAGATCCATCTAGTCCAAGACACTTTTTACCACAATGGAAAGCCAGCTAAATTTGAAAAGTGCAGAAACAGCAGCCCTGCTGTCTGTTCCCAGCAATAAAATTTATATGCTTTTTGGGCTAAGAAAGTACATTTACTGTTTCAGTTAATATCCAGTAACAAATCCACCAATCTCTATTGATTTATCAGTTGAGATAGTACTTGGTAGAAGCACTGTTGGCAGCAATCACAAGTGCAGGTCTTCTTGGGTAACCTTTGAGCATCTGGATCCTACAATTTTTGCCCATTCTTCAGAGCAGAACTATTCTGTGTCAGGTTGGACAGGTATCATTGGTGAACAATAACAACATTTGAGTTTTGCCATATATTCTTGACCAAAGTGAGGTGTGAGCTTTCAAAGAATTTCAAGACCAACAGGTTAATGTATTTAAACAACTCCATCGTTACTTTGGCTATGTGTTTAGGGCCAATGCCCTGATAGAAGATGAACCATCAGCCCAGTCTCAAGTCCCTTGCAGACTGAAGCAGCTTTACCACAGCATGATGGTGTCATCACCATGCTTCACCATACAGATGTGTTCTCAGGGCAATGGGCCCTATTAGCTTTGGGCCATGTATAACACTTTGCAGCAAGGCCAAAAAATTGAAATTTGGTTTCATCAGGGCTGAAAAACTTTCCCCACGTTTGCTACATCTCCCGCATGCCTTTTTAAAAAATGCAGTATTGAGGGCGGGGGGGGGGGGCAGCAATAGCTTTCTTCTTACCACTCTTTCACAAAGACCAGCTTTGTAGAACATCTGGTTGATAGTTGTCCCATGGACAACTCTCCAACTCGTTCACAGTCACCGTTGGCCTCATGATTGCTTCTCTGACTAATGCTTTTCTTACTTAGTTACCAAGTTTTAGTGGATGGCATTCTCTGGGCAGTTACAATTGACCATATTCTTTCCATTTTGTAATAATGAATTGACTGGTGTACTAACTAGGGGATGTTCAGAGTTTGTGATTTTCTTTTTGTAACTCATCCATAGTTAGTGGTTCTGCACAACTTTATCTTGGACTTTTTTTGATAGTTCCTTTGTCTTCATGGGGCCTTCCAGAAACAAATACCTATATATTCAATCTGACATCATGTGCAGACAGGTGGACTCCATTCAACTACTTATGTGGCTTCGGGAGCAGCTGGTTACACCATTACCTATTTGTGTCACAGCAAAGGGGTGAATACATTATGCAACCAACAACTGTCTGTTTTTTGTTTACTTAAAATGTGGAGAAGTCAAAGGGAGTGTATACTCTGCAAGGCACTGTGCATAAACCGGACCGGGAACTCTTTTTTTGACTGAAAAGCAAAGTAGAAGTGCTTTAAGTAAGAAAAACTTGGCTTTGTGTCTGATAGGAAAAACTGGCATCAGAAGAGGTGATTTACAAACTGGCAGAGGAAGCAGTAGGAAGTGCTGATTTAACACTTTCTCTGCTGTCATTTTCCCATTGGGCATTAAAAATAAATAAGTCAGGGAAAATATGACTCTAAAAGTGACAACCTCATTGAGAACAAATTCCATCCAATTGCTTCCATGTCAGTGGGGCAGTGAGACTTGCTTTGGGTTTAAGTCTGAATTTTAAAGGACATTTCCTAGGTGTCAAAATTGACTTATGCGATAGCATTCAGCATCATGGATCGCTCCTTCAGAGTTTTGGCTAAAACTCTGGAGCGGCTTTGCCACCCCAATTATATGAATGCCAGCCACTGCCACCCCTGGACACAGTGTAGGAATTATTCCCATAGTGTAGGACTGCTGGAAATACAAACTATAAAATGACCACAGTGGTCCTTCAAGTGGGCTATTTTTATTAGGGGCAAACAAAACGTACCAAGTTTACCCTTGTAGCCTTTGGTTGATGATAATGGCATTGCCTGGCTATATGTCTGGAAATATGCAGAATGTATGTACTCCTTCATATTAATTCTTATCTCTAGTAATGATTCTGCAAATTGCTGTCTGTGAGAAAAACTGTGGAACTTTTCAGGAGTTTGTTTTCAGCATCTTAGTCCTTAGGTTTTTTTTTAAAAGCACCTAAAGGTTTGCCAGAGTGAAAACCAGAGAGTGCTCTACCTTTAATGGTTGTGTAGATGAAAATTTCAATAGGTGTTGCTTGTTAGGTTGTTGTTTGTTACGCAACACCTGCTGAAATTCCCTCTTCTACACAACCATTAAAGGTGCAAGACCCCTCTCAAGTTTTGGATCTGGCACCTTAAAGAGAAGCCATAGTTAATATAAAGATAATATAAATATAATCCTCAATCTGAGGGGTCTGTCTAGATTTCGGGTGACAATATAATATAAAAATAATATAATATAAAGTTAATAGGATGACGTAGAAAATATGTTCTTCAAATATACCAGTAAAAAAGAGAGTAGGCCTATTAAAATGTAAAGTACACAATTAAAAGTAGGCTTGAAAGAAATGCTAAAAAGGGGAAAGGGACAATCAAAACCTTGGAATAATTACAGTAGGACCCCCGTATCCCCTGAGTCAAATGGCCTGATCCGCAGTGTAGGCCTGAACAATCACATGGAATTGCTGGACTATATTTGATATTAAGGTAGGTCGTACATATAACTTATAAAAGTACAGCAGGACCCCCGTTTCCACTGATTCGTTATCCACTGATTCAATTATCCATGGGACACAAACCAGCACACCTACCATAGAGTCTTCCTAGAAAACGTGTCCTCTCTAGCCATTTCCTAGGTCCTCCAAGGTAACTGTTATTTTAAACCAGAAGTCTCGTTATTTTCAATGGGGTTCGTTATTATCCACGGTTTTCGGTATCCACGCCCCCTCCCAGAGCCAATCCCCGCGGATAAGGCCCCCCCCTACTGTAATAGCTATTTTATCCTTGGGGATAGAACGAGCTGATCAGCCTCCACAGCCGGTATTCTTACAGCCAGCGCCTGATTGGTTGGAAAGCGGGGAAGGAACGCGCTCAAAGGAGATCAATGAGTGACAGAGCCGGGAGAGCAGCCAGCCAATAGGAAACCAGGCGGTGGGGGGAGGCGTTACTGCCAGGCCGTAACTGGTGTGGAGGCGGAGGCGAGGCCAATGGGGGGCCTGGCAGGGGGCGGCGCCTGGGCTGTGGGCTTGTGACGTGGCCGCTCCGGCGAGGCGGGACGGGCTCTGCGGGGAGGCGCCGCTGTCCTTTTTGAGCGGAACGCTCGCCGCGGAGGGAGAGGAAGGGCGCTGCTCCGGCTTTCAGGCAGGTACGGCGGAGGGATTTGGGGGGGGGGGCCGCGGGTGAGGGGTGGTTGGTCGGACTTTTCGTCGCCCTGGGGCCGCGCTTTTGGAGGATGCTGAGGAAAAGCTGGCAAGGGCAGGCCTGGGCAGGGCAGTCTGGATAGCTGAATGGGCCTCGGTTAGACCCTCGCCTCTGGACTCTCAGAATTGTATACAATTGTCCCTTTTTCATATTCTCTGGGGTTTGGTTCCAGGACCCCCTTCCCCGTGGATACCAAAATCCGTGAATACTCAAGTCCCATGATATGCAATGGCAGAGCATAATGGTGCCCTTTATATAAGGTGGCAAAATCAAGGTTTGCCTTTTGAATTAGTATTTTTAAGCGGAGGATACTTAAAATCCGCGGATACCAAGTCCGTGGATACGGAGGGACAACTGTATAGCGTTTAAAGTTGGGCTTTCTCTAATAATAATAATAGTAATAATAATAATAATAAAATTTATTTTTATACCGCCCCTCTGTTAAAACAATCTGGGCGGCTTACAAAAATTAAAATACCAATACAGTTTAAAATCCCCAAACACCCCCCACCCCCAACCTCCCCCATAAAAAGATATTAAACCAAATACATTAAAACAACTGATATAAAATCAGGAGCGATATTCTCTGGCCTCATAGGGCTCTGCCTGCCCACAGCTGCCTCCACCTCCTCCTCCTGGCTTAATAGGCCTACAGAGCTGGACCTCTCTGTCTCTCTGCTGGCCTGGTGAACTCTCTTGGGCATGGGCCGGAGGTTCTGGGGAAAGGGATGCTCCGGGTCCTATTTGGACTCTCATTCCCATCGACCCTGGCTAGCCAGCCAGTGATGATAAGCAGAATGAGAGTTGCATCAGCATCTTAAAGGCTACAGCAGTGACTCTTCACCTTCTCTTTACCCCCTTCAAATATATTTTGTTGCCCTGGACCCCTCAAGACTTAACTTAAGATTTAAAACCAAATTATTATTATTATTATTATTAGATTTTCCTTGGGTTTTTCCAGGGCTGTGAGGCCATGTTCTGGAAGAGTTTATTTCTGACGTTTCGCCTGCATCTGTGGCTGGCATCTTCAGAGAAGTATTACTATACCATTATATTTATAATATACAAATTATTATTATTATACCATTCATTAACTCTTCCCTCAGAGGCACTGGAGGGGGAAGAAAAGAGTTTTTACCTGCTTATTTGCTGCAAGTTTGTGGCTGGAGCAGATTGAATGGCAATATGCAGGCCAAGCTAGCCAGCCAGCTTTTGCCTTGGCTCCTGTCACATGGCCACTCCACTGCAGGGAAGAGGTGGGCCAAGCAGCCTTCATGGACCCCCCCCCCGTGAGGATTGCAGACCCCTGGGGGGGGTCCCCGTACCACAGGTTAAGAGCCACTGGGCTACAGGTTCCCCAGCTGTGCAGCAGAGGCTTCCTGATACACTTTTAGGGTCTGCATGGTGTGCTACCACCAGCTGTCACCTGTGAAGTCTTTTTCCTGATGGATCAGGTGTGGGCAATGAGTGACAAGGGCTGGGCTGGAGTTCTTAAGGCTTTTAAAAAGATTTTAAAAGGGTTTTAATAGTGTTTTAAAATGCATTTTAATATTTTAACTTACAGATTACTTAAATATTTTTTACATTTTATATTTACGTAGATTGTTGTTTTTACTTTTGCATTCTTTTTAACCTGTATTGATTTTCATATGTTGTTAGCTGCCATGAGTCCCATTATTGGGAAAAAGGCAGGATATTAATAAATATAATAGTAATGATGATGAGTGGGCCCTTCAGATGTTGAACAGCAGCTGTAATGAACCCTTACTACTGGCAAAGGATGATGGAAGTTGTAGTCCAATAGTTTCTGAAGCAGTGCTTCTCAGGATATCCCATGTGAGGGATCTGGCAGAGTTCCCCCCCCCCCAATATGACAGGGACTGGCACTATATTTATGTCCGTTGGCTACAACTGTTTCTTGCTTTCCTGGGAACTTGGTGGTGACCAGTAGCTACTGGCTTGGGAACTGGCACTGGTCCAGGGTCACCACTTGGTGCTATGTACTGTAGATCCAGAGTGACATACAGGCTCAGCGAATGGTACCTGATTCTGAGAGCCAGCATGGTGCAGTGGTTTGAATGTTGGACTATGATTCTGGAGGTCAGGGTTTGCATCCCTGCTCAGCCAGGGAAACCTACTGGGTGACCTTGGACAAGTCACACTCTCTCAGCCCCAGAGGAAGGCAAAGGTAGGCCCCCCACCCGAACAAATCCCTATGATATGTTCAGCTTAGGGTCACCATAAATTGGAAATGACTTGAGGGCACACAACAACAACCTACTTCACATACTTTCCTTTGAAGCAAAGAAATTTGCTATTCTGGATGGAGATTCAACTGGCAGCTCTAAAAATGTTTATTTGGACCTCAGTCAAGTTTACTGTTGAATAGATAGGACTGTATTTTCAAAAGTTCGATAATTCTGTTTTTCATCCCCCTCCCCCTCCTAGTTCTACTATTGTGTATAATGAAAGAATGAATGGAAATGGACAGTGGTTTTCAAGAGTAAACGTGCTTGAGAGAAATGTGGCTGTCAATGGTACAAATACATATTTTTGTCCTACTGGGGCTGCTTGTCAAACAAGCTTTTTGTGGGTTTTTGAAACACTACAAAACTTGCAAAACCTGTTGACAAAGGATAGGTGAGCATATACCATTTGTGCAGCAGCCCTTCTGTATTGGCTCCAGCATTCTAAAAAACCCCTATCTTCAGCCTGATATTTCTGAGCTCTACTGAACCAATGTATTTTTCCCTGTTATAATGCGAGCCCAGTTTTACGTGTTTGTGGTTTCCCCATCAGTCTCATTATCACTTTTCTCCACTGTGGAAACTAGCAATATGCGTGTGTCTGCTGTTGTGATGTGTTTGATAATCTGGTTGCAAAATTCAAGGGTTGAATAAAAAAAATAAAATTTGAAGAAGTACTGCATAGGGCAGATCTACTTCACATTGGAAGTGTCTTTACAACCACCCAGATCAAGAACACTGTTCAAAAACAATATAGGTGTATAATTTTAAAATCTGTTATATGAGCAGTGTATCGAATTTTTTTTTTTCTCAAGAATGAATTCAGTGCTGGTTCACTCCCACTTATTGTAGCTAAACAATCCAGGATTCCTGGCTTGTCCTGTTGTGTGAACATAACCAGAGTCTCACTTGCTGGAATTAGAGTGTTGTGGTAACTTTCACAGAAGTTATAGTCATATTTATAATACCAAACCTACCCATTTTAATAAGCTATATCACAGTCTGTCTAAAAGCAGCATCTATTTCTCCTAGATATTTTCTTTGAGGGGCGTGTGGGGGCCTGTCCTGTGCAGTCCTATCGCATGGAGTAATTCAGCTTGATGCAACTTTTAATGATGTAATTTTAAATCTGGATCTCCTCCAAGATACAGTACTTGTTATCTTTTGTGAAATCCCTAAATGTCATATATTGGAACTGTGTTAGCATCCTGTGTTAATATTAAAAGGCACAGCTATTTACTTTTCCCTGACGAACTTGCAAATTGTATAAGCTCTTGGTGTGTTCGTTGTAGGACACTAACAGTGTAGTCCTCCATGATATGTGCAGTCTTACTGTGTAATGTCTCTCTTACGAGGTTTATTCTGTAGTAAGCAGATCGCTGCCTGAAAGATTTTAGAAATGTGTTCCAAAATGTATTGTTTTTGTTGTGTACCTAGAGTCATTTCTGACTTGGTGACCCTAATTGAAACTATTCTGGGTAAGATTTGATTTACTATTGCCTCTGATGCTGAGAGAGTATTACTTGCCCAAGGCCACCTGGTGATTTTCATGGCTGATAGGGTATGCAAACCCTGCTGTCCCAGAATCTTAGTACAATACTCAAACTGCTACACCACATTAGCTCTTGTTCCCAAATCTACTTCTATAAAGTTGTGGATTGGAACACAATTAAAGGCTGTGGTGAATTCTTCCTACAGATACAGGCAGAAATGGAACACTTTAAAGGTCAAGTCAGAGGAAAGGTATACAAATGAATGCTTTGCTTGCGTTTATTAATCTTACATTTCTTTAGTGCTGTACAAGATTGTTAAATGCAACTTTCAGTTTATCCCACACATTGCAGACATGGTCAGACTTAGGAGCAGCTTTGCATTTAATAACTTGTCTATAATAGATGAAAGTGTGAAGTATGATGTGTAAACTGCTTAGAGCACAGCTAGCTTTGTCCGGTGGCAGGAGAGATAATTAAGAATCATAGAGTTGGAAGAGACCATAAGGGCCATCGAGTCCAACTCCCTGCCACGCAGGAATCACGATCAAATCATCCCTGACAGATGGCCATCCAGCCTCTGTTTAAAGACCTCCAAGGAAGGAGACCCCACCACGCTCCGAGGGAGTGTGTTCCACTGCCGAACAGCTCTTACTGTCAAAAAGTTCCTCCTAATGTTGAGGTGGAATCTCTGTTCCTGGAGCTTGCATCCATTGTTCTGTGTTCTAGTCTCTGGTGCAGCAGAAAACAAGCTTGCTCCATCCTCAGTGTGACACCCCTTCAAATACTTAAACAGGGCTATCATATCGCCCCTTAACTGTCTTTTTTCCAGGCTAAAACATACCCAGCTCCCTAAGTCTTTCCTCATAAGGCATGGTTTCCAAACCTTTCACCATTTTAGTCGCCCTCTTCTGGATACGCTCCAATTTGTCAATACCCTTTTTGAATTCTGGTGCCCAGAACTGGACACAGTATTCTAGGTGAGGCCTGACCAAGGCAGAATAGAGTGGCACTATTACTTCTCTTGATCTAGACACTATACTTCTATTGATGCAGCCCAAAATTGCATTGGTCTTTTTAGCTGCCGCATCACACTGTTGACTCATGTTCAACTTATGGTCTACCAGGACTCCTAGATCCCTAGTTCTGGAGCATTTCCTTTTCATAACAAAATATTCCTTTTCATGTTTAATATGTCAGCCAAATGATAGTGAACATGCATCATAACATAACCTTTAACTGCCTTTGGGATGAATTGACTAGATGCTACTAGGGTGTCAGTAGCTTGTAAGTATTAAATAAAATTGTGGAGGAGTTGTAACCTGGCATTTGTACCCTCCTTCTCCTAGCCATTTGTAAAAGATGGTTGCAGGGCTAGAGGAGGACACATAATTTTGCTGTCTCTCCCCCTCTGTGGCACCTTGATAGGGCAGTTACGGTGTGCAGCACCTGGAAAACAAGGAGTTCTAAGCTCTGTAGTTTTATCACCTAGCTTTTATTGTAGCACACTTGTCATCTGGACACAAGAGAGAACTTTCTCTGTGGCTGCTCCCAGCCTCTGGGATGTCCTTCTGTGGGAGGCTAGGCTGGCCCTGGCCCTGCTTTCCTTTTGCTGGCAGGCAAAAACATTTTTGTTTAAGTAGGCTTTTAATATATAAGTAGGGAGGTTTTTTATTGGATGTTTTATTTATCTTTTAAAACTTCTGTTTATTGTTGAAATGATTTTTAAAATGTTTTATCTGGTGATTTTAATTGTTTTAAATTTTATTGTAATTGTTTTTAATTGGCTACCTCTGGAAGTTGCCTTCTGTCCCACTTTGGGAGAAAGGCGAAATAAAAATGAAACAAATAAATCTGTTAGAATCTATTTTTACTGAAGCTTTGAAAATTTTCATAAGTAACAAGTTTTGTTAAATACTGTTAAATTCTTCCTACCTGTTCATGTTGAGACATTCTTTGAATAACATTATCTTTTTCAGTTTTCCTTCAGTGTGAGAACATTGGAAATGTATGGCAGTACAGTATTTTTATTTCAGTACAAATGTACAAGTTTAGCATGGAGGCAAATGGAAAGAGTGGTCAACTGCCTTTAAATAATGTCTATCTCCAGTTCAGAACTGATGTTTCTTACTCTCTCATTTGGCAGGAACTGGTCTTTTCCTCATCCATCCAGGTGGATTGCTAGTTCAGGGAACATCCACAACTATGAAAGGAAGATTAAAGGTCTTATATAGCATTTAACTCCCAGCAGGCATCACTTTGGGTTTGCTTGTACACTGTATTTCTTTTTTAAAAAAAATCTACTCTACCCTTCAAGAAGTTTTCCCCCAAATCAAATTTGCCAATTTTAGTAATAGAACAATTAAAATTTTTTAAAAAATACAATTACAGGTTTTGTAATCTGCCTTCCATGCTTCAAGTGTTCTTGAAAGCCAAGGAGTTCTAGGTAGAGCAATATAATTCTAGTCTTTGCTCTAAGAAATACATTTTTTTGATGTTGTGATCATATAGATATTAAAGATGGAGGTTGGGACTAGAGAAGCTGCAGCATGGCTGTAGGTATCTTGAGAATTCTTAGCTGAGCAGAGAACTGTGACTGCATGTATTGGTCAGTTTTTGAAACTTTGCGGAAGCCTTTAACACATATACACACACTTTATGAAACAGTAGAGAATGGCACCGAAAGTTAAAGCAGGCTTTATTTGTCTTAAGGATTAGTCACTGTCAGATTGTAGTAGTCTAGCAACAGGAGTTGCATTGTAACTCAGATTAAATGTTCTTTTAAAGCTCCATATATGAAAACATGCAGCCAAGTTCAGCAGGTTGAAAAAATACTCTATAATACCATGTGAGCAGCAGCACAATGGTAGGAATCCAAATAAGTAGGCTCTTTTCTATTCTCCCAGGATTTTTTTCTACCTGCTAAATCCACAGCTACGAAAACATGTTTTAGTAATATATCCTGTTGGTACAGAAATTTTAGCATTGGAGCATTGAGCTACCTTTGAGCATCTCTACAGTTACAGTTATTTATTCCATCAGTAGTTTTTCCTGAAGGTCACATACCTTTCCTGTGTTTCTAAATCTACAAAACAGGAAGCCTTTTGATGTATTCAGCCTGGCAAGATGGGTAAAGTCATCTCCTTGTAGCTCACACTTTTCTAACTTCTGCAGGAAAGAAGGGCATTTTAAAAAAAATAATGCATCCGTCACACCTGATTGGGTAACTTGCTCCTATGTCTCCTTACTATGGCAAAATGTAATGCATGTGGAATATGTCCCTTTACTCCTGGGGTGGACAAAGTGTGCCCAACTGGGGTCACAAAAAGTTTCCAAATGCTCTCTGGGGCATGGACACTTTTCCTACATTTTTGGGGCCTCCTGGGCCCAGGAGAAGGCTTTTTAAAAAACAGGACGTAAATTGGACATGACTTCCAGTTACTTCCTATTGCTAATAAAGGCTTCTGTTGGATCTAAAATTATCCAGAGGGACCTAAAAACAGGGCAAAAATACACCCAACCCCTCTATATAGGATTTGGAGGTAAAAAAGTTTTTGCATTTTTTTTGCAGGGGATGTGATGTGGGAGGTAAGGACCTCCAAGGTCTCTTAGGAGGCTAATGTGCCCCCCAGTTTCTCACAGTTGTCCACCCCTGCTTCATTCCTTTGTCACCCTTGAACATCCTTCCCAACTAATCAAGGCAGACATGATTCCTGAGCTATGTGTAAGTTTCCCTCAGAATTGGCGTTGGTTAAAAACAATGTAGTTTTATTTTATTTTCTACTTAACTTGGTTTCTTTTGTCTCATGTATACTCAGTTGACAAGTATCTTTTCTTAATTTAGATCAGTGCTACTCCAAATGGTGCTTTCTGGACCAGGACCAGTTCCTAAGCCAGCGGCTGCCAATCCCTGTTGAGTTTTCAAGAAAGAAAGAAACAGTTGTAGCTGATGGATCCAATGGTTTCAGTAGCTGGCACATTGGGGGAAAAACACCTGTCCTGTATATCACATAGCTGGTGATATAGACTACTCTTAGAGAGTAGGTTTTCTCCCATCATCTGCCTAGCCACTACCCCTCATTACTAGATCATAGAGATTCACGCTTAACAGAAAATAAGGGAAGAAAGCCAGTTGCCTGCTTAAAGTACTATAGAGCTTGCCAAATTAATCATTTTTACACTATGAGCCAGGATACCACTGACTATGCTAGTAGCTATATAATGGAAAATGAATTTCCAAGTTCTCTAGTAGTGAAGAGAAGTGTTCTGCCAGGTGCTACCTCTTCCTCAAAGCAAAAAAGGCACATCCTCCATGGTCAGAGCTAGAGGAACAAACTGGTACCAGAATTTCCATTTGGCTCAAAGTGTGTGCCTATCTGGTCTTACTTGCAAAGTTTGGAGAGAGGGCCATGATAAGTATACCTCTGAGCACCAGATGCCAGGGACAAACACGGGAAGGGTTATTGTTTACATAGCTGGCTTATGAGTACTCACAAAGAATTTTGGCTGAAGGTCAGTTGGTAACTTAATGTTGCACTTGATCTGATTCAAAAGGTTTCTTATATGTTCTAAAATGTTCATATCTTTAAAATTTTCATCTTTTTTTAAACATATTCTGTCTGGTATTTCACTTATTCTACAAGTCCAAGCTGTCAATTGTCTAAATTATTTTTTTATCCATCAGTCCAGTTTATCTATCCTAGAGTTGAAGCATACTTTGCAGAGTATAACAAAAATAAATAAATACAATAAAAATAAAATAATACCATAGCTTGTGGAGTACATTGTAATGAGAACTGGCTGCTGAAAACTGATTAGTGTGATTTCTTTGTCTTGTTTCCCAAGTTAGAGAAGATGTGTGATAAGAGTTGTTTTATGACTCAGAAATTGGAATGTGGGGAGGAAGGGTGCCTGCTTTCATCTTAACAGGCTGAGCACAAATGGGGATGTAATGCAGCTGACTTAGGATGACAAAATAGATCTGTCAAACTTACAGATGTGTTTATTTTCTAGCTAACATTTGGAAAATTGTTGCCTGTCTCATCTGTGAAGCAGGCACTATATTGAGTGTTAAGCTTTAGAATTTCTTCCTAACACCACACTAGGATCTTGGTTGTCTTAACTACATTAAAATGTTCTGCAAATACAAGAAAACTGTTGAAGATACTGCATGTAATCACAATTGTTTTTATAGATTTCTGTCTTATAAATTTCAGTGGGTTAACGTTAGCAATTCTGGTTTGGTGAAGCTCCTGTATCAGCAAAGTCTCTTGGTTTCTTACATATTTTTCTATATGAACTTCTCTGTTTTCAGAACTACATTATACTGTAATCATGCTTTCCAAACTGGCCTGTCCTCAATCACTTGCTGTTCTCCGTCGGGGTGTTCATGCTTCTGTGAGTTCAGCCACATCAGTTGCAACTAAGAAGACGATCCAAGGCTGTTCATCACCTGAATATATATTTGAGCGTGAGGCCAAGTATGGTGCACATAACTACCACCCACTCCCAGTAGCACTTGAAAAAGGAAAAGGTACTTATTTTTAAACTATCTGATGTGTTCAAAGATAATAGGGTTTTAAGGCATGTTGGGTACTAAAGAACTATAGCTGTGCTGTTCATTACTTTCCTCTCCACTCCCTCCAGTGACGAATGCACTGTCAGTGCAACAGTGATATTTCTTTGCAGAAAAAGAAATGGTAGAACATTAGAAGAGGTGCTGGACATCTCTCTTCTCTGCTCCCCTGCTGATACCTGCTTTTTCTGTAGAGAGAGAATGTTGAGACTCTAAGCATCTATAGTACTCACTTGTCTTTCATCCAGCTGAGAAACACAACAGAATCTATAGTGGATGCCCTTCTTCCTACATCACACAGTGTGGAAAGTGGGGAAATGAGTGGGAGGAAGGGGTTGACAGAGAGTTATCTATAGTAGCAACTTTCCTTTCTTTTAATGGGTGACTGGCTGAGAAAGCTGAAAAACGGGAGTCAGATGCTTCCTTCATAAAAATCGTTATGCTTACCATCTCAATTTTTCTATCTACTGTAGTCCCTGGTGCATGGCTCCAGAACTCTAGTTTCTGGCCATCAATGATTTCTTACCCACTGGCTACTTTTTAATCGTTGTTTGGCAGTGAAAGGGCCATATTCTTTTCCAGAGTGACCTGGTTATAAATCGAGGCACTGTTGTTTTCCTTTTAGTTTTTCCTAGGTGAAATGAGAATAAGATGAAAGAAAGAACTGCAGCATGCCAGCAGGAGATGTAGTCTTTCTCTGGCTTTGTGCAATCTGTCTGCCTTTCCTCCTGCTGGCTTCCTAAGGAATGCTAGCTAGAGTACTCCAGTCCATAGAAATTCTTCTTCCTAACTTGTATAGTGCCCCCCTTCCAGATCTGTGTTATAACTGCCTGTGGATTGTCTCATCCCATACCTAAAATGGCAGTGAAATGCTTGTGGATGTGCCAATGAGTCCACACCCACGTTGCCAACATTTAATAATATGGGGTGTGATCATCTCCCATTTTTTGCCATTTTCAGCCCCACCCCTGGAACCGAACCCCCATGGATCTGGAAGGCCCACTGTATGTTCATGTATTCACTTGTCCCAATTTGCTTCTAAAAGAATCAAGTTTTCCCCTCCCCAGGTACCAATGTGTGTTCTACCCTTGCTGTCACTGAAATTCAGAGGGAGATTGGTCACACCCTTTTAAAGCAAGCATTTTCTGTTTGCTTAAATGGCTCTTTATTCAAAGACATAGCCATGTTAGTCTGGAATAGCAATAAGCAAGGGCATCTTGTAGTGTCTTTGAAACTAACTGAGAGAAAGAAGTTGTAGCATAAGCTTTCATAGACTTGGTCTGCTTCCTCAGATGTTGTTTACTGGCAAAATTTGGCACCATGTAGTGCTGCCAAATATCAGTAGTGTGGCTTTTGAGGAGGTTGGGGTGGGGTTCACAAGCAACCTGCAGTCTATTGCTAGAGTAGATGTATCTTCCTTCAGGCCCTTACTGATGTAACATATCAAATTGAGAATTATTTTGATAGTATGATCAGGACATAGGGTTATGTAATTCATAAGATATACACTATTTTTGCAGGCTTCTACTGTGTATGTTTGCCAGCCTTTTCCTTCCTGGTGGGGCATGGAGTAATTTTTTTAAGAGTTGTGAAGAGCAGCCTACAGCTGCAAGTAGCTGAAACAGATCTCTGACTGTCTCTCTATTTCTGGCTGACTGGGTATCGCTTAGCATTTGGGACCAGTTCACTGGAGATGATATCAGTTCCTTTAAATCCTAGAAAGCTTTAGAGAGCTCTGAGCATGTAAATGTCAAATTTCCATTGGGTTGCAAAGGAGGGAGAATTATGCCCGATGACTGTGGCCTATTTCTGTTATAAAAATACTGTTCTTCTCTGTTGGCTTTATTCTTTCCCTCCTTTGTCGGACCCTCTTAGAAGTTATAGAAAAACAAGAACAAAACAAACAAATGGGGCTAGTAAAAGCTTTCCACTGTCCTGTGAAATGCACTTCACTCCTTATTCTGCTGCCAGTCCACTTGGTTTTTGTGCTGAGTGCATAAGAAGAAGCTTCACTTCTTGTGTGTCCAATTTAGTAGGGTAGGAGGCTGATGGTGAAGACATGGGACTTTCTGTACCTTTGTCACCAGCTTGCTGTGTCTCTGCACTAGAAATGCAAGAGGTGGAGTCCAACATAGAAAGCAAGTGGCCAGGTGGGTGGGGCTGGATCACTTCATGCTGCTGCTAGAATGGGATGCACAGGAGGTTCACTTGCTTCCTGTTTTGCATAAATAACCTAGCAGGCTAATGGCAGAGGAGGTAATATTGTTCCGGCTGCCATCCCCCTTAGTTTCTATGCTGGATGCATGGAAGTCAGTTTATCTTCTCAGTTGCTCCTAGTAAAAGATACTTTGTTACTCTTCTTTGCATTTTCTTATGGGCCAACTTGTCTGCCTGCTGTCTTTAAAACTAGGACAGGGAACATATCAGCATCCAGATTATTATTTAATTTTTTTTTAAAAAAATACTTATGTATATCCCAAGATCTCAATTGTTGAATTGCAGTTCCCATCAGCACTAGGCTGATGGTGGGAGTTTCAATCCAACAATAACTGAAGGGCCTCAGATTTCCCACCCTTGAGTCGCACAGTCATTTCATAACTACCTAAACTCTAGGTAAACAAAGCATAATTCTCTAAATGTTGTTGGATTGCACTTCCCAGAAGCCCTAGTATAACCTGTGGTGAGGGATGCTAGGAATAGGAGTTAAATATAATTTGGAGGGTTGCAGTTTGCCCTCTTCTACTTGATCTTTTAAATCTTTCTAATGTCTTGGGTACATCAAAGATCATTCTGATGGTACTAAATTATTTGTATGCGGGGGGGGGGTCACTTTATATTTCTTTTCTAAATACTAGTTGCTGTCCTTATGTAATATTTTGAGTTCATGCATGGCTTGTGTTAGCTGAATAAATTTATCTGAGCCAAGCATCTGCAACATCTGCAAAATTTACCTTCTAAATCAGAATATTGGCCAGCAGTTTCTGCCTTTTGGGCAAGATAAATTTTTGTCTACAGTCCAATGAGTGTGTAGGCAATGTAGGCCAAATCTACTTAAACAGAAACTGTTTTAAACCATGTTGTGAGACCTCTTGAGGTCCTTTGTTGGAAGAAAGGTGGGATAAGTAAGTAAATATTTAATAGAGTGCAGTGCTGATGTCTCCTCATTGCATATTTGCTGAAGAAGTGTGATTGCTCTTGAGGGTAGAGGAATCTAAAATTCAAAACTTGCATGGGATACTATACAGATAGGCCTGCTTCATCTTTCTTACCCTCATACCTTTTCTTAAGGATATTTAACATGCTTATGTGTTACATGTTCACAAAGCTTTATATACAACTTCAACAAATGCATTTAATGTACCCATAGAGTAAAGGTGACTGAGACTAAGGAGATTTTCAGACTACACTGTTATAGTTTTACTATTCCACTTTAATTGCTCTAGCTTCCTGCTGTGGAATTCTGGGGTTTGTAGTTTAGTGAGGCCTAAGATCTCTCTGGCTGAGAGTTGTAAATGCTCCTCCCTAAACTGCAAATCCCAGGATTCAACAGGAGGCAGTCAGAGCAAATAAAGTGTAATAGTAACACTATAACAGTGTTGTCTGAAAAGCTGGTAAGATTTACTGTATCTGTTTTTTGCATATGTGTGGCAGCATTTCTTTTTTGGCATCAGAAGGAAAAAATAATGCTTACAAGTTCATACTTTACAATGGAAAACAAAAGTCCTTGGCCAGGGACTATTATTGTAAAAGGTACTACGCATAGGAACAAGAGTAAGTAGGTAGGCAATCTAGGAAATGGAAATTGACAGTGAGAGGGAAAGAGGTATTAAGTCATTTGAGTCTAAACAAAGAGAAGTTGGACAAGTAGGTTCAGATGCTCAACTGAAGCACTGAAGAGACAGATGGAATGATTCATATCTGGCCAATGTAGCTGTTCATAATTGATTCTCAACTGATTGAGCAATGCAAATACAGCTTGGAAAGCTTTTCTGGTCTTCATCTCCTGGAGCAGTTTTAAAAAAAAACACCTCTCCAAGCTGTGTGCAGCAATAGGTGCCAACTAGATCTCCTTATTAGCAAAAGTAATAATTAGCAGCAGTAGATGCCATGTGCACTGCTTGAGTATCTTATGCCCCAAATGCCCTTCCCCTTTCCCTCAGGATGCTTACATTGCATTACATATTTTCACCTAGTACTAACTAAACTTCAAAACCAGAATGAACTATAATAAGTACTGTATACAGTTGTCCCTTTACATTCGTGGCTTTGACATTCACGGTTTTATGTATTCGCGGAAATTCCTTCCCCCGCCCTGCTCTCCCCAACACAGCCTCTGAGCATTTAAGGAGGAAAATTTCCTGCACACATACATGCACAGGGAAGATCCCAGCAAGCAAGCAACCCCCACACCAGCCTCTGAGGGTCTAAGGCGAAAGAAAATCACAGCCCCATGCTGTGAGCACGCAAGCAAAGTCCCCCCCTTGCCACTCCCCTCTCTGTGTCTTTACAAACTGAATTGCTTCTTTAAAACTCACATTTCGCCCCATGTCTCCTCATGGCCCAAAGAAAAGCACAACTGCATGCTTGCCACCCCGCCTCTGTGTCTCAACAAACTAAATTGCTTCTTTAAAACTCACATTTTGAACCTTTCCTACACACATTCACACACAGGAAGGTGCAGGTGGCATCTCCCAGCAAGCAACCAACCCAGCCTCTGAGCATTAAAGGAGGAAAGCTTGTGTGCTCACAGTATGGGACTGTGCTTTTCTTTCGGCCAACAGGAAGCTTTCCTCCTTAAATACTCAGAGGCCGGGTTGCTGGGAGATGCCACCCACGCCTTCCCTGTGTGTGAATGTGTGTAGGAAAAGTTCGAAATGTGAGTTTTAAAGAAGCTGAGTTTTAAATTCAGTTTGTTGAGACACAGAGAGGGGGTGGCAAACATGCAGCTGTGCTTTTCTTTGGGCCATGAGGAGACATGGGGTGAAATGTGAGTTTTAAACAAGCAATTCAGTTTGTAAAGACACAGAGAGGGGAGTGGCAAGGGGGGGACTTTGCTTGCGTGCTTACAGCATGGAGATGTGCTTTTCTTTCTTCCTTAAATGCTCAGAAGCTGGGTCAGTTTCCCTCTGTGTGTGTGTGTATGGGTGTGTGTGTGCGTGTTAAGGAAGGACTCCTTGTTAAACCCTCAGAGGCTGCTTTTATTTGCGTTTTTTTCACTTTTGCGGGGGTCTTGTTCCCGTAACCCCCGCAAATGTGAAGGGACAACTGTATAAACTGAAAAAATTTGGACAAAAAATCCGTCCAAAAACTCTGGGTCGACTTATACACAGGTCATTGGTGGCATTGGGACTGAGCAAGAAGGTGGTGATAAGAGACAGGGGAGAAGCCCCTGTTGGTGTGGTCAGGCATGGAAGCAGTGCTCCTTCTCCACCTTATGAGGCTTGACTGTCTTTGCAGAGAGGTTTATACAGTAAGCCCCTATTAAAAATGGCTACCACACTCTCTCTGCAGAGAGGCTTATATAGTAAACCTTTATTAAAAATGACTGCCACTGCACTCTGTTCCCCCTCAGGTGCCCCAAATGGCAGGCACACTGCATTCTTTGGGCTCTCACATTGGCTGAATGCTGCTCTAGGCCAAAAAAGAAGGCGAGGAAGGAGAGAAGGCTGCCTTTCTTTCTGTGGTTTGGGCAAGGGAGGATAATGAGTTGGGAATGCTGTTTCCATGCCTCACCACACCAAGAGGGGCTTCTCACCTCTGCCTCTTTTCACTGCCTTTGTGCTGGGTCCTTAATGGAGGCAGGCTGCTTTCCTTGCTCTTCTCCCCGCTCCGTGCTTTTTTCCCCAGGCTGCATTCTCATTCTTTTTTCTCATTCATATTCATTTCCATATCAGTAGATGTAGACATTTTAAGACCAGCAATGCAATTTACACACAACCCAATTGTAACCCCTCAAATGTAAAAACATCATTTCTTTCTCTTTAGCTCTTCCTAAGTATGCTCCCTCTATTCATTTTTGAAAGGAGAGGAAAAGATTTGTTTGCTACATGCCCCTAATTATTACCCTTGACTTATCCATGGGTTATAGCAAAGTCTTTAATTTTGGCCCCCAAACCTGTCCTCGATTTATACCTGAGGTTGACTTATACATGAGTATATATGGTAGATAAATTTAATAGGTGTGATAGTTTCCTGGCATTTATGTTTCACAATTATTGCTCTCCTGCAGAATATTGTCAGAATAATTGTTATGGAGGACTCACTTGTAGGATCTATTCCCTCCTCTTGTATTTCTGTTGAAAAGCTTATGGGTCCCTGGTTATGTCTTGAAGTTAACTGAGGATATATTATAGAGCTTTCCAGCATTTGGGTCCCCGCTGTTTGCCACTCAAGACTTGTCTGTGGAAGTTTTATTGCATTCAGCAAGCTTCACCAAATCTAATATTTAATCTAATTAGAAGCTTAAATACTGTCAAAGTCTAACTGTGTTCTTGCTACTATGTAACCTCCTAATGCTAGATTAAAGCTTGAAGTAAAGTGCCTGGAAACTATTTACAAGTCAACTTCTTTATTGGTTTATAGCTGCAAATTAGTAGCTTTGTAAGGTAATATTATCTCAGTGAACATGTGTTTGACAGGTAGATAAGTATAACAAAGTAATGTATAACCATGTCAAGTGCTTCCTTGAGGATAAGTAAACAGTTGTTTCATCTTGCAGCCTGCTGAAGCCTATCACTTGTGGGGAGGGAGGATGGGAGAAAGCTATGTGGTCTTCTGTCTATTTTGGAAATTTGAAAATAAGCCATCTCTCTTGGCTTCATTGCATTGGCCAAGAGAAGGCTTCATCGCTTTAATATGTGAGTTTTATCCATGAATTTATCCTTGTCTCTTACGAGTTTATTCCTTAAACACATAGCTGTGTTAGTCTGGATCAGTATGTGAAGAGATCTTGCAGCAACTTTGAGACTGAGAGAAAGAAGCAGTAGCATAAGCTTTCATAGATTTAAGCCTTTCAGTTAATCTCAAAGGTGCTGCAAGATCACTTTGCATGTAAATTGATTTTTGTTTACCTTAGGTAGATTGGACAGAAGCTGCCAGTGTGGCTTCAATAGGAAAATCAGCTCATCACATTAGGTAAAGCCAGGGCCGGTTTAAGGAATTTTGGGGCCCCCTGCAATGCTTTATTTTGGGGCCCCCATATGTTTATCTTAGATCAATGTAACCTAACCTATTCACCGTACAGGATGCTCAGATTACAGTAGGATCCCCATATCCATGGATTTATTATCCATGGGACACAAAACAGCACACCTACCATAGAGTCTTCCTAGAAAATGTGTCCTCCCTAGCCATTTTCTAGGCCCTCCAAGGCAACTCTATGGTATTTTAAACCAGAAGTCCCATTATTTTCAATGGCGTTCACTATTATTCATGGTTTTCAGAATCCATGCTCCCCCCCCCCAAACCAATCCCCAGTGGATAAGAGGGGCCTACTGTATTAAATAATTTACATATGAGGAACGGCTTAGGGAGCTGGGCATGCTTAGCCTTGAGAAGAGAAGGTTGAGAGGTGACGTGATAGCCATGTTTAAATATTTGAAGGGATGTCATACTGAGGAAGGAGCAAGCTTGTTTTCTGCTGCTCCAGAGACTAGGACATGGAGCTATGGGTTCAAACTACAGGAAAAGAAATTCCACCTGAATATTAGGAAAAACCTCCTGACAGTATGAGCTGTTCGGAAGTGGAATACACTGCCTTGGAGTGTGGTGGAGTCTCCTTTGGCTTTTTTTAAACATAGGTTGGATGGCCATCTGCCAGGAATGCTTGGATTGTGTGTTCCTGCAGGGCAGAAGCCGATCAGATGGGATAGCTGTTGGGATCCCTTCCAGCCCTATGATTCTATGATTCTAGGCTGCATTCAGAGTCTGGGAAAGTTACTCTTGGATTACACCTCCCAGAATCCCCCTGCCAGCACCCTTCTCAAGGTCTGGTTGCATTGCTCCTTTTCCAGCCTTCTCTAGCCCAGTGGTTCCTAACTTGGGGTCTGCAGTGTCCTCACAGGGGGTCCACAAAGGCTTGAAGGCTGCTTGGCCCACCTCCTCCCTGTAGTGGAGCAGCCACATGACAGGAACCAAGGAAAAGGCTGGCTGGCTTGGCCTGCACATTGCCATTCAATCCGCTCCAGCCACAAACTTGTAGGAAGAAGCAAGAGTGCCTCTGAGGGAAAGTTTAATGGATGGTGTAATTGTATTGTTGTTGTTGTTGTTAGCTATTATTATTTAAAAATTATTATTAGCTATTATTAGGGTTTTGAATCTTGAGTTAAGTCTTGGGGCAACAAAAGATATTTAAAGGGGGTCCCTGGTAAAGAAAAGGTTAAGAACCACTGCTCTAGGCCAATGTCTCTCACATAACACTAATGGGATACTGGTGTTTTAGTGAGAACAATAAAACCATTGTTCCCAGTAATATTACTCCAAATTTTAATGTATATTCTTTATATTCTTCTGTTAAAAGAGCTAGAGTGTTATAGAAGTTTCAGCATTGCACTATGACTATGGAGACCAGGGTCTGAATCCTTACTCAGCCATGAATACCCACTGGCTGGCCTTGGGCAAGTCACACTCTCTCAGCCTCAAAGGAAGGCAAAGGCACACCCCCTTTGAACAAACCTTGCTTAGAAAACCCCATGGTAAGTTCGCCTTAGTCAGAAATGACTTGAAGGCACACAGGCAAACACACACAAATTTTTTTTGCAGGCTGAACTCAGTTGGTAGCAAAGGGAGGAAGCTGAAGAAGACCAAGGGGAAAAGGGAGGGGAGAGGAACCAGGACATGTTAAGAGCAGCAGGAAGGATGGATTGGAGGGAATTTATGTGGAAGGAAAGAAAGGGAAGGAAGAAAGAAAGAAAAAAAAAGGAAGAAAGAAAGAAACCAACCAACCCTTTCTGAGGGAAAGAGACAACTGCCAAATTCCCCCCCTCTCTCATACACACACACACTCACCCCTCTCCGACATGCCTGGCTGGCTTGCATTTTGCAGCAGCAAATTCCCTCCAGCTTCTGCCATGGAGGGCTGCTGCTTCTTTCTCTTTCTCTTTCTAGTTTGGGAGACGCGGTTTTTTTTTTTTTTTTAAAGCCAGCAGGACGTTTTTGGAGGAGGACGGTAGGAGGGGGCTACAAAGCAGTGGCTCCTCTTGGCTGTTTCCTGGCTGTCTCCTTTGTCAGATAAGGAGGTCAGCAGGGCCCCCCCTTGACCTTGGGCCCCCCTGCCAATGCTGATTTGACAGACTGGTTAAACCGGCCCTGGGTAAAGCTTTTGGCTTATTGTAAACTTTAAACACGTGTCCTTTTTTTCTGTGTGTAAAACTGCTGCATGATGATGATTTTGAAAGTTGGCACTTACAAATAACAATTCATTCCCGCCTTTATGAAACTTTGCTAGGATACAAATGTGATGTACATTCCCCTCTTCATATTTGTGGGTGTTAGGGCCTCAAGACCCCTGCGAATGTGAAAAAAACACAAATAAAAATTTATGTAAAGATTGGTTGGGGGGTGCGCTCAGATAGAATGCCCTGTAGGAGGAGGAAGGAAGGGAGAGAGGCTCATGGCCCAGGCCGCCGCAACCCGGCTCGCCTAGGCCTCCCAGGCCTCCTCCTCTGTCACTGCCACCACCACCGTCGCATGCCACGTTACTGCCACCATGCTGCCACCACTGCCACCACATCCAACCATGCCCCTGCTGCCATACCTCCGGGGCCTCTGCGCTGCATCCACCATGGTCTCTTCACCATCTTTCCCCTTCGCTCATGGCCCGATCCGTGGCAGAGCCTCTCCTCCCCATTTCCCCTTCACTCAAGCCCTGATCCGCTGTAGCGCCCATCGAGTCTTGAGTAAGGGAGAAAGTGGGTGGACAGGCAGAGCCTCTCCTTCCTGTTTCCCCTTTGCTTAAGGCCCAATCTGCTGCGGCGCCCATCGGGTCTTGAGCGATGGGGAAAGGGGGCAGCAGGCAGAGCCTCTACACCCGGTTTCCTCTTCACTCAAGGCCTGATCCTCTGCAGTGCCCATCGAGTCTTGAGCAAGGAGGAAACGGGGCGGACACGCAGAGCCTCTCCACTTGATTTCCCCTTCGCTCAAGGCCTGATCTGTTGTGGCGCCCATCGGGTCTTGAGCGAGGGGAAAAGGGGGTGGACAGGCAAAGCCTCTTCCCCCTTTGCCCTTTGCCCCCCCATCCACACCATCCCCACCCCCACCACTGCTGAGCACTTGGAGGCTTGGCTTTGCGGGGAACGTGGCAGGGGTTTGCTCTCATGCCTTGTCTTCTAAGCAAGGGGCTTTGGTTTAAGCCCTCCACGGAGGAGACAGCAGCGGATGGCGTGGGCTTTCCTTGGGTGTCCCCCCCACCTTAGGGGTGGTGAGGCAAGTGCCTTTAAAATGAGGCTTCTCGGTGGCAATAGTGGTGGCTTTCGTAGGCTTCGGCTCCCCCCTCCCCCAGGGAATGAAGGCTGATGAAAGCCGCGCATTCCTGGGGGGGAGGAAATTCCACGAATAAATGGAACTGCGAAAGTCAAAGCCGCGAATGTGGAGGGACAACTATCTATGTCAACTGGCTGTGGTCTTTTGTATTTGAAGTTAGCATGTCCACGATAGATATCATCACATCCTAAACAATGCTAAAAACATAATTGGTGGTTAGTGCTAGCAGTGCAAAACTGACAGAAGAATTCTTTGACAGTTTGCACCTTACAAATGTAGCACTGTGTCCATTTGCAAGGGAAGGGGAAGATTTTTTTTGCCATTGATTTAAGTAGTTAATGCTTTTAAACATCAGTCTGTTCATTTTGCTACTATGATATTTGTCACATTAGCCACTCTTATGTCTTAAAATCTGTAAGTGGCCTACATTTCTCTGTAAGTGCAAGACCACACTTCTTAGCTTTTGAAAGATAAAGCTTAATCCTTTGTATCTAAACTTTTCAGGGAACTTGAGAAATCTGAACTATGTCCTGATGGTTAAAATTTTCTAAAGCAGCCATTCCATGTAGAACACTTTGTTATTGTTCTGTGCCTTCAAGTTGTTTCCGACTTAGGTTCACCTTAGGGTTGCTATATCATGTGGTTTTCTTGGCAAGATTTGTTCAGTGGGGGTTTGCCTTCACTTTCCTCAGAGGCTGAGAGAATGTGACTTGCCCAAGATCACCAGTTGGGTTTCAGTGGCTGAGCAAGGGTTTGAAACCACAGTCTCCAGAGTCATAGTCCAACACTCAAACCACTATACCATGCACTTAACCTATGTAGAAAAGTGGCTTTGTAGAAACTTATTTGGCCAAGGCTTATCATATACTTTGCATCTCTGCACAGTCCTATGCATGTATCCTTCAAGTAAGACTGATTGCATTCAAGTATTGGATTGCAGTCCCAAACACTTCTGTAGCTTTAATTCCCTCAAACAATTAATGCTGTAAAGTTACCTTGTTTATATAACAAGATGTGTCCTGTTAGTATTTTCCTAGTCCATTAACTTTTGTTTTTCTAATTTATTCCAGGTGTTTATGTGTGGGATGTAGAAGGCAAAAGATATTTTGACTTCTTAAGTGCTTACAGTGCTGTCAATCAAGGGCATTGCCATCCAAAGATTGTAGCTGCTTTAAAATCACAGAGTGAAAAACTTACCCTTACCTCAAGAGCATTTTATAATGATGTGCTTGGTGAATATGAAGAGTATATCACTAAAATGTTCAAGTACAACAAGGTGCTTCCAATGAACACAGGTAACATTCCCTGTTCTATCTTTCAAGAAATAGGTGTGTTTTTGTTACTTAAGTGAAGTGCAATATGAGATGTTTGTGGATTCTTGAAGTCTGAACTTGCTTGAGCTCTGATGGACACAAAATTTTGTGTCTGTCTTCAGCATACTAAGAGACCTTACTGTCACTAATTATATAGGGGTAGCACTTGGATATTCCAAATGTTCTCTGGGTCCTTGGCACAATTTTCCCATTGGAGAAAAGGTAGGTACAGGCAAACTTAGATTGATATTTTTTTTTTTGTGGGCAGTAGTGCTGCTTTTTCCTTTCTCATCCCCCTACCCCCAGGGACTAAAACAGTCTCCCCCAATACCCACCCTGTGATATCTGGAGTTTATTTGCCCTATCTGTTCTGCATATGTGTCTCTGTAGGTAGGCAATAACATAGCTTCTGATATTAATGACTGTCATTTCCTTCTCTGAATGTCTTTCCATTGTCTGCACTCCTTTTTCTTAGGTGTCGAGGCTGGAGAAACAGCATGTAAGCTGGCTCGTAAGTGGGCGTATACAGTGAAGGGAATTCCAAAATATAAAGCAAAGATAATTTTTGCAGGTATGTCAGAGCTTAATACTGCAAGAACTTAGTCCTAGTGAGTAAGCCAGAAATGGAGAAAATTGCTGCTTATCAAAGGCTGTATCTAAAAAATCTGCATATGATCCAGGAATATCTTTTTGTTGAAGTATGGTTTCTGTGCCTTTCATTTAAATATCACACATGATATGTTTTTTGTTGCAGTGGATTCATCATGAGTTACTTTATTAAGTTAAAATAATGTGTAGAGGTTTTGCTTTCTCTCTATTTTTGTATAAAAATATTGTTTCATGTATTGTCTGGTGCCATAAAGCACTTACACCAAAGTGAGAAGATGAACTTACTTTGTGAGTTGGAATGGTGCTGTTATGTTCCAGCTGCAATTGTAAGCATGCTTATTATGGAACAAATGCCACAGAATTTGGTGAGTTTTGACATAGAATGCTAACGTTTGCATATTACTTGACTGAAATCTGAGGCACTTTGTATTCCAACCTCTGTTGGGCAGTATGGTATAATGTCTCATCTTTAAGAGGCAGTAATCCATGTTGTCTTGTTTCTACTACAGCTAATATAAGTGTGCAGCACTTGGCACAGTTAATTAATAATCTCTAATTAGTTATGCCTTTGCAACTTAATTGATCTCCTTAACTTTAAATGCTGTTTAAAGTTCAGGGATAGGTATAAACATCTAACTTAAAAGTAGTTGGCTGTCTCCCCTGTAGCACGTTGGTTCATTAGAAGGGTTAAAAGATCAGTACCCAGCTAGGCGATGCATATAATAGGAACAAATAAACCTCTCAAAATAGCAAGCAAGTATTTTGAGTTCTAGAATTCTTTCTGAGGCTGGATGTTAAGCAAAAAGGTGTTGAGTAGAGGTGGACCAAAAAAACAGGATTGCTGTTGAAGCCACAAAGCCTGAATTAGTTACACTCACACAGTTGAGTGTAGGAAGCAGATTGGAGATGGATCAAGCAATCTGATGAGATGAGTGGGACAGAATCTGGGGGAGCTAGTACCAGTTCATATGGCCTTCTGGCTAGTGCAGCTTTTTCTGTTTTATTTAGTGTGCAAGTACAGTATTTCCCCCCTTCTCCACATAGAGAAGGGATGTCATACTGAGGATAGAGCAGGCTTGTTTTCTGCTGCTCCAGAGGCGAGGACACGGAGCAATGGGTTCAAATATTAGGAAGAACTTCCTGACAGTAAGAGCTGTTTGGAAGTGGAATGCACTGCCTCGAAGTGTGGTGGAGTCTCCTTCTTTGTAGGTTTTTAAACAGAGGCTGGATGGCCATCTGTCAGGAATGATTTGATTGTGTTATTCCTGCATGGCAGGGGGTTGGACTGGATGGCCCTTGAGGTCTCTTCCAACTCTATGATTCCATGATTCTATAACTCCTGCTCTGGCACAGTTCTGTGATTTATTTGGGAGATCGTTTGTATCCAGGACTGATTCCCCCTCTCCAAACATGTTCCTTCCTCCCCTTCCACTGGTGGAACATCATCTACAGTACATCTGCAGAGCTGTCTGCAGACTCCTGTAAGTGCCATCCCCTCACTGATGCAGCACTTTACTACATTCTAGAGGCCCCTTTAGATGGATGTCAAATTGCAACTTCAGTTGCATTAAATTCTCTTAGGTACTGCACATATTTCAAATTGCATTCAGGGCTGCTGAGACAGAAATAAAGAATGGCTGAGCCCTATTTTTGAAACCACAAAACCCAGCAGTTTATTGTTCAGACAATCCAGTTAAAAAATATACTTAAATGTTACCCACTTCCATTAGTCACTGCTGGGTCCTCAGGTTACATTTAAATCTTAAATATTAATGTGTCCACTTTCTGCCCAAAATCGTTTATAGAGATTTGTTTCTGTTGGGAACCAGGAGCAGAGATTATGTAACAAATAAGTAGATAAATACCCTAATGGCACCACATCCTGTCTGATCTTGGAAGCTAAGCAGGGTCAGCCCTGGTTAGTGCTTGGATAGGAGTCTGCTAATGAATACTAGGTGTTGTAGGCTGTATTTCAGAGGAAAGAACTGACAAAACCACCTCTGAGTATTCCTTGCCTAAGAAAACCCTATGAAATTCATAAGTCAACAGGTGATTTATGTGCGTGCACATGTACACATGTAGATACAATTGTAGCAGAGAACTGGTAGAGACTTGATTTAAACTCTGTCTTGATAAATGTAAACATCCTGACCTTTATGAAATGTATGGTATCTGATAACCTCCTTAGAGTGTGAAGTTAGTTGGGCTGCATAATATTTCTAAACATTAACTGTGTAGGCTGCTTTTTATGTTCAATTTCTTTCTCTTTTTCATGTCAGCTGGCAACTTCTGGGGAAGAACTCTCTCTGCGATCTCAAGCTCTACAGACCCTTCAAGCTACGATGGGTTTGGACCGTTTATGCCAGGTTTTGAACTTATTCCATACAATGACTTGCCAGCTCTTGAGGTATCTCACCATTTTCCATTCTGCAAAGTCACATTTTTTTTAATTTCTTTCGTTTTCTTTTTTCCCCTTCAGGGTCTGATTGAAGGACATATAAAATGTGGCTAATAAATGGCAGCAGTGCCATTGCAGTTGCTGGAATGACAACTGCATCGAGTCCAAATGAAGCCCATTTTGCATTGAGGTTTGCCTGTATCAGCCTGTTCATGTGAAGCCTTTTGGCTTTTGTGAACTAGTTCTAAATGGTCATAGATTAAAGTTTTGATTGGCTTGGCCATGTCAGCTCATGATTCATTATCAGGGACAGATTTTGAAAGTCAGTAGTTAGTTTTTAGTTAGTTATTTATACCCCGCTCTTCAGCCACAAGGCTATCAGAGTGGCTTACACATTGCTTTTTTTTTAAAGCAATAGCTATTTACACATATACACTGCATTAAGCAGTTTCCAACGTGTGTTAGCTAATTGCCCCCACAAGCTGGGTACTCAATTTACCGACCTATGAAAGGATGGAAGGCTGAGTGAACCTTGGAGCCCGCTAGAATCGAACTTGCAACGTGGTGACTTGCAGTACTGGCATTTAACACATAGGTGAACCATTATTTGATAAAAAGATCACTGTTTTTTTTTTTTTTTTTTTTACATTGGCTGATAGAAAACTAGCATTCCTTCTAAAGCCCCAGTGAATTGCCATTTTGGATCCAAGAACAGAGTCATCCACAAATAAAAGGGAAGGATTGCTGAGGCGACTCCAAATTATGTAGAAGTAAATAATACTATAGAGTGAAAAAGCCACAAGGTAGAGGTCAAGAAGCTGACTGCTGGAAAATGTGGGCTGTGTATCTGAAAAGGGATAAAGCAGAGGGAGAAAGGAGTTAGGACAAACATGCTGCCCAGTGAGGCGGCAGTGTGTGAAGGATTAGTGGCCTGGGACAGTCATCTTTTCTTGGCTCCTAGCTTGAAGAGTGGTGAAGGAGATGGAAGAGAGGACTGTAGAATCAGTAGGGAGAGTGGTAGGAATAGAGGAGGAAAGCAGGAGAGGAGAAGAACAAATGGTGAAGAGGAAGAGTAGGGAAGAGTGAAGAAGAACGTACAAAGAGAAGTGATAGAGGGGAGGAGCTATGTTGGGTGTACTGAAGGTACTCTCATTAAACAGAGAGTCTGTGAACATTTAGAAGGCAATGCCATAATCACAAAAACTCAACATGGGTTTCAGAGAAACAAGTCAAGCCAGACTAATCTGATATCTTTTTTTGATAAAATTACCAGCTTGGTAGATGAAGGGAACGCTGTGGATATCACATACCTTGATTTCAGTAAGGCCTTTGACAAGGTTCCCCATGACATTCTTGCAAACAAGCTTGTAAAATGTGGGCTAGACAAGTTAACTGTTAAATGGATTTGTAATTGGTTGACCGGCCGAACTGAAAGGGTGCTCAGCAGTGGCTCCTCTTCCTCTTGGAAAGATGTGACCAGTGGGGTGCCACAGGGTTCTATCCTGCGCCCAGTGCTATTCAACATCTTTATCAATGACATGGATGATGGAATTAGGGGCATACTTATCAAATTTGCAGATGACACCAAATTAGGAGGAGTAGCTAATACCCTAGAGGACAGGATCAAAATTCAAAATGATCTGAATAGACTGGAGAGCTGGGCCAAAGCTAACAAAATGAAATTCAATATGGAGAAATGTAAGGTACTGCACTTAGGGCGGAAAAATGAAATGCATAGATATAGGATGGAAGAGACCTGGCTGAATGAGACTATGTGCGAAAGGGATCTAGGAGTCCTAGTAGACCACAAGTTGAACATGAGTCAACAGTGTGATGCGGCAGCTAAAAAGGCCAATGCAATTTTGGGCTGCATCAATAGAAGTATAGTGTTTAGATCAAGGGAAGTAATAGTGCCGCTCTATTCTGCCTTGGTCAGACCTCACCTAGAATACTGTGTCCAGTTCTGGGCATCACAATTCAAAAAGGATATTGACAAATTGGAGCATGTCCAGAGAAGGGCGACTAAAATGGTGAAAGGTCTGGAAACCATGCCATATGAGGAAAGACTTAGGGAGCTGGGCATGTTTAGCCTGGAAAAAAGACGGTTAAGAGGCGATATGATAGCCCTGTTTAAGTATTTGAAGGGGTGTCACACTGAGGATGGAGCAAGCTTGTTTTCTGCTGCTCCAGAGACGAACACGGAGCAAGCTCCAGGAACAGAGATTCCACCTCAACATTAGGAGGAACTTTTTGACAGTAAGAGCTGTTCGGCAGTGGAACACACTCCCGCGGAGCGTGGTGGGGTCTCCTTCCTTGGAGGTCTTTAAACAGAGGCTGGATGGCCATCTGTCGGGGATGCTTTGATCGTGATTTCCTGCGTGGCAGGGGGTTGGACTGGATGGCCCTTGAGGTCTCTTCCAACTCTACAATTCTATGATTCTATTGCAGGACTCACTTGTTTCTAGTTGCAAGATCAGATATTTGTAAGGATGATATAATAGCATGGTCAGGATAAAATCTTCAAGTCAGTTTTCCACTACAGTGGAACTGATGGGGAAAAGGGTAATGTCCATAGGGAGATGGATCCATAGGGAGAGGCAGGTAAGAAATTAATCATCATCATCATCATCATCATCATCATCATCTCTTCTCTTCTCCCTCCTTTTCTTCTTGTTCTTCTTCTTCTTTATTATTATATATACCACTATGCCATTGATATGCTTCTCAAGAGTTCTATTGCTAGCACATTTTTTGCAATAATCTAATCAAACTCCTTTTTGTTCTGAGAATGTTAGAATCCCCTTTTTATTAGCCTCAAGCAGATTAATAGTTCACATAGTGGGAGTATGTGCTTTTGGTGTTGAACTATATATATTTTTAAAACCCCACCCTTTAGTAGTTTACATTAAGAATGATAATTGCATGTGATCATCACACGAGATCAATTTAAGCAGGCTTGTTTAGAATTTAGGTGGAATGGCTGGAATCCTGTTGGTGCCCTAGACTTTTTGCAAGGTGGTGCAGCAGTGGTGAGGGAAGGAGGATGGATTCTGCTGGCTCTGAGTGGTCAGTTTATCCTCTTACTTCTTCATGGCTGCTGCACCTGTGGCATTTCTCCTCGAACTGCCACTGTCTGTGGTAGTGTTATGCTTGTGTAGGGCACCAGTAGGATCCCAGCCATTGCAGAAATGACATCTGTTCATAATTGTGTTCATTAATTTTGTTCTCTCTGCTCTATGCTTCTCCTTTAGCGTGCACTTCAGGATCCAAATGTAGCAGCTTTCATGGTGGAACCCATTCAGGGTGAAGCTGGTGTGATTGTTCCTGATAAAGGTTATTTAACAGGTGTGCGAGAGCTTTGCACAAAGCACAACGTAAGTAAGTCTCACTATAATAAAAGGGAATACTTAAGCACTGCAGAGTGCTAGTCTTCTGACTAGTAAATACAAACAGTTTCATTTAGTCTAAAACTAGCAACTCTATAATGCCATCATATTTCAAAACACATTCTAGCTATTTCCTGACTTTGCTTAAGTGTGTCCTTTTTCCCATTTGCGTTTTAGTAGCGTATCATCTAATATATAGGTTCTTCAGTCTCCCAAAGGGACATCAGTAAGGCATACAGCAATTTTGGAAAAATCCATATTCTCTTTTTTTCACCAGTGACATCAACTTTGTCCTGGTAGAATGCTTTTCTGAAAAGTGAGCCATTGCTCAACCCTGCTACCTTAGCAGCTTTGTGTCTATCTTGAGTAGACAGTGAAATTACTGAACTATGTATACCTTTTAAATTTGGACTTTATCCCACTTTTAGCCAACTACTCATTATTTCTCAGCCTGTCAACAGGGCTAATTTGAGATAACAACTCTGTTTACCTTTGGGTAAATCTTGCCTTGTGGAATTTTTATAATATGCTCTCTCCTTGGACTTTTATGATACACTGAAGGCCAGATAAATATAAACACAGGTTAGTGATGTGCCGAAGAGAATCATAGGAAAATATTTCCATTTGTATTTGAGCTGTTCTTCTTTGGTACTTTCCTTTGGAAGAGGAGATGGTGATCATTCTGTGCAGTTGCACAGATAAAGGCTTCACAGTGATATCAGGGAATGGGAAGGTACATCCTTGGAGCATCCTAGGCCTGGGTAGAATTCTCCAGCTGTGCTGTAAAGCATTCTCAGCTACTGAGGAGTTACCTCTCTAACATTTTTTATCGTGGGTACAACTGTAGACTAGAATACTTACTTCAAAAGTGTGCAAATGTTATGTGATACTGCTGATACTGAGTAGCCCTTAAACACTAGGGTTTCATAGAATCATGGAAGTGGAAGAGACCATAAGGGCTATCCAGTCCAATACCTGCCATGCAGGAGTAACAATCAAAGCACGCCTGGCAGATGGCCATCTAGCCTCTATTTAAAAACCTCTAAAGAAGGAGACTCCACCGCACTCTGAGGCAGTGTATTCTACTGTCGAACAGCTCTTAATGTCAGGAAGTTCTTCCTAATGTTTATATGGAGTCTCTTGTCCTATAGTTTGAGGCCTACATTTTTAATATGATCTAATATCTGGAAGAATGGGAATGCTTGGAATGTTGGGATGGTTACTATACCAAGAAGATATTTCTCTTTAAATTTAATCTTACATATTAATCCTTTTAAAAACAATACAGGTTCTCTTTATTGCGGATGAAATTCAGACTGGCTTAGCTAGGACTGGGAAAATGCTGGCTGTTGATCATGAAAACGTTAGACCAGATCTCATCTTACTTGGAAAAGCCTTGTCTGGAGGTATTTATCCTGTAAGTATTGGCTCTATTAAAATAACAGATTTTGCATTTCCTTCTGTAGTTTTTAGCCGATTAAGAATTGGCCTGAGGAAAGGACTGCTCATGGTGTGAAGTCATTCAGAATTATATTCCAGCATTCATGCTCTTACGGCATGGCAGTGCTCCAGAAAATCATTCCCATTTGTTAAAAACAAGCAATATGGGAAGGAAACCAACACAATACTATCTCTAAGGAGAACACGAGGCGTTACTTGAGTATACATATATCCTTGGCAGACTTGTTTCCCCTTTAGAAGGAGAACACAGTATTTGTAAATGTTTCCATGCATCCTTTTAGACATTAACTGGCCTGCTGCCATTTTTCTGTGACAGAATGTTTCTAATGTAGGAAGCAGCCCTGAAACAAAGGGCTTTTGACAAGCCTTGTAAGAAGCCGAAGAGAGAAGTAAAATGTTCTGTTATTGCTTACATAAAAGTGGTAAAAAGGTCCCTGTGGATTAATTAATTGTAGAGAACATAGTGTAGACTGTGAGTTTCCTTATATACTTAGCCAAACTTAACACGACTTTGACCTACATTTTATTAGAAGGGTTCTGCTTATGACAGGGATGGGAAACCTGCAACCTTTCAGAAGTTACTGGACCACAATTCCTATTATTCCTGACCAGTAGCTGTGCTAGTTGGGGTTGATGGGAACTGGAGTCCCAACAGCATCTGTAAGGTAAGAGCTTCCCAGCCCCAGGTTAATGCAGGATAACCGCAACCCTGATCCCATTTATCTGGGAAAGCTGATGTGTGATACTTCAGTTCTAATTTGGATTATGAGTTGGATAAACCAAAGAATACAAGACACTAGTCCATATTTGGGTGAATTTGCAGATTGTTTTTGACCTGTGTATTCAGCATGACTTAGGACTGAATGTTAATTACATCAGTTGAAAGTAAAATCTGTGGACATCAATCATAACCATCTAAAATAAAAATATCTTTGGTATCAGGATGTTCACGTTACCTTATGCAATTACACAACTGGTTTGGAATGGCTTTGAGGCAGACGATCATACTACAGAATAGTCTGAATGCTATAGTCAGTGTTTTTAAATTGTTTGCACTGCATAAGAAGCTTAAAAACAGTAAATGAATGCTAACTATAGTAAACAGGTAACTGCATCAACTTGCACTGCAGCTGAATGCTCATTTTCCTAGGAATACGTAGTATAGGACATAAAATACAGGTCGATCCCTGTATCCACAGATTTGGTATCCACAGTTTCACTTATCCACATCTGGAAAAAAGTTCTCTCTAGGCATTTACAGGTCTTCCAGTGCAATTCTATGGTCACCTTCTGGTGTTTGTCTCATTGAAAATGATAGGGTTCCCTGTTATCCACAGTTTCAGGTATCCATGGGGGGGGTGTCTTGGAACATATCCCCCGCAAATACAAGGGCTGATCTGTAAGCTGTTTTGTATTGCTGCCTTAATGTCTGTATATGAACAGTAATTGTGTAGGTGTCAAAGTACTTAAAAAGCATTATATGAGTGTACTTCTGTGGTATTTCTGCTATGTTGTGAAGCAGTAGAAAAATTCTTGTTTTAAAGCTTGTTTTCTCATAGGTTTCAGCAGTTTTATGCGATGATGAAATTATGCTCACCATAAAACCTGGTGAACATGGTTCTACGTATGGAGGGAATCCATTGGCCTGTCGAGTGGCCATCGCAGCACTTGAGGTACGTAAATACAGTCGCCCCTTCACATTCGTGGGGGTTAGGTTCCCCAGATCCCTGCGAATGTGAAAATTCCATGAATACTGATTGCTTACGGGGCCTCCGGAGGCCACATAGCTGCTTTTCCCTGCCTCCCCCTTCCTCCCAAGGCCTTCATGGGGCCTCCGGAGACCCTCCCGAGGCCCCGTGGAGGCCTCCCCGCCCCACCCCCCTCCCACCCAAGGCCTTCACGGGGCCTCGGAAGGCTCCGTGGAGGCCTCCCTCCTCCCACCCAGGGCCTTGACAGAGCCTTGGAAGGCTCCGTGGAGGCCTCCCCGGCCCTCCCCCCTCCCTCCCAGGGCCTTCACGGAGCCTTGGCCCTCCCAAAACCGCGAATATGTAAAACTGTGAATGCTAAGTTCACGAATATGGAAGGGCAACTGTAACAGGCTTTCAAAATGCTATGAATAGGTGAATTCCAATGAGTGGAGTTTCAAAAGCTCCCTCAGCCCTTCACCCAAAAGGAACAGTATACAACATCTGTAAAGCAGGATCCCCAACCAACCAGTATATTCCTCAAAAGAATTATTTCTTAAACTCTTTCTTAGGGAGACACTTCAAAAACAAGTTTCCAATGATTTCAGAAGGCTGCTCAAGTCTGCTTTCCTTCTTGCTCCCTTGAGGAGGCTTGAGTAGCCTCAACCTTCCAGAAACAGATTATGAGGTTGCAGAGGAATGGCAGGGGATGGGGAAATCATTCCTCTTCCTACTGTGCCAACAGAAGTATTTTTGGATTTCATCTAATAACTAACCAACAGCAATGTTGCAACATTTAAACATCTTGAAAGTTGGGAAACTTCAGAGGACTACTTGTTTTCCTAAGCTTGCCCTTTCTATGATTTTTTAAAAATGCTGTCACTAAATAAATACTGTAGTACCAAAGAAGCATATATCATCTTTCTGTTTGCTTGTTTTCAAAACATATGTATACAGTTGTCCCTCCGTTTTCACGGATTTGGATTTTCACTGAATTCACGGCTTGAAAATATTCTTTAAAAAATAATCTAAAAAGCAAACCTTGATTTTTGTTATCTTACATAAGGGACACCATTTTGCTGTGCCATTGCATATAATGGGACTTGAATATTCATGGATTTTGGTATCCACGGGAGTCCTGGAACCAAACCCCAGCGAATACGAAGGGACAACTGTACCCATTTTTACATTTCTACTGTGTTGCACCTGTAATTTGGGCAAATGATCTTCTGTTTTGATGGAATTAGTATTGCTAGCAATATTCTTGTACGGAGAGCCATACTCAACTTCACTATTTTCACCACTGCAGTGATTTCCTGTTGGTTCAACTTTCTCTCCTTTATTTCAAACTGCTGCAGGTAATTGAAGAAGAGCAGCTAGTAAAAAATGCAGAAATCATGGGCAATCTATTGAGGAATGAGCTTATGAAGACACCATCTGATATTGTGACTTGTGTCAGAGGAAAAGGATTATTAAATGCTATTGTTATTCGGGAGACTAAAGGTGAGACTATGTTTATACTCTGTTACAAGGTGTTGGTGTGATAACAAAGACATATTTTAAATCTTGCAAGGAAATTCTGGAATTTCCAGTTCAATAGCACAATGTTACATCCATCCACAGTAGATGGTATGGTGATGTTATTTAGGAAAATTAATTTCCTAAATTAATTTCCTGCCCTCCTTCCCTCACAAAATTCCCATTCAACACAAAAGTCTTTTATGGAGAGGAGTGAGATAAGAGTCCTGCTGTGGAGGAATGCTCTACAACAAGTTTCAGCTGAAGCAAGAAGTCCATCTTAAGTCTCATGGTAAAATTTGGAAAGTTTGCCGCAAGGGATAAAATAAGAAATCCCCCCGCCCCCAGCTACCCAGTTTACTCTTGTGGAAAAAAACCCTCTATGAAGCAATATTTACATGTATTGCTTTTTCTTTTTTTTTTTTTTTAGAAAAGAGGCACAGGTATCTCTGCATGGACAGTTGAAATATTCCTCTAAGACTATTGAGTAGTACAGTTGTCCCTCCGTATCAATGGATTTGGTATCCATGGATTTAAGTATTCACAGCTTAAAAATATTCTTAAAAAAATAATAATCCAAAAAGCAAACCTTGATTTTGCCATCTTATGTAAGGGACACCATTTTGTTATGCCATTGCATATAATGGGACTTGAGTATTCACGGATTTGGTATCCACAAGCCAAACCCCAGTGAATATGAAGGGACAACTGTAATAGTTTTGAATACATTTCTCTCCTTGTTGAAAAGGAAGCAGATTTGTAACCTATCTCCTGTATGCTTCATATTAGTTTATACTTTGAATTGCTTGTAAAATAAACTGATTATTTGTACTTCCTCCCCCAGACTATGATGCCTGGAAAGTGTGTCTGCGACTTCGTGACAATGGACTGCTGGCCAAGCCAACACATGGTGATATCATCCGCTTGGCTCCCCCTCTAGTGATCAAGGAGGATGAGATCAGAGAGTGCATTGAAATTATTCACAAAACTATTTTGTCTTTCTGAAGGTGCACTGTTTAAAGTGTGCATGCAAGTTGATTCCTAGTCCAATTGTAAAAAACAGTGTTCTGGAGCTGTCTCTTACCCTCCCCCTCCTCGTTTTGATATTTTTCATCCTGCTGGGTGTGAAAACTCAAGTCTTCTGATATCAAATAGTTTCAGCTTTTTTATTATGGACCTAAAGAAAGCAAATGACTAAATTGGTTTTTGACTGTATTGTCACTTCAGAAAATTTGTTAAGCTTTGTCTACTGAATTATGGATATGAACTGTTTATGAATGTCTCCTTACATTTCATCCAAAGTATAAATTATATAAATCTAATGTACCAAATATTATCTTAAAGCTATTAAAATATCTTTGGAAACTTATTATACCATTCAGTGCTGAGTGGAGGACTGAAGTCTTACTGTTGGTGCTAATGATTGTATCCTGTCAGGAAGTCCTAGCTTTAAAAAGTCAAGAATGATAGAATCTTTCACCTTTCTGAAGAGAGTGTCGATTCTTAAAAAATGATCAAATGTGATGTCATACTGGTCAGTGTTTTGTGACTGTAACAAGCAGATATCTTTTGTATTAAGAGAACTGGCATTGGATGCTGATTCTACAATGCTTAAACATGTTCTGGAATGTAAAGCTCAAGATTGTGCTAAAATTGATGCCAGTTTTTAAAATTTGAATTGGAGTATAAACATTTTGTTAATATAATTGACAATGGGTAGCATAATACATCTCTATGAAAAAAAATTGTAATGTCATTATTAGAAATTGCCGTATATTCCTGCGTATAAGACTGCTTTTTAACACTTGAAAATCTCCTCAAAAGTGTGTGGGGGGTCGTCTTATATGCCCAGCAGATCTTTTCCCCTGCTGTGAGAATAACTGCCTTGTCTTTGAAGTGTTAAATTCCCTGGGCAGTTTCCCCAGCAGATTCTTCCCCCTGCTGTGAGAATGATTGCTTTGCATTTGAAGTGTTAATTGCCCTCCATTTAGGGATTGCATTTTGGTAAACTTGCCAGGAAGATTTCCATTTGCATAGTTTTGGGGATTTCCTCTCCAGGAGTTTGCAAGTCTGCCAATGTGGCTCTAAAATCATTAATGTGCTCATTCAAAAATTTGGGATTTGATAGCTTCATATTAACCAACTTCATTATTAATGAAACCTTACTTTCCAAAGATTGAACACCACAGAGATGTTTCAAAGTATCCCATGCTTTTTTAGCTGTTCTCAGCCCTTTAATTTCACAGACTATTCCATCATCTAAAGCCATTGAGCTGGCTGGCTGGTGGGGGGCAGGCTTTCCAGCCAGGTGGCTGGCTGGACGGGGGGGGGCAAAGTCTATATTTTAACTTAAAAATTGGGGGGGGGGTCGTCTTATGCTCCCAGTCATCTTATACGCCGGAATATACATACTTCATATTGGAAATGTCTGAGAGGAAAGTACATCTTGTCTTTTTCCCTTTAGAATTTGAGGCATGGCATTTTGTAACAAATGTGCTTCAAGAGATCTCGGCTGCTTCTGTCTTAACCAGTCATTTCTCTCCCTTGAACAATTTATATCCATCTTCTACAAACTAATTACGACGACCATTCATAGCTTGTCCATTACAGATACTTTTCTGTATCAAGTTATTATTGGTCAAAATATTCTTTTGACACACCAGTGCTGCTGTGTGGAATAGTGAGAAGTTCCTAATGGGTTTTGTTTTCCTTTGGATAAGAGAGTACCAGAGTCTTACAGTATCCTGGTAATATGTGTTGCTTAAAAATATACAAGCAGAGCAGTATGGAAGCATATAGGCACTCCCATAGAAGCCAGATCCTCAAAGATGCTTTCTTTGCAGCCCAACATACCTCACTCACAGTCAGCTCACAGTCTCCCAATGTTTTCTCTGTGTTTATCCAGATTTGCATGGCAAGATGGCTGTTAACGCTTTTTCACTTCATAACCACTTGTCTCTGATCTTGCTGTCCCTTTGATCATGCAGAACTTGTATATGTATGCTTTCCCTGGGAGTGTATGTCATGTCCCCCCCCCCCAGGTTCAGGGTGCTCTCCCCTCTTTCTGCAGCCCGAGTTCCAGACCTCAGGAAATTTATAGACTCTCATGACTTCTCCTGTTTCTTAGAACTGTCTTCTCTTGTTGGTCTTTAAATGCCTTGTAGCCGGAGTCCTCTCTCATAGGACAACTCATTATCTGGACAGTAGCTCCCTGTTTATCCCATGTTTTGGTGGTGTTGCTGAGGCAATTGCTTCAGTTGGCTCTGGTGGTACATCAATTTTATTTTTGGTAGTTTCATCTGGGGCTGGTGAGGGCTCATTGGCAAACTGGAACTCTAGAGAGGGAGTCATCTGGTCCTGTGAAGGAGCATCTACATACATCACTAGCATATCAGAATTACAAAAATATGCTATTAAGGAAAGGGATCTAAGGAGGATGACTATCCTTATTGTACTTCAGCCAACTGCAGTGTTGAGAGAATAAAAAAATCTTTTACTTCTAGGAAGGATATTTAGGGACCAGATTATAATAGTTAAAATGGAGGAATCCACTCACTGTCCATGTCAGCTAGACTGCTTGCATAAACAAACGTTCAGGTTTTGTTTCTGGCGAATGGGTCCAAATGAATTATCAGGTGGAGACCAGTTGTCAAAAGCAGGGTAGAAGTATAATGGAAAGTTTCATTATCACCATATTGGCTGCTGTGCACTAATCATTAGTATCTTTTATCTACAACTGTATTAACTATATTCTTTAGTGGCTTACAATTCTTCAGAAACTACTATTGATTATCCATACTGAGTTTGGTGTACTTCATATTGGTTTCAATTCTTGTAAGTACCTCACCATGTTATAAACTAAAATCTGTCGGAACTTGTTAAGTGCTAAGCCAATTCATACTGTTTTCACAAATGAACTTGCCCTACTTTAGAAGGAGCTGCTTAAATAAGGATGCAGGCAGCAGCTACAAATGGACGAAGAACAGGACCAGTTGCAAAGTTAATGTGTCCATTTGGAGACTCTGGCTCAAAACTTTGAGTTGGTATAGCTGAATTTTCTTAGGGAGTTATTTGTTCCAGCCATTTGCACCAATAAGCCTCTCCCATGCCTGTTTTCATCCTTGTGAAATCCTTCTGTTCTTACTTGGAGGAGTTCACCAGAAAGAATGTTTTTTTGTGATTTAAGACACTGCTGTCAGCTGTTGGAAGCCCTTCTGAAGTTTTCTTGACTAGTGTCAGAGTTGTCAGTAAGAATTCATGCCTGAAACCTGCCTTGAGCTTATTAGAAAGGGTGGGTGAAAAGAAAATTGGATGGTCCAAGAGGTTTACATAAATAGTTGGATTTCAGGAAAGGATGATACTTCTATGTTTGTGTGTGTGCGTGCGTGCGTGCGTGTATTGTAGGATGAGCTTTATTGAACTAACTACAATGGTTACTACAGTTATTTGTACTAACTGATCTCTAAAATACCTTGTGGTGTCCTTTGGACGCTCATTTTGGGAAATGGTGAGCCCTTTTTCTCCTTTATTCTATTCATAGAGCAGCTGGCCATTAAAACAAATTCTTTTAACTGTCTGAAAAGTGATATGGATGAGAAGATAAACATACTTTTGTTGACATGGACCAGCAGGTCCATTGGACTGGAATAGAGATAAACACGATAGGATTGGGCTGTTGTTTTTTTTTTTAACAGTCATTCCTTGTTCCTTTGTTTTTTATGCCTTTTAACCAGCAGCCAGAAGGTGGTGCTATATTATCATATTTCATATGTGAAGAGAAAAATTGAGGTTGGTGATCTGGGCTTATTTTTAAGATACTAAAATAGGAAGTGAGAAGTAGCACTCTTTTGCGCCAAAATCTTTGTCCTCCTTTATCCAGCCACAAACCCAATCAATTCTTTGTTGTGAGAAAAAACAGCCAGTTATTTTAAAATAATATACCAAAAAGATAATAAAAATACAAAGTTCAACACAACAAGCCACTTCTTTTGCTACAGGGTGGTTCTTACAGAAGCATGAGGAATCATTGTTTTTTCCCCTTGGGTACAGTAGAATTGAGAGTTGATCAGTATCTGAATTCTGAGAAATAAAGCTATTGGGATTTGCTCAGAGATTGCTAGATTTGTACATAGGTCATGTGGGGATACAGGTTTCTGTCTCTACCAGGGAATTCTTTGCTGTGTTTGGAGAGTCCTATTTTGCTGAGATGTGAACAAGCCCTATGCTGATGTCCTCCTCACTTCTTGGCATGTCAAAATTAAACCCAAAACCCATGACTCACAGTAATTTGTTGTTTGTGTCTGAACTGGAAATTGATGGCTACCTGGTTTGGAATAATTCATCGTTTTAAAACAAGTTAGTTTAAGATCCTGGCTAGTGGAAAATCTAACATGTTCCATGTTTGGTTACAAATGTCAAAGCGGGACAACTAAAGACTTGCTGGCTTACTATGATGTGCAAAGGAAGAAAGAGGTGATGTGAACAATGAGTGTCCTGGCAAAAACCTTGTGCATATCTTGGCAAATCTAATAATCCAAACTGAACTGCTGTGTAGTATTGGGTAAGTCATAGCCAACTTTCAGCATGGGTTATCAGAAGAAACTCAAAGGTTTTTCAAGTGCATTTTAAAATGCTGTATAAATAATAATAATTATAAGTACTGTACAGTATATAGGTAGTGACATTTATGAAATATTTTCACTGTGTTGAGGGACAGAATAGAAGTTGCTATCCTACAGTGTGTAAAATGAGAGGATAGAGACCACAGAAGGGAGTGGCAATCTATTGCAATAAATAAATGGTTAGACTTGTCTGTTTAGAAGGTTTGATTTCCATCTGCCTAATATTCTCAGGGTGGGAACAGCTTGCAATAATACAAAGCCTGAAAAATATGCACAGCTCCAGAACCCTTCATTCTGTTGGTGATGAATCATTCCTGAGCATGCTTTTCTTTGATTCTGGGGTTCCCGAATAACTGCAAGTGTTTCTTCTGTGCGGGAGGAGAAACCCTGCAGCAGTTGTTGCTTCTTCACTGGCTGACGGATGGGACCAGATTTGTCTTACACTGATGTTCTCCGGGTGTGGGAACAGGCTCCCACTGACTCTTGAAACAATCCTAGGCATATAAAAATTGCTCATATTCAAATGGAAACCTGGACATATTGTAGTTGAAACATATTGTTAGTTGGGTGTGTAACTTGGCTCCAATGCCAGGCAGTAATGGTTAGTATCTTTTTCATTACTGTGGGAGAAAAGGGTTTTCTCTCATACCATTCCAAAACAACTTTGGTATTTGATTAAAGGAGTGGTGGTGTTGAGAAGGATCTCATGCATTTCTGCTTGAACAGAGTTCCTTCAGTTATGGATCTGGGCCTTTTTGTGTGGGTTGGTGGTTTCTAGTTTTTTATTCTATGAAAAAATTGCAGGCAACCTGGATTTCATAAACAGATCTTAGAAAACTCTGTTTTTGGTCTGATGCTTTTGTTAGGATCTTTCCCTGTTTCTTTTGAGTGATTCAAGAATACTTGGTTTATCAAGGCAATAATATGACTCTTCTTTGGCTGCCCCTGTCCTGTGTGTCTATCAGACAGCAATCTTGATTCTGATTTTAACCTCCTGCAGTGTTCATTTGTGTCAGGTGACAACCTGTGGTTGAAGCTGAAGCCATTTGTTTGAAGAAGAGCAGAAAGATGTGCGATAACTCTGGTCAAAACATCTATCCCACGCATTATTTCTGTCCCAAGAATTCTTAAAGCTGTTGCAGTGACTCCCCTTGTTCCCCTGAACCAAATTGTATGCACTTGATGTTGTTGGACTGTAAATACCAGAAGCTTTAGTCAGCATAGCCTGTGTGAAGTATGCTAAGACTTGTGGCTGAATATCTTCTGGAGGGCTGCACTTTGCCTACCCCTGGTTTAGGCAGAGCTTAATTCCATATGGTTGTAGGAAAGACCTCTGCTAAGGAATAGTTTATTAGCCCCAGTGAAAGAAAAATAGCCATACCTCATAACCTGAGGCTGCAAGGTTCAGGTGGAAATCAAATTGCTAGTCCCAACTAGAGTGGACCCACTGAATCAATAGGATTTCTACAAGCGTAAGTAGTTAGGAATAGAGTTTGGATTTAAGCCATAACAGGAACCCAGTCTGATGGATTCTCTCCTTACCTTTCTAACTTGTTCCTTGGTTTTACATAGTTTCTCACCCTTTTGAGAACATGGAGGTCAGAGTCTCCTTTGTTTGTTTTGATATTCTTGAACTAGAGGTCCATTGTCTGCAGGCAGAGGAGCTTAATTAAAGCATTTATTTTCTACTATACCTTTCTCCTGGCCACTGACACTTTGGGGAATTGCCTAAGGGCAGCTGAAAAACTCACTCAACATGTGATAGAAGCAGGTGTTTCTTCCATTAATAGTTTTTGGCTGCAGTGGAGTAAAATATTTGGCTGGCACCTCCTTTAGTTTTGTGTGCTTTGCTGTTTAAAAACCAAAACAAAGGCCTGAGGTAGACGCAGCTAAGCCATCTACAATAAATTAAAAAAATTTAAAAGATTTGAGAGAATCCAGCAGCAACCTAGAGACTATCTGGGAAAAAAGAAGTTTCCAGCATAAGCTTCTACTTCACTTCATCAGCAGTTGGCATCTGACTAAGTGGATAGAGTTCATGAAAGCTTATGATAGAAGAATTTTTTTCTTGCTCTCAAAGGTGCTGCATGATTTTCTTTATATCTTTTTGTGCTGAAACACATATCTCTTTGAATACTAAATAAAAGCAAGCAAAGAAACTAAGTAAATAGAAGAAGCCTCTGACAGGTGCCTGTCCTGAAATGCTTTTTGTCAGTTCCTCCAAATCTAAGAACATAAAGACACCCCCCCCCCCGCCCACACCTTTTGCAACCCTGGGAATGCAGCCGAGAAAGTAAGGAGGTGCTCTCTGCTCAGCCCTAATTTAATTGATTCAGGGTGCAATAGTTTAGGGTCTTTACCTGCTTACTTGAAAGTAAGTTCTATTGAATTCAGGGGGCTTACTCCTGAGTAGAGATGATGGGGTTCTGCTGTTAATTTAATTATACCAATTAATTGCTGTCAATTTTATTTTAAAACTTTAAAACTTCCATTAATAGAGATGGTCTCACTTGAATCAGCTAGCAAACTTATTTAAAACACAATCTAAGTTCTTAGAAATACAGAATGTTACAATCACCATTTGAAGAGGCATCCACTCATCTTGTTGATATGGGAGGAATGCCTCTTCAAAGAAGATGTCTCCTATGATACATTGGCTTGCATCCTGCTGATGCACTATGCTGATTGTCGTACTTTTTCCAGTGATGGGCAAGGAAAGGCAGATAAAACCTGCTGGCTCCATGCACAGTTTTGCAATGCTTTCCTTCCTTCATGGTACTATGCCCATGTTTTTAAAATTCCTGCTGTCACTGTTTGTGCCAGAAGAGTTATGTCAGTAGTGTGGCAACATCATTCTGGGCACTCTGTGTAGTACCTATGGGGAAAAAAATGACCTGCATCAGATCCATTGCTTTTACTCATATGCAAATATTGTATAATTGATTGTCTAAAATTTGTACACATTGGCCAAAGAAATCTGCATCTAGTGACAACCCTACCCACAATTTAGTATGTTATATTCACACTTTCCTCTTCTATTTCTACTACTTTAAATGTTGCCCAATTAATAAATATTACAGCTAGAATAATGTAGAGCACTCTGTAATCTGTATAATGCATTCAAATGGTGAGATTTGGAGTTTGTGGAATTCAAAATTTATCTACCGTAAGTCCAGTGTTCAATAGTGCTCCTGGGTGTTAATGCCTGTTTTTTAATCATTTCCTCAGATACTGTTCTTGCTGAGCTCAAACACTGAAGATAAATTACTATATATTTCAAAAGCAAGTCTGGGAAATATCAGGGATTTGCCCAATAGGGGTTTTCTTTTTTGACACTGATGAAAGTATATAGTGTTTGGGGGCAAGTAGAAAGGATGTAAAGGCTCTGCTCATTTCTCAAACTCTGCTCACATTTTGCCAAAGGGTATACGTCACATGCCTTTCCAATCTGCATTTTAGTGAAACAACTACCATGCTTATGAATCCAGTCTTAAGAAATTAAGATAAAATTTGTTTCACCGAATATTGCATGTGTACTTTCATTCCATGAGGCTTTGTGAGGGGCAGTTTTTGATATATGGTATTAGCTATGAAAATCACAGTGTGTTATAACCACAACTTACAAAACCATAATGGAGAACTAAGAGCATGATAAACGTAACCACGTTCAGGCTTGTGAAAGCCCAGTGTAGTGCCTCCATTTCCCATTATTTACTGGTAACAGCTAGACTTGCTCTGGGACACAATTATGTTACCTTGCAAACTTGAAGGTAACTCATGTTTCTATAACTCTTCTGTTGCAAATGTTTTGATTACCCCTTTAAAAAAAAACACATGATTTAGACCAGCAGTTTCCAATTGTTTCCCACCCACAACCCACCTTTCCATGTATCATGAAATCTAGTTTCATGTTCTTTCCACTGACCCACATGTACCTATCATTTTCTTCTTTCCTATTTTTTCTCTACTTCTCTCTCTTTGTGTTGAATAAACAACACATGTTTGGGGCTAATAAAAATCCCATAAAGCAAGCCAGACACAATTCAGGGTTTGGGAAAGACAAAAAACTGCAAGCCTACCTTCCCTACTAGCCAACTTGGAGAGGGCTGGAATCTTTTTTCACCCAAAATTTGGCAACCAGTTGGACTTTTCAGCACCAACAAAATCAACCATAAAGTTTCATACTTTCTGCTCTACTACTATTAATAGTGCCACTAGGTCAAGGAAGACCAATGCATAATGAAGGAAAGGGGGCACTGTGAATTTGGAATTAGCTGCACATGGGTTGAAAGTGCCCTGGTGCTTGCCTTCATGTAGTTATACTCATCACATTCCTTCTTGATTCATTTGTGCATAGATCCTTTGATAACTTTGTTGGACACCTCCATTAGAGGTGAAAAGCAGCTTGCTTTTTAAATATAAGTTTAAAAATGTATTCAGGCTTATCTTATACAACCCTAATGGAGCCCCAAGGGTGTGATTTGTCAGGGCACGTGCTACTTCCTCTGAGCATGAGAGAGGGCCAGGCAGCGCATAATGCCATTTACAGTCACAGCAGATATCACACTCAGACACATTGGTTGTGTTTAAAACTACTGAACGTTACTCAAACATAATAAAGATGTATTTACAGTGAGTCAGAGACTCTAAGTACAGAGACTACATAGTACAGCACTCTGAGCAGCACAGCACAGTAGTGCAATAGAAAGAGAAATGGTACAGACTGAAAGAAGAGAGGGCGGGACAAAGGGTTATACTAGTACATATGTATGTTACACTTATGGATCTTTGTGGTCTCTGTGAATCCACACAGCTGGATTATTTCTGTGCAGGCAGAAAAAGATGAAGGTGACTGGTACTGAGAATGCCTCGATAACTGTGGTGTGTACCCCCTGCGGTAGGACTGGGAGTAGGATGTGGTGTGCCACCCCGACCGGCCCCATGACCCATACGCAGAAGATGAAGATGATGGCATACTGTACTTCTGTGCGGTGGTCCTCATCTTCTGCGTAAACTCCAGCTTCTCATCTGTTGTGCTGTTAAAAAGACCAGACTGGTCAAAAGGCATGTCCTCTATTGTGGTGCAGGCTTGTGGAGTGAGCCCGGACGACCGCAGCCAGGCATGTCTATGAATTGCCACAGATCTAGCTACTGACTTTGTTGCACAGTTGGCCACATGCCTAGCAGAGTTCATCTGCTGACTGTCGAGAAGCTGAGCCTCAGCATGGATTGCCTCCGCCATCCGTTGGCGCTCGTCGGGCAGGTCCTGGAGGAGAGGGCCCATTCGTTCTCACAGGATCTGCTGGTAGGCCCCCATGCAGGCCGAGTAGTTGGCGATGTGGAAGCTCAATCCAGCAGCTGAATAAAGCTTTTTGCTGTCGAGCTTCTGCCCCTTGGGGTCTGCAGGGGTAGTCTGAGGCTGAAGCTGTCTCCTCTGCTGGGAGGCCTCCACTACTACCGAGCTCGGGCGAGGATGCTCACAAAGCCACTCAATCTTATCGCCTGCAACACGGTACAGATAGCTGATCCTCTTCGACGTTGAAGGGATGGAAGAAGGGTTCTCCCATGATCCCTGGGTCAGCTTTAACAGGGAAGGCAACACCAGGATGTTGGTGATCAGCAGAGCCTTAGACTTGATCCTGTGGTAGATGGGATCCACAGGATCAGACTCCTTCTCTGGAGCCTTCAAATCCAGGGCATGGGACATCCTGACCATCTGTTCTGTGAAGGCATGCACGTCATCTGTGGGGGACGAAGAGTCATCGTCGAGGAGATCGGGTGGTGGATATGGGACCCGAGGCACATATGATACCGAGGACCCGGTGGAAGATGAAGAGGAAGACAAAGGCGATGGACTACAAGGCCCATGATGGAGCGAGGCTGTGTGTGGAGGAGGCGAAGGGGGCAATGGAGGTAGAGGGCGAAGCTTCTGTTGAAGAGGAGAGATTTGACTGCCCACATCCCTAGTCTGGGGCTTGGAAGGCTGGTGTTCCTGCTGGGGTGTACGTTCCAACGTGTGTAACGACAGTCGTGGAGGCGAATGGCACCCACCACGCTCGGTACCAGCACCCGCAAAGAACTGTGGCTTTTAGGCGAAGGTCAATCCGTGCACCCGTGGAGGAGAGAATAACAGAGCTGAGAAGGCAGAACGGGCAACATTGTATGCTCCGTAAGAACGTACTAGCTCCAAAACATGAGGCGAGGGGGTGGTAGGCTTCTCAACCACCATCTGTAACAATCCCATAATGTCAACCTTGATTGTACCTCCTCCTAACAGCTCCTCTCTAGACATGAGGAGTGTCGGTGACCAAGCCTGAGGTAAAGGGGAGGCCTCCAACTCCCCTTCTGATACCTCTGCAACCTCCACCTGCACTATCTCCAACAAGGGAGTAGGAGTCACCTCTCTGGATGGTGTATGGCTCCATGCTTGGACCTCAGATTCCTTGGATGAAACCAGAATCAGTGTCAGAGTCGGCTCACATATCATGGTAGCCACCGCAGTGGAGTGAGTGTGCTCAACGGGCTCATGCACCAAAGTAGCCACCGCAGTGGACAGAGGGTGCTCAGAAGGCCTTGGAGAAGAATGCTTGTCCTCCTTCTTCTTCTTTTTGGACTTCTCCTGTTTGGACGAAGTGGAGGAGTCATGGTCCCGACTCGAACCTGAGGGTTTGGAAGAGTCACGGTCCCAACTTGAGACCGATGTTTTGGAAGAGCCAAGGTCCCGACCATGCCCATGATTCCAAGAGGAGGCCTCCGGATCCAAAGCATTAGAATGGTGGTGGGACAGGCTAGGAGATCGGTGTCAATGTTTTGCGGTTGGACTGGTGGATGTTGATCGACCTTGCTTTTGTTGGGCCAAAGAGGGACTGGCAGCCACTGAACTCTGGGCACCAGAAGTAGAAGCCAATGATGGGAACAAAGTATTCTCATACAGAAAAGATTTTAAGCGAGAAAGACAATGTTTATGGGCCTGAGGGGTAAAGGCCCAACAATGGAGACAGGCGTCGACGTTGTGTGTCTTACCTAGGCAGATAAGGCACTTAGAATGGCCGTTGGAGCTCGGAGGCTTTGCTTGGCAAACGGACCACCATTTGAAGGCTGCAGATTTAGAAGCCATTTTCGAACAACTCACAACAAAGGGGCAACCAGAAGAAGAGTCGAGGACAGTCTAAGGTCACAACAAAAGCCAAGTCCGAAGCCAAATCCAAAGGACGAGACGAAGAATAGTCAAAACCAGTCCAAAGTCAAGAGAAAACAGCCAAAAATAGACAAGAACAATTGAGGAAATCCAAAAGCCAAAGCCAAAAAACCAGTCCGAGTCAAATCCAAGAGAAATAGAAAGCGAAAGGAGATCTCCAGAGAGAGAATGTTCCTACGTGCTGCTTGTGTGTCGGACGAAAAGGAACTGAGAGGAATTAGATGGGTGCCTCAAGAGAGACCGTTAGAGTGGGCGGGGCTACCACCAAAACTCAACTGCCTAGCGATTCTAGAAGGTTCTGAGTGCTCTGTACAGGCGCAGGAATAACCCAGCTGTGTGAATTCACAGAAGACCACTCAAAGATCTATGGTTACAGGTAAGCAACCTGTCCGCCTTGTAGTTTTCCGTTCCCACACATGGTTTGTACAACCTTTCCCCAGGGGAGTAGACACTATGTCTCTTCTCCCATGCATTCTGTTCTTTTCACACTGAACAAATGTCAATAACAGCTACACCTTGCAGGCCCTCACTACTGGCCCCTGCTGACAGCAGCCCTTTACAATATAAAATTTACATTGATTATATATCCTAAATTAATCAAATACCTGACATGACCATCATATAAACATGCTCAGACCTGGCCAATGAAATGATGTAGCGCTTCATCACCTGTTATTTAATGACATGGAGACAGATTTGCTGTAGAACAGGATTACCATAATGTGCAAACTTGACAGGATTATGCATAAACATTCCATACAAGAAGTAAAGTATTATATTTATTATAAATGAACTTCTATAATAGAACTACTAAACCAGACATCCCCCACTAGATGTCCTCTAGATGTGTTGGACTACAGATGGGAAAGCTCTTTTTCCAGTGGGCTGTAGAACAGGAATGAATAATATGTTGTTATAACTCACCCTCACCCTTTATTTTAATGATAAAGTTGGAAGATTCAGACAAAGAGGGGGAGGCAGATTGCCTGCTATCTGCAGCTCCTGAAGCAAATGGTCTTGCTGAGTCAGAGGAGCCAGTGGTTAAGGCAGAGGGAAGGCCTGCTCCCCAGCAGGAGGTTGCAGATGCTGAAGACCCATTGCCATCATCAAGCAACAAAGAGACAAAGAAAAATGGCATAGTTCCCAGCAATTAAGAAATGCTGATGTGATTAGGCACCTGGTGTCTTGAAACAGCTGCCCATAAATTTCTCAGTCACTCCTGGCAGCTTTCTTGCTTTCAGCCCTACTTGATGCCTAGCAGTACTTTTGGTGTTCGTGTTTTCCTGACCTTGGACTGGCTACAATTTACAATTTTGTTTTATTTCTTGCTGACTTTGTTCATCTGGACTACTGACTTGTTGAACAACTTCTGGACCAGCTGATGATCACTCTATTGCTTCTCTCTTCATCCTGCTGGATACCCTGTGACTGGCCTGGGCTGAATTAACTCCTCGACAACACACTCCAGCCACCTGGTTCCTGGGTCACTTGCTGACTGGAACATAGGACACATGCTGCCATCCAGATGTTTCTGGGCTAACCACCATTATTCATGACAATTGCCCATGCCATGCTGGGTGAGGTTCCAATGACATCTGGAAGGCACAGATTCCCTACCTGTGTTAATAGGATGTGCTTGCCACATTTTAGCAATGGTATTCATGTTGTGGTTTTCCTGCCATGACCAAAGTGTTGCCATGACTGCTTGGGAGAAATAGATACTTTCTCCCCAAAACGTGTTCCTACATCACTGAATCAATAATATCTGGTGAACACACAGAGATGTGAAGAACTGTGGTGTGAGTTATATTAACTGGTATACATTACTTTTTCAGCAAAGGAAAAGCATCTTCCATAATGATCCAAGAGGGTTAGAGTACATTTCCATCATTATGTGAGACCGTCTATGTTTGTATGCTATAGAAGCTATCTATAAAATAAAGGCTTATGCTCTCTGCACTCTGAAGTTAACCTCCATGAGCACAGAAATGAAAACAAGATTAATGCCAACTCAGCCAAGCAATCCAGTGCAGCAAGTCAATATTAAGTGATTATATTTGCATCACTGAGATCATCAGATCCATGAAGGTAGCAGTTGATGTCTTCCTTTAATGGATGAAGCGAATGCACAGATGACACTAAAAGCATAATTTTATATGACTGTATATGTAGATTAACTGAAATAATGTTATTAGACAGGCTGTCTGCGGAATTGACTTTTCCTACATGATCACCCTGCTTAACAATTTATGGCCATGACTCACTGGGGATTATAGCTGACTGTTTGTCCTACACAGGACACAGCTTAAATCTTCTGAAGGAACTTTTTTACACACAGGGCATACTTTATTTTTGTTTGAGGCTCTTATTTTTTGTGTCCTAAAACTCATTTTTAGGGGATGAGGGGTGTTTTAAAACAAAATAGGTCTCTGTTTCGAATCCTGCACTTCTGATTTATAACATTGTGAGAAAGTACATCAATAAACAAAAGGAGAAATGAAAGTACAAAATGCAATATGAAATATTCCTCCAGTGCTGAAGAATGGGTTTTCTACTATTCCTTGAGCAAAAAAAATCTAGTTTCAGAATTGGGTAATTTTCCAAGGAAAGGGGGGTAGTGATTGTGGCTGTGAGACATCCACCAAAATGTGCATGTGCCTATCCTGTGTCACACACTTGTCACATAGAATTGTTACTCTTGTCAAATCTAATAGCTACAACTGTGGATGAATAGAAAAGGAGGCCATCTCTGAGGAATGCAATGCTGGAGCAGTTTGTATTATGTACATGCATTCTGTATTCTGGGTTGCTAACCTGGTGATCATAACAATGCTGGATTTTACCCAGATGTAATCCTGAGTGGGTCAATGTAATTACTTATGTAAGTGTTCTAAACAAGACTGTTTTGAATATGTTATGTGCAGGAATTCTTGAGAGCATCAACCTGGTCATGTTGGCTTGTGTTTCTGCCATCTTTTCCCTGTTGTTATCTTGGTTGTTTGGAATGTATTTCCTTCCTCCCCAAAACATACACATGCAGAAACTGAAACTATTGTTCAGGGAGTTTCAGCTCCACACAGAGATATTCATTCTGTATGGGGCACTTGTTATGAAAAAAGGAGGCTTCAAGAAATAGAGAGCTGCTCCTTCGCTCTCTTGGACAAATAATATGTGTCTGGTCTGACTGGAAAAATTCTCATAGACTGGCCACTTGCCCAGACTGCCAGGTCTGTCAACTGTCCTTAGGGAGATTAATTTCCACCAAGCTGCACTAGGTTCACTGGTTCTTAAACAAGCTTCCATTTGGCAGTACCAGTGTTTTAACCTGTTCAAAAATGTGTTGGATTCCAGCACTGAAAATTCTTCGTCATTAAGCAGTGTTTATTTCTCCACATGAACCCCACACCTTTTAATTCTTCCTTGGAATTAGTTTCATTTCCTAGCTTATTTGAAAATGTGAAATGTCTTCCCTTTTGCTGGCTCAAGATCAGTCTGAAACAGATAATTCCCTAGAGTTTAAAAATGGCGATTCAGCTTCTCAAAATCCTAATTTCAAACCTAACTGTCTTAAAATTACAATGTGTGTGAAATTGCTATTACTTGCTGCATGTTATTTAGAGGACTTTATCAGACTAGTGTCTAAAAATGCTGCAATTCTGTGACTGAGCAAAGTGGAAACATAGTGGCATAATTACAGTAATTAGCACACGTTGCTGTGATAATCGCACAATACTACCACCACAGAATTATTGCATCACCACCACTAGCGGTTTAAGAATGGGATTTCAGCTTGCGCTATAGTAACACTTGTCTTCACATTGCCTTCTAACGACAGTGTATTAATGCTTCCTGCTGGCCAGTGCATGCACCTTTAAGTAAAATTTTCTCTTCTGCGATTTTGCATGGGAGAGGTTTTGGCTGTTCCCGCAAGAAACTACGAGACTGCTCTAAAACACTTAAAACAAATAACCAAAGGAATTCACAAATAAACACTTAAACATAAAAAGGTACCAAGAAAAGTTGACAGTTGATTAAAAGAGCGTCCTGTGGGTCATCTTCATGTTCTTCCCCAGAAGTTTAATTATGTATTATTGTTGGGAAAAGGGAGGGGGAAGAAGAGGACTGCCCAGTCATGCTGTAATTGCACAATTACGTGATTATTGCATGCTTGTCAATGCTGCGAAAAGAGCGATATTGAGGGCTATTGATGGCTATTGATGGCTTTACCCCATAATTAAAAGTTATGCCTAATGAACGAATGGAGCACACATGGATCATGGGAGGACAATGACGTTGTACAATAACGGGTACCCATTTGTGATACTATCGTGTTGTAATTACTTTTTCAGCACCGTCTGACAAAATCCAGAGAGTAGGATGTACTGCCTGTGTGTTTTAAAATGGAGCCCCTTCCCCCTAATAATAAAACATGAGCTCTGGGACAAATTCTAAGTTTCAAGCCAACTGGCATTCCTGGCAAAATGTGCTCATCCATTCAAGTCCTCCCTGTAGGGGTGTCATAAATCTCTGCCACAAAACTGGGATAAAAATATACAGGACTGGATTAGGCAGATTATCAACAACAAAAATGACAAAAAACCCACACCCAGAGTGCCTGTGTGTGTGTGTGGGGGAGGAGGGAGCCCTCTTCTCTTCTTCCATCTTCGTAATGGTGGCATCCAGTGCACCTGTGTAGGGGGAGGCCAGACTTACCACACAAATCTCCACTGCTGGCCTTTCCTTTCTTGTCTTCACTCTCTTGCACACTCTGCAATCTCCTGCCTTCTGGGCTCTGGGTCTAGCATGCCTGTGCAATACAATACCACGTGACCCAGAGCTTGCAGTATCAGTCTTCTCATGTGGTTTTGCTGACAGCTGCTGCCTTCAACAGAGGAAGGTGGAGGAATTTGGGATCTGCTGCTTCAAGCAGCCTAGCCAGATGGGACAATTTTCAGTCCTTTCAATCTGGGATTTTCCTGGTTTTCTGGGACTAATGGCAAGCCTACCTCCCTGAAACCATATCTGTCCCCTTTCAGTACTACTCTGCCCCAAGGTTAAGGTTGTCTCTCATTTATCTGTGTGACTTGTCCCTGTCCCCTCCTCCTGGTGTCCTTGGGAACAACATGACATCAGTTCTGTAAGCAGATTCATTTGGAATTCAATTGGACACAAAATGTGCAGTTGGAAAACTGATAATTCACAGTTGGTAAACTAGATACATGAGGCTTAAATGAATGGAACAGTGTGTACACACAAATTTGTAGAGTTGTCTCTTCATATTCACTGGGGTTTGGGTTCCAAGACCCTCCGTGGATACCAAAATCTGTGAATACTCAAGTCCCATTATATGCAATGGCATAGCGAATGGTGTCCCTTATATAAGATGGCAAAATCAAGGTTTGCTTTTTGGATTATTATTTTTTAAAGAATATTTTAAAGCTGTGAATACTTAAATCAGTGGATACCAAATCTGTAAATATGGAGGGACAACTGTACTCAGTTTGAAAACAAACTGCCCAACCATATTAAAATATCTTCTTTTTGACCAAAATCTCCTACTTTTTATCTGTATCTTCAAGCAGGTAATACATTGCTGCATTCTTATAAATGCCCTTGCAATACTCTTGTTTTTGTGCTTTGAGCCTATTCTGAGCCCTGTGTTTGTTTGTTTTTGGCAACCAATGCAAAACAGCCTGACTGGGGACCTGCTTGGCATATTAGTGAAAGACTGCACTATAGGCCCTTTTGATTGCAGTGTAAAATGGAATAGTTTTGAGCTGTCATCTGAGCTGGTTTTATTAGGTAGTTTTAGGAGATTATCAGACCTTTTGTGCAATCCTCCCCTCCTCTCGGCAGCCCAGGAGTGAATGGAGCTCAAACAGAGCTGCATTCACTTTCTGGAATGGAAATTCCGGCCGTTCTTGCGAGAGGACGATCGTGCAGGAAATTCAAAAAGAAAAAGAAAAAGAAGGTTAAAAAGTAAAACCAAGCACCTGAACACACCTAAAAAAATACAAGTAACCCGGAGAGTGTACAAAAAGTGTGGCACTTACCACGATCTCCCAATCGCACCTGGAAATGTTTGGCATGGCCCTCCCACTGACACTGGCATCGTGCCAGCATAACGGCACCTTTTCACTCTCCCGTCATTCTGTGACAGAAATGGAATGGGAGATCTATTCATGACTTAGCCCGTGAACAAAAAAGAATGATGGTGGAATGGAAGGAGCATGGGAGCATGATGACTCGGGTATGACGTCGTCTGAAAAGAAAGCCCTTTCGCATCTCCTGCCATTGTTATCACGCCATATTTAGGGCATCTGATAATTTCCTTAGCGAAACGAGAAAACCCCAGTTTTTGGAAAGCACTTCTGGGAGCACAAATTTGATGAGGCAGTGGAAAGGGCCCTTGCACTAGTGTATCACTGAACTGGGATTTACATGAGAGCAGAAACTACTGGCTTGTCCTGTTACTTAATGAACTAAGAGTCATAAATGAATTGTTGCTATATAGTAGATAAGAACTTTTAACTCCTGTGGTGTCATTTTTTAAAAAAATGTCCTGATTGTAATGAGCTGCATTTGATTTACAAAAACCTCCCAAACCAATTCCCAGGTACGTAGTTCCAAATGTACAACCACATAATTTTAGATTAATTCTACCTCATCACTCACACACTCCAAACTGAAGAAATATGGACTTTGTACTTTGTAACTCCTAGCTGTCTGTTCACTCACAAGCAATGCATAAATTATTTATGCCAAAAAAGAAAAAAATACTTGTATTCCTAAAGATGGAAGATTTAGATTTCAGGGGTTTATAGTACTTGTCCAGGGGACATCCAGATTGATTGAAAAGTCCCAGATTTTGTCCCTGTTTTTCCCAATTTATACTGGGTTGAAATAAACCAAGCTGAGGAGTTGGTATAAAATGTCTCTGATTGTACTAGGAGCTGAGAGAAAATATTCTGGGATAAACAAAACATGTGTGGATCTCCAAAATAAAATCATGAAGACCAGGAACAAATCTGGGACTTTCTGGGTTTTTTTTAAAACCAGTCTGGATGCACCCTTAACTATGCAGTGATTACAATGGTCCCAGAATATCTGGCCCAGATTTTAAGATAAAGGAAAAAAACCCACACCCTTTAACTCTCCTCCTAACTCACCCCCTTCCAATATGGCCACCCACTGATTCTCAAACCCGCCCCCCCTGCTATGCGATGAAATGGTAAAAAGAAAGTGGTAAAAAGAATTTCCTTTTACATTAGATGAAGATATGTAGTTAAGGGTTGCCATATTACCTAGTCTGGCAAATTTTACCTCGATTCCAGGCATGCTTCCCAGAGTCTGGTTGGACCATTAACTAGCCTGGATTCCAAGCTTTCATCTTTTTAAAAAGTAAGTCTCTGGTCCACTGGAGTTGTGGGGGGAGAAGGTACAGTCACTCATATGTCCATTTTGTGAAAAACATGCCTGACATTGCTTCACAGTGTGTTTAGCCAATCAATGGAGTCTTATACCTATGACTGACATTTGTGATTTAAAAATATAAAATTATCTAAGTTAAATGGGCCTTACACCTAAGGAAATGCACATAGGATTATCTATTTATATTTTTCTAGAATACATCCCCCCCCCCGCAAGATTAACTATAGCAGTGAAAGAAAGTGGACCTTTTTCTTTACCCCATTTTCTACTTTCTTCACAGCTTCTTTAAATCTCCTGGACCTATGAAAATATGGACTTGAGTTTCATGACAGTTCTATGTAGGGCTCGAGCCAGGTTTTGGAGGTGCCTTGAACTACACATACTTGATGCACTCCCTCCTTCAACCTACTTTCTCACTTGCATCCATTTCAGCTGCTGCTGCTGCGGCTCTCCTTTCTCATATTTGCTCCCGCCTGGCTGTTTGCCAGGCAGTGGATCAATGAGCAAGGAGGCAGAACTACCACCACCATTTCCTGGACCAGAACAAAATGTAAGTGAACAACTAGGTTGCAATGGCATAGAATGGGGTGGACAAATGCAGGAAGTATAAGGGCCAATTTTTGTCCCTGAGCTCCCTGGCATGCCATAACTGCCCCAAAGCTATGTGCCACATGCCTGAAAACAATTCTGCAACTGACTTCTGGTTTCTCTTTTTGGCTCTTGGAGATATATATATATATATATATATATATAGCCATTTGGAGAGGGATTTTTTCCCCCTTGGGGTCAGTTACATGGGAAATTAAGTGTGGAAAATATCGCCTCACCTCCCTTTCGTACCAGTGGCCATTTGTTCCCACGATTTTGTTCGAAAGTGGTTGTAGCAAAGAAGTAGTGATTTTGCAGTTCACACAGCCACACTGCTCCCGAGGTCTCTAGGGTCAGGGTCTGTGGTGCAGGGTCTGCGGTGCGGGGGTGGTGAGGTCCAATGACAGCCTTGGGCGCACATAGCAGCCATTCAGGGCAGGGAGCAGTATATATGAAAATTATTCTGCATATCCTATGCATATGTTTAAAAAGATGAGATTGTGGATTGGGTTCTGTATACCTCCAAATATGAAATTATGAGGAGAATCTGAAGTTCAGAGTCCGTGGTATTATCAGTGTCTGTGGTGCAGGGGGTGCGTGTGGCTGAGGCCCAATGACAGCCTCGGGTGCAACACAGTGCTGTTGTTGTCGTTGGGCCTTGGCCATGCCCCCTGCACTGTGGACACTGATCCTAGAGGCCTCGGGAGCAGTGCAGCTGTTCACACAGCCACACCGCTCCTGAGGCCTTTGGGGTCAGTTTCTGTGGCTCGGGGTGTGTGTGCAACCAAGGCCCAACAGCAGCCTCGGGCAAGGGGCAGCACTGTTGTTGTTGGGCCTTGGGCGAGCCCCCCCGTGCCACAGAAACTGACCCTAGAGGCCTTGGGAGTGGCACAGTGGTTCACACAGCCTCACCGCTCCCGATGCCTCTAGGGCCAGAGTCCACAGCATGGAAGGGGGGCGCGGGCAGAGACCCAATGACAGAAAAAACACCGCTGCGCTGCTCCCAAGGTTCCAGAGGCTGCCTCTCTATGGCTGGAGTCTGTGGCGCAGTGGGGGAGGGCAGGCCAAAGTCCCAAAGATCCCGTGGTGAGGCGGCCATGCTCCTTTCCTCCCACAGGCAGCATGGCAAACTCCTCCTTCTTGACATTGTGAATTTTGCCCTTTTGCGAATTGATTGTTTACATGACCGCTTGTGAATTTGGTGTACACACGTTCTATTGTTCACATTTTTCCAAATACATTGTTTCTTTTCAAAAAAGATCAGGAAAATTTGTGATACCAGTTATTGTGCATTTCAAGGGTATTTTTGTCCCCCCTTCTGAATAGAGCAACTTTGTCCCAAAATTCGTGTGGACCATTAGGAATCTGGGCAAATTCTTTGAGGATTTTTGTTTTGTTTTGTAAATGGCCCCTTAGCCTGTCACTGGAAGATTTTTTTGCCATTTGGAAGGCAATTTTCACCTCCTCATTTTTGGGCTATAGGAATGGAAGTGGGGATTTGGTGAGAGCTTTTGCTGGGTGCCGTTTACATGATGAAAATGTAGTGGGAAGAATTTGTGTCCAACCCTGGTTGTTTACATGTACATAGTGTCGGTTCCGAGGCATTAGGAAGGGGGGGCACCTTTTATCACTCAACTTGCATGACTTTCTGTTCTGCTGTTTGTAGCGGTTTTTAAAAAAGTCACAGGAGGATTTGGAAAATCAGAAATGTAAACAATCTGGGACAAGATATCTCAGTACTTGGTGAGGACTGGAAATTGTTGTGACCAGGGGAGGGCTCAGAAAGGAGAGGAGGGGTCAGTCACCCATTCAACAGATTCAGCCTCACCAGCTGAAAACAAAGGCTTCCATTCCAGCTGCACATAGGTTTGTTTGTGTGTCTCTGCACTAAATCACCCTGTTCAATGGATTTCTACATTGCAAATCCTTCAGCTTTAACCTGTCCCTCTCCTGCATGCTTAGTTTAAATTTTAAAGAGAAAGTAAATTATAAAGAGATCATTGGCGGACGATTGTCCATTCTTCCCCCCCCCTGCCTGCATCCCCTCCATGGGTTCAAAGGCACAGTAAAAAATGCCAGCGTCTAAGTGGACGATCGCACATTCATCCACCTCCCCTGCAGCTTCCCCCCCCCCCCAAAAATGCCAGTGTCTGAGTGGACAATCGCACATTCATACACACACACACACACACATGCCTGCATCCTCACTTTCAATGGGCTTTAAATGGTGTTCTTTCAATTTGGAAGGACAGCAAAGGGTATAGCCATTGGGCGCCCCTTCCTTCCTCACTTTCAATGGACTTTAAATGGTATTCTTTCAATTCGGAAGGACAGCAAAGGGTGTAGCCACTGGGCGCCCCTTCCTTCCTCACTTTCAATGGGCTTTAAATGGTGTCCCCACATTAGGTCGGTCACGGATTGCTCATTCCTCCCCTCATCCTCTCATTGCCTCATCCGCAATGCAACACTCAATCATCCCCTCATCCCCAACGCAGAAACTTTAACAAACATTTGAGCCAGCCAATAGCATCGCTTGTGGCGCGAAACTCTGAAGGAAGTACGTCACTGAGGTTGTGAAAAAACGAGTAATCGCATCCTTGATTGACAGCTAAAAAAAGGAAAAATCCCGGGACCATAAACTCATGTAAACAAAAAAACCCTGGGGTAGTATATAGTGGGAGAAGGTACATATCACGGGACATGATGCCGTGTAAACAATGATCCCGGGATCTCCTGGGATATCCAGTTTAGAGATAAAAATCGTATAAACAGGGAGGGACAAATACCGGATCAAGAAGTCCCGTGACACCCCGTGACAAAAACTACCATCTAACTGGCACCCAGGTTTAAAAGGGTAGCTGAGTGACCACAAACATGCCCTGAGGACACATCCAGCCCATTGGCCACAGTTTCCACCACTCCCGGCATGAAAGAGTAGATTCAGTGGCCTTGATGCTACAGTGTAGGCCCTCAGCAGGCAGATCAACTGATCCTGTGTGCCAATCCTTGTTTTCTTTCCTTCTCACTTTCTAGGGCATTTCTGTAGTTCAGTTTCTAGTCGAAGGTATCATGTGCATAGTTCATAAGATAATAATTTGGAATGTTGCCAATTGCCCCACTCTGATGGCATTTAGAAGTCAAATAAAGGGAAACTGATATCAGGAGGCTAATGGGCTTGAATTATGAGTCCCAACCTCTGAATAAAGAGAAAGTCACACTTTCTCAGCCTCAGAGGAAGGCAAGGGCAAACCACCTCTGACAAAAATTCTGCCAAGAAAACCCTGTGATAGGATTGCCTTAGGGTTACCATAAGCCATAAATGATTTGAAGGCACACAACAACAACAACAATCTCCTAAATGGATTGTTCTTGTAATTATTTGTTTTGTGTTTTAATTTTATTGGATTGTATGCTAAATGGAAGAAAAGAGTGATCTTGTACATTTTTTTAAAAAATAGAAATTGTCTGAAATATCTGAGAATGGAAAAAGGACTATGACTTCAAGGCAAATGTCAAGATTAAGTACAAAGGACTATAAAGCTCTAGTGCAGGTTCATTTTGCTAGGTAGAAATGCTTTGTACACACATAAATTGCTAGTGTATGTATTTAGGAGGCTAGGTTCTCCCTTTCTTCATTTTTGGACACCCCCCCAATTAGCTATGACTAATTTCTAGGGTCCTGTCATTACAAAAAAGTACCCCTAAAGCTTCTGTCTATGCTACAGAAGATTGTTGATTGCATTCCCTGAACTAGAGAAATTATCCCTTATCCATATATGAATCTGCTAAACTATCTCTGTGTGTGACACTTCCAAAGAATAGGAAAAAGAGTACTCCAGTTGCTTCTATCTTGTGGATCTTTGGTAGTGTATTTCCACAATCAGATGGAAGCCAAATACAGATTGTGCCTTCCCACAGCACTTAATATGGTGTCATTGTGTTAAGCCGTGCCTATCTCCATGTTCAAGATCTTATATTTATTATGCTTTGTTTCACAATAAAAAATATGAACAGAAAACTGTGAAAGGAAATTAGCAATTAAAACTTTATGTCTTGTCAAACAGGAAGTGACAAAAAAGAGCAATTATGAGGCTGTTTAAGGAGCAGTTATGAACCTAATCATCTGTAAAGTTGCTGCCATCCTCAAAAGGAAGCAATAAATGTGTCAGAAACTGCGAGAAGGAAGCTTTTAATTAAAAGGCACAGGCACCCTCAGAAGCCTCAGTGTTGTTTTGCAAGTCTACACCAAACAGAGTGGTACTGCAATTATCTTCTGTTTCAAAGTCTGTCATGAGTCAGGCCTGAAAAAAATTGGAGGGCAACATAGAAAATAGTGGACATGACATCTGGATTCATCATAAAGAGCAAGTGAACTGAGAATGTTACTCAAGACATTTATGAAATGTTACCCACAAAACATACATAGCTAGACATCTCTGGAATTTTGGTGTCCCATGCGTTTTCCATGTTTCCCTGTGTTGTTTCAGTTTCAGACTTGGAAGACAAAAAGTAAATAATTATAAGAAAAAGTAAGGATTAACTTATTTATTGAATATGCCTTTGCAATACAGAACTATTATATGAAGAATTTGAGAACGTTACTACAGAATATCAAGAGACTACAATTGTTACTTATTTACAAATTACCAAACACTAAAGAGACAATTAGCGTTAAAAGCACATCTTGATAGCATGGATGTCTGTCCATTTTGCTCTATTTCCAAATCACCATCTTGTAATTATTGCTGCAGGATGGTAATTCAAACATCTGTTCATAAACACATATCTCAGAATATTAAAAACATGTATCCTTCCTTGCACATAAGCTCGGGGATTTAATGGAGATGGGGGTAGAAAAAGCAATTTCACATTTTAACTGTGGACTAGAGGAGCATATAAATTAAAATCCAAGGTAGATTCTGGCCAGGGGCCCTTGCAGTACTCATGGGAAAACAAACATCTCTGATTTTTTCCCCTTCAGCTATAACTTTCATAAATGCATTCACAACTAACAAGGCCTGCAATTAACAAAAATGACTCCTGTCTCCTCCTTCCCCAAATAATAATACCCCCCTACATATAGTCTTCACATGTTGCAGTATTAAAGTGTACTTCTTTATTATGAACAGTTTTATTTGATCACATATTTATGTTAATTGATTGACATTACCTGTATAAATCACCAAATAACATTTTGTAAAAATTTTCCCTAGGTTGGAAGAAACACTAGAAAAGTCTGCTTGGGATCAGTGACACAAAATTCTGAACGTGCAACCTGGATACAAAATGCAAATAAAAATAAAAATGTAGTTGTGGGCCTAATTTTTCAAGAAAGGACAGATGAGGGAAGTACAGTGGAATAGCAGGTTCCACCCTCTGAAGGAAATTGCGGGGCCTTTTTTGCGATGCAAGATGCTGACAGGCAGGGCCGGTTTAACCTGTCTGCCAGATCCGCATTGGCGGGGGGCCTCGGAGGTGAAGGGGGCCTCCTGGTGAGTGTTGCCCTTATCTGATGAAGGAGACAGCCAGGAGACAGCAGCCGGCTCCTCCGCTCCTTTGGAGCCCCTTCCCCCTCCCTCCTCAGGCAGGGCATGGCAATAGCACTGAGCTAGTGCGGGAGATAGAGAAAGGGTTTGCTCTTGGGAAGTTGTAATTTGGAGACAGTCCCTGGCTGCATTGCTGTGAAGGAGGAAAGGCAGAGCAGCTGGTCGTGTGAGTGAGGGACTGTCTTCAGGGGGCCGCGGGGATCTTGGGGGGGGGGCTGCCATGCACAGTGGGGTGGTTATTTTACTTTTTAACTTGTTGCTGGAGTCAAGACAGATGGCTATCCAGCCTCTGTTTAAAAACCTCTAAAGAAGGAGACTCCACCACATTCCCGCCCTCCTCCAAAAAAATGTCTCCAAAACTAAAGAGAAAGTGAAAGAAACAGCAGCCCTCTGTGGCAGAAGCTGGAGGGAGTTTGCTGCTACCGCGGAGACGGTGAGTGTGTGTTTATGAGAGAGACAGGGAATTTGAGCGTTGTCTCGGAAAGGGCTTCTTTCTTTCTTTCTTTCTTTCCCTTCCCTTCCCTTCCCTTCCCTTCCCTTGCCAACTGAGTTCAGCCTGCATTTGTGTGTGTTTGCCTATGTGCCTTCAAGTCATTTCTGGCTAAGGCAAACCTACCATGGGGTTTTCTAGGCAAGGTTTGTTCAAAGGGTGTGTGCCTTTGCCTTCCTTTGAGGCTGAGAGAGTGTGACTTGCCCAAGGTCAGCCAGTGGGGTATTCATGGCTGAGTAAGGATTCAAACCCTGGTCTCCATAGTCATAGTGCAATGCTGAAACTTTTACAACACTCTTAACTCTTTTAACAGAAGAATACTGTATAAAGAATATAAATTAAAATTTGGAGTAATATTACTGGGAACAATGGTTTTATTGTTGTCACTAAAACACCAATATCCAGTAGTGTTATGTGAGAGGCATTGGCCTAGAGCAGTGGATCTTAACCTTTTCTTTACCAGGGACCCCCTTTAAATATCTTTTGTTGCCCCAAGACTTAACTCAAGATTTAAAACCCTAATAATAATAGCTAACAACAACAACAATACAATTACACCATCCATTAAACTTTCCCTCAGAGACACTCTTGCTTCTTCCTGCAAGTTTGTGGCTGGAGTGGATTGAATGGCAATGTGCAGGCCAAGCCAGCCAGACTTTGCCTTGGTTCCTGTCACATGGCTACTCCACTACAGGGAGGAGGTGGGCCAAGCAGTCTTCAAGCCTTTGTGGACCCCCTGTGAGGACATCGCAGACCCCACGTTAAGAACCACTGGGCTAGAGAATGCTGGAAAAGGAACAATGCAACCAGATCTTGAGAAGGGTGCTGGCAGGGGGATTCTGGGAGGTGTAATCCAAGAGTAACTTTCCCAGGCTCTGAATGCAGCCTAGAATCATAGGGCTGGAAGGGACCCCAACAGCCATCCCATCCGATTGGCTTCTGCCCTGCAGGAACACACAATCCAAGCATTCCTGACAAATGCCCATCCAACCTCTCCTTAAAAACCTCCAAAGAAGGTGAGTGCACCACACTCCCAGGCAGCAGAGTATTCCACTGCCTTACAGCTCTTACTGTCAGGAACTTCTTCCTAATGTTTAGGTAGAATCTCTTTTCCTATAGTTTGAGTCCATTGCTCCGTGTCCTAGTCTCTGGAGCAGCAGAAAACAAGCTTGCTCCTTCCTCAGTATGACACCCCTTCAAATATTTAAACATGGCTATCATGTCCCCTCCTAACTTTCTCTTCTCTGGGCTAAACATGCCCAGCTCCCTAAGCCGTTCCTCATAGGGCATAATGGCTTCCAGACCTCCCAACATCCTTCTCGGTATCTTTCTTGAATTGTTGTGCCCAGAACTGGAAACAATATTCCAGGTGAGGTCTGACCAAAGCAGAATGAAGTGATACTATTGCTTCCCTTGATCTAGACACTATTAATGCAGCCTAGAATTGCATTGGCATTTTTTGCTGCTGCATCACACTGCTAACTCATGTTCAGCTTGTAGTCCACTCTTTCTTTTCTTTGAGGAAATCTACATCATTACATTAATTGCTAATAAACTAAAAATATTATGTTAGTGCCTATAATATAGTTTTTAAACTAAATTATTGGTGTCAAATTATGTAATACAGTAGGCCCCTCTTATCCACTGGGGATTGGTTCGGGGGGGGGGTGGATTCTGAAAACCATGAATAATAGTGAACACCATTGGAAAAAAAAATGGTACTTCTGGTTTAAAATACCATAGAGTTGCCTTGGAGGGCCTAGAAAACCACTAGGGAGGACACATTTACTAGGAAGACTCTAGGGTAGGTGTGCTGTTCTGTGTCCCATGGATAATGAATCCATGGATACGGGGGCCCTACTGTGATCTGAACATCCTGTACGGTGAATAGGTTAGGTTACATTGACCTGAGATAAACATATGGGGGCCCCAAAATAAAGCACTGCAGGGGGCCCCAAAATTCCTTAAACCAGCCCTGCTGACAGGCAAAACTAGATTTCTGTGGTGATCTGACAGGGTTTGCAGAATTTGATACAGGTCAGTGAGAAGTAAAAGAGTTATTATGATTTTATATTCGCTGTGTCAGTGTTATTGTTGAGAGAAATATATGTTTCTGGATATAAAGGGTGGGGGGAAGCCCAAGTCTCTGTAGTTCGTAATAGTCTTAAAATAGAAGTAAGGGAGTTTAATGCTGCAATCTTATGTGTACTGTACCGTATTTGGAAGTAAATCCCATTGAACTCAGTGAGACTATGGGCTTATCTACAAGGGCTAAATACCCTAGCTTGCCCCATTCCAGAGCCCTGCAGTCCAGATGATGCAGGACATTTACCCCAATCTGCCCCCAGGCACTCCTTACCACCCCTGGGACAGATACGGGACTCGAATGGGGGCAAGCTGGGATAGGGCCCTTTACAACGACATAAGAAAATACCCAGTTTAATCCATTCTCATCAGATTGGGCCCCACGTATCTGCGAAAGCCTGTCCCAGAAAGCTGTCCCTTGCTGCTGCCACCTGTTCCCTGGCTCTCCCAGAAGCCAGGCAGGGGTCCCTCAGCATGTGACCAAGGCTCATCACATGCAGGGGGTCTATAGTCACATGTTGCAGGGCCCCTTCCTGGTTTATGTGTCAGGGGAGAAAATGGTGGTGTTGGTGGTAGCTGCAGTGATGGGCCAATGTTCTGTTTGGATGTTGGCCTGTCTTCTCCAGGGAACCGGGGTAGGACAGGCCAGTCTGGAGGCAGCATATGCCAGCAGGGAGCTGGCGTATTCTGGCTAGTGTAGATAAGCCTTAAGGAGATATGCCTTCCATTCCATTGAACTGATTGTTGGGTTAGTCTGTGCCTGACACAAAATACAATAAAATAAAAATTAATAAAAGCAGCCTACAGCAAGACATGCTAGGGGAAAAGAGGCAATGGCTGTTCTCTTGTTGGAAATACCAAAGCTAGCTTTTAGTGGGACAGGTCCATATCCTCCAACTGTCTCAATTTGTCAGAGAAAGGCCTGATAAATCTTCCATCATGTTCAACTGCTTTTGAAGTATCCCAGTGTCTCTCTCTCCTACTCCCCAGTAAATCTTCCACCATGTTCAACTGCTTTTGAAATATCCCAGTGTCTCTCTCTCCTCCTTCCCAGTAAATCTTCCATCATGTTCAACTACTTTTGAAGTATCCCAGTGTCTCTCTCTCCTCACCTCCAATAAATCTTCCATCATGTTCAAGTGCTTTTGAAGTATCTTAGTGTCTCTCTCTCCTCCTCCCCAATAAATCTTCCATCATGTTCAACTGCTTTGAAGTATCCCGGTGTCTCTCTCTCCTACTCCCCAGTAAATCTTCCACCATGTTCAACTGCTTTTGAAGTATCCCAGTATCTCTTTTTCCTCCTCCCCATTTCCCCCCTTTGTCCTTGGCTTACCTCTGTTGATGCTGAGTTCAACGTCCAGAAGTCGTTTTCACTCAACTGAGCAGGGGAGAGAGAAGAGGAGGGGTGAAATCTTGCCCTTCCCTGTAGGCTCAGGCAAAAGCAAACTGCTGCAGCCTCTCCCAGTTTGTGTATTCTTCCCCATTAATAACTTCGGTCATCTTGACCACACTCTGATGTTGCTTGGCCACATGTATTCTAGTTTTCATCTGTGAAATGTTGGAGGACATTAGGTCTATCATGGAGCAGTTGGAAGCAACTTGCCTTAGTTGGCAGGAACCATTGGGGGCAGTGAGTTGAAGGTAGACATGGGTATTGGTAAGGACAAAAGAGGAGGGCACCATATAGACACCACTTCAGAAAGGAAACTATTAGACTGATAAGTGTTGTCACTAGTCAGAAATTTGCAGGAACCAGGGAGATTATCAGACGCTCTAAATATGGCGTTGCACAAATGTCAGGAGATCACTAAAGGGCTTCTTTTTCAGATGTCGTTTTTCTCCTCTCAGTATGCTCCTGTGCTGCTGCTGTTCCTCTGGCATGGCTTTTTATTCACAGGATAAGCCGTGCATGGATCCCCCATTCTGATTCTGTAACTGAATGATGTGCGATTGATATGTTGCCCCATTATGCTGGCGTGATGCCAGTGTCAATGGGAGGTGTGTGCCAGAACACTTCCGGGTGAGATCGGGACATCCAGGTAAGTGACACACTTTCTTGTACCCTCCCCGGGTTACTTGGGATGTTTTAAGTGTGTTTTTGTGCTTGCTTTAATTTTTTGATGTGTAATTTGCTTTTACTTTTTGAATTTCCTGCATGTTTGTCCTCTTGCAAGAACGGCCAGGATTTCATTTCAGGAAGTGAAGGGAGCTCCATTTGAGCTCCATTCACTCCTGGGCTGCCCTGATGCAAGGTAGGTCTCTAAAGTTTCATCAATGTATTGGGTTAGGGATGGGAGAGGGGCGGGAGAGGAGATTGCGAGATGAGAACGCTTCTTTTGTTCCCGTCTGATAATCTCCCAGGAATAGGTAGCTAAAGCTCGAAACAAGTGATGCAAGATATCTCTGATCAGAGCTCGCAAGGCCTTAAATATTTTTAAAAAGTTAATATGCTTTATTTTTTTCTTTAAAAGGCAGTGTCCCTGTGGCAAATGATGTTTAACCCTTTCCTGCTGTCATTTCCCCCCTCCCTTGAGGCTATTAGCTCTGCTTAAGAGAAGAACAAAACAAACAAAATTACAGTTATCTGCATTGTTTCCCCCTAGGAGGGTGAATATCAACTCCCTTTGGCAAGATAATTTAGACTGAGCAAATGGTGATTACGGAGATTGGAACACGGAGCAATGGATGCAAGCTCCAGGAACAGAGATTCCACCTCAACATTAGGAGGAACTTTCTGACAGTAAAAGCTGTTCGGCAGTGGAACACACTCCCTCGGAGCATGGTGGGGTCTCCTTCCTTGGAAGTCTTTAAACAGAGGCTGGATGGCCATCTGTTGAGGATGCTTTGATCATGATTTCCTGTGTGAAAGGGGGTTGGACTGGATGGCCCTCGTGGTCTCTTCCAACTCTGCAATTCTATGATTCTATGATTCTATACTCCCTTTGCCCTTCTCTCTGGGCAACACTACTGTTTCAGTCAAGACAGGCAAAGCAGCTTTGCAGCTGCCATATACAGGTTGCCCCCCTGTTTATGTGGGGAGGTACATTCTTGGACTTACCGAAGATAGGTGAAACTGTGTATATTAGTGAACTGCCATAGAATCATGCTGGAGGACCTAGAAAATGCCTAGAGAGGATGTCCCTCTAGGCATCTGGCATGACTCTATGGTCAACTTCTGGTGGAGGTTGACCATAGAGTCGTGCTGGAGGACTTCCCAATGCCTAGAGGGACTGCCTCCAGTATGACTTTATGGTCCTCCAGATGCCTAGAGAGACCTCCCCCCAATTGCAGGTAAGTGAAACCATGAGTTCCTATCCCGTATAAATGGGGGGGGGGGTGACTGGTAGTTAAAGAAAAAGGCTGGAATCATGTATGGGAGTAATAATAATAATAATAATAATAATAATAATAATATAAAAAATATTTATACCCTGCCCCTCTGTTAAAAACAATCAGGGTGTCTTACAAAAATTAAAATAAAAATACAGATTAAAATCCCTAAACACCACCCATCCCCACCCTCCCCCATAAAAAAATATTAAACCAATATAAATTAAAAACAACTAATCTAAAATCACATTTAAAAAAATAATAAATACCCAGCAGACTAAAAAAGAGACCAGGAGCTCCTGAGGCCAGGATCTAATTAGGAAAGGCCTGCCGAACGAGATCCGTTATGTCTTTGTAAGTGGACTTACCTATGTGGGAATTAGAATTGGTCAGTTTTGTAAGGTCAGTATCTAGTAGAGGGCTGCTATGTTACTATGTAGGAAAGCCAGCAAAGTACTCAATGCACATCACACACTGATGTGCGTTGGTCCTGATATGCGTTGGACACTCTTGCTGGTGTCCTGATACACATCTTTGCAATTCACTAACAGGGTTTCATAGAACCTCTGCTACTTAGCTAAGTATATGCAAAGTTAAATTAAGAAAATGGTGACATAGGATTGGGACAGAAGAGCAATCTAGCTGGACTTTCTGATTTTTTGAGTATAAGATTATGAGGAATGGCTGACTTCAAGGCAGGGCCGGTTTAAGGCACCAGCAGTGTCAGCATCCGCAGGGAGCCCCATCATTGTGGGGGCCCACATAGTAACCCTCCTCCTGCAAAAACATTATTAGTAATAATCTGAATATCCTGTACTGTGAATAGCTTAGGTTGAGTTAGGTTACATTCACCTGAGATAAACATATGGACCCCCCAAAATAAAGCATTGCAGCCCCCCCCCCCAATTCCTTAAACTGGTCCTGCTTCAAGGTTGAAAAGATCATTGCCAAAATGCCTTCCGGCGGGGTCTATCCTATCTTTCTAATCCTTGATGGCAGTGTCAACAGTGCTGTCAGCTGTGGGGAAGCACCACTTGAATTTCTCACAAGTCATTGCTATTGTTCTGTTTTTAAACACTAATTTAGAAAGACCTGGATAGAAACAAAAACAAGGGAGAAAAGGTGGTCTCAATATATCTTGTAGGGCTTGTCTACATGGACAAAATAAAACAATCTCACCTCATTTTCACATAGAGCTATCCATACAATGTATGGCTCAAAACTGGGTCTTTTCAGTGCTCCAGGGCTTTAATCTGGACCAAAAAGAGTTGGGATTTACTCTGGATATGAATGGAAAATCTGGATATTCACATGAGTGTGGGGCTTGGGAGAGGAGTTTTGGCAGGTGGGAGGCAGAGGTCAGGAGGAGGCTCCCTTGGCCAGGCTATCATTTGACCTCTCCTGCCAGGAAATGCCTCTTTCCCTGTTCCAATTTCACTTTTTAGTGATTCTGTTGTTGCCATTTATTTTCCATACGCAGCAGTTGTTCAGAGAAGCACACACTCATATTGTTAGCTGCATGTACCTCTGCTTAAAAGGATATCTGAAGCCCCTCACAGTTGTGGGGAAAGAGGCAGAGATGATGCAGACATATGTACATTTGCATGCATGGAGGGAGGGGAAAACCCCAAGAGCAGCTACAGTCATGTGGCCACACATAATGCAATTTATTGGACTGAGGTAAGTTTGGGAGGGAGAATTGTATGGACAGTGCTCCTGAACTTGCCTTGGTGTATGTGGCGATTCTGTGGACAAGCCTGTGGTCACTGTGGACCAGGCTAACCCAAAGGTAAGCTGGATTTTCTTATCAGTGTAGACGAGTCCCTAAAAGGTGTTTTGTGAACAAATTATGATTTAGTTTCCAATTATTTTTCTGAGTTACCCTCATTAAAATTCAGTTCCAAGACTTTTCCGTTTTTTGGGGGGTGGGGGGAAGAAATAAGCTGCGGAGCTATTTATATTATAGACTCAGAAACAGCTCTACTCACTGGGAAAGCAGTTGTTCAGAAACATCCTGCCAAAACCATCTGGCAGTGGGGCTCCTTTTCTCTTAATACCCTACAATTTGCACCTTTCTTTCTTGCTCAAGTTATTATCACACTGTGGTTAGTATTCTCTGTTGTGGCTGCAATAAAGTTGGCTCAAAGAGGAGTCACTGCAAACAGCTGGATTTCTCCCCAACCATGGGTTAAAAAAAAGTCTTGTGTCCAGGGTGCCCATTCATACTACAGAATTATAGCATTGCTATTCCACTTTAATGGCTGCGGGAAAGAGCATATAGGAAGAACTGAGGTCAAGACTGATAGTATCTATCTGTAGGTGAGGAAGCACCAAAGCAGAGAAGACAAAGGGCTTGTCTATACGAGGTAATAAACTGTGGATTGATGCACAGTAATGCCAATTCACAGCAGCTTTCATTTGACTCCATGTTTTTTTTTTTTTGAAGATTGCAGGTGTGCGAAACTATCCACCTTTGATGTTCAAACAGGCATACCTGTGAATCAAGACGGTGGGTGCGAGTGAATCACTAGCATTTTTATTCTCACCAGTTGCTGCTGCCCAACAGTATTTTTTAAAAAAGCAAATCCAAGGTGTGGAAGTGCGACCTTCCACTTAAGTAAACAGAAAAAAAGGCTGTTTCATCACCTCAGAGCATGATTGCTGTGGTGAAAATCCAATATGGTGCTCCTGGGCGCTGCCCTGCTGGCAAGCTCCACCCCCCATGCACGTCCAACCAATCAGCTTACCATTTCCACTCTTATTGGGAAAGCTCAGCAAGCGAATTGGTTGTCCCAACAAGCAGGAATGTGCATTTCCATTGAAGGTTTTAAAAAACTTTGGGAAAAGCGACATAGGCTTCTCCCACATACTTTTTGGAGCCCCCCCCCCCACAACTTCTGAATATGGTGAAACTATGTGGGATCCCATTAGGACAAAAGGTATTCTCCTCAAATTCTATGAAGAATATTTTCACCATTCAGGCAAGCCCAAAGAGGGAGCACACAAGTCACTCAAACTACCTGTTTCTATCTCTGTTGCTTTTTGGCAGCATGGGGGTTACTTATGCAAGTAGCTTACTTGTATTATGTCTCACTTCCAACAATACAAGAAGAAGATTAACTCATTCTGCTTGGAATATTACTTTTCAAAAGTAATTCCTTCTATTACCTATTACAATGATGGGAAAAAAACAGCTAATGTTTTATTTGCACTACTTGTTTCCATTAGTTCCTGTTACTTTTTAGAGGGGAAAAACCTTAGGATTGACAATAAAATGGTATAAAATGAGAAAACATTCTGTTAGAACACCTGAAAATGCTATTAAAAGTAATGTTTGAAAATAACTTGTGTTATTTATTACATTAATGAAGTGACTTAGGACTTTATCGGATGTGGCAAATATGGAGTCATATGGACGCCTAATGATCATGAAAGAGCATGCATACCAGATGATGTCGTCCTTTCACAATCATATCTGGTTAAAAACCCATTCTATTTTATTGAAAGGCCAAGCTCCTGGTGCTTTTTTGCTGGCATTGCCGGCATTTGAAACTTCGCACCATTGTGCTCACGTGAATGCAGCGTGAATGACAGAACACTTCTGGGTGAGATGGGGACAGCCAGATAGGGGAATCTTTTTTTTTTTTAAAACCTCCCTGGTTTACTTGTAATATTTTTAGTGTGTTTTTGTACTTGTGTGAATGTTTTTTGTGTTTCTTTTTCTTTTTTAAAAATTTCCCGTGCTTGAATCTTCTTGTGAGATTCACGGAGAGCACGAGGGCGGAAGTGAATGGAGCTCTGTTCACTCTCCGTTAGTGCCTGGGCTGCCTTTTACTGGGACTTAAGGTAAGTTCTGGTAGTGGGGGTTTCTTTTGCCGGTATAAAAACGTTTCAAAATATGCCAGCAAAAGAACGATTATGAGGGTGATGGTCTGATAAAGTCCTACGTACATTGCTTTAAAATGTAACTTTGCTACTCCTTTTTGTACCTGGAGATAGAAAAGAGGAATGAAAAAATGTTTGCATAATAAAGTAAATAAAATGTGTGAATGGGGAAGCCTTGTGCTCTGTCAGAGGCAGAGGTCTCCCTATGATAGCAGCGGGCATTTTGTTAGCCAAACATAATTTCCTCTTAAGTAAGATTTGTTGGCTTTGGCAATGGCCCCACAAATCCTTTCTTTATGCCAGGGCTGGGGACTGTGTGGCCCTTCAGTTGTTGTTGTTGCTGAATTGCAGCTCCCATCAGCTCTAACCAACATAGCCTGTGGCGAGGAATGTTAGAAGCTGCAGTTCAACATCTGGAGGGCAGGACAATTCCCACCCCTGGTTTATGCACACAGATGGCACTTTCCTTGAAGCTTCCCTTCCTTCAGCCCTCAGGGGGAAGAGAAACAAGCTGCTGTGTGCTTTCAAAAAAAACCCCCAGCTTGTCTCTTTGGAAGTGGGAAGGGTTGTGGAGAGAATGTCAAGGAAAGCATCAAATGCACACCTGGCTTTCTTAACTATGTGTAAATGATGTTAGAATAGCTGCAGTGGATAGAAAGGATGGATATGTGTGAGTGGAATTTTGAAGGTTCTGTGGCTTCTGGGATATAACTTTCAGAACAAAACTGCCCAGAACTCCTTGGATGTCTAGTTTCCCATTTAGTTCCCCAAAGGCTAAGAAAGAATCACTTGGTGGAAGGAATCTGATAACAACTGCTTACAACAAACACATTCCTCTCCCCCATCCCATTCTGAGTCATGATAGTCCTGGAGCAGCTCAACAACAACAACAACAACAACAACAACAACAACAACAACATTTCTCTGTGTTTGGGGTGTTCAGGTTCACTGTATTTATTTCAAATTATGTACCGCATTTTCTGATATTGGGATGGCACTTCAAGTGGTATACAAGCCTGGCAAAAATAACAAAACAGATAAAAATAGCAAAACATGGGGAATTAAAGGGAAATCTATGTATTACTTTTCTGGAAAGGAAGCAAATGGAGATTTTGTTGTGGCAGTGATTAACTCCTATGGGCTTGCATTGATCTAGGGCTTATCTATACGAGCCAGGATATGCTGGGTTCCTGTCAGCATGTCCTGGCCGTGGATCAGGCCCATTCCTCCCCTGTTACCTTGACAAAACAGGTCAGAGTCCAGATAGGAATAGTGGCCCATTGCTGCAGCTGCTGCCACCACCGCCATCTTCCTTGCCCTCCCAGCATCAAGGAAGCTGGCTGTAACATGTGACCAAAGGCCCCCTGCATGTGACCAGTCTTGGTCACATGCGGCAGGACCCCTTACTGATCCCAGAAGGATATGGATGACTGACAGCTGGGGTGACAGGCTGGCCTGCCAGGATGGACTCTTGTGGACATGTGGGGCCCACTCCTCCCCCCCCCGGTGGCAGTGGAGTAAAATGGGTATTATTTTAGAATGGTGTATCAGGACCTACCCCAGCTTACCCCATCTGAGCCCCATTTCTGCCCCAGGAGTTTAAGGACTGCCTGGAGGCAGAATGGGGCAAATGCCCTTCATTCTATGGACTGCAGGGCTCTTAGAGAGGGGCAAGCCAGGGTAAATTGCCTGTGTAGATAAGGCCCTAATTTACACAACCTCTATGCAGCCATTTTCAACTTAAAAAAAAAAAAATCTTTCAAATCTGTGCAGCCATTTTCAACTGTTTTTTTTAAATGGGCTTGATGTATCTTTTTGGCAAACTAAAGGAAGAACATGTATGTTCTTTTAAATATAATTGGAAGGAAAGAACTTAAAGTTTAGCCATGCCTCATGGCATTGTTGCTTGACAACATTTCCTAAATTCATTGAGAAAAAAAAATGTAGATAACATTTTTTTCTCTTTATTACTCCATAGATATTGTTAAAATTAAAAAAAAATGCTTTTCTGTTTTGAATCAAGGTTCCTGCTTGCCTTCATTTACATTTGCCTGGCAATCAAGATAATTAGGCTCAGCTGAGGGCTGCACAAACCCCATTGATCTGAGGGAGATTGCTCCAGTTACACATTCCTGTTCTGTCTCTAGACTCACCTTCAACATAGTTATGTCATGAAACGTGCTTCATGAACCATGACTGGCATTTAACATGAATAAAAGGACTGGCTGAAATACAATTTAAGGGTCACACAGGAATCAACCTGGGAGTACAATCCTGTATATGTATACTCAGATGGAAGATGTAAGTCCCCTTGAGTTCAGTGGAGTCTACCCACATGCAAATGGTATAAGTGCTTCTTAAGCTATCTGATGTAATTTTTTCACCAGTGTGCTGGGAACCAGTACCATATATGTGCCCATTGGCTACAATTGTTTCTTTCTTTCCTGGGAACTCTCAAGGGACTAGCAACTGATGGCTTGTGGACCAGTACCATTCCATGGACCATTACTTTGGGTAAGACTGGCTTATGTGACCAATGCCTTTGTAGGACACAATGTGCAAATAACCATACCATTAGCTTCTAGAGCCCTGTAAGAAAAATATTGGTGCTAAAGTACCTCTTCTTCACTCATCAGAAGAGCAGTGTGCTAGTATGCAGCCATTCTTAGATGGCTGGGAAAGAGAACACAGGGATGCTTTCATATAAAAGCATCCCTGTGTTCACTTTCCCAGTTTTCTGTTGGAGGAAAGGGAATGTGACAGGAGGAAAAACAAAGCCAACACAAGTTGTTTCTTTTTTTCTTCAAGTCCTGTGAATATTGGCAGCAAGATATGGGACTTTATCAGATCACCTCCCATAATCATTCTTTTGCTGGCATATTTTGAAACGTTTTCATGCCGGCAAAAGATCCCCACCCCCCCAGACTTACCTTCAGCAGCATTAAAGAGGCAGCCCCCAGCAGTAGCAGAGCATGAATGGAGCTCTGTTTACTTCCGGGTTCCAAATCTCCGTGATTGTTGTGAGAAGATGTGAGCGTGGCAAATTTAAAAAATAAAGTAAAATAAAGATATACAATGTGGTCACAAGCACAGGAATACACTTTAAAAACTACAAGTACACAGGTGTGTGTGTGTGTCATAAATAGAGCATCCCCTACCTGGCTGTTGTGAGCTCACCTGGATGTGTTCTGACAATTGACGCAGTATTCACTGAGCACAATGGTGCAAAGTTTCAAACGCTGGCAATGCTGGCAAAAAAGCGCCGGGGGAGATCAATTGACGGCTTGGCCTGTCAATAAAAAAGAATGGCTTTTTGACAAGACATTAACATGAAAGGACATCATTTTATATGTGCACCCTTTCACATTAATTAGGTGTCATCATGACACTATATTTGCCTGGTCTGATAAAGTCCATGGATTCATGGGTTGAGAATGAGGAAAGGTAGTCTGTTTTGCACCCAGACTCATTGCTAGTCAATTCTTAATCCTTTGCTCCTTGCAGTTCTTGGAGACAAGATGTGTACATGTGGAAATACTCTTAGGCATGGAAACATGAGTTAATGTGACAATGGCTAATAATAAAGGATTGGTCCTTTTCTGTTTCCTTTTGGGGAGCTATGTCAAAAGCATTCCCTGTAATTGTAGGGGTGCCACAAGGATCAGTTTTGGGTCCTCTTCTTTTTTCATTATATATGCTCCCTCTTGGGTTTATTATTTCTGAATTGGGTTTTCAGCATCACATTTATGTAGATGACACTCAGATTTTCCAGATTTTTAAAAACCAATTGATGCTCGTGTGTGGCAGTCCCGTCGAGTGTTTCTTTGTGGATGACCACCCACTGTCTTAAGCTGAATATAGATAAAACAGAGATCTTGGTGTTTCAGCCTGACCATCCAGTAGCCTTCCATTGTGTTTATAAGGTTGCACATTGTCTCCTGTCTCAGATACCATGATCTTTGGAGTCGTGCTGGATGTTTGTTTTTCCCTCCATTCCTTTATTAGGGTGACTGCAAAGGCATGCAATTTCCATCTTTTGAACATCTGTAGGATCTGTAGTTTTTTGACCATTGAGACTGTCCACCTGCTTGTCTAGGCCTTGGTTATGTCATGCCTGGATTATTGTAATAGCCTACTGGCAGATTTGCCTTCCTGCTCTCTTCTTCCTCAGTTTTAATTCAGAACAGTGCCATCCGAGTTGTTTTAAATCTTTGTGAATATTCACACATCTCCGCTCCCTGTAGATCCCTTCACTGGCTACCAGTTTGGCCCAGGGCCCATTTCAAACTTTTGGTTCTGGTATTTAAGGCTCTGTACTCTAATCTCCTCCAGTATCTGGCAGCTCGGCTAGCTTGGTATGTACCATCTAGGAATCTAATTTTCACAGAAAACGGATTATTGTCTTTTCCATTGATGCACACATTTTTGCCAAGGCTGAGAGCCTTTCAGCACCTGGTTCTGCATCTGTGGAATGGTCCTCCTTTGGACCTTCAGCTGGAGAAGGATCTCACCTGTTTTTGTAAGGGTTGAAGACCTTCCTCTTTGATTCACTGGATTAAGCTACTGAGTTGTGCCTGAGGTTGCTGAGATGGGTAGTGACTGGTGGGGTGTTGGGGATTTCATTTCATGGATATTTATAGTATTATGTTTTGTTGTCCTTGTCTTTCATTGTATATGTTCATGTTCTACGCTTTGGTGAAATGGGCATTATAAATAAATATGCTGCTGCTGCTGATAGCATTTGAGGAGAGAGACAGCAGAGAAACATTCTTAAGTATGACAAATCAATCAGAAATTTTGACCTAGTGATCAGTATCTTAGGGCATGCTGCACTAAGAGCAATGTAGATCTTTCTTTTGCTTTGAGTGCTTATACAGTTGTTTTGGTAATCGTTACAATAAGAGAGATCAATATTTTTAATCCCCACAGTAGAGATCTGAGTGTGTAAGAGATTAAATAACAGCCTGGCTAAATAACTTAAGCAGGTGAGATTTGAAATGGGTTGTTTTTGGCTTTCAAAACAACTTACAATGTCAGCTACTATGCTAAAACAGTTCTTATCATGGATATCAGCTGGTGTTAGGAAATAGGAGTGATAGTATTAGATCTCTTCAGCAGTGTAATCAATTGGCAAGACAGAAGCTGAACAATAAGTAGTCCCATGCCCACCCACTCACCCACCAGATCTAGTAGAGAAAGAAACAAGCTGAGGACTTTATCAGATGTGGGTAAACGTGGCAAAAAACTGCATCAAAAATCATGTCATAAGGACGCGACAATAACACAAAAGGGCAAAATATCAGACACCCGTGTCCTCAGCTGTTCCCAGGGCATAGCGCTAGTGTGGATGAGGCATCACTTTTTATTGACAGGCTAAGCCATCAATAAAAAGTGATGCTTTATTCATGCCTGTGCTATGTCCCTGGAATGGCTGAACAATGATGTCATCTGATAATTTAGCCTGTTTGTGTTATCACCGTGTCCTTATGATGTAATTTTTTCATGCTTCTGATAAAGTCCTTAGTCTTTTTTGTAAAACATATACTGTAAAGTAGCTTTATTTACAAATTACTTGTGAATAGTCAAATATATGGAAGAGAGAGAGGAAAGATGGAAAAGGGCTGCTTGTTAGAGTGATACAGGAAGAGAGTGAGTGTAGTAAAACATGGAAACAGGAAATCACCATAATGCAACTAGCAATTAATGAATATAAGCATGCATAAGTTGCTAACTTTAACAGATGGAAACATTTTGACTTGAATAGAAAGATCATGATCCAGGAAACCTGTCTTTTGTTGATGGAAGGTCATGGAAGCTGTGGTGTCACCAAGGCTGGTGACACCCCTCCCCCTGACAATGTTACCTGGTGCATTTCAGCCTCTCTGCAGCCCCCTAGTGCCACCACTGCATGGAAGTTGCCTCTTCCTGAATTTTGGAGATGCTTCATTCCTCCACATCAGAGTTGACAACATTCAGTAGAATCCCCTGATTCTCTGAGTAAAGGTTTAGAATTGTGGAGGGGAGAAGTGGGGAAGTCTACTTCCTTTGGGCCAATTATCTAACTTGGATATAATCTGAAGTCTTCAGTCCTAGCCTCTGAGAGCCTCTGTTACAAGTAAGATATATTTCCCCCCACCATTTATAACTGGGAATTTGGAGTAGTGAGGGGAAGGGGTGTGAAATTGACTACTAGTAGGATATATGGAGTAAACATACACACAACTCATGTTGGGGCCTTGAACATCTATCCTGGTAGAGTGTACTCTAAATCTAAACATTAGACAACATTCGGGGCTGGTCTAAACGAGAAGATATAATGCTGCTTGCTGCCTATGAAGGCAAATTTGCAGCAACATTCATTTGTCTCCATGGTCCTTTGGCAAAATCGCTGGTATGCAAAGCTATCCATGTTTGAAGTTCACACACAGCCATGTCAGTGAATCAAGATGCTGGCTGAGAGTGAATTATTCATGTTATTACTCTCCAGAAGTTGTTGCTGCTGCATAGTACATATTTTTAAAAAAACTGTACATCAAAGGTGGGCAAGCGTGACATTCCGCTTAAAAAAGCTGTTTGGTTGCCTCAGCATAACAAAAAAGTGCACGATCACTAACATGAAACTCCAAAATGGTGCTTCTGGCCACTTCATTGGCGGCAAGCCAACCCCATGCATGCCTGACCAATCAGCTTTCCACTTCCGCCCTTGCCGAGAATGTGCAGTGATGCGAATCGGTTGTCCAAATGAGTGGTAATGCTCATTTCCACACATTATTTTAAAAACTGGGAAAAGCTGCAAAGGCTTTCCCTCTGCAGTTTTTGGTCCCTCTCCTTCTGAATAAGGTGAGTCACTGCGGGATCTCGTTGGGACAAAAATATTCTCTGTGAATTCTATCAGGATTTTTTTTCACCATCCAGACAACTCCTCAGTTTTCTGGTTTGTCCTCTTAATAGTTTGAACATTGTAGAAGTCAGAAGGCAAACCACTGAATCACCAGAAGCTCATAGCAGGACCAGTGGTTGCAGTCTTACTCCCCTTATGTACATTGGATGGATGTGTGGGTGGAACATGAGGAAAGGACTACTTCTACCATATAGCTGTGACCAGGAAAAGAAGGGGGGGGGGGAAATCAAGTCTAAAAGACAGTTTTCTTGGCATTACTCTAATCCCATTTTAGAAGCTGGGGGTGGAAAGGGAGATTTCAAAGCCCAAGGACAGAATCTCTTGGATTAAAAAAAAAACATTGGCAGGTGTGCAGTCCTCAGATGATCTTTTTCTTTGAAGCTTCAAGAAGTAGCCTTAAATGTAAGGTCGCTGCTGGTTTGAATAAACATTGCATCTTGACATTTCCCTCCTATTCTGTCCTTTCCCACAATCCTATTTGTTTGTTTTCCAAAAATTCTTCTGTTGCTTTGACTGCTTGTGTGTTCACATTCGATATGGGAGGGAAAACAAAACTGCCGGAAGAAAACATAACCTTGAAACTTTCTAAATACTGACAAGTGTTTTGCTTCTTGTGTTTCTTTCATGTTCTAGCAGTGCCCAATAGATCACAGGAACTGTCTGTGTTTCAGTGAGCTTTTCTTTTCTAGAGTCAATATTTGTGGATGAGTGGGGAAGGGACATATTGTTACAAAGGACATGGAAATTGATTTATTTTACAGGTGCAATACAAAGCTGGGATCGCTGATATTGTTGTTGCTGTGACATTTGATTGTTTCATATAGGAAGGAATGTTCTGCCTACTCAGATACTTGTAGCAGTGACACATCCTTTCAAATGGCGGTGTTTTTGTGAAGGTAAGAAAACACACAGTACTACTGAGGTGCTGGAGTATTACAGTTTGTGTGAGCTGCTAGAGTACTGTGACTGCACTGTGATGAATTAGACAAAGGCTGTGTTACATAACTAAATTGGCCAAGAGTCTCCTTTATGCAGTATTTGAACCATAGTAAGTGGCCATGGACCGCAGCTTGCCTCAAAGGGAAGTAAACATTTCATGCATATTTCTATTAACAACATTCTGGACATTTTGAAGCCATTGAAAAAGAAAACATTGTTTTTTTCTGAAAAAACTTGAAAATTTTCAGGAAAAAAAAGTGATATTAGCATCCTTTACAAAGTGAAAGGCACTTTCTTACTTCAGGAAAAAGAAAATGAATTCTATACACAATATAAATACAATCATATAATTTTGTTTCGCATAAAATTATCATGTTTGGTATATTAAAAGTACACTTTATTCAGACAATAGTTAGAGATAGGTTTCACCTTTTAAAAATTTCATATTTTGTTAGAAATTGAACTACAAGGTCCTGAACTGTAGGGAATCTCTTTGGTTTTGCCACTTTATTAGGAACAGGCAAATAACAATAAAAACAGAAGGCAATATCAATATTAGTAGAATAAGGAAAAAGTATTTTGTCCCCTACAGTCTACCATATTGTCAAGCAGATATAAAGCATTCAGTCATATAAAGGACTGAGAAAAGGATACCATGAACATGACTGGCAATGACCAGGTAATGTACATTGCCTTACATAAAAGCCTTTCTGTTATTTAGATTTTAGAAAGAATTTTATGGAAGTAAATATATATATTTACACATTTCATTCAGCATTCTAAAAAAGAGAATACCATAATCTGTTTTTGATTTTTCAGTTTTTCTGGGAAAAAGCAGGAAAAAAACCACCTGGTTATGAAGTGATTTTTTCTCTTGTTTTCTTCCCTCAAGGGCCTTCCCAGTTCTGCATCTGGCGCATCAAAAGTCTTGTGAAGACTTTGAAAGAGGTGAAAATGGAACTTTACAAAGAAAAATGGGCACAATTCTTATGGGCACATAGCAAGACATCCCATGCTACCAATCTCTTGCAGTATTGTTTATGGGTAGAAGCCTGCATTCAAATTCGGAGTAATTGAAACATAGGACTTATCAGATGCACTAAATACAGCGTCATAACAATGCCACATAAACACAAAAGGGTGCGCATATCAGACAATGTTGCCCTTTTGCGTTTATATCCTGGCCAAAAACTGATCTTATTTTATTGATGTCTGAAGCCGTCAATAGCTCCCCTGTGGCACTTTAGTGCCTGCATTGCTGGCGTATGAAACCTCACACCATTTAACTAATGTGAATGCATTGTCAATGGCTGGTCCAGCCAGAACACTTCCAGGTGACATCGCAACCTCCAGGTACGTGATGCACTTTTTATGACCCTCCCCAGTTTACTTGAGACTTTTGAAGTGTGTTCCAGATTTTTGAACAAGGAAATGAATGGAGGTCCATTCACTTCATCTTCATTGCCAGGAAGCCTTTGCTGGGAGAGAAGGTAAGTGTAATGGGAGGCGTTTGTTTGCTGGCATAAAATTGATTTTTTTATGCCATTAAAAAAACGTTTTAAGGGGCTCATCTGATAAAGTCCCAAAGTTGCACATACATGTCAGGACTCAACAAATTAGTCAAGCACTTACAAGAGGGAGCACTGTAGCTTGTTAACAAGTTGGGGGGGGGCTGGCAATGATGAATGTGATTACAGGAGATTAAACAAATAGTGCCCCACAATTTCACAAAACTAGACAGATCCACAGTCATGTACTGTCTGGTTATCTCATGATATGATCTGATGCCATTACATCCATGTAGAATTTAGAGGTGGTGACATTATCATGAGCTGATGAAACAACATAGCCAGAATATTCTGAGATAATATTTGTACATTGCTGTGGGAATACAACAGACCCAGGCTAGAAAACAATTTTGAGCACACAGTTTCCTTTGATGTCTCACATCCAGTTAGTGACACAAGCTGAAAACCTATAGAGGAGTGTGCAAGAAGGATGCTGATACTATTTAGAATGGAAATGAGTGATACGTTTTGTGAACATTTACCTTCTGGGGTCATTCACAAACAGTTCTGGATGTAATTGTTTCCAGTACGTTTATTCTTTGGTGCAGAAGGATCATTGTTATGTATTTGAGTATTTCTAAACTGGAATTGTGCACACCCCCTGATGTTGCCTACCCTGACACTCCTTGTCCCGTATCTGTATTAATTGGCAATATTTAACAATATGGCCAAATGTGTCCTTTCCAGATTGTGGCCATTAAAATGGGGAAATTCCAAAAACCACGAATCCCAAAGACTAGCGTTCAGACTCAGTCAAGTATGCACTAAGGAGGGGCTAACCCAAATTCCAAAGGCATGATAATTTGCAAGGCAACATCTTGCCAGAACATCTGGCATATCCCATCAGCCTAAACTGAGATACTCGCGTTTATAAAGATTCCCCATAACTTTACCCTTCCACAAACAAAAAAAGTCGCCTCCTCTATTCAGTTACAAAGTATCAGCACATTAAGTGCCATTAGCATATCTGGAGTGTCCATTGTCTTACTTTGAGAACCTCTGAAAAGTATTGTCCTTCACTCTAAATCCCATTCTCTGAAGGAAGTTATTTACTATATAAACCCTTCCAAAACCCCACTCAAGTGCACACAGAGCCCCTTCCTGTGGACACTACATCTCTATGTGTAGCCGTTCCTGCTTTGAGACCCCCACTCTGCTGGTTTATACTGTGACCTCATTTCCTCAGATCGATACAGTATCATCCAAAAACAACCTCCCTCCTCTATTCCTCTATCCCAATACTTCCTACTTTATTTGCTAGTCTTGCGTGAATTGCTTGAAGTCTGTGTGTGTGTGTGAACATTGTTAGTATTGTTTTCTCAAATAAAGATCAAATAATTGTACTTTCTAGCTTAACATTTTCTCCTGATTACCAGTATACATAGGTCAAAAGGTCCTGCCATCTGTTGCCCTCTCTCGCATAGCCAAGCTGAGTATATTAATTCTCCAAATTAAGATTGACATTTTGAGGGTCCTTAAGACCCCTGAGCATTTAGGGTAACACCGATGTTGCTGAACTGCAGCTCCCAGCACACCTTACTTCTGGCTATGCTGGCTGATGGAAATTACAATTCAAGTACAGCTGGAAGGCCACACAATCCTCATGTATAGCTCAAATGAAACCTCAGTTACATTTCACATAGTACTAAGTGATTTCTTGTCTCTGTTGGCTTGCATGAATATGTTAGTTACTCAGTAGAAGTGTTTAGTCATGAACCCAAAGCAATTTTGAATCTGTATGTGTTTGTCCAGGGTTGTTCATGTAATGATTTGGCGACATATACCAAACCCCTGAAAGTTCAAACTCTGATACACATAGTACTACAGATTGGTTGCCTCACTCAGGAGATTATCAGACGGACCGTTATAGCCCATTTCTGTGCCACTACCCCCCACCCGCTCCACTCCCATTCCTGCTGCAGAATAAAAAAAAAAGGTTTCAGACACCTACCTTCATTTTGTGGCAAGAACAAGCTCCCCCTCTCTTTGCTGCCCGGTTGTAAATGCAGCTGTTGTAAGCCTGCTTTTACGACCAGGAACTGAAATCCTGGCCGTTCTCGTGAGAGAACGGCCGGGCGGCAAATTCAAATTTTAATCCCCCCAGCTGTCAATACAGTTAACAAAGCAGAAAAACACATTTAAGAAATTAAAAGCTACCCAGGGATGGGGGAAAAAAGTGTTTTACTTACCTTGTCATCCCGATCAAACCCAGAAGTGTCCAGCAGGGACCTCCCTCCTTGGCTGGCATCATGCCAGCATAACGAAATAGGAATGTGCCATCATTCAGACCACCCGTGATTCCATTACAGAAACGGAACAGGTGGTCTATTAACGATGTTTCCCCATTTTTGAGAAATTGCTGGAGGATCATTAGGGTGGCAAATTTTATTCAGGGGGAAGAACACACAAGCTAGGAGAAACTGCTGCAGTTTGCTTTTGCCTGAGCTTACTGGGAAGGGCAAGCTTCTACCCTCTACTCTATTCTCGCCTGATGAGTTAATAGAATGCAAATTATTTATACACTTTGAACCCAGTTTACAGCAATTAAAGTAAGCTGGGGATCAATGAGAAAAATAGTAGGAGGAGAGAGAAGCTGGGACATTTTGAAAACACCTTAAAAAGTGGAATAGCACAGGATTAATTGGGACTGTCCCCACCAAATTGGGGTAGTTGGAGTGTATGTTTACATCCTCCAAATTCAGAATGCCAAAATTAAGAAAATCCTTCATTCTTCTGTTACAGCTGCCTTTAGATAGGCAGCATATACAGGCTTGCATATACAGGTTGACCCCTCATATCCATGGGGCATATGTTCTAAGACCCCCCATGGATACCCTATTATTTTCCATGAGATGGACACTAGAAGTTGGCCACAGAGTTGCATTGGAGGACCTAGAAATGCCTAGAGAGAACATATTTTTTCGGAGGTAGATAAGTGAAACTGTGGATACTGATTCCTTCTTCTGGGCATATTCAGATTAAAGATTTACACAGGGTTCAAGTGTCTCTGGGACAGGTCTAAGTCTTACTCTTAATTTTGATACCCAAAGAGTGAATCCCATCTCCAGTTATAATTCTGAAAAACAGCCTTGAGTATTGAAAGTCTGGGAAACACTGACTGAGGAGTGTCAGCTGAATGTGGTACAGGAAATTCTGTTAGCAAAAATGCAGATGAGAACTGTGCTGTGTGAAAGTATATGACAGGAGAAGGCACAGAATTGCCTGATCTCAAATTTTGGGGGAAGTGGGGGGACGTTATTCTTTAGAATATAATAATCTGTTTGACAAAGTATATTAAAATTTGTTTAATTTTCTCATGCCTGGGAAACCCCCCTCTGTAATATTTCTTTAGATTTTAAAAAAATAATTGTTTGGCCATCCTCTCCAAAAGAAGAGCTTGGTGAGTTCCTTTTAAGAGGAATGAACACAATGACATGCTGATGTTATCCATAACTGAAAGGACAATGCACCATTATCCCACCACGGCTCAATTATGGATGATTTTAGCATGTCTTTATATTGACTCTTTTTAGAAGTAACTCTCCTAGCTCTGTCAAAAAGGCACAGCTCTGTTGATGGGTTTCTACAGAGAATCTGCAGAGAATCACTATTTCAGCATGATATCCACTCTAGTGACTCAAGTGTTAAATATATCAAGCTGAAGCCATAAAGATCTCTCATTTGTAATAGGAGACCTTGTGGCTGCCCTTAATAACTGAAAAAGCACATACAATTGATACTTGATGTTCAAAAACATTGTTTTGATAATGGTTGCTAATGTGGAAATGAAGGCCTTCGTCATGTATTACCAAACTGGCTCCCCCCACATTTTTCACCTTCTTTCTGAATTATTATTATTGCAACAGTATGCTCTTACTAAATATAAGCCTATATCATTTTTCTGTCCCAGGGTCTAATGCTGTGCAAGGAACAGTGATTATGCATGCTATGTTAATGTTTTTGCAACGTATCCCTTTGTGCTGTTAACAGCATGTTTCCATAAAATTATGTACAGCCAAACCAGTGTGTGGGAGGCTGCCTAGTTCTGGAAATAATAGGCTTTACAGTCTTTGTATTAAATAGATACTAAATATGTTTATCGCTCAGGGGGAAAACTCCACTTATTCTTTGCTGCTCCTTTCGACCACTGGGTCCTTTCAGTTTATTCTGGAGGCCTTTGTATATCCGTTTGTGGTTTTTTGATTCCCTGTGGAACAGCAACTTGACTTTGGATGGTGGGGAAATATAAATACTACCACATCTGTCACTGAATCATTAAGTTAGAATCACAGAATCATAGAATTGTAGAGTTGGAAGAGACCACAAGGGCCATCCAGTCCTACCCCCTTTCATGCAGGAAATCACGATCAAAGCATCCCCGACAGATGGCCATCCAGCCTCTGTTTAAAGACCTCCAAGGAAGGAGACCCCACCACGCTCCGAGGGAGTGTGTTCCACTGCCGAACAGCTCTTACTGTCAAAAAGTTCCTCCTAATGTTGGGGTGGAATCTCTGTTCCTGGAGCTTGCATCCATTGCTCCGTGTTCCAGTCTCTGGTGCAGCAGAAAACAAGCCTGCTCCATCCTCAGCGTGACACCCCTTCAAATACTTAAACAGGGCTATCGTATAGCCTCTTAACCGTCTTTTTTCCAGGCTAAACATACCCGGCTCCCTAAGTCTCTCCTCATAAGGCATGGTTTCCAGACCTTTCACTGTTTTAGTCGCCCTTCTCTGGACCTATATATTTGATGTACCTATATATTTGAAGTTGCACCTATATATTTGATGTCAGGTTGTACCTATATATTTGATGTCGGACTTAGTGTATGTGTGGAAGGGATATATTACCAATAGTAAGGCTGTCCCTGCCCAGATTAACCAAGGACTTTATCAGACTATCATCTAAAAATGCTGTAATTCCACTAGTGCTTTAAGAAGGGGATTTTACTTCCATGATTTAGCATGGGTGAGATTTCAGTGGTTCTTGTGGAAATTAACTGTCTCCAATACAGGCAAAATGGAGAGGGGCAAAGCCAGAACACTGAGTGAGGCAACCAATCTGTAGTCCTATGTGTACCAAAGGGTAGTCACCAGTGGCTCTTCATCCTGGAGAGAAGTGACCAGTGGGGTGCCACAGGGTTCTGTCCTAGGCCGAGTGCTATTCAACATCTTTATCAATGACTTGGATGAGAGAATAGAGGGTATGCTTATCAAGTTTGCAGATGATGCCAAATTAGGAGGGGTAGCTAATACCCCAAAGGACAGGATCAGAATTCAAAATGACCCAAACAGATTAGAAAGCTGTGCCAAAATTAACAAAATTAATTTCAACAGGGAGAAATGTAGGATACTACATTTAGGCAGTAAATGTGGAAAGCACAGATATAGGATGGGTGACACCTGGCTTGATGGCAGTACATGCAAAAGGGATCTAGGAATCTTAGTGGACTACAAGCTGAACATGAGTCAGCAGTGTGATGCAGCAGCTAAAAAAGCCAATGTGATTCTAGGCTGCATTAATAGGAATATAGTGTCTAGATCAAGGGAAGAAATGGTGCCACTCTATTCTGCTTTGGTCAGACCTCACCTGGAATACTGTGTCCAGTTCTGGACACCACAATTCAGGAACGATATTGAGTAGCTGGAACATGTCCAGGGGAGGATGACCAGGATGGTGGGAGGTCTGGAGGACATGCCCTATGAGGAATGGCTTAGGGAGCTGGGCATGTTTTATCTGGAGAAGAGAAGGTTGAGAGGGGACATAATAGCCATGTTTAAATATTTGAAGGGATCTCATACTGAGGGTGGAGTGGGCTTGTTTCTGCTGCTCTAGAGACTAGGACACAGAGCAATGGGTTCAAACTACAGGAAAAGAGATTCTGCCTAAACATTAGGAAGCACTTCCTGACAGTAAGAGCTGTTTGGCAATGGAATGTACTGCCTCGGAGTGTGGTAGCGTCTCCTTCTTTGGAGGTTTTTAAACAGAGGCTGGATGGCCATCTGTTGGGAGTGCTTTGCAGCACAGTTAAATGCAGCACTGGGAGATGAAAACCTTGAGTGCTGAAGGGTGGCTTAGTGCTCATCTACATGAGCCAGGATACAGTAGCTCCCTACTGGCATATCCTGGCCATGTATCAGGCCTGTTCCTCAACCATGCCCCCCATGAAACAGGCTAGAATCCAGACAGGTCCATTGGCCCATCACTGCAGCTGCTGCCACCCCATCTCCCTTGCCCTCCTGGAAGCGAGGAGGCTGGCCTGCAATATGTGACCAAGGCCCCCTGCATGGAACCAGCCTTGCAGGATTCCTTACTACTTTGGAGAGAGTGAGTGAGACCGGCAGTTGCAGCAATGGGCCAGCCTATTGGGATGGCTCCTGTGGATATGTTGGGCCCAATTCCTTCCTTCCCAGCAGGAATGGATTAAAGCAGGCATTTTTAAAAAACACAGTAAAGGGCCCTGCCCTCTCTCCCACTGCTGTCTGAGCCCTGTATTTGCCCCAGGGGTGGTGAGGACTGCCTGGGGGCAGAACAGCTCTAAGACAGGGGGAAGACAGGGTATGTTTTCCATGTAGATAAGCCCATAATCACTTTTCCCCCAGCTGGTTTTCTGTTTAGATCAGAGTGTGGTGGAATCTCCTTCTTGGGAGGTTTTTAAACAGAGGCTGGATGGCCATCTGTTGGGAGGGCTTTGATTCTGTATTCCTGCATGGCAGGGGGTTGGACTGGATGATGGCCCTTGTGGTCTCTTCTAACTCTGATTCTCTGATTCCCACCCCTGCTCTTGCGAGAAAAAAAGAGGGGTAAGCTTGAGTAAAAACAATTGACCAGCCCTGTTACTATATTCTCCATGTGCAACCGCAGCACCTTAGGGTTGGTTGTGTTTTTAAAAAAGAAGCTAGAAGAGTATTTTATATACTTGTGTTTGATGCAAAGGTTCTGAATAGATTATTTCTGATTTGCAGCAATTCTTAATGCCTGCCCAACCAATGGAGTGATGTATTTTATGGCTTGCTTCAGATGCTCTTGCCCATCATCAAAATCAAATTGGATTTCCAATTTACCTGGGTCATTAGAATTCTTCAGTTTTAGATTGAATTGGGATTGACTTAAGTGTTGGTTTTGTGCCATTTTATTTAAAAGTTGGGGTTAGTTCAACAGCAGGTATCAACCTCTCCTTTGGAAGCAGCAGTCAGTTTAACCATTAACTGATTTCACATTGAAGGTATGTGTGCGTCTGAAGAACTGTATCCAACCAAAACTTTGCAGCCTAAATGGCAAAGTTTCAGTGAGCTCTGAATTTGCCAAATGCCTCTCTACTGAACTACCCAGATAAACTATATTTACATCCTACAATTGCTCTAAGGAGCTTAATAGCAATAGCATTTATATATCTATACCACTTATCAGTGCAAAGCACTCCCTAAGCAGTTTACAATGTGTTAGCTAATTGCCCTCAACAAGCTGGGTACTCATTTTATTGACCTACGGAAGGATGAGTTAACCTTGGAGCCCTTGTTACACTGGCGGCACCTCCCTGGCTTTGGGGGGGGGGAGTGCTGCTGGGTCAGGAGCATGAAGCTGGCAAATAACCATTCACCAGTCCTGGGCTTGAAGTAGGCTACTTTATTAAGAACAGCAGATAGAAAAGCAAAATGGCATTATGATTAATTAATATGGAAAAGCAAAAGCAAAGAAAATATGTACCCACCCTTCAGGGCTGCATGCACTGAAAAGGCACCGTCCCTGGTCTGCTCTGGGCTAATATGGGTTAAACTCTCCCAAGCAGTGTGAGTGAGAAATGAAACTTAGCCAATTATCAAGGGAAAACTTTCTCAGGGCAATTACTCATGCTGGGTGATATAAGATCCAAACATCCTTATCTAGTGGAATGACAGCTGGCTCCCTCCTACTGTGAGTAGAATCTCTCCTTGACTGATTCTTTCAAACAAACAAACAAACAAACAAACCAACCCAACAACCCAGGGCCTAGATGCAGCCTGAACCAATCTTAAGTGCTAGGCCCTGAATGCAGAACCTAACAAGTCCTCTAGGATAGCACTTGAGATTCATGGAATGGAAACTAATTGCTCCTTGGTCTGAGTCCAACCCTCCAGGCAGTAAACCATACCAGACCAGTGATGGGTAGTTTTTCTGACCATGGAAAATCTGAAATAGGGGCAATGTGGTTCCATTAAACTGTGATCTAATTCACAATTCTCATTACATTGACAATGGCTAAATTGTGTGTTAGGGATGGCAAAGAAAAGGAATGCTCAAAGTTGGTGGTAAACCAAATAACATTTATCAGCGAGACAAAGCGGCATTCATATTCTCTTACATGTAAGAAAGAAAAACACTGATTGATTTTTAATGTGATGGCAGGCCTATGTTTTATCCATGAATAAGGCATCCATAAGAATAATTCCTGCATGCATATAGATTCACTGAGATCAAATCACTGAAGGTCAGTTTGCACATAATCAGCTATTTGCTTTTAAAGTATAAACCTGTTCAATGACTGGAGTGTTCAAGAATCCAGGCTACATTTAAAGCTTTATTGATAGGTGAAGAAGCTATTGACCACTACTGAATTAATGGAGCACTCTTCCCACTGAGGCGTTTGCTTACTTGAATCAATTTTTACTTCATTCATTTTCCTAAACCATTGTGAATAAATGGGAAAACTATGACTATAGAAAACGAATTTCCTCAAGACATCTTGCAGCCCTGCCATTTGCTGAAAAACAAGGGAGGTTGGTCCAGCCTTTGCAGTTGACATTGCTGTGTTTTTGTTCAATATAGTAAGATGCCAATGTGGGGGAAAATAAGAAGAATTTTCTCAAAAAACTTTTTTCTTGCTTTATTTCTTGACTTATACTTGCCGTGATTTTTAACAAAAAATATAATTGCAAAACTGATAATAAGCATTATAAAAAGGATAGTTTCCCTCAGCTTCACCCTCTAAGGCTCGCAAGAATAAAATAATTTAATATAGCTAAGAATATATATGTTTTGTATTTTGTCATACCATAATTTGCAAAGTTTTGAATGAGGCTTTAATCCCTTGCCTTACTATTTGATTGCATCTTCAAAAAAATTATTTTTAATCTGAAATGTGGTTATCAACTTTCTTCATGTAATTGAGTGTTGTTAGGAATAGAAGAAATTCTAAAGCATAAAGGCTCCAACCTTTCAACATTTCACTTCAATATGTCAAATTCAGTAGCTGCACAAGTTAAATTTCTGCGTCACAAGCTTTTGGTAATTTCTTTTAGGTACATTGGCCTCAGTCCTATTGATAGTTCCCTTTAGAGAAGACACATTAAATCATGAATGATGAAGCAACTTTTATACCAGTCTTATTGATTCAATGATCTAGTCTAGCTGGGATTAATATTTGGATTCAAGTTATAATCTATAGCAGAGATGAGCAACAATGCCCTCCAGACAGTGTTGGGTTGCAAATGCCAAGCAGCTCTAGCCAGCATAGCTAGTGGTGAAGGAACGTGAGATCTGTAGTCCAAAAATATCTGGAACGCTACATTTGCCCACTTTTGACCTACATCTCACATGATTTCTCTTGCTCTCAATGCAATTCTGCTGGCACCAACATTATAGTACTCCTGTTGTCCAAAGCACTGTGGGGAGATTTTCTTTCAGCCTCACATTTAATTGTGCACCAGCTTTTTGTCCAGGTCACTCTTTCCTTCAAGTTACTTATTCCCTTAAGCTTCCCAAGCCCACCCCAACCACTGCAAAAGGTGGTAGTCTGCCCAGAATTTAATTTATAGTAGGGCTCGCTAAGGGTAAGATATGTAATATGTTTTCAGTAGCAGGGCTGAATCCTGGGGCATAAAAGGAAATATAGATCTATGGAATATGCATTTTCCACTGAACTTCACTGAACTTCACTCTCCTTACTTCCTGGTCCCCAAAATATATTTATAATAAAGGAACCAAGCATGCAAGTTATGGAGCATGACCTCCCCCCTGCTCCACGAGCCTGGCATCTTTTAACTTAGATCAAGGACAGGGAAATTTTGGTTGTGCAGATATTTTGAACTTCAGTACTTAGAGATCCCACCTAGCAATAATAAGAGATGGTAATCAATGATGGGAAATGAAGTCTAAAACATGCAGAAGGCCAAAAATTCTCCAGCTCTGTTTTCTATATTGAGCACTAGCTCCACTTTCTTTCTTTAAGAAATAATGTACAATTGGAGAATCTAACCCCTTTCCCACAAAAATCCACTGCTCATTATTTGAGGGATGAGTAACTTGTGGCTCTGCAGATGTTGATGAACTGCAGCTCCTTTCAGTTCATATCAGCATAGCAATGATTAGGGATGAGATGTGATAGGAGTTTTAGGCCAAGAACACCTGGAAGGCCACTTGTTGCCCAGCCTGGCTCTATCTTCTTTCTGGAACCTCCTCACAAAAGTGCCTCAGGACATATCCAAAGAAAGCTTTTAATTCTGGATGTACACCAAGAAAAATACTCATCCTAGTCCCCGCTCTGCTTCATCTACCTTCTTTCTGGACATATCTCCCCTACATTCCCATCTTAACAAATGCATTAGAGAGACTTCATCAGTGGGAGTGGAGTGACATCTCTGTGCAGAGCCATGACTTTTTTTGTACAGGTGAGACTGCTTCATCACTATATAAAGTTTGTTATTTTTGTACTTGTCTAATAATAATAATAATAATAATAATAATAATAATAATAAAATTTATTTCTATCCTGCCCCTCTGCAACACAATCGGGGCTGCTTACAGCATAAAAATCCCATAATTACATAAGTACCCTAACCCACCCACTCCTTAAAACAATATTAAATTAAAAAGATTAAAAACATACAATAATTAAAAAGAGAAAAAAATAGAATAATCCAGTGGCAGCTTAAGGGAAAAGGCAGCCGAATCTTCAGGCCGGGATAGCTATTTGGGAAAGGCCTGCCAGAAAAAATCCATCTTGACAGCATTTTTGAAGCTGTCTAAGGTGGTAATAAGACGGATCTCATCCGGCAGGCCATTCCATAATCTGGGAGTGGTAGCAGAGAAGGCCCTCTGGGAGGTCACCGACAGCCTTGTTTTCATAAGTTGTAACGGATCCATCCCAGAGGACCGAAGTGCATGGGGAGGGTCATATGGGAGGAGGCGGTGGGATCCATATGGGAGGATAAGTGGGATCCAAGCCATGTAGGGCTTTAAAGGTCATAACCAACATCTTGTACTGAGCCCAGAAACTAATAGGCAGCCAGCGGAGAGCTTTTAACACAGGTGTTATATGCTTTCTTCTGGAAACGCCAGAAATTAACCTGGCTGCCATGTTCTGAACTAGTTGACGTTTCCGAGTCAAGCACAAGGGTAGCTCCATGTAGAGAGCATTACAGAAGTCGAGATGAGAGGTTACCAGCGCATGTACCACAGTTTCGAGGTCCCTGAATTCTAGGAAAGGGCACAGCTGGCGTATTAGCACTCTATGCCTCCGAATGATCTCTCCCAGTGGCTTCATATAGATGTTAAATAGCATTGGGGACAGGATGGCGCCCTGAGGGATGCCACAATTAAGCTCTATTCTAGTAGAGCAACTGTCCCTGAGCCTCACCCTCTGGGATCTGCCCGAGAGGAAGGAATGGAACCACTGCAAGGCAGTGCCTCTAATTCCTAACCCTCTCAGGCGATCCAAGAGGATGGAATGATCTATTGTATCAAAGGCCACTGAAAGGTCCAAGAGCACCAATAGGGTCACACTACCCCTGTCGATCCCCAAGCGAAGGTCGTCAGCCAGAGCAACGGCAGTCTCAACTCCATATCCTGTCCTAAAGCCAGTTTGAAATGGATCTAGATAATAAGTTTCATCCAAGACAGCTTGGAGTTGGGAAGCGACTGCCCTCTTGATCACCTTGCTTAAAAAAGGGAGCAAGGAGACTGGCCTATAGTTATTCCTGTCCAAGGGGTCCAGGGAAGGCTTTTTCAGGAGCAGCTTAACCGCCGCTTCCTTCAGACAGGATGGAACGGACCCCTCCCTGAAAGACGCATTGATAACGTCCCTAAGGAATACTCTCAATGCGTCTCCCCCTTGGGTGGCCAGCCATGATGGAGAAGAATCGAGTGGACAGGTTGTCTTCCTCACTCTACCAAGAAGCTTGTCCAAATCATCAGTGCTCACAGATTGAAGCTGATCCAATAAAATTTCATCAACGGAGTCACTGGACACCTCATCTATAGATTCTGTCATAACACTGGCATCTAAGTCGGCTCTTATCCGAGAGATTTTATCTGCAAAGTGGCTACCAAAACAGTAAAATACCAGATAAAATTTAGAATCTCAAAATAATCTGCAACCTTACTACATCAAGCAGACAATTATTTATCAACTTCAGGGCAGGCCATTCTGTATTTGAAACAGTTGCAAATGGAACATCTTGGAAGGAGATAGATTACATCCCTACTGCCATGGCTCATCTTGTCTACTGTGATGTCTTCTGTGTGGGAGACAAGGCAAAGAGAAGAGCAAAGCAATTGGTTGGTCTACTGCAAAACCTTGGAACAATCCTAAGAGGATAAATAATCTAGGGTTCATCTACACCAGCCAGGATATGCCAGCTCCCTAACGGTGTATCCTGGCTGCAGAGCTGGTCTGTTCTGCCCCCGTTACCAGAAGAAAATGGGCAAAGTCCACATAGGAATTCTGGCTCATTGCTGCAGCTGCCACCATTTTCCTTGCTCTGTCAGGTCTGGGCAGCTGGCCCCATCATGTGACAAGCACCCTTCATGTGATCAGCCTTGGCCACATGTTGTAGGCCTGCCGCCTGGACCTATCAGAGCAAGGGCGACCAGCAGCTGGCCTGCTGGCATGGGCTCCTGCAGAGACGTGGGGTCTAATCTATCCCGTCTTGGTGGGAACACATTAAACTGGGTATTTTTAAAAACATGTTAAAGGACTCTATCCCAGCTTGCCCCTGTTCCAGCCCTGTATCTTCCACGGGGGTAGTGAGGACTGCAGATGCTGGAATGGTGGCAAGCCAGGGTATTTGGATGGTATAGATAAATAGTTTGTAAACAACAACAACAACCACCACCTACAACTCCCTGGGGTTCTGACTGAGTAAGCATACTTAGGATTGTGCTGTGCTCATCTTAGCCTGGTATATACATAATCCAGAACCTCACTCAATACTGGAGTTTTGCTGCTTGCTGTGGTGATAAATTTTGAAGGGAGAGAGCTCACTGGGATAGTCCTCATAGCTATGCTCTCTAACTGTGCTGATTCATCTTTCTTTCTCTCTGTTTGGGTGGTGTGTGTAGCTATATATGTAGGTGATTGACACACATATGCACATATCAGCTCAAGATTTTCCAGAAATTCCTTTTCTTTGCACTAAGGAGCCAGTGTGGCATAGTGGTTTGAGAATAGGAATATGACTCTGGGAACAAGGGTTTGAATCACCGCTTGGCCATGAAAACCACTGGGTGACCTTGAGCAAGTCATATACTCTCAGCCTCAGAAAACCTCATTATGTCTTAGGGTCGCTATAAGTCAGAAATGACGTGAAGGCACACAATAACAAAAGCACTAAGGATAAACATCTTATTCCAAAGTCAGCAAACCACAGGAGTTTACCGCATACCATGTAGCTGCAGACAAGTTTACATAGGGTCCACTGAACGCAGTGTGCAAACACGAATCAAGGAACATGAGAGACACTGCAGACTGGGCCAGCCAGAAAAATCAGCAGTAGCAGAACATGAGATGAACCAACCTGGACACAAAATGTTATTTGAAAACACCGAAATTCTGGACCAGGCCAACAACTATCATGTCAGAATGCACAGAGAAGCTATTGAAATCCACAAACACCTGGACAACTTCAACAGGAAAGAAGAAACCCTAAAAGTAAACAAAATTTGGCTATCAGTCCTGAAAAACACCAAAATCAAAACTCAACACATGCAAATGAACTCCACCCATGGACAGGGGGATACTCAGCAGACAATGGACCATTAACTAAATAGACAGTAATCCTCCTTGCATATCTCCCCCCCCCACAGGAACTAGCCATCCAAATTTCCTGCCAGAGAGAAGGAGAGCAGCTTCTGGACAGCAAGTTTCCTGCCAGTTTCCAGGCCAGTTTCCTGCCAGGGAGAAGAAGGAGAGCAGCTTCTGGACAGCCATTCTGACTGGGGAGATTTAATTTTTTTTTAAACTGTTGGGAGAGGCTGCTTGTTGCTGAGGCGCAAGCCTAACGGCGCGCAAATTTCAGTAACCAAACAAAAATACAGCATACCTAAAAGTACAGCTTAGCATTCTCAGCATCAACTAAGAGTTCTTAGATTACCTAAAAGCTCTCACCATGGACACTGAGGGGACTGCAGCAGTCACTTGCAACACTTGTGCGATGTTTGTCTTCTTGTCTACAGACGTGGAGAACTTCACATGCACCAAGTGCAAGCTGGTAGCCCTCTTGGAGGAGAAAGTACAGCAGCTGGAGACACGGGTAGCTACACTTCAACAGATTCGCGAGCAAGAGGTTTTCCTGGACAGAACAGAACGAACAGTCTTGGATGGGGACCGCACAGAGGAAGTGGGTGTGGAGGAGAGGGTCACTTCACAGACACAGGAAGTAGACAGCTGGAGGAATGTCACACACAGAACAAGAAAATCCAGGGATTCTTCGAGCAGCTTGCAGCTACAGAATCGATTCGAAGCCCTTTCCCTTAACAAAGACAACGAGGAAGAACAGCATGGACAGACTTCAGGGGTAGAGCAGGGGACCTTGAGAGGACCACCGCAAGGAACAGCAGCTGCGAAGCCTCGGCGGAGGTGTGTGGTGGTGGTGGGGGACTCCTTGCTGAGGGGTACAGAAGCAGTGGTATGTGGGCCTGACAAGATGACTCGGGAGATGTGTTGTCTCCCTGGGGCAAAGATCCGTGATGTGACCGAGAGGCTGACAAGACTTGTCAAGCCTACGGATCATTACCCCTTCCTTTTGGTCCATGTGGGAACCAATGATACTGCAAGGCACAGCTTTCCCAAGATCAGAAGAGATTATGAGGCCCTGGGGAGGAAGCTGAAAGAAATGGACGCACAGGTTGTCATCTTGTCTCTTCTGCCAGTTGAAGGGCATGGTCCAAGAAGGGAGAGGAAAATAGCCGACGTAAACAACTGGCTTCGTAGATGGTGTCGCCGAGAACAAATTGGATTCTTGGATTATGGACTGCACTTCCATGAGGGGGGACTTCTGGCAAGAGATGGGGTGCATCTTACAACAGTTGGAAGAAACATTTTTGCCAACAGTCTCAAGAATTTGATCAGGAGGGCTTTAAACTGAGTCATATGGGGGAGGGAGACAGTATTCTGGAAGGCAAAAGGGCTGGAGAAAATAGTCAAACTGTCATAGAGGGAACAACGCAAACAGCACAAGGACCCAACAGTGGGAGGCAAAAAAACTTGCACAGGGAGCGAGTAAAGGGAACACATGGTCTTAGATGTCTCTACACTAATGCACAGAGCATGGGAAATAAGCAAGATGAACTTGAACTCCTCGCACTACAAAACAAATATGATATAATAGGCATTACTGAAACCTGGTGGGACGAGTCTCATGATTGGAATGTAGGAATAGAGGGGTATTACCTTTATAGGAGAAACAGGCCAAACAGGAAAGGAGGAGGAATAGCATTATATGTCAGGGATATTTACACCAGTGAAGTGATCCATGACATCAATATTGGAAGCCAGGTGGAGAGCATCTGGATAAAAATTAAAGGGGAGGGAAACAACAGGGATGTTATTGTGGGACTCTACTACAGACCCCCAAATCAGACGGAGGAATTGGATGATGCCTTTCTAGAACAGATGAACACACATGCAGAAAGGAGAGATGTAGTAGTGATGGGTGACTTCAACTATCCTGATATTTGCGGGCAATCTAACTCAGCCAAAACTTCAAGGTCTAGCAAATTCCTTACATGCCTGGAAGACAATTTCATTGTCCAAAAGGTGGAAGAGGCAACAAGGGGGTCAGCTATTTTAGATCTGATCCTAACCAACAGAGATGACCTGGTTAATGGGGTGCAAGTGGTGGGATCCTTAGGTGAGAGTGATCATGTTCTCCTGGAGTTTGTTATACAATGGAAAGGAGAAGCCAGGCATAGTCAGATACGCATTCTTGACTTTAGGAGAGCTGATTTCAATAAACTCAGGGAAATACTGGGGGTGATCCCATGGTCAGGAATACTAAAAGAGAAGAGACCTCAAGACAGATGGGACTTTCTCAAAAGGGAGATATTGAAGGCACAATTTCAAACAGTACCATTGAGGAAGAAAAATGGGAGGTGTCTCAAGAAACCAGGATGGATGACTAAAGAACTTTAAATGGAGCTAAGTTTTAAACGGAACATGTATAGGAAATGGAAAAGGGGGGAAATCACCAAAGAAGAATTCAAACAGATAGCGAACACGTGTAGGAGTAAAGTCAGAAAAGCTAAAGCTCAGAATGAGCTCAGGCTTGCTAGGGAGGTTAAGAATAATAAAAAGGTTTTTTTTGGGTATGTCCGCAGCAAAAGGAGGAAGAAGGAAATGATAGGGCCACTACGTGGAGAAGATGGCAAAATGCTAACAGGGGACAGAGAAAAGGCAGAATTACTCAACACCTTCTTTGCCTCAGTGTTTTCAGAAAAGGAAAAGGAGGACCAACCGGAGGAGAATGGAACAGAGGACACAATAGGGGAAATCCAGCTCAAAATAAGTAAAGAGGTAGTACAGGAATACCTTCTTAATCTAAATGAATTTAAATCTCCAGGACCAGATGAACTACATCCAAGAGTATTAAAAGAGCTGGCAAATATAATCTCAGAGCCATTGGCAATAATATTTGAGAACTCCTGGAGAACAGGAGAAGTCCCAGCAGACTGGAGGAGGGCAAACGTTGTTCCCATCTTCAAAAAGGGGAAAAAAGAGGATCCCAACAACTATCGTCCAGTTAGTCTGACATCAATACCAGGGAAGATTCTAGAACAGATCATTAAACAGAGAGTCTGTGAACATTTAGAAGGCAATGCCATAATCACAAAAAGTCAGCATGGGTTTCAGAGAAACAAGTCATGCCAGACTAATCTGATCTCTTTTTTTGATAAAGTTACCAGCTTGGTAGATGAAGGGAATGCTGTGGACATTGCATACCTTGATCTCAGTAAGGCCTTTGACAAGGTTCCCCATGACATTCTTGCAAACAAGCTTGTAGAATGTGGGCTAGACAAGTTAACTGTTCAATGGATTTGTAATTGGTTGACCGGCCGAACCCAAAGGGTGCTCAGCAGTGGCTCCTCTTCGTCTTGGAAAGATGTGACCAGTGGGGTGCCACAGGGTTCTGTCCTGGGCCCAGTGCTATTCAACATCTTTATCAATGACTTAGATGAGGGAATTAGGGGCATACTTATCAAATTTGCAGATGACACCAAATTGGGAGGAGTAGCTAATACCCTAGAGGACAGGATCAAAATTCAGAATGACTTGGATAGACTGGAGAGCTGGGCCAAAGCTAACAAAATGAAATTCAATACGGAGAAATGTAAAGTACTGCATTTAGGGCGGAAAAATGAAATGCATAGATATAGGATGGGGGGGACCTGGCTGAATGAGACTACATGCGAAAGGGATCTAGGAGTCCTAGTAGACCACAAGTTGAACATGAGCCAACAGTGTGATGCGGCAGCTAAAAAGGCCAATGCGATTTTGGGCTGTATCAATAGAAGTATAGTGCCTAGATCAAGGGAAGTAATAGTGCCACTCTATTCTGCCTTGGTCAGACCTCACTTAGAATACTGTGTCCAGTTCTGGGCACCACAATTAAAAAAGGATATTGACAAATTGGAGCGTGTCCAGAGAAGGGCAACTAAAATGGTGAAAGGTCTGGAAACGATGCCTTATGAGGAGAGACTTAGGGAGCTGGGTATGTTTAGCCTGGAAAAAAGACGGTTTAGAGGCGATATGATAGCCCTGTTTAAGTATTTGAAGGGGTGTCACGTTGAGGATGGAGCAAGCTTGTTTTCTGCTGCTCCAGAGATTGGAACATGGAGCAATGGATGCAAGCTCCAGGAACAGAGATTCCACCTCAACATTAGGAGGAACTTTTTGACAGTAAGAGCTGTTCGGCAGTGGAACACACTCCCTCGGAGCATGGTGGGGTCTCCTTCCTTGGAGGTCTTTAAACAGAGGCTGGATGGCCATCTGTTGGGGATGTTTTGATCAAGATTTCCTGCGTGGCAGGGGGGTTGGACTGGATGGCCCTCATGGTCTCTGCAATTCTATGATTCTATGATTCTATGAAATACACAAAGGTACATATCTTCTCCAACAGGGACTCACAGTATATAAATCCCACAGCCCCCCTATGCCACCATTCTCTGAATATGCCAGCCATAGATGCAGGCAAAATGTCAGGAATAAACTCTTCCAGAACACAGCCTGATAGCCCAGAAAAACCTACGAAAAAAACCTATCAACAAACCAGCTTTCGCTGTATTTTTTTGTACCAGGTTGGTGTTTTTAGGTCTGTGGACTGCAACATTTGCAAATACTTTTGGTACTGTATATGTATTTTACATATATTTTATATTAAGTTTTTATCTGCTTGTGTTTTTATATCTTTGTTATATATGTTTTGCTGTCGGCTTTGGTCACAAGCAATAAACTGATGTAATAGAACAAACCACTTCTAGCAGTTTTCCTGTCTGCCAGGAAACATTTTTTCTAAAGAATAAGCTCCCCCCAAATACTTTAAATTGCAAGATAGATGGGCCCTAACAATCTATTATTGCTTGGGAAATTCATCACTTTCCCCCAGCTACTGTGATGAATGTAGCTAAGCTCAGAAGTAACAGGGAGATCTGGGAGGTGGGGGTAGCAGAATATGTCATCGTTCCTGCTGAACAAAAAATCCTTACTCTTTGACCCTGACAGCCCTACTACCACTACTCCTCTTTCTGCTTCATCATATTTTTACAGGGAGTAAGAGATGGGTTGAGGGTACTGTTAAAAGTAATCTGGAACACGATTACTTTAACAAGAGTACAGTAAGTTATGATAAGAGTGTGCTCATCCCCTCAAGTATCAATGTGGTGTGAGATGAAGGTGAATTCTGAGGCATGTTGCTTTAGAAGAGACTAGTCGTTTTCTCAGGTTTTTATTACATTTAGGGTTAACTATAAAATACAATCTTGATGTACTAATTTACTGTGATGTTAGATAATAATTGAGGAATAAGTGACTTCATCTAATCCTGGTGATTGTAGTGAAGGTATCTGAAAAAAATGGAATTGAGATAAATTCCAGTTCTTCTCAGCATAATTATTTGATAACCAGCATGATTTGAAAATATCAGATTTTCAAAGTCTGATATTGGAATGTGCATACATGACAGCATTGGATAGCTGATATGCAGTTTTAGTTAATGTTTGACAACAATTGTTAGGACTCAGGCAGTACTCAATATCTGACAACTTTTGCCATTTACTATATGAAATTTGATGTCTGACAGTCTTTGGCAGGTGATAATGCTTGACTTCCAGTATTTGATTTTGTTTGACAACGTGCTTTTTCTGTTCCACAAATATTTGAGCCTCTCCTCATACCAATGAGGTGAGAGCAGCTGTGAATTAGGAATAGTCCTTACTTGCCAATTTCAAGATAATACTTTGAATATTTATGTCAACACAACTAAATTAGCTATATAGGACAGGGCTCCTAGGTTTTGATCACATATGCATTTATATGGAAGTCAGTTATAATGATATAAGTAGGGTTTAATTTCAAATCCATGTATTTAGGGCTGCAATATCAAACCCAAGAATAAAAATTCAGGTCAATACAAGAAACCTGAATTTGGCTTTTTAGAAATTAGAAAGAAATGGAGATGTGCCAGTGAATAAAGTGATGCTGATGAGGTTAGAATCTGGCCAGGAGCTTTGACTCTCACAAATTTGATTTGCCTGGATATTTCCTCTGACTTTAGTGGTGAAAATGTCAAGCAGGATTTAGTTCAAAGGATGATAAAAGAACAATAATCTTTTTGGTTCATGCCATGCCTGTAGTTTGGTTTGTTTGTTTGTTGGAAATTTGCTCTAGGCTGTGCTAGGTTTCAGCTTTCCAAAGGATTTTCTTAATAAGAAATTCATTCACTTACCACATCATAGCATTTTCCCCTTCTTCAGTTTTGTTTATTAGTGGGTTTTTTTTTTATTTTGTCTCCTTTCAAAATATAGTGAATTATTATTTTTTAAACAAAGAAGGTAATAATAATTTTATAGCATCCATCTGTTTAGGACTAGTGGCCATTAGGTTAGTCAGTGGTTTGATGGGTGCTTCCCAAGAGTTTGGCCTACACAGAACAAAGAGGCAGCAATTATACAGAACAGGAATGGGGAACCTGGCCTTTCAAATGTTTGGATGATAACGCCTCCAAACCATTAACTGTGCTGGATGGGGATGATGGAAACTGTAGGCCAAAACATTTGGAGGGTCAATACAGAACCAAGCTGGACCTTATTCACTCCTCACGAGATTTGATCCTGCTGGCTTGTAAAACTGCAAAACACCATCTGGCCATTTGTGGGGTAGTATTGCAAACCATGTGGAAGTCAGTTACAATGAAATAAGTGGATTTAATTTCAAATCCATGTAATTAGAACACAAGAATAAAAATTCAGGTTGAGAAAGCAAACCTGTTCTTGTTTTTTTTAGAAATAAGAAATGTATATTCAGAAAAAAATGGAGAGGTGCCACTGAATAAAGTGATGCTGAGGAGGCCAGAATTTGTCAAGGAGGTCTACGGGCTTGTCTGCATAGGCTAAATACCCCGGCTTGCCCCAGTTCCAGAACCCTCCAGGACATTTACCCTGATATGCTCCAGGGCAGTCCTCACCACCGCTGGGGCAGATACAGGGCTGGAATGGGGGGAAGCCAGGAGAGAGCTCAATAATGTATTACAAGAAAATAAATGGTTTACCTATGAATAACTATCTAGATCAGGCTCCATGTGTCCACAAGAGCCCATCTGGCATACTACTTGCCTCTGCCAGCTCCCTGGCTCTTCCAGAAGGTAGGAAGGGGTCTCTCAATATGTGACCAAGGCATGTCACATTCAGGGAGTGTATAGTCACAGGTTGGGGGGACCCCTCCTGACTTCTGTGTTAGCAGGGAAAATGGTGGTGGTGGCTGCAGTGATGGACTGGTATCCTGTTTAGACGCTGGTCCAGTTTCTCCAGGTAAGGAGAGGAATGGGCCATATCCAGAGTCAGGATATGCCAGTGGTGAGCTGGTGTATTCTGCCTGCTGTAGATGTGCCCTAAATTTCACTAATTTGATTTGGATTATCTTGGTTTCAAGCTAATCTGCCCAGCACTACTTCATATGCCTAATTTCCCAAGTGGCCAAGAGAATATGGTGGTGGTTCTCTTCTGTCAACATTCCTAGCTTAAGAACAAAGTCTTATCAAAACAACCCTACAGACAAAACAGCAAAGCTTAGTCACAAGTGAATGTTATTGAAAGTGATGGAATTTAATTATGGCACATGTATCCAAACAGACTTACACAGAACTCAGTTTGGTGTTTATTACACCTTTGTTTTATTATCACAACAGTCGTGAAAGGACTTTATCGCCCCCTCCCCCAAAAGTACCTTCTTTTGCTGGCAAAACTTTTTTGCTTTTATGCTGACAAAAGAAGTCTATGCTGCACTTACCTTGCCTCCCGTCCAAAGGCTTCCTGGCAATGAATGAGGAAGTGTACAGAGCTCCATTCACTTCCTTGTTCAAACTCCCGCAGATTTTCCTGAGAAGATGCTCATGCAGGAAATTCAAAAAACAAAAACAAAAACAACACACAAAAAGTTACAGAAAGGACATACATACACACTTAAAAACTTACAAGTAACCCAGGGAGGGTAATAAAAAATGCATCACTTACCTGGATATCATGATCTCACCTGGAAGTGTTCTGGCTGGACCAGTCATTGATGCTGCATTCACATGAGTTAAATGGAGTGAGGTTTCAAATGCCAGCAATGCTGGCACTAAAGTGCCACAGACGATCTATTGAAGGCTTAAGCCGTCAATTAAAAAGTATGATTTTTTTGATAAGACATAAACGAGAAATGGTGACATCATCTGGTATGTGCGCCCTTTCATTTTCATGGCGTTGTTATGACACCGTATTTAGTGTGTCTGATAAAGTCCTAAAAGAAGGTTGGCTGAGAAATTGTGATTGGCCTAAGATCACTATGCTGTTATTGAGCAGTTCATCCATGAGGACTAAATGAAGCCTGGTGCAGTCATATTTTAGTTAAACTAGGAGTTTTACTTTAAATTGTTTTGCAAGCATATTTGTGTAGGGTTTGTTTCTCCATGTTCTTGGCTAGAAATTCTGTTTTTGAACTGTATTCCACCTTTCTATTATGTTCTGTGGTCCCTTATAACTGTGTGGCATAAGATAAATAGGGGACACTGGTAACAATGGCCAAGAAAAAGGCACGTGGGGATGCAGGAGAATCACAGCATGACTAACTACTGCTAGGAAATGGTTTCTAGGGGAAATGCAATCTTGAGAGGAGACCAGCTAAAGAAAAGTTGTTGGAGAAAAAAAGGAGAGAAACAAGATGGTAGAAATGAGTGGTCTGGGGATGAGGAGGTTTTATTTACCATCTCAGCCAAGAGCTGAGATGAAGAACTGATCTGACCATTTAGAAACAAACAGCTGTGAGAGGAGGGCAGGATCAGATGGGCTGCTAACACAACAGACACCTGAAAAACAAGCAGCTGATATGGAAAGAAACCCCTAGGTGAGTACACAGTGATAGGAACTGAGGTATCATACAAGGGGACAAAGGGGTGGTTTAACTGTAAAGTGGGGGAGGGAAAATGTATTGTTATTTATTGGTATCTATATCTTGGCTCAGTTATAAATCAAAATGGAGACTGTAGTCAAGAAATTAGAAGAAGACTAGGAGAAGGTCAGTTATAAAGGAAGCAGATAAGATCCCCAAATGTAAAGATATATTGGCCCAAATACCCTAAAAGCACCAGATCCTATCTGATCTTGGAAGCTAAGCTAGGTCAACCCTGGTTAGTACTTGGATGGGCAACCACCAATGAATGCTAGATGCTGTGGGGTATATTTCAGAAGAAAGAACTGGCAAAACCACCTCTGATTATTCCTTGCCTATGAAAAGCCTATGAAATTCATGGGGTCACCATAAGTTGACAAGGCTATACACACAGAGACAGATATATCAATGAATAGCCAAGTCAGAATTGCCTAGGCCATAGCAGTTCTGATTTGTGGATGGCTGTGAGAACAGGACAGTGAAGAAAGCTAACAGGAAGAGAATCAACCCATAGCTTGCCAGAAAGGCAAATAAATTGGTCTGAGACCAAATGAAGCCTGAATTCTCCCTAAAAGCCAAAATGAGTAAACTGGGGCTATTATACTTTGGACATATGATGAGACTGTGAAGATTTTCAGATGGGCTATTTATTCTGTGGGACACATGGAACAGGGCCAGGAAAAAGTCTTCTTTTCAGAAGCCATTGACCCTTTTCTGTGTCTCCCCGTCCCTATTTTGATTTCCCCGTGATATTTTCATCACAGGGAAACATCATTTTTGGACCACCTGTTCCGTTATGGTAACAGAATCACGGGTGGTCTGAAAGATGTCCTGTTCCTCTCCCGCAATGACAGCTGCAGGGGGAAGGTCCATTCTGGACACTTCTGGGCATGAGTGGGACACTCTGGTACGTGGCACCCTTCCTCCCCCCAGGTTACTTTTAAAAAAAACGTGTTTTCATGCTTTGTGTACTTTTTTGACGTTGCGGGGGGGGTATTTTTATAATTCCCACACAGCCATTCTCTCATGAGAATGAGTGGGATTTCAGTTGCCGGTTGTAAAGGTCCTAACGACGGCTGCATTTATGACCGGTCAGTTTGGGGAAAGGGAGGACATTCCTGTCACAGAATGAAGGTAAGTGTTTGAACATTTCCCCTTCATTCTGTGGCAGGAATGGGATTGGAGCTTGTGGGGCAGGAACGGGGCATTTTACCCTATCTGAAAAAGTCCTGAGTGCCTCGTTAGGAAAGATGATAATGCCTAGTAAGGTAGAAGGCAGTAGGAAAAAAAGGAAGATGGCATTACAGCTGGATAGGCTTAATCAAGGAAGCCACAATTCCAAGTATGCAAGACCTGAACAGGTCTGTTAATAACTGGGTGACTTGGAGGTTGCTCACGCACAGACGTGCTATAAGTCAAAGCTGACTTGACAGCAATTAACAACAGCAACAGTTGTCTGTGAATATTTACTGTTCTTCAGTTAAAATCTGTTGATATCTTGTATTTGTCTAAAGCTGCATCTGCACTGCAGAAATAATCCCATTTGACACCATTTTAACTACCATGACTCAATGCTATGGAATCCTGAGATTTGTAGTTTTGTGATATATTCAGTCTCTAACTGTCGCCATGCTCTGATGCCACAGCCAACTACAAATCCCAGGATTACATAGCACTGAGTCATGGCCATTAAAGCGGTGTCAAACTGGATTATTTCTGCAGTGCGGATGCAGCCTAGGTCATTTAAATTCCCCTCTCAGATCTTTTATTTAACTAAACCATAGCTTCACTACCACAAGTGTCTCTTTTGCCTACTGAGAAAGTAGCAGCACCTTGTCATCCTCAGACTGACTGACACCAAGGCCAAAAGCCACATCTAAACACTAAACAACAAAGCCATGACAACCTGAGCCCATGGTGAGTTTCCTGTAAACTCTGTCCAGGCAGAAAATGAAGTCATTTGTGTTTTCCTGACTCTGAAACAAATGTAAATACACTCACTCTGATTGTATCTTTCTTTTTGTTCTCCTCACTCACAGTAAATATACTTGCTCTGATTTTCTCATTCTTCTTTTACAGGTCTAAATCTATCCATTCTGCCCCTTGAATGCCCCTCCCTGCTTTTGAAACATCATCCACTTCTGTTGGGTTTAGCTTCCCCAAGACCACCTTGCCATTTCTGTAGTACCCTCCTTAGTTAGCAAATCCTCTTCTGAAAAAAAAAAGTTGTAATTTTTTAAAAAGTGTTGTTCATGGTTGTCAGTCATCTTATTCTCCAGTATAATCTAACACTGTGTAGCATCTACCATATCCATGCCATACTTATGCAAAGGGGCTCAGTGTTTCCAGGTTTTTTGAGTACCTGATTACATAGGAAAATTCACATCCAAGTATGAAAAAAGGCTTTTGACAAGAGAATTTCCTTGCTATCTGGGATCTCAACCTGTGTTTCACCAGTTCTAGTTTGACACTCATTAGCCACAAAAATTCTATCTTATGCTGGCATTGTACCCCATACATTTGAAGTTATTATCTCTGTATTATAGAATGAATATTGACAAGCCCTATGGTACATTTTGAACCTATGACTGTATTGGGATTGGAGACTATGGACTTTATCAGACGAGCCTCTAAAAATATTCTTTTGTCGGCATTATTCAAGCCATTTTAAAGCCGGTAAAAGAACATCTCCCACCAGACTTACCTTTGTCTCCTGGCAAAGGCTTACCTGGCAATGAAGAGGAAGTGAACGGAGCCCCTTTCACTTCCTCATTTGAAATTTCATGGATTCTCGTGAGATTTCATCATGTGGGAAATTCAAAAATAAAACAAAAAATAACACACAAAAAGTTAGAGCATGCACATATACACACTTAAAAACTTGTAAGTACAATGAGGAGGGTCATAAAAAGTGTGTCACCTACCTGAATGTTGCAATCTCACCCAGAAGTTTTCTGACCTGTCTGGTTATTGGCGGAGTAAGTACACGGGGAAAAAAAGTGCTAGGTTTCATACGCTGGCAACGCCGGCAAAAAACTGGTACAGATGATCTATTGATGGCTTTTCCCGTCAATAAAATAGATTGTCTTATTAGCAGGACATAAACATGAAAGGGCGACATTGTGTGGTATGTGCGCCCTTTCGTGTTTATGTGGCATCATTATGACGCCGTATTTAGTGCATCTGATAAAGTCTTAGGTTTCCCAAATCTCATAGTAGGTCTAATTTTTTTTTCATATCAGCTCATGGGGAGGTTGGGGGAGGCTGATTTGAGCTCTAATGTTTGTACCATGTAAAAGGTTTTGATTAGAATGTGCAAATCACAATTTTTGATCTGGGTTGCATAAGTACACTTATCATTGATGTCTTGAACTACTGGAAAAAATTCTGGAGGAGATCACATCCCATTTTAGAGAAAGTAGTTATAGAATATCCCAACATTTCAGTTAAATCTCCAACCTGCTATGATACCTTCTGGGTATCCAGAATCTATTATAGTATAAGAGGAATGACAACAGAAGAAAGAGTATATGCCAGATTGCCACCTTTGGAGCTCCAAGATCTGTCAGTGGAGCTGAATGACTTCTATTGCTGGTAAGAAATTGAGAGGATAAGGGTAATAAGGATACTAAGCACTTACGTAAAACATTTTGAGCAGTCAGAGTGCTTCACATAATTTATCTTGATGATCCTTACAACAGCTCTGAAAGGAAAGATGGTAGTATTATTAGGACTGAGCAAAATGTTCACAGTTTGCTGGCAAGAATTCTGATGAGAGATACAAATTTTTAAAAAAGAGATGCAAATTATGCAAAAATGGAAATTGAAGGATGAAATAGCAGTGGATGACATGGGCACTTTTGATCATAAACCTATTCTTAGGTTGCAAGAGTGGAATCACAATCATTTATATATGACCTGGAGTCCCCTGCCCATGGGTTGTAGATGGCCAGTTTTCTAGCAGTCCTCTGTAATAAGATCTTACCGTTTTCCTACTTCCTTCCACCTTAACAAGCATTATCGTATTTTCTAATGAGTCATATGTCCAAAGTATGATAGCCTCAGTGTTGTCATTTTGGCTTCTAGGGAGAATTCAGGCTTGATCTGCTCTTGGATCTATTCATTTGTCTTTCTGGCAATCCATGGTATCTAGCAGTTTTTTTAAAGCAGTGGCCATAGTATCTGGGGCATTCTGGAACTTGTAGCCCAAAAGATAACTTTCCCAACATCTGATAATGACTACCAATGTATAACCTTTATTTTTACTACTATAATTAAAACATTCCCTGTGATTGAGGGTCATTATTGGATCCTGATAGAAACAATATTTGACTGTCAAAGGATATATTTCCACTTTTCTCAGAGAACCAACTGCAGAGATGTTACATCATATCTGATCTTAGGCATTTCAAATTGCTGGTGACATTTCCTCATGAAAGGATCCCTAAAATGGTAGCAGTTGCACTCATGCAAAATAATGGAACTAATAAATGTTTAAAAGAACTTGATACTAACCTCCTTGCTGATAAGGGAATGAAACAAAACTATTCTATCCATACTAATGGCATGACTACTCCTAAAAGTTTCAGAGAAAGGAATTCTGTTGTTGTTTGAGATCAGTGGAATGTGAAAGCACTTAATGACATATTTTAATGAATTAAATACAGAATGCGAGAGAAACCATTTAAAGATGTGTCTTGTCTTCTATCTAAAATGGATGGGCTTTGACCCTTTACTTGTTTATTACAAGGCATGTAGATCAATAAACTGCTGTAGATCAATAAGCCATTAGCTTTGAACAAACAGAGTCCTTTTATGGTTTCTGATATGATTTAGTCACAAATGGATCCAACTGCAAAAGGGAAGCCAAACAGTGTCAACAACGATAGCTTTCTTCTCACCTAGCAGTTGGAAAAGTGGACAATGTGCTCAGCAAACTTCAAGCAATCAAAGGGCTAAGATTTATCTAGATATAAATTGTCAGTGATGGCAGATATGATTTAATCACATTCATTTCTGAAGGCACAACACTATGCAGAATATAACCCCACATACTGAAGATGGTCCTTGCACTGTTTTGCTAGAGGTTGTAAGTACTATGGGAAAACGATTGAAAACTCATACATAATTCATCTGCAATGACTCTCCAGTAAGATATAATTTTTTTGGCGGGGGCGGCAGGGCAGGTTAACAACAATCGAATCTTGTTCAGCACTCCCATCATCACCATGTGAAAGAGGAGTCTATAACTGCAGTACCTGCTGTTCAGTATTCCACCAGCTTCTCTCAACCATTGGGGCTTGCTATGAGAAACCCAGCAGGGTGTGACCAAATTATTTCCTGACTATCCGTCCAAGTGCAAATATCTTTTAAGAATCTTCATCTTTATTTTGTGCTCTGCTTCAGACAGCTTCAATAGGTTCCAGAGAGCTCAATTGTGTAATCCACGCTAGATATTTATCTTTTGTCCTTCTTGCCTTATGCCCTGCTTTTGGTTAGAAGGCATCGTTGAAGCTGATTCAACTAAGATAGTATTCACCCCATATGCAGCTTCCATCTTGAGTTTACTCATTAAAATAGCTACTGTAATAAAGAGCATAGCAGTCTGATACCAGTTTCAGCTCATTTGCAGTCTCCATGTTGAGTGTAATAATTAAAATTGATGCTGTAACAAAGAGTGTAGCAGTTTGATACCATTTTAATTGTTAGCACTCCATTTTTGGGGATCCTGGAATTTGTAGCTTAGTAAGGAGAACATTAGAATTCTCTGCTAAAGAGTTCCAATGCTGGAGTTCAAGGGAACAGCTCAATACTCTCTAGTAGAGAATTCCAGGTACCTCAACAAACTACAAGCCCCAGAATTGCATAGGATAGAGTCATGGCAGTTAAGGTGGTATCAAACTGCTTGATATACTCAAAGAAATTGCTAACTCCAGTGATATATTTCCTCTGGCATAGGCCCCAAGCACCATACCAGAAATGAATGATAGAGTAGAATAAATTAAATGTTTGTAAACATTTATTAAGCTATTTTTATCAGGAGTGCTTTAATGTCTGAAGATAAGCTAATGATAGCTTGCTATTTACACCAAACTGGAAGATTAGATGAACAGAACTGTTCTTCTGTCCTTATTCTAGGGTCAAGTCTATTCTGTGATGATTCCTAACTAAGAACGGTGTCTTCACATGTTCTTCATTTGTGGCAGCAACACTGTGTCTGGAACTTCTCTGAGATCCAACCAAATTCAGCCTCTGACCCTGGTACCCTTTAATAGTATGCAAGAAGTCTTAGGGGGCAAAGTTTACTACCTCTGTGAAGGCAGAAAACCATAAATTCAAAAGATTGGCTCCCTTTCTTATTCCTCCTCTTAGGACTTTATCAGACATGGACAATATGGTGTCATAAGGATGCCGCATAACCATGAAAGGGTGCACGGTCCAGACAACGTTGCCTTGGTTTTTAATTGACTGCTTAAGCCGTCAATAGATCTCCCTGCCATTTTTTTGCTGGTGATATCTCTGTCCTTTTAAATCTCGGACTTATCCCGACAATGGCCGGTCAGGAGCGAACACCTCCAGGTCAGATCGTGACAGCCAGGTAAGTTTCACTCTTTTTATGACCCCTCCCTGGGTTACCTGGAAGTTGTGTGTGTGTGTGTGTGTGTGCGCGCTTGGTGTGACTTTTTATGCTTTATTGTTTTAAAGTTTGTTTTATGCATTATTGTTTTAAAATCAAGATTGTTTTAAATTGTATTATTGTTTTAAAGTTTGATTGTATTATTGTTTTAAAGTTTGAGTTTCCCACGTGATGAAATTGCACGAGATTTCAAACGAGGAAGTGAACAGGGCTCTGTTCACTTCCTCTTCATTCATGGAGGAGCCTTTGCAGGGAGAGAAGGTAAGTGCAGCGGGTGGGGGGGAACGTTCTTTTGCCGGCATAAAAATTGTGGGTTTTTAATGTTGGCAAAATAATGTTTAACACAATGGACATTTTCAGACATGTCTTACCGCGCTGCAAGCTTACAGGAGAGCTTTGGCGCTGCCGCACGGCAGGGACTCCATTTCGGACAATGCTGTCCCTCTGTAGAAATAATCCGTGTCACTTCCGTGTAGGATTGGAGGCGGCCACGCCATAATTCACCAGATTTTATTCACAGAAGCTGTCCGTGAATAAAATATGGCGCGGCTGCCTCCAATCATACACAGAAGTGACATGGACGATTTCGCCAGAGGGACAGTGTTATCTGAAATGCAGTTCCTGCCGTGCGGCAGCGCCGAAACTCTCCCGCAAGCTTGTTGCGTGGTAACGCGTGTCTGAAAATGTCCAATGTGTCTGATAAAGTCTGGAATTGTGTGCTGGCATAAAACTATTATGCTCCAGCACAAAACTAAAGCCAAGAATGAGGCATCCATTTCAGATGTGTGCTGGGAGCTGTGCTGCAGATACCCCAGCTGCTGCTCCTGAGTCTTTTTCCCCCTCAGAGGACAGAGGGTTTGTCTACACAAGGCAAAAAAAAATGTGAATTGCTCTACAGTAATGACAATGAGCAGTGGTTGCTATTTGTCTTAATGGTTTTTTGGGCAGATAGCAGGCATGCAAATCTATCTGCGTTTGCTGTGCAAACAGGCATGCCTGCGAATCAAGATTGCAGCCATGAGTGAATTACTCAGGTTTTCACTTACCTCAAATTGCTGCTGCTGGACAGTATTTTTTTTTAAAAACCCTATCCAAGGAGATTTTCAGACAGGCAAAAATCGCCCCTTGCCGCGCGAGCAGCCTCCCGAAACTGCTGCGCGGCAAGGGTCTTCTTCGGACGACGCTGTGCCTCTGGCGAAGCCGTCCGTGTCACTTCCGTGAAGCTTGGGACGGCTCCGCGCCATATTTCAAGCACGGAGGCTGCCCGTGATTGAAATATGGCGCGGAGCCGTCCCAAGCTTCACGGAAGTGACACGGACGGCTTCGCCAGAGGCACAGCGTCGTCCGAAGAAGACCCTTGCCGCGCAGCAGTTTCGGGAGGCTGCTCGCGCGGCAAGGGGCGATTTTTGCCTGTCTGAAAATCTCCCAAGATGCAAAAGAGAAATCTTTCGCTTTAACAAAAAAGTAAACAACCCCACCTGTTTTATTGCTTTATCACTCGCTTGCTAAGGTGAAAATCCAACAAGGCAGCCCTGGGCGCTTGCTTTGTTAGCAAGCTCTGCCCCCGCCCGCATACATCCAACCAATCAGATTTCAACTTCCGCTAATATGGGAAAAGCGAATCAATTCAGGCACTTGTCCCAATGTGCAGGAATGCGCATCCCCCCCCCCCCGTTGTTTTTAAAAAGCTTTGGGAAAAGCTGCAAAGGTTTTTCAAGTGTACTTTTTTGGTGTTTTTCGCCCCCCTCCTTCTAAATATGTTGGAGTGATGTGGAATTCCATTAAGACAGATTGTATTCTCCTCACATTCTGTGAGGCGTATTTTCACCGTTTAGACAACCCCAGAGTTGCATGGACTGTACACCCTGTCTTGTATCCCCTAAACTGATTGCTGCCCACAGTATTTTGCCAGTATCAAAATAAAATCCCACTGTCAGTCCAGTCAGCTTCTGTCCTTCGTCTCAGGCAGCAAAATAGCTTGCATAGTTTTGAACTGGAATTCCTCCCGCCCTAGTTTTGAATTGGATTTTTTTTTCACTCCCCCCCCCCCAATGTGCTGAGATATATCAGAGAACCATTTTGCTGGGTTTGTTTTCCTTTGTTAGGAAGAGATCACTGATGATTGATGGTATATTTTCTATTATTTGTCTTTATTTACAAATATACATGTGGTTCATAGATAAAGTCACATAGGATAAGCCGTCCTACAAACAGCAAATCAATCTTTTCTATCTTGTTTCATTTGTGCAGCAGAGATATTGACTGCAAGTTGTCCTCTACTGTGCATAAGCACCCACAGTTGTGTTATCTTTTTAATATATATTTAGAAATCCAGATTATTTTCTAAAACCTGTTGTTGTGTCTCCTTACAAAAGGCTGAAAGCCACATGTTAAGAGAAAAGAAAAATAATAGGAACTCTGCTGCACAACTTACAGATTTCCAAGTACATCTCCTGTGCAGCCCGTATTGAAGAGGCATGTTAGCAAATGATTCTGGACAACAGATACTCAAAAAACCCATTTCTTAACCTATCCATAAGTTTTGCCATGGTCTTAATGAGGGGCTGGTTTTATATTTAAATTTTATTATGACATTGTTACCTTGTCAGTTGGGCTCAATTGCTTCTTAAGACAGGGCAATATATTTTAAAAATAGAATCAGTATAACAATAGCAAGGTGATAATATGAACATTAAAAACTAAAGCCAGTTTCCCCCCTGCCTTAGCAGGAGGACAAAAATTAAAAACAACTGAGCTTTGTAAGCTCAGGTGACAATCCTTTTCACACTTCCCTGAGAAATAAAGTTCAAACATAGTATCAGGGAAATAATAAATATTCACCTCCCTGTTTGATGCAGGAAATCCAGAGATGGAACATCCATTGTCCAAAGTCTGTCTAAATACCTCCGGTGAGCAGGCAGCCCTACTGCTTGTCAGAAGGAGGTGGCTGCCTCAGGCAGCAGATGTGGTGTGCAAAATTAGTTATTTGCCTCTAGTTGTTGTATTTTTCCTGATTTATTTATTTAATTTATATGCCACTTTTTTTTACCAGAATGAGACCCAAGGAGGCTCACAAAACATAACTGTTGAGTTAGGGATAAACTTATGAGATTTTTTACTTATGTACCAAAAGAACTTATTTGGCTTTGGGTACTGTGCATCTTGATGTGGATGGATGGGGAAGTGTCATTTGCTGTTTTGTCTCAGGCAGCAAGGTATCTTGGTCTGATCTTCCCAGCACAGGAGAGCCCACCTGTTCCGATGGTGGAACTACTCCTACCATTATGAAGCTTTTCCTCATATTCAGTCCAAATCTACCTTCCTGTTTAAATCCAATAAATCTGGTCCTGCTTTATGGACTTTATCAGATACACAAAATAAGACATCAGAACGATGCCACATAACCGCGAAAGGGTGCACAGATCAAACAATGTTGCCCTTTCATGGTTAAAATCAGCCCCAAACCCAGGCGTGTGAAACCTTGGGCCATTTAACTCTTGTGACTGCAGCGACAATGGCCGGTCCGGCGCGAACACTTCCAGCTGACATTGGGACTTCCAGATAAGTTTCGCTCTTTTTATGACCCTCCCTGGGTTACTTGGGACTTTTAAAGTGTGTGTGCATGCTTTTAAAAACTTTTTATGCTTTATTTTTAAATTTCCCATGCAACAAAGTCTCGTGGTATTTTGAACAAGGAAGTGAATAGGGCTCTGTTCACTTCCTCTTTATTGCTTGAGCTGCCTTTGCCAGGAGAGGAAGGTAAGTGCAGGGGGGAACGTTCTTTTGCTGGCATAAAAATGTTAGTCTGATAAAAGGGCTAGTCTGATAAAGTCCTCTGTGCCAGCAGGGTTTCTTCTATGTAACAATTCTTGAGGTATTTGAAGAGTAGTATGGTTAGTGCTTGGATGGGAGACCAAATACCAGGTGCTGTAGGTTGTATTTCAGAAGGACTTGTTACCCAAATTGCTGGGGGTACGTGGGGACCCTCTGATGTTCTAATATTAATTTGGTGAATTTTAATTAACTCAACTTGGCATGTGAGAGGCTGAGCAATGGCAGGATGGTTTAACCTATGTACACTGGTAATAACAAAGGACATTCTAAGCCAAAAGATACCATTAAATGATCTTTATTGGAAATTTATATCAATAGCATTCATGTAAACACTTCGGCTTCAGACACTCACACAAGGCTAATGAAGATAGTTGGAAGTATTTGGATAGAGGAACAGAGTAAGGGTGTTGTGGGTTTTACTGTACTGATCCTGCAGAGCGGAGATTTCAAAGTAAACCAACAGAGAGGAGGGCCAGGAGGCAGAATGGTGACATGAACTGACATGGAGTCAAAAGGCAGGGGATTCATGCACACCTGGCTGCGCAGCCTGATGTGAAGTTGAGAGGAAGATGAACTGTGTGCACTTGGGTGGTGTTTCAGGGTGATATTTATATGAAATAATTCCCCTGAAAGGATGGGAGTTTGAGCGGAATACAATGTTTCTTGGAGGTTCTCATGAATAAATAAAGGGTGCTCCAAAAGACTTAACTATCATTAATGGGTGCTGTATTTGGAACTGAATAGGAACAGGCAAGGGCTTTTGTTGGAGGGGATGAGGGAAGACAGGACCCATTTTACAAACATTAAGGTCTCTGCTATCATTGAGTGAATTAATGAATGACTCACCTCCAGGTGTTCACTCTCTGACCTGAGTATTTGGTTTGGGGGAATTTCCAAAGGCTCCTCCCTTGGTCTTACATGAATCCCCCGCCTTGGTATTTGGGGGTTCATGCTTTACCTGTAACCACATGAATGGCCACGCTTAGTCAAATTATTAAATAAAGCCAATTATTAGATATTCCAAGATGGGGGCTATCAGGGGAGGTGACAAAAGAACTGGCAAAGCCACCTCTTAGTATTCCTCACCCAGGAAAACCCTATGAAATTCATGGGGTCACCATAAGTTGACAGGGGACTTGAAGGTGTGTGTGCATGCGTGCACACACACACACATTATTCCCCCAGTCTTTCCTTCACTAGCCTTAACTGATTAATGGTGGAACAATATTATATAGATAAATAGCAGATCAACTCCATTTTACACTCCTTTAAAAAGACAAGTCAAGTAGACTACTGTTCTCTTAGTGCCTAGGCCAAAGACATGTTTTCTACAGAGCAGATACTATATTGCTTTTCTAAAGCTTGGTTCTCTTTTTTGATTCTGCTCAGCATGGTCCCCAATATAGAGAACTGCTGAATGGCACAATAGATTCCTGAATGGCAACTACATGCCCCACTGTTACTAGAAGACATATTATACAAGATAAAAACAACTAACCTATATGACTCCACTAGAGTTAAAAGCTTGAATGTTTTCACTGATCTTTTCTTTGAACACTGATACTGTCAGTAGTAAAAAGTCATGCATAATGGAACAGCTGATATTATTGCAGCGCTAGTGGAAGTATAAGCTTTATTTTATCAAACTAAGGCACAGAGCTCTGAAGTAGCCCCTACAGACATTCTGTTTTGCTGATTCCCACTTAGTGTCAGGTCCAGCTACTGGGAACAAAACCAAATTTTCATTCCTCAGTCCAGTAAGCAATATGACTTGAAAGTTCTTATGGGGTCAAGGGTTATCTCTGGAGAAACTGTCCTATTGATACAATGAAGGTTCTTTGTCTGGGAAGACTTGATCCCTGCAATTCCCTCATTTATTCCAAGCTTGGTGGTACAAAAGCTAAATCTGTGGTTGGTATTTCTTAGGTGGTCAGATTAAAATGTATTGCTAGTCTGATTCATGATAACAGGTTTGTTTCTTCTACACTCTATATCTGCTTCTGCTATTTTTTAGTGCTGTGTAGCTCATGGCAGCCTTTATAGGATCTGTTTTCTTGAGACGAGAAAGAGTAGTGGAGGTTTATGATGTTTCTATGAAAATTAATTTGCTTCTCTTTCTTTCCTACACATGTATAGATTGAAAAAAGAAGGCAGACAAACATCAACACCCAAAGACAGTACAGGCCTGATGTTCAATGTGTACCATAGACAGCCAGTTGTAAAATACAGTCATTCCCTCAAGCCAAGTCTATTCCTGAAACCCCTGTGTTGTGTTCTGGGAAATGCTGCACATTCCATTGACCTAATACTTTAGACTAAATTGATTCCAACAATTCCTTGCTTCAGTGGAGTTGCCTGCAACTGAAATTGTATTAATTAACCTGTGGTTCCATGTTCCATGGCTTAGCGTGCCAGAGAGAAAATGATGTCCGTATACTAATCATGATAGAAATGTTTTGAAGATAATGTTCTAAGGTGTTCATGCTGTGGAGTGAGGCTTAAATTCAGTTATATACACATGGATTTGGACATTCTACTATAACAGATTAAAACAGAGGATTACCTATAATGAGGCAAAAATGCCACAAGGAGTTCAAATAATGGTTGTCAGAAGATAGTTGATCATAGAATGTTTGTTGGCAGTTAATTGCACCATCTAGCACTTCCTTGCACTATTATCTTTTCCATTTCGATTCCTTATTGATTCACTATCCAGTAATCTTTAGTCTCCTGACAATTGCAGTCCTCAGTTCCACGGTGCTACATGGTGAGAACAGCAAAAGCAAACTAGACCAAAAATGTACACATATATTGATATGATATTCAATGAAATGTGGGTGATCCATTTTGTTTCCCCTAAAGTAGATTCCACACTATATGAAATAATGAAAGTGATGTCTGCAAGTAGGAATTTGATCATTAGGGCTATGTTATAAATCCAATTGCAAGGGCTATAGGCAGGGGATGCTGTGGTTGACTGCCATAAATTCCAATCAGAGATAATACACACTACTAACGCATTGATTTGCTTTGGGCAACTGATCCTTTTGGCCTTGGCACTTTAGGTGTGGTACAGTGGGGCTCATTTTTTATGTTTCTCAAAACAAAATTAATCCAGAAACATACTGAGCATGTGTCATGACTTGGATTCAAGCTGAGGTTGCTGCAGCCCAGTGACAACTTATGGACAACCTCTGGTCCAAAGGGGATACCCAAATTTGTGATGGTGAGAGGAGGATCAACAAGCCACCCATATTTAAGCCATAATGCAGACCCACTATATGATCACAGCCAAAGCCTTGGGAAGATGAGTACCTACACTGGCTGGGAAATAAGAGTTGATGGGCACAAGTCACAGCTAGACAAAATATTGCCTAGGTGTCTTTGTCAATGAAAATGAGCCCCTCACCATCCTGACAAAAATGAGAATTGAACAGTATTGTCAGCCTTCATGACTTAGATAGGACTAGTTCAGGATTTGAACCTTTTGTGCTCTAAACAATAATCAAACTGCAAGACCAACAAGCCAGATAAGTAGCTATAAAGTAACCCATTTTCAAGATTTCCCATCAAGCCTCCTCGACAGAAGAAAGCACACATTGCTTAATACAGTGTGTCACCCAAAAAATAAATAAAAATAAAAATAATAAAAAAATGTATACATCCTTAACAGTTTATAATTCTGGAATTTCTTTTGGCATTTTCCCCTCTCAAAAAGGTATATATATACTCTTAAACAGATTACAATAGTAGAGAAGTGTCATGAAATTACAAGAGAAACTTATGTGAGGTTTGCAACTCTGTGCTTCCACAATGCAAGCAGTGCATTGCCAAGCACGGATGACAATTTGAACTCCTTACATAAAATTGGAATTTAATATGGAATTTGTAACTCTGATTAAATCATTAGTATAACATTTATTCTTCAATATAAATGTATCTACTTAGCTTTCAAATAACCACCATAGCTACTATTAGCTGTTAAAAGGTGTATCCATTTTTTGGAACATACTGTATAGCACTTCACTTTTGTCTTCTGTGAGTGAGTACGAGAAGCTTGCAGTGTGGATACCATGGCCAAACTGACTGGAAGACCCCTCTATTTAAAGCAGAGATCTTGATTTCAAATCCCTGTGATGTCTTGAGAGCCTGCTCTTTTGGCCTGATAGTATGAATGTGACTTACAGAAAACCATCTGGCACTCTTCGAGAGAGGAAAATAAATTCTTAAAAAATACTCATGTTTCTGCCATGACTCAGATTTGAACCAAGGTTGCTACAGCTGCATTGCAGAGTACTAACCACTGTACAATCACAGCTGACATGATGCTGCTTTGCAGGAACAGCTATTTCATCTAAGGGTATGATAAATCTTTCCTATTAGGTTGGGCGAAATTGTCAGGTCATAGGGATTTGGCCAGAGTTTGTGTGGAGCAGAGAAAAAGATGAGGCATGAGTGGGATTGGAATGATTGTGCCAAAACCATGGGCTTGTCCACACAAAGCAATACATGTGGATTAGTGTGCAGCAGTGCCAATTCACAGCAGTTTCTATTTGTCTCACCAGGTTTTTTTTTGAAGATCACAGGCATGCAAAGTTATCTGTGTTCACTGTTCCAATGGGCATGTCTGTGAATCAAAATGACAGACATGCGTGAATTACTTGCATTTTTATTTAGTTTGCATTGCTACTGCCAAGCAGTTTTTTAAAAAACCAAATCCAAGGTGCGGAAGTGCGATCTTCTGCTTTAACAAAGAAGCAAACAAAAGAAGGTGATTTTCTCACCATAACACATGATCACCACGGTGAAAATCCAAAATAGCACTTGCCTTACCAACAAGCCCTGCTCCCCATGTACACCCGACCTTCTGCTTGTATTGGGAAAGTGCATCAATTCATGTTGCTTGTTCTAATGAGCAGGAATGTGCATTTCACGCACTGTTCTTAAAAAAATTTGGGGAAAACCACAAAGGCTTTCCTCACTGAGTATATGGAGTATTTGATCCCCCTCCTTTTGAATACAGTAAAATGATGCAGGATCCCATTGGGACAAAAGGTATTTCCCTTGAATTCTATAAGGAATATTTTCACTGTGTAGACAACCTCCATGAGCGCCACCATGGGCAGAGCTTTTGTTCAGTGACTACACTTCTATGGTCCTGGGAAGCAAGATCAACTATGTCTATTGGCACAACTCAGCTGGTCTAGAGGAAAATCAGAGTTACCGTACTTTTCATCTCAACAAAAGTAGCCCTTTAAAGGTACAGTCAGCATTCAGTGCTGGTCCAGGAATTGAACCAGGGGATGAGAAACTTATTTTGGGGGGGGATAAAATTCCCAGAATCTCCCAGCTAATATGCTGGCTAGGGAATTTGGGGAGCTGCAGTCTGAAAAATTACCAAGGGCTAGCTGCTCCCTTAGAAAGATTCATACCACCAGACCAGCAAGCCTGACAGGCAGTTATTCCCCACATAAGGCAATTTGATCACACTTCCTAAAAATACCTTCCTGCTAAACCTCTCTGGCAAAAGGGGAGGCCTGATGCTAATGGACTAATTTGGTTGTGGTTAGTGAGTGGGTCAGATTTTTACTGTGGCTAAGCTGGCCAAAGCAGCTGCCTAGTAAACAGGGAATCCCTGGTTTGACACAAAGTGGTGCCTTGGGAGCTGATCCCTTTGGCCCAAACATGATTTATGTGGGCTCAAAAGACCTCACTGAAGGGCTTTTTCAACTCCTAAAGGTGGGGGAAAAAGTTGAGTATGTGCCGTGACTCGGATTCGAACCGAGGTTGCTGCGGCCACAACGCAGAGTACTAACCACTATACGATCACGGCTGGGTTCCTGTTGCCAGTCTCTCAGTTGCTGTTTTTTCCAAGGCAGAACATGTCCCTTGCAGTAAGATGAGCCAAAATATTAACCTTTGGGGATGTGGCCAGAGCCTGTGGAAGGAGAGGAAGTGGGAAAGCAAGTAACCAAGGCACCATAGCTTAGCTGGTCAAAGCATCTGCCTTGTAAGCAGGAGATCCTGGGTTCAATTCCCAGTGGTGCCTCTGTCTGTTTTGAGGTAGGAGAGGAGTGATTCCCTTTTTATGCTACACATGGCCAAAAGTTTTCCCCGAGAGTCTTTGCAATGAAAAGTAAGTCTCCCCTTGTACAAAGTCAAAAAGCATAGCAATGCTTCCTACCATGGACAGAGTGTATGCTGGCTATCCTTTGAATCCAGGATATTTTAGAATCATACAATCTTAGAGTTGGAAGGGACCACAAAGGCCATCTAGTCCAACCTCCTGCTATGCAGGAATAAGCAACTGGAGCACGTCTGAAAGATGCCCATTCAACCTCTGTTTAAAGACCTCCAAAGATGGGGCATTTGCTACTCTCTGAGGTAATCTATTCCACTGTTGAATTGCTCTTACAGTAAAAATATTCTTCCTAATGTTTAGGTGGAATCTCTTTTCTTGTAATTTAAATCCATTGGTGCATATTCTAGTTTCTGGAGCAGCAGAAAAGAAGCTTGCTCCATCTTCTATATGACATCCCTTCAGTGTGTCCAAAGAGGTGCCTTTCTGCACTATTGGGGAGATATCTATCATGTTTCCTCTCAGTCTTCTCTCCTCTAGGCTAAACATATCCAACTTCTTAAGTTGTTCCTCACGTTAAGACTTTGTTTCCAGACCTTTTACCATTTTGGTTGCCCTCCTCTGGACACGTTCCAGCTTGTCGATATCCTTCTTGAATTGTAGTGCCCAGAGCTAAATATAGTATTCCAGATAAGGTCTGACCCAAGCAGAGTAAAATGGCACTGATATTTCCCTCAGTTGGACACTATAGTCCTGTTGATGCCGCCCAGAATTGTATTGGCATTTTTGGCTGCTGCATCACACTGTTGACTTATGTTTAGTTTCCTGGACATTTTTTACAGGTACAGCTTTCAAGCCAGGTGTCACCATTCCTATATTTGTCCTTTTTACTTGTCATGCCTAGCTACATGTAGTATCTTACATTTATCTCTGTTGAAATTAGGTTTTTTAGTTTTGGTACAGCTTTCCAGTCTCTCAAGGTCATTCTGAATTCTGATTCTGTCTTCTGGAATATTAGCCCTCCCCACCCCCCAATTTGGTGTCATCTGCAAAGTTGATAAGCATGCCTTCTATTCCATCATCTGAGTCACTTATAAAAATGTTAAACAATACTGGATCCAGGGCACAACCCAGAAGAACTAGTCACTTCTTTCCAGAACGAAGAGCAACCATTGATGAATACTCTCTGGATTTGGGTTGTCAACCAGTTACAAATCCACTTAACTATAACACAGTTTAGCCCATAGTTCACTAACTTGCCTGCAAGGATATCATGGGGGACCTTGCAAAAAACCTTACTGAAATCAAGATACACTAAATTCACAGCATTCCCTTATCTATCAAGCTTGTAACTGTATCAAAAAGAGATAAGATGAGTTTGGCATGACTTGTTTTTGAGAAACCCATGCTGGCTCCTAGTAATCATCACATTCCTTTCTTAAGTGTGCACGAACTTATTGTTTAATAAACTGTTCTAGAACAGTGTGGCTCTTAACCTTTTCTTTATACCAGAGACTCCTTTTAAATATCTTATGTTGCCATGGAAGGCTTAACTCAAGATTTAAAATAATAATAATAATAATAATAATAATAATAATAATACTGCCTGATGATTATTATTTTAACAACAACAACTCTCTCTCTCTCTCTCTCTCTCTCTCTCTCTCTCTCTCTCTGGCTTTTCTTCACAAACGAAGATTCAGGAAGGATTCATCCCGTGCTTTTTCCAAGCGCACTGATGACTAAAAAGGCCAATCCGAGATAAACAAGTCTGGTTGCAGAAAGCACAGCAGAAGGTCTCCTTGGGTGATGCTTCCGGGTTGTGATTCTTTCTGTGTTGTCATTTCCCTTCAAGACTTGTTCGGCGTGAGTTCTCAAATAAGGCTGCAGCATTGTGGATCGTGCGTCTCCATGCCTCCCGATGTGAGGCCAAGGCAGAACATTGTTGGTGATAAATTTGGCCGAGCCCGAGATGTTGTTTCAGGGAGTCCTTGTATCGCTTTTTTGGAGCTCCCCTCTTACGCTGACCTGTGGCGAGTTCACCGTAGAGTAGTATTTTTGGGAGGCGATGGTCCTCCATCCTAGAAGCGTGTCCTGCCCAGCGCAACTGTGTTCTCAATATCATTGTCTCAATGCTGGTGATCCCTGTTTGCTCAAGGACAGCAACATTCATCACATTGTCAGTCAAGTGTATATTTAGGATTGTGCAACAACAACAACAACAACAACAACAACAACAACACTATCCATTAAACCATCCCACAGAGGCACTGGAGGGGGAGGGAAGACTTTTCTCCTGCTTCTTCCTGCTGATTTGTAGCTGGAGCAGATTGAATGGCAATGTGCAGGGCACGCCAACCAGCCAGCCAGCCTTTGCCATGGCTCCTGTCATGTGGCCACTCTACTGCAAGGAGGAGGTGGGTCGAGCCTTCAAGCCTTTGAGAACCCCCAGTGAGGACATCATGGCCCCCTGTGGGTCTGTGGACCACAGGTTAAGAACCACTGTTCTAGTACATTTCCTGGTATCAACGTCAAGCTGACTGGTCAGTAGTTTGTGTCTTCTGTCTTTCCCTTTTTGAAGACATGGACAACATTTGCCCTCCTCCAATCTGCTGTGAATCTTTTTGTCCTCTAAGAATTCTAAAAGATTGGAGCCAGCAGCTCTGAAATTATCTATATCTATATCTATATCTATATCTATATCTATATATAATTATCTTGGGTATGTTGCTATTTTCAGTGTGCTGATTGGCTGCTTAGGTGTCAGGATCTACCTCTCCTTGCAGGACTAGGGAGATTATTACAGAGGCAAAACATCCCAGGACAGGGATGACAGGAGATCGCTATCAGGGTCCCTTTTCAGATGATGTTGTCCCTTTCCTGTGATACTCCCATTCTGCTCCTGTTCCCCCCTGCTTCCTCTTATTCATGGGGAAAAGCTGTCAATAAGAAGCCCGTTCCGTTATAATATCGGAACGAAGGGCAAGTGAACAGATGCCCTGTTCTGCTGGTGAGATGACATCGTAACGTCAGCAGGAGGTCCGTGCCGAAGACTTCTGGGTTCAATCAGGACATCCAAGTAAGTGACACCCTCCCCCCCCCCCCCGCAGGTTACCTGGGGTTTTATTTTTCTATTTTGTGGCTTGGTTTTCTCTTTTGATGTTTGGTATTACCGGGATGGGAGTGGGGGAGTAGTGGGTCAGGTGGGGGGGGGGTAGTGGGACAGGCACAGTTTTAGGGACCCGTGTGATCATCTCCTAGGTCACCGGCTGCAGCAGCTGGCACAGTCTCTTTGCAGACTCAGACCCTGGCTGTGGGAGTCTTGGATAAACCAGGGCCAAGCTATCAGATGCAGTTGGTTGCAATCATGCAGCACACCTGAAGCAGCCAGGAGAACTGCTGTTTAAGAGTGGCCTTCAGTCTTGGCCATCACAGTATGTCTGTAGCTGTTCCTTGGCTTTGGGAAGGAAACATGTGGAAAGCCTCAAGTCCTTTCTAAACATGGCAGTGGATGACCGGTCATGTCCTGGTGCATGGTGTGTGTGGTATGGGGTGTGTGGGATGTGTGTGTAGTGTGGGGATGTTGTAGTGTGGTGTGTGTAGCATGTTGGGTGTGTTTGTGCATGGTGGTGGCAGAGAGGCTCTCACATTCTGGAGTGCATGGTGTATCTGTGTGTAGCATAGGGTGTGTGTAGCGTGGGGTATTTGTGTGACTGCATGGTGGCAGTGGGGCTCTTGTGTCCTGGCATGTGTGTGTAGTGTGGTAGGTATGTGTGTAGTGTGGTAGGTGTGTGTGTGTACATGCACTTACATGGCAATGATGGAGGGGCTCTTGTGTCCTAGCACATGGTGTGTGTGTAGTGTGGTGTGTGTGTTTAGCATGGTATGTGTAAACGTGGTTCCATGGTGGCAGTGTCTGTGTGTATGCACAGTTGCATGGTGGCGGCGGTGGGGCTCTCGGCATGAAACTAGCCATTATAGTTGGTTTGAAAGGTTATATATTAATGTGTCAAATGATCGTACTCTTAACATGTTTCCTAAGTGGCCAATCAGCAGAGTGGGAATAGAAACATACTGAAGTGTTCTATATATGTAGATAATGGTGTATGTAATGCCGGTTATAGCTCGTTATTCATTTAATTTATATGCTGCCTTTCTCCCAGAGTGGGACCCAAGGCAGCTCACAAAAGAACATCAATTAAAATCTATACAATTTTAAAAACTATTAAAATCATCACAACTAAAACAATTTAAAATTATTCAAAATATACACGTTTTTTTTAAAAAAAATAAATAGAACATACACCCCAATAAAAAAGCCTCCATGGGCACAGTTGCATATTAAAAGCCTGCTTAAACCAAAAGATTTTTGCCTGCTGGCAAAAGGAAAGCCTAGCCTTCTGCGGAAGGGAGCTCCAGAGGGTAGGAACAGCCACTGAGAAAGCTCTCTCTCATGTCCTCAACCAAGCGAGCTTGTGATTTGTGGGACTGAGAGATAGCCTTCCCCTGAAGATCTCAGAACCCTTGCAGTTTGTATGAAACAGGAGATCCTGTGCTTGAGTCCTGGTGGTGCCTCAGGAACTAATCATTTGATCAAATAGCAAAGCCATAGCTTAGTGGGCATCGCTGGGGTCCTTTTGCCACTTCTTGGAGTGAGAAAAGGAATTATACAAGTTCTAGTTTCATGTCAGGATGAGGATTCTAAGCAAGACTGATATAGTTACAACACAGAGTAGAAATCACTATACAATAATTGCCAGGACCTTGGCAGTTTGGATTCACCTTTGTCAGCCAGGAGCAGGGGGAGAACAGCACTTGCTATACTAACCATTATAGCTCAGGTCACCAGTTTCCCTGGATGTCTTTGTGAAGGAATATTAACTAACCACCTTCCATAAGAATAACATTGTTTAGGTACAGGCTGCCTTGCTACTATGAACAGGACTTGAAGTTGAACCCAGCCCCTCTTGTCTTGTTTGCAGGAGCCATACAAGTAGACTAGCAAGGTAGGTACAATTTTCTTTGCACCAAAAACAGGGCGCTATTTACACGATGAAAATGTACTGAGATGAATTCGTGTTGATCCTTGGTAGTTCACACGTCCTGCATGATGGTCTTGAGCTTTTTGGAAGGGGGGCACCTTTTATCCCTCAACCTGTGGGACTTTCCGTCCCGTGGTTTGTCCCGTGTTTTTAAAACAGTCATGGGAGGATGCGGAAAATCAGATATGTGAACAGGTTGGGACAAAATATTCGGTAGTAGGTGGTGGCCAGAAATTTAAGTGGGCAGGGGCGGGCACATAGTCCTGAGAAGGAGGGGTCAGTCACCCTTCCTGTCCCCTGCTTTTTTTTTAAAAAAATGGATTCTCTCACTGGCAACCTCAACTGAGGCTTGTGCTTATCTTAAAGGCTTGTGTCCCTGTGCCAGCAATCTCCGTTTCGAGGGACATGTTGGACTTTTTCGGACGTCTAAAATGTAACGGAAGCAGCCTCGCCACGTTGCGAGGCTGCTGTGCTGCAGGGCGTCCCTTTCGCATGACGCCCATCCCTGCGGTACCGCAGGGACATTTGAGTGTTTGAGTGTTATATTTCAGCGATTTTTACTCATGAAAGTTGATCGTGAGTAAGAAACGTGGCGAGGCTGCTTCCATTACATTTTAGATGTCCGAAAAAGTCCGTTCTCTTTAAATGGATTCTCTCACTGGCAATCTCAGCTCTTTCCTGCACCACATCACTTGTGTCCCTGTTCTTTTCCCCTCCCCATCTTCCCTCTAGGCTGAAAGCAAAGCATGTGGTGTGTGTGTGTGCCTGTCTGCCTCAGTAGATTGCCAACCACTCCACTTCTCAAGCAAAACGGGCCTGCGCATGTGTGTGTGTGTGTGTGTGTGTGTGTGTCTTCAAGCTGCCTAGGTGGCTTTGCAAGTTCCTTCCTCTGAAATATAGCCTACAGCTCCTGGTATTCAAGAGTGAGTCTTATGGGTTCTTTAAGACAAAAGTTTTATTTTGCAGTAACCTCTGTGGATTTACAGCCAAGGCAAGCCCACCAGGTTTTTTTTTAAAACAGGAATTGTGCAGAGGGGGTTGCCTTCGCCCTCCTTCTCTGACCAATGCGTATGCTTGAGCAAACATATGTGGCAGCCAATAGCATTGCTCATGGTGGGAAACTCCACAGGAAATACGTCACCAAGGCTGTGAAAAAATGAGTAATCGCATCCTTGACTAACAGCTAAAAAAAATAAAAATAAAAATCCCGGTACCTTTTCCTGCATAAACAAAAAAACCCTCATGGGATACTATGTCTCAGGATCTTGCTTTTGTCATGGCAATGGTTGTCGTGTAAACAGCTATCCCAGGATATTGCTCTTCCAGGGACAAATCATTTAAACAACAAGGGGTGAACTTGGGATCAGGAAATCCCGTTTCTCCCTGTGGTAAAATCTGTCGTGTAACTGGTGCCCAGCTGTGTTGTAATTGCTGAAAGAGCCTTGCTGCTTAGCCTCCTTGACAGAAGGGGGTGCCTGTGACTAACATGCAGATTTAGTCCTATCTTCTGTCTAGGCATACAGCACAGGGCACCATGGCTAAGCTGGCTAAAGCATCTGTTTCGTAAACAGGGGATCCTGGGTTCGACTCCCAGTGGTGCCTAGGTTGGTAATCTTTTTGGTTCCGGCAGTACGGCTCCAGGTTTTTCCCGAGAAAGGAAAAGATATCCATAAAAGTAAATGTCACTGTCATACTGAGGAACAGAGGACTCCGTGACCACAAAAAGAGCACCATTTGCTTTTTTATCATAAGCAAGCTGATATGTTGATCTCCTCTGAGTTCTGGAGGTTGGACTCAGCCTATTCTGGCAAGATGGGCAAACACATCAGCCCATTAAAACTTGCATATAGCCTATGAGGATGTAAGAGAGCAGCTGTCTGGGATGCCAGAGTTAAGCTTTTACAAGTCACATGCCTTGTAACCAAGAGAACAGTGGTGCCTGTTCTCCCATTCAGATATAGGAATGGAGCATTGCCTTCTGCCAAACAAGTGCTGCCTTGGCTTGTATCTGCATTCAGTGAAAAAATAAAACTCTAGCCCACTTGCTATGGGTCAGACGCAAGGCTAGATTGCTGCAGCCGCAGTGCAGAGTAGTAAAAAATGGCTTGGTGGTGCTGATGGTGTCTGGGGAGAAAGAACATGCTTCTTTTGGTTCAGGGAGGGGAGGGGAAGGCACAACACAGGTGGTCAATATGGTTTCTTAGTGTCTTTCTAGAGGAAAGGGAGACCTGCCCCTCCTGACCAAAGTAGACATATAAAGGTAGAGCCAGCCTTCTCACTCAGGGCAGGATTTGTCAGCTTTTTGAACCCAGGACCTCTTATACCGAAACAACAATATCCCAAGTGAGGAATCTGTGTTATCCTCACTTAAAGGCTCCTTTTTGTTCTTGGCAGTACAGGTGTAGGACAGGCTGGCACAGAAGGTTTTTTTTTTCCATTACCAGGAGCAGAAGAAGAAATCCATAAACGTTGTGAGCATCTGCTGTGACTCGGATTCGAACTGAGGTTGCTGTGGCCACAACGCAGAGTACTAACCACTATATGATCACAGCAAGGGTTGTGCCACTTTCCTTTCAGTAGCTGTTTCTTCCAAGCACAGTAACAGAAAGGTGGACAAAAGCATTGTACCTGTTGGCATTTTCCCCAAATCCATGGGGAGCAGGGATGAAGAACAGTTGATCAGGGAATTATGGGTTAGCAGAGAAAAGTGCCTGTGTTGGAATTAGGAGGCCTTGGGTGATGTTGGTCTAGCTTGTTGGTGCTTTTCTTTTCCATGGCACCACTCTTTTACTGTGTAAAGATGGGTGTGGAGCACTCTCTTTTTTCTGTCAAGCATGGCCAAAGATTTTCCTTGGATATCTTTGCAATGGAAATAAGAACCTAAACCAGACCCTGGCAACCTAAACCAAAAGGTACAGTTGACTATCTTAGCAGTTACAGAGCTTGAACAGACAGACAGACTGACTGACTGACTGACTGACTCTAAACAGGAGTCATACCTCTAGACAAAATAATAATAATAATCAGATGAGAGACTATTCAATGATTAAGGCAACTGTGTCAGATACATTCAAAGGGATTTGCCCTCAGGTACCTCTGGAAACAAATGGGACAGACTTTCAGTAGGGAGAGCTTTGCTTGTACAGGCCAAAACACCTTTCACATTACACCCCTGTGGGGTTGTCTAAATGGCGAAAGTACTCGTCATAGAAAGCGAGGAGAATACAACCTGTCTTAATGGCATCCCACATCATTTTGCTGTTCTCGGAAGGAGGGGGGTAAAAATGTCAAAAAAATCCAAAGTTTTCAAAAAAACCAGTTTTTTAAAAAACAGCACATCCCCTCTCATTGGAACAAATAATGTGAGTTGATTCACTTTCCCATATGAGTGGAAATGTAAAGCTGATTGGCTGGAGAAGTGCAGAGGGTGTGGCTTCCTAACAAAGCAAGCACCCAGAGCTGCCATGTTGGATTTTCGCCTTGGTGAGTGAGCACTAAGGTGATAAAATGCGGTGTTTTTTCTTTTTTGTGAAGGTGAAATATCGCTCTATCGCACTTTGGAAATTGTTTTTTTTTTTTTTAAAGACTGGTGGTGGCAAATTGCAGTAAGTAAAAATGCAAGTGATTCACTTGTGGCCACCATCTGGATACGCAACCATGCGAAGCTTATGCCTGCAAAAAAAACCCATCGAGACAAATCACAGCTCCTACGAATTGCCATTGTTGCAGAGCAATCTGCTTCTTTCCCCCTCGTATAGAAAACCCAAGTGAGACTGCTGATCAGGGGTTGCCACCAGGATTCCATAGGATTTTACCATAATAATTAAAGTGCGGTCATAATGCTATAATTGAATAAAGGGTCTGAGGAAGTCCTAGGAGATTATCAGATGGGAACAAAAAAAGTGTTTCAGTCTTGCAATCTCCTTTCCAGACCCTCTCCTGGCACAAGAACAAAAAGTTTCACACTTACCTTAATTGTGTTTGTGTAATCCTGGCTGCTCTCATGAGAAGACAAGAGCCAGGAATTTAAAGAGAGCTGATCACCCCCCTGGGAGCGATCAGGGGGGTGGTCGGGCAGAGATGGGAGGGGGCAATTTGGGGGAGCGATTGGAAGTGATGAGGGGGTCGATTGGGGGTGCTCAGGCAGCAATGGGAGGGGGCGATTGGGGGGATCCGGCAGCAATGGAAGGGGGCTATTGGGGGGGTGATCAGGCAGCGATGGGAGGCGGTGATGGGGGGGGGATCCCAGCAGCAGCGGAGACCTGTTTAAGCATAAGGGAGGCATCCGGAAATGTTTTGACACCCTGGACCTCCCACTAACACCGGCATTGTGCCAGCATAACGGGCACTTTTTTACACGGATGTTGTTCCGTTACAAAAATGGAACAGCGGATTTATTAATGGCTTAAGCCATGAATGAAAAAATGGGGACAGAATGAGGGCAACATGGGAGCAGAATGGGACAGGGACAATGTCGTCTGAAAGGGAAATCCTTTCACAATACTGTGGTGTTCCTGTCCTGGTTTATTAGGCTCATCTGATAATCTCCCTAGACTCAGTGATACTTCAGGTGCTAACCCTTTTGGCCCTGGCAGTATGCATGTTGTTCAGGGGACTTACTCAATGGCCTTTTGCCATTCCCAGAAGCCATTCCCTTGCTTTGGCTAAGCTAGTTAAAACACCAGTCTGGTAAAGAGAGGATCCTTCTGAGTTCAATTTCCCATGGTGACTGGGCAGCTAAATTCTTGGTGTTTTGGGTGCCGTTCAGGGAGTCACAAAAGGGCCTATTGCTATGAACTGAAGAAGGGGGGGGGGAACCATAAAATCCACACACAAAAATATTCACCACGTACACTATATTTCTTTACTATAATTACAATCCATGTTGTTTCCAAAGCAGAAATCTATAAAATGTATGAGTAAGTGCTGTGATTCAAATTCAAACTGAGGTTGCTGTGGCCATAATGCAGATCACACTATATGATCAAGATGAGACCTGGGGAAGGTGGGTGTGACAGACAACAAGAAGTGGATGGTCTATTCACTCTGTAGATTAGCCAATTACAGCCCTTAGTATTTTGGAAAGAGAGGACTAGAGAAGGAAATGGGTGAGAATTGGCAGTTTAGTTGCCAGTGCCTGATAGTTGAGTATGGTTAGTTATAGTTGGAGTGGGAGATCAGGAAAGGAGTAGGTTAGAAAAGGCTGTCAGATGTGGGGGACAGAAAGTTAATTTTTTCTAATGTGCCAGGGATTGGCACCATATTAGTGCCCATTAACTAATATATATATATATATATATTTTCCTGGATTGGCAGCCAATGGCTCAGACATATACTTTATTTTGGCAACTGACCAATAAAAATACAATCAATAAGACAATGGCTCAGAAACGGGCACTGGTCCACGAGCCACCACTTTGAGTAGAAGTTGAGTTAGGTTAGAAATCAAGGAGAATCAGAAACTGATACAAAGTTAACACTGAGAGAATGTAGTGGGCCAGCGTGATGCTCCTTGTTATTAATTTTTTTTAAAAAGCCTTTTACATAATAAACACTTGTTCAAATTTTGCCTAAGTAGCCAAATTGAGCCTCAGCTACACCCCATCACGAACCCTTAGAAAACACATACACTTGTCCATGTTTGGGACCACATTAGGGCCCCTATAGTGAACCCAAGGAAGGGTTTAGAAGAGGAAGCAAGGTAAGCAACAATATCATTAAAGAAGTAGCTTGGAAAGGGTTTCTGTTGCAGTGGGTGCATCTACACTGGTGGGGGTGAGTGGGTGTAAGAGCAGCTGGGTACATAGTCACAGCTTATTTGGCCAAAGAATTTAGCTGGATTTTTCCCCTAATGTAAAATCAGAGATGCACACCATCCTGAGCAAAATAAAAAAAATATCAGTAGGATTAAACGGCATGCCATAGACTGGAATGGTTCAGGATTTGAACACAAACTTTCATACTCCAAGCAGCTACCATCCCCCTAGACAAGAGCTGGACAATTTCATTTGGTCTGGAAAAGAAAGTAGCTGTGTTTAAGGCAGGTGTGCCATCTTGACTGAAAGAGCCTTGCCGCTGAATCTGGCAGAAATGAACACATAATACTAATGTATCCCTTTGCTCCTGTCTTTTAGCAGTGAGCAGGCCAGGCTTGCACTGCAAGGCACCATGGCTAAGCTGGCTAAAGCACCTGTCTAGTAAACAGGAGATCCTGGGTTCGACTCCCAGTGGTGCCTTGGCAGCTAGTCCTTTTTTGTCCCCTACAGTATGAGTGCTGTCGAACAGGGTATGCAGACAGCCGTTTGCTATCCCTTGAAAGAAGAAAATAAATCTTTAATTTTCACGTGTGTGTATGCCTTAATATTTGAATCAAGGTTGCTGGGACCACAATACAAAATATTCATGACTTACTCACGATGATGGCCAGATGTATACATGCTTACCTCTGCCAGTCTGGAGATTATAGGAGGTCTGCTCCATCATCATAGCTCAGCTGATAAAATAGTTTCCTAGGCTGCATTGGGGAAGGAACAGTAAAACCACACATCCTACCTCTTCCAATACCCACAGAAATAAAAGTTTAATGGTACAAACAGGAAGGGTAGCTTGGCTGAGATTTGAACCTGGGACCTTTTATACCCTGAGCAAGAATCATACCTCTAGACCAGCAAGCCAGGCAGCAAGAACATCTGCCTATAAGGTAATTATGCCACTAAGGATGTAAAGAATAGTCTTGGTTTCTTTCATTCTCAATGAGAAAGGATGCTTCATTGTAGAAGCATGAGTCAGCCCTTTGAAGGTCTTTGAGAAACCCCAAGCAAGAAGAGATAATGCCTGTGTTTAGAGCATTATGCTTTCCTGGGTAACTTCAAGAAAGGTGCCTGTGCTCTGGCCGTGAGAAAATGAAGAACACAAAGATAGCCAGACAAGGCATACACTGTGGGGCATCTTGGCTAAGGTGGCTAAAGCGCCTGTCTAGTAAACAGGAGAGCCTGGGTTCAACTCCTAGTGGTGCCTTTAGAAGGGACCCTTTTGGATCCATGGGTATGGCTCAGTATTGTTCCCAGAGGGCTTTTTGTGACTTTCTCATACAGAAGAAAGATAAAATATAAAAGTGAGCAGTTTCTGCCGTGACTCGGATTCGAACCGAGGTTGCTGCGGCCCCAATGCAGAGTATTAACCACTATACGATCACGGCTAGCATGGCACTGCTTCAGTGTGAGCTCCTTAGTCTCCCAAGGGCAGTGCAGGGCTCTTCAAGATAAGCCAGATGTTGGCCTACTGGGACTTGGTTGAAATGACTAGGTCACAGGGGGGAGGACAGACAGGGAGGGGAGCTGAACTATAGTGAAGCCAAACCAACCTCCTTGTTTTCTAGGCAGCTAGCATTTGTCATGACTCTAGCTATTAGCTCTCTCTCTCTGGCTTTTCTTCGCAAGATTCAGGAAGGACTCATCCCGTGCTTTCTGCAAGCTTGCTGATGACTAAAAAGGCCAATCCGAGATAAACAAGTCCGGTTGCAGAAAGCACAGCAGAAGGTCACCTTAGGTGATGTTTCCGGGTTGTGATTCTTTCTGCATTGTCATTTCTCTTCAAGACTTGTTTGGTGTGAGTTCTCGAATAAGGCTGCAGCATTATGGATAGTACATCTCCATACCTCCCGAGGTGAGGCCAGGGCGGACCATTGTTGGTGATCAATTTGGCCAGGCCTGAGATGTTGTTTCAGGGAGTCCTTGTATCGCTTTTTTGGAGCGCCCCTCTTACGCTGACTATTTTTGGGAGGTGATGGTCCTCCATCCTAGAAACGTGCCCTGCCCAGCGCAGCTGTGTTCTCAATATCATGGCCTCAATGCTGGTGATCCCTGCTTGCTCAGGGACAGCAACATTAGTCACATAGTCAGTCCAGTGTATATTTAGGATTGTGTGTATACAGCGCTGATGAAAGCATTCGAGGAGTCATAAGTGGTGGCGATAGGTGACCCATGTTTCAGACTTGTAACGAGAATAGACAGTGGGCTTGCACTAAGACTCCAAACTATCTAGTAATCTGCTCTTCACTGATGCCCTTGTTGCCCACACAGAAGCAGCTCTGCAGCACCTAACATCCTGCTTTGCAACAGCTGCAGAGCTGTTTGGGCTGGAAGTCAACCTGAAGAAAACGGAAGTTCTTTACCAGCCTGCATCACAGGACGAACACCATCATCCCCACATTGCTGTCGGCAAATCTGTGCTTAAGTCTGTTCAGCAGTTCACTTACCTGAGAAGCATCATCTCTGCAGATGCCAAGATTGACAAAGAGATCAATCACAGATTAGCAAATGCATATAGTGCATTTGGAAGACTTTACAAAAGAGTCTGGAGTAATAAACACCTGAGGCGAAGCACAAAAATCAATGTATATAGAGTCATTGTACTGTCTATTCTCCTTTACGGGCTATTCTCTATATAGTTAGGTATTGGGTGCTGTTGTATTAGTTAGATATTGTTAGGCCTGCTGTTAGCCAGAGTCTGGACATGGCTGGAGTGCATTATGGGAAAGGTTGGTTGGGGCTGGAATGTGATGGATATCTGCAGACTGCTCAAGGATGTTTATGGCCTGGAAAAGGAATTAAGGAGTTAATGCCTGGAACATACAGACTCCTAATTAGCCAGGTGGGTGGGGGAGGACACAAGCTAAGTTAGATTCTAGTGCTGTGCTTTTGGCATGCTTGCCTCAGATCGGTCAATGACCAAATGCAGTTCACTTTAAGTCCTTGCAATAAAACATTTAAACTAATGCCTGTTGAAGTGATTGAAGTTTGACTGGGTTCCTCACAATCATTGCTGAAATGATGACTAGAGTAATGCTGGCAGAAAACTCAGCATGAGTTCACCTGCACACAGTCTAGAACCTACCTGAAGGCCTGCTCAGTGGCAGTGTGGGAAGCCAAAGAAACAATGAATTTTCTTTGCCATCGCTGTATATACTGTAGAAAGGGCTGTTCGATGGAGATGTTTTGACTGGGCAGAGGACTCTAATCCCCTGGTGTGAAGAGCTATGTTTGAAGACATGCATGAGGAGGAGCCAATCCCAGCACAGGAATCTCTTCAGCCCAAGGATATGGACAGGATCCCTGGAACAATGAGGGCTACCACATGTCTTCTAAATCCTTGTCCTTTCTGGTTCATACTTATAAAAAAGGCCAGGGTAGAGGCAGACTGGCTGAGTGGGTAAATTCAAAGTGCTGGTTATGACTTATGGATCCAGCTATTCAAAGGACTGTGTTTTCCCCTATGAAGTTGCCAAAGCCCCGAACTTTTTGAACGTTTCCTTTCTCTCTGTCCTGCCACAAAGGCAGGCCGGGTGGGGACTTGAGAGGACCTTCTTACTTTTCAGTTACTCTGCTCCTATGCTTTCGAACTCCCTTTCTAGGGGGGCTAAACTGCCCCCCTCACGCCCTTCTGTCAGCAGGCAAAGACCTTTTTATATTTGGGGAACTGGCTTTTGGGAACTGTCTGCTTTTAAAGGGTTTTGAATAGTTTTCAGTACTGCTCTTTAAACTGTGTTTTTTTTTAAAGTTCTAATGCTATCTGAAATTCTTTTTAATGTTACAGTAGTTTAATTACACCTCTCAATCTCTTCTGAAGGAAAACTAGGTCTCTCCTAGTTGACAGAGAAATCAAAATCTAAAGATAAAGCTAATCTTCCTGTTGTAGAGAGGATTGCCTAGGATTTGAACCTAGGATTTCTCTCACTTGAGACAAAAATCATACCTCTAGACTAAAAATCCAGAAAGGCAATTTCCTTTACACTTCGTGCCACCTGTGCTCCTGAATGCTGAACATTAGGTTGCACACATTAGTAAATGCATTACTTTTCTCCTGTATTCTGGCAGTGTGGGATGCCATGGCTAAGGTGGCCAAAGCACCTACCGGTATATAGTAAGCAGGAGATCCTAGGTTCAACACCCAGTGATAATTAGCCCTTTTGTTCTCAGCAGCATGGGTGTAGCCCAGCATGATTCATTTTGGTGTATACCACACAAGGGCTTGTTCCAGCATGATTCCGTCATCTCAGTGGTGGAACCATGTATGTTTTCTACCGCACGTCTCAGCTAAATGCCGGAACAGCAGCAGAAGAGCAATGAGTATTGCGCTTTCTGCGTACCACATGTGCTGGCTTCGCCTCTCCTCTCAAGTGCTGCGTTAGTCACCACCTGGTAATGTCACTTCCTTTCTTGATTGTGCGCATGCTTGATTGCTTGAAATTCAGTAAGTTGAGGTTTAGGTTTCACGCGATCTCGCAAGAATGTGTTCATGGATGATATTTTATTGTCCCCCTGCGCATGTGTTTTTTGTTGGATTCGCACGAAGCTGTGATATAAACATTTCCTTGATGCGTGATATTGATGTCAAGTATGTTCTGTTGTTCCCGGGAGAAGGGGAGTGGGGGAAGCAGCAGCAGCAGCAGCAGTTGGTAGTCCTTGCTGTCCCACCCAGCCTGCCTGCCCACCATAGCCATCCCAGGCAGGGGAAGCCAGCCGGGAGGGAGATAAGGGGAGGTGAAAGTGTCGCTGCCCCGATGGAGGGGGGAACAGAGAAGGAGGAACGAAGGGAGAGGGGGGGAGACCCTTGCAGTAAAGGAGGAAGGAAGGAAGGGGGTTCCCCTCCCTCTCCCCCCTCTCTTTCTCTCTGGACACCCCCCTCTTCCTCCCCTCACTCTCTCAAAAGAGGATCCTCTCTCTTTCTCCTCTTCCCTCCTCCTCCCTCTCTGCCCACTCATTTCTTCCTTCCTTGGCGTATTCTCTCTTTCTCCCCTTCGCGCACTCGCTTCTGGATGGGGCTTGCTCTCCTTCCCCATATTTCTTTTTAAGGTTGAACTCAGTTGGCAGCAAGAGTGTGTTTGCCTTTGTGCCTTCAAGTCATTTCTGACCAAGGCGAACCTATCCTTAGGTTTTCTAGGCAAGGTTTGTTCAAAGGGGGTGTGCCTTTGCCTTCCTTTGAGGCTGAGAGAGTGTGACTTGCCCAAGGTCACCTAGTGGGTATTCATGGCTGAGTAAGGATTCAAACCCTGGTCTCCATAGTCATAGTGCAAGGCTGAAACTTCTACAACACTCTAGCTCTTTTAACAGAACAATATAAAGAATATAAAGAAAAATTTAGAGTAATATTACTGGGAACAATGGTTTTATTGTTGTCACTAAACACCAGTATCCCATTACTGTTATGTGAGAGCCATTGGGCTAGAGCAGTGGTTCTTTACCTTTTCTTTACCAGGAACCCCCTTTAAATATCATTTGTTGCCCCAAGACTTAACTCAAGATTTAAAACCCTAATAATAATAATAATAATAATAATAATACAATTACACCAGCCATTAAACTTTCCCTCAGAGGTGCCCTTGCTTCTTCGTGCAACTTTGTGGCTGGAGTGGGTTGAATGGCAATGTACAGGCCAAGCCAGCCAGCCAGCCTTGGTTCCGGTCACATGGTCACTCCACTGCAGGGAGGAAGTCGGCCAAGCAGCCTTCAAGCCTTTGTAGTGAGGACATCATGAACCCCAGGTTAAGAACCACTGGGCTATAGAATGCTACCACTCTAAACTACTACATCACTATCATTCATTTTTAAATGCCCACACAATTCTCCCAATAAACTAATTATTTGTGTTTTCTTTGTAAAGTACTACACAACAGCACTCCGGTTGAGAATTCTAAATGTTTCACAGTACATAGAAAATACAAGGATAACATGCTTCTTTGTCATGACAGGTAAACTGGTTAAAAAGGTTTGCTGTGAAAGGGCCATCGTTTAATGTAAAGGTGTTGCAGGGACAACTTAGGAAAGAGTAATTTCCAATGCATGGATTTCTTTATTGGTCTTGATACACTGCCCACATATATTTATTCCCCTTTTTTGTCCCAGCCACACGTATACTATCTCAAAAAATAGGTAATTTTATTTGCTAATGTCTCCAAGAGAAGCTGTAATTTAAACTTAAAGCTCTTAATTGCTATGGCTGGTGATTTTGCACATGTGGATCCTTATATAGTAATATATGGTACTATGTCTTAATTTACTTGTTGTCTACTGCATGAAAGCTTCATTGTGAAACAAATGTATATGTGGATGGTTTCTCTTTAAGCGTTTTTTGTAAAACATGTAAATATGAAAAAGAAATACAGATATCTGTTTTTTAAAAAATAAAGGTCTCCAGTTTTAATTATTCCTGCAGGGATAAACACACAGTACACATGTAGTACAGGACATGTTACAGAACGGTGACATATGCCTTGATATAACTACAGCTATGAGAGAAAATACTTATTTTTAGGCAATGTGTAATGCGGAGTCTTGGGCCAGGTGCAAGGGAGACACCAAGAACAGTAGAAATAAAAATTAATGAAGGACAGACGGTGAGCATGTGTAGTGTGAGGAGACTAAAAAAAGAACACAAGATATAATATTTATATTTACAGACAGTTCTGCTTCATTTCTTTTAGAGAGACAAAGACTTGAAATAACTGGACACTGCCTACCTTGTGGTGTACAGAGAGGTTGGCATTTTAAGTGAGCCATACACATGGTGACTATGTAAGAGTACAGGCATTATTTATTATCTGTACGGTTGTTCTACCAATGATGGGCCATCATTACTTAGTGCTCCAGAGACTACTTCACTGACCTCTTTAAAAAAAGTTGAAATTTAGCTATGGGTGGTGGCTTAGGGAGGGGACAACATCCAGTGTTATCAAGAGACGGTTAGTACATGACATATTAGGCCTGATTAGATATTAGAATATCATAAAATTTGAAATTTGATTTTTTTTGAGGACAGAGCAACCTTTTTTGGACTTCGGATGCTAGTACATGGAGCACTGAGTTCAAAGTAGAGGAGAAGCAAAAGGTGGTGGCTTTGAGATATGTACATGTTCACTGTTGTGATAAGAAGGTAGATCTCATGGGAAGATGTTAATAAGAAACTCATGCAACAAGCGCCATGTATGCATACTGCTTCTCTACTGTCTTTCCCATTTTTCCACGACAGTGCGATCTTGGTATTTCCTTTGTGCCTTTTTTTGACGTCACCAAATTTCCTGTTAAGGTAATGGTGATATGTAAACAAGAGCAATGTGATCCCTTGCAGGAAATCAGCAAGCATTACTGCTAAAATCACGCTTCATGGTTTCCAGCAAGCTCAACAATAACACTTTACAGCCACAGAAACCCCTTCATACACTAGACACTTTCCAGGTGCTGTAGCTGCTGCCGCTGTGCCCAAATAAACATGCAAGAACACATGTGAGACCCCAAGCTTAAATTGCACGATAATGAGATTCATTGAACCATCACGATAAGTGTGCTTGAGTTCCTGTTATACATGTTTCTCCAACTGTACTGTTTTCTCTACTAGCGTGCACCGGGCAGCAGCATGTTGCAGTTCCACATCCAAGAAACACTCCTATGGGATTTGAAAAAGAACAGTTAGCATCGGACATGCAGAACATAGCCTTAAAAAGGTGGACATAGTAGCCACCCTGTAGTGCTCTATTTCTGGTAATGCAGAGGATTGACCATCCTTCCCCACCCCCCGACTTGTGCATGGAGCATTGTGCTCAAAGTTGAGAATTTAAAAAGAGTGTTTTCGTGGAGTGGTGGGCATGATTAGACGGATTCAGGGAAAGCAGAAATGTTGCATAGCAGGCAGGAGATGTTATTCCAAGTTAATTCATGCAGTGGATGGAGCAACCTTCCCCCCCCCCGAGACTGGTGCATGGAGCATTGTGCTCAAAGTTGCGAATTTAAAAAGAGTGTTTTCATGGAGTGGTGGGCATGATTAGAGGGGTTCAGGGAAAGCAGAAATGTTGCATAGCAGGCAGAAATTGCTATTCCAAGTTAATTCATGCAGAGGATGGAGCAAGCTTCCTCCCCTCCCAGAGACTAGGGCATGTAGTACTGCGATCAAACTGTAGGAACATGTTTGATCCATGGCCAGGAGCATTGCTGGAGTGATTATCTCCTTCTAAGGAAAGCAGAAATAAATAAATAAGAAATATTGAAATGTGTAAACTGCAGAAATTTCTGTTACCAAAAGAGTAACAATGAGGTACATACCAGTATGGGGACATTTATCAAAGCTCCCAGTGCCACAGCAGAACATTGCAGAATCTGTTTTAATGGTCCCTGTGCCTACCTGCAACATTAAAAGACAAGAACACAGAATGGCATGGAATAGTATCTTCAAAGCACAAGTTAACATGGTACAGCAGTACATGCCTTACCTAATGTTATTTCGCATGAGTAAGGAAAAGAGAAAAAGAGGAAATTGAGAAATGAACAACAGAACATTTAATGCTAGGGAAAAGCACACAATGCCAGGTCAATTTTCTCACGCACAGCAAAGATAGAAGCATTCAAACCCTGAAGCAGCATTTTTTTTTATTTATGGGAGGGAAGATGGCGATGGAGCACATGAGAGACAGCTGTGGGATAATTGGGGATGAGGAAAGGTTTCATTGTCCACAGCAAACCTGAGCTGAGAAATCATGTTTCATATGGAATTTAGCTGTAAAATACACTATCAAGTGCTTGTGCAGCATCACGCGAAATTACCAAATATAAATTTGAAGTAAATCTATTAAACCTACCTCACAAGATCTGTTCCAGCTCCTGCACCAAATGGCCACCGGAAGTGAAATGTGAAGCTGTAAGGGGGTGGAGTACAGACTGAACAATGAAGACACGCCCTCAGAGGACCACATGATGACTTAAAGTGGAACAGACACGAAATTTCACACCACACCTCTACTTGTAGAGGGATAATTGCGCAATTAAGCATTGACGGGCAGAAATCGACAATGAGTTGTTGCGTGATAGCAGCCAAACTGAAACGGAGGGTACACTGAATAGCAACGGTGTCGTGTGGGCCGCGGAAATCACAAGCATAATGAAAGCGCAATAATCACTGAAAAAAACCCTTGTGCGGTGTACCTCTTTGTCATTACTTGGGCAGAAAGAGAAATCCATAGTCCAGGTATGTGCCAGAACTGAGGTTACTGCGCAGAATATTATTCATTGTAGCACTTTAATTCAGTTGGGAGAAAGTGTTTGCCCAGGTATGCCTGTGAAGGAAATTAATCAAGTGGGCAGGGGACTTCAAATCTTACATTATAGTCAGTGTTCTGCTCTGAGATACGATTTTGCGGGGATTTGATCCAGGGGCCCTACTCAGTTATAGCTTTATGATTCCACACTCTCCAACTGTTCTGATTTGTTAGGGACAATCCCAATTAATTCTCTGTCATCCTGCTTTTTCAGCTCCTTTTACATGTCCCCATTATTTTCTCCTTCCATTTTCCTCTTTCCTCAGCTTACTTTTGTTGCTGTAAACTGCATTAAAGGGTAAAAGCAGTTTGTTATTGTGTGCCTTCAAGTCATTTCTGACATATGGTCAGGGCTGGTTTAAGGGCCCTGCAGCTGTAGAGGGCCCCATCATTGTGGGGGGGGGGCATCATAACCCTCCTCCTGCAAAAACATTATTAGTAATAATCTGAATATCCTGGACTGTGAATAGGTTAGGTTACCAGCCCTGACCATATGTCAGAAATGACCTGAGATAAATATATGCCCCCCCCCAAATAAAGTGTTTCAGGCCCCCCCAAAATCCTTTAACCAGCCTTGCATATGGTCACCCTGAACAAATGGGATTTGTCCAAAGCCAGTTTGCCTTTGCTTTTCTCTGAGGCTGAGAAAATGTGATTTGCCTAAGGTCACCCAGTGGATTCCAAACCCTGGTCTCCAGAGTCTCCAATACTCAAGCCGCTACAACATGCTAACTCTCATATGCAAAGGTAGTTTACATGTAATTAATTCACTGGCAGGAGAGGACAAAAGTCAGAATCTTGTTCTTCCCTGTAGACTCAGATAAAAGCAAATGGCTGCAGCCCCTCCTAGCTTGTGTGCTCTTCCTCGTTAATAACCTCTCTCCTGGTATTCATCTATGAAATGTTGGAGGGTATGTGATTCCACTGTAACTGCCTTGGTTCCATCCTATGGGATTCTGGGATTTGCAGTTTAGGGAAGGAGACTTAGGATTCTCAGCTGAGAGCACTAGTGCCTCACCAAACTACAAACCTCAGGTTTCCATAGGATATTGCCATGGCAATTAAAGTGGAATCATAGTGCTGTAATGGTGTAGTGTGAATGCGGCCCACAACCATCTTAGATTATCACACGGGCCAAATATCCCAGGACAGGGATGAGAGGAGATCACTGAAAGGCTTACTTATCAGACGTCATTGTCCCTGTCCTGTTCTCCCCCTGTGCTGGCTCCATGCTGCTTCCATTTTCCCTTATTGACAGGGAAAAGTCATCAATAAAGCGCCTGTTCCTTTACAGAAAGGGAATCATGAGTGTATAAAATTAGAGCCTCGTTGTGCTTGCGCAATGATGATGTAACGTGACATCACTGAGAGGTCTGTTCAGAACACTTCCGGGTGCAATTGGGACGAGGAGGTAAGTGACACCATTTACCTACTCCTCCCCAAATTACTTGGGGTTTTAAAGATTTGTTTTGGGGCTTGGTTTTTTTTGGGATGTTTGGTTTATTTTTTATAATTAAATTTCCCGCGTGATCGTTCTCCTGCGAGAATGAACAGGATTTTCTTTCCCTGTAGTAAAAGCAGCTTTACAACAGCTGCATTTACTGCAGGGAAGCTGAGGGGAGGGGGAGCAGTTTCCATGGTGGAATAAGGTGGGTGTTTGAGAACTAAAAAAAACAGAAAAACAAACAAACAAAAAACAAACAAACCCTGTTACAGGCATGGGAGTGGGTCGGGTGGGTGGGGGGGTACTGGGACAGGGACGTTTTAAAAGGGCCCATGTGATAATCTCCTAAGAGAAGAGATTGCCACATCAGCAATTTTACTAAGCTCACTCTGTTATGATTATGTGTTTTCTTCTGTACTTTTACTGTCTGCACATCCTTCAGAAATATCCAACTGTATATAATTAGGATTAGATGTTCTGTAGTACATGCGGCTGTTTCAGAGGGAGGCCACAGAATACACATTTTAGTACCGGTAGATCTAGTCTAGGTCCCCTCCACATGTTTAGCCTTACATGGAGGTGACTTTGTACAGTGACCTTCAGATGACATCAGATGCATAGATCTCCATTCTGCTGTTAGTTGTTAGTTGCTGGTCCATACTTGATGGGAGGAAGGAAGGCACAGGATTTTAAACACAGTCAGACTAGGGTTGCCATAATTCTCTGCCACAAAACTGGGACGAAAGTACCCACATTTTGACTGGAGATGGGGAGGATGGCTCTCTCCTCCCTCCTTCCCAATGGAAGTCTTCCTGCTGCCACCACCAATTTCTTCCAGGGGACGTGGATGGGCCAGAAGAGACCCATCCAGCTGCCTTTGTCCAGCAAGCCTGGGTCAACTTTCTGTCCCTCTACTCTAGAATTTTGCTTGTTTTCTGGGACTTATGGCAACCTTAAATCAGACCCACCAATACCCACAGTTTCAGTTATCCATGGGACACAAAATAGGGGACATATACCATAGACTTGTCCTGGAAAATGTCTAGAGAGGCATCCTCTCTAGGCATCTTCTAGGTCCTCCAATGCAACTCTATGGTATATTTTTTACCAGAAGTCCTTTATTTTAATAGGGTTCATTGTTCTCCACATTTTCCAGTATCCATGGTAAGCCTGGGAACCAAACCTACACAAGATTTGGGGGTCTGACTCTATTTGCTTTTTCTGCACCCATGTTGTAGGGCCAGAATGGACAATTGCCACAAGGCCATTTTTCACCTTGGTCAGTTTCGTGAGGGCCATTTTTTTTTTTTGGCTTTTATCTATCTATCGATTTATTTTTTTGAGAGGTGGAGAGTTTAAAGATTTTGTTAAAGGTAAAAACACAGGTTTTCCCCTCCCCCTATCTTCAGGGTATATGCTCCTAGACTTACCATTTGTAAGTGAAACTGCAGATAAGAGCACACCCTATTAAAATAAAGGACTTCTGGTACAAACATATAGAGCTGCTTTGGAGGATCTAGCGATTCCTAGACAGGACATCTCTCTAGGCATTTTCCAGCATAACTCTATGGTATGTGTCCCTATTTTTTTCATCCAGGGATAACTGAAACTGTGGATATTGGTTCTGTGCACATGGGGGGGGGGCTGTACATAAAACTGGCTGTGTGTACATAACAGCACAGAATCAGATGAAATTATTTAGAATTAATTTTACATTAAATGCTATTAAATTAATTCAAACCCCCCACTGATTATTAGCATATAAAATCCTCTAGTTATACCTGTGTTACCCTAAATGCTTGGGGCCCTACAATATCTAATATTAATATGGGAATTAATGCACTTGACTTGGCAATGTGAGAGGTAGGCAACAAGCAGGATCTTGTAGACTTATGGATACCAGTACTGAGGAGGAGACATTAAGCTAGAAAGTTCAATTGAATGATCTTTATTGAGAAAATAATACCAACAACATTCACACACATATTTGGGCTTCAAGCACTCACACAAGGTTAACGAAATAAGTAGGAAGTATTTGGATGGAGGAATAGAGTGAGGGGAGTTTGGGGGTGATACTATACTGATCAGAGGAGTTGAGGTTGTGGAGAAAACCAGCAAAGTGGGGGTCTGGAAGCAGGAACAGCTACACAGTCTGACGTGGAGTCAAGACTACAGTTGGTCCTCTGTATCCACAAATTCCACCATCCATGGTTTGTAAATATTCCCCAAAATGAATTCCAAGAAGCAAACCTTGATTCTGCCATTTTATATAAGGGACACCATTTTACTATGCCATTGTATATAATGGGAGTTGAGCATCCACAGATTTTGGTATCCATTTTGGTATAGTGGGGCCCACTATATTTGTATTGGATGAAAAGGAACTCTGTTGACTATGATATTGACTACAATGCTGACTGGCCCATTGACTATGGGTGCACTTCACTCTTTCCCCCATGGAGTACACTGCATTAAATGGTTTACAGCTGAATTTTGGCAGAAAAACTGTGATGTCAATTAAAAACAATTCTGGGGAGCATTGGGAAAATGGAGGGGGTCACAAAAAAGCTTGGAGTCTGCACTTAGTCCATAGACTGCAGATTTCTACTCCCACTAGAGTATGCTGTAGGTTTCTTCTTGTTCCTTGAAAATTAATAAATAAATAAAGTTGTTATAAAACTCTGTGTGTGTGCGTGTGTATCAAGGAGAGATTAATGTGGCAGTAAATAGGAAGAGGCAGTGCAAGTATCGGAGAAGGCAGCCATTCCCTGGTTTTGGCTTTCTCATCAATACTTTTCAATCTATTTGGCTGAGAGGGATAGCTCTTTAGATGGCCTCAGGTCACCGCAACCACACATAAAAGGTGTTATCTTTGAGCTGGCATCCCTGCAAATGATTTCTTTATTGGGCTTTCAAAGCATAATTGTTACAGATCAGAACCTTTCTCAAATGGATGTGACATACAGTAAAAAAAAACCCTTCTGTGCCAGAGTGAAGGGATCATTAATAGCTGTGTAAAGTTATTGCACAAATGCGACTGCACAGAAATTATGCTTTTCAAATACAATTTCTGGCCTTTGATGGATACCTGAACTGTTACAGTATAACTCCAAAGAAGGCTGTCTCCACCTGAGTGCTATCTTACATTTCAAGAACTCAGGTAATTTTCTGAAAGAAAAACAAATTGAGCTAGCTCTTTTATAGTTACAAGAAAGTAATGACTGCAGGGATAATTGGTATTATCTAATACACTGTATTTGATTTGCTATATTTGAATGACCCAAGCAAATGGTAAAAGAATCTCAAGCATACCTGCTTTTTAAAGTTTTTTTTTTTTTTTAAAGAAATGTGTACCTAGTTAACTCATTCGGTGCTGTGCTGGGAAGCAGATAGAGCCCTTATTCATGTGAGATCAGTAGCACACCTCCACACCCAGTAAGGACAGGATTTGTCCAGCCATGGCAAAAGTCTGCTCTTCGACCCAAACTATTAATCCTACTCTAGCAACTTGGGAGGAAGAATCTATTGCTCTAACAGTGGAATTTTATATATGCCTACTTCAAAAGATAATTTAGTGGACTTCCTCTCTACTTTACAGGTGGGTATCCTTCTTACTTTCAAAGTTCTAGGAGTTTATAACTGAGCTAGATTCAGAGGAACTCCCACAAGATCCCAATTTTAAATATTTCAGCTAAGAATCTAGGCTGAAAGCAGGAAAAAAAAGATAAAACAGGCATGATATTCCTTCCCCTAGTCTGTTAGGAAAATAAGAGGGACTAAGGACTTTTTCAGATGAGTCTTTTACAGCGCAAGCAGCCTCGTCGCATTGCGAGGCTGCTGTGCTGCAGAGCGTCCCTTTTGGATGATGCTCTTCCCTGCTGGTACTGTTGCGTTACCGCGGGGACACTGCAGCATTATATTTGGTGGTTTTCTAATCACGATCAACTTTCGTGATTAGAAAACCACCGAATATAACGCTGCAGTGTCCCCGCGGTAACGCAACAGTACCAGCAGGGGAGAGCATCATCCGAAAGGGACGCTCTGCAGCACAACAGCCTCACAACGCGACGAGGCTGCTTGCGCTGTAAAAGACTCATCTGAAAAAGTCCTAAGTCAAAGAATAGGATGAGATGCAAATAACTGATAGAATGACTAAGGGCTTGTCTAGATGGGCAGCTCCCCCCTATCTTCGGAGATTATCAGACAGGAAGCGAAAAGCGTTCCTGTCCCACAATCTCCAGACCCATCCCTATCCTGACACAATAACCCACCCCATCAGACTTACCTTCTCTTGTGTCCAAAGGCAGCCCAGGAATGAACAGAGCTCTAATAGAGCTCAGTTCACTTCCTGGACTGACATCCCATCTGTTCTCATGAGAAGATGCGAGCACAGGAAATTCAAAAAGAAAAAGAAAAATACACACAAAAAAAGTTAACAAAAGCACGTACACACACTAAAAAAATAACAAGTAACAAAAAAGAGGGTAGCTTACTTGGTTCTCATGTTTCCACCTGGAAGTGTTCTGGTGGGATTGCCCATTGACGCTGTATTCATTAGTCAAAAATAGTGTGAGGTTTCAGATGCTGGCAATGCTGGCACCAAAATGAGATGGGTGATCCAGTGATAGCTCCAGCTGGTCAATAAAAAGAAACACCACAAAAATGATAGTGGAATGCAAAAGGATAACATTGTGTGATATTGGGGTCCTTTTGCATTCTGCTGGCATCATTTTGGCGCTACATTAGTCATGTCTGATAATCTCCTTGGAGCCTGGCAGTCCAAATGATGCAGGGCTCTGTGCTCCATTTTGCCTCTGGGCAGTCCTGACAAAGCCAGAGGGAAGCTGAGGTAAACCCATTTAGAATGTTGTTGTTTTTAAAAAAAAAATCTTGGAAAATCCATGTTATGTGGGAAAATCTGGATGGGTCTGATGTGGGAACACAGAGTCTATAACTGCATGCCAGCCTATATCGCCAGCCACTACCGCCACTGGTGTTGCTCTGCAGCTGGGAAGGAGGCCTCCTGCATATGACAACCCTTGATCACATGCTGAGGGCCTCCTTCCTGGCTTCAGAGAGTGCACTGTGTGACAGCAAGGGAAGTGCCTGCTGATATCGGCCGGTGTGTGTGTGCAGAGGCTGGCGGGGGTGGGTGTGTGGATATCCGGACCAGCTGCGTGGGTAGAGTACACCAGCCGGAAGGTGGCATATTCCAGCCAGGGTAGACAAGCCCTAAGTTGCCAGCTGATAGACCTCCATGTGTCCCAAAGGAGATATACTGTATACTTTACAAAGTTCATCCACTAAAATAAAGCAAGCCAGGATAGTTAATAATCCCAGTCAAAACAGCCTTGGTTCTTAAATCAGAACAAAGTCTGAATAGATAGCAATAAATAACAACAGTGGCATCTCAAGTGAAGCCTGCCTGTCCTCCCTCCCTCCCTTCCTTAACCATAGCTTGCTTGTTAAAAACCCAAACTCATAAAATTTGTGTGACTTACACTAGACTTGATGTTGTTTCCCCAAAGGATAGAACATAAGTTTTTACAACTACAAAATATAATAAAGTATAACAGATTTATATTGGGCAAAATCCAGTGTTTAGAGATGTGAGGGCCTGGCAGGGTAGAACGGGGGTGGGGGGTGTGAGGGGAAGAAAAAATAGTTTTAAAAAACTTTTTTCCCCAAGAACAAACATTCAGTTTTTCTGGACCAGTATATTATCATGATCTGTTTATAAAACAATCAACAGAATTAAAAAAAGTAATTCCTGTGAATATTGGAGATCAAGGGTGAGGAAAGTGTGATCCATAGGCCACGTATGGCCCCATGGCTGCTTTGTGGCCTTGAGGGCTCCCAGTATTTGGAAATATGCTTCACTACACTGAATCCACTGATCAACACAGCCACGTGTCCAGTATAGAGGCCATCTTGAGGCCCAAGTACCAAATCCAGGGCACATTCTGATGGTAAAATGGTAAAGTGAGTGACAGGAGTCTAAGGCCAAATCCATATTCCACAAATAATCTAGTTTGAAACTGGATTATTTGCCATGACTCCTTATGGAATCTGGGGATTTGTAGTTTTACAAGGTCTTTAGCCTTCTCTGCCAAAGAGTGCTGGTGCCTCACCTAACTACAAATCCCAGGATTCCATAAGAAGGAACCATGGTAAATAATCCAATTTCAAACTGGATTATTTCTGGAGTGTGGACTTGGCCTCAGAGTTAGAACTATGGGACCAGCCTGGAGAGGGATTCTGTCACAGTGTTGTCCATAAATATGTCAAGTGCTACAATTTTATATGTTAACTAAGTTATGAATGAATCATTTCAGGTTGCAAACGCAGTAAAATCAGTTTTAGGAGATTTTCACATGGAGAAATTATTCCCCAGGGAGATCGGGACAGAATTGTCTCTGTCCCGGAAGCAACGCCACGTTTCGCATGTCCACTTCCCTCTCCCGATCTTCCGTCGTCCTGACGCTGTGCTCGTTCTATTTCTTTTTATTAATGACAAACTCTTGTTAATAAAATATCGCGGGAGGTACCAGCAGGAAAATAGAACGAGCACAGCATCAGGACGATGGGAGATCGGGAGAGGGAAGTGGGTGTTCAAGATGTAGCGCTGCTTCCGGGACAAAAACAATTCTGTCCTGATCTTCCCGGGGAATAATTTCCCCATGTGAAAATCTCCTAAGTTTGATATGAAAATAAGTATTGTATATATTTCAATTCCCCAAAAAATTCCCGGGGGGGGGAATGGGAAAAATCAACTTTCTTTTCATAGCTTCAAAATTTATGGAAATGTTATATCTCTAGCCCTGTATAGAGCAGGGCCATTCAAATGAATAGGGTTATTAGCACAATAACACATGTCCCATTGATTTCAATGGGTCTGCTCAAAGTAGGAATAATTCTAGATTAAGCCTATAATATTTTATTGAATTCCATCTCACTGCTCCTCATCTCTCCCCTACCCATAATTTAAATAGTTTGAAGCAAATCAAGATATTGTGTCCCTTAATTAGGAATGTTCCTAAATATCACAGAGGGACAATTTAAGACAAGAAATAGTTTCCTTTATGGGAGGTATGGGCAGCTTATGGCCTGGGGGTTGCATATCACCTCCCCAAATCTTCCCTCAAAATCACATTGACAAAATTAGGCAGCTATTATTGTAGCAACATGGTAAAAACTGTTAAATCAAACAAATATATGTATACTAGCTGGTGCCAGTATACCATACACTGTTAAAAAACTCCCCCCCCCAAATGCCCAGTAGACCTCACGACAACCCTGTAAGGTAGGCCGGTGTATTTACATTCCTCCTCCCACTTCTTAGTGATCCACACTTTTCCAGAAACTGCTGAGGGTGACTAGGGAGATTATGAGAAGCATTAAAAGTGGTGTTACACAAACGCCAGGAAATAGCAAAAGGGTTCCCTTTTCAGACAATGTTGTTCCGCCCTCGTAATGCACCCGTTCTGCTGCTGTTCTGCTGGTACTGCTTTTTATTGACAGGAGAAGCCATCAATAGATCCCCATTCCATTTCTGTGATGGATTTGCCAGTGTGTGACAAGGTGCCCTGTTATGCTGGCGAGATCTCTGCATCAATGGGAGGTCCCTGCCAGAACACTTCCAGGTGAGACCAGGACATCCAGGTAAGTGACAAACTTTTTAAAAACTTCCCTGGTTTACTTGGAAGTTTTAAAGTGTGTGTATGTGCTTTTTGTTACTTTTAAACTGTATTTTGGTTTTTATTTTTGAATTTCCCACACTTGTGTCTTCTTGTGAGAATCTGCGGGATTTCAATCCAGGAAGTGACTGGGGCTCTGTTAGAGCTCCATTCACTCCTGGGCTGCCCTGTCGACACTACTTAAGGTAGGTCTGAAAATTTTTGTTACTGTGTCAGGACAGGGAGTAGAAGTTGTGGGACAGGAAGGCTTTTTTTTTGTTCCTCTGATAATCTCTTAGCTCTGTTGCCCTGCCGTGGTCACGGCTTCTGTGGCTGCCGCCAGTTGACTGCCTGGGTCCTGTTGCAGTGGCAGCAGCAGCGTTCCCCCACCACTGCAAGTTGACTGCCTGGGTTCTGTTGCAGCAGCGGCAGCAGCATCCTGCCATCATCACCAGTTGACTGTCTGAGTCTCATCACAGCCAATGACTGGTGAGTAATTGAGGGAGTGAGAGGAGGGAGGGGCCCTTTTGAGGCTGCGGGAGAAGATGAGTGGCAGAAGTGGTGTGAGGTGGAGAGGGAGTTTGCATGTGGGTGGTGATTGGTTGGATGTGTTACCTGAGCAGCCAATCAGCACACTGGGAGAGGAAATTTACTCAGGCCTATTGTACCTACCCAAGCTATCCATATATATATATACATATATATATGAGACGCACTATCCACAATGCTGCAGCCTTATGTGAGAACTCATGCCGAACAAGTCTTGAAGAGAAACGACAACGCAGAAAGAATCACAACCCAGAAACATCACTCAACGAGACCTTCTGCTGTGCTTTCTGTAACCGGACTTGTTTATCTCGGATTGGCCTTTTTAGTCATCAGCGTGCTTGCAGAAAGCGGGGGATGAGTCCTTCCTGAATCTTAGTTTGCGAAGAAAAGCCAGAGAGAGAGAGAGAGAGATGAGCCAGCGTGGTGCAGGGGTTTGGGTGTTGGACTCTGACTCTAGAGACCAGGGTTAAAATACCCTCTTGGCCATGAAAACCTACTGGGTGACCTTGGGCAACTCACATACTCTTAGCCCTTGAAATCCTGTGATAGGTCTGCCTTAGGGTTGCAATAAATAAGAAACAACTTGAACACACACAACAGCAATACTCTATCTATCTATCTATCTATCTATCTATCTATCTATCTTTTGTCCCTTCATATTCGTTGGGGTTTGGTTCCAGGACCCCCCATGGATACCAACATCCATGAATACTCATCCCATTATATGCAATAGCATAGCAAAATGGTGTCCCTTATATAAGATGGCAAAATCAAGGTTTGCTTTTTGGATTATTATTTTTTAAAGAATATTTTCAAGCCGTGAATACTTAAATCCGTGGATACGGAGGGACAACTCTCTCTCTCTCTCTCTCTCTCTCTCTCTCTCTGTGTGTGTGTATATATATATATTTATCACCCATATCACCCAACAAGACCTTCTGCTGTGCTTTCTGTAACCGGACTTGTTTATCTCGGATTGGCCTTTTTAGTCATCACTGAAACAAGGCTCAGCAATTTTAGTGGAGTTGATGACTAATTTAATATCTCCCCAACTTCCATATATATATATGGAAGTTGGGGAGATATTAAATTGGTCATCAGCTCCACTAAAATTGCTGAGCCTTGTTTCAGTGAATGCATCTTTGATACAGATAAACAAGCCTAATACAGATCAACCCCTGTATCCACAGGGAATACGTTCCAAGACCTTCCCCCCAGATACTTGAAACCGTGAATAATAGGGAATCCTATTATTTTCATTGAGAAGAAGTTGGCCATAGACTCACATTGGAGGACCTAGAAAGGCCTAGAGAGAACAAATTTTTTCAGATGTGGATAAGTGAAACTGTGGATATTGAATCCATGGATGTGGGGGTCAACCTGTATTGGAATATAATCTCCCACAACACCTGTTAAGAGTGCTGCATAAAGACAAGGAGGAAATGTGTATCTTTCTTTGTGTGCTGAAAATGTGCTCCTGGACTTTAGGATCAGTGAAAAAGTATACAATCCACAGTTCTAAACTCCTGGAGAAAATCTATAAATGCAGAAAGAAAAGGACAACTTCAACTGTAATAACCCATGAGGAAATTAATTTGAATTGTTTAAATGTAACAGAGATACTGGCTTAGCTCTGCAGCCAGAAAAGTAGACACAAGGTCAGTTAAAAACATTTTTCATGACTTGGCTTTGAGTTTCTATAATTGTTACAGGGAACAGAAAAAAATTCAGTGTGGTTAAGTTATCACCACAGGATATAGAAACCAATTACTTACACAGAGTGTTTTAAAAATAAGTACTCTTGTGCTTTTATTAGGCATCGTTGAGCCAAAGATGAAAAGTCAGTGCAAGCCTTTTTAAAAAAATTATGTAGAAAAAAAGTTTACGCTCACAATAACTAGCCATTTGTGAATGTTCATGTGTAGCAGTTTGGTAGCATAAGCAACAAAGTGAGGACACTTGAGAGCTCTTTTTGCTCACAATAAGATGCCACTACTTAAAACCATAGTGGCCTACCAAAAATCTCTTTCTATTTTTGAGTGTTTATTATTTATTCATTTATTTTATGTATTGAATTCATATCCTGCCTTTCTCCCAAGATGGGATTCAAGGCGGCTTGCAATAATTCAAAAAAGATTAAGCTAAAGCATTGATTACAAAAGTTAAATAATTAAATAACAATACAATTAAGAGCATGCTTTAAAACAGTTTAAACACTTAAAACATATTTAAAACATAATTTCTAATAAAAGTTTTTTAAAAATACAGCATATCACTTTATGCACAAACTTTGCTATTGTGTGCCTTCAAGTCATTTCTGATTTATGGTAATGCTAAGGTGACCCTATCATGGGGTCTTCTGAGATTAAGACTGTGTGACTTGCCCGAGATCACCCAGTGGGTTTTCATGGCCGAGCCAGGATTCCAACCCTGGTCTCCAGAGTTGTAGTTCAACACTCAAACCACTATGCCGCACTGGCTCCCTACACAAAAAACGACTGCTCCATAATTAAATTTCAAAGGCCTGCCTGAATAAAAACATCATTACCTGCCAGCAGAAAGAGAGCAAGGAGGGGGACAACTGGACCTCCCATGGACTGGAGACCACAGCCAGAGAGCAGCCATGGAGAAGGCTCTCTCCTCACCAACCATGTCTGCAAAGGTGGTGGAACTGAAAGAAAGCCTTGTGAGCCTTGAGCCCTGAGTTTACAGTGAGATGCTTCTAGTTGTAGAGAAGAAAACAGCCAGACTTGGAAAGTTTGTGTTAAACAATAAGCTACATTATAGTTTCCAATCCTCCTCAATAGGTAGTTGTCATTATTGTTACAAGTTAAAAAGAAACTTTTCACTTGCTAGTTTTTCAAAAAAGATAATTTAGTTTATGATTGTAAAACCAAATACTTTATAAGTATTTAATTTTAAAAAAAAACCTCACCTGAATTATTTGCAAGTACTTCCACACTCTATGAAAATTACAAAAGCAATTTTTTTAGTTACAAGGGTTTAGCCTCTGAATAAAAATGAGGCATTTTCCTGACCTGAACTTTAGCTACTTCACTTTTCAACAATAACAAAATATTGCCCAATATGCCAAGTGCTTCCTATATATAACTTTTCAACAGAGTTAAACCACACTCTTTATGTGGTTTTTGCCAAGAAGTCAAAACAAAAACTTGTTGTTTTTGTAATGTAGTACACTCAGAAACTCAGTGAGCTGGTCCCAGACTAAATTTACTGAACATAGTTACTATTGAAATCAATGGTTCTTAAGATGCTTGCCTTTTCCCATTGACAGCATGGAGAACTAAGTCCATTTAACATCATCATCATCATCATCATCATCGTTTATTTATATCATCCTTTTCACCAAAGGAGAGAACATCAACATATACAATCAATGACAAAGACAATAAAACATTTCACTTAGTCTGGATCCAACAAAATAACTTATCATTTTGGCAGAATAAGCCCTGAAAATAGATTTGGTTCTCCTGCATTGTTTCATGTCTTCAAGGCTGCTGACACACTGCAGAAATAATGCACTTTGACAGCACTTTAACTATCTCCATCCTATGGAATCCTGGGATTTGTAGTTTGTTGTGGCACCAGAGCTCTCTGACAGAGAAGGCCCAATATCTCACAAAATTACAAATCCCAGAATCCCATAGCATTGAGCCATGGCAGTTAAAGCTGTGTCAAACGGTATGATTTCTGCAGTGTGTCAGCAGCCCAAGTCTACTGCACACATCAAAAATGCCTTCTTTCATTCTTGTGAGACATTGATGGTGATGGGATCTCCAAATTTGTACTGTTCTTCTTTTACTTTTGAAACTGATATTTTATTGCTTCTGCAGTTAATGCATTTTGTTTTAGTACAGAATTGTTCACCTCATTTTTAAAAGGAGTAAACAAAAATGAACTTATGAAAAGGAGTTAACAAAAATGAACCTGCAGGCAGCTAAGGGTGCATCTACACTGTAGAAATAAATGCAGTTTGACACAACTTTAACTGCCATGGCTCCATCCTACAGAATCCTGAGATTTGTTGTTTTGTGAGGCATCAGCACTGTATGGCAGAGATGGCTAAAGACCTTGTAAAACTACAATACCCAGGATTCCATCGGATGGAGCTACAGCACTTAAAGTGGTGTCAAACTGCATTATTTCTAGAGTGTAGATGCACACTGAGACAGCTTAGTAGGCAACTCAGATAAGTAAGAGTTTAGTCCCATATCTGTTCAAAAGTAAATCCCCTTGATTTTCAAAGGGGCTTACTCCTGTGCATAAGTGGGTATAAGGCTATGTAACACCAGAAGCCTATACAAAAAAGATTTGAAAAGCTAGCTTTAGTGACTGTTATTTGCTAGTACTAGACAGAAATTCTAGTCTAGTTTCTTTGGAACATTGGTGAGAGCAAAGAATCTCACTGGCCTCTTGAGAAAGCTGGCTAAATTTAGGAAAGATACTATGTGATTATCTACTTTGTGTCTTGTTGAGGTCAAGAAGATGCTTGCCCCATACTGTTTGGAGACTTATGGTAGAGCCTGCAATAACTGTATACAGGAAACTGTGTGGCATACATTTGCGCCCTCTCACTTCTCTCAGTTCCTTTTCAGGAAGTTCATTGGATTTTGGCAGCCATATTTGTGGTTTGGGAGTGTTTCCAGCTCATAAGAACATAAAAAGAGCCATGCTGGATCAGACCAACAGCTTATCTAGTCCAGCACTGTGTTTATACTATGGGTATAGAGTAGAACTGGAGTGCAACCGCACCCCCTGTTTTACATTCCTGAACAACTGATATAAGGAGATTATCAGATGTGGCAAAAACTGCATCAAAAGATCACGATGCGAACAGGAACAGGCGACCTTACCAGACAACATTGTCCTCCAGTGTTCTGGAGGCATAGTGCAGGTGTCAGTAAGGTGTCCCTTTTTATTAGGGGCTTGTCTCTATTAGGGGATGCTCCAAAGGGCTATGGCAGAGCTTGAAGAAGACGACGGCATCTATATACGTTACCATGCTGATGGTAGTTTGTTTAACTTAAACCGTCTGAGGGCTCACACTAAGACTCTAAACTATCTAGTCCGTGAGCTGCTCTTTGCCGATGATGCTGCCCTTGTTGCCCACACAGAAGCAGCTCTGTAGCGCCTAACATCCTGCTTCGCAACAGCTGCAGAGTTGTTTGGGCTGGAAGTCAACCTGAAGAAAACAGAAGTTCTTTACCAGCCTGCACCACAGGACTAACACCACCATCCCCACATTGCCGTCGGCAAATGTGTGCTCAGGTCCGTTCAGCAGTTCACCTACCTGAGAAGCATCATCTCCTCAGATGCCAAGATTGACAAAGAGATCGATCACAGATTAGCAAAGGCATTTAGTGCATTTGGAAGACTTCACAAAAGAGTCTGGAGCAATAAACACCTGAGGCAAAGCACAAAAATCAGTGTGTATAGAGCCATTGTACTGTCTATCCTCCTTTATGGATCTGAAACATGGATCACCTATCACCACCACCTACGACTCCTCGAGCGCTTTCATCAGCGCTGTATAAGCACAATCCTAAATATACTCTGGGCTGACGATGTGACGAATGTTGCTGTCCTTGAGCAAGCAGGGATCACCAGTATTGAGGCCATGATGTTGAGAGCGCAGCTGCGCTGGGCAGGGCACGTTTCTAGGATGGAGGACCATCGCCTCCCAAAAATACTACTCTACGGTGAACTCGCCACGGGTCAGCGTAAGAGAGGCACTCCAAAAAAGCGATACAAAGACTCCCTGAAACAACATCTCAGGCATGGCCAAATTGATCACCAACAGTGGTCCACCCTGGCCTCACATCGGGAGGCATGGAGACACACTATCCACAATGCTGCAGCCTTATTTGAGAACTCACGCTGAACAAGTCTTGGAGAGAAATGACAACGCAGAAAAAATCACAACCCAGAAACATCACCCAAGGAGACCTTCTGCTGTGCTTTTTGCAACCGGACTTGTTTATCTCGGATTGGCCTTTTTAGTCATCAAGTGCGCTTGCAGAAAGCGCGGGATGAGTCCTTCCTGAATCTTCGTTTGCGAAGAAAAGCCAGAGAGTCTCTATCAATGCAAAAGGGAAGCCTCGTCCATGGCAGCGCTACACCCCTGAAATGGCAGAAGGACATAGGTGTTTGGTAAAGTCGCCCTTTCTGTTCTTGCAGTGATCTTCTGATGCGGTTGGGAACACGATTTTTCAGCGTGTTTCCCTGCATCTGATAGTCTCTATAAAAAGATAAATTGTGTCTAATGGCATGCAGAGGTGGGAGTCATATTACCCTCTAGATGTTGTTGGACTGTAAGTCCCATCAGTCCTTGTCAACTTATCAAAAGGTGAGGAATGCTGGGAGTTGCAGTCCCACAAAATATTTTGGGCTGTATGATTCCCACCCTGATATACTGTATGTGTGGGTGTATATGCCTTTGAGTCTCCTGTCAATTTATGGTGACCTCATGGATTTCATATGGTTTTCTTAGGCAAGGAATACTCAGAGATGCCAATTCCTTCCTCCAAAATATAGCTTATGGCACCTGGCGTTCATTGGCAGTTTCCCATCCAAGTACAAACCAGGGCTGACCCTGCTTAGCAGCCAAGATCAGATGGGATCTTGTGCCTTTAGGGCATAGTCATCTGTCTTTCAAGAGGTTGCAACATCCGCCTCTTCTTTGTTTGCTTTCTCTCTGAGGTGTATAGAGGTAACTGTAGACTCTAGACTTAATAGTCTTGGGAAATGTATGCTTTTCAGACAGTACCGTCTGTACTTTACTTTCTTCAAAAGCCAGCCTTGCTGCAGTTAGATTCCCCTTCTTTCATTTTGCTGCACAGGGGCTTTGAACTTCTGACCCTCCAACTGTCCTGATTTGACAGTGGCAGCCCTGGTTAAACCTCTGCTGTCCCACTTTCTTGGCTGCTTTTAAAGTGTTCTGGTTTCCCCTCTCCTCCTCCTCTTATTTCCCCTGTGTTCATGGTGCAGATTTCATTTGTATCTATTTAACTCAGCAGGAGGGAGATGAGGGATGGAATCTCACCCATCCTAAACTCAGTGCATAAATTTCAGGGCTTCTCTGCTTTTTCTAGTCTTGTGTGCTCTTCCTCATCAATATTTTTTGCTGCCTGGCTACATCCTTTTGAAGACTCTCTGGTGTAGTTCAGCCACACTTGTCTTGGATTTCATTTGTAAAATGTTAGAGGATATGTAACAACTATTTTCTTTTCAGGCATGTCTTCTGCAAATATTATCTTGTTAAATTCTGAGGTGGCCCCTATAGCCCTCCTTTTAAGAGTGGTCTTGGATCTGTAGCAATTGGCTGGAATATTTATCCTTGGGATAGTAAGCTGCCATTAAATCTCAGGAGGAGTGTAGAGTCAAGTGTTGTTGAAGGATGTGAATTAGTTGTCTAATGAGCACTTTTGAACTATGCTGTGTAGTTGCCACTGCATAGGTGCGCATGCACACACACACACACACACACACTCAAACCAAACAAAACAGTAATCTAAACACTTTTTCTTACCATGGCTAGAGATGAAAAATTATTTTGTGCTGAAAGCACAAAGCAACTTAACCTGCCAAAAATTCTGCTTAGAACTAGTAATTTTAGAAGAGGACAGACTCAAGATGATTAACTACCCTTAACCACTTTGCTACCCACTACGAACAATGAAGGAGGATTTCAGAAAAGAGATTACTCACACACACACACACACACACTAATAGATTGTGCAAAGTATCCTGCTGACAATGGCTGGGATTGCAAAATAATTTGAGATAAGGAAGTACATGAAGGAAAATTTTCTGTCCCACCCACTCCAGTCACCTTTGATCCCCTGGCGGGGGGAAACCCATGTATTCCCACACAAGGAATACTGGCCTTCATTTTCTGGAAACTCTTTGGGGATAATTAAATGAAAGTATCAAAGGGCATTGGGTATTTGGGTTTTTTTTTGTAATCAGTTTCTGAGTGGGCTGTCTCCTTCCATGCAGCTGTCGCCATGTTTCATTTTCAGAGGACTATAGCACACTTTAGGGCACACTCCTATGCAAGATATGCTGGCTGTGGCTATGTCCACAGGGAGTAGACAATGTGACTGCTGACTGCAACACAAAGTAGCTGGATGGGATGGTTTCAATGGCCTGCCAAGTGGGAGGGTTTAACCCAGGGTTGGGAATCTCAGGTCCCATTGACAAATCTAGCCTTCCTTGGGTCCCAATCTGACCCTCTAGCCATGCCACCATTCTTATGTCACCATCATTTGGTGACCTCTCAGTTTTTGTGCATTTCCTCCCATTTACAAGTATTCCCAAAGGCTTAGGGCTCATCTACACAGGCCAGTGTATGCTAGCTCCCCACTGGTGTATTTTGCCTTTGGAGCTGGCCCATTCTTCCCCTGTTACATGCACAGAACAGGATGGAGTCCAGACTGATACACCAGCTGGTTTCTACAGCTGCCACTACTGTCGCCTGCATATCATTCTGAAGTTAGGAAGCCAGTCCCCAGACCGTGAGTCCATGGGACTTCTTCCTGGCTATGGAAGAGCGAGATAGACGGCAGCTGCAGTGACAAGCCAGCATGGCGGTCTGGGCTCCTGTGATCGTGGGGCCCAATTTGTTTTATTTTGGCTGGAGTGGATTTTACCAGGTATTTTAAAAAAAGGTATAACAGGTCTTACTCCATCTCCCCACTTCATTTTGGTCCTGTCTTTGCCCCGGTGGTTGTGAGGACTGCTTGGGAACAAAATGGGACAAAAGCCCTGCATCATCTAGACTGCAGGGCTCTAAGATTGGGGCAAGATGGTGTAAATTGCCCATCTAGACAAGCCATTAGTTATTGTAAATTAGAAATTTAATCTAAAATATACCCACTTCTTTGTTTTCAGCCCCACTTGAGAGTGGGCTCCAATAACTTCTCTGAAATCGAATATGCCCTTTAGGCTGAAAGGGGTCCCTAAACCTTGGTTTAACCCAATGGTCAGCAGCTACTAGAGGTCTAGTGGCTTCATATGCTGTCACTGGATCTCAGAAAGCTGTATGCACACATTACATACAGCTGTACTCACCTTTTAAAAAAAACTTGAAATGCTTCCTATGTTCTCTAGCTGTATGTCATATTTGCCATGGTTTTGGCCACTATAGACTATTTTAGATCCAGGACAGGCCGTTTTAAAAACCAGGAAGTAAAATTAGAGGACATGAGGCACGTTTTGGATTTTTTTTAAAAAAATCAGTTGGGATGTGTGTGTGTGTGTGTGTGTGTGTGTGTGTGTCCAAGCACTTAAAACAGCTTTAGGGACCATATAAGGCTCACAGGACATTATCAGATGTGGCAAAAATTGTGGGATTATGACATCAGGGTAGCAGAACTATTGCATGTCATCTTCATCTTCTCATTTTTACTCCGTGCTCCACCTGCAAAAAAGGCATTCTTTCTCATTCACAGGACAAGCCGTCAATAGTTTGTCAATAGCGCTCTTTTCACACTATAGATAGTGTGCAAAACCGTGTCCCTTTGTAGCTGTGAGATTACAGCATGAATGGGTGGTCCTCAAAAAGAAAACCTCTGGCTGAGAATGCAAAAATGAAGCACAGGATGCTCTTTTTATGAACTGTCCCCTTTAGTTTGCACATTTTTAGGTTTGTTTCAGTGCTTGTGTATTCATTTACTTTGTTAATTAAAGATTTTTTTTTTTAAGTTTTAGGAGATTTTCAGACAGGAAAGGAAAAAAAGTTCCTGTCCCAGAATCTCCACTCCCACCCCTCTCCTGTCCTTGTCCTGGCACAATAACAAAAATTTTCAGACCTACCTTGAGTAGCATTGACAGGGCATCCCAGGAGTGAATGTGTAAATTGCTATTGCTTAAAACAATTTGTAAGCCGCTCTGATAGCCTTGTGGCTGAAGAGTGGGATACAAATAAATAAAGAAATAAATGGAGCTCTAACAGAGCTCTGTTCACTTCCTGGAGTGAAATCCCATGGATTCTCATGAGAAGACACGAGTGCGGGAAATTCAAAAATAAAAAAAAATATGCAAGAAAAAGTGACAGCAAACACAAAAACACACTTTAAAACTTCCAAGTAAACCAGGGAAGTTTTTTTAAAAAAGTGTGTCACTTACCTTGATGTCCTGATCTCACCAGGAAGTGTTCTGGCAGGGACCTACAATTGACTCAGGGATCTTGCAGCATAACGGGGCACCTTTTTACTTGCAGGAACATCTGTGACAGAAACGGAAGGGAAGATCTATTGATGGCTTCTCCTGGCCATAAAAAGCAGCACCGGTGGAACGGCAGCAGAACGGGTGCATTACAATGGAAGAAAAACGTCATCTGGAAAGGGAGCCCTTTAATGATCTCCTGGCGGTCATGTAACGCCACTTTTAATGCATCTGATAATCTACTTAAGCAGGCTCACGTCTTCTTGCGAGAACCACTGAAACCTTGCCCATGCCATATCAGGAAGTAAACTCCCATTCTTAAAGTGCTAGTGGTCATTGTGTGACAATTCTGTGGCATTTCTTTTGCGTGATTACACCTACAAGCTACAAGAAATGTTATAATGCCACAATGCTCCCACTATCGTCATTCATGAAATTACAGGGTTTTTAGACAATAGTCTGATAATGTCCACAGTCAACATTTTCCCCACCGCTGGTTTAGCCAAAAGACAAGGAGACCCACTCAGGATCTAGACCCATGCAGTGCCCCTTCTGACTGACTTATATTAGCCTGAATGAAGCAATTCCTCACCATCTTTTCAGGATCTTGCAAGCATCTGAATGTGAAACCTGAACAGCTCCACTGGACTAGGAATTCTTCTGCAGCCCATGTGGTCCTGGGATGTGATTTTTAGGCTGGTGGCTGTGCAATGTCCCATGCTTTTCTTGTTGCTTGTCTGCTGCTGTGGATTAGCAGATATGCCCTGCCCTGTGGTGGCTCAAGTGTGGGCTTGAGTCCTAGGAGCTCTCTTTTCCTCTTTGCTCCTGATATGGTTGTTGATGGGTCAGGCAATCAAAACAGTTCCTCTGTTTTCTATAATGGGGCTTAAACTTTGTTGATTTTCCTAACCTTTGTGCCCTGTTTGGTGAGCTACTGGAGGTTGCTGCATTCACTGTGTGATTTTGGCTTCTAATATGGACCAGCCTTTCTCTTCCTCTCCTAGTAGGCTTCAGCCCTTGTCCCCAGAACTGCTATGTATACTTTCTTCAGGCCTCTTGTGAAGGGACCTTTTTCAGTATTATGTTATATGGCCCCCTTTCCTCTGTGTGTTAAGATGAGAAATGGTATTTCAGTGTGTGACATAAAGAATAGTAAACCTCTGTGTGCAGGGATTCTTGGGTGTTTTGGTTTCTGTTATCTTCCTGCCTGAGCTTCAGTGACTCAGAGTAGAAAGTAGTGTTGAGTCTGAAGTATTCAGTTTTACTGATTTTTGAAAATTTTAGTGTGGCTGGGTGGGACAAAAATGTTCCTCAAAGGTTGGAGGGTGGTTTTTAGAAGTTTCATCTTATTTTAGATGGCTGAACAAGTTTCGCTCTTTTTTTTAAATTTAATTTTTGTTGCTGTTGTTTAATAAAAGAAGAATAGAGAGAAAGTGCACAAGAAATAACTTCTGGCTTCCTTGTTTTTAAAGTATGATTACAATGTTATATCACATGAAGACTCCAAAAAGGCAATTCACAAAACTGAACTGGACATTTTAAAAAAAGTTTTAGTATCTTTATTCAGTCATTAAAGACAGACAAACAATAAACCAGGCAACAACAGGTCAACAACCATAGCGAATGTGCTACATAAAGCAGGAAGAAATAAATCTGATTTCTTTAAGAAGCAGGTTTGAGTGTCAGTGGGGATGAGTCTAAAGAGAATACATCTTTCCAAAAATTCCAGTGGTCTCTCAGAAGCTGTAGAGATTGTGAATGAGTATTTATATAGTCAATAAAAAGCATCCAATCTTCCAAAAAGGTGATCTTTGTCTTTTGTCCTTTGGTTATTTTCATATTGTAAGAGAGTTTTTCTAATAGCCAGAGGGTCCAAATTCTGGGCCACCAGTTCTGTATGGACAGGTTGCCTGGCATCCAGTGTTGTGCAATTTCCATTCTGGCAGCTGTAAGGAGAAAAGTAAACAATCTTTTGTGCTTCAATTGGCAGTTCAAGCCAAGAAAAATAGACAATAATAACAAAGCAGGGCAAAAATGGATTTTTTTTTTTGTGGTGTGATCAATGATAAGTAGTTTAACAGATCTGTCCAAACAATCTCAATTTTGGGACACTCCAACCACATCTGTATGTATGAACCAGAGATGGAACAGCCCTCCAACATTTCAGGGTGCTATTTTTAACCATTTGTGAGAGCTGTATTGGAGTAAGGTACCATACATTTGCTGCCCTGGATTTGTATAAGGGGGAATTCTAAATCTGTGACCAGCTTGCATCCAGGATCTCAGTGTCCAAGTCTGATTGTGATACGTTTTAAAGATGTTGTCCACTTCCATAAGTATGTTGAATCAATTTGTCATGCACCAGTAAGATGAAAGTTGTGTGCTGGTGATGGTGGTAGGAGCATGGCATTTCACCTGGGGGTGAGGAATCAGTTCTCCCATTGGTCTCCCTCTCCCTCCTGCCACTTTCCATTGGTTCCAGTGGAAGAGAAATTAATCATATTAACTCCAGGACTATATCAACTCCATCATCCAAACCACTAACAAGAGAATAAACGATCTGCTGTGACACAGCAATGACACAGTCCCTAATTGCCTTCTATGAGGTCAGAGCATCAATGTTGACAGCCTCAGAGAGGGAATTACTATTTATTCTGTGGGTCTTGAGCCACCTTCCCAAGGACCATGGGACTATAGCCATTGGGTGGAATCCTGGTGGTCCAGTATGCTAGTGGTGGTACTTTTCCAGGTTTGCACAGTGGTTGCAAGAGAAGGCAAGCCAATTCTGCCAATTCTGAAGAGCCTATTTCTCCAGTGCCTTACTTCCTTCGTGGCCCAAGGGCTATTCCCTCCTGCTGTCACTTCTTACGCTGGTGATGTAACACTGGTGTAGGGCACTAGCAGGATTTCTGTCTTTCGGTACTTTACAGTTTTTAGTATCCTTAAAAGAATCTAATAAGGTAGGTCAATTGCATTGAGTTATCCATGATCACATAGCATATCTATGATGCAGCATATAATGACTATAGGATAACATGTAGCATGAAAGGCTAGAGTTCCAACTTTTAAGATCTTCCCTCTAGAGCCTCAGAGAAATCTTTTTTTTAAGGCTAGAGAAGAGAGGTGGTTGTAGAGCTGAACACCACAACTCAGTATATGGGGCTTACTGCTTTGTTTTTCCTTCAGTTGATGCATGTGTTCAGTGTCACTTTGGTGTAAATGAGGAAATATGAAAACATGATGGAGGGAGGTGGCCTGAAGATGACAAATCGCATTGGAACCAATGATATTATGAGCTCAATGGTTTTGATGTTTGAAATTACAGCCATAATGCTCAGTGTCACTGCTAACTTCCTGTGCAGCTGTTTTCCATCTTATTTATGACCTAGTGTTGAATAAATTCAGGAATGGTTATCAAGCGACAAACTCCAAACATGTTTGCCTTTTATTTTTCCAAAATAACATCATGAAAAGAACAGTGTGTTCCTGTTGGCCAATTGACTCTTCTCCATGATTTCATACTGTATAGGAAGAGTGAAAAATGGTGTTTATGATCCCTTGTGACAACTAACTGTGGATTTTTAATGATTTAATTTCCTTCATTAAAAAAAAAACAAAACAAAACTTCTCCAGCACAGATGAAAGGAAAGTGGTGCCTTAAACATTAATGGGGGAAAATATTGAATGTTTTTGTTGGTTTTTAAAAGCATGATATGGTGAATCTCTCTTAACAAAGTTTATACTGCATTAAGGCAAAAATTAGAACAGAAAAGATCTGCCAACCCTACCCCACACATATAGCATAGGGATACAGCCTGTGCTGGATGGGGTCACACTCACCTAGAAATCTCAGGTTCACAGCTTGGGTGTGTTCCTGGACTCAGACCTGAGCCTGGATGCTCAGGTTTCAGCTGTGACCAGGAGTGCATTTGCACAGTTAAAACTAGTGCACCAGCTGTACCCATTCCTTGATAAGTCAATCTGGCTATGGGTGACACATGCCTTGATTGCATCCCGTTTGGACTATTGTAATGTGTTCTACATGGGGCTGCCTTTGGAAACTTCAGCAGGTCCAAAATGCTGTGGCCAGGCTGTTGACTGGGGCTGGCTACAGGGATCATGTGATCCCCCCCTGTTGAAATTGGCTACCAATCTCTTTCCAGGCAGAATTCAAAGTGCTGTTTTTGACCTTTAAGGCCCTAAAACGGCTTGGGGTCAGACTATCTGAAAGACCATATCTTCCTATAGAAGTCGGCCCAAGTGTTAAGATCAGTAGAGGAGGGATTTCTATCAGTCCCACCTTCACAGCATGGTTTGTGAGGACTTGGGAGAGAGCCTTCTCTGTGGCTGCTCCCAGACTGTGGAACTCCCTTCCACAGGAGGCCCAGTTGGCCAGCTCCCTGCTCTTTTTTTGTCGGCAGTTGAAGATGCAGTTGAAGAGATGGGATATAAATCCAATAAATAAATAAATAGTATCTAGCTGAGAAATAAAACATGCTTAGTCTTCTTTAAAAGGTATAAAAAGTAGTTTAATAATAATAATAAATAATAAAATTTATTTATACCCCGCCCCTCTGTTAAAACAATCGGGGCGGCTTCCCATTTGTGTTTAATCACAAATACTTGTGCATAACCACACATGTTCAGCTTTTTGAAGTAGGTAAGAAGAAAGAAGAAATTTATATATTAGCAGGAAGAAAAATGCTGGGACATCTCAGCCAGAGAGGGCTCCTTCAGGCCACACGTGTAATGGTGAGCAGCAGGATTAGTGTGGTAGGTTGAGACCTCAGAGAACAAAAGGGGCCTACATGACTCAGGAAGTGATTGGGTGTAAACAAACAAACCAGTAGGAAATCAAAAACATACCCATGTTAGTCTGGAATATCAGTAAACAAGGGGATCTTGTAGCACCCTTGAGACTAACTGAGAGAGAAAAAAATTTGTAGCATAACCTTTTGTAGACTTAGTCTACTTCCTCAGATGCTGGAATGAACTGGTGCCCAGCAGCAAACCTTATAAGCAAGCTGTAGAATAGCCACAGAAATGCAAAAGAAATGCAAAACTAGTGGATGTGATGATGAGGTGACAAGTTAGTTTCATGATGGTTGTTGAGGGACAAAGGCATGAGAAAAACATAGCCTAAGGCCAGGATGGGTGGATGAGCATATAAATGGTGGAGGAAGTTTTGAATGTAGTGTGATGCTGATCCAAGAGCACCCTCATGAGACTAGGGTGTTAACTAATGTTATGATATGTACAGTGTGCCAGGAAACCATTATCTCTGTTCAACCCACTGTTGATGGACTGGAATTTGTGGATATATTCCAATTCAGTTGTTTCTCTTTCCAGTCTTCCTTTTTAGTTCTTTTCAAGTACAGCTGTCCTGAGGTCAGAGATGGAATGCCCAGGGGGAATTGAAGAGTTCTACAATTGGTTTTTGTGTGTTCCCAGTCCTAATGAATGGGCAACTCTGCCCACACATCTACTCAAGAAATGTCATCACAGGACCCAATCATATTACCCACAATATTTTACTTGTTCATCCTCTAATGTGATATATGCCATCCTCTGTCAACAATGCCCTTCAGCACACTACATTGGGCAAACAGACCCAGGAGTCTCTGCACCAGAGTATAAACTGACATAAATCAGACATTAGGAATGGGAATACACAAAAAACAGTTGCAGAACACTTCCATCTCCCTGGGCATTCCATCTCTGACCTTAGGACTCCTGTACTTGAACAAAAGAACTACAAAGGAAGATTGGAAAGAGAAATAGCTGAATTGGAATATATCCACAAATTCCAGTCCATCAACACTGGCCTTAGGCTACATATTTCCTCTTTCCTTTGTTTTCCTGTCCTATAAATCCCTTGAACAACCTCTGCCACTTGGTGCCTTCCGGATGTGCTGTATAAGCAGTTTCCCATACTTTGTTCTTACTTACTTATGTTGGTCATGTATCCGTTGCAATTTCTAACCCAACATTTGACTTAAAGTTATTTTCCAGCACATCTAAAAATGTTTATAATACATTGATCCTTTAGTAGTATTTCTGTGGGGAGAGGCAATTCACATCCAGACACTAAGGACTTTTTCAAACAGTTGAAAAAAACCACGAGGAGATCAGGAGAGGAACGGGGGTGTTGCACTTACACAGCCCCATTTTGGATGATGCAGTCCTCCTCTGTCCTCCTCCCATCCTCCTCCTGACCTTCCCCCGTGCTGCTTGCACCGCTTTTTATTCATGGAGGCTTTCCATCAGTAAAAAGCAGCATGAGTAGCACAGGGGAAGGTCAGGAGGAGGTCGGGAGGAGGATGGAGGAGGACTGCATTGTCTGAAACAGGGCTGTGTAAGCACGGCAGCCCTGTTCTTCTCCCAACCTCCATGTGGGTTTTTTCAACCATTTGAAAAAGTCCTAAGAATGCTCTGGATCAGTATCATCTGCATGGCAGCACTGCCTGAGTATGAGAAAAAAGGTGGACACAGTATCAGAAACCATCAGTGTGCAAAAACTGTTGGAGATAATAACCTTGCATGCCTGAACTCTATGGTAATTAGAGTTGCATGTCACCCTAGGACAATGGCTCTTAACTTTTTCTTTATCAGGGACCCCCTTTGAGAGGTAAAATACATGCTCTGTTGTAATGGTGCAAAGTCTTCACAGGGTGTACCTACACTGCAGAGTTGTAGCAGTTTGACACCACTAAGTGCCATAGCTGCATCCTATGGAATCCTGGGATCTGTAGTTTTACAAAGTCTTCAGCCTTCTCTGCCAAAGCATGCTGGTGCCTCACCAAACTACAAATCCCAGGATTCTGTAGGATGGAGCCATGGCAGTTAAAGTGGTGTCAAACTGCAATAATTCTACAGCGTGGATGCACTGATGGTCTCCTCTCCCTTGACTAGAACCTTCAGGAAGGGGGTAGTTTGCATTAGAGAAGAGATATGAAGGAACAGATTACCATATTTAGAGGCTTGGCAGGGAGCAAAGGCAGAGGATGGTTGGGGTTTGGTCTGCTTGTGACTATCCTGGAGAGGTTGGGCTGACCACTAATGCTAGATGTGGCTGTGGTACTAAGCACTTTTACTAGGGAGTGGATTCAAAATAATGGCTGGATCCAGTGTGATGTTAGCAGTGAAAAACCCGGGCTGGATAGCTGCATTGAATTGAACTGTTGCATAAAGAGTTATAACAAGACTCACACCCATGTAGCCCACATATCAGAACTAGTTGTACAACAGAAAACTGTTATGGATCTCTTTCTCCTTCTACAACTGTACCAGACTGGTGTTCCCCATCACTGATAGAAAGCCTCAACACTTCAGAATCAGCAAGACACAACTGAAACTGGTCTGCTACTGAATCCTCTATTAATCTTTTAGCTCCCCACCCCCATTATGGGTCTGATAGCCCCATAAATAAATTACAATTTGGGTTTTTCATCTGGACAAGAATAGGAGTAAATCCATTGTGTGTAATAAGACTTCTGCCTTGATTGCCCAAAGAGCTGGCCTTCAGTATTTCATTGCTAATTGCTTCTGAAAGTTTGAAGACATTTTGAAAACTAGGTTGTGATGCGCCATAGTTAGTTAGTTTTTTTTTTTTAAACTAGAAATATAATAGGTCACATTTTCTATGCTCAGTGCATTGCAAGTCAATGAAGAAACCAACTTGACTTGGGCCAAAATGTTTTTAAAAAAGCGAATTAACATTTCATGAAAGAAAGGTCAACACTGCTGTGCTATAAAACCATAGTAATAACTAGATAAGTGCTGCACATATAAATGTCAAAATGTGGGATCAAGTACAACTGAAAAAAGCACTTTTTTAGTTCTACCCCCTTGTGCTTTCCAATTTAACCATTATCTCTGTATTGTAGATTATTATATGCAATTATGTGTATGCTATGACTAGAAATGCCAGATAATCCCATGTGCAAGATACAATAGCACAGCCAGTATATTGAGCTTGTTTTAAGTTAGAATGTGGCTCATAAAATACATTAAAGTTGGAAGAAAAGAAGCAACTCAATAGTAATAGTAGTAGTAATTACTATTATTACTAGGGCCAGAATCCTCTATGCACTACATTTCTATATAACTATGGTAATTGATCAACAGGGAGAGGTGGGTAAGAAATAAATATCATCATCATCATCATCTTGATATAGCTATGTAGTGAATCCTTGTTTGACTCTTCCAATTCCTGACTTACCAGTTAGCAGCTACACTACTTTAACTGCCATGACTCCATGGCAGTACTTACTCTACTATAATGAGTAAGTATGATATGGTTGATGGGAGGTCTGTCCCGCTGTCACTTCCCACCACTTCTCATGAAGGATCTCCTTTGGGAGATGCAGTTGCAATCCTCCCTCACAGCAGAGATTGCTCTCACAAGGGTGTGTTTGTGCAAGAATGCCAGTCAGCCACTTTCTGAGCAACAGACTCCCATTGGTGGCAGTGGCTGCTGACCAGTAAGTGGGGTTGGGGGACTTTCACAGTCCCTATGTATCTCCTAAGTGAGGGAATATGTAGGAACTGGGAATACAAAGCAGTCATGAATGCATAATTCTTGGTTATGCACTCATAACTGCCAATAGGATTCTGGGCAAGATGTTTTTTACCCCAGCTTTCCTTATATGCGTTAGGGGTGCTAAAAAAAGTTATATGCAAGAAGTCATATGTGTGAGTCACACATTATATGCAAGAAGTCAAACACACAGTTACATCACAAATACAAAAAAAAAATCACAAATACAGAATGTCTAAAATCACAAATTACAGGTTTAGAGTTACAAATCTCTAAAATCATATATTAAAATTTTCTGTTTACATACAATAAAAGCAAAACAAACAAGTTGCAGTCAAAGACAACTTAAACACTTTCTTATTCCTCCCAAGCGTGCACAAGTAGGAATGTTAACTGATGCTTGAAAGACACAAGTAGGGTGGACAACTGGCTTGTTACCTGAAGTGGTGTGAGGTCTGTGGGAGCCCACCCATGATGCCGAAATCTCAGTTATTAACTGGGGGAATTATTAGCTCAAATGGATGGCTGTGAGAGGTTGGGTAACTTTTGGGAACTTGTGCACCTATGTGTACCAACACTCACTGCGGAGAACTCCAGTTAGACTAAAATAAATGTTTTTTATTGGAAAATAACTCAAAAAGCACCCCACACACAACACATGCTCACAAGAACCACACTAGGCTAACAAAGAGTATAAGCCAGAAAGGTTGAGTAGAAGAATAGATTTGGGAGGTTGGGCAATATTTAATAGTCCTGAAGAGAGGGAAGCAAAGTACTCAGACAGAAGTACTTTGATCTGGGAGCGTGGCGACAAAGAGAGTGTCCGGGTGTCATCAACACACTGCTATTTTTTGGGACTAATATTTATACTCTATTTCTTGTCCAGATGGGGTGTTTGGGCTTAGAACAAAGCGTAGATGGGTTTTCCACCATTTAAACAAAGGAAACCAAAACTCTGCTGCTTGCTGTTTATGGTTGGGAGATAGGCATTGATGGGTTTATGACAACCTCTGAAGGGAGGAGCAATTAGGGATACTTCCTGAGGATAAGGGTTGTTTTGGTCACTCGCTTATTTGTGATATGTGACTTGCAGCCAAGGGGGTCCAAGAGGGGATTAGCTCAAACCACCTTAATGGCATTGTTTACTAGGGGCTTTGCTTAATCCTGTCTTAAGTATTTCTGCTAGTATTTTTCCATGACACCTTCTTCTGGTCCAGGTGACCGCCATTTAACCTCACCTTTTGGTTTACCCTTGTCTGCTAGACCTCGTGAAGCATCTTAATATTGCCAATTTATGAGATATTATAGGGAGGGAGGGTAGGACATTGTAACAGGCTCTCTAACAAATGGGAGCTCTGTAACTGGGATGCCAAAGCTGGGAAAACCTGAAGGGATAAACTACTCCAGGGCAGTGGGTTGGTAGTGAGTCAAGCAATGTTTAAAGTACTAATTAATACGAGTATTAATATTAATATTAATACTAACACCTTGAACTGGGCCCAATGGTTCACTGACAGCTGATACAGCACTTCCAGAATGGGTGTGATATGCTCAGTTTTTGCTGAGTTGTAAGAATGTTGGTCTCTCGCACACACATTTCCTTTCTCTTTTCTAAGTGCGGAGAGCAATTATGTCCTTGATAAGCTGGCCCTTCTCTTCCAGCTTATTTGTACAATCTGAAAACACACTCTCAAGGGTTCCTCTAGTCTAGAAACCCCTTTCTAAGGTAAAACCACCACCACTCGCTGAGTTAACCCTTTCCTTCGTCTAGCTCAGCGAGAAGCCAGGCGGGTTGTGTTAAAATATCAACAATGACCTTTTTCTCTATCCCAGAGAAGTTGAGACAGCTGACCAAGAAAGGCACGTGACCATGGAGATTAGGAAACAGAAAAAGCTTTATTTTTTGTTCCAAAGACTTAAGGCTACTTGGAGGACAACAGGCCCCCAGGATTTTAGCTTGGGTTTATAAGAAAAGATACATTCAGTCAGAGTACTAAAATGAAATCATAAAAAGCTAACACAACTAGCTAAATGGTCCCTAAGCTAAGAATAATAGTAACTTACATTTCTGCTATCATGCAATCAGTTCCTGTCCCACTTGGAATGGGTAGGCCAGGCTCATCCTAGCTGTCCCAATTTAGTCTCTGGAGATGGAATTCAGAGTTCTTTAAATGGAAGTCTCCTCCTGCGACTTCAGGTATCACTTAAGGGCCTTTTGATGTTATCAGGCCCATGAAACAGAGATTGGCTTCACCCAGCCTCTGTTATCACAGTTTAGCATCTTGCTAGTTAAAGCCATGTGCTCCCCCCATGTGCTCAGGCCAGAACAAAGGTAGGTCAGAACTTAAAAGTCCTCTGGTCAGATTTCTGATTGGTTCTGCATTGCCAAGCCTGATTGGCTCTCCAGTCAAGTGATGTGACGTCATGTTTAGGGAATAAAGTTCCCACCCCCATAGCTATACCTGATGGTATGGAATCCAGGGAATGGAATGTGAATTATAGAGTTTGTAGATGAAGTCTCCATGATGGCTGGGCAGGCCATAATGACGTGTCCATCTACTTGAAAATATGCACTTACATAAAATCTATACTAATTAAATGGTGGCATATATGGTGAATATGTAAGAAGAAAGCTGTCAATTCCTAATGTGAAACATAAAATTGGTCCTTCCATATCAGACCCATTATATATCTGTTCATGTATCCCATTTTTAGGGGGTTCCTGTCCAGCTCTGCTGGACAAGTATAGATTCAAGCTGGCAACATTCACTGTTGACTTCCTGTAAAAAAGGTTCAGGGATTTGCTCTGTGATGAATTTGGCTATTAGCCACTGGTGGATTTGGATCCAGCATCTTTAACTGAAATCAGCTTGTGTATGCAGAGGTCTTGTCTTACAATATATTTTCTGTTCAGAAACATGTACGAGAATGCAAAACAGAGGCATATCATATCATTTATGATGTGTATAACTGGCATCCTCTCCAATTAAAAAAGATGCAGCTGAGAGGGACATGATCCTTTATCAACATAAATGCATTTTGCTCATTTGTCTGCACATGTGGCCAAGAGTATTCTTAAGAGATGGGTTATTCCTCAAATACTAACTTGAGTTGTAATTGTTATGTGCCTTCAGGTCAATGCCAACTTATGGGGCCCTCAGCATAGGGTTTTCTTGGCAAAATTTATTCAGAGGAGGCTTGTCATTGCCTTTTTCTTAAGCTGATTAAATGTGACTTGCCCAAAGTCACCTAAGCAGGGATTCACATCCTGGTTTCTCAGAGTCCTAGTCCAACACTCAAACCACTACACACACCACTGGATCTCTACTATAATGAGTAAGTGAAATGAATTACATTTAAAAGATAACTATCCAAGCTCTGGTTCTCATTCCTACTTTACTATCACAACAACTCTGTGAAGTAGGTCAGGCTGGGGGAAGTGAGTAGTGAGTTTCATGGCTCAGTGGGGACTTAAACCTGAATTTCCCAAATCCTAGTCCAACACTCTTAAGCACTGTGCTACAGTGGCTAGCAGTCACTGGTCTGTCTAAGGGTGCATCTACACTTTAGAAATAATGCAGCATGACACTACTTTAACTACCATGACACCATACTACAGAATCCTGGGATTTGTAGTTTGGTGAGGCATCCATGCTCTTTATCAGAGAAGGCTAAAGATGGTGTAAAACTACAAATCCCAGGATTCTACAGTACTTAAAGCTGTGCCAAACTGCATTATTTCTCCAGTGTAGATGCACCCTGAGTCAGAGATACCCAAACTAGGATCTCTAGTGAGACCTTTCCTAAGCCAATAACTGCTTTCACTAGTGAGCTCATACTACCCTGTAAAGGCAAAGTGCAAGGCATGAGTCAACTGAGAGATGGTACCAGTCCTGAGGATTACCCATCTGCTCTTTAGAAATGGAGCAAGAAGAGGAACAGAAACTGTGGAGTTAATCTACTTGCTCCTGTAATAAGGGATAAAAGGCCTTGGGTGAGCTCTGGATAGTGGACTTGGGGAAGGAACAGGACAGTGCATGTATCTAGCTATTTATTGAAAACTATTTATGTCTCTCTTAGAGCCAAACATTTCAAAGTTCTGTACATCGGTAAAATATATAAATATACACAATAGGCATATATACAGTCTACAAATTAACATGTACTGTGAATAGGGGGCTGAGAAATAGATGCTAGGATGTACTAAACAGGGAAGGCTTGCAGGAGTAAGTATGTTTTTAACTCATTGTGGTTTATAAGCTCATTGTGTGAAAATATAAACACAGAATTAATATAGGTCAAAGACATCACACACACAAAAAATCCTTTTGAAAAACAAGCCAGGAATAATTTGAGTATGGTTGATTATCTAGATTTGCATGATTAAGGTAAACATTGAACAACATGAAGAATGCAATTTTGTGCTCTGAATATGCACTTCTTGAGTGAGCATGAGGGTGTCAGGATCAGTCCCAGATGTGACCTTTTCCTGCCAAGTTCAGTTCTGTGCTATCACCTTGTGGCTAATTGTATTTGCATTATTTTCTACTTGCTAATGAGTATGAAGTCTAACTGGGAAAAGGATGTATGTGCTCTATGCGTGTAACTGTTTGATAAAACCAGCACCTGGCCTCAGCTATGGGAAAAGTGGGCTGGGATCGGGTCCAGTGGGAACTGAGTGTGGGGATGATGCATAGTCTCTAGAATCCTTTACTCAGCATGCATGAACAACAAAACAGAGAGAAAGGGGGAAAGCAAATTAGTCAGCCTCATCAACCATCCCGTGTTTTTTAAAAAAGCATAGATTATGCATTTGCCCACCAAAATGGAAATCAGAAGAGAAGTGGAAGCTGGTGAAAGAAAGAAAAAAGTTGTTCCTGGTTGCATTTTTGAAGAAGCTTTCAAGTGGTCTGTAGAAGGTTCAAAATATTTTTGTTTACTTATGTCATGTTTACCTGACCTATTTGTTTCATTCAATGTGTGCATGTTGTTAGTTTTGGATACAAACTTCAGTGAAATAATAATAATAATAATAATAATAATAATAATAATTATTATTTATACCCTGCCCCTCTGTTAAAAACAATCGGGGTGGATTACAAAAATTAAAATACAAATACAGATTAAAATCCCTAAACACCACCAACCCCCACCCTCCCCCATAAAAAGATATTAAAGCAATATAAATTAAAAACAACTAATCTAAAATCACATTTAAAAAATTAATAAATAGCCAGCAGACTAAAAAAGAGACCAGGAGCTCCTGAGGCCAGGATCTAATTAGGAAAGGCTTGGCGAAAAAGATCTGTCTTTAGTGCTTTTTTAAAGCTACTCAGGCTCATCATCTGACAGATCTCGTTTGGTAGGCCATTCCATAATTTGGGGGTGATTACCGAAAAGGCTCTCTGGAAGGTTGCAGACAGCCTAGATTTTTGTGGCTGAAGCAAATTCGTCTCAGAGGACCGGAGTGCGTGGGGAGGATTGTATGGGAGTAATGTATGGGATTGTATGGGAGGATTGTATGGGAAACATATTGGATTGCTCTTCCTTTCGTGGCATAGGAAACTATCCCTATTCTTTCCATGTTATTTCTGCCTCTGGTAGCAAATAAAAGAAGTACTGGCCAGGAACACACCTATTTTGTTAACTGAAGCATACCTGTACAGTTAAAAAAACAATGTGTACAATAAAAACCAAACCAATTATTACCATTGAAAATTCAAAGTTAAAACAATTGAAAACACTATGATTAAAACAAAACAAAAAAGACAAAAGCATAGCCCCATTTGCCACATGAATTATAAGCCAAAGGCCTACCCAAGTAAGATCTTTGTGTGCTGGCAGAAAGAGAGAAAAGAGAGCTAACCAGACCTCCCATGGGAGGCAGTTCTACAGTCTGGGAGCAGCCACTGGGAAGGCTTTTCCCCCTGTCCTCACCAAACCTGCCTGTGATGGTGGTGGGATTGAGTGAAAGCCTTCCTCTGAAGATTCTAAAATTCAGGCATGTTCACCCCCTTGTGATGTCACAGGGAATGGGCTCTGGTGATGCTACAAGGGTGGTGTTACATGGTGAACTCCCTGGTGGTGTCATCAAGTGTGATACATTAAGCAACAACCACAGCTGCAAAGAATACAGCATTCAGATAAAAACCACCAAGTCAAATGAATGAGGAACTCATACGCACACACACAGCCTTTCAAACAAAAAATTCAGTTCAAATAAAAACACAACAACAATTTTCTTCTAACAAATGAAGAAAATACAGTATATGTGTGCATACTTTTTTGTCCAATGTGCTCTTGCTCTGAGATTCTCTCCCCTTGCCTTGAGAACTGGACAAGAGGGGCTTGCACCTGAGAGCTGCCAACTCTATGGGCTTGTCTACACTGGCCAAATACCCTGCCTTGCCCCCATTCCAGAGCCCTGTACTATAGTCCAAATGAAACAGGTCATTTACCCTGATTGGCACATGGGCAGTCCAAATGACTCCTGGGGTAGATACAGGGCTGGAACAGGAGCAAGACGGGATAGGGCCCTTTATCTCATTTTAAGAAAATACCTGGTTTACTCCATTTCTGTTGGATTGGGCCCCACATGTCTGTGGGGGCCCATCCAGCACTCTGCTCTTTCCTGATGCCCCCAGCTTCCTGGCTCTTCTGGAAGCCAGCCAGGCGCCTTACAGCAGATGACTGAAATTGGTCACATGCAGGGGGTCTGCAGTCACATATTACAGTACTCCTGCCTGGCTTCCACATTAGCGAGAAAATGGTGGTAGTGGTGGCTTCAGTGATGGGTGGGTGTCCTGTTTGGACTCTGGCCAGTCTTCTGCAGGTAACTGGAAGGGGGGATGGGCCACCTCCTCAGCCAAGATATGCTAGAAGGGAGCTGGTATATCCTGGCTTGTGTAAATGAACCCTATGTTAGTTTTGGCTTTGTGCAATGTAATATGATTATCTTTTATTTTTGGAACTGGATAAGCAGAAGTATTATCACTTAATACTTATAAATTACCTAAAATTTCCTAAGTGTTGTAGATATATTGAAAAAGAAACCTGTCCCTGCCCACAGTTTTACAACCTGATAGACACAATACAAAAGGAAAAAGCATTCTCTTGGATCGCCTGCGTGGGTAAGGAATTGGAGGCACTGCGCTCCAGTGGTTCCTGTCCTTCCTCTCAGGCAGGTCCCAGAAAGTGCTGCTCAGGGACAGCTGCTCCAGCAGAAAGGAACTTACTTATGGCATTCCACAAGGCGCCATCCTGTCCCTAATGCTGTTTAACTTCTATATGAAGCTGCTGGGTGAGATTATTTGGAGTTATGGGGCTGGGTGTATCAGTATGCTGATGACACCCAGATCTATTTCTCCTTGTCCTGATTGTCGACCTCAAATTCCGATGGCCTCTCTCCTCTTAATGACTGTCTTAAAGCAGTAATGGGCTGGATGAGGAAAAACAGATTGAAATTAAATCCGGACAAAAAGGAGGTGCTCATGGTAGCGGCCCCAAAACCAGGAGTTGGGTTGCAACCTCCAGTCCTGGATGGGGTCACACTCTCCGTTAAGGACTGTGTTCACAGTCTGGGGGTTCTCCTTGATTCATCGCTTCAGATGACTAGTCAGGTGAATGCAACGGTCAGGAGCGCCTGTTATCAGCTTTGGCTGATACACCAGCTGCGCCCTTTCCTGGAAGTAAGGGACCTCGAGAATGTGGTGCATACATTGGTAACCTCTTGTCTAGATTTCTGCAATGCGCTGTACATGGGGCTACCCTTGTGCTTGGTCCGGAAACTTCAGTTGGTACAAAATATGGCAGCCAGAGTGGTCTCGGGAACATCTCGGAGAGACCATATCACTCCAGTATTAAAATCTCTCCAGTGGCAGCCTATCAGTTTCCGGGCCCAGTATGAGGTGTTGGTTATTACCTTTAAAGCCCTAAATGGCTTGGGTCCAACTTATCTTCAGAACCGCCTCCTCCCATACAATCCTCCCCGCGCACTCCGGTCCTCTGGGAGGAATTTGCTTCAGCCACAAAAATCAAGGCTGTCTGCAACCTCCCAGACGGCCTTTTCAGTAATCGCCCCCAAATTATGGGATGGCCTGCTGAATGAGATCTGTCAGATGATGAGTTTGAGTAGCTTTAACAAAACACTAAAGACAGATCTCTTTCGGCAGCCCTTTCCTGATTAGATCCCGGCCTCAGGAGCTGCGTCTCTTGGCCTCTTTTAGTCTTGCTGGCTCTTGATTTTTGTATTTGTTTTAATGTGATTTTAGTTTAGGTGGTTTTTAAGTTTATACTAGTTTAATATATTTTTATGGGGGAGGGTGGGGGTGGGTGGTGCTTAGGGATTTTGGTCAGCATTGTTGTATTTTAATTATTGTAAGCTGCCCCAATTATTTTTAACAGAGGGGCAGGGTAAATAATAATAATAATATTAAAATGAATGGAATGAGAAGAGGAAAACAAAGTTAGGAACAGTTTCCAGGAAGATTTTCACACAGGGGGAAAAAAAAAACTATGGAGTTTGGGAGAAAAATGGGGCTGTTCCACTTCCAGCGCTCCATTTCACATGCCCCCCCATCCTCCTGACCTCCGTTCATTCTCCTTCCATCCTGCTTTCATTTTCATTCTGCTGTTTTTTATTGACTTCTGTTAATAAAAAAACAGTGGAATGAAAATGAAAGCAGGACAGAGGGAGAATGAACAGAGGCAGGAGGAGGACGGGGGCGTGTGAAATGGAGCACTGGAAGTAGAACAGCCCCGTTTCCCCCCCAGCCTCCATGGGTTTTTTTCCCCCCTGTCTGAAAATCTCCTATGTATGGTTGGGAAAGCTGGTCAGTGAAGAAAGCTAACAGGAAGAAAATAAACTCACTTGAAAAAGACAAATGACTGGGTCTTAGAGCAAATCAAGCCTGAACCCTCACTAGAAGTGAAGATGACTAAACTGAGACTGTCATTGGATGATATGACTCATGGAAAAAGAAAAGAATGCTTGGTAAAGTGGAAGGCAGTTGGAAAAGAGGGAGACTGCATTACAGGTGGGTTGATTCAATCAAGGATGCCATGGCTGCCCTGAGTTTTCAAGACCTGAGCAAAGTCATTGATGACTGGAGTCTTGGAGTTCTCTCTTCATAGGGTTGCCATAAGTCAAAGTTGACTTGACAGCAGATAACAACAACCAAAACCAAAAAAGCTCCTTCTCTGGCTGATGGAAGGTGTGAGCTTGGCCTCCCTCTTGCTATTATGTTATTTTCTAGGAGGCAGGGGGTGAATGCTCACAGTGGACTTTGGTCTTCAGGAGAACTGATGATGCAGAGACCATGCTTTCCTTGAGCTTAGGATATGTCTTTTCATAAATAAAACACATCTTCAAACATGTTGTACCAATTTTAGAGATGATTAACAAAGCATACATTCACCCAAATTCTGTTTTTCTTTTATCAGACCATCATGTTTAGTGGGAAAGGAAACCTCCAAAACCAAGATTCTTGTTTTTCTATGTCTCTGTTGTGCAGTGAAACCAATTTCTTTTATGCATGGGTTTACTGTCAAAAATTAAAGTATAGTACATACATAAATCAACAACATTTACTAATGAGAGATAGATGCCCAATTGCACTGCAGGGGTATGACAATTAATCATACTAGCATATGCTGACTACTTAGTGTGCCTGCTATAATGTATTACTTTTCTGAGGCGTCTCAGCATATGTTGTATTTATTCTTCCACTACAGTGATTATGTTTTTCCTGGTACATTTAAGTCAGATTGCTGTGAGTATAAGATGTCCAGAATAACATTGCCTAAACAGAAGAAAAAGAAATATCAGCATGTCAAAAATAGATAAATGGTGCATCCAGAATAAACTGAATAACATCTGAGGAATGTTTTGACAGGGAACAGAATGAGAAATTAAAGCAAATTACAAATCCAAGGGGAATTTGTACAAGCAGAGAGAAGGGGGAGAAAGACATCTCTTTCTACTCCTCACATAAATAAACATCATTCTACATTTATACAACAGTCACTTTCCCCATCCTTCCAATAGAGGTTTGGAGTATTGGACTAGGACCCTTGCTCAGCATTGAAAACCCACTGGATGATATTGGGCAAGTCACGCTGTCTCAGCAATACCAAAGTGAAGAAATCTTCCAAGAAAGCACTAGGATAGGGTCACCATGGGTTGGATTCAACTTGAAGGCATGTAACAATAACAACAGCAAATGGTAGAACTGCATGATATTATTTAAAGCAGCTGTCAGTATGCCCTACTACCCCTTCCCCACAATATCTCATAATTGGAAATATTGTACACTTTTTGGGGTCAGGTTGTCTGGAGCAAACCAAAAAGCTCAGTTGGAGGTCACAGTGACCTGGATGTGTCTTAGAAATATTATGGTAAGAAAGCACACATTAGGACTGTTCAGAATCCCTTGGTAAACACAGTCCTTAAGGAGGTATGTGCTAGTATTTTCTTCCAGCCCTGTGTGCCTCAGTAATTATTCATTCAGTCAAACAAACAGTTAAGTGACAATTCCCAAATCTACTCCTATGGAAGTCTCTCCTATATCCCCTCCTGTCCAGCCTTGTGAGGTTGTCATAAAGGAATCAATTCATATCTCCCAGCCATTAACACAATCAGTTGAGTTTCGGTTTCCTTTGCCTATCCCATGGGAAAGCCATCCAGGCTTTGTACTAACCAGAGTACCGATTCAGGATATGAAATAGGGTAAAAATATTAGCCTCCCAACAATAGAATGGTGTGCACATGTTGGATGGACCCAGCCACTCTCTTTCTCAACATGCCCCCGTATTAGAACCTCATGTGCCACCCTTAGTTGCCTGTCTGAGTATCATCACTGCATGAAACTTGGCTCTTCAAGACTGGTAACTATCACCTTATCTTCCTGAATTTCTCCCTCTATCCAGTCTTTCTGCCTTCCTCTTCTATAGCCTTGTATGGTTCTTAGGAACATGTGCTGCGTGTGTGAGCTCACTTGGTGTTATTTCCAATAAAAATACGTTATTTCACTTGAAACTGGAGTGCTCTCTACAGTTAGTACTGGTACACATAGGCAAAAAGATCCCTGAAATTACCGCCCTCTCGCAGGCTTCCATTTGAGCTAATAATTTCCCCAAATAACAATAGAGAGTCTGGCATCACAGGTATGGCTCTAAAGCACTCCCCACCTCTTAGGGTAACAAGATTGTCAGAGAATGCAGGCACATCCTGCACCCCTCACTCATGAGTTGACACATAAAGTTCAGGGAGGGCAGATGTAGGGAAACCTGTAAAGGGCTCCAGCAGGCTTTTGCGTGAGTGCGTGGGAATGCAAATCTGTGTGAGTGGAGCCATAAGGGCTTCTGTGGGGTTGGAAACTGTTCTTTATTGGTCTTTACCAGGCAGCCACACCTATGCAGTCATGGAGACCATCTGTGATCCACAGTTGAAAGCAAGGGCTTGTTACTGACCATCCCTTGGGAATTTCTCCTTATCTCTGGGTCTATTGTGGTGTGGGATCCAAGAGGTAGGTACCGTATATTCTGCCGTATAAGATGACTGGGCATATAAGTCAACCCCCCAATTTTCAAGTAAAAATCTGGAGTTTGGCATATATTTGCCGTATAAGACCCCCCAAAAATTTGTCTGGCTGGCTGGCTGGGGGAGCCTTGCCAGCTGATCCTCTTTGTTCCCCAACTCATGAGGATCTCCTCGGGAGTTGGGAAAGCAAACAGGATCAGCTGGCAGGACTCTCCCAGCCAGCCAGCCGCTACATTCGCCCCTCTCCTCCACCTACGGTTGCTCCCCAAAGGGGGTGAAGGCAGAGGAGGGGGCCGAATGAACCCGGTTTGCCTTGGCCACTGCCCATTCCCTCCGTCTTCATTCCCTTTGCGAAGGGAATGAAGACAGAGGGGATGGGTGGCGTCTGTGGCAAACTGTGGCATTCGCCCATCTCTTCCACCTTCCAGTCACCCTTGACTCGAAGGTGGAAGAAAGGGGTGAATATACCTAGTTTCCCTCGGCAAAATATACCTAGTTTGCAAAGGGAAGGAAGACGGAGGGAATGGGCAGCCACCAAGGCAAACCATGGGATTCGCCCCTCTCTTCCACCTTCCAGGAAGGTGGATGAAAGGGGCGAAATATCCGGTTTGCCTTTGGAAGGGAATGAAGACACAGGGAATGGGCAGTGGCCGTAGCAAACCACAAGATTCGCTCCTTTCTTCCACCTTCTAGGAAGGTGGATGAAAGGGGCAAAAATATCTGGTTTGCCTAGGTCGCTGTAAGGGTTGCTCGAGGGGGGGCTTTCCAGCAACCCACCCCCTCCCCGAGGCCGTGATTGGGAGCCCGATCGTGCCTTCGGGGAGAGTGGAAGGGTGGCTCGAGGGGGGGGGCTTTCTCCAGGAAGGTGGAGGAAAGGGGCGAAAATGCCCGGTTTTCCTCATCCGCCCCCCTCCCTCAGTCTTCATTCTCTTTGGAAGTGAATGAAGATGCATGGAATGGGCAGCGGCTACTGCAAACTGCTAGATTTGCCTCTTTCTTCCACCTTCCAGGAAGGTGGAAGAAAGGAGCAAACGTATACGATTTGCCTTGGCTGCTGCTTGATTTCCTGTGTGTTTGTTCCCTTTTGGGGAATGAACACACAGGAGATCCCATGTGTGGCAAACCGCAGCGTTCGCCGCCCTCCTCTGTCTTTGGTTGCTCCCCAAATGGGAAGAAGGCAGTGGAGGGGGGCTAATGAACTGGTAAACACTTTGCCTCACCCCCCGCCCAATTTCCTGCCTCTTTGCTCCATTTGTGAAGAGAACGAAGGGGCAGGAGATTGGACGGCAGGTGAAGCAAAGTGTATCCAGCGTATAAGACGACCCCTGATTTTGGAGGCTATTTTTTGGGGTTCAAGGGTCGTCTTATACGCCGGAATATACAGTACTAGGTTTAGGAACACCCCCCCCATATTTAGGGACAGGAACTCTCCAATTACGGTTATGGAGGGTGTACAAAGCAGAATCTCATAACTTTGCTTTGTGCAGGCTGTATGCCATTAGTCAGGTCGTTGTGCCTTTAAATTTCCCAGTTAGGAAAGCTGACAGGGGATAGGAATCCGGTGCCTCTTTGTATTTCCTTCAGGGTAACACAGCCCCCATATACCCATATTTCTTCTTTCTCATTTTCTAGAAGGGAGCTGGCAACTTTCTCCCACTACAGTGTTTATGTTTGTTATCAATAGATTATGCTTTGTTGCAGGAAGTAAGAGAGTTTATTTTAGAAGAGTCATAATCAAGAGAACAAGAAGTAATCTCTTAGGCAGTTATAAAGAAGGCAGCTAAAACATCGGTAGGAGGAGATTAGACGTGTCTTGGCCAGAACAGTGGGGTGTATGTATATCTATGATGGAAGTTCACCATCTCACGCTTTTTGTGCAGACCACAACTCTAATGTATCATAGAACCAGTCATGTTCAAAATGAGTTCAGTGTGAGTACTTCTCAGAATTACCTGAACATGACAAGGTTGGCTGGATGGCCAATTATTTTACCATATAAACAAAGGAAGCAGTGGATTTGACAGTTGAGATGGCGATGAACCTCACATGGTCACAGTTTGTCACTGAGTAGCCATTGAAAGATAGTTTACTAAAACTGACTGTCTATTTCAGAGAGCTGATGTGCACAATTAAGAGTGAAGGCACATCTAGTTCTCTAAATGTGACCGAAAACATATTTCCTTTGCAGGAGCAATGTAGGTTAATAAGGGATTCCATTACAGACTTTCTGGTAGGTATTATTAAAAGTATTTACAAGTGAGCCTGTTGTATCTGCAGGCTAGCCACCTGCGTACTGGAGCATCTGCAGATTGCCACACCCAATATTATTCAATTGTGGTGCATACATGCAGGTGTATCAGTACTCACCACCATTGATTAATATGGGGTTTGAGTGGCCATGTTTTTCCTAAGCATGGGTGGGGGTGGGGGCGGAACTGAACCCCCATGGATGGGAAGAGCCCACACTAATATAATCTAGCACATACTGTGTCTTTAGGCCTCATTAAACTGATGGGTGTTTGTGCTGATACCATGTATCATCCAGGGGAAGAAAGGAAATATTTTGCAAGCAATTTTCACATTTGATCCGTCTTACTCTGGTGATTCCCTTGTTGGCTGCTTTAGGTTTTGCACAGTGTTGAGATGCTTCCAAGCTACTCTAGAATTGCTGTGCTTTGTCTATGCACGTTTTAGGAGCATCTACATGATTGCCATCAAACACTATTTTTCTGAGTTGCCTCATTTGTCCTCCATCTTTTTTTCAGACTGCTGGAAGTCTGAGGGTTTTGTGTGTTGGGAAATTGTAGAACCATAGTTCAGTGTCTACTTGTGTAGTAAGTACTACAATTACAGTATATCTTTTTCACTCTTATCCAAGCAGATGGGTAGCTTGCAGTTCTACAGAGTCATGTGTGTGCGCCATCTTGGGACCCACTCCAGGAGAAAGGCAGCATGTAAATACATCAAATCAATCAATAAAAGGTTTTGTTGCAGAATTCACACAGAGCTAGACAAACAAGGTAGCCCTTGTAGGCCCTTGTCACCTAAAGAGTTTTAAACAGTGTCCCTAAGATCCTGCTGATTGCCATACTCAATATTTTTTAAAAATATGAAAAACAGCTGAAATAAACATTGTCTCAGCAGATCTGGTGTATTTCTGTTGGCTACATTTTTTTGAAAAAGAAAGAGGGAGGGAGGGAGGGAGGGAGAGAGAGGACTGACAGCTACTCAAAACCAAACAACCTCATGTGGAGAAGTGTTTCCTGGCTGTGGGGGGACATTTTTATTTTTACACCCCACAGTACAAAGGAATGCATTGACCAGAAAGCATCCCAAATTGAGGTACTCAATAGAAGGGATTACCTGCTTGAAGGAGGGTTAAAAAGTTGTGAAGGTGATATGTAAGGCTATCCTCATCCATCCACCATTCAGCATACTTTTACTATAACATGTTTTCAGTATATTTTGTTATTTTTTATAATTTATTTTTATTACAAAATAACGTATTAATAGAGTATCACAACACATAGACAAAACAATACAATCCATTCTACCTCTTCCCTTATCCCATCTAAATCATCAATAACCCTCCACCCATACGCTCCTCCAAACTATTTACATGACTTCCTATTTGATTTTCCCATGATTGTACATTTTAGTTCTTTAAAGTCTCTGTACTCACATTCTATAACAGGTATGTTCCCTGTGTACTTTTTAGTTCCCCCACTTTTTAGTGTTTTGTCTTAAGTCATACCCTCTTCTGATTACTATTGTTAGGCTAATATATATCTGTTTGTTCCAACTTCAAGTTATAGTCTTGTGATTTGTGTAAACCAATTATATATTTTTTTTATAAAGTTACCAGCTTGGTAGATGAAGGGAACGCTGTGGACATCGCATACCTTGATTTCAGTAAGGCCTTTGACAAGGTTCCCCATGACATTCTTGCAAACAAGCTTGTAAAATGTGGGTTAGACAAGTTAAATGTTAAATGGATTTGTAATTGGTTGACTGGCCGAACCCAAAGGGTGCTCAGCAGTGGCTCCTCTTCGTCTTGGAAAGATGTGACCAGTGGGGTGCCACAGGGTTCTGTCCTGGGCCCAGTGCTATTCAACATCTTTATCAATGACTTGGATGAGGGAATTAGGGGCATACTTATCAAATTTGCAGATGACACCAAATTAGGAGGAGTACCTAATACCCTAGAGGACAGGATCAAAATTCCAAATGATCTGGATAGACTGGAGAGCTGGGCAAAAGCTAACAAAATGAAATTCAATATGGAGAAATGTAAGGTACTGCACTTAGGGCAGAAAAATGAAATGCATAGATATAGGATGGGGGAGACCTGGCTGAACGAGACTATGTGCGAAAGGGATCTAGGAGTCCTAGTAGACCACAAGTTGAACATGAGTCAACAATGCAATGCAGCAGCTAAAAAGGCCAATGCGATTTTGGGCTGTATCAATAGAAGTATAGTGTCTAGATCAAGGGAAGTAATAGTGCCACTCTATTCTGCCTTGGTCAGACCTCACTTAGAATACTGTGTCCAGTTCTGGGCACCACAATTCAAAAAGGATATTCACAAATTGGAGCGTGTCCAGAGAAGGGCAACGAAAATAGTGAAAGGTCTGGAAACGATGCCTTATGAGGAGAGACTTAGGGAGCTGGGTATGTTTAGCCTGGAAATAAGACGGTTAAGAGGCGATATGATAGCCCTGTTTAAGTATTTGAAAGGATGTCACGCTGAGGATGGAGCAGGCTTGTTTTCTGCTGCTCCAGAGACTGGAACACGGAGCAATTGATGCAAGCTCCAGGAACAGAGATTCCACCTCAACATTAGGAGGAACTTTTTGACACCCCCCCACATGAAACATACACACAAGCACAGAAACACACTTTAAAAGTCCCAAGTACACAGGGGGGTGTTTCATAAAAAGAGCGTCCCCTACCTGGCTGTCGTGATCTCCACCAGAAGTGTTTGCCCATTGATTCACGTGAGCACAATGGCGGAGGAATCAAACGCCGGCAATGCCTGCAACAAAGCGCCATGGCAGATCTAGTGACAGCTTGGGCCATCAATAAAATAGAACGGGTTTTTAACAGTACATGATCACAAAAGGATGACATCGTATGGTACGCACCCCCTTTCGCAATCATTAGGTGTCATTATGATGCCATATTTGCCGCGTCTGATAAAGTCCCTAGACTGTGGAACAACCTGCTAGAAGAGATTCGACAGCTGAATATGCTGTCTGAATTTAAAATAGCATTAAAGACCAGTCTCTTCAGGCAGGCCTATCCAGACGATTTTTAAATTATGAATATTAAATTATGAATTTTAAAGTATGGACTGTTTGTTTTAATATGTATTGGTCTTATATGTTCTTTTAAACTGGTGTTATGTGTTTTTAACTGATGTTATGTGTTGTATTTTAATTTGTTGTTGTTCCCTGCTGCGATCCATAGGGAGAGGCAGATAACAAATCAATCAATCAATCAATCAATCAATGATGTTGGTTATGTCACACAATTGCAGCTGAAATTTACCAACCAAGCAAGGACTGTTGTAATTTCCTGGACTGTTCTTGTCCCATTACTTTGACTATTTAGATAAGAAAGGGGTACAGGGTGCCCAGTTATACCTTTTATTTGGTTTCTTACCTCAACCTTAAAAATGCACTAGGACTACTTAGTGATATCTAGCAGTAAAAGATAATAAAATGGTAACTAAACTGCTAATAAATCAAGCAGACTGCAGAGATAGATTTTCCTTAGTTTTTTTTCCAGGCTGTGAGGCCGTGTTCTGGAATAGTTTCTTTCTGATGTTTCGCCTGCATCTGCGGCTGGCATCTTCAGAGAATAGTTGGGTAGGAGTGTGTGTGGAGTTTATATGCTGTGAACCCCTGTTGGTGAGTATATATAAATGTGTGTAATTGAATGGTTAATTTCTGGGTATAGAAATACAAGGCTGAATAGTGTCTGTTTGGCTAATGGTTGATTGATGGGCCATTATTTGCTGGGAATCCCCCTGTCCCTGGGTGGAATTCCTTTGTAAGTGTTGAGTTTTGATTCTATTGTTTTTCAAAACTGGGAGCCAGATTTTGTTTACTTTTAGGGTTTCTTCTTTCTTGTTGAAGTTGTCCAGGTGTTTGTGGATTTCAATAGCTTCTCTGTGCATTCTGACATGATAGTTGTTGGCCTGGTCTAGAATTTCTGTGTTTTTAAATAACATTTTGTGTCCAGTTTGGTTTATAACATGTTCTGCTACTGCTGATTTTTCTGGCTGGCCCAGTCTGCAGTGTCTCTCATGTTCCTTGATTCATATTTGCACACTGCATTTAGTGGTCCCTGTGTAAACTTGTCCACAGCTGCATGGTATGTGGTAAACTCCTGCACCTGTGAGAGGGTTTCTTTTGTCCTTCGCTGAGCGTAGCATTTCTTGGGTTTTCTTGGTTGGTCTGTAGATTGTTTGGAGTTTGTGTTTCCTCATCAGTTTCCCTATTCTGTCTGTAACTCCTTTGATGTATGGTAAAAATACCTTCCCTTTGGGTGGCTGTTTTTCTTCTTCATTCCTGTGTTTTTTTTTCTGGGTCTGGCTGCTCTTGTGATGCCTGATCTGGAGTAACCATTAGCCTGTAGTGGCTGTTCTGGGGTTCGGACTGACATCTTTTCCCTGGATGTATCTACACTACGCAATTATCGTACTCTGAAACCAGTTTAACTGCTGTGGCTAGGTGGCTCCATACAACAGCATCCTGGGATTAGTCGTTTGTTGCAATATTTTGGCTCCTCTGCTACAGAGCTCTAGTACTGAAGTTCAGAGTAGTTCACTAGAGGTTCCTAGCAGAGAATTTTAAGTATTTCACCAAACTACAGATCCCAAGGATCCATAGGATGGACCCATGGCAGTGAAAGTGATATCAAAGTGCCATCTGGAAATGCCATGGATTGAAACTGGGGTTGTTTGCATTCAAAGCATGTGAGTTACAGTAGATTCAAAGAAATGTGCACAGATCTAAAATTACCCTCCCTGCTTCTAAAGTTACTGAATTTAAAAAACAAAAACAAAAAACACCTCCACCATGCATAAATATGCACACATAGCTAGCCAGGTGAGAAAAATACCCTCTCAGACTCCTTTAAATCTAGCCAGTAATTTTTTTTTTAAGTGTGAGTAAATTGACTGTACGATGAAGTAGAAGCTGTTTAGAGTTTACTGCTTGCTGAAATTGCTCATTAGAAGCAGTAAGGTTTATATCTGACTGAGCAACGACATGGAAGATGTGATTCTTCTGCTTCTAGTGCATCAAGAAAACTGGATACAGCAGATTTTCCTAATGAATGCATAAATTGTTGGCCAGCAAGATAGTGGTGTGAGAAGAATATTTGATGTCAGTATGGCTTTCTCATTTGAATGCAGCGAACATCACCCACATTACCATGTAGTTAAAGAGAACAGTGAACTGTGGATCAGTTTATACTGCCAGATGTCTCTGCTGTTATTTTGGGTGACCTTATTAGCTGGTTCAACTGAGTTTGATCAATGTGGAGAATGAGCTTGCTAAAACTAATTTTAAAAATCGTACTGAAGACTTTTCTTGAGAGAAAGCAGAATATACCTTGACTGACTTAAAAAAAAAACATGTTAGGAAAAAAAATCACAAAGAGAACCAGAATAAATTTTTGAGAATATGTATATGAGTAACTCTTTCATTGTTACATCCCACCATTTCTAGTACAGGTTCAGGTTGGGTACTTTGGAGCATGTGCAGAGTTCCTTCCTAACAAGAAAACAATATCTTAAGTATCTCTCTCTCTATATATATATAATTCTCTTGGGTATGTTGCCTTTCCTAGTGTGCTAATTGGCCACTTAGGAAACATACCCAACCACTCCCTCAGCCAGTCACCACCGACATGCAAATCTATACCAATGTTATACTGGGAGCAACCTAACAATGTGCTACAGTGTTGGCTATAGTTACTAAGGCTGCAGGTCTTTCCAGTTCACCAATGTCCCATGTATGATTTAAGTGTACACGGTAATATCATTTCTATTCCTGCTGCGATGGGACCCAGGCAGTCAACTGGCAATGGCAGCAGTGGTGGGAAGCCACTGCTGCCACTGCGATGGGACCCAGGCAATCAACTAGCAGCAGTGGTGGCAGAGCAACAGAGTGAGTCAACCTCAGCAATTCTGGAAAAAGTGTGGAATGCTGAGAAGGGGGAGGAGGAATTTAAATCCACCAGCCTAACTTACAGTGCTTTGTGAGGTCTACCAGGTGTTTTTTTGGGAGGTTCTTAATGGCATATGGTACGCCAGTTTAGCTAGTCTCTCTCTCTATAATTCTCTTGGGTATGCTGTCTTTCCCAGTGTGCTGATTGGCTGCTCAAGAAACACACCCAACCCACACCCAACCAATCACCACCCACATCCAAATTCCCTCTCCACCTCATAATGCACTCCTATCACTCAGGATATGGCCGAGATTGGGACCCAGGAAGTCAACTGGTGGCAACGGGATGACACTGCTGATGCTGCAACAGGACCCAGGCAGTCAACTGGTGGTGGCACTGGCAGCAGTAGCAGGGTAACAAAGCAAGTCACCCTCAGAAATACTGGGAAAAGTGTGTAATGCTGAGAATGGGGAGGAGGAATTTAAATCCACCGGCCTACCTTATAGGATTGTCGTGAGATCTACCAGCCATTTTTTGGGGAGTTTTTTTAACGGCATATGGTATGCCGAGTCCAGTTACTATAGAATATATTTTCTTAATTCAAGGAAGGTTCCTCCATTGGGAAGGAGATTTTTCAACAGTCTAGGATCTTATGATTGTCTTTTCCCCACCAGCCTAGAGTAGTAATAGGTTCTTGGGAACCAGACTGGTTGAGAGGTACCCTGGGGCAAAACAGCAAGCTCTGAAAGGGTTGGGTCAAGACATTTTGCAGCCTGAGGTGGGTCATCACATGGTGCCCTCTGTCTGACCAATTTAAAGTACAAAAGTACCCAAAGCCAACCAAATTATTTTGAGATGTGAAGCAGAAAATTTCATAAGCACCTCTCCCCATCCAGTATCAATTAAATACCTAGTAATTAGTGCCCTTTCATGACAATCCCCCCCTCTCCCCATTTGCTGCTGCCTGAGATGGCCAACTCATTCTGGCTAAAGGCAGGGATAGCCTTGGGCATTTACTCAGCTAAGGGAGATGTAGGAGATAATCAGAAGTGTCAAAAGTGGCGTTACAACGCCAGAAGATAGCAAAAGGGCTCCCTTACCACACAACGTCATCCCCTATCGTTATGCACTCGTTCTGCTCACATTCCGTGGATGCTTTTTTTTTAATTGATAGGTGAAGCTGTCAATAGATCCTCTGTTCCGTTTCTGTCATGGATTTCCATGTGTGCAACAATGCGCCCCGTGTTGCTGGTGAAATCCCAGCATCAATGAGCAGTCCCTTCCAGAACACTTCTGGGTGAGATTGGGATATCCAGGTAAGTGACACACTTTTTATTGCCCTCTCTGGGTTACTTGTACATTTTAAAGTGTTCAGACATTAAACCCTTAATCTACGGATGGCCTCTGGGTTAAGATCAAGAGTTTATACTACTTCCCAGGTATCAACTATAAGGAGAACCTCCACGGAAATGTCACCTAAACAAATAGACATTAATGCACAAATTCTGGAAGAACTAAAGTCATTTAAGAGGGAGATAAAGGAAGAAATTCAGAATCTAAAGAAAGATATGAAGCAAGATTTTGATAAATTAGAGAAGAGATTAGATAAAATGTCAACGAGCATGAAAGAAATCAAAGGAGAAGTAGATGGGGTGAAAAACAGGACAACAAACCTAGAAAAACAGGCAACTAATTTGTCAAAAGATTTAGATAAAGAAAAGCAGATCAATCTCTCTCAGGAATTAAGATACAGGGAGAAATGTGTTAAATTGAGAGGTCTAGCAGAAATGAGATACGAGAACTTACAAGAAAGGTTGATTCCGGCCATTGCAAATTTTGTGGAAGAAGAAGAAGAGAATATAGAGAACGAGATAGAAAGAATGTTCAGAGCGAGCTCGGCAGTAGCAAAAGAGCGGAATCTACCAAGGGACATCGTGATTTCATTTATCAGACCAAAATACAGAAACAAATTAATCCAAAGAAATTATACACAAAAACTGATAATAGAAGGAAAGGAGATCCAAATTTATAAAGATATCCCTAATGAGATTCTAAGGAAAAGACATGAATATAAGCAACTCACTCAAAGATTAACAAGATTGGGGATCAATTTCAGATGGGAGCGGATAGAGGGAATCTCCTTAATGTTTCATCAGAAAAGATATAGGATAAACTCAGCTGAGAAAATAAGAGAAATGATGGAGAAACTCGATGAAGAAGAGAAAGATAAGAGAAGAAGAAAAATAAGAAGAGATGATGGCAGATACTTAAAGAAGAGTGGAAGGGAAGGAAACCGAGAAGAGATAGACGAAAGTGATAAGAAATCTGAGGAGGAAGAAGTGCCCAGTGAGAGGTCAGAAAAAGAAGAAGAAGAAGGAGAAGAGGGAAGAAAAGAAAGAGAAGCAAGGGAAGAGGAAGAAGAAGATGATGAAATATAAATAATGACTCTAAGGCTATCATCATGGAACGTGAAGGGGCTTAACACATTGGTCAAGAGAAGGAAAGTATACCATCACCTGGAAAAGAACAAAGCGGACATAACATGCTTACAAGAAGTTAGAATACGTCAGAGCGAGAGAAAATATGTAAAAAATCAAAAACTAGGTCAAGAATTCACCTCTTTGTCATCAAAAAAGAAAGAAGGGGTGGTGATTTATGTAAACAAAAAATATGAAGCAAAACAGATAATGAACGATAATGAAGGCCATTTAATTGGAATAGAATTAAATCTCCCCAATCAAAAAATATACGTAATTGCAATCTGTGGTCCAATAGTCAAAAAAGAACGTTTCTATAAGTATCTACATTTGGAATTGACAAAATTAGAAAAAGGATTAATAATACTAGCGGGAGATCTCAATGGAGTCCTGGATGGAAAAAGGGATAGATCTGGAGGTAATAAATAGAGCCAGGGTAGGCTACCGCAGGTCTGTTTCGACTTAATAGAAGAATTTCAATTAACAGACTTATGGACAGCCAAATATCAAGAAGAGAAAGGCTACACATTTTATTCAGACGCTCACAAGACTATGTCTAGGATTGATATGTTCTGGATATCGAAGAATTTGTTGCCAAGAATAAAAGAGATGGATCTAACACCAAAAATTATATCGGATCACAATCCCATAAACTTAAGAATGGCTCTATTTAAGAAAGAATATATATGGAGATTCAGAGAAGACTTAATAAAGGAAGGAAATTTTGTAACAAGAATGAAAGGAGAGATAAATCAGTTTTTTAAAGAAAATAAGGAAGGCATGGAAATAAGGATTGTATGGGATGCTTTTAAAGCAACTATAAGAGGATTATTTCTGCAAAAAAGAGCGGAACAAGCTAGGACCAGAAGAGTTAAAAATCAATAATTCTTGCAAAAATTGAAAGAAAAAGAGAAGGAATTGAGAAGAAAACCTCAAAGCAAATAATTAATTAAGGAAATTGAACTGATAAGAAGATCGATAGATAAGATAATGGTCGAAGAGATCGGACTGAAATTAAAGAAGATGAAACAAAGGACGTTTGAACAGGCCAATAAGACGTGGAGATGGTTGGCTTACAGACTGAAAAAGGAAAAAGAAAAAAGGATGATATCGGAAATTAAGATGAATGGGGAAATTTTGACACATCAAGAAGACATAAAGAATGCTTTTGTCAAGTATTTTTCTCTCCTGTATAAAGAAACAACTCAAGAAGAAACCTGGGAGAGCAAAATGAACAGATATATAAATGAGAACAAGTATACGAGGCTCTCAGAAGATGACAGGTTGAAACTATCTGTACCTTTCTTGTTGGAAGAGTTGGCCAAAGTGATCCAGGATTTAAAAAAAGACAAAGCGCCGGGCCCAGATGGATTTACGAACAGTTTTTACAAAGTTTTCGAAAAAGAAATATCAACCCATTTACTAGAAGTCATCAATATGATACACAAAGAAGGGATGCCGGATACATGGAAAATGGCAAATATCACAATGATCTGGAAAGAGGGCAAGGAGAAGACTGATGTTAAAAACTACCGCCCGATATCCCTTCTAAACGGGGATTATAAGATTTACACTAGCATGTTGGCGAACAGAATAAAAGGTTCTTAAAGGAAATAATACGTCCTGAACAATGTGGCTTTCTGCCAGGAAGACTGTTATCAACGAATATTAGATATATAATTGATATTTTGGAATTCCTGGAAAGAAATAATGATCGTAAAGCAGCAATAATCTTTGCGGATGCAGAGAAAGCATTTGATAATATCAACTGGCGCTGTCTGACTAAAGTACTGGATGAGCTCGGCTTTGGACAATTTATGATATCTAATATAGGAAAAATATATGAGGACCAGAAGGCCTCCATTATAGTGAATGGAGAGAGATCAGAGGAAATTCAGATACAAAAAGGCACTAGACAAGGATGCCCCCTATCTCCTCTATTATTTATAACAGTAATAGAAATCTTACTCAACAAGATTAGAGAAGAAAGAAAGATACAAGGAGTTAAAATTAAGGATCAGGAATATAAGATCAGAGCCTATGCGGATGATATAGCTATCATCCTTGAAAATCCCTTGAACAATATAAATCAATTAATAGAAACGATTGAGGAATTTGGAGGATATGCCGGGTTTAAGATTAACAAGGAAAAAACTATAATTATACCCAAGAATTTAACAAATAAAGAGCAAGAAATTCTAAGGGAAAAATCCAAATGTAAATTAGAGCAAAAGGTGAAGTATCTTGGAATTTGGATACCTAACAGAAATTTAGACCTTTACGAACAAAATTATGAGAAGACCTGGAAAACAATCAAGGGAAATTTCAAGATCTGGTCCAAATTGAAACTCTCGTTAATGGGAAAGATAGCAGCTATAAAAATGGTGGTCCTTCCAAAAATGATGTTTTTGTTTCAAACTATACCAATCATTTCAAACGAAAAAGCATTCCTAAGATGGAAGAAGGATTTAAGCGAGTTCATCTGGAATGGCCGAAAGGCAAGGGTAAAGTGGCAAACTCTATTAGAAAGATCAGAAAGAGGAGGATTAGACTTACCCAATTTGCAAAACTATCACAAGGCCTGCTCCTTGGTATGGATAAGTGATTGGATTAAATTAGAAAATCAGAACCTCCTAACTCTAGAAGGGGCAGGACTAAGATTAGGCTGGCATGCCTACTTAGGATACAATAAGGCAACAATTCATAAAGACTTTAATAACCATATCATAAGAAGAGCACTGCTACAGAATTGGAATAAAATACAGAAGCAACATTTTGGGCGGATACCAAAGTGGATATCCCCAGTGGAAGCATTCATGGGAAGATGGGGACAAATCGGGAAACCGGATAGATGGATTACATACAAGGAATTATTGAAAAACGAGAAGGATGGGAGGTTAGAACTAAAAACAAGGGAAGAGCTACAACAGGAGGGATGGCAATTCAATTGGTTCTCGTACCAACAAATATTCAGTAGGTTTAAAAAGGATGAAAAGGAGTGTGGCTTCTTAGAAAGACAGACAGACTTACAAAAGATCATATGGGATGATAAGAGGAAAAAGATTACATGATTTTACAACTTATTTATTTCAGAACACCTGGTTACAGAGCAAGTGAGAGAAGTCATGATAAAATGGGCCATAGACATCGGAGAAGAAATTCAGTTAAATGAATGGGAAGAAGCGTGGAAGAAAACAAAAAAGTTTACGGCCTGCCAGGATATGAAAGAAAACTTTTTCAAGATAAGCAACAGAAGGTATCTGACACCAGACAGAATAAGCAAAATCTACGGGCTAAAAGAGAACAGTTGCTGGAAATGTCAGAAAGAAAGAGGTACACTGAAGCATGCATGGTGGACTTGTCCAGTTATAAGCAAATTTTGGGTGAAAGTGCATAGAATAATTAAAAAAATATTCAACATCGAATTTGAATTGAATCCGAAGCTATACCTTCTCAATATTACTTCAATTATGGAAAAAAAAAGTAGAGGGAAAATATTGGAGGATATTACTGTACCTGTGCACAGCCGCCCGCATGGTCATTGCTGCACAATGGAAAAACAAAGAAGAACCAAGGATAGAAAATTGGTTAAATAAAATAATAATAATGAGTGAAAATGATAAATTAACCCGAATAATCAATCAAGAGGTGGCAATAAAAACAGAAGAAGAATGGCTACCAGTATTTAATTATTGCAAGACAAGATGGGGGGTTGATAAAGATATAGAGATATAGGGAAAACAAAATGGAGATAGATCAGGAATACTAAAAATAAGAAGAAGTAAATGAGAAGGTTAAGAACTAAAGAAGGGAGGAAGGGGAAATAAAGATGGAAACGATGAACAGGAGGGATGAGATAGAATGAAGCATTAGCGAACGTATAAAGAGTTAAAAGTAAAAAGAGCTGTTTAAATGGAATAGAGGGAAGGGTAGAAAAAATATAGACGAAGTAACACAAAATATCTTGAGTTATTTTGACGAGGGAAGTCAGAATATTTTTTATTGTTGATGATCATGGATATTTTCTTGTGTTATTTTGCTTCTGTAATTTTGCAAGATGATTATACTAATAAAAATTATATTACAAAAAAATAAAGTGTGTTTTTGTGCTTGGTGTTACATTTTTGTGCTATTTTTATTTTCAAATTTCCCACGCGCGCATCTTCTCACAAGAATCTATGGAATTTCACTCCAGGAAGTGAACGGAGCTCCGTTAGAACTCCGTTCACTCCTGGGCAGTCCTGTCGATGGGAGAGGAGGTAAGTGTGGTGGGGAAGGTGATTGCTCTGGGACAGGGGCGAGAGTGATAATTGTGTGGGACAGGAATGCTTTTTTACGTTCCTGTCTGATTATCTCTGTAGAGTATGCTCTGACCACCTTGTTTTGCTGCATGATGGCAGAAAGCAATCTGTGTGCATGCCTCCCCGCATGCATATGCACATGTTTGCCAAATGCCCCATGGAAAGAAGTGACAGCCAGCTTTGTGCTCCTGTTATTATTAAGCTGATCACCCATATCAATGCAGAATGCCTGTGATCATAGCCATAGTGGCTGCAGAGCAAACTGCATTACCAGTGCACCTGTTTTTCCCATGTGATCCCTTAGTATACATGGGTGCACTACGGCAGTATACATGTGCAGAGCAAAAAAACTTTGCTTGAATTTTGTATGGCCTTTTGTTCCTTAGTTCTGGCAACCAGACCCCCCCACCCCAAAAGGAGAATTCTGGCCTGTAAAAATTATTTCTGGAAGAAAACCCTATCCCAGATTGTCCCATCAAAGGAAAGCTCTGAACAGTTAATGACCCGTGTATCAGCAAACACACACCAAGACCAGACACATCGGCTTTTGATATTTTTGTAGCCAGCTTAATTGCTTGCTTTCCATTCAAAAGCTATTATGCAAAGTGCTTATGCAATATGGATAGAGTGAAATTGATCACAAGAGCACCAATTGGTCTCTGCTACTAATGCTTTTGGTTTAAAGGTTTTTAAAGTGCTTTAGCTGGTTTAAATTTTAAAACCTTCTTTATTTTAATGTTTTAAATTTATTATACTGTTGAGAACTACCCGGAGAACTCTACTTGTCATAAGGGTATAACCAGAATGTGGAATTAACTAGTTATAAATGACAAGTTCCTTGTAATTAATTATATAACACCCAATAACAAAGGTGTTAACTACATAATGTTACAATTAAAACTTAAGGAGGGATAGCTTTCCTCCTCTTCCAGTATAACTGCAACTTGTAGTTCCTTCCATAGGTATGATAGGGGGATCTGGCCTCATTAAACGGTGAAAGAAAAATACCACACAGTTCAATTGTTCCTTCTTGTTGCTGTCTTGTGCTCTGTTGTGGGTGTTGACATAATAATGAGGTGAACAAGAGGAGAAGGTGTTTTGTAACTCCAACCAGTGGCTTGCAACATTCAGATTTTAAAAATAAAATAAAATAAAATAAAATAACTAAAAGCAATTATTTTAGTTATGTTAGGCAAAGAGAGAAGTAAAGAATTACTTTCAGGAATCATAAACTCAAAGATATCTATTTTGCAGGGGGTTTCAAATGATAATTGTAACTAATTACTTTTAAAAAGTAACCCTCAAACTCTGAATATAACTAGGTATCACACAAACTAGTAATGGTAAAAAAAGGGTAGTTTCACTCTTATAATTTTTATCATGATTTTGTTTTCCATTAGTTAGTATATTTGCACCAAATGCATAGACATTTCAATACTCAGTCCAAATCATGCCATGTATCTGGAAACTCTGTGATATAGTTGAAGAAGCGGCACTTTTCCAATGGTGGAATAAAGACTAAGGCTGCTGCCGCACTGCAGAAATAATACAGTTTGACACCGCTTTAACTATCATGGCTCCATCCTATGGAATCCTGTGATTTGTAGTTTGTTGTGGGAGCAGAGCTATCTGACAGAGGTTAAATATCTCCCAAAACCACGTATCCCAGAATTCCATAACATTGATCCATGGCAGTTAAAGTGGTATCAAACTGCATGATTTCTGCAATGTGTCAGCAGTCTAAAAGGCTTATCACATGCCAAATTAAAGCAGTTCTGCTTTCTGTGCTGCCTTACCACATGACATCATCATTCTTCTGGTGTTCTGCTATTCATGTCCTGTGGGAGACTGAGGTAAAATGGTGTCTTTTTGCTAACAGATTTTTCCAGTTAGCAAAAAGACATGGTTTTACCTTGGTCTCCCATGAGACCTGAATGGACGAACAATAATATCATGCAGTAAGGCAGCATGGAAGACAGAACCTTTGGCTGCCCTGCCACTTTAATTTGGTGTGCAATAAACCTCTAATAAAATACTTTTAGCTAACCATTGTTGGTTTTGCTCTTGAAATCCACAGAAGAAATTGGAGTTCTCCAGATGCTCAAACAATGGTTGTTTTCTTAGTAAAAAAAGCACAATACATTTTGACTTACTATACTTTCAAGACTTGCTTCATGGTCTATATAAATTCTTATCTGAAACATCGTATCTCCCTGTATGATCCTGCCTGAATTTTAAGATCTTCAGGGGGAAGGTTTTCTCTCAGTCTCACCATCATCAGAGGCACATTTGGTGAGGAGGTGGGAGACAGCTTATTTTGGTGATTGCTCCCAGGTTGCAGAATTCCTCCTATGGGAGATTGAGGTCCCTCCCCTTCCTTTCATTCAGCTGGCAGGCAAATACCATTTTTATTCAGACAGGCTTTTGGCTTAGAATTTGTGTGGCAGAAAGGGCGTTTAATAGGGTTGTGCTTTTATCTTTTTTACTATATTTTAATTGTGATTTAACTTTGTGTTTTTAATGGAACTTTTATTTACCTGTTAAAACTTTTATATAAATATTTTTTTTAGCTGTATCCTGTTTTTAAATGTTTGTAAGCTGCCTTGGAATGAATGAATGAATACGTACATACATAAATACATAAATGGACAGCACATCAATACATTATATAACATTACAGTAGGACCCCGTATCCATTGATTCATTATCCACTGATTCAATTATCCATGGGACACAAAACTGAATACTTACCACAGAGTCTTCCTAAAAATATGTCCTCTCTAGCCATTTTCTAGGTCCTCCAAGGCAACTCTATGGTTTTTAAAACCGGAAGTCCCATTATTTTCAATGGCGTTCACTATTATCCATGGTTTTCTGTATCCACGGCCCCCCAGAACCAATCACCAGTGGATATGGGGTTCATACTGTATATAAAATCATAAGTACATTGGTACATTGTTTTCACTTGTCCAGTAAATGGTTTGAGAGTTCCTGGGTCTAGAAATTTCTGAACATTGATTCTAAATAAATATGAACAGGCTATAGGCAATGTAACAATGTAATCATGGTTTTATATAGTGGATATAATTTATTTATCTGTTACGATTTTATATAGCTCCTGAAAAAGGCCTTACTTTTTATACACAGGCGAAAAAGTGTTGGGCTTCTCTCTTAATAAAACAACCATCTGTCGAGCATCTTGAGGCGTGCCTCCAGTTTCTTTTGTGGATTTCATTGGATGCTCTGCAGGTTCTGCTTCTTTTGGTTTTGCTTTTGTCCCAGGTGATTGTACTTTGCTGCCATCCAAGTGAATCTGTCCGTCCATCCATCCATCCATTGGTGCAATGGGAATGAGGTGGGGTGGGGTAGGGAAATAGAAGCAGTGCAAAAACTTTCACACATGCTCATTCCCTGTCCATCTGTACAGGAAGAGGTGGCGCTGGCCAGCAAGTGGAGCAACATGTATTTTTCTTATGCAGGATAATAAATATCCAGCAGAACTATTAGAACCAACAGAACTATCAAATGGAAGAATTTAATATGATTGTAAATATTCTTTTGAGCACCAAATGAAGCACAGAGAAATGAAATTTAGATACAGAGGGGTACATAGGAAACACACACACACACACACACACACACACAGAGTTTCATGAGCAGTCAGTGCAGGAATGAAAATATTAGTATTTCCTTCCATAGTTTTTTGACTACAGTTTATCGTCTGGGAGTCTTGGTAGTGGTGGGTGAGATTACTCTCTACAAAGACTGGGATATAAATTTACTTTCTAAATCAGCATGAATGGTTCATTTCCCCTGCCCAATGTCCACTACAGAAAAGGCATTTTAAAGTTAGTGTTGCCTACTCAGTGGCAGTGCTGTCAGGGCTCGACTATAGGGCAGATATCCACTCAGCAGATTGAGCCGGATGGCCTCCAAATGCATTAGGATTTTATTTTATTTGGAAGGAAAAGATGAAGTAATGCACATTACTATCTAAAGAGGGTTCACCCATAAAGCCATTAACTCTGAGGTTTAAAATTATATAACTACACCACTGTGAAGGCAAAAACAGTGGAGGCAAATATCATCCATTCTGTGATGGGCAGCCACATCTGTTTAATCACAGGTCAAATCACTTCCTCTATAAACCAAAGGGGAGGATCAGGTCAGCTGAATGTTTACCTCAAATGTTTACATGAGTATTGAACATTCATCACGAGTATTGAGTATTCATCAAGCCCTGGCCTAGTCCAACACCTTGCTCATTCATCTGTCCTGGTTACTTATAAAAACATAACAAGCACTCTTCCTAATCTAGCTAGTGTTATCTAGTCAGCTTTCTGTTTCCCCAGCAGCCAGCCAGGTGGGTGCGAAAAGCCTGCAATCAAGCTATGTGATAGCAATCCCCTTCTATTCCTAATTAATTGGTATTGATATTGAAAGACATACTGTGTTGGGCACTTAGGATACTATATAGGTATCATGACTTGTAGCTGTTGACAACCTCATCCTTCATTTTAACAGATGTCTGGGTAACTGGGCATTTTAAATAAGAGTTTGTCAACATGGGCAAAAACACTTGTACTCACCCTATATTTGTAGCACAGTTTCCAGACATTTTCAATGATTCACATCTTCATCAGGGTTTCTGCAGAAAACTCCAGGTCTGAAAGATTTGCAGTTTGCTCTGCATTTCAGGGAAAAACACAGATTATTGGCTGTGTGGCAGCCGTGGACTGGCTTCAGTGTGAAGCCAGGGATGGGACTTCCAGTGGACAGGATTCTGTTCTGGCACTTTTAAATTAAAAAAAAACACACAATTGTGTACATATCTGGATGAGTGTATCTCTGCTTATCCAGTAATACATTACTCTGAGGCAATGTATATTTGCATATTCACATGCATGAGCAAACAGAAAAAACCTCTGTAGCAGCCCCTGCCATGTGGCTGGAAATAATACAACGTATAGTACACATGATCAGTGTAGGACTGCTCTTTTACTCTGACATGAATTACAGTGTGATGGGATACTCCAATCTACAATTGGACAAACCCCAGTGAGTGTGGTATTTACGGGGCTGCTGCAGATCAAAAACATCTGCCGTGGCTACAAGGTTAGTGCCGGGTTTCCCATCAGTGTAGTCAAGCCCTAAGTCAGAACAAATGATCTAGTGAAATATGAGCTACACTTACTTTTTCTTGCTGGTTTCCAAAGCTGAGCTTTGGTATATTTTTCTTAATGGAATCCTATCCCAAGCATCTGTTTTGAGAGATGCTTGAGATATTCTTAGTGAGTGTGGGAAGGAAAGGTACAATTTACTTGTAATCCTGCTTTTGCCCTTCTTTGGAAAGTCACTCTCACAATAATTCCTTGGTTAAGAGGAGGAAGTGGTGGAAAGATAACTGAGAAAATCAAATAACTGTCTTCTATATTTATTTTCCTTGTAACCTACTGTGATGAACTCCGTCAACATCCACTCACCAGAACAACAGGCATCATTTGAAATGCTTTATTGTCTCAGGATATAGAATCTCAGGATACAGAATCTTAGCTTTTATGAAAAATGGGGCTTTGACACCACAGACCCTGGGCGCCTTCAGGATCAGCCCACACTCTGGTGCATACTAAGGTGGGCTTTGCCCATTTCCTGCTGGCTCTCCATTGGAGGATGATGAGAGGTCCATCTTGTCGATCTCCCAGGATGACTCGCTGGTGGGGTGGCCTGTAGTCATGGCATGTACTGTTGCCTTAGGCTTGGGTTTTTCTGGAGTTTTCCATGGAGAAGGTCATCCCTTGGCTTTCTTTGTAGCTTCCTCTTTCTTCCCCCTGCTGGGATTCTTTTCGGGGCACCCCACAATCCGGTAGCCTCTTTTGCCACACTGTAGGCACAATCCCAGTCACATCTGATGCTCTCGCTCCATCTTCATCTGGGTGGTTGCAGGGCATGCTGGCTTCTTGGCCTCACCACTGCCCAGCTTACAGGCCCACCCTTGGCACTGCTTAGCCAGTTTCACACTCTGCCATAGAACCTCTACCTCACCAGCTAGCCGAACCCATCTGAGGAGAGTCTTGGGGTTGCCCTGGACTAGGGACTACTCTAGGATGTTGGCGTTAAGCCTGTCCTGAAAGTACTGGATTTTGGTGGCTTCGGTCTAGTTCAGGATCTGGCTTGCCAGCTGGTGAAACTCAGTCACATACTCTGTCAAGGGTCGACTGCCCTGCCACATTCGTTATAGCTCCGTCTGCGCTCTCGCCTGCCAGAATGGATCCTTAAACCAAGCTCATAGGACTGTCATGAAATCATCCAGGCTGTCCAGCTTGGGGGCTGCCACATCATATAGCCCTATGAGCCACTCTGTCACCTCGCCCTCAAGTTGGCTGGACACATAATGGACTTTCTCTTCCTCCATTTGGAATGCTCCTTCCCATTGCCTCATAAACCCTCTCACCTAGGTTAAGAAGTAGGACAGTTTCTTGGCTGCCCCATCGAACGTAGCCTTCAACCCCCAGTTGGCAAGCATGCGAGGTACGTTCCTTGGCTTGACTGGGACAGTGCTGTCAACTGGCCAGAGGCTGGTGCCACCAGATCGAGTCTTGGTGGAGTGAAGTCTTCCTTGGCCTCCTCCTCCAACTCCTCGTGTAGCGCCCTCACTAGCCCAGATGTCGCTTGTGCTGGAACCTCTAGAGAGGCCACACTGGTCATTGCTGTGGCGTCTGGTTCTTTTCTCCCCAATTGGTTCAAGATCTTGGTCAAGCAGGTTTGGACCCCCTGCATCTCGAACTCCATGAACTCCATATCCCTCTCCAAGTCAGTGTGGGCTTGTCCACCACTGCCATATGGCCCACTTGCTGGGATGTCCCATCTCAGGGATCCTCAGCCGTCATGGCCTCGCTTGTCAGGACCCGGACACCATGCCTAACAATCCCTTGGTATGGCTCCTGGTTCCCTTGCTGGCATGAAGGGAAGGGTGGTGCCCGCCTCCAGTGCAGCCTTAGCCACCTCTTGCACCTCTTGCACCCCTGCCTTACGGCACTCCTGTTTCTTCTCGGCCTCCCCCTTGGAGGCCTCATTTCTACCATCGTCCACAGTGTCTGAATTGTTGAGGACTGGTCCCCGGGCCCCAGTGTCAAAACCTGCTCGTCAGTTCCCTGGGACATTTCACACCAACGATCACAGCAGGGACCATGAGAGAACTGTCAGTCTGTGATGAACTCCATCAACATCCACTCACCAGAACAACAAGCATAATTTGAAATGCTTTATTGTCTCAGGATATAGATGTGTACAGTAACAGTTCATTGATAGTTCTAAGGTCTTGGCACCAAAAGTTCATCGTTAATACATTCCCAAGGTTTCAATTTCCCTTACCCACCACCTGGCTAATTGGTACTATCAGCCCCATGCTTCACTCCTCAAACTTTCCCAAGAGAAATGACTTTGATGAGCTGTGCCAGCTTCCACCAACACATACCAACCACACAATCTCCCATAATGCCATCTACTCATGTCACGACTGTGGTGCGATTACTAGCAGGTTGAACAATGTTAATAAGCTACCTAATACAATGCTACTTTTGAGAGATTTAGAAACTGAAGAAATAAAAGACTCAATGCTGAAATAGGCAGTAGATGTTGGCTACAATTTAAAATTAGAAGATTGGGAGAAAGCAAGAAAGAAAACGAAATTTACAGCATGTCAAAGCTTAGGGGGTGAAAATAAGAAGAATAAGGGTAATGACAAAGGAAGATACAGAAAAAAAATATAAGAAGGTTGTATGGATATTCTCTCAAGGGACAAGGAATTTTGATTTTATTGGAGGGAAAAGATTATAACAGGTTCAAAAAAAAAGAATGAGGAAAATAAATCTAGAAGAGATTATAAGAATGAAACATAGATTAGAGAACAAGTATACAAAGTCAAAAATAGGTTGGAGATAATACTGAAGGAAGCTGGGAAAGAAAGGAAGTTGAACAAGAACAGAAGTTAAGAACGTGGGAATACAGCATAAGGGAAAGGAAGAGAAAAAAGAATGATAGTGATAGAAGGAAATGCAAGTGTGAGGGTAAGAGAAAGTGTAGGAAGAGAAGAAGAGAGGAGGGAGAATATAAAAGAGAGAGAAATTGGGGGAGAATTGAAGATGGTAAAGGTTATGGGATGGTAAGAATACTACCTAGAATGGAGATAGAGATAAAATTCATCTGAATGTGCAAAATGTTAGCAACTTCCATCTTAGGTAATATGGCAAGAACAGTGAAAGGGAAAAAGTATAAGAAGGAGTGAAAAAGATGGGAAATATCGACTGGATGATCATATACGCAAAGAATATAAGTGTATAAATGTGGAGATGTTTAATATATATGCAATGTGCATTTTAACCTTCATGGTTTACAAATATAAGATTAAATAAAAAATAAAATTGAAAAAAACCCCTACCAAATACAGCAGTGAAACCTACTTATATACTCCTATGGCACCAGGGACATGACACCTTCCCCCCACCTGTGGTGTTACTAAGGCTGGTGTCACCCCTCTTCTGATGATGTCACCTGGTGCAGTTCAGGCTCTCTACACCCCCTAGAGTGGCCACTGCCCCCTATCCTCCATGGGGCCCCAAAACAGTTGCCGATACTTTGATAATGGTATTGAAATGCTGGAACTTGAGTGGCTAATTCTTTAATATAGGGCTTCTGTTTTTTATCATTAATAATTTTTTAAAATTTAATTGATTAAATTAGTTTAATTTGTTTTGAATTGAAAATTATTTCATTCACAGCAAGTTGTCAGGGTTGTGTTTAAAAGGAGAAGGGAAAAATGAAAGGGCAACCAGCTGTGGGATGTGTAGAACATTTCCATATTTCTACTTAAGAAATATTGGAATGATAACTTGTTAGTCTGATGGTTGCATAAGACGTTGCCTTAAACCAGCCCAGACTGTTTATCTATTGAGACTCTGGTTGGCAGCAGCTCTCTGGGACTCAGACATACATACATCTTTCTCACCATTTGCTATCTGATCTTTTAATTGCACTAGTTTTAATTGTGCAAATGCACTCCTGGCCACTGCTGAAACCTGGACATCCAGGCTTGGAGTTGAGTCCAGCAGAACACCTAAGCTGTTAGCCTGAGATTTCAGGGGGAGTGTAACCCCATCCAGCACAGGCAGGGTCCCTATTCCCTGATCGGTCTTTTAACTGACCAGGAGCACTTCCGTATTGTCTGGATTAAGTTTCAATTTGTTTGCCCTCATCCAGTCCATTTCTGACAATAGGCACTGGCTAAGTACCAAGACATCTTCCTTGGAATCAGAAGGAAAGGAGAGATAGAGTTGGGTGTCATCAAAATATTGGTGACACCATACCCCAAAACTCTGGATTATCTCTCCCAGCAGTTTCATGTAGATGTTAAATAACATGGGGGACAAAACATAACCCTGAGGTGCCCCACAGGCCAACAGCCAGGGCATTAAACAGGAGTCCTGCAGCACCACCTTCTGAGTTTGTTCCTCCAAGAAAGACCAAAACCAGTGCTTAACAGTGATCCCAAGGCCCATCCCAGAGAGACGGCCCAGAAGGATACTGGGTAGTTGAGATGACATCAGAGGCAAAGCTGGGGGGCAGGGTAAAGCCCATTAAAACATTTTAATTAAACACCTGGGAAAACCCATGTTATGCAGAAAAACCCAGATCAGGCTGGTGAGGGAATGCAGGGTCTGTACCTGCATGCCAGCCTGTATAGCCAGATTATGACAATGCCACCTATGGAGTCACTCTGAAGCCAGGAAGGAGGCTCCCAACATGTGATCAAGGCCCCCTGCATGTGACCAGCCTTAATCACATGCTGAAGGTCTTCTTCCTGACTTTAGAGGAAGCAACGTTGTGGCATCGGGGGAGTTGACTGCTGATACGGCCAGTGTGTGCATGTGGACTTCTTTCCATTTCAGCATGGTAATGGGGGTGGGCCAGGTCTGGGGTTAGAATATGGCAGCCAGAAGGCAGCATATTCTGGCTGATTTAAACAAACCCTGTGTTCTTAAAATAAGTGGAACTGAAAACATCAGATGTGGACATGGGCCACTTCCCCTGAGACCCAAGGCTGAGAAAAATGTTCTTATGTGTGTACAGAAAACAAGGCCCATGAGCACAAGCAGGCATCTACAAGAACAGCCCAGTTCAGTTTGGAAATGTTACTTTTGTAACTATGGAGTTTATCAGACCACCCTCCCAAAACATTCTTTTGCAGGCATAATTTCTGCTGTTTTTATGCCGGCAAAAGAATGCCCCATACCTAACTTACCATCCATCCCAGCAAAAGCCTTCCCTGGCAATGAATGAGGAGTGAGCGGAGCTCCATTCACTTCCTCGTCTGAAATCCCAAGGATTCTTGCGAGAATACCTAGTGCAGGAAATTCACCCCCCCAATAAATAACACTCAAAAAGTTTTAAGAAGCACACAGACACACTTAAAAACTTAAAAGTAAACCAGGGAGGGTCATAAAAAGTGTGTCACCTACCTGGATGTCGTGATTTCACCTGGAAGTGTTCTGGCCAGACCGGCCATTGACGCTGCATTCACGTGAGTACAATGGTGCACGGATTCAAACGCCAGCAATGCCAGCACAAAAGCACGATGGGGATCAATTGATGGCTTCGGCTGTCAATAAAATAGGGCAGGTTTTGGACTGGGCATGATTGCAAAAGGGTGACGTCATCTGGTACTTGCGCCCTTTCGCAATAATTAGGCGTCCTTATGATGCCGTATTTACTGCATCTGATAAAGTCCTACAACTTACAGAATCCCTCCAGCCAGCATGGCCAGCATTTGGAGGATTCTGGAAATGTAGTCCAAAAGGTAACTTTTCCGAGCTCTAAAGTCAGTTTATACTTAGATCCGTACCTTAATGTTTACTTTATTCTCACTTAACTATTGGGATATACTTTTTGAAGGAGCTGAGGATGCAGATTCTTATCCAGTACCAATTGTGTTATATATCTCCATGAAGGAGCCCCTTTACTGTCTGTTCTTCCCCTCCTTATTTTATATTCATAGCAGTCTTGCAAGGTCAGATAAAGATAGCAGCTGGCTCAAGTTTATTCAGTGAGCTTTAAAGCTGAATGGGGATGTGGACCCAGATCTCCTCAGAGCTAGCCTACGTTCTAATCAAACCGCTTCAGCTCGTGCAGTTCATTATACATGAAGAGAGGTGTACAAGGATCCCTGTCATTTATGTCACATTCCTGATTACTATTGTCATTTTTACCAGCTGACTGTTTTCTAACTGTTTTCAGACTATTCATCTGAAATGTGAAGTCACTCTGACTAAACTGTAACACACTAGTTTTACTGTATTTCTTTCACAACTCCATTATGTTAAATGGTTCCTCCATTTAAAAATGATTCACACATAATTGCTTAAATCTGTCTTTGGGTTAATGTTGGTATCCATGATTACTCTTCAGGCCTTCCTCTTGCCAGCCACTGCTCAAAAATATGGAAGGTCAACATCTGTTATCAAGTATTATTGTAAAGTTTTATCTTCCCTGAAGAATTCCCCAAACCTGTTCAAAATTCTTAATTTATAGTTTTGCAGATGTCTCTTTCCTATTTTGGAATGAGTTAATTGGCAGCATTGTATAAAATATAACTCCACTCCATGTTCATCTTGGTTGGTGATGTAAATCTTCTTAACCATCCATTATTTTTTTCTCAAATAAGGATCCAAACAGATGGTAGCTAAAGCATATAAGTACATTTAATGCATGTAAGAAGTGTTTCCCCCAGATGTGATGCACATATCTTAAAGAATATATCATAGAAACTGAGGACTTTATCAGACTAGCATCTAAAAACGCTGTAATTCTGACTGAGGAAAGCAGAAACATAGTGGCATGATTACAGTAGTTATTGGACGTCATTGGAATTATGCAGTACTACTACCATGGAATTATTAAACAACCACAACTAGCAGTTTAAGAATGGGATTTCAGCTCGTGCTACCATAACATTTGTCTTCACATTGCCTTCTAATAACAGAGTATTAACACCTCCTGTTGGTTGGCACATGTGCCTTTAAGATTTTTTTTCTCTTACTTCCATGATTTTGCAAGATTTTGGCTGTTCTTGCAAGAAGATGTGGCTTTGCTCTAAAACACTAAAAACAATAAATAACAAACAAAATTCACAAATAAATACCTAAAACAAACATAAAAAGGTACCAAGAAAAGAGACAGCTGATTAAAAGAGTGTCCTGTAGGTCCTCTTCATGTTCTTCCCTGGAAGTTTAATTATGTGTTCTCATTGGGAAAGGGGAGGGGAAAAAGAGGACTGCCCATTCACACTGTAATCGTGCAATTACAGTAGGACGTGATTATTTCACACTCGTCAATACTGTAAAAAGAGCGATATTGAGGGCAATTGACAGCTTTGCCTATAAATTAAAAGTTACGCCTAATTAATGGGTGGAGCACACACGAACCTCAGGAGGACAACAATTTTGTGCAATAATGGGAATCCATTGGTGATACTATCTCATTATAATTCCACTATTTCAGCCCCATCTGATAAAGTCCTGAGTTGGGCTAAATGTTGAAACAGTCTTATTTGTATTCAAACCAGCTGCTTTGTGATGAGTTTTTATCCCGGGTAACATGGTCCACATGACATGGCACCATAATGTAGCACACAGCTGCTCTCCTACGTCAGTTGCAGACACCAGTGCAGACAGGTAGTCATGGCATTATAATACATAGTGCTCAAAGTCCACTGATAGCACACACAGGCTTCCTATGTAGAATTGGAATGAAGAACCCGCACCAGATGTTGTCAGACTACAACTCCCATACTCCCTCACCATTGCCCATACTGACTGGGGTTAATTGTAGGAAGAACTCAACAGGTTCTTTACCTGGATACAGAAGGTGCCAAATTCAGTCACCAGTATTTGAGCTCTGAAGATCTTGGATGGTGAATTGGGGAAAAAGCCATAATTGTCTAAGCCTGTAAACAAAAGCATTAGATATCCGTGGCTGGCCAGATGAGGGGGAATGAGGGGAGAGATTGGGGGAGGGGGATGGATGAGGGCCCTCAGACCCCACACTGACTCTGTCCTGCTTGAGGATTCTCGGGGTGGGGGACTATGTGCTGGTTTCCCCATGGCTTCTCCTCCTCCCCCACCCAGCTCCCTGCTGCCTCTTCCCCTTTTAAATTTTTTCCTTCCCTTTCCCTCTTTTCTCTGTTTCTTTCTTTTCCTCTACCTCTTCTTATTTCTCCTACTCAGATCAGCTGGTAGGCTTAGCTTGCCTCCATCCCCAGAAACACAGGATGGCAGTGGAGGGCTGCAGAGCATTTGGGCAGGCAGTAGCCAACTGCAGATCTATGCAACCCGATGGGTTACAAGGAGTGGTGGTGGGGGTCATACGGTGGGTGGTTGGGGGCACGGATGGGTTCTCTGTGGGTGGGCTTCTTCTTTTCTCCACTTTTGTTGTCCTCTTTCCTCCTTCCTGATATCCCCCTTTCCTCCTCCTCCTCTTCCTCTGCCTCTGCCTCTTCCTCCTTTTCTCTTGCCCCCTTTGTCTATCCTTTCTATTTGCTACTTCACCCTCCCTGGGAACTCATAATGCTTCATCATGCTCCCCAATGACTCTGGCCTTTGGCTTGCTTCTACAGGCTCCTGCACATATCGCTACGTGCACACGAGTACTTGCCTTTCATCCTGCTATCGTCAGGAACTTCTATTCGGCTTGCTCCTTTGCCTCCCGCTGCATTCTGGGACTGGGACTTTGGCTGGCTTTTCCATTTGCAGAGTTAGCTTGCTACTTTTGCTCTTGCACTCAGATTTCCAGATTGGAGCATCATGCTATGGAGCAATGTGAAGTGGTCTGCAAGCGAAGCACCTACTGACTGTCAGTTGTTTCCCAAGAAACAGACTGCCCTAGCAATAGAGGTGGAGTTTTGTTTCCAGTTCATGTTCAGTGGCTGGCCTTCATGACATCGTGATGGCAAAGATTGCTAAGCAGCTGCAGACAGGTAGGATATCAGGCCCTCACAAGGACTTACCTTTCCCCAATCTGCATATCTCACCTCTGGGAGCGTTCTGAAAAAGACCCCTGTTGAATTCTGACTTATTCATAATCTGTCATTTCCCTGTGGGTCATTGGTAAACAATGCCATTGACCTGGTTCTTTGCTCTGTCAAGTATACATCATTTGATGGGGCAGTTGCAATGATCTGCACACTGGACCTGGGGGCGCTTTTAGTGAAATCTGCATTCTAGCTGCTCCCAGTGCATTCTGATGATTTTGACATCTTAGGATTCCACTTCGCTTTAATGGGGCCTACTGTTATGATAAGGGATGCCAGTGGGGTGTTCTATTTCCTTCTCTGCCTTTGAACAATTTAGTACATTCTGGAGTGGTGTGCCATTAAGAGGTCTCACAACTCAGCCGTTACACACTATCTCAGTGACTTTTGGTTTGCTGATCCCCACTCTACTGAGGTGTGCAAGGCACCCTCATGGCTTTCAGAACATCATGCAGGAACTGGGGGTTCCATTGGCACAGGAAAAAATAGAGGGCCCCACCACCACCACACTGACCTTTCTGGGTATTGAGCTTGATACTCTACAGGGCGTTTCCTGCTTACCAAAAGGAAAGCTGGAGGACCTCCTAAAACAGATCACCCTTATATCAAGAAAGGAAAAATGTATATTGCATGAAACCCAGGTCTTGACCAGGCACTGATATTTGCATGCAGGGTTGTTGTAGGGCTTTCAGTGCCCATCTATATGAGGATATCAGGGTGGTGGCTTCCCTCCCCCACATCAGGATCACCAGGGAGATTCAGGAGGATTTGGCTGTAATCTCCACAATTATAACAGGGTTTCATTCTGGAAGGGTTCATTGCTCTTAAAGGCTTACTTCCAGGTCTATTCTGATGTGGCAGGCTCAACAGGCTTTGGCCTTTTTTGCGGGGGTCAATGGTTATGTGGAGCCCTGGCTCAAGGACTGGGTAAATACAGGTTTGTCTATGGACCTGATCTTTCTGGAACTCTTTCCCATTGTAGTGGCAGTTCATGTATGGGCTGGAGAATTTGCAAACAAGTCAGTCCTGTTCTGGTGCAATAATGTTGTGGTTGTACAGATTGTTAATGCTCAAACCTCAAAGTCTCTACAGGTCATGAGGCTGGTCCATGCGCTCATGCTCCAGTGTTTACAGTATAACATACTCTTCCAGGCCAGGCATTTCTCCTGGCAGATTCCCTCTCCCATTTTCAGTTTGTTAGGTTTCAGGAGCTGACCCCACTGACCTCCCCACAGACCCTGGAGTTGCTGGCCAGCTTTGGAACCTTGGCCGATAGAGATTGATGGTGCCATTCTCCTATCTCTAGCTCCCTTGACCCACATGGCTTATCAATATAGTCTTCACATCGTTTGGCAATTCCTATCCACCGTGGGCAAGCCGGCCAGTTTGCCTGTGAGTGAGGAGGCAGTGCTTTGGTTCATGGTATACCTGCAGACCTTGTAAAGACTCCAGGCCTTCAGCTCATGGGCATGGTAATGGCAGATTTGCACAGGATTTGGTGCCTCTTTCCTGGAACTTTAATCTTATGGATGAGACTGCTACCTCAAAGGGTGTGGCATGGCGCCCACTCCTATGTTGCAATCAACACAGCCCACCATCACATCAACAGGAACATGATTCACAACCATCATTGGATTGGTGGCGCCCCTGTGCAACACACCTGGATTTGGGCTGATTTGGCTTACTTGTATAGGGGGTATTGGGTCCATTTGTCTCTGGAGGGATGTAAGCTATACTTGGACACCCCCATCCAGCACATTAAGAAATGTGGTGCGAGAGGGGATAGGGGGAAGCCAAGTGGGGCTGGCCCCCCTCCTGTGGCAGAGGTGGAAGGGAGTACGGGGACATCAGGCATTTTTTTTTTTTTGTAAATTTTAGGGAGAAAGACCTGGGGGAGGGAGAACAAAAGTTAGGCCAGGTACCTACAGTCAGGGCTGAGGCAGGTGACCACACCTTCAAACAAAATTGGGATATTGCACTAATTGGATGGAAGGAGAACCCCGGGGAGAAAGGATTTATTAAGGATAAGTGGATTGCAGCTCTGCAGAGGCATTTGCTGGTCTGGAGAACCATTGGGCTCCTTGTCTCCTTTAATCTTCTGCAACTATGCAAACAGAATTCATCTGGAATTGTTATGAATGTATATACATTTGGTGATGATGTTTACTATACGTTTCATTAAAGTTATGGCCAATTTTATAACCCATACATGCAGTGTCCAGCCTTCTGTCTCCACCACACTTGGAGGCAGTGTATTCCACTCTTGAACAGCTGTTACCATCACCAAAACCCTGGCCCATCTCTGAAGTCGCCCAGGAACATGTATTGTTTAAAGTTAACTCTGGGCAGGGACAGCTGGGGGTTCTGTTGCCATCCAGCATGCTTGGTTTTACAGCTGCTTCATCAGTAGCTGCTCCAGGTTGTCTGAGAGCCATCCAAATGCTGGACCCTATTCTTGATAGATGTTCAGAGCCATGAAAAATCCCATACAACGTGGAGCAGCAGTGAGGGGAGTGATAGTAAAAATGAAAGCAGGTTCACTAGTCCTGGGGCAATGAATCTACCAGCTGCCCATGCCTTTGGACTAAATAAAATTAGCCAATACCTGTTGAAGTGAGATAGTTCTGAGTTAGTATAGTGTAGCTTTCACCTTGGTTGCATCATCAATGAGACTTTGGTCAGGTTTGCTTACAGTCCCAAGTATGAAATCTTTAGCGTTAGTATTATTTTGATCAAGTCTCTTTAGGGTTCATTAAAATCAAATTCCCTAGAAACCTCTCTCTCTCTGTCTCTCTCTCTTACTGCTGTCATCTTTACTGACTTGGATAGGCATTAGCAGAAACCATTTCTGACAGCTGACAAACATTTTCCTCTGAGGTGTGAAACAGCAGTGCTATTTTGTTCTACCAAATTGCCAGCAGAATAGGAGAAAATATATCCCATGAAGCCTGCTGCTTAACTGTCTCTAAACCTTTACTAGGGGACAGTTTATCCTTGGCACTAGCATGGATAATCTCAGGGTAAAACGAAATGCTCTTAGAGGCAAACGCTACGGAAATGTCAAGGGAGCAATTTTATAGCTAAAGTGGGAAAAGGATTTCTCTTGATTTCTGCTGTCAAGTCAGGCAGCAGCAGTCCGTGGCGGAGCTAGATTTGGCCAAAGTACAGGGTTCTGCAGCCATTCTTCACCCTCAGATGCCTACTTTCACAGCAGCAGGTAACAGGGGGAAGTGGCAAGCATGGTGTGGTGGAACTCATTGTGCAAGCATGGTGTGGTGGAACTCATTGGGGCTGATGCTACAGTTCTGTTCTTATGACTTTTTTCAAATGGGGGACACCCCCCCAGGAGGTTGGGAGAAGAACAAGGCTGTCGCGCTCACAGCACCCATTTCAGATGCCCCCATCCTCCTCCTGACCTTCCCCTGTGCTTCATCCATGCTGTGGGCGCCGCTTTTTATTGATGGAGGTTTTTCGTCAATACAAGCAGCGTGTTTCTTGTGCCCGCAGTACGAAGGAAGCATGGGGGAAGGTCAGGAGGAGGATGGCATTGTCTGAAATAGGGCACTCCCGACCTCAGGGTTCCCCCCCCCTGTTTGAAAAAGTCCTTAGTCTTAAAAACCTGATACAGACTGGGTGCATCCAGTTAGGCATAGACTAGAGATGGAAATAATACTTGTTATTATTCATTCCTAGGTTAAAAAATGGGGTTCCTAATGACTGGGACTCCCTTTTGGGAAGAATCATAGAAGAGTGAGAATCTTGTAGAATATTCTCCACCTATCTGAGCATCCTAAAATGTGGAGAAACTATTCTGTATAGAAAAACATGGGGATATTTTTTTTTGGTCCAAAAGCATTGAGCAGAAAACAGTTTTTTTTTTTTTTTTTACAAAACATACATATTTTTTTATGCAAAATCATTCCTCTGCAACACTTCATGACATTCAAATATGGGGGAAATACTGCAAAGGAATGTTAGATTTCTCCCAAAGTGAGGCAAAAACTACTGTAAGTATTTGCTCCGACATATGAGGTCAAAATAGTTGAAGATTCATATCCTTAGCTAAAGAGGGGTTTAAAGTATTTTTCTAACTTTATCAAAAATATACTACCTCCTTCTATTGTCCTTTCATGAAATGGTGCTTATTTTCAAATAAAAGTGTTTAGCACCAGTTCAGTAGAAGCAAACTTCATTTTATTTCTGTAGCTGTGAGAGGACCATGGTTTAAAATGAATTTAGGAGGCAAATATGATTTTTACACAGTAATTTTTCACCCCCCCCCCGCCAGTACTGGCCAACTGTTTACTTGCTCTAATGTATCAAAATGTGGAGCAGGTATAAAATGTGGAATAGGGGTTGGGAGATAAGAGTGCTTTACAACTGAAGCAGTCCACATAATTGTTTGAAGAGAGGGTGAAGGGGTGAGGGTGGAATTTGATTCTTCAATTCAGGCCTACAAATATCTAGCCGGACTAAGACAGCAGTAACTATATGAGCTTGATCTGGTTATAGCCTACCCTGTGATGGGGTGTTATCTGATCTTTTAGGGCTGCATACGTAAAGATTATGTAAACCATTGGGATTTTATAATACATGCAAGAGATCAAGTTTTGTGTGAAACCCATCAGGTGGACAACTATTGGCTTTTATACTTTGCTTATTAAAAAAAAAATGTGTGATTGTTAAAAAAACCCTACTTAATGCTGGTGGAGATCGGCATATTTAAATCAAAGGTCCAGGAAGGCACTGGCTGCTGGTTGGCAAAGGAAGTAATAATTGGGGAGCGTCCCAAGGAAATAAGAGACAAACATACTAGGAAAGGCTGGTGTGTTTTGACCTATGTATATTCTTAAGGCCATTTTCTGGGGGCTCCTTAGAATTAAACTCCAGAAATTTTTGAATCAGGAACTCATTACTGGACCAACAAAAACCATCTGTCATTGCTAATTCGGCAACATCATGCCAGGGCTCTTCCAGTTAACCCCTCTCTCACAACCTGTGGCTATTTGGATTGGAGATCGTGGAGCTGTGCCTATCTGGAAGCCATTGTGTTGTCAGGGGAAAACCATTGTGCAAAGAGATACTAGATACCTCCTTATACAATTTTTGAAGAAGTACTTATGCTGATATATCTCTCTGGCTTTTCTTTGCAAACAAAGATTCAGGAAGGACTCATCCCGCGCTTTCTGCAAGTGCGCTGATGACTAAAAAGGCCAATCCGAGATAGACAAGTTTGGTTGCAGAAAGCACAGCAGAAGGTTTCCTCGGGTGATGTTACCAGGTTGTGATTCTTTCTGCGTTGCCATTTCTCTTCAAGACTTGTTTGGCGTGAGTTCTCAAATAAGGCTGCAGCATTGTGGATAGTGTGTCTCTATGCCTCCCGATGTGAGGCCAGGGCGGACCATTGTTGGTGATCAATTTGGCCAAGCCTGAGATGTTGTTTCAGGGAGTCCTTGTATCGCTTTTTTGGAGCGCCCCTCTTACGCTGACCCGTGGCGAGTTCACCATAGAGTTCTATTTTGGGGAGGCGATGGTCCTCCATCCTAGACACATGCCCTGCCCAGCGCAGCTGTGTTCTCAATATCATGGCCTCAATGCTGGTGATCCCTTATAATCCCAGTTTAAACCAGGATAAGTAACACTGGCCTTTGTTTTACCACGTAGCCTTCAGAATCCTCAGAGTGGATCCTCAGAGAACCCTAAAATAATAAGGAAGTGTACCCCATAATCATAAAAAAAAACTTTCCAGGTAAGCAAAATCTTACCATTAAGATTACAAAATAAAACAACAAAGGAGAAGCTTAGCTCTCAAAACATCATCTGACTTATTCAAATGTTTGATGGATTATTTTTTTGAAAAAAAGATCTTAAAGAAGTGGATCTTTAAGCACTGTTGTGAAGCACTGTTGGCTCAAAAATTATCCTTACTGATAAGCTTACTAGGCTGCTGACCATGTGGAAAAGTACTTTTGGATAAGACTATACAGACACAAAAGAGGTGGAGAAGTATAATCCCTGTACTTCTGTGAAAAGGGATAGCTGCTCATGGGCTCTTAACCTATGCTTGCCCTGGTCCATTCCACAATTTCTGTCACTGCACTCATTTCTATTGCTTCATTGTCAGTAATTTCACAAAATACCACACACAACTAACATACCATGCATGAGAGGATGCTTCATGCCAACTGTCTAAGGCAACTGTGTATTCCCAGTATTAATTAATTACCCCAGTTAATTGAATGTATTGCCCACACTTCTCCTTACTGCCCCAAGATGCTTTCCAGGAAGAGATACATATATCCTAATAAAATGATATAAAACTACCATTAAAAGCTCATTTCACATCAAACCAATAAACTGATTGAGTACAAAGTAGTACACTAGGAGTTCAACAGCAATGTATATCCAATGTATATCCAAGTCAGACTGTTAGGCTAGGTAGGGCTAGAGAGATCATGTCAAAACTTCACTCACTTATGAAGCTCGCCTTGGCCTTATCCTCAGCTTTCAGCCTTATCTTCTTCATAGCACTGTTGTGAGGATAATAATGGTGAGGAGGGCTCTCTTCACACAACACCATTACAGCACTGAGATTCCACTTTCACTGTCATGGCTGCATCATATGGAATCCTAGTATTTGTACTAGAGCTCTCTGGCTGAGAATTCTAAGTACCCAACCCTAAAGTGCAAGTCCCAGGATTCCCTAGGATGGCAGTTAAAGTGGAATCATAGCACTCCCATGATCTAGTATGAAAGGTCCTGAGCATGATGTATCCTACCACGAGCTCCTTGGTAGAGAGGAAAACTATAAATGTCACAAACAAAAACTGGGTGGGTGGTAGCATGCCTTAGGCATTCCTTTAGGGGGACAGACCATTTTAATATATCTAACTGTCTTGTAGGGACTACTAGTCACAATGCATACTAATTATGCCATTATCTGTCCCTGACAATAATCAAGAAAACCATGTAAAATTGGCATAGAACACTAAATAGAGAGCCCTGAAGAGCCCTGAGCTGACTGCTTTTGAGGGTGCTGATTTGATGCAGGGCTGAGTGAGCACCTGGCTGAGCATATCTGGACCAGGTTATGCTCCCTCATCATTCATTTTCAGGTCTCAATAATACTTACCACTGGCCCTGAATGATGAAGTCTGGAGTGATTGCTTCCTCTATCTCCCAAAGTGACCGGATTTAGAATTACAAAACAATGGGTGAGTCATGAGCTGGAAGATATGATTGCTCTTCAACCATTCCCTCAATTTACTCGTTTATAGTCCAGCATCACATCTAACTCAAAGCTTGGAAGGAACTGGTTACTTACCTGTAACTGTAGTTCTTTGAGTGGTCATCTGTGAAATCACACAAATGGGTTTCATGCATGCGCAGAAACAGCATTTGGAACCTTCCAGAGCAGTCAGTTAGAACTTTTGGTGGTAGCCCCGCCCACTGCCCCCAGGGTATAAATACCCGGTGCCCGCCAAGTGCCTCTGTTGCACCTAGCAGCATCGATGGAAACCAAGGAAAATGACAGGACACATGAGGAGAGGATGGGCAGGTTTGTGTGATTTCACAGATGACCACTTGAAGAACTACAGTTACGGGTAAGTAACCAGTTCTTCTTCATCGTGGTCTCTGTAAATCACACAAATGGGAGACTAGCAAGCTACACCTCTAAGGTGGTGGGAGTGTCATGAATCACCATACCCTAAGGAGTAGCAATACCCCATGAAATAAGACACCAAGACACAGGATAAGGTGCAAATTCAAATGAGGTATATTGTGAGGTGAACTGCAATAAAAGGTCAAGGATGTAAACTTTTCAGCAGATAAATATATATACACCATAACATGGTACATATCAAACTACATGGGCACCACACAAGGTGACAGTGCAGGTAAATAGGCAGAATAAATATAATCTACATTACAGCATGGTATATGCATGGGACTAGACATCTCAATAATACAGAGGTAACCTCAAAAGAGATCCATAAACAATTAACCTCAGAAACAGACTGTGGATTCAAAATCCCAAACAATAAAATGTCAGTGGTAAAAGTGCAACCCACAAATCAGGCAAAGCTTATGTATCAGGTTGTGACATACATGACATGAAAACAGCCCTGCTGAAAGAGGCATCAGACCTGGAGTGAGTATCAACTCGGTAATGAGAAACAAAAGTCATGGGCTGTGACCACACAGCAGCCCTGCACACATCAGTTAGGAAGACTCCTGCTAGAAAAGCAGGGGAGGCTGCAACTGCCCAGGTGGAGTGTCGACGAACTGGAGGAAGGGGTTCAACCAGGGCGAGTTTGTAGGCAAGGTGAATGGTAGAAACCACTCATTTGGAAAGTCTCTGAGGACACACAGGGAGTCCCAGTTTGCTCCCAAAGTAGCAAACAAGCAGTCTCATGGAGCGGTGAGAAGAAGCAGTCTGGTCCACATAGCAAGCCCAAGCTCTACGAACATTGAGCAAGTGGACCTCTCTTTTGGATTCAGTGACAGGTTTCTCACAGAAAGCAGGCAAAACAACGTCCCAGTTCAAGTAGAAAGGAGACACAACCTTCGGCAAGAAAGAGACATCAGGTCATAGAACAGCTGTGTTGACATGGAAGCGGAGATAGGCTTGGCCTACCTGAAAAGCACACAATTCTCCCACTCAACATGCAGAAGTGATGATGACCAAAAAGGCAGTCTTCCATGCAAGCAGGTGTGGAGCACAGGAAGAGAAGGGTTCAAACGGGGATCGACACAGTTGCTTGAGAACCAGTCTGAGATCCTAAGGTGGACTGGAGCCTGAGAGTGGTGGGTGGAGGTTCCTGTACCCTTTAAGGAACTGCTTCATCACTGGGTGCAAGAAACAGGACTGTCCAAAAGAACAAAGTGATGAGAAATTGCCATGAACTAGACTTTGACAGTAGACATAGGAGATTTTCGGACGCCTCTTTCAGCCTCTTGCCGCGCAAGCAGCCTCCGGAGCAGTAATGAGGCTGCCGTGCGGAAAGGGGTCCATTTTGGACGACGCCGTTTCTCTCTCGGACAACTTCCATGAGTGAAAAACAGTGCGGCTGCCTCCAATGCTAGCCGCAAGAGTCACGGACGACACCGAGAGAGAAACGGCGTCATCCAAAATGGACCCCTTGCCGTGCAGCAGCCTCGTTACTGCTCCGGAGGCTGCTTGCATGGCAAGAGGCTGAAAGAGGCGTCTGAAAATCTCCATAGAGAGGCGAGCATCTGACAAAGTCATTAGGAACTTCAGGACATCTCAAATTCCAGCTTTGTCCGAGCAGTGTCCCGAAGCAGTAAGGAGCTGGACAAACTGCAACAAGTATTGACGGCCATCATAAGGGTCATAGTAACACAGCATCTCAGGAGAATTATAAGAGGTACCTCTAGAATAAGATCATATGTGATGCATCTTCGGGCTTGATTGAGCATAATAATAGTGGGAATGATGAGTAGACCTTGTGCGGGGATGATGAGGGTTTCTTTATTGGAATGTGTATAAAATACACTGTTTAAAATATCAGGGTATGTTGTCCCTGTTTAAACATCCACACTATACTTCACACGTTAGTGGAGAATACAGCCAACTTAGCAGAGTTTAATGTTAATGCAGCAGCATCTAGCATCAGAATGTTAGCATACATGTAAGAATCACAGCTTAGTAAGTAACCAAACACCCTTTGTCTTTTCCCAAGTTGTTTAACTAGTAAAATAACCACTCAAGACTCAAAAGTTAGTTTAAAAAGTACAAAAGCTTCATTACTCACAGTTTAGAGAGCTCATTCTTGGAAGGAACAAAAACTCCATCAAAACAAACTAAAACTAGTTCAAAATACTTAAAAACTACATTGTTACAAATCTATATTCAGGACATCCCTTTCGGGGTCCTCTCAGTTCAAAGGCCCATGCGGTTTGTTAAGGATCATAGCTTCTGGAACAAAGAAGAATACTCAGACACTCCCCTTCATCCCGGATTCCCCAATAGCAAAACTTCAGGAAGTTACATCAGCTCATCTCATATGGCTTCTCAGTTAACCCTTCAATAGCAGAACCATTTCCACTTATTGGACTGCAAACTATATTTTCCAACATTCTTGACACAGAATGGCCTGGACATGTAGGAGACTGGGATCTCGAGTGATCATGGCACCTCTGAAGAGGAGAGTGATCCAAAATTGGGCAGACAGTTCCCGAGATGGTGGTCTTGAGAGTTGTGTGGCAGACCAGTGTGAACCCCTTGGGAAGCAGACTTCTTCCTCCAAAGGTTGATAGGCACCCCTTGCGGCAAAGGGAACCATATGGAAACAGGTTCATCTGGGATCTCGACCACTGGCACAGGCTGCATGGAGTGAGAAGCATCCTCTGGCTGCTTTGAACTGGAGTCCTGGGGATTGATCTGCACAATCTTCAGAGGCTCTACCATGGTTAGATTGTCCCTGGCCGGTCAGACCCAAACAGCAATTGAGGTCACAACGGGGGTTACTGCTGGTGGCAGAGGCCTAGCCATCGACATCAGAGTGAGTGGTGAGAGAAATGGACTTTCCAAACACTCCACTCTGGCCTTCTTACGCTTCTTGGTGCCCTTAGTCAGCTCTTTTTTGAGAGACTTTCTGGGTGTCAGAGGCTTGTCAGCAGGACTGGAGCGTGGCTGAGCTGGAGAATCATGGCACACAGCAGTAGTCGAAGGAGAGTGGGTAGCAGTCACACTCTGCACACTTAGAACTCGAGGGTTCTGCAGTCGCTTCACCCTTAGCACATTTGGACATTTTCGATGCTTGATGTTGAATAGCAAGCAACCGGAGGGTCTTTCAACAACTGTTGATCCTTGGAGGTCGATGTCATGGCTCGTGAAGTGCCGGGAGCACTCTTTTCCTTGTCGAGGTCCTTTGCCATTGAAGGAGAGGCCTGTGTTGACTGAAGTGATTTTTCACAGAGCAAGGCCTTCGGATGAGATTGCCAACTCTTTCAAGCCTGGGGGGTGAACATCTTGCAGTGAATGCAGGAAGAAGGACATGAGCTTCACCAAGGCAGAGGAGGCATTTTGAGTGCCCATCCGCACTCGAGATCTTTGCCCTACACACTGAACATCTCTTGAAATGTGTCGTTGACATAGAAGAAAAGTCTGAAGCATCAAAACTGCTACCGAAGAATGTCTGCTGCTGTCGCAGTGGATGGAAAAGAACAGAAGCACTTGGCGGGCACCGAGTATTTATACCCTGGGGACAGTAGGCGGGGCTACTACCAAAAGTTCTAACTGATTGCTCTGGAAGATTCTGAATGCTGTTTCTGCGCATGCATGAAACCCATTTGTGTGATTCATAGAGACCACAATGAAGAATTATGTATTAACAAGTAACAATATTCCCTATAATTTGTTATTTCTGGGATAACGACATCACCAATGTTGTTACTTTTAAAAAGCAACATAGACTAGGGATGGCAATACATTTGTGGTGCGAGAAGTAATACTTTTTTGGTGTGAGAGGTAATACTATTTTTTTTTTGAGGGAGGGTCAATTGTGGAATTGGGACAATCATTTTTTTATTTAAAAATATTAGTAACTAAAAAGTAACATGTTTAGGAATGAGCAATGAGCAATGAAACTAGCTACTCTTTTAATAACATGGTACCAACAATGTCAATGAGCTACTTCTTCAAAGTGGTGAATAAGGAGTGAATAGTATTTAAAAGCAATATTCCAAGCATCGTTCTCCTTCCTTTTTCACACTCCAAATTGGCACACCCCCAGTTGCCCATCTTTGCAGAATTACTCATGCCACATCAATACATAGTAACTTCCAACAAACACATTCATTCTAAATAATTTATTGCCTCAAAGTATAAGAAAGCTCCTGTGGGACTATGGGAAGGTTACTTGATAGCCTGTGGGGTATAGATGACCTCTCCTTCCCAGTGTTACAGAGTTGCCGTCTTTCTCCAGCTAGCCGATATACATATAGAGAGCAAATTCAAATCAAGGAGATTTTCAGACCTGCCAAAATGCCGTTTTGCCGCGCGAGCAGCCTCCCGAAACTGCTGCGCGGCAAGGGTCTACTTCGGATGACGCTGTGCCTCTCACGAAACCGTCCGTGTCACTTCCGTGAAGCTTGGGACGGCTCAGCGCCATATTTCAATCACGGAGGTTTCCCGTGATTGAAATATGGCGCTGAGCCATCCCAAGCTTCACGGAAGTGACACGGACGGTTTCGCGAGAGGCACAGCGTCGTCCGAAGTAGACCCTTGCCGCGCAGCAGTTTCGGGAGGCTGCTCGCGCGGCAAAACGGCATTTTGGCAGGTCTGAAAATCTCCCAATACTGCAGAGAAGGCATTACATTTTAAAATGAACCACTGTCAATACCTTTCTTGCCAAATGTTTGCAAATAGTGACAAATAGTGATTAACCGTACTGCATTGCCTTTTGAATATACATTTAAGAAAAATATGGCAAATGAGAATGCAGGTGAACTTTTGTGTGTTTGGTTAGTTTTTATTTTACAGCTTTCAAGTCTTCACTGAAATTTCTTGGAAAGGAAGTAGGGCTTTGTAATTCTATCTTTATATAACACTCACACAAACTTGAGAGAAACTTATTTGAGAGGTGATTTATCCTCTCTACCCTGCACTGGTTAAAGAAAATGCTCTAAACAAAATGTCATATTTAAGATGGGCAGTTTGCAGAGTCATGCAAACTCTACTTGGGGCTTACCTACACAGACTTGTCCCTGTTCTGGAGCCCTGCAATCCAAACAATGCAGGGCATTTACCCTTATCTGCCCCTGGGCAGTCCAAATGACCCCTGGAGCAGATATGGGGTGGAATGGGGGCAAGCTGGGATAGGGCCCGATAAAACATTTTGAAAAAATACCCGTTTTACCCTGGTTTACCTAGGAAAAACTGGAGTGGGCCCTGTGTGACCATGGGAGCCCATCTGGCCCACTGCTCCTCGCTTACTGCCATCAGCTCTCTAAGTCTCCCAAAAGCCAGGCAGGGGTCCCTCAGCATGTGATCAAGGCTGGTCACATGCAGGGGGCCTGCAGTCACATGCTGCAGGACCCCTGCTGGCTTCCGCATTAGTGGAGAAAATGGTGGTGGCAGCAGCTTCAGTGATGGGCTGACATCCTGTTTGGATTCCGCCCATTTTCTCCAGGTAATGTTGGCAGGGGGGAGACAGGCCAGTTCTGCAATCAGGATACACTGGTGGTGAGCCAACATATCCTGGCTAGTATAGATGAGCCCTAGGGATGATAATATTTCATGTTACTGTAGGTGCATGGTGTGAAAAGAGGAGGAGATGGATATGCAATTTGGTGAAGTGTCTGGAAGAAGTCTTTTAAAAGTACATTTTATACCCTGTGTATATGAGTGACTGTATAGCCACCTGTTGGGAATGCTTTGATTACATGTTCCTGCATGGGGTTGGACTAGATGGCCCTGTGGTCTCTTCCAGCTCTATGATTCTATGATTCTAAGTCAGTGAGCTAACACATTGGTATATTATCCCCAGAGCAGGACCTTAGAATCTGCATGACAGACTACCTCTCCCATAAATGTGCTATCGCTCCTTCCATTTTACAGCCCCTTTGTACCTCCATTCCAAGCTACTGTGTTGTATGTGTCAGACCCATTCATTGCTATGCCTTGTTATAGATGGGGGTTTATTCCAGGCATATTGCATAGCTTTAAAGGACAAGTTTGAAAGACTCACCTAATGGCTGCCAATTCTCTTGCTACCCAGAACAACAGCTGTCACAAGCTGGTCATGAGAGGTCACAATAGATCATAGTCAAAAAAGAAAAAGGGAAAGACCTTTTCAGCACAGTGCAGCATTATACAGTACTTCAAATGAAGAGGTGCAGGTCACTACTTGTGCTTCTGTAAGCTTAAACTAATCTATCAAGTGCAGAGTGCAGAAGCTGGAAATTATTGTTTGACTTGCCATGAAGCTGATCAGAAAAACATGCCTAATAATATTTTCCAACAGGCTTATCTCATAGGATGATCTGCTTTTTCAACTGATAACATCCAATTCAAGGCCAGAAAATGTGTGAAAAATGGAGTCTCTCTCTCTCTCTCTCTCTCTGGCTTTTCTTCGCAAGAAAAGAATATGAATATTCAGGAAGGACTCATCCCGCGCTTTCTGCAAGCGCGCTGATGACTAAAAAGGCCTATCCGAGATAGACGGTTGCAGTAGTGAAGTGCTAAATCTGGACAGTGGCCCAGGGTGAGTATTTATGTTAGGTGATGGAAAGAATTTGAGTGTTTGTTTGTTTTAAATTAATATGTGCTAAAGTGAAAGAGACAAATACAGTTGCCCCTCCACATTTGTGAATTTAGCATTCGCGGTTTTGAGTATTCGTGGTTTTGGGAGGGCCTCCCCCCGCCATCGCAAAAGCAGCGACTGGGCTTTAGAAGCCCTGTGGCCACTTCTGGAGGGGGGGAGAGAAGCAGGCTGGGAGGGTGGGAGAGGTGACGAGGGGGCCTTGGGAGGCCCCATGAAGGCTTTGGAAGGGAGTGGGGAGGGCTAGGGAGGTGACCACGGGGCCTCTGGAGGGTCTCCAGATTATGGGGCCTCCAGAGGCCCTGTGGTCACTTTGGTGGGGGAGGGGGAGGGCAGTCATTATTTGCAGAATTTTCACATTTGCGGGGGTCTGTGGAACCTAACCCCCACAAATTTGAAGGGATGACTGTATATCCATCCAGGTTGAGGGCTCTGAGTGTTTAGCTGGGTTTGAAGCCCAGGTTTAGTCCTGAATTAAGATCACAGTGGTCCCTTGGTATCCACCAGGGTTTGTTTCCAGGGCCATCTGTAGATACCAAAATCCATGGAGGCTCAAGTCCCATTGTAAACAATGGCATAGTAAAAATTGTGTCCTTTATATAAAATGGCAAAATCAAGGTTTACCTTTCGGATTTTTTTTCAAACCATGGATGATTGACTCTGGATGCAGAATCCATGGATACAGAGGGCCAACTGTACTACCTCTCCCTCCCACCCCTCTGGACAAACTTCCTATCTTTATCAGACGCAGCAAATATGACATCACAACGATGCCTAATTAATGTGAAAGGGCACGCTTATCAAATGATGTTGTCCTTTCATGATCTTGTATTGTTAAGAAGCCATTCTTTTTTATTGATGGCCCAAGCCGTCAATAGATCTCCCCTGGTGCTTTTTTTGCTGGTATTTCTATTCCCCAAACAAGAAATAAACAATAGATTTCTATTCCCCAAACAATAAATGACAATAACAATCTTCCAGTGTTGATACCTTTCTCTCCTCTCTCTCTGGCTTTTCTTCGCAAATGAAGATTTAGGAAGGACTCATCCCGCGCTTTCTGCAAGCACGCTGGTGACTGAAAAGGCCAATCCGAGATAAACAAGTCCGGTTGCAGAAAGCACAGCAGAAGGTCTCCTTGGGTGATGTTTCTGGGTTGTGATTCTTTCTGCGTTGTCGTTTCTCTTCAAGACATGTTCGGCGTGAGTTCTCAAATAAGGCTGCAGCATTGCGGATAGTGCGTCTCCATGCCTCCCAATGTGAGACCAGGGCGGACCATTTTTGGTTTTACTTGGGACTTTGTGAGTGTGTTTCTGTGCTTGTGTGTACTTTTTGTGTTTTTGAAAATGTATTTTTGAATTCACCCATGCTCGCATCTTCTTGCAAGAATTGCTGAGATCTCAAACCAGGAAGTAAACGGAGCTCCATTCCTGCTTTGTTAGTGCTTTCACATTGCTCAAGGTAAGGTCTGGTAGGGACGGTTCTTTTTCCGGTAGAAAAACACCACAAAATATGTGGTAGAAAAACACCACACCAACAAAAGAATTTTTATGGAGGGTAGTCTGATAAAGTCCTTTAACACCTGTAGGGCAGGCAACCAGGTACGAGATGGTCTTCTTTATACTGGCAATGGCTGTATGTATTGAACATGGTTGGTGCAAATGGGGGAGAATATTGTTTCATTTCATTTTTAAAAGAATTTGCCCAAACTTGTAAATTTCTTTACATTCAAGGTGGAAAAGAGGTTGGAGTTTAAAAACCTGATGATAGAACAAAGCAAAATGTACATTTTTCCTTAGCTGCTGATTATCCCCTCCCTACTCTTACAAAAGTGGTGGCCAAAACATGGCCCTCCAGATGTGGTTGCCTGGCCTTTTCTATTTGTCCCAGCCAGACCCAGACAATGGTGAGGAATTAAAACCAATGCACATCCTATACCTTTGTTACTTTTAATGTGAGAAAGCAGCTGGATTTCTTCTCCTGTAACTTCTCTGTTTTTGAGCTTATTGGCATGAAATATGGACACTTTTGTTTAGTAGTCTGTGAGATTAAAGATGGATATGACAAAGTGTCTTCATTTCACAAGTGTTTAAAACGCCCAAAAGACACAGCCTAACTAATAAGTAGAAATTTCTGCTCTGCTAGTTTGATAGAGGTCCTCCCCTCTTCTCCCTCCCTGTGACTTTTTTGTGTACTATACATAGAATTCTATCTAGCCTGTTTCTTCAATGGAAAATAATGAAGCAGTTAAAAACGAATGGATTTTCATTTTGTTTTCATTTGTTCAAAGTCCAATTTGTTTTCACTACAAAAGCAAATGGGGGGCTCAGATATTTTACCCCCCACATTTTAAAAATAAATGCACATCCTTAATTAGCACCCTGTACTGGATCATAAGAAGCAGAACTGCCCTGCTTTGTTGACCAGTCCAAAGGCAATGGCCTAGTCTTTTGTAGCATACCATACTTGGCCAATGCTGCTGACTGTCACTGTAATGTCTCAAGCTGCACACACCTATTCCCAATTAGGCCTCATGAGGGCACTGGGCCCTATTCATACTTCAGTAGGCTGACTATGTATGAAAACAGAAGCCCCAAAGAAGTATCTTGTAGAATCTTCCATACTTGTAAGAGCTGTGTAGAGCACTTTCTCAGCTCAAAGTGAGCAAAGCATCTCCTTAGCCAAAGAGAAGTTTGTGATTCGAAACCTACACAGTTCCTACTTTGTATGGGTGTGCGTTCCTTGTGGGTTTATTCAAATCAGTGAAGCTCCTCCAGTCTTTGGAATTTCTGGCAAGGAGAAAAGTCTTTGATTCTGTGCTTCTCTGGACACTCAGCTGACAGTAACATCAAATTATTTCCAGAACAGGATGTTTCTTCTTGTTTATATAGGCTTTCTTTCTTTCTTTCTTTCTTTCTTTCTTTCTTTCTTTCTTTCTTTCTTTCTTTCTTTCATAGAGTTGGACAAGACCACAAGGGCCATCTAGTCAAACCCCCTGCCCTGCAGGAATACACAATCAAAGCCCTACCGACAGATGGCCATCCAGTCTCTGTTTAAAAACCTCCAAAGAAGGAGATACCAGCACACTCCAAGGCAGTGTATTTGACTGTCGGTGAAATCTCTTTTCCTGTAGTTTGAGTCCATTGCTCTGTGTCCTTGTCTCTAGTGCAGCAGAAAACAAGCTTGCTCCATCTTCAATATGACATCTCTTCAAATAATTAAACATGGCTAACATGTCACCTCTTAACCTTCTCTTCTCCAGGCTAAACATACCCAGCTCCCTAAGCTGCTCCTCATACAGTATGGCTTCCACACTTTTTTCCTTTTGGGCTTGTCTGCACTGCCTAAAGAAAACAACCTCATCCCATTTTCATTGGAGCTATCCAGATGATGCTTTTTAGTGCCTCAGGGCTTTAATCCGCTCCAAAAAAGTGGGAATTTACTCAAGATTTGAGTAGAAAATCCAGATATTTGTGTGTGTGTGTGTGGACTGTATGTGGACTATGGACTGTGCTCCATAGAGATGTCAGTTTGGGGCCAGGGGGAGTAGTTTTTGGTTGGCAGGTAGAAGAGGTTGGGAGGAAGCTCACTAGGCCAGGTGATAACCTGATCTTTTCTGCCAGAAAATGCCTCTTTCCCTGTTTTGATGTCACTTTTTAGTGGTTCCTTCCTCACCATTTATTTTGCATATGTGGCAGTTGTTCAGATAAGCACATACCAGCATACTCATATCGATTGGTGCATGGACATATGTACATTTGCATGCATAGTGGGGAGGGGAAAAAACTGGAGCAGCCATGGCTGTGTGACCATGAATACTGTGATTCATCAGACCATGGTGAGTTTGAAGGGGAGAACTGTGTGGACAGTGGTCCCGAACTCACCTGTGGTTTCTGTGGATCAGGGAAACTTGAAGGTAAAGTGGATTTTCCTGTCCATGTAGACAGGTCCTTTCTTTTCTTTTGGTGAATAATTCATGAAAAATTCAGTGTTCTAACCTTTTAAGAGAGTTTACACCACAGACGGAGGATATTTTAACCCACCCCCCCAAGATTGCTTGGGCCTTAGAGGAAAAAAGCCCATTTTTTTGATAAATGTTAATTGCCCATATTTTGTGAGGTGCAGGGAACAAAGAAGTTATCTGTGTATTAATATCCCTTATTTCTTTTAAAATATCTCTCATTATTCTCCTTTTTAATTCCTCCAAAGGAACAATAAGACATTTGCTCTAAACTAATCTTTATTATTTTTGCTCCCAGGAGCCTATCTTTAAAGTTGATGACCAGATCAGACTGTCTGGGGTGATATATCACATTTCATGCAATCATCTCTACTGTTACAGCAGTATATGAAATGAAGAATGTAAAAACAAAAAAAAGATTTGGAACCGCCAATATTTTTTTAAAATTGACCAGTAGGGCTTATTCATACAAGCCTTGTTGTTGTTGTTTTTGTTGTGTGCCTTCAAGTCATTGCCAACATATGGCAACCCTAAGGTGAACCTATCACAGAGTTTTCTTGGCAATATTTGTTCAGAGGAGGTTTGTCTTTGCCTTCCTCTGAGGCTGAGAGAGTGTGACTTGCCCATGGTCACCCAGTGGGTTTCCATGGCCAAGTAGAGATTCAAACTCAGGTCTCCAGAGTTGTAGTCCTACCCTCAGACCACTACACCACACTTGGCCTCCAAAGGATGAATCAGTCATGGTTTTAGTCAACTGCAGAGCCATTCCATAATAGTACTGGATCCATAGGGCAGGAGATATTGTGGTAGGGTGTTGTCAATTTCATTGATGGAGAATGTGAACTTGGCAATGCTCACTTTTCAGCCTATCAAAATGCTTGTCAATGGGTCAGTGAGTGACTGATCACTTCTGGGTCCATGGGTCTGTGAATCTGTCTTGGGTTGAAAGTTGGAGAAAAATGTATTTTCCCACAAGAGTGACATAGGATATCTATGCTACATAATTATATCAGTTTCATATCACCTTAACTGTCATATCTTTATCTCAAGGAATCCTGGGATTTGTAAATTGGTGATGAACTTAATATTCTCTGCTACAAAGCTGTAGTTTACTCTGCTGAGTAATTGTTCCTCAAGCACCCCTAAACTACATTTTCCAGGGGATGGAGGATTGCATTCATTTAATTCTCAAGTGTAGACAGGCCTGATGGTTCATCCTCCAGGGACCTTATGAGACAGTACTACTAAACTAATTATCATAAGCTATGCAAATATAACTGCTCTGACATTTCTTGGGTTGGATTTAAAATAGATTCTTCCAACAGATGAACTTCCTCTATTGGAAGTTACTTTCTCTGAAAGAGGAAGCTCCTCTGGATCCAGGTCAGAGTAATAAGGGTATATGGGACCCTGTGTTAGACTATGTTGAAAGTGTTACCTACCCTGACAGCTCCCATCTTGCAATATAACACAATTGGCAAATATTTAATAATCTGACTTGATGTGGCCTTCCACAAGGTTGGCAAATAAACCAGGGACACCCAAAGGCCAAGACTGAAGATATGCTTAACAGCACATACAACCTGGAGAGGGGCCATCCAAATTCCCGTATCCAGGTCAAAGTATTTCCTGAGACCATCTGGAGGTGAATCATTCACTAATCAACTCAAAAATAGCAGAGTCCTCAATGGTCACAAAATGGGTTTTTCCTCCCTATCCCTCCTCACAGTAGAAGTTGCCTGCTCCTGTTCAATTCCAAATGTATTGCCCATTAATGATCACTAACAGATCTGGAGAACTCTTTGTCTAGTATTGGGAAACTTAAAGAAACATTGCTTTTCTCTCTAAGGATTTTTTCAAACAGGGGACCCCCCCCCGAGGAAATTGGGAGAAGAAAGGTGCTGTTCTGCTTCCAGCGCCCCATTTCAGATGGAGCCATCCTCCTCCTGACCTTCCCCCATGCTTCCACCATGTTGCAGGTGCTGTTTTTTATTGATGTTTTTTTTAATGTCAATAAAAGCAGCACATTTCTCGTGCCCGCAGCACGGAGGAAGCACAGGGGAAGGTTGGGAGGAGGATAGCGTTGTCTGAAACGGGGTGCTGTAAGCAGAACAGCGTTGTTCTCCCGCCCTCCTTGGGTTTTCCCCCTCCATTTGAAAAAGTCCTAAATCTCATCCCTTCAGTGGAAATATCAAATATAATTATCACTCTAAAACAGTTCTCAGCTCAAATTGTTCTCAGCTCCTCTTCCTCCTGCCACTCTGTCTGTTTGCTGTGGGACTCTCAGAGCTCCATCTGAGTAACTTCTGCTACACGAATCTCTGCTCCAGGACTGGTACAGTATAACCCACAATTCCCTCACTGTATACTAAATTCCAATAAAGATCATCTAATTGTACATTCTGGCTTGAGTCTATTCAGTGATTACCAGTGTACACAGGTCAAAAGATTCCCTCAGTTACCCGAATTCTTGCATACCAATTTAAACTAATTAAATTCCCTAAATTAATATTTAGAGATGTGTTGAAATTCCATGGACACTAGCAATTCAGATAACAAAAGTGTAGCATATCTAGAGCTTTGAAAAATTACTCTTTGGGGCTACAACTCACAAAAATAATGAGTTACCATGGCTAGTGGTGATGCTGGTTGAAGGATTATGGAATTTAATCCATAAAGTAACTTTACCCAGCTCCTGTGTGCACCATTGCACTTGTAATTTGTGTGCACCATTATGCTTGTGATTTTAAAAATTCAGTCTGTGCTTGCAAATATAAATACATTCAGCTGCTCATTTGGACTAACAGATAAGTCGGCTTTGAAGCTGAAGAGAGACATACCTGTCTGACTGAACATCTGGCTCCTGAGGAAACCTCAGAGACACTTCTTGCCATGTGTACTGTAGACAAACAACATCGTAAGCCTGCAGCTTCTGAAATGGAATGCCTAAGAAGTATTTTACACTGCAGTCACTTAGAGAGAGGTCCCATGGGGAAAGAGCCAGAAAGACAGTTTGCACTGCATGTACTGCACACAAACAGCTTTGTCAGACAGAGGCCAAGGAAGCTGGATGTCTAAGAAGTATTTTAAACTCCTTATACATTCTTATAGAGCATCCCCATGGGGAATGAGCCTGAAAGACAAAGTGCTGTCTGGTCAGTTCCAATCAGTAGGGTAGTCAATTCACAATGGCTTTTAGTCTGCATTTTAGCAGAACCTTCCAAGGTACTGAACCCAATCTCCATAATAGCTTGCACTTTGGATAGCTTCTTTCATGTTCTGACTAAAACCCAGAATGCACCATCCCAAAGACATCGGAACCACCAGATGCCACTGATTCTGATACAGGAGTTTTCTGTCTCTCTAAAGCCTTCTTGGGCTCTTTCTGATAGGGCCAAAGTGTGAAGGGAGCCACATTTGCTGTTTTTCCCCACTTTGCGGGGCACATTTTTAAAAATTTAAACACAATAAGCAATGGGAAAAACTCTCCCATTGCAAGCCCTGCTGATGGTCCAAACCTTTTGCCCCAAATATAGGCCACTGTGGGTCCAGCAGAACCTATACAGGAATCCCCCCACTTTTGATTGCTCCTTATCTGATGACTCACTCTTTCAACACTTGCATATTAAGGACAAGTTCCATTCATCCGATGAAGAATCCACTCTTCCAACAGTTGTTGCATACAGAGGCTTGCTTGGGACTGACCACTCATGCATGCACTGTTTGCAAAGTAAGCTGTGAGGGAAAAAATGTCACCAAGCTGACTGAGAGATTGTACAAGCAGCATGCCCAGGGGTGAGTGGAGGCACCCGTGGGTACACACAGGCAGTCCCATGTGAACCACTGTAATTCTCTCATGTTGCCTACATGGGGTCTACTTTTCAACCAATTCCAGTTTCTGACATCGCTGCAGTCCCTAACCTGTTAGATAAATGGGGGCATCTTTTGCCTCTATGCTAATGGACAAACCAGAGCTTGGAAGTGTATCTTTAATAGAGTACAGTTCCCAGAATTCCTAGCCATATTGAAGTTAAAAAAAAGAAAAAAAAAAGAGCCCCTTTCCTAAGCTCTGTACCAAACCTCCAATATGCCTCTTTTGCTCCCTTTGAGTTCCAACCTAAAGTGGGTGAGTACCCGGCTAGAAATAATCAGGGTGTCTGTGAGGAGCCAGGAGGGGGATTCTGAGATTGGATTTCCTCCTCAATGTCAGAGCTTTGGATTTCTGTTCAGTCCTATGGCTTCCTGTGGATATGTTCCATGGGTAGTTCTGTTAGCTGGAAGTAGTAACTGGTTGCATGGCTACTTAGAGGACTTGTTTTTGAACCTTCAACAGACACCTTCGAAATTTTTATTTTTCAAAATGTTGCTTCTTCCTACAGGCTAATGGTGAGAAGCAGCATAAGCCATTTGTGTATGGCGGAAGTGGTCAATGCTCTGAAGACAAACAGTCATCACGGATCTTTTCAATGTAGCTCATGTGGATAGAACCATTTTTAAAATTATTATTAACCAGGCTCTGCTTATGGCAAACAGATGAGAGCAGATACATAGAACCTGCAGTATAAGCTACTACATTCAAACAATGCACTTAAATATGTGATGAGACCACCTTAGTGCACATTAATATTACATGGGATTGTTCTCAAGGAGCATCTGCACACCCTCCGACTGTCCTGCGTTGACAGGGACAGCACTGATTTATCCTCTATTGTTCAGCTGCTTTTAAAATGTCCCAGTTCCTATCTCCTCTTTCCACTTTCCCTCTTTGTCCTCAGCTTACTTCAGTTGCTGCAAAGTGAGTTTGAATGCAAAAACAGTTCACACTCAGTTAACTCAGTGAGGGGAGAGGAGAGAAGGGGGTGGAATCTTGCCCTTCTCAGTAGTGAGTAAAAATTGCCAAAATATTCCACTCAAATGTCCCTGCGGTACCGCAACAGTACCGGCAGGGGCGGGCGTCATCCAAAAGGGACGCCCTGCAGCGCTGCAGCCTCGCAACGTGGCAAGGCTGCTTGCGCTGCATTTTACTTGTCCGAAAAAGTCCTTAGGCAAAAGCAAACTGCTGCAGCCTCCCTTAGCTTGTGTATTCTTCCTCATTAGTAACATTTGCCATCTTGACCACACTCTGGTGTTGCTTGTCCTGGTTTTCATCTGTGAAATGTTTGAGGGTATGTATCTGGATGTTTTTATTGTTCTTATTTCATTAATCTCAATCCATTTCTGAAATTACAGCCATTTGAGGGAGGGAGACGAATGGATCTGAAAAGTAGACATCTGCAAAAGAAAAATATCAAAGCTGGGATTTTACCTTGGTGCTCCCAGAGTCAAGCTCCATATGCTATGTTCTGTCCTGTGCTCTCTGATTCAGCACTCCAGGCAACCTGGGTAATTTTCCTTCTGGCTTCCACTAAGAACTTGTTGGTAGGGCTCTCTGAACTGAATTGCTTTCATTATGGAGGGGAAAAGTATAAATAACTCCATGCAGGTAGCATGATATTATAGAAACGGTGGCAGTAGGACAGATTAGAAGTGCCAAATATGCCAATTCATAGACTGTATTTACATCTGCTCTCCTTCCCTTCCAAATTCCTGACTCCCAATGTGTGCAGCTGACTGGATGGAGTCTCTCACAGCAGCCAAGCCAAACAAATAAGCAAAAAATTGAGTCTGGCAATCCTCAGCTACTTGAATCATTCATATTCACCTAAGCCACTTCTACCACTTTGGTGGGACTAATCCCAAAGAAGAGGGAGTGGTGTGCAAGGATTTATTTATTTATTTATTTATTTATTTATTTTGCAAAGGGAAGGGGGCAAAATATATACATAACTAGCACTGAGAAACAGGCCTGTCATTTCGTAGATACAGTGATTGAGTGCAGTGAGGTCCAAGCCCCAGGTCTGTACCCCTGGCATCTGAGGAACTTATGTACTAAGCCTGCACCGCTACTTTTTTTCTCACTAGGCAGACCTGCTCTGCATCAACAGATAGATCTTCTGTTTAGACAACACCTTTTCACCTTAATTCCTTCACCCTCACCACAGCACAGCACTTTTCTTTCCTGAGCTCAGGACTTTCCTTTCTACCCTTAGATCCAGGGGTGTTGCTGGAAGGGTAGAGGTCAAAATGTGGACATTGCCCTTCTGAATAAGAATTCTGCCCACCCTGATGAAATTTTCCTTCAGTCCTTGAACTTCTAGCATTGCAGTACCTTAAAATGTTACTTGAGCATTTAGAAATACAGTTTAGGCATGCAATGAAAAAAGGACAGGCAAAGGTACCAAGAGAGTATGAATACAGCAAAAGTAGAGTCCTAGCCATGAATAGCTTCCAATGTCTCATTCTCTGGACTGCTAGAAATTTGGGACTTTATCAGACTAGTGTCTAAAAATGCTGCAATTCCACTACTGAGGAAAGCAGAAACATGCAAGCATTATTACACTTATTATTGCGCATCGTCATAATCGTGTGATATTACCACCATGGAATTATTGCACAACCACCACTAGTGCTTTAAGAAGGAGATTTTACTTCTGTGATTTAGCATGGGTGAGATTTCAGTGGTTCTTGAGAGAAGATGTGAGTGTGCTTAAAAACTCCAAAAAACCCTTAATTTACAAATTAACACATAAACACTAAAACAAACCTAAAAACATACATATAAAATGGGACAGTTCATTAAAAGAGTGTCCTGTAGATCATTTTGACATCCTCACCCAGACGTTTTCTTGCTGGGAATGGGGAGCAGGGGAAAAGTGGACTGCCCATTCATGCTGTAATCTTGCCATTACAGTGGGACGTGTTTTTGCACGCTCTTCAATACTGCAAAAATAGTTATATTGAGAGTTATTGAAGGCTTGTCGCATCAATTGAAAGGGATGTGTTATTGGTGGCTGAAGCATACAGTAACCACTGGAGGATGAAAATGTTGTGCAATAGTGGGAACCTGTTTGCGCTACTGTGATGTCGTAATCATGCAATTATAGTCTCATCTGATAAAGTCCTTGGAGGCTTAAGGAAAAGTTTGGGAGGGGGGACATATTTCTTATTTGGAAGGGCAAAGTTCTTATTTTGTCCCCCTGTAGGTATACCTTGGCTTAGATTTCACTCTTCCCTATCCTTTTTGAAGTTAAATCCTGTGCCTATTCTCTAGCCTTCTTTCTGACTTCTAAGCCTTATTGCACTACACCGCTATAGCACTATTATTCTACTTTAACTGCTATGACTGCTTCTAATGGAATCCTGGAGGGGTTTAGAGAGGAGCATTTAGCATTCCCACCCAGAGAGCTCTTAGGCTTCACTAAACTACAAACCCCAGAATTCTACAGGAGGTCGCCATAGCAGTTAAAGTGGAATAATAGTGCTATAACAGTATAGTGTGATAAGGCTCTAATACACATTGAAGTTTTCTCTACAGTTGCTCCTCCACATCGTGGCTTTCACTTTCACGGTTCTGATTATTCACAGTTTGCTCAGCAAGCACCCCATTTAAATCAGCTTCTCTCCCTCGCACACAAGGGAGGGGAGCCAATTTAAATAGAGTGCTCCCTAAGCAAACCGCGCCCAACTCCCCACTCTCCTGGGGCTTGGCTCTGTTTGGGATGGAGAGCCAAGCCCCAGAAGAGTGGGGAGTTAGGGGAAAGGGCGCTTTTAAGACACCATTCCCAAAGTGACAAAGGGGCTTTACAAATCGCCACTTTGGGAAGCTGTGGGTGGTGGTGGCTGGGAAGCCTCCCCCTTGCCAGCCAGCCACCCCTCCACCTGCCCCGAAGCCGCGATGGGACTCTCCAGCCCCATCACAGTTTTGGCAAGTGCGGGGGGTGGATGGTCAGCCTTCCCCTCGCCCAGCCAGCCACTCCCTCATCCAGCCAGCCTCATCATGCTTTGGGAAGGGTGGAGGAGTGTCTCGCTGGGTGAGCGGGAGGCTTGCCAGCCACCCCCCCCGTTCTTCCCAAAGCGGCAAATGGGGTTGAAAAGCCCCGTCGCCACTATGGAAAGGCGGCGGCGGTGGTGGTGGTTTGCAGACGGGTGGGGGGGAGGCCTATTTTTGTGTTTTTTTTCACATTCATGCAGGTCTTGTGCCCCTAACCCCCATGAATGTGGAGGGACAACTATATCCACCTTTTTTCTATTCTCCCTTCTTTCCCATGTGCATCCCCTCTTCCCACAATCCTCCAGGCTGACCACCACCTGGGTGGATAAGAAAAGATGTTCAGGCTGGAACTACAGTGCTGTTGAACGTAGGGCTGGATTAAGCTTTAGCCCTGCAGGTGTTTTGGCCTGCAATGCAATGCAATGCAATCACCACCGAAAACCAAATGTTTGAGATGCTGCTTGCACCAACATATGTGAATGTTCTTCATACCTCTTTCTCCAATACAGTAATGAGTGATAATTATTTGGCAGGACACTAGACATTGCTCAGTGCTGTTTGCTGCCATAATCTTGGGTTGTACTAACAGATTGGCATGCCAGGCTGAATTAAATGATAAAATGAACATGGCTTTCTTGATCTGTGGAGAAATGTGAGAGGAAAAATGAAATACTGCAATTGAGTTGCCCATAGTTTATAGAATAGACATGGGATCATAGCATGCTTTGCTAATGGGATGCTTCAGGCTGAAATAGCAAGGGTGAGCAAGAGAAAGAACATGAGCTCAATATTTATTTAGAGAGTGTGATGAGGGAAACTCAACACAGGCTGGAATGCATTGAATAAACATGCAGTTTTCCTTCACTTCATTGCTAGGGATTGCATAGTTTCTTCCATACTGTTTGTGGTGGTTTGAAATATTGCACAAAACTTCACAAATATTAAAGATGAAACAGAATGTACCTACATACGCTTTCTTCCTTGACAACACTGTCTATGGTGACTGCATAGTCACCATATGCATAGTCACCATATGGGGGATTGCCTTTACAGAATCTATGGAAGAGTATTTGCTCCTTTGTCATTCTAATTTACTGCCATGGGCACAGTTTTAAAATCTAATAGGATTTAATGGTTTGATCTTCTTCTTACTGCACACTCCTGTGCCTGGCTGCTGTACCTACTGAGTTCAATGAAATGTATTCCTTGGTGAGCACATATAGGATTGCACCCCTTATTAATCATTCCTCTCTAACCCATATAGTTAATGAGCAATAAATGCTGGATCACTTAACAAGAAATCCAAATTGCAAATATCATTTGCAGGAAGAGAAATAGACTTCCTTGATCAGCAGATGGAAAATAACACCAGGATGTCAAAAGTACATTCAGTCATGCCTTGCAATGACATTTATGATGGATATGGATTTTAAAAAGTGAAGTCCATAGCAAGACAAAATTGAGCTTTCATAAGGTCTCAGCAGGGCCGGTTTAAGAAATTTTGGGGCCCCCTGCAATGCTTTATTTTGGGGCCCCCATATGTTTATCTCAGGTCAATGTAACCTGTTCAGATTACAGTAGGACCCCCGTATCCATGGATTCTTTATCTGTGGGACACAAAACAGCACACCTACCATAGAGTCTTCCTAGAAAATGTGTCCTCCCTAGCCGTTTTCTAGGCCCTCCAAGGCAACTCTATGGTATTTTAAACCAGAAGTCCCATTATTTTCAATGGCGTTCACTATTATTCATGATTTTCAGAATCCACGCCCCCCCCCGAACCAATCCCCAGTGGATAAGAGGGGCCTACTGTATTACATAATTTGCCACCAATAATTTAGTTTAAAAACTATATTATACGCACTAACATAATATTTTTTGTTTATTAGCAATTAACGTAATGGTGTAGATTTCCTCAAAGAAAAGAAAGAGTGGACTACAAGCTAAACATGAGTTAGTAGTGTGATGCAGCAGCAAAAAATGCCAATGCGATTCTAGGCTGTATTAATAGGAGTAGAGTCTAGATCAAGGGAAGTAGTCACTCCATTCTGCTTTGGTCAGACCTCACCTGGATAACTGTTTCCAGTTCTGGGCACAACAATTCAAGAAAGATACTGAGAAGGATGGTGGGAGGTCTGGAAGCCATTACACCCTATGAGGAATGGCTTAGGGAGCTGGGTATGCTTAGCCTGGAGAAGAGAAGGTTGAGAGGTGACGTGATAGCCATGTTTAAATATTTGAAGGGATGTCATATTGAGGAAGGAGCAAGCTTGTTTTCTGCTGCTCCAGAGACTAGGACATGGAACCATGGGTTCAAACTACAGGAAAAGAGATTCCACCTAAACATTAGGAAGAACCTCCTGACAGAAAGAGCAGTTTGGAAGTGGAATCCACTACTGCCTGGGAGTGTGGTGGAGTCTCCTTCTTTGGGTTTTTTTTAAACATAGGTTGGATGGCCATCTGTCAGGAATGCTTGGATTGTGTGTTCCTGCAGGGCAGAAGCCAATTGGATGGGATGGCTGTTGGGGTCCCTTCCAGCCCTATGATTCTATGATTCTAGGCTGCATTCAGAGCCTGGGAAAGTTATTCTTGGATTACACTTCCCAGAATCCCCCTGCCGGCACCCTTCTCAAGGTCTGGTTGCATTGTTCCTTTTCCAGCATTCTCTAGCCCAGTGGTTCTTAACTTGGGGTCTGCAATGTCCTCACAGGGGGTCCACAAAGGCTTGAAGGCTGCTTGGCCCACCTCCTCCCTGTAGTGGAGTAGCCACGTGACAGGAACCAAGGCAAAGGCTGGCTGGCTTGGCCTGCACATTGCCATTCAATCCACTCCAGCCACAAACTTGCAGGAAGAAGCAAGAGTGTCTCTGAGGGAAAGTTTAATGGATGGTGTAATTGTGTTGTTGTTGTTAGCTATTATTATTAGGGTTTTAAATCTTGAGTTAAGCCTTGGGGCAACAAAAGATATTTAAAGGGGGTCGCTGGTAAAGAAAAGGTTAAGAACCACTGCTCTAGGCCAATGCCTCTTACATAACACTAATGGGATACTGGTGTTTTAGTGACAACAATAAAACCATTGTTCCCAGTAATATTACTCCAATTTTTATTTATATTCTTCTGTTAAAAGAGCTAGAGTGTTGTAGAAGTTTCAGCATTGCACTATGACTGTGGAGACCAGGGTTTGAATCCTTACTCAGCCATGAATGCCCACTGGGTGACCTTGGGCAAGTCACACTCTCTCAGCCTCAAAGGAAGGCAAAGTCACACCCCTTTTGAACAAACCTTGCCTAGAAAACCCCATGGTAAGTTCGCCTTAGTCAGAAATGACTTGAAGGCACATGGGCAAACACACAAATTCCTTTTGCAGGCTGAACTCAGTTGGCAGCAAGGGGAGGAAGCTGAAGACCAAGGGGTGAAGGGAGGGAGGGGAGCGACCCCAGGAAACCGTTTTAAGAGAAGCTGGAAAGATGGGTTGGATCTTTGTGGAAGGAAGGGAAGGGAAGGGAAGGGAAGGGAAGGGAAGGGAAGGAAAGAAAGAAATCCTTTCTGAGGGAGACAACCCTCAAATTCCCTGTCTCTCTCTCACACACACACACTCACCCTCTCCGTACCTCTCCCTCCAGCTTCTGCCACGGAGGGCTGCTGTTTCTTTCGCTTTCTCTTTGGGTTTGGGAGACGCTGTGTTTTTTTTTTTAAGCCAGCAGGAGGAGGAGGGTAGGAGGGGGCTCCTACTGACTGACTCCAGGCTGTCTCCTTTGTCAGATTAAGGAGGCTAGTATGGGGCCCTCTCTTGACCTCAGGGTCCCCGCCAATGCTGATTTTGCAGACAGGTTAAACTGGCCCTGGGTCTAAGAGAAAACTGGATTCTGAGTTTAGAACCTTACACTGGAATGAAGTTCAAAGGAAAGAAGTACTTATGGGAAGATAAGGACATGTAAGCAAATGAAAATGGCCCAAAGGGGGACACATGGCCTGATCATCATCATGGTGATGAATTTGAAGGAGCATTCACAATTGGATTAGAATACCGTAATATTAAGTAACCCATTTAAGAAGATGTTGTTATTCCCCATACATCCTGCGCTTTTGAAAATGCAGTTCCAGTAAGGTGAATGAGCTATGGACAAGCTGGTACATCTACAAGAGAAGCTAAGAAATTCAGTAGGCCCAATGGTCCAACCTGCGGCCCAGCTGTCGAGTGTACCTCCTCCAAAAATGTGTGTTTTAAATAAATAATAATCCAAAAGGAACCAGAAGTAACTTTTCGAGTAAATCAGGGCTACACACCTTCTAGGAAGATGCTTCTCTTGTTTGATAAATACCAGTACACTTTTTTTTTCACTGAAGCAGGTGGAGGTGGGAGCTAAAAGATTGGGAAAAAAGGGTGGGCCACATGCCCCCCCCCCGTTGCCTACTTCTGATCTACAAATTAAGTGAAAAAAACTTTACAAAATGTATGCTTTACTTTGGTACCATCTCAGTCATGGGTGGACAACTGTAGTAAGTGCAGGGGCCAATGTTCACCTCAGTGCACCCACGGCTGGCTACCTCACCCCAAAGTCAGATGGAAATCAGTCCATTTTCATATCCCCAAATGATTTCCAGTTGTAATTTGTTTAGTTTTTCAGAATATTTGGAGGTTTTTGTTTAAGTGTAAACCATCCATTGGCCATTTTGGGGCTATTTGGGCAAAAGAATTTCCAAGGAATGGTTTTCCATGGTTTTTTTCTGGGCTGTGAGGCCGTGTTCTGGAAGACTTTATTTTTGACATTTTGCCTGCATCTGTGGCTGGCAACTTCAGAGAATGGTTGGGTAGGTGTGTGTGTGGGTTTATATACTATGAGCCCCTGTTGGAGAGGATATGTGAATTTGTGTATTTGAATGGCTAGTTCCTGGGGGGAGATATGCAAGGAGGATTAGTTTCTGTTTGGCTAATGGACCATTGTCTGCTGGAAATCCCCCTTGTTCCTGGGTGAAGTTCATTTGCATGTGTTGAATTTTGATTTTGGTGTTTTTCAAATGCACAAATTTACATATCCTCTCCAACAGGGACTCACAGTATATAAACCCCACACACCCCTACCCAACCATTCTCTGAAGATGCCAGCCACAGATGCAGGTGAAACATCAGGAATAAACTCTTCCAGAACATAGCCTCACAGCCTGGGAAAAAAAACCCACAGAAAACCTATGGATGCTGGCTTTGAAAGCCTTTGACTTCACATTGCCCAGGAATGGTTTTGGAGCAGAGGAGACTTTTTGGAGAGGTTCTGGAAAAGTCTGGTGGAGAGAAGGGACAATACACAAATGCCCTTGGGGTTCTACAGGCAGCTCACAAGCTACACTTCTTCCACCATGATTTAAATCAAAGCACTTTTCATGCATTAATTTCTACATGTATGACAATCTTCACACAGCAGACTCTATCCATGTGGGCTTTTAGATAAAGTGAATCCCCACTGTGCATTGTTCCAGCTTGAATAGAGAATACCTCTATAGAGGGTTATGCACATAGACGATGCCACATTAAAGCCCATGCTCAGTTTATGGATATTTTAGGCAGGGCCTGCAGCATGACCCAGCTTCAGCTTGGTCATGTAGACCCCCTTCACAGAATCAATTCAAGAAAAGAGCTTTAAAAAGATTTAGGATCATTACAATTTTTCCAGCTAGGGTGGCTAGATATAAAAGAGGATAGGGTTCTTGTGAGGCAGCCATGCATTCATCACCAAAAAGGAAGAATGCTAAAGAAAGACTAAAAGGGACACAGATTTGGACTAAAATTGCACATGCCAGCATGTATGTGGTGACGAAAATTTAACATTAATTGCTAATTCAAATAGATTTATAGTACACCTCATTATAGGGGCTTATCGTACGAGGGAAGGAAGCAGCAGTGCACCCCAATAATTACACTGTCCGCCTTGCTTTATGACATTATTAGTTCTCCCATTCTGGTCCTGTGGGAGACAGTGGTAAATGCAGGTCTTTTTGCTAACTGGAAAAACCTGTTAGCAAAAAGACCCATGTTTACCACCGTCTTCCTTGGGACTGCAGTGGGAGAACAGCTGAAACACACTGATGTTGTGTAATAAGGCAAGGTGGGTTGTGCTACTCTGGGGCTTCACTTCTGCTTCCCTTCTTTCATGTGATAAGGTTCATAGTGTAGAAAACTGTAATCAGGGAGCCTATCTGGTGTTCAGTCTCCTGTCTGATTGCTTGGGACTGATGAGAAACTTCAAGGCACTTTTAAAATGCTTCTATACCTTTAAACTGGTCTGAACAACCTTTCAAACACATAACTATCTTAGCTTTTGTACCATTCATAGTTCTGCAAAACAGCGGTTCCCAATCTTTAGTCCTCCAGATGTTTTGACTTCAGTTCTCAGAAGTCAAAGTGTAGTCACCAATGGCACCTCTTCATCCTGGAGAGAAATGACCAATGGGGTGCCACAGGGATCTGTCCCGGGCCCAGTGCTATTCAACATCTTTATCAATGACTTGGATGAGGGAATAAAAGGCATGCTTATCAAATTGACACCAAATTAGGACACCAAATTGACATCAAATTAGGAGGGGTAGCTAATACCCCAGAGGACAGAATCAGAATTCAAAATGACTTTAACAGATTAGAAAGCTGGGCCAAAACTAACAAAATGAATTTCAAAAGGGAGAAATGTAGGGTACTACATTTGGGCAGTAAAAATGAAATGCACAGATATAGGATGGGTGACACTTGGCTTGATGGCAGTACATTCAAAAGGGATCTAGGAGTCTTAGTGGACCACAAGCTGAACATGAGTTAGCAGTGTGATGTGGCAGCTAAAAAAAGCCAGTGCAATTCTTGGCTGGATCAGTAGGAGTATAGTGTCTAGATCAAGGGAAATAATAGTGCCACTCTATTCAGCTTTGGTCAAAGCTCACCTGGAATACTGTGTACAGTTCTGGGCACCACAGTTCAAGAAGGATATTGACAAGCTGGATTGTGTCCAGAGAAAGGCGACCAAAATAGTGAAAGGTCTGAAAGCCATGTCCTATGAGGAACAGCTTAGGGAGCTGGGCATGTTTAGTCTGGAGAAGAGAAGGTTAAGAGGTGACATGATAGCCATGTTTAAATATTTGAAGGGATGTCATACAGAGGATGAAGCAAACTTGTTTGCTGCTGATCCAGAGATTAGGACACAGAGCAATGGACTCGAACTACACGAAAAGAGATTCCACCTAAACATTTGGAAGAACTTTCTGACAGTAAGAGCTGTTCAGAAGTGGAATGCATGTCCTTGGAGTATGATGGAGTCTCCTTCTTTGGAGGTTTTTAAACAGGGGGTGGATGATCATCTTTTGGGAATGCTTTGATTGGGGATTCCTGCATGGCAGGAGGTTGGACTGGATGGCTCTTGTGGTCTCTTCCAACTCTATGATTCTATAAATTCTAAATTCTGGCTAGTATGGCTAATGGTTCTGAATTCTGGGAGCTGAAGCCTCAAACATATAGAGAACCAATGTTTGAGAACCACAATAGCACATTTTTGTGCTATTTATTGCCTCTTTAATTTCTGTAACAGGATAAGGCTGAGAGGCCATTCTTGCTTAATGTAACCCAGAGAGCTTTTTAGACAAAGCCAACAGTATTATGTGACCATACAATCCCTCTTCTACTATGCATTCAGAAGGCAGCATCAAGTCCTGTCCTGGCTGGAGGCAGGGGGAATTATTCTGCCATAACAATGTAGATTCAACTAGTTAGGTCTTGCTTGCTGCATTTTAATTTTATACAGTTTTCTCTTTCGTTGTAGACTATCATAAATATAGGCTTTCCTGATACCAAAGGGGAGGTCTAAATGTCTGAAAGCAATACTAGCCAGAGGTGCACTTAAGAAAAATACACTTTGGTGATCTCTATAGGGGACTGCATGAATTGATGAAGGCCTTTTGAAAGTTTAGTACCCTTTTATTTCCATCAAGCTGTTATCCATCTTGGTATTGATCTGATTTTTCTTTTACCAGCAGCTGACTCACCAAAAAGGGATGGTGGTGGGGGAAGACGAAGAAGGAGCCAAGAACCAAATCCAGTTGTTTAGATATTAGCTCAGTCCCATCTCTGAGAAAAACCTTTGTGTCAACATTTCAGCCAATACTGCTTGCACATGAGAGCCATTTATGGAAAATTGTATTTCATTAGAAACTTCAGAAAGGGGAAAAGGAGGAAAGGATGGAAATCAAGTCTAGCAATACTATTTTGAAACGTGTTAAAATTCCGGGCTTCTCTATATGAGGCAAAAAGAAGCAGACTGCTCTGCAGTAAAGGCAACATGGAGCAGCTGCGATTTGTCCTAATAGTTTGTGGGGTTTTTTGGGCCGATTGCAGGCTTGCAAAACTATCTGTCTTTGCTGTGCAAGTAGGCATGCCTATGAATCAAGATGGCAGCCACGAGTGAATTGTTCATGTTTTTGCTTACAACTCGCCACCTCCAAACAGTATTTTTTTTTAAAAAAACCACCTGATTCCCTAGGTGTGATAGAGCATTTTTTCAGCTTAACAGAAAAACAAAAAAGCTCACAAACCCCCATTTTATCACTTTAGTGCTTGCTGGCTAAGGCAAAAAACCAACATGATGGTTCCGGGTGCTTGCCTTGTTACCAAGCCCTACGCCCTGCACTCATCCAGCCAATCAGCTTTCAGTTTCTGCTTGTATGGGAAAGCAAATCTAATTGAATTGTTTGTCCCAATGAGAGCAGGAATGTGATTACCCCCCACTATAAAGGCTTTTCCTTTGGAGTTTTTGATGTTTTTGGCCCCCCTCCTTCCGAATATGGTGATATGATGTGGGATGCCATTAAAGACTATTCATATTCTCCTCACATTCTGTGAAGAGTATTTTTGCCTTTTAAACAACCTCTCAGTATGTTCTTCTGTTTAGCAATTCAGTTCAAGAATATGAACCCTCTGCTCTTGAGAGCTGTTGTGAAGGCCGTGCTACATATTTCTATATCACAGGAGGTGCTCTAAGAAGCAAGGTATTTTCTGTTACAGACTCAAACTTGTAGAGATACAATTGCTGACTTTTCAGTGGCCTCAGCTGATATGCTGTTAAGAGTGGGTTGATGTACGCTATTACTAAGTAATTGTATACATATAAAATGAATGCCAAAGGACAGCCCACAACACTGCACATTCATCACTTCTGTGATGAATTTGCTGTTGTACAAGTTGCATACATGTAAAGCTCATACGGAGGATCTGTACCTACTGGGTTTGTGTCAACAGAATCTGTAAGAAGCTATTCAAAGTCCAGGAAGAAGGTGGGTCAGGACAGTTGGTAACCCCTCCCTGTATATGAATCACACAGGAAACAACTTTATGGGAACAAGCTGCCTCTGCAAGTCCAGAGGTCAGGACTACTATTGTCTGGAATAGCTTTTTCTGCTCCACTTGCACTCATTTATTTGCAGTTTTAACTCTGACTGTGTCTTAAATTGTAGTGAACTTTAAAAGGACTGTAGTGCTGCATTTCCTTCTGTTTTCTTTAGTGGCTGTGGTTTGACTTGGTTAAGAGAAATGAAAACAAAAATGGTGTACATAAAAACAAATCCCTGTGGCCTCAGCTTGGTCTATAACAGGGGTGACTAAAGTGCAGGCCTCTGGATCTTGTTGGACTGCAACTCCCAGCATTCAACAGCATTGGCTATGCTGGCCAAGGCTGCTGGGACTTGCAGTCCAACAAGAGTAGGAGGTCTGTGTAACTCCTACCACTGTAGAAAGAGACTGTGATTTCCCCCTCTCAAATCACATGAAACAACATTGGATTTGCATGTAAAGGTACAAAGAGAAGGGCCATTGTTTAGTGCACGTGCTTTTCAGGCCAAAGGTACTAATATTAATATATTAAAAAATAATTTTACTAGGTCAAATGTTCTGTATAAACCAAAATCCCTCTTCTTTCAACAGCCCGTCTCAGAATATTTGTCTTGTCACAAGTATCTTCAAGCCATACATTGAGTTCATGAAAGATACTTAACACCACCTCTATGTCATGACTTGTTTCCTATACACTGGGCTGCCATATTGATCCACCTCTACCATGGCAAAGCATAAATATAGTGTGGGCCTATACAATGAGAAACTTTAACTTGGTGGCATACAACCTGTTTTGCCTATAAAAAGTGCCAGCTTCAGTTCATTGCATCTACAGATAGGAATAAGAAAGAATCCTCTCGGAAACCCCAGGGAAGTGCCTGCTAGTCAGAATAAACAGTGCTGAGCAAGAGAGACCAATGGTCTAACTTAGTCTTAAAGCAGCTTCCTGTGTTTCCATTCACAAGATCTTTAATGGAAGACAGACTGGCTAAATCCTGCTGGTTTTCCAAAGCAAGAATATTGGCACAATGAGGGAAATAATGGTTTTGGCTGCTTTCAGGACAATTTGCTTCAAGATTAAGAAACTGACCATTAATTATTGATATTATATGTCCAGTCATAGCATTTGCTATTGCAGCTCTGCTACCCAGGGACTTTGGAATTAAATACATCCATAACCCTTCTTGAAAAATTCTTGGATGTTTTCACAGTATCAAAACATTCAGTGTTTTTTTTTTAAATGCCTTAGAAAACACAGAATGTCTACTTGCCAGAGTGTTTTTCTCATTGAAAATGACCTTCAAGTGTTGATATATTTTTAAGTGCCGCTATTTAACTTGTAATATAAACAGACCCTCTGGTAAACCTACCACATGCACCTTGAGAGGGGGGTGTTACTTGGTATCCTGGGGAGAATACAACTCATGTTACTGTTACATTTCCTTTCAGTATGAATGTCTCTCAGTCTTACGATGGCAAACATATCTGTGCTTTTCATCTATAATGCATTCCAGCTGCGGCACAAGTTTGACAGGTTGCGATGGATGTTATGGCTATCAGCAGATGAACCAGTTGGTACAATATATCCCTGGTGTGATCAGGATTCATATTTACTTCTGAAATATGTGAAAGCAGTTTTGACAGGAAGAGCTGGAATCCCAGACTGAAAAAATATGGTTTTGTATTTTTACTTTGTTGATGAAAAATGGACAAGTGATAGATAGTGCATGTGTTTACATTATTCTTTGATAACTTCAACTAATATCTTGGCTAATTTAGGAGGATACCACTGATAAATTGCCACACAGCTGGAGGTAGTCCTTGAACTGAATTACAAAATTAATCTATTCCATATAGAAATATTTGTGATGAAATATCTTTTTTATGCATTGAAAAATACAAAAGTACAAGTGAAATTAAATTAGTTCTGTAACTCACTTCAGAATCCTCCTAGTACAGTAATTTATCAAAGATATCTCAAAACAGAGCTAAATAATAATAAGAAATGCAAACCTCAGCAGCTGCGAGGGAATGGTTTTAGAGTTTACTGCAGTTGGGGCTTTGCTGTTGTTTTTGATGTGACCACTGAAAGTGAGAAATTATCCTTCAGACACTAATGTGTACAGGAACCACAGATAGATGACAACAGAAAGAATGCCACAACAAGTGAGCCATAAGATAAGGTGTATTGGCTTGTGTTTATCAGAATTTTACACAGAAGTGATTCAAAGGCAACTCAAAATCATCAGTTGTTCTCCTCTAATGATTCCTATTTGTGACAGAGTTGGCTTGCCCTGAAGGACAGCAAGGAGTTGTGTTGGGGGCAGCTGCACAGCATAAAAGGTAGGTTTCAAGGGGACTTTGGTTGTTGCATTGTCTGAAGAGCTTTCAACCTGTTCAATAACAGTAAAGTCAAGTGTGATGCCATGAGTCAGACTTCAGTCATCATAATCCAAAGAACAGGATGCCAGCTGTTCTTTGTGTGTTCTACTGCATGGCCATATTTTTGCAAGAATTCTTTTTTTCTTTTTTGTCAAATCACAACAGCCGTAAGAAAACTTGTTGTGGCCATGTTATCCATCATCTGTCCGTCCATCCATCCGTCCTCTGTGAAGTGAAAGGCTTTCACAGCCAGCATCCATAGGTTTTCCTTGGTTCCCCCCCCCCCCGGGCTGTGAGGCTGTGTTCTGGAAGAGTTTATTTCTGATGTTTTGCCTGCATCTTCTGAAGATGCCAGCCACAGATGCAGACAAAACGTCAGAATAAACTCTTCCAGAACACGGCCTCACAGCCTGGAAAAAAACCAAGGAAAACCTATCCCTCCTCTGTCTGTCCATCCATCTGTTTATGTCCATCCATACACACACCCAACAAGAGAGAGGGAGGGGAGAGAATTTGACTGGCATGGGTGGTACCTGCAGAATTATTAGTGTATCCACACTGGAAGAAAATGTAAGATTATATATGATCAGTAACTGGAGTGAGAGGAAGAGAGAGGGACTAAGCCTTCTCCCTCTGCTTCCCACACAAGAGAAGGAAGCCACCTACTGTGTTTGAATGGAGATAATAGTGAAATGCTGCAGAGATAATTGGTGTTATGGCCATTTGTGCTGGCAGCTGTACTTCCACGTTTTTAAAAGTCATTATCGTTTAAGATTTTTGTAAACATCCAGCACATCCAGCGATGCCTCATTAAAGCCCTCATGAGGAGGGAACTCTGAGAGCATATATGAGTGGTAATGTTTTCAAGTAGCTCTGAATGTGTAAAGGCCTTCATTGCACTAAAGCAGCTCATATTTTTCTTGAGAAGAATGCAAAAATGAAATTCCAAAAGAAAAACCTCCCACCCTTTTAGATTCAAGTAGCAGTGTCTGGGCACCATCATTACTTTAGCCTGCTAAAGCAAATGTACCTGAGAAATCAACTAGGCAGGACTGTTTCTTGTAGAGTGGTACCTCAGTGAACAGCTAATATAATGAAACATTATAAAATTGGTTTATTGACATTACCTGTACATTTCTGGCAGAACTTCATTTGTATAAAAAGAGGTATTGAGGCTCAAGGCTGCCTTGGACTTGAATATTATGCCAGAAAAGGGTCTGAACTAAGGGTAGAATTAGATGTTAAGAGGAAAACATATAGTGCATAATTTTTTATTTCCATCATATGGTAAATGCACACTTTCAAGGGAAAGTTGTCAAGGGTGTGTGTATACTTCACCTTTCCCTTATCTGCCAATTAAATCCTGCAAAGCATGCCTACCTCAAGAATTTTTAATGCCTCAACTGTACGCCAAAAACATAACCTCAGCTGAGAAAAAAAAAAAAAAAGAGCTTTGCCAGGTGCGTTTGTTGGGGGAATCTATGGGTCCAAGAGAGGTTAGGGAACCCTCTCTTCTGCTCACCAATTCACCTTTGCAAAAGCCACAGTCCTCTTATCTCATCAATTTCATGTTTCCTGTGATAATGTGTGGTTCTTACTTTTCACAGGCCCAAGAGCCAGCTTACACAATCATTTTGTCATATTGTTTGATAGTACCTTTAAAGATCCAGCATAGAGGGTTTGGAGTTTCAGCTGAGGTATGTGCTGAAAGAATGTTGGAGGGTGTGCTTCATGAGTGGCCCTTATGGTGTCTTCTAATTCTATGATTTTATGAACTCGAGCTGGACAAGGGATACTAGGAGCTATAGTGCAAAAAAGTAACTTTTCCAAGCTCTATTTATATATCAAGTATCATTGGATTATAGGAAGGCTAATAATCTGCATAAAAACACACAGTTAATACTATGAATTACAGATGTCTATTATTACAAATATCTAAAAATCATAATATAAAAACCATACAAGTATTATAATTTGAGAAGGGGAACAGTGGCAAGTACCATTTGGCTGGATATACACAACAGTCACATAAGATTATGAAATATTGACAGGTATAGAGCCATTGTACTGTCTATTCTCCTTTATGGATCTGAAACATGGGTCACCTATCGCCACCACTTACGACTCCTCGAACACTTTCATCAGTGCTGTTTACGCACAATCCTAAATATACACTGGACTGACTATGTGATGAATGTTGCTGTCCTTGAGCAAGCAGGGATCACCAGCATTGAGGCCATGATATTGAGAACACAGCTGCACTGGGCAGGGCATGTTTCTAGGATGGAGGACCATTGTCTCCAAAAATAGTACTCTACAGTGAACTCGCCACAGGTCAATGTAAGAGGGGTGCTCCAAAAAAGCGATATGAGGACTCCCTGAAACAACATCTCAGGTTCGGCCAAATTGATCACCAGCAATGATCTGCCCTGGCCTCACATTGGGAGGCATGGAGACACACTATCCACAATGCTGCAGCCTTATTTGAGAACTCATGCCAAACAAGTCTTGAAGAGAAACGACAACGCAGAAAAAATCACAACCCAGAAACATCACCCAAGGAGACCTTCTGCTGTGCTTTCTGCAACAAGACTTGTCTATCTTGGATTGGCCTTTTTAGTCATCAGATCGCTTGCAGAAAACACGGGATGAGTCCTTCCTGAATCTTCGTTCATGAAGAAAAGCCAGCGATAGCATTCCCCCACCATGATAATGCTGAAAAGAATGTATGCCTGTTGGTCAAAGGCATAATTCTAATGGAGCAAAGACAGCTGAAACTTGGGATGCATACTAAGAAAATTCTTAGGGTGCACTTTAAATTCTCTTTGAATGTTTAAAATTGATCTATTTTAAATGTCCTTTAAAATTCATTAGTTAACAATTAATTTAAAAATGTTCAGTGTGTTTGAATCCTGCAGTATGATAGTCAGTCACTAGGTGGCAGACTTTCCAAACCAGCACATAGCTTTGAAGTTGATACATATTGAAGCTTTCTGATAGTTCATGGGAGAGGTCAGATAGCAGCCTGCTGAAGGGATTGGGGGAAACAGGAGATCAGGCAGAATGAAAGCTTTTTGTTTCTCCAAAAGTATATAACACTCAGTACAAAACACACAGCCATCAGATACAAAATACACAGCTCCTGGGGGAAAGGGAAGCTAAAACTAAGGTCATGTGACAGTACAATGGCAGTATTTTAACCAAAGTAGGCCTCCTGAGGCCTAATATCACCCCTCACCTTCCTTTGCTGAAATATGAAAATGTACCTTTGACACTTTCAGTGGAGAAGGATTGGAAGAAGAAATCATTTATTGCTTAGTCCGAAGACCATTGAAAAAAATCAGAACAAAAACCAAAGAACCAAAAGATTACTGAATACAAAACATCCAATCTTTCATACAATTAGAAGATCATAATTAAAATTAACAAAGTAAAATATAATGGACCCTTAGTATCTGCTTGGGCTAGGTTCCAGGACCCCCATGCATACCAAAATCCATGGGTGCTTTAAGTCCCATTATATACAATGGTGTAGTAAAATGGTGTCCCTTATACAAAATAGCAAAATCAAGGAATTTTTATTTTTGGAATATTTTCAAACTATGGATGGTGAAATCTGTGGATGCATCTGTGGATACAGAGGGCTGACTGTATATGACTAAACCTATAATAAATAACTTGTTTTTAAAACAGGTCACATTACAATAACAAATAAAAAGTAACATTTAACCTTTAGTATCATAACAAAAGCATTTTATACACTCATATCTTCAGGTTTATATGACAATTAACCAAAAGGAACTCCAAGAACTTTTCTCTGCATCTGGCAGCCTTTGCTGCAAATGCGGCGACCCTCCAAATCACAAATCACACAGCCTATCTTGTACTTGGTACCATCAAATCTTCCCCATTTCATCACTGTATCCATTTGTTTAAAATGTAAGCACGTAAAGGCTTTACATGATTCCACTGGACGGGGAAGTGTCAGTTAATTTTCATATTTATGCTCATATTTCACATTGGCTAACCATTTTGCTGTTCCAACAGTCGTTAAGACAGTTATACCACTATGTGCACCCACATCGGACACTCTTTGTTTAAAGATCTTTTTAGTAGCAATCATCCTTGGAGTCAATGACTGAGCAGAAAATCCAAAGTTTGGTAATAAATGTAAAAGTTTCTGGAGCCTAAATTTTCCTTGAGGGAATGTCCTCTGTTCTTCAAGCCAGATCTTAGGGAGGCTTTCATCTGTTATGTTATATATTCTGCACCAAAAGTTTACCATCCTAACATATATTAGCCCAATAATCTTATCTATATTCAGTTCAGCTCTAATTAAATAAGCTGGAGTAGATTTTGAAACCCCTAAAATCATATGCAGAAATAGGGTCTGAATATTTTCAATTTTTGAGAGATCTGCAAAGTTCCAAATTTCAGTAAAAAAAAATAGCATTGGTATCACTTTTAGTTTAAAGATATTTATAACTGGGCATAAAGGACCTGGGTATCTATAATTTAGTAATCTAGTTAAGGATTGCAAACTGGTGACAGATTTCATTTCAATTTTCTTTATTTGTAATGCCCAGGAACCTGAAGATGAGAAGGTAATGCCAAGGTTGCAATAAGATTTTACTTGCTCTAACTCTTTAGAACTGATAAACCATCTGCATGATTTTTTCTTTCTACCAAAGACTACTACTTTAGATTTATCATTGTTAATGACCAAGTCATTTTCCATACAGTAAGAGCTAAAATGTCTTAGCAGTCTTCTCAAAGTAACTTGAAATGTTGAAAAGAGAATCTTATCATCTGCATATTATTATATATTAACTACATTGTTTCAAATTTTTGGCATATGATAATCCTGATTTTTCAAACAAAAGAACAATATCATTGATATAGAAATGGAAAAGAGATGGTGCTAAGATGCAGCCTTGGCAGACCCCTTTGTATGTAGGGATCCCGTTTGTTAAGGGAAAACTTGGACATGTTCTAACCTTCAAAAAAGTTTTTGTATAAAGTGTTTTCATAAGAGATAAAAGTCTCAGGTCAATATTTGTCTTTGACAGCTTTTCCCAAAGGCAATGTCTGTTTATAGTGTCAAAGGCTGCACTCAGATCAATAAAAGCTACAAAATCTGTTGACAATGGCAGTAGATTAAGACATACTGCTGGCCCTAAACTATGGCAAATTTAAGAGGCCCCATAGCATTAGACAAAATATTGTTACAATTATTGATGTGTTCAGAGGTCTCTCATAATCTGAGGCTCTAAACTCTATTTTACTTACTTTGTCTTTAAATCTAACAGAAACAGGTTATCTGGACAGTGATGACTTTGCATTTTGGCTACAGTACTGTACTATTAAAATTCCATAGCCATTCTTAATTCAACTCAACACACACTTTTGAAGGTGAGGAGAGCTTAGAACTGGGAGCCTGTCCAGACAGGTTGCCCAGACATGTGATCAACAAGGAGAAGGTCGCTCTACCCCCTCTTCATTGATCGCATAGGTATCCTGTTGTGACCTCAGCAGAAGCAATGCCACTGGCCAGGCTCTTGAAGGGAACAGCTTAGGTGGCGAGGCAGCAGTGGCAGCTCTGATGGGGATCCATCCCTTTTCCTGAGTTGGTCAGTGCAAAGTAAAGGAGCCGGTGCGGCATTCACATGTCACCGGACGAGATCCGTCTTATTACCACCTTAGACAGCTTTAAAAAAGCTGTCAAGACGGATCTTTTCCGGCAGGCCTTTCCTGAATAATTATCCCGGCCCAAGACTCAGCTGCCCTTTCTAGGCTATGATTGTATGTTTTAAATTTTTTTTCTTCTAATTTGTATATATTTTAATTAATCCATGTTTTTAATCCTTTGTAATTTAATATTATTTTAAGGGGTGGGTGGGCTAGGGTATTGTGACTATGGGGTTTTTATATTGTAAGCCGCCCCGATTGCGTTGCAGAGGGGCGGGATATAAATAAAATTTTATTATTATTATTATTATATAGCTGCGCTGGGCAGGGCATGTGTCTAGGATGGAGGACCATCGCCTCCCCAAAATAGTACTCTACGGTGAACTCGCCACGGGTCAGCGTAAGAGGGGCGCTCCAAAAAAGCGATACAAAGACTCCCTGAAACAACATCTCAGGCTCGGCCAAATTGATCACCAACAGTGGTCCGCCCTGGCCTCACATTGGGAGGCATGGAGACGCACTATCCACAATGCTGCAGCCTTATTTGAGAACTCACAACAAACAAGTCTTGAAGAGAAACGACAATGCAGAAAGAATCACAACCCAAAAACATCACCCAAGGAGACCTTCTGCTGTGTTTTTTTGCAACTGGACTTGTTTATCTCGGATTGGCCTTTTTAGAAAGACGGATCTCTTTCGGCAGGCCTTTCCTGATTGGATCCCAGCCTCAGGAACTCAGTCTCCTGGCTTTTTAAAAATTATGTATATATTTGTTTTTAATGTGTTTTTTAGCTAGAAGGTTTTAATCTTATTGTGTTTAATGTCTTTTTATGTGGGAGGGTGGGGGTGGGTGGTGTTTTTAGTCATTATTATAATGTTTTAATTGTTGGAAGCCGCCCCAATTGTTTTTAGCAGAGGGGCGGGGTATAAATAAATTTTATTATTATTATTATTATTATTATTATTATTATAATTACATGTGGACAACTGGATTGGGCTGAATCAAATCCAGTCTACCTGTCCAGACAGCAAAAGAACCCGAGGTCACTCCAGAGTTCCTGAAAAAACCTGGAGATTCTCCCAACTTTGCTTAGACTCATAGAATCATAGAATTGTAGAGTTGGAAGAGACAACGAGGGCCATCCAGTCCAACCCCCTGCCATGCAGGAAATCTTGATCAAAGCATCCCCGACAGATGGCAATCCAGCCTCTGTTTAAAGACTTCCAAGGAAGGAGACCCCACCACGCTCTGAGGGAGTGTGTTCCACTGCCGAACAGCTCTTACTGTCAAAAAGTTCCTCCTAATGTTGAGGTGGAATCTCTGTTCCTGGAGCTTGCATCCATTGCTCCATGTTCCAGTCCCTGGAGCAGCAGAAAACAAACCTGCTCCATCCTCAACATGACACCCCTTCAAATACTTAAACAGGGCTATCATATCACCTCTTAACCGTCTTTTTTCCAGGCTAAACATACCCAGTTCCCTAAGTCTCTCCTCATATGGCATGGTTTCCAGGCCTTTCACCATTTTAGTCACCCTCCTCTGGACACGCTCCAATTTGTCAATATCCTTTTTGAATTGTGGTGCCCAGAACTGGACACAGTATTCTAGGTGAGGTCTGACCAAGGCAGAATAGAGTGGCACTATTACTTCCCTTGATCTAGATACTATACTTCTGTTGATACAGCCCAAAATCGCATTGGCCTTTTTAGTTGCCGCATCACACTGTTGACTCGTGTTCAATTTGTGGTCTACTAGGACTCCTAGATCCCTTTCACACGTAGTCTTGTTTAGCCAGGTCTCTCCCATCCTATATCTATGCATTTCATTTTTCCGCCCTAAATGCAGTACTTTACATTTCTCCATATTGAATTTCATTTTGTTAGCTTTGGCCCAGCTCTCCAGTCTATCCAGGTCATTCTAAATTTTGATCCTGTCCTCTAGGGTATTAGGTACTCCTCCTAATTTGGTGTCATCTGCAAATTTGATAAGTATGCCCCTAATTCCCTCATCCAAGTCATTGATAAAGATGTTGAATAGCACTGGGCCCAGGACAGAACCCTGTGGCACCCCACTGGTCACATCTTTCCAAGACGAAGAGGAGCCACTGCTGAGCACCCTTTGGGTTCAGCCGGTCAACCAATTACAAATCCATTTAACAGTTAACTTGTCTAGCCCACATTTTACAAGCTTGTTTGCAAGAATGTCATGGGGAACCTTGTCAGGTCAAGTGCAAAAAATGTGGTTCCTCCCCGGAAGTAGGTGTTACATCATCTGGACTGTCAGCACCAGATTGGGGTGAGTCTGCATTTTTTTTTTTTTTGCCAGTGTAGACAAGCCCGAGCAGAGCTTTTCTTCACTGCTGGTGGCCGACTTCTGACTTATATTTTCCCAACATTTCCTCATTTCCTCCTTTCTATTCCCAGCAGTTTTTCAGTTCCTGGGGCTATTCTAGCTTTTCATCTTCATTTCTACCGATTCCAGAATAAAGAAGGCTTGTTTATTCTCAGCTGTTGACCTCAGTTCTTGACACTCCAAGCTTGCCAGCTGCACATCCACCTTTTTAGCCACCCCCAGCAGGGTGCTCTGCAGCTGGGCCTCTGAGTCATCTTTGATCCCTTGTAGCTGTAGATGTTCTCACCTCCTCACAGTAAGACTTCAAGCTCTGCTTCAACTTTGCTTGGGAAATATCTAGATTCTCCTGTATAATGCTTCCTTTGATTTCTCCTCCAAACTGCTATTGTGGCTTTCTTAATGTCCAAGAAATGCTAGCTAGCATTGGCTTCATCTTGTCTCCTTCACCACATTACAGACCTTCTCCAAGCAAGCACTATCCCATTGTTTACATCAATATTAACACATCTCCTCTCTACAGAACCTCACAAGACAGTTGTGCTACTTTCTGTAATGAAGAAGCAGGGCTTCTGATTTTTAAAATAAATTCTATTCATTAAACCTGTAAATGCATTATTTACTGTACTGGAGCTTTATCTGGAGTTCTTTCTGGAGCTGACTTCTCCCTGAAATAGCCAGTTAGTGATTATAACCAGTCTCAAACCACTCCTGTTAAGATAAAAAACAACAACAGCTGGACCTAAAGCCAATTGCTAGTTCCAGCTAGACTAGACCCAATGAATCAATGGTTTAATAGTAAGTCATCAATGATGTCAGTCCCGTTGATTTAATGGGTTTAACTGAGAGCTTGACTACTGGGGGGGGGGGCAATAAAAATCTGATTGAAAATCAGACTTCTTTGGCTCAGTGCTGTGCTAGAGCTGCACCACACAATATTCAGGTGACTCTGGTCTGGATTTAAGTGTCGCACTTACCTGGCCAAAAAATCTGAATCTCCCCACCAGATTTTTACCCCCTGCTATAGGTCCGCCACCTCTTCCTAGCCAGGCACCTTTTCCCAAAGAGCTTCATGCATACTCTTTAACAAGGCAGACCCCCAATGTGCGGCCACTCCTTCTAAGGGGCAGAGTGAGCAATTCCACCTGGCACAGTTGCTCCCTCTGACCTCAGAATGAGCAGCTGTATGCCAGGAAGGTGGACCTCCAGTGTACGGCCACTTTTTCTGAGGGTCAGAGTGAGCAACCCCACTCAGTGCAGGACAACAGGTATTACTATTTCCCCTCTCCTCAGTGGTGGTGCCTGTGGCTCTGCCTTTCTGGTGCATAGTGGACAAGCAACTGTGCACTGCGAAGGCTGAGACAGTGGCAGTGGTGTAGGGGAGGAGGGGGAAAATGGTGGCACTGGTCAGGCAGCATTTGTCCTGCCTCGCCCCCCCCCCAAAAAAATCCAATACAGATCTTTTGTCCACACTACACTTTTCTCCAGAGTTTCCAGCAAACTCCGGGGAAAACCGTCAGCCTTCCAAACTGGTTTTTTTGTAGTATACCCTGAGTCTGGTGCAGATAAGGCCATACATCATGTGGCACTATCACATCAGATTCAGAGATGATGCAGCATGGCGTATGGCATTATCAGGCTAGCTTCAAGAGGGGTGTTGGATTTTATCGCTACTGTAGACAAGGCCTCAGGCAAGAGACTTTAACCCTGTTTGAAATGTAGTGTAATGACAGCAAAAACAAAACAAAAGGACAAGCTTCAAAACTATATCAAATAATACAAGAGGCCAAATCTGGTAAATCTAGAAGGATGAGACTTGTTTGGGAGTCAGGTTTGGGAATAAAAAGAACAGGAAAACATTTGGAAAACAGCATCCTGTAAACCAATACCTGCCCAGATAAGAGAAAATGCATTAAAAATTATTCATAAATGGTATTACTATCCATCAAACTCATAAGATCAATAAAGAAGTGTCAAAGTTATGTTGGAGACATTGCGGCACAATAGGTGATTTGAATCATATGTGGCTAACTTGTCCAAAAATATATAGATTCTGGGAGGACGTATTAGGATGGATAAGTCAAATGTTGGGCCAAAATGTCCACTTCAGAGGGGTACTATTATTAATTTCTTCATTTAAACGTGAAAATGAGAACTTGCAAAATAAACATCTTATAGCACTTACGTTAAGTGCTGCAAGGCTAGAAATAGCTAAAGCATGGAAAACATTAGAAAATCTTTCGATGCAAAAGTGGTTAAATAGGATATGGTCCACAGGCCTTTCAGAAAATTAACATACAAAGTAAGAGAAGCAAGAGGGAACATCAAAGAAGATATGCTTGAAATTACTTGGAAGCCATTTATTGTTTATATTACTCAAGGCAATACTGGACTTAAACCTCCCTTGGATCAAGAGAGATGCTGGAAAAACGAGCATTGAAGGTTACAATTACAGTTGTCCCTTGACATTCGCGGGGGTTAGGTTCCACGGACCCCCGCGAATGTAAAAAAACCGCGAATATTGATTGCCCTCCCCCCACCCTCCCTGGAGCCTTCACGGAGCCTTCCAAGGCTCCGTGAAGGCCTCCGCGGCCTCCCCCCACCCTCCCCAGGCCTTCACGGAGCCTTGGAAGGCTCCGTGAAGACTTCCCCCCATCCTCCCCCCTCCCTCCCCGGGGCCTTCACGGAGCCTTCCAAGGCTCCGTGAAGGCCTCCACGGCCTCCCCCCACCCTCCCCAGGCCTTCACGGAGCCTTCCAAGGCTCCGTGAAGGCTTCCCCCCATCCTCCCCCCTCCCCCCCGGGGCCTTCACGGAGGCTTTCAAGGCTCCGTGAAGGCTTCCCCCCAACCTCCCCCCTCCCTCCCCGGGGCCTCCCCCCACCCTCCCCAGGCCTTCATGGAGCCTTCCAAGGCTCCGTGAAGGCCTCCACCCATCCTCCCCCCTCCCTCCCCGGGGCCTTCACGGAGCCTTCCAAGGCTCCGTGAAGGCCTCCGCGGCCTCCCCCCACCCTCCCCAGGCCTTCACGGAGCCTTCCAAGGCTCTGTGAAGGCCTCCCCCCACCCTTCACCCTCCCTCCCCGGGGCCTTCCCGGAGCCTTCCATGGCTCCGTGAAGGCCCCCGCGGACTCCCCCCACCCTCCCCAGGCCTTCAGGGAGCCTTCCAAGGCTCCGTGAAGGCCTCCCCCCACCCTTCACCCTCCCTCCCCATGGCCTTCATGGAGCCTTCGAAGGCTCCGTGAAGGCCTCCGCGGCCTCCCCCCACCCGCTCCAGGCCTTCACGGGGCCTCTGGAGGGTCTCCAAAGGCCCCGTGAATGCCTCCCTGGCCCTCCCCGCTCCTTCCCAGGGCTTTTAAGGGGCCTCCGGAGGCCCCTTTTCGCGGTTTTGGGGGGCGGGGGGCCCTCCCAAAACCGCGAATAATTAAAACCGCGAATGCTGAGTTCGCGAATGTGGAGGGACAACTGTAATATCTGAACAACATGTAATTATTTAGAAGATAATTCATATTTATGGTGATTGACAGGGATAAAGTTCATGACTTCATGTTTTGGGAAGGGTGAAAGGTTAGGATAGAGGGAGAAGAATTTTTTTTAAAGTCTGTATAAGAAGAAGGAATTATTGTATCTATCAGGATTAAAATCCTTGTATAAACTGATAATAAAAGATTTTTTGAATTTTTTTAAAAAAACAAATTAGAGACTGGATTTAGACTGTTGGTTGGTAGAATACAGTTTGCAAGTTGGCTTGCAACTGAGGGGGGACTACCAAGAAGGAAATATCCTATACTTAGAAACTGATGAGAAGCAGCACTTGAAGCAGGGCCATCCTCCCTCAGCAGAGGGCATGTGTGAAGCTGCTGATTAGCATGTAGGGGAAAAGAATATTCAAAAATACAGTCAAACTCCCGTGTCTGTAGGGGTTCAGTTCCTGGATTTATTGTGGATACTGGAAACTGTGGATAACAGTGAACCCTATTAAAATAAAGGACTTCTAGTAAAACATACCATAGAGTTGCATTGGAGGGCCTAGAAAGTGCCTAGAGAGGATGCCTCCTAGTCATTTCCCAGAGTGACTCTATGGCATGTGTCCCTATTTTGTGTCCCTTGGATAACTGAAACTGTGGATACTGGTTCTGCAGATACAAGGGTCCGACTATTTGAAAAATGGCAAAAAACCCCATGTTTCTTAAGTATTGAGAAACCATGAAGAGAAGAATCCTGGAATGACAAGAATCCTTGCAGAGTGGGACGTAGTCAACTGGCATGTGGTTGTTTTGCCCAGAAAGCAGCATTTTCTGCTTAGGAAACAGAATTTTCTGTGCAGAAAACCACATATCTACTCAGAAATATTAATTTCTACACAGAAAATGCTTTAGTTGGGGACTTAACTGTGTTTTACAATTTACATGTGGTTGCTTTACACAGGAAACAGCATTTTCTATGCAGAAACTAATACTTCTGTGCAGAAATATTATTTTATGCACAGAAAGAGCTGTTTTCTGTGTAGAAAGTGCTTTCTACACAAAAACACCACATGCCAATTTTGCACAGAATAAGTCCCACACTGTGAATAGTCTTCAAAAAATATGAAGTTTTCAAAGATTTTCTTGCAACAGGAAAAACATTGCTAGAATTACTCAAATTAGCAAAAAAATTACATCCCTATGCATGGTGTCCTCACTGATGTCTGCCATAGCCCAATACTACCCAGATGGCTATATGAATCAGTAACTGCATACCTGTACAATGTTGCAGAAGATATTCCATACTTCCATTGTTACTTCAGGCTTGTCTATACAAGCCAAAAAATTGCTCCACAGTAATGTCAAATCACAGCATTGAGAAATATGACTTGTCTTAATGTTTAATAAGCTTTGCATGCCTGCAAGTCAAGATGGAGGCCATGAGTGATTTTTCCCTCTTGTTTACCTACCTTAATTTGCCACTGCCAAACTTGTATTATTTTTTTTATCTCCAATGGGCACTGGAGTGATATTTTGCCTTTACCAAAAAACAAAACAAAACAAAACAAAACAAACAAACAAAAAAACCACACACCCTGTTTTCTTGCCTTAGTACTCACTTGCTAAGGTGAAAATCCAACTTTGAGGTGCTGGGTGCTTGCCCTGCTAGCAAGTCCCTCCCCCCCATGCTCATCCGGTCAATCATCTTTGTGCTTCTTCTTGTATGGGAAAGCGATTCATATTGAATTGCTTGTCCCAACAAGGGGGAATGCACACTCCTCCCACTGTTTTGTTTTTTTAAAAAAACCTCTAGGGAAAGGTACAAAGGCTTTTCCTGTGTATTTTTTAGCATTTTGCCTCCCCCCTTCACAATACAGTGGAATGATGTGGAATGCCTTTAAAACAGGTAGGATTCTCCTCACATTCTGTAAGGAGTACTTTTGCCATTTAGACAACCTGTTCCTCTCAATTTCTAGAAGGAATGGAACCTTTCTTCCTTCACTGATTATTGCACAGCTTCAACTAACAGTTCTTATTAGCAAAGTGCTTCACCAGTCACTGTTGGTTCTTCTCAAGATGAATTATGATTGAGACTAGTGGTACACAGCAATGAATAAACAAATAAGTGAAAACCAGTGAGAAGGCAGAAAAACATGGTTGTATGAATAGGCCTTAAACTTTTGGTAGTCCTTTCTTTCCAGTTAAGTTATAATAAGCAATGCATAGAGAGAGATCTTAAATTCACCAAGAAAGAAAAGTAAAACCATACAAATTGTTTCTTTTAAAACGCTTTTTAATTTTTTTTTAAAAGGCTGAGACATCCTAAAGTGCAGGATCTCTTTTTGGGGCCTGGATTATATAGCCCACAGAAAGATCCTCTAGGTACTAACAATGATTATTAGTACTAGAAGCAAGGTTTGAAGGCAAGGCCAAGGAGAGGGTGAAGGACAAAGGCAAGGCAAAAACAACAGAGTATGCAGTTAAAGTGGTCTGTCTGCAGGACTCCTGTCTGCAGGAGTCACCTCTGAGAACTAATGTAGAAGGTCTCTTCCAGTACTCTTGTACCTAGAGCACAGGGTTTTTAAGCCTGAGCCTTCAGGGCTCCACCAAAGCACAGCCGAAGGCCTCCAGTGTCATCCGAAAAAGCGTCTGTGAGGAGTGTCTTGCTTATGAGTATCCCTACTCATGAAAAGCCCTTTGACAAATGCTTGGTTTCCTCCTCTGTTTCAGAGAGGGGCCTAGCTGCATCTTGATGAGAGAGATCAATTGCTGTCTCCCCTGGAGGCCTAACTTCTTGCCTGTCTTCCCCTGGGCCTTCTGACCAGTGGTAGCTGTTTGCTCTCATGTCAGTGGTTTTACTCGAAACATTAAGGAGCTGTTCCAAGAGGCTGAACCATATCCCCCAAATAGGTTCAGCACTTTGGATAGCTCTTTGAAAGTTCAGATTAAAATCCAGACCAGATTTACCACCCTACTGAAGTGGGAACCACTAGCTGCCACTCCTTATGGCATTTGGCTCATGGAACTCCAGCTCCTTCTCTGAAGAAGATTCCTCCAGCCAGGGCCAGCTTAACCATACTGCCAAATCAGCATCTGTGGGGGGGGGGCACACAGACAGGGCCCCCACCTCCTGTTGGCTTTAAAAAACAAAACAAAAACAAAGCATCTCCTGAAAGAGAAAGAAGGAGCTGCCCTCCCTGCAGCTGAGGCTGGAGCAAGTTTACTGCTCCCTCACCCCTCCCAGGATCATCCAAAAGCAAGCCGGGTGTGTGTGTGTGTGTGTGTGTGAGAGAGAGAGAGAGAGAGAGAGAGAGATCTTTCCCTCAGAAAGGGCTTCTTTCTTTCTTCCCTTCCCTTCCCTTCCCTTCCCTTCCCTTCCTGTCTTGGTTCCTCTCCCATCCCTTTCCCCCTTGGTCTTCTTCAGCTTCCTCCCCTTGCTGCCAACTGAATTCAACCTGCAAAGGGCATCATGGCTTCCAGACCTCCCACCATCCTGGTCATCCTCCTCTGGACATGTTCCAGCTTGTACATATCCTTCTTGAATTGTGCCCAGAACTGGAAACCGTATTCCAGGTAAGGTCTGACCAAAGCAGAATAGAGTGGCACTATTACTTCCCTTGATCTAGACAGTATACTCCTATTAATACAGCCTAGAATCGCATTGGCTTTTTTAGCTGCTGCATCACACTTCTAACTCATGTTCAGCTTGTAGTCTACTCTTTCTTTTCATTGAGGAAATCTATACCATTAGGTTAATTGCTAAACTGAATTATTGGTGGCAGATTATGTTATATAGTAGGCTCCCCTTATCCACTGGGGATTGGTTCTGGAGGGGCGTGGATACTGAAAACCGTGGATAGTAGTGAACACCATTGAAAATAATGGGACTTCTGGTTTAAAATACCATAGTGTTGCCTTGGAGGACCTAGAAAATGGCTAGAGAGGACACATTTTCTAGGAAGACTCTATGGTAGGTGTGCTGTTTTGTGTCCCGTGGATATTGAATCCGTGGATACGGGGGTCCTTCTTAAATCTGAACATCCTGTATTGTGAATAGAATAGGTTATCTCAATTGACCTGAGATAAACATATGGGCCCCCCCAAAAATAAAGCATTGCAGGGGGCCCCAAAATTCCTTAAACCAGCCCTGGCTCTAGCAGAGCATGACATTCTGTGTAATAAAGATACAAACAAAATTAAAATCAGCAGATTGTCAGACTTATGAAATGTTTATCTATAAATGAGTGGCTGATCTGAATAACATGATCATTTTTGCAATTGCACTCAAGTTACTTCATTCTGAGCTTTTACATCACATGTGCTACAGCTGGAAGAAATCCTGAAAAGTAGTAGCACATTCACTCAGTCTCTTTAGCATTGTGAAGAAAAAGGACAATCACTTCCCATTAACGTGTGTGTGTGTGTGTGTGTGTGTGTGTATGTATGTATGTTCAAGGAGAAGCAAGACTGGTTGTTCCATCTGCAACCTAATTAAATGTTGTTAGCTTCTTTGTTATTTTCTGGATCATTCATCCTAGGTTCAATAGAAGCTCAAATTTAAAGCTAACAGCATCCTTGGTTTCCCATTGATCAGATGGGAATCCTGCTTAGTCATACAGAAAGCACAATCCTGTTTTATATAAGAGTGAATTTGACACTGACTAAAAGAAATAAGATGAGTAATTGAAACAGGTTCCCAGGGTGTAGTAAGAGGAATGGTGCATTACACTGGGTCATTGTTGTCTCATCTTCTAGCTATACATAAGGGGACTAGGGCTTGGATCCTATAGGCAGTCCCAACTAGAGCAGACCCATTTACTCCATGACATTTATATAAATGTTAACTTATTGCTCAGTTATTGATTCAGTAGGTCTACTGAAGTTGAAACTACCAATAGGATTCAGACATAGGAATATAGCAAAACCAACAACAATGAAGGAAGTGCTTACAGCTCATACACATTTCTTGGATGGCTTTTGAATATACAGAAGTTGCATGCAGACTGCCTGAACAGCAAGTGTGTGTTTTTAACATGTACGATTTATAACACGTACAAGTAATAACTTGCTCCATGGAACTAGATTGCCTTAGTTCATCTAGGTCCATATTGTCAATACCTTAATATCTTCCAGTGTGTCAGATTATAGCTCCCATCATTCTCAGCAAAGGCCAAGCTAGTTAGGTACGATGTGAGCTTCAGCCAACATATCTGGAGAAGGCACCAGGATGGGGATAGCTAGTTTACACTGACTGGCAGCAGCTTTCCAGGGACTTCAAGCAGGAGGAGTCCTTATAAACCTTAGCTGGAAGAAACTGGGATTTACTAATGCAAAACATGTTTTTTGCTGCTTAGAGTCCCTCACTGGTTGGACTATATGGTGTGGTTTTCTGCCATAGTACCATGGTGGTGTGGTTTTCTGCCATAGTACCATGGTGGTGTGGTTTTCTGCCATAGTACCATGGTGGTGTGGTTTTCTGCCATAGTACCATGGTAGGAGTCAATCAAATTTGTAAAATGGTTAAAAGTCACAGCTTATCAGGTAACACCATTTTATGGCAGCATTAAGTGGCTTTCATGTGATGGCAGTATGGTCTGAGGATACTACTTGAAAAGTCTGTTGGGGCTGGCTATTGTCCAAGAAGAGATCTTGGATTAAACAGAACATTGGTATAAAATCAACTACATTCACCTGTTTTTTGGTTAAATGTTAGTACTTGACTGACCTATTGTATTGGGTTCATGGACTCAATGTAGTTCATGTGGGGTTTAGTAGAGAACAGTGCCTGAACAGTGTGAAAGAAATCAAGAATTTTCAGGGAAATGTGGGAGGCTGGGCAAAATATTGCTGTTACTTAGAGGAATCAGAGATTATACTGAAGAAATTGTGTGCAGGGTAGGGATAGGAGCCATCTGGCAATGCTATATGGTGGCATATGGGTTTCAGCTGTGGCAACTCAAATTTCTGCAAGATGGCAACAGTGCAAAATGCATGTTGGATATAGAAATCATTGCTTGTTTATGGAGCTTAGAAAAGTTCTTTTTCTTATTACAACTCCTGGAAGTCTTCAGTCAGCATAGCTGTGTGGTTGTAGTCCACCCTCTGTTTTCTCATAATTATATGCTGGCAGTTTATGTTATGTTGCTCCCATAACTTCATAACAGGAAGCAATTCCATCTTCAAAAAAATGCCCAAATAATTTATGCGCCAGCTCTCATTACTCACTACCATATCAGCTTTATTGGAATTGTTAACACAGTCTCATGCTTCCCATAATAATAATACTGTATAAATGTCAGTCAAAATGAGAGGTGAGAGTAATTGTTCCTTTCATGGGGTCTTACCGTTAGAGTATTAAGGAGACAAAATTAATTTCCAGTTGATTTCTAATTTCATCTGAGATAATATTGGCCCAAATATTTATTGTCTTTCTCCAATATATCTATGAACAGTTTATTTACATAGCAATATGAACTCACAGTGCAAATGTAAACTACATAGGTTCAAAATTGCAGATGTTACCAGTTAGCATTGCTCATCTGTGAAGAATGAAGACTTGCCCTTTAAAGAAACAAACCGTCACTTTATTTTCTATTTTCTGCCTCAGAAAGCTGTTACTACCAAGGCAGGTTGTCTCCATTTTTTGGAATGCTTATACCAGGAAATTTTATGCAGAAGCTAGGATTTTTACTACGCTGTTGTGCAGTGTACAATAAGTCATGAGCCTACACTTTACAGTGTCCTGTAAGGTGTGAATAGTAAAGCCTTGGCCATATATAATATTTACTTTTGACCACAGTAAAACCATAAGCCTTCTCCACTTTGAAACATGTTCCTGATCACATGAAGCCATGCCAGAACTGTGTTATTGTATCCTGGGTTTTCCTTATGGTCATGCCATCAATGTTGCTCCCTCAACAAATCTCTTAGCATGCATTTTGAAGGTGTGGGAATCAAGTGGAAAATGCTTGCCTTGTTTCCTGATGCATAATATTGGGGTGTGGGGGGAAGTCTGCTTAATTTTCAGTTTGGAGTCAGCAGAGTCACATTACGGTGATAAGGCAGTACCTTAGCTGAAGCTTGTGAAAATAATTGTTGGAGGGTCTTATGTTCCTAGGCAGTACTGGGGGTCAAATCAGGCTGAAGTATAGGCATACCAGAGCTAATACTCAGGCTTAGTGTCAGCTTTTGGTAAGACCCTGTTATGATGTCAAGAAATGACTCTCCTGCTTGGTGCTGTTGTCATCCTTGCCTCTTTGGCCTGAATCCACCCCTGCAAAATAATTTGGCTCCAGTGCACAGTTTCATGCCCCAGTTTGACCCCCATTAACATCATCAGAGTTTAGGGATGATTGAAGTTGTACTCTAAAACCTCTGGGAGACTGCAAGTTCCATATCCCTGCAGGTAGCTAGTGGTTTTGGAAGGCAGCTGATTTCTGCAAGGCTATCACCATTGGTAGGGATGGGAAGAATAGTAAAAAAATATATTCAAAGAATGATCAAAACCATGCTCTTTGAGTGTCAGGAAACCCTGATGAGGAAAAACATCGACTGACAAGAATCTTCAATGTTTGAGACTTATTCCGTGAAAAAATCACACTGTGTTTTGTATGCAGAAAACAATATTTTCTGTGAGAGCCAGCATTGTGTAGTGGTTTGAATGTTGGACTATGACCCTGGAGAGCAGGGTTCAAATCCTTGCTTGGCTGTGGAAACCCGCTGGGTGACCTTGGGCAAGTCACACTCTCTCAGCCTCAGAGGAAGGCAAAGGCAAACCCTCTCTGAACAAATCTTTCCAAGAAAACCCTGTGATAGGTTCACCTTAGGATTGCCATAAGTTGGATATGACTTGAAGGCACACAACAACAACAACAATTATTTTCTGCACAAAAATAATGTTTTGTGCACAGAAAATACTGTCTGCTATGAAAAAATAGTATGTGTGAATTTTTCACAGGATAAATTCCCAAGTACAGCATTTTCTGTGCAGGAAACAGCATTTAGTGCATGGAAAAAAAATACTTCTGCAAAGACATATTACTTTCTGCACAGAAAAACCTTTCATGTGCAGAAAATACCATTTTCTGTGTAAAAATACCATATTTGAGTTTAGAGTAGAATCAGTCCTGAACTACAAATAGTCTTTGACAACTGCACAATTTTCAAAGACTTTCTTGCTCTGTGAAGCAAATTGCTAAAATTACTTATTGTAGAAGAAATTATATCTCTATGGACTGATCCCATCCACTGGTGAGAAGCAGCTGCCTTAGATTCTCCAGAGAGTCATGCCCAATGTCAATGCTGGGCACTGCATTGTGGGAGACCCAATGTGATGGTCGGTTTACACAGACATGATCTTAGTAGCAGACTGGGTCCTATCCCAAAGTCTTGGCCACCAGAATAGTGCACCTTGAGTGGGGAGGAGAGTAACTGGATACCATCTTGGGGTGGGGAAGAGGAGAGGGAGCTTCTAATCATGCAGTGAGAAGAATGGGGGTCAATATAGTAGCATCTGGTAGCAGTAGTAGTGCACTATAGTCAGCCCTCCATACCAATGGAGTCTGTATCCACAGATTCCACCATCCACAGTTTGAACATATTCCCCAAAATATATATATTCCAAAAAGCAAACCATGATTTGCCATTTGATATAAGGAACACCATATTACTATTCAATTGTATATAATGCATCCACAGATTTTGGTATCCGTGTGTGTGTGTGTGTGTGTGTGCCCTGGAACCCAAACCCCAGTGGATACCAAGGGCCCACTGTACAGTACAAGCTAGCAGTTGCAGTAAAGTACACACCAGGAGGGATTATAGTGGTAGTGGCAGGAGTACTGCCAGATGGAGGTCTTGATAGTGAGAAAGCAGGGTTGGTGAGCAAGACCGGTATCCAAACACACCAATCTCTAAAACTGGCCATATGAGATGAAGCAAATAAACCTAGCCTAGGCAATCTGACCCATGTAATGAAAATAGTCCCAGGAATCTTCTTAAACTACACATTTATTTCTTCAGGTGGAATAACTGTTCATCCGAAGGAGGCCACCTATTTCCCAAGTTGTGTTCTCTGTTGCATTCAGAACTTGTAAACATTACTTTTTAGACTACAACTCCCAGGATCACCCAGCTAGCACAGGAGCAATAAAAAGAGAGGACTAGTACCATTACTGTGTACTGTTTATGGGTTTCCCAAATATATGTGATTAGCCAAAGTGGGAAACAGGATGGTGGATTAGATGGGCCTTTAGTCTGCAGGTTCTTAGAAGGGTTTTTCACAGGTATGTGTGACAGAACAGAATTTAGGTAGAGCAAGACCACCATTTCATCACTGACATGTAGCTGGAACTGGTTGTAAAACTCTCTTCTTAGTGGTTAAATTTTATATTGTTTTCACTGTAAAAAGTTATTCAAAGCTACTTAATGAACCACAGAAATAGAAATAACATGGGATTTTTTGGAGATTTGGAGACTGTCTTCCGGGCTAAATTAATTATCCCTTTCAAACACAACTTTTTCCTTGTCCTTTAATTCATTTTAAAGGAGCACAGAAAGTCGTTCCCCGAATGAAATGTAGGCAAGGGAAAACCCATGCAAAAGGGAAAAAATTACAGGATGTGCATGAAACCAAAGCAAAACAGTTTCCATAAAGAATGCACCAATTCCAGGGGGGTGTCAATGAGGAAGGTACATTTAAACATACCAATAGATCAGGGATGGAGACTCTGGGGCCTTTTTGGTATTGTTTGAATACAGTTCCCATCCTAACTTGACAGCTAGCCACACTAATTGGGTCTGATGGGTATTGTGATCCTGCTGTACACTAAGGAGATTTTCACATGGGGAAATTATTCCCCAGGGAGATTGGGACAGAAATGGGGCTCTTCCAGTAGCAGTGCCCCATTTCGCATGCCCCCTTCCTTCTCATGATCTCACATCGTCTTCCCTCTGTGCTCCTTCCATTTCCCTCACGGTATGTTCCATGAGTCTTTACTAACGAACAGCTTTCGTTAATAAAAAAAAAATCACGGAACATATCAGGAGGGAAATGGAAGGAGCACGGAGGGAAGACAAAGTGAGATCATGGGAAAGAAGGGGGCACGTGAAACGGGGTGCTGCTACGGGAAGAGCCCCATTTCTGTCCCGATCTCCCCGGGGAATACTTTCCCCATATGATAATTTCCTAAGAATGTGGAAGGAGAAGCAGGTTGTTTTTTTTTTGTATTTGGAGAAGCAAATACTGAATGTAACTTTCTAGAACTGGTGCTGTAATGTAAGTGTAGGTCTTTTTGGCCTTGGTGTAGCACTTAGAGAGGGAAAAAAAGGAGTCTGGTTTTGAAAAAGCTGTGAAATGCTTTGCTTGCAAAGTTGAGAGCAGGGTTCACTGACCAGAAGCCATGACAGGAAGCCCTAGAGACAGCAGAACTTCCCTGTCCTTTTTCTGCCTTGTTTTGTCTGGTTTGATATTGTTTGTCTAGAATTTACCGACTGTGAAGTGGCATGAAGAGAGAGTGGCTAGAAATCCCACGTTTGTGGTACTCTGGTCGACATTTTGTAAATAAAGCTGAAACCTCAGGCAGGCTGTGTGTTTTTCTTTATTTTTTTAGCCTGCTATTCTTGCTTCCTGTACTCAAAAGCTTGTCATGTCACAGCAACTATCTCTAGGCACATTCTGTTAACTTCCCAATTCCACATTCAAGCAGACTTATGTTATCATTAAAGCATCTACCATCCTTTCATTAGCTCCATGGCTGTTTGTTTGTCCTGGCTGAATATTCGTAGAAAAGAATGTTTTGATCACTTTGGGGATTTTTTTGGCCTTCTGGGAACTGATGGAGAATTTCAGCCTCCTGCCACCTGCCTAACTGGCACTTCCCATTTTGGTATGTACAAATAAGGTGGAGAATTTCATGTGCAATTCAGGTTTCAATATTGCCAGTTTTTAAAATCATTGCTTAATATACTGGATGAAGCACTGGGCTTGGACTTCATTCCTATCTCCTTTTTTAGGGGCAGGGAGGTAAGATGTTAGTAATGATATTATTTTTGATGGATCTATGGATTATGATAAATGAACTTGTACTTGCATTTGATATTACTCAGTGTGTTACTTTTCTCATTAATGAAAGGCTGGAGCCTCATGAGATAACATTATTAATTAAACAGTTTAAAGTTCAGTATAATCAGCAATGTTTGGTTTTATTGGGGGTAGTTCTGAACCCTCCCCATCACCACATTTGCCCACTACCACCCTGCTATATACGTTCCAGCCTTTCACAAAAGAAAACCAGAACATATTGGCCAAGCAATATAAGAGTATGGCCAAGATGGCAAAAGTTATTAATAAGGAAGAACACATAAGAAAGGAGAGGTTGCAGCAGTTTTCTTTTGCCTGAGTCTGCTGGGATGGGCAAGATTCCATCTTCTCTTCTCCTCTCCCCTTCTCTGCTGCATTAACTGAGTGTAAACTGCTTTTGCACTTTGAACTCAGAAGATTATCAGACAAGTGCCTAAAAATGTTATTATGGCACTATATTTTACAGCATTTGTGTTCTGGCACAATGACACACATTTTTGCACCATGATAACAATACGAAATTGCCCCAAGAATCCAGCAATAAAAGCACTCATGCTGCTTACTTCCACGTTTCTCCATGAACAAGATTTCAGCACATCTCGCAAGAAGACACAAGCGTGCTAAAAAGCCCCCAAACATGAAAATTAAAAAAGAAAAAATTCAGAAAAGCACAGATACACGTATAGAAACTTGCAAGCAAGATGGGGAGGTGCATAAAAAGAGCGCATGGAACCTAGTTTTCCTGTTTGCACCTGGAAGTGTTCTGGCAGGGCTGCCCATTGATGCTGGAATCACACCAGCAGAATGGAGCACCTTCTCGCACACACGAAAATTTAGAAAACAAATGCTATGGGAGATCAATTTTAGTCTTTTCCCTAATAATAATAATAAAAAAGAGCTCCCTCATAATGGCAGCAGAACACTTGCACAATACTGGGGCATGACATCATCTGATAAGGAAGCCCTTTTGCCTTCTCATGGTGTTGTTATAATGCCATTTTTGACACGTCTGATAATCTCAGTTTCAGCAATAGAAGTCTCTCTCTCTGGCTTTTCTTTGCAAACGAAGATTCAGGAAGGACTCATCCCACGCTTTCTGCAAGCACGCCGATGACTAAAAAGGCCAATCCGAGATAAACAAGTCCGGTTGCACAAAGTACAGCAGAAGGTCTCCTTGGGTGATGTTTCCGGGTTGTGATTCTTTCTGCGTTGTCGTTTCTCTTCAAGACTTGTTCGGCGTGAGTTCTCAAATAAGGCTGCAGCATTGTGGATAGTGCGTCTCCATGCCTCCCGATGTGAGGCCAGGGCGAACCATTGTTGGTGGTCAGTTTGGCTGAGCCTGAGATGTTGTTTCAGGGAGTCCTTGTATTGCTTTCTTGGAGCGCCCCTCTTACGCTGACCCGTGGCGAGTTCACCGTAGAGTACTAATTTGGGGAGGTGATGGTCCTCCATCCTAGAAATGTGCCCTGCCCAGCGCAGCTGTGTTCTCAATATCATGGCCTCAATGCTGGTGATCCCTGCTTGCTCAAGGTACGCTGAGGACAAGAAGGAAAGAAACTGGGACATTTTAAAAGCAGCTGAAAAAGTAGAACGATGGAGAATTAATTGGGACTGTCTCTGCCAAATCAGGCCAGCTATGGAGTATGCTGCTGCTGTCAAAAACTAACCGTTTTCTGTTTTAGCCATTCAGGGCACTGGAAACTATTTTTGTATCCTGTTTCCATTCCTATTAGCACTGCTGGATGGTGTCTGGAAGACTATTAGGCCTCTTTAAGAGCAGCAATGGAAAAAAAGAGAATTAAAAAAAAAGAATTGAAATAAGAGAAAATGAAGTTAGGTGCCATGGTGGATTGTGTGTGTGTGTGTATATGGGAGAGAGAGAGAGAAACAGAGAGGGGGGGAGGGAGGGTAAGGTTTGCTTAGCGTTTCATGCCAAATTAACCCACTGGTGAACATAATGTAACTCATAACTATTGCAGTGACAGTGACCATAGCAATGACTATGAATTAAACAGGTCCCCCATAATGAATAATTCAACAAATTACTTTTGAACATAATGTTCCAAGCTCTGTTCCTGGTTGGCAGTGCCTCACACTCACAATTAGAAGGCACTGCACAGTTATTCTGTCTTTTTCTTTTTAATGGATTTTTCTTGGGAAGAAGAAAGATGGAAAAAACAGTGGGAAAACAAAGGAGGATTAAGTTGGGGATGATCTTATGTGAAGCCCGTGAAAAAATTCAGTAAATGAGGCAGAACGATGGCATGATAAAAGCCTCATCTAAAACCACCATGAGCTTATTCCTTCCTTCATCCACCAGCATGGATTAAAAACATAGTTCCAGTCAGTTTTAGTTTAACTGCAGTTTCTCAAAATAGAAAATGTTCTTTCTTGGGAGTGCCCTGAAACTGTTGGGAATTTTTGCACCCACCTTGAAAATATTTAGTGAAATGTCCTCTGACACTTTTGCCACCAACTAGCAGGTAGGGTGGAGAATATTTGGCCCCACTCTCTGTTACAGTTGTAAAGAGGGCAATACTCTATTCTCAGCTAAATGAATGGTCAAAACAAGAAAGTTTGGTTCAGCCACAGTTTATAGGGCAGGAGAAGCTGAGGTGGCATGCTTATTGTGTTGAGTATATTGGAGGTTAAATTATAAAATAAAATGTATATGGCTTTCCCTATATAAAGAAGGCCATGGCCAGTAGAGGTCATTGCCACCTCTACACAGCTGGTGTTATTGTGTAAAGGCTGGTTGTGTGTGGCAGATGCTGACAGCAAAGTCTGGAAGGTGGTATCTCCATTAGAAAGAAATGTACAGACAACTAAATCTGAGAAACAGCTTTTGACACAATAGCAGAACCCATCGTGCTGTGTATATAAAATTGTACTTGATACAATGTATTTTGTAGTTCCCTTCTGGTCCCTTGCCTGAGACAGAAGCCTTATAGCATGTACTCCGCTATGCTTTAGAAAATGCCTGTTAGTTAAGCACTTTGTGTCTGTGTGTTTTGTTACAGCCAAGGCCACATGTGCCTTGCACTATAGTGCAGCTTGACTCTGGATATGCTCAGGAGGGACTCACCCACACTCTGGACATCCCAAACCTTCACTAGAGTGCAAGTCCCACTGATCTCAGGGGGACTAACTTCTGAATAAAAATGCCTAGGCTTACCTTTCACAATTCCAACACTAAATATATTCTTGAATGCAATCTCACTGAAATTAAAGGGACTTTATTCTGAGTAAGTTCAGTGAATATTTACGGTATGACTGGAAATTAGGAACCCCCTCAGATGTTATTGAACTGCAACTTCCAGCATGCCTGCCACTGGCTATGCTGGATGAGGCTGGTGGGAGTTGTAGTCCATAGAGGCTTTATGGTTTCCACCCTTGTTTTAAGGCTACAAATCTGCATGCACTTACTTCAGAATGCAGTATAACTCATGTATCTGTGGGGGACTTACTGTGGATATCATAAACCGCAGATGACAATGAACCCTATTAAAACGAATGGCTTCTGGCCCAAGCATACCATAGGGTCACACTGGAGGAACTAGAAGATGCCTAGAGACAACACCTCCTATGGAACAGTTATAGGGTCCACTGTCTTCTCCGTACATAATCCATGTACTGTGAGTAACAACTCTCCTCCATTCTTCCTGATCCTCCTTCAAACTCCCTGCTGCTGGTTTTACTTTTGAGGTCTATACATATTTTCATAAGTAGGACGAGAATGACTCTCCCCCCTGATCTTCAGTGCGCCAGAGGGAAAGGTTGGCCATAGACTTATTTCTCAATATCTGTGCCTAAAATTGCAGGATAAAATCTACTTCATGCTGATTTATGAGGACATGTCCTTTCCCCTTAATTTGTGCACTCAACCAAATATAGGAGAATTAGGAATACCCTATGATTAGAAGTGTTTTAAATGGGTGCTTCCCTCTCTTAAGGCTCTACACATTTTCCCACTTTCACTTCTTTCTTCTGTTCAAGGGCCCTTCACACTACAAAATTATAGCACCACCATTCTGCTTTAACTGCCATAGCTGCCTCCTATGGAATCCTGAGGTTTATAGTTTGGTGAGCCAGTAGACTCTTAACCCTAAGAATTCTAAACATCCCTCCCTAAACTGTAAATCCCAGGATTCCATAGGATGTTACCAGGTGCCCAAGAAAACCTTGAAGTTCTTTTGAGGGGCATGTTGTGCTTTCTGTTTCTCAGAGCTTTAGCTCTTGTAGGGACATTGGCTAAGATGACCCATGCCAGGAAAATGGGCAGGGAACAGTGATCTCCTCCCTCACTGTGAAACCATGGCCTCAGCTAGATGGGAGAATTAATTGCAGAAAATAGTGCATTAACTCACCATTGTATCAGTGTTCAGTTGTCTCCACAATATATTCGCAAGATCGCTGGTATGGGAAGCTATCCGTGGTTTGAACTTCACATGCAACATGCCCATGAATAAAGATGGTGGCTGTGAGTGAATTACTTGCATTATTATTTTCCAAAAACTCCCGCCGTTCCCCTTTCCCCCCCTCCTTAAATCCAAGATGCAGAAGAGCAATCTTCTGCTTAATTTTTTAAATTTTTTTATTTTTTTGCTTTTACGCTCAAAAATTGTGCATGATTGCTTCCATGAAAATAAACAATGGCGGCTCTGGCCACTTTTTCAATGGCAAGCCTGCCCCTGTGCACATCCAACCAATCACGTTTTGACTTCCTCGATGTGCTCAAATTCGAATTGGTTGTTCAAACAGGCTGGAATGTGCATTTCCATGTATTTTAAGAAAAATTTTGTGAGAAACAGCAAAAGCTGTCATCGCAGAGTACATGGAGTTTGGGGCCCCCTCCTTTCACATATGGTAAATCACTGCGGGATCTCATCAGGACAAAAGGTTTCCCCTTGCATTCAGCTAGGAGTTTTTCCATCATCTAGACAACATCTATGCTAAGCAGACCTGGCTTCATAAGGGGAAAAAATACCCATTAGGCACCCCCAACTCTGAACCCTAAGAAGAGGAACCCCTAGTTTGCCAATTACTGCTTTAATGAACAGAAATTATCTAGTAATTTTTTTCTTTGAAGTTATGATCTTAACAGAAGTTTTAAACATTTTTTTAAAAAAGGAATCTGATGGAAGGGTAATCGATAATCACTTTTAAAATGGGAGAGATGTCTTTGAGCAATTAATATGGAGCAGTGTGTACACACACACACACACACACGTACTAGTTGACTACCATACTGCCCATGAAAGAAAGGATACAGTATATTCCAAGGTGGAAATCACAGAGCCCTCAAGATGTCATTGGACTGCAACTCCTAGCATTCCTCACCATTAGCTATGCTGGACTAGGGTTGCCAGATCTCAGGGCCTGGCCCTGAGTCTCCAGTTTTCATGGGTCATCTCCAGCTGGGAAAGGAGGGTGCAAAATCTCTAGGTTTTTTTGTGGGGGGGGGAGGAGAGGGTGGTCAGCTCTAGGCAAGTGGAAAGGGCTGTGTGCATATTTCTAGCTCAGCTAGGAGAACAACAGCTTGCTACAATTATCAAGATTTATCTGATTTGTTGCTGCAACTTGCAAATTCTTCAAGGTCTATGGATTTACTTTATTACCTTCCTCCTTACCTACCATTCATTATGCTGCCAAGGGTCACCCTATGCTCCACATCCACTGTCTGGTCAGAAGCAAGTGGGCTAGATTAAATGTTCATTATTCCTAAATACCCTAAAGGCACAAGTTCCCATCTGATCTTTGAAGCTAAGCAGAGTCAGCCCTGGTTAGTAGTTGGATGGGAGACTGCCAACCAACACCAGGTGATGTAGGCTATATGTCAGAGGAAGGAGTGGGGCAAGCCACCTCTGAGTATTCCTTGTCTAAGAAAACCCTATGAAATCCATGGGGTCACCATAAATCAACAGGGGACACACACATTCCTAAATAGGTGAGAAGGAATAATTCCTCATTTCACCTTGGTATGGGGACAACCCCTTTAAGCTAAGATTTCTGGCTCAGTTTTCAAACAGAAAAATGTATTCTCTCCCCCTCTCCTCCTTCTCCCTCTCCCTCTCCCTGTGCATATATGTGTGTGTGTTTGAATGATAAGCTATGAGCAACTGTGGTTGTTAGTTAATGCATAACACTGCTGACATCACCAGAGACCATCCTTAGGTCTCAGGTTTTGGCCTGGAAACTTCAGGTCCTGTGATGGCCCTGAAATGGCAACCCTATGCTGGCTGGAATGCTGGGACTTGTCATCTTACAACATCTGAAGGGCTATGTGATTCGCAATCCCTGATGTATCTTCCCCCGCCTTGTTCTGTAGATCTTTAGTAGCTGAAAAGGGAAATGAGAGCCCATTTACTGAATGTGAATTACACTTTTGGCCCTGGTGTAAAGACTTGACAATTACGTGACAAACTCTATCACAGAGCTTGACAAGTGCTCCAAAATGATGTCTTAACAGTGAGAGGAAAATCAAAATTATACAGATAATTATGTTACATAGTAGGACCCCTGTTATCCACTGATTCAGTATGCACTGATTCAGTTATCCACGGGACACAAAACAGTACACCTACCATAGAGTCTTCCTAGAAAATGTGTCCTCTCTAACCATTTTTTAGGTCTTCCAGGGCAACTCTATGGTATTTTAAACCATTATTTTCAGTGGTGTTTGCTATTATCCATGGTTTTCGGTATCCACAGCCCCCCCCCCCGCAGAACCAATCCCCAGTAGATATAGGGGTCCTACTGTATAATGTTGTATTGGTAAACATTCATGGCTCCCCTGAAAGATTTCACCAATATCAACATAAATTAGAAACAATGTTATTTTTAAGCACTTAAGTAAACTCAAATTAATTCTAGATTAAAATAAAGATTAGAAAAGTACTTTAATCAGGCCAGTATCTTTGATTTGGTGGTCATAATAACCATGGAAAATATATGTACCCAGTGCTGGTAGATAATAATGTCATCAGAGATTAGTGAAATGTACATTGTGAGTGTACTGGCTTTTATCATGTTACATTGAAAAGAATAAAAGCCAGCATTTCCCCATAAATATGCTTAGATGTCAAACTGCATTAATAACACTGTATTTGTGAGTAATCCATATACAACATTTGCTTGTTATTTTAAAATAGCTTTATACAAACTGTTTCTGACTCTGAAGATTATTTTTGCATTTGCTGATTTGTTATTTGCTTGTCTTCCCAAGAGCTTAAAAATATTTTTAATGCTAAGCAAAAGTTTATTAGGTTATGTCAATTAATATATTGCTGCTTCAGAAAGTAGTGTCCTTCCAGGAAGTGTTTGCCTTCTTGCAGAATGTCTGCCTTTTAAATAGGAAAAGTGCATAATTTGCTTCATAATTAAAACCATCTTCTAATACACTGAATATTTTAAAACATCATTCATTTGTAGGTAAAGTGGTTTTTTGTTTTTGTTTTTTGTTGATTTTTTGCTGTATATAAAATTGTCTTTTTTAATCTTTACTTGGTTTGAATAGAGATGGTTCCTCTGTGATTATTTATAAAAAGGGCTTTTAATTACCGCATTGCAATTAGTGTATCTTTCACAAAGCAGTCATATAGCACTTGTTTGATTGATTTTCTCATTAGATTGGCATCTTTGGAACTTGACAAGTTAGGATGCAGCCATTTATTTGGCATAGTGTTCAGAAGATCAGATGTTCCCTGGACACAGTATAGCTTCCACTGTAAAGAAACAGTGGAATTTTGATATAATGCAAATTTTGATAGAATGCAAAATTTGGTGTTCCAAGTGTGAATCAATAAGAGCATCTGACTGCATAACTGCTTCACAGAATATGCCAGGCACCTGGTTCTGCAAGAAATTATGTTTTTTTAAAATAAAAACTAGAGACAAGGGTGCTTATATGAAAAGAAACAGAAGAGTCAGAGGTGACAAGGTGGTACTGAAAGGAGGAAACAGATGCTTCATCAGCAGAAAGGTGTTACAACATAAGGTCAGAAGCAAATATGGGGCCCACAGTATTGTCACCCGCAAGTGATACAGTGTTGCATAATTGGAAGCTGGTGTTGGGGATGATTATTAAGTATATTGTCAAACTGCTTTCAAAGGTTTTTTAAAAAGCTTCCCAAGGTGTTCCACTGTATATAGATATCTAGATAATATAAATGACCCACATAGAAGCAGTAAAATATCATTTTGTTGGAAAATACTGCTCTAGTCAAGCGTTCTCTTCACACTGAAGTATAAAGCTTTCTTGCATGCCTCTGTTCTATTCACACTGTCTCTTAAGCTTCTCCCTTTACCCAACTATAGATTGTACTACATGGTCATTGATAGTCAGACCATGGGCATCTCTACACTATTAAAAACTGAAATCCTCCCCCAAATTCCCCCAAATCTGATGTCCCTGCAGAGAATAAATTCTGTGCAGAGCTTTGGGGTAAATGCAGGGACATAAGGGGCAGGACTCCATTGAGATTTTTGGCCCCATGTGTAGACAAGGCCCATGTGAGCCCAGAAACTCTCAGGTTTCTGTGGTTACACAGAGATTCCTCCATCTCTTTCCTTCTCTCATTCTCTTTTCAGCCTTTTACAAGATAGTGAGTCCCACATTGTAAGAGTTTTAGCACAGTTCTCTACAAACTGCCAAAGAAGATTGCCTCTTAATTGATATAGTTTTCACTTTTCTCAAAGAGAGGGACTAACATGCCAGGAACTACCCCATATCCAACAAATTTTAGTGCTAACAACAACAACAACAACAGGTAACCATAACAGGCAAAATACAGACTATAGTTCAGCATCAATGAAAAGCAAATAGAACTATCCAAGTTGTTAAGGCCTGTTTGAAAGTAGTCTGGGAAGGAACCAGGTGTATCTTCTACAGAAGGATGGAGACAGGATACTCCTATCTCCATTTCAGTGCAGGATCGGTGATGTTTCTTGCACTCAGGCACCAAAGCCACTAGTCCTTGATAAATTGGTAGCTATTGCAGACAAAATGGAGGCATGGAAACAAAATGGAAATGCCTGGCAATACTTAGAAATAAAAAAGATACTCAGATATGTAGTATTCCCATGTCTTTCTCTGCCCAGCAATATGTAAGTGTTGTTTTATCTTTTATTTTTTAACATTATAATTTTGCTTCTACATCAGATAACATGAGAAGCACTAATATACAGATTCAGTCAATATGTAAGCCAATCTTCTCTAACCTGGTACCCAACAAAACTGTTATACTGCAGTTTTACATATACTCCCCTACAGGGGTTCACAGCATATAAACACCAGACACACTCCTACCCAACCATTCTCTGAAGATGCCAGCCACAGATGCAGGCGAAACGTCAAAAGAAACTATTCCAGAACACGGCCTCACAGCCCGGAAAAAAACCAAGGAAAATCTATGTTATACTGCAACTTCCCTCACTCCCAGGCAGTATACACATTGGCTGTGATGGCTAAGAATGATGGAGGTTGTACTAGATTGGGGAAGTCTGATGGAAAAGATCAAATGCGAGTAGTAGGTTCTATTGGGTGGGGGCAGGGATTAGCTATAAACCAGTTATTTCAGAGCACTCCATCATAGTATGCCAATGTAAGAAGCATGGTTCATTGTCTTTTCTTTATGGATGAATGACAGGAAAAGAGATTTTACCTTAGCATTAGGAAGAACTTCCTGATAGTAAGACCTGTGTGACAGTGGAATACGCTGCCTGGGAGTGTGGTGGAGTCTCCTTCCTTGGAGGTTTTTAAACAGAGGCTGGATGGCCATTTGTTGGGAGTGCTTTGATTGTGTATTTCTGCAAGGCAGGGGGTTGGACTAGATGGCCCTCATGGTCTCTTCCAGTTCTCTGATTCTATGTGATGTTCATTTTTATCCTCTCTGAAGTCTTTTGTGGTTGCTGTCCCTTGCAATTGTTGCATGTTAAGAGTCTTATATATCCTGTGCAGTCTCTTTCCCTTTAAAAGCCTTGGATGGTTTGGTCTCAACATTTGTGCTGCTGAATTTAAAAAAAAATGGTTTTTTTTCTTGGTATGCTGTTGGAGTAATCATAATTTTTTGCCATATGTATTCTTTGCCTTTTGGAACTTGCAAATTGGCTACTGGCACCTCTCCTGCATAACTCTTCTGTGAATGCTGAAGAGAAAATTCATTTCTTCTTCCTCTCATTCCATCAGCCAAGTCTGAAGCTTTTGTCAATCCATTATCACTCTTATTCCAGATGTCCTTGGCTTCTTTTGTTGACCTTTTATCTTTTCATGCTCTCAGAACTTGGTTTTTTTTTTTTTCATTGTTCACCTGCTGCTAAAATCTTACTTCATTTTTTAAAATAACTTTGCTTCTTCTGTAATTTTGCTAGGGCTTCCTAACAGAATTTCCCCAGCTTTTCCTTTATCTCTGTTTCTTACCCATGATTACTTTCTGCATCTCATTGTACATCTGTATTTTTCTCTTGGTGCCCTTCATAGCTATACCACCTAATGTATCACACAGCCTCTGAATGTTAGTCTTTTTTCCCCTTTGCATCATTTCCTTCTGTTACTTTATGCCATTCAAACCATTTCTACCAGTTGTGTAGAATTAAAGCTCCTGGCATACAGCCTTCTTAGTTTATCATCTATGCCTTCACTCTGGCTCCAATTAAACACTTATTTATGGAAACCTTGAAACATGCCTGTCTTTATTAATTTTTATTATTTATTAGATTTATACTCTGGCTTTGTCTTGAAGAATGGCACTCAAGGTGTCTAACAATGATAAAATAAAACAAATACAAACAGACAATAAAAAATACACAAGTAAAAGCAAGAACACTCACATAGGACTTTATAAGACAAGCCTCTAAAAACGTTCTTTCCCACCATATTTTAAATGGTTAGTGTGTCAGCCAAAGAACCCTTTATATCAAACGTTGCTGTAATAACATGAAAAAGCAGCCCCATACGTCTGTGTTGGCGGGTGAGCGTGATCTCAGAAGTTCTCACGAGAAAATGTGAGTGCTCTTAAAAGTCTAAAAACATCTCAGTTAAAACAAAATAAACACACAAGCACTGAAACACACTTAAAAACTTGCCTGCAACATGGGGAGGTTCATAAAAAGAGCATCCAGTAGCTAGTTTTTACGTTGTCACCCAGACGTGTTGTGGTGGGGACTGCCCATTGACGCTGGAATCATGCCAACAGAACGGAGTGTGGTTTCAGATGCTTACAATCATTGCCAAAAACACCACAGCCGATCTATTGACTGCTTGGTCCATCAATAAAAAAGAAATGGGCGCCCTTTTGTGTTCATTAGGTGTCGTTATATGATGCCATATTTGCCGTGTCTGATAAAGTCCATAGTTAATCTTGCTTAATTACCAAAGGCCTACCTGAAGAAAAAGGTTGTTGTCTGACAGCAGAACAAAAAGGTGAAAGCCAGCCTAGACTCCAGTGACAGGGAAATCTATAGTCTGGGAACAGCCATCAGGAATGCAGGAAAATTGTCTCATATCCTGATCAAATTGTCTCCCTAGGACAACAGGTTCAAGAGAAGGGTCTCCCTTCTTTACAGTGGTGGCTGATGTTCACTGGGACTGGTAGAGTGGAGGGTGTTGGCATCAGAAGAAAATGCAAGGTGTTACAACAGGGGGAACCTCAGTCTACTATCTAAGCTCCTCCTTTGCCAAGGCTAAGTACATTTTGCACCCTCTCCTGGTTGGAAGGGGTATTGCAGGTTAGGAATAGACTGCACCTCTGCCCAAATATGTAGTAGGGCCACCCCTGCTTTTTAAGGGTTCAAATTCAAAATAGTTTTCGCTCCCACTTTAAAGTAAAGTGATGCTTTGTTGTCTGCAAAGAGATTCTTTTTATTTTATTGTTTGCAGTGTCTGAATCAGTTTGCTCAGTTAGTTTGTCTTGTGTGTATCCATAAAGTTCAAAACTTTTCATGTATTGCCTCATATTTCACAGTGTAGGAATAATAAAGCAAGAGAACAGATAGAAGTTCCTATCTCATTTATAATGGATTGGGAGACATAAGACATTTTTATGCTCTGCTGATGGATTACTGACAGTTTTAAGTCAATGTCAGGTGCCATATTCTCCCAAAGGCTAAAAATTATAATACACATAGAATAATAGGGGGGTTTTTTGCAGTTGCTTTTGCGTAACCTGTCACAAACTGCTTTTATTGATGTGCTTTTGAAATTGGTTTTAACTGATTTGTTTTATTATTATTACTTTTACTTGTGCTTTAATATAAAACTTTTTAAAAAACATTAAGAACTTTATGAAACTTTTGAAAAGAACTTAAAGAAAATCATATTGTGATTCTCCCAGTTCTGGAAGAAAGATGGAGTATAAATCAAGTAAATATATAATATTTTATGTATTATATTTTTCCTATGAAGTTTACCATCTCTATAAGGCAAATGTTATATTTGGACAGGGTTGTCACCATTTCTACTATGGTTTATAACCACCTCACATGGAATTTGGGTGATGCCTTTGATTTATACCATAGTCTCTATTTCATGTATTATAGTTATAGTGTGGGCAGCAGATTCTGGTGAGACATGAATTGATAACCATGGGATCAAGCTGGGAGTCAACAGTGTTGCCAGGTTGCCTTCATCTCTATAGCATCCCTGCTAAGACTTCTATGTGTATGTGTGAGATTGCTGGTTAAAATGGAATTTTGTCCAACCCAGAAGAGAGAAGGGTGAAACCAGTGATTGAAATGTCTATATTCTGTATTCTCTAATAATTCCTTCAGCAAGGGTGATTGACTTCAGCATTACTACCATTTTGCTAAGCCAAGTACACAGTAATAACTCTAAGAAAATCCAGTTGTCCCTCCAACCCACTGTGCTGTATTTTACAGGACCTGGGAAGGGGAAGGTTTTCCACCCAAAATCCTTGAAAAAGAAGGATTAGGTGTCAAGAACATTCATTCCAGGCCTGCTTGCTGTTTCAACCTCTGTCCGAAGCCTTCTGCTTCCTACTGAAGTCAATTTTAGCCAAAAAACCTTGTTAGTTTATTTGCTCTTCTAAAGCCCTCATTCTGGCCAAGAGAATCTCGGTTACATTTGTCCTCCTCTTCTTTTTGCTGCCCCAGCTACTAAGTACAACACTAGAATGATTCAGAAAAGTTGCTTAAGAATCATGAAAGAAATTATGCTACTGAAACATGGTAGACTGGTTTCTTGTTACCATGCGATGGAATAATTATTATGAGGTTTGAAAGGTCCACAACATGGTCACTGAACCTGGCTTTCAAAGTTGTAATGTGAGATGTTCTCAGTAGAAGGATCTATTTATTCATGGCACATACACAGGGAACCCAAAAATATCTTTGGCATGTCTTGAACTATGATTGAAACTAGATCCTTCATTAAATCAGAATATTGGGTAGACTAAACAAACACAAATAAAGTAGCTTACATAAATGAAAAACTACATGTATAAAACTCCCAAATGTCTCTTGTTTACTGCTCCTGTTTACATGAAATTAGATCTATCACTGCCTCATTTAATAACTGATGGTGAATTTTTGTCCAGTTTAGCTGTATTAGCCACAAAATCTGATATTCTATGTGTCAGAGTGAGAGCTTCAGTATCATACATTTCAGTCTTTCCAATAGATTCCATTTGGCTACAGAATCTTGTGAGGAAGAAAATTTTGTGAAATTATTCACTTGCTTGTACCTGCTTGGTACCTGGTGAAAATGAATCTAGGAGTGCAAGGCAACTTAAAAGATTTTTAATTTCTTTAATGCTAATAACAGCTAAAAATAAAATTCCACAAAGCAGGTAGCTGGAAATCTAAACTTTCAGATATTTCAGATTGGGTTTCTAACACATGGAGAATGTAGGTACTATATAACATTTGTTCTCAGATCAAGGGAAACATCTTGATAACCAAACTGAGAAATAGCTCCTGTTATCAGAAACGCAGACTTGAAAAAGAATCCTTATTCCAGAACAGAATGTTTAAAATCTCTATTTTGTAAAATGTCTAACATGCTATCAAAGGGAGCATTTGAACTGAAAAAAATTGAAATAAATTGAACTCAAACAACTGAAATGGACTACTTTCCTGATTTCATTCCTAATGGGAATTTCAGTACTCTTTAAGAAATACAGCTATATGTCATCCTACTTACCAGACTGTTTTGTTGTTTGCCTTCAAGTAGGGTTGCCATAATTCTCTGCCACAAAACCTGGACAGAGCACCCGCAGAGGCTGCAGGGGAAGGAAGGGGGAAGCCCTGCTCTCTCCCCCCATCCCCATGACGACAACACCCAGAGCCTCCTCTTTCCCCCATTCCTGTGACGAGGGCACCCAGAATGCTCTCTGGGGGGAAGGAGGAGGGAGACCACCACCTAGAGGTGGCCTAGGAGGCCAGACTCAGCACACAATTCTCCGCTGCTGGCCTTCTTTCCTTCGCTCTCTTGCACTTCTGGGCTGTGGGTTGAGCATGCCTGTGCAATACACTACTACACGTGACTCAGAGCCACCAGTATCAGTCAAATCATGTGCTTTTGCACACAGCTGCTACCTTCAGCAGAGGAAGCTGGAGGAATCCGGAATCTGTTGCTTCAAGCAGCCCAGCCAGACGGAACTATTTTCAGTCCCTCCAATCTGGGATTTTCCTGGTTTTCCAGCACTGATGGCAATCCTACCTTCAGGTCACTTCTGAGTTCTGATGACCCTAAGGTGAAGCTATCGCAAGGTTATCTTGGCAAGATTTGTTCAAGGGGGGGGGGTTGCCTTTGCCTTCCTCTGAGGCAGAGAAAGAGACTTGCCCAAGGTCATCCGGTAGGTTTCCATGGCTGAACAGGGATTAAAACCCTGGTCTGCTGGAGTCCTAGTCCAATGTTTAAACCACTACAGCACACTGGCCACTACACTATCCAGATGTGAGTCCCACTGAATTCTGTAAGACTTGCTTTGGCAGAAGTGTACAAGATCATATTGTAAGTTATTAGGAGGTATCTTTCCATGGTAAGCCTTCATTTCACTCTGTGCAGCAATCTTCCCATTTGGTACCTTCCAGGTGTACTACAGCTCCCACCATTCTCAGTCAGCATGGCCATTCAGTAGGTTGTCTGGAGACAGTGGAAGTTGTAGTTCAGGCAATGAACTATGTATGGCAGGCACTGAGTTGTGAGAGGCTGCTGTACAGGCTCACTTGCATGACAAGATAATAGTCCATCTTGTTTTTCTTTTTCCATAATTGGTCTTTTGTCTAAGAGGTGTAAGAAATGACAGTTTGTAGCAGTGTTCATAATTTTCTTTATTTAAAACAACACTTGAAAAATCAAAATAAATGACAGTGATTATTTGCTGTGAGATAGACATGGAAACAAATTTTGAATAAACTTTGCATTCACTGCCATTGTTCTATACCCGACAGTTTTACTTTGCAATCCTCACCACGAGATTAAAACCCTGCAGTATTTCCATGATAAGTATTCTTATGACTTTTGTCCCATGTGCTAGAAAAGGTGGAAAATCACATATACGAGATGTCAAACATGTCTAGCAGCTGAAATGGAATGTTTCTTTTATTTTTCACCATTTGGGACACCTTTTAATTGGCACACTCTGAGAATGAAGTAACAACTTCTTCACTTCTGGGGCCTTTTCAGACTACACAATAATAACTAGAACTGCTATGGCTCTACTCTATACAATCCTGGGATTTGAAGTTTAGGGAGAGATCATTAGAATTATCTGCCAGAGAGCTTTAGTGCCTTTTGTTTGTTCACTGCCATCACGTGAACTTCAACTTATGGCAACCCTATGAATGAGAGACCTCTAAATCACCCTGTCATCAGCAGCCCTGCTCAAGTCATGCAGACTCAGGGCCATGTCTTACTTGATTGAATCTATCCTCCTGTAATGTGCTCTTACTCTTTTCCTGCTGCCTTCTACTTGGTTCGAATAGCCTTCACCATGCTTGTGTTCTTCAGATGTGTTGGAATATGTGTTGGCCATTGGGCATGCTGGTTGGGGATAATGGGAGTTATTGTCAAACACACTGAGAAAGCACCAGGTTGAATATGGCTGGTCAGAGTGTTAGACTAGGATTCAGAAAGCTCAATTCAAATCCTGCCTCATCTATGAATTTTATCCACTAGCAATGAACGAGCGCCTCCTGCCTCCCAGGGTTGTTGTTAACTAAAATTGGGGATCCCCCTGTGCAATCTTGAATGATCTGAAGGAAGAGTAGGATTTGATATTGTCATTACCTTCTGTCAAATCAACTACAATTTATAATGATTCTATGAATGAGAGATCTCCAAGTCAACCTGTCATCAACAGCCCTGCTCAGGTCTTGCAGACTCAGGGCTGTGGCTTCTTTATCTGAGTATCCATCTGTAATGCAACCTTCTTCTCTTCCTACTGCCTTCCACCTTGTCAGCCGTTATTGTCTTTTGTAGCGAGTCATGATTTTTCATGATATGTCCAAAGTATGACAGTCTTATTTTAGTCATCTTGACTTCCAGGGAGAGCTCAGGCCTGATTTGCTGTAGGACCCATTTATTTGTCCTTTTGACAGTCCAGGGTATTCACAGAACTCCCCTCTAGCACCATATTTCAAATGATTCAATTTTCTTCCTATCAGCCTTCTTCCCTGTCCAACTTTCACAATCATACATAGAAACTGGAAATACAATGGCATGGACAATCCTGAATTTGCATTCAATGATATATCCTTACAGTTGAGGATCTTGTTAAGTTCCTTCATAGCTGCCTTCCTTGTCCTTGCCTTCTTCTGATTCCTTGACTGCAGTCTCCATTGATTAATGACTGAGCAAAGGTATGGAAAATAATCTGTGGTCATTATTTTTGGTTTCTTAATTTTCAGCTGTAAACCTGCCTCTGTACTTTCTTCTTTGTCTTTCTTCAGCAGTGATTCCAAGTCTTTGCTATTTTCTGCTAGTTGTATGGTGTCATCTGCATATCTTAAATTGTTGATGTTCTTTCATCCAATTTTTCACCTTCTTCCTCAGAGTCTAATCCAGATTTGTGTATGATACATTCCACACACGTTAAACAAATGGGGTAATAAAATGCACCCTTGCCTGATCCCCTTCCCAGCTGGAAACCATTCTGTTTTTCCATGTTCTATCCTAACAGTGGCCTCTTATACTAAGTACAGGTTATATATTAGGATGATAAGATATTGTGATGCACCCATTTCTTTAAGAGCAATGCATAGTTTTTCCATGAGCTAAACAAAGACTTTTTGCTATAATCTGTAAAGCACAGACAGATTTTCTAATGAAGTTCTTTGGTGCACTCAGTTATCCAATGTATGTTTGCAATATGATTGTGTGTGCCACTTTCTCTTCTGTACCCACCTTGGACATCTGGCATTTCTCACTTCATATATGGAAAAAAATTGTTGTAAAATGTTAAGTATCACTTTGCTTGTATGGGAGATTAATACAATGGTTACTGCAATCCCTGGTTTCCCCTTTCTTGGGGATTAGAATATATTTTTAGGATTTCTGGTCTGTGAGCCATTATTTCTTTACCATATTTGCTGACAGATTTTAATAAGAATTTGAGTGGATTCTGTCTCTGTTGCTTGAAGTGGCTCTATTGGTATGCCATCTGTTCCTGATCAATTATTTCTCCAAAAAGCTCTGTGTACAGTTTCCACTTCACTTTCTAAAATTGTACATTCATCTTAAAATGGTTCTTCTTTGAATGAATCTTTCATCCTTTAATCTTTTATACAGTTCTTCAATGTATTGTTTTTCAATGTCTTTTTATTTGTACTTGGGCATGTAATGTGTTCCCTTGCTGGTTGCATAGTATCCTCACTCTAGCTTTAAATTTCTCCTTGATTTCTCAGATATTGTGGTAAAGGTCTCTTCTTCCTTTTTTGTTGTCATCTTCTATTTCTCTACATTAATTATTATAGAAGTTCTCCTTGTCCCTGCACATAAGTCACTGAACAATTGTGTTCAGGGTACTGACCCATTTCTGTCCCCTTTTACTTTTGCTTCTTATCCATCCTTAACTGCTTGAAGAGTTTCATCTGCCATCCATTGAGGCTTTTCTTTCTTTTTGGTTGCTGATAGTGTCTTTTTGCATTCATTCCTGACAATGCCCCTGGCTACAGTCCAGAGTTCTTCTAGCTCCTGGTCAAGTAGTCTTAATAGTGCAAAACTAGTTTTGCATTATATTTAAATTCTATGGTGATGTTCTTCAGGTTTTCTTTTGGCATGATGCTTGGTTAAGTGTTCTTCTTTAGTTTTATTCTAACTTTTTATTTTAGTAGTTCATGGTGTATGCCACAATCTGCTCCTAGTCTTATTTTTGCAGAGAGAATGGAGCTTCTCTATCTTTTCCTCCAGATGGAAAATTGAGTCAGTTGCTGTTGCTGCTTCATTTCTTGATCCTAGGCCAAATTTTCCTACAATCTTAGATTCTACTCTGTTTCCTACTTTTGTATTCCAATCACTTATGGAATACAATTCTTGTTTTGGTGTGTGATCAATTTCCTCCTAGACTTCAGCTTAGAATGTTTCAATTTCTTATTCTTTTGCCTCTGTAGTTGGAGCATAAACATGGATCATGGTTATACTGATGGCTTTTCCCTGAAATCTTACTGATATTATTTGGTCAGACTTTCACCATGGAAATCCTATGATGAGACAATCCAAAATGAAATGAGAGAGTGCCAGACTCTCTCCCAGCTTGGGTGGCAATCAGTTAACTACTGGGGCACAGCAGTGCCTTATCAAGCCACTAGTGTCTTATCAAACTACAAACTCCAGGATTCCGTTGGATGTTGCCATGGCAATTACAGCGGAATTGTAATGCTATAATTTTATGGTACAAAAGGGCCTCTGGAGTTTCTTTTCATTTGAAAGAAGTCAGACTTTTGGTAGTCTGCAAAAAGATGGGGAAACCACAGGGAAAAATGGGATGACACACTAGTGGCTTGCTTCACAGAAACCTGGCTGGGAGAGGATAGCTCTGTCATGTGGGCGCAGGCCCTCCCAGCCGGGTATTCTGTCAGTGAGCAGGTGAGGGGAAGTGGGCGGGGGGGGGGCAGAGTGGCTCTGGTTTATAAGAACAATCTGACCTTGACCAGGATACCTGTCCGAAACACAGTCCACTTTGAGCCTGAGGACCTGGGATAGTTTGGGGATTCTGCTAGTATACCGACCACCCCGTTGTCTAGCAGACTCCCTAACCAAGCTGACACAGCTGGTCTCAGAGTTGCTGTTGGAGTCACCCAGACTTTTAGTTTGGGGCGACTCAACATTCCACTCGAGACCAGCTTGACAAATCTGACTGGTGCGGCTAGGGAGTTCATGGAAACTATGACAAACATGGGCCTATCCCAAATGGTCGTTGGGCCCACAGATTGTGCGGGTCATACCCTCGATGCGGTCTTTAGTACGGAGCAGGAATATCCGTGGGCGGAGGTTATAAAAACCACTGCATTGTCATGGAAGGATCATTTCCTGGTCAAGACTGAACTAAGAGTCTCTTCCTGCCCCACCAGGGGTGGTGGACCCATTAGAATGGTCCGCCCTCGAAGGCTAATGGAACCAAGAGGGTTCCAGAAAGCCTTGGAGGGTTTAATGGTTGGTAATGCCGGTGACCCTGTCGAAGCTTGGTTAATACCTGGAACACTGACCTTACCAAGGCTATCGACACGATTGCTCCCAAGCGTCCTCTCCAATCAGAGGCACTGCACTCCAGTGGTTCTGGTCCTTCCTCTTGGGCAGGTCCCAGAGGGTGTTGCTCGGGGACAGCTGCTCCAGCAGAAAGGAGCTTACTTGTGGTGTTCCACAGGGCGCCATCCTGTCCCCGATGCTGTTTAACATCTATATGAAGCCACTGGGTGAGATTATTCGGAGTTATGGGGCTGGGTTTTATAAGTATGCTGATGACACCCAGATCTATTTCTCCTTGTCCCAAGTGTCGGCCTCAAATTCCGATGGCGTCTCTCCTCTTAATGATTGTCTTAAAGCAGTAATGGGCTGGATGAGGAAAAACAGATTGAGATTAAATCCAGACAAAACGGAGGTGCTCACGGTAGTGGCCCCAAAACCAGGAGTTGTGTTGCAACCTCCAGTCCTGAATGGGGTCACGCTCTCTGTTAAGGACTGTGTTTGCAGTCTGGGGGTGCTCCTTGATTCATCGCTTCAGATGACTAGTCAGGTGAATGCGACAGTCAGGAGTGCCTGTTATCAGCTTCGGCTGATACGCCAGCTGAGCCATTTCCTGGAAGTAAGGGACCTCGAGACTGTGGTGCATGTGCTGGTAACCTCTCATCTAGATTTTTGCAATCTACATTTTGCAAAAAATTGCAATGCAATTTTTGCGCTCTACATAGGGCTGCCCTCATGCTTGGTCCAGAAACTTATTTCTGCAATGCGCTCTACATGGGGATGCCCACATGCTTGGTCCGGAAACTTCAGTTGGTACAAAATATGGCAGCCAGAGTGGTCTTGGGAACATCTCGGAGAGACCATATAACTGCAGTATTAAAATCTCTCCATTGGCTGCCTATCAGTTTCCGGGCCCAGTATAAGGTGTTGGTTATTACCTTTAAAGCTCTAAATGGCTTGGGTCCAACTTATCTCCGGAACCGCCTCCTCCCATACAATCCTCCCCACGCACTCCGGTCCTCTGGGAGGAATTTGCTTCAGCTACAAAAATCTAGGCTGTCTGCAACCTCCCAGAGGGCCTTTTCGGTAATCGCCCCAAATTGTGGAATGACCTGCTGAACGAGATCCATCAGATGACAAGCCTGAGTGGCTTTAAAAAAAGCACTAAAGACAGATCTCTTTCGGCAGGCCTTTCCTAATTAGATCCCGGCCTCAGGGGCTCCTGGCCTCTTTTAGTCTGCTGGCTATTTATTGTATTTATTGTTTTTAAAGGTGATTTTAGACAGTTGCTTATAATTTATATTTGTTTAATATTTTTTTATGGGGGAGGGTGGGGGTGGGGGTGTTTGGGGATTTTTATCTGTATTGTATTTTAATTTTTGTAAGCTGCCCTGATTGTTTTAACAGAGGGGTGGGGTATAAATAAATATTATTATTATTATTATTATTAGTGCCCTTGCATGTCTCACTCAATTTTGTTCTTGCTGGGGTTTTAACTCACATCTCTGTTCATATATTTAGGATACAAGTATCATGCTGTTGTTTTGGAAGTGGTCCTAACAAAAACATTATACAATTAGTCATGTATATTTGAGAACATTTGGTCACAAATTCAACACAGCTTTAAGCATTTTTGTGTATGAGCTGGATTATAGCCTTGACAGTCATTGCTGTAAGTTTTCAAATGTCTTTTGTTAAAAGAAATATCATTTATCTTAAGGGATTATTTCAGGATTTTAAAACAGCCTTTTTATGTTAAAAATACAAAATGGTTGCCAGGGCATATGATAATATCTTATCCACTATAATATCTCATTCATCAGAATGTCAATACAAGTATGGACACAGAGACACAAGGGACCCATACACAAGATAGTAAAATCCATCATACTGTACAAAAGTGCTAAAGAAAACATTAATTTCAATCTCATTTACTTCAGCCCTTCCCTTCCATGACATTAATTCTCTTAAACAAACAAACAAACCCACACATGCACCATGGTTTTCTCACAAGTAAAAATAATTTTTCACTCTTGCATAGAAAACAGTAAGTACAACGCAGAATCTCCTTTACTAAACATCTTTGCCATGGTCTTTGAACTAAGTAATAAACATATTTTCATTTCATTTCCTTTACTTGACAGTTATTCTTTTTTAACAAATGAAAACTGTAGATGCAATTTCTTTAAAAACTTAGGCTTTCTTAAAGTGTAAGGTGAGAAGCCCAATAGAAATATTAATTTGACAACACTACTCTCTGGAAATAAGAGCAGGCTAAGGACAAGGTAGTTTCAACCAGAAATCAAAAAAGACATTGGTTGGAATCCTGTATCAACTAATGAATTAAGTACTGTACACTTAACTAAGTAACGTCTCCTGGTCTGACTGCCCCAAACCTGATGGAAACAGGGGGTTGGATTGGATGACCCTCATGGTCTCTTCCAACTCTATGACTCTATGATTATTCATCCATGCTCTGTTTACTGGCAGAATGAACCCCCTTCTCCCCATGCAGTGGATGACTAGTAAAGTACGTTGGAGGGGGAGTTATGATGATGGCAATAGTGTCACAATCCCAAGTAGCTATTGTTAATATGAACAGTTACAGATGAACAAAACTAGGTAACTGTTTTGTATTCAGAATGTTACTTAGTCATGATTGTGACTATTGCCATGATAGTTACTACTCCCAACCTACTTTATTGGGCATCAGCTGCATAAGGAGAAGGAGGTTCACTTTGCTGGTGACTGGATAGTGTGTGAATGATATTTCTTCCAGGTTTGAGGTATGGGGGTCAGGCCAGGAGAGCTGATAAAGGATTTGGTCCAACTTTTTTTTTTTTTTTAATGACATATATTAAATGGTTCCTGTCAGAAGCTAGTCTATGGTACCTAAACATACTCATATGGAAGGCATAGACTTTTGTTTGTATTTCCAAGTCTGTTGATTAGTTTAAAAAAGAAGAAGAAGAAGAAGAAGAAGAAGAAGAAGAAGAAGAAGAAGAAGAAAGGAAAGAAAACTTTTCTGTTGTTTGAATAACTGGCAGGAATCTTTCAGGAGATTAAAATTCTGGTTAGCGTATTGTAGCAAGCTGTTGTGGTTTCATTATCACATCTTTCTCTTTTATTGCTTTTTAATCTGGGACTGTTGTCTTCTTGGTGCTGTGCAAGTGGTTACTCTTGCAGGACTTTATAGGCAGCATGTATCACTTGTCTGTGATCCAGCTGGTAGGGGGTAAAATAGTCCCTCTAGCTGTGCAGCAAGATGTGGAAGAGGGAAGATTTATTTTTATACCTCTCAAGAGGCTGCAAAACAAGTCTTACAAAGACATGGGCAGAGTTTTTACCTTTGTTGAAATGTTTATTTTAGACAACTGCAGACTGTTGAAATAAAGTTTGTTTTCATGAAATATAGGGTTATGAACTTCCTCCTCCTTACTATGCCTGGAAAAGCAGCTTGAAGGAAGAAATACAAGGAAGAAATTTGACAGGTCAAGCCTTTTCCAAACAGGATTATCATGCAGGAGGTGATGAGAAAAACTTTTGCTGCTATGTTTCTGCATGCAAAGCAGCCTTTAGAGGCCAAATCTACCCTGAGAAAGAATGCCAGTGCTGCAATAAGTAATGAAACAATTATAGTAGTCTTGTTCATGTCCTCTCTTGAGCAGATCAACTAGTTCATACCAATTCCAGTGCTTTCTTTCCTGTTAACTGGTGGACATTTTAGAGCTGAAGCATCCACTTCCTCTTTATCTGCTGCCCTGAGGTCTAACTGGAAGCAGGGCTTGAAGGGGTTGGGTATCAGTGTGGGAGGTTGAGAAAAGGGCCTCTTAAGGGAGTGTAGAATTTCCACCTCCTGACTTCTTCAATGTTCATTAATCATGCCTATGTAACATTCAGAACCCAAAAGATCGGGGGTCTGTGCTTCCTTCTTGCCCTCATAATTAAGCACTGTCTGGAAGTCTATGAACACTAGATCCCTGTATCTTGTGCCACCACCATGACTGCTTGGCAGCAAAGGAAGCTAGAGATGGTTCCAAGTGTGGCATTCACACAGACGTCCACAGTCCTCCTGGCTTGGTGCATCAGGGGACATGAGATGGTCAACCTAGTATCACTTGGAAGATATAAAGCAGCTACCTACCCATAGACTAAATAACACTTTTATTGAGGAAGTTCATTTTTCTATTCCAAGTACAGTTGTCCCTCCACATTCATGGATTTGACATTCACGGTTTTAAGTATTCACGGTTTGAAAATATTCTTTAAAAAATAATTCTCCCAAAAGCAAACCTTGATTTTGCCATCTTATATCAGGGACACCATTTTGTTTTGCCATTGCATATAATGGGACTTGAGTATTCACGGATTTGGGTATTCACGGGAGGTCCTGGAACCAAACCCCAGCGAATGTGAAGGGACAACTGTAGTTATAGTTGCCTGCATTTGTGGCTGAGTGGCTGAAGAATTGGCTGGCAGGTTTCTCTAAAGACTGTTATGGCTTCCTTGCTTTCCACCCAATTGGTTGATTGCATGATGATGTAAGAGTGTTCCAAGGATCCCCTCATAGCTTCCACCCAGGCAGGCCTCTGGCTTCCTCTGATGTAAAAACTCTCAGTAGATTTAGTGACTCCTGCATCCAAAACTGCTTCTAGCTGCACCTGGTTTTCAAACACACACTGTGACAAATGTGCATTGTCATCCTTTCCACATAGATAACAATCATGTGGTTGTTAAGATGTTGGACTGCAACTCCCGACATTACTCAGCACTGGCATGATGTCCACCCCTGTAGAAAGAGATCATGACTTGTCCCTTTCAGATCACACTAATGGCTGCATTTTACATTAGCATTATTGGCACAAGGGCATTTAATTGAGCATCATTTATATGGTTTCTTTATGTCTATGTAATATGTTATAGATTTCTTTTTTACTACTAAAGAAGCAATCATGGAACTCAACATGATCAGTCCTTGTTGCTCATCAGAGATTCTCCTGAAGTTGTAATTGCAGGTACACCAATCTACCACTGTAATGAGGGTCAATTGGTTTCATTCTTCAGCCTGCATTCCCCCCACTCCCTTGGGATGGGAAATCAAAGAACTTAATTAGCAACACTGGCAAGGATATTACAGAGGCACAGATGAGGGTATGGGTATAGCAAGAGATCTGAAAGGTAATGAAAAAGTGACGCTAAGGTACATTTACACTAAAAAGCCAAAACATCTTTTGTGGCTTATGGATCTTACCACACTCTGAAGAAAAATGGCAGTGCAGCCGGAAGGTTCCATCTTCTGTGCTGCCTTACTGCATGATGTCATCATTCTTTTGTTCCAGTCTCATGAAAGACCAAGGTAAAACTGAGTATTTTGCTAACAGGAAAGACCCATTAGCAAAACGATGCAGTTTTACCTCTGCTTCCCACGAGACTGGAACGACAGAACACCAGAAGAATGATGCTGTTGTGCAGTAAGGCAGCATGGAAGACAAAACCTTCCTGTTGCACTACTGCTTTTTTTCAGAGTATGGTAAGCCCCTATATTTGTGCTGTAAAGGTAATGTTTATTTTAATCACATTAATGCTAACCTAGAGTTTAAACTTACCTTATGATACAGCACTATAAACATTATCAGCAGGAAAGTGAAAAATCTTATCAGTGATTTTATTTCTCTCCCTCATTCCTGTTTTGAACTTGGGAGAGAAGGAAACAGCTGCATGGATTTTAGAAAACCTGATTTCTCACCCACCTACCCATCCACCGAAAGGAGTGAGGTTAGAAAGAAATAGTTTTAAGGGAACAACCAAGAAGAACAATTTTCTTATTCTCTGTCAGAAATCTTTTGGAGAAACAACTCAACAGTGATATTGGCAGTTCTCAGTACCTGCTGCTTCCATGGTGTGTGTGTTACTGTTTATTTCCTCTTCCTTGTTCCCTTCTTCTTCCACTGACTATGTTCTCTATTTCCTTTTTAAAAATATTTTTTAATTTAATTTTTTCCATAATTTTTAATTAATTTTATAATCATACATTATAATATCCAATCAATATTTATTTACTAAAGCACATAATATTACCATAAACATAACAATATTTCTATTAACTAATTTCAAAAGTTAACATAAGTTCTTTACTACGATACTTTTCAAGAATATTAATTCCCCATATCCCCTCCCACCACAGTGCCCCCCTTCACTGGAGCCATTATCCCTTACCTCATCTTTCCAGAATCTCATTTCTTCTTGTGGAGGTAACCTCCCATCCTTTGTCTGTAATACTTTTTTAACAAATACTTTCCAAATGTTATCAAAATCACTTTCTTTCCATATTCCTCTTCTTACTTTAATTCTACATGTTAACTTATCATTTATTGCCATTTTCTAAACTTCTTTATACCACTCCTCCACTTGTACATTTATTTGCATTTTCCAGTATCTTGCTAAAATCAATCTTGCTGCCACTAATAAATTTGTTATTAAATCCTTTTCTGCTTGATTCCCATTCTCTCCATTATAAATTGACATCAATACTATGCTTGGTTTCCTTTCTATATTTATATTCCAAATATTCTCTATTTCTATAAAGACCATTTCCCAAAATGACTATGTTTTCCTGCAGTTTCTCAGAATGTATTCTCTGAAAGATGAATTAGAAAGAAAGAAGTCCTAAATGAAAGGTGGAATAAAAGTAACTTTTAAATAGATACTTCCTGTTAACAAAGGCCATCATCAGACCAACCGAAGAAGAAGAAGAAAGAAGAAGAAGGGAAATAAAGACACGATGCATTCACAACATTATGCAAAACACCTAAACACATTCTTCTTTGCTGTATGAACCCAGAAGAAACTCAGGGAAGACTATTGTTTAGAGCAAAAATACTTAAAATATACCAAAAATAAACATTTATTAGAAAGGTGAAAATTAATTCTATCACCTACAAAATGGTCTTTGTTTTACAAATCCTGTTAACTTTTGCACAGGCCATCTTTAAACTCTGCCTTCAATTTTTCTCTCCTCTCCACCACATCTTCATCTCTGGCTGCCATCTTATGATTTTCACTGCTTGAAAAGCCTTCTTCTACCATGTTTTTTCAGCAGTTACCTGTGATATTGTTACTATCAGTTTCTGGTGGCCTGTTCCCTTTATCTTCCTCCTTTATTTTTTGCTTAGGTGCTCTTCTCTGTGTTGCAAACACTTGCACTTCACCGAGACCATCCCTATGCATCCGGTCTTTCTTCTCTCCACCCCCCCCCCGCCATATGCCTGTATCCACTTCTGTTCTTCTCATCTCAGCTCTCATCATCTTTCCATCTGCGTCCTTCCTCCCCCTCTCTTGGTGGAGCTTCCTCCCCTCATTGTGATGTACCAAGCACACACGCTCACATGCAATCAATAAATTGCTTTATTGACATGAACTCATGTGTCAGGAACATAGAACAAAGCCGAAACTGAGTACAGCCAAAGCAAACCCCCAGATAAACCCCACAGCATGAGAAAAGCATTTAGGGAGGATTTCTCAGGGCGCCATGCACCTGGGAACGCTGACCTTGAGCTGCTGTGGAGAGCAGCGTTCCCAAGCCAACCAGGCGGGTTGGCCTCTCTCCAAAACCTTCAGGGGCCTAGGCAGGGAACCAAGCCAGAACCAGCCTCATGTCAGGGTCCTCCATGAATTCTACTCCAATTCCCAGAATTCAGGGATGAGCCTGACACTCAGGCTCATGCTGCACTCTGAGGCAGCACACCATTGTCTCCCTCTTCCTGCTCCTCCCTCCCTTCTGTCTTTGCTGTTCTTTGTGCTTGCTTCTTATTAGTGCAGCTGGTGCCCATTGCAGAGTGAAATATTCCAGCAAGGATCACAGGGAGAGTGGGGAAGGGGACCAATGTAGCTGACAAAAATTCTACCCCCAATATCATTCCAAGGAGAATGCCTTACATATTACATTAAATTGAATTCTGGGGGGATGGGGGAGGTACTGGTTTAAATGTTCTGGTTTAAGTTCTGGTTCCAGTTTTTAATGTGAAAAGAAATTAACATAATTAATATTACTGCATTGATTCCAGTCTCTGGGTATAGCAAAAAGATACAGTTTTTAAAAACTTACCTTATGACAGAAATGTCTACAATTTTTTTTTAGTATAAGTACAGCTTTTAATATCACTGGCATATGTTAAATTGCAGACTTAAATTCCTTTAGAAGGATTACTGTTGGTGGTTTTGATGGCATTTTCCAATGAAGAGTTGTTGACCCATGAAAGAGTTCAGTTGGCAATGCCAGAGTGAGAGCCCAAAGTGGGCAGAGTTTTCAGCATTCCATAACATGTACACTCTCTCTTTGGTCTTTATCATAGCACACACACCCCACCTGAAACCCTGCTCTTTTACTGGTACAACTTTGCTGTTTTTGTGCCAGCAAAAGAACTCCCCATGCCACACTTACTTTCCCTCCCATCCAAAGGTTTCCCCAGCAATGATGGAGGAGCTCCGTTCACTTCCTTGTTTGAAATCCTGTGTATTCTCGCATGAATACATAGTGCAGGAAATTCAAAAATAAAAACAAAAGTAACAAAGAAAAGTTTTAGAAAGCACCTAAACACACTAAAAAAGTCCCAAGCAAACTGGGGAGGTTCATAAAAAGTGTATCACCTACCTGGATGTCGTGATCTCACCTGGAAGTGTTCTGGCTGGACCGACCATTGATGCTGCATTCACATGAGTTCAATGGTAAGTGGATTCAAACGCCGGCAACGCCAGCACTAAAGCGCTAGGAAAGGTCTATTGATGGCTTAAGTCATCAATAAAATATGAAAGGTTTTGGCCAGTACACAGACATGAGAGGTCAGTGTCATCTGGTATGCATGCCCTTTCGTGTTTATGTGGCATTGTTATGATGCCATATTTGGTGTGTCTGATAACGTCCTTTCTTTCTTTGATATCCTTCTTTCTGTGCTCTCACCCTTCAGTGCTATAAAAGCTACTATTTTGGACTATACCTCTCAGAAGCCCCCAGTAGCTTGACCATTAGCCATGCTGGCTGGAGCATTGTTGGGGTTTTAATCCCCAACGGTAACTTTTCCAAATGGTATATCTTTCTGTGCTGCCACATGTGAAATTTGGCTGAGGGATACAGGTCCCTATCCCAGGAGAACACAATTGGTTTTTGGAAGCCACTATTAGCATTTTCCCTAACATTGCTAAGTCATGTCTAAGTGGGTGTGGGTACGCATGCAGACACACACACTTTAAATTATATAACAACCATCAGGATCATTTGTCCTCTACAAAGCTTCTTTCTGAAAGGCAATTTTCTCTGTCAGGTCACAGCTGTGTTTGGAATGCCAACTTTTAATTAAGCCAGCAAAAATGTATACATACACACACTCACTATAAAATACATTATAGACATACAAATAAATGTACATAAAGTGCTACACTTAACCACAGCATTTTTTTCCAACTCTAGAAGCTCCCCCTGCCATTTTTGCTGTTTTTGTTGCCAAGTCCCCCAAATCTTTGCTCTACTTGCATCAAAGTCTTAAATGCAAATAAAAATTAACCTATTATCCTTGCCTGCTGGCTGAGATTTTCCAAAGCTATTAGACTTTAAACCTTGTGCACTCCAGGTGTTCTCTTAAGGCTTTCATGATTGGATCACCGTCTGAAAAATTATCATGCAGCACTGAGTGAATATTTTTTCCACCTAGCTCTATCTAACAAGGCTCTATGAGCCATATTCATTGAAGTTTGTCGTTAAGCCAGAATATATCCATTCAACTGTGCATTTAGATAAGGTGGATTCTTAAGTTCCTAATGTCATATTTCCACTTATTTCCTAATTCTCATATGTTTTAAAGAGATGTGTGTGAATGTGCCCAAGTCACCTGTTGATGTAGGGCAATGCCATGAATTTCATAGGGTTCTCTTAGGCAAGGAATACCCAGAGGTGGTTTTGCCAGTTCCTTCCTCTGAAATATAGCCTATAATATTCATTGGCAGTCTCCCATCCACATACTAACTAGGACTGATCCTGATTAGCAGACAAAATCAGACGTTATCTGGTGCCTTTAGGGTATTTAGGCCATCTTTAAAAAGATACCTTGGCAAATGCAGGTGCTTGGCTAGTGTGATGACTAATTGTAGAGTTCACTGATGCACATGCTTGAAGCTGAATTGTACATGAGCTTGGAAAAGTTACCTTCAACTATAACTCCCAGAATGCCTTTACAAACAGTAGCTGGGAGTTGTGGTCAGAAAGTAATATTTCATGTGGTTCCAAAGTAATAATTACTCTTCCAGCTCACATGGTGCAGCTGGCTGCCTGGACCTGGCAGAACAAGAAAAATGGGAGTGGTGTCAGTGGGTGCAGTGATGGGCCAGCGTTCCTGTGTAGACTGGCGCATTTTCTCCAGGTAACGGGAGCAGAACAGGCCAGATCAATGGTTCAATGGGTCAACTCAAGTTGGAACTAACAATAAGATTCAGGCCTATGTATTTAACATAGAGTACAGCTCAGCCCTCATATTGCAGAAGTGGTTTCACCACTCCTTACTTTCAAAATGCTCTTCCAAATTCCAAATTCATTGCTGTGAAGATTTTGGCTTAGCCCTTCCATCTGTAGCCAAGCAGATGTACACATAATTGTATTTGCTAATATACTTCCCTTGTTGCCATTGCCTCTCTCTCCCTCTGTTTTCTCCTCCCCATCTAAATTTAGATGATAAACATTCAGAACCTGTATTTTGCTTATATAAAACAGTATGCATAGGGCTGGCTTGATAATAATTAATAACCTTCTATAATAGGATCTAGACTTTTCTCTGTGGTATTCAAATAAAAATCATTAAAGATTTAATCAGATAGTACTGTGCAAGTCAGTAGACTTTTGAATCCTGTAGAAAAAAAAACAGGCAATAAACAGGGAGAAGCTGAGTGACTAATAGTGATGCTACAGATACTGTTATATAGTTGTTACATAAATTGCTGTCCGTTACATTTTTGCGATGCTATACAGCATTTTCTACAACATTGGAGATTTTTGATCAATAACTTATCACAGTTTTGATTGTTGGTAAAAACGTAGTTTCCTTGTTACAGAAATATTTCCTTAAGGAAAGATATCTGTAAAGTACAGTAATTAGTTAAATTGTAATAGTTATGCTTTGCACCCTAGAGTTCCTACATTTGCTCACCATCCAAAGCCATGAGGCTTAAAGTTATTTTGATAAAGCTGGAACTGAATACAGTATTTCTCAACTTTGTTCCATTCACTGCCACTGAATCCAGTAGTCATTCAAGTGAGTTGCTTGTTTTCTATTAATCTAGGATTTGGGCTGTACTGTAAACAGTGGATGCAGTCTATTGGCAATGTCCAGCCACAGTCCAAGCTCTGGAATAGTACTTTTTTCATGCTGTTCTGAAAGGAATTCATGCCTCATTTACTTACTACCATGATGGTGCTGAAAAGTTAAAGTGTTGTGGGATCAATATGTATATGGCTGTCCATAATTTTTGTATGATCATAGGATAATAGAGGGCTTAACTGAAGAACAGCATCATCTGTCGAGGTTCATTAAATATACCATCTTCAGTTTATCACATCCAGGGATCATCAGTCGTTATATGTCTTGCTTTGTAAAAGGTCCTGGGTTCAAAATAATAATAATAATAATAATAATAATAATAATAAAATTTATTTATATCCTGCCCCTCTGCGAGCAATTGGGGCGGCTTACAACAATAAAATAGTACACAGTATAAAACAACTCAAAATCCCTTCCCCCCCTTAAACATTATTAAATTAATACAAATTAAAATCAGTATATAATACAATTTATTAAAAACCCTTTCGAGCAAGCAGCATCAGTTTGGAGGTCCAGAAGTAACCTCCAGAGGGGGTTTCTGAGGCCGGGGTTACCTATTCCGGAAAAGCCTGCCTGAAGAGAACCATCTTGACAGCCTTTTTAAAGCTGTCTAATGATGTCAATAGGCAGATCTCATCCGGCAGGCCGTTCCACAATTTGGGGGTGACAGCCGAGAAAGCCCTCTGGGAGGTGGTCACCAGCCTAGGTCTTTGTGGCTGCAACAAATTCCTCCTAGAGGACCGGAGAGCGTGGGGAGGATTATAAGGAAGAAGGCGGTCCCTGAGATAGCTTGGGCCCAAGCCATTTAGGGCTTTAAAGGTGATAACCAACACCTTGTACTGGGCCCGGAAGCTGATAGGCAGCCAGTGGAGGGACCTCAGAACCAGAGTAATGTGGTCCCTCCTAGATGTTCCAGAAACTAGCCTGGCTGCCATATTTTGTACCGGCTGTAATTTCCGAACTAAGCACAAGGGTAGCCCCATGTAGAGTGCATTATAGAAATCAAGACGTGAGGTTACCAGCACGTGCACAACGGTCTCAAGATCCCTTACTTCCAGAAAAGGGCACAGCTGGCGTATCAGCCGAAGCTGATAACAAGCGCTCCTGACTGTCGCATGTACCTGATTTGTCATCAGGAGCGACGAGTCAAGGAGCACCCCTAGACTGCGAACACAGTCACTGGAGGAGAGTGTGACCCCATCCAGGACTGGAGACTGCAACCCGATTCTTGGTTTCGGGGCCGCTACCGTGAGCACCTCCGTCTTGTCTGGATTCAGTCTCAATCTGTTTTTCCTCATCCAGCCCATTACTGCCCGAAGACATTCATTGAGAGAAGAGATGCCGTCAGAATTCGAGACTGACGAACGAGATACAGAGAAATAGATCTGAGTGTCATCAGCGTACTGATAACACCCAGCTCCATAACTCCAGATCATCTTACCCAGCGGCTTCATATAGATGTTAAATAACATTGGGGACAGAATAGCACCCTGTGGTACTCCACAGTTAAGCTCCCTTTTACTGGAGCTACTGTCCCCGAGCAGCACTCTCTGGGTCCTGCCTGAGAGGAAGGACCGGAACCACTGCAAAGCAGTGCCTCCGATGCCTAATCTCAAGCATCTCTAGGCAAGGTTGGTATTGGCTTGCCAGTCATTGTGACAATAAAGGGCTAAATGGACTCAGTATAATATAGTTTGCCATTTTCCAGTGTCCAAGATACGTGTATATTGGCAGTGATCTGAACATGCATTTTATTCCTGTTTTAATTCCCAAGTTCATAAATCAGAAGAAATAGCAATGGTCTAAAAATATACCCCCAGTATGAATCTTCACAGTTAGATTTCCTGTCTCAATTTCCCTTACTGAGTTTTGTATGTGAAAGCATAAACCAATAAACAGGCAAACATGAGTTAATGTTCCAATTTTTTTTCCATTTAAATATAGTCACCATAACACAAAGCTTTCCACCAAATAAAGGGGGCATCGTAAGTTGGTTAGAATAGCCTTCACTATGCTTGTGCTCTTCAGATATGGTGGAATATGTGTTGGCCATTGGATATGTTGGTTGGGGGTGATGGAAGTTATTGTCAATCACATCCAGAAAGCACCAGGTTGAGTAGGGCTGGTTAGTGTTAGACTAGGATTGGAAAAGCTCATTTTAAATCCTGCCTGATCTATGAATTATATTCATTAGCAATGAATGAGCCCCTCCTACCTCCTAGGGTTGTTGTGAACTAACGTTGGGGTAATGCTCGGGAATCACCTGTGCCATCTTGAATGACTTCATAGAAAGGCAAGGTTTGTTGCTGTTGTTAACTTCTGTCAAGTCAATTTCAACTTACGCAGACCCTATGAATGAGTTATCCTGTCGTTAACAGCCCTGCTCAGGTCTTTCAGACTCAAGGTTGTGGCTTCCTTGACTGAGTCTATTCATTTACAATGCACCCTTCCTCTCTTCCTACTGCCTTCCACCTTGCCAGCCATTATTGTCTTTCATAGTAAGTCATGATTTCTCATGATAGGTCCAAAGTACAGCCATCTCATTCTAGTCATTGTGACTTCCAGGGAATGCTCAGGCCTGATTTGCTCTAAGGACCATTTATTTGGGCACAACTCATATAAATTATCTGTGCAACTCTCCCCCAGCACTACATCTATAATAAGTTGATTCTTTTCCTATTAGCCTTCTTCATTGTCCAGTTTTCACAACCATACATAGAAATTAGAAACATGAGGGCATGGACAAACCATTACTTTGGTATTCAATCATATATTTTTACACTTGAGGTTCTTGTCTAATTCCTTTATAGCTGCCTTTCCAAGTCCTAGTCTTTTGATTTCTTGACTGCAATCTCCATTTTGATTAATGACTGGAAATCTTTGACTATCTCAATGTCTTTATTGTCTTTAAAGTTATGCAAATCATCTGTGGTCATTAATTTTTGTGTGTGTCAATGTTCAACTGCAAACCCGCCTTTGCACTTTATTCCTTAACTTTCTCCAGTAGTAATTCCAACTCATTGCTATTTTCTGCTAGTTATATGGTACCATCTGCATATCATCAATTGTTAATGTTCCTTCATGCAATTTTCATACCTCTTCCCTCAGAGTCAAATCCAGCTTTGCGTATGATATGTTTTGCATATCAAGTTAAACAAGTTAAACAAACAGGTTGATAAAATGCAGCCTTGCCTGATCCCCATGCTAATTGGAAATCATTCTGTTTCTCCGTCTTCTGTCTTAATAGTAACTCTTGTCCTGAGAAGAGGTTACGCATCAGGACAATAAAATGTTGTGACATACCCATTTCTTTAAGAGTGATCCATAGTTTTTCATGAGCTATGCAATCAAAGGCTTTGGTTGACTTTCTTCTGAAATTCTTTATCCATTATCCAATGTATGTTTGTGGTATGATCCTTAGTGCCTGTTCCTGTCCTGAACCCAGCTAGGACAACTGGCATTTCTTGCTCCATATATGGTAAAAGCCTTTGTTGCAGAATTTTGAGCATCACTTTGCTTGTGTGGGAGATTCTTGCAAATGATCTGGTGATTACAGTACTGCAATCCCTGGTTTCTCCTTTCTTAGGGATTGGAATGTATATTGAGCATTTCTAGTCTGTGAGCCATTCTTTTATTTTTCATGTTTGCTGATGGATTTTAGTAAGAATTTGGGTGGATTCTTTCTCTGTTGCTTGAAACAGCTCTATTCGTATGCCATCTCTTCCTGGTGATGTATTTCTCCAAAGTGATCTGAGTGCAGCTTCCACTTAACTTTCTAAAATTATAGGTTAATCTTCAAATGTGTCTTCTGTGAATGAATAATTCTTCAGTGTATTGTTTGCATCATCTTTTCATTTCTTCATCGTGCAGTGTGTTCTCCTGCTGGTCATGGACCATCTCCACTCTTGGTTAATTTTTCCTTTAATTTCTTGGATCTTGTGGAAGAGGTCTCTTGTTCTATCTTTTTTGTTGTGGTCTTCTATTTCTCTGCATTGATTGTTATAGTAGTTCTCTTTATCCCTGCACAGAAGTCACTGAAGTTCAGGTTTCTGTCCCTATTTCTGTCTTCTTTTACTTGTGCTTCTCATCTGTCCTCAACTGCTTGAAGAGTTTAATCTGTCACCCAATGAGGTTTTTCTTTCTTTTTGGCTGCAGGTAATGTCTTTTTGCACTCTTCCCTCAAAATGTTCCTGGCTTCAGTCCAGAATTCTTCTGGCTCCTGTTCAATTAGGCTTAATAGTACAAATCTATTTTTATAGTATGTTTAAAATTTACAGGAATGTTCTTTAGGTTGTATTTTGACACAATTATTTGTTTGGTGTTCTTTTTAAGCTTTACTCTAATTTTTGATATTAGCAGTTTGTGGTATGTGCCACAATCTGCTCTTAGTCTTGTTTTTGCAGAGAGAAATAGAGCTTCTCCATCTTCTGCTTCAAATTATGTAGTCTATCTGATTTATATATTAGCCATCAGGTGATGTCCATGTATATACTTGCATCTTTAGTTACCTGAAGAATGTGTTTGCAAATAAACAAACTGTTTGCTTCACAAAACTAAATCAGTCACTCCCCTGCTTCATTTCTCAATCCTAGGCCCAATTCTCCTACAATGTTTGACTCTGCTGTGTTCCTACTTTTGTGTTCCAATCACCTATGGGTACCAATATGCCCTGTTTTGGTGTGTGATAAGTTTCCTCCCAGACTGCAATGAAGAATCTTTCAATTTCTTCTTCTTTTGCCTTTGTAGTTGGAGCATAAACCTGGAATATGGTAATATTGATGGGTTTTACCTAGAATCTTATTGATATTATTCAGTCAAATTTTGTGTTATATTCCTTGACTGCTTTTTTTGACATCTCTCCTCACTATTAATGCCACCCCATTTCTCCTTAAATTTTCATTTCCTGAGTAAAACAATATGTAATTAGCTGTCTCAAAATGCCCCATTCCTATCCACTTTAGCTTGCTCACCCCTAGTATTGAAATGTTTATATGTTCCATTTCTTGTTTTACAGTGTTTAGCTTCCCCTAATTCATACATCTCACATTCCATGTTCCTATAATATGTGTTGTACAGCTTTGGACTTTCCTTTCACATCTCAGCATGTCAACATCTGAACGTCTTTTTGACTTGACTCGAGCTACATCATTAGCCACAGTTCTACTTGTCCTCTGCTCCTCCCTAGTAGCTCATCTTCTGGCATTATCTCTTTTTTCATTTTGGACAATTTCATCATAGGGTTTTCAAGGTAGAAGGCTTCAGGACTGGTTTAGCATTGTCTTCTTCTGTGTAGTACTAACAAGTATTAGCTATGGTGCCACTGCTGTTGTCTCTGAGAAGTCCTCAACCAATGTCACCCCCCAATACTGCCCAGTAGCTGCTTGACCATTTAGTTTGGCTCTTCAGCAAAAGCTTGTCTGACACTGGAGACCCTACCAGCAGCACTGCTAGCATCAGCATAGCCTCTTGCCTCACAGGAGCATGCAATCTCACTATAACGGAAATATAATGTCATGGCGGGAAGGGTGGGATACAAATGTAATAAGTATGGTAGGTCTTCTGTATGTTTTGAATTAAAAATTTCATCAGCCACAATTTGCAACATTATCTGAGGCTGATGGGAATTTTGGTCCAAAGCATCTGGAGAGTGCCAGGTTTGAGATGGCTGTACTGGTGTATTGCTCTTTAAATGAGATTATTGCAGTCAGTGGCCACGTGTGTTTTAAACTCAAAATAGTTGTTACAGTGTATATATTTTGTAGCTTACTCTGAAAAGTCTGTGCACATTGAGCTGATGAAGGAATACTTTAAGACACAGGAATCCAATGAACATCTCCTCATCATGTAGCTTGTGAACAACAATATTCTTCTACTCACAGCTCCTTATGTTTGCTCAGGCTGAATTTCTCACTCTTATCCTAGCCATATTGATTATCATTCATAATGTAACTTCAATGGATGTAAAGAAGTCAATAAATGCTCAGTCTAGCTGCAGACAATTCTCAGTGTTATGTCCTTTGGCTATTGTAATGCTCTTCACAATATTTCTATCCAGGGAGGCTTAGTGTGTGCAGCAGACAATGCCTATGGAGATTATTAGACGCGTTAAAAGTGGTGTTATATGAACACCAGGAGATCACAAAAGGGCCCCCTTTTCAGACGATGTTGTTCCCCCCTCGTTATGCTGCCGTTCCGCCAGTGCTACTTTTTATTGATAGGAGAAGCTGGCAATAGATCCCCCATTCCAGTTCTGTCATGGATGTTCCTGCTAGTGAATAGGTGCCCCGTTATTCTGGTGAGATCCCAGCATCAATGGGAGGTCCCTGCCTGAAGACTTCTAGGTGAGATTGGGGCATCCAGGTAAGTGACACACTTTTTATGACCCTCTGGAGATCACTTCTACCTTTTAAAGTGTGTTTTTGTACTTGCTGTCACTTTTTTGTGTTCTTTTTATTTTTAATTTCCCGTGCTCACATCTTTTCATAAGAATCCATGGGATTTCAATCCAGGAAGTAAAGGGATCTCTGTTAGAGCTCTGTTCACTCCTAGGCTGCCAGAATAACAGGAGAGGAGGTAAGAGTGGTGGGGAGGGTGATTGTGGCATGACAGGGATGGGATGGGGGTGGGAGTGGAGATTGTGGGCAGGGCCGGTTTAAGGAATTTTGGGGGGCCCTGCAATGCTTTATTTTTTGGGGGGGGGCATATGTTTATCTCAGATCAATGTAACCTAACCTATTCACAGTACAGGGTGTTCAGATCACAATAGGACCATGGTATCCACATTATCCACAGTTTTCAGTATCCACCCCCCCAAACCAATCTCCAGTGGATAAGGGGGACCCTACTGTACTACATAATTTGCCTCCGATAATTTAGTTTAGCAATTAACATAATAGTGTAGATTTCCTCAAAGAAAAGAAAGAGTGGACTACAAGCTGAAGATGAGTTAGCAGTGTGATGCAGCAGCAAAACAAAGCCAATGCGATTCTGGGCTGCATTAATAGGATCAAAGGAAGTATTAGTACCACTCCATTCTGCTTTGGCCAGACCTTACCTGGAATACTGTTTCCAGTTCTGCCCACAACAATTCAAGAAGGATATGGACAAGCTGGAACGTGTCCAGAGGAGGGAGACCAGGATGGTGGGAGAGCTGGAAGGCATTACACCCTATGAGGAGCAGCTTAGGGAGCTGGGCATGTTTAGCCTGGAGAAGAGAAGGTTGAAAGGTGACATGATAGCCATGTTTAAATGTTTGAAGGGATGTCATATTGAGGATGGAGCAAGCTTGTTTTCTGCTGCTCCAGAGACTAGGATATGGAGCAATGGGTTCAAACTACAGGAAAAGAGAATACACCTTTGACAGTAAGAGCTGTTTGGCAGTGGAATGTGCTGCTTCTTTGGAGTGTGGTGGAGTCTCCTTCTTTGGAGGTTTTTAAGCAGAAGCTGGATGGCCATCTGTTGTGAGAGCTTTGATTGTGTGTTCCTGCAGGGCAGAAGCTGATTGGATGGGATGGCTATTGGGGTCCCTTCCAACCCTATGATTCTATGATTCTAGGCTGCATTCAGAGCCCGGGGAAGTTACTTTTGGATTACACCTCCCAGAATCCTCTTGCCAGCACCCTTCTCAAGGTCTGGCTGCATTGTTCCTTTTCCAGCATTCTCTAGCCCAGTGGTTCTTAACCTGGGGTCCACGATGTCCTCACAGGGGATCCACAAAGGCTTGAAGGCTGCTTGGCCCACCTCCTCCCTGTAGTGGAGCAGCCACATGACAGGAACCAAAGCAAAGGCTGGCTGGTTTGGCCTGCACATTGCCATTCAATCCACTCCAGACACAAACTTGCAGGAAGAAGCAAGAGTGTCTCTGAGGGAAAGTTTAATGATGGTGTAATTGTGTTATTGTTGTTGTTAGCTATTATAATTAGGGTTTTAAATCTTGAGTTAAGTCTTGTGACAACAAAAGATATTTAAAGGGGGTCCCTGGTAAAGAAAAGGTAAAGAACCACTTCTCTACCCAATGGCTCCCACATAACACTAATGGGATACTGGTGTGTTTTAGTGACAACAATAAAACCATTGTTCCCAGTAACATTACTCCAAATTTTTCTTTATATTCTTTATATTCTTCTGTTAAAAGAGCTAGAGTGTTGTAGAAGTTTCAGCATTGCCCTATGACTGTGGAGACCAGGGTCTGAATCCTTACTCAGCCATGAATGCCCACTGGGTGACCTTGGGCAAGTCACACTCTCTCAGCCTCAAAGGAAGTCAAAGGCACACCCCCTTTGAACAAGCCTTGTCTAGAAAACCCCATGGTAGCTTCGCCTTAGTCAGAAATGACTTGAAGGCACATAGGCAAACACACACATTCCTTTTGCAAGTTGAACTCAGTTGGCAGCAAGGGGAGGAAGCTGAAGACAAAGGAGGAAAGGGAGGGATGGGAGAGAAACCAGTGCATGTTAAGAGCAGCTGCAAAGATGGGATGGAGGGGATCTATGTGGAAGGAAGGAAAGGGAAGAAAGAAAGAAAGAAAGAAAGAAAGAAGCCCTTTCTGAAGAGAAAGCAGGGGAGAAAAAAGGAAAGAGATGACCCTCACACTTCTCTCCCCCACTCTCTCTCTCTCTCTCACACACACACATACTCACCCCTCTCTGACACACTCCTGGCTGGCTTGCATTTTGACAATCCTGGGAGGAGGGGGTGAGGGAGCAGCAAACTCCCTCCAGCTTCAGCCACACAGAGGGCAGCTTGCTCTTTCTCTTTCTCTCTTTCTCTTTCTTTTTCCAGTTTGGGAGACCAGATGCTGCTTAAAAAAAAAAAAAGCCAGCAGGAGGTTTTTGCAGGAGGAGGGTTAGGATGAGGTTGGGGTGGGGCCCCCTGGCTGTGAGGGCCCCCACAGATGCTGATTTGGCGGTATGCTTAATCAGGCCCTCATTGTGGGACAGGAATACTTGTTTTGTTCCTGTCTGATAATCTCCTATAGCAGAGCTCAAAGCAGTGGAAGTGAGTGGCATGGTATGAAGCAAATTATTTTTTATGCTATCCAATTGTTTTCAAGAGAGGAAAGAGAAGTCTTCTGTTGTAGATTCTTGAACTGACAGGGCATCTCCTCCAGCACTATAATGCTATGATTCTAAGGGAAGTGCTATAGGGTACTTGGTATATATAGACATAATTGCTATGTCTTCTTACCAAGCTCAGTCCAGCAAGCATGAGTGACCAAAGAGTATTTTCTGATCTTGCAGACAAAATGGCAACAAAGGTGTCAAACTGACTGTCCATTCCTTTCTGTCCAAGATCCCTGCCATAATCTGAGGCCCACAATTGAGCCAAATTATGAATTACAGCAGAGAAAGGACATCACACAGTTCCTTTAAAAAAAAATGTTGGCTCACAGGTCACAATGCCAGCGGCCTCAAATTCCCCTGGTGCATTGAGCTGGTGCAACTACCATCTGCCTCTTTTCCTGCATCTGCCTCTTTTCTAGAAAAGGCCTCCCTCTTCTCCTGTAACTTGGAAACAGAGGGTGGAGTGAAGGAGGAAATAAACAGTCTAATTATCCTTTTCCTTTTGTGTCATGTCTGAATTAGATTGACTGAGGGCAGGGAACTGTTTTGTTGTTGTTCTACTTGTAAAACACCATGTGTGGTGATGACTCTATGTAAGTAAAAGATGATGATGATGATGATTGAAAATGATGCTGATGATGCTGACGCACATTTAACTAGGAACTTATCTCTTGAATGCTTAGATGCAGGGTGAAGAGTTCAACACTAATTATTTTACATGCAGCACTGTAGCCCCTTCAAACCTATGTCAGGTTATCATGGCATCTGTGAACAGCTCATGCACTTCTGCCAATTTCTCTCATGAATGTAACAACTACAATCTCCAAACTGTAATGTCTGAAAGAAGTATGTGCATATTCATGTATATCAGAAGTCCATGTATAACAGGAGGCATAAAGTTATATAATTATTATCTGATTTATGATGACAGAGTTTGGGTTTGGAAAGAAAAGAATTAAATAGGCCAGAAGAACTGATTAAATTTCCTTAAAGATCAGCACTCAAGACCTTTTGCCCAGCCAGCTCTTTTGTGGGTGGATGGCTTCGTTAATGACCCAGAATCACTGAGGGATACTTTCTCAGTAGACAGGAGTTGATTGTAGTGGTTTTTTAAAAAAATGTTTCTAATCACAGTATATCTTCTCCCCAACCACTTCTGTTCAAGGATGATATAATGTAGACTTTTGTGGTGAAGAAGAGAAATAGAGGAGATTTTCACACGGCAAAAATATCCCCCGGAGAAATCGGGAAAGAAATATTTCTGTCCTGGAAGCAGCGCCGCGGTTTGCACGCCCAGTTCCCTCTCCCGATATGCAGTCGTCCTCACACTGGGTTTTTTCTTCCCTCTTCCGTAATATTTTATTAATGGCAAACTCCCGTTAGTAAAATATTATGGAAGAGGGAAGAAAAAACCCAGTGTGAGGACGACGGCATATCGGGAGAGGGAACTGGGCGTGCGAACTGCGGCGCGGCTTCCGGGACAGAAATATTTCTGTCCTGATTTCTCCGGGGGATATTTTTGCCATGTGAAAATCTCCAGAATCTACAGGTTTTGCAATACACAAAAACATAGAAAGAAACACAAAGCACAGCCAAAGATCTGAAAGGCATCTCAAGATGCCTGTCCATTACTTGGGAATCCAATATAGGTTAACCGATTTGCTTGCTCATAGTAGTGCTTTTGCTGTCTATCCTCACCTATGCTCAGCTTGCATATTTGTGAATAAATTCAAATTTTACAAAAACAAAACAAAACAAAAAAAACACCCTGATCTTTATGAGATCCCTCCTCCAGAACAAAACCAAGCCCTAGTAAGCACTGCTTCCCCTGGCATTTTCCTCTACTTGCATAAGTGGGGAGGTTGTGACAATGTACTTGGAAAACATTAAAACTGCATGTTCATTGTTTTCAAAGAATAGAAACTAGTAAGAGAAAATGTGCTTTCAGAAAGAAGTAAAGCCAAACATTTTGCCATCTGTAACCACTGAACATGATCCAGGGTGTCTGCCAGTAGGAGATAATGATGTATGCATACCACCCTGACAGGCAATCTACAAACATGTGGATCAGATATTTGAGTTGAGCAAGGGGACTACATTCATCTCACTGCCTTTTCTCCTGAACAACTTATGAACACAATCACAGAATGCTTGATGGGGCCATGAACCCACACCCCTTGCTGTTGGGTTGGGCTGGGGAATTATGCAAAAAGCATGCACGATTCTTCATCTAGCTACTGGAATGGATATAATAGCCTGTTTTGGTGTGCCTATGGCTTCTGGCAAGATTTCATTGATTGCATGAAAGACTGGCAGGGGATTAGGAGTGGAGACCTGGTGAAAAATTGATGAGTTCTATGAGATATCTGGAAAATGTGAAGTGAAGTAAAGATAATTACATTTTACATAAAATAATCCATTGAAGGGTGATGCAAAAGCAGTGAGGTAGTGTAGTGATGCCCAAAAGGTTGCTGAAGAGATACAAATAAGATGTTTCTTGCTATTGCTCATTAAAATATCATCCTCATCCAAACCTACCTGATTGAATTTGAGTCCCAAATATTTTTTCCTTACTAGAGAAAGAGGGAGGGTATTAACTGTAACATTTGAAGGACAATACAGCCAACACTTTGAAAGCATTATAGTTTTAGTAACCATCACAACTTTTAACACATGGAGGAAGAAGAATGTGGTTTTTACCATATGGGTGAAGACACTAAACTTTGTCTTGGTGTTGAACCTTTGAAAAAAATGTTGGAATTCTATCCATTAGTTAGTTAGTTAGTTTTCTTGCTGTCATTCATTTGCACCACCCTGCATAAGTGGTGAAATAAGATGCTCCAAGAATTTGGGGAGAAGCTCACAGGAAGTGGCTTTATTACTGAGTCAGATTATTGGTCCCTCTAGCTAGGTATACCACAGGTGAGCATCTGGAGGGCCATCTAATTCCCACCTCTAGACCTGTATGCACAAGATGCAGCTCTCCAGGTTTTCAGACAGCAGTTTTGAGTGGTCTAATCTGGGACCTGTTGCATGTACTCTACCACTGGGCTATAGTTTTATCTTGTGATTGTTTTGTTCCTTCTTTTTTTATGTTGCACCCAATTGTTTGGGAGAGACAGGAGTTGGGAAAGTGCACTGACCACATGGTTTTGCTGTGACACAAAGTTGTGATTTGGAACATTAAACCAGCACAACCTGATTCAGCCCCCCCCCCCCCGGTTCAGCTTTCTGAATTTCTCTTGGAAGTAGGGTCCAGCACCTGGATGACTCCTGTAAAACCTATAGAAACTGTGGGAGGAACAGCCATAAAACTGAGGACTTTATCAGACACAGCAAAACCACACGATTATGATGTTACTGTAGTGCAAATGGTTTTTGCTATCGCACAATGTTGTCACGTTCATGTGTGGTCAGTCTGTGCTCCAGCCGCAAATAAGGCATTGCTTTACATTGACAGGACAAGCAGTCCATAGCTCTCAATATTGCTCTTTTCATGGTATTGAAGAGTGTGTGAAAACACGTCCTGCTGCAATTGCGAAATTACAGCATGAATGGGCAAAATTACAGCATGAATTCCCCCCTCCCCATTCCCAGAGAGAAAACTTCCAGGTGAGAATGTGAAAACTATCCACAGAATGCTCTTTTTATGAACTGTCCTGGCTTGTTTGCATGTTTTTAGGTTTGTTTAAGTGTTTGTGTGTTTGTTTACTTAACAAATTAAGGGGTTTGGGGTGTTTTTAAGCATGCTCACATCTTCTCGCAAGAACCACTGAAATCTCACCCATACTAAACCACAAAAGTTCTTAAAGTGCTAGTGGTGGTCGTGCGATAATTCCATGGTGTTTCTTTCATGCAATTACAGTGACGTGTGATAATAAGTGTAATAATGCCGCCATGTTTTGGTTTTCCTCATTCGCAAAATTACAGCATTTTTAGATGCTAGTCTGACGAAGTCCTGAGAGTGGATTTGCCACTTCATAGCAAAAGATTCAAAGGCCATCTGATTTAATTACTTGGGAAGGAAAAAGGAAAGGGCTGGTAATAATGAACAAGTAGAATTGACAAGTACTTTTGCAAAAACCGTGAGGGGTGTGTGCATTCCTGCTCATTTGGACTATCAAATGACAGGAAATTCAAAGGGAAGCACAAAGCTGATTGGCTGGGTGAGAGTGGGGGTGGGGCTTGCTAGCAAGGCAAGCACACACTGCCGCCATGATGGATTTGGCCTTAGTAGTGATCGCTAAAGATGAATATTTCCTGTTTTGCTTTTCTATAAAATTGGAAAATTGCTCTATCACAGCAGCGCACCTTGGGTTGACTAAAAAGAAACCATGGCAGTGGTGAAGAACTAATGCAAGTAAATCACTCTTGGCTGACGCCCAGAATGTGAGGCTTATGGGGGTTTTCGAGGCCAGAAAACTGTTTAGACATGTCGCTGCTGCTGCGAGATGCCAATACTATGAGGTACTTTGGATTTTCCCCCTTGTGTAGAATCATAGAATCATAGATTTGGAAGAGACCTCAACGCCCATCTAGTCCAATCCCCTGCCATGCAGGAATATACAATTAAATCATTCCCAACAGATGGCCATCCAGCCTCTGTTTAAAAACCTCCAAAGATGGAGACTCCACCACACTATGAGGCAGTGTATTCCACTTCCAAACAGCTCTTACTGTCAGGAAGTTCATCCTAATGTTTAGGTGGAATCTCTTTTCCTGTAGTTTGAACCCATAGCTCTGTTTCCTAGGACATTTTCAGACAGCATTTTAGCGTGCCTACGGCGCTCTTGCACGGCAAGGGGTCGTTTTTGGATGCCGCCGTCCCTCTCCCGAAACCATCAGTGTCACTTCCATGAAGCTTCAGAAGCCGCAGCGCCATATTTTAATCACGGGCAACTTCAGTGATTAAAATATGGCTCTGCGGCTTCCGAAGCTTCATGGAAGTGACACTGATGGGTTCGGGAGAGGGATGGCGGGGTCCGAAAATGACCCCCTGCCATGCAAGAGCACCGTCCCTCTCCCAGGAGCTCCTCCCGCAGTAGGCACGCTAAAACGCTGTCTGAAAATGTCCCTATAGTCTCTGGAGCAGCAGAAAACAAGCCTGCTCCATCCTCAGAATGACATCCCTTCAAATATTTAAACATGGCTATCATGTCTCTTCTCAACCTTCTCTCCTCCAGACTAAACATGATTAGTTCCCTAAGCCACTCCTCATAGGGCATGGATGTGTAGATGGGCCCTATGGCAATCACAGAAGGTCTTGTTTGCTTTGGGGTTTGAGGGTAATTCAAAAGTCATTATGGTAAAATGTGGCAATGTTGTTCAGATGCATACTTCTAGGAAATGTGGGGAGCACCGGGTGAAAAATATGGCTAGAATATATATATATATATATATATATATATATATGTATATATGTATATATATGTATATGTATATATATATATCAGCTGGTAGCTCCCATGTCAGTGTGTGTGTGTGTCTGTGTGTGATCTGTTCCAGGCTGTAATATGAAATTGACAGTAGCTATCCAAAGCCCTGAACCTATATTAAAGGTAGGGTTAAGCATTTTGGATAGCTCCTTCAAAGTTCAAACTGGACCCTGGAGAAGATTCACCACTCCCCAGAAATGGAAGCCATCATTTGTCACTGTTTCAGTAGTGCAAAACTACTTGAAAATCAGCTACAGATTTTATTTGGGGTTCTTTAGAGGTCAGGTTTATTCCATCTGATCTTCAGTTCACAGAAACATTTTTTTTTCCAAACCTAACTTTTGGCCTGGCTCTGAACCTTTTCAAAAGGGAGAACATCCATGGAAAATTTCAGAATATGTAAATATTTTGGATCAGCTTCAGTACAAGGGATGGCCACAATATTTGAGAAGGGGAAAAGGGAGATCTTGTTTGTCTTCTGTCCTAGTTTGCCCATTCCTTCATGTTACCTTAGCTCTGAAAGCCTTGCTTTTCTGTTTTCAGTTTATCGGCCCGTGTTTCTATTTACACTGTCTAGTATTTTAGAAGTTACACCACCTACTCATTACTGTATGTGCTCCCACTCATTGCTTGGGCTTTTTGTGTGTGCTCGCTGTTTGATACCCTACAAGGCAGCCCTAGTATGCCTTAGTAAAGGCTGAAAGAATTTCATCCCAGTGGAAGAACAGGCCTTTCATGTGCTGGGGATGCTTGCTTGAGATCAATAGATGTTTACAATATTCCCACACAGAACTGTGCTTGGGTGGAAAAAGGGCAAATGAGGTCTGAAAGAAATAAAAGGTATAAGGAATGACCTTCCTTATTTAAGCAATTTTAAATGACCGGTGGAATATATACACACAGAATACACCAACGTATAGTATTAAAGGCATCAGCTATTTATTTATATATTCATTTAGTTGTATTACTTTGGATGCAACTTATTTATTTATTTATATTACTTTGGATTCATTCAGAGCTTCAAAAAGTTATTTTTCTGGACTGTAATTCTCAGAATACCCCAACCAGAAAACTCAGTAACCATGCTGGCTGCTGAAATTCTGGGAGTTTCAGCCAAAAAAGAAGTAACCTTTTCAAACTGCATTAATTATAGATGTGATGGTAGACAGTTTAATCTGTTTAATCTGCGATGATACTTACCTTCTATTAAAAGTACAGCTGTCCCCCCATATCCATGGATTTGGTATCCACGGATTTAAGTATTCACGGCTTGAAAATATTCTTAAAAAAATATATAATCCAAAAAGCAAACCTTGATTTTGCCATCTTATATAAGGGACACCATTTTGCTATGTCATGGCATATAATGGGACTTGAGTATTCATGGATTTTGGTATCCACGGGGTGGGGTGGGGGTCCTGGAACCAAACCCCAGCAAATATGGACAATTGTACCATGGGATTGCACAATATATTATAATTCCAAGCTTAGTACGTTGAAAGTGTAAGTCTTAAGTATGTTTTCTCCAAAAACCACTAGAGTACATATGTCTTAAATGCACCACACCACACTACACTATGCTACACTACACTAAACAAAGGCTGGAATTGTGTTGGGGTGTTGCATCTTTGTAAGTGGACTTATGTCTGTGGGAATTAGAATTGTGCAGTTACACAACGTCCATATCCAGGATTGCTGGCAAAGTGCTCGATGTGCATTGGTACCCAATGCACAATAGGACAGATACACAATGCGACTGATGCCACATTGGGCACGCTTGTTGGTGTCCCAATATGCATCTTCGCAATTCAGAAACTGGGTTTCTTAGTGCCTCTGCTACTTAGCTAGGTAAACACAAAATTATATTTTATGTAAAAAGTCATATAGGATTCCAGCCAACATCTACTTACTCATACTTTTCTTCTATACTTTTTCTTCTCTATAGGGAAATGCCAAACATCTTCCTTTTGGGCATTAGTTAGAGTAATTGCCTTTTAGCTGAGCTAAAAAAAATTCATATGAAGGACAGTCCTAAGACATTTAAGTACAAGAAAACTCCATTGCAATGAATGGGATGAAAGCCATGGACTGGCATCCTGTTCATTAGTTATGAGATTGCAAGCTGGACTTGCAATGTTGTAACTGTTGAGGATTCAAATTTACAGTTGTGAATGATCAAATGTGACCCCAAACCTACCTTTGTAGCCTGGCAGCACATTGACTGAAGTATTTTTGAGACACAGAATATTGGGGCACCGTGAATCTATATCTGCAATGTGAAGTCAAAGGCTTTCACTGCCGGCATCCATAGATTTTCCTTGGTTTTTTCCTGGGCCATTCCTGAACATGGGCTCACAGCCTGGAAAAAACCCAAGGAAAATCTATACATCTGCAATGTTCTCCTGGTAGCGGGATGTCTTGGAACAAGCAGTTGTGGTAGGACCCTGAGAGGTCTCTCCAGCTGCCTGTTCATAATGCATCCTGTGACTGGGAGAGCACATTTCCCAGTGTTCCATTCTCCAGTGCCTTGGAAGAACTTCCGTTGAGGCACTGCCAGGCTGAAAGGGTAGTTTTTGGGGAGATGACCTCATTAGACATGACAATGGAGCTCTACCATCATAGTTACATTGATGGTGCAGGATCTCAGCCATTATTTATATAAAGGGTGGGGCACCAGTGGTCCTTCAGATTTTGCTGGATAACTAACTCCTAGAAGCCCCAGCCAGCATAGTCCATGGTCAGGGATAATTGTAGTTCTAGCTCAGCAATATCTGAAGAGCCAGAGGTTGCTACTCCAAGTTTACACAAAAATTTATTTGAAATATTTGTATGCCACCTTCATCTTACAATACAGGGCAGTTTGCAAAATATAAACAAAAACTATGTCCTAACAAAACCACACCAAAATACAAGAAGAGGAATAAATTACCTAACATTATGGCACTTGTCTTCATAAATCAGTGTAAGCCACCTGGGCAAACAGGTTTTCACTGGATGTCAGCAAGAATGTAATGTTGCCAGTGACAGCTCCGTGGCAAGGGAGGGTGTTCCACAACTGAGATATCACAACAGAGGAAATTCTTTTCTTTGTTGTCAAATAATCTACATTGTGTTGATGTTAGCTGTCACTTGGTTCTGTACTCTGCAATTGTTCTGGAGCTTCAAACATGTACAAATATTATTCAGTTATATGACAAATCTTCACCCACTATTCTTTTTTCTTTTTAGTAAAGTTGTTATTTACAATTTATTTTAAAGTCCCCTGTTAACATCTATCTTAGAAATATTTTATATCCACCATGGATAGAATTAAATATTCATATGCTAAGAGATGTGCATTCTCTTCAATATTTGATAAAACCACAGCATTCAAAAAACATTTTTATTTATGATTTTTCCTCCCTTAGGTTTATAGTGAGGATCAATACCTTTAAAACAAACATACCAGGATAAGCCTATGTTTCATATTTCTCTCAGTTGTTCCACTGATCTTGTGAGCAGTTACATTAATTTAGAAGATTATAGTTTTAAATGCTTCTTATAAATTAAAAAAAGTGTGAAACACAAATAAATGCAACAAAAGAGAAAGACAAATATAAGTGATGTAATGTTAAGTCATCTGTTTTGCAAGATTGTCTTGGTCTGCAGTTTTTGAGGACTATTTCAAACTTGTTCTGTACAATATTTGCATATGGTATTTGGCACAGAAAATGTTGCTTTCTGAGCATGAATACCGCATGCATTTTTTGTACAGAATAAGTCCCTAATTTTTCGTCAGTCCAGGATTTATCCCCAACACTTGAGAAACATGTTTGTCAACCATTTTTCGAATATTTTCAAATCTTCTTTCAACCCCTAGTTAGAACTGATGTTAATGTAGTTTAATTGTTGTTCTTGTGTGCCTTCAAGCCATTTCCGACTTATGGCCCTAATGAGACCTAATCACAGGACTTTCTTGGCAAGATTTGTTCAGAGGGAGTCTGCCTATGTCTTCCTCTAAGGCTGAGTGAATGTGATTTGCCCAAGGTCAGCCAGTAGGTTTCCATGGCTGAGCAGGGATTCAAACCCTGATCTCCAGAGTCATAGTCCAATGCTCAAACCACTACACCATGTTGGCTTTCCAATGTGGTTTAATACTAACCAGTATTCACTGTTGACCAGGGTTTTATTACCAGCTTGACTCTCTGGCTAGCATTAAGTAATATTAAACTTCCTAACAATAAAATCTTTTAACTATAGTTAAAGTTGGTTTGGAAGGCTGTGAGGGATCATTGTTGAGGCTGAGATAGTTCTTAACCATGGTTAAGAAAAAAATGGCATTGCATCCATATTGGTTCTAAGGTTCTAATATCTGTACATTTTTAAATTTCACATTTCAAAGTAGTTTTAAGAGTGGATGTTGTCAGACTCCTGGGAAGTTACTCATCTCTTTCCTGTTGTGTTTTGAAATAGATATCCATTCCACATAGTACATGGGTACCTGTCAGAACTTAGAAGGTAACCTGCCACATGTTCACTCATATGAAACTGCAGGAACTCCAAGGGAAATACAAAAGGGCAAGGGGGGTACTTTTGTACTTTGTTTTATGATTCTGTCAGATACTGTCTTCATTTTCTTTTCACATTGTTTGTACACATTAAGTAGAAATGTGCAGTAATTCACTGGGTAATATAAGGCTGTACAAGTGGTAGAACTATCATTTTACATTTCTGAAAGGAGGGAGGGTACACTTCCCCTCTGCACTGCTCTGTTTGTTCTGTTCTATGTTGTGAGCTGCCTTGGGTCCGATATTGGAAGAAAAGTTGGATATAAAATTTTAGATAGATTGACTGATAGATAAACAGATAATAGATATTTTGCAATCAAATCCATGGGACCTGCGTTCAGCAGTGTGGATAGTCAAGATCAGTGCTTCTTAAGCTTTCTGATGTGGGGTGAAGGGAAATAGAAAAAAGATCTTTGAAAGAGAGGTGATAAAAGTGTTCAATTAAATGAGTATTGGAAAATGCAAAACAATGCATGAAACACAATCTATGTTTGCATACACAACATGCAGGTTTTAGCTGTTGCAGCTCAGGAAAGAAATTATGACCTGGAAGACTGGTAATCTAACCAGCTGCTGCTCTCAACATATTGAAGGAGGTGCATATAACATAGTTTCTTGAAATGGTTGTTCTGTCACTGAAATCTAGACAAAACATTCAGTACAGAAATGTATTAAGCAAGATTTCTACAGTGGACCCTCCAGATCTGTGGGCTCTGGATCAGTGGGTTCAACTGACCATGATTGGTTGCATGCCATACCTAAAATGGCGGCAACATGTATGCAGATGCACGGAAGTGTCTGCACGCACATCACCACCATTTAATGATATGAAACGTGGCCATCTGCACTTTTTGGCATCTGCGTGGGGTCCCAGAATGAAAGCCCCTCCCCTCTCTGCATCCAGAGGGACCACTGTATTTGGAATTCTCTATTAACTAAGAATATTTATGATAGAATTTTGGAAAAGACTAACTACCAGACATCCTGACTTACCTATGCTACAGACAGCATCCAGAATCTTCTTAGGGCTTAATGCTCACATTATCATGGATTACATTAGGGGATTGGTAGATTGGTAGGGGATTTCCAGTGTTGTGTAATGTGGTATCTAGCATCTCTCCCATACACAACAGCTCTGCATGATGGTGCACCCCACCACAGCTCTGTCCTCAACCCCAAATGGCCACTGACAACACCCAAACCTCCTCATATTGCTGCCAGGTTGACTGGCTTTACACTCTCTCTGGACTTTTTCAAATGGGGGGAAAACCCCCGAGGAGGTCGGGAGAAGAACGGGGCTGTTGTGCTTATAGCACCCTGTTTCAGACACCACCATCCTCCTTCTGACCTTCCCCCGTGCCGCCTTTGTGCTGTGGGCACCGCTTTTTATTGACAGACGTTTTTATGATGGTGTTAGTTGGACACGTGGCATCACAACTCACTTTTTAAAAATTTATTTATTTATTTAGTTATTTATACCCCGCTCTTCAGCCACAAGGCTATCAGAGCGGCTTACAAATTGTTTTTAAGCAATAGCTATTTACACATCTACACGGCATTAAACAGTTTCCAATGTGTGTTAGCTAATTGCCCCCACAAGCTGAGTACTCATTTTACTCATTTTGGTTGTTGTGGAGGTCAGAATTGTCTTCCAACCTTGCAACAACCAAAATTCCCCACCAAACCCACATTTCTCAATTGCAGCCCTCTGAACTCACCCATTTCCTGGTTGGTGGAAATTGGGACAGCAGCAGACAAGGGTCCAGCTATTTTCCTATATGTGGTTGCAGAGCAATGGTATCATCTTCTGGGACTCAAGGTCCCCTGGAAGTTCCAGCAGATGCCTTTGCTGTGCATCCAGCTATAGGAAAATAGCTGGATGCTTCTCTGCTCCTTCAATGGCTTTATAACAACCAGGAATTGACTGACTTCAAAGAGCTACAGCTGAGAAAAGTCCCCCCACACCAGGGTTGGATGGAAGACTGCTGTAGTTATGTCTCCCAATGCAGGATTATGGCTGTCGTTTACAATGAACATGATCCAGCTAAATTTTTTTTAATTTTATTTATTTAGTTATACAAGCTTACAAAATAGCAAACAGAAATTTCCACATATCAAGTTACAATCATAGCCATTTTCCCTCTTTCTTCCTCCCTCCTCTTTAACTTTCCTCGCTTCCCAAATACAATATACAATATTCTGAATTCCTTATAGCTTATCTACCTGCTCCCTCTCCACTGACGCCCCCTTGTGGTTAAGCCGCTCCTGAAAAAGCCTTCCCTGGACCCCTTGGACAGGAACAACTATAGACCAGTCTCTTTGCTGCCTTTTCTAAGCAAAGTGATTGAGAGGGCGGTCGCTTCCCAACTCCAAGCTGTCTTGGATGAAACCGATTATCTAGATCCATTTCAAACTGGCTTTAGGACGGGTTATGGAGTGGAGACTGCCATGGTTGCTCTGGCTGATGACCTCCGCTTGGGTATCGACAGGGGTAGTGTGACCCTGTTGGTGCTCCTGGACCTCTCAGCGGCCTTTGATACAATAGACCATTCCATCCTCTTGGATCGCCTGAGGGAGTTAGGAATCGGAGGCACTGCCTTGCAGTGGTTCCGTTCCTTCCTCTCGGGCAGATCCCAGAGGGTGAGGCTTGGGGACAGTTGCTCTACTAGAATAGAGCTTAACTGTGGCGTTCCTCAGGGTGCCATCCTGTCCCCGATGCTATTTAACATCTATATGAAGCCGCTGGGAGAAGTCATTCGGAGGCATGGAATGCGGTGTCATCAGTATGCTGATGACACCCAGATATACTTCTCCATGTCTCGGTCATCGGCTTCGACTTCAGATGGCGTCTCTCCTCTGAATGATTGTCTTAAAGCAGTAATGGACTGGATGAGGAAAAACAAATTGAGACTGAATCCAGACAAAACGGAGGTACTAACAGTTACAGGCCCAAAACCAGGTCTGGGAATACGAACTCCAATCCTGGATGGAATTACACTCTCCTCCAAGGATTGTGTTCGCAGTCTGGGGGTGCTCTTGGACCCGTCACGCCAGATGACTAATCAGGTAAATGCAACGGTCAGGAGTGCCTGTTATCAACTTCGGCTGGTACGCCAGCTGCGCCCTTTCCTGGAAACTAGGGACCTCGAAACTGTGGTACATGCACTGGTAACCTCCCGTCTGGATTTCTGTAATGCGCTCTACATGGGGCTACCCTTGTGCTTGACTCGGAAACTTCAACTAGTCCAGAACATGGCAGCCAGGCTGATTTCTGGTGTTCCCAGAAGAGAGCATATAACACCGGTGCTAAAAGCTCTCCACTGGCTGCCTATTAGTTTCCGGGCACAGTACAAGGTGTTGGTTATGACCTTTAAAGCCCTACATGGCTTGGGTCCAACTTACCTCCGGGACCGCCTCCTTCCATACGACCCTCCCCGCACACTTCGGTCCTCTGGGAGGAATCTGTTACAGCCTATGAAAACAAGGCTGTCGGTGACCTCCCAGAGGGCCTTCTCTGCTGCTGCTCCCAGATTATGGAATGGCCTGCCGGACGAGATCCGTCTTATTACCACCTTAGACAGCTTTAAAAAAGCTGTCAAGACGGATCTTTTCCGGCAGGCCTTTCCTGAATAATTATCCCGGCCCAAGACTCAGCTGCCCTTTATAGGCTACGATTGTATGTTTTTAATTTTTTTTCTTCTAATTTATATATATTTTAATTAATGCATGTTTTTAATCCTTTGCAATTTAATATTATTTTAAGGGGTGGGTGGGCTAGGGTATTGTGAGTATGGGGTTTTTATATTGTAAGCCGCCCCGATTGCGTTGCAGAGGGGCGGGATATAAATAATTTTTTTTTTATTATTATTATTATTATTATTATTGTCGTGGGAGAGAGGCTTGCGTACCCTAATGATGTTTTGAGCTATGCTGGCGGTGGTATAATAGCCACTGGTAGGGTCTCCCATGCCAGACAGGTCAAAACCGAAGGGTCTGACAAAGAGCGTCAAAGGGCAGGATGGGCTCTCTAGCCTTGTGGCAACCGTCCTAGGAGAAGGAAAACTCTAATCCCAAACCCGGGCAGATGGTGTTTGTCCAACCCTGTAAGGTCAACCATCTAAGAGAAGGAAACTCTAATCAAACCTACAACCCGAGGACCTCGCTGCTACTGTCCATGCTTGCAAGGCCAGCAGATGAACCTTTGGTTTAAAGGGTGAGGCCAGTTCTGTGCACGCTGCGCTCCACCAGAAAAATCCATTGCACAGGCTCGAAGGACAAATCCAGTTCCAAAAAAGCCCTGTAGCGATAGGCGAGGGACGAAACGGCAGGTGTAAAGATGCACTGGAAGCCGCAGCGCCAACCCTGCATGCAGGCGGTTCAGGACATTGGTCGCTCAAGGCTGACCCGGGAGATGACAGTCTTGTTCAGCAGCATCCTGAACGACCAAGCAGCCTTTTTTAAGGAGAGCACTGCTTGCTCCATATGGAGAGGGGCCTAGAAAAGGTGGCCTAACGAAAGCTCATCCCCAACTACCTGGTTGGCTAGCTGCAGCCAACGGGAATCTTCTGATGTGGTCAAACCAAGGCAAAGAAACAAAGGCACACACCAGCCTCCAAAGGTGTAAATAAACTGACACTTGCATGCTGTAACATCAGAACCATGCAAGACTCTGAAGATAGTGGACGGCCTGAGCGTCGTTCTGCCCTAATAGCCCATGAACTATCAAGGCTTAATATAGACATTGCTGCTCTTAGTGAAGTTCGCTTCCATGAGGAAGGCAGCCTTAAAGAACATGGCGCCGGCTACACACTTTACTGGTCTGGCAAACCCAAAACCGAAAAACATCTTTCAGGAGTAGGCTTTATGATTAGAAACTCCATTGCCTCCAAACTCGAAACCTTGCCAACAGGACACTCTGATCGCATTATTTCCTTACGCCTCCCACATGTTGTTCTGTTTAGCATATATGCCCAAACTATGCAAGCTGACCCTGTAGAGAAAGAAAAAATTTACACAGACCTATGCCACCTCATACAAAAAGTCCCTGTAGAAGATAAAATTATTATCCTTGGTGACTTCAATGCCAGAGTTGGAAAGAACTCCAAAGCCTGGAAAGGTGTCTTAGGCAAGCATGGTGTTGGAAATTGCAATGATAACAGACACCTCCTGCAAGAGTTCTGTGCAGAACAACAGCTGACTATTACAAACACAATCTTCCAGCAGAAAGATAGCTTGAAGACAACCTGGATGCATCCCCGATCCAAACATTGGCACCTCATTGACTATGTTCTAGTCCAGTGATAGGCAACCTTTTGAGCATGGTGTGTCAAACTTGGCCAAAAAACTTGGGTGAGCATAACTGAGCATAACTCAGGTGGTGTGTCACTTTGAGGAGAAAAACATTACAGTTGTCCCTTGACATTCGCGGGGGTTAGGTTCCACGGACCCCGCGAATGTCAAAAAACCGCGAATATTGATTGCCCTCCCCCCACCCTCCCTGGGGCCTTCACGGAGCCTTCCAAGGCTCCGTGAAGGCCTCCACGGCCTCCCCCCACCCTCCCCAGGCCTTCATGGAGCCTTCCAAGGCTCCGTGAAGGCCTCCACCCATCCTCCCCCCTCCCTCCCCGGGGCCTTCACGGAGCCTTCCAAGGCTCCGTGAAGGCCTCCGCGGCCTCCCCCCACGCTCCCCAGGCCTTCACAGAGCCTTCCAAGGCTCCGTGAAGGCTTCCCCCCACCCTTCACCCTCCCTCCCCGGGGCCTTCCTGGAGCCTTCCATGGCTCCGTGAAGGCCCCCGCGGACTCCCCCCACCCTCCCCAGGCCTTCAGGGAGCCTTCCAAGGCTCCGTGAAGGCCTCCCCCCACCCTTCACCCTCCCTCCCCATGGCCTTCATGGAGCCTTCGAAGGCTCCGTGAAGGCCTCCGCGGCCTCCCCCCACCCGCTCCAGGCCTTCACGGGGCCTCTGGAGGGTCTCCAAAGGCCCCGTGAATGCCTCCCTGGCCCTCCCCGCTCCTTCCCAGGGCTTTTAAGGGGCCTCCGGAGGCCCCTTTTCGCGGTTTTGGGGGGGGCGGGGGGGCCCTCCCAAAACTGCGAATAATTAAAACCGCGAATGCTGAGTTCGCGAATGTGGAGGGACAACTGTATTTCATGATATGTATTGTTTAAATAACATAAATGTATACAGTTGCCCCTCCACATTCGCAGCTTTCACTCGCACGGTTTTGATTATTTGTGGTTTGCTCAGCAAGCAGCCCATTTAAATCAGTTTCTCTCCCTCCCACTCAAGGGAGAGGAGCTGATTTAAACAGAGTGCTTGCTGAGCAAGCCAGGCGCTCAACTCCCCGCTCTCCAGGGGCTTGGCTCCATTTCGGGGGTGGGGAGAGACCAAGCCCTGGGAGAGCGGGGAGTTGGTGGGAAAGTCGCTTTTTAGCCCCCCACCCTTTCCAAAGCCGCTACTGAGCTTTCTAAGCCTTGTTGCGGCTTTGGGAGGGTGGGGGTGGCTGAAAAGCCTCTATGTCGCACTCCCTCCACCCTTCCTAACCTTCCCAAAGAGGCTATATAGGGCTCTCAATCCCCAGAGCCCCTTCGGGAAGCCCGGGGAGAGGCCGGCCAGACTCCCTCCCGCCCTCCCGTCACCTTCTCCGGCCTTCCTGAGGTGGCTCCGGGGTTTCAAAGCCCCAGAGCCCTCTCAGGAAGGCCGGAGAACAGCCGGGCAGACTCTCGCCCACCCACCTGCTGCCTTCCCCCGCCTCCCTGAGACAGCTCCGGGCTTCAAAGGCTGAGGAGAGGCCTGGGGCGGCTCCATGGCTTCAAAGCCTCGGAGCCCCCTCAGGAAGGCCAGGCAGAGTCCCTCCCTCCTACCACCTTCCCCAGCCTTTCCGAAGCGTCTCCAGGGCTTCGAAGCCTTGGAGCCCCCTCGGGAAGGCTGGGGAGAGGCTGTGCAGAGTCCCTCCCACCGCTTTCCCCGGCCTTTCCGAGGCGGATCACCATTTTAGGGAGGGTGGTGAGGTTGCGGGCGGGGGGGAGGCCTACAGCCACGTGTCAACCCAAATGGCTATGTGTGTCAGTGCTGACATGCGTGTCATAGGTTCACCATCACTGTTCTAGTCCGTCAGAGAGACATTCGTGATGTCTGTCATACCTGAGTGATGCCCAGTGCAGAATGCCAAACAGATCATCGCCTCATCAGATATAAACTAAATCTTCATCTTAAGCTCAAACCTAAGAGGGGTGGCATCTTAAAGAAGAGACTCCAAGTCAACAATCTTCAACAAGCTACCATGAGAGACAACTTCCAGGCAAATCTGCAAATGAAACTTGAAGACCATCCTACAGATCCTTCTCCTACAGTGCTTTGGCAACATATCAAAAACAGTATCCTCCAGTCTGCAGGAGAATCCCTCGGGCTCTCCCACAAGAAAAATCAAGACTGGTTTGATGAAAACAACCAAGAGATCCAGGAGCTGTTGGCAAAGAAGAGAACTGCTCACCAGGCATACCTCGCCCAGCCAACCTGCCATGTAAGAAAAGCAGCTTTCGCCTCACATGTGGTAAATTACAACAAAAACTCCGAGACATGCAGAACAAGTGGTGGATCAATATAGCAGAAAAGACACAACACTGTGCAGATCTGGGTGATCATAGAGGATTTTATGAAGCTCTTAAAGCAGTGTTTGGACCTACTTATCAGATCCAAAGCTCCTTATACAGTACAGATGGTCAAACATTAATTACTGATAAAGCCTCCATCCTGAATTGATGGGCTGAACATTTTCAAAGTCTCTTTAGCACCAACCGATTAGTCCAAGGCTCAGCTATCCAACATATGATACAAAAACTGATGAAAAATGAATTGGACATAGCTCCCACTTTGGAAGAGACCCTTAAGGCCATACAGCAGATGAAAAATGGCAAGGCAGCTGGGATTGATGGAATCCCACCTGAAGTTTGGAAACACAGAGGTCATGCACTCCATGAAAAATTCCACAAATTCCTTGTGAATTGCTGGGAAAAAGGGGAACTGCCATCAGACCTCCGAGACGCAGTCATCATCACCCTGTACAAGAAAAAAGGAGCAAAATCCAACTGCTCAAACTATCGAGGCATAACACTGCTCTCTATTGCTGGAAAAATCCTTGCAAGGATACTCCTGAACAGATTAGTTCCTGCTATTGCAGAAGAACTTCTCCCTGAAAGCCAATGTGGCTTCAGAGCCAATAGGAGTAGTACAGACATGGTATTTGCCCTTAGACAACTGCAAGAAAAATGTAGGGAGCAGAACAAGGGTCTCTATGTAACATTTGTTGACCTCACCAAAGCCTTCGACACTGTAAGTAGAAAAGGTCTGTGGCAGATCCTGGAAAGACTAGGATGTCCCCCAAATTCCTTAAAATGATTATCTTGCTACACGAGGGCCAGCGTGGTCAAGTCAGATATGGCAATGCTCTTTCAGAGCCCTTTCTAATAACTAATGGAGTGAAGCAAGGTTGTGTTCTTGCACCAACTTTATTTACAATCTTCTTTAGCATGATGCTCCAAAGGGCTATGGCAGAGCTTGAAGAAGACAACGGCATCTATATACGCTACCGTACTGATGGTAGCTTGTTTAACTTAAGCGGTCTGAGGGCTCACACTAAGACTCTAAACTATCTAGTCCGTGAGCTGCTCTTCGCCGATGATGCTGCCCTTGTTGCCCACACAGAAGCAGCTCTGCAGCGCCTAACATCGTGCTTTGCAACAGCTGCAGAGCTGTTTGGGCTGGAAGTCAGCCTGAAGAAAACAGAAGTTCTTTACCAGCCTGCACCACAGGACGAACACCACCATCCTCACATTGCCGTTGGCAAATCTGTGCTCAAGTCCGTTCAGCAGTTCACCTACCTGGGAAGCATCATCTCCTCAGATGCCAAGATTGACAAAGAAATCGATCACAGATTAGCAAAGGCATATAGTGCATTTGGAAGACTTCACAAAAGAGTCTGGAGCAATAAACACCTGAGGCAAAGCACAAAAAACAGTGTGTATAGAGCCATTGTACTGTCTATCCTCCTTTATGGATCTGAAACATGGGTCACCTATCGCCACCACCTACGACTCCTCGAGCGCTTTCATCAGCGCTGTCTATGCACAATCCTAAATATACACTGGACTGACTATGTGACGAATGGTGCTGTCCTTGAGCAAGCAGGGATCGCCAGCATTGAGGCCATGATACTGAGAACACAGCTGAGCTGGGCAGGGCACGTTTCTAGGATGGAGGACCATCGCCTTCCAAAAATACTACTCTACGGTGAACTCGCCACGTGTCAGCGTAAGAGGGGCGCTCCAAAAAAGCGATACAAAGACTCCCTGAAACAACATCTCAGGCTCGGCCAAATTGATCACCAACAGTGGTCTGCCCTGGCCTCACATCGGGAGGCATGGAGACGCACTATCCACAATGCTGCAGCCTTATTTGAGAACTCACGACGAACAAGTCTTGAAGAGAAACGACAACGCAGAAAGAATCACAACCCAAAAACATCACCCAAGGAGACCTTCTGCTGTGCTTTTTGCAACCGGACTTGTTTATCTCAGATTGGCCTTTTTAGTCAAGAGCGTGCTTGCAGAAAGCGCGGGATGTATCCTTCCTGAATCTTCGTTTGCGAAGAAAAGCCAGAGATCTACCTGCTCTAAGTTCGATTGTAATTTGCCATTCTTCTATCATTAAATTACAATGTTTCTCTTTTTCCTCCCGAATATCAACATAATTACTCTCTCTCATTATTCAAATTAACTATCATGTTTCTCCGCTTATCCCCGTTTAACCAAGTATTCCGTTACCAGCTTCCATTCTTTATTCAACTGTTATTTTCCTTTCATTTATCACTCGCGTTAACTTATCATTATCTTTCATCTCCCTCAGTTTATCAAGCCATCCTTCAACATCTGGAGCCTCTTTCATCTTCCAATGAGCAGCAATTTTGAGTCTCGCCGCTGTTACAACATATAACAAAACCCTCCAAATTTCTTTTTCGGCTTGCCTCTGTATCCCCGAAGTTATATTTAAAAGATATAACTTTGGGTCCATAATAAAATTCACTTTTATCATCTTCTGTGTTATCCTGTGTACTCTTTCCCAGAATTTCTTAATAATTGGGCACCCCCACCACATGTGGTACAATGACCCTATTTCCTTATCACACCTCCAACATTTCTTGTTTTCTAAGTTATAAATCTTACTTAACCTTGCTGGTGTGAGGTACCACCTATCAGAGATCTTAAAATAATTTTCTTTCAGATCTTGGCTTGCCGTAAATCGGTTTGTCTTATTCCAAGCGTTTTCCCATTCATCTAAATTAATTACTTCACCAATATCTTTCGCCCATTTTGTCACTGAATCTTTTATCAGTTCATTTTCTAATTCTCTCTGCAGCAGTAAGTTATAGAATTTTGTTATTTTACCCTTATCCATAGCCCAGACTATTTTATCAATTTCGTTCTGTTCCTTCATGAAGCCATATTGGGTTTTATCTTCTTTAAATTTCTCCTCTATTTGAAGATATCTAAACCAATTTATCTGAAGCCCATGTCTCTGTAATTCCTCTTTCGTGAGCAGCCTACACTCTTTTTCATTTACCATATTTCATTTTACAATATCCCAAATCTTTAACACTGGGCCCTTCACTGTATGATTTCTAAATTCCTTATCTATTTTTGCTTTCCCATACCACACATATGCATGAATACCAAATTTGATGTTACAACATTCCAGATTCAGAAGTCTCGAGTTCTCTAATTTGATCCAATTACAAATCCATTTTAATCCACACGCCATATAATACACTTTAAGATTAGGAAGGGCCATGCCGCCCTTCTCTTTAGGGTCTATTAAAGTTGACCATTTCAACCTTGGCTTCCGGCCATTCCAAATAAAGTTCTTTAAATCCTTTGTCCATTCTACAAAAGATTTCTCATTGTTCAAAATTATTAAATTTTGAAACAAAAAGATCATCCTCGGCAGAATATTCATTTTAATCGTGGCAATCTTCCCCAGTAAAGATAAATTTAGTTTCTGCAGAACATGATCCAGCTAAATTTAAGCATTTTAAAGTATTGTTGACTTCAAAAGGGAAGAGTTAAAGGCATACTTAGGTCACAGTGAGACTGCAAAGCCCAAAACTTTGGTTGCATTGTGCCTTAAGATTTGTTTTTCCTGCCTGCACCAAATGGCTTATCTCATTTTACTCTATCTCACAATTAGGCCAGTGCTAGATCCAGGATTTTCTTTGGCAGTGGTGGTGGTGATTCTCTTATACAGTAAGCTTTTTATCACTACTATTGCCAGTACTGCCATCTATTTGCTCACTCAAATGTGGTAGATGATCGTAGTTGCTTCACTTACCTTCTCCTTCTGGATAACGGTGGTGACTACATGCTGTGGGAGTAGGTAGGTAATACTGAAGAGGTGGGCAACCTGTAGCTCTCAAGATGTTGTTGGACTACAACTTCAATAAACCCTAGCTAGCATATTCAATGAGGAGCACAATGGGGGTGAGTATGGATTTTTAAAGTAAGTGTATTCAAGCCCTCAGACCAACAGAAAGTGAGACAGTATTTATTTATTTTATTTATTTATTGTATTTACACCCCACTCTTCAGCCACAAAGGCTATCAGAGTGGCTTACAAATGGTTAATTTAACAGTCCCCTGCCCTCAGGCTTACAATCTAAATAAGACATGACACATAAGGAAAAGGGAATGGCAGTGGGGGTAGGGATTAAATCCGCAGATACTGCCCCTTCTTCTCTCTCTCCAAGGGCAGGACAGTGGCAGTTGGGTTGGAGGGAGGGCCTTTCACCTGCTTCTGGGCCCAGGCCTGATGGAGTTCTGATGGAGTAGGGCTGCTCTTCCTTGTTGTCAGTCCTGCTCATTTGAGCAAGTGGCCCAGACAGGAAGTTACGGTGGTGATGGCAACAGTGAGCCATGGGTTGACGCAGGGATGAGTTTTCCCAGGTGCTGAGGCCTCAGTAGATGCCCAAGGAGGGTGACCCAAAACTTGGATCCCTGATAGGCCAACCTGTAGGGCTTTTCCCAAGATTGTTCCATGAACTTTGTAGATGAACTGGTTTAACAGTAGAAACCAATGGCTAGTAGACAAAGGCCTAGTTTTATAAAAAATAAAGCCGGGAATGACTAAGTCTGCCAGAATGGAGTGAAAGCTTTCCTATAGCTTTGAATGCCATATGTTTTGTCTTCTCGTTTATACCACATCCCTTTGCTCCTAATTATAGGCACAATGCTTTTTGGTACAGTTCAGCCCATTTCTTCTAGTCTTAAAATAACACCAGGGCTTTTGGCCTTCCTCCCCTCCCCGCCAACATACAGTATGCTAAATGGAATTCAGTTTCCTTCTCTCCCAATTGTAAACATGGGTGACTGCCTTAAAGTTCAAAGACCTCTAACAGTACAGGGCCATTAAAAGAGAGAAATTTTCAAATAATCTGCTGTCTTTAAAGATTACACAGACTTTGGCCCTTTCATGTTTACTTCTGTCTCATCCAGATTTATTAATAAGAGAAGCAAAGGATACATTTAATTAGATCTCATAGTTATCTTTTGGCATTTCTGTTACTGTTCCATTAAAAAGAGTAGCAAATTATGCCCCAAAGATCTTTTAAAAAAAAATCATTCTGTAGTTTTTAGTTTTTGTTTTGGTAAGAGTAGACTCTTTCCCATGTTTTTTCCCCCAGCTCAATACTCTTAAGGGCAAGAAAATCGTGTGAAAAACCCAGGATAAAGTTACAAGAAAGGGGAAAACCTCCATCTCCCCAAATCCTTTTGAACTAGATTATTAAACAATTGTTCTAAGTAGCTTGGAGATTTGGTTTGCAGGTAAAAGTATAAGTGCCCAGTGTGTCTCTCTCGAAATATAGTTTTGTTATTCTTTCAAGCTAGTGGTAAGTTGTGGCCATCCAGATGTGACAACTCTCATGATCCTTTACCATTGGCTCAGCTAGCTAGGCCTGATGGGACTTGCACTGCAACAACGTCAGGCAGCCCACAAGTTGTCTATCCTTGCTCCAAACCAGTGGTAGGCAACTTCAGTGGGTTCAGGGAATTTGCTACAGGTCATAACCACTCTAAAATGTAGACTTTTCATAATTTTCAGTAACAGAAGTGACCAGACAGTCATTTCTTGTTTTTTTAAGCGGGGGAGGGGGGACAAACACCTCCCCTACTACTAAAGCAAGGAGTTATTTGCTCTCACTCTACACCTACAGACTTCCAGGAACAACCATTTTGAGATTTGATAAAAAAGGGGGTTGAGAGATCAGGGTCCAGGCGCATAAAAATGGCTGTGGTGACCACATACAGACTATTGTCCTGCTCTAAACTAATGCTTGTTCCCTTTACTAATATGAAGCAGAGGAGAACTAGTAAACTGAAGAAAGTGTTCTTAAGGTGTACCTATAAAAAGACATGCCGTTAAAAGACGACTTCCTTCCTTATACTACACCAGGTCCACCATGTAAATTTCAGCAGTAAAATGGTTACTTTTAGCAGAGTAAATATTTCTGTCTCTGAGGGGGGGCGTTTACATGGCAAAATAAATCCTCTAAGAATTTACGGAGTCCTAATAGTTCCCACATCTTTCAGATCAAAGTTGCCATATTCAGAAGGAGGGGGGCAAAAACCCCATAAGTCACGCAGTATCAGCTTTTGCTATTTCCCCCATCTTTTTTGAAAAGTAGCGCAAGTTAGTGCACTTTTGATTGTGTGAACTACCATCTCACTTATGGCAGTGGGAACTACAAGCAGTCTTTCCAAAACACCCAGAGCAGAGCTGAGCATTGATTGGTTGAAGTGAACAAGGAGTGGGTGGACTTGCAAGAGATGAGTCTCAAAGGAAAAGATCCAGCCAGCCAGCTTGCTTTCTAGCATAATTACTGTTCATCTCTCTCTCTCTCTCTCTCTCTCTGTGTGTGTGTGTGTGTGTGTGTGTATGAGAGAGAGAAAGAGAGTGACCTGCTCCACCGGCTGATTGCTAGCTTGCCCTGCTGAGATTGTGTTCATTTGTGTGTGTGTGTGTGTGTGTGCGTGCGCGTGCGTGCACATGCAAGACAGAGAGAGGGAGAGAGAGAAAAGCAGTCTGCTCAGCTGGCAGAGATTCAGAGAAGGGAATCAGCTGCTTTCCTTCCCTCCTTTGTCATTATTCCTCTCCCCCCTGTGGTCTCCCTCCTTTGTTGGTTGATTTATCTGGTTTTCTCTGGCTATGCTCTTTCCCCCTTGCACTGCCCCCCTCCTCGCTTCCTCACTGCCTCCTGCCTGGCTTTAATGACAGTGATCTGGAGGCCATGCCCCCCCCACCTTTGTTTGTGTGAACAAGAAAGGCCGAAAGCTCACCGGATCTTCCAATTTAGCAATAAATCATGTGAACTATACATCACTGATGTGAAAGGACGGCAATCTGGAATTTCGCACACTTTATTCTGCCGTGTAATTGGCCCCTGACTGTTGTTATTTGTTCAAGAATCCCTTATGGTCTTTGTACTTTACTCACAAGAAAGAATATAGACCTTTACTTGCATGCAAGAACAAAGAATTTTCAGTTTTCTCTCCACAGGGTGAGATAATGAGAGGTTCTGCATATTTTTCAATAATTTTCCACATTTTGGTATCTTTTACGGGGGGAAATAATTTCTGATTTACCAACTAGGGATGCTTGAGTTCTCTGACAGAGAAGGCTAAATACTTCACAAAACTACAAATACCAGGATTATATAGGATAGAACTATGCTGGATAAAGTGGTGTCAAACTGCTGTATTTTTGTAGTGTAGACAGGCTCCCATAAACGGAACTGCTTTGCATTTCCTGGAGTAATTCACAGTTTAGAAGATAATTATTGCTCAGTTTTTTTGCCTGAATTTTCTTATACAGTTCTCAGCTTAAAAAGTTATCAAAATCTAAATAAAATGCACATTTTAGAGTTGAATGCATTTAAACAATATTTTGAATGTATCCAAAAGTACTGTGAATCTGCATGCAGCTTTTTTTCAATTGCAGGATTCCAAAGTGGGATAAATCGCCTTTCCATTCGATTCCAAGGAAGTTGTTTCTGTACTAAACCAGTGTTTGCTGTCATTATGGACTGGATGAAGGTAAACAAATTGAAACTTAATCCAGACAAAACAGGAGGGGCTCCTAGTCAGTCATAAGGCACATCAGGGAATAGGGATTCAGCTTGTGTTCGAAAGGGTTACATTTCCCCTGGTGTACTCCTGGACTCAGAACTCACCCTGGATGCTCAGGTTTCAGTGGTGGTCAGGTGTGTGTTTGCACATTTAAAATTAGTGTGCCACCTGCATCTATTCCTTGAGAAGTCAGATCTTGCTACAGTGATATGTGCCTTGATTGCATCCTATTTGGATTACTGTAATGTGCTCTATGTGGGGCTGCCTTTGGAAACTGTTCAGAAACTTCAGTGGATTTGTCATGATGGGAGTTCCCATCATCTGGCAAGGTGATGGCACTCCCATCATGCCAGGGTTTAAAATGCTGCAGCTAGGCTGTTGACCAGAGCTGGTTACAGGGATCATGTGAACCGCCTGTTGAAACATTACTGGCTGCCAGAATGCTGGTTTTGACATTAAAAGCCATACATAGCTTGGGTCCAGACTATCTGAAAGACCCTAGGCTTATCTACATGGGCTAAATACCTTGGCTTGCCCCCATTCCAGAGCCCTGCAGTCTATAAGACACAGGGATTTTACCCCGTTCTGCCCCCAGGCAGCTCTCAGCTGGAACGGGGGAAGGCTGGGGTAGGGCCTGATGAACCTCTATAAGAATATCCCCTGTTTACTGGCTCTCCTGCAAGCCAGGCAGGGGTCTCTCAGGATGTGACCAAGGCTAGTCACATTCAGGGGCCTTTAGTCACATGTTGTGGGCCCACTTCCTGGCTTCCACCTCGGAAGCAAAAATGGCAACTGCAGCTGCTACAGTGACAGGACAGCATTCCTGTTTGGATGCTGGCCTGTTTTCTTGAGGTAACAGGGGTAGAACGAGCCAGATCCAGAGCCAGGATACACCTATGGGGAGCTGGTGTATCCTGGATGGTGTAGATAAGTCCTGTACAAGTCAGAGCAAGCTTTATAATCTGCAGGGCAGCGTTTTCTCTTGGTCCCACCATTTTTGCAGGCATGTTTGGTGAGGACATGGGAGAGATCTTCCCTGTGGCTTCAACTGGCCCCCTCCACGCTCTCTGTCCAGTAGGAAGTATAGAACTTGTTATTCAGGCAGGCCTGTGAGTTTTAAACTAAATAGCAGTAGTATGTGTGTGAAGTGATGTGTTGTATTTTATTTTCTAAATTTGTTTATTAGTAATTATGTTTGAAAGGTGTTTCTAACAGTTTTAACCATGGTTTTTAATATACTGCTATTTAATTCTTTTTAAAACTTTTGTAGAATAAGATTTTAATTTAATCTTGTTTCAAACCTCTGGAAATAACCTTGGATCCCGTCCTAGGAGAAAGGCAGGGTATAAATTCAATGAGTAAATTAAAAAATTATAAATAGAATTTAAATAGACATGAACTGGAAAAAGATTGATGTATCTATTTATCAACAACCAAACATCATTGGCAATCCATCAGTAATCTGCATAAAAACTGAAGGCCATTATTATGGTTATGGTTTTGGTTATGATTATTTTACATTCCAATTTTAAAGTTTTGAACTTAAAGTGGCTTACAACAGTTAAAACAAACATAGAACTTTATCAGATGGACAGAATAAGGCATCATAACGATGCCACATAACTACAAAAGGGTGCGCATAGCACACAATGTCACCCTTTTGCGATTATGTCCCCTTAAAAACCTGTACTATTAAATTGATGGCTTAAGTCATCAATTGATCCCTCTGCCATTTTTTTTTCTGGCATAACTGGCATGTGAAACCTCACTTTTTTTTTTCCTTACTGTACTTACCCTGTCAGTGGCCGGGCCAGCACAAATACTTCCAGGTGAGATTGCAGCATTCAGGTAAGTAACACACTTTTTATGACCCTCCCCAGGTTACATGTAAGTTTTAAAGTGTGTTTTCATGCTTTTAAAAACTTTTAAGTGTTATTTTTTAAAAAATTTCCCATGCAATGAATTCTCGTGATATGCTATGGGATTTCAAAGGAGGAAGTGAACGGAGATCCGTTGACTTCCTCTTTCATTGTGGGAGCTGCCTTTGCTAGGATTAGAGCTAAGTGCAGGAGGAGCATTCTTTTGCTGGCATAAAAATGCTTTAAAGGGATAATTTGATAAAATCCATAGTAAAAAAATCACAGCATACAAAAGTTAAAAACCAATTAACAATAACAACAAATAAAAGTCCAGAACATTACAATATACGTGAAAGTCCAGAACATTACAATATACATGGAAGTCCAGAACATTACAATATACATGGAAGTCCAGAACATTACAATATACATGAAAGTCCAGAACATTACAGTATACATGTCCTGTTTCCCTTTAAAAAAATCAATTCTCAAAGGTCTGTCTGTCTGCAGAAAAATAGTAAGGAGGGTGTCAGTCTAGCCTCCCTGGGAAGGGACTTCCAGAGCCTGGGAGCAGCCACCAAGAAGACTCTCTCCCATGTTTCTATCAAATGTACTTGTGGGGGTGGAGGGGCAGAGAACAGGGCCTCCGCAGAAGATCTCAAAACATGGACAAGATCATACAAGAGAATATGGTTGGTATAGTGGTTTGAGAGCTGGACTATGGACTTTATTAGATGCACTAAACATGGCGTCATAACGACGCCACGTAAATGGGAAAGGACGCGCAGATCAGATGATGCTGCCCTTTTGTGTTTATGTATAGTCAAAATCCTGTACCCTTTAATCAACAGCTTAAGCTGTCAATAGATTCCCCTGCTGCTTTTTGGCTGGCATTGCCACACGAAGGCTCAGGCCATTTAACTCTTATCAATGCAGAGTCAATGGCCTGACCGGCAGAACACTTCTGGGTGAGATTATGACATCTAGGTAAGTGATTAACTTTTTTTGACCTTCCCCGGGTTACTTGGAGTTTTTTTAGTGTGTGTATGTGCTTGATGTGACTTTTAGATGTTTATTTCTTTTTATTTTTGAATTTCCCATGCAATTTCATCATGTGGGCTTTCAAAAGAGGAAGTCACTTCCTCTTTATTGCCGGAGCTGCCTTTGCTGTGAGAGGAGGTAAGTGTGTGTGTGTGCGTGTGGGAGACATTCTTTTGCCAGAATAAAAATTGTGTTTTTTTTTTTAATGCTGGCAAAATAACATTTTAAAGGGAACGTTTGATAAAGTCCTACGGCCCTACAGACTAGGGTTTGAATCCCCGCTTGGCTATGGAAACCCACTGGGTAACCTTGGACAAGTCACACTCTCTCAACCTCAGAGGAAGGCAAAGACAAACCCCCTCTGAACAAATGATGACAAGAAAACCCCATGGTATAAGCTATAAGTCAAAAATAACTTGAAGGCACACAACAACAAATAACTGGAATCTGCCAATATGTTAATGCAGCCATAGCAATATTTTAATGTCCTTATAATTAACAGTTTAATTGTTTATTTAATATCTTGCCTTTCTCCGGGCACATAACCCATGTTTTCAAATATGACTTACCAACATTTTTACAATCAGCTTGCTAGGATGTGCTGGGAAGCAATGTGCCACTGTTCACTAGTAACATTTGTGACAAGTCTGTGATACTAGGTGTAGCTATATATTAATCAACCTAGCCCCAAGAGAATATGTTACTGTTCACTAAAGGACAAAGAGGGCCCTTTCTGCTCCAGTAGGATAGAATTTCCTGAACAGTGTATATGCCATTGCTCCTTCTGTGCGTTGTCTGGCTGGCTGGATCAAATAAGTATACTTTTCAGACAGTGATGTTTATTCTTAAAGGCTCTCATTCTAATGCAAACCATCTGGCCCATACCTGGTGTTATGCGATTGCCTACTCTGAATTTGACAAAGTTAGGATTGTACCATGCAAACGTACTTGTTTATTGACAGGAAGAATTGTTGCAAACTTATTTCAGCCCCAGCCTTTCATAAATGGCTCATTTGTGGCAACAAGAAAGTTTCAGTTTTCCCCTACCAAAAGTGGCTAGCAAAAGTAAATACAGCCAGTGGAAAGAAATGTGCAATATTATTTATATGAGTGCCTTTTACATTTCTGTGGGTTTCTGCACCCTGGAAAAGCAAATTTGTTCATGTTGTCATTTCCTAAGAGGAGATAAGAACCCCATTCCAAGGGGGGGGCATGTTTGTGTCACAGCTGGTGTGAGCCCTGGTCTATCTAAAACCACATGAATGAGACCAAATTAGAGGTCTAGTTTGTGCTATTTATAGAGTGGGCAGATGCTCTGGACAGCTATATGGAAACCAGTATGAATAGTTGTGTTGTCAACTCACCTCTGCTTGCACCCTTCTCTTGCTTCTTTCCGATCTCCTTACATGGCTTCGTTCTTGAACCAGAGAATGCAAAAGAAAGGATTATATTCTTTGAGTAGCAAGCTGCCTGGGTCAAAATGAAAGGAGCTAAATGGGATGGAGTCTAAATTAACAACAACAACATGTCCTGTAGTAACAAGACAGCATGGAAAAGTTACTTTTCCAGAAGTAAGTTCTCAGAAACCTGGGAATTTGGAGAGTTGTTGTCTAAAAAGGAATTCTTCCAAGCTCTGAAATAATGAAGCTCATTCCAATAAGAAAAAGATTTGACATAGGCTGCTGACACACTGCAGAAATAGTGCAGTTTGACACTGCTTTAACTGTCATGGCTCCTTCCTATGGAATCCTAGTTTGTTGTGGCATCAGAGCTCTCTGACAGAGAAGGCTAAATATCCCACAGAACTACAAATCCCAGAAGTCCATAGCACTGAGCCATGGCAGTCAAAGCAGTGTCAAACTGCATTATTTCTGCAGTGTGTCAGCAGCCATAATGATTTAGATCCAAGAACAAACAATAATTAAATGTTTTACTCAAACTCTCATCACATTTTAGTGGTATTTTATATCCAAATAAGAATATGGCTAAACTATTTACTTATTTGCCCTCTTCAAGTTTTCTGAACCTGGCCTCTTCTGCCCCTTACTACTATGACCTATTGTTGTATTTAAAAAACAACAACAACAAAACAAAATGGTAGTTGAAGAAGGAGAAGATAATATCTGAACTTTCTCATCTTTATAATTGTTTCATAATTAAAAAATTTGATCCAAATCTCAGTTCATTTTCACAAGTCACTGTCAATATCCAAAGAAATTAAAATTATGTTTTACCTCACTGGCTTGATTTTCAGGTAGAAAATGACTAAATGTTGATTTCTGCCATCTGTGAGAAATAATAAGGGTAAACCTAGATATCCTTTACTCTTCTTCCCCCTCTAGTTTTGTCTTTTCCAGACAAAACAGTGAATATAGAATCAATCCGGGACCTATCATTTGTTCTGAGAAATAAATGTTTTCATTTAATTAAATGTACAGGTAAACATCCAGTCTTTTTGGATATAAGACTCACTTTTAATGACAGTTTAGAAGCTGAGATTGATTGTAGGCTTTTTTTTAAAAAAGTTGTTTGCTAATATTATCTTACTTTTACTTCTTCTTCTCTGTCTTTTATTCTCTTTCTTCTTCCGTGTCTCCAAAAGATAATTATGGTTCTGTGGGTAAGATCCAGCAGCAAAAAGACCAATGGGCTGGGAAATCAATAGTTTCAGTATTGGAAATGCCTTGATTAATTTGTACCTATAGATTTTAGGTACAAGTTTTCAGTTATGTGTCTTTAATTATATTTTAACAATGGAAATTTAGTTTAATTCTTTTTTTAACTTTTGTAATTTGTAAGTTTTTAGTTGTATTTTTAACCACTGTAACCTGCCTTGAATCCCATTTTGGGAGAAAGGCAGGATAGAGATCCTACAAACAAACAAACAAACAAACAAACAAACAAATGATCTTATTTAATCTTGAATTTTAGTTTTTCTATGCTCAGGAACTAGCTACGAACTAAATCTACAGATCAACGTTTTCCAACCTGGTGCCTTTAAAATATTTTGGACTGCAATTCCCATTTCCACTGACCATTGCCCCCACTGTCTTGGGCTCATGGGAATTGTAGTCAAAGCACTGGGTTATATCATATTCCTATAGCCTGCCTGACTTGAATAGCATGTAAGCCATTGTAGATCTCCTAGTCCAGATAATCTGAAGCCACTGCCTATTACATATTTTATGAACTGAAATTACTGGAATGAATCTGTGGTACCTAATAGCATGCTAATACCTTCACGTAGCAACTCAACAATGCTACAAGCTTTTTAAGAAATGCAGTCAGCATCTTTACTTTTTTGAGCTCTGAATTTCTTGAGCTTGTGAAACACATACCTGGATTCTGCCTTCTTTTTATATAGTACTCTCCAGATGTCATAAACATGAATGTGCACCCAAAAAAAGGATCTATGGCAGTGGTGGCACTATTGGGGTGTGGACAAGCTGAACCGCACCAGGTGACACCATTGGGGGGGAGAGAAGTGACACCAGTCTTACTGGTGCCACAGATTTATGGGTCTTTAGCTGATGGTCTACAGGGCCGATCCATGTATAACTATGGATAAATAGATGACATGGGTTGCTATTTTTCCAAGGTTCGAGTTCCTCCAGAGAGAACATACAATGGCATGCACTTCTATGTGCATAACCATGCATGTATCATACATGGATTATCAGAATACATGCAGGCATGTTGGTAGCAAGGCCTGCCATTGAGACCCAGCACCCTCATTTTGCATTCATTCACTTGCCATGCTTATGTCATCTGAAGCCAATCTTCAGCTTTTCAGCCACCACATTATTCAAAACCAAACAAACCACATAGTATTTCCTCCTTGGAAGTCAACACTTTACATCTAAATGTAAGTGAGCTATTATTTTTCCTCAAACTGAAGACCAGCACCTTTCCCCAAGATATGAATTTTTGTTTTTCCTGTTTCAGACTTTTTGTTTTTTTCCCCTTTGTTTACTTTCCCTTAATTTAAACAAAATGTTTTAAATGTCAACAGTTTCTATAGGTGGAAAATAATTATATTTTAGTCCAACAAATGCTTCTAACCTTGGAGGAGCAATAAATCCAGACACCAGTAGGCTTTGGCATGCATGCTGATAAAGCAACACTGCAAAAATCCAATGATAAATGGGCTTTTAAAAACTGTTCCATCTTGATACTTTAATAGCTGCTTTCTTGAATGGAAGAAAAATTATATTTCTAAATGTTTTGATGTGTCTTAGAAGTGCTCATTGTTTTGGAACGTATTTGGAATATAGATCGTTCTATTAAAGCATTCATGAGCTTTTCAAAGTCCTGTTTGTGTATGAGCATACATGATTCCCTGTTGAAAAATAAACCTTAAAGCCCTGTTTAAGTATTTGAAGGGGTGTCACGTTGAGGATGGAGCAAGATTGTTTTCTGCTGCTCCAGAGATTGGAACACGGAGCAATGGATGCAAGCTCCAGGAACAGAGATTCCACCTCAACATGAGGAGGAACTTTTTGACAGTAAGAGCTGTTCGGCAGTGGAACACACTCCCTCGGAGCGTGGTGGGGTCTCCTTCCTTGGAGGTCTTTAAACAGAGGCTGGATGGCCATATGTCGGGGATGCTTTGATCGTGATTTCCTGCATGGCAGGGGGTTGGACTGGATGGCCCTTGTGGTCTCTTCCAACTTTGCAATTCTATGATTCTATGTATGTGAAAGCACAATATATTGTTTCATTGTTGTTGGTTTTTTTTAAAGAGTTATCAGGACTCTTATGTTTTATTACTGGATCATGACCATATAGTTGGGACTAATCAGAGGCAAGTGAGCTTTGCACCAAAGCTCTTTGTTTCTTGGGAGTGGATAAGTGCTGCAAGCAAGGAGGGGATTTTCACATGGGACTACTCTAAGGACTTTATGAGACGAGTGACCAAAAATGGTGTAATCCCGTGAATGTGGCATTATAACACTTACATTCGCACATCTCTGTAATCATGCGAAAGAACTGCCACAGAATCATTGCATGACAACCACTAGCACTTTAAGAATGGGAGTTTCCTTCTGTGATTCAGCACAGGCGAGATCTCGACGGTTCTCGCAAGAAGACATGAGTGCTCTTAGAAGTCTAAAATCAGCTAAATTAAGAAACAAAATGAACATGCAATCATTGAAACAAACCTAAAAACTTGCCAGCGAAATGGGACACTGCATAAAAAGACTGTCCTGTGCTTCGTTTTTGTGTTCTCACCTGGAAGTTTCCTAGCTGACGACCGCCTGCTCATGCAATTACAATGGGGCATGGTTTTGCATGCTTTCAGTTGCATGAAAACAGTGGTATTGACGATCTATTGATGGGTTAACCCGTCAATTAAAAGCAACAGGTTTTTCGTGGCTGGGGAATGGGATAATCATGATGTCATGCAGTAGCTACCCTGACATCATTATCCCACTATTCGTGCTACCCTGATGTCATCCCATGTCATTCGTGCTACCCATTCAGGCATTATCCCACTATTTTTGCCATGTCTGATAAAGTCCTAAGATGCAAAGGGAGATTTGTTGCTTTTAAGCTGAGTTTGTGAGTTACTTTGAGGTTTCTTCTTCTTCTTTGGTTTGGGCTTTTGTTGTCTTTCTCTGGGCTCATCCAAATTGCCAATTTGTGCTGATTTATGCTACATCATTTTCATGTCACTTTTTGATGCTTCTTGTCACTTTCCCATCCAACCACTGCCCTGACTTAGGGGGGGGGGAAATCCTTCAATAAAAAGGCAACACATTGTGAACATCTTATTTGTGATGTGGGCTGTGATGTCTGAAGTGGATGTGATCACTCACACCCTTCTCCAGATGTATTCCTAGATGTGTTGCAATCCTCATATGGTGTCCTTCTGGTTCTTTCCCACTGCCTCGTTACAAGTTTTAATATTCTGAAAACACTTTCTCTAGAAGTGTGGTGCTAAAGTAGTAAACGATTAATGATGCTATTGCAGTACAGTTGTCTCTCCACATTCATGTATTTGGCATTCACTGATTTAAGTATTCATGGCTTGAAAATATTCTTAAAAAAATAATAATCCAAAAAGCAAACCTTGATTTTGCCATCTTATGTAAGGGACACCATTTTGCTCTGACATTGTATATAATGGGACTTGAGTATTCATGGATTTGGGTATTCATGGGGGGTCCTGGAACCAAACCCCAGCAAATGTGAAGGGACAACTGTATTTTGTTTCCTTGAAGCAAGATCACTCCCCATCACTTCCTGTATCAACTGAGGCTCTGAGTGACACTGACAACAGAGACAGAAGAAAAGCAGCAATAGCATCATTACAACTTACCATTTTAGCACTATATATCTGGAGATTTTTTTTTTTATTGCAATGAGGCTCTGGGGGAGACACAAAAGGAGGTTATGTGAGGATTTCCATCAGAAATACATTTGGAGGCAAAATGGCAAAGGGGCAGGGGTATGAACACAGCAATATTTCTCCAGCTGCTTATAGATTTAGAAGTAATAGAGAGATGAAAAACAAACACCCTCTCACTAATGGAGGAGAGAGACATTTCTCTGGAGAGGTATAGGCTGAGGGTGGAAATGAAGCTGGATCAGGCTGCAAAAACATTGCCTGGGATTGCCTTGAATCAAAGGAGATTATCAGACACAAAAGCAAAACAAAACCCGGGGAGGTCAGGCGGATGCTACTGTACTGCTACAGGCTGGCGATAGTGCATGATGTCCTCTTCCTCTTGTCCTTCATTTGTTCTCCCTCCATGCTGGAAGGACGAAAAGGGCACCGCGTTTTATTGACAGAAACTTCTGTCAATGAAAATTTGGTGACTTTTTTGTCACTCCAGCATGGAGGAAGCACGAGGACGGGAGGAGGATGGGCATGCAGTATCAACCCCCAGAAGTAGGACAGTGGCGTCCTCCTCCTGACCTCGCTGGGTTTTTTTTGTATCTGATAAAGTCCAAAAACATGGAAGCAAAAGCCACATTTATTCCCCAATTCTTGTTGCTTCCCCAATTCTCTTTCTATTTCTGACAATTGCCACATATCTTGTCATGGAAGCATCTTAAAGCAGCAGCATTTACCAGCTCTCCCCACGTCACAGGAAAACTCTCATTTCTTTCGCCCTTCCTATTTCTAGAAAGGAACATGAAACCAATGTTGTGAGTAGAACATGAAAAGTGAAAATCCACAGTCACTGTACATCACTGCACAGAGAAGGCATAGGTGGATTTGGAATTCAAAATGTATCCAAATGTAGTAGAACAGGAAAAGGTAGCACATTGAGCTAAGAAGTTAAACATTGCAGTAATGGAATTACTGGGAAATATATTGGGACAAGAAAAAAAAAAGGTTTTTGGACCTTGTAAATAAAAGTGGTAAGTATAGTGGGCCCTCGGTATCTGCTGGGGTATGGTTCCGGGACCCCCCTATGGATGCCAAAATCTTTGGCTGCTCAAGTCCCATTATATAAAATGGCATAGTAAAATGGCATCTCTTAGATAAAATGGCAAAATCAAGGTTTGCTTTTTGGATTTTTGGGAAAAATTTTTTCTAACCGTGGTTCATTTAATATGTAGATACAGAATCTGTGGATACGGAGGGCTGACATACCAGCAGTGAAAACCTCCATGCCCTGACATATTTGTTCAGTCTGGATGAGCCTTCTTTTTTTAGGCTTCTGAGTTATATAACTCAGTCTGGAGTTGTATGAAGATTGTGTGTTCTCTCTCTCTCTCTCTGTGTGTGTGTGTGTGTCCCCTCTCACTGTCAACCAAAGCGCTGTCCTGAATGGTTTTTCATATTAAGGAGGTGCTCCTTCCATTTTGAATAGCTTTTAAATTATCTTTTTGCAAAGTTTTTTGTTTAACTTAAGATGAAACTTTAGCTGCTTAACCCAGCTGGTATTTTTTTCTCTTTCCGAAATTGCCTTTTTTTCTTCTTCAGAATACATCTAAACTTTCCTTCCTAATATTCAGCTCCACATTCAATCGAACCCATGTTATCTTCCCCCCATCACCTCCCCTTCAGAAATCCCATGTAGGCATGTGACAAAGTGTTTCTGTTTACCATCAGGCCTTCACTGAACTGCTTATAAAAATGCAAGAAGGCACACTGTGTTTTACTTTCTAGAAAGGTAATTTTCTAATAGGAGCCAGTGTAGTGTAATGACTTGAACATTGGACTGTGACTCTGGAGACCAGGATTCAAATCCCTGCTTGGCCATGAAAAGGCACTAGGTGACCTTGGGCAAGTCACACTCTCTCAGCCTCAGAGGAAGACAAGGGCAAACCCCCTCTGAACAAATCTTGCCAAGAAAACGCGGTGATAGGATTGCCTTAAGGTCACCGTAAGTCAGAAATGACTTGAGGGCTCCCAACAACAACAAATGTTCAAAAGTCTCATCTTTGTCACCCTTAACTTGATTAGATTTTCCTATATGTGTTTTGTTGTTGTTGTTATGTGCCTTCAAGTCATGTCTGACTCATGGTAACCCTAAGTCAACCCTATCACAGGGTTTTCTTGGTAGAATTTGTTCAGAGTGGAATTGTTTTTGCCTTCCTCTGAGGCTGAGAGAGTGTGACTTGCCCAACATCACCCAGTGGGTTTCTATGGTTGAGTGGCATTAGAACTCTGATCTCCCAGTGTGCTAGTACAATGCTCAAGCCACTACATCATGCTGTCTAATTGTACCTAATTGATCTTATCCAGACTGAATGTGTCTAATAGTTGCACTATTTAAAATTGTTTTAACACATTTTAAATTGACTGATCTTTAATTGATGAACTGTTTAATATACTTATATATTTTTTTAAAATATTGTTGCTATTTATTGTTATTAATTGATTTTATTGTAAGCTTTGGATATTTTGTTTGATATTGTGTGCCTTCAAGTCATTTCTGACTTATGGCAACACTAAGGTGAACCTACCATGGAGTTCTCTTGGCAAGATTTGTTCAGAAGGGGTTTGCCTTTGCCTTGCTTTGAGGCTGAGAGTATTGTGACCTTCCCAAGGTCACCCAGTGGGTTTCCATGGCTGAGCGGGGACTGAAACAGTGATGTCCAAAGTTGTAGTCCAACACTCAGACTACTACACCACACTGACTCTCTCTTTGGATATAGGAAAGGATATAAATATTTAAACAAACAAACAAACAAATGTATTATGGTGAGCTGATATGGGCATCACCATATAGCACTGAGCCTCAAAACTGATGTGAACCTGCAGTTTTTGCACATGGCCAAAAACCTGTAGACTTCAGTGCTCATAATCTCTATCTAGCCTGGTGAGGGATACTGGAGAGCCACAGCTTCCTCATTCCTGGAGTCAACCTCTATTTGGCCCATTTTAAATATCTATTCTCCACTGTCACTCTTCATTTTTTACCTAGAAAATTAGCTAACTGACTAGTCATGTACACTAGAGCCTCTATCAATGTAGTTTCATACTAAGGATGTCATTCTTCACTAAATGAGTTCTCAAAGGAAGCAATGAGTAATTTTGCCAATTTTCTTCCTGCTGTGTGAAAGTCTCCAAAAATCGTTTTTGAAGGATAGTCACAGTTCAGGACTTTTTCAGCACAAAATTCTCACGTGTTATCTTTGGCACAGAAAATAGCAGTTTGGCAGAGGAAACAGCATTTTCATGCTATTTTCCTGTGCAGATAATGCTGTAGTTGTAGACATATTCTGTACAAAATCTTCATGTTGGTTTTTGTGTATGTGTGTGTACAAAAACGGCATTTTGTTGCACAGAAATATTGTTTTCTATACAGAAAATGCTGTTTCCTAGGCAGAAAATGCTGTTTTCTGCACAAAATACCCACATGCAAATTGTGCATAGAACAAGGACTTTATCACACTATGCTGTTATAGTGATATAGCACTATTATTGCACTTTAACTGCTATGGCAACCTCTTGTGGAATTCTGGGGTTTGTAGTTTAGTGAGGTCTAAGAGCTCTATGGCTGAGAATTCTAAATGCCCCTCCCAAAACTGCAAATCCCAGGATTCCACAGGTGGCAGCCAGAGCAGTTAAAGTGGAATAATAGCACTATAATAATGTAGTGTGATATTCATTTAAGGAGATTTTCACATGCCGAAAATATCGCTGCCAGAAACCGGGACAGAAATATTTCTGTCCCGGAAGCAGCGCCGCGGTTCGCACGCTCACCTCCCTCTTCTGTTGTTCTGTCGTCCTCGCTTTGGGTTTTTTCCTCCCTCTTCCGGAAGATTTTACTAACGGGAGTTTGCCGTTAATAAAATATTCCGGAAGAGAGAGGAAAAAACCCAAAGCGAGGACGATGGAACAACGGGAGAGGGAGGTGAGCATGCGAACCGCGGCACTGCTTCCGGGACAGAAATATTTCTGTCCCGGTTTCTGGCAGTGATATTTTCAGCGTGTGAAAATCTCCTAAGTCCCAAACTGCAAAGATTCTTATCAGTTCAGGATTCTTCCAGTCAAGGTTTCTTGACACTCAAGAAACATGTTCTATTCACCATTTTCCAAATATTTTTGAATATTCTTTCCACCTCTATATTGCACTAAAAAGCTGAATCACAGTTGGTCCATTTTTTCCAGTTGAAAACTCAGAGTTGAATGTCACTGGGAAATCTTCTGGGCTGCTGGAGTTCAAGCTTCATAAATGGCCCTGCTCCAGGACTTCTACGGGTTGCCAAATACTTTTGGGGAAGGGGAGAAATGAATCATTACAAAGCAGAATATTCTTTCAAGAGGTTGTCTCTGTGCATCATGAAAGAGCAATAAATGGCCTAAACAATTCTCTTCCCCCCACTTCTCAAAATCCTGAGTGAATTTAAAGTAATTTTGGAAACTATCCAGGAAAGTGCACGTTTAAGAGTGCTATTTTTGTCCTACAGTGCTCATAAAGCCCCTCATTTCTTCCTCCCTTCCTTCCTCCATTTCCTTGCCTTAAATGTGTTCTGAAATAAAACAACACATTCAGTATGTGAAAAGCAAAGGTGCTGGTTGCCTCTTCTAGTGAAAAATACTCTCAGCTGAAGGTTTGACCTGTGAAGACTGTGAAAGACTCTTCAGCATTTCAATTAGTTTTGTATCTGTAGCTACAGTACCTAACTTGTGAATTCCTTATCAGTCAGAGAAGTTATTTTGTTGAACTACAACCCCTAGAATGCTCCAGCTAACATAGGACATTTTCAGAAGGGGCCAAATACCCCATTCCTGCACCACCACCTCCATTCCCCTTCCTGCTGTGGAATAGAAGAAAAATGTTCACACACTTACCTTCATTCTGCAGCAGGAACGTCCTCCCCTTACCCTCACTGGCACGTTGTAAATGCAGCCATTGTAAGGCTACGTTTATGACTGACAAATGAAATTGCGCCCGTTCTCGCGAGAGAATGGGCGCATGGCAAATTTAAAAATTTTAAACCCCTAACTGTCAAGAATATAAACAAAGCACAAAAACACAGAAATTTTTTTACAAGTAACCCGGGGAATGTGCCAGTTACCTGGATGTCCCGATCGTGCCCAGAAGTGCTGGGAATGGACCTCATCCCCCCTGGCTGTCATCTCAGAACAGGAGCAGTGCTCCTGTTCACATACCCCCAATTCCATGACAGACACAGAATGGGTGGTCTGTTTATGATGTTTCATCATGAATAGAATACTATGGGAACAGGATGGGGGCAGGATGGAACGGGTTGATGTCGTCCGAAAGGGAGACCCTTTCTCGACCCTGTTCCATGCCTGCCACAGAGTATTGACCCCATCTGAAAATCTCCCCAGTCACTGGATGTTGGAAATGGCAATTCCAAAAAAAGTTAAACAACAACAGCAACAACAGACCTCTATGTTATTCAATATTCCTTTGCACAATTATTATCTATGAAGCCAACTAGGGATCCACTGAATCAGTGCAAAGTGATGGTCCCACTGCCACACCAGAGAGGGCTGTGTCAAAACTCTGGTGATCCATGCTGCTGTTATTCACATCCAGAAAGAAGGAACTCTCATTTGTTTAAGCATTTGAGGCTGACTTTATTGGCTCACCAGTTACCTCCCTGGCTGGCCTAATGATTAAAGAAAATGACAAATAGGTCAGGGATCCTGGTCATCATGAGACAAGTGAGCAGTTGCTTTCTCTGAGGGCAATACCTCAAGGAATCAAATGAAGCTCCTTTTCATTTCTGTGCTTATTGTTCATCTTCTCTTACCTGCTCTTGTTGTCTTGCATGCTACCACAGTTTTCTCTTCTGGTGGGCTGATGGAAGAAAGAAAAAGGGGTACATGGAACAATTTTATCAAATGCTACATGGGAAATTAATGGCTCTTTTAATTAAAGCTCTTGTAGCAAGGATATATATTGAGAGAGTTGAAGTCAGGGCCTGCTCTGGTAAACTTCCGTACCCTTAGCTGCAGAAGGCCTTCTACTGTTGGCTGCCATTATCAGGGAGCAGGGTGCCTTTTGCTGTAGGATATAAGCTATTACTACAATCCACCAGTACTTTCCACTTTCTCCAATAGGCAGACATCCCATTAGAACCTAGCACCAGCTAGCCAGAATATTACCTCCCTCACTCCCCACAGAACTTTATGTGTACAGTGGCTTCTACTGTCCCTTTGCTGTCACTGTCACCACCAGAAGAGAACAACCAAGGGCGTAAAGGATCTAGGACTTTATCAGATGCAGCAAAAACTGCATCAGAAGAATGCAACAATAACAGAACATTGTCCTTCGGCCATTCTGGGGGCGTAGCATGGTCATGAATAAGGCTTCCCTTTTTATTGACAGCTTAGTCTGTCAATAAAAAGTGACTCCTTGTCCGCACCGGCACTATGCCCTGGGAATGGCTGTGGACGCAGGCATCTGATAATGTTGCCCTTTCTGTTATTGTCACATTCTTCTGATGAAGTTTGGGACTTTTTTTTTTTTTTTTTTTTGCATTTCCCCGCGTCTCTTAAAAGTCCCTAGAAAGCAAGCTCTGCAATGAATACCGGTAGTTGGAGAAGACTGGGTATATTTAGCTTGGAAAAGAAAAGACTGAGAGCAGGTCACCTGGAACATGGAGTGAGCATTTTTTTCTGCTACTCCAGTGGTTAGAATTGAAACCAATGGATTCAAATTATTAAAAAGGAGGCATTAGACTACACATTAGTAGGATGTTCCTGGTGCTAAGAGCTGTTTGACAGTGGAATGGCTTCCATTAGAAGATGGCAGGCACTCTTCATTGGAGGTTTTAAAACAGATGGATAACCATCCTTAGGGGTGATTCAGATTCAAAATGAATGGGCTGGCTTTGCTTTCTGTGAAATTCAAAAGAATAAATGTACATATATAGACAGAAATTATGCATATGCATATTTTGTGCAGATTTATATCCTGTAAACTTGGGAGCCCAAGTTATATGTTCTCAGTGCCCTTGAAGTAAACATTTATTTATTTATTTATTTATTTATTTATTTATACCCCGCTCTTCAGCCACAAGGCTATCAGAGCGGCTTACAAATTGTTTTAAGCAATAGCTATTTACACTTCTACCCTGCATTAAGCAGTTTTCCATGTGTGTTAAGCTAATTGGATTTTGCTCTGAAGATGTTCAGCCCAAATACATGGGGAGCTACAGGGATAGGCCAGTGGAAAAGGAGAAAACATGCATGTTCCCATTCTTGCTCCTCATGCACATGGAACTGTGAAAGTAAGAAGTAAACCAGACTGTTAATTCAGTCTGCAAGCAATATGGTCCACAGAACTTCTGAATGCAGTTCCAATCACCTCTCAGGAACTGTAGCATATTTAATCATAGAATCATATAGCTGGAAGAGACCACAAGGGCCATCCAGTCCAAACCCCTGCCCTGCACAAATACACAATCAAATCATTCCCGACAGATGCCCATCCAGCCTCTATTTAAAAATGCCCAAAGAAGGAGACTCCACCACACTCTGAGGAAGTGCATTCCACTGTTGAACAGCTTTTACTGTCAAGAGGTTCTTCCTAATGTTTAGGTGGAATCTCTTTTCCTGAAGTTTGAGTCCATTGTTCTGTGTCTTAGTTTCTGGAGCCACAGAAAACAAACTTTCTCCATCCTCAGTATGACATCCCTTCAAATATTTAAACATGGCTATCGTATCACCTCTTAACCTTCTCTTCTCCAGGCTAAACATACCAAGCTCCTCATAGGGCATGGCTTCCAGATCACCCACCATCCTGGTCGCCCTCCTCTGGACTCTTTACAGCTTGTCAATATCCTTCTTGAATTGAGGTGCCCAGAAGTGGACACAGTATTCCAGGTGAGGTCTGACCAAAGCAGAATAGAGTGGCACTATTACTTCCCTTGATCTAGACTCTATACTCCTATTAATCAATCCAAGGCACACAGACCCTTTAAGGAAGAAGTAATTGAATGCTTTTTCATTTGCAGCTCTGTAGATGTGACAAAAGGGAGCATTGTTTTTCAGTCCGCAGGGCAAGCTCCAGAGTTTGCTGGTCTGGAGCTGGATAGTCACTTCTTTTTGTACATGGCAGGTCATAAGATCTTTGCTGCAGCTTCCCCAGTTGACTAGGCATGGTATCTGCTGTACTTTTTGGTGATATCATACTTCTTGAAGAAAATGCCATCAAACCAATAAACCAAATGCTTATAGTGTGCTAAAAAGCAGGGTAACCAAGAAGTCATTTATCACAAAATCTTGGTAGTGAGCAGAACATTCCATATGGCTTAAGGATCATTGAGCACAAGTGTGTTTAGCATATTATTCACATATGCTGTGCCTTGGCGGCTGTGAAATTGTGTGCATAGCTGAAGCTTCAAGGTAGGTTGTATAGATTATATCTCTCAGATATAAGTGACTGAAGAATCCTGTCAACCTCTTGTATGTGAGAACAAACACATTCCGAAGCTGGGTGAGATTACAAGAGTCTTCCCTGTTGTTGTTGTTGTTGTTGTTGTGTTGTTGTTGTTATTAGGATCATTGGAATGTATTTGCACAAGTTCTTTGAAGGTTTTGTTGGACAAAGCTTTTTGTACAAATTACATGTTTTGTACAAAAAATAATGGAAACAGAAAAGACAGTGGTCTTTGTGCTCTTGCACAGGGAAGAAAAATCTTCATGGAAGTTGACCTTTTTTTTTGACAAGGTGTCTCAAACTGTTAAGAACCCCTTTCTCGTTGAGGATGAAAAAATTTGTGAATATTCTTTACTTCTCTTCTCTGTGGCTGCCTGATGCATCACTGAATGAATAAATTTGCAGTTCTGTTGATATATGTGTCCATTAACCTCAGCAGTGTGTTGAGAGGGTTTATCTTCCCCATTCAAATCCCTTTTATCCAAGGACATGTCTTGTCTAGAAGAAATAATTGGACACTTACTGCTCTAGTAACTCTTTAGCATGCCCATCATTGTAAGCTTTAGCTAGTATTACTCCATTTCTGTCCCAGATGATCTGTGACTTTCTCTGCAACCTGAGCTTTCCATAATTTATGAGCAAAAGCTACCAAGGAACCAGTGTGCCTGGACATAAGTTATTGCACTGGGCAGCTAGTTGTGATGACAGGGAGGAATATCCTGGCACTTCAGAGTCAGTTTCCATGCTTGTTTGTTACATTTTCTTTAGCAGCACTTTTTGCATATGTTGACGAGGGTCCCAAATAATTATGCACTCGAAATATGAATTTTACCTGCACAAGCTAAAATTGCACAAGAAGGCAGGTCTTCTGTAGATAACTGGAAAATAACCTCTTTACTTTCCTTTGCATAGAAGCCTGGGAAAGCTGAAGAGTTGGGCATATATCTAGGTCATACATGTGGGGTGACCTTTACAAAAGGAAATGCAAAAGGCTGTGAAATGCGTGTGCAAGGCTGAACACTACTGCCAGACTATTGGGAAAGGAATAAATGAAAAACTTCTGAACAAGAACATTTTGCAAAGGCTGAATCTTTTCCACGGTACCTTTGTAAGTATTTTCTCCACTAGAGTCAGGTTACTATTTTTGTTTGGATGTAATCATACTAATGTAGATTTCCTTGGGCTTGTCTAGATGGGCAATTTACCCCAGCTTCCTCCCTATGTTGGAGCCCAGCAGTCCAAACAACGCAGGACTCTTGCCCCAATTTGCCTCTGGATATCCCGACGACATCTGAGGTGAAGCTGGGGGGAAGCCAGGGTAAACCCTTTTAAAATATTGCAGAATAAGCTCTGGGAAAATCCACGTCATGCAGGAAAACCCAGATGGGTCTGGTGCAGGCCATACCTGCACACCAGGCTGTATCGCTAGACACCTCCACCACCACCACTGATGTTGCTCTGAAGCAGGAAGGAGGCCTCCAGCATGTGATCAAGGCCCCTTGCATGTGACCAAGGCCCCTTGCATGTGACCAGCCTTGATCACATGCTGAGGGCCTCCTTCCTGGCTTCAGAGAGTGCAATGCTCAACACTGTTGGAGGTGTCTACTGATACTGTTGGCATGTCCATGTGGACTTCTGCCCATTTTGTTGCAGTAACAGTGGGCGGGGGAGGATCCAGGCCAGCTCCAAGACTAGAACACTCTGGCCAAGAAGGTGGCATATTCTGGCCAGTGTTGAACCCCTTCTGTTGAACAACGGGATGATTCCCAGAGTATTCCAGACATACTCAAGATATGCTGGTTGGCTTGCAGACTGGAGGCCCTTTCAAACTGTATAGTTATAGCACTATGATTCCACTTTAACTCACATAGTTCCATCCTATGGAATCCTGGAATTTACAGTTTAGGGAGGGGCATTTAGAATTCTCAGCCACAGAGCTGTAGTGCGTCACCAGACTACAAACCCCAGGAGGCCCTAGGAAGTAGCTATAGCAGTTAAAGTGGAATCATAATGCTACAATTATGTAGCCTGAAAGGACCTCAGGATAGCTAAGGTGTGGAGATAGATGGTTCCCACTTCTAATCCTGTCCTCCTGGCACTGTGTGATTGCTGAGTGAACTTACTGCCTTCCTTCACCCCATACTAGAATCACCAAGTGGCAGTGCAACGCTGACATGTGCAAAAATATTGTTGTGTAAATCAGGATTTCAACAATAGGAAAAAAAGAGATTTTTAAAAATGTAGTTTCAACATTTGATTGCAATTTGTGATCTGTTTATCAGAGAACAATGATGGCTTCTATGTGTTTGTTTTTTTCAGCTTAACTGTTGTTACTCATTTGAAAAAGGATATTTGGAATTCAAGCTCCTACACTTTGGACAAATTCTTTGCTGTCACATGGGTTTCAACTGTCTAAAATCACAAAGCCTTATATGTCAGTGCTACTCATGCGGTTCATATTTTTCTCCCTCTCTCCTGCCCATTCTGAAGTGTTTGAAAAATGTATCAAGTCTGCAGAAATCTGAAATCCACCAGGGTGAGAGAGGGTGAGATAAAGACATAAAGAGGTCTAGCCTCATCTTTTCCCAAGACTGATCAGGAAAAATGCTGTGCATCATCAATAGTTCCTTTGGTATAGATTTTGCATATGCATCAGAAATGGTTAGAAGTTCTATAATCATCATCATCATCATCTCTCTCTCTCTCTCTCTCTCTCTCTCTGGCTTTTCTTCGCAAACGAAGATTCAGGAAGGATTCATCCCGCACTTTCTGCAAGCGCGCTGATGACTAAAAAGGCCAATCTGAGATAAACAAGCCTGGTAATAATAATAATAATAATAATAATAATAATTTATTTCTATCCCACCCCTCTGCAACACAATTGGGGTGGCTTACAGCATAAAAACTCCATAATTACAACAGTACCCTAACCCACCCACCCCTTAAAACAGTATTAAATTAGAAAGGATTAAAAACATACAATAATTAAAAGGACAGAAAAAAATGGAATGATTCAATGGCAGATCAAGAGGAAAAGATAGCTGAACCTTCAGGCCGGGATAGCGATTCAGGAAAGGCCTGCTGGAAAAGATCCATCTTGACAGCTTTTTTTGAAGCTGCCTAAGGTGGTAATAAGACGGATCTCATCCGGCAGGCCATTCCATAATCTCGGAGTAGTAGCAGAGAAGGCCCTCTGGGAGGTCACCGACAGCCTTGTTTTCATAGTTTGTAACAGATTCCTCCCAGAGGACTGAAGTGTGCAGGGAAGATCGTATGGGAGGAGGCGGTCCCGGAGGTAAGTTGGACCCAAGCCATGTAGGGCTTTAAAGGTCATAAGCAACACTTTGTACTGTGCCCAGAAACTAATAGGCAGCCAGTGGAGAGCTTTTAACACAGGTGTTATATTCTCTCTTCTGGAAATGCCAGAAATCAACCTGGCTGCCATGTTCTGAACTAGTTGAAGTTTCTGAGTCAAGCACAAGGGTAGCCCCATGTAGAGCGCATTACAGAAGTTGAGACGGGAGGTTACCAGCGCATGTACCACAGTTTCGAGGTCCCTGATTTCCAGGAAAGGGCGCAGCTGGCATATCAGCCGAAGTTGATAACAGGCACTCCTGACTGTTGCATTTACCTGATTAGACATCTGGAGCGACGAGTCCAGGAGCACCCCCAGACTGCGAACACAGTCCTTGGAGGAGAGTGTGATTCCTTCCAGGACTGGAAGTTGTATTCCCAGACCTGGTTTGGGGCCCGTAACTGTTAGTACTTCTGTTTTGTCTGGATTCAGTCTCAATTTGTTTTTCCTCATCTAGTCCATTACTGCTCTAAGACAATCATTGAGAGGAGAGATGCCATCTGAAGTCGAAGCTGATGACCGAGACATGGAGAAATATATCTGGGTGTCATCAGCATACTGATGACAACGCACTCCATGCCTCTGAATGATCTCTCCCAGCAGATTCATATAGATGTTAAATAGCATCCAGGACAGGATGGTGCCCTGAGGGACACCACAATTAAGCTCTATTCTAGTAGAGCAACTGTCCCCGAGCTTCACCCTCTGGGATCTGCCTAAGAGGAAGGAACGGAACCACTGCAAGGCAGTGCCTCCAATTCCTAACCCTCTCAGGCGATCCAAGAGGACGGAATGATCTATTGTATCAAAGGCCAGTGAGAGGTCCAGGAGCACCAACAGGGTCACACTACTCCTGTCGATCCCCAAGCGAAGGTCGTCAGCCAGAGCAACCATGGCAGTCTCCACTCCATATCCCATTCTAAAGCCAGTTTGAAATGGATCTAGATAATCGTTTCATCCAAGACAGCTTGGAGTTGGGAAGCGACCGCCCTCTTGATCACTTTACTTAAAAAAGGAAGCAAGGAGACTGGCCTATAGTTATTCCTATCCAAGGGGTCCAGGGAAGGCTTTTTCAGGAGTGGCTTAACCGCTGCCTCCTTCAGACAGGCCGGAACAAACCCCTCCCTGAAAGACATTGATAATGTCCCTAAGGAGTATTCTCAACGTGTCTCCCCCTTGGGTGACCAGCCATGATGGACAAGGGTCGAGTGGATAGGTCATCTTCCTCACCCTACCAAGGAGCTTGTCCACATCATCAGTACTCACAGATTGAAGCTGATCCAATAAAATTTCATCAACGGAGTTGCTGGACACCTCGTCTGTAGATTCTGTTCATTTCTCAGAGTTCATTAGTCATAATGCACTCTATGTGGGGCTGCTTTTGGGAACACTTTGGAAATTTCAGCAGGTCCAGAATGCTGTGGCCAGAATGTTGACTGGGGCTAGTTATAGTGAGCATATAACTCCCTTGTTAAAACAGCTCCACTGGCTACCGGTTTGTTTCCAGGCACAATTCAAAGTGTTGGTCATGACTTACAAGAACGTATCTCCCCATACAAACCTGCAAGGGTTCTAAAATCCTAAGGGGGAGGCTTTCTCTTGATCCTTCCACCATCACAGGCTCGCTTGGTGAGAACACCAGAGAGAGAGAGAGAGAGAGAGGGAGGGAGAGAGAGGGAGAGGTGGGTGCCAGTTACACGACAAAAATTGTCGTGGGGCTTATCATGATTTCCTGATCCTGTATCCGCCCCTCGCTGTTTATACGATTTTTATCACTCTTTAGGAAATCCTGGAAAATCCCGTGATTGATATTTACATGACAAAAGTCTTTATTGGTCCCGCACTGTTATATCCCGTGCTTTTGCTGTTTACACATGTTCAGCTTACCGGGATTTTTTTTTTTTTTTGGCTATCAATCAAGGATGCGATTACTCGTGTTTTCACAACCTCGGTGACGCACTTTCTTCAGAGTTCCGTGCCACGAGCGATGCTATTGGCTGGCTGGGGGGGGGGAGAGACGGGGCAGAGGCTTGTGTTTGTCCTGTCTCTTTAAAATGTTAACCCTTTAAGCAGAGGCAGAAGGCATTTTGAAAGACCTCAGACGGAGGAACAATTAAACCATGTCCTTTCCTTTTGAAATCAAGCCGAGTAGAGGCTTGGAATTTCTTTCGCTTTAAGCAGAGGCATTTTGAAAGACCCAGACTGAGATATTTTGCTCAGACGCAGGGAGATCAAGCCGAGTGAGGTGGGGGGGTTGGGTTTCCCCTTGCCTCTTTAAAATATTAACCCTTACAGCAAGCCAGCGACAGACAGGCATTTTGAAAGACACAGACACAGAGAGGGGGAATTAAAGGGTGTTCATTCGCTCAGAGGCTGGGATATTTTACTGTGCCCGTTCAGACCCAGGGAGGTGATCAAGGCAGGGGATGAATGGGCTATCCTCTGCCCACCACGATCTCTTTGTAACATGCAGTTGAGGAAGAGGTTAAAGCTGAAGGGTTCGCAGTATAGAAATCCATTTAAAAAGGTGATTGAGTACACGTGCGCACACACACACACATATCAACCTTCGTGCAGCTGGAAGGGATGCCTTTGTTTTCGGCTGGTGAGGCTGGATCTGTTGAACAGGTGACTGACCCCTCCTTTTCTGGTCGCTGATCTCTAAGCCTTCCCCCAGTCACCATTTCCGGCCATCCCCTAGTACCGAGATATTTTGTCCCAGGCTGTTTACATTTCCGATTTTCCGAATCCTCCAGTGACTTTTTTAAAAACTGGCACAAACCGCGGGACTGGAAGTCCCGCAGGTTGAGGGATAAAAGGTGGCTCCCCCCTTCCGAAAATCACGTACCCGACCCGATGTACGTGTATACTGCCAGGGATCGACACAAATTCTTCCCGGGACATTTTCATCATGTAAATGGCACCAGAGACTTCTCAGTGGCTGCTCCTACCCTCTGGAACTCCCTTCTATGGGAGGCTAGGCTGGCCCTGCTTTCCTTTTGCCAGCAGGCAAAAACCTTTTTGTGTAAGCAGGCTTTTAATATGTAGTTGTGCCCATAGAGGCTTTTTATTGGGGTGTGTTTTTTTTTAAAAAAACTTTTATATGTTTTAAATAATTTTAATTTTTTAAATAGTGATGATTTTACTTGTTTTAAATTGCATTGATGTATTTTAATTGATGTCTTTTGTGAGCCACCTTGGGTCCCACTTTGGGACAAAGGGGGCAGATAAACAAACAAACAAACAAATCTTTGATCACAATAGTACTTCTCTAGTTTTTCTCAAATTTATTTATTTATTTCATAGTCTGCTTTTCTCTCAAATGGGACTCAAAGCGCCTCTTCTGTGCTAGCATAATTTAGAAGCATTATTGATTCAATGCCCTTTAAATATGATGCCATCTTGGACATTGTTCATCACAATAGTTCCAGCATGCTCAAGGATTTTTTCTTGGATGTTTGGCCATTCTGCTAAATGACAGACTTGTAAGGTCATTGTCCTGTAATATGGTTACATGGATTCTTCAAGATCTTTGCTAAGAGGCGGGTATGTGGTAGCTTAATTAATACCTTCTGCTTCCTCTTGTAGTTCTTTTGCTTTAATTCAGTATTTCATAGTTTTGTCTATCTGTATGTATTTCCTGGGGCGACACTACTCTAGACTGGAAATCTACTGAAAACTTTTCAGTCCCATTTTATATTATATGTCTAAGGAATGATGATGCAGGCAGCATAGCATATAATGGGGGTGCTTTAGGATCAGAACATGAGTTCCAGTTGAGTTATGAACACTGTCAAACCTGAGAGTTTTTTGGCTTCTTACACACTGGCAGATTTTTCATAGGAAACCACAATTTGTAGAAAGTGTAACTGCCTCCCACAGTGGGCATATTGCTACTTAGCATGTTATTTCCCCACCCCCTTAAATCTTGATTTTGCAGAAGAACTGCACCAGACTAGTTCTACTGACATTACTGTGGATACTGAAGGAACATGTTATAGTATTTTAAAACATTGGTATTTTAAAAGGTTGGCCTTCTGTTGAGTAGTTATAAATGCTGGTGATCAGAGCACAAGGAGGATGCTGTCTCCATCCCCCTTCCATCAGCAAGCTATGGTGGGGCAAGGAATTGTCAGGAATGGTTTAAGGCACCCGTGGCATCAGCATTTGCGCGGGGGGGGGGGCGTTGTGTGTGTGGGCCCACCATGCAGAGCTCCCCCCCCCGTGACTCGCTCCTCATGCTATGTGTCGGGGAGTGGGAAAAAGGGAAGGAAGGAGGGAAAGAATTAGAGCAAAAGAAAAAAAGGTGGAGCTGGTGAAAAGCTTTTGGCTCCTTTCACATGCTCACTTGCAGCCTTGCCTGGCTGGCCAATCTGCCCGCTCGTTTCCCTCCTTGCTCCTTTTTCTCTCCCTTCCCTGAGTAAGGTGTCTCAGACCGGGGAGCCTCTCCTTCTCCCTGCGCCTGCTGCCGCTGTGCAGAGGAGTCTCCAGCGATTCAAAACTCTCTCCGGCTGAGCCCAGCCCGCCCCCTTTGCCTGCTGGGCCTTGCTGAGGGATTTCCTCAATACTTGGATAGCATTCAAATGGCTGCTCTTCAAAACTTAAAACAAAGTAGACAGTGAAACAGAGGTAACAACGACAGCAACAGCATCTGAATCTGGTGGAGGGGAGGGATTTTTGTTTATTAATCTAAAACAGTGGTTCTTAACCTTTTCTTTACCAGGGCCCCTCTTTAAATATCTTTTGTTGCCACTGACCCCCAAACCTTAACTCAAGATTTAAAACCCCAATAACAACATCATCAAAAACAATAATAATGCAATCACACCATCTCTTAGATCTTCCCTCAAAGGCACTGGAGGGGGAGGGAAGATTTTTCTGTTGCTTCTTCATGCAAGTTTGTGGCTGGAGCGGATTGAATGGCAATGTGCAGGCCAAGCCAGCCAGCCTCTGCCTTGACCGTTCCACTGCATGGAGGAGATGAGCAGATCAGCCTTCAAGCTTTTGCGGACCTCCTGTGAGAACATTGCACACCCCTGGGGGTCCCCAGACCACAGGTTAAGAACCACTGCAATTAACCCAAAGTGACACTGCTTGGGACATGCCACATCATCCCACCATACCTCACTGATTTTCTAAATGCTTGGATAGCATCAGAATCACATCAGAAACTTCAGTCAGTAACACAAAGTAGACAGTGAAACCAAGATAACAACAGCAGCAGCATCTGAATATTGCGGGGATGTGTTTATTAATCTAAAAATAATGTTTCCTATTAGGGATTTCCCCCCCCCCCACAAAAAAAGAAAGAAGAATCACAGAATCATAGAGTTGGAAGAGACCTTAAAGGCCATCCAGTCCAACCCCCTGCCATGCAGGAATACACAATCAAATTATTCCCGACAGATGCCCATCCAGGCTCTGTTTAAAAACCTCCAAAGAAGGAGACTCCACCACACTCTGAGGCAGTGCGTTCCACTGCCGAACAGCTCTTATTGTCAGGAAGTTCTTCCTAATGTTTAGATGGAATCTCTTTTCCTGTAGTTTGAGTCCATTGCTCCGTGTCCTAGTCTCTGGAGCAGCAGAGAACAAGCTTGTCCTGTCCTCAGTATGACATCCCTTCAAATATTTAAACGTGGCTATCATGTCCCCTCTCAACTTTCTCTTCTCCAGACTAAACATACCCAGCTCCCTAAGTCACTCCTCATAGGGCATGGCTTCCAGACCTTTCACCATCCTGGTCACACTCCTCTGGACACGTTCTAGCTTCTCAATATCCTTCTTGAATTGTGGTGCCCAGAACTGGACACAGTATTCCAGGTGAGGTCTGACCAAAGCAGAATACTGTAGCACTATTACTTCCCTTGATCTAGACACTATACTCCTACTAATGATGCCCAGAATTGCATTGGCCTTTTTAGCTGCTGCATCACACTGCTGACTTATATTCAGCTTCTGGTCCACCAAGACTCCTAGATCCTTTTTGCATGTGTTGCCCTCAAGCCATGTGTCACCCATCCTATATTTGTGCATTTCATTTTTAGTGCCCAAGTGTAGTATCCTACATTTCTCCCTGTTGAAATTCATTTTGTTAATACTGGCCCATCTTTCTAATCTGTTGAGGTCATTTTGGATTCTGATCCTGTTCTCTGAAGTATTAGCTACCCCTCCTAATCTGGTGTCATCTGTAACTTGATAAGCATACCCTCTATTCCCTCATCAAAGTCATTGATAAAGACTTTGCATAGCACATTGCATAGCACTGGGCCTGGCTACGGCAGAGCTTGAAGAAGAAGACGGCATCTATATACGTTACTGTACTGATGGTAGCTTGTTTAACTTAAGCCGTATGAGGGCTTGCACCAAGACTCTAAACCATCTAGTTTGTGAGCTGCTCTTTGCTGCTGCTGCTGCCCTTGTTGCCCACACAGAAGCAGCTCTGCAGTGCCTAACATCCTGCTTCACAACAGCTGCAGAACTGTTTGGGCTGGAAGTCAACCTGAAGACAATGGAAGTTCTTTACCAGCCTGCACCACAGGACGAACATCATCATCCACACATTGCCATCGGCAACTCTGTGCTTAAGTCCGTTCAGCAGTTCACCTACCTGGGAAGCATCATCTCCTCAGATGCCAAGATTGACAAAGAGATCGATTGCTAATCTGTGGATTAGTAATGGCATTTAGCACATTTGGAAGACTTTACAAAAGAGTCTGGAGTAATAAACACCTGAGGCGAAGCAAAAAAATCAGTGTGTATAGAGCCATTGTACTGTCTATTCTCCTTTATGGGTATGAAACATGGGTCACCTATCACCACCACTTATGACTCCTCGAACACTTTCATCAGTGCTGTTTACGCACAATCCTAAATATACACTGGACTGACTATTTGACGAATGTTGCTGTCCTTGAGCAAGCAGGGATCACCAGCATTGAGGCCATGATATTGAGAACCCAGCTGCGCTGGGCAGGGCATATTTCTAGGATAGAGGACCATTGCCTCCCAAAAATATTACTCTACAGTGAACTTGCCACGGGTCAGCATAAGAGGGGCACTCCAAAAAAAGCGATACAAGGACTCCCTGAAACAACATCTCAGGCTCGGCTAAATTGATCACCAACAATGGTCCGCCCTGGCCTCACATCGGGAGGCATGGAGACGCACTATCCACAATGCTGCAGCCTTATTTGAAAACTCACGCCAAACAAGTCTTGAAGAGAAACGACAACACAGAAAGAATCACAACCCGGAAACATCACCCAAGGAAACCTACTGCTGTGCTTTCTGCAACTGGACTTGTCTATCTCGGATTGGCCTTTTTAGTCATCAGCGCACTTGCAGAAAGCGTGGGGTGAGTCCTTCCTGAATCTTCATTTGCGAAGAAAAGCCAGAGAGGAGAGCACTGGGTCCAGGACAGAACCCTGTGGCACCCCACTGGTCACTTCTCTCCAGGATGAAGAGGAGCCATTGGTGACTACCCTTTGGGTTTGGTCAGTCAACCAATTACAAATCCACCTAACAGTTGCATTGTCTAGCCCACAGATTACTAACTGTTTTGCAAGAATATCATGGGGGACCTTGTCAAAAGCCTTACTGAGATCGATATACACTACATCCACTGCGTTCCCTTCAGATAGTCCCCTCACCAGATAGTGTCCCCTGCTCTTTGGCTGAAGTTCCCCACACTCACAATCAGGACGCTTATTTAAAAAACAAAAAACATAATCTGGTGTGTGTTTTTTTTCCTGCCAACATCTTAAAATCTAATGCTGGAAGAAGTACAGTATTTCATGTACTCTCAATATACAGATGACTGACACACATACACAGAGACCAGCGGGAAGCTGGGTTTTCTCGCCCTCAGTTTCCATATTTCTGCATTGTCTTCTGGCTGCTAGTGGCAGATGCAGAGCAGCAGCAGCAGCCCTCTTGTTTCAGAACTGACCCACAGAATTTGCAACTATGAAGAAACTAAGAGTGCATGTGCAGGGCCGGTTTAAGGGCCCTGCAGCACCTGCAGCCGCAGGGGGCTCCATCAATGTGGGGGGACCCCGTCATAACCCTCGTCCTGCAAAAACATTATTAGTAATAATCTGAATATCCTGTACTGTAAATAGGTTAGGTTAGGTTACATCGACATGAGATAAACATATGGGGCCCCTAAAATAAAGTGTTGCAGGGCCCCCCCAAAATTCCTTAAACCGGCCCTGGGAGTTGTGACAGGGGTCCTGTTTCTGATTGTCACACCACAGATTGCTGGTGGGAGGGGGCTGGAAGCATCATCCTGCTGAGCTTCAGTTGCCAACAGAACAGACTTCCATTGCTCAGTGCAACTGCTGGATGTTAAGTCAGATTTGGGGAGTTGAGTCAGGAAATGATACGTAGTTAAATATTCTTAAGCATGTCAGTGATGTAGGAGCTTGGCTAACGTTTGTTAACTGAGCCTTTGATCTGTTTGACGACTGTGTGACAATCAGAGAGATGTGTCCAAGTGGTGCCTTCATCATAAAGTCTGGGAATTGGAGAAGATTTCTTGTTATTTGATCAATAATCCCTCAGTTAATGCTTTAGAGTTTGACATTGGGTGGTCTCATGGTACTGTGGATTCATGGTACGGTACTGCTTATATTATCTTCTTCTTCTTCTTCTTCTTCTTCTTCTTCTTCTTCTTCTTCTTGTATTGTGTTGTATTGGTTTGTTTATATTCTGCTTATCAAATACAAGAAATAAAAATAAATTATTAAAAATAAAAATAATAAATTATCAACAGATTATGTTATGTTGAAAATGCAATTATACTGTCTATCGAATTAAAAACCCCTTGAAACATAGGAGATTATCAGACATGGCAAAAATTGTGTCAAAATATCACTAGGAGCACAGGAAGGGCTGCGATTATCAGACGATGTCATCCTCCAGTGTCCCTGGTGTAGCACGGCTGTGAGTAAGGCATCCTTTTTATTGCCGGCTTGTCCCCATCAATATAAGAGGGAAGCCTCATCCATGGCAAATCTACGCCCTGTGAATGGCTGAAGGACACAGCATCTGCTAATGTCTCCCTTTCTGTTCTCCTCCTGTTCTTTTGACTCAGTTGGGAACATGATTTTTTGGCGTGTTTCTGAATGTCTGATAATCTCCATAGTCATCAAAAAGCAGAAAACAGTACAGCATACTAAGTCCTTTTCTTATAAAACAGTCAGTTCTCAAAAAGCCTGTTGAAATAAAAAAGATCTTCACCAGCTGATGAAAGGGCAGTAAACATGGAGCCCATCTAACTTCACCAGAAAGGCAGTTCCAGAGTCTGGCAACAGCCACTGAGAAGGACCTCTCTCACATTTCCACTGGAAGATGATGGGATCAAGAGAAGGGCCTTTTCTGAAGATTGCAGATGTTGGATAGGCTCATATGAAAGGATCCTTCAGATAGCCTGGACCTAGGCCATACAGCACTTCACAGGTTATAACCAGTACTTCTGAATTGTGTTCAGAAACAGACCAGTGGAGCTTGTCCCTCCAAGAAGGAATGGAGCCACTAGAGAACAATGCCCCAATATCCCATCCCAGCAAGGTGGCCTAGAAGGATACCATGGTTGATGATACCAACACCCACTGAGATGTCCAGCAGAACCAAACACAGCTTTGTATATACAGCATAAAAATCTTCTGAGCCTATGTTAATCTAAACTTATTTCTAAATAATTACTTAACAAAAACCCCAGATGCAAGCTCCAGGAACAGAGATTCCACCTCAACATTAGGAGGAACTTTTTGACAGTAAGAGCTGTTCAGCAGTGGAACACACTCCCTCGGAGCGTGGTGGGGTCTCCTTCCTTGGAGGTCTTTAAACAGAGGCTGGATTGCCATCTGTCGGGGATGCTTTGATCAAGATTTCCTGCGTGGCAGGGGGTTGGACTGGATGGCCCTCACGGTCTCTTCCAACTCTGCAATTCTATGATTCTATGCCCATAACTAGACCTGAAGCCAAATAATACTAATACTGATATTAATAATTCATTTATATGAATTATTGCCCCCTTCGCTGGGACTCAAGGCAATCCACAAAAATTAAAACAAATATACTTAAAAGAAGTTTAAAGTTTTTAAGTAATTCATCTCATCCAGGAATCTCTGGAGATGGGAGGCCATTTCACACTCCAGTACCTTGTCCAGAAATGGAACACTGGAGACTGGCTAGTAGCCATCCAACAGAGTAGGACTCAGATGGTTGTTTAGGTTTAGATTGCCTTGCTACTTTTTTTAAGGATAAAGATCAGATAAAACTTATGATCCCTTGTGTAAGGCCTTCTGAAGTCCCAAAGTAGACAGATAAGAGCTACGATCTATTAGGATCAACCACTATCTCACTTCTGCATTCATAAATAAAAATATTTTTGTCCTGACATAATTTCTTCTATGATGGGCATTTGATTGTGTCCCCTTAAAAATGCCATATTTACATTGCTTGAATTGGTACAAATGCAACATTTCCCAGATTTTTGCATGATTATGTTGTCTATAGCTTACAGCACCTGGTATTCATTGGCAGTCTCCCATCCAAGTACTAACCAGGGCTGACTCTGCTTAGTTACCAATCCTGTCTGATCTTGGAAGCTAAGCAGGATCAGCCCTGGTTAGGACTTGAATGGGAGACTGCCAGTTAATACCAGGTGCTAAAGGCTATATTTTAGAGGAAGGAACTGGCAAAACAACCTTTGAGTATTTCTTGCCTAAGAAAACCCTACAAAATACATACGGCACATATACATACATGATGTCTGATATTCATTTTGTAGGTTCTCTCACAATGACATGGGGCTTATCTTTACTAGCCAGGATACACTAGTTCCTCGCTGCCATATCCTGGCTGTGGAGGTGGCCTGTTTCCCCCCATTACCTGCAGAAAATGGGCTGGAGTCTGCATGTGACTGTAGGCCCCCTGCATATGACCAGCCTTGAACACATGCTGCAGGATGCCTGCCTGGCTTTCAGGAGAGCCAGGGAACTGGTGGCAGCAGAAGGGAGCAGCTTTCTAAGATGGGCTCCCATGGACACATGAGGCCTGATCTGACATAAATGGAGTAAACTGGGTATTTTCTTAAAATACAGTAAAGGGCCCTATCCCAGCTTGCCCCCATTCTAGCCTCATTTCTGCCCCAGGGGTGATTTGGACTACCCAGGGCAGATTGGGTAATTGCTCTGCATCATTTGGACTACAGGGCTCTGGAATGTAGGCAAGCCAGGGTATTTGGCCAGTGCAGACACACCTACGGTAAGTCTTCCTTCTATTTTTGCTTTATTATTTTCGTGAACTTTTATTTTAGTGCTAGAGGAACACTTTGTGGCACATGCCACATTGGGTGGATTATTTTATCTGCTTTGAAATGTAGTGTGCCTGAGAGACATCCACCTATTTTAAAGACATCACTGTAAATTTATGAGGATCTGTGCTTTTGCTAGAATGCTGGTATTTTTTCCTAATCAAATGGTATTGCTGATTTGTGATGTACTCACCGTAAGTTATTTCCTAGGGTCACACATTCTTGTTGTTAAGAAAGGCCTCCCTGGAGTTTACAACTACGGATTACAGTATATTGCTCTAGCTGGTATCTTTTCCATTGACGGAATATACATTGCCATAAGGAGGTGAGGATACTTCCATCCAACAGTGACAGTTTGGCTTTGGTTGGTGATGATGATTTTGCTGTACTATTTATTTCACATTAAGAAAATATTTGAGTTATATCCAGTGTCTTGCTAGCTGAAAACATACAAGAGGCAGCAGCCACTAGCAGAACCACAAGCCACAGCTAGCCTAATGAAATCATAATGAGAAGTACAAACCCAAGTCCAGCTGCCTTGGATCCTATCCTGGGTGGAATGGTCAGTGCAGTGACGTGGACAACTGATACAGTTGTTTGTGGGAAGACTTATTGCTTCCCAACAGCAATATCCAAAGTTTGTAAACAGTTGCAGAAGTGGAATCAAAGTACTAGATTTCAGAGATTCTCAAAGATGAACATGGCGTCTCTGCAAACTTTGACCTAGTGGAACAGCATCATTGGAAACAGCCCATTCTAAAGAATGTATGATGGTCTATTTGGCATCCATCCTGTTGCTCCACATCAGAGCTCCCCAGGGCCAATGGAACAAACCAACATATTATATTAGACCAGGTGTAGGCAAAGTGTATTACAGAGGTCACATGCACCCTATAGAGCTCTCAGTGCCCCCGCTTGCTGTTTTAGGCCTTAAAAGACCTTTTAAAAAGAAAATAGAAGTGACTACCTAGATACTTTCTGTTTCTTAGAAAATACAATTTCTAGCTTAAAATAGGCCCATAGGGAAAATATGTTTGACTGGTACTTTGTGTCCCCAAAGGTTTCTGAAGTACAATTTGAATTTCTGGGTAGACAAAAATGGGGCAGGGGGAAGAGAGGTTTGAATTGGGGACCGTTGGTGATGTATCATCATGCTTTTAAATTCTGTATATGTTCCTATCTGTTCATTATTCATATTGACCTGGAATGTGTCCAGAGGAGGGTGACCAAAATGGTGAAAGGTCTGGAAGCCTGGCCCTATGAGGAGTGGCTTAGGGCGCTGGGTATATCTAGCTTGGAGAAGAGAAGGTTAAGAGGTGACATGATAGTCATGTTTAAATATTTGAAAGGATGTCATATTGAAGAGGAAGCAAGTTTGTTTTCTGCTGCTCCAGAGACTAGGACATGGAACAATGGACTCAAACTACAGGAAAAGAGATTCCACCTAAACATTAGGAAGAACTTCTTGATGGAAAGAGCTGTTTAACATTGGGATGTGCTGCCTCATAGTGTCGTGGAGTCTCCTTCTTTGGAAGTTTTTAAACAGAGGCTGGATGGCCATCTGTTGGGAGTGCTTTGGTTGTGTATTCCTGCATGGCAGGGGGTTGGGCTGGTTGGCCCTTGTGGTCTCTTCCAACTGTACGATTCTATGACCAGAAACATTATCTTTATTTTGTTATTATATTCTTCATCTATTTTTGTTGTTGTTGTTATGGTCTTTTGTGGTTTATGCATTTGTGTTTGAGACCCTGCCCTTCTGTATTTGTTGGTGACTCATCGAGGTCACCAAGGTCTGGAGGAAGCTAAAATGGTCCCTAGACCATCAGAAGTTGCCCATTCCCAATCTTAGAGCATACTGCTTTGGTTTTGTTGATGTAGAGACCATCACTGGTTTTGTTGATTTAGAGACCAGGTCCCTGTGTTAACATAGGTGGGCTTCTTCTGCACAGAACACTTAATGGAATACCAAAATGTCCCCATGTTCTCAACTGCCTGTAACCTCACACCAGTATGGACCAGAATCACCTGGGACAACAACACTGAGATAGATATCTGTCAGCTCTTTCCCTCCAATGCTACTGAAGATATGGCATTTATGTTTAGAATTCTTAGCCAGAAAGGATATTTCTTTCACCACAGTATCCAAAGCTTTCATTAGGAGAGCTGCAGTTCTCATTACCATTCTTGTGTCTTTATGGGGGAATAGTTATTTATTTTTGTGGATGAAAGCCTTGGGCCCTGGGCTGCATGTACCCCCCCAATTCTATTTTTTTCATACTTGAGGCCACCACCTGTCCCTCAGGTCCTACAACCCCCTCAAATCCCACAACCCCCCATTTTAAAAAATAATTTTTCAGTGCAATTTTTGGGCAATTCTTACCACAAACCCACACAGAAAGCCCCCTGAAATGCATGAAAACATGCAAAAATACCCTACCCTGCTCTCACAAGTGCTCCCAAATCCTATACAAATACCTCTGTTTTCCTTTGCAGTCCCTCTTAAAATGGTGAAAGAATTTTGTGTTGCCATCTTGAACATGGCTGAAGAAGAAAACAGGTTTTTCACCTTGCAGTATCTGGGATACTTCATCCTTAGTGTCTGCAAGTAATCCATCTTTGAATTCTCCTTTGAAAATTTCATATTGATACAAATCTACCATTTTGCATTATGCACAATGTAATTCTGTATAGATTTTAACAGATTCATGCACACACATTAGAGCATTTGCATATGGGTTTGGTTCTTTGGTAAGTGAAAATAATTTTGCAGTGCTTCTAATAATTTGGAAGTTGTCTTCCCTTTGGGATGATGACATATCCAGATACTGTTGGAGCATCTGACCTTTCCTACTTATTGCCCCAACTTTTTGTTTCTTTTCCCAACCACACTGTAGCTTAGTTTCCTGTTGTCTCCTCCAAAACATCCCATTATTGAAAACATCATCTGTAATGTTCTAAGGGCCAGGGACTTGCATTAGGCTGGCTGCCATTGCCAAAATATGTGCTTGTTCAACTCATCCACTTTTCCACTTGAAATCAGTGTCACTTCAGCCTCGGTCTTCAGAAAAGTTCTTCAGCTTCTGAGACAAAGTTTACCAGTGCCCTGATTAAGGAATGCATAGTGGTATGAGCATTGAATTATGACTCTGGAGACCAGGGTTTGAATCCCCACTCAGCCATGGGGACCCATTGGGTGACCTTGGGCAAGTCACATTCTCATAGGACTTTATTACATTACACTGTTATAGTGCTATTATTCCACTTTAACTGCTATGGCTGCCACCTGTGGATTTCTGGGGTTTATAGTTTAGTGAAGCCTAAGAGCTCTCTGGCCGAGAGTTCTAAATGCCCCTCCCTAAACTGCAAATCCCAGGATTCCACAGGAGGCAGCCATAGCAAATAAAGTGGAATAATAGCACTATAACAGTGTGTTGTGATAATCTCCTTAGCCTCAGAGGAAGGCAAAGAGAAAACCCACCCTGAACAAATCTTGCCAAGATAGGCTGACTATATTTCCTTGAGACAAAAACGGGACATTGGGATGGCAAAAATGGGATGGGGTTGTGTAATATTCCTTATTCATCATTTTCACCTGTCAGCTAACACCACTAAGCAGCATTTTCAATGCAGTTCAAAATAAGTGCATTTGCTTGTATAAATCACTGAAGCTGTGTATTAGAAGCATTTGGGAGGCTAAGAAAAACAGGTAGACATCTAAGAGAGACCACAAGAGTGATGTCAAAACAATCAGTCCTGGCCAGATCCTTTAGCAGTCTATAGAGTTGGATTAGAGCAGGGGTGGGAATCATGCAGCCTTCCAGATGTTGTTGGGTTGCAGCTCACAACATTTCTCACTATTGTTTATGCTAGTTAGAACGGCAGCCCAACGATATCTGGAAAGCCACATGATTTTTATCCTGCATCAGAAAATGGGAATTTAGAGTCCCAGGCTAAAACTAAATAAATGAAAGCACCCAATTTAGCTTATCAACTCCACGCATTGCCAATCAGTGTATTAATTTGTAAGCTGCTGACAGACCACAGAAATAATGAAGTTTGGCAACAATTTAACTCCCATGGCTCCATCTTATGGAATCCTGAGATTTGTACTTTGTTGTGGCACCAGAGCTCTCTGACAGAGAAAGCTAAATATCTCACAAAACTACAAATCCCAGAATTCTATAGCACTGAGCCATGGCAGTTACAGCAGTGTCAGACAAAATCATTTCCATAGTGTGTCAGCAGCTGTAGGCTCTGTTGTTCCATAGTTCCTTCCTGTCTAAGGCCCCAGGCTAACTCGGTTTGAAGATATATAAGAGAGACCTTTCTCCTACTGTTTCCATCTTCAGAGATATATTTGCTGGAGACCCAGGAGAGGGCCTGCTTGATGGCTACTCGTAGACTATGAAATACCCTTTGCAGGAAGATTATACTAGTCCCAAGATTAGGTAGTCACGTGGTCTCAGTCTCCTCCTCTCTCCCCTCTCTCCTGCTATTCCCAAACAGGCTGGTTCCCCCCCCCCATCACTTTCTTTCCTTTTCTTTTTTTCTTTGTTTCACTAAATTGCATTGCCATAATGCCAAATTGCATTACAACTACAAATAAAATTAAAATTAAAAAAACACAAAAGGCATGCTGGGTATGGCAATAGGGCATGGAGGAGGGCTTAAGGGATAGTCCGGAAGAGAATGGAGGGACCGTCAGTGGCTGAAACAGCCCCAGGCACACTATTGAAGGGATGTGGGATACTGAAGGCTGCCAACCCAGTTTCTATCCATTCACTTTTGCATATGTGATTGCAGCAACAATGGGGCTCATGGAATAATGCCATCATTGAATGTTATGAAGCCAACAGTTTGTTTACCGCAAACACATTCTTTAGGCAACCAAAGAGGTGAATGCATACATGGAGGTCACCTGATGACCAATATAGAGATCAAATCGACTACATTATTGGAAGCAGAAGATGGAGAAGCTCCATTCTCTCTGTGAAAAGACCAGGAGCAGATTGTGGCCCAGGTGATGAATTGTAGTATCAATTCATTTAATAAAATCGTAGAAAAAAACTAAAGAATACTAAATAAATCATTGTGACAAAATGCTTCCTGAAGCACATCCCTGTAGAATTTGAAGACCACATACAAAATAGATTTGCATTATTGTCTATTTTCCTGCTACAGAATCCTAAGAAGTAATCTCAGTCACCACTTCTGGGGTCTAGGAGGAGGTTACCAGAGGTGAGCTTGTTGACATGACTATCAATCCCATGATACCTGCCTGGTTTTGTCTGTACCCAAGCTCCAGAAAGACAACAGCAGTTACAGAGTCACGGAGCCCATTCACATCACACAATTTCTGTATAGAGCTATGATTCCACTTTAACTGCCATGTCTGCATCCTACAGAATCCTGGGATTTGTATGTAGAATCCTTAGCCAGAAAGTTCTAGTGCAGTGGAGGCTACTGTCCCAAGGGTAATGTTGAGGTAACTATCACTTTGATCAACTTCTGTATATGGAACTGAGGACCCCATTTTATCCTTTGCACCAGGCAGCAAAATATCCTGGGCTGGCCTGATAGCTTTGTACAGTATATTCTTGTGTGCGCACGCGTGTGTGTGACTTCCATATCTCCCAACAGAGATATAGCCGGAGTTTACTACTGACCTTTTTGCTCATGATAATGGAATGCCAAAATGTTCCCATGTTCTCAGCTGCCTGTAACCTCACAATAGTATGGACCAGAATCACCTGGGACAACTACAGTGAGATAGATACCTGTCAGCTCTTTCCCTCCATCATGACTGAAGATATGGCATTTATGCTTAAAATTCTTAGCCAGAAAGTTCTAGTGCCTCACCAAACTGTAAACCCCAGCATTCCATAGGATGCAGCTCTGGCAGTTACAGTGGGATCATAGCACTCTAACTGTGTAGTGCGAAAGGGCTCATGAGCTCTCTGTGGATGCTTGTGAGGAGAGGCAACTCCAGAGATTAACACAAAAGGTGGCACGTCTTCTGCCCTTTAACCACAGTGGCCATGTCAAATATTCTACATGATTTGTTGCTGTTTGTGTTGTGTGCCTTCAAGTCATCTCTGACTTATGGCAACCTTAAAGTGTATGATTTCTGCATCAAAAGCGAACCCATCACAGGGTTTTCTTGGCAAGATTTGTTTAGAGGGGTTTCCTTTGCCTTCCTCTGAGGCTGAGAGAGTGTGACTTAGGGACACTGGACTTTATCAGACTAGTGTCTAAAAATGCTGTAATTCCACTATTGAGGAAAGCAGAAACATAGTGGCATGATTAAACATGTCACTATAATCGTGTGATATTGTGCTGCAATTGCACAATACCAATGCAACAGAATCATCACACTACCAAAACTAGCAGTTTAAGAATGGGATTTTACTTCTGTGATTTTGTATGGGCAAGATTTCAGCTGTTCTCGCAAGAGGATGCAACTTTGTTTAAACGCACCAAAAACACATAAATAATGAAAGAAATGAACAAGTAAACACAAAAACGTACCAAGAAAAGGTGATAGTTCATTAAAACAACATACTGTGTGTCCTGTGTTCTCAACCACCCATTCACACTGTAATTGTGTGTTTACAGTGGTATGTGATTTCAAATATTTGTCAATACTGCAAAAAGAGAGACATTCAGGGCTATTCATGGATTTTTCCTTCAAAAAGTGATAAACCATTAATGGGTGGAGCACAGATTGGCCATGGGAGGACAATGATGTTGCATGATAATGGGAACCCATTTACGGTACTGTTGTACTGTAATTCTGCAATTACAGCCCCATCTGATAAAGTCCACTGATAAAGCAGGATCCCTGACTGCATCCAGTACCAAACATTCTACTGTACTTTCATTCACAATGTAGGCAGAAATCCCTTCATACCTTGCCAGCCCATGTGGGCAAGGTCAGGGCCTGAGGACATCAGAGCTGGCATGCAGGGAGGCCCAGCTGTAGATTTCATTTCTGCAGGCAAACACCTGAATAGGCCTTTTGTGATTTTGGAGATGAGTTTGGTCTCATAAAGGACAGTACCCTAATGCAGAGTTTGCTTTATGGTCAACACAGCTGCCTTTGTGTACTGTATCTGCCAAGGGACTAAAGGCCATGCCAGCTTTTAAGGTTGCCAGATCCCTATCAGGCAAGGTATTGCAGAGAAGGAAAAGGATGGGGAAAGAAGAAAAAGCAAAAACAGCCTTCATCTTAAAGTCCTTATGGGCCTGTCATATCATCAGTCATGATGGAGGGGGAGAGCTGACAGATATCTATCTCAGTGTGGTTGTCCCAGGTGATACTGGACCATAAGATGTGAGGTTGTTGGCAGGGCAGCTGAGAACACAGGGACATTTTGGCATTCCATTATTGTGAGCATAAAGGCCGGTTGTAAACTCTGGCTGTCTCTCTGTTGGGAGATATGAAAGTAACACACACACGCAAAAGACTAAGGCTACAGGGCCAGCCCAAGATATTTTGCTGCCTGGGTCAAAGGATAAAATGGGGTCCTCAGTTCCACATACAGACGTTGATCAAAGTGACAATTACTTCAATATTACCAATGGCACAGTCGCCTCCATTGCACCTGAGGAAAAGGGACTTAGGGAGTGTGGGGAAGCCATAGCTGCCCTCCTGTGCCTCATTCCTGCTCCCATAGTATCTGCTGCCTGAATCCATTCCCGCAGTTTGCCCAGTGTGAGGGGTGGGAATCATGAACACCCCCCCCCCATGTTGTGGAATTGCAACTTCTAGCATTCTTCCCCATTGGCTATGCAGGATGGGCTACTGAAACATGCAGTTCAACAGCATCTGGAGAGCCCCACAATTCCAACCCCTGTTGGGGGGGGGCAGCTCTATGTGCATATTTATTTATTTATTTATACCCTGCTCTTCAGCCACAAGGCTATCACAGCAGCTTACAAATTGTTTTTAAGCAATAGCAATTTACACATCTACACTGCATTAAACAGTTTCCAATGTGTGTTAGCTGATTGCCCCCACAAGCTGGGTACTCATTTTACCGACCTAATAGCAATTTACACATCTACACTGCGCTAAGCAGTTTCCAGTGTGTGTTAGCTAATTGCCCCCACAAGCATTTTACTGACCTACGAAAGGATGGAAGGCTGAGTGAACCTTGGAACCTGCTGGAATCGAACTTGCAACGTGGTGACTTGCAGTACTGGCATTTAACCACTGCGCCACAAGGGCTCCTTGTGCACGCGCGCGCACACACACACACACCTTCCCTCAACCATTGAACCCATTCGCATTCTTTAGTGTAGTCATATATCACTTTGCCTGTGATGTGGAACCAACTTCATCTCTATTCTTCTTTCCAATATAATTTAATTTCCCTGCTTCAGCAATTCTCTTTTTCATTGAAATTTCATATGAAAACATACTTCATCTCCTGTCAGTATCCAAAATAGCCCTATTCATTTCCCTTTCACCATGTAATTATTGCAACTGTATTATCTATAGTCCTGTAGTTTAAAGAGTTCTGCAGAAGAGCTCCCCCTCACCGTAATGAAGGCATGTGCCTTAGAGAGGAGGGGCAAAAAGGGTGTAGGTGGTTGAAGCAAATGTTTCTGCTAAATGTTTACTCCAACTTTGCTGTACATTTCCTTTAAATGTTTAAAACATCTGCTGAAAGAAAGAAAGAAAGAAAGAAAGAAAGAATTAGAGAAAAATATATAAAGTAATTTTGAAGAACTAATTTGATTAGGGAAGAAACGAATACCTGTGAGCTCCAGTATTGTGAGGAAAAAGCAGCAGGATTCTTGTAAATAGCTCAAATGCAGCACTAGATTTTCAAACACTGAACTGCAAATATGTACACAATCATGGTGATTTGTTTTGCAAGATGTGCTGTAATGTAGGGATATACGATGTGTTGCATTAAATGTGCGAGCTGCCTTTCTTCTTGCAAAATAAGTGCATATGGGACCAATCCAGAATGCAACCTTTCCTTGTAGTTAGGGCCATTCCTTTACCACACATGTGGGGCGGGGGGGTGGCTAAAAAAAAAATTAAAACTCAATCGGTGCCAATTGAATTTTTTTTTTAAGCCTGCACAATAAAGGGGTGATGAGAGAGGGTTGTTTCAGGCTTTCCTTCCCATTGCAGTGGCCCCTATCTGGATCACCACCCCCTCCCAGTTACTTCAGAGTGAAAAAGAGAATGAAATTCAACTGCATTCTTTGTATTTAACCTAGTACACCATTTAGCCCTTAACTAATTCCACAGACTGGGAGAGGAGGCCTAAAAGGCCTGACAACATGGCAACAGCAAGCCAGTTAGAGATTTTAAGGGAGATAGATAAAGAACAATAGTCTGGCACTAAACAGAATGACAATTTGCCCCAGTATTTGAATAGGGAATTCTCACACAAAATAGCCTGGCATTATGCACAGAAGCCGGCTTAGCCTGTTGAGCATTAGCTGAAAGGACATGGAAAGAGCCTTGCCCCAAATCCCATCACAGGCATCAAATGGAAGTCCTGCTGAGGTTTTTTTGGGAGGAAGGGGAGAATCAATAATTTACTTAATTCTGCTCTAGGCTGTATATTATATACAGACTTTTCAAGATAAATGCTAACAAATCTTATTCCCCTCCAAAAAGATGCTGACAGCTAAAGAAATGAAGCTAATTTGCAGGTGAGAAGCTGGCTTTGTTGTATGTTTTCACTACAGGCAGCATCAATCTGTAAGCCTTCCAGCGTATTGATTTTGGAGGAACCTGACAAGTAGCCAGTGTATTTGTGGGTTGGTAAAACTTTGTAACTAAAAGTCTGTTCTCTGTAGGGTTCCCCCTCCAAAAGATTGTAACTTCTAAGTTTATTAGCAAGTGTCCCTCAGATGACATTTTTAAAATGCAAATACATGTAATTAAGTTAGCAGTATCTGAATTCATACAAAGTAAGCGAGTACTGAGTAAGCCTGTAACAGATGGGTACTTGTAAGCCAGAAGAGAAGGGCCGATATTTATTGCTGGAAGATCCCACACAAGGGCAGGAAAAATTGTTACTGAAAGATCACCACCCTAAAGGCGAGAGTCTCTGGTGTCAGACCACCCCCAGAAGGAAGTTTGGGGGCAGCAGAAATGTCAAATCTTTCAAAGCTCCAAATGAACAGCCCTTGCAACTACAAGCGAGGGGAAATTAGGACCAAGATGCTGGCTTCTGGCAGCAAAGGACTGCAAAAGGTATTAGGGCTACTACTTCCCGGTGACGGCAGACTTCTCCTGGCAGGTGATGGGAATGCTTTGCTCCTGCGGTCCTGTGGCTTGGGCAGACGGTGCTGTGATGGACAGCATCCCATCTGGAGAGAGGGCTGAGGTGATTGCTGCCGGAAGGTGGCTTCAGGTTTCTGTTACCCTTGGGATGCAGACATGAAATACAGTGACTGGATTGAAATAAGGGTCACAGCTTTCTTAAACTAATCAGTCTTCATTAGGATTAAAGGATTACATTTTCTCTATCATGTCACCATGGTAGACACCAGAGAACAATGTTTCTCCCTACCTACATTATTTGGGTGTCCCCACTGCAGTTCTTACAAATTTATCTTTCTTCATCAGAGTAACATGCTGAAGAGGGCCTGCAAGTAGAATCTGTCTCCGTTCCACAGCTAGACTTAAACTTTGAGGCTGTCTGATCCAGCCTGAAGTTCCTTGATGCCTGTTCCTATATAAATCCTCTTGAACATTAGGAACTTTAACAGGAGTCCTACTTGTTTGTCCACCATTAGCAGTAACCACGTTGGTGGGCAAGAGGGACAAGACCTTGCCTCTGTCTTGGGGGTTGACTAGACGAGAAGATATAATGCTGATTGCTGTGCATTAATGCCTATTTGCAGTAGAGTTCATTTGTCTCCACAGTCCTTTGGCAAAATTGATTGTATGTGAAGCTATCATTTTTAAAGTACACACACAGCCATGCCTGTGAATCAAGATGGTGGCCAAGCAAATTACACTGTGTTATCACTCTCTATAATGCACAGTATTTTTTAAAAAAATGTAAAATGAAGGTGTGCAAGTGCAACCTTCTGCTTGAAAAAGATGTTTGGTTGCTTCATCGCAGAAAAAAAAGTGCACGTTTGATAATGTGAAACTCCAAAATGGCATATCCTTCCTTGCTGGCAAGCCACCCTCCGCACATGTAGGACAATCCACTGTCCACTTCCGCCCTCGCAGAGAATGAACAATGTCTCAAATTGGATGTCCTGATGCACGATAATGCAGAAGCCTGCACATTTTTTTGAAAAACGTTGGGGAAAACCATGAAGTTTTTTTCCCATGCAGTAGATGGAGTCTTTGGCCCCCTCCTTCTGAATACCACAAATCTTGTTCTCAGCGTGTTGGGACAAAAAGTATTTTCCTTGAATTGTATGTGGAGTATTTTCATAGTCTAGACAACCCCTTGCCCACACCAAACAAGGAATCCTGAGGTGCTGGCAAGCAGGATGCTGAAGGACATATCTAGCCCCTCCTCTCAACAAGCTATGGTGTGACTAACAGGTGTGACAGGACCTGGCACTGCATGTCACTTGGCAGGAGGGCACTGGACACATCACCCTTCAGTGCTTCACTTGCTGCCACCTCAGACATCCTCAGTTGGTGTGGCTCCATGGCATCTAAAGGTGGGTTTTGGAGAGGCACTTACAATTGTTGCAATAGTGCAACAACTGTAAATGTGAATAGCAAAATTTATGAGATTGTAAGTCTAGCTTAAGACATTATAAATACTCAACAAGATGGCAACCCCTCCAATTTTTTTGTAAAAAGTCCCATGTTTTTCTGCACACAATAATTCCTCCTCAGCACTTTGGGGCATCAAAATACTAGGATAAGACTGCACAGAATTCTCACTGCTCTATTATTCTTTTTGATGAGGTTTCCTGACTGTCGGGAAACTGCCTGTGAAATGCTCAACAGAAGTCGAAGGCTTTCATGGCCGGCATCCATAGATTTTCCTTGGGTTTTTTCTGGGCTGTGAGGCCGTTTTCTGGAATAGTTTCTCTTTGACAACTCAACAGAAGCTCCAGCTGAGGGAGCCAGTGACAGAAGGGGATATGGTCAAATTTCTGACATCATCCAATTTATGGGCAGCCAATAAGCTGATGATCCAGACTGGAACTCCACAACTGATTCCTCACCCCTGACTTGGATCACCATGTAGCTTTATACATAAGCCCCTGAACACATTAAAAAAACACCTTGAACTGAAAAGATTCTATGTTAAGGTAGTTTATTGGTAAAGGCAGCTTTGAAAAATGATAGCCTTTCAAGGTAGCCTTTGGTAACATACATACAGTATGTCAATACATCCCTCTTTCTGAAGTGATTATATCTATAAGATGCTCACATTTGTCAGCTTTTAGATTTGTTGTAGCCATCAACCTCTTCAGACAAGTGGTAACTCAACTGCAACTGTAAACTGTAATGTTGGAGAAATTTAGCACGATGGATAGTAAACCATCAAGTCAAAAGGGTCTCAAGGACCATCTGCTCCAGCATCTCCATTCTTTGATTCAGAGCCATCATCCATCCATTAGATGAACCCAAGTGACAGTATACTGCTAACAGCAGGTGGCTGTAGCAGGGAGAAGAAAAGTACTTGCAGACTGAGCAGATCCACTGATGCAGGATTGACGACGCTTTATAGCAGAAGATTTGTGACTGATTTCCTCACATTGAATAACTAACCTGATCACAGAAGGTATGCTGAAGGGTGTTTAATCCCACCCCTGGACTGATTCCCTGATTTTACCCTCACTATTATTATTTTCTCCATGGAGGGAAAATAACGGCATGGCAGAGGCAGCTCTGTTTTGTTGCTTGAGAACAGTATTGGGTAAGGAAAATTGTGTGGATTAAATGCATTTATTTCATGTACCACTTCAGTTCTGTGTCTTAAAGTATGATATGGTCTGCTATTAAATTATTTTTATCTCTGTCTGTCTGTTTCTCCCTCTCCCCTTCCATCCTCTTCTCTCTCTCTCTCTCACACACACATTCACTGTATTTATTTTAAAATGAAGAACAACTACTGTACAGATCTCTCAGGACAGGCCTATTGCATAGCTTGGAATTGCATGGGCCTCCAGATATTGTTTGGTGGCAAATCCTAGCATTCTTCTTCATTGACTATACAAATTAAGATTCATGGAAGATGCAGTCCAGCAGCTTTTAGCAGGCTGCAGAATTCGCACCTTAGCCTGTTCTAAGGCCCAACTAGAATAGATTCATTACAGCAATCAAACTTATGTAAGTATTGACTTAACAAGTTCCCATGGATACAGTGGATGTACTTCTAGTTTTGACTAACAATTTGATTTGGCTGTGATGTGTACTTTGATGGCAATTCAAGTGATCAAAGGTGTTGATATATGGATTGTTGTTGTTGTGTGCCTTCGAGTCATTTCCAACTTATGGCAACCCTAAGGCGAACCTATTGCATGGTTTTTGTGGCAGGATTTCTTCAGAAGGGGTTTGCCATTGCCTTCCTAGCCCTATCATGAGGCAGAGGGAAGAGCAGGTAGTCACAGTGAAAGGTCAGAGGCAGAGTTGTGTATGTCTGACAATCTGCACTGTGCTTCTCCCACCCATCTATACTGCAAAGGGTTCCTTGATCTTAGGGCTCACCCTGAATCTCAGGGCCTAGGTCCTCTTCTCCAGTACTTAGGGCAAGGGAGAGGAATCTCAGGGTGAGAACAGTGCTTTGAAAAGTAACTGCTCATCATCACCACCACCACCCACCACCATCATGCCTTTCTCCCAAAACAAGGACTCAAGGTAGCATACAGTTGAGAAAGAACAAATATATATTTCCCTTGTACATTTCCCTTGGTGTTTTTTATTTGAATGTCGTACTCTGTGCAAATCTGATTGATGCTTAATGCATGATGTTTAATAACATTGCCAGTGGCTTCCCCTCATAATCTACCTCTTGTACCATTACTAGGATCTGCCTCTTGTAACAAGAGAAGGGCTAATCTCTAGGTCTCAGGTTTTGGCACTAACATCTCAGGACCTGGGGCTGTCCTGACAGCACCCTTGGGTGCTGCCATTCAGTATGGTGAAGGGTGCTGTCTCATTTGCAAGTGTAGTTTGTAGGTTTCAAGTGTCAGAGCAGTCATCGGACTTTTTCGGACGTCTCAAATACAACGCAAGCAGCCCCATCGCGTTGCGAGGCTGCTGCGCTGCAGGGCGTCCCTTTCAGATGACGGTCTCCCCTACCGGTACTGTTGTGGTACCGTGGGGACATTTGAGCATTATATTTCACCGATTTTTACTCACGAAAGTTGATCGTGATTAAAAACTGCCGAAATATAACACTCAAATGTCCCTGCAGTACCGCAACAGTACCGGCAGGGGAGACCGTCATCCGAAAGGGACACCCTGCAGCACAGCAGCCTCGCAACGTGACAAGGCTGCTTGCATTGTATTTGAAACATCCGAAAAAGTCCATCATCTGTTAATGGACTGGAGCAGGATGCCATCTTGCCCTTTGTTTCAGGCAGCAAAAAGTCTAGGGCTTGCCCTCACTTTATAGTTCAAAGGGAAGAACTATTTCTTATCATTGTTGGTCAATGTCAGCTTTGAGAAGATTCCTCTATGGCCTCATGTAGCACAGGCATTCAGACCTACTACACTCTGGCCCTTTTGGCCAATTCTAAACATTTCTTGGCTGAAGCAGTACATCTTAGATATGAACCATAAATCTTTGTTACTTGGCAGCCTGGTCTCTTGAATTCGTTTTTTGCTGCAGCAGAACAAATAATGATTTGCAAAGCTGGAGTCAACGCCAGATCCTATTCTTATTCTGCTTGCCAGGCATTCCTGGGCTGTGTTTTGACCTTTGGTGGGTTTCTCCAGCAGTGGTGCACAATCATTTCTATTTTTAATTGGGAAGAGGTTAACAGAAGGAGAAATAAGAGAGATGGAAAGAGGAAGAGAAGGAAGAGAGACAGAAAAGGAGATTCATGGGTATATATGGCAAACAGTGAACTCCATGTGAAATCTTGATCCTGGGTTTTAAAAAAGGGTGAAGAGTATTCTGTAATGGGAGAGGCAGAATACAGAACAGGATCTACTGGTATATCTTTAGGGAGTGTTCAGCTGTGGTGTCATCTTGCAGGAGAGGGGTTCATTTGCTGGAACTGCTGATTTTTCTTAAACATGTTCTAAGTGCAGCTATGACAGAATATTTGTCAATAGACAGGGAAGGGTATTTTAACATTCCCTGTACAGGTTGTTGTGAAGCAGTTGTGCAGGTTCCCAACAAAATTATGATTTATATTGTTGCTAACTGCTGTCAAGTCTACTTCAACTTATTGCAGACCCTATGAATGAGAGACCTCCAAGTCACCCTGTCATCAACAGCTCTGCTCAAGTCTTGCACACTCAGGGCTGTGTCTTCCTTTACTGAGTCTATCCACCTGTAATGTGGTCTTCCTCATTTCCTACTCCCTTCTACTTACCAAGCATTATTGTCTTTTCTAGGGAATAAATTTCAAATGGTTCTTCCTTGAATGACTCTATCATCTTTTATATAGTTCTTCACTGTATTGTTTCCACTTCTTTTTATTTCTTCTCTATCATGCAGTGTGTTCCCCTGTGGGCTGTAGAACATCCCCAACTCTTGGTTTAAATTTCTCTTTAAATTCTCAGATCTTGTGGACTAAATCTCTTTTTCTATGTTTTGTTTTGTTTTGTTATGGTCTTCTATTTCTCTGCATTGATTGTTATCATAGTTCTCTTTGACTCCACACACAAGTCATTGAACAGTTGCATTCAGGTTTCTGACCCTATTTCTGTCTCCTTTTACTTTTGCTTCTCTGTGTCCTTTATTGCTTGAAGCGTTTCATCCAGTGGGGCTATTATTTCTTTTTTGGCTAGAGGTATTATCTTTTTGCTTTCTTGCCTCACAATGTCCCTGACTTCAGTCCAGAGTTCTTCTGGCTCCTGGCCAAATAGGCTTAATCGCGCAAATCTATTTTTTACATTATCTTTAAATTCTACAGGGGTGTTCTTCAGGTTGTATTTTGGCACAATGATTGATTTAGTGTTCTTCTTTAGCTATACTTTGATTTTTGATATTAGTAGTTCATAGGCTGTGCTACAATCTGCTCCTAGTTTTGTTTTTGCAGAGAGAATGGAGCTTCTTCATCTTCAAATTATGTTGTCTATTGATAACTATATTGGCCATCAGGTGATGTCCATGTATACAGTCGCATCTTTGGTTGGCTGAAGAATATGTCTACAATGAACAAAATGTTGGCTTCATAAAATTCAATCAGTCACTCTCCTGCTATTTCCTGAAATTTCATTTCCTTTACAATGTTTGGTTCTGCTGTGTTTCCTACTTTTGTGTTCCAATTGCCTATGATTATCAAGATGTCCTATTTTGGTGTGTCATCAGTTTCTTTCTGGACTCCAGCACAGAATCTTTCAGTTTCTTCTTCTCCTGCCTCTGTAGCTGGAGCATAAACTTGGTTTAAGGTTATATTGATGGGTTTTCCCTGAAATCATATTGACCTGATTATTGATTCTCTCAGACTTTACATTATATCCTTTGACTGCTTTTGCTACATCTCTCCTCACTATTAATGTCACCCCATTTCTTCTTAGATTTTCATTTCCTGAACAAAAAACGATGTAAATATCTGGGACTCTCATCTTCTGGCATGATATTTTGTTTCCTTTTGGATTTTTTCATTACAGGGTTTTCAGGAATGGTTTAGCATGGCCTTCTTCTGTGCAGCGCTAACAAGTGTTAGCTATGGCACCACTGTCATTGTCTCTGAGAGATCCTCTGCTGGTGTCACCACCATCCCCCCCCCCAACTGCTGCTGGCCAGTAGCTATTTGGCTCATTTAATCTGGCTCCTCAGCAAAAGCCTGTCTGACATGGGAGATTCTAACAGAAGCATTGCTACCATGGGCACAGCCTCTTACCTCATGGGAGCATGCAATCTCACCACCACAGAAAGGTAGTGCCACTGTGCCCTTATACAGAATACCTTACATAGAAGATCTTAATATAGACATCAAAGTAATAAATTTCCTGCTACAAAGTGATTTCTTCAAGTGATATCTTACAATATTAACTGCATAAACATATACAATGGACTGAACATTTTAGTAACCAGTAACCTGAAAAAATAATAATTTGAGGGGGAGAAAGAAATCTTTGGGAAGCAGTTCCATAATTTCCATTTTCAGCCCCTTGAAATTACTTTCTTTTCTGAGAAGAGACTTTCATGACCAAACACATGTAAGTAAATGTGAGAATACACTTATATATTTAGGTTCCAAATGCTGACCAAACATCCAAAAAGAATATTGACCTGAATCCTACTGGATAATCCCAATGAGAGTAGACCGCTTGAATCCATTGTTGAATGATGAGTCAACACAGAAATAAATCCCATTTATTTAATGGGTCTACTCTCATAGGGATTAGCAATAGGACTGAGGCCATCAGCTTTCTGAAGCATAGCTATTGAGTAAAACTGCTTCATTAGCATTTTTAGCAACCAGCTTGTTTTTATTAGCATTCATTTCCACCTGTCTGCCAACCTGTATTTTTTCCTTTTCAAAATAGCATGGCTGAAAGACTCCATGCTATTTTATGTGCAGAGAAAAAGGGCTGATGAAACATGCCATCATCAGAGATGATGAAGCATCTCTGTTTCCAGTGATGTCAATAGGTTTAAAAATGGAAGAGAATGACAGCTGGCATATTTCCCCAAGTAACTTGCTTTCTCTTTTCAGGGGTATTTCCCCTCCCTCCTGATGATTAACCAGAAAGCTACTTCATTAAAATGAAAATTCAATTTGCAGTCCTCTAATTAATCTGTTAAAGAATTGCTAATGAACGTAAAGTGCAAATTCTCTTGCTGGAAAGTTCAAGTATTAATGATTAAATGAGAAGGATAAGTTCTAGATCTGTGCCCTAAAACATTTCATGATGTGCATGACAATGTATTTCTTGCATCTGATCAAGCAGGCTGGAGGCCAGGGGTGGAATCCAATCATTCCCTCCCACAACAGAACAGATTCTGTCAGTGGAACCAAGAGGGGCTCATTTCTCCTCCCCTTGCAGATCTTTCTGTTCCCCAAAATCTGCTTAGATACCACAACCCAGTGAAGCAGGTTTTTGGAGGGGAACTGAAAGCTGAGTCAAGTCCCATTGCACATTGGATTTCAACCTGTATGTGACATAATTGGACAGTATTTGATGTGGCACAAAGCTCTTTGGGTAGTTCCCTCTTTTTCCTTTGCTTTTAAAGAATGCTAGGCAAAACTCTGAAAGAATATATAACACTAGCTTCAGAAAGAGTGCATGTCAAGTACTGGCAAAATCTATGCTGTAATGTAAAGGGTTTGTATGTCTGTTATACAAATATGCATGCTTGATCACAGATGCATCGAATTTGGTGTGTTATCTAATGCAGGAGCTGTGCACCCCTTCATAGTTTTCTTGACTGCAACTCCCAGCAGACCAAATGAAAACCACAGTAAAGTTTTAGAACTGATGGGTCAACCATTTAGGGTGCCTCATGATCAAACACTTCAGATTTCTATATTTTATGTTCTAGAACACAGATTTATTAATGGATTTTGATCACACAATATATAGGTTTACACATCGTCTGCCCCCCGCCCCCCCCCCCTTTGAACTTTTTCAGAAGATTGATGTTTTGGGTCCAATTTCATGGAACTTGATGCGAAACAAATTTTGAGGATTATAGGTGCCACTAATCAAATTGTTGTTTCATTGAAATCACAAGTCAAATCACTTATTATCTCCCCTGGGTGCACATGCTTTCTCAGGTTAATACAGTTCTGTCCCTTTTGCATCCCTCTGCATCTGAGCCGCTTAGCCTGAAGCAGCTGCCTCATGATGCCTAATGGTAGGGTCGATCCTGATTATGCTTCTGTTGTGGGCAAAGTTGATCTGCAGCCACTATTTGGTGCATCCCACCAATGTCTGCATTTCAGAACCCATGTTTGTACATTTTGATAATCTTCAGTATAATCTCATGCAAATCTTGTCCCCATCCTCTGCCGTTTCCAAAGTATTACATGAATGGTCTGAAGTCTGGTTTAGACATGAAAATTCTTCTCAACACAATACATCAAAGTTCCTGGTCGCAGAGAGATTTTTACTCATGTCCAAGTGAATGCAGATAGAAGCCCTGTTCATGTTAATCTTTTCAACCTGGGAAGGTTGAGGACTGAGTGGGCAAGCATGTATGGGTGTGTAATGGGTGCAGAGGTGGCACATGAAACCCTGTACTTCTTAGGTGCTTTGCTTGTACTGTTCAGGCAGAATCTCACAAACAGGTATCTGATTATCACATGGAAAATATAATAGGTGATGTGAGTTGCTTTTGAGTATAGTTGAAGCTTATATGGGAATGATTCTCATGATCACTGTAGCTAAAAAAAATCAATAAAACAGTTTGGCTTCAACTACAAAAGGAACTGTCAGGGTTGTATGTAGAACAGCCTGGGTTGCACATCCATTCTCTATCCAAATGAGTCTTTGTGGGTAGTCAAAGCATGACTCATGGAGAAGATGCAGCAGAATATCTGAACTGAGCCTCAGTTGTCAAATCTAGTACCACACGGAAAACTAAATGTTTATCCTACCAAAGGAGCTTGCATGGAAGCTGTGCTGCATTTTAAGTTTAGGTACAAAATTGTACACACAAGAAACTGGATTACATTGTTTATGAAAAAAATTGTTGTTTTTATCAAATCGATAGGTATGAGGTAATCCTAGGGAAAGTGGTCAAATATTCTGTCTCTCAGATCTTTGTTGAGACAAATACCCCTGTCTAGTTCTCAAAGGATGGAGAGGATAATAAAACCACAATCTACAGTCCAGACAACTGCACAACTAAGCCTGGAACCTGTTGTAATAAACCTCAAATGAAATGGGCTGTTTCATGAGCGACTTGACAATCTCCACGCTTGCACATGCAGGAGATCAGCAGCAATGAGAGGAAGAGAAGCTACTGTCAGCAGCAGCTATGGCTGCTCTCCATCCCCCTCCTCTTCCTCACAGGCACTTTCTCCATCCCCTGCGTAACTACTTGGCAGAGCTATCAGATCCTGACCCTAGTTTAATAAACACAGTGGGGATCCTGGTCATAATTCCATATGCACATATGCACACACCTCTGATATCCATCACACATAGCAAATTCTGCAGAGTTTCAAAGGTAACATCTGGGGATTCTGGGCAATTTATTCTCTGTTAAGAAGCTGATCAAATGTTTTACTTGCTGCATGGAAGCATGTAAACTTGACTAAATGTACTCTCCAGATCAGGCATGTGCAACTGGCCCAGGTCCAAGAGCAACTTTTATGCCTTGGGATGCTTCAGGGGCCACATGGACTACCAGCCAATACTACAGAACCATCAAAGTAGCCAGAACTCCATTTCTGGTTCTCAACAACTGGAATGTTTTAGTATGAAACACCACAGGGAAACTGTATGACTTATTTAAAAGGTAAATTGTTGCACTTGGAAGCTTCCAAGAGCAACAATGTACTCTCTTTTTTGGAAGCACAAAAGGTCCAGGGATTCTGGAGGAACTGAAGGCCACAAAAACATACAGTACATGTGGGGCCACATGTAGCCCTAGGTCTGCACTTTGTCTGCATATCTAAATCAAGGGTGAGGGAAATACCTGGCCCTACAGACAATGTTGAATTACAATTCCTATCCTATCTCGCTATTGACCAAGCTGGGTGGGGTAATGGGAATTGGATCCAACAATACCTGAAGGGTGACAGGTTCCACAGTCCTCCACTGGATATACTTGATGAGTAGCTTCTGAAAATTGGTGCAGTTTTGGGAAGAAAATAGATATCAGTTTTAATCCTAGACAAGTTTCCTCAGATATTAAGCCTAATGAATTCAATGGACAGAATTCCATTGTGATTAGAACAGGTCCACTAAATCAGTTATTGAATGATGAATCAACATGTATGTAAGACCAATTAATTTAACAAGTCTATTCTAGTTGGGATTAACAATAGGATTTATACCAATAGCACCTTACAAAAGTGTTTATACTGTAGCTTAAAGGTCAGAGGTTTTTGTTTTAAATCTGTTTTTTGGACTACAGCTCGATTAAAACCCTAGCCACTGTGAAGAATACTACAAAGACACCAGTATCATCTTGTAATTGAAAACCAACATCATAGAAATTGCTGGAGGAAGGTATATGGTTCAAATGGATAAGATAAAAGAGTCTGGGATCCAAGATCAGATATGGAGACAGATGGGCAAGTGAAATGAATTAAGTTGAAGAGCTAAAGATTTGTCGATGGGAGACAAAAATGAGACAGGATGTACTCTGAAAAGAATGATTATGGGTTAGATAAAAAAAAGACAGTCTCAAGGTAGATATGTACATCTAAAAGTTTCTGTTTCAAAGAGACTCTTGGCAAAATCTGACTCAGTAAGAATGCAACAGATAAGAATATGAAGCAGAATATTTTGTTGGGAATCTTTGTAAATGCATGCCTTGAATAAGTGCAGCAAACTTTATATTTTACAAGTCATAATGTTAAGCAATAAGGGTTTAAAAAGTTTGTATGGCCTGAAATATTTGTCTGAGTCATGATCATATGCCTTGAGGTCAGCCAAAAGAATAAATTATTTGGATAGATATGCCAGTGGTTGGACTGGCAAATCATCACATGGTAGAGTTTAAGGTCAAAACAGGATTCACATGATAAGTCAAATGTAACTTGGATTCATTTCAAATATTTTTTGGACAATGGGATCATGAACATCTTTTGACTGCAATAAATATTTTTGTCCAGTTCTGAAAAAAACAACAACTTTGCATCTAGTTATGTAGGGGAGGGTGGGGTGGGGGGTGTTTGGGGATTTTATCTGTATTGTATTTTAATTTTTGTAAGTCGCCCCGATTGTTTTAATAGAGGGGCGGGGTATAAATAAATATTATTATTATTATTATTATTATTAGCTTTAAAATAGAAATCAATGCAATGTTATTCAAACTCTTTTAGAATTATTTTCTATGAGAAAAAATGGGTAACTTACTCAGAAGTAAGTTCCGTTGGGTTTTATGGGGCTTACTCCCATGTAAGTGCATATAGGATTACAGCCTCAGTCTATAACAAAGCTAGAAGAGTAAATATTATAATTTTTCAAACTTGGCCACAAATTATAGTGAACCACAATTACTTGTTTTATTATTACTAACTTATGAGGAGTACCTTGCAGAATATACCACCGGTTTGTTACATTTTATGCTATTCTTCCTCCAAGGATCTCATCAGTGAACTATTTGTCATAAATATGATTTCCCCCCACAAATGTTTGGAATGGGAACAGGAATATGTTCTATAAAACCTGGAGAACATATTTCTGTAGTAGTAATAGCCCTGTAAAATTGTTACTATCACCTCTCTTCAGAAGGATCTAATTTCAGGGAAATTTCTAAGAGTCTGGGAGATTTGGCAAAACACAAATAAAGATATGGCCTTAAGGGGGAAAGAATTAAGTTCTACTGCAGTTTTATCATACCAGCATATGAATAAGGGGTATTTCTTCTCTTTTAATATAGCCATTCATGCCATGAACATTCCTGTGTGACAAAATGAGTCAAAGGTGGCAACATCTGGTTATTTTCAACTTCACACTTTGTTAGAGTTTGAAAAGTTGTTCCAGTTTGTTTCTTCTTTTGCAGAGTTCAGTGATTTACCATATGCTCTCACGATGTGTCTAACCATGCAATCCTAAATGTTTTCTCAGAAGTAAGTCAACTGAGGTCAATATGACATAATCTCAGCTATATGTGTACAAGATTGTAGCCTAAAATTAGTCTAACATGATGAGAACTGTTACTCACTGCTTGTACAATCAGGGAGGGAAGTTTTCTATCTAGTTAAAAGATGCGGTGGTATGTCCATTTTTCAAAAAGCCCTCCCTGGACTCCATCCTATGGAATCCTGGTATTTGTAGTTTATTGTGTCACCAGAGCTCTCTAACAGAGAAGGCTAAATATCTCACAAAGCTACAAATCCCAGAATTCCATAGCATTGAATTACGGCAGTTAAAGCAGTCTCAAATTACATTATTTCTGCAGTGTGGCAGCAGCCTCAAGATGAATCTCTTCAAAAAGGTTGACACTTGTGGAAACAAGGTCTGTTGTCAAACAAAAGGCAACTCTTCCACTAGGCATGATTTCTGAGTATTACTAAATTGGCAGAACCACCATGAAACATGCAAGCAATGTTTGACAATTAAAAATGTCTCTGTTAATTAACCTGCAGTTGACCTGAGAAATGGCTCATTATGTTTTACTGATATAGTTCACATTTCAAATTGGTTTCTGCACTGTGCGATGAAAGAAATATTAGAAAGCTGTGCCTGCTTCTTTGAAAATGTAGTGAATACATGCAGCTGAATCTCTGTAATGACACATTGCTGTATTTGAATAAATGATTGTTTGATAATTGGAATGTAGTGATTTTCTAGGCTGCAGAGAAGTTAAAAAAAATACATAGACAAGGAGGAGCTGGAAAGAGTAGAGTGTTTAGAGATGAATAGGGAATGGGATGGCTTGTTTTAAAGCAAGTGTTTAATTATGGTTTGAAATTTTTAAAAACAAATATATTTCATTTATACAAAGTAGCTTTAAAGCTGGATATTTTGTCATGGGATACTTTAATATCTGCTACATTTCCAAACATTTTGAGTAAGTAACAAAGTATTGGGGTTGGACTGGATGGCCCCCGTGGTCTCTTCCAACTCTGCAATTCTGTGATTCTATGATTCTATTGCAAATATTAAGTTTGATACTTAGGTCTCCACTCCATGTCCAGATCAGTGCTGTTCCCTATAACAGTGAACTCACGTGGTGAGTATTGATAGAATTTGAGCCAAAATAGGACTAATTAGAAGAGTAAGTACAAAATTAGTTTGAATACCCCAAGAGAACTCCTCTGATCTCTTTTTTTGATAAAGTTACCAGCTTGGTAGATGAAGGGAATGCTGTGGATATCGCATACCTTGATTTCAGTAAGGCCTTTGACAAGGTTCTCCATGACATGCTTGCAAACAAGCTTGTAAAATGTGGGCTAGACAAGTTAACTGTTCAATGGATTTGTAATTGGTTGACCGGTCAAACCCAAAAGGTGCTCAGCAGTGGCTCCTCTTTGTCTTGGAAAGATGTGACCAGTGGGGTGCCACAGGGTTCTGTCCTGGGCCCAGTGCTATTCAACATCTTTATCAATGACTTGGATGAGGGAATTAGGGGCATACTTATCAAATTTGCAGATGACACCAAATTAGGAGGAGTAGCTAATACCCTAGAGGACAGGATCAAAATTCAGAATGACCTGGATAGACTGGAGAGCTGGGCCAGAGCTAACAAAATGAAATTCAATACAGAGAAATGTAAAATATTGCACTTAAGGCGGAAAAATGAAATGCATAGATATAGGATGGGAGAGACCTGGATGAATTAGACTATGTGCGAAAGGGATCTAGGAGTCCTAGTAGACCACAAGTTGAACATGAGTCAACAGTGTGATGCGGCAGCTAAAAAGGCCAATGCAATTTTGGGCTGTATCAATAGAACTATAGTGTCTAAATCAAGGGAAGTAATAGTGCCGCTCTATTCTGCCTTGGTCAGACCTCACCTAGAATACTGTGTCCAGTTCTGGGCACCACAATTCAAAAAGGATATTGACAAATTGGAGCATGTCCAGAGAAGGGCAACTAAAATGGTGAAAGGCCTGGAAACCATGCCATATGAGAACAGACTTAGGGAGCTGGGTATGTTTAGCCTGGGAAAAAGATGGTTAAGAGGCAATATGATAGCCCTGTTTAAGTATTTGAAGGGGTGTCACGCTGAGGATGGAGCAGGCTTGTTTTCTGCTGCTCCAGAGACTGGAACACGGAGCAATGGATGCAAGCTCCAGGAACAGAGATTCCACCTCAACATTAGGAGGAACTTTTTGACAGTAAGAGCTGTTCGGCAGTGGAACACACTCCCTCGAAGCGTGGTGGGGTCTCCTTCCTTGGAGGTCTTTAAACAGAGGCTGGATGGCCATCTGTTGGGGATGCTTTGATCGTGATTTCCTGCGTGGCAGGGGTTGGACTGGATGGCCCTCATGGTCTCTTCCAACTCTACAATTCTATGATTCTATGATTCTCCAATGAGAACTGAGCATGTTGAGAATGTTGACTATTTCAATTGGAAAAATAAAAGAGAAAATGGGCATGGTGGTGCATCAATAGCCTCAACAGGAACACTCCTGTTAGAACAGGGGTGGGAAAACTGTGGCTTCCAATATTCTTTTTTCAGCCCTTGACCCCTTTGAACTCTCAGGACTTATTTTTCCCTCCCGCCATCAAAACAAATTACCTCACCTGGAAGCTTTCTTTTTATTTTTATTTTTCATGTAACAGTATTACAAACTTCACAGTATGCATCATAAATTTACACCGTATATTTAACTTATACTATTCCCACTACATACTTTATTTTTATGAACAAAATAAATTAAACAATTTTTACATAATTTTTTTGTAGTTCTGTTTCTTATTTCTTGTACTCTTTTAGATGCTTTGATCATGATTTCCTGCGTGGCAGGGGGTTGGACTGGATGGCCCTTGTGGTCTCTTCCAACTCTACAATTCTATGATTCTATGATTCTATATCCCAACTCCCTAAGTTGTATCTAATTGACACTGATTAACACCTATAATTGAATCTGACTTTGTAACACATTACATTTATATCAAAGAACCAAGTTGCTTCTCACCTGGAAGCTTTCAAGGCCCTTTCACAGGTCTTTATCAGACCACCCCCTTAACATTCTTTTGCTGGTGTAAACTGTGTCATTTTTATGCTGACAGAACTCCCCCTACCACACCTACCTTTTTCAGAGTCAATGAAGCTTCCCTGGCAGTAATGGAGCACAAACAGAGCTCCGTTTACTTCCAGGGTTGAAATCTCACCAATTCTAATGTGGGAAATTCAATTTTTTTTTAAAAGACACAAAAAGTACAGTAAAGCACTAAAACACACTTTAAAAGTCCCAAGTACATGGGGCGGTGGTGGTTTCCATAAAAAGAGCATCCTGTTTGTTGCAATCTCACCTGGAAGTGTTTGCCCATTGATGCTGCATTCACATGAGTACAATGGTGTGAGAAAATTGGAACATGAGATTAATTGACGGCTTGGCCCATCAATAAAAATGTATGCCTCATTTACAGTACATGATCATGAAAAGATGATGTCATCTTGTATACGTGCCCTTTCACAATCATTAGGCATCCTTATGATGCCATATTTGCCTGGTCTGATAAAGTTCACAGTTATAGCCCTATGATTCCACTTTTAACTGTCAGGAAACAACATCCTATGGAATTCTGGAGCTTGTAGTTTGGTAAGGTGCTAAAGCACTCTGGCTGAAAATGCTACAAAACCTTTTCCCGAAACTGCAAATTCCAGAAATCCATTGGATGTTGCCATGGCAATTTGCACTGTAATTGTGTAGTGTGAAAGGGCCCCAGAAGCAGAATGAAGAAATTCTTCCTTCAAAGAGGTGACAAGATCCTCCTATGCTGCTTAACATTTTTATAGGATCATTTTTTTTTAAAAAAAAATCATTTTTGCTTTTGCTTTTTGGCAGTCCCTAGTAAGGAAGACAAACAACATTTTAGTTGTAGAGTCTACTTGTACTTCTGAATACCATATACTCTCCAACATTTCACAGATGAAAGCCAGTATGCATGTGGCTGAGCAAGCCTCAAAGGGTGGAAGTGAAGGTGTGGTTTGGCAACAAAAGGGAAAAAAGTTATTAATGAGAAAATAGTAATAATAATAATAATAATAATTTATATCCTGCCCCTCAACAAAACATAATCGGGGTGGCTTACAACAATTAAAATATTCATCCAAACCCTCAATCCCACACCCCTTAAAATACAATTAAATAATTTAGGAATTAAAACATATTTAAAAAATACAAAAAATAAATAAAAATAAAGAATAAAAATGAACAATGGACAGTCGATGTGGCAAGATTGGGGCAAGCTAAATTTCCTTTTTTTGATCGCTGGGTATCTATTCAGGAAAGGCCTGCTGGAAGAGATCCATCTTAAGAGCTTTTTAAAAGCTATTTAGGGTGGTGATATGAGGGATCTCATCCAGCAGGACATTCCATAGTCTGGGAACAATAGCCAGAAAGGCCCTCAGGGAGATTGAAGAAAGCCTATTTTTTAAAGGTTGTAACAAATTCCTCCCAGAGGACCTGAGTGCACAGGGAGGATTATATGGAAGGAGACGGTTCTGAAGATAGGTTGGATCCAAGCCATTTAGGGCTTTAAAGGTGATACCCAACACTTTGTACTGGGCCCAGAAACTAATGGGCAGCCAGTGGAGTGATCTTAAGATCGGTGTTATATGGTATCTTCTGGATGTACCCGAGACCAGTCTGGTTGCCATATTCTGTACTAGTTGAAGTTTCTGGACCAAGCACGAGGGTAGCCCCATGTAGAGTGCATTACAGAAATCAAGACAAGAGGTTACCAGAGCATGTACCATGGTCTCAAGATTCCTAACTTCCAGGAAAGGGTGCAGCTGGTGTATCAGCCGAAGCTGGTAACAGGCACTCCTGACCATCGCATTTACCTGATTCATCATCTGGAGCGACAGGTCCAGGAGCACCTCCAGACTGTGAACATAGTCCTTGGAGGAGAGTGTGACCCCATCCAGGACTGGAGATTGTATGCCAATGCCTGGGTTCTGTGCAGAAAGTGCTGTTTTCTATACAAATCAACCATGTGCAAATTTTACACAGAACAAATCTGCAAGTACACAGAAAAAAATCCCCAAGTACAGATTTTTTTCTATGCCTGAAAGAATATTTTCTGCACAGGAATTAATATTAATATTAATATTAACATTTCTGCATTGAAATATTATTTTCAACATAGAAAATGCTGTTTCCTGTACAGAAAATGCTGTTTTCTGTGCAGAAGAACCATATGCAAATTTTATGCAGAATAAATTGTGAACTGTGAAGATTCTCATCAGTCTAGGGTTCTTCTCATCAGAGTGTTTCAACACTCAAAAAAACCTTTTCCTCAACCTTTTCCTAAATATATTTGAATACTCTTTACATCCCTAGTTTTGCCAGTATAGTGAGCTAAGATGATTACAGCCTTCATTGCCACATTTGTTTCCTTTAAAATATCAAGAATACATCACTTTCCTGCAGGTAGTCTTTATATGAATCAGTTAATAGATTTGAAAAGTTTCTATATATTTTCTTGGAATTTTCTTTTGCTGTCCTTTGTATCCTTCCATTATTGCCTCAATGAACACATTTAGGAATGCTAGATGAAATTTAGAATCTGATTCTTGAAACCTGGCACTTCAACAATTAGTATTAGTTTATATCTTTTCAGCTAGCTTCCCTGTCATTTGGTAAAAGGAAGATGGCTTTGGAGATTCTATATAATCATAAACCATAAACCAAATCATAAACAAACCATGAACCTGTTCTAATATATAATTTTCAATTTCACTGAGGGCAATCATTTTCATCACACACAATGCCTGCAGACACAAGGCTTCAAATTAACTAATGATTTAGCCTTTTCATAGCAATGCATTTCTGTTATTATTATGTTTCTTGAACAGCTAGGGGGAGTGAGAAAATGGCTGTATGGGCATGGAAGAACAATACATATCAGAAATGATTTAATATAATTTTATATTACAACAGATTTCTAACTACTTCAGTTTATGATAAAAAAAGAAGTTGTTTTCTCCCAGTTCTTTTACTCTGTTCTAAAATGCCATATCTATAAGTACAACACTATACCTGCCTTCTGTTTACCTTCAAGTTGTTTCTCACTTATGGTAACCCCAAGGTGAACCTATCATGGTGTTTTCTTGGTAAGGTTTGTTCAGAGGAGCTTTGCCTTTGCCTTTCTCTAAGGCTGAGAGAGTATGACTTGTTCACTCAGTTTTCATGACTGAGCAGGGATTCAAATCCTGGTCTCCAGAGATATAGTCCAATGCTCAAACCACTACATCAAACTGGCTCTGCACATGACTATTCAAAAGTAAGTCCCAATGAGTTCAGTGGAACTTACTCCCAGGTAAATGTCTTTGGACATTTTGACATGGGACTTGTCTAGATGGGCCATGTACCCTGTCTTGCCCCTGTTTGGGACCCCTGTAGTCCAAAAGATGCAGGGCTTTTTGCCTAATTTCCCCCCTGGCAGTCCTGATGACAATTGGGGTGAAGATGGGGCTAAGACTGAGGCGGGGGGAGAGATGGGGTAAAGCCTGCTATAACTTTCAGCAAAATACCTAGGGAAACTTTCTCTTTTAAGACAAACTGGATTGGGCCCCTCGGAAATGCAGGAGGACATATGGCTACACCAGCCTGTATCTGCAGCTGGTGCTGCTTCTGTCCACATTTATTTATTTATTTATTTAGTTAGTTAGTTAGTTAGTTAGTTGTACCCGCTCTTCAGCCACAAGGCTATCACAGAGTGGTTTACAAATTGTTTTAAGCAATAGCTATTTACACATCTACAGTGCATTAAATAGTTTCCAATGTGTGTTAGCTAATTGCCCCCACAAGCTGGGTACTCATTTTACCAACCTATGAAAGGATGGAAGGCTGAGTGAACCTTGGAGCCCGCTGGAATTGAACTTGCAACGTGGTGACTTGCAGTATTGGCATTTAACCACTGTGCCACCAGGGCTCTGAAGCCAGGAAGTAGGCTCACAGCATGTGACCAAGGCTTTGATCATGTGCTGCAGGCCCCCTTCCTGGTTTTGGAGAGTGTGACATGGATGGAAACAGCAGCAGCTACAGAGATGGGCCAGCATGTCCGTGTGGCTTCCTGCCCATTTCCTTCAGTTAATGAGGGAGCAACGTGTCTGATCTGGGGCCAGAATACACCAGTGGGAAGCCAGCATATTCTGGCCTGTGTAGATGAGCCCATAGAATTGGCAGGATATAGTGGTTTGAGTGTGAGACTGGGACTCCAGGGGATCAAGGTTCAAATCCCCACTTAACCAATAAAAATCACTGAGTGATCTTGGGCAAATCACACTTTCTTAGTCTCAGTTGAAGGAAATCACAAAGCTCCTCTGAATAAATCTTGCCAAGAAAACCCTACAATAGGATTGCTGTAAGTCAGAGTGGACTTGAAAAGCATATAATAACAAAGAATGTCTATAGGACTGTAGTCTTAATGGGTAGATTTAATCTGACAAAATAAAATTTGCTCTGTGCCCTTCAGCTCTGTTTTATTTTCAATCTTTTATAGACAAAAATCTGTTTTTATTTATTGTTAGTCTGAAGCCAAAAACCAACACATTTTTATTGCATGAGTAGATAAACCTAGAATGTTTGGTAACTAGAAATCATTAGCGAAGTAACCTGAAGTGTATTGTTACTACAAAAGTTTTATTGCTCTAGATTAGAGTAATAGAATCATAGAGTTAGAAGGGGCCTGAAGGGCCATTGAGTCCAACCCCCTGCTCTCAGTGCAGGATCTCCAGCTAAAGCAACCCCAGCAGGGAGCTACTCAGCCTCTTTGGAAGATGTCCAGAGAAGGAGGCCCCACCACCTCTCTAGGCAATTGCTGGATCACTCTTACTGTGAAGAAGTTGCTTCAAATGCTCAAACAAAATCTATTCTCCTGTAACTTCAAACCATTGCACCTGGTCCTTACCCTCGGGGCAGTAGAGAACTGGCCTGTCTTCTCTTCTCTTGACTCCTTGAGGTATTTGAAGAGCACAATCATGTCACTCCTCATTCTTCTCTTCACCAAGCTGAACATGCTCAGTTCCTTCAACCTCTCCTCATATATTTTGTTCTCAATGTCTCTTATCATCCACATTGCATTTCTCCGAACCTGCTTCAACTATCTATATTCTTCTGAAAATGATACGCCCAGGTCTACAGTACTCCAGATGAGGCCTGACCAACACAGAATATAGTGGGACTATTACTTCCCTTAACCTTGAGACTATCCTTCTGCTAATGCAGGTTAAGATAGCATTCACCTTCTTTGATGCAGCATCACACTGCTGGCTCATGTTCAATTTATGATCAACAATAATCCCAAGGTATTTTTTACATATAGTACTGCTGAACCATGTATTCCACATCCTATACTGTGCATTTGGTTTTTGTGGTAATGTTGGCCCTTCTCCAGTCCTCTGCCACCTTTCCTGTTCTTCAACATTTCTCTACTTTGATTCCAGTGACCAACTCCTCCCAACTGGTAAGGATCATGTTCGGCATTCCTGATCCCCTTATTCCTTCCTATGCATGTTGAAATAAGAAATTATCTGCAAGGCACATCAGGAATTTGTTGGACAGCCTATGCTTAGCTGAGTTAGTCTCCTAGCGGATATCAGGATAATTGAAGTCCCACACAACTACTAATTCTTTCATCTTTGAGATTTCTGCAATTTGTATCTGAAAAGTATTGCCCACCATCTCTTCTTTGTTTAGTGAACTATAGTAAACTTCTATCACAGTGTTGCATTTATTTATTTCTCCATTTATTTTTACGCAAATGCTCTCAACTTGTCCACTCTGGTCACTCTCATGGATTTCTGTAAAAATAAATTTGTATTTTATGTATAATGCTACTTCTCCTTTTCTGCCACATCTATTATTTTTGAATAGGCTATACAATTTAGTTCTAATATTCCCATCATGGGAGTTATCCCACCAGTCATATTTACCTTCCTGCACTAGGACTTCAAGCTCTGCTGTTTTCCCAAACTATGCATTGGTATATAGACATTTGAAACTTTGTTTGTTCTCACCTATTAATTTAGTGTTAGTTATTCTGTGGATCACATTTTCTCCCTCAGTTTCTCCTCTAGACTTCACATCCTTGTGTTTAGAGCTTGCCTTTGGGCTGATGTTTGAGCTATCATCTCCAAGCAAACATGCCATGCTACTATCAAAGACATTCTTCCATGAGGTGTCCATGAGGTGCAGTCCACCTGTAGCTAGTAGTTCTCTGTCTAAGAAGTGAAGAGCATAGTTCCAGAAGCCAAACCTCTCCTGTTTACACCTTCTATGTAGCCAGTCATTCACTTTTAGTATCTTTCTGTGCCTGTCTGTTCTTTACTGGCAGAACTGATGAGAATATCACCTTGGCCTCAAAACCCTTCAGCTTCCTGTTCAAAGCTTCATAGTCAGAGGTGATCTGCTCAATGTTATTTTTGGCTGTGTCATTGGTGCTCACATGAATAAGGAGAAAGGGGTGCTGATCTGTGCTTCTGATGAGTTTTGGCAAGTTGTCAATGACATCCCAGGTGCATGCACCAGGAAGACAGCACACTTCGTGATTTATTTTGTCAGGCTGGCACACAGGTGCCTCTATACCCCTGAGCAGTAAGTCCCCAACCACTAGCACCTTCCTTTTCTTCTTCTTGCAGCTGGCGGTTACCTTGACTCCTTCCTTGGCATAAGGTATCACTTGTTGCTGGTTTTCTGTTTGATTGTGAACACTTTGGATAACATGATAGTTCTTCTTGGTTAACGCAAAGCCTACATAGCGCTGCCATTTGTTTTAAGAGTTTCATTGCAACATCTTCTGCAACACTATCAGATCAACTAACAAAACAATGAAACTACAATATTTCCAGCAAATAGATTGTCCCTGTTGATGTTAAGCAATTTGAGATTAGATCTATAAAACAGTAAGCAAACTTGGGTTTCAGCCAGCTAAGTCCAATTGAATTCACTGAAACAAGTCCATCTTGAAAACCAATATCCAATTCTTAAGAGATTATCCAATGACTTAAATATGGCATGACAAGGACACCAGGAGAAAGTGAAAGGGCTTCCCTTTCAGATGATGTCGTTCTGCAGCCGTCATGCTCCCATGCCCCTTCCATTTCACCATCATTCTTTTTTATTAATGGCCTAAGCTGTGAATAGATCACCCGTTCCATTCCTGTTACAGAATGACAGGCGAGTGAAAAGGTGCCCCGTTATGCTGGTGCGATGCCAGCGTTAGTGGGAGGTCCGTGCTGAACACTTCTGGGTGCGAATGGGATGAGGTAAGTGACACACATTTTTGTACCCTCCATGGGTTACTTGTATTTTTTTAAAGTGTGTTTTTGTGCTTCGTTTTACTTTTAAACCTTTCTTTTTCTTTTTGAATTTCCCACGCAATTTTCCTCTCATGAGAATGGCTGGGATTTGCATTCCAGGAAGTGAATGCAGCTCTGTGAGAGCTCCATTCACTCCTGGGCTGCCGAGGGGAGGGGGCAGACGTGCTATAAGGTAAGTGTGAATGTTTTTGTTACTGTGCCAGGACGGGGACGGGAGGGGGGCAGAAAAGGAGAGGGCGAGACAGGGACACAATTTTGGCCCCGTCTGATAATCTCCTTAGTTATAATGAAATCAGCAAGACTTCCACTTGTGTTTAGGATGGAGCTTTCTGTAGTTCATGCACTGGTAACCTCCTGATTATATTGTGGTATGTATGTATGGCTGTCCTTGAATATGACTTGAAAGCTGCCGCTAGTGCAAAACACAATAACCCAATTGTTGACTGGAATATCATATAGGCATCACATAATACCAGTCTTAAAAGAATTGTAGTGACTGCCATTAAGCCTCCAGTCTAAATTCAAGATGACATTTGAAGCCCTAAAAAACTTGGGAAATTGAACTTGAGGGAGTGCCTCTCCCTACACATACCTGTCTCAGGACTGAGGTCAGCTGTGGGACACCTCCTCTGTATCCCACCACAGAGGACACAAGAGGACATGTGTGAGGATATGAGAAAGGGCATTCTCAGTTGTGGAATGGCTAACCCCTTGGAAGCCCAATTGGTATCCACACAGGCTTTGTTTTGGTGCCAAGTAAAATTACTCCAAAATGCTTATGTATGTGGTTTTGCATTGTTTTAACCTTTTAAACCCACTTTAACTTGTTAATGTGTTTAACACAGAATCATAGAGTTTGAAGAGGATACAAGGGCCATCTAGTCCAACCCCTTTCATGCAGGAATACCCAATCAAAGCACTCCTGACAGATGGCTATCCAGCCTCTGTTTAAAAACCTCCAAAGAAGGAGAATCCATCACACTCTGAGGCAGCACATTCCACTGCTGAACAGCTCTTACTGTCAGGTGATGTTTTTAGTCTATTAACATTTGGGACATTTTCAGACAACGCTAAATGGAGCTTACTGCGGGATGAGCTCCCGGGAGAGGAACAGCGCTCTTGCGCGGAGGGGGTCATTTTTGGACGCCGCCGTCCCTCTTCTGAGATCATCAGTGTCACTTCCGTTAAGCTTTGGAAGTGGCCACACCATATTTTAAGCATGGAAGTTGCCCGTGCTTAAAATATGGTGCAGCCACTTCCAAAGCTTAACGGAAGTGACACTGATGATCTCGGAAGAGGGACGGCGGTGTCCAAAAATGACTTCCCACAGCGCAAGAGCGCCGTTCCTCTCCCGGGAGCTCATCCTGCGGTAAGCTCCGTTTAGCGTTGTCTGAAAATGTCCTTAGTCTATTAACATTTTAGTCTACTAACATTTAGACTATTAACATAGTCTATTAACATGTTTTAGTCTATTAATTTTATTACTTTAAATTTTAGAATCTCTGTATACTGATTTTACCTGTAGACTGCTCTGAGATCTCATGAAATAAGATGAGATAGAAATACAAATGAATGAATGAATGAATGAGTATTCTGCAAATATATCAGTGTTACAGATGCAAATTGGATCATATCTTTACATCTCTGGTAATAGGCAAATCTGTTATAAATTGCTTTGGAGGTTATTTTAATAGATAATATTTTACTTCTTTAGGGGCTGTTCAGTCATTCTTTCTTCCCACTCACCCCACCACCTCTTCACATGGATCTTCATCAATCCTCATTAAAATAAAATAAAGCTACTGAAAACCCGCCCCCGTTCATTGCAAGGAGTAGAGTATCATACTACCAAAGCAAATCACATCTACTATTATGGTACTCTATTGCAATGGCAAACATGACTTGCATCTTGTTCATGACTTATTATGGCATAAGTCTGACTCATGCTATTGCAATTCACTGTTATGGTTGTTGTGCTGGTTGGAAGTCTCTTCTGACCATGTAACAATCAAAATTCCTTTAGAAACCTAGTCCTCCTCCTCAACATGGCCATTTCTGTGTAGCGGGAGAGCAGGGGGATGAGTGGAGACATGTCCTGCTCTTTTCCTGTAGCTGGACACACTGTGCAGATGCCTGTCACACTGTGTCCAGCTACATGAAAAGAGCTGGATTCATCCTCTCTCATCCCCTGCTCTCTGGTAGCACAGAATTGTCCGTGTTGGGGTATATGTGTTGTATTGCTTTAAAGTACTATTTCAGGAGTACTATGGGAAATTAGCTATGGAGAAGCAGGCATATGTCTGTACCTACATCTCCCAATGCAGAATCTTGGACATATTTCCTCCACTTCTGTAGTCTGGAAAAGAACATCCAGTACTTAGTAGAAACAAAGGAAGACAGGGCCCTCTGTCTTTCATAGTTGTAGCTAAAACTCTCTCTTCTGTGCATCTCTTAAAGATGCAGGAACACTGTCCCCTTTTGCACCTGTGCACTATATGTGAAAAGTGATTACTTCTTATAAACCAAATTCTAAGGCAATGTTTCCCAACCTGGTACCATCCAGATGTATTTCATGACAATAGCCATCAGATCCAGACAGCTTGGAAATCAGCAAGGGTGACAGGGACTGCAGTACAAAACATGCTAGCACTGTACAGGTATGAGACATCGGCATGTGATTATACTTATTTTTCTTAAAAGTAATATTCCAAAGCTCTGCACAATGATCACTGATTATTCTTCTCTCGGACTGTGCTATTACCTCTGGCATGTGATCTCTAGCTTTCTATTAAGGATTGAGTGGTGGAAAAATTCTACAAAAACTCACACAGCTGGCTCTGACCTGAAATCTTGTCAGTAGCTGATCTTGCAAACTCTTTTTTTCTGGCTTGCCAGATCCATTAGATATCATGTCATTAAAATGAATCATCCAAAGCCAAACGTGATGTCCACTGGATCTAAAGAACAAATATCAACATGTTTAACTCTAGACCATTACCTCAGACTTATTTAGTGTCTTAAATCAGATGGATTTTTTTTGCCAATGTTAGTTGACTTCAGTGTCACTGAAAGATTTAACCAGTAGGATATCTGCTGCTGTTATTCTCCCTCCAACTCCTTTCCATGATAGGTTTGTACTTTGCCCAACACCTAGAGGTCTTTCTATTTGAATCTCAAGTACTGAATCTCCTAAATTCGGGGGGGGGGGGCTCTCCAACTCATTGGGGGCTCTCATTTACACTGTGTAAAGATGGGCAGAGAGCAGATGGACTACCATCTTCTCTTCCTATTGCAACAGGAGCCTGTGTATATGTCATGGACTTTTATTTTGCATCTTCTTCCTGCCAGCCAGTCAGGGTAAACTGGCCAGACTGGGGTAGGCTTTGTTGGAGGCAGACCATAGAAAGGAAATTTCCTTTCTGGTCCAGCTGAGAGATGTAAAATGCTGTTGCTTAAGAATTTGTAAGTCACTCTGAGAGTCTTTGTGGCTGAAGAGCAGGGTATAAATACCTAAATAAATAAATAAATGTGAAACTGTCCTATGGCTGCTGTGCCAGTCATTTGGCCTTGGGCATTCGTCCCACCTTGTCTCTCAACCATTTGCTCTCTCCCTCTCTGTTGTTTACTTGCATGTGATTAGGTATTCAAGCTTACACTTGGTCTTTCTTAAATTGATCATAGGATTGGATTGAGTTTGAAGTAGAGATGGTGCTTGTCTTGCCAATTCCAGGATCTTGTGGTACATACTTCTGGAAAATTCCTAGCTAAGATGAATGAACCTTCTTTACCCCTGGTGGCAGGAGAACCATGCAGTGTCTTGCACCCATATAGTATACTATCATTCCCTGGCTCCCACAACAGGCCAGTTGGGGGATGGGAGGATTGTCAGGTAGCAAGTGGTTCTCTGGGGCCTGGATCTGCTGTTTAATGCCATGGAAATGCTTGACAGAATGTAGCCAATAAAGTTGTAGCCTTTTAATCTCTGATGATGTGCTTGTGTGTGCTTGGGTTCCTTGCCTTGCTCTCAACCCACTTTTCACCTCTAGGGTCACAGAATCTCCCTATATTCTCTGTAGCAATGGAAAGACTTTTGGTCAATATTTTTTTCCTAACCTAATGGGTTTTCTGATTATTGGGATAAGGATGGAAAGAATATTTGAAAATATTCTGTAAATGGTCGAAAAACATGGTTATTGTGTTTTTTTGAGTATCAAGAAACCCTGATGAGAAGAATCCTAGATCATTGAGAATCTTTGCAGTTTGGGATTCATTCTGAACAAGAATTCTAATGTAGTTGTTTTGTGAAGAAAACATCATTTTCTGTGCATGAAACAGCATTGTTCTGTGTGGGAAATAATATTCCAAACCAAGAAAATTAATTCCTGCACAGAAAATGTTGTTTTCTGCACAAAAATGCTGTAATTGGATATTTATTCTAGTTGATCTACATAGAAAACAGCACTTTCTTTGCAGGAATTAATATTTCTGTATTGAAATATTATTTTCCATACAGAAAAATGCTGTTTTCTGTGAAGAAAACGCTGTTTTCTGTGCAAAACAACTATGTGCAAATATTGCACAGAATAAGTCTCGAATTGTGAATAGCCTCTGAAAACTCATGGAAGAAATTTGCTGAAATTACTTGTTGCTACCTTGAAGAAAAAACATAATGAAGAATTACATGCCTAGATTGGGATAAGGCCCCGTTCCCATGCTGAGAAACAGTGGAGAGACCCTACAAAATCTCCCAGGGAGTTATTTTGTATGGAAATGTGTATGGCTTTTCCATGCAAAAGCCATGGTTTTTGTTGAGAAAACTTAGTTTTGTGCAGGAAACGGTGGGCTTTGTGCAGAAAACATTGCTACAAGTGCAAGAAACATGTTTTCTGTGCAACAATGTGGGTTTTGTGCAGAAAAACTGCATGTATTTCTGTGAAGGGTAATTATCTGCAAGACTTTAAGAGCTGTTCGGCAGTGGAACACACTCCCTCGGAGCATCGTGGGGTCTCTTTCCTTGGAGGTCTTTAAAAGAGGCTGGATGGCCATCTGTCGCGGATGCTTTGATCGTGATTTCCTGCATGGCAGGGGGTTGGACTAGATGGCCCTCGTGGTCTCTTCCAACTCTATAATTCGATGATTCTATGATTCTATGACTTCACAAAGTGAAAATACCACTCAAGAACTAAGCAGACATCTTCATTTTCCCCCATGATAGGGGGAAACTATAGACACTATACATCTTTTCAGGCGAAGACAAAGAATGTGAAGATTTACATCCCTAGTTCCTACTACTATGTCAGTGCTATGTGATCCTTCATATATATTACTTCTGTTTATTTGCATTTCTACTTTTTCTGGATGCTCTCCAGGTCATTTGGATAAATGATCTGCTTTTCATGCCAGAATATAGGCTCACTGCTGAAAAATTCTTTCACTTTTCTAGTAAACTTGATTTTTCTCAGAAGTTAAATTGCTTGCTCTAATAGTTTGCAGTTTTACCATTATGTCTCCAGGAACTTGTAAAATTAGTTTCTGAAATTATGACAACCAAGGAAGCAATTGTACATAACTACATCAACATGTAGCACATTCTGAAACTCTATATGCTGTACTTTTCACTTTGTGATAAATTAATGTAATTTGGGTTCAAATAGGATAATATATGAGACTTGCCATGGGCTAGATTTCCATTGAGAACTGAGATTCTCCAGAAGATATTAATTGCTTAAAATGACCAGATAATAAAATGCTTGTGTGAGTTAGTATTTGTAAATGTCTTGACGGTTGCGGTCCAGAAATTACTTAAATTACTTCAACTATCACGGACCCTTTTGTAATCCTATTTATTTGGGTCAAGTGGCTATGCTCACTGGTCCTGCTTCTATCATGATCAGCCTTGTGGTCCCTCCAGTAGTTGCCTCTCCCCATGACTGGGAATTCTGATCGTGGAGGCTCCCTGGTCATTACTTTCAGTAGGCCCCTCTTCACAGTGATTCTTCCCAGGATTGGCTGTACCATTAGACATAGTAGTGGTCTAAGGTAAATGCCTCAGGTGGAAGATTTTGGGGAGCAGCAGTGACAACCCCTCAGCTGTTACTCCTGCATACTCTGCTTGCTTGCTTCTCTTGGCATGGTGTCTTCCATCCCTTAAACCGGCCTACTGCCCTCAGCTGTGGTGGAGGGAATCTGTTTCCTTTTCAGTGCTGAAATATGTTTCAGCTATCTGTCTAGTCACCTTCTGTATATGGAAGGAGGGGATGATATAATTTTGTCCTTCGCATCAGGAAGAAAAATGTCTGGGGGTGACCCTGACTGCTCCCAACATATGGATGGGAACAGTGTTATCAGGGAATGTGACAAGACATGACCCATCACTTCCCTTCCATATTGTTTCAGTAGCAGGGCATGGAATGCCAGACAAGTTGACTGCTTCATTGATTTCATGTAACTATATTTCTTTAATATAAACAAACCTGCTTAAGTAATTTGGGAATGATACCAGGGCCTGGGAAAGGCACTTTTGTACTACCCCTCCCAGAATGCTGGCTGGAGGATTCTGGGAATTATAATCCAAAAAAGTAACTTGCTGAGCTCAACTTCCTTCCTTTCACTGCAATCTCCAGGTGAATGGCTGGGCTCCTGGTTAGTTTCTGCTCTTTCAGCCAAGTGGCTGGAGTTAAGATTACCCTATTTTACATTGGGAGGGGGTGCAATGAAGCTGTTCCTGTGTAAGAGGGCTAACTTAGAATTATAAACTGCATGTCAGTTTGCAAGTAGTCTCCCAACAGTTGGAAAACACATTTGTGAATGAATTATGAGTTATCTTTGTTGGTAGACAGGCAAGAGCTTTGAGGTGCTCCCAAGGCTTATTTCTACTGGCAGCTACACTCTAAAACAGCTGGAAAACATGTAGTCCTGCTGCATCCAGTCCCATAGCTGATTTTGCATTGGAAAATAAAAAGGACCTGAAACTGCCCCAAGTGGATTCTCCAGCCATTTGTTCTGTGAGCATTAATTGACTTGGTACTGGGTGGCCAGAAGAACAGGTTAGTTTCTGGACATAATTCTCTTATAATAGTTTATAGAGACAGATAGTTTTTTTAAAAAAAAATCTGTGAGGGGCACATATTCAGATATTAGTAAAAAGGCCATTAATAAGATGGGTAGAGTGTATGGCTTGTTTATTGTTAGGTTCTTGGAATATACAGGCTGAGATCCTATATCAGTGCTATGTAAATATCTACCAGTGGAGTTACATCATGTATCCCTTACAATGAATACCAATGTCATGCAAAGTATGTGGAAAAACCAATGTCATGCAAAGTTAAAGTTCTTAGCTGATAACCTGTTGTGTAACTGCACAGCACATCATGTTTGGGGAAATGTGTAGAGGCAATGCTACTTTGTATACTTTAATGTTCTACCACATGTGCAATGGTCCCCAATGTGCAACTCTGCTTATGCTGCCATCCTCAGGATAGAAGTGTCATGCATTGTGCCCCCAATCACTCCATATGTGTAGCACAACATAAGCCTACTGATGTCTCAACATGACTCTAACCATATTGTGCATCATCAGGTAGGGCTTGGAAAGACCTTGAGATTCCAGAGAGTTGCTGTACATCAGAGTCAATGATACTAGGCTAGTTGGACCAAACATCAAAAATATAGACAACATCCAATATTTCTATTTCTTAACTGTGGTTCTGCACCACTTTTGTTCATCCAGTAGAACCTTGCCAGCTAGGGATTTGTACAGAATCTATGATTCAGTTCAGATGCCAGCTTGGTGTCATCCACTACAGTTCAGACTGGTTCAGAGCTAGATTCATGCTCTGAACATTTATCATGATTGGAAAAACAAAAACATCATTCCAATTGGCAGGTTTAGAAGTCACTTAAATGGGATTACAGGTACAAAATCCAATAGGAGCAAGAAAATAATAGGGTTCACTATTATCCATGGTTTCACGTATCTATGAGGGGTCTTGGGAATGTCTCTCTGGCTTTTCTTCGCAAACGAAGATTCAGGAAGGACTCATCCCGTGCTTTCTGCAAGCGCGCTGATGACTAAAAAGGCCAATCCGAGATAAACAAGTCCGGTTGCAAAAAGCACAGCAGAAGGTCTCCTTGGGTGATGTTTTTGGGTTGTGATTCTTTCTGCGTTGTCGTTTCTCTTCAAGACTTGTTCATCGTGAGTTCTCAAATAAGGCTGCAGCATTGTGGATAGTGCGTCTCCATGCCTCCCGATGTGAGGGCAGGGCGGACCACTGTTGGTGATCAATTTGGCCGAGCCTGAGATGTTGTTTCAGGGAGTCTTTGTATCGCTTTTTTGGAGCGCCCCTCTTACGCTGACCCGTGGCGAGTTCACCGTAGAGTAGTATTTTTGGGAGGCGATGGTCCTCCATCCTAGAAATGTGCCCTGCCCAGCGCAGCTGTGTTCTCAATATCATGGCCTCAATGCTGGTGATCCCTGCTTGCTCAAGGACAGCAACATTCGTCACATAGTCAGTCCAGTGTATATTTAGGATTGTGCGTAAACAGCACTGATGAAAGATGGGGGAATGTATCCCCCATGGATATCTAAATAAAGCTGTTCCTGATAGATTATATATCAACAGTTTAACTTTTTTATACTGAGGTATAACTGTATTACTTTCAGCATCACTCATTCACTCTTTGCACTACCTATCATTTCCACTATCATACATTATTTTTCAGTTTCCTCATGGGCAGCTGAGCACCAGGTTTGTCAATGCTTGTTTCCTTAGAATAAATTGATCTTCATATTCTGTATGTAGCCCATCTGATGTGACTGATTGCAACAGTCCAGATAACTAGATAATTATGGACATGGACACACACACACACACACAGAGTCAATTTTTTTACCCCAAATCTCTGTTTAGGACTGAGATTTCTACCACTATGTAACAGTAAGGAAGTCTAGATCAAGGGAAGTAATAGTGCCACTCTATTCAGCTTTAGTCAGACCTCACCTGGAATACTGTGTCCAGTTTTGAGCACCACAATTCAGGAAGGACATGGACAAGCTGGAATGTGTCCAGAGGAGGGCGACCGAAATGGTGGGAGGTCTGAAAGCCATGCCCTATGAAGAATGGCTTAGGGAGCTGGGTATGTTTAGCCTGGGGCAGAGAAGGTTAAGAGGGGACATGATAGCCATGTTTAAATATTTGAAGGGATTTCACACTGAGGATGGAGCAAGCTTGTTTTCTGCAGCTTTAGAGACCAGGAACTTTATCAATCCCCCCAAAAGTCCATTATTTTGCCGGCATAACTTTTCCATGTTTATGCCAGCAAAAGAACTCCCCATGCTGCACTTACCTTCTCTCCCATCTAAAGGTATCCTGGCAATGAAAAAGGAAGTGAATGGAGCTCCATTCACTTCCTTGTTCAAAATCCTGCTGATTCTCATGAGAAGATGCTTGCATGGGAAATTCAAAACAAAACAAAACAAAAACAACACACAAAAAGTACAAAAAAAAAGCACCTACATAACACTTAAAAATTTATAGGTAAACCAGGCAGGGTCATAAAAAACGCATCACTTACCTGGATGTCATGATCTCACCTGGAAGTGTTCACGCTGGACCAGCTGCATTCACGTGAGTACAATGGCGCAAGGTTTCACATGCCAGCAATGCAGCACTAAAGCACCATAGGCGGATCAATTGATGGCTTCAGCCATCAATAAAAAAGTATGGGTTTTGGCCAGTACATAAATGCGAAAGGGCAATGTTGTCTGATATGCGTGCCCTTTCGTGTTTATGTGGCATTGTTATGACACCGTATTTTGTGCATCTGGTAAAGTCCTAGGACATGGAGCAATGGACTCAAACTACAGGAAAAGAGATTCCACCTAAACATTAAGAAGAACTTTCTGACAGAAAGAGCTGTTAGGGAGTGGAATGTGCTGCCTCAGAGTGTGGTGGAATCTCCTTCTTTGGAGGTTTTTAAACAGAGGCTGGATGGCCATCTGTTGGGAGTGCTGTGACTGCTTATTCCTGCATGGCAGGGGGTTGGACTAGATGGCCCTTGTGGCCTCTTCCAACTCTATGATTCTATGACTTTATGATTCGGGATGATGGGAAATTTAAAAAGGGAACCTTTCCCCCTTCACCATTGTTAAAACCTGCTGCTCCCACTGTGAACCCTGGATATTGTTGTCTCAGCCAGGCTGTCTGAAGTCCTGGGCTGGAACATTCCTGTTAGAGACTGAAGATATACTGAATTTTTTTGGTAATGTATCCTACTGGTATATATGAATTAAGACTCCCAAGCATGCACACCCAGTAAGTACAAGTCTTTAGGTTCTATAATAACAACTATGGCCAGTTATGGAAATTCAGCATGCCAAATGATGACACTCAAGCTCTGACTACTTTTTAGTCATAGCTTCCATAGAGGAAATAAAGAGCAGAATAAGATTCATGAGGAAAGTTTTGTGTGAGAAGTATGTGAACTAAAAAAAAAGAAAAAAAGTAGGATTTTCCATGTGGACTGAATACATCTATGCCCATTCCCCCCTGCATATCTACATTTGGCATGGGTGGTTTGATTTTAGTTTTGTCATGCTAGCTGGTGGATTTTGGGAAGTATAGTCCCCAAAAAATTCTTTCCTAATCTCTGTCCCCCACTCCTTCGATGTCTCATGGTCTATCAATATATTTTAAAATCACAAAACAAGAGTGCATATACTTAATTATTAGCATACCACTTACCAGTTCTACATGATCATGGATATGTCTTACTGGAGAAAGGGCTAATTGATTCACAAAAAAATGTGTAAGTGGTCCACTGGTGGTTCATGATTTGATTGCTGTACTGGCGAGTCAGTTCAACAGTCTGAAGACTGGAGAGTTATTCAATACAGAAAAATGCTGGTTTCAAGAAAAGGAATAAATAAGATAGAGGAAAACAAAGTAAATTACTAGGTCACTAAAATGGAAGGTGTGCAATGGATCCATGAAATAGTTTTTTCTATTAATTGCTATCTCAGCCACAGTTTTCTCTTTGCAAAATGCTGAGTAATTTTCCTTAAAGTGTAGTTTTGAGGCAGTGTTGACCCCTGATATTCTGCTGCTTGAAGTTTAACTTAATGCTTCCCAAACTCTTTTGGGACCCACATTTTAAAAAGTCTGTTAGACACTACTTCCTGGATCCATCTGTCTTTAACAATGTGCTGTTATTGTCTAGTTCAACCCTAGGACAGAAATGTTATCAATAACAGACCAGTAACATGGGACTTCTGGACCTCATTCCCCATATCTTTTTTCTTTCTTCAGAGGTATGAAAGCACCCTTAAGCACATAATACAACATTCCCTCCCTCAATACTCAGCACAATTGCAGAAGCCCTTTGTTTCTTTTAATGGTCATTAACGTACCCCTTTGTGAACAGGATAACTGAATGCAGATAGAACCCTGAATAACACTTGGAAGGAACAGTGACATTATTTAGTGGTAATTGTACAGCTGTAAAATCACTCCCTGTTAGAGCCAACTACAGACAGACAAATTGGTTATTTCAGGTGGCTTTAAACTGTTAGTCTTCCCCTGCCTCCAGGTCTTGTTGCCATTTCATAAATGAGGCTGGCTATCTCAAAGAAATTACCTTTTCATTATGTTATGGTAATTCCAACAAATCTGTTATTGGTAGGCCACTAAGAAAAAGTTAAAAAGGAAAATGATACGGAAGGGAGTTGTCTCTAGACAGTATTGTGTTTAGGTTGAAGAGGTACCTATAGGAAGTGTCAAAAGTAGGCATGTGAAGAATATTCTCAGACTTTTCCACTGGAAAAAATACCATCTGACCCCTATATTCACAGGGCCGGTATCCACGGGTTCACTTATCCAAGTCTGAAAAACATGTCATCTCTAGGAATTTTCTAGGTTCTCCAGTGTGATTCTATGGTATGCTTCCACTAGGGTTTGTTATTATCCATGGTTTCCCAGATCCTCAGTAAGTCCAGGAACATATCTTACAGGGTGGGGGTGGTTGACCTGTAATGTCAGCCGCCACCATATATTTAAAATTTTATTTTTTGGCTTTTGGGTGAACATTTTGTAAAGGCATTTCCCCCTTGTAATGAGGCTGTGTCTGCATATCTTTTAAAATTGCAATGAAGTGGGCCATTTTTTAGACTCCTGAAATGAAACTAGATAGAAGTAGATGGAAAAGATCAAAGGTACAGGTAGAGTAAGAGCAACAGGGTCTCCCATTGAAATGAAGTGAGAAACAAACATGAATGAGAGCAGTGAAACACATAATTCATTAAAAATACAATCTGTATAGAGTGGGCCCTTGGTATCCACTGGGATTTGGTTCCAGGACCCCCGTGGATACCAACATCTGTGAATACTCAAGTCCCATTATATACAATAGCATAACAAAATGGTGTCCCTTATTGAAGATGGCAAAATCAAGGTTTGCTTTTTGGGTTATTGTTTTTTAAAGAATATTTTCAAGCCATGAATACCTAAATCAGTGGATACCAAATCTGTGGATACAGAGGGACAACTGTATATAAAATGGTTGGGTATGTTTCCTTTCCCAATGTGCTGATTGGCCGCTTAGGAAATCGCTCCGCCCTCCTCTCACTCCCTCAGCCAGTCACCACCCATATGCAAATTCCCTCTCCACCTCACAATCCACTCCTGCCACTCAATCTGCAGCTACATCCCCAGCCTCACAAGGGCTCATCGCTCCTTTCACTTTCTCAGCCACTCACCAGCTCCAGGCTGAAACTACTGCTTCAACCCCCAGCAGGGCACATATACCAGACACAGGATTCTGGGAGATGTAGTGCAGAAATGTGTGGAACGTTGCCACTCCAACCTCCACGCTGCAACCACCACTTGAAAGTCCAGCAGGGCACATGTGCCGGACACCAGCCACAAGCTCCAGGCCACAACCACCACTTGAAATCTCAGCAGGGTATATGTTACACCAGGTTCACAAGTTTATTAATCTCTTTCTGGCTTTTCTTCGCAAACGAAGATTCAGGAAGGACTCATCCCGTGCTTTCTGCAAGCACGCTGATGACTGAAAAGGCCAATCCAAGATAAACATGTCTGGTTGCAGAAAGCACAGCAGAAGGTCTCCTTGGGTGATGTTTCCGGGTTGTGATTTTTTCTGCGTTGTCGTTTCTCTTCAAGACTTGTTCGTCGTGAGTTCTCAAATAAGGCTGCAGCATTGTGGATAGTGCATCTCCATGCCTCCCGATGTGAAGCCAGGGCGGACCATTGTTGGTGATCAATTTGGCCATGCCTGAGATGTTGTTTCAGGGAGTCTTTGTATCGCTTTTTTGGAGCGCCCCTCTTACGCTGACCCATGGCGAGTTCACCAAAGAGTACTATTTTTGGGAGGCGATGGTCCTCCACCCTAAAAATGCACCCTGCCCAGCGCAGCTGTGTTCTCAATATCATGGCCTCAATGCTGGTGATCCCTGCTTGCTCAAGGACAGCAACATTCGTCACATAGTCAGTCCAGTGTATATTTAGGATTGTGCATATACAGCACTGAATAAACAAGTGTAAAATGAAACAAATGGAGCCTGTAGTAAAGAGAACAATGAACAAATGCATTTCCCCCATATACATACATAATTGGCCATTAATGGATACTGTACTAGACGGACCTTTAGTGTAACTTTTTCCTAGATCTTTATGTGTCTCTACTGAACTAGCCAGATACAATGGCAGCTGGTGATTTCAATGTCAGTGGGAGCTTTACTCTGAGCTTCAGAGGACGTATCCAAGGTGATGAACCTTCTCTGGAAAAATACACTCAGCACATTGGATATCTCCTTTAAAGTGCAGACTAGAACCCAGAGTAGATTCGCCACTCTATTGCCATGGAAGCCATCAGCCACCACTTGTGTATTATAGTGTTTGATATGAAACTAGTGCTCACCACTAGTAGTGGACCGAGTCAAGCTTTATTAGAATAGTGGCAAGAATTTGCCTAAGTTATTATGACACTGTTTTCTGAAGGACCTGAATAGGAACCTGAAGAGAGAGAGAGAGATTAATGTAGGTTCACTTCAGATAGGTAAAAAAATCTCAGGAAATATTGAGACTTTCCAGTTATTTTTGTTACAATTGTGCCTGCATAATCATGGGCTTTCATCCAGTTTCTTTCTTGGAACATCTTAGATTTCTTTCCCTCCCTGTCTCCCTCCCTCCATTCCCTCTCTGCACTGATCATGTGTCACATCCAGTCTCATGCAGCATTTCAGAAATTGATTTCCCCCCAATTTCTATTAAGTCTTTTTAAAAACATAATAATTCAGGAGTTATAGTCAAAGTGCTAAAATGCTTTACCAATAGTATACTAGTTAAGCATTATGATTTTTTTGTTTCCATGCTAACATTCATCTTCCCCTCACTTGATCTATGTTGAATCTGTGTCCTAGAAACAAGAGTTGTGTTTACTTGGTGGTGGCCATCTTTGATGCTTTTGAGAAAGTACAAATACTCTGGCAAGTACAGATACATTTCACTGTGGAATGTACTGGGTTAATTTAAACTGAGGTGGGGAATGGGAATAAGTTGTTGGTAATTCTGGGAACTTCCAGGAGATACTTTGGAATGAAAATATCATGTCCAAAATAAAGTGAGTTTGTACCTGGGACATCTAGAGACTTTTTTTTTGTCTTCTGAAGGTGCTCATTTGTTGTTGCTGTTCTGTGCCTTCAAGTCATTTCTGATAAAAATAATTAGGGTCTCTAGTGTGGGCATAAACGTGTGTGTGGGGAACCCATTTGCAGCTGCAGGGGAAAGGGACCATTAAGAGGCCTTGGTGCCTGCACCGCAGCCAGGAGAGTGGAGGGTGGAGCCAGAGGCTATTTAAGGCCCTGTCGCCCTCCGCCACTTCCTTTTCTCTCAACAATCAGCCTACCCTCCTGCCACTGAAACAGTGTGACATAATTGACCACTTTGGGGCCAGATAGGAATCCCCCTTTTCCCATTTTTTTCACCTACCCACCTGTGGATGCAGACTGGATAATTGGCTTAGGGTTGTGTCTTAAATAGGTGGTCACTTGGCAGGGAGAGGGGGAGATTTGGTAGATCAGGGAGCACCTTGGCACCTTCCCCTTTTGGAGGTGAAGTGAGGGACCTGGAACTGCCCCTTTAGGTCCTGCAAACTGAGGGGTGGGGAAAGTAACCTCCTTTGGGGCTGGCCTGAAGTATAAACCCTCTCTTCAAGTCCTGTGCCTTGGAGGAAGGACTTTTGGGTTGGCCTTCCAGATGTGGCTGATTGGGGAGCAACCCAACTTATGGGTTCTCCCTGAGGTTCAGATGTTTTTGCCCAGGGGAAGTTGGGGAGCTGGTTTTGGAGCTAACTTCCTACCCCAACAATTCCCACACTAAATTGCTCCCCCAATCTCTTGGGAAATGTTTAAATAGGTTATAGTTAAATAAAGTTTACAACCCATTTCATGTGTCTGGCCTCTTCATTTCCGAGTCATCCAGCAACTATCTAATGGCTTGGTTTAACTGTCTAGCCATAAGGCAACTAGGGTTGCCAGCTCAGATCTTGAGACTTAGGGATGGCCCCTTGTGATCTTACAGGCAAGAGGCCCTGCTGCTGATACAAGAGTGAGGTTACAAGTGATGACTCCTGGTGATGTTATCAAGCATGATACACTAAACATCAACCACTGTTGTGCAGAGTAGGCCATTCAAATGAAAAAAAAATGAGTCCAACAAGTAAAGAACACACATGCACTTTTCTTCCCCTTCACCCTGACAAATGCAGGAAGAGGTCCAGGCCCTGCCATCTGGGAACCCATATTTAGACAACAGATGCAAGATAAGACTTTATCATTTCTGGAAACCAGGTAGCTAACGCTTTCTGCCAGAGATTTGTTCATCCAAACTGACCTATAGAGCAAGTGCCCTGCTAATTTTATAGTGGCAATGGTAAGGGACTTTATAGTACACTTGAACATTTATCATTCATTTCTGTGTGGTCTGCACACAATTGTGCTCATAGGCCACTCTACAGTGTATAGACAACTATTTAGTGCTGTGAAAAAAGCATTCCGGAATACTCCCAGGTTTATTGAAAGCCCTGGTTTACAACCAGGTGGGTTGAGTAATTGTAGTAAACAAAGTTTCCAATGTAGAATCCTTTCCATTAATGTTAATTTCCATGGATTGGAATAGAACCACGGCATTCTTCTTTTATTAAATTTTACAGTGCCATTGGGAGAAATTTTAAAAGACCTATAAAGTCTAGTTTAGCAACTCTCCAATTATGTTATCTCTTTAAGTAAATTCATACTCTGGGAATTTGTAATATGCTGCAGACTTGAATTAGCTGGATAGGGCAGTTACTGTGCATAATTTCAGCCTTACAAAAATCCCGGCTCCTAGCACAACGGACACCATGGTTCTTTTCAGGGCTGACTACGCCAAGGCTCACTAAAAGGATTGTTTTGTTCATTGACTCACTTGGATTGCTAAGGACTTCTTTTGAGCTGCCACCAGTACAGAGTAAATTGCAAAGCACCAATGTTGTGTCAAAGGTGTTGCTGCATTTTTAAAACAAAGTTGTAATGTCAGTAGGTTTTTCAAAAATGCTTTGAATAACCTGCTCAAAATGTTTTAAGGAATGGGCATTTTCCATGGTGGGAAGGGGAGATTTCCTGTTTCAGGGCTCTTTTGGCTATTCTGCTGAGTAGGGCCTTAGACATCTGCTCCAAAAGCCCTTCCCTCTCAGCACATTGGCTTGGGTTAAAGTAGGAAATATAGCATTTTTGGCTTGTGTCCAACTGTTTAGGTAATGCAGGGATAAGAGTCATGAAGCCCTTCAGTATGTTGTTGGACTGCATCTCTCAGTACTCCTATCTTTGGCTATGTTGGCTAGGGCTGCTGGGAGATGCAATCCAACAACACTGGGAGCACTGCATGATTCTCCTTGATGAGGTAACCCATTCTTCCCAAGAAACTCAGTGCAATTTATTTATTTATTTATTTATTTATTTATTTTCCAGCCTTCATCCTGACTTGAGACCCAAAATGTTTCACAACATGAATTTTAAAAGGTTACATATAGGCCTAAATACCCTAAAGGCACTAGTTCCTGTCTGATTTTGGAAGGTAAGCAGCATCAGCCCTGGTTAGTACTTGGATGGGAGACCACCAACAAATACCAGGTGCTGGAGGCTATATGTCAGAGGAACAAACTGGCAAAATAAGTAAGTAAGTAAAACCACCTCTGAGTATTCCTTGCCTAAGAAAATCCTATGAAATTCATGGGGTCGCCATAAGTCGACAGGCAACTGGAAGGCACATATACGCATAAAAATAGACACACGTATAAAAACCTCATGATTTAAAAGGTTAAACTATGGTATTAAAATACCATTCCTTTTTTTAAAGGCTAAAGTTACTTAAAATAATAATAATAATAATAATAATAATAATACACCATCCACACTCCATTAAAAGGCCCTCCTGCATAGCCAGTTATTCACCAAATGTTTGTTCAAGTAGAACAATCTTTACTGGCTGGTCGAGGAAGAGCAGAGAGAGGGCCAGCCTAGCCTATTTTCACAGGATACCTGTGCATGTGATAGGACTGAGAAAAAGCCTTCTGCAGAGGATCTTAAAATTCAGACAGGCTCATATAGGGAAATGTAGTCCATTAGATAGCCAGAACCTAAGCTGTATAGGACTTTATAGGTTGAACCAGCACTTTGAATTATGTCTGAATGCTGGCAAAAAGTGCCAGTGCCACAAACATAGGAATTTTCCTGTGAATTCAATCAGATGGCTTTACTTGCCACCAGGTAAAGGGAAGCACATGTTGGATTCCATTAAGAGCAGCAGAGTGGAAGACAGAGAAAGATATGACCTACCAGAAAAAATATACTAATTTTTCCAGTGTAAAACCATACTAAAGCAGACATAAGCTATGCAAAAGCTTGAGAACACTCTCATACTTCTTCTGCCCATCTCAATCAAGTTTGTACAGGAGAATTTCCAGGAATATCAGGAGGGGCGGAAGATTCCATCATGCCTCACAGTTGACTACACAGGCTAGGATCAGAGCTTCACAAAGCTGCTTTTTTGGAGTATAACTCCCATAATTCTCCCATCGGCATGACCAAAAACAACAACAGCAGCAAAACAACAACACTTTTCCAAGCTCTGCCTAGGCAGAGAGGAGCTGAAGAAGTTCAGCAACATTCCTCATCCATGTCCTAATAGATTGTGGTTACTGATAGGTAGTGGGATTTGAAGTGCCATGTGGATTTTCAGTCTTAAGCTCCAGATTGTCTTGATTTATCACTGCATTTCATCTGCTCCAGCCTAAATTGTAGCCACACCGATTGTTTTTAGCAGAAGGGCAGGGTATAAATAATAATAATAATAATAATAATTATTATTATTATTATTATTTAAATAGAGACAGTACAATGGGTCTGAAACATGGGTCACCTATTGCCACCACTTACGACTCCTCAAATGCTTCCATCAGAGCTGTTTACACAAAATCCTAAATATACACTGGACTGACTATGTGACAAATGTTGCTGTCCTTGAGCAAGCAGGGATCACCAGCATTGAGGCCATGATATTGAGAACACAGCTGAGCTGGGCAGGGCATGTTTCTAGGATGGAGGACCATCGCCTCCCAAAAATAGTATTCTACAGTGAACTCGCCATGGGTCAGCGTAAGAGGGGCACTCCAAAAAAATGATACAAGGACTCCCTGAAACAACATCTCAGGCTCGGCCAAATTGATCACCAACAATGGTCTGCCCTGGCCTCACATTGGGAGGCATGGAGACGCACTATCCACAATGCTGCAGCCTTATTTGAGAACTCATGCCGAACAAGTCTTGAAGAGAAACGACAACGCAGAAAAAATCACAACCCAGAAACATCACCCAAGGAAACCTTCTGCTGTGCTTTCTGCAACCGGACTTGTCTATCTTGGATTGGCCTTTTTAGTCATCAGCGCGCTTGTAGAAAGCGTGGGATGAGTCCTTCCTGAATCTTCGTTTGCGAAGAGAAGCCAGAGAGATATTTATTAAATAACCTGGGGGTGTCTAGATGGTGAAGATAATCCTAATAGAATTAGCAGAGAATACCTTTTGTCCCAATGAGATCCGACTGAGATTCACTGTATTCAGAAGGAAGGGGGCCAAAAACTCCAAAAACTGCAGGGGGAATGCCTTCACAGCTTTTCACAAGTTTTTAAAAATAAGCCATGGAAATGTGCGTTCCTGCTCATTTGGACATCCGATTTGCCTCACAGTGCATTCTTAGTAATGGCAGAAGTGGAAAGCTGATTGATTGGACATGCTTGGGGGGACGGGAAGGCTTGCCAGCATTCAAGTGGCCAGAAGCACCATTTTGGAGTTTTGCATTATTGATTGTACACTTTTTTGCTGCACTGAGGCAACCAAACAACTTTTTAAGGAGATCACACTTGCGCACTTTTGATTTACAGTTTTTTTTTAAAAAAAAACTACTGTACAGAGGCAACAACTTGTGGAGAATAATAACATGAGTAATTCACTCTTGGCCATCATCTTGATTTCCTGGCATGGTTGCATGTGAACTTCAAACACAGATAGCATTGCATACCAGTGATTTTGCCAAAGGATTGTGGAGACAAATGAACACTGCTGTGAATTTGTGTTAATGCGCAGCAATCCACATTATATCTTCTCATCTAGACAACCCCCTGGTTTAACTGGATTGTCAAACAGAAAAAAAAAATGCAGACAATGAATTCATATCTGAGTCACAGTTTCCCCACCCCTCTTGAAATGGGCTCATCATAATTTGAAGAAGCAGATTGCTGTGGAATATGTTAAGGAATCTCTGATCTGATTTGATCAGAGCAGAATGAAGTGATGTCTTCCTTACTAGCTCTCACTCTCTTAAGTTATTCATAGCTTGGCTTTCCACTAATGCTTTTACACATTTCCCCAAGGTGGGGAGGATCTTTGAGGTACTGGTATGTAATGAGGGTCTTTGTGTTTGGGTTGCCTTTGGGGAATTGTTCGATGTTCCTGACAAAAGCAGCAGGAGAGACGTGCAACTGCTGTGCCGTTCTGTGCAGAAATGAAAAGGCAGAAGGCGAACAAGAGGGCCTGGATTGAATGGCTGCTCTGCCTTGCTTTGTATGGATCTCAAAGACTTCTTAAGAATCACAGACCCTTGTCAGGCTTCAGGCTGGGAAGCAAAAAAGAAAAAAAGAGAAAAAAGCAAAAAGATCAGGACTGATACTGATGAATGCTGAGGAATAGCTCATTTCCAGAACATATCAGATTAAGGAGACTTTCAGGAAATTTTTTCGCCCTGGACTTCTTTCATTTTTCTTTTCCTAAGGGAAAAAGAGAGTAGTACAGGCATATAACTTCCTGTTGCAGCTGAAGTAAAATGGAAGACCTCTTTACATATTACCTACACTCTTTACCTTGTAAAAGCATGCTTCCTGACTTACTGGGAGGCAAGTCTGCAGTCTGGGGGCATGGTGGAATGGCAGAGCCATGCAGCTTTGCCAGCCAACAGGATATAAACTATTGGCTGGAAGGCAGGATCTGAGGGAAACTGCTGTATTTAAATTGGCTTCCTGGCACCAGAGCCTCAGTCTGTTCAGGAGCTTCATGGGAGCAACTCCAGAGGAGTGGCAACAGCCTCAAGGACAACGAAGTTGCAGTAGTGAGAATGGGGAAGAGGCGAGGACAACGAATTGGCAACAGTGTAGAGATGTCAGCATCACACTTGAAGCTCTAGGTATCAGCATTGTTGCTGCTTTTAAAAAAGAAAAAGCCCTTCTAAGGCTAGCAAGCTGAAAGTAACTAGCTGGGGGGCAAGTGTTACTTGGAGAGGGGCTTAGCATGCACACTGATCCACCTAGCAGCCATGTTTCCCCTCCTTGATCAGTACCCTGATAAGAAAGTGGCTCAGTACATTAGAGAAGGTTTTTCTAGTGGGTTTTGCATCCTGTTTTGTGGTTCACCTTTGACTCAGGCAACCTAAAGTCCACTAGGGAGCTCCCTGAGGTGGTAGCCCAGAAGATTAAAAAGTAATATATAACTGGACAGGTGACTGGCCATTTTGTAAGCCACTTTTACCCAACTTGCAGGTATATTCTTTATGAGTTGTTCCAAAAAAAGAGCCCAGGGTAATTTAGATTTATTTATCACCAGTCATATCCAAAAGTGACTTCTGTTAAAGACTCTATCTCATTGGAATTCTGTTTGGTACAGTATGCCTCCTTTGACCATGTGGTATGTCTGGGTCATTTGATGGAAAGGGGGCATTGATACCAAAATACATCATACAGTCAGCAATTCACTTGCTTTCAGTGCACCCAGAATGCACTGTCTGCTGGGCTTTAAGTTTAATGGACAGTGGTGTACCCACTAATGGCATTACCTTTCTGTGGTGGTGGATTGCATGCTCCTCTGAGGCTATGCTGATGGCAGCAGTGCTGCTGGTAGGGTGTCCACCGTCAGACAGGCTTTGGCTGAGCAGCCAGACTAATTATGATAAACAGCTACTGAGCAGCAGCAGCAGTGGAGGGTAACAATGGTGGAGGATCTCTCAGAGACAACAGCAGTGGCACTTTGTTAGCTAATGCTTGTTAATACTGCACAGAGGCAGACATGGCAAATGTCCTTATGAAGATCTTTTACCATGAAAACTGTATGATGAGACAGTCTGAAATGGAAGAAGAGATAGTGCCAGGAGATGAAATTACCAGGTTGTATGGCACTCAACAAGCTACAGGGATAGAGCAGAGGAGAACTATGAGTAGCCCTGTGACAAATGACACAACTGGACTCAAGCCAAAAATATGTTCAGCTGTTGACATGCGGAGAGGTAAAATATGTGTTATATTATAGGAATAGGTAATGAGTGAGAAGTATGAATTAGGGGAAGCTAGACATAGTAAAACAAGGAACTGAATGTATAAACATTGCAATACTTGGGGTGGGCAAGCTAAAGTGGACAGGAAAGGGACATTTTGAGTCAGATAATTACATTCAGGAAATTAAAATCTAAGAAGAAATGGGGTGGCATTAATAGTGAGGAGAGAGGTAGCAAAAGCAGTCAAAGGATGTAATGCAAAGTCTGACTAAATGATGTCAAAAAGACTTCAGGGAAAACCCATCAATATAACCTTAATCCAAGTTTATACTCCAAATACAGAGGCAAAAGAAGAAGAAATTGAAAGATTCTATGCTGGAATCCAGGAGGAAAATGCTCACACACCAAAACAGGACTTCTTGTTTTAAGTTCTTTGTTCTCATCTTGTTGTATGTTTTAGGTGGTTTGGCATGGAGTCCAGATACAGGAAGATGGTATTTGGGAAGTTGGTTGGTCCAACAGATGGGGGAGGGGGTCCTCTTATAGGACTGTGAGGGTGTGGGCAGCAGGAGGAACACCCCGCTGGGAGAGTGTTTACCTCACCATACCCCCATTAACAAGGGAAATCAGGTTAAAGGGGAAGGGCACATGAAAAGGCAGCATTTATAAAAATTGGGAATAGCAGAAAGGAGGTACGACCCTTTCTTCACACACCCACTGCTGTTCTTCATACACACACCTTTCCCACATTTCACCATACCCTCTTACTTTCTTTCTTTCTTTGCTCTTCCTTTCTCTCTTCTTTTTCCTTTGGGACTTGAGATTTATAGGGCTTATCTACACAGGGTAAATATCCCAGAGCCCTGGAACAGGGGCAAATTGGGATAGGGCCAGATAAATCATTCTAAGAAAATACTCAATTTAATATGGTACTACTGGGATAGAATGGATTGGGCCCCACGTGTCCACAGGAGCCCATCCTGGCATGCCATCCCTTGCTGCTGCTGCCATCTCCCTGGCTCTCCCGGAAGCCAGGCAGGGGTCCCTCAGCATGTGACCAAAGCTGGTCACATGTGGGGCATCTGCAGTCACATGTTGCGAGCCCCCTTCCTGGTTTCCATGTCAGCAGGAGAAATGACAGTGGCAGCTGCAGCAACAGATTGGCATTCTGTTTGGACACCAGCCCATTTTCTCCATGTAATGGGGACAGAACGGGACAGATCTGGAGCCCGAATATACCGGCAGGGAGCCAGCACATCCTGGCTAGTGTAGATAAGTTCATAGACTTCTCTCAAGGAGAGATAAAATTAACTTTGGATGGATTTTGGGCTAAAGTTGTCTGCTGAAATTTCTCTTTAAAATAGAAAAAAATATTTTCAGATGCTGGGGAAATAAGACCTTTGGATTTTCTTTTCCATTTATAGCTTTTCTTATATCCTTGTGTGGATTCATTTTTTAAAATATTCCTCTTTTTGTGATTATACTTCATCAAGATTGTACAGACAGACACTTACACACAGTATATACAGTTTACATTGCATGCATCTAAAGCTTGGGCTCTTAAGATAGGAGGGCTGGAGGGTGCAACAGAGGTCTTATATTATGTTTGCTCAGTTATAATTTCTTCTGTTGTCCATGTTGTCATAGGGCTGATCTAGATTGATCTAGTTGTCCTAATGAGCAAGAGTGTGCATTTCCCCCGCCGTTTTAAAACAACCCAGATTTTGCTCACCCCCCCTCCGAAAATGACAGAACACTGTGGGATCTCATATGGACACATGGGCTTCCCCCCCCCCCCGATTCTATGAAGATTTATTTCACCATCTGGACTGGCCCATAGTTCCAGTAGTTGTGCTTTAATCAGTGTCTTATATTATTTTCTCTTTTGCTAGCCATATTGTAGTTGCTTAAATTCTTATAATGTAACCATTTGTACCTCATATTTTATATCATTTACTGTTTTGTAATCATGTGTTGCTTTTTACCATCTTGTCTATTATTTCAATAAATTTTAAACTTGCTGTACTTTTGAGTGTGCTGTGGTTCAAAGGTCATTCTCCCTTGCTCATTAGAGTTGCATGCCAGGAGTAGTATATAAAAAGAACCCAGATTTTTCACCTGGGAACTGTAGTTCCAATCCCCTGAATAACAGCACTACAGATATCTCAGAGAGAGATTCTAAAGTAGAAGTCCCAGGATCCTGCCGCACAGAGCCATAACAGTTAAAGTGGGATTGAGCTGCTAGAATGGTGTTGTGTGGATTCTTTCTAACTCACAGCAGAACTGAATAAGGCTGCAAAATTAGGGTACTAGAGAAATGCCTGCAGTCCATAGGAAAAAAGAAAAAGCATGGCATATGATGTTCAACCCAGAATTGAATGTTCTGTGAATCTTATTTTTCAAAGGCATGTTTCTAGGCCTTGTGGCTGTGAAGTTATACTTAAGGATATACGTAAGGTGTCTCAGAAGGAAAGGCATAAATGTAGATGAGTTTCAACGATTAGGAACTGCAATGCAGTACATACTTCATTCTTCCATCTACAAGGAAACCCAGAACAAAATATGCAAAAGAATAAAAGGCAGAATACATTATATAAAACAAAAATTATGCAAACATCTTGAATCTGAATAATTTATGAAAGTTATAGAATTCAGTGTTTCATGTTAGAGTTTGAAAAGCCTGAAATATGTGGTACATAGACTGAATTGGTTGAACAGTGATCTCTGGGAAGTGTAGTTCTGAGGGGTTAATGATCTCTAGAAGTTACAGTAATTCTTTCTGGCTTACCAGGCTATAATGTCTAGGGTTCTTTCTTGGGGTGTGTGGTATGGGTGTGGGATGACTACTAGCTAGAATCCAATACCTTAGCAGTGAAGTCAGTGGGGTTTACTTTGAGTTGACGTACATAAGTCTGCAATATCAATGTGATATAAAACTGATGTAAATTTGTAGTAAATTTGTAATGAGATAGGCCACATGGCTTTTGCCAGCAGCAGAACTATTCATTGATGAACTGGTCTAAATGAAAATAAGGAGTGGGAGACCTTTGGTCCTCCATATGTTTTTGGTTTACAGCTTTATCCAGCATGGCCAATGGTAAAGGATTAGGAATGGTGGAAAACACCTGGAGTAGAGTTCAGATATAACGATTTACAAGCAACATTGTTAACTCCAATTAGTTGCTCTTGGGAGACAAGAAGTGTAGAACAAAGTTACATTTCAAAAGCAACATAAGAAGATTGAACATTACTTTATTGGTGTAACAAGTTTCTAGTTATGTTTCTAGTTATGTTCAAAAGTGACTTTTAAAGGCACTTTAAGAGTAATTCAGACAGGACATTTTCAACTTTTATTCAATTTTCTTATCACGCCTCATTTTTTTTCTCCTAAAAAAATAACAGAAAGAAATGAAAAAAATAACAAGAAACACAACTAGGAATATAACAGATTCACTTTTGTCATCCTCTAAGTGAATAAGAAGAGGGTTTCTTTCTAAACACTGGGTAACAGAGTAAATTATATTTGAAAAATAACTATCCAAGCTCTGATCTTAGAGTAGCCAGGTAAAATAATGTACAAGATGTCTTAAAGAGGGATGAAACTAAATTAAAATGCTGTACATGTGCATGTTATAGTAGCTGTACCTGGTGTAACATATGACATTTAAAAACTCCCCAAAAAACACCTGGCAGACCTCATGACAACTGGTGGGTTTTTAAAATTCCTCCTCCCCCTTCTCAGCATTCCACACTTTCCCCAGAATTGCTGAGGGTTGCCCTGCTGCCACCACTACAAGTTGACTGTCTGGGTCCTGCCACTCACCAGTCGCAGCCTGTGACTGGTGAGTGGCTGAGGGAGTGAGTGGAGGGAGGGGCCCTTGTGAGGCTGGAGGATGTAGGTGCAGATTGAGTGGCAGGAGTGGATTGTGAGGTGGAGAAGGAATTTTCAAGTGGGTGGTGATTGGTTGGATGTGTTTCCTGAGCAGCCAATCAGCACACTGGGAAAGGCAACATACCCGAGAGTTTTTTTATATATGTAGATAATGTTCTGTTAAAACAGATGTATGGAGAACAGCGTTGGGGAACAAGCCCTGCCCCAAGAAAATGTACAACAGTCCAAGAAAATATCAGTGTGCAAAAGGATCTTGTAGTATCTTTGAGACTAACTAAGAGAAAGAAGTTGTACTATAAGCTTTTGCAGATTTCAGTCTACTTCCTCAGATGGATGGAGTGAAGTGCCTAGAACAGACCTTTATGATCAGACTGTATATAGAAATGCAAAACTTGTGAGTATGGTGATAAGATGACCAGTTCAGTTTTGACAACAGCTGTTGAAGGACAAAGGCAAGAGGAAAGATGATGCTGAAAGCCAAGGTGAGTAGATAACCATAAGAATGGTGGAGGAACTTATTGGAATATAGTGTGATGCTGGCTTGCAACCAGAAAAGAGACATGATAAACTGACCAAGAGCACCCTTATGAGGTGGGGGTGCTAACTAGTGTTATAATATGTGCACTGTGCCAGGAAGCCATTGTTTCTGTTCAATGTTGATGGACTGAAGTTTGTGCAGATATTCATTTTAACTGTTTCTTTTTCTAATCTTCCTTTGTAGGTTTTTTATTGTTGTCCTAGGACAGTTGTTCTGAGGTCAGAGATGGAATGGCCAGGAAGACTGAAGTGAAAATGGCTACCACAAGCAATGAAGCAAAAGAGCTTCAGTGGCCCCTAAAAGGAAGAAGTTCACTAAGAGCCTTACAGACCTCACACAGTGAAGGCACCTATGAGATCTTCAAGCAAAGATGAGAAACCTGCCTCCTCTATATGACAAAAGAGCAAAGAGGGCCATGAAAAGACATGTCTTCAGCATCAATAAAATTCCAGATGACATGATAGCTGCATCTGAAGAGAAGTTCCAGAAAGTGTTTTCAAATACATACTGTTGTGTCATAAATGTTTATGGTGTAATATTTCCATTCCTCTAAGTTAGCAAGGGTGGGAGAGTTGTTACAGGGCAGGCTTATTTTGGTTGCCTGCTTTCAGGCCAGGAAGCATACATATAGAGAATAGAGTATAACCTATAGAATATGAGTATAAGATATATTGCAGAAAGCTATATACAGGTTGACTCCTGTATCCATGGAATCTGTATCCACAGTTTCACTTATCCATGTTTGAAAACATATTTGCTCTCTAGGCATTTCTAGGTCCTCCCATGCAATTCTATGGTCAATTTGTGATGTTGGTCTCATTGAAAATAATAGGGTTCCCTATTAACCATGGTTTCAGGTATCCATGGGGGGGCATGTCTTGGAATGTATCCCCCACAGATAAAAGGGTCGGCCTGGTATATTAGCATGTGTATGTGTGTGTTACTGGGAATAAAGAGACGAGAATGCCTGCATTTCTATCAGCATTAAGATATGAGCAACATTTGAGATATGAAAAGATTTGACCACTAGTAAATCCTCCTAGCAGATGCACTGGCTGATGCAGTTAGGATGGCAGGCAACCAACGAGTCCAACAAGACCCAGAGTGATGTCATATTTAAGATCTCTGCTTTGATTGGATAACATAAATGAGGCACTGTTCACACCTTTGTTTTGACAGGACAGCTGATAGCTGGGCAGAGGCTAGAGAGAGAATAAAAGAAGCAGAGAGGAGGTGGCAACCCGATTGGTTTTGCAGCCTCCACCACATAAAGAGAAAGCCTCCAAGCTGATAATGCTGTTCCTGATAACTGATAAACTGCCCAGACATGCTGATGCTGGTAAGTACCAATTAGGCTGATGCAATTTACTATGCTGGTTTTTTTTTTAAATGTACTGTACTCTTTGCACAGGCTCTTAGATTTTCCAAGCTGTTCTTTTAAACTCTGTGCTAGTGCTTTCTGTAACTAATGTGGTTTTTCTCTTGTTTTCACAGCTGTTGCTTGGCAGCTGCTAGAGATCTTCTTGTTGTTCTTTCCCTTTTCAGCAAACTTTGCTCCTATCAAACTTTGTTTGTCAACATCTCTACTTCTCAGGCACATTCCTTCCAAGCTATTACAATAGTACAGCACTTGGTGCATGCTGTACGCACCTTCTGCTGAACACACTTTATCTTCATTTTTACATTATTGCATTGCAGTATATTATTCCTCATTCAATCAGGTGTTGCTTGTGTTGAAATTCCATATTCTAGGCAACCATTAAAGGGACAGGAGTTATGTTCCTTATTTTACCTAGCAACCCTATCTGTTCTGGATGGCCAACATTTTCCCCACCCCTGTATATATCATCTTTTTCTTGGGTCGGGTTGGTGCACAACAATTTTTGCCTGAGGCCAAATGATGATCCTTCTCGTTCCATATACAAAAGCCAGCTGGATGAGAAGTTGACTCTGCAAACCCTGGTGAAGGGAGAGTATCTTCCACCACACCTGAGGACACCTGGCTATCTTAGGGGGTTCAAGGAAAACTGCATGGCACACAACTCTTATCTGCATCCCCTTGCTGCCAGGTCCTAACATCTGCTGCCTGAGGTGACTGCAGGTGACCATTGAGGGCTAAATCAAGCATGCAAACTATGAGCTGTTGCCTATGAAAAACCTTTAAGAAAAATACATCCAAATAAAACCTCAATTTCCAATATCTTTGGAACCTTTTAAAGCAGTCAGTAGTCTACTCTCTGTGATAAGAAGCTTGGCAACAATAAATACAACGGAATGTTGAAACCATCTATGAATGAACAGTGGATGATACTCTAGGATGCCTTTATATTTGTTCTTCTTTGAAATAGCCTACAATCTTTCCTGATGTTTATGATTTCTTTTTTCTGTACAACAATGTTCAACTTGTGACAGGAACATTAGTCTTCGAACATTAAGAATTCAGAGGATTGACAAGTTACTTTTTTGAATAAAAACTCCCTGAATCCTCAAGCCAGCATGGTCACTAGTGCTGGTGGGAGCTTTTCCCAAGCTTTGGAAGAACCAGCACATATTTGTTCTAATTAGCTTTTAATACATGTCCAAAATGCTGTATCTTTGTCAAACCGCCCCCGCCCGTTCCAAAACTAATCACCAAAGAGAGAAACAAGTTGCAGTCCTCAAAATCAAAGCAGTCATATAGGAAGCTCATCTTCCTGTTTAGTTATTTCCTTGCTGACCAGATTCAGTTCCTGTGTATCAACAACACCCACCCTCTCCAGCTAATGAGCAATTTTGAAAAGCATGACTCACGAGGAAGTCTCAAAAGAGTCCTTTCCAATCACTGGCTGTTGCTGAAAATAGTCAAGCACTGTTGCTGCCACAGGCTAGCGGAAGCTGTGCATATTATGAAACAGCAGATTTAGCTGGTGGTGGAGACATTTGCTGCCAGGACCCACATGCGGATTTCACCCTGATGAAATGTTCCTACTGATTGTTTCTGTCTGATCAATTAACCCTCCCTCCTAAAGAGTACTGAGCACATGTCTTCCAGATAACTGAACTTTAATTTATTTAAATGTAATAGAAAACCATATGAAGGGGAACGGAAAGCTAATTTAAGGTAGCGCTAAAAGCAATCAATATGTTAACGGAATCCTTCATCTTTTCACACTCTGTGGTTGGGAGAAAATTGTGTTTGAAATGTAAGCATTTTTCCAGTACTGCAAAAACACAGAACTTGTGCTATCTTACATTTAATCCTCAACAGCACCAATGAGCCTAATGTTGTAAAAATGAAAATGTCCTTTGAAAATACAAACCATTTTATTCAAATTGAGGGGTTGGGAGGGGTGGGGTGAGGATGACAATTGAGCAGTCTTTCACCCAACAATGCACAAGTCTGTATTCTTTGGGGAAGGCAAATGTAAATTGCCTTTGGATTTTAATATGTTGTCTTTTCTACATCTAGGACATAAAAATCACATCATTGCCTTAGAATTATTATATATGTTCCAATTCAATTTGCGGAAAGCAATAAAAATCCCTCAACTGCAAATTAATACCTTTAAATACTTAAGCAGAATGATGTAACAATGTTATGTGGCTTGGATAACTAAATGTAAGATAAGTAAGCTTAAGGAAATTTGTGGAAGGAAAATTCCATGTCCCTTGCATATTCCAAAGCCTCTGGAGATTGATCACACAAGGCTATAAAAGTGGAATTAAAACAGGATAGTAGTGTCTATGAATAAACCTTATCACACGATGTTGTGACTGTACTATAGGCGGCATGTATTCAAACTGTTATCATGGTGTCCCCTTTAATTGATTAGAAAAGCCCATCAACAACTCTAACTGTCACTATTGTTCTGCTGCTGGCCTTGATACGATAGATCCCTTCACTTCAATTCTGACATAACAGCGGTCTGTGCCATGAGGGTCCTTTATCTCCTCCTCTTCTTCTCTCTCCCCCTCCCATTCACTGTTCCAAAGCAGGCTAATTCTGTGCCTATCTGTTTTTAATTTTAAAAAACCCCATATTTTATCTTTTCTGTGTCTGCATAATTATGGCAAAAAGAATTTTAAAACATGTTTCTTTTATTGTTTTGCTGTAAGTACACAATCACAGCAAAGAGAAAAATAAAAATTAAAAAAACCCGACAAGCATAGAACTAGTCTGTTTTGGAATAGCTAGTGTGAAAAGAACGGGGAAGGAGAGGAGGAGATTAAGGCCCCCTCATGGACTGACTGCTATATTGCCAAAACTGCAGTGAACAGACTCATCACACCATGTTTTTTTTTCCAAAGCAGCACAGTTGTGAAAAAGAAGAGAGATGTGATAAGAAATGTTTTCAAAGTGGTTTGTTCCTGGTTCCTTTCATAACACAATTGCCCCAAGATAGTAGCCTTGTGTGATAATCTCCTCTGTGTAAGGTTAGGGAGCCCTCCTGAACAATGTGGGATAGAGCATGGTAGATGTATGAAGGAAGGAGATATCACCCCAAATAAGGTTTGGATGCCTTTTGGTAGAAACACATGGTCAGTGTGTATCCTAACTCACAGGGAGCACCAATTTGCAGATTGTGACTAAGGTGAAGCAAGGGTGGGTGCTATGTGTCTCCTGCAGGGGCTGCTTCTCTTCCTCAGATGCCCACACAGTTTTCCCAGGCTTTGGCATGTAGATGGAAGGCCAGCCAATCAGAGGCAGCCTGGCTGACTAGCAGAAAACAGGGCTCAGGAACAAGTGAAGACTACATTCAGACCCAAACTCATTCTTCCACAATGTCAACAGTCAGTTTTGATTGGAATCCTTGCCTACCCACCCCTTTCAGTGTTGGGGTCTTTGTATAGGTGATTGTTTTGTTAGTTAATATTGACTGTTAACAATTTTGAAGTTTTAGCCAAAATCCAATTTGGGAGTAGACAAGGCCAATGCCCTGATCATATCCAGTATGGAGGGACCTCTTAAGGGGACTTGGGAATGTAGGCAACCAGGTCATGCCTATCTTGGAGGCAGATGGATCTGTTCACTGCCAGATGGCAAGAGAACCACACAGTAGTTTCAACCTCAGTGGATTCCCATGTCTGTCAACCTAGCACCACTCAACAGGTGGGCTTGGTGAATGGATTCCCATTGGCTGGCAGGCACATTGAGTGAGGAATGGATTGCCATTAGCAGCAGGTGGGTCGACCAATACCTGGATCAGGGCCTGTGCTGTGGGCCAAGCCTATTAAGCTGTAACCAATAAAGCTGTGGTTTCTCCCATTCCAACAAAATCTGGTCTGTGCTTATTCTTGCTAATGTGAAGTCCCACACTCACTACCAGGTCTGCAAGCTAGCATAAGGAGATCTGCAAAAAGAAAGTTTTCCTGTTCTACTTCCCCTACACTCTGTCCATGTCCTATCCAATATTACTCAAGAGGACCACCTCATGTGAACAGAGTGGCATTAGGGAAGGCAGAAATTGCCTCAGAGTCCCAGGAGAGGATAACAATCCTTCCTTCTGTGAATTTCTTTTAGTTGACTTCTCTTAGGAACCATGCCAGTATTGTTAACTAGATAGACAATGTTTTGCCTGTTTTGGAATCTTGCTTATGCCACAGTGCAAGTCAAGGTCAATGTTTTCTGTACAGAAATGTTTGGGGAAATTTCTTCCAAACTCTCCCTGAATAAATAATATAATACCTCTGCTCTCAAATGTTGACCTCCTATTATAGACCTCTTCCAAGTTTCATCTATTAAAATTCACGTCTTTCCCATTGCTTGGCTCACAGCCAAATACAAATAGATCTAATTTGGTTATGTATTTATAAAGTTCCAGGCCGGTTTGAAAACCCAGTGCATAATCAAACATTGTTTAATTGCATTTGATCAATGGCGAGGAGAATTTTAATGTATATAGTTCACATAACTGAACAGTAAAAAGGGGGAAATGTTTTCTTGATTTAAAAGAAAGGTATTTCATTTTTAAAGATTTTTAAAAGATCAATACCACTATGAAAGTCCAAACAACTGAGAAAAAGAAATCTGTTTTGTCAGTTCTGTTCATGCTCATTCAGTAAAAAGTTTGTGAATTTAAAACAAAAACAAAAACCAGGAGGTAGAGGAAGTCATGAGAACATTCACCCTCTGAGACATGTTTGGAGTGAGGGTGGCAATTTAGATGCTGCAAAAAAGAGAGAGCACAGATCTGAATAAAAATGGCATATGCTACTCTATGTACGTGGATGCAGTTTAAGTAGTACTTTACATTACAATTAAATAGAAAAACAATATGACTCCCCATGTTGTGCAGAGGACTATGACCAAAGGACTAGTGTGCCTGCTCAGTCATGTGCCTGGGTTCTAATCCTTTCCTATGGATCATCATCTGAAAAGTGGAGATGACAGTACTTCAAACAAAGAAGAATGTGGAGAGTTACTATAATGACATGGAAGCCCTGATCAACCCAACTCCTGCTTAGATTCAAAGGAAACACTAAAGTAAAACTAAGCCATAGAGGATACAGATCTTAAATTTATTGATGATATGGTTAAGGATGGGGAAAAGATGCAGAAACAAAATAAGGCTCATCCACATATGCCAAGATATGACAGCTCCCTGCTGGGATATCCTGCCCATGGATCAGGCCTGTTCTTCCTCCATTACCTCCATGAAACAGGCTGGAGTCCAGACAGGCACGCTGGCCTATCCCTGCCATTGCTTGCGTACCACTTTTTGATGTCAGGAAGCAGGCCTGCAGGAGGGCCTGATTCATTTTCTCCTGGCTGGAATGCATTGAGGAGATTGTCAGACATGGGGAAATGTGGCAAAAAAAATGTTCCCCAACCACATCAGAAGAACAGGAGGAGAGCAAGAACGGTGACATTATCAGACGCCTGCATCCTCAGACATTCCCAGAGTGTACCACTGCTGCAGATGAGGCTTCCCTTTTTCATTGATGGGAACAAGCCGCCAATAAAAAGGGATGCCTTACTCTAGTCTGCCATATACCCCCAGGACGCTGAAGGATGTTGCCATCTGGTAATATCCCCCATTCTTGTTCTCGTCATGATCTTCTGACACAGTTTTTGCTGCATCTGATAATCTCCTTAAACAGGTGCTTTTTAAAGAAATGTTTTATTGGGCCCTACCATGTCTTCCCCCCATCTTAGCTCCATCTTTGCCCTGGAGGTTGTTAGGACTGTCTTGTCAGGACTGCAGGGCTCCAAGAGTGGAGTAAAATGGGATAAATTGCCTGTGTAGTCAAGCCCATAGATAAAGAAAGTGTTCTCACACCCCTTTGGCCAGATAAAGAAAGTGTTCTCACACCCCTTTGGCCAGATAAAGAAAGTGTTCTCACACCCCTTTGGCCAGATAAAGAAAGTGTTCTCACACTCCTCTTTAACACAGTTTGAAGAGAAGATGGTTCTCAGGTCCACATTGCTAGATGTTATGTTTTCTTAGGTCCAGACAGGCCTTCAAGTTCTTGGGCAAGGTGCTAGTGTTTCCCCTTCCCAAGAAAGGGAAGACCAGAACAAAATAAATCCCTCTCACGTAGGAGCTCTATATAAGAAACATTCACAGGTCCAGAAGAGGTGTAGTCCCCTCCAGCCTTCTGGACTGTGAAACAGGAGGAAGATTTCTGCTCCTTGAGAGAGCTTCTTATCAACATTGTATCTCACACTGGCTGTGTATGGACAGATTAGATGCCCCAATTACTAAAAAAATGCCTCACCAACCTCCCATGAACAAAACTCACTACAGCAGCACCCCTGTATCCACAGGGGATTGGTTCTGGGGGCCCTACAGATGGTGAATTCTGAGGATAATAGTGAACACCCTGGAAGAAGAGGGAGGGAGGGAGGGAGGGAGGGAGGCTGGCTGGCTCATGGCCCAGGCTGTTGCCCCTGCACCCCAGCCCACTTAGGTCGCAGCCTCCCAGGCCTCCTCTGCCATGCGCCCCACCACTGCCACCATGTGTGCCACTGCCATGACCTCCCAGTCCTCCTCCTCCACCACCGCCATGTGTCCCACCACCACCACAATGTGTGCCGTCGCTGCATCCTCCTCCTCTGCCACCACTGCATACCCCACCACTGCCACCAGGCCTCCCAGGCCTCCTCCGCCACTGCCGTGCATCCCACCACTGCCACCGGAGCCATCCCAGAGCCACCATTGCCACGCACCCTGCCACTGCCACCGGGTCTCCCAGGCCTCCGCCACTGTGCGCCCCACCACTGCCACCAGTGCCATCCTGGAGCCATCCCCTCCCTCTCCCATCCACCCCCCTGCTGTCACCATCTGTGGATAATCGAATCACCTTACAGCAAATCAGTGGATACAGGGGTGCTACTGTACAGGTACTTTTATGAAGAATGGGTATAATGACAAGCCGATGCTGTCCACCACTTAGCAAAGGGTCCCAGAGCATCATCCCACTACTGAATTTTCCTTCATATCATTGTCTCCCAACAAATTCCCCTCACCAAACCCACCACAACATTTATTAGCCTGAGGAACTCTGTGGCCTCTGACGTAGAGCGGCCAAAGGCAAAAGTAGATAAATGTGCCTTCCTCCCAGCAGCTGAAGAAGGGCTACTGCCCTTAACCTCTGAAAGAGAGAAGAAAAGGCAGGCACATCTCCATTGTGCCTTGACCCCAGTGGCTGATAAAAGGTCTTTGCTCCATTTCAACTACCACTGCTGTGGCCTCTGAGTGAATGGAGAACAGGCAATATCTTCATAGAATAGAATTGCAGAGTTGGAAGAGACCACGAGGGCCATCCAGTCCAACCCCCTGCCACGCAGGAAATCACGATCAAAGCATCCCCGACAGATGGCCATCCAGCCTCTGTTTAAAGACCTCCAAGGAAGGAGACCCCACCACATTCCTAGGGAGTGTGTTCCACTGCCAAACAGCTCTAAGGACTTTTTCGGACGCAGAAAAATAACGCAAGCAGCCTCTCCAGCTTGCGAGGCTGCTGCGCTGCAAAGCGCCCCTTTTGTATGATGCTCGCCCCTGCCGGTACTGTTGCGGTACTGCAGGGAGAGTTGAGCATCATATTTCGTTGATTTTTACTCACGATCAACTTTCGTGAGTAAAAAATCAATGAAATATGACGCTCAACTCTCCCTGCGGTACTGCAACAGTACTGGCAGGGGTGAGCGTCATACGAAAGGGGTGCTTTGCAGCGCAGCAGCCTCGCAAGCTGGAGAGGCTGCTTGCGTTATTTTTCTGCGTCTGAAAAAGTCCTTACTGTCAAAAAGTTCCTCCTAATGTTGAGGTGGAATCTCTGTTCCTGGAGCTTGCATCCATTGTTCTGCGTTCCAGCTTCCGGAGCAGCAGAAAACAAGTCTGCTGGGATGAATTCTCCTTTCCACTGTCACCCCCCTTTTCCTTATGTGCCATGTCTTAATTAGACTGTAAACCTGGGGGCAGGGTCAAATCAACCATTTGCAAGCCACTCCGAGAGTGGTTTTAGCCACTCTGGGGGCAGGGTCAAATCAACCATTTGCAAGCCACTCCGAGAGTGGTTTTAGCCAAAAGGTGGGGTATTGATACTCTAAATAAATAAAATATGTTTAATATATTGTACGTAAGAGAAAATTTTAGCAAATGAAGCATGGCTAACAAGCTACACTTGCTGAAATGTGCTTCTCTGCACAACTGTTAAATATACAGAAGCTCTGTCCACTTTGGTATTTGGCCACCCTACTCTGATAAAGGCCTTAAACAATAGGTAGTTTTGTATGGGGAGATTTCCCATAGTTAGACAATCTTGTTAATGATTGTTAATGATTGCTAATGGCTGATAGTAAAACTGATGGGCATCAGGCAACCTATTGTTTTGAGGAAAGGTGTGAGGGAAAACCAGTTTTTCAAGGCAAATAGTGTCCAACAACTTTGAATTAGTGAATGACTCACTTCCATGTATGTCCAGGAGAATTAGCCCATTTCCACCCTAACTACCAGTGGGGGGGGGGTTCCGCATAATTACTACCTGGGTGTGTCTTTTAGGAATTTGGGCTTTCTTTAGGTTTTCTGAGCACATCTTAAGTCCTTGTATTTGGGAGTCCCTACTATCAACCACATGGAAGGCCAATAAATAAGCCAGTTTCTGAAATATAGCCAATTGATGAATTATTGAAAGGGAGAGGGTATCAGAGCAGGTAACAGTGATTCCAAGCTATATAAAATGTAACAGCACCCCATCCTGTGAACTACCTTCCTAAGGGGTATGAGGAAAAGTATCCAAATGTTCCAGGCCCACTGAAACACCTGCGAACAGAACCTTTCATCTAGAGCTGGAAATCATGAGGTCCTTGATATGTTGTTGAACTGCAACTCTCAGGAGCCCTAGCCAAGAGTGAAGAATGCTGAAAGTTGCAGTCCTGCCACATCTGGAGGTTCACATTATTTCTACCCCTGCTCTAATATGAAGGTGGAGGCTGCAGTCCTTTGCATATTTAGCTGGAAGCCCTATAATGTACAGGAGATAACTGAATTCTGAATTAACCATGAGTGCCAGCCTTACTACTGGGCAGAGCGAGATAGATGCTTCAGCCAGTAGATGCTGGGTGATGTGGATGAAGATGGCAGCAGTGGCTTCCCCTTTGATGTCCCCCTCTGTGGGAGCCCAATTCTCTTTTTTGGTATGGGGCCACCCTATTTCATATTCCAGTCATCCACATTGTGTGCTCTAGAGAAAGAGTGGTAGGGGGATAGAAGCTTAGATTTAAAAATGGGTCTCTGAGGCTTCTTGCCACACATGGAAACCTTCTGCACTTTATATCTTGGCCAGGGTAACTAAATATGTTAGCTTTGGAATAAATATTCTCTCTTCCTTACACACATTATATATACAAAAAGATGTAAGTGTTTGTATGTATGTGTGTGTTAAGGAAAAGGAAATGGGGCCAATTCCTGTTTATAAGTGTGCAACTTTTATGTTGTATCCTGGGCTACATCAGTATTTGGAACCAGGTCGCAGGATGACCTCTGTTTAACCAAAATCATTCTGTTGAAGCCACAAAAATCTTTTGGGGAAGGGGGTGAGGGGTGGAATCTGAAGTTTCCTTTTGACTCACCAGAAAGGTATGAAAATGACATCAACTGAGGCTAGTCCTATTTAGCTGCTGCAGCAACAGCAACAGCAAAAATAAAAAAAAATTAAAAAATGCTAAAGGTTAGGCCACAGTTGTGCTTGCAAATTTCATTTATGAATAGAGATTAATCACACCAGTCTACATGCCATCTGAAAATGGAAAAAAGTTGTTGGATTCAGACTTGATGAGAATAGAAAGCACAGGAAGAATATTAAGTAAATAACACATAAGACCAGACCAAGGGATTTGGCTACCTAAGGCAAATGACAAAATGCCCCTTCCCTCCATTTTACATACAGAAGCAAAGTGGACTGGTAGTTGAATTACTTGCAATTGACTACTGCCCCCCACCACACTTGAGGGCAAAAGGCTAGTTCAGTGGGTGGTGGACAGGCTTTATGGCACACATAGCTTTTTTCCTATAAGAAAAGTAAATGAACATGGGATGGGGGGGTATCAGGAAGAATGACTGGGGCTGTTTCTGCTGCCCTCTAGCATCTGCTATCTGAGAACTCATCTACATGGGCTTCCCACCAGCATATTCTGCCCATGAATCAGGCCCATTGCTCCCCTCTTACCTGGATGAAATGGGAAGAAGTCCAGACTGGCACATTGGTCAATCTCTGTAGCCGCCACTGCCTGCAACCCACTCTCCATAGCCAGGAAGCTGGCCTGTAGCATGTGACCAAAGCCCCCTGCATGTGACCAGCCTTGGTCACATGCTGCGGGACTCCTTCCTGGCTTCAGAGATTGTGATGTAGATGGCATCTAGAATGACAAGCTGGCATGCCAGTAGGGACTCCAGTGGTCACACAGGGCTTGATCCAGTTTTTCTGGAAAGAAGTGGTTTCTGGTAGGTGTTTCTTTTTTTTTAACATTTTATTGAGCTTTACCCCATCTTAGCACTGTTTTTTACCCTGGGAGTTGTGAGGACTGCTTGGGGTGAAAATTGGGGGAAAGCCCTGCATTATCAGGGCTACAGGGCTCTAAGACAGGGGCAAGATGGCCTCAGTTTGTTGTCTCACTCTGCCTAATAGTAGTGCCAGTCCGATCACACTGAAGTCTGTGCCTGTAGTTTAGACTGGCATAGCTAAAAGCAAAGTATATCATTGGTGACTGTAAGAGAAGTTTGATCTCCTTGGGCCCTTCCACAAATCCTGGGATTTGCGGTTTAGAATTCTCAGCCCAAAGCTCACCAACTATAAACTCCAAGAGCCCACAGGATAGTGCCATGGCAGTGAAAAGTAGAAACATAGCGGTATCACTGTGTAGTGGGAGAGGGCTCCTTGATAGAAGTGGCCACCTTCTTGCTTCTTTGAAAAGCGAATTCCCTCTTAAGTCATTTGCACTTTTAAACTCTTCACTATTTTCTCCTTTTCTTTGGTGTGGTCCAAGTAGCACTTGATCTTTCACAAGTTGCAATTTGAGTCACATAATTCATATCCTGGAGTAAGGATTAAAATAATTGCTGCCCTAGAATAAGAGCTGTTGTCTGATGCTTTGACCTCAGAACTACAATTAGCTCGAGACTTGTGAATTGAAATTTGTGCAGCATGCTATCTTCTGGGACATCTGCATTGTAACCTGCAGGCTATTAACCTCTCCCAGGTTTCTGACCCAGTAATAACCTTGCTCCCCTGATTGTTCTGTTTAACACCCTGTATGTAACTCCCGTTGCTTTCTCACTTTAGTACCATGCTCTTTCTCTACTAACCTACCTGAACAAAATATAGTTATCCTTCTAAAAAAGATTAGTTGCTCTTCCATTCTACCAAATGTTACCCTAATTCATAAACCCTAATCTATCATTCTTTAGGTATTGTGAGAAACCAGAATGACATCTGCTTCAAAGTGAAACAGGAAACGGTTGAGACCACTTGAAAGAAACACATGCTGTCAAGATTACCGGGTACATTCTAATTCACGGTTTTGAAGAGAGGAACATGGAATTTAGGCATTTCAAACCAAGTGCACCAAAAGAAAAAGAAAAAAAACAGCTTGAATGAATGAATGATCTGCATGATCAAGTGGAGAAATTTACAGGACAATTCCAAGGAGGCTTGGTAGGAGGTAGGAAGGGGAGTGGTGGGCCATCCAATGCCTCCAAGCCCTGACAACTTGCATATCCCAGGGTGGGCAGTGGGTTTGGACTGATCTTCATTTTTACATTTTTCTCTTGGGAGAATTTTTTAAAAAAATATCTTTCATAGGTTCCTACAGGAGTGTGAACATCTACACCACCACAAGATATCTACATCACCTGAGACCCCAGACCTAACACAAAGAGCAACTGGTGAGCAGTCACCAACCAGTCTCTCCCCTGATGAATCCCCTCAGAGCAAAAGGTTTGAAGAATATGATCTCCAAGGACATTATCAGACAAGTCTCTAAAATCGCTGTAATTCTGCGATTACGGACAGTGGAAACATAGTGGCATGACTACAGTAATTATTGCATGTCAACCTAAGTGTGGAATACTAACACTATGGAATTATTGCACTTGCACTACTAGCAATTTAAGAATGGGATTGAAGCTCTCCTATAGTAACACTTGTCATCACATTGCTTTCAAATGACAGAGTGGCCAATGGACGCATGCACTTTTAAGATAAATTTTCTCTTATTTCCATGGATGAGATAGATGTGACTTCAGTGGAAGGGGAAAAAAGTAGCTTGAAACCTGGCTTTCTACTGGAAGGAAAAGAAGAGGGGTGGGATGAAGTGGGGTGGGAAAGAAAGTGCTTAAAACATTGCTTTCTATATTGGAAGGAAAAGTAGTGGGGAATGAAGTGGGGAGGGACAGACAATTTAGTTTCATAATGAGCAATCCTAATCTGCCCTGAGATAATTAAAATGCAAAGTGAAAAGAATGGAGACAGATGTTTTCAAAACTGTACATCAGAGATTTTGCCTTTGATTGTATCAGTTTTGCATATGAAAAAGAAACTGTCTACAGTGTGTGATATTTAATTTTTAAGGTAAAAATATGTGTTTCACAGAAAAAAGCAAACTTGAAAAGGAACAAATAGCTTGCAGAAACTAACAAGATTAAAGACACTTTTAAGTAAAAAAATAATGAGTTTTACACTTTGTAGCACTTAAATCCAGGCTATAAGAGAAAGCTTATTAGACTGTATGATGAGCTATTAATACACTTGCAGATTATTTTCTTTTTAAAAAATCAATTATTTTGATCTTTCTTATCTTTTCCAATATTGGTAACAAATGAATGAACTGAATAGACCTAAAAATACTCACTCTTGCAATTACTTTTAAACAGCTGGAATTTTACATTTTGCTCCAGCTTTTAAAACTTTTTTTAACCTAGATATCTAATACAGAGAAGCCTTAGAAGCCCCTGCTGTTCATAATCACCAGGATGGTGAGTACTGATAGGACTGGAATCAAACTGGGGCAACTGAAAAATGAGAGGAAGGTATCAGCAAGCATTCAAACCTTGAAGTTTCCAGAAGAACAAAAAAGCTGACCTTTAAAAGACACCTCTTCCTCAATCCACAGAGCCCTCAAAAGTTCTTTTTTGAACTACAACTCCCAGAATCCCTCAGTCAGCATAAAGGCTTTTAGAAAGTGTAATAAAAAGTAACTTCTCCAAGCTCTTCCAATAAAGACAGAACATCCTCATTACATCCTCACCCAAGAAAATGGGTGGGAAAAGACATGAACACTTTACTCAAGCTCCTCATAGTTCACAGTATATCCTGAAAACAGTACTGAGCTCTGGCTGGAACCTGACAGGAGTGTCAGGTTGTAGCACACACTGGGAACCTAAACAGGTCCAGGCAGCAAAAATAAACAGCAGAGTGTTGTTCCTTCAGGCATCAGAATAAAGGCACAGACACAGGCTTGTGTCTAAAATAAACAGCATAATGAAGAGTATTTACAGATATATACAACATTCAAAAGAAAACCATCTTCCCTCTGTGAAATCCAACACAGAACTGCTCAATTCAACTCTATAGAACAAGCTAAATGACCAGCTCTGAAAAGTTCCTTGCACCTCCCCCAGTCAGCTGTGCACCAGAGCTGAGAGCTCATCAATATTGATACATTTGCTAGCTTTCTGCAAACTGCCACTAGCTCTGCAGATCTGTGCAGACTCTTTGCTACATCACAATTCTTTACAGAATAAATCTACTGTATGTCCCAATATCCTGACAAGGAGCAGGTCTGTTAAGTGGTGAGGATTCACCAGAATGTTCTGTCGCAGGCCCTACCTTTTCAACGTTACTTTGCCACCACTCTAAAATTAATCTTTCCATTTTATTTGAGAATTGAAAGACCCTCCTGCTAGTTCTTCACATCATTCCTCATCCTCAGTACAGTCATCCCTTCACATTCGCGGGGGTTAGGTTCCACAGATCCCCACAAATGTGAAAATTCTGCGAAAAATGACTGTCCTCCCCCTCCCCTGCCAAAGTGACCATGGGGCCTCCAGAGGCCCCATAGTCACTTTCCCCTGCCTCCCCACTCCCTCCCAAGGCCTTCATGGGGCCTTCAGAGGCCCCGTGGTTGCCTCCCTGGCCCTCCCCCTCCTTCCCCAGGCCTTCATGGGGTCTTCAGAGGCCCCATGGATGCCTCCCTGGCCCTCCCCCTCCCTCCCCAGGCCTTCATGGGCCTTCAGAGGCCCCATGGTCACCTCCCCGGCCCTCCCCCTCCCTCCCAAGGCCACCACGGGGCCTCCGGAGGCCCCTTGTCGCTGCTTTTGGGAGGGTGGGGGGTGGGGGGCCCTCCCAAAACCACGAATATTCAAAACCACGAATGCTAAGTTCGCAAATGTGGAGGGGCAACTGTATTTCTTTTGTTCAGATTTTTTTACTTCAAACTCAATCCACCAGGAGCTGATCTAGTGGTAGCAATGCTGCAAAATCAGGGATATACAATTTTTTTTGGGGGGGGGTGTTGTTGAGGTCTATAATCCTTTCAAGGTACAGTTGTCCCTTCACATTCACTGGGGCTTGGTTCCAGGACACCCCCCCCCCCATGAATACCCAAATCCATGAATACTCAAGTATTCACTTGAGGTGGGGTCTCCTTCCTTGGAGGTCTTTAAACAGAGGCTGGATGGCCATCTGCCAGGGATGCTTTGATCGTGATTCCTGCGTGGCAGGGGTTGGACTGGACGACCCTTGTAGTCTCTTCCAACTCTACAATTCTATGATTCTATGATTCTAAGTCCCATTATATGCAATGGCAAAGCAAAATGGTGTCCCTTATATTAGATGGCAAAATCAAGGTTTGCTTTTTGAATTATTATTTTTTCAAGAATATTTTCAAGCTGTGAATACTTAAATCTGTGAATACCAAATCCATGCATATGGAGGGGCAACTGTAATTGGCATGAAGTGGCTTATTGTTGGAGGTGTGGGTTGGAGTAAAACCAGGATGGGCAGGGTCACAGCCCAACATGGGTGCGGCTTTTCACTCTATGCGGCACCCCAGTTTCTTCCCTTTCTCCCTTCCCACTGAATGGACTGTCAGGACTAGGAGAGATCTCTTCTGCCAGATATCTGAAATGACTGCTTGCAGAGAGTATTTGAAATCTGAAATTAGGCCAAGGGCCGCAGGTTGCCCATCCTGTACTAAATGGATCTATTGTCATTTGATTGACCAGTCCAAACAGGATATTTATTGACACCTTTGATGATGCAACTCTATTGGAAACAATGCTTATAACATTATACTTGTTTACTAATATGCTAACTCTTAATCTTGAAGCCATAAGGGTGAATGAGAGAAATGAAATGGAAATATAAGCTAATTAAGGCCCAGGAAATTGAGTAATCATCTATCATTCAATTATGGGTATAGTAAGATAGAGGAATTGTCAATGGCCAAATGGGATTTTAATTAAACTTTCTGAAGAAGTCACCTTGGAAAAAAAGAAAGCAATTTGTACCCAGAAGGCAAATCTATGCATTCCCCACCCTGCAAGCAATCTATTTATTTTAAATGAGCCTTCTCCACTCTAACTGAGGTTATCTTTAGAATGAATAACCACAGAAAGGGCAACTGAAGTGCTTCTTGGTCTTGCTGTTAAAATAGAAACTGGTAAATATCTGACCTCAAAGGCTGTTTTAAAAATTTTCTTCATGTCCAGTCCAAACCAAACCTATTTTCATTTTTTTTAAAAAAGCTATTTATAAACTAAACAATAGCTGAGCTCTCTGTTCTGTGGTATTACAGTCCTCTCAGGGTATCCTTTGTAGAGACAGAGAGGAATTCAGTTCAGAAGCTCCATAGCCATTACTGCTTGAGGCTCCTCACTCCATTTTGTCTCTGCTCATGAAAGATCAGAGTGGACCTTTAAGAACCAACACTTAGTACCTATGCATTATCATACTTTCAAACATACTAAATTATGAAATTGGGTGGGAAGAAGAAGATGAACCAGCAGCCAGAGCCAAAGATTACAGTATTTCTAAACTGGTTTTGCTGCCATGAATACTCTAGGAAAGAATGCTTTTTAAAAATTCTGCTTTGGTGAACAAATACATACATTTCCCAGAAATCTTGTCAATAACATAGGGTATGAGCATGCTCAGAAATCATTGCTGTGGAAGCTGGGAACTTAGGGACAACAACTGGTTTTTGCAATCACTCAACTGTTATTCTGTCTGTCCCCCTCAACTTGTAGATTTAAGAAAAGGAGGAAGGAAATTGGCACACAAGACAGCTAATGATGTTCCAGGCTACCAAAGAGTTGCTCCCTTTCTGCCTAATCAAGAATCAAGAGCAGATTATCCCCACCCCAGGCATATATAAATGTCTTAATATGTCTGGATATAACACTCATTTACAATTCAATATTTCATTCCTGATTTGTCAAACTGATTTCTCTTTTCCACTACCTGCTCCATTCCCTTTTCCTTGGATATCTCCTGGGCACCCTTTACACAATGAAAATGTAGTGAGATGAATTCGTGTTGATCCTTGGTAGTTCACACGTCCTGCATGATGGTCTTGAGCTTTTTTGGAAGGGGGGGCATTTTTCATCCCTCAACCTGCGGGACTTTCCATCCTGTGATTTGTCCCGTGTTTTCAAAAAAGTCACGGGAGGATGCGGAAAATAGGATATATGAATAGGTTGGGACAAAATATCTTGGGAGCAGGCGGAGGATGGAAATTGAGGTGGGCAGGGGTGGGCACATAGTCCTGAGAAGGAGGGGTCAGTCACCCTCCCCCTTCCCTGCTTTTTTTAAAATATGGATTCTCTCACTGGCCATCTCGGTGGAGGTTTGTGCTTTTCTTAAAGGCTTGTGTCCCTGTGCCAGCAATCTCCATTTTGAGGGACATGTTCTCTTTAAATAGATTCTGTTCCCTGCACCACCGAGGCTTGTGTCCCTGTTCTTTCCCCCTCCCCATCTTCCCTCTAGTCTGAAAGCAAAGCATGTGCAGTGTGTGTGTGTAGATAGCCAACCACTCTGCTTCTCGGCTGAAAGCAAAACAGGGGCGTGCGTGCAGGTGTGTGTGTGTGTGTCTTCAAGCTGCCTAGGTGGCTTTGCAAGTTCCTTTCTCTGAAATATAGCCTACAGCTCCTGGTATTCGAGAGTGATTCTTGTGGGTTCTTTAAGACAAAAGTTTTATTTTGCAGTAACCTCTGTGGATTTACAGCCAAGGCAAGCCCATCAGGTTGTTTTTTTTTTAAACAGGAATTGTGCAGAGGGGGTTGCCTTCACCCTCCTTCTCTGACCAATGCAGACACTTGAGCAAACACATGTGGCAGCCAATAGCATTGCTCATGGTGGGAAACTTCACATGAAATAAATCACCGAGGTTGTGAAAAAACGAGTAATTGCATCCTTGACTGACAGCTAAAAAATAATAATATCCCAGAACCTTTTCCCATGTAAACAAAAACAAACAAACCAACAAACCCATGGGATACTATGTCTCAGGATCTTGCTTTTGTCACAAAAAAGGTTGTCATGTAAACAGCTATCCTGGGATATTGCTCATCCAGGGCCAAATCGTTTAAACAACAAGGGATGAACTCGGGATCAGGAAATCCTGTTTCTCCCCATGATAAAAACTGTCATGTAACTGGCACCCTGCTGTTTTTTCACTTATAAGCCTGATGGTAACAGTCTGATCAGTTTTTTTTATTGATAGAAACCACTTTGCAAAGCAATATTTGTCTGGGTAAGGTGAGATTAAAAACACAGGCATGGACTCTGAGATAAATTAACTCAAAAGAAATTAATGGCAGCAAATGCTTCCAATCCTCTCTTTACCCTCTTTACCCTGAAGCCACCTATGTACCTTTTCACCCCAAAGTGTCTTTGTTAGAATCAGAGGCTCTCTTGAAGAACATGTTATAAGGCACAGGAGGCAGTTGAGGGGAGGGTAAATTAAAGGCAAGATGAGATAATACTGTATAAGAAGACCCACACAGGAAATATCCCCCCTCCTCTCAATGGTCCACCTACATGCCTGCTGCATTGCTATAAATCCCTTCCCTCTGATCTTCCAGAGGGGCTTGGCAGGGGATGTCAAGAGCTGGAATGCCTTCTAAAGTTAATTGCGCCCCCTGAAAAATTCTCCACCATTCAGGGCAGACTTTTATCACTGAGAGGAAGCTATGGACATATGTTCTAGCAAGGTACCATTGAATAGAAGAAAAACAGATTTCTAAGCTCTTTTGTTCTGTTGAAATTGCGAGGAGATTGAAAAGCAGACACACAGTGCCAACAGGAAAGTCCACACAAAGAATGCCAATGGGATTGTATTGCCTTACCATTACCCCTAAAGGCAGGGTTAGAATGACAGAAGTGGAAGCTGCTTTGGGGAGTAAACTTCCTTGGCTGCAATTTTAGAAGGCTCAAGGAGTGGGAGACATAAGTTGGCCCACTTGAGCCTCTCTGTTCAAGATAATCTATGACTCCTGTTGAAATCATTAGAAATGTCCCCTAGAACAGGAAAAAAATCAACCTAGAAATGTCCTCACAAAAAATACCAGTGAGCTCATGCTGGTTTTTCTCTTAAGTATCTCATAAGAATTTGGAAACTTTTCAAGGCAAATATTTATGGATAAAAAAACATTGTGTGTTGTTTTCCTGAGGTAAATCAGGACAATAATCAAATTACTATGCTCTTAAATATGTCCTTTTCATCCTGGACAAACTATTAAGCTTGGGTTTTCCCCCCCAAACTTTAATTTTCATCACTCCAATCTGCAGTTGCATCATTTTGCCTTGTGTGTCAGCCCTTTTAGCCCTACCTCCTTATGTCTACTTGAAACACTGCCACTAAAATAATTGCCATGGCTCCTTGCACCAGCTGCATCAACTTCATTTCTTCTCTCATCTACCACTTCAAACAGGCTATTTATAGCCACCTTCCAGAACCTTAATCTTGCTGCCACACAGTCCTATATATCAAATGTATACATTTGTTGAATGATAACCATCCTGAGGTTCAGCTTTGCTGGGCAGTTCAGAATGCCACCCTTCAACACAGAAGGCAAAACTTAACCTGAGCCCTGGAACCTATATTCCATGCTCTTGAATATGTGGTGTACAGTGGCAATGCATAGTGGTAATGTTCCTACCCTTGCTACTTCTGGGCACTTCCTACGCTACAAAGAATGATATGAAAGCAACAGTAGAGCGATTTGGATCCAGTTTTAGGTGAGTCACAATTCAGCTGGCAAAAAAACAGGCTGCCCTCTTCTTCCCATGGTGACCTTTGAGAGCTTCCAAAATACTAGATGGAGAAGCAGGAGCACTGCTAGATGAGGTCAGCTGTAGTGCAGCAAAAAGGAAGAGGAATCATCCCTGAGTGGAATTCTGGTCATTTATTCAGAGTCTCCATTCATCCCTGGACCATCTCCGCCCCCTGTCTGAGCGTAACCCTTTCAGCAGTGTCTTCTGATACTCTGTGTAGCATTTGGGGTAGGGGCAGGAGAAGAAAATAGCCAGACCATCTGAAGGTTTATTGTCTGAAAGCGTGAAAAAGGTTGCTTGGAAATCAAGAAAGCTACCAACAGAATTGGCTGGTTTGTGCCTTATGGGAGCTCCTATGCAGTCACCTTCAGAGTCTACTGGACTGCCATGCTTGATGGAGCTGTTTGTTTTTTTTTATATGAGATTATCAGATGTGGGGAAATGTGGCAAAAAACCATGTCACAAACTGTGTCAGAAGAACGTGATGAGAACAGAAAGGGCAACATGATCAGAAACCCATATCCTCAGCGCAGACAAGGCTTTACTTGTTTATTGACAAGGTTAAGCTGCCAATAAAAAGGGACACCTTATTCATGCCCATGGTATGCCTCCAATGAAGGATGACAACATCTGATAATGTCACCTGTTTCTGTTCTAGTTGCGTTCTTCCGATGCAGTTTTTGCTACATCTGATAATCTCTTGAATCAGAGCCTTCACATCTGTTTAGAACAGGGATGAGCACCACATGGCAGCCCCCTCTGGGGACCCCCTCACTCCCATTTCCTGTCAAAACAGCATGTCAAAAAACCCTCTATTTTTTCCCTTCTCTCCAAACACTCTGGAGTGCAGAAGGAGCCACTTTATTGTATGGGAGGATACTGAAGCTCTTTTCTGTATAGGATTGCCAAATCTCAGGACATTCCTCCTCTTCTCCAGTTCTCGGGAGAAGGGGAAGGAATCTTAGGGTGGGAGTGCTCCCTTGAAAAGTGTGTGTGTGTGTGTCTATGTGTGTATTCCTCATTTGGTAGACTTTGGCTTTTCTAACTGAGGGCTTGACCACACAGACAGGCAACCCTGCACCTACCTAACGGCCATGGTGGAGTTCTTTGATCTGCAGTGCCCCTGTAAATGCCACCCTCAGTGGGCTTCTCCTATTGTAGATCGAAGTATCCCGCTACATGCTCCTCCTCAAATTCAGAGCAAGCTGCAACGCTTACAGATCCAGGGTTTCCCGCAGACACCCTGGTGAAAATGTACATTGTCAAAACTGCCATGTGTCAAATATGCTGCGAATATGGGGTGAGTATGGGTTTTATTGTCCATGTAGACAAGCCCTGAATGGCAAACTCTATGCAACAATGGTTGATGCTGAATATGTCATGCTTAATGTCATCACCAGCACCACCCTCTGTGACATCACAAAGCGGGGGGGGGTCATCCTTATATCTCAGCTTTGGGCTCTCAGATTTCAAGGCCTAGGCTATTCCTGCCCTGGCAGTCCTGCTTCTGAACCATAGAGAGCTGCCACGGTTGTTGCATTCTGGCAGCAACTGTAGCAGGTCCAGGAGCTGTATCTGTGTCCACAAAAGATTTGCAGAGGTAGTCCAGCTTGCAATGGGGGAGAGTTGGAATGTCTTGACCCTGGGAAATTGTCATATGCAGGCCCAATAAATTTAATTTAATTAGGTATTTATACCCCACTCTTCAGCCACAAAGGCTCTCAGAGCGGCTTACAAATTGTTTAAGCAACAGCAATTTACACATCTACACCACATTAAGGACTTTATCAGACGTGCCCTTAAAACCACCCACCCTCCTCCCGTCCCTGTAACTGAATAAAAAAATGTTCACACACTTTAATCCCGGGACAGAAACCGCTCCCCCCTCCTCCAGCTATTTTTATTAAAAATAAAAAATCCCCCAAACCTCAAAGAAGTGCACCAAGCACCTAAACAGCCTTTAAAAAACCCAAGTAACCCAGGGAGGGAACAAAAAAGGCTGTCACTTACCTCTTTGTCCCAATCGAAGTAGGAACTGTTTTGCAGGGACCTCCCAGGACCTTATAAGGAGCCCTGCATCGTGCAGGGAATTTAAAAATTAAAAAAAACCCAGACATAAAACAATTGAAGCAATCACCTAAACAGCCTTTAAAAGATACATGTAAGCAGGGGAGGGTACAAAAAAGTCTGTCAGTTACCTGGATGTCCAGATCACTACCAGAAGTGTTCTCTCCTTACCTTCCAGGACCTTACAGAGGCAGGCAGCCGGGGGGAGGGGAAGAAATTTAAAAATAAAAATACAGGCAGACTTCTAAAAATTAGAAAAAGCGCCAAAACACTTTTAAAGCTTTAAAAGCAACATGGGGAGGGTACAGAAAAGGCTTCACTCACCTGGATGTCACGATCGTACCTGGAAGTGTTTTAACATCGTGCCAGCATAACAGAAAACCAGTTCACACACCCATGATTCCATTACAGAAACGGAACGGGAGATCTATTGATGACTCTTCCCCATGAATAAAACAAAGCGGAAAGCACACAGGGTCAGAACGGGTGAGGAGGACGTCATCGGGGAAAAAAAATCTCTTTAGCGATCCTGTGGCATTTCTGTTCTATTTCATTAAACCCGTCTGATAAAGTACTAAGTGGTTTCTTCCAAGATGATCACAGGGGGCTGCTATGGCTTTTAAAAATGACTTGATTTGGTAGACTTTGGCAGACTTAACAAGAAACATGGAGATCCAGTTGAAAGTGACACTGTCTTTGAACTTTCTTTTCACATTCCCTCAAAATATTCATGGCAATATTCTTGCAGGTTTCAACTTGGAATACTAGTTTGTGAACAAGCTTTGGAAAAATGAGAGAAGAAAGCCCTCTGGCAGGCTGTTCACAGGGTGGCCAAATGGTACGTGGAGAATTGGGGAGTGATGAAGGATTTGAGCTACCGGTAGTTGGCTTCTAATTAGGTTTATGTGAGCCAAAATGTTGTGGCTTTCTCTCAGGTTTATGTTGCCAGGTTGGGTCATTCATAAACTGGTTTGAAATACTGAATTACAGTCACTTTGTGCATTTTCAAACTATTTCAGGTATTTTGCTGAGCTTATTTTGTGTCTGACAAGCAAGCAAATAAGCTACCATTAGCACTATAAGTCAAGTATACTATGCCTTCTGGAATGCAAGGGGAACACCCTTCTAGCCTGCAGCAATCCACATATTAGGGATATTAGATAAACACTGATGAATGCTTTTTAGTTCTTATTATGGAACTCAAAGTAACCACATCAATAGAAACCACTTACTTCTCAGCAGCAAAGGATAAGCCTTTTAATATATAGTATATGGAAATAACCATCTGCAATGGATTTTTTTTTCTTTTGGTCACACCCTTAAAACAGTATTTTGTTCGATCCTGTCATCAGCTTTGACATATACTCATGTTTCTATGGTTTTACCAACACAAGCTTCCTTTAATTTCTGCAAGGAATGTTCAGAAAATAGGCATTTATTTTTGGATTTGAAACATTCTGGGGAAGGGGTACCCTACTCTCCACTTTAGCTGTAAACTGAATTTGTCATTTATTCCACAGCTGAGACAGAACTCAGACATTCCTACAACATTCAGACTTATGACTGCTATTTAATGATACTGCTACCCCCAAGTAAGATGCACACTTTTCAGATCTACTGATGATAATGGGCTTCATGTGGAATGTCCCCATGAACAACAGCATGAAGAAAATAGTGTTTACCCTAGCCTTGCTAAATGCCCCCTCCTAGGAGCAATTCATACAAACACTGCATGTTTTTTTTTAAAAAAAGAAAAGAAAAGAAAAGAAAAGAAAAGGACAACAGCCTCACATAAACCATGGCTGGGAGCCCAGCATCTGCCAATAATACTGTCACAAACAAACTAGATGTTGCTTTCTCATGCAACACTGTTCAAGGCAATGCTCAACAGGGAAGATTTCAGAGGAGGGGTGGGCAATATGTAGGCCATAGATTTTCCTTGGGTTTTTCTGGGCCGTGAGGCCATGTTCTAGAATAGTTTCTTTCTGACGTTTTGCCTGCATCTGTGGCTGGCATCTTCAAAGAATAGTTGGGTAGGTGTGTGTGTGCAGAGTTTATATGCTGTGAACCCCTGTTGGGGAGTATATGTAAATTTGTATAATTGAATGGTTAGTTTCTGGGTATAGAAATGCAAGGCTCGTTAGTGTCTGTTTGGCTAATGGTTGGTTGATGGGCTATTATCTGCTGGGAATCCCCCTGTTCCTGGTGGAATTCTTTTGTAAGTGTTGAGGTTTTTTTTCCCCATATATATTTATTCAAGTTTTAAACAATCTTCTATACATTGTTTCAGTTCGAATACATACATTATTTACAAATGTTAAAGTACAGTTCTCCCTCCACATTCGCGAACTTGACATTCGCGGTTTCGGTTATTCGCGGTTTTGGGAGGGCCCCCCCGGGCCCCCCCAAAACCGCGACACGGGGCCTCCAGAGGCCCCGTGAAAGACCTGGGGAGGGGTGGGGAGGCCTTCGCGGGACCCCCGGAGGCCCTCCGGAGGCCCCGCGAAGGCCTGGGGAGGGGTGGGGAGGCCTTCGTGGGACCCCCGGAGGCCCTCCGGAGGCCCCGCGAAGGCCTGGGGAGGGGTGCGAAGGCCTTCGTGGGACCCCCGGAGGCCCTCCGGAGGCCCCGCGAAGGCCTGGGGAGCAGTGCGAAGGCCTTCGCGGGACCCCCGGAGGCCCTCCGGAGGCCCCGCGAAGGCCTGGGGAGCGGTGGGGAGGCCTTCGCGGGACCCCCGGAGGCCCTCCGGAGGCCCCGCGAAGGCCTGGGGAGCGGTGCGAAGGCCTTCGCGGGACCCCCGGAGGCCCTCTGGAGGCCCCGCGAAGGCCTGGGGAGGGGTGGGGAGGCCTTCGTGGGACCCCCGGAGGCCCTCCGGAGGCCCCGCGAAGGCCTGGGGAGGGAGGGGGGAGGGCCGGGGAGACCTCCGCGGGGCCTAGGAAGGCCCCGCGAAGGCCTGGGCAGGGAGGGAGGGATGGCCGGGGAGGCCTCCGCGGGGCCTAGGAAGGCCCCGCGAAGGCCTGGGCAGGGAGGGAGGGAGGGCCGGGGAGACCTCCGTGGGGCCTAGGAAGGCCCCGCGAAGGCCTGGGCAGGGAGGGAGGGAGGGCCGGGGAGGCCTCCACGGGGCCTAGGAAGGCCCCCCGAAGGCCTGGGCAGGGAGGGAGGGAGGGCCGGGGAGACCTCCGCGGGGCCTAGGAAGGCCCCGCGAAGGCCTGGGCAGGGAGGGAGGGAGGGCCGGGGAGGCCTCCGAGGGGCCTAGGAAGGCCCCGCGAAGGCCTGGGCAGGGAGGGAGGGAGGGCTGGGGAGACCTCCGCGTGGCCTAGCAAGGCCCCGCGAAGGCCTGGGGAGGGAGGGGGAGGGGTGTTTGTTATTCGCGGATTTTTCACATTCGCGGGGGTCCGCGGAACGGAACCCCCGCGAATGTGAAGGGACGACTGTAGTTACTGAAATGCATCTAAACCGATTTTTTAATTACTTAAATTCCATTAAATCACATTATCAACTTAAAGCAATCGAAAGACCATTCTTAACTCAAAAGGAAAATAACCATAATTCCGTAATCCTTCTGATGCATTACTTTTGAACTTTCATTTTCAATTCTTTACTTCCCCCCTACTTTGACTTCCTTAGTGTTATAAAGCCAGGGATTTTCTATATTTGTTCTTTTCTTCCCTTTTCTTTGCTTCCAACAGAACCTTCGACTTATATTTCTTTATATTCCGTACTCGACCCTTGTCCGTAATGTCTATGTTTATATATTCACCATATTTAGTTTTGATTTTTTTTCCCTTGTAATTTGTCCGTTTAGCTATCAGCTTATATTATTTAACTACAACTGAAGTTTCTCCTGCCTTCTAGTTTTTATTCTTCTTTTCTAAATCATACCGGTCTATAATACCGTCTTATAAGTACCCACGCATAACCAAATATTCATCTATGCCTTTCCATTCTTTGTACATTTCATCCGCCTTTCTCTTATTTATAATTCTTGTCAATTTATCGTTATCTTTCATTTCTATTATTTTCTCTAACCATTCTTCTATATTTGGAGCTTCCTTCTTTTTCCACCTAGTTGCAATCTTAATTCTGGCAGCAGTTATTAGATACAATAGAACTCTGCAGTATTTTTGTTGTATGTATTTTTCTAATATTAAAGTTATATTCAACAAGTACAATTTGGGTTCCATAACAAACTTAACCCCCAACATCTTTTGTATTATTCCATGTACCTTTACCCAAAAAGCTTGTATTGCTGGACACGCCCACCACATATGATATAGGGATCCCGCTTCTTTTTCACATCTCCAGCATTTCTTATTTTCTAGATTATAAATTTTACTTAGTCTTGCCGGTGTCAGGTACCACCTATTAACAACTTTGAGGTGGTTCTCTTTAAGATCCTGATTAGCTGTGAATTTGTTTGTTTTTGCCCAAGCATTTTCCCATTCCTCTAACATTATGGGATCACCTACATCCCTTGCCCATCTTATCATGACATCTTTTACCAGCTCCTTCTCTAGCTCTCTTTCTAGTATAACTTTATATAATTTTGCAATGTTTTTCTTTCCTGTTCCCCATATTATCTTATCTATCTCGTTCTGTTCATACATAAACCCATATTTCTTTTTATCTTCATGAAATCTCTCTTTTATTTGATAATATGTAAACCAATTTGTTTCCATCCCTTGTCTTTGCAATTCCTCTCTCGATTTCAAACGGGGTTCTGCGCCCTTCATCTGTTCTATTAGGTCTTTGTACCTGAACCACTCTTCTTTTTTCTTCCATTTTATTTGAAAGGCCTCTATCGGAGACAACCATAAAGGAATGGAGTGATAGAATCTGTATTTTATATATTTCCAGATCCTTATTAGTGGTCCTCTCACTGTATGGTTATAAAAATCTTTTTCTATCTTTGCTTTTTCGTACCATAAGTACGCATGGGATCCACATCTCAAGTTGCCGCATTCCAGATTTGTTATCTTAGTATTGTCTAATCTTATCCAGCTACTAACCCAACTCATTCCACTTGCCAGATAATATATTTTAAGATCGGGTAGGGCATCTCCCCCTCGATCTTTCGCGTCTATTAACGTTGACCATTTTATGCGTGGCTTACGAGCATTCCAGATAAAATCTTTTAAGTCTTTCCTCCATTCTGCAAATGGTTTATCATTATTCAAAATTACTAAATTCTGAAAAAGAAAGATCATCCTCGGTAGGATGTTCATTTTTATTGTTGCGATTTTCCCTAATAACGATAAGCCCAATTTTTGCCATCTCTTTAGATCTTCTTTTACTTCTTTCCATGTTTTTTTATAATTGTTCTCAAAAAGTTCTTTGTTCCTTTTACAGATCCAGATGCCCAAGTATTTTGCACTAGATTCTATCCTGCACTCCGATTGATTTTTTAAATGTAGTTCTTTGTTTTTTGATAAATTCTTAGTTATTATAACTGTTTTGTTCTTGTTAATTTTAAACCCAGATACATTTCCAAATTCGTTTATTTTTTGCAGTAACTTCTCTATATGTAGCAAAGGGTCTTGTACTATTAGCAACAAGTCATCTGCGTAAGCCAGTACTTTGTGTTCATCCTCTTTAATCTTCAAGCCAGGAATAGATTTATCTTCTCTAATTTGTTTATTAATCACTTCTATGGCTAAAATGAAAAGAAGGGGGGAAAGCGGACAGCCCTATCTCGTTCCTTTCTTTATATTGATTATCTTAGATCTTTCCCCGTTTACTACTATGTTCGCTTTTTGTATACTGTAAATCTGATCGATACTGTCACAGAATTCGCAACCTGCTCCAATCTCTTCAATTACACCCTTCATAAAAGGCCATGTGAGATTATCAAAGGCCTTTTCGGCATCTGCCAATACTAAAGCTGCTTTTTTGTCGTTATTTTTTTCATAGTATTCTAATATGCTTAGAGCCGTTCCTTTGTTATCTGACATTAATCTTCCGGGAAGAAATCCTTTTTGGTCTGAGTGGATGAAGTCTGCTAACACCCATTTTAATCTGTTAGACAGTATCGTCGCATAAATCTTATAATCTGAGTTCAGTAACGAGATTGGGCGGTAGTTCCTGACATCTGATGGATCCTTTCCTTCTTTTGGAATCAAAATTATTTCCGCACTTTTCCATGACTCCGGGATACCTTCTTCCGTAATCTTAGTAAACACTTCATGCATATGAAAGACAACCTCTTCCTCAAAAATCTTATAGAATTCTGCGATAAATCCGTCGGGGCCTGGAGCTTTCCCCACCTTCATTTCCCTTATAGCCTGTGATATTTCTTGTATTGTTATTGGTGTTGCTAATCTTTGCCTCTGTTCTTCAGTTAGTTTTCCAATGTTGTTATTTTTTATGTACTCCTTCAGTTCTATCTCTTTTTCCTTCTTCATTCCTGTATCTGAGTAAAGTACAGTATAATATTGTTCAAATTTTTTCATGATGTCATCTTGCAGGGTATAGGTTATGTTGTTGTCTATAATTTCCGTTATAAGTTTTTTCTCTTTCTCTTTCCTAAGTCTGTACGACAACCATCTGCCTACTTTATTCGCATTTGCGAAGTGATTTTGTTTTATTCTTTTTAATTTGTGTCCTATATCTTCAATTATTTCTTGCTTTATCTTATTTTGTATGTTTTTTATTTCTCCTAAAATCTTCTTATTCTGAGGATCACGTCTCAGTCTTTCCTCTTTTTCCTTTAATTTCTCTGAGAGTTTGGCTTTATTTTCTCTTTTCCGTTTACATATTTCTGCTCCTTTTTGTAAAAATGCTCCTCTTATTGTCGCTTTAAAAGCGTCCCATATCACTTTCGCCCGGATTTCATTTGAGTTGTTCATTTCAAAATATGTTTTTATCTCCTCCTTCATTCTTTGTACCAACTTTTCATCTTTAAGTAGGGATTCTTTTAATTTCCATGTGTATTCTTTTCTTCTTAACTTCAATGTCATTTTGATTGGATTATGATCAGATAATATCCTTGGGAGTATTTCCATATCTTTTATCCATGTATTCATATTTTTAGCTGCCCAGAACATATCGATCCTAGACCATGACTTATGAACTTCTGAATAAAATGTATAGCCTTTCTCATTCCCTTTTTTCTGGGTCCATACATCAATCAGTTTATATTCTTCCATTAAGTCTTTACAAATTGCTGGTAAGTTGCCTTGCTTTTTCTTGCCTTTTTCCTGTTTTGTCCTGTCTCTGTGCATGTCTAAAACTCCATTAAAGTCTCCTGTAATTATTATATTGTTCTCTTTTAGGTTCTCCAATTCCAATCTTAATAAGTTATAAAATTCTCTTTTCTTTTCTAGGGGAGCATATATTGCTATTAATATTAGTTTCCAATCTGATAATCTTATTTCGACCGCTATATAGTGTCCATTTTTATCTTTCATGATCTCTTTAGCTTCATAGTTCCTCTTCACATAGATTGCCACTCCTTTTTTCTTCTTATTACCAGCTGAGTAAAATACTTGTCCTAATTTCTTGTTTCTCAAATAATCTGCATCTTGCCTTCTTATTCTGGTCTCCTGAATAGTTATTATATCTGTCTTGTGTTTCTCAAGGTAATGGTATACTTTCCTTCTTTTCTCTGGTGTATTTAACCCTTTCACGTTCCACGTCGTTATAGTTAAAGCCATGTTATTTTATAAATTTCTTACTCTACTTAATATCCCGTCTCCTCCTCTTCTTCTTCACTTTCTTCTCCCTCTTCTCCCTCTTTACTATCATCCTCTTTCTTTGGTCCTTTTTTTTCGCTCATTCTCTCTTCTTCCACCTCTTCTTCTTTGTCTCCTAATTCTTCGTCGTCACTTACGTATTCGCACTGAATATCTTTCCATCTTGCTTCTTGTTCGGCTTCCTTTGATTCTAAAGCTATTCCTTCCTTTACTATTTCTTTTTGTTTAATCTTCTCTTCAGCTTTTTTTCCTTGTTCTAATTGTATCTCTGGTTTCTTAATTTTCTCCTCCCCTTTCTTCCTACGTTTTTTTTTTATCATTTTTCTTTTCATCTTGATTTATTTTTTCCAGGAATTCTTTTGCTTTCTCTATTGTGTTAATTTTAATTCTTTTCTGGTAATAAAAAAATGATATTCCTTCCAGGCGTTCCCACCTATAGTTAATTCCTTTATGTCTGAGTCTTTGTGTTAGAAATTTATACTCTTGTCTTTTTCTGAGTACTTCTGGTGGTGTGTCTTTAAATATCTGTATCTCATGACCATCTATTTCCAAAGTTCCTTGATAGCTTTTCCGTATTATCTCATCTCTTATTTGTGATTTTGTATATGTGATTACTGTATCTCTTGGTACTTTTCTCTCTCTTGACGCCACTGTGCTCACTCTAAATATTCTATTTGTGTACTCTGACAGCCTTTCTTCTGACATCTCCAAAAACTGTGCCAAGGGTGGGATTATCCTTTCATATAGGTCTTCTTTGGGTTTCTCTAATATTCCTCTTAATTTTATACATTTATCCCTGTATCTCAATTCCTGTATTAAATTCAAGTTTTTTTCCTTCTCTTGTTCTATCTTAAGTGTATCTACTTGACTCTCTATATTTTGTGATTTATCTTTTACTGCTTCTAAATCATTTTTCATTTCTTTCATTTCTGTTGTTAATTTATCTAACCTTTTGCCAAGTTTCTCAATGTCTGATTTCAGTTCTTTTCTCAGATTCTTAAAGTCTTCCTTCAGATGTTTAAAATCTTCCTTAATCTCCCGTTTCATTTCCTTTAATTCTTGTAATATTTGTGTGTTTACATCTCCTTGTTTTGTTGGCATTTCTATTGACCCCCTCCTTGTCAATGTCGTCTGTGAGGTCGTGTAAGCTCTGGATCTTACCCCTGAAGCCATAACTGAGCCTCTTTATTTACCTCAATACTCGTATTTGGGCCTTAAACTGTATTGTCAAGAGTAGCCAGAAAGCTCAGACCTATTACCACCTGCCTATCTAAGTAAATTTTTATGATCTTGAATTTATAATGGGTATTGTTTAGAAGTATCTTTTATGATCTGGGTACCATTTACTCAATTATTTTACCTTCTTAAATTAATCAAAAAAATAAAAAGAAATTTTTTTCCTTTCCTTTACCCACTTGACTTCAAAAATATAAATTCGTTAATTTCATTAAGTTCCATTAATTCATTAAGTTATCTTATCAGCATTTACAATTCAGTGAACTAATTGATTAATTATCTATTCATAAATCAAAACAATAATTAGTTCCTTATACAATTAATCAATTAACCTTTTAAATCAACACAAAATCAATCATATATTGCCTTGTTCAATAAACAATTTGACAATTAATTAGTACTTCTTACCTATTATGGCTTGGTCAAAGTTTATCAAGGATGTACTATATATATACTATAAATACACCAGAGATGTTATTATCAACCTTTCCCAGACCAATACCCGAGAAAAGTAAAAAATAAGGAAAAAATTTTGACCATTAAATCAGTACCATCAATCTTCCATTCTTTATAAAACCCAGTTCAAGTTAAATTAAGTTAAATTATGTTAAGTATCTCCTTATTACAGCTCACCCCCTAAAACAATGATTAACAATATTTCAGGTCTCTAAACTCTGCTGTGATTTATTATTCCGTTTAACTCCTATCAGAACCACCACCAAAGACGTTTAGACTCAGTCTGTTCGGCCCACGTTGTCTTCTCGTACTCCCCTGCGACGCTCAGCTGTATCTCCTACTTTGCTTGCAGAGCTATGCCCATTGCTCTCAGCTCGTGAATCTACTCACAGCTTACTCAACCTGCCCAGGTGGAAATTCAGGTCTCTCCGAAACTGAAAGCCAATGCGAACTCCTTCCCCTCGCTCCTGTTACTTTCTTCACTCGGCGTTTATTTTTATTTTATTTTTAGTTTTTTGTTCCAAACCTTTCCGACTCTTACTCTTTCTTTCTCTGCCAGTCCGCAAAGTAATAGTCTATCTTTGTTCCTTCTTGTCCCCCCACGGACCAATGTATCAGGTACACCCGTGTCCGCCTTTCAAACACGTTCCTCCGCGTCTCCAGCAGGATCTTCCACCTTTTCACAGTCACAGTCACTGCCGTGAACTCTCTGCCTCCCCCGCAGACAAACAGCACAAGTTGCACAAGACAATTCACGACGTCCCCAGTTTTATATTATTAAACAAATAAGTGGACTCTGCTGTTATTTAGTAATCCCTTGGGATGTTGGAGGCTCGGAGCTTACCGCTCCCAGGAAAGAGGCTGGCTATCGAATGCCCCCTTTGCTGCTTACCCTCCGTTCGGTCCTCCTCTTCTCTCCTCCCTGACCTAGGAGTCCGCGGCCATAGGGCAACCACAAGGGCACAGCCGATCCCTAATAACCCTGTTTTCCCCAACAGGGAATTCTTAGTATGGAAACCCTCCTAAGAAAGCCTCCTTTCTGGAGGTCAGAACTGCGGAGCAAACCCGCAGACCGACCGACGCCTCCACCCACGGAACCGGAAGTCGTAAGTGTTGAGTTTTGATTCTATTGTTTTTTAAAACTGGGAGCCAGATTTTGTTTACTTTTAAGGTTTCCTCTTTCCTGTTGAAGTTGTCCAGGTGTTTGTGGACAAAAAAGAAGCACAATAAAAGCATTGGTAGACCATGCAAAAAGGATCTGTGAACCTCAGTACCTGGAGGATGAACTGAGGCACCTAAACTAGGCCCTGCAGGCTAATGGTTACTCCAGATCAGACATCACAAGAGCAGCCAGACCCAGAAAAAACCACAGGAATGAAGAAAAACAGCCACCTAAAGGGAAGATATTTTTACCATACATCAAAATTGCCACAGACAGAATAGCAAAACTGATGAGGAAACACAACTTCCAAACAATCTATAGACCAACCAAAAAAATCCAAGAAATGCTACACTCAGCAAAGGACAAAGGAGATCCTTTCACAGCTGCAGGAGTTTACCGCATACCATGCAGCTGTGGACAAGTTTACATAGGGACCACTAAATGCAGTGTGCAAACACGTATCAAGGAACATGAGAAACACTGCAGACTGGGTTAGCCACAAAAATCAACAGTAGCAGAACATGTTATAAACCAACCTGGACACAAAATGCTATTTAAAAACACAGAAATTCTGGACCAGGCCAACAACTATCATGTCAAAATGCATAGGGAAGCTATTGAAATCCACAAACACTTGGACAACTTCATCAGGAAAGAAGAAACCTTAAAAGTAAACAAAATCTGGGTCCCAGTTTTGAAAAACAATAGAATAAAAACTCAACACTTACAAAGGAATTCCACCCAGAGACAAGGGGATTTCCAGGAGATAATGGCCCATCAACCAACCATTAGCCAAACAGACACTAATGAGCCTTGCATTTCTATACCCAGAAACTAACCATTCAATTACACAAATTTACATATACTCCCCAACAGGGGTTCACAGCATATAAACTCTGCACACACACCTACCCAACCGTTCTCTGAAGATGCCAGCCACAGATGCAGGTGAAACGTCAGAAAGAAACTATTCCAGAACATGGCCTTACAGCCCGAAAAAAACCCAAGGAAAATCTATGGATGCCAGCCGTGAAAGCCTTCGACTTCACAATATGTAGGCCACTTGCAGCTCTGAAACTCCTTTATAGAGTCCCCCATGGCCCCCTTCCTATGTTGAACCATTCATTGTTTGCCCCTGGTGCTTAAATCACTGCTGAAATATAATAATAATAATAATAATAATAATAATAATTTCCCACCTTTCTCCTGTGAGTGGGACTCAAGGCAGCTAACAGCATCTTTAAAACAATAAAAGTAAAAAAAAATACAAAAGTTAAAATTACATTAAAATATAGAATTAAACAGTTTATAGGTTAAAAATAATAAACAGTAAAAATATTAAGATGCATTTAAAAAAACAGCCATTCCCAATCTTAAAAACCACACCACATAGCCTTACAAGCCCGGCCCAGTACATAAAAACTTGGAGGCATAAAAATGTTTTCAACTGCTGCCAGAAGGAGAGCAAGGAATGTGGCCATTTTGGCTTCTCTGGGGAGTGTGTTTCAAAGTCTGGGAGCAGCCACCGAGAAGGCCCTCTCCCTAGTTCCCACCAAACGAGCCTGAGAATATGGTGGAACAGAGAGAAGGGCCTCTCCACATGATCTTAAAGCTCCTCCTTTACCAATATAAGGAAGGAAGGTGCTCTGCCCTACAGTCTCACAGGGATCTATGCTACATCATACAGCTACCATAATTGTCACTGAATTTTGGCAGTAAACAATACAGGAAGAGGTTAACCCTTGAAGAGCTGAAGAGAAAGAAGTGCCCCCCAACCCTGCTAAGAAGATGTTTGTGCCTGTTTTAGAGCATGTGAATTGGGCCTTTTTCCAAATATCTTATTGCTGGCACCTCCTATATTTCCCCACCAAGGAAGCCAACCAGAATTCAACCCATCTTTCCTTCCTCTGAATTTCTGCATCTTGATTCCATCCCACAAGAAACCATTTCAGATTTTCTGCTGGGGAAGAGAGGCTCACACAGCAAAGCTCAAAGGCCAATGCTGTTCAATGATAAATTCTGGAGAAGCTGTGCATTTTTATGAGCATTTCTTGTGGTTATTACGTCTTCAACCAATATGACAACAATTTCAGTAAATGTACAGCAGTTATTCTACTTTTAAAATAAGGACATGTGCACTTTTACCATGTCTGTCTATCACACAGGCCATTCTATGCTGCAGTTCTATATTCAGGCATTGGTGAGTAAGCCCCAATGAAATCATTGGGACTCATTTCTCAGTTCAGTACATTGCTTTGTTAATGGCTCATCAGTGGCCAATGTGGAGAGCAGTGAGTTGGCTCCTGAGGATGAATGTAATTTGACAAACAGATAGGGCGACTGTCCACCCTCCTCTGTCACAGACCAGGTCTTACCTGTAAGGGGTCTCCCCTCTCCCATACTTCAGGATTGAGATGTCCCCCTGGGTTAACCATTTTAGGCTCACTCTTCTTCACCTTCTTATATCACTGTAGCCACTAGTGGGTTGGGTTAACATGAGGTGAAAGAGATCTTGGTAACAACATGATCCTGTGTGAAATGTGTGTCCTAGAAGGTACTGTAGAAGGCCAATTTTGTGTGTTCAGCTAATGTAAATCTCCCAGAATTGTCCCTCTCTGTGTGTCTGGGAAGGTTGTTACTTGAGAGAAGATGCCAGATTCTCCATCTGTCTTAACTGCCTGTCCTTGTGAATGAGTGCTGACAGTTTCATACAATGTGTTTTATAATCACAACAGACTGGGAACTCTTATCTCCATTTAGCAGGTAGTAAAAGCCTGACATACAGAACTGTGAATGGTGAGGCTTGGATGCATTCACTGTGTCTTCTGTAGAAGAGAAAGACTAGATCCCAAAATATTGTTTACCCAAATTAAACTCTTGCCTCTAATATAGATACAGGTTCATCTTTCCTTTCTAAGAATAAGGATATAGAATTAGAAAAGGACATAATCAGCTTAATTATATATTAAAAAATCTACTCCATTTTGACACTAATTGGGCAATTCTTAATGGTAATATTTTGACACAAAATGCATAGTTCTATGATATAAGAGCTCTTCTTAAATCAGAACTGTGCTTTGAGTACAGATGGTGTGTAATAAGATAACTCTGACTAATTTGCAAACAATCCATTCCTTTTGTTTTACTTTTTTTTAATGTATGAGTCTTTAATGCTGCAGGGAATATAGGGGATTCACAGTGTCTTATTACCAGGGTACTTATGCTCATAAGGGTTTTTAACCTACTCAAATTTGTATGCCCAACCATCTGCTTCTTCCCCAAAATGTCATGGTTTGATGAAATGTGGGGAGGGGGGGGGTTGCAAAAAATTGCTGAATTCCAATGTTTCCTGTGTTTGAGAGCCTTCAAGTACAGTTGTCCCTTCACATTTGTGGGGGTTGGGTTCCACAGACCCCTGCGAATGTGAAAATTCTGTGAATAAAGACTGCCCTCCCCCACCAAAGTGACCACGGGGCCTCCACTCCCCACTCCAACCCAAGGCCTTCACAGGGCCTCCAAGGGCTCTCTGGAGGCCCCGTGGTCACCTCCCCAGCCCTCCCCACTCCCTTCAAGGCCTTCACGGAGCCTCCGGAGGCCCTGTGGTCACTTCCCCAGCCCTCCCCCTCCCTCCCAAGGCCCCCTCGCCGCCTCTCCCACCCCCCACCCGGCTTCCTAAGGTGGCAAGGTGGCCTTGGAAGGCCCCCTCGCTGCCTTTCCCACCCCCCGCCTGACCTACTTCTCCCCCCCCCCCCGAAGCAGCCACTGGGCTTCTAAAGCCCTGTCGCTGCTTTTGGGAGGCCGGGGGGGGGGGAGGCCCTCCGAAAACTGCGAATATTCAAAACCACGAATGCTAAATTCGTGAATGTGGAGGGGCAAATGTAGTCTCTTTATACTGAACTGAGAGGCTATATTGAAATGTTAATAGGCAATGAAAACTCATGTAGACTCATGGTAACCTTCAGGAGTGCTGACTTTTTTTTGGTTGGGGGGAGTCTGAGGCAAACACAGAGCTGCACAGAAAGAGCTCAGGACAAAACAGTCCCCAACCCCATGAAACACCTACATAATATTTCTATATTATCTTACCATTCCAGAAAATTATGAACCATTATAGTATCTGTAAATATTGTTTATGGCTACTAATATTAACAGCAGAGATGATCAAACACTTGAACCAGTGAAACAAAGAAATCCTTTATGACATCAATTAAGGAATCATCTAATACTTAAAACAAGAAACATACTTGAGTGACTTCTTCCTTGCCTTCATGCTGGCAAATTTATCAATCAAATTATGACAAGAGATTTTCCTAGCTAACATATAAAGCTTTATGACAAGAGATTTTCCTAGCTAACATATAAAGCTTCCTTTATATCATAAGGAAAGTTTTAAACAAAACATTTACATTGTGCTTAGAAGAATGCAAACAGAAATCCAGGGATCTTCTTGAGCTAGATTGCCTTTAGGCTAATTTAAAGAATATCCTGCTATTTTCAATGGCATTTCTATTTGGCTCCCATCTCTCCCTCATGGAAGGAGGTTTCTCCTCCCTCCCTCCCCTGCATGGTGCTGTTCATCACGGCTCAATAAAACTACATATTTACTGCTTTTAATTTTTTGTCAAGCACTTGGCAAATCACAGTAAATGGCTGGGGACCTGTGTTCAGTTTCCTGGATCACAAGTCATGTAGGCTTGAACTAGATCAAGCCAAGTTAGCGTCCTTCACATATAGAAACACTGACCTCAGCTTTTCTGCTTTCTGAGCCCAAGTGTACTCACAGTAGTCACTTCTTCTTCTGAATTAACCACTCCAGCTCATGTGCTATGTCAGTCTGATCTCAGCGAACTGGCCAGTCTATTTCCCAGGCCTGAAGAGCTGGCCCAGAACAACCAATGGCACCTGCTCCAATTTCCCCTCATGTCAAGGTGCTTTGTTTTGGCCTCTGAGGCATGAAATTCCAGATGTTGTCCTCATCCCTAGTAGTAAAGGTAATATAATAAGAAATGAAACAGCAAATACAATTTGATGACATTCATGATGCTGAAACCAACTGCTTGAAGTGGCTGGCTTACTTTGTCTAATGGAAGGGCCAGCCCTGCAGGAAATGGAAAGTCTAGGCCAATTTTGTAAGTGGAAAAGTGAACAAAATATTTGCTTCTGGAGTAGGGAGAGGTGAGAATTTGTAGACAATCAATTAGAAATTCTATGTTTGGTCTATCATGGTGCTACTCAGAGTGGTGGTCCATCGACCAGTGCCAGTCCATGAGCCATCAGCTACTGGTTCTGAATAAGTTTCTAGGGAAGAAAGAAACAATTGTAGTCAGTAGGCACAAATAAGGATATTGGTTCCTGGAGGGAAAGTCCCTCCTCCCACATAATAAGATAGCTTTGAGAAGCACTTGTCTGCCACGTTGGATGTTTCAGATGACAAACCATCCCTCAGTATTTCAATTGGTGTATTTTTCCTCAGTCTATGAAACTTTGAAATGAACTATATCTTCTAATGGAAATAGAAACCCCATATAAAACACTTACATGGTCGGCAGCATCTCCTGAAGATGCAACTTTGTATTTTGAGTTTGATGGGTCTGAGAAGAGAAAGCGCAAGTATGTGAAACAAATATTGACTGCAACCAATTATAACATCAGTGGAGCATGGAGGGGCAAAACAGGCCACTATAGAAGAAGTCATTATTATAGGACGGCAGGTAGATTAAACCTTTCAAGAGAATGATGTTAGGGCGATCTGGCCACAACATCTGTTACCCCATTGATTGTGAGGGTTGATTCAGCTAATCTGGCTAGCTAGGCAGGTGTCCCCTTCCTCCCTCACTGCTCCATGTGCATCCCTCCCGAAGCTGCATGCTCGGTGGAAGAGGATGACCATCCCAGATAGAAGGAGTATACCATTCTTCAATCAAGGGTATCAAGAGAATGAGAAGTGAGAAGATGACAAGAGTGGAACTATTTAAAGTGACTAAGGAACACTGTTAAGAAAAAAATAAAAAGACTGCAAAAGTGTAAAATAATATTCAGAGAAGGTACTCCTAAGGTTTATGTTGTTATGTATCCATGAGGATTGCTTATGAGTGTACACAAACACATCTTCATCCTGCATGCACACACAAAGATGCTTTTAAAAATTCTGTTCATCTGAACAGCCTGTATTCTGTGCCAGCTACTTCATTAAGTTAACTAAGTAAGCTCTCCTGGCCAAAGTCCCCAATACCTGACAGAAAGGTCATTCACCCATGATCCAACCACTGGCAAAATAGACCTCTTTCTCCCCATGCAGCTGATGCCAGGTAAAGTAGGTTGTGGGTGGGGGGAGAGTTATGATGATAGCAATAGCGTCACAATCATGGCTAATGATTGTGAATACAGAATACTTACGGATGAATTGTTTCCAGAGTCTTAATCCAACATTCAAACCACTATACCATGTTGGTTCTAAATAAATCTGGATAATTGTTCCATTAAGTATACTTAACTGAGTAGCTAATACAGAATACTGCCCTACATATTTGCAGTGAAACAGATTTGTGTAATCATTCTTAAGTGATCTTGTTAACAACCAGCACAATGATGGGGAAGCTTGAGGAATATGTCCTAACCATTGTATATTACTTAGTTTTGTACCACTATCTCTCAATGGCTTGTCTTGTTGTTGGGCTTAGTAAGTGGGCTACATAGGAACTGCATGAAAATACATATGAAAACCTGAATTCACACAAGTGCAATAGTGTGCCTTTCCTTCCCTTCCTACGGGTTGTCTATAGACAGTGAAAATAATCCTAATAGAATTAGCAGAGAATACCTTTTGTCCCAATGAGATCCCACCAATATTTGTGGTTTTCAGAAGGAGGGCAGCCCAAAACTCATTTTACTGTACAGGAAAATATTTCATGGCTTTTCTTGAGCTTTTTTTTTTTTTTTTTTTTAATGCATGGAAATGTGCATTACCTCTCATTTGGACAACAAATTTGCATCACAGTGCATTTTCGGCAAGGGCGTAAGTGGAAAGTTGATTAGTAGGATTTGCACAGGGTGGGGGGCTTGCCAGCTATGAAGTGGCCAGAACTGCCATTTTGGAGTTTTGCATTATTAATCATGCACTTTTTTGCTGTGCTGAGGCAACCAAACAGCTTTTCAAAGCAGAAAGTTGCCCTTGTGCACCTTTGATTTCTCTCTCTCTCTCTCTCTCTGGCTTTTCTTCGCAAAGAAAGATTCAGGAAGGACTCATCCCATGCTTTCTGCAAGCACGCTGATTACTAAAAAGGTCAATCTGAGATAAACAGAAAGTACAGAAAGCTTGCAGAAAGCACAGCAGAAGGTCTCCTTGGGTGATGTTTCTGGGTTGTGATTCTTTCTGCGTTGTCATTTCTCTTCAAGACTTGTTTTACAGTTTAAAAAAATACTATGCAATGATGACAATTTCTGGAAAATAATAACTCAAGTAATTCACTCTCGGCAACCATCTTGATTCGCAGGCATGGCTACATATACACTTCAAACACAGATAGCTTTGCATACCAGCGATTTTGGCAAAGGACTGTGGAGACAAAAAAACACTGCTGCAAATTTGCGTTAATATGCAGCAATCCAGATTATATCTTCTCATCTAGACAAGTCCCTGGACTGACCCAATATATTTTGCTGCTTGAGATGAATGATAAAGTTGTTCCCCCTCTTCCATATGCATATGTGGGACACGGTCCTCCATACCTGTGGACTCATCTCTGGGCAGACTGTATAGCAACCCTAGCTCTGTCCTCCAACCCCTCACTGCTGCCTCCCAGCATCTGCCTGAGGTGGGCACCTCACTCTTTTGAATGATAGGAATTTCCCTCCTTGCTTACTCACTCACTTTCTCCCTCTTTTTTTTTTTTTTTACTCCCACACTTTTTTTTGGTTAGCCCTCTGCAACCTCTCCTTAGCTATTGTCCTTATTTGCTCTAGGATTTGCCAAAGGCAGATTGTGATAATGTGATTAGATGATGGGAGGATGGCAAGGTATTTACTCTGAATTTTTGAACCATTACTGGACATCTGCATTTCTATGAGATCTGATCCTGGGCAAGTTAAGTGTTTTCCCCATTAATTTGTTTCTTAGCCTTCAATTTGCCTGCTGTTCACAAAGTCCATATTTCAAGGAGAGAGCTTTAAACTCAGGGTTGACTCTTCAATTGAAATTGGTATGTTTAATTGTTGACTAGATCCTGGACTTCCTTTTCAAATCAGTTTGTGGAAGAGTTGGATGAAGAGAGGGTTAGACAAATGTGGCATGTGGGAAGCAATCCTATTTCAGTGGAAGAAATGGGTTTGTACAACATAGAAATCTTAAAATGCTCTAAGCTTCTCCTAGCCAACATGAAGGGGTTTTTGTAAATTCAGATTGATAAGAATGCATATAAAATGTTGTCTCCATGAATGTTTGCAGAAATTATGTGGCTTGATTTCAGCTGTGCACTGGGTCAGCCTTGGATTGAATTCAGAGCTTGGAAAGGAGACCATATTTGACTATACTTCCCAGAATCCTGAGCCAGCATTGCCAACCCCGCTCCCCCTTCACACATTTACAAGTTTGGAGTTTGGTTTAGACCAGCCTTCCTTATGCTGACGTGGGAAAGGCAGATCCAGTCATTTTTCTGCCATATGAAAACGCCCTAATGATACAAAGTGAAAGGAAAACAACTCAACCCAGAAGTACCAAAAGACCCTTGTAAAACAATTCAGGTCTTTCAGCCTTCTTGAGTTAGTGCTTTAATCCTCTTTTCCAGTCTGGAAATTCCCCCCACATGGGAACATTACATCAGACATAAAATAGTTCCTGAGAAGCTCTGTCTAACTGCAAGCCATTGCAGAGGGTAAAAAACAAGTACAGACAGCTAACCTGTAGTTCATCCAAAGTATGAGATTACATCCCCTTTTGGATACATTTCGTAACACCAAAGCTTTTGAGCTGCACAAACACTATATGTTTGTGTTGGCAGTAACAAAATAACTTCTGCAAAATAGATATATTGCACACAATCCTCTGCTCATAAAAGAATGATGCCTCCCTGAAAAAGAGAAATAAAAAAGTGGAGAAATGAAGAAAACACAAGGCACATCCCATTCTGTCCAAACGAATGGAAAGTAAAAGCATAACTGGGCATAAAGTTGTAGTTTCCTTTAGTTTTAGAATGGTGCAAAGAGAAGTATGTATTAATGTTGATGTTGCAAGCCACAAAAGGTTGTCTCATATTGTGTTGATAATCTAATGTATGCACAGTGATTACTTGCCTACATATAATTGGATCTTTAATCATTTTTTTCTGGAGACCATCTTGCTCTTTGAGCTGGCAAAACAGTCAACCTGACCTGAGTTATCTTGCCTCCATATTGCTGAGGAAAGATAAGAGATAGCATTTAGATTTAAACTGGGTCACAATATTATGAAGCACTAAATCACAGGCAAAGAGGAGGATTAGGCCAAATTAATTTAACCTGACATGTGCAACCATCAAGTCTGCCTCAGATGAGACAGATGCTTAAATATGAGCCTGCCTGTACTCTTCATCAAAGAGGGTGCTATATGTGCCATCAGCATTCCAACTCTGGAATTCCTTCCTGAGTCAGATCAGGAACCCTATTGAGTTTTAAATAGGCAGTACAAATGGCATTATTTAAGGGGGATGGGTTTTTTTTCCTTCTTTGGAGGTCTTTCTTGGGAGTGATTTAATTGTGTATTCCTCAAGGGTTGGACTAGATGGCCCATATAAGGCCTTCCAATTCTGTTATTCTTATTTTATGGGATTATCTGATTATTTGTAGTGGTCTGAGTGTTGGACTACAACTCTGGAGACCAGGGTTCAAATCCCCACTTGGCCAAGGAAATCTTAGCCAAGTGGCCTTGGGTCAGTCACACTCTCTCAGCCTCAGAGGAAAGCAAGGGGGAAACCCCTGTGAACTAATCTCGCTGAGAAAACCCTGTGATAGGTTTGTTTTAGGGCCGCCATAAATCAGAAATGACATGAAGGCACACACACAAAAAATGTCGTCTTACTTTTGTGTCATGATGTGGTATGTTATAATATGGTCCTTCTCCTTCTTCTCGCTGATTCTGAAGGCTTGCTTAAAGCCACTCATTAAAAGCTAATGGGATGGTCTTAAAATTAATCAGTTTATAGTATCATTCAGAAAAGCAATGAACATTTTCTGGGATGCAGACACAGAGACACTGACAGTAACTCCCATTGGAATGAATATTTTACTACAATGTCCTTTATATGTCAATTCACACTAGAGTTTAGGAATATTAATATTTTTTTTTACTTCAGCGCCCAGAATTCTATAGCCACATGGCTAGTGGTCACGTTGGCTGGGGGATTCTAGGAGCTGTATTCTTAAAAGAAAAGAAAAGAAAAGAAAAGAAAAGAAAAGAATGATTAATCCAAGCTCTAGTCCCAATTCAAATGCTGCACCAACTCAGGCTTTAATTGTCTGTTTGAGAGGACTAGGTTCAAGAAAGAACTCTAAACAAACTTTTGTGTCAAAATGTTGGGTAGAACGGTGGTCCCTTTAGCTAAAGAATTCTCTGTGTTTGTTTTCCTTCCTATTCAGATTCAGGTCTCAAATCCAGTTCAGTGTCTCACCTGGGAGATAACGGTAGGGTTAATATTTCAGCCCCACCCAACAAAAATATATCTCAATGGGTCATGACACAATACCAAAAGCAGAAGAAAAAAACAGCATATGGGTATAATTTCAATTGGGCAAATTTATGGAGGAAAGTGAAACAAGTTTGAACTGCAGATTCAATCTCTGTCTTTCACAAGGAAACTAATAAACAGGAAATAGGGTGTGGGTAGATCATGGGACATTGAAGAGGGTAAAAATGAAAACAGAAAAGGACAAAAAAAAAAGAGTTTAAGCATAAGCATTGAAGTCTTTTGGAACTGGATAAAAGATCTGGATCTCTTTTTAAAGCCAATCACAAGGATTTTGTTTTGCAAGATTGAGAACTATATATGAAATATTTTAACCTACAATGATATAACTGCCAAAAATGGGCTTTTCAGCCTCTTCAACTCAGAAATGAGTTGCCATATCACTAATCCAGAATATATTGGAATCTTTATTTCCCAAATAAAATGAAAGATAAAGGGAGTATCCTTCCAATGGCTTGGTATCTAGTATGACTTAAACCAGTTTGTCCATAGATTTATTGGCTTTTAAAGCAGATATCTACTTTTAATAACATAGTATTTTTCTCAAATCTAATGAGATAAAGAAGGAAACACAATACTTCCAGAGTTTATGATGTAATATTACTATGGGACTATCTTTTTTGTTCTGCTTGAAGCAGGAATTTGAAGCAAGTGCTGTGTGGATATACAGAGACTAAATGAGTGAGGGCTGAATTAAGACCTGTTGGAACCTTCATATTTAAACTTAAACCTTGTCGAGTTTAAGAAGCAGCACCAAAATTTAAAATTTAGCCATTATTTTCATGTATATTTGTTGGGAGGTATGAGTCTAAAATTAAAAATGTATTAAAAATTCCAGGGATCTAGCCCTTTAAAAAAAAAATATATCTTCTTTAAAAGTAAAAACACTTTTCTTTCAAAGCAAGCAGAGTAAAGCATCCGGAATGCAGACACACTCAATTAACATTTAAATGTGTGGTCTCATCACCCAATCAATTAGACTCATTAAAACAACAAAGATGTCAGTTTAAAAATGCATATCAAAAGTTTACTGAAGGTATATCAATCTTAATCTACATATTAAAACAAACTTAAAAGGTCCCTAACTGACTAAGAGGATTTGGGGTAGGAAAAGACTCACTCAGCCTTAAGTGGTATGGGATACATGGTAACTCGACTAAAAGGACTCAAAGACTTCTAAGACTGCTAAGAGACTGCTAAGTGGCTCCAGTCACATGGAGACAAAACTTAAAAGGAACTTAGACAAAGTGTCATATAATATTTAAATTAGATCATGTGATGAATGACCCATTGCTCCAGTTGGCTGAAATTGCCTAGTGAAAGGAGAAGGGTGTGTAAAAGAACTGATGCATGCAGGGAAAATTTCTAAACTGAACTTAACATGGGACACACAAGATTGCATTACATTACAATAATGATTTCCCCACATACTACAATATTTACAGTTCCCTGGTACACAGGGGCCCTTAGCAGATGATGAAACTGAAGCATAAATCTGGAATTCATGTTAAATGAAGAGTGTCTTCATAATGAAAACAACAACATTTTACAAGTACAGTTGGTAGATTCCTCAGACACATATCACATATATTTTACTTCCGAGACTTTAAATATCATCATTTTATTAAACACTCAGTGACAATGTACCTAGATGTATGCACCTTCAGCAGAGTTCAACTTCAAGTCCTTAAACCACCTCCCTATATTGCTGGTTTAGCAATTTAGCAATATCCACACAGGAAGTATTTTCCCTCTTGTAGGTTTATATACCATTTCCCTATTTTCTCTGACTGAACTTAACATTGATTTGGCCTATGAGTCATGCATTGGGAGGGGGATGGATGGATAGATGGATGGATGGATGAAAACAGATCAATACAGTTTCTTTGGCTGCTGACACTGCAGAAATAATGTAGCTTGACATCGCTTTAACTATCATGGCACCACCCTATACAGCTGTGGGATTTGTTGTTTCTTGTGGCACCAGAGCTCTCTGACAGAGAAGGCAAAATATCTCACAAAACTAAATATTGCTTTGAGCCATGGCAGTTGAAGCAAAGTCAAACGGCATTATTCCTGCAATGTATCAGCAGATTTTGTTGATTGGAAGAAACAGACCAGATGTACTGGATCAAAATGAATTTTGTAAAATAGAAACCAATTCACACCTACATAACCATTTCTTCTTGGTGAGCAGTGTTCACATATCACAGCAGAGTTCACCACTTTACTAAACATGCCTCAGAGGTTTCTGACATAGTTTAATCTCAAATCTCCAGGCATCTGGAGACTCTTAATTAAGGAAGTAGTCATTTTCCCACAACAAATTTGGTGTCTCCATGACCTAACATACCAGCAATGGTCTGGAGCAAGCATCATGGTTAGGACACGGTTTGGACTGGGGGAATGAACCCAGCACAGTACAGAAGTTTGCTGGCAGCAGTGGGCCACAGCAAAAAATAGAAGTGGGGTTCCTCCATTTCTTCTCTGTCATATAAACCCCCCTGCTGCTCTCCTGTTGGTTTTTCTTAGAGTGCTCTATCTTCTTTAATTCTGTATATGGTTGTTGTGATCTCATGATCCACAACAGTAATTCACCTCAGAGTAGAGGTGGAAATAATATTTGACAATAATTTTAAAAAACAGTCTAAAATATGTTTCTCAAGTATTTAGAAACCCTTGTAAGGAGAATGATGGACTAATGCAAAACTTCACAATTCAGAACTTATTTTGTACAAAATTTGAACTTATTTTCTACAAAAATTTGAACTTATTTTGTACAAACATAGATTTTATGCAGAAACCCCACATGCAAGTTTTGCAAAAGAAGAGCCAAACTTTGAATTTTCTTAAAGCTGGAAGAAAATTCCTAGAATTGCTCATTGCTTTCTTCGAGAACAAAATTAGCAAAGAATTACATCCCTGCCTCAGTGACATGCACAGAGCACGGGTAATAAACAGGATGAACTTGAACTCTTAGCACAACAAAGCAAATATGATTTAATAGGAATCACTGAAACCTGGTGGGATGAGTATCATGATTGGAATATAGTAATAGAGGTGTATAACCTATTTCAGAGAAATAGACAAAACAGGAAGGGAGGTGGAGTAGCATGACCTAAATCCTGGGAGCCAGATTGAGAGCATATGGGTAAAAATCAAGGGGGAGAGAAACAATAGGGATGTTGTTTTGCGGATCTACTACAGGTCTACTACAGACCTTCAAACCAAACTGAGGACTTGGATGATGCCTTCCGAGAAGAGATGACCACACATTCAGCCAGGAGAGATGCAGTAATAATGAGAGATTGTAACTATCCTGATATTTGTTGAAAGTCCAACTCTGCCAAAAATTTATGGTCCAACAAATCCATTTGCCTTGCAGACAATTTCATTGTCCAGAAGGTGGAAGAAGCAACAAGGGGATCATCTATTTTACATCTGATCCTAACCAACAGAGAAATCCTGGAGAACAGGAGAGGTCCCAGCAGACTGGAGGAAGGCAAATGTCCTCATCTTTAAAAAAAAGGGGGGGGAGAAGACCCAAATAATTATCATCCAGTCAGCCTGACATCAATACTAGGAAAGATTCTAGACCAAATCATTAATCAGAAAGTCTGTAAGCACTTAGAAAGGAATGACTTGATCACTAAAAGTCAACATGAGTTTTTGAAAAACAAGTCATGCCAGACTGATCTTATCTCTTTTTTTGATAGAGTTACATTCTTGGTAGATGAAGAGAATGCAGTGGATGTAGTGTATCTTAATTTCAGTAAGGTCTTTGACAAAGCCCCCCAGGATATCTCTGTAAAAAAGTTAGTAACGTGGGCTAGACAATGCAACTGTTAGGTGGATTTGTAATTGGTTGATGGGCCGAATCCAAAGGGTAGTCACCAATGGCTCTCTTCATCCAGGAGAGAAGTGACCAGCAGGGTGGCACAGCACTCTGTCCTGGGCCCAGTGCTATTCAACATCTTTATCAATGACTCGGATGAGGGAATATGTTTATCAAGTTTGCAGATGACACCAAATTAGGAGGGGTAGCTAATATCCCAGAGGACAAGGATCAGAATCCAAAATGACCATAACAGGTTAGAAAGCTGGGCCAAAACTAACAAAATGAATTTCAACAGGGAGAAATGTAGGATACTACCCTGGGGCAGTAAAAATAAAAAAGCACAGATATAGGATGGGTGACACCTGGCTGGACCACAAACTGAGCATGAGTCAGCAGTGTGATGCAGCAGCTAAAAAAGCCAATGCAGTTCTAGGCTGCATCAATAGGAGTACAGTTGTCCCTCTACATTCATGGATTTGGCATTCATGGTTTTAAGTATTCACGGTTTGAAAATATTCTTAAAAAAATAATAATCCAAAAAGCAAACCTTGATTTTGCCATCTTATATCAGGGACACCATTTTGCTATGCCATTGCATATAATGGGATTTGAGTATTCACAGATTTGGGTATTCACGGGGGGTCCTGGAACCAAACCCCAGTGAATGTGAAAGGACAACTGTATAGTGTCTAGATCAAGGGAAGTAATAGTGCCACTCTATTCTGCTTTAGTCAGACCTCACATGGAATACTGTGTCCAGTTCTAGGCACCAGAATTCAAGAAAGATATGGACAAGCTGGAACGTGTCCAGAGGAGGGTGAGGTAGGAGGTCTGGAAGCCATGTCCTATGAGGAGCAGCTTAGGGAGCTGGGTATGTTTAGACTGGGGAAGAGAAGGTTAAGAGGAGACATGATAGCCATGTTTAAATATTTGAAGGGATGTCATACTGATGATGGAGTAAGCTTGTTTCTGAGGCTCCAGAGACTAGGACATACAGCAATGGACTCAAACTACAGGAAAAGAGATTCCATCCAAACATTAGGAAGAACTTCTTGACAGTAAGAGCTGTTTGGAAGTGGAATGCACTACCTCGGAGTGTGGTGGACTCTCCTTCTTTGGAGGTTTTTAAGCAGAGGCTGGATGGACATCTGTTGGGAATGATTTGATTATGTTTTCCTGCAAGGCAGGGGGTTGGACTGGATGGCCCTTGTGGTCTCTTCCAACTCTATGATTCTATGAAATGTGATTTTGAATAAGAATGAATAATGTGTGTATAATACTTCATTTTACAATAAAATAGCACCCCCGCATCCACTGATTCACCATCTGCTGATTCAATCATCTGTGGATGGCGACAATGAGGGGGTGGATCGCTCCTGTGGTGAGAATGGCAATGTGGGGGAAAGGGAGGGAAGGAGTAGGTCTGCCTTCCCTTCTCCCTTTGCCCCTGAGATCACCCCACGGGATTGCTCCCATGGTGGGAATGGCCATGGGGGTGATTGCTATTTGTGGATTTCATTATCTGTGGGCCCCCCTGGAACCTATCCCCCATGAATATGGGGGTTGGGGTCATCCTGTATCCTGCAAAATAGGGATGGGGAAACTTTGGTCTGTATGCCTCATCTGTCCTTTGATGGTTCCCCATCTCTCCCACACAGGCATCTCTCCCAAGCTCATCCCACCATATTAAGATGAACCTCTTAAGGCTAATGGGGTAAGGAATTCCCAGGAAATACTTGTTTTAAAGGGGAATATGCGTTTCTCTATCTCTGTTTGGTTAAGACTGATGCATGTGTATAAAACGGCTTCAGTTAGGCATTATTTTGTTTACTGCTTCCAAAGATGTATGTATGACTAAAAAGCTTTGATACTTTTCAAATGCCAGTGTGAGCCCTTGAACAAACCAGGAAGAGGGATGCCTTTGTTTTATTTGTTACATGTTGTCAGTAATTACATGGCAAGGACAGCAGATGACCATCACTGGTAGATGGGCTTTGACTAGGGACATTTTCAGACAGGCAAAAATCGCTCTTTGCCGTGCGAGCAGCCTCCCGAAACTGCTGCGCGGCAAGGGTCTTCTTCGGACGACGCTGTGCCTCTGGCGAAACCGTCCGTGTCACTTCCGTGAAGCTTGGGACGGCTCCGCGTCATATTTCAATCACGGGCAGCCTCCGTGCTTGAAATATGACGCGGAGCCGTCCCAAGCTTCACGGAAGTGACACGGACGGTTTCGCCAGAGGCACAGCGTCGTCCGAAGAAGACCCTTGCCGCGCAGCAGTTTCGGGAGGCTGCTCGCGCGGCAAAGAGCGATTTTTGCCTGTCTGAAAATGTCCTAGGAGGCTTTGATTAAAAAAAAAAAAATCCTACGTTGGTACCTTTGTTCATCTATCATCCATTTTCCATCTTTATAAATTGCTTTCCTGTGTTTGGTGAATTCACACAGCATGAAATTAGAGCAGAGTAAAACATTATTTGCCCATGTGAAATAAAATACAAATTCTAGATTCTTTTCCTCTCTCCCCCTGTAGTTCCTGGGTAGAAAAAAGGTATTCTATGCTTATTAAACACTTAGGTTCTTTGACATCGGAACAAATGATGAATTCAGGTGAAGTTGTTAAAATGTCAACTAATTTATTTAACAAAAAGTAAGAGCACTGGACTAGCTGCAAGCCTTTCAGATGACAATGCTCTCCAATGTTCACCATCTTTTGGCAACAGACAGCATGTTCAGATGATTCTTTTTAAGGCTTTATGGCAGTAAACCACTTGGAATTTAAATGGCAAGAGTGGATTTTGTTCCCATTTGGCACACAAGCTTGCATTATTAAAAAACCAGTGTACTAGTAGGTGCTGAAGACTTCTTTCATTGCACATTATAGGTCCCATCCAGAAGCCATTTACACTGTACTGATGATTGATTTTTTCACAGAAATGAGATGGAAATGTGCCTGAAAGTCATGTTCACATCTCATTTATGAAGAATGATTTTTAGGGTCTAACATCTTTAATAACTCTCCAAAGCCTGGGCCAAATGTAGGGATCAAGGAGCCAAAACATATCCATTTCAAAGAGCTTTCCATGTCAGATCTGCACATTTGATAACTTTAGTAAATTCACATGGTATGGATCTGGACTTGGAGCTATGATTTAATGGGCAGGACAATCCCCTATTTGATCTTGAAATGTTCCAATATTACATCCTCAAAGATATCTAGTATCTTGCATGGCTTGTGCAGGTGGTTGTAGCATAAGCTTTCATAGACTTGGTGTACTTCCTCAGATGAACGGAGGGAACTAGTGTCTAGCAATAGACCTTATGAGCAGGTTGTTGAATAGCCATGAAAATGTAAAACTTGTGGGTGTGGTGATGCAGTGACAAGTTCAGTTTAACAATGGTCATTGAGGGACAAAGGCAGGTAGAAAGAAGTTGCCTAAGGTCAGGTCAGGTGGATAACCATATGAATGGAGGTGCTACATTTGGTTCTCAACTAGCATCACACTACATTCCTAAACTCCCTCCACCATTCATATCATCATCCACCCAACCTGACTTTAGGCAACATCTTTCCTCCTGCCCTTGTCCCTCAATGACCATTATTAAACTGAACTTGTCACCTTATCACCACACCCTCAAGTTTTGCATTTCTGTGGCTTTTCAACAGCCTGCTTATAAGGTCTGTTCCCAGGGCACTAGTTCACTCCATACATCTGAGGAAGTAGACTAGGGAGATTATCAGACAGGAACGCAAGTGTTCCTGTCCCACAATCTCCAATCCCGCCCCTGTCCCGGCACAATAACTCTCCCTATCACACTTACCTTCTCTCTCATCGACATGCAGCCCAGGATGAATGGAACTCTAATAGAGCTCTATTCACTTCCTGGACTGAAATCTCACCCATTCTTATAAGAAGATGCAAGCGTGGAAATTCAAAAATAAAAAGTAAAATATACACACAAAAAGTTACACCAAGCACAGAAACACTTACAGGTAACCCAGGGAGAGTCATAAAAATTGTGTCACTTACCTGGCTGTCCCAATCTCACCCAGAAGTGTTCGGGCAGGACTGCCCACTGATGCTGCATTCACGTGAGTTAAATGGCCTGAGTTTTCACGCGCCGGCAATGCTGGCATCAAAACAGGATGGGCGATCTATTGACGGCTTGGCCCGTCAATAAAAATAAATGTCATAATAACTCCAGCGGAACACAAAAGGACATTGTCATCTGATATTGGTGTCCTTTTGTTTTCCTCTGTCATCATTATAGCACCACATTAGCTGTGTTTGATAATCTCCTAAGTCTCCAAAAGCTTATGCTACAACTTCTTTCTCTCAGTCTCAAAGGGGCTACAAGATCCCTTTGCATACTAATATTCCAGACTAAAACGGCTATGTCTTTGTGCAAGTAGGAAAGACTTATGATATTCTGTAGGGATGGTTTGATAAGCTATCACAGTATGTATTACTGCTACCTAAATGACACAGTGGAGGCAAACTAATTTATGTCACCAATGCAGTGATAGGAATAAATTGAGCCCATTCTGAAAATTAGCCTCTTTCTCTAGCCTTGTCTATGGACGCCTTTTGACAGCAGTTATATTACTGTTAGCAAACTACCATGGTTAATAATGCCTGTCAAGAGAGTTTATGCGAATAAGCACAATGGAAGATATTAGTAATGTTAATAACTGCTGTTGTCTATGGCGAGCACTTCCACTGCCAAAGGGTAAGTATCTATATCATAGGAGTAGGAGAACAATGTAACAAGCAAATGCTGAAACATCCATTAACTGGCTTCAGAACAATGATTATGACAAATGAAATCAGAAAATAACTACTGAGCCTTTGCACAACTAATACAGAAATCAGAACCTATATGATACTCCTTTGTTCAGTCTTGACCTTGGCCCTACACTATGCCAGAAAAGCATGTTTGCTACAGTGGCAGATAAAAAGGACTTTCTATTCTCTGCTTACCTCAGTTGCCACACAGGGCCTTGCAATACAGGAAGAATTATGGGACAAAACAGTAAAAAAAATGAAACCTAGACCAAGGTCTGTTTCATAAGAGCTACATAACTTTAAAATCTAGGTGCTGGGACTGCCTGGGAAGTGTGGATGGTGTAAATTCTGTGGTACTCTAATAAGAAGTAACTGATTTGACTGTAGGAAAAGAATGCATGTGGCAAAAGGAAACTCAGCAAGTCACAGGGCCTTATCACTTTCCTGTTTAATGAGGCCGTGTGCCATTTTCTCAATATGTTTGTAAGTTGCTGGCTTGTACTCAGTTTTTAGCCAAATGTAATCCTCATACTTGGGAGATGCTTCTGAGTTTACCTTTCTTTGCAAACTAGGGTAAAAATCTAATTGTCAATCCCAAGTAGAATAGACCCATTGAATCAATCAGAACTTGGTAAATCATCATTTAATGTAAGTTTTCTTCATTCAGTATATTTGGGACTAACAACTTGATTTAGACTTATGCCTAGCAGCATAACAAATATATTCTGGATGCTAAAATATTGCGGGGGAAAGGTTACTTTGCGGAATGAGATATTATTTGGCAATTCAAAATGCCTATTCAGGGATGAGCAATTGCAGAGAGTGTGTGGGCCAACCCCCCAGGGGCTGCATTAACCTTCCCCACATAAATGAAAATGATTCCAACATTTCACAGATCAAAACCAGAATGTGTGGCTATGCGACATCAGAGTGTGATCAAGATGGCAAGAATTCTTAATAAGAAAAAACACACAACCCAGGAGAGACTGCAGCAGTTTTGTTTTGCCTGAGCCTACAGAGAAGGTCAAGATTCCACCCCTCCTTCTCCCCCCACTGAGGGCTTGTCTACATGGGCAATATACCCTGTCTTGCCCTCATCATAGACCCCTGCAGTCCTGATGATGCAGGGCTTTTGCCCCATTCTGCCCTGGGCAGTCCTTACCACCCCAGGGACAAAGATTGGCTAAGATGGGGGGAAGACTGGGTACAGCTCTTTACTGTGATTTTTTTTTTAAAATGCCTACTTTAACCCGTTCCCACCAGGAATCCTACCAGGCTGGCCCATCACTGTAGCTGCTGGTCTCCCTTGCTCTCTCCAAAGCAGGAAGCAGGACTGCAGCATGTGACCAAGGCTGGTCTCATGCAGGGGGCCTTGGTCACATCTTGCGGGCCAGCTTCCTGCCTTCAGAGAGAGTTGTGGGAAATGTAGCACTCTTCTTGCACCCCATGTACATGCTTAATAAGTTTAGGAAATTCCTTGCATGCTCAAGTTTCAAACCCCCCTTCTCTTCTTAGGCTGTTTTAGCCATTTGGAGCTATGGGGTGATCATCGAGTCATTCATCACATGATTAGACCACATATAAATGCAAATTGAGCTGGGTATAGTCTTCCCTGCTAACTCTGCTTACTTTGAAAGAAAGTTTTCTTAAGAAGATATTGCTAAAGGGCTTGCTCCCTGGAATCTTTAATAATTTTTTAATTTTATACTCATATACCCCAACAAGGGTAAGGGAGATGCCAACGGCAGTGGCTGCAGTGACGGGCCAGTGTGCCTATCTGGATTTCCTTCTGTTTCATGGAGAGAATGGGGGACGAACAGGCCTGATCTGCAGCCAGGGCACACCCGTGGGGAGCTGGTGTACTCTGTCTCAGATAGATGAGCCCTGAGTTAATTGAGTGTAAACTATTTTTAAAACTCTGAACTCAGCTTGCAGCAACTGAATCTGAGGACAAAAGGGGAAAGTCAGAGGAACAGGTAGAAGCTGGGACATTTTAAAAATCAACTGAAAAAGTATGTTGACAGGGGATTCATCCTCTGCCAAACTGGGACTCACCACAGTTGGAGGGTGTGTACTCACCACTCCTCTTTTTGGCTTCTCATACATGCTTGCCATTTAGATTGCTATTCTTGAGGCATATGGCAGCCACTGGTGGCTATCATAAAAATAACATATTTTAGAACATCTAGGGCAAACAAAATGACAGCTTCTAAACCAGAAGAGCTAGAAAGTATGGCTGTGTGTTTTGCTAACACTGAAATTTTCCCTGGGTTCCTAAAAATCACTGCATCTCATCTTTTACAGCCTCTGAATGAAAAACAGGTATGCACAGGGAGCCAGCATGGCCTAGTTGTTTGAGTGTTGAACTACAACTTTGTAGATCCAGGTCTGAATCCCTGCTTGGCCATGAAAACCCACTTGGTGACCTTGGGCAATTCACACACTCTCAGCCTCAGAACACCCTGTGATAGGTTTTTCTTATGGTCTCCATAAAATTGAAAATGACTTGAAGAGACACAATAACAACAATCTACACAATGGATTTACAATACTATGATAACACCTTAACTGTCATGGTTCCCTATGATGGAATCTAAAGTTCCAATCTCCTGAATTACAGCTCTAGTGATATCTCATAGACATAATTAGCAAAGGCACATAGCACTTTTGGAAGACTTTACAAAAGAGTCTGGAGTAATAAACACCTGAGGCAAAACACAAAAATCAGTGTGTATAGAGACATTGTACTGTCTATTCTCCTTTATGGGTCTGAAACATGGGTCACTTATCGCCAACACTTACGACTCCTCGAACGCTTCCACCAGTGCTGTTTACGCACAATCCTAAATATACACTGGACTGACTATGTGACGAACGTTGCTGTCCTTGAGCAAGCAGGGATCACCAGCATTGAGGCCATGATATTGAGAACACAGCTGGAGAACCATCGCCTCCCCAAAATAGTACTCTACGGTGAACTCGCCACGGGTCAGCGTAAGAGGGGTGCTCCAAAAAAGTGATACAAGGACTCCCTGAAACAACATCTAAGGCTTGGCCAAATTGATCACCAACAATGGTCCGCCCTGGCCTCACATCGGGAGGCATGGAGACACACTATCCACAATGCTGCAGCCTTATTTGAGAACTCACGACAAACAAGTCTTGAAGAGAAACGGCAACACAGAAAGAATCACAACCTGGTGACATCACCCGAGGAAACCTTCTGCTGTGCTTTCTGCAACCGGACTTGTCTATCTCAGATTGGCCTTTTTAGTCATCAGCGCGCTTGCAGAAAACGCGGGATGAGTCATTCCTGAATCTTCATTTGTGAAGAAAAGCCAGAGAGAGAGAGAGAGAGAGCTCGTATAGACTATCCCTGCCAAATTGGGAGAGTTGAAGGGTATATGAAGTGATTCTTTAGCTGAAAAATGGTTGATTATATTTGAGGATTATGTCAGTTAGTGAGGAGCAAAGAGATCTCAACCACCATCTTTTTGTAGTAGTTTGAGTGCTTTTCTGGCAGTTTATGGGCTGAAAAATTGTCCATTTGGAGCCTAGGGACCTCAGGTTCAAGTTTCCTGCAGGGCTTTGGGGATACGAAATAATAATAATAATAATAATAATAATAATTTTTTATTTTTAACCCGCCCCTCTGCTCGGCAACCGGGGCGGCGTACAACATGATTAAAACAGAGCAAGTTAAAACAATCCTTCCCAATCCTAAACCTCCCACCCCTTAAAACTAAATTAAACTAATAGAGAATTAAAACAAAGATGCAATGCAATGCAATGCAATGCAATGCAATGCAATGCAATGCAATAAATAAATAAAGGCAATAGCAGCAGGGGAGCGGGTAAGCAGTCAGCTCCACTTGAGCTGGGAAATTATTCCGGGAAGGCCTGCCAGTTACCGGTTGCTGTATATAACCTGTGGGTCAAACTGTATATATCCTGTGGTGTATAGTTGCAAACAATGGCTTTCTGGACTATAGGATATGATTCTATCAGCAAACTTCAAATAAAAAACACAAGCCTAACAAATGAAAGAAAGGAGGGAGCAGGGGAGATTAAGTCTGTGCAATGTTGACAATAACCACTTTAAAGGAGTCTGCAATAACTGGTGCCAGCAGCACACAGTTTTAAAATAAATATTTTCATTTCATGGCAGTGTTCTTGCCTTGAGATTCCTCCCCTTTCCCTCAAGCTGGGAGAGGACAGACCATGCCCTGAGACTCAGGGCTGGACCTTGAGATCTGGGACCCCCTAACTGCATGTTATTTTCCAGATGTGTGTGGCATTTCTCATGGTTTTTCATGGGATAGAGTGTAGCAAGAAGCAGGGAGAACATACTAAAAAAACCCAATAGTCTCTGAGGAATTTTGGCTCAGCTCTAAGGATACAGCAACAAAGACCAAAAGGCAGTGGATTTTTATAAGTTCACTGGACTGTATCTTGCATGAAAGAATGCATTTTCTTTGTTCCATGAAGAGTCAGAAATGCTTGAGAGCATCATGAACTGTTGTGCCTGTCAGCATCTTGGAGCCTTGGACATGTCTGAGCAAAACAACTGTTTGCTTAGTATCCGAAAACTGCTGATTTAGCCTTATACAGAAAATGTGTCTACTCACATTTATGGAACGTGATTTCTGTCATAATATACTTTGAATGGGAAAGCATACTTTCTGCTGCTGATTGGTGTGTGCATAAATGCTGGAACTGTGTATGTGCCTTCAAGTCGGCCTTTTGACTTATAGCAACCCCATGAATTTCATACTGTTTTCTTAGGCAAGGGATACTAGAAAATCAAAACGGCACAAATCAGAAGGTTAAAATAACCAAGCAACAACCAGTAACTACATAATGGAATTAAAGTATTCCAGAGCTTGAAAAAGTTGCTTGTTAAAGTATAACTCCAGTGTTATAATCTCTCTCTCTCTGGCTTTTCTTCGCAAAGAAAGATTCAGGAAGGACTCATACCGCGCTTGCTGCAAGCATGCTGATGACTAAAAAGGCCAATCCTAGATAAACAAGTCTGGTTGCAGAAAGTACAGCAGAAGATCTCCTTGGGTGATGTTTCAGGGTTGTGATTCTTTCTGCATTGCCATTTCTCTTCAAGACTTGTTCGGCGTGAGTTCTCAAATAAGGCTGCAGCATTGTGGATAGTGTGTCTCCATGCCTCCCGATGTGAGGCCATGGCGGACCATTGTTGGTGATCAATTTGGCCAAGCCTGAGATGTTGTTTCAGGGAGTCCTTGTATCACTTTTTTGGAGCACCCCTCTTATGCTGACCTGTGGCGAGTTCACCATAGAGTACTATTTTTGGGAGGCAATGGTCCTCCATCCTAGAAATGTGTCCTGCCTAGTGCAGCTGTGTTCTCAATATCATGGCCTCAATGCTGGTGATCCCTGCTTGCTCAAGGACAGCAACATTCATCACATAGTCAGTCCAGTGTATATTTAGGATTGTGCGTATACAGCGCTGATGAAAGCATTTGAGGAGTTGTAAGTGTTGGCGATAGGTGGCCCATGTTTCAGATGCATAAATTACTGATAAAGCCTCCATCCTGAATTGATGAGCTGAACATTTTCGAAGTCTCTTTAGTGCCAACCGAGCAGTCCAAGGCTCAGCTTTCCAACATATGATACAAAACCCGATGAAAAATGAATTGGACATAGCTCCCACTTTGGAAGAGACCCTTAAGGCCATACAGCAGATGAAAAAAGGCAAGGCAGCTGGGATTGATGGAATCCCACCTGAAGTTTGGAAACACGGAGGTCATGTACTCCATGAGAAATTCCACAAACTCCTTGTGAATTGCTGGGAAAAAGGGGAATTGCCATCAGATCTCCGAGATGCAGTCATCATCACCCTGTACAAGAAAAAAGGAGCAAAATCTGATTGCTCAAACTATCGAGGTATAACACTGCTCTCTGTTACATATAATATCATATATTATATTATGATATTATATAGTGTTATAGTTTATATATAGTTTATAGCTAACACACATTGGAAGCTGCTTAATGCAGTGTAGATGTGTAAATTGCTATTGCTTAAAACAATGTGTAAGCTGCCATTATAGCCTTGTGGCTGAAAAGCGGGGTATAAATAACTAATATAAATAAATAAATATAATATAAAAGTGTTACTTTTGGACTGCAGCTCAAGGTGCCATGTTGGAGCTAGGGAATTCTGGGAACTGTAGTCCAAAATGTAATCTTTTCAACCTCAGTTTCTTTACTATAGTGCAGACAACATACCAATGCTTGTTTTCTCTTCAGCCTTTTGGCTTTACCATTTCCCTATGTATATGATATTTAGGGAGAATAAGCATGGTGTAGTGGTTTGATGGTTGGATTAAGACTTGGAGATAAATGTTTCAATCTCCACTCAACCACAGAACCCCACTAATTAACCTTGAACAAGTTACACTCTCTCAGCCTTAGAGGAAGGCAATGGCAAAACTCCTCTGCTTAAATCTTGCCAACCCCTCCCCCATAATAGGGGGAGTGACCCCCTGCTGTGCAACAGCTCCCTACCTCTCTCACAAGCTTCTAGCATGGTAAGCAATGTCTGAAAAAGTCCTTAATTATCACTCTCCACTGTCAGTGGCAATTCGCTTTAAAACCCCTCCCCTGGACATCATTTACATCTACTTGGGCCCTAAGCAAAAGCCACATTTCATTTCCCACATAAAATAGTTTTAGATGAGAAGAATGTCTACAAAAGATTTTCATTGGAGAGGATGAAAGCCAAGCCTTTAAAATGAAAGGAGAATGGAATTCGAAGGTTAGGAAAACATAAAGCCATTTGAGACATACAATCCAGGCATTTTTAAGATCTCCACCTGCACTACCCATCTTATCTTTAATGTCATCTAAATGTGAATGAGCATTTCAGATATGAAGATGATGCATTAAAGTAGCTTTTTAAGAAAAAAATAAAATCAAATAACAACCTTACACCAGAAATGAATTTAGTGAAGTACTGTAGTATATTTATGAGGCTTTCAAATTAAAAAGTAATTCCACTTCTCTTTCATAAAAAGAGTTGGCTGTAACATGTTATGGAGATAGATGTGATATGAAAATTGTGTGTTTTATTATTATAAAAAGAAAAATGTTGCAGATGTTACAGCTTTTACTGGTTTGAAATGCTGCAGTATTGAAAATACGTGCTCACAAATGGCATATAGTAATGTTAACTAAAAAAAATCTAGGCTTAGTTACAAAGGAGCTAAATTTAATGTCTGGTCTCAACTAATGTAACACCCATTAAATCAATAGTGGGATGGTAAGGAGATTTTCAGAAGGGGACAAAAATAGCATTCCCATCTCACTATCTCCTCTCTGCTCCCCTCCTGACCCCATCCTGGCACAGGAACGGTTTCACTCCTACCTTAATCGCATGCCATCCTCTCCCTCCAGCAAGCCCAGGAGTGAATGCAGCTCTCATGGAGCTGCATTCGAGAGTGCGTGGGAAATTCAAAGTTTAAAAGAAAAACACACATCAAAAAGTAAAACCAAGCACCTAAACACACTTAAAAAAAAAAGTAACCCAGGGAGAGTACAAAAAAGGGTGTCACTTACCTGGATGTTCTGATCGCACCCGGAACTGTTCTGGCACGGACCTCCCACTGACGCTGGCATCACGCCAGCATAATGGGGCACCTTTTCACTCTCCCGTCGTTCCATTACAGAAATGGAGCAGGAAATCTATTCACGACTTGGTCCGTGAATCAAAAGGAGCAATGGCAGAACAGAAGCAGCACGGGAGCATGATGACTCGGACATGCCGTTGTCTGAAAGGAAAGCCCTTTCACAATCTCCTGGCATCATTGTAACGCCATATTTGCAGCATCTGATAATCTCCTAAGTCAACAGTTCTGTAAATCCCATTGATTCAGCGAGAGCTAGCGTGGTATGGTGGTTTTGAACATTGGACTATGACACTGGAGACCAGGGTTCAAATCCCTGTTAAGCCGTGGAAACCCACTCTGTGACCTTGGGCAAGTCACATACTCTCAGCCTCAGAAAGAGGCAAAAGCAACCCCCCTCTGAAAGAAAACCCTGTGAAACAAGCCTTAGGGTCACCATAAATCAGAAATGACTTGAATGCACACAACAACAACAAACACTAATTGGAACTAATACAGTAATTTAAGATCTGATTAAAATAGTTATCAGATTCCATATAAAAAGAGGGCTGTTGAATTACTTACACCTTTGATACAGTCTTAGAAGTTGTTCTAATACTACTGCAATGGTGTAGGGCTCACTTTTCCTGGACTTCATTTCTGTTGCTAATGCAGTTGAAATTTTATTATCTGCCTTTTATTGCCCTGGCCAAGAAGAGGACAGGCTACTGCCTGCACTGATATCCCTCTAGACCATCTTAACTGACAACAAAAATCACACCTGAGTCAAAATGTAAGTCTGTGACCCTAACATCATAACTTTTCTTCTTCTGTATGATTTTTAACATGAAGAAGCCAGATGAAGAAGCCAGTGAAGCTTCAAAAGCTTGCATGATGTATTTTCTGAATTCTGGTTGGCCAATAAAGGGGTCATTCTTTTGCGGATTTTGTATTTTATTGGATTTTGTGTGTGTGTGTGTGTGTGTGTGTATTTTGCTGCATGAACAACATAGTTACCCCTGAATATGTTGACTGGATAAGGGCACAGATGACCATAAAAAACTCTGGAAAACAAACTTTGTCATTAATTTAAAAATAAAGCTGAATGATTATATGTTGCTCATTGTTTGATGGGTTTTCATCTGGCCCAGTAGTGACCCACTTATGATCCTTCTAAAAGATTTGCCCATTATCCCCATCTCTTCCTCTAATTAGTATGAAATGAAGTCCCTGTTCCTAACTGGTTTATACACAAGCCTATGTATTCCTATTCAAAATTAAGTCACATTATATTCAATGCGACTTACTCCCAACTAGCTCTGTATATGATTAGCTCATTTTACATGGGGAGGGTTCAAAAGCAATTCCTCAACCTTGCCTTGCTCACTGTGGTCACGTCCCTGCCCTTTGACTGATTCATTTGCTATGAGAAACGAAAGCTGTGATTTTGCACATCATTTCTCAATCCACATGTGGTGAGTTGGAGAGACTGTGCCAAACTGTATGTTCTGTTTACAGGGAACAAGTCAAGTGTTTAAGCCACAGTGTATACATGGCAGCTGCATGCAATAAGCAAGCTGTGTCTTTGCATATATATATAATAAGACTTATGGATTAATAAGAAAGTACATTTTGAAGATATGTCAAATAGTCTTTGTACTTTTCAAACTCTCATGAAGCTTTAACTCAAGCTGCTGATTTCAACAGAGCTTCCGCTGCCTATGGTATCTCTCCTTCCAGACAAAACCAGAGGAAGTGTCTGTTACTCTTATCAGTTTGATTACAGGAAACACAAGCATCATGTGCCTATTAGCACACATACTGTTACATAAAGAAATCATTAAATGTTAGTAGCTTATTGGGAGATGGCAGTGTCGCAACATGGACAATTTTATGGGACATCCTGGCAGGAACATGAGTTGCTGACAAGATGGCAAGTCAATGGTGCTGAAATCTGTTATCTTTTCCAGCAGATTCAGAGGTTCAAGAGCAGGGTGGAATCTAAGAAAGGACTATGGCACCTTAAAGACAAATGGATTTATTATGACATAAGCTTTCAGGGACTAGAGTCAACCCTTTCAGATGCATGTCTTCTGTTGGCAAATGTACATACAGTCTGGAACCATTTCATTAAGATAAGCAGAGTAGCTATACACATTACAAACTGTGATCTAAATGAAACCTAAATCATTTCCATTGGTTTGTTATGATTCTGAAGGCATGTGTGTACACTTTTCAATTACATATCATGTTCTCATCTTCTGAGAAGACAGGGAGAGGTGTAAAATACACAGTACTGGTTACTGCATATTTTTCCAATATAAGGTCCAGCAGAAACATCAGAGTAGTTCAGTGGTTGGAGTGGTTGATCTATATTTGGGGGAATCATGGCTCAGGTGTTTGGGTAATCCATATACTTCCTTGATTTTATTTATGTGTTTTTAAAATAAAAACAAGCCAAAGAGAAAACAAACAAATAAACATCTCTCTTCACAGTATATTATAAGGAATCAGCCTCTGAAAAGGCTCAGCACTGTATTCAGTGGAAAGTTATGATATACAACCCACCTTCATCTTTTGCCAAATCTGTCTGTTTGGTTTCTAAAATTGGACCTCAAAAATGTTTAGTCATTATTGCTATGCCCTCAACTTTCTTAAGTCATCTGGAAAGAGTAGTAATGGACTCCTACCTCCAATTGCTACAATATTAATTGCAGCTATTAACTTTATTAACACTATGCCTAAGGTTGCAATCCCATGTACAAATTATCTAGCGATAACCTCGCTGAACACAGTGAGATTATAGATATTATATAGGCATATGAGTTAACTCATATAAACCTAAATCTAATTGTTAATGCAGAAAAGACCAGACACCTTGAATCAACAGAAATTGCTTGACTTACTTAATTCCCATTGATTAACTGGGTCTACTCTACTTTGGACTAAAATTGTGTTTAGGCCATAAATTCTCAGTTTAAACCAGCTGTATCTCATCACTCTGAAAACAACAGAGGAGATTTTTTTTAATCTATGGCAAAATTGTTTTGTGTTATTATTATTGCTTTTTATTGGTTCTGAATATTCTTTCCCCTCTTTTTTATTGATAAAAAATTATTCTAAAGTAGTTTCAAACATTTTGACAATTACCGCTTCACTTGAGCATGTTACATGACAGTCCTTCTATACAATACAGGTCGATCCCTGTATCTGTGGGGGAATACATTCCAGGACCCCCCCATGGATACCTGGAAACGTGGATAACAGGGAGCCCTATTATTTTCAATGAGAAGAATGCTGGAAGTTGACCATAGAATGACATTGGAGGACCTAGAAATGCCAAGAGAGAACATATATTTTTGGAGGTGTATAAGTGAAACCATGGGTATTGAATCTGTGGATACAAGGGTTGACCTGTACACCTCTGATTTTAGAAGCTATTGCACCAAAATGCTGTATATGTTGATGGTGGCTCTTGGTACCAAGTTAGATCTGAAATTTGAGATATAAATGGATACCATGATTCTGCAAAATTTGCCTGATATTACTTCTGCCTGACTAGCTCTGAGTAACCATCTCCAAAATAACAGGACAGTTCCAGACAAACTGCATATACATCACATACATAAAAAGTTTGGAGGATTCTGTTGACATGATGACATTTCCAGAAAAAAGCTTGGAACTTTATGATAGAAGCTAAGTGACATGAAATACTACTTCTTATGATATCTTTTAAAAAAAACCCTTTTATGTCAACTGACATTAACTTGATGGAAATTATTTAGGACTCCAAGCCCATTCTTTTAGTGACATATGATTTCCTATTTTTAAATATGTTTTGTCTTTTTAAATCTCAACCTGCTTTCTGTAAAATAGAAAAGTAATGACCCACCTGATAATGAGGTTTAGTGTACAGAAATTGTAACCTTCTGAATTAATACCACTATGTTATTTTATTTATTGGTGGTCAATGGAATATTCTGAGATATTTTCAGTATAACTCATGCTGACCATGATGTTTTGGTGCCAGAGTCAGGAAATCCAAATGATAATTTTTAAAAAAAATGCAATACATTGAACAGGCAATTTACCATCATCTACTCACTCTGTCTCGTGGCATTAAAAATAGCAATGAGCCATCCTCCTACTGAAATTGTAGAGAGTAGCCATGTTCACAGCTGGCAACCTGACAGTTGGTAAGGAATTCTTCATAGCACAGTGGTTGAGCACATGGTTTGAATTTTGTGAATCCCAGGTTCAATGCCAAGTATCTCCAGATAGGGCCTGAAAGCCTGGAGATTCTCTGCCAGACAATGCTGACAAATGTGGCCTGACTTAGTATACGGAGCTTTTTGGGATCCTACGTTCCTAAACCCACATAGAATAATAAACCAGGATTCCTGACTTATCCTGATGGACAAAGCAGCCAGGGTTTGCTTTTGTCTGACAAGCTTGGCTAGTTTGATCATAAGAAACCAGGACCTTATATTGGAAACATCTCAGGGATCAACTACACAAGCATCTTAATCTGGGGCCAGTCTTGAGCATTATGCCTGGGTTCAACTCAATAGTGGCCACACGGAGCTAAGGCGAATCCATGTTGGAGTCCAGATGGGTCAGATGGGCCAACACTGCATCAGCCACACTGACCCCTGGCTGGCACAGTCACTTCTGCTGAGGTCAGAATGGGATGCCCAAACATGTGATCAACAAGGAGGGGGTCGCTCTACCCCCTCCTCATTGATTGCACAGGTATCGCATTCTGACCTCAGCAGAAGTGACTGTGCTGGTCATGCTCTTACAGGAAGCTGTTTGGTTGGTGAGGCAGTGGAGGCAGCTCTGAAGAGGATCCATCCCCTTCCTTGCACTGTTTAGTGCAAGGTAAGGGAGATGGCACCACATTTTCATGCAGACAACTGGTTCGAGCTGAATCAAACCCAATCTAGCTGTCCAGACAGCAAAAAACCCCAGTTTTCTGTGGTTTCCCTTAAGCCAGATTAATGGTGTAGTAAAGTAGATTTGCTGTGTGCATCATCTGGACACATCACACCAAGTCTGGCGTAAATTCAGTTTATTTCCTTGGTGTAGACAAACCCTCAGTGTCCTATCCCTTTCTGTTTTGATTTATCCACTCTCATAAACAGAGGAGTGGAGTGGAAACATACAAGTTATGTACAACATGTAGGCCATTTACAGCAAAGCAGGATGAAACAAGAATCCAGGATTGTCACTGTGGGTGAACAACATATTCTGTGAGTAAGGCTGAATATATATAGTAGTATAAATAGTTTATGGCCCCATTGTCCTTACTCATTTTGCTATTTGTAGGCAAGCAATGACATTTTTAATTAAATACAAATGCAGAAGAAAGAGTCAAGAAATCCATTGACTGCTAGAAAGATTCTTTCTATTTAGGTCCTTTTCATGGACAGCTCAAAGCATTCAGTCCATTTGCACATTCTGATAAGTTCAGCACTTGAGCATTATCTTGCTTGGCTCCTCTGAAGTTGTTGAAAAGAGTGAGAAATCCATATTATTTTTTTTTCTAAAGGATACTTCACATTATACTTTGCAATGTTCCATCACCTTACCAATTTGCAGTATGTGTGCACTCAATGAATACACATTGTTGAAGAAGACAGTAAGGTTCTTACCACACTAATGACTTGGCAATAGTATAAGTGAAAATGAATACTAATAAAGAAACTTTGATACAAAAGAAAACGGATCATTCAGACAGAATTTGTTTACCCCCCCCCCTCCTTTCCATCTTCAGTGTTCACGCTGCACATGAAAATTTCGGTAAAGATCACTTCACTAACTGTGAAAAAATACAATGAATAGCTCTACATTAATATTTCATGTGTATTAATGCAGGAACTAATCTGTTCAGGAGTATCCTTGCAAGGATTTTTCCAGCAATAGAGAGCAGTGTTAGGCCTCGATAGTTTCAGCAATCAGATTTTGCTCCTTTTTTCTTGTACAGGGTGATGATGACTGCATCTCGGAGGTCTGATGGCAATTCCCCTTTTTCCCAGCAATTCACAAGGAGTTCGAGGAATTTATCATGGAGTGCATGACCTCTGTGTTTCCAAACCTCAGGTGGGATTCCATCAATCCCAGCTGCTTTGCCGTTTTTCATCTGCTGTATGGCCTTAAGGGCCTCTTCCAAAGTGGGAGCTATGTCCAATTCATTTTTCATCGGTTGTTGTTTTGTAAGATCACTGGTATATGAAGCTATCCATGTTTGATGTTCACACAGGCATGCCTGCAAATCAAGATGGTGGCTGTAAGTGAATTACATGCATTTTCATTCTCCACAAGTTGCTCCACTAAACAGTATATTTTTTTTACAGTAAATCTAAGCTGCAGAAGGATGGCCTTCCACTTAATCAAGCTTTTAAAAAAAGCTGTTTCATTGCCTCAGCTCACAACTGCTACCGTGAAAATCCAACATGGCAGTTCTGGCCACTTTGTTGCCAGCAAGCTCCCCCCATCCCACATGTGTGACCAATCAGTTATGCACTGCAATCCAAATCATTTGTCCTAACAAGCAGGGATGCATATTTTCCTTGCATTATTTTAAAAACTTTGGGGAAAGCCACAAAGGCTTTTCCAGCACAATATATGGCATTTTGGGTGCCCCTCCTTCCAAATATGGCAATTCACAGTGGGATCCCATTTGGACAAAAGGTATTCTCCTCAAATTATATGAGGAGTATTTTCACCATTCAGACAAGCCCATAGAAGAAGGAGGCTGATTGTGTGGACCCAGATGATAATGCCTGTTTGAAAGAGGGAATAATGCTGATTGCTACATAGATACAGAAGCTCTCTGAGATTATTTCCAGTTGAAAGATACTTTTCCAAACACTGAGATATACATGGCATGCAAAGGAGACTCGGGAGTCTCAAGAGCCAAGCTTGCCTGCTCTCAATTTTTTTTTTCAGCCATTCAGGAATCCTTAAGCTTCTGGGGGCAGAACAACTTAAGCAGTCTGCTAGCCCTACAATAAGAAATACATGAGAGGTGGCTTGCTACCAATTGCAGCTTTTTATGCAGGCTTGAGAGAAATGATTTTAATTGCAGTTAAAATTTATTTTACATAACTATAAGAGGTAGAAGGGTGCTGTCTTTTGTAGGTTGGTGTTGTTATTATATGTGGTCAGCCTAGCTCAGAGCTTCATTTTTTGGGCTACAATGATCAATATCCCTCAGAAACTGACACCATATTTGAACTGTGCTGGCTACACTGGCTGGGGGATTCTGGGAATTAATTTCAGAAATTATATTTCCACATTCTCTTTCACTTTCAGTGGAATAGCAGCAGAAACATCACCTGGAAAGTCCCTAGTTTTTTTTGTAGAAATCACTGTTAGTTATGACATAGCCTGGGAATCTGTGAACATGCAGCACAAAACAATACTTTTGGCTGCTAGTGAACACTCACAGAAGTTATCTGATGCAACCGTACTTGCCCAAGGTCAAGAAAACTATTTTGTGTCTTTGAAAGCTCTGTGCACCCACCAGCATTGTACACTGTATATGCTTTATGATTAGTGGTATAAAAATACTCCCGCTTAGCACATTGTGGAGATGTTGTTGCTATGGGCTCTGTTGCTTAGAAATCCAGTTGACTAAACTCCTTCAAATGCAAAATAAGGCCTTGGGCCCAAACTTTACAACATCATTAGTCTTCATTTAGTAACTCTGCAACTCTTTCTCAGTATTGTGAATGAGAGAGGTAGCCACTTCCTCCAGCATAATTGAGACAATGCATTTAAAGACATCCTCTGGTTTTCAGTCTGATTGGTTTTTGCTGTGACTTGGGAAGTGAGTCAAATCTTTTTGCAAAAAATTAAAGGACTAGTTAGCTCAAAAATAAACAAGTAAGTAAATAAATAAACAAACAAACAAATAGCCCAAGTCCAGTAAATAATAGCTATTGGTGGCTAATGATAATCATAGTATTCTTTAAAAAAACAACACCAGAAATATGACAGTAAAAACGTTGTTAAAGATTTTGGGGGGAAGAAAGCTAGCTTTTATAGAACATGAATAAATGGCAATTATCATAGAATCATAGAATCATAGAATTGTAGAGTTGGAAGAGACCACAAGGGCCATTCAGTCCAACCCCCTGCCATGCAGGAAATCAGGATCAAAGCATCTCTGACAGATGGCCATCCAGCCTCTGTTTAAAGACCTCCAAGGAAGGAGACCCCACCACGCTCCAAGGGAGTGTGTTGCTCTGACTGTCAGTCAAAAAGTTCCTCCTAATGTTGAGGTGGAATCTCTGTTCCTGGAGCTTGCATCCATTGCTCCGTGTTCTAGTCTCTGGAGCAGCAGAAAACAAGCTTGCTCCATCCTCAATGTGACACCCCTTCAAATAAGCAGGGCTATCACATCACCCCTTAACCATCTTTTTTCCAGGCTAAACATACCCAGCTCCCTAAGTCTCTCCTCATAAGGCATGGTTTCCAGACCTTTCACCATTTTAGTCGCCCTCCTCTGGACACACTCCAATTTGTCAATATCCTTTTTAATTTATTTTAATTTTTAATTTAATTATAAATGGCTACACATCAGTTAAAAAAAACCAATGCAAGATTTGTTTTTATAGCACTCTGTGTGTAAAATGAGCCTTGGATTTCTTTCTGTGGCAACCAGTTGCAGACCTCAGAAAAAGTTGTACAAAAACAACATCATGGAGATACAGGGAAATAGCCAGCAAGGTTTCAATACAGATGAGCAAAAGCCAACAAATGCAGCTTTATATGTAGAGGCTGGACAAGGCAACATCTACTAAAATTCCTTCTTCTATAGAGCTGTCACAGAAAATAAACTTTTATCGTTATATAATCCACATATTCTATAAGCCACATGCAGCCCTCCATGAGGCATTTTATGTTTCTTCAGACCCTCAAAACCCCACTGAAGTCCCACACCCCTAAAAGTATTTGAAGGTTGAAAACATTTTGACCCAGAGCTTGAAACTCACATCCCCAACCTATAATCCTGTAAAAATTAGCCACAGGCAGCTGAAAACAGGAAAGGGAAGTCACTTGTTTTTGGCTGGATGGAAACCATTTTTCATACATGTGCACCCCACCTTAGGGATCAAGGGGAAAAATTGGCTATTACACCCTCTGAGGTTGTCTCCTCCTTGATTTAAGCCTATCACATGGGATTTCTGGCGTATTTTTGGATGACCTCTAAATTCTTGTCTACAGCAGTTGCTTAATCCAGGGCATTATGCTGGACTGGCCCAGGATAGACCATGATGGTGTCAGCATACATCAGTATTAGAGTGTGTTGTTCACATGGGTCAGCTGGGCCGACACCACATCTGCCCCACTGGCTCATTGCTCTCAGAGCCACCTCCACTGCCTCACCCACTGACCTAGGAACTCTGTCCCAAAGCCTGGCATCTCCCATTGCTGCAAGTGAGGTAAAGCAGAGGCGCTCATGTGATTAATGAGGGTGGGAGCAACCCCCTCCTTGTAGAGCATGTGGCATGGTGCCCTCTGCTTACCTCATCAGCAGTGCAGGAAGATGCCAGGCTCTCGGGCAGAGCTGCTGTGTCAGCAGGCAAGGCAGAGGTGACAGTGGCAGTGGCACTGAGGAGAGTGGGCCAGCAGGGCAGATGCATTGGGTGAATGGCCATGTGGAGAACTAGGTCACTACGGCTTCAGCCCAATCCAGCTTCCTGCAGACCTGGGAAGCACTCCTGGGTTTCTGGCAAACACCAGACCTTTCCCCTTAGATTCACAGATAAAATCTCTGGGATAAGAGCTGATTTGTATGCCAACTTTAAGTCAGTAGCAACCAGAAAGGTGTCCAGCACCTCCATCATTACTGTTAGACTGGATCAATTTGAGTCGGTAAGTACTGTGGACGTGGACAAGCTCCTTAGTAGTCTTAAAAAGACGACCTGCCCTCTCGACCCTTGCCCAACTTGGCTGGCAGTCCAGGGGGGTGATACTATCAAGCTGATGCTGGAAAATGTAATTAATGCATCCTTCAGGGAGAGGTCCCTGCCCTCTTGTCTTAAGGAGGCACTCTTAAAAAAGAGACCACTCTTAAAAAAAACCCTCCCTGGACAGAAATAGTTATAGACCTATTTTGCTGCTGCCATTTTTGAGCAAGGTGATCGAGAGGGTGGTCGCTACAAGTTGTCTTGGAGGAAACCAATTTTCTAGATACATTTCAAACCGGATTCAGGACGGGATACGGAGCTGAGACTGCCATGGTTGCCTTAGTCGATGATCTCTGTCTGAGCATTGACAGGGGAAGTGTGACCCTGTTGGTGCTCTTGGACCTCTCAGCAGCCTTCAATACCATCAACCATGGTATCCTTCTGGAACACCTGAGAGAGCTGGGTATCAACGGCACTGCTGTAGGTTGATAGGTTCCAGATGGTGTTGCTTGGGGACAGTTGTTTGGTCAAAAGGGAGCTCAAATTGGGCATCCCTCAAGATGTGATTCTGTCCCCAATGCTATTCAACATTTACATGAAGGCACTGGGCGAGATCATCCGGAGGCATGGGACGGGGTGTTATCAGTATGCTGATGACACCCAAATATATTTCTCTATGTCTTGGACTGATGCAGTGACTAAGGATGGCGTCTCTCCTCTGAATGCCTATCTTGGAGTGGTAATGGACAGGATGAGGGAAAACCAACTCAGGCTGAATCCAGGTAAGACGGAGGTACTTGTCATAGGAAACCTGAACCCAGGAATGGAATTATGTCAGCCAGTCGTGGATGGGGTCACACCTCCCTTGAAGGTCTCTGTCCGCAGCTTGGGGGTGCTCCTTGACCCGTCACTTCACTTGACAGCTCAGGTGGATGTGACAGTCAGGAGCTCCTGTTATCAGCTTCGGCTGATACGCCAGCTGCATCCCTTCCTGGAGCAGGGAGACCTTGAAACTGTAGTACATGCACTGGTAACCTCTCAATTAGACTTCTGTAATGCACTCTACATGTGACTACCCTTATGCCAAGTTTGGAAACTTCAGCTTGTACAAAATATGGCAGCCAGGTTGATTACTGGTACTTCCCATAATGACCACATAACACCGGTCCTGAAGTCCCTTCACTGGATGCCAATTAGTTTTCAGGCAAGGTACAAGGTGTTGGTTATTACCTTTAAAGCCCTACATGGCTTGGGACCAGAATACTTAAAGGATCGCCTTCTTCCATATTGTCTGTCCGCACACTAAGGTCCTCGGGGAAAAATCTACTTCACCCAAAAAAATCTAAGCGAACATTGGTGAGCCAGAGAGCCTTCTCCACTGCTGCTCCAAAACTGTGGCATGACCTGCCAGAAGAGATCTGTCACGTCTCTATTCTTACAGCCTTTAAAAGGGCTCTTAAGATGGATCTCTTCCAGCAGAACTTTCCAACTTAACTCCTCTCCCCACACAACGTGATCTACGTTGCTCTGTCCACCAATTATCTCCCTTTTTAAACTTTTGTATTCTTGTTTTTAAACTGTGTTTATTTTATTGTAATTTTAGTACTGGGTTTGGGAGTTTGGGAAGGGGCTAATTTTGAAATTGTATTCCATGTGTTTTTACTGTTGTAACCCGCCTGGATTCCTTGTGATTGGGTGGGCTATAAATAAATAATTTATTATTATTGTTGTTGTTGTTGTTGCTGCTGCTGTTGTTTTTCCCCCAACTTTGCGCAGTGTTAGGCAAAGTTGGGTTAAGGGCCAAAATGTGTGGCTTCTCCCCTGGAAGTAGCCGTACATTCTCCAGATTGCCAGTGCTGGATTTGGTGGGGAGAACAGCGTTTTTGGCCCATGCAGACAAGACATCAGTCACAGTTATGTAGAAGGAACACAATGATTGGCTGGTCGCTTTTTGGGTGATTTGCAGTAGGTCTGCAAGAATTTCAATTGCATAACAGCAGCAGCAACAAAATGACTTCCTGCTCCACTGTCATAAATTACACTGCTGAAATTAAGAAAGTGGATGTTGGATTGTAGGGGTATGTTTTTTGTGTAGAAGGACTTTGTCTTCCTGAGATTAACACAGTTACAAAAAGAGGACGGGAATCTGGAATCTGGAATATGGTTGGGGGAAGGGAAAGGAAGTAGCCTTCCCTCCCTAGTAAAAACAGGCCTTCATCTCACCAACTTCTATCATTTGTATTTATGTATTTGCATTGGACAAGGACGATTTGGACCTGGCTTTCCATTTTCCAAGTCCAGACAAGCAGGGAAGTGTTTTTCAATTTAAGGGAAATTTCAAAGCAAATTGAACAGCAACTGGATGGGTGGTGAGGGAGTGGCTGCAGTCACCTGCTACAGCTGTGGTGTGATTGTGCTCTTGCCAGTGGATGTGGGCAGCTATACCTGCAGCAAGTACAAGTTGTTTGTCCTGTTGTAAGAGAAGGTCCAGCAACTTGAAGCCCATGTATCTACTCTTCAGCATATTAGTGAGCTTGAGGTTTTCTTGGACAGAGAGGAGCAGACTGTCCCAGGTGAGGAACACACAAGAGAAGTCTCTGAGGAGGAGGAGCTTGGTTAAATGGTTAGCAGGATAGGCTGGCAGCTTCATTTGTGGGGTCAATATCCCAGGTATCTATTATTTAGGGTATCCCTGCATTTGTAGATCTATTCAACAATGCAGATTCTTATACAGAGCTGATACGTTACAGATCCTTGATCTGTATCTGGGTTCCTGATTCAGCAAGAAATTAGCCAGTGCACAGAAGCTCAGGGAAGGTCTTGCCTAGGAGTCAGAGATGGAACTGAGAATCTTCTGCATATACAGATAAGGACAGATTCTTGTCAGGGAGCACATCTGGGATTTGGATCAGAAGCTCTTGCAATCTAAGTGAGAATTTTACCTCTGGGGGACCCTGAAAACTTCACTGGAGGTCTTGGCAGGCCTCATGTGGCCCACAATTGCAACTCTTGCCATAGATTCAGGAGTGTGATGGTGGTGGGAGAGAATGACTGCAAATAATAATCCCCCCATGAAATTTTACTTCAGTTAAACTCTTTTATAGTGAGCAATGACCCTTCTACCCTCCTCCATTTTTTTTTCCTGCCCACTCAATTAAAATTTTCTGGCTATACCCCCTGTCTAGAACAACAAACCATTCAAAGGTAGTTTACCTTCTATTCTTTGGCAACCCTTCCTCAAAATTTTAAGCCACATCACTGGTGTGATTTGTAATTGGATGCAGCAAACTGAACTCTTCATACCCCATCAAGATATAGCTCAACCTCTGTGTTGGAAAATGACCATTTGATTTGTAATTGGGTTAACAATAGCTAAGTTTGCTTGGCTCAATTTGTAAATCACTGGTAGAACAATCAATGACCCTTTTACCCTCCTTCATTTTTTCTCTGCCCACTCAATGAAATTCTTCTCTCAGCTTCCTCTAAGAACCCTCAAACCACTCCCTTCCTGCTCCACACATTTAGCTAGTTATTTCTTCATTGGCAGGGTCAGGAGATAGAAAGCAGAGTCTGGACAAGTTCCTTTTTTTTTTTTTCAGTCCAGTTCCCCCAGTTCCCTACTCAGTAAGGCCATTGGCTATGCTGGCTGGAGTTTTAGAAGTGGTAATCCAAAAAAGTGACTTTTCTAAGCTGTGATAGAAAGAGAGGTGATTTCTTCTCAAACACATTTACAACTCCTGTATCACCAATGCAGCAGTGGTCCGGTTGCCCACTGAGCTTGAGGAATGTAGCTGTACCAAAGTGACTGATGTCCATAGAATGCAGTAGCCATGGAAAACGGCATTATTCAGATTGGATTTTTTAAACTTCTGGAATAGGAATTCATTGCTGGGGTTGGTAGAAAAATCTTCCCCTTCTCTTTCATCTTTCACTGTGGGAGTCATAACCTAATGTGTGCTGGGGTGGTTTAAGACATCTGCCAAATATCAAACAACACCCTTCAAGTCATGCTGGCTTGTACCAATAGCTTGGAAAATTTATTTTTTTGGACATGGCCATGCCAGCTAGGGTTATAGGTGTCGTACTGAAAGTCTACATACCCTGAAGGCACCAAATCCTAACTGATCTTGGAAACTAAGTCAAGCATGGTTAGTACTTGGAATGCCAGGTACTGTAGGTTATATTTCAGAGAAAGGAACTGGCAAAAACACCTTTGAGTATTCCCTGCATAAGAAAACCCTATGAAATTCATGGGTTCATCCTAAGTCAACAGGCAACTTGAAGTGACATACACACACTGCAGGAACTAACTTTTTCATGCTCTGCTACTACCCAAATTCTACCTCTCCATTGACGCCCCCTTGTCATGGGAGAGAGGCTTGCGTACCCTAAGAGGGGTGGCATCTTGAAGAAGAGACTCCAAGTCAACAATCTTCAACAAGCTACCATGAGAGACAACTTCCAGGTAAACCTGCAAACAAAACTTGAAGACCATCCTACAGATCCTTCTCCTACAGTGCTTTGGCAACATATCAAAAACAGTATCCTCCAGTCTGCGGAAGAATCCCTCGGGTTCTCCCACAGGAAAAATCAAGACTGGTTTGATGAAAACAACCAAGAGATCCAGGAGCTGTTGGCAAGGAAGAGAACTGCTCAGCAGGCATACCTCGCCCAGCCAACTTGCCACGTAAAAAAAGCAGCTTTCCGTCTCACATGTAGTAAACTTCAACAAAAACTCCGAGACATGCAGAACAAGTGGTGGATCAATATAGCAGGAAAGACACAACGCTGTGAAGATCTGCGGGATTCTAGAGGATTCTATGAAGCTCTTAAGGTAGTGTTTGGACCTACTTATCAGGTCCAAAGCTCCTTATACAGTACAGATGGTCAAACATTAATTACTGATAAAGCCTCCATCCTGAATTGATGGGCTGAACATTTTCAAAGTCTCTTTAGCGCCAACCGATTAGTCCAAGGCTCAGCTATCCAACATATGATACAAAAACTGATGAAAAATGAATTGGACATAGCTCCCACTTTGGAAGAGACCCTTAAGGCCATAGAGCAGATGAAAAACGGCAAGGCAGCTGGGATTGATGGAATCCCACCTGAAGTTTGGAAACACGGAGGTCATGCACTCCATGCTAAATTCCTCGAACTCCTTATGAATTGCTGGGAAAAAGGGGAATTGCCATCAGATCTCCGAGATGCAATCATCATCACCCTGTACAAGAAAAAAGGAGCAAAATCCGATTGCTCAAACTATCGAGGCATAACACTGCTCTCTATTGCTGGAAAAATCCTTGCAAGGATACTCCTGAACAGATTAGTTCCTGCCATTGCTGAAGAACTTCTTCCTGAAAGCCAATGTGGCTTCAGAGCCAATAGGAGTACTACAGATATGGTATTTGCCCTTAGACAACTGCAAGAGAAATGTAGAGAGCAGAACAAGGGTCTCTATGTAACATTTGTTGACCTCACCAAAGCCTTCAACACCATGAGTAGGAAAGGTCTGTGGCAGATCCTGGAAAGACTAGGATGTCCCCCCAAATTCCTTAAAATTATTATCTTGCTACACGAGGGCCAGTGCGGTCAAGTCAGATATGGCGATGCTCTTTCAGAGCCCTTTCTAATAAGTAATGGAGTGAATCAAGGTTGTGTTCTTGCGCCAATTTTATTTACAATCTTCTTCAGCATGATGCGCCAAAGGGCTATGGCAGAGCTCGAAGAAGACGACGGCATCTATATACGTTACTGTACTGATGGTAGCTTGTTTAACTTAAGCCGTATGAGGGCTCACACTAAGACTCTAAACTATCTAGTCCGTGAGCTGCTCTTCGCTGCTACTGCTGCCCTTGTTGCCCACACAGAAGCAGCTCTGCAGCGTCTAACGTCCTGCTTTGCAACAGCTGCAGAGCTGTTTGGGCTGGAAGTCAACCTGAAGAAAACAGAAGTCCTTTACCAGCCTGCACCACAGGACGAACACCACCATCCCCACTTTGCCGTGGGCAATTCTGTCCTTAAGTCCGTTTAGCAGTTCACCTACCTGGGAAGCATCATCTCCTCAGATGCCAAGATTGACAAAGAGATCGATCACAGATTAGCAAAGGCACATAGCGCATTTGGAAGACTTTACAAAAGAGTCTGGAGTAATAAACACCTGAGGCGAAACACAAAAATCAGTGTGTATAGAGCCATTGTACTATCTATTCTCCTTTATGGGTCTGAAACATGGGTCACCTATCGCCACCACTTACGACTCCTCGAACGCTTCCATCAGCGCTGTTTATGCACAATCCTAAATATACACTGGACTGACTATGTGACGAATGTTGCTGTCCTTGAGCAAGCAGGGATCACCAACATTGAGGCCATGATACTGAGAACACAGCTGAGCTGGGCAGGGCATGTGTCTAGGATGGAGGACCATCGCCTCCCCAAAATAGTACTCTACAGTGAACTCGCCACGGGTCAGCCTAAGAGGGGTGCTCCAAAAAAGGACTCCCTGAAACAACATCTCAGGCTCGGCCAGATTGATCACCAACAGTGGTCCGCCTGGCCTCACATCGGGAGGCATGGAGACACACTATCCACAATGCTGTAGCCTTATTTGAGAACTCACGCCGAACAAGTCTTGAAGATAAACGACAACACAGAAAGAATCACAACCCGGAAACATCACCCGAGGAGACCTTCTGCTGTGCCTTTTGCAACCGGACTTGTCTATCTCGGATTGGCCTTTTTAGTCATCAGCGCGCTTGCATAAAACGCGGGATGAGTCCTTCCTGAATCTTCGTTTGCAAAGAAAAGCCAGAGAGAGAGAGAGACTACCCAAATTCTAGTATTTTGCCATTTGAGGAAGAAAATTTCCTAAGTGCCTCTCCCCTTCCTTGGAATTAAAATACATTTAAATAAACACATTAAGTAATTGATAATTTGCTGCAGTTTCATGTCACTCAAAAATCTACTGCTAGACGCTGCTGTTTTTTACTTTGCCAATGGTAGGGCCAGGTCTGCGTAGAAGACAGGTAGAAGAGGATGGTATTAGCGAAGAAAAGAAGAAAAGAAAAGGAACTGAATTCTTTTCTAGCTTGGATTAAAACACAGGATTCAAAAGAACTGTGAGGCCATGAACAATGGCTGCTGCCACACTGCAGAAATAATGTAGTTTGACACTGCTTTAACTATCATGGCTCCTTCCTATGGAATACTGGGATTTGTAGTTTGTTGTGGCACCAGAGCTCTCTGACAGAGAAGGCTAAATATCTCACAAAACTACAAATCCCAAAATCCCATAGCTTTTAACCATGGCAGTTAAAGCAGTGTCAAACCACATTATTTCTGCAGTGTGGCAGCAGCCAATGTTTAAGGAGGGCATTACTAGTTGCTGAGATTTGTATCATGAACTAAGGACTTTATCAGATGCCCCATTATAAAACGTTCTTTTGCCAGCATAGAAAAGCCCATTTCTATGCCAGCAAAAGAATGTCTCCCCCCTGTACCTTGTAATCCTAGCAAAGGCTCCCAGCTATGAAGAGGAAGTGAACGGAGCCCTGTGCACTTCCTCATTTGAAATCTCACACGATTTCATTGCACAGGAAATTCACAAACAAAAACAAACAAGAAAACCATTTAAAGTTGCACCAAGCACCTTAACACATTTTAAAGCTACCAAGTAACCCAGGGAGGGTTGTAAAAAGAGTGAAACTTACCTGGATGTCCTGATCTCACCCAGATGTGTTCGCGTCAGAGCAGCCATTGTTGGGGTAAGTCCAAGATTTAAAGGGACCATGCTTTCGCACGCTGGCAATGCTGGCAAAAAAGCAGCAGGGGGATCTATTGACGGCTTAAGCTGTCAATTAAAAACCCTGGGTTTTGGCCAGGACATAACCACGAAAGGGGGACATCATCTGATATGCGTGCCCTTTCATGGTTATGTGGCATCATGATGACACCATATTTGTCTGTCTGATAAAGTCTAAGTGTTTACGAAGAATATTACCAGTCATTGAAGTGTGTATTTTGAACCAAGGAAGCATAGACTTCAGGAGCATATATAACTTGAACCCACAGCCTCTCACAGCATGAGAGAAAAATATCCCTCTCTCAACACATTGTCAATATGAGGAAATTTAAGAGTTGCAGAATGGCTATAAATTAGGAAAGCCAATATTTCCAGTGTTTTTGATAGATTGTACCAGTGCTGTCTGTGGAACAACAACGAAGAGTAAGAAATTTATTATTTAATCCATTTCCCCACAATCAGCCAGTTCAAAGCACATATGTACACACAATCTTTAATTCCATTTCAATCCTATTTTGCTGTTCTCCAAAAGAGAGCTGAATTTTAAAATGCTTCCTTTCCACTGTTTCTATTAATATTCTTAAGCGCTACATTTCATTAGAACTAGGGGAGAGATTCAGAATGACTACATGATTGAAAACGTGTGTCAAAAATTAATAGATATTCAATAAATATATTCTTGAAATTGAACTCATGGAACTGTTGCAAACGGAACTATTTAATCAAGGCTGCTGCTCCGGGATGAATTTGCTATCCCATAGGGAGGGCTGGAAAGACATTAGGCTTGAGAGAATCTTCTTTGACTTTTTGAAAAGTAGAACCCCAAAGTCCCTGAACCAGAGTGAGTTGCAAAATAGTAGTCAGTGGTATTGGAGCCAGAAATGAAAATAGTGATTGGGGAGGGGCTCAGGGGTGGAGCCCAGTAGCCTTAAGAGCCATGAACTGGGTTGATATGCACATACAAGTACAGATCTGCATCTGAGTTACTATGCTTCAGGAATTCTAATACAAAACCTCAAAATGGGAAGTAGAACTGCACAAAGGCAACCTAGTTAGAGGCAACCAATTTACAAATGAGGAACACTGCAAATAAATCTGATAAACAATTAGCCTGAACCAGTCTTGGCATAACATTTCTTCCCTTTTCCCACACACCCACACTTTCTCCTCCTTCCCAATTTCGTTCGGTGTGTTTGCAGCTTACTAATGTTTTGGACTACAACTGTCACAATTCACCAGCCAACATAGCTGATGGCCATGTTGGCTGGGGGATACTGGCAATTGCAGCCCCACAAAGGGGCTTTTCTGAAACTTGCTTACACTTAAAGCAGGGGTGGGCAAAATGTGGCCTGTTGGCTGCAAGTGTCCCTTGAAGCCCCCAAAGCAGAACTTGGAGCCCACCTGAAGTTGCCCCAAACCACCAGACCTCCTAACATTTGGGCAATTTTTCTTTCCTCAAAATCACTCCAAACTGCTGCCGCCCCCCATAACCCCAAAAGGGGTGGGGGAGAGCAAAACACTAGCCATTAAAAAAAAAAAAATCAGAAGTCACTAACTGTTGTGTTGTGTTGTGTGCACCAGCACAACCTACAGGGGTGACATAGGGTGAAAATTGCCCCACCCCGCTCTCTGCAGTTGCTCAGGCATTCCTTAAACCATTGCTGATCTACTGCTAATCATCAAGGATTCAGTTTACCTTCTGCAATAAAGCAGGATTGTAAGCAAATGGTACATTATTGATGGGTCCCCTCCTCCTTTCATGTATAAAAGGGGATGGGAGCCTTACTTTCAGGAAATCATGAAGGAGAGGGTGAATGGAATCTCTCCCCATGCCATCCTTTCCCCATGGTTAAACATGTTGTGATGTACCACACACTCATCCTTCTTCCTCTTTATGCCTATGGTACAGAGAAGGAAAATGGATGCACTGGTAGGGCTGACTCTAGGCTACTTTTAAGTGTTTGCAGTTGTTTTCTTGGAAGACTTACATCTTCTGTCTGCAACTCCAACTTTTGTTATGTAACTGGCCAGCCTGGCTGGGGGATTTTGGGAACTGTAATCCAAAAAAGGCAGTTTCCAAAGCTCTGTTAATAACTAAATTGAAATCTATGTGTCCCAGACATATAAGGTTGCATTTTCTAGCATCTTCTACTTTTTCAGAGTGAGGCACTTGATTTCATTTATCTCCCTTGTCAAACCACTGCAGCACCCCCCTTATACTTCCATAGGAAAAGCTGTTCCTATGGGTTGGAGAACCATCCGGAGCGGATTGGGAATGGCACAGATTGCTATACAGTAATAGGCCAGAGACATTAAGGTAGGGGTGGGCAACAGGTTGCTTCCACTTCAGATGTGGTTGAGGTTCAACTCCCATCAGGTCTCATGTGCATAGCTAATGGTGAGAGATGCTGCAATTTGGAATCAACAAGACTTCCCCTAAGGGGAGAAAAAGCCAGCATGGTGTAGTGGTTTGAACACTAGACTACAACTCTGGAGACCTGGGTTTGAATCCCCACTCAGCCATGGAAACTCCCTGGATGACTCTGGGCAAGTCAAACTCTCTTGGGCAAGTCAAACTCTCTTGGGCAAGTCAAACTCCTAGAAAACCCTGTGATAGGTTTGCCTTAGGGTTATCATAAGTCAGAAATAGCTTGAAGGCACACAGCAACAACAACAAAAATGGGAGAATAATGGAATGGACAGTGTACCATCCTCCCCTCCTGCCATTTAAGAGGCACAACTGGATTATTTATGGGTATTATGTATAAAGTGATCTACAAAAGGAAGTTCAGCACCAAACCTTAGGAACAGAACATACCTTGGCTGAAACCTAGTTCAGAGTTCTTTTGATTATTGGGATGAGGCAAATCTTAAAACATTTAGATATTCCACAGAGAATGATCTATGCCACAGCAGCAATCCATCCAAGCTAAAAAGGAACGGGGACAGAAAAGAAAGGTTGTTACAGTGCAAGGGAATAAGGACATAAAATCTGCCCATGATTTTAACAAGCTTGGACAGGATGGGTTAAGGAAGGATTGTCAAATGTGTGTGTGGGGAAAAGATGCTATATGATTCAAGGACAACTTGTAATACATCTCTGATCAAATTTTAAAGGCTGCATTTTGTATTCAGGAGATGGGGAAAAATAGTAAATGAATAAGGAAGGATAGATTATGCTGGATACTGACACGTACACAGAACAGCCTGATGACCTACAATTCCTTACCTGCGACACAAAGATTGAATTCATGTAACATAATATTTCTGAGAAATGTAAAGGCTGCAAAAATGAGTGGAATAGATTATTTGCAATATGTTAACAAAGCTGTACACAAAGGTAACTACTATGTTGCCTGAATTGCATTTGTGCAATACACACAACCAGCTGTATTACTGACATAAATATTAGATGTTACCAGAGCTGAATGTCTTTCCATTTTCCAAATATGGAGTAGTGACATCAGTGCTTTGGCTGCCCGTTTACAGCCAAGGAGGAAAAGAAGATGAGTCAAGCATCCTTTTGCATGTCTTAATGTGTACAGAGAGTATACAGGTGTAGCTACTGGGGTGACATAAATGACGGCATTGTCCCCCAACAAGAATTCTGTCTCCTCAATTAAATTTTCCTTCAATTCCCAAATTTCTAGCATTCCAGAGAATGAGACATCATTCATACTTCTTTGCTGTATCCAGATTCTCTTTATAATTTTGCCTGCCCCATTTCTTTGGATGCCTAAATTGTATTTCTAAAAGTTCAGCTGAACTCTTAAGTTATTACAATGCTAGAAATGTGGGGACTGAAGGAAAATTTCAATGGGGGGGGCAGAATTCATATTTGGGTCACTACACCCTCAATACCCTCCCATAGCTATGCTCCATATTTATGACATAACAGTCTTGTGACTTTTGCATCTCACAGGAAGCAAAAGCAGGTGTGTGCGCGCCTATGTGTATTGGATGGGGGGGAGGGAAAGAGATTTTGAGCAGATGAACAGGTCAGAAAGAAAGGGTTAAATAGTCCCTCTCCATTCCCCACTCCCACTGCCTGGTTTTCCAGTTCACCTGCAGCAGCTGTACAAATAAAAGAAAGCCCTGAGGGGAAGGGGGATATTAACACTACATTTAACTACAAGCCTTTATTTCCAAAAAAACATAATCTGTGAAGACAAGTGATCCTGACAGTAGGATGGGACAAGCAGATTCTTGCAAACTGTGGCTGTACTTCCTGCCTCAGGGGGAAAGCAGGTGGGAGTGTCTGAAATGAAAATGTGTTCAAAGGGTGTCATACGCACAAAACCATGAAGTGTGGCATGAACACAGGGGAAACTCTGGACTCAGCAGAACCCAGAAACATCATGGTTTTGGACTGCAACTCCCAGAATTCCCTAGCTGACAAGCTACTGGGAGCTATAATCCAAAAACATAGTATTTCGAAGCTCTGTGTTTAGGGCAAGGGGAAATTGTGGTTCTCCAGATGTTGCTGGGATGCAGGTCCCCAGAGCTCTAGCCAGCATAGCCAATGGCCAGGAATGCTGGGAGTTCCAGACCAACAATATATGGAATGCTTCATGATCCCCACCCGGGTATGAGAATAATATTTACTGTGATGCAATATTCTCAAGAGAAAGGAGTGGCGATTATGTAATACTCCAGATGTTGTTGAACTATAGCTCCCAGCAGCTCTAGCCAACACAGCCAGTGATGAGGAATGCTGGGAGTGACAGTCCAACGACATCTGGAAGGCTGCACATTTCCTACCTCTGACCTAAGTAATGATGTTTTACTAAATTTAATTCACTGAGTTTGCAACAGGATAGGCAACTGCATAAATTTTGAAAAGGTATTGGAGATTGGTTCTTCTAAGTTGAATCTCTTGCAAGTCTTCCTGTTGGAAAAAGAAGGAAACACCTGTTTAGAAAATAATTCAGAAGCACTGAAAATAGTTTGCAGGGGGGGAAAGAACCCAAACCAAGGACTGTGTTGTTGAACAAGCAGCATTTACAAGCAGTCCCTTTTGCACATGTAGTGCCGGAAAATTGGCAGCATAATTTTCCTCAGACTATTTTTAAAAATTGCCATGCCTGGCCTTAATAAACAAAAGTTGCTGTACTTGAAGGGCTCAGTCAGAAAACAGAGAAAACCTCAGCTTGAGTCAAACTGCTCCAGTCTGCTTAACTAAAACTTCTGAAATGTTTTTAACGAAATCATTTTTAAAAACTTATTCATACCTTGAAGGGAGGAGGAGTCAATCATGTGAACTACCGTAGTTTTCTCTGCTCTTGTTGCCCCCTTCTTCTTTCCATCTGCAGGCAGTCTGAGTTCACAAAGCATCAATATGAGACAATGCAGAAGCTGACAGGAGTCCAAACCACTCCCTTCCTCCTTCCTGTCTTTTGGAGAAAATGCCTTCAGAGTCCACAAATGACCCACAACTGTGTGGTTTTTAAAATGATGTGCTTTTAAAAAAAACATTGTGAGAAGGAGTGGAGAGTCCTCATGACTGGCAAGTAGCATTTGTGGATGGTGGGTATACAGTGTTGAAGAGATGGTCCCTTCAGCTGTCATATTTTCCAATGGACCCCCCCCCCATTTTTAATAGGGATAGACGATTTTGTTGTAATTGTCCTTAGCAAATTGCCACCCCAATGTTAACTTGGGGAGAGATTTTGGAGCTGCTTTAATGTGTCATTCTAATATAATAGTATCACACTCACAGAAAAGTTTTGGAAAGTTATGTTTTGGGGACTGCAATTCACAAAACTTCCAAGTCAGCATAGCAACTAGCAAGCTGGCCTGGGGATTTTGGGTTTCACAGCTCCACAAATGTAATTTTTTCAAGTTCTAGTCTTGTCCTACAAGTGTTAAGAATTTGTAGAGCTGCAAGGCTTATCCAGGTTTTTTGTTTCCGTGTTGGGAAAAGATCATAGATGCTCACTAACATCTTATAGATGTTTGAAATCACACACACAGAAGGTGAATAGGTGAAGGCACACCATCACAACACATCTTAGCCAATAAACTAAGATTCATATAAAGCCCAAACTCAGTTCTTTTGTCCCTATCTCTTTTCTATAGTGTGGTACCTCTTCACTGACAGAAACCTATGGTAAATCAAATTGCTAAGGTAGGGTGGGAAGAAACCTATTCTCCCCTTCAGTTATTTCTAGCTATTAAGAAAACCAGCCATTGAAAGCCATCAGCCATCTCCCTCTAAAAAAAGAGGGTACTTGGCAGCTGTGGTAAAATCATTTAGTAGTCTGTCCTCATCCCATTGTGTGTATATGTGACTTCAAGTTGCCTGTAGACATATGGCTGAATTTCATAGGGTTTGCTCAGACTCAGGGCATCAACAATGGTCTGCCCTGGCCTCACATCTGGAGGCATGGAGACACACTGTCCACAATGCTGCAGCTTTATTTGAGAACTCATGCCGAACAAGTCTTGAAGAGAAACGACAACACAGAAAGAATCACAACCTGGAAACATCACCCAAGGAGACCTTCTGCTGTGCTTTCTGCAACCAGACATGTTTATCTCACATGGCCTTTTTAGTCATCAGTGTGCTTGCAGAAAGTGCAGGATGAGTCCTTCCTGAATCTTCGTTTGCAAAGAAAAGCCAGAGAGAGAGAGACAGAGACAGAGACAGAGAGACAGAGAGAAAGAGAGAAAGAGAGAGAGAGAGATCAGACTCAAGAGGGGTTTTTGCTAGTTCTTTCCTCTGAAATATACATCCCATTAACACCTTCTTATTCAGACTTCCAGTCATGACAAATGCTGTTGTTTTGTTTTAGCTGCTTCTTCTAGATATAGAAGTTAAATTTGAGTTTTGGTGGATGCATTTTGCACAGAAATTAACAGTTTGGCATAAATTCATTACAGTGTACAATTGCAATCTTAAGCACACTTCTCTGAGGGTAAGCCTCCTTGAGTATAATGTGATGCACCCACCACCAAGTAAACTTGTAGAGCTGAAAGAGGACCTCCAGCACATATGCCCACCATGGTTTTCAGAGTCAAAATCTCACCCATTTAACTTACCTGGCTCACCCCTTCCCTGGGTCCCTCCCACTCCCTCAGTTTCTACCCCTAAAGGCTACCTTATACATTGCATAGGATTGCCCTGCATATTCCATTCAACTTAATTCAGACTACAACTGTATGGTTTGTGGTTTTGCATAATATATTATATGACAAGCATGGTTTTCTAGTAACTCTATAGCTCAAAAATCAACCTGTTTTCAATTTTGGAAGTAAAGGGATTGAAAAAAAAATGTGTACTGTAGGTCTGTAATTGTGTGAGCAGTCTGAAGGATGTTGTTTTCCGTCATTGCTTTCTGTTACATCGTGTGTAATGACTATTCACCTGGATATCCTCTGTGGCAAAAGAAGCCTGGAGTAAGGCAATAGAAATGTGTGCAGCAGGGGTGGGGGTTCCCTTTTCTTCTGGCACAAGACCAAATCTCTAAAGGCAATCATCCTAGATATTTCTTTTTCATATCAGTTGTGGAGAACCCGAGCTATTAGGAAGCATTCCATTTAGCTGTCAGGAAATCCTTCGTAATCATTACTTCTGGTACTTGGACATAACATTGCATTCAAGAACAGTATAACCATCAGATGTTCCATGGTAACTGCTTCTCTTTTTCTGCTTATGGTGATCCTAATTGACAGAAAGTGCCTGAACAAGAGGTCTCATTACTCCTATCCAGTGGGATTAGCACATATGTTTTAGAAGGCACTGCTGCCTTGTCATATTGCTACCACTGATTATCTGGCAGAATTTCTTTCTTAAACCTTAGGAACCCAGCTTTGCAATGATATGTATCTCACTGGCCATACCTGGTACAAGAATTTTGTTGTCAGATTGAGCTCATGCAATGTATTTCTCACATTCTGAAGGATGTGAGACCAGGATATATACTTTTTATTCGCCAAGTGTATATTCCTTATAATTCAGTTTCACTCCATCTGTTAGCTGTCAAAAATCCATCAGGCAGTCATTTTAACACATGGGGCAGACCAATATTAAGGGAGCCAGGGAGGAGTGGAAGATCTTCTGCCATATCCATGTCAGCAGGTTTATTATTTATCATTGCATATGGGACATAGCTTAGTGTCTGGGGCCCCAAACACTAGAAATAGACACCCCACTGGTTGTGGAGAAAAAAAAAATCCTATGGCACGTTTGGAAATTAAGATAAGAGTCCTATCTAAAGGGGCTTTTCCCAAATGAAGGTGAAATGAAAAGATTTATTCCTTCTCACTGATTTAGGCAGTTGGGATAAGGAAGATTTAATCTAGCCTACTTTCTTCTAAGAGAGCCAGTGTGGTGGTGTGGTTTGAGAGTTGGACTATGAATCTGGGGACCAGGGTTTGAACCCTTGCACTGGCATGGGAATCCACTGGGTGACCTTAGGCAAGTCATATTCTCTCAGCCTCAGAGGGAGGCAAAGGCAAACCCTGAACAAATCTTACCAGGAAAATCTTGTGAGTTGGAAATAACTTGAAGGCACACAAGTACAACAACTTGCTTCTAGACGGATGGTGTGTGCAGAGTACAGCAAAGTGTAAGCTCTTTTGTGATGATTTAGTAGTCTTGTCTCCGTTCCATTGTGTGTATCTGTGCCTTCAAGGTGTGATAATGTCTAGGAGGGAAGGAGGACACTAACTAAGTAAATATGCAGTTTGCAGTAATAAACCAATTAAGCCTTGTGAATTGTTACAAACTGAAAGTTTACTGGCTCAGCTAGAGACCTGCTCACAGTCCTCTTGCCTGGAGATAAGCCTATCAAAACAGGATAATTTGCACCCTCATCTCCCACCTAAAGGTGACCCATGAAAATGGGGGACGGGGACTCAGAGCCAGGCCCTGAGATCTGGTAGCTCTAATGAGCATAGGAGTTGGAGCAGCAGAAACTCTTATTGCATAGAAATAAACAGGGATTCTCACACAGTGGGAAAGTAGGGTACAGAGTGAGGGCAAGGCAGATAAATGAACCTGTACCCTTGCATTCATAATTTCTTCCTGCTATTGGCAATGAAGGGAAAATTCAGTGATTGGCTGCTCAAAGGCCAATGCAACTGGCAGGCCTGAATGAAGCCTCACTGGAAAAATGGATCAACTCCTAATCTCAGTCCCAGAACACCTCCATTCAGGGTTTTCTGCTAGTGATAGCTTTCAACCTGCCTGAGTGCAGGTACCCTATAGCAGTATTTCTCACCAGCAGAGGCTGGTGGACAGCAAACAAAGCACCATCCTTATCCCCTACACTGGGGGAGCAGGGAGGAGGATTGTTCTCTAAATTATTAAGTCTATTTAGTAAGAAGCAACTTTTTTGTGTTTAACTGAGCTTGCTTCTTAGCTAATAGTGCTTAGTATTAATGTTGCAGGTTACATAAACTGTTAAAAGGGTTTGGTCAATGGGCAGTGTTTCTAATGTATTAATAATAACACCTTGCTTTTGTGTAGAACATGTGTTCAAAGCACTTCACATACATTATCTGATGAATCTCTGTCTGTCTCCGTGGGAAGTAATGAGTCTAAAAATAAAATTGTATTAAAAAATTCCAGGATCTAGTCCTTTTAAAAAGCAACAAGAATTATCTTCTTTCAAAAAGAGTTTGTAAAAATCATTCATTTACTTTTAACTTCATGCAGAGTGCAACTTAGGAATGCTAAAACAAGCTCAATTAACATTTAAAAGGTGTGTTCAGAGGTCTGAGATCACTCAGTCAAATTAGACTCATTACAAAACAAAGGAGTTAGTTTAAAATGCAAATCAAAAGTTTACTGAAGGTATATCAATCTCAGTCTACATACTAAAACAAACTTTAAAAAGAGGTTCCTAACTGACTAAGAGTATTTAGGGTAGGAAAACTCACCCAGCCTACAGCAGTAAGAGGCTGCATGGTGAACATCATGGCATGGTTGCAGGAAAGATGGCTAGACAAAGATAATATAGCTTAAGATGGCTTAAGATGGCCACAGCCTCATGGAGACTCTAACTTAAAAGAGAGCTTACACAGAGCAATAAAATTTAAATTAGGTCATGTGTGGAATGACCCAGCACTCTAGTTGGCTGGAAGTGCCCAGTGAAATAAGAGAAAAGGAATTTTGGGAGAACAAAAGCATGCAGGGAAAAAACCCTAGACTTATCTTAGGATGTGAATGAGGTACACAAGATTGCTTTTACATTACAATGATTATTTCCCCACATACTACATTCCCCTTCTCAATCGCAGGGTATGCCATGAACAATCTTCATTTCTTCTTGTAGTCTAAGGAAACTGTCCTTAGAAAGAGGCTTAGTTAAAATATCAGCTATCATTTCTTCTGAGTTGTGATACTCCAGTTGAACAAGTTGACTCTGGCACATTTCTCTCACCTTGTGGAAAGCAATGTCTATGTTCTTCTTCAGAGGCTTGTCACTCTGAGAAATCTTGATACAGCTTTGATTGTCTTGCATTCAAAATGGTTGGCTTGGGTTCCTCTATCCCAAGATCCAGAAGCAAATTCTGCAGCCATTTGGTTTCATCACAAGCTGTTTTTGCTGAGACGCACTCGGCACCTGTGGAACTATCCGCCACTGTACTCTGCTTCCATCTTGTCCAACTTACTGCTCCACCACCGTAAAAGATGATGTTTCCACTGGTTGATTTTCTCTCCACCAAATCACTGCCCCAATCGGCATCTGCATAGGCAATCAGTCGTGGCTTGTCACATGCTGGCAGCATCAGTTTGAAGTCAGTGGTCGATTTTAAATATCTTGACATTCTTTTCACTGCATTAAAATCTCGAAGAGTAGGAGAATTAACCATTCTACATAAGATGCCAACAGCATTTGCAATATCAGGTCTAGTGAAACTCACTATGTACAGAAGTTTTCCAACTGCAGTTCTGTACTTTTCACTGTCTCTCAAAGGTTCAGATGCCTCATTGTTCTTTAAGAAACCTACTTCCATTGGAGTTTGAACATCCTTTGCATCTTTTAAGCCAAGACAGTCCAAAAGATCTATAATCTTTTGCTTTTGATTAAGAAAGAAGCTTCCATCATGGTCTCTTTCAATTTGTACTCCAAAATAGTGTGAGATGTCTCCCAAACTTTTAATATCTATTTCTTTCTGGAGATTCAGGAGTATCTCTTGACTATCTGCTTTGTCTTGACTGCACAGAATCAAATCATCAACATAACTTGCAATGTAAGTCCATCTATTGTTTCTGAATCTTTTGTAAACACATTGGTCAACAGTGCCTGGAGTAAATCCTTCTTTGATAAAGAGCTGATTTAACTTTTTGTGCCATTTCTTGGCAGCTTGTTTTAATCCATACAAGCTTTTCTCCAGTTTACATACTAGATGCTCCTTTCCAGGTACTACAAATCCCGAAGGCTGTTCCACGTACAGTTCCTCATCTAGATCTACATAAAGAAATGCTGTTTTCACATCTAGAGGTTGTACATGCCTTTTCTTGGATGCTGCAACAGCCAATAAGGTTCTAATTTTTGTGTGTGTAACTACTGGGGAGAAAGTTTCATGAAAATCTTCTCCAAATTGCTGATTGTAACCTTTAGCTACAAGTCTGTCTTTATATCTTTCAGTGTCCCCTTCTGCATTTTGCTTTGTGGTAAAGACCCATCTGCAGCCAATTGCCTTCTTGCCTTTTGGCAATTCTGTCAAAGTCCAAGTTTTATTCTTATATAAGGATTCCATTTCCTCTATTGCTGCTTTCACCCATTTCTTAGAATCAGACTTTGGCAGTCCTTTGATCTTCTGCCAGTCAGAGGGTTCCAGAAGGCTTTCCCCTGTGGCTAGGTAGGAGAATCTCAAAGGAGGCACTCCCCTGTTACCCCTCGTAGATTGTCTCACCTGGACTTGAGTTCCTGGCTCTGCCCGTGGCGCGCTGTCCGGTCCTCCATCCTCTGGTAAGTCGTGGGCTGAGGGAGCCCCTTCTGGATGCGAAGCACTTGCAGGAGGGTGAAAGAGCTGCACACACTGTGGCTGCCGCTGAGAATCAGGGTCAGGGTCTTCTTCCACTGCAAACACATCTGAATAGAAATCTTTGTTTGGATTAGAATTAAATTAAGATCTTTCATCAACATAAACAGCACTTGTTATTCTCATTGTGCGTCCATCAGGGTTCAGGATTTTGTAAGCACCTTTGGAATAGCCAATAAAAATTCCCTCTTCACTTCTACAATCCAGTTTGTCTCTTTTCTGTTTGGGAATGTATGTATAAGCTTTTGATCCAAAAACCCTGAGATGGTTCAGTCTGGGTTTCACACCATGCCACAATTCAAATGGAGTAACATCTCTGTATCTGGTTGGAAGTCTATTGTATAAGTATGTGGCTGTGAGAATTGCCTCAGACCAATAAGCTTTAGACATGTTAGCCTGTAAAAGCATTGCAACTGCCATTTCCTTTAAAGTTCGGTTCATTCTCTCCAATAAACCATTTTGTTGAGGACTATAAATCCCAGTAGTCTGGTGTCTGATTCCATGTTCCTTTAAGAACTTATCAAACTGAGTATTGACAAATTCAGTCCCATTATCCGTCCTCAAATTTTGAATTTAATAATTGAATTTATTAGTGACATAATTAAAGTACTCTTTGAACTTTTCAAAAGCTTGACTTTTCTTCCTTAAGAGGTAGCAATGGGTGTATTTACTGAAATCATCTGTGAGGGTCATGAAATAGAAGTTTCCACCCACTGATTTCTGTCTAAATGGCCCACAGAGATCAGAGTGTTTCAACTCAAGAGGTTTAGTAGATTGTCTTTCTGTGAGAGGCTTGTGTGAAGGTGCAGTAGCCTTAACTTTAATGCATTCCACACACCTTTCATTCACACAACAGTTCTTGAAATGAAAGTCTTTTGCTAGCTCTTGATTAGCCAATTTCTTTATGCATTCAACATTTCAATGAACAAACCTTTTATGCCATAAATTTATGCAGGCTTTGTGTTTACACTGAGTGGCAACATTGGCATTTGAATCACTGATCTCCATGTGATAAAGGCCATCATCCTTTAGCGTGCCTTTAAAAATCAAATGTTTGCCATGAAGACCATAATATGCATTCTTTTTGAAAACTACTCTGTTGCCTCTAGATGTGCTCATTTTGACTGAGTAGAGCGAGCTCTTGAGCTCGGGGGCATAAACAGCGTCCATAATTTTCAATACCTCTGTCCTAGCTCCCAATCTCATAGGAAGATACACAGTCCCAATTCCTTGCATTGTAACAGAATCTCCATTGGCAAGAAACACAGGGAATTTTACTTCTTCATTAAAATCTTGGAAATATTCCCTTTTATTGACAAATGTGTTGCTAGCAATGGAATCTACAATGAAGGAATCTTTATATCCATTTCCAGAAGCTTGCATTACTTTTTCATAAGCCAATCCAATGTGAAATTTCTGTTTAGCATCAGCTTCTCTGTCTCTATGGCCTTTTGCATTCTCTGGCCAGTCATCTCTTGCTGTGAGAATGACTGTCTGTTTCCCTTTGAAGCCTTTAATTGCACCCCATTTGGCTCAGAAGAGGAGGGGGGCTTGGAGTGGGTAGCATTCCTTTTAAAATGCTCCTTTTCTTTTCCAGCCAAATTAACTTACTGGTTAAAGTTAGAATTTCTGGGTTCAACTTTGTCATTTTGCATCAAGTTTTGCCTATGTTGAAATTCTCTTATTTGAATATAGGCTTCTGGTAGGGTTAAATCATTCTTTAATTGCAAAGTGTTTATGATGGGATTGTAAAACTTTGGTAAGCTTGCTAAGAAAATCCCAACTTACATAGACTTTGGAATCTCTTCTCCAGGAGATTGCAATTCTGCTAATGTAGCTCTGAAATCATTAATGTGTTCATCTAGACATTTTGGATTTCATAATTTCATGTTTACAATTTTCATCATCAATGCAATTTTATTTCCCATGGATGGAACATCACTAGATCTTTCAAAGTGTCCCAAGCAGCTTTTGCTGTTCTCTTATCTTTGATTTCACAGACTAATCCTTCATCAGTTGCTAGAATTATGAATGCTAATACTTTTTGATCATTCCTATCAAAATAATCTCTTTCTCTTCCCTGATGTGGCCTCTGTTTATGTAAAACATCAATAAGTCCCATGGCCTTCAGGTATGTTTCAAAAGAAAAAGCCCATCTTCTATAATTTGGACCATTCAGTTTCTCCAAGTTTAAAAAGGCAGAGAGGCTAGCTTCAACAGCCATAATTACTTTTTATTGCTTTATTGCCTTTGTCTTCAAGCCAAGAGAGACCAAAAACAGCAACTCTGAGGTGATCAGATAAAAGGAAAAAACAAAACTTTTGCAAAAAACAAAAATTAAATTGAGCTTTTAAGTCTTCAAACTGGGAACCAAAACCCTTCCATCTGGGAAGTAATGAGTCTAAAAATAAAATTGTATTAAAAAAATCCAGGATCTAGTCCTTTTAAAAAGCAACAGGAATTATCTTCTTTCAAAAAGAGTTTAAAAAAATCATTCATTTACTTTTAACTTCATGCAGAGTGCAACTTAGGAATGCTAAGACAAGCTCAATTAACATTTAAAAGGTGTGTTCAGAGGTCTGAGATCACTCAGTTAAATTAGACTCATTATAAAACAAAGGAGTCAGTTTAAAATGCAAATCAAAAGTTTACTGAAGGTGTATGAATCTCAATCTACATACTAAAGCAAACTTTAAAAAGAGGTTCCTAACTGACTAAGAGTATTTAGGGTAGGAAAACTCACCCAGCCTACAGCAGTAAGAGGCTGCATGGTGAAAATCATGGCATGGTTGCAGGAAAGATGGCTAGACAAAGATAATATAGCTTAAGATGGCTTAAGATGGCCACAGCCTCATGGAGACTCTAACTTAAAAGAGAGCTTACACAGAGCAATAAAATTTAAATTAGGTCATGTGTGGAATGACCCAGCACTCTAGTTGGCTGGAAGTGCCCAGTGAAATAAGAGAAAGGGAATTTTGGGAGAACAAAAGCATGCAGGGAAAAAACCCTAGACTTCTCTTAGGATGTGAATGAGGTACACAAGATTGCTTTTACATTACAATGATTATTTCCCCACATACTACAGTCTCTCTCCCCACTCCCCCATTGTTGCTGTGTGCCTTCAAGTCATTTCTAACTTATCGCGACCCTAAGGTGACCCTATCATGGAGTTTTCTGAGGCTGAGAATGTGTGACTTGCCCAAGATCCCCCAGTGGGTTTTTGTGGCCAATTGGGGAATGAACCCTGGTCTCCAGAGTCGTAGTCCAACACTCAAATCACTATACCATTCTCTCCCTGTACAGTATTTAAAAATGAAAACCCTGCATTTCTTTATAAAATCAACTCAAACCAGTTTGCAAAAAAAGTCAAGTATAAAAACTGTTCAAATTACTAAACCAATTTCATATAATAATGACAAAAACAGAATAAAGCAATTTGACATAAAGCACGAAGAAAGAAGTTTAAACCACACCAGAGTCAAAGCAAAACCCTATGCTCTTTATAGCTCACCTGAAGTTTAAGAGAGAAAAGCCTCATCTATACAAGGCAAAACAAAAAGCAGATTGCTTTGCAGTAATGGCAATTCACAGCAGCTACTATTTGTCTTAATGATTTTTTTTTTTGCAGATTGCAGAGATGCAAAACTATCTGCGTTTGCTGTGCCAATGGGCATACCTGCAAATGAAGATGGCAGCCACAAGTAAATTACTTGCTTTTTTCCTACTTCAATTTGCTGCTGCTGAACATTTTTTTAAAAAAAACTATATCCAATGTGTGATAGAGTGATATTTCACCTTAAAAAATCAACCCCCCAGTACACTGTTTTATCGCCTTAGCGCTTGGTCGCTAACGCGAAATCCACATGGCAGTTTCAGGTACTTACCTTGGTAGGAAGCTCCACCCCCGTGCTTGTCTAACCAATCAGCTTTCAGATCCTGCTCATATGAGAAAGCGAATCATTTCGTATTTCTTGTCCCAACGAGCAGGAATGCACAGTCCCCTTGCTCTTTTTTAAAAACTCCGGGAAATGGCATTTTTTTGCCCCCCTCTTTCTGAGTATGGCAAAATGATGTGGAATCCCATTAAGATAGATAGCATTCTCCTCGCACTCTGCGAGGAGTATTTTCGCCATTTAGATGACCCCAAAGAGTCAATTGAATCTGTTTTAGGCCACAGTAGAAAAGGCTGTGTCTCATAGCCTGGCCAGTTGTACTTTTCAAAGTGATGGAACACACAGTAGGGCTTCTAATGTTATAAACCTCAGACAAGTTTGATTGTATTTATCATATTTATTCTTAGCTGCATTGTATTTATAACAGCACCATAAGGTCACATCCACGTTTTAGTAGGCTTGAAGTGAGCTGATATACCATAGTCACTTGCTGAAAGTACAGTCCTCTGAGTTTATACCATGAAATACAACCCAAGAGTTTCATGAACTTATCATGGTCTTAGGAGCAAAATAGGCATGTTCCAGGACATCCACGAGCAAATTCCCTCTTAAAACACATGTGCACAGAACAAGACACACAGACACATCTGAATAACACATAATATTTTGAAGAGCAGAGATGTAACAGTGTGAGAAAGTGTGTTTTGCCTTTTTCTCCTGTGCTGCTTCCCAAATCTAAATCTCCTGTGCTTTTTCCCAGATCTAAATCTCAAAGCTTTTATTAGCTTCACAAGGGAAAACATACAGGAAACATCCATCTGCCACATAACACTGTGGGGTCGTTTACATGGCAAAATAAATCCGCTAAGAGTTCACAAAGAGTCCTAATAGTTCCCACATCTTTTGGATCAAAGTCACCATATTCAGAAGGAGGGGGGCAAAAACCCCATAAATCGCGCAGTATCAGCTTTCGCTATTTTCCCCGACTTTTTTTGAAAAGTAGCGTGACTTAGTACACTATTGATTGTGTGAACTACCATTTCACATACAGCTGTGGAAACTACCAGCAGTCTTCCTGAAACAGCCACAGCAGAGCTGAGCCGTGATTGGTTGGACTGACCAAGGAGGGGGAGGAGTTATAACAGATGCAAGGAGCCTCAAATGAAAAGATCCAGTCAGACGGTTTGCATTCCACTTAGCCATAATTACTGTTCCTGTGTGTGTGTGTGTGTGTGTGTGTGTGTGAGAGAGAGAGAGAGAGAGAGAGAGAGAGAGAGACTGAGTAGTGATCGGCACCACCAGCTGTTCGCTCCCTTGCCCTGCTGTGATCACATTCCTCTGTGTGTGTGTGTGTGTGTGTGTGTGAGAGAGAGAGAGAGAGAGAGAGAGACGCAGTCTGCTCAGCTAGTAGAAGAGAATCTAGCCTGCTTTCCTTGCCTCCTTTTGTCATTATTCCTCTCCCCCTCCCCTGTGGTCTCCCTTCTTTTTTGGTTGCTTTATCTGCTGTTCTCTGGCTCAGACGAAACTAAGGAGCCTCTTTCGGAGTGCTCTTTCCCCCTTGCACTACTGCTGCTCGCTAACTCCCCACCTCCTGCCTGGCTTTAATGACAGTGATCTGGAGGCCGTGCCCCCCCCCCACCTTTGTGTGTGTGAACTACAAAGCCGAAAAATCACTAGATCAACCAGTTTAGCAATAAATCATGTAAACTATGCAGTGCTGGTGCGAAAGGACAGTAAGCCAGAATTTTGCGCACTTTATTCTGCCGTGTAACTGACCCCTGTGTTTCATTCAGGCAAAGTGAGATCACTGCTGGTAGGTGCTGAGGAACAGTGGTCGAAGACTTTCAGCTATCCTCAGGCTGTTTCCCTTGGTTGAAGGAAAGAGTGGCATATGACACATCACCTGTCCTAGCCCCCACTCAAGAAGGCTACTGACTCAGATGTCAGATAAAACGCTATCCTATTGACATGTTTGACATAGGTACCAGTCCAGTTAGTTTCCACACACAGAGAGAGTGATTAGGGAGGGGACACCACTTGGTCTATTAACTCAAGCAGCAAAATAAATGCAGGCATGGTGGTGACTGGGCGGGTCATCTTAGGCCCATCTCCCCACACCTCCACTTGCTTATATGATTATACAAAAGATAAAATGGATGAGAAGGAAAGATAACATGGGTGAAGAAAGAGATACTACATCAGCTCTGTATTAAATAGTCAATTATCACAGTGCATAGCTGAAAACCCTGAAGGCACCAGGTCCTGGGTGATCTCAGAAACTGAGCAGGGTCAGGCCTCATTGGGAGGGAGGTCACCAAGGAATACCAGGCACTGCAGGCTATACTTTAGAGGAAGCCAATGGCAAACATCTCTGGGTATTCTTTGCCTAAGAAAACGCTATGAAATTCAAGGGGTCACTGTAAGTTGACAGGCATATCATATATTTACTTATATATATATAAGTTGACAGGCAAATCATATATTTACTTACTTAATGGAATGCAGTACACACTGAGAAATTTTGAGTAGACATGTTTTCCTTGAATGGCTAAGGTGGCAATTCTGTGGTTTTCAGGATCACAGCCACTTCCTGAATAAAGCCATTGTTCTCTTGTTATATAGTGGTGCCATCAGTACTGACTAATTAGAAAACACTTAAAGCTGGTTTTAAAACTGGGATTTTTAAAATTTGTAGTGAGTTGATTTGTTCTCTTAATGAAGTGATTAGGTCTTCTGTCTCCTCACTTGTGCATTGAAAAAGGTACTTTTAAATAGTGGGTTATGGTATTGGAAAAAATGGTATGAGGTGTTTCTTAACAGAAGCAGCTCCCTCAAATCTCTCCTGTATTTTTGCAGCCAGTATCACTTCAAAACCTCTTGGATCAATTCCCACTTACTCTATAATTTGAAAACATGGCTAAAATTGTTATAATTAATTAAAGGTGTCTTTAAAGTAATGCTCCTTGTCTGTAGTGATATGATGAGATCATACTGAGCAGTCTTATTTTAGTAGGAACTTTATTGCCTGAAAGATGTAGACAAACTGAAGAGAATCCATGGAATAACCATAAAAATGATTGAGGGTCTTAAGATAGTGACTTATGAGGAAAGATTAGAAAGGTCTCTCTCTGTGTATGTGTGTTTCCTGGCTCAGTAAGGCTGTAAAGGAAATGCTACTCTTCAACAGGTGGTTATAGGATGTAAATATTAAGTCTAAGGAATTATTTAGTGTAGAATTTACTTATTCTACAGAATAAGCATGGAAATAAAAGGACTAGACTAAGCACGGGGTTGTAGAACCTGAAAGTCATTGTATAATAGGTGATGTGTTTTACCTTGTGTTTTTCTTGTTCCATTTTGCCTCAACCTTTATTTAGAACAATCTCTTAACAGAGTTTGGATTGAGTGCCTAGGCTCCAGGCCTGACTCCAGAATTTATGAGCCTACAAACATAATTCCCAAGAGCAATTTTGTAAGGGAAAATGTGGTTTTTAAGATTTTAAGACATAAGTTGTTTCTACTAAAGGAGTCTAGTCTGGAGTTTGCATATTACATTGCTTTCTGAGTGATGCATAAATAACAGACATAATTCATCTTCGTGACAAGGAAGCTTATGTAATTGTATTGGGTGGGGGGAAAGACCATATCAACAGGAATTCCCTTCAGTTCAGTTATTATAATAGACATGTGGACTCCAATCTGGATCAGCACTGCAGTGTATTCTAAGGGGCAAAGGAATAAAAGCCCCACTTTACTACCCTACAGTCCTGATCCAGCTTGGTTTTCCCACCCCATTTATTCTTTGTTTAAGAAAGGATTCAAAGACATAACTGTGTTAGTCTGGAATATCAGTAAACAAGGGGATCATGTAGCACCTTTGAGACTGAGAGAAGATTGTAGCATAAGCTTCCATAGACTTAAGAGATTTTCAGACAACACAGTTATAGTGTTACTATTCCACTTTATTTGCTATGGCTGCCTCCTCCTGAATCCTGGAATTTGCAGTTTAGGGAGGGGCATTTACAACTCTCAGCCAGAAAGATCTTAGGCCTCACTAAACTACAAACCCCAGAATTCCACAGGAGGAAGCCAGAGCAGTTAAAGTGGAATAGTAACACTATAACAGTGTAGTCTGAAAATCTCCCTAGTCTACTTCCTGAGTGAGGCCCAGCATCTGAGGAAGTAGACTAAGTCTATGAAAGCTTATGCTACATTTTCTCTCTCTCTCAGTTACTCTCAAAGGTGCTACAAGATCCCCTTGCTTACTTTGTATAAGAAAGGTCAGGGCAAGCCAGCCATCTGCTATGGTGTGTTAGCATCAGGACCACAGGGACAGAGTATACGTTGGCCCAGTATGGCCTGGGTTATGTACTAGTATATTTGAATAGTGAGTATCCCACGAGTTGTCTAAATGGTCAAAATAACCCTCATGGAATTTGCTGGGAATCCTACCTGTCTAAATGGGATCCTGCACCAATCCACAGTATTAGGAAGGTCGGGGGCTCAAAACAGCAAAAACAATGCAGGAAAAGCCTTTGTGGCTTTTCCCATAGTTTTTTAAAAACAGCGAGGGGGTGCATATTCCTGCTCATTAGGACCAGAGGTTCACTTTGAATCATTTCCCCATATGAGAGGAAGCGCAAAGCTGATTGGCTGGGCAAAAGCAGGAGGTGGGGCTTGCTAACAGGGCAAGTGCCCACTTCTGCCATGTTGGATTTTTGCCTTAGCGAGTGATCACTAAGGCGATAAATGGGGTGGTTTTTTGTTTTGCTTTTCTTTTAATTTTAAAGATCACTCTATCACTCCAGCATACCTTAGACAACTTTAAAAAAAAAGTTCAGCAGTGGCAAAGAACTAATGTAAGTAAATCACTCGTGGCCACCATCTGGCGTGCGAAGCTTCTGGGGGCTTCTGGAGCCAAAAACACCATTAAGACATGCTGCTGCTGAGAAATGCCATTACTACAAGGTACTCTGTTCCCCCTCTCATATAAATGGACCCCCAGTCTCATAGTAGCAAGGGATGGGTGTTTTGCTCAGAATACAACATAACATAAGGAGAGACAGGCAAACAATTCTTCCTTCCTCACTGTAGACCTGGGGAATATCTTCCTACCTACCACTGCTATCAGAAATGCTTAAAAAACTAAATCAAACAAAACAGTTTACAGCAGGTGTTTTGGTTAATTTGGCCCTCAGAATCTATGATACTGAAAGGTAAAGATGGAAAGAACATTTGAAAATATTTTTTAAATTATCAAAAACTGTTCCTTAAGTGCCGAGAAACCATGATAAGGAGCAGTCTAGACCAATCTTTGTAGTTTAGGATTTATTCTACACAAAATTCACACCTGGAAAATAATATTTTCTGTTTGGAAAATTCTGTTTCCTATTCAATAAGTGCTGTTTTGTGAGCAAAACCATATGCAAACTTTTTGCAGAATATGTCCCCAACTACAGCATTTTCTGTGCAGGAAACAGAATGTTCTAAACAGAAAATAATATTTCTGTGCAAAACTTCTGCTCCCTGCATAGAAAATGTTTTTTTCACAAATGTACCCTGTGCAAATTTTATGCAGAATAAGTCCTTAACTGCAAATAGTTTTTCAGACTTTCTCACAGTAGAAAGAAAATGTCTAAAATAACTTGTTTCTTCGAGAACAAAATTAGCCAAGAATTGCGTCCCTACCACATGGACTACATTGTGACTGTCAGTTTGATTGAATCAGGAGAGGCAAATTCAGTGGGTTGAACCAGCTCTCATGGGACCCTACAGGACTATACATGCCTTTCTGACACTTGTGTTTCTCACCCCATATTTTTTTTTGTTAACCGATGACAATTACCCCTGCTGATAAGTCTGTAAGGAGCACCACAATTGGTCCTTTTGCACCACTTTGAGGGATAGGGCTGGACCTATTTTAGACTCAAAGGATACTTTTTCTAAAATAGGGAGTGAATTCCAATGACTTCTGGTGTTTTTTTTAAAAAAATGCCACATCTAAGCCAAGAACTGCCATAGTACCTTTCTCAGTGGTCTAAAATGGCTTCTGGGGTGTGATTGATCAATATTTTGGTCTCCTCCAAATTGCAGGTATGTGTGTGAGCCCTGTACAGACCACCAAAAAAAAAAAAAAAAAGTCTAGTGGAGGCTGGATACAGGCTACAGCCTTCAATTTGCCCACCCCTCGTTACGAATGCTAAATACATTGTACTGCACACTAGCAGCCTTTAACTGAACTCTTTTATTCCACTCTCTTGTTTTTCTTGCATATCTTGTCACTAGGTGAAAGTACACATCATGTTAATTACACAGTTTGCCCTCAAGTACACAATTTTTCTTTCAGAAGTAGGCAGAATGGTGTCTGGGACACTCTGTGAGTTGTAGTACAAGAAGTAACCATCCCAGGTGATCTTCTAGTGGAATGTCAAAGTCTGGAAACATTCAGGTTTAAAATATTTCTCAGTTGTCAAGTGACTTTGGCTATATTAGTACATGTTAGCCTAAACCCTCTCACAGGTTTTGTGGGGAGATTAAGAGGTGAAGGGGGAAGGAAGAACTCCACATGTCGCCTTGAGCTCTGTTGGAAAAGTCAGTTATAGATAATGCAATATATTTACATATCTGTTTTTAGCAGATGGTACCAACATCACTTAGAGGGTATCAACACATTTTACTTCTTTGAGTAGCTACTGAAAAAAATAAGCTTTGTCTCAGATACAAAACAACATTTGGAAACATGAGCTAGACAATAAGATAAGGGTGTGGATCCAACATGTATCCTGTGAGACATCATCTTATTTTCATGGGATAATACACTTAATTCAAAGCAGAACAGGAAAACGTAACATTTTCAAATTACAGGTTTAATTAGTGACCCAGTCAGTTGTTTTACTGAGAGAGTAGTCTTAAAATCCGTTGTGGTAGATGTAAATTTGATCCTATCATTTAATCCTTTTTTAAACCATGAGAGTAGGTGGCAGTCACTTTTCAAACATAGCTAAGCTACTCTTGATCCGCCCAGAACTATACATAACCACAGAAGGATAAAAGGTGAATTCGTGGGTGCTGCATTTTTCTTCTAAAGAGTTATTTTAAATGTATTTTTGTGAGCAAAGCAGTAACTTAAAATGGTACTTTAATCAATACTGTAATAAGAGTCAAAACAGTGATATGATTGGTGTGGCACAGTGCATAACATATTAAATGGAGGGCTGAGGAACAATCAAGTTCTAACGTTCAGAGATTTGGATTTAAACCCATACTAAACTATTAAGTTCTGTGAGTGAACTTTGGTCAATCTCTCTCACCAGTTTTATGAGGATAAAGAAATTTCTGAAGTGGTCTGCATCCCAACAAATATGTTAACAATAACATTCAGCAGAGCATGGTGATCATTTTTTACAATCTACATAAAAACATACAAATCATTTTATAACAAATACTAAAATTCAGCAAAAGTGATTTTTTTTTAAAAAAACACCAAGCAGCAGTAAAGGGCAGATAAAACATTTGCTTATTTCTGAAAGCTTGTATAAATATTGTTTCTATGTTTTAAACTGTTTGGGGACAACCAAATTCTTTAACAGAATAATAATGACCAGAGTCCTGGCATAATCCTCCTGAGTTCAGTGGGGAATGAGTTCAGTGAATGGGACTTAGGGAGCCAGTGAGATGCAATCATTTGAGTGTTTGACTAGGACTACAGAAAGCCAGGGTTTGAATGTCCCCTCAGCCATGGGAATCCTCTGGGTGACGTTGGATAAAGTCTACTGTTCCAGTCTCAGAGGGAGGTAATGGTAAACCTCTTCTGAATAAATCTTGTCAATAAAACCCTAGGAGAGGGTTGCCATAAGTCAATGTCGACTTGAAGGGACATAACAAGAACAATGGGACTTCCTTCCCAATAAGAGCATATAGCATCCAGTTATTTCATTTTTGCTCTTTCTGTCATAAAACTATGCCTCCTTCCAGATATTGCTAGCTTACAACATTGGTTTTTATGGATAGGGCTAATGGGAGTTGTACTGTAACAGCACCTGGAAGGCCACAGTTGCCCACCTTTGATGTAAAGTTTAGTGTGCACCTTCTTTTTACAGCTTCAAGGCATAACAAGATGGTAACATTATCACTTAAATTTAAGATAGGTTTTAGTGCCATGCACAGGCTTAGATGAGGACCACTTCTCACTTAAATGGCAAACTGTATCCCCTGAGGTTTGTATAGGTGTATTTTGCCATTTGGGGAGCATCACTTTTTTTCAAGTGGGGAGTTGGGGGCATGTGTGACCGCTAACATTTTCAGGGAGGGCAAAAATGGCCCCTGGATCCTCAGAAGTTGCCTATTCTTGGTGTATAGGATTGTAATATTAGAAGTGGTATTGGGGGTGGGGGGGGGTGACCAGCAGATCTGTCACTACATTCCATGTCCCAATGGCTTGTGACAACTGGGAAAAAAGGGTTTTTTTTCATTATGCCAGCTCCAGGCTTGGATAGTGGATGGTTTGGATTAGGATAGGACTTTTAACCATAACCAGAGCTTGGAAAGTTACATTAAAGCAGAACTAATATAATGGTATGTTGAAGCCATCCATAACTAAGCTGTGGCAGAAGTTATGAATGGCTTCAACATGCTATTATATTATTTCTTGTTAAAAGTAATTTTCTAAACTAGAAAATATCCCTAAAACTGAGCAGAGGCCCATATAGGCAAAAACATGCTCAAATAAATTGAGCTTCACTGTAAATCTCCTGAGTAAATGTTTTCAACTTGGGACTTTTTCAGACACCCCTTACCATGCAAGAAACCTCCGTAACAGCAATGAAGCTGCTGCGTGGCCGGGGGTCCATTTCGGACACCGCCATCCTTCTCTCTGTGTCGTCCGTGACTGTTCCAGGTAGGATTGAGGGTGGCCACACCATTTGTTTACTCACGGAAGTTGTCCGTGAATAAAAAATGGTGCAGCTGCCCTCAGTCTTACCCAGAACAGTCATGGACAATGCTGAGAGAGGGACAGCATCGTCTGAAATGGACCCCTGCCATGCAGCAGCTTTGTTGCTGTTACGGAGGCTTCTTGCGCAGTAAGGGGCGTCTGAAAAAGTCCTTGGTCTTTAAACTCCTGTTGCAACAGCTGCAACACTGTTGAGAATTGTTTTCCAATAGGGTTGCCATTCCCCCGAAGGAAGGGTTTCCTCTGAAAGAAAATGGGCCTAATAAATGTTTCCCTGTTCACCTGGAGCTCTCCTCCTTTTTCCTTCCCCTCCACTGAAAGTTAGGACACCTGTCTACATGAACTTTCTGTCTTTATGATTTCAGTCAGGGATCAAGTAGAGTATATTAATTAGCATAGTATGTCAGAACTGGGTAGCCCTAGGTTGAATTCTGCATTCAGCCATTAATTCACTGGGCAGCCTTGGGTTAGGATTTCCCTTGAGATCTTTGGAAGAATGATGGAATAATCCAACAAATATTTGCTTTTGCTATATTTAGGGCAGTGGTGGCTGGTGAATCAGCTCTGGGGGTTAGTACAGATTCCAAGGTGCTATCCAAGGTGCTGAATCCTATTCCCTAAATACTGTAGTACCACTGTGTCCATGGGTGGTTGGTTCTGTCCACCACCACCCCCGCTGATACTGAAAACCTCAGTTAACAGTGAATGCCACTGAAAATAATGGGACTTCCAGTTTAAAATACCATAGAGTTGCCTTGGAGGACCTAGAAAATGTCTAGAGAGGCTGTGTCTCTAGGCATTTTCTAGGAAGACTCTATGGTAGGTGTGCTGTTTTGTGTCCTGCAGATAACCAAAACCACAGATATTAGTTCTGTGGATATGGGGGTCCTACTGTAGCTTTAGTACCTTGGATAGTTCCTTTAAAGTTCACATTAAAGTCCAGAGTTAATCCACTACCTCACTGGTATGGCAGTTACCAGGCACCACGGATTTGGAGAGAATGTCACACAATGTTAATAATTGTAAGATGTAGAAAAGGAGACAGTATTAAAGACAGCTAGACATTGGGGCAAGCTTTTGTAACATCACAGACAACCAGATGCTTAGTAATTGTTCTTGAGGATGTAGTCTGTAAATGTGTGAGAGATATGTACAATGTTCTGAAGTAACCAAAAGAGCTCCACCACTACTATTTATGGTGGCAGCAAAACAACTTTTTTGACAGGGGAGAGAGGAATGACCACTCCTACCACCAGTATCAGGTAGCATTCCTCCTCCTCCCCCCTGACACACTGTGTATACTTTTGCTTCCAAGAAAATAGTTGATTTCCAGGATATGATCTATAAATTAAAGAGACATCCTGTCTACACTAGAGGCAGACATTCAGATTTCACTGGGGAAGATAATGTTATCCCCAAATTTTGAGAAAACAAATGAGAGATGGAATAATTAGGATGGAAGCAATACAGACTGGAACAATAGGAAGGGAGCTATAGAGGCAGAGAAGAATGGTAGGAGTGCTCTCCATTCTCTTATTTTTTTCCCACAATCACATTTTTTTTTCAATCCAGAAACTAGTTCTATTTGCCATGGAATTCATCCCATTATTCTGCATAGTTCCCTGCCACAGCACTTAAACCTTGTAGCCGCTCTTCTATTATTTTTTCTGTTCAGCTCTATTTTCCTGGTGTATGTTCCCATTTCCCTTTTGCTTCTTCCATATTGTATTCTTTCATATGCATTTAATGGGTTCTGCAAGTGACAATAAGAATCATTTCCAAAGTGACATTTTTGATGCATTAATTCCTTTCAAGAATGTTTTGTCTTACTAATTTTGATATGTGATATGATCAGATTTGTATGAAACATTTATAAAACACTGACACCACCATCACCCCCCCCCTTCCCACAGATGTGGAAGAATATGAAATGATCTAAGGAAAGCTGGGGTCACTGAGTTGTTAAGTGCTTACTAAGGGTGGATGAAAAAAGAATGTCTTGACACTCAGGAAACCCCAATGGGAGAAGCAGAACATCCACAAGATTCTTTGCACTGCAAAATACAAAATGGATGTATACTGTGCAGAAAACCCTTGTTTCCTGCACAATAAACTTGTTTTTTGTAGACAAAATACTTTTTTTTCTGCACAGAAAAGCCATGTGTATTCTGCACAAAAGAATTCCCTGGAAGTCATCCCAAAGTATGGATAGTAATCAAAAACTGCACAGAAACCCCTGTAGTCTCATGTAGCAAAGAGAACCAATATACAGTCGGACACCTGTATCTGCAGAGGTTCAGTTCCTGGACTTACCACAGATATGGAAACTGTGGATAATGGTGAACCCTATTAAAATAAAGGACTTCTAGTATGAACATACCATAGAGTTGTGTTGAAGGATCTAGAAGATGCCTAGAGTGGAACCTCTCTAGGATTTTGCAACACGACTGTATGGTGTGTGTCCCTGTTTTTTCAACTGTGGATAACTGAAACTGTGGATATTGGTTCCACAGATACAGGGGTCCAATTGTAATTGGTTTGCTCTTGCATGTGAGGATGAAATACATGAAGACTTACATTCCTAGTGCCTACTCCCTGTAGCAGCTTCAATACTGCCACTAACTAACAGAGAAAGGAGAAGTGGAGCTGGAAGGCCTAGGCATAGTATAGGGCATACAGAGAGTGGAATCTAATTATAAGCAAGCATAATATGTGGGATTGTTGAACATATTTACTAATTACATCATGGCCCCCACATCCTGAAGTAGGCCCCCAGGCCAGGATCTTAAGCGGGCCCCCTATCTACTGCTAAGGGTAAGGGCAGCAAGATGCTCTAGAGGATTTAGGATAAAAATTAAAATAAGTCAGTTTAGATGATGCCACCAAAGTAATATTTATATTTATTTTAAAAAAACCCACCTAAATGGATTTACAATAAAACTTACGATAATATCACCCTGAGCGCACCTCCTAATACCAGGTCCCTGGGACCCCAGGCTAGAGCCCTGTCAGCCCCCACCCCCTTGTGGGGGCCATGAATTACATGGTGGACAAACTAAGGCAGGGGCCTTAACATTTTGGACCATGAATAAATGCAGAAGAGACTGAATGCTTCTCTAAAATCAAAGTGTTTTTTTTAAATCATAGAATTTATAAAATACTCTCTCATTGCTACTCTGTCCTTTTATGTATAGAATTACAGGAACATTTTTAACAGAGCAGGGTGGACACAATTCTTCCTGCTCCTCTGTAGAGTGAACTAATTTTAGTAAGGCTTGTGGATTACATAAAGACAAATCTTAGGAGCCTCTGGGATTCAAATCAGCCAAATGTTTCCCTCACTGAGATTTGTGGAAGGTTTTGAAAGCCAGCAATATCTCTCACTTTACTCTCTCCACCACCTGCCTCCTTTGACTACCCAGAAGTAGATTTTTCTGTGTAGCAAAGATGATGGTACTGCACAAACCCAGTATGATTTTCTGAAGGCACCCTGAAAAAAAAAATACTTTACACAATTTTTGCTTTTGACCCCACCCTTTTTGTTTACAGGCCTTTCCCAGTTTGTCAGCTATTTTACTTATCCTTAGAAGACTTTGTTTTGTAAGACTTTGCCTGAAATAGAAATGGCTTAATTTCTGGTAATTATATTATTACTAACTGCATTTTTCACTTTCTAATTTATCTCTGGCCAGTTTGAGTCATAAGGCTTCTAACAGTTCAGTCCTATACCTAACTGTTGAGAAGCATGCCCCGTTGATTTTAATAGGACTTATTCCCAGGAAATGAATATAGGATTACAGCTATTGGAGTTGTCTAGACTGTGAAAAAACTTCTCATAGAATTCAAGGAGAATACCTTTTGTCCCAACAAGATCCCATGGCAATTCACTGTGTTTGGAGGGAAGGGGTGAAATAATTAAAAAAACCTACCCAGGAAAAGGCTTCATGGCTTTTCCCAAAGTTTTTTTTTTTTTTTTTTTTGTTTTTATGCAGGGGAAATGTGTATTCCCACTTGTTAGGACAATCAAATTGCATCACTGCACATTCCCAGATAAGAGCAGAAGTGGAAACCAATTGGTTGGATGTGTGCAGGAGATGGGCTTGCTGGCCACAAAGTGGCTGGAAGCACCATTTTGGAGTTTTGTGGTAGCAATCATGTGCTTTTTCGCTGCACTGAGGCAACCAAACAATGTTTTAAACAGAAGGTTGCACTTGCGCACCTTAGATTTACAGTAACAAACAAAACAAAACTCTGCAGCAATGGCAAACTTGTTGAAAATAATAATGCAAGTGATTCACTCCCAGCCACACTGTTGATTCACAGGCATGGCTCTGTAGGAACATAAAATATGGACACCTTTGCATACCTGCGATTTTGCCAAAAATCCATGGAGACAAATGAATGCTGCTGCAAATTTATGTTAATGTGCAACAATTGGTAGTATATCTTCTCATCTAGACCAGCCCTTCGTCATCTCAATTGGCAAGGCCTTATTCTGGTTAACAGTTATTGTATTTGTTCTAAAGGCAGGTAGGTAAAAATCTGAACAAGACGAAGGAGAAATCGGGACAGAAATATTTCTGTCCCGGAAACAGCGCCGCGGTTCGCACGCCCACTTCCCTCTCCCGATATCCCGTCATCCTCACGCTGTGTTTCTTCTTCCCTCTTCCATAATATTTTACTAACGGGAGTTCGCCATTAATAAAATATTACGGAAGAGGGAAGAAAAAACACAGCGTGAGGACAACGGCATATCGGGAGAGGGAAGTGGGCGTGCGAACTGTGGCGCTGCTTCCGGGACAGAAATATTTCTGTCCCGATTTCTCCGGGGGATATTTTCACCGTGTGAAAATCTCCCAACTCTCATATATTTTGCTTTCCACTGAATTCCTATCCTTTGAAGAACTGTTAAACTTATATACTTTGGGGTGAAGTTTTTTTTTTTTGTTTTTTTTGTTAGTAGTAGTGGAATAAATAATGTGGATTTCTTGTGTATGTTTCCTTGGAAATAAATCCAGCTATGTTCGACAGAGCTTACTTTCCAGTTATGTCTGCATTCATAATTGCAGCCTTAGCCATCAAAGGAAATAAAAGGCATCTTAAAGATGATAGCAATTTTCAGTCCCTCACTTACAGTTAAAACTGGTAAACAATTATCTTCACATACACTGTTGAAATTGTGGATGTACTTCAGAATGGTTATTTCTAGGACAAATTCACTTAAAATACTGATATGGTCATTATCAAATGATAAGCAAATGTTTTGTTCCTCTTGCAGAAAGAAATGTCTTCAATGACAACTTCACATGATTACCACATGATAAACATGAGCATGTCAGGGATGCTTTGATCATGATTTCCTGTGTGGCAGGGGCTGGATGGCCCTCGTGGTCTCTTCCAACTCTGCAATTCTATGATTCTATGACCTGATCCTTAGTGGAAAAGGAAGTGGAAGAGTAGTTTTCAAAATGATTCAGTGCCTGTCAGTTGTGAAGGATATTACTTTTGACTGCATAAGAGAGACTTAGTAGATTTTTCAAAAAGTACCATAACAAGGCATCATGACTTATACTGGGTGGTGACTACTGAAATTCTGTAGGATTTGGGGGGCTTTTAAATGCTCAGTCTTTGGATGCTGCATGACATCTGTTCAGAGAACAGAAATAGGGAATTATAAACTGATAAACAATCCCTGTGCCCCCAGCACACAATAGTTGTTGTGTGTGCGCGTATTCTCACTTGAAGTGAAGGTGGCTAAACTGAGGCCCAATCCACACTACAAAAATAATCCAATTTGAAACTGGATTATAGATTTTCCTTGTTTTTTTCTAGGCTGTGAGGCTGTGTTTTGGAATAGTTTCTTTCTGACGTTTCACCTGCATCTGTGGCTGGCATCTTCAGAGGACAATCTGGAAAAGCCTGGGGGGGGGGGACAAGGAAAATCTAGGGTTGCCGGCCATGAAAGCCTTCAACTTCACATTGAAACTGGATTATTTGCCATAGCTCCTTCCTATGGAATCCTGGGATTTGTAGTTTGGTGAGGCACCATCACTCTTTGGCAGAAAAGGCTAAAAACCTTGTAAAACTACAAACCCCAGGATTCCACAGGAAGGAAGGAGCCATGGCAAATAACCAGTTTCAAACTGGATTATTTGTGTAGTGTGGATTTGGCCTGATGCTGCTATACTTTGGACATATCATGAGACAATGTGACTCACCGGAGCAATGCTTTACCAAACATTATCAGCTTTTACTGTGCAATTACCCTGTCTTGAACATGGAATTTTACTGAGGATCCAGACATTGTCTTCCTTTTGTAACTCATCTGTGTTTCTCTACTGTATCTTTCATCTTCCTTCCTTCCATCCATAGAAATGCCATTGATGTCAGATGGCAAAAGAGCTTCAGATTGTCTTTTGGCTGGTAGTTCTAGGACCTAATATCCTCAAAGTAAGGACAAGCGTAATGCTATCTGAAAATACCTGTAGCATTAGCACAAAATATAAACCTAGTCCACACAATAGCACCTTCTGAGCTACCAGACTGGTCAGAGTACTAAACAAGCACTTTTGTATGAAAAATGGTCATGCTGCACATTGTATTTTGATAATTAGTTGCGTTTCTTAGGTCATTTGCCCTAGGGAACAGCTAGCAAATGTATTTCAGAATTGTAAATATTGCATTGAAGTGTTTGAAAATAAGGACAGCAACATATGTTGAAAAACTGCATGGTCAGCCAAAGCTGTTTTGCTGTGAAAGGCAAACAACTGGATCATGCTCCACCACCAGGTACAGAAGTGAATTGGACAACAGGCATCTCAATTTTACTTCAATAAAGGTGTAACAGGAGGTTAGTTTAGGGCTAGAGACAGTTTATGTGGCATGCAGACTGCTGTTCACACTTGAATGTGTCCAGAACTAGGAATCAAGTTCTTTGAGGATCAGTTGAGGGAGTTTTGGTATATTTAGCTTTGAAAAGGGTAGGTATGATAACTATTTTCATTGCAAGTTCGTTGCAAATTTGATTCCTGAGGGCTCCAAGGTTCACTCAGCCTTCCATCCTTTAGTAGGTCAGTAAAATGAGTACCTGGCTTGTGGGGGCAATTAGCTAACACACATTGGAAACTGCTTAATGCAGTGTAGATGTGTAAATTGCTATTGCTTAAAACAGTTTGTAAGCGACTCTGATAGCCTAGTGGCTGAAGAGCGGGCTATAAATAACTAATAAATAATAATAATAATAATAATAATAATAATTTTCAACTATTTTAAGTACAGCCAAATGGAAGATTGAAAGAGCTTGGATTTGTGTGTGTGTGTGTGGCTGCTCCAGAGGATAGAAACCACTATATTCAAATTAGAAGAAAGGCCATTTTGGCTAAACATTAGGAAAAACTTCCTGAAGATAAGAGCTGAACAAGAGTAAAATAGGTTGACCTCGGAGGCTGGGCTACATTGGAGGTCTTTAAACAGTGAGTGGATGGCTGTCTTTTGGGGATGATGTGGCTGAGGATTGGACCAGATGGCTCCTGAGATCCCGTCCAGCTCTACGGTTCCAACTGAATTTAAGGGCTGGAGGGATCACGGGGGGGGGGCAAAGGACTGTTGCTGTTGCCCCCTCAAACATCAGTTGCCTGAGGCAGGCGCTTCACTGTCAACGGGTAGCGACAGTCCTCCGTGGAACTCCATTCGAACTCGGTAAAGGCACTAGCAGGGAACTTCCGATTTGGCCGAAGTTTCCCTCAGTCGACGTCGGTACAGCCATGTCCCTCCCGCCTTATTCAGGAGCGCTGGCCTTGCCCGGCTCGGGAACGGCGACGAGGGCTGTGGGGAAGGGTCTGTAGCCCGGGCAGCCTCACCCTCGCTCCTTTTCCCTTCGCGGTGCCGTGGCCGCCAGGGTCTCCCTCCCACCCTTGGGTTTGGCAGCCGCCAGCCTCGGTGTTCTGGGAAGGGCCGAGGAACTTTGAATGAAACTTCTTTATTTTTAGCCTCGCGGAGGCTCCTGGGCTAGCTCTCCGGGGCCTCGAGAGAGCGGCTGGAGCGCGCTCGGAAAGGGAGCAGCCCGCAGCTTTTGGGCAGGGCTGGGTTGGGGCTTTGGCTCGTGGCACCCGCCGCCGCCTCCTCCTCCTCCTCCTCCTCCGCAGCTGTGCCGCTGGTGAGTGGCTGGCTGGCGGCGGCTGTAAAACGGCCTCCTTCTCTCAGACCCCAACAAGGGTGAGGAAACAAGACCAGCCGCCACCGCCACCACCACCGAGCCATTAGCGCCGGCCGTTAGCTGAGGGGAGGCGGCAGGCCTGAGGCACCACGCCTCCCTCCTGCCCCCTGCTCTCTCTCTCCGCCCCGCCTTTTCTCTCTCGCTCTCTTCCTCACCCGCTGCCCGGTGTGTGGTGCAGCGCGCCCGGCTTCGGAGCGAGCGAGCGAGCGAGCAGGCGGGTGGAGAAGGCGCAGCACCGCCGCGAGTTGGCCTGAAACCAACTCGACGCCCTCCTTTCGCTCCTCGGGTCCCACCTCAGGAAAGTGTGAGGAGGAGGAGGCGGTGAAGAAGAAGACGAAGGGAGCCAGACGGAGCCCGAGCCTGGCGTGAAGGAAGAGAGGGAGGGGAGCAGCCGCGCACGGCGGGAGAAGGCAGGCAGGCAGGCGACGGAGAGAGCGGGAGTGATGCTTTGACGCTGGCAAGCCCTCGGAGGGCAGAAGTTGCCGCGGAGGGAGGAGGAGGAGGAGGCCGCCGCCGCTGGCGCCTACACACGTGCCCCCGGCAGCTGCATTGTTTCGGAGCTGCCTGTCTGAAGCGGTCGGCGACGGGTGGGGAGCGCCCCAAGGTCAGCGCCCACAGGCGAGAGACTTCCCCCATTAGGTCCCCCCCTCTTCTTCGTGTGTGTGGGAAGTTGCGCGGAGCAAGTCCTCTGTGGGCGAGGGAGGGAGGGAGGTCGGTCGGTGGGTGGGCAGGAGGCGCGGGGTCTCGGTGGCGGCGCTTTCCTCTCGCGCGCGGAGGAGGAGGCGTGTGCCATGCCCGGGGAGAAGGTGGCACCGGTCGAGCCCGCCGCCCCTCTCGCGGACGGGTGGGGTGGGGCTGGTGGGCAGGAAACCCCCTGCTGGGCGTGTGGGGAGACGCTGGAAACATCCAGGCAAGGCGGGAGTCAGCACTGCGCCGGCACTTCCTTGGCAGGACGGGCGCGCGGGGTAGGATTGAAAGGAGAGGCGGCGGAGGGCGAGCGGGCGAGAGAGCGCAACACTTGACCTCTGTTGGACTCGTTGGACTCAGGAGATGGAGCCATGGATTGAACCCTGCTTTTCTTACAGGGATCTCAGGGCGGCGTGTAAGGGATTGGCCACTGGGCGGTCCCCTCTTTTTCTCCTCTATCCTGTAAGCTTCGTTTGTGCCGGAGCAGGGATTTGAATCAGGTAATATAGCCAGTATACTGCTCTGCTCATCTACCGTGGTCCTCTGGCTAAATACTGTATTGTACTTTAAGTTTGCAGAGAACTATTGTCTTGTCCTTATGCAGACATGTGTAGACAAGTGGGAGTGCTGTCCTCCGTGATGAATGCGAGTGGGGTTGAGCAGGGGTCTCCTGAACTCTTGCTCTCATTTACTGGTTCTTGCTATCTTTCTGTCTGTTGGTAGGGGATATCGTTGTTAAGATCGACATCTGTTTCTAAGCTGTATCTTGAGACACACCGCAGGGCATAGAAGTGATACACTGTCTCCAAGCTTGCTGGGTGTGTGAGTGTTAAGTATGTATGAATGGGCAAGATAAGATAAGATGGGATCAGATGCATAATATACTCACAGGACCCCTGGCCAGAATCACAGACTTGAGTGGGATAGTAACAAGTGCTCAGTTGGCATGCTGCAGACCTACTTGGCTGTCGAAATATTAGATATACAGGAGTGTGACATGATTGATTGTGTCTGTGTAAAACTCTGGATAAGAGCATAGCATAAACATGGCAACAGTGGAGTAGTAGCATACATTCAATCATAATCATCTAGGCACTCACTGATGTTGAAATAAATGCACAGGAATATATTAAGTATATTTTAGTGCCATGCATTATAACATGCACAAAAAAATACTACGATGGTAACCTGCAGCTTTTACTTTACTCTGACCCAAGGACAGTTGCATTTTTTTTTTGCTTCAAGAATCTATAGTGTTCTGTGCATTAATGGATAAAGCGTCAGCTTTTACATATATATCAGCTTAAGTAAACTTATTTGAAATACTAATCATCCTTAAACTATATTGTATGATGTTATAATTGGTTTAGAAGCACATGTACAGTGTAAATTTAAAGATGCCTGTGTGGCAAAGATAATTGTGGGTATAGATGCATCTTTGTGAGTTGTAAATGTGCCTATAGGTGCTACTTCTACATTGGCAAAATTTGGGTGTTTTTTAGTTTGGGAAAAGATGTGTTTCTGCATACAATTTTGTTTGGTGGATTGATTAGATTTTTTGCGAAAATGCTTTCATTTGCCTTTAAATGGCAGTGCCAGACACAGTAGCAATAGAGTAGCAATAGAGAAGGTAATCTGCAGAATCATCTGACCCAGAGCCTCTAGTCATTGACTAGTGCTTATAGTGGTGTTCAGTAACAACTTGCTGATGATCTTGAAGTGTTTTAAACACTTACCTTTCCATTTTCTGTAAAACAAAGCATGGCAGTGAATTCTTAGAAGAAGGCATTACAAAAGGCAGGAAAGCAGAAGCACTCTTTTGCATTTGCCATGAGCCTCCTAAGAGGTTGGCTAAGCATGTTTTTTTAAAAACCAGTCTCACTGCTTAATAACTCCAAGATAATAGCACTGAGGTGTGTTGTTTGTTATGTCTGTTTCTCATTGTATACATCCACAAAGAGATGCTGAGCTGCACAACATTTGCTGTCAGTAAATAGATAGGAGTACTTGAATTTTTATTTAATGTCACATGCCTTCCCAAAACATTATCCGTTTGGCAAAAGGCCTTGGAGAAGCTGCATAATAACTGTCTGAGAATTTTGTGTGTGTGTATGTATGTGCCTTCAAGTCACCTGTCAACTTATGGCGACCCCATGAATTTCATAGGGTTTTCTTAGGCAAGGATTATTCAGAGGAGGTTTTGCCAGTTCCTTCCTCCAAAATATAGCCTACAACACCTCATATTTGTTGGTCTCCCATCCAAGTACTAGCCAGGGCTGACCCTGCTTATTAGCTAATTAAAGCCTTTTAATGGTGATTTGTCAGAGAAGAATGGTGAAACAGCTTGTATCAGAGGCCTTTTAAAAACTTAACATGGAACATAGCTATGTCTTGAAGCAAAAGAATCAATGTGTGAATATGGCTATTAGTCGATGTGTATGTTGAAGGATGAAGGATGCCTGTCATATGGATGGATTTTATTTGCTGAAATTGGCTTCAGTAAATTAAAAGTTCAGTTAAACTTTTATGGCACAAAATCTTGAAGCAACGATTCTCTATCTATTCACTAACAAGTATCTTTTGATTGTACTGTTGTAGTGAAACATGTTGTTGTTGGAAGGGTTGATGGACAAATATTGGTACAGTTAGCATAGTCATTGTAAAGTTTCTCTGAAAACTTCACATAAAGTGTGCTGGTGCCTATTTTTCAGTTTGTGAGCCATAAGTTCGAGACTTCTTTCAAATATTTCAAATGCCATATGAATGAAAACCTCCTTTAGCTGTGACAAGCTGTGAAATAACTTAATTATCTCAAATAATTGCATATCAAAGAGATAATTCTCTCATTTTCTCATGTGAAAAGGCATCAACAATTTTTAAAACTGGACTGATGGAAAAAAACAATTCAGATGCTCTGTTGCATTACAATTTTCCATAAAGGGATTTTTCTTGAAGCTATGACAAAACTTTGCTTATTGATTTATGTAGACAAATGTTTAACTGAATGGCCTTAGTCTTTATGCTAGATATTGGCATAAAAGAGCCAAGAGCCGAACCCATTAGTCACTATAGTTAGTAGTGTTTATTAAATGTATTGTACAAGATTGATCAAAGCTGGGTTTTTTACCACTGTACAGTGAATAAAATACTTTTAAATGATATTCTACACATTTCTGTCTAACTCTTTGTCATTGTCTTACTCTCTTCTACAATTGGGCATTGAGTCAAAACAGTCATTTGGGTTGTTATAAGCTTGGAGAAGAAAATGAATGTACATGCTGTAAAAAATGCTTTACTTATATAAAGGTCACTTAACACAAATGCATTTAAATGGGTTTTGAGCCTTAGGAGAGCAAGAGAAATATTCTCATGCATGTCAATATAATCAGTGTGGAGCCCACACTTGATTTCTCTAATTGATACAGAATTTATTTTCAAATTCAAATTTTCTTTTAATGGAAGATAGGAATAATTTTTAAATTGCAAACCTTTGGATTTTGCATCAAAATGCCTCCAATTATAATGTAAAATTATGTCACTAGTGGCTTAGGCTGGCAGGTGAACAAATTGGAAGATGAAAGTCAACTATGGTGCTTCAGTTATTTCTTAACATTGAAAGGGAAGTATGAAATTCGAGAACCAAGAAAAAGGAGGAAGGAAGGAAGGAAGGAAGGAAGGAAGGAGTAGGGGAAAAAAGAAATGTGGCAGCACCTTTAAGTACCACTCAGTATAGAATTTGAATAACCCAAGAGTACAAGAGGACAAGCAGGATGGGTGTTACATTTAGAGCTTGGAAAAAATTACTTTTGGGATGACAACTCCCAGAGTCCCCCAACCAGTAGTTATGTAAAAGTAATGCTTCCAAGCTCTAGTTATATTACTGTTGGCGTGAACAGCTAGTCATTACAAGATAGTCAACGATTCTCTGCACGCACCTAGATATGTATCAGAGGAAGGATTGTTCCATGAGGTTACCAGATATAGTAGCACCTCCATATCCGTTGATTTGCCAGCCGCAGATTCAGTTATCCGCAGATGGCAAAGGGGGGAGAGATCTTACCTCCTCCATCCCTTCCCCTGGGAGGGATCCTGTCACTGCGATGGCGATTGCAGGGGTGAAGGGGATGGAGAAGCAAACTGGCCTTGTCCCCTTCCCCCTTTGCCCCTGTTATCGCTGCTGCGGTGGGGCCATGGCATGGCTGAAGGGGGCGGAGGAGTGAACTCACCCCCCTTTCCCCTGGGATGGCCCCCAGGATGGCGTTCGCTATTATCCATGGAATTCCCCATCCGCGGGGTCCCCCGGAACCAATCTCCCACGGATGCAGAGGTGCTACTGTAATTCTTTAGGAGAAGATTATTGATTCCAAACTTACCTTATGTTATAGATTCAACAAGTAAATTTGTTAACCTTAATAAGGGCTTGTCTACATGAGGGAAAAATGTGGATTGATGTGCACTAATGCCAATTCACAGCAGCTTCTATTTGTCTTAATGGTTTTTTTTTTTTTTTTAGCAAGATTGCAGGCTTGCGAAGCTATCCGCTTTCACTGTTCCAATGGACATGCCTGTGAATCAAGATGGTGGGTGCAAATAAATTACTGGTGTTTTTATTGTCACCAGTTGTTGCCGCTGAATAGTATTTTTTTTAAAAGCATATCTAAGATGCAAAAGTGCAATATTCTGCTTAAATAAATAGAAAAAAAAGGCTGTTTTGTCACCTCAGCACATGATCGCTATTGCAAAAATCCAACATGACGGTTCTGAACGCTTGCCTTGCTAGCAAGCTTTGCCCCATGTGCATGTCCGACCACTCAGCTTTCCACTTTGACTCTTATTGGGAATGCGAATGAATGCATTGTCCCAACGAATGGGAATACACATTCCCAGTGGAGATTTTTTTAAAATATGGAGTTTTTGGTGGTGTTGGCCAAAAACTCCATATTTGGTGGAGTTTAGTGGTCCTTCCGAATACTGTGGATTGATGCGGGTGCCATTTAGACAAATTGTATTCCCCTCGAATTCTACAAGGAGTATTTTAACCATTTAAACAACCCCTAAGATTACCATTGGAGGGGGGCAATCCTGTAAATAATATTTTTTTCACCAATTTCCCTCATCTTTTGAGCTATTGCATTCCTTTCTTGATTTTTAAAAACTTTGTAACTTTTATAGTAAAACAAAATTATATGGGTTTCTAGAATTTAATAACATTGAAAAAAAGGCTTTAATGCAGTAAATGGTACAAAATCAGTTATGGTACAATGGTTCATTCAAGTTCTGCAGGGAATGTTACTTTTCCATATAACACTGTGAATCATGATGTGGTGTTCAAAATTTATTTGTATTAGTCTTCCATGGTAATAACATGTTTTAAATATCAGTTCTCAAGATAGAGGAAGCAGAGCACAATCTTGGAATTTTATCATATATAATAAACTACTTTGAGTCTTTCCTAGTAATAACATCATATTATATGTTCATATGCAATTTGGTAGGGGCAACAAAGTCAGTTTGAATGATTAATAAAGTCAATAAAAGAAAACCAAACTGCAAATAAATAAATAAATTGTGCCTGTTTGGTCACCAATTATATCTCAAAGGCAAGAAGATAGTTTTCCCATCAAAGCAATATCCCAAAGATGTTTCATCCAAGTTTCTATTGATAAACAGCTCAGAGTTTTCCACTTTGAAGCAATTTCAAGCCTTGCAGCTAAACACAAAAAGCTAATTAGTTCCTTATGTGTTAGTGATCTGTATTGATTATCAAATAAAAAGAGCAGTAAAATTTTAGGCTCAACATTAACTGTTTGATTTGTTATTTTGCTTATTATTTAGAAAATTTTGGACCAGTGTCCTGTTACCTGTAGGCATTCCCACCACATATATAAATAGGAGCCTTTTACACCACAATTTTTTCAGCTGTTGCAGGATGCCATTTAGACAAATCGTATTCCCCTTTAATGCTATGTAGAGTATTTTCACTGTTTAGACAACCCCCCCCGGGTGTCATTGTCTATATTGGTTTTAGAGTCATGTATCCAAACCTGTCTGACTCATGTAGGCTTTAGTGAATTTGATTTCTAATAGGACAGAATAGATCTTGGATGTTAGGTCTTTAGGATTATCCTTAGTATTTCTTATAAGTGTTTCTAAATGACTTAATGGTCTATTGATTTGCGTTTTTTACAGTTTGAAAGGAAAGAAAGTGAATGGCCCTCCCTCCATCCCAACTGTTATTGCCCTGGCCAAGGAGGGAGAGAAGAGAATGCTAGACTAAATCCTTTCCACTACTGCCATCCCCTTTCCTTTTGTATCATGTCTTCATTAGATTGTAAGCTTGAGGGCATGGAACTGTTTTGTTGTTCATTTTCTTGTAACGCGCCATGTACATTGATGGTGCTATAGAAATAAAAGATGATGATGATGATGATGATGATAATAATATTTGATGTATATGAATTAAGGGACTTGTCTAGACTGGCCAGAATACACCGCCTTCTGGCCAGCATATTTTGGACCCAGATTTGGCCTGTTTCACACACACACGCACACACACACACAAGCAAAGAAAGCCTGTTTCATTGCCTCAGTACACGATCGCTATGGCAACAATCCAACATGGCAGATCCACAATCTGCCATCTTAGGAGCCTCTGCCCCCTGCACATGTCTGACCAATCAGCTACCCTGTTCATCAATGTGCTATGACGAGATTTGGTTGTCTGAACATGTGTGAGTGCATATTTCCTTCACAGATGTCAAAAACCTTGAGGAAAATCCTAGAGACTTTTTCCACAGACTTTCCCTGACTTTTGCTCCTCCGTCCTCTGAAAAGGATGGAAAGCTGTAGGATCCCATTTGGACACATGGAATTCCATGAGGAAATATGTTGTTTGGACTGCAGGGCTCCAAGCCAGGGGAAGCCAGGGTAAACAGCCCATCTAGACAAGCCCCAGATATCTTTTGTATTCCCAGTTGCTCCTTTAATTGGCTACCTTTTTTCATATGGGCCAGTCTAGATGAGGGAATAAAATGTGAATTAGGGTGCAGAAATGCCAATTCACAGCAGCTGTCATTTGTCTCAATGACTTTTTCGCAAGATTGCTGGTGTTTGAAGCTCTCCATGATTCCTGTTTACTCAGAGGCATGCCAGCGAATCAATATGCAGCCACGAGTGAATTATTTGTGGTTTTGTACTCCCGAATTTGATTTATTTCACCATCTGTACTACTCATATATACAGTGTATATATATATATATATATATATATGCACGCACACACACACACACACACACACACATATCTGAAAAGACCAGTGACGCTATAGAGATCTTTTTGTAAGCAATGGATTTATCATTACAGTAAAAAAGTGGGTGACAGAGTAGTGGAGTCATTGGGGATGGGGTTTTGAACAGCTTATCTCTCCATTTATGCCTGATTGAAAATGTAGTAAAGAGATAAGGATTCTTGAACTCTTTAAGATGTTCATATGAAAAATCCCAGAATACTTGTCCCCTTATCCAGTCTTTCTTGATGCTATTTACTTCTAATGGAAGACAGAGGGCTTGTCTACATGAGTCCACAGAAAATGTAGTTCCCCACAGAAAAAGCAAATTACAGCAGCTGTGACTTGTCTTAACGGTGGTATTATCCCAACAGCCCCCATAAGATTCACATCCCAGGTGACAGCTGAGGAAGGGAGAAGAGGGTGAGAGAGCCCTCTTTCCCCTTCCTCAGCCTGCAGGAGTGAGTGGGCAGGCAGCAGAGAAACTGAGGAAGGGGGAAGAGGGCTCTTTCATCCTCTTCCCCCTTCCTCAGTGCCACGGACAGGCGGGCGCGTGGCAGAGAAGCCAAGGGGGGAGGGCTCTTTCGCCCTCTTCCCCCTTTCTCTGCCCCACGGATGGATGGCTGGGCAGGCAGCGGAGAAACTGGGTAGGCAGGCACCACCAGCAGCAGGCTGAGGGGGGGAAGGTAAACATGGGAAGGAAGAAGAGGAGGAGAGAGCCCTCCTCCCTTCTTCCCCCTGGTGGTGGTGGCGGTGGTGGCAGGGTTGGGGGTGAGGAAATGACAGCTTCCATCCCCCCTACCCCATCCCTGATCACTCGGGTGGGGGGGAATGGTGGCTGTGGGTGCTTGCCTTACAAGCAAGCCCCACCCCCTGTGCTTGTCTAGCCAATCAGGGGTGCGCTTCCTCTCGTTTTGGCAAGCAAATTAGATCAACTTGTCCTAACGAGCGGGAATGCGCCCCACCTCATTGTTTTCTTAGAAAGGCGAGAAAAGCCATGAAGATGTTTCTGGAGAGTTTTTTGTCCTCCCCCATTTCACAAAAGGGAAGACTCACATGGGATGCCATTAGGACAGGTAGGATCCTTCTCTAATTCTGTGATGAGTTTTATCAACATTTGGACAATCCCATACATTTGTATTTTGTTTGTGTATTATTCTAATTAGTTGTCCAATTTGATAGGCTTCATAATATAATAAAAGTACAGTATCCCTAGTCCACTTGTTTCAGTTTTCTTATATATAATGGATTTAGGTATTCTTTACCTTTTCCCTTGGTTAATAAAGTACTGTAGAAGTTTCTGCTATTTTACCAGTTCTTCTTAGGGTATTTTTATGAGCAGTACTTGGAATATGTATTTCAACTTTGGAAGTAAGGTCATTTTGAAAACTGCTGCTCATTGTTGAATACTGCCCCTTATTGCTTCCTTTTTAAAATGCTCAGTAAAACACCCGTTATTTCATGTTTTTAGTCTGAGCCTTTACAGGAAGAACAAATGCTCACCTCTGTTTTAACTAAGTCTGATTCATCTTATAGGAAATTGGAGGGAGAAAAGTGGATCTGGGAAGGTTCAGTGGTAATACTTTGCACAGTCTCTGTAGTTGCTAGCCTGGAGGAGCCTTGCCCCTATAAGTTATATTCCATTAAAGGTAAGCAGCAGAAGTTCTTACATGCTGGTTGCAGTGATTTTTCTGATCTTTTTACTTTCAGTTTATGTTAAAATAAAAATAAAATGGACCAAGTTTTCTCCACTTGAGCTTACTTTTCTTTTTAAATCAAAAACTTACAAGTTTTTTTTAAATCTTTGTTCTGCTAACAGATAAGAAAATTGTTTTCCTAGTATATCCTCTCTGTGGGGCTTGAATGCATGTTAACTCTCCACTGATTTTCAAAGCTATGGGCTAGATTCAGAATAAGTGGACTTATAGAGCAGGTGGTTCCCTCTTGCCAACTCACATATCTTCAGATCTGCTGTTGGAGGGCTCCTCCATCAATGTAAAGCTTATTTGGGGAATTTGAAGGAGAAATAAAATCTACTAGCAGTGTTTGTTGTGCTAGTTCAGTACTACTCAGTGGTGATCTGTGGACTGGTGCTGGTCCACAAGCCATCAGCTGCTGGTTCACAGTAAATTTCCAAGAAAGGAACACTTGTAGCCAAGGGGCACAAATATGGTACTAGGCTCTGGCATGTAAAGAAAAATAAACTTGCTGATGCCTCCTATCAGATAGGCTGAGAAGCACTGTGCTTAGTGGAAGAATGCTACTCAATGCTCCCCTGTTAGGAAGCTTAGAAGCAGTGGGAAAGGAAATAATGAGGGTGCCATCACTCCACACTGCTGCTTCATTTGAAATTACCAAGTGATTTTTCTTTCTCTTCTTCTTTAACAAACTACTATTAGGGTTTTATTTTCATGCATTTTTTACTACTTATCTCCTAAATGTATGAGAAAGCCATGTGAGTGATGGTGAAGTGTAGTTTCCAGCTGTGTTGCTTAATGGTTCAATAATTTCTGGTAATGAAGTGGTTCCAAAAATCTCCCATGAAGGCATTTCTTTCATTTTGCACCATTTCAGTTGATTGTTAAAGGAAGTAGCACAAAAATCAGTGTGTATAGAGCCATTGTACTGTCTATTCTCCTTTACGGGTCTGAAACATGGGTCACCTATCACCAACATTTACGACTCCTCGAATGCTTTCATCAGCGCTGTATACGCATAATTCTAAATATACACTGGACTGACTATGTGACGAATGGTGCTGTCCTTGAGCAAGGAGGGATCACCAGAATTGAGGCCATGATATTGAGAACACAGCTGCGCTGGGCAGGGCACGTTTCTAGGATGGAGGACCATCGCCTCCCAAAAATACTACTCTACGGTGAACTCGCCACGGGTCAGCGTAAGAGAGGCACTCCAAAAAAGCGATACAAAGACTCCCTGAAACAACATCTCAGGCTCGGCCAAATTGATCACCAACAATGGTCTGCCATGGCCTCACATCGGGAGGCATGGAGACGCACTATCCACAATGTTGCAGCCTTATTTGAGAACTCACGCCGAACAAGTCTTGAAGAGAAACGACAATGCAGAAAGAATCACAACCCGGAAACATCACCCAAGGAGACCTTCTGCTGTGCTTTCTGCAACCGGACATGTTTATCTTGGATTGGCCTTTTCAGTCAGCAGCGTGCTTGCAGAAAGCGCGGAATGAGTCCTTCCTGAATCTTCATTTGCAAAGAAAAGCCAGAGGGACAGAGACAGAGACAGAGAGAGAGAAAGAAAGTAAAGGAAGTATTTTGAATGTCTGTTCTTTGTCTAATATTTTCTCCAAAAAGTTCATCTACTTTGAACATTATTTGTTTATCAAGTTAGTTGTAAGGCCATGCTTGATTGGTTGCTCAGGATGGATTGGTTGTTGCTGCTGCTTATAATTAACTAGGTTTTTGTAAGCATATAGGCCCACTACTCTAAACAAAATGACAAGGACCCTGAGATTCATTAGGTACCTATCTTGTTCGTAATGTCAGTTTTCAATTTGATAAGTATGATTATGTCAGTAGGTATTCCAAGGTTTGGTCATTTTCCAGGATTCTTATTGCTCTTGGTACCATCACCAAGTTTAATGGAGTTGTTCTGTACTCACACTATTTATAGTCCGTGAAGGGCATCCTGTGTCCTCCTATGACACTCTTTCCTATTGTAGGTGTATAACATTTGAAGAACTCTCTTTGGAAATAATAATAGGTAACCAAGCAATGATAGGCAAAGGGGGAGTGAATTTTTTTTCTGAGCTGTGAAGTGTTGGGGAGAACTCCTCCATGATTTTTATCTATTGAACAAACTACTTAAGCTGATAACCTATTAGAGCATCTGGAAGGCACACTGATATGTACTGATTACATTGATGTTTTGGATGTATTGATAATGTCAAGAAAGACATTTGTATGTTAATCTGATCAGGGAGTAAGGTTGCCAGATGTTTTGGTTTAACCCAATAGTTGAAGTTTCTGCCAATGTTTTTTTTTTTTTTTTTTTTTTTGCCACACATACAGTTACAATGACAAGGCGAACTAGTGCCAGCTGATATATTTTATTTCCAGTGAGATTAAGGGCAGGGATCCATGATTCTGTTATTTTGAACACTGTGAGGAAAAGAACAATATTTACTCGATCACCTTCTGAGTGTTACCATTAAGAACAATTTCTTGAAAATTTTTTGACCAGTTACACCAATTTCTTCACTGCCTGAAAGGCTTATTGGAAATGGGAGAAGAAATAATTTTTGAGTAGACACGTCAGCTATACAGTACTGGCAACAGTTTCAGAGAAATAGTTGTTCAAGGTCTACAAGAAAGGAAATGGATGGATGAAAAAGGTTCAAAAGTGAATAGAATGGTATATGCTTGAAATGTTGAAAAGTCTCATAGCTGTGTATGTATTCCACTTTAGAAATCTTACCAGGTAGAGCTCCTGGACAAAACGGGAGGAAGTCCAGACCAGCATGCCAGCCTGTCTCTTCAGCCACTGCTGAAGATGGGGACAAAGGGGCAAGGGGAAGAGGTAGATTGTTCCTCCATTCCTCCTTTGCTCCAGCCATGGCCCTGCTGCAGCAGCAATCATGGGGATGAAGGGGGGAAGGGGAGGAGGATAGATTTCTCCCCCTTCCCCATTTGCTCCAGCTGTGGCCCTGCCACAGCTGTGGTCCTTCCCCCTCCCTTCCCCCTTTTCCCCAGCGATCACCACCACGGTGACCACAAGCCCTCCCAGAGGAAGGGATGGGGGATGTGAGCTTCCTCTTCCTCCTTCCCTCCCCCTCCCCCTCCCTTCCCCCCACCATCACCAACTGTGGATAATTGAATCCCTGGTTGGTGAATCAGCGGATGCGGGGGTGCTACTGCATTAGGCTTTACCCCATCTTTGCCCCAGGGTTCATGAGGACTGCCCAATGACAAAATGGGCCAAAAGCCCTCCATCATCAGCATTGCAGGGCTGTATGATGGGGGCAAGATGGGGTAAATAGCCCATATAGACAGACTCATCTAGACAAGCCTTGAAATCATGCTCTCCGTTTTTGGAGGAAGTAAATGAGTAGTTAAAATGTTGTGCCTTAGATTGGGAGAAATCATGATTTCATGGGCATTCAATTTAACTAAATTTAATAATAATAATAATAATAATAATAATATTTATTTATACCCCTCCCCTCTGTCAAAACAATCGGGGCAGCTTACAAAAATTAAAATACAATACAGATAAAATCCCCAAACACCCCCCACCCCCACCCTCCCCCATAAAAAAATATTAAACAATTATAAATGAAAACCAACTGATCTAAAATCACATTTAAAAACAATAAATACAATAAATGGCCAGCAGACTAAAAGAAGCCAGGATCCCCTGAGGCCGGGATCTAATTAGGAAAGGCCTGCCGAAAGAGATCCGTCTTACTACTGCATACTAGGATCATACCACTCCCTTGATACAAGAACTCTATTTGATATCCTGGGTTTCCATGCATAATTCAGAATATTTGACCTATAAAGCTTTATGCAGCATAGGCCCAGACTATTGTGACACACTATCGTCCCATAGGAGCCTGCCCACACCCTGAGAAAGAATCATCACCTTCACAGGAAACTCCACTGTTTCATGGAGGTGTGAGGCTTTCTTGGCTACTACTCCCAGGTTCGGGAATCTTTCCTATGGAGGCTATAATTGCACCTTTCTTGCTAACCCTCTCTTGGTAGGCAAATCCTCCCCCCCCACCCCGCAACCAGTGAAAGTTGAACATCCTTGGATGGGTTGCTCTTCCTTCTCACCCCAATAGGAAGGAACAGTACAGGCCTTTGAGGAGTGCTCTCTAGTGAGAGCAACCCCTGGTAAGGCCAGTCTTCATTCCTGTCTCACTCCAGTAGATTGTGTTTTTCTCTTGCTCCTCTTCCCTTTACAGGATCTCTCTTACAACAGCAGCCAGCAACAATAAAATCTGCAACAAGAAGGTTCTCCACCTTCCTCCTATTCTTCACTTAGGCCCACAAGTGGGAATTTCCTTTCACATGCAGAAGCTTTGTTTACCACCATGGCCCCATTCCTCAAGGGCTGAGGAGGCTAGTCCAGTTTTTTATTTGGAAAACTGAACATTTTAAAGAAAGGGCTCTTAACAGACCACTGTGCTGTTTTTAGTAGTAGTGTTTAAACTGCTTTTTATTGTTCTTAATTATGTGTTTTACTTGTTTTTAAAATGTTATTGATAATTTAAGTCTGTTTTAATGTTGACTTTTTGTATGTTTCAATTATATTGTATTTGATTTAATTTGTAAGGCATCTAGAATCCCAGGGTTCAGAAAAAAGCTTGGAAATAAATAAATACTAACCATAGTGACAATAATGAAGATAATGGTAATGACAGCAATATAGGAGCACTCCCACATCTGCTGATTCGCCATCTGTGGATTCAATTATCCATGGATGGCAACGGCAGGGGTTGGGAGGGGGAGGGAAGGAGGAGGCGAGCTCATGGGGGTGGGTGGAATCCAGCGTGGTGTGGTGGGAGGGGTTGAGATCACCTCCCCCTCCCTTCTCCAGTGTGGAGAGATGGGTTCCAATGGGGCAGGAGGGAGGAGGGTTCCGGCATGGCCCGGTAGGCAGTAGGGTGGGCGAGGGAGGAGGGGTCAAGCTCGCCTCCCCCTTCCTTCTCCAGGGTGGGGAGGTGGGTTCCAACGGGGTGGGTGGGTGGTGCATTCCGGCGTGGCAGGTAGGGAGGGGTTGAGCATGCCTCCCCCTCCCTTCACTGGGATGGGTGAGCAGTCAGGGGAGAGAGGGGTCGAGCTTGCCTCCCTGCGCCCTTCTCCAGGGTTGGGGTGGGGGTTTCTGCACAGCAGGCAGGCAGCCGAGGGAGGGAGGGAGGAAGTGAGCTCGCCTCCTTTCTCCCTTCTCCATGGGGGGGGGGGGCATCCAGCGATGCAGCATGGCTGGCGGAGGAGAAGAGAGAGAAGGTGGTGGCAGTGAGGGCATTTGCTATTATCAGCGGAATTCACTAGCCACGGTGGGGCCTGGAACCAATCCCCCACAGATACGGGTATCTTACTGTAATAGTTTTTCCTGTTATGAACAAATACTCAAAATGCAAGTTTTCCTGCTCTGTCTTTACCCCTGTGCCTTTCCCTTCTCTATTTAGTAACCAGACTCCCTAAAATATTTCACAGCTGTTGCTGTTTTCTGAGACAGTTCTTAGTTCACTTGTCTATAAACTTATATCAGTATGTAGAAATCCTTCTACTGGGGGATTCCCACTAGGGGCAAAAAAATTTAATCCATCTCCAGTCATTGGTGACAGAGACATGGAAGTCTGTAGAGTGTATATACACAGATGCTATGCAAGGAATACACACACACTCACAAATGCACACACAATGTGCTTTGGTACTGGCATAAATTTAATGGTGGCAGGTAAGGTGTGAGAGAAAGCAGTAAATGGTCCATTATTATGCACTAACTGAGGGACAGGAGGACCATTAGACGTTTTCCAGTGAAAGAATGAACATTTGTTGGAAGGTTAGGATTCATGGGTAGTTTATACAGCATTGAACAAGTGTAGTGCTGATGAATAGTTATTAACACCCTGAATAGAGATGGTCAATGATCTTCAGTATAGGGAGGCTCAAGGATTTCATTGGATCTGCATTTTCCTTCCATACTAATATATGGGTCAGAACACATGCAATTATCCTTTGGATACTGCATATCTGAATTTTGTGATACAGTTTTTAAGCTCAAAATGTGCAATAAACATGCATATTTTAGAATAAAATTCATAAAGATGTGAAAAAAGTTTTTATTTAAATGCAATTTTAGCATCCCCCACCCCGCCGAAGGATGCAAAATTGAAAAAGAGTAGGCTGCTAAATGAAAGTCTCAGGCTGGAACTAGGCTGATATGTCTATATCTTATCAGTAGCATGGCTACAAGATTTTATGTGAACTGCTCCATGCCTTGGTTGTTTTCACAATATGTTTCTCAGTGGGCTCCTCTTCCTCTCAATTCCAATGAATGGGAATGAGTGTTTACCACTTCCCTGTTCCACTAGCTGCCACTGTCTGAATAAAGTACATGTTTTTACTAGCAAGGTAGTAAAAGTGTGAGAGTGATCTGTTGTAATGACTAGTACTCTTGGGTTTCTTGATGCTTTATGTGTAGCTTTTAGTCTAATATCACTGAAATTCAATTTTGTTAAATCATAGTTAAATAACTTTATCATTAAAGTGTTCTCCATAAATGTCTCTTGCATATCCACTAACAATTTACTCAACATAGTTTTAGCACATAGAAGTGTTCTCACTAAATAATGAATAACTTTTGAATGGACAAGCTACAATTTGGGGATATCTCACCCTGGTGCTATACAATGAAATGTATAAAAAGCTTCTGCTAGAATTTAGTAGTTATTTAATGGTAGCCTTTAAGTGGGCGTAGTAATTCCAGCTTTTATCCTCCAGCACTGGTACATTGTGTTATAAATGGCAAAAGCATTCTGAATATGCTATCAAATAATCTGTGATCAGTGTGTAGTCTCCCCCTCAAGACATTCTTGCTAGTTTAATTTGATTCCCTTTATATTTAAGTTTTTTTGGGATAGGATAAATGCCAAGTTAAGGCATGGCACTTTATGGTATGCATCGGTTGGAGATATGTTGATAGTTTAGAATAGGTGTTGTTAAGTGTTAGGAATACAGACACAGACACACACAAATAATTATATATATATAAAAACATTAAGGAAAACACACAAAAGGAAACAATACAATACAACCTTCCAACCAAGAAAACTAAACTACAACTAACAACACAACAACTACAAAGGGATATAGATGGCTTCTGCCCTTTCAACTGATGGTTATAATTATCAAATTGATCAACTTCTTCTAAATGAAATCTTAACAACGCTACTAAATATAGATGGCTTCTGCCCTTTCGGCTAATTTTTATAATTATCAAATTGATCAACTTCTTCTAAATGAAATCTTAACATCACTAATAACCCCTGAAACCTAACACTGATAACATCCTCCCCCAACATGATCTTAAAAAAGTAATTACCCAATCCCAATCCTTCTTAAAGCTGAACAAAGATTTGTCCTTAATCAACATTGTTTATTGGTTCATTTCAGCCAAATCATATATTTTCATCAGCCACTTTTCTCTTGTTAGTACAATATCATTTTTCCATCTCTGAGCATATAAAAATCTTGCTGCTGTTATCCTATATTTAATTATTCTTCCATGTTTATTCTCCAGCTGATCTTCTGTCATCCCCAACAGGTAAAATTCAGGTCTCATTTGCAATTTTAATTTAAGAATGTCCCCTAACATCATGTGAATCTGAATCCATTACTTCTTGGCCTTATCACATGTCCACCACATATGATCAGAGCCGGCTTAACCATACCGCCAAATCAGCATCTGCAGGGGGCCTCACACAGCCAGGGCCCCCCGTCCTCTTCCTTCCTTTCTTTCTTTTTTTAAAAAAAACATCTCGCAAACTAGTGAGAGAAAGAGAAAGAAGGAGCTGCCCTCTCTGTTGCTGAAGCTGGAGGGAGTTTGCTGTTCCCTCGCCCCCTCCTCCCAGGATCATCGTCAAAAGGCAAGCCATCCAGGCATGTGCTGGAGAGGGGTGAGTGTGTGTGTGTGTAAGAGAGAGGGGGGGAGGGAAGTGTGAGGGTCATCTCTTGCCCTCAGAAAGAGCTAGCTAGCTTGCTTGCTTTCTTTCTTTCTTTCTTTCTTTCTTTCTTTCTTTCTTTCTTTCTTTCCTCCCTTTCCTTCCTTCCACATAGATCCCCTCCACCCCATCTTTCCAGCTGCTCTTAACATGTCTTGGTTTCTCTTCCCTCCCTCCCTTTCCCCCTTTCTCCTCAGCTTCCTCCCCTTGCTGCCAACTGAGTTCAACCTGCAAAAGGAATGTGTGTGTGTTTGCCTATGTGCCTTCAAGTCATTTCTGACTAAGGCAAGCCTACCATGGGCTTTTCTAGGCAAAGTTTGTTCGAAGGGGGTGTGCCTTTGGCTACCTTTGAGGCTGAGAGTGTGTGACTTGCCCAAGGTCACCCAGTGGGTATTCATGACTGAGTAAGGATTCAAACCCTGGTCTCCACAGTCATAGTGCAGTGCTAAAACTTCTACAACACCCTGGCTCTTTTAACAGAAGAATATAAAGAATAAAAATAAAATTTTTGAGTAATATTATTGGGAACAATGGTTTTATTGTTGTCACTAAAACACACCAGTATCGCAGTACTGTTATGTGAGAGACATTGGCCTAGAGCAGTGGTTCTTAACCTTTTCTTTACCAGGGACCCCCTTTAAATATCTTTTGTTGCCCCAAGACTTAACTCAAGATTTAAAACCCTAATAATAATAGCTAACAACAACAGCAATACAATTACACCATCCATTAAACTTTCCCTCATTGGCACTCTTGCTTCTTCTTGCAAGTTTGTGGCTGGAGTGGATTGAATGGCAATGTGCAGGCCAAGCCAGCCAGCCAGCCTTTGCCTTGGTTCCTGTCATGTGGCTGCTCCACTAGAGGGAGGAGGTGGGCCAAGCAGCCTTCAAGCCTTTGTGGACCCTCTGTGAGGACATCACAGACCCCAGGTTAAGAACCACTAGGCTAGAGAATGATGGAAAAGGAACAATGCAACCAGACCTTGAGAAGGGTGCTGGCAGGGGAATTCTGGGAGGTGTAATCCAAAAGTAACTTTCCCAGGCTCTGAATGCAGCCTAGAATCATAGAATCATAAGGCTGGAAGGGACCCCAACAGCTACCCCATCCAATCGGCTTCTGCCCTGCGAAGCCCTCATGACAGATGGCCATCCAGCCTCTGCTTAAAAACTTCCAAAGAAGGAGACTCCATCACACTCCGAGGCAGTGTATTCCACTGCCAAACAGCTCTTACTGGCAGGAAGTTCTTCCTAATGTTTAGGTGGAATCTCTTTTCCAGTAGTTTGAACCCATTGCTCCGTGTCCTAGTCTCTGGAGCAGCAAAAAGACAAGCTTGCTCCATCCTCAGTATGACATCCCTTCAAACATTTAAACATGGCTGTGATGTCACCTGTCAACCTTCTCTTATCCAGGCTAAACATACCCAGCTCCCTAAGCTGCTCTTCATAGGGCATGGCTTCCAGACCTCCCACCATCCTGGTCACCCTTCTCTGGACACGTTCCACCTTGTCCATAATGTTCTTGAATTGTTGTGCCCAGAACTGGACACAGTATTCCAGGTGAGGTCTGACCAAAGCAGAATGGAGTGGTACTATTACTTCCCTTGATCTAGACACTATACTCCTATTAATACAGCCTAGCATTGCATTGGCTTTTTTTGCTGCTGCATCAGACTGCTAACTCATGTTCAGCTTGTAGTCCACTCTTTCTTTTCTTTGAGGTAATCTACATCATTATATTAATTGCTAAACTAAATTATTGGTGGCAAATTATGTAATATAGTAGGCCCCCTTATCCATTGGGGATTGATTTGGGGGCGTGGATACTGAAAACCGTGGATAATAGTGAACAGCAGTGAAAATAATGGGTTTTCTGGTTTAAAACACCATATTTCTAGGCCTCGGAGGACCTAGAAAATGGCTAGAGAGGTCACATTTTCTAGGAAGACTATGGTAGGTGTGCTGTTTTGTGTCCCATGGATAATGAGGCAGAACAGAGTTGAATCCGTGGATATGGGGGTCCTACTGTAATCTGAACATCATGTACTGTGAATAGGTTAGGTTACATTGACCTGAGATAAACATATGCCCCCCCCAAAATAAAGCATTGCAGCCCCCCCCCATTCCTTAAACCTGCTCTGCATATGATAAAATGTCCTCACCTTTTGATCACATTTCCAACATTGGGCCAAACCCTTATACATCTTAGAAAGTCTATCTGGAGTCAGATACCACCTGTACATCATTTTATAAAAAGTCTCTTTCAAATCATAACTCAAAGTAAATTTTAAACTCTTTATCCATAACTTTTCCCATTGATCCAGATGCAATGAGCTACCAATGTTCTGTGATCATTTTATCATATATTCCATTACCTGTTCATCTTCAATTTCCATTTTTAACAACATTTTATGTGTATTCGCAATGAAATGATCATCATCAGAACAGAGTTGAATTCCAAATTCTAATTTAGTTACTTCAAATCCATACAAGTTCATATTCATCTTAAATATCTCAGTAAGTTGTCTGTATAACAAATCAATTTAATTTATATCATTCTACTTCCATCTGTTCACATAATATCATTCTATATTGCCCATTTTCTAATACTGACACCTCTCTGTAATTCACCCTGCTATCTTTCAACATAATCTCTGCTCTAAACAAAGCTTCATGGGGTGAACTCCAAAGAAGAATCTTAGCATGAAATCTAGACCAATATTTCAAATTGTCAACAATTATCATCTTACAAAATGATTTTTAAAGTCTACATTTGCTTTCATTTTGTCATACCAAATAAATCCAATTGTTAGTTTTTCTATTAAGCAGTTGAGGTTATAAAACAATAAGTACTGTATAATAAACAGCTACTCCTTCAATGTTAGGTTGGATCATTTAAAAAAAATATATATCTAGGATGGCACGGTAAAGCCAAGCATTTGTGTTCCTTAAGGATTCCCATTTGTAAGCCTGTTTTTATGGATTTGTCCTCTTCTCCTTTAAAGAGATCCAGGTGGGCAGCCATCACTACATCTTGTGGAAACAATTTCCTCACTTTAGCTATTTTCTGTGAGGAGTACTTTCTTTGGTCTGTCCTGCATCTACCACCATTTATTTCCAGTGGCCACCATGTGAATTCATAATATAGGTAAGAGTTGAGTCACAGATCTCCAACACATATTAGCTTAGTGCCAAAGTTAGCTTCAGATTTAAGCAGTCTAGCACCCTGTTGCAGTTAATGGAACATTAGTCCTTGCATCTACATTTTAGTTTGACTTTGCTAGTCAGGGAGTAATCACTCATCAAGTTATACACAGTAAAAATGTTCTGTACTCTTCTTGTAAAGAGAGTTCTGAAAATTTAGTTTAGTGTGTGACATCCAAACTAAAATGTGCTTAATTTCATCCATGATTACTGGAAACAAACCAAGCTTGGCCAACTGTAGTTTGATGTTGGTGTGTTTCTACCAACCATATTTAAGTTTGTTTATTTAAATGGCAAACTGTGATTAATATCAGTTGGAAATGAATGATTTTGAACTCACTGTGGCTGTGTCAGAGGAGGAGGGAAGAATGGATGAGACTGAGGCTTAGCATTCACTGGAATCAGTTCACTGGTTGTTAATGGTTTCTCTGTGTATCACAGTGATGAAAGCAGCATTCAAAGGTTTGCATATAGGCATTCCCTAGAACCATGAGTGGCTTACATCAGGCCTTGGAGTCAGAGTCAGAGAATCACTCGTTATTCACCACATTGATACATTTCCACATAGTTGAGTGTATGGCAAGCCAGTATACATTGGTAATCTTTATTTCATATGAAAAGGAAATGTGATGTGAGCTAGCTTTGATGTGAGCTAGCTTTGACATCATCTAATGTAACCCATCAGCTTGAGTATTGTTTTAGGGGGGAAAAAATGCTTCACTAATCTTATACTGTTTTCCCCAAGTTTGGGGCCATTGGCCAGTCCTTCAGTAAAATTACTGTTCGATGATGATGATGATGATGATGATAGCAATCAACATTTATTTATAACATCCTTTCCACTAAGGGTGGAACATCAAATGTATACAAAGACAATAAAACATAATACTGTAAATATACATAAAATCTCCAACATCCCACCGGCCACTACTCATTTCAGCAACTTCAGGCACAACTCAGCAGCTTAACTGGGTGGATCAAAGAGGAAGGTTTGAAACCCTTACAGAAATGGGTGAAATCCTCCTCCACAGAGTTCCAAAGGAAGAGCATTCCACAGATGCGGAGCCAGATCTTGAAAGGCTTGCAGCCTTGACACAGCTGTGCATGTCGGTGGAACAGACAATAATCTTTTGCCTGTAAATCTTAAATTCCAGATTTAAACCGATAAATCAGATTTCTTTTTTTTTAATTATTTTTTTAATTTTCATACATATAAAACATACATATTTACAGGATTTGAACAGTACAGTCACATTTCTCAGCACATTTTGCAATATCCATATAGCATTTTACAATGTAAATCAAGACCTTCTTTTTTTTCTTTTACAACATATTTCTTTTATAATTAATAACCCATGCTTGTATCCTAAGCAATTTGTAATATTATCATTGTTCCTGTCTTATTTGTGCTGAGCTTATAAGTGTTATCTAGTTACTTCCTTCCTGTGGATCACCTAATGTTAATCAGATTTCAAAGTATTTTGTTAAAGGCAACCTGGGTTTGCTGACTTATCACTCTTAACTTTCTCATTTTTCTCCTCATCACTTTTAATAATTCTTCTTGTCAGCTTCTCACCTTTTGTGCCCTACTGTGGCAACTATGTATACTGGAAAACATATGCACATAATTTAGACCTGCCTGTGACAGCACTAAGGAAAGATGCATTAATTTATAGACACAGCTCCATAAATGATTGGTGGTAAAGTAATTTTGAAATGCAAGGTAACACACACTTTCCCACTGAAACTAAAGCAGTTGGAGATTGCTGGAAGAGAAGAGATGACTTACGATAACCCCTGCTTTATCCCAAAAGATCAATATTCTGGCCCTGAGATTTGGCAAGCAGACAGTATGTTAGGGGTTCTGTTTCAGCATAGACAACCTCACTAGTGAATTCACAATTGTGTACAATGCAAAGGAGGGTGGTGTGTGTGTGTTGAGCCCCTCCTGAAATTAGGCTGGGTGACTCAGCCCCCTGTGAAATGGTTTGGTAAAATTGGACCACCAAGACTCTATGGAATTGAGCTTCCTCAGGAATTATCTTTGGCGTATTAAATGATCAGACACTAACAAATATTAAGACAGTTGTTGACATCACGGAATAATAAAGGCTGTCTGCAATCTATCCTGTGCACACTTGCTTGGGAGTAAGCTGCACTGAACACACTTGTACATAAACATTGAGCTTGTAAGTGTCTGAAATTTTCTTAAATATGTAATGGCTGTGGATGGGGAAGGTGACATAATCTCCCCCACCCCCAGCAAGTACTTACAAGTGGGAAAAATTCATCCCACCTAGCAGTGTTGAGCTTCCCTATCTTCAAAACAGTTCTAAGGGCCCTGAACGCAATTGTGAGCATCTGTTTCAAGCCTTTGGACAGCCTTCTCTCTCTTGGAACATGGTGTTTATCATACTAATTGACCAATGGACTCAGATACACACCACCTTTCATAAACCAGAAAATAAATCCCAAAGGCTGTTTACTCACACACTGTGGAGGAGTCAGTTAAAGTCAATATGTAACAGTTGTGAAAAAGGCAAATGCCAATAGAACAATACCTTTATATCTTGGAACACTGTGCTCAGGTGTGGATACTGCACCTTAGAAAGGATAGCCTTGAGCTGGAACAGTGCAGAAAGGGGCAAACTAGATGGTAAAGGGACTGGAACAACTCCTTATGAGGAAACATTACAGTTTAGGATACTTTCTAGCTTAGGAAAGTAGTGAATAAGGAATGAAATGAAATCGATTATAACATTATACATTATAACATGTGGAAAAAATGAATAGAAAGGAGAAGTGTTTATTCCTGTCTTTGGATCATCCATGAAGTTAAATGTTGGAAGATTTGGGGAAGATAAAATGAAGTACTTCTCCATATAGCAAATGTTTGTTTAATTAATGATATGTGATACATGCAACAAGTAATTTGTTACTTGCATGCAATTCATACTGCATATATGCAGTTCTCTGTGGAATTTTCTGCTACAGGATTATAATAGCTTTCAATTTGGTTGGATTAAAATGCAAAAATTAGACAAGTTATTGAGGTTATACTGTTGATGGCTACTAGTCATGATACTTATAACCCTCAGTAATAGAGGCAGAATCATCCAGTACAAATTTTGATTGCTAGGAGACATGACCAGGAGGAAGGTGTTGTCTTAATGTCTGCCTGTGTCGTTGCAATGGATGTCTGGTTGGTCATTGTGGGAACTGGAACAGATCTTGGACTACATTGGCCTGATCCAGCATGGATCTTAAATTTAGTAAAAAGATAAAATTCAATCAACATAAAAAGCAAACAGAACAAAACACTAACTAAAAAAGCAGTCTGAGATCTGCCGAAGCATTTTAACCTTTCCTGTAGCTTTAGCCGTGAGTGTGAAGGGTGCTGATGAACTTACTGTATTGCACCCAAGCTATTCATCTTACTGTGAGGGATAGAAGGGTTAAAAACAAAAACTAAAAGCAGTAGGACATGAAATAACAAGGAAGGCTTTGAGCACAGAAAAGGAGTAGCTGTTTCAATTGAACAGTTTATTATCCTAATGCGGAGTTCTTGAAAAATGGTAATTGGGTTTATCCCAGATGGCTAGCTGTTTGAAATCTGTACAGGGAATTGCTAAAGCAAGCAGAAAGATATAAAAAAGGGGAAAAAGAGAAAATCATAGAGTTTGCCTATGACAGATTTTGCTTTTGATGGCAGTGCCTGAGAAAGTTTTAGGAGACTAGACTCCTCCATCATCACTATCGTCTGAATGAGTTACCTTTAGTAATGCTATAGGGCTGCTGCTACACTACAGAAATAATGAAGTTTGACACTGCTTTAACTATCATGGCTCCATTCTATGAAATCCTGGGATTTGCAGTTTGCTGTAGCACCAGAGGTCTCTGACAGAAGGATAAATATCCCACAAAACTACAAATCCCAGAATTCCATAGCATTGACTGCATTATTCTGCACTGTGGAAGCAGCCTAGATCTCTGCAGCCATGATATGGGGAATGCGTGACCTTTCAGAGTTAGACTCCCAACAGATCTAGCTCATATAGCTAATGGTAAAGACTGGTGGGAGCCCTTACTATACAATATCTAGAGAGCCACATTTTCCCCATCCCTGTTTTAGGCATTGAGGCTTTGTTTTTTCACTCTTTCCAGTACTTCCTGATGACCTTGATGTTCGGGGATGTGCCCTCAAAGGTGGTTTTCATTTTGAAAAGCACTCCCCATGGGATGGTCTAATTCTTTAGGTTTTGAGCAGTTTAGTACAATTTTAGCGGGGGGGGGGACATTTAAAAGAGGAACAGGGAATGTGCTTGTAACACCTTACTTAGATGAATTTGATACCACTCTGTAGGTATTCTGCTACCAAGCAGAACACTAAGGAGATTTTCACACGGGGCCAAAATGCCCCGTTACTGCCCCACCTCCTCCTCTCCCATTCCTGCTGCAGAATGGAGAAAAATATTTGCACACTTGCCTCCATTCCACTGCAGGAATGTCCTCTCTGTTTCCAAGCCAGCCGGCTGGCCATAAATGCAGCCATTGTAAGGCTGCATTTATGACCAGGAACTCAAATCCCGGCCATTCTCGTGAGAGAACGGCCGTGTGACAAATTCAAAAATACTCCCCCCAAATGTCAAAACAAGAAACAAAATACAAAAATAAATTTAAAAAATACAAGTGACCTGGGGAGGGATGGAAAGGGTGCCACTTATCTGGGTGTCCTGTTCCTGCCTGGAAGTGTCTAGATCAGACTCCCCCCCCCCCGCAGCTGTCATTGCAGGAGAGGAACAGGACACCTTTCAGACCACTCAAATTTCCGTGATAGAAATGGAACGGGTGGTCATTAACAACTTCTCCCTGTGAATACAGTATCATGGGAAGAAAACAATAGTAACGTTGAGGGCACAGAAGGGGTGAATGTCGTCGGACCCTGTCCCGTACCTGCAACGGAACAGATAGCTAGTGTGAAAATCTTACAATACTGGAGACATTTATGGTAACAAAAACAAGCTCTACCAACAGGGTTGCAGGTGATTCTAATGCAAGTGCTCTCTGCTCCTCACAAAGGTTTCTGTATGACATCTTAAGTTGCTGTTAATGTTAGTATTCTTTCACATTTCAGCAGGATCAATTATTGTCACCCTCCACATAACTGTTTTTAATAGCTCATAGTTGTGTCATTGTTGCCTATAAAAGTTGTGTTGTGATTAATCTTTCCCCTTGCAAAGTAATTCTTCTCTGAGTTCTAGGAAGGCTATTCTTTGTCAGTCTGACAAGAATTGTTGTTTCTTAGAATCATAGAATCATAGAGTTGGAAGAGACCACAAGGGCCATCCAGTCCAACCCCTGCCATGCAGGAATATATAATCAAAGCATTCCCGACAGATGGCCATCCAGCCTCTGCTTAAAAACCTGCAAAGAAGGAGACTCCATCACACTCTGAGACAGTGCATTCCACTTCCGAACAGCTCTTACTGTCAGGAAGTTCTTCCTAATGTTTAGGTGGAATCTCTTTTCCTTTAGTTTGAACCCATTGCTCCATGTCCTAGTCTCTGGAGCAGCAGAAAACAAGCTTGCTCCATCCTCAGTATCCACAGTCTTTGCTGTTGCCTTTGCTTTATATTCACATAATCAGTGCCATGACTGCTGCAAAGCAAGGTGTACGTAATTCTGCATTTGGCACTGATGTCTCTCAAGCAGATAATGTCCCCTATTTATTCAACAGGTTAGGGATTGGGGCACTGTCAAAGAGCAGAAATAATTGAAAAGTGGAAGGTATAGTGCTCAGGTCCTTAACTTGTCAAAAAAATGGGTGATGCACCTGGAAGTGTTTGGGAAAGTTTGGAAGTGGCTTTAAATGAAGTGGCTTTAAAGCAGCTTGCTCTGCTAAGGAGTGTGTGCAAAGGGGGGAAAAGAAAAGAAAAGCAGGGTGAGGGAGATAGCAGGGTGTGGATTAGGTGTTGTACACATTTTGTACACATGGACACATTTGCTCCCAGTGGCTCTGGAAGGTGGGGGAGGGTTGAGGGGAGAGGAAAGGATTGATTTTGGGAGGAGGTACCCACTCACTACTGCTTCCTCCTTTGCCTCTCCCTCACCTGCTGTTGCTGCTGCTTTTCTTCTACCTCCACCTTGCACCAAGCCATGAGGTAGATGAATAGGTGGGCTTTCTTGCTGCATTCCAGGAACTTTTTGCTCAAAATGGCACACCGCCTTTGCAAAGGAATGTGCTGCCTGGTTTTGATGCTCTTTGTCTGGAGGGCGGGAAGCGCTATGGAGGGGGAAGAAGCCCTTGGGAGTTTCATACACAGGGCAGGGTGCCTTTCACCCTTTCAACTCCACTGTCCACCTGTAGCTTTTGCTGCCATGGAAGGAGAGAAAAAAGAAGAAAAGCAGAGCCATTTTTTGGATGGGTGCTATGTTGCACCCATCCTGAAAATGGGACTTCTCCCACTAGTTCCGAGGTTGTTTGGGGCAGCCTGAGAAGACTTGGTAAAAGTTTTTTTCTATGGGCAGGGAGTGGGATTGAATAGGCAAAGATGCCTGCTCCTGGCTACTCTGCACTGTGCTTTCTCCTTGCCTTGCCTTACCATACTTTTCTTTTTTGGTCCCCTTGCACTTTTAAAGCCGCTTCCAAACTTTCCCGAGCACTTTCAGGTGCAGCCAAATACTCCTCCCAACTGTCCTCCCCGACATTGGAGGAGGAGGAGAACAAGGAGATGGTTGTAAGATGAATTGAATAGTACTTTGCAGTACACAGACTGAATGAAAGATGGTGCCGTGTCGAAATAAAAGCAGTGTGTGATCACAAAAGCATGGTGCAAAGCACAACCTTTTCATTCAGTCTGAGTACAGTACAGTAGTAGCTGCACCCGCTGAACTGTTCTTTCGATCCTTTTAAATTATTCATAACCAGAACCCATTACAATATAGTAATTCTATGTGTGACTGAAAGAGCAGGGCATGCATTGAATATATGGTACAGAGTAGTAATTTGGAATGGTTGAAAGAGCAGGTTGTCGAAAAGCGAGGTGTCAAAAAATGGGATGCCTATACTGAGGTTTATTTGCAAAGCAATCAATAACATTAAATGTCAAGACTACTAGATAAATACTGTATGTGCTTTGTTTTTTTAAAATTCCTTCCACTAGTTATTTTACTAGGAGTGATTTGGTAAAATATGTGATTAAGTAAGAAATTATAGACTTTTAAGTGTACTGTTTCCAAATTCTCAACTTCTTATTGCTCAGCCTCCTGCTCAAAAGGCTTTGTGCCACAAAATCTGGTTGTTGGATCTTCTGTTTCATTCCATTGGTGCGAGTCGCATACATCTCTAATCTCTCTTGGTTTGTTTTTCTCTGTTGCAAGTATCCAGTGGCTAAATGCACTCTACTGTGTTAGCCCACCAGAACCAGTGTGAAATAACAGCCATGCTTTTTGCCCTGTTGCCTTTACTTAAGGACAGTGGGAGCCTCCCTGCTGTGGAGGATTGGTATCAATTTCCTGCCCATACATTGGTAATCACCAGCCTACCCCAGCTGGTGTTTGCCTTCATGTTATACAGGTGTCCATATAACCTCACCTGAAACATATTATGCACCACCTTTAAGAAAATAACTGAAAATGCCAAATGGAAGGTTTAGAAGTAGGCAAGCTAGGTTTAAAGTCCTTCACTTGATGGCTCATTATGGTAGTGAATGTGGTAGTGGATGGGGGCAACATGTACGAAGGTACAAGGAAAATGTGCCAGTTTTCTTGGAAAAGCTGATGACCATTGGTTGAAGATTATAGTTTATTCAAATGTCCAGTACCTCTGGGCAATAAACATATGAAGGAGCTCTCTAGGACACATGGGCTATGACTGCTACTGTGTGGCTGGCATGCATGTGTGGCCAGATCATGCTATGGGCTGATTTGTGACCAGCATCAGTCTGAAACAGCTGAACACATACTGTATATTCCGGCGTATAAGACGACTGGGCATATAAGACGCCCCCCCCCAATTTTAAGTCAAAATATAGAGTTTAGGGTATATTCGCCATGTAAGACGACCCCCAATCACCCACCCTCCCTGAAGCTGCGATCGGGCTCCCCATCACGGCTTTGGGGAGGGCAGGTGGTGGCTGGAAAGCTTCCCCCACTCCACCCTTCCTGAAGCCTTCCGGAATCGCGGTGGATAGCTGCCTGGCTGGGGAGAGACTCAGCCACCTCCCAGGATTCCCCAACCTGCGAGGAGGCTCAGCCCCTCCTGCCCAGCAAGGCTCCCCAGCCAGGCAGCCTCACTGGGCAGGATGAGATCTTCTCCATGACAGGAGCCAAGACAAAAGCTGGCTGGCTTGGCCTGCACATTGCCATTCAGTCTGCTCCAGCCACCAACTTGCAGGAAGAAGGATAAAAGTCTTCCCTCCTCCACCAGTGCCTCTTGAGGGAAGGTTTGATGGGTGGTATGTTGTTGTTGTTATGCGTTGTTATCATGGTTTTACATCTTGAATTCAGTCTTGGTGGTCCAGAGCAACAAAAGATATTTAAAGGAGGTCCCTGGTAAAGAAAAGGTTAAGAGCCACAGGTGTATATTATGGCCACCCTGATCCTCTGTATGTTTCCTCTGAAGTAAGGACCACTCAATAACCAGGAAAATAGGGGAAACAGTCCACCTAGAAGCAGCTGTGCTAGTTTGTTGCAGCCCAAAGAACCCTCCAAAGAGTTTTGTTGAACATTAAAGACTAGACATTTTTATGTGGCTTAAGCTTTTCATCGCACTTTCATGCATCTGAGTCCATGAAAACTTAGGCCAAATAAAAGGTGCCTTTAGAATGCCATGAGATTCATGCCTGTCATGAAAATGGAAACATGTCATATGTGTTTATTCAGAAGTGCCACAGTATTGAGCAGGAGTTAAGTCCCGATGAAGAGGTACAGCTTGACTGACCTGGAAGTAGTAAATCCTAGTACTTATTTATTAAAATTATTTATTCAAATATTTATTTCCCACCCTTAGGCAATGATCACAGGAAGGCATACAATAAAATCAGTTTAGAGCAGTTTAAAACAATCAGAATACAGTTGTCCCTTCATATTTGCTGAGGTTTTGTTCCAGGACCCCTGTTTGGATACCAAAATCCGTGAATACTCAAGTCCCATTATATGCAATGGCATAGCAAAATGGTGTCCTTTATATAAGATGGCAAAATCAAGATTTGCTTTTTAGATTATTATTTTTTAAAGAATATTTTCAAGCCATGGATACCAAATCTGTGGATACAGAGGGACAACTGTATTTGTCTCTCCGACAGTCTACAGTATCTGCAGAACTCTTCCCCAGCACCACATTTTAAATAAGCTGATTCTCTTCCTATCAGCTTTCTTCACTGTCCAGCTTTTATATCCATACACAGAAATGGGTACACAATTATAGTGCTGTTATTCCACCTTAACTGCCATGGTTCTGTCCTATGAAATCCTGGGTTTTACAATTTAGGGAAGAGCATTTAGAATTCATTCATTCAGTCATCCATCCATTCATTTTCAGCCCAAGCACTCCAGTGCCCCACCAAACTACGCCCTCTCCCTGGTTTCCATTGGACAGAACCATGGCAGTTAAATGGAATAATACTTGTATAATTGTGTAGTGTGAATGGGCTCCTAAACTGTAGAAAGAGCTGTGAGATTTGTTCTAAGGATCCTTTTTGAGAAGTTCCCAATATCTACACTGATATAAATTAAAATGCCATTGCAGAATAGTGATTTCAGTGTTGGATTAGGACTTCAGGAGACCAGTGTTCAAATCCCCACTCAGCCATGGAAGTCCACTGGGTGTCTAACAGGAAGGCAATGGCAAACCTTCTCTGAATACATTTTGCCAAGAAAACTCAGCATAGGTTACTCATAATTTGGAGTGAGCTTGAAAGCCACACAACAAATGGTTAAATGCAAAGAGGATTTTCAAGCCATGAATACTTAAATCTGTGGATACCAAATCACGGAGGGCTCTTACCCCCCTCCCTGCAGCCTGGCTGACTGGGGTAAGATTTTCTCCGTGATGGAGGAGACCCCTCCCACCCAGCAAGGCTCCCTCTCCCCCTCCAGCCTGGCTGAGTGGGGGGGGGATTTTCTCAATAATAATAATAATAATAATAATAATAATAATAATATTTATTTATACCCCGCCCCTCTGTTAAAACAATCGGGGCGGCTTACAAAAATTAAAATACAATACAGATAAAATCCCCAAACACCCCCCACCCCACCCTCCCCCATAAAAAAATATTAAACAATTATAAATTAAAACCAACTAATCTAAAATCACAATTAAAAACAATAAATACAATAAAATACTATAAATGGCCAGCGGACTAAAAGAAGCCAGGATCCCCTGAGGCTGGGATCTAATTAGGAAAGGCCTGCCGAAAGAGATCCGTCTTAAATGCTTTTTTAAAGCTACTCAGGGTTGTTATCTGACGGATCTCGTTCGGCAGGTCATTCCACAATTTGGGGGCGATTACCGAAAAGGCCCTCTGGGAGGTTGCAGACAGCCTAGATTTTTGTGGCTGAAGCAAATTCCTCCCAGAGGACCGGAGTACGCGGGGAGGATTGTATGGGAGGAGGCGGTTCCGGAGATAAGTTGGACCCAATCCATTTAGGGCTTTAAAGGTAATAGCCAACACCTTATACTAGGCCCGGAAACTGATAGGCAGCCAGTGGAGAGATCTTAACACTGGAATTATATGGTCTCTCCGAGATGTTCCCGAGACCACTCTGGCTGCCATATTTTGTACCAACTGAAGTTTCCAGATCAAGCTTGAGGGCAGCCCCATGTAGAGCGCATTGCAGAAATCTAGACGAGAGGTTACCAGCGCGTGCACCACAGTCTCGAGGTCCCTTACTTCCAGGAAATGGCGCAGCTGGCGTATCAGCCGAAGCTGATAACAGGCTCCAAAGTCACGGAGGAGACCCCTCCCACCCAGCAAGGCTCCCACTCCCCCTCCAGCCTGGCTGAGTGGGGGGGGGTGTTTCTCCATGGCTCCAAAGTCACGGAGGAGACCCCTCCCACCCAGCAAGGCTCCCACTCTCTCTCCAGCCTGGCTGAGTGGGGGGGATTTTCTCCGTGGCTCGAAAGTCACGGAGGAGACCCCTCCCACCTGGCAAGACTCCCACTTCCCCTCCAGCCTGGCTGAGTGGGGGGCGGATTTTCTCCATGGCTCCAAAGTCACGGAGGAGACCCCTCCCACCTGGCAAGACTCCCACTTCCCCTCCAGCCTGGCTGAGTGGGGGGCGGATTTTCTCCATGGCTCCAAAGTCATGGAGGAGCCCCCTCCCACCCAGCAAGGCTCCCACTCCCCCTCCAGCCTGGCTGAGTGTGTGGGGGATTTTCTCCATGGCTCCAAAGTCACGGAGGAGCCCCCTCCCACCCAGCAAGGCTCCCTCTCCCCCTCCGGCCTGGCTGAGTGGGCGGGGGGTAAGGTGGCTAGCAAGCTTCCCCCCCCCCAGCCAGCCGCCCTGTCGTTCCAAGTCCGAGATGGGGCTCTCCGACTTGTATCCGGCGTATAAGATGGCCCCTGACTTTTCATGTGATTTTAGAGGCTGAAAAAGTCATCTTATACGCCAGAATATACGGTACATTAAAATACTCTTGTCCCTATCTTCTGGATAGATTGTGCTTGTCTGGCTCTAATTTCATGAGTAACATTGTAATGGCAAGGATTGTGTAAAAGGACATTGAGAGTCAACTACATAAGATTTCAACAGAAATTGTTGAAATCTGTATTGTTGGTTCACATCTAAAGTAGAAGATGTAATTAAAGGCACAATTGGGGTCACAGGGTAGGGTGTTGAATTTACTCTTTCCTTTCATATAGTCTATTCCTTGAAATCATTTCACATCCCACTACCCTAAGATGGCCTCTGGTGCTACAAGTGGGAGAAGAAAAGTTGAACAGAAGAACTCTGTGATCAGCATCCTACCCTTTTTGCATTTAAAACCCCTCTGTCAGTTTAAATACTAGGATCTGCTGCCAGTCCTGTGAAATAAGTTCCTCAATATGTATACTCAGAGGCAAACCATTTTCTTTGTTCAGTAAGAAGTAGCACTCAAGAGCTTTAAAAAAAGCTGTCAATGCACATGTATTTCAATTGTCTTGTAAATTGTTGAGGGAAGATAGGAAAAGAACTATGAGTTGCACACTCCATTTAAAATAAGTGTTTATGGTTAGAGCAGCATGAGGCCCAATGCAAACACACCAGTGTTAAAGAGAGACTCCTAAATTCATTTCCTCTCAAAAGTGAAGCAATCATAAAGCACATGAAACCCATCATTCTACATTCTTCTATGTTTTTTAAAAAAATCTTTTCAGCCTTAAGGAATTGTATTTCCATTAAATTGCATCAGAAACTGTACATTTGGTGAGGATTTTAAGAAAATAGTCTTTCACTGACTACAAGAATCCCATTTGTTTAAAGCAGAATTACAGAGGTACTGTACTTGCTTGCATGTTGCCTTTTCAGATCATCCTCAGGTAGGAAACTATGTAGAGAAATGCAGCATGGTAGCTCATAAACCATTTCACACAGTGCAGATTGATGCTGTTGTAATTTCTGGATTAAAAGTGTTGGAATCAAACCCAGTGATATGTGTTGGGAAGAACTCTGTGGGGAAAAGTGACAGATTTGCATGTATGAACCAGCCTGTAATGTGAAAAGCTGTGTTAATGTTAATGTGTAAAATAGAAGAAAAAAAACAACCTTTAACCGAGTCAGCCACTATAGAAGATAGCCTATGCCATACCTCCCTGCATGTTTGTATATATTGGAAATTTTGAATGTCATTGAAGTTTATCATCTGGATGAAAATAAGAAGGAAAATGCATCCACCAGTTGATAGATTGAACAAGCAAGGAAAGTGTGCTAAATAACATACTTAAAAACATCTTAGCTGTATGTACATTTTACACCAACATTTCTACAACATTTTTCTCTTTTTGTATTATGTTTTGTTTTATTTTATTTTAGGAAGTTTTAGTCCATCTTTTGCAACAGCATCAAATTCCTTCAGATGAAACTTTTGTTTAAAAAATTAAGGAACACTAAAATCAGCAGGGTTTTTTTTTTTTTTGTAAATCAGATTTTTTTTAAAGGACAATAAAAACAACAAATTATTAAAATATAATAAAATAATGAGCCAGGGATTGAAAGCTGGAAAATGCTAAATGTAGCCAGTAAATCAGATGATTAAAAGAGGGTAGTTTTCATTAAAAAAAATAGGGTAGTAAAAGCCCAAGAGAACAGGGCTGACTTTTGCCTGGTTCCTAAAAGGTAGTAAAAAGGTCTTTGTCTTTGGTGGCCACCTGCTTCTGAAGAAAAACTTGACTTAGAATTTTAAGAAAATTGTGACACTTTGAAGATGTGCAAATTCAAAGGTGTTCAGTTCTGAATTTAATTCGATTGCCTGGTGCAGATTAAAGCTAGCAACAATAAAGATACCCAGCCTGAAGTTCTGCTTTCTGCTTCTTCAGACTTCCAGGTTCATTTCTGCATAAAGTTGCCAAATAGCTTGGCAATTGTGCCTTTAACAGCTGCAAGCCAATGAGAAATTCAGTGGGGACACTTTTCATTTTATGTAGATACTGCCTTTGAAGAGGCTTCATTTACTGAATTTCTTCCTGTCATGCTGCTGTTGTGAGCATAGAAAATTCATGGAAACTGGAAGAGCCTGGCAATCCTATATAGGTATGACTGTTTTTCTGTCTTAATAACAGTGAAGTGGGTAATGCTACTGAATAAATAAATAAATAAATATACTAATGAGCTTACCTTGGCTTCGTTACTGGTGGCAAAAGAAGATTGTCTTATGTACTGTAGTGGAATTTGCCTTTTCAGCAAAAGGGCGAGCCAGAAACTTTCTGGCTCATTAAAAACTAGAGAGAACTACCAAAGCTTTCCCTCTGGATTCTTTCCAGCAGCACTAAAATGTGGAGAGGTCAAAAGTATTTTTTAAAAATAGTATTCATTCTTAAATAATTTTATCTTGCTGATGCTTCATATGCTGGTATGTACAGCTTTAATCCAAAATGTTTTCCATATGGTCAAACACATTTTATTAGACACATGAAGATGGTGTAACTCATGTAGAGGATTTACACTTGACAGAATAATTGAGATCTAAACCTAAACCAGGGTTTTTTTGGGGGGCAGGGGCGGGTTGGCTCTCCAAATATTCTGAGAATTGTACAAGGTGACATTTAGGCCATGTATAGGCATACCTTAGCTAACAAAGCCTCTGACAAAGAAGCTCATCTTTACAAAGTCTTTTTTATCTCCATCCACCCCCTAACTTTTCCTCCTTGTCCTGTCTTTTGTTGTAAGTCTTTTAGCAGCATAGGTGCTGAGAGGTGAAGAAGAGTTGGAGAAACATAGATTTCTGGTGTCAGGATGGAGCAGTGTGTCTGCAGCCAACAATACAATAAGGTCCTGTCTAAACAGTCAAAATAATCCTCATGGAATTTGCTGGGAACACGATCTGTCTTAATGGGACCCCACATCGATGCGTCATAATCAGAAGGGGGGCAGCCAAAAACTACGCCCAGAGAGCCTTCACAGTTTTCCCCAGAGTTTTGAAAATACTCTGAAGGAAATGTGCATCCTGCTTGTTGGGACAAGCAATTTGATTTGAATCACTTTCCCATAGGAGAGGAAGTGCGAGCTGATTGGCTGGATGAATGTGGGGGTAGGGCTTGCTAACAGGCCAAGCACCCGTTGCCACCATGTTGGATTTTCACCTTAGCAAGCGATTGCTAAGGTGATAAAATTGCAATTTGTGTTCTCTCTCTCTCTTTTGTAAGGGTGAGATATTGCATGTGTGCACCATGGAAAAAGTTAAAAAAAAATCCCATGGCGGCAGATTTAAAAATGTGCGCAATTCACTCGTGGCTGCCATCTTGGCTAGAGGGCATGCAAAGTTTATGGGGGCTGTAAAACTGTTAAGGCAAGTTGCAAATTGCTATTACTGCAGAGCAATCCATTTTTTTTCAGGCTCGTATAGATGAGACCTAAAGCTTGTGTTGGGAAAGAATGGGATTCTACTCTGGCTGTTCCTACAGTAGCTGTCTGTCCCTGGCTACAATAGACAAGGTGAAGAACAGCTGCTGCCAGGATCCCTTACTAAGCATCTGTGAATAGCAAAACATAGAAAAAAGGGGAAAATAGATAGTCCTGGCTCACCAGCTACCCACCAGCATGTAAAAATTGCGTGGATCTGGAAGTTTGGCTACCAAAATGGAAATCGTAATAAAAGTAGAGGCAGGGGACAGGGAAAAAATACTTCTCAATACATACTGGGAGATGCTTTAAAGTGATCTCTAGAAGGTTTAAAATGTTTTTGTTTACTCATGCATCACTTTGTTTCAGACTGCAGCATGTTAATCTGGGATAAAAAAGTTAGCTGAAACATGTTCGAATACTGTACTCTTCTTTTTTGTGGTGTAGGAACCTATCACTATTCTTTCCGTGTTATTTCTGTCTCTGGTACTACTTTTTTTGTCAACTGAGTTTCACCTGTATTACCAAGCTATAGAGTTTGATAGGTCCCTTGAGAATAAATGTGTGTTATAGTGGGTGGGATACAGCGTCAAACTCAGATTTAAACGTACACATAGAATTTAATGTACTTGCTTTCAGGATAAAATTTCACTCTCCCAGGCATGAATCGATTTATACATTTCCATCCTTGCCTTTGAAAAAGAGAGTGTGGGTCAAGCAGCTATGGAGAATTCTGTCATAAATTTGCTTGCCATCTTTCACTGCAGTATCTTAATCTTTAAGCAAGTTTATTGTGTTGAACCTCACATATACATCTGTCCCAATTTTTAAAGGGTCTTTGGTTTGAACTGCATGCAGTTCATATTTGACAAGAGTGGGGTGACATGAAGGTAGAACCAACTTTTATTCTGATGTTTCAACATTCAAGAGGAATATTACATAAGCCAATTTCAAAGTCCTTTTGCAAGCAATGGGTACAAATCTTTAGCAAGAGAAATCTGCCCCTCATCTGGCTCAGTCAGGTGGAAGAAAGTGATATCAGGAGAGAGGAAGAAAGGGAAATGGGTTGTCAGACATACCTAGAGATTGTTGTGGGGAATAGAAGTTGTCAGAAAGAAAGGAGGTGGTGCTACTCACCACTGGCTTCATCCACTGCCAGCATGCAGTCCTCAACACTTGAGGCAGTGTAACCCTTGACAGATTAAAATACAGAGTTCCTGCACCTTTTAAGAATGCTGTAATGTTTATGAATGAGTGCAGAAATTGGGGTGAAGCTGTAGCCCAGTGGAAAAACTCATGCAGAAGATTCAACCCCTAACATCTTCAGTTGAGGTTGGGAAGACCAGTGTCTGAAACCATGTAGAACTTCCATCAGTCAGAGTAGACAGGATTCAACCAGGTAGATGAATGATCTGGGTCAGTATAAGGAAACCTCTGTGTGTTCAGCCTCAAGCTTCAGTATGAACATGAAATACACTATGGGATCTTAAGCATATACTCCACTGTTTAATTATGACCTTTAGGGCCTGTCTGCCATTGTGTTGCATCCCCCCTACACCTTTGAGAATGATTTTAAAAGTGTGCTGATGGTTGAATTTGAAATGCAGAATATTATCCTGAAATTTTATAATAATAAAATAATAATATAATAATAAAATTTATTTATACCCTGCCCCTCTGTTAAAACAATCGGGGCGGCTTATAAAAATTAAAATACAATATAGATAAAATCCCCAAACACCCCTCACCCCCACCCTCCCCCATAAAAAATATTAAACAATTATAAATTAAAACCAACTGATCTAAAATCACATTTAAAAACAATAAATACAATAAAATACAATAAATGGCCAGCGGACTAAAAGAAGCCAGGATCCTCTGAGGCTGGGATCTAATTATGAAAGGCCTACCGAAAGAGATCTGTCTTTAGTGCTTTTTTAAAGCTGCTCAGGCTTGTTATCTGACCGATCTCGTTATTTTGTTGCTCAATTGAATTTTATGGTACTATGTACAAACAGAATGCTAATTATATGCACATAAGATGCTTTAAGGGCACCATTTCCATGTTCAGTTGTCCCTTCACATTTGTGGGGGTTAGGTGCAGAAGACCCCCGTGAATGTGAAAAATCTGCGAATAATACCAGTCCCCCGCCTTCCCGAAAGTGGCGACAGGCCTTCAGAGGCCCCGTCGCCACTTTCTCCCACCCCCCCGCCCTCCCGAAAGTGGCAATGGGCTTTCCTCCCACCTACTCCCCGCCCTCCCGAAAGTGGCAACAGGCCTTCAGAGGCCCCGTCGCCACTCCCCCCCTCCCCAGAGTGGCAAACTGTGAATATGCGGAACTGCGAGTGTGGAAGCCGCAAATGTGGAGGGAGGACTGTTCTCAGCTTTTAAAACTGAGGGTCAGATTATTCATCAAATCTGGCAGCAGTACAACAGGGATTTCTTCTTAAGGAACTTTTTGTTAAAGATCTGTTTTTGCATACATGGCAAGTTAGGAACCTTTCAAATAGATCTAGTTAAATACCTTTAATAACAAAACTAATTATTATTGCTATTTTTTTATAAACCGTACTAAAATTTACAACACAGATTAAATGAACCTAACACTACTGTATGTCAGATTGCATATTTTGCCAGCACTACATGTTTGAACTATAATAATACTGTTAAGTATAATACTAATAAATCTCTCATCATTTTTATTATAACTCTTGTTCTAGTGTGGAATAAATTAAGTCCAATTTGTTGCAGAAAGTTTTCTCCATTTTCTCTTTCCTTAAGTCTAATGTAAGGAGGTTTCTTAGCAAGATATACCATAAACCTTTCAGCTATTCATCAAACGACCATTGATTTCTTCAGTTCTTAATGACTATTAATCTAGCCACAGCAATTAAGAACTACCATTTAGTGTAAGATTTAAGATACTGTAGCTTCACCCATTGAGAACTACAGCTATAAGAGTCATAATATAAACAATTAAAGTACAACGCACATCAAAAGTTTGTTTGATCCTTGTCCTTGGGGTTCTCAATGTCTTTTTCTTTATAAAAGAGAAGCAGTGACCCCCAACAGGGACCTGTATCAACCTCACTATGAGATTTTAAGTAGTGAAAAGTATATAAAAGTACAGTACTGTATAATCTCCATGCCTTGTTCTCAAGGCTAGATTGGGAGCTTCTGTGACCACTTTTTATTATTAAGAATGTAAACAAACAAACAAACAAAAGGCCTTGGGGAAGTGAAATTCAGATGTATCTTTAATACATAAGGAGGTAGCCTGTGGCCCTCCAGATGTTAATGGATTGCAATTCCTATACTCTCATACTGATGAGGATGATGGCAAAGGGTGTCCAGTGTCCCCACCCCAGCTTTAATGTAATGAGCTATCTATCATAATGGGAAACCATGGGTATAGAATGACAAAGAACTCACCATGCACATGGTAAAACTCTCAAATATTCTATGAATCAAATCGTAGATTGAGCTAGAATATTGCAATAACACAATTTGTCTTTGACAAATTGCAATATTGCAATTGATTAAAAAGTTTTTCCAGAAGGTTTCATATGTGCTAAGTTCCATTCATTAAATGAAAAGAAGAGTGGCAGCAGTAGTAATACTACCAGAAGATTGTCATTTATTTCTTTGATTCTTAATGATACTAATCTATCAAAGGAATGTTAAGGATTACAACTGATATCTTATAATACGGTTCTGCTGCAGTTAAATGCTGGCAGAAAACATAGATTCTAATTGTACATCTTCTTGATATCTTGATATCTGTTTTAAAAGTACCAAATATCTTAGCACTCTGGCCAGACTTTCCAAGTACATTTTGGGGAAAAAAAATACTATTATGCAATAGTTACTTTCAGTAAATAAGAACACCAACTTATATGGCTTTGGGTTTTTTGCATTTCATACATCTACAGGTACTTGTATATTATATATTGTTTAGTCATTCTGGTAGCAAACTGAATTTGGTCTGACTAAACGATGGTCCTCATGCTTGTAGGATCTTTAATTTTTGCAACAGCCCCAAGATCCAGCACCAGAGCCTGATTTAGAACTGAAGAATTCCAAATACAGGAATCCATTTTAATGGATAGAAATGTATAGAGCTCTAAGTCCCTCCACAGAAGAATCCACTCCTCATTACCCCAAACTTTCTTCATTTCACAAGAAGTGGGAAGGGGGTGCCTTTTGTTGCTGCTATTGCCATACAACCAGGAGTCAAAATTCCTTGCCAGTTTACCTCAGATCCCAGAGATCTACCTACAGATCAGGTGTGCAAAAAGTGTAGCTTGCAGGCCATATATGGCACCTGAACCCCACTTTTGTGGCCTCCTAAGCCCTTTGCCAGGTGTTGTCTAGATGGGGAAAATACCCCTCACAGAATTTGCTGGGAATACCTTTTGTCCCAATGAGATCCCATGGTGATTCACCTTATTCAGAAGGAGGGGGCGAAAACTCCATTTACTGCATGGGAAAAGCCCTCACAGTTTTTCCTGTATTTTAAAAAATAATACAAGGATACGTGCGTTAGTGCCTGTTAAGACGACCGATTCAATTTGCTGCACAGTCTCGGAGAGGGCAGAACTAGAGATCTCATTGGTTGTGTCATGGGCCAGGAGTTAGTTTCTCCAGGTGAACAGCAGCCTCCAAGAAGGACAGGCCTATGCAAACACACCGGGAGCTCATCAGGCCATGAATTAAAGCCAGCTGACTCCAGCCTTTTTAAGAAGGACAGAGGGCAGTATCCCAACACCAGAAACAATGTGTGTGTTTTGTCGGCCCCTGCCCTTGTGTTCTGTGCTTCGGACCTCTTGCTTGCTATCTATTTGGACTCCTTGACCACCTGGACTGTCTGACCTTGCTGTTTGCTGGATTCCTAACTCTTGGACTGACTTCGATGACACTTTTGGACACACCTCTCAGATTTGTGAGATTGTTTCAGTTTGTTTGCTTTCGGCCAGCTCTGCACAGTTGTCTGACAGCAGGGGGCCACTCCTACAACAGGTTGGATGTGTGCTTGCTGGCAAGGCAGTGCCTGCAAGTACCCTGTTGGATTTTTCGAGTTAGTGATCATGCAGGGTTTTGTTTTGTTTTTTTGCTCCACTGATCACCCAAATAATTTTTTTAGCAGAAGGTTGCACTTGCTCACCTCTGCTTTAATATTTTTAAAAATATATTGTGCAGCAGAGGCAGCATTTATCACTGTAATTTATGGCTGCCATCTTGATTTCCGGGCATCTGAACTTCAAACCTCAGATAGCTTCTCAGGGTATCACTTTTTCAAAACATTGTGGAAACTAAAGTATGCAGCTGCGAATTGGTAATAATGCACAGGAATGAGCGTTATTTCCTGTCCTGTAGATGAGCCCATCTCCTGAAGAAGTAAAAGTCCCACATTTTTAAAAAAGATGATGTGATTTTGGGGTAATTTTTGCCTCAAAACTGCACCAAACATCGCAAAGCATGTGACAGTGCTCTCCCAGCAATCTTCAGATCTGGCCACATAGCAACATAGCAATATCACTTCTAGTCACCTTTTTGACCAAATTATGGCCAAAACCAGAGGTCTTGGGGGTCCTGGATGGTAGGATGCAGCCTGATGAGGAGGGTGGGTGGGAATTGGCCTCTGTTCCATGCAATTGCCCACACGTCCTCCAGATCCACATCTATTTTCTGCCCACCCTTGATTGAAAATGACTATTAGAGGATGGCTGAATTCTCTGGAGATCTTGACATGAATATTGGATGTATTAGTTAGTCCAAGAAAATGTTAAAAGAGAGAGATAAGGTTGTAATTGCACAATAAGATAAGTCAAAAGGGCTTTTGAAGGTACAAGGATTTTTCTTCAGGAACAATCGGTTTCTTCCCTATATACTTTTGCATGACAAAAATCATTTCTCAACTGTTGGATTTATCTCTATGTCTTTCTAAGAAGTTCTGACTATGGCCAGGATCCAATGAGTTGCACACACGGATTTAACCGCTTCTGTTAGTGGTACCTGGAATTGCAAGTGGTCTTACCTCCCCCAGTTTAGACCCCATGCATCTGCAAAACCTCTTGAGGACTGGAAAACCGTTTTGAGCTTATGGGTGACAATAAAGTTTCAAGAGATCAGAAGGGAAGAAAGTTCTATTTCACTGATGCTCCATTTCCAGCACTAGGTTGGCTTTCCTGCATGACCTTAATCCTAAACTATTAAAGCTGATGCAGGTTTACTACATTTTTAGTGGATACAAAAATCAGATCCAAAGATTATTTGTTTTTATGGATTTAGATACATTTATATTCTCCATATTTATAGAATATAAGAAAAGAGTCTTACACAGAGTTACTGTATAGAAAGAAGAGTGTTAGAACACATTATAGGTCTGCTGGCTTATGCCTGTAAGTTTAGATTTTCAAAGTTGGTGATGTATTTATTAATAAGAAGGCTTTAGAGAATGAATTGAAAAACACTTTAATTTGATGAATCTGGGTTTTCGCCTGACTAATCAATGGAATTAGCTTTGAGGGTCTTGAAGAGCCTGCTATAGTGAGTTCTGATTTGTACATCTCCCTTCTCTCAGTACCAACTTAAGGAAAATAAAAGACTACTTTATAAATTGAAAAAATTACAAGTTATGGATGTACTGTTATAACTTGCCTTCTTATGCATAAGCTGAGTTCTGTGGCAACCTGGACATGAGACAGGCATTAACAGAGTTTTGGTATTGTTTACTACAGTTGTGAAGTTTGTTCATTTAACCTTATGCACCCTGAGATATAACTTTTTATTCACACAAAACTAGACCTACAAGGTTGGAATTCTACGACATTGTCACTAGAAGAGCTGTAAACAATATCTTCAACTTTCAGCTATTTACTGTCATTTTTTATTGAAATATTTGTTTCCTGTCTTAAGTCAAAAGATCTTATGCTGGCACCCTTGTGCACTAGTCACCACTGAGAGTTTAGCAGCGAACTCTTATTTTCTCTTGCATGACTTGAGGGGAGACATAACAGTGGGCCTTTCACCAGCATAACTAGAGAATTTCTTAGTGACTAACTCATCCTGGCTGCTTATGAAAACTCACTGTAATTGTACAACTGGCTCAATATTGATCTACATTCAGTGGCAAACGTAACTGAGGTCATCATATCTTCAGAGTCAGCCTGAAATAGGCCAAAGTTACCATATATACTTGTATATAAGCTGACCTCATGTATAAGCCAAGGGCATGTTTTGAGGTCAAAATTATGGATTTTGCTATGACCCATGGATAAGTTGGGGGTAAAACTTAGGGGCATGTAGCAAACAAATCTTTTCCTCTGTTTTAAAAAATGCATAGAGGGAACATACTCAAGAATCGCTAAAGAGAAGGAGAAGCTCTATTTATTTGAGGAGTTACAATTGGGTTGTAAATTGCATTGGTGATCTTAAAATGTCTACACCCATACAAATATAGATAGGGAAACGAATATAAATGAGGAAAAAGAATGAGAATGTGGCCTGAAAAAAAGGGGGTGGGAGAAGAGAAAGTAAAGCAACCTGTCTCTATTAGGGACCCAGCATAAAGGCAGTGACAAGAGGCAAAGGCGAGAAGCCCCTCTTGGCATGGTGGGGCATGGAAGCAGCGTTTCCACCCCAGTACCAATCCCTTGCCCACACCCAAGAAAGAAAGGCAGGCCTCTCTCCTTCCCTACCTCTTTCAGCCAGATTGGCATTCAGCAGAAAAATGGGAGAACCCAAAGAATATGAAGTCGAGTGGAGCAGAAATGGTAATTTTAAATAATAGCCTACTATTATTTAGAAAGACTGCCAAGTCTCGCAAACCCTATACAGGCATCCCCTGCCTTTTTTGACTTTCGACTTTTTCGACTACTCACTCTTTTGGTGCTTTCAAATTATAGACAAATTCCATTAATTTGATGAGGGATCTTGTCTTTTGCAGTTCTTCTTGCCTGCAGAGGCTCACTTGAGATTGCTTATGTACACGCAAAGCAAACTGAGAGAGAAAAAGAAGTCACCAAGCCAACTATGGAGGCTTGCTCAGGACTGCTTCCATGTGCGGTTCCAAGTCTTACCTATGCATGTGCAGTCCCAAGTCTTATGCCATGATCATCACTGAGTCGTGGATAAATCGATCCAAGTTTTGGGGTTGATTCTCTGTCAGTTTTTTTTACTTATATATGTATGTTTTACCAGGTTTGGTCACTGTGTGTGTTCCTGTATTCTGTTCATTAGGGTTAGTGTTAATTCATTTTTTAAAATACATAATCACAGTATACCCTTTCACTGTGGCATTACTAAGGTCGGTGGCACCTTTCCCTCCAATGGTGTTATCTGATGTGGTTCGATCTCTCCGTACCACTGCAGTGCTGCCACTGCCCCTTTGTCTTAGTAATTAATTTGTTACCCTATTTTACATGCATTTTATTGTCAAAAACATGTCAGTATAACCTTAGTTCATATGCTAATAAACAGAATACAGGAATACACACAGTGATCAAACCTGGTAGAACATACTGTATAGAAAACTAAACTCCCCACATCCTATTACCCAGTCTTTCTGGACTGTTCTCACAGAAAAATGATCAGTATCAGGGGTAGCAACTTCAGCAGGTCCACAACTCAGATTGGTGAAGTGCTGGAAAGCTACACTTTTTTGTTGCATTGGCTGCATATGTGTAAAATAGATTGAAAGGTAGCTGGTGTTAATTAAAAATTCTTCATTGAATGTTAAATCGTTAAAAATCCCTTTCATTGTTAGCTAGCAAACTTTTCCAGCCATACTTGATTATTATGAAATTTACATTTTTATATAATTGAACAGTCAGTGGGCTTAAACTGAGTAATTATATTGACAACTGAACTGCGAGGAACTAAATTGTCTATGATATTGATTCTCCTATTGACTAGGGTGCAGCTATTGGTTTGCCATGAAGTTTTGGTAGCAAACTTTAATGTCAGTCTTTTTAAAATAAAAATTCTGGAGAGCACTGAGGCTTGGGGGCCCACAAGTATCCCATATACTGCACTTTGCCCACCTTGTCCTATATGGCTCACTCCCACCTGATGTGTTAAAGGATGCTTGGATTTCATTGGTTTTGAGGTGAATTGATCTGCACATTCTGGGCTAAAATGTGGACATGAACACCATTATTCTGTGAATTTCTCACTTGTCTGAATATTGAAGTGCAGTTATCAGCTTTGTAAAACAATATATCGTATTTTATGATAAAATGTGCAGAGCCGTGTATACTTGGTATGTAAAAAACCTGTGAATTCAATTTTTTTCACATTTTTTAAAAAAATACATATTAATAAGGCAATGTGATGGAATGGATTTATGAATGAACAGATTGAAAACTGAAAAGAATGGGAGATAATTCTTTTCATATATAAGTGTGCCATCTCTTTTTCCATGCTAATATGCTTGCTTCTAGAATCTTTATGTCATTTTTTCTTGGGATGCTTCCAGACAAGGTATTTATTCAGTAGTCACAGTATCTCATTCATAGAAGTTAATTAGCGATCCAAATATGGGAGGTCCAGGCAGCATCAGTTTCAATTTGCAGCCCTCCCATGTTTTCCTATTGTGTCTTCCATTTTGTGTTCTACCTGACCAAATGTAATTACATATATATATTTGTGAGAAACTAATCCCTGAGGGAAAATCATAGTGTAGTAGTATCATTTGGTAGTGCCTCTTTGACTTGTGGATAAATTGATCCAAGTTTTGGGGTTGATTCTCTGTCAGTTTTTTTGACTTATATATGTATGTTTTACCAGGTTTGGTCACTGTGTGTGTTCCTGTATTCTGTTCATTAGGGTTGGTGTTAATTCATTTTTTAAAATACATAATCACAGTATACCCTTTCACCGAGGCATTACTAAGGTCGGTGGCACCTTTCCCTCCAATGGCTGGATTATTTGCCAAGAAGCCTTCCTATGGAATCCTGGGATTTGTAGTTTTACACGCTCTTTAGTCTTCTCTGCTAAAGAGTGCTGGTGCCTCAAATCAAAACTGGATTATTTGTATAGTGTGTATTTGGCCTTTATGTACTCTATTTGGATTCTCATTTTGTTTTTCTAATTGTAGCCTTATAAACTAAATTATACAATATAATTTCCCAGTGGGGAGGGCTCCAGAGCATCCATCAGCTTTGGGTTGTCCTTCCCCATTGCTCCTGGTAGACAGGAAACAAAGTTCTTTGGGACTGCCCCTGGTGAGGTCATCCCTGAGGGACGACCCCCGGCTGGCCAGTCTGTTTCCTGCCTACACTCCTGGTAGGATGTGGTCTAGCTTAGCTCCCTGACCCTTCCTCCATGTGGCCGGTGCCATCTTGGGTCACCCCCCCCCCCAAAAAAGATTTACATTTTAAAATTTGGACTTGGGGGTGTCAGCTCACCGGTTGCCAGGAGAGAGGGAGGATATGAAGCACACCGAACTTGATGCTATTATCGCAGCGGCGATTGCCGCTGAGAGATCCACCTGGCAGAGCAGCAGCAGAGCAGCAACGGAGGAGGACACATGTGGTGGCATGGTCAGAGCCGCTAGCACTGGCGGCGGCAGCGCAGCAGCTGGCAAGGACGCTGGCAGGAGCACAGCAGCCGGCACGAGCGGCAGCGGTAGGAGGAGGCCGCACAAGGAGGGGAAGACCTCCGTCGCGGCCGCCGCTCGCTGCGCCCCATTCCTTCCCCACCCGGAGAGGCGTGGGAATGAGCAGGAAGCGGAGAGCATGGTGCAGCCTCTCCAGGAGGAGGAGGCACAGACCGATCCCCAGAGTGGGGAGCACGAAGCGGCGCCGGCAACTGGAGGCCTCCCGGATGGCGCGGGAGAGGACGAGATGGGTCCCCAGCCTCAGTTGGCAGACGCTGTGAGTGACTCCGGGACCCCGGGATCAGGGAAGACGGGGGGGAAGCACTCTTTTCCATCCCAGAGTGGTTTAAGGAAGCCCTGGCCAGGAAGGCAGCGGGCTGGCTGGCTGCGAGGATCTTTCAGCAAGGCCTCCAGGGGTTCCCCGAACCTGGAGGGGAGGGGAACGTGAGCCAGGGGACCCAGTGGCCAAAGCCCCCACCGACACAGGTCACCAGGCAGGAACCCCGGGACCCACCGGCTCCAAGGGGCGGCAAGGGGGGCTGGCACAACAAGGGCAAGGCCAAAAGAATCCCGGCCCATGTAGGGACCGCGGCTGCGACAGGGGGGGAGGCGATCCCCAGCCCAAGCAACAGGGATCCAGCCTGGCATGACCCAGATGCAGGTGCAGCTAGCCCCCACTCAGAGGGAGAGGAAATTGGGGACTCCGACCTAGAGGAAGAAGTGAACCAACAACCCCCCACCAAGTGCCCTAGAGGCCATCAGGAGCAACTACCCTCAGAGGAGGAGGTGCTCTCCACATATTCTTCTGAGGGAGAGGACATTGACCTTGTAGGGGATTCAGAAAGAGAGGATGGGAAGCTCTCAGAGGAGGAACATGCATCCACCTCAGAGACACCTCGCCCTTCGGCCAAGTTATTTGCTGTGGATGACTTCACCATTATCCTAAAAAAGGTGGTGAGAACCTTGGGGATGAAACTCCCAACAAATCAACAAGCACAGATGGATCCGGACCTATTGGAAATTTCTGGAGAGTTCTTCCCAGAGGCACAGCCTGTAGCGTTAGAAATGCCAGTACCGGCCACTGTGATGCGCTTAATATACGATGAATGGGCAGCCCCAGCTATGACCAAGGGGCAACCTAGTCATGCCAAAAAACTCTATGCCTTACCCAAGAAAGTGATGGGCAAGTTACAGGTACCACTTATCGACACACCAGTCTCAGAGCTGGTCTCCTCTGCAATTTTTTGCCGCGATGGGGAAGAGACTCTGAAGGTGCCAGAGGACAGGAGAATCGATACGGCACTGAAGAGGGCCCACAAGGCAGTATCTTTGGCCATCAGGGCCTCCACCACTGCCACCATGATCGCTAGGGTAGCTATGCAGTGGTCCAAGGACGCCTTGGCAGATGTCCCAAAGTCTCAGACCAGGATACGACAAGACCTCAATAAACTGACAAAGGCGGCAGCTTTCTTGGCAGATAGCACCTTAGACTCAGTCCAGTTTTGTGCCTGGGCCCAGGCGGCAGCAGTGGTGGCCCGTAGACAAGTGTGGCTAAAATCATGGGACGTGGACTTTAAGTCGACACAAAACCTGGTGTTGTCACCCTTCCTAGGCAAGAAGCTCTTCGGGGAATCTCTGGAACCAGTCCTAGTGGAGGACAAGGACAAGCGCAAGAAGACCCTAGCCTCAGCCAAAAGACGGGAAGAGAGGAGGTCCTCCAGGTGCTACAAACCTTTTGAACCCTCAGGGGGGAGACAGGGTACATCGACAACCTTACCCACCAGCAGGCACAGAGATTCCAGAACATCGAGGTCTCGCTGGGGGGGACAATCGCTATCAACGCCGGCAACAGCAAGGGGAGACAGCAAAACCAGGCCAGAGCCAGCCCGCCAAGGGTAGCAGCAGCAGCCAGCAATGACGCCAGCACCCGGTGGGGGGACAACTACAGGCCTTCGTGGATGTATGGGGAACTTCTACATTGGACAGGTGGGTCCTCCAGTCAATTCGGGAGGGCTACCGAATAGAATTCTCCCAGCTACCTCCGCGTTGGTTCATCCCCACCCCACTTCAAAGAGACAGCGAAAAGCAACATTTGATGGAAGAGGCCATCCACCACCTACTCCAACTGGGGGCAATAGAGGACATAGTCAGAGCAGAGCAAAGCAGGGGATGTTACTACATCCTCTTCCTGGTCCCAAAAAAGAACGGAACCTGGAGAGCGGTGCTGAACCTCAAGGGAGTCAACAAGTTTGTCCGCCAACGGAAGTTCAGGATGGAGACTCTGAAACACATCTTGGAGGCCCTGAGACCAGGGGACGTCCTAGCATCCCTAGATTTCCAGGATGCGTACTTCCACATCCCAATCCACCCAGACCATCGCTGCTTCCTACGCTTCTGCTACAACAACATACATTTTCAATACAAGGCCCTTCCTTTCAGACTCTCCTCGGCACCAAGGGTTTTCACCAAGATCATGGTGGTGCTGGTGGCACAGTGGAGGCGGTCTGGACTGCATGTCTATCCGTATCTAGATGACTTATTGATACGCTCTTCTTCACCACTGAAGGCAAGAGAAGAAGTACGGTGGATACTGGAATCGCTGTAAGCACACGGGTTCCAGGTCAATTACGAAAAAAGTCAACTGGTACCAGCTCAGCGGATTAAAAATCTAGGAGCAATGATAGACATTGCGACAGGACAGGTAGCCCTGCCCCAGGAGAGGATACAGGCCATCCAGCGAGCAGTTCAGAGGATGAGAGGAGATATGAGGATAGATCTCATGCACCTCGCACGGCTCCAAGGGCTGATGATAGCGACGATAGACTGTCTTCCCTGGGCAAGATTTCACTCTAGAACTCTGCAGTGGTTCTTGCTCCCCTTCCAGAACGAGATTGCCCTCAAGAGACACCAGATGATACGCGTGTCACAGGAGGTCCTGGCATCCCTACAGTGGTGGGAATCACCCGTCATACACTCAGGACGCCCATTATGGAAACCGGACACCATTCAGATCACAACGGACACCAGCCTGAGGGGATGGGGAGCCCATTGCGGACCACGGTTGGCCCAGGATAAATGGACAGAGATGGAAGCGGCACACAGCTTCAACTGGCTGGAGCTAAGAGCGGTAAGACTAGCCTTATTAGCCTTTGCGGACCTGGTCAAGGGCAAGGCGGTCCTAATATGTATGGACAACATCACAGCGAAGGCGCACATAAATCGCCAGGGGGGCACCAGTTCCCGTGCCCTCATGAAGGAGGCGGCGCGCCTACTGACATGGGCGGAGAAATACTTGATTTCGATAGAAGCGGAGCATCTTCAGGGATCCCTCAACTCCAAAGTGGACTGGCTCAGCCGCTTGGACATAGATCAGAGCGAGTGGAGTCTGCACAAGGAGGTATTCGACTCCATCACGCAGCGTCTGGGATACCCGGAGGTAGATCTCTTTGCATTCCCAGTGAATGCGAAACTTCCCCGCTTCTTCTCCAGATACCTCACAGAGGGAGCAGAGGCGATGGACGCGCTGACAAGCCCATGGCCACGATCCCTGCTTTTTGTGTTTTCCCCTCTACAGCTAATACCAAGAGTATTAAACAGAATCCAGTCCGAAGAGGCAGAAGTGATCCTAGTGGCTCCAGACTGGCCACAACGGGCCTGGTTCCCGGACGTGTTGGAAATGGCAGTGGAATCGTTGCAGCTACCAGTGCGGCTGGATCTACTGGTGCGGGGTCAGGTACATCACCCAGACCCGAGCTGGCTACGGCTCCACGCGTGGAGGTTGAGAGGCAGATGCTAACTTGAAGAGGATACTCTCAGACAGTGATAGGAACCATCATGGCTTTGAGGAGGGAATCTACCCAACGAATTTATGAATACACCTTCAGGGTGTTCTGTAGATGGTGCAACCGCAAGGGAGTCGACTTCAGGAAGGTCTTGGTCACAGCACTACTAGATTTTCTACAAGATGGAGTAGAGACCTAACACTATAAAGAGACAGATAGCGGCGGTTATGTCATTCCTACCACCGGAACAGGCATCTCAAATCACCAATCACCCTCATGTACAATGCTTCGTTAAGGGGCTGGCAAACCTGGCACCACCTACTGTACATAGATTCCCTACGTGGGATCTTCACACAGTCCTCAAGGCATCAACGGTTCAGCCGTTTGAACCGCTGAAGGAAACGTCACTAAAGTTCCTGACCTGGAAGGTACTGTTCCTGGTAGCCATCACATCTGCATGCAGGATTTCTGAATTGGCAGCTCTCTTGATCAGGCGAGACCTGTGCATCTTTAGGCTGGACTCAGTAGTCCTACGCCTACGGCCAGACTTCAGATCAAAGGTTAATTCAGCTTTCCATAGGACACAAGAGGTGGTGCTACCCTCCTTCTGTCCAAGACCGGAGAGGGAGCTGGAGAGAATTTGGCACACCCTGGACGTGCTCAGGGCTCTGCGCATCTACATCAACAGGACAAGTTCTTTCAGGGTGTCAGAAGCATTATTCGTGTCTCCACATGCGAAATACCTAGGAAGAAAGGTCTCACCATCCACGCTCGGCCGCTGGATCCGTAAATGCATCGCGACAAGTTATCAGTCCTTAAACCTGCAGGTGCCTGAAGGAATACTGGCACACTCAACTCGAAGTGCAGCAAGCTCAGCAGCGTGGGAAAAGGATGCACCATTGGAGGAGATTTGCATAGCAGCAACCTGGAAATCATCCTCCACTTTTGTGCGACACTACAGACTGGACAGGATGCAGTCAGCCGAAGCGGCATTTGGCTGACGAGTCCTACAACAAGTAGTTCAGGCCTAAATTGATCTTCAATTGCCAGACCCACCCTGGAACTGAGCTTTTATACGTCCCAAAGCTGACGGATGCTCTGGAACCCTCCCCACTGGGAAAAGGAACATTGGTCTTACCTGTGATATGTTCTTTTCCAGTGGTGAGGCGAAGAGCATCCGGACCCACCCTCTGGCAAGAAGAAGGAAGAACACAGAAGGGTGGCTTACAGTGGCTGTCAAGGAAACCAGAGTGGAAGAAGGAAAGGATGGTCAACCTCAACCAGGATGGATATCCTGAACTGTACAAAGATTGATGTGAGTCAAGTGTGCAAGGAGAGGCACGAGGCTTTTTCAACAGACTGGCCAGCCGGGGGTCGTCCCTCAGGGATGACCTCACCGGGGGCAGTCCCAAAGAACTTTGTTTCCTGCCTACCGGGAGCAATGGGGAGGGACAACCCAAAGCTGACGGATGCTCTTCGCCTCACCACTGGAAAAGAACGTATCACAGGTAAGACCAACGTTCCTACTACACTTGTCCCTCCACATTCACGGATTTGGCATTCATGGTTTTAAGTATTCACGGTTTTAAAATATTCTTAAAAAAAGAATAATTTCAAAAGCAAACCTTGATTTTGCCATCTTATATAAGGGACACCATTTTGCTATGCCATTCCATATAATGGGTCTTGAGTATTCATGGATTTGGGTATTCACGGGGGGTCCTGGAACCAAACCCCAGCGAATGTGAAGGGACAACTGTATAAACAAACACTACTGTGTATTGTTCATAGCAGTGATGTAACTATGTAACTGTTATGGGGGATTTTTTTTCCACTTGTATTTTTGTAACATGAGGCACATCTGGAGGGAGTGCAAGGTTGAGTTTCTTTATGGGGAAGCAAGTTCTGCAAAGGTCAGTAAAAACACTTTTTCCAGAAGATATGTTGAGGCTTCAAAGGCTGTGTTCCAGCTAGCTGTACATTCAAACCTCACTTAAAACAGAGGATAATAGTATTTAGTATGGTTCATTTATTTTAGCAGTTATGCTCTTGGGAAATTGTATTGCTTTTGTTTTGTTTTTGTTTCTTTCCATAAGCACATTAAATCCAACTTGTGTTTGGATTCTGTGAACATAGGCAAGGAATAAAAGGTATAAGAAGCCTATCATGTCTCCTAGGTTTCTGTTGTATTCAACTCAAAATTGCTTTGGCTTTTCAAGTGCGATGGTTTCTGTGCTTCACTGATATGTGGATAAAAGATATAAGCATAAGATCAAATGCTAACTTTTTTTTTAGCTATTGAAGGTTTATAGGCTGAGCTCATTAGCTGATATGCTTTCAGCCTGGGTTAAAAATCCCTAGTTAGCATTATCCTCATTTTAGCAATTGAAAGGATTATTGTGGGACTAATGCAGGATAATTGTGTCTCTTCAAAATTATATTTTTAAAGTTCACAGTGAATGTCATCCTCTGGTGTTCTTCACTAAGAAGGTAATCCAGATAAAGGAAACTTTATTTTTAATTGCTATTAAGTTGACATTGGCTTATGGCGACCCTATGAATGAAAGACCTCCAAGTCACCCTGTTATCAACAGCCCTGCTCAGGTTTTGCAAACTCATGGCTGTAGCTTCCTTGATTGAATCAATTCACCTGTACTGCACACTCCCTCTTTTCATATACTCTTTTTCCACTTTAGCAAGATTATTGTCTTTTCCAATGAGTCGTGTCTTCTCATCATATGTCCAAAGTATGACGGTACTTAGTCATCTTGGCTTCTATGGAGAGTTCAGGTTTGATTTGCTTTAGGACCCATTTATTTGTCTTTTAGCCATCCATGGTATCCATAGAACTCTTATCCAGCATCAAATTTCAAATAAGTTGATTCTTTTCCTATCAGCTTTCTTCACTTTACAGCTTTCATAACCATACATAGAAATTGGAAATACGATGGCATGGACAATCCTGACTCTGATATTCAATTAAATATCTTTACATTTGAAGATCTCGTCTAGTTCCTTAATAGCTCCTCCTCCTAATTTGAGTCTTCTTCTGATTTCTTGACAATAGTCTCCATTCTGATTTATGACTGAGTCAAGGTATGGAAAATCTTTAACTATTTCTATGTCTTCATAATCTACTTTAAAATTATGTCAATTATCTTTGGTCATTATTCTTGTTTTCTTAGTGTTTAACTGTAACCATGCCTTTGTACTTTCTTCCTCCTCTCTATTCAGTAATTGTTCCAGGTCTTTGCTATTTTCTGTTAGTAGTATGGAGTCATCTGTAGATCTTAAACTGTTGATGTTCCTTCCTCCAAATTTCACAGCTTCTCGCTCCAAGTGTAATCCAACTTTATGTATGATACACTCAGTAGACAAGTTAAAAAGATGCAGCCTTGCCATGACCCCTTTCCAGTTGTAAACCATGTTGTTCCTCCATATTCTGTCTTGATGGTGGCCTCTTCCTGAATACAGATCATGCATCAGAACAATCAAATTTTGTGGCACACCCATTCCCTTAAGAGCAACCCATAGTTTTTCCTTATTTACAGAATTAAAGGCTTTATGAGGACACATAGCTTGATTTTTCTTCTGGATTTTTTTGGTGTGCTCCATTATCCAACATATGTTTGCAATATGATCCCTAGTGTCTTTTTGATTTCTCACTCCTGCAGGCTTGCACTGGGCTGCAGTGCCCCCAGTTTTTTGAAAATCTGCAGAAAATCCAACCCAGAAGTGGCCAAAACTCACTTTGAGTTTCAGTTTCCAGGATTTTTAGTGGTTTGGGGATTAGGGAGATGTTTGAGGGATCATGAAAGGCTAACTGCTGTTCATGGAGACTCCAAGTGAATTTATAAGCAATTTTCATTTTATTTTTTTAACAAGGACAGTGAAGTTGTGGAGGCTTGGGCAAAACTGGATAACTAGACAAAAGCCCTGGGCCACACTTTGCCCACCTTTGTTCACAAGAATGAAATATAAGTATTTCTAATTTCTAGGTTCAGGATCTTTTTCCCCAAAGGCATTTTTTAAAATGTTGACTTCTTAAAGCGAAGGGGTACTGCTGGTGTTGAAATACAATTTCCAGATTTGTACCTGAATGCAAAACATAGTACCACTCTACTAGTACCATTTACAGAACGGTGCTAGGGAGGCAGGTCTACGAAGAAAAGTTTAGAATGAAGTAGAATCCATACAAGAAGCAGAGGTTACATTCACAAGGAGACAAGATAGCAGTATTAGGTCTAAGCCCTTAAAGCAAATAACCATCAGGTCAGTAAATGTGCAAGACTGTAATGGTTATAAAGCAGTTTGCATGGTCTGTGAAAAAATTAATAAGAGCTTTACATGTTTCCAGACCAATGCATTAAAAAAGAAAGAAAGAAAGGGGCCTTAATCCTGCTGGTTAGTCTTAATTACAGTATATCAATTAGATTTGTTGTTGAGAATAGTAAGTCAATATGCAGCCCTCCCAATATGCATCCGTATTGATTCTGTGGATCTACTCTAGTTGCGACTAATAGTAGGATTCAGGCCAGTTGTGTAATTTTATATATATATTAGTTAGATGGGTTCATATGTATAAAAAAAGTATATGTATAGGCATAAATAAATAAATAAATAAAATGTCAAGAAGCTCCACATTCCACATATCTTTCCAAAAAATATAGTTATGAGACCCCTCACCTCATGTTATATAGTAAGTCTAGGACATAACCCATCTCACTTCTTGTTCACCTAACAATTTTTGGATCTTTTGTTGGCTGGAAACATCAAGAAAATTGATTTTTTTTCCTCTTGGCCAAGGCCCAGCTATAGATCAAGTGGAAGGACTCAGTGTTCAGATAAAAGGATGAGAATTAAGTACATCATCTTTCACACCAAAGTGAGTGAAGAAAAGGGAAAATGTTTGATATCTTTTGTGCCAGTTTTTATAAAATATTTCCTGTAGCTATCTTTAGAAACTCTGTGCAAAGTTTTAAAAGTGTACAGAAAATGCAAAACTTGACAGGACAAAAGGTAGCAATGATAATTAAAAATGCATAATGGATTGTTACTTCGTTAGTGCTGGGAATATGAAGCCAATTTTCTGCCTTGGGAGTTTTCTGAATAATTTTGATCGGGCTATGAATTCAGAGTAAAGGAGAAGTGTTAAAAAAGAACTAGATGATCACAGTAAACCTGTGAAGTGCCTTTTCATCTAATCATGCACATCACCTGGAAGTACTTTGCTGTCATGTTTAATTTGTGTCATTAGGATCTTAAACTTCAAGAAGGCAGAAATTCATCAGGAAAAACATCCCTGGAAACAGAATGGAGGCACCAGGCAATTTTTCTTTAAGTTGCTTTTTGATGTTTCAGTTATCTAAACCTAATGCCTTTTGTCTTGCCTGCAATAGATATTTTTTTGGCAGGGGGAGGAAACTGATGAAAATTACACATTTTGATGCATCATGATAGATTCATAGTACAATCCCGTGTGTGCCTACTTAGAAGTAAGAGATGTTAAAATATCTCAAGCAGATATGTGTAAGATTGCAGGCTCTAACAGCTTATCTCCTCGTGAAGAATGTGGGAATTTTTTTGATCACCATCAGAAGAAATCAAAGTACAGCTACTCTCATAGGTAGGTTCCAAATTATAATAAATGCCCTGACTTCCTTGCTTTTAATATGTTACCACAAGTCTTTAAAAGAGAAATGTTAGAGAAGAGCCTTCAGATGTTGTCTCCTTTTGATTAATCTTATTTTATTACTTAATAACTACAAAAAAATATTAGTGCAAAAGCTGATTCTCCCTCCCTCCTTCTCTCTTCCTCTCTCTCTTTGTGTGCCCTGGCCATCAAGTCACTTTTGAACTTATGGCAACTCCATGGATTTCATAGGGTTTTCTTAGGCAAGGAATACTCAGAGGTGGTTTTGCCAGTCCCTGCCTCTGAAATATAACCTACAGCACCTACTGTTTGTTGGCGGTCTCCCATCCAAGTACTAACCAAGTCTTATTTTTCTTAGAGCCTGGTTACAGTTGTCTTAGACATGCTTTGAAAAACCTTGAATTTCTATAGCTGTTTTCTTACCTTCCCCATCATGATGACATCTCCCCTGTCTAAGAATGTTCAATGGGTAATGCAACTTTGTCATGTTATGTGTTCCCCATTCCCATAATAGTGACTACAGCTAGTTTACAAAACTACACCCTCACTTCTTTTTTGACTTTCGTTCCATTCTGGAATGCTCCACTCTTTTCATAGAGAGCTTTGAGGAGATATGTATCCATTTCTGGATTTTAATACATCTCTCGTTCTTCTACAATGTAAAAGAAAAATATGATAGCTCTGCTCCTCTGCCCCAAGCTGTAACAAAGCTGTGAATATGAACATTGGTTTGATATAATTTGTATCATAATGTGTTTCCTGTTGGTCTTTGTACATTTTCTAGCTGTCAGTTCTATCAACTGAATACTTCAATGAGTAGGGACTGAAAATTAATTACCATAAACAGCATATTATAAGCCTATGATGTATTTAGTCCCTACTGATGAGTTACTGAAATATCACAAGCGTTCAACACTTTAAATAGTCAGAACACATGTGCTCTAAAAATTATAGTTTGTTGTGAATATGTTGCAGCAGAGGTTCCAATCTGTCATTATAAGAATGCAAGTGGAATGTGTATTTATTCCCAATTCTCTTTCTCTATAGTTTTGATATATGCAGCATGGGATGTTTTAAAAAGATTGCTCACTGTGTATAAGAGGAGGAAAGTTATATATACATTTTCAAATATAGTTGTCCCTCCACATTTATGGATTTGGCATTCACGGTTTTAAGTATTCATGGTTTGAAAATATTCTTTAAAAAATAATAATCCAAAAAGTAAACCTTGATTTTTGTCATCTTATATAAGGGACACCATTTTGCTATGCCATTGCATATAATGGGATTTGAGTATTCATGGATTTGGGTATTCACGGGGGTTCCTGGAACCAAACCCCAGCAAATATGAAGGGACAACTATACATAGAACATTGAGCATCTTTACCATATGTGTCATTTGTTTGTTTGACCATATGTGTCATTTGTTTGCTTCATGAATGTATAAACTGAAGTACTTTTATATAAGGGATTAATACTTGCTGGAGTGTCTTGAAGTTCCTTTTAAAGTTTATTTTGAAATGGTGGTCATACAGTGGGCCCTCGGTATCCACTGGGGTTTGGTTCCAGGACCCCCCATAGATAACCAAAATCTGTGGATGCTCAGATCCCATTATATACAATAGCATAGCCTCCTTATATAAAATGGAAAAATCAAGGTTGTTTTTTGGTATTTTTTTTGGAGAGGGGATGTTTTTGAACTGTAGTTGGTTGAATCTGTGAATGCAGAATCCATGGATTTTCAGTCCTAAAAGCTATGGTGACAAATTTATATCTGAAAAGCTGTTCCTCAGGCTCTAGGTATATTTTCTGACTGTTACCAAATGTTCTTGAGCAGCAGCAACAATAACAACAGCAACAACAGCCTCTTAATATTTTAGATGCTGTCAGCTATTGCTTTCAAAGAAACTGACAGGCATGTAAAAAAAAAAATGGTTTCCCTTTGAGTTGAGTTTTGCAATTTTTTCGTATTGAGCTGAGTGAGGAAATACTAAAGCTGCAGAAGGTCACTGACCTGCATAAAGTGTCATGTGAGTTTTCAAAACCATTACTCAAGCCTTTTTGTGAGGAGGTCACAGAGGTTAGTGATTTCCCATATAACTGATGTCCTTTTTTTTTTTTGGCTGGACACTTGATTGCTCAGAAGTAAATACCCACAAGTTCATGCAAAGTTTCTTAAGAAGGCATTCATCAGAGAAGCCCAGCATGTTCTCATCCCATCTCCAACAGCACTTTTTTCTATTGTATTGGAAATTCCTCTTTATTCTTCAGCCAGTTCATTCCTAGAACTTACACCATGATATAGGAGTTAAAATAGTTTCAGATTGGGATGGCTGATCTTTTGCGCGCGCGCGCGCGCGCGTGTGTGTGTTTAAGTCACTTGTTGGACTTATGGTAACTCCATGAATTTCATAAGTTTTTCTTAGGCAAGGAATAATCAGAGCTGTTTGCCAATTCCCTGCTCTGAAATATAACCTATACTACTTGGTATTGGTTGGCTAACCAGGGCTGACCCTTCTTAACTTCCAAGATCAGAGATCTGCTGCCTTTAGAGTGTTTAGCCTAGTGATAGGAAAATTAGCTATGCCCATTTAAGCTGCTTGACTGAAAAAAGCTTGGGGACTCTATAAGCTACTTGGGGGGAGGTATGTGTGGCATGCTGTGGTCAGAACTTGCCAGAAGTTAAGCACTTGTTGGAGCATAAACATTTGGAAAGGCCAGTGGACAGATGGTAGCTCGAACAGTTTCTTGAAAGGGCTCCCACACAGTTGATCTCAATTGGAGCTGGTGGCTCCAGTGTCAGCAGAGTGATAAACACACTTTGGGCTTTAGTCCAGACTTTAAAGGAATTGTCCAAGGTGTTGAATCTGTTTCAGCGATAGGATCCAGCATTTTGGACAGCTCCATAAAGTTCAGGCTAAAATGTGGAGTGGATTAACTGCTGCATTGACTTTGGAGCCACCAGCTGCTGCTGCCTGATAGCATATCTCCTCGCTTGGTCTGGTCACCAGAAACGTATTGCACTACTATATGCACTGTACGTTTGCTATTGCTGGTGAAATTACTTCCATATTTAAAGATCAGATCATTGTCAAATGTGTTAAATATCAGCCTTTCTTGTTGTTACATGGTATTTAGGTTTACCTTTTATAGAGAATGCACAAAAACACAGTCTCTGGAGCAGCAGAAAACAAGCCTGCTCCATCCTCAGCGTGACACCCCTTCAAATACTTAAACAGGGCTATCATATTGCCTCTTAACCATCTTTTTTCCAGGCTAAACATACCCAGCTCCCTAAGTCTCTCCTCATAAATCATGGTTTCCAGACCTTTCACCATTTTAGTTGCCCTTCTCTGGACATGTTCCAATTTGTCAATATCCTTTTTGAATTGTGGTGCCCAGAACTGGACACAGTATTCTAGGTGAGGTCTGACCAAGACAGAATAGAGTGGCACTATTACTTCCCTTGATCTAAACACCATACTTCTATTGATGCAGCCCAAAATCACATTGGCCTTTTTAGCTGCTGCATCACACTGTTGACTCATGTTCAACTTGTGGTCTACTAGGACTCCTAGATCCCTTTCGCATGTAGTCTTGTTCAGCCAGGTCTCTCCCATCCTATATCTATGCATTTCATTTTTTCCACCCTAAGTGCAGTACCTTATATTTCTCCATATTGAATTTCATTTTGTTAGCTTTGGCCCAGCTCTCCAGTCTATTCAGATCATTTTGAATGTTGATCCTGTTCTTTAACGTATTAGCTACTCCTCCTAATTTGGTATCAACTGCAAATCTGATAAGTATGCCCCTAATTCCCTCATCCAAGTCATTGATAAAGATGTTGAATAACACTGGGCCCAGGACAGAATCCTGTGGCACCCCACTGGTCACATCTTTCCAAGATGAAGAGGAGCCACTGCTGAGCACCCTTTGGGTTCGGCTGGTCAACCAATTACAAATCCATTTAACAGTTAACTTGTCTAGCCCACATTTTACAAGCTTGTTTGCAAGAATGTCATGGAGTCCAGAAGAAAAATCTCACAGCAATAAACTGGCTGGAACTGTGGGCAGCTTGCCTGGCCCTCGTTCACTTTCAAGATCTGCTAAGAGGAAAACATGTCAGGGTCCTCACCGACAACACCATGATGTGCTCGTACATATCTAAGTATGTTTTAAATTTGAATTATTTAATTGTATTTTAAGGGGAGGGATGGGAGGGTTTTGGATGTATATTTTAAATGTTGTAAGCTATCCCGATTGCGTTCCATAGAGGGGCGGGATATAAATAAATTTTATTATTATTATTATTTCAGCCCTATCAGTCATGGAGCACCTATACATCTTCAACAAGGATCACATGATCCTTAGGACAGATCCTTCCTTTCTCCCTTCCTTTCTCCTCACCCTTCCACTTTGCCCAGGACCTGATCCTTCCCTCATTCTGTCTGAACCCTTCCCACCCCAGGGAAAAAGCATGGCACAAACTGGGCGTATGAAGTACCAATGTGGCATTTAATCTAGCTTGGAAATCAGAATTACATCACTCAAGCAAATTTATGTTACTTTATGTAATTGGCATAATTTATTCTGATCACACAATTTGAACGTTTAAGATAACAATTTATTATTCATATTCTTATATAGCAGTGAGAAGCCATTTCACTTCATCCTTTTTGTAAGTGCATTATTGCACTGAATTCACAGTAGCACTGATGGTAAAATATTAATAAATGGAGAACATTTGCTACTCCAAGAGAACAGTCAGTATCTACTGTGTTACTTAAGGGACCTCTGCACAGCAATCTGTAGCATTAGCACCACAAACTGGAATCTTAGTTGCATAAATCTTTCAGAATTGGCATGCGGGACACGGTATGAATAAAATTTGCTTTCCTTGCATAAGAGAGTTATGAAAGTATTGACAAACAGTACATTTGAAATCTGGAGAAGGGGATCAGTTGTTGTGAAGTAAGAAAAATAAGTTTTCAAAGACATTGCAAAGGAAGGAAAATGCAGCACCTCCACTATACGTAACATTGGTAATGGTAGCAGCCAGGGTCATATGAGGAGAATGCAAGTATTATCATAGAATTGTAGAGTTGGAAGAGACCACAAGGGCCATCTAGTCCAACCCCCTGCCACGCAGGAAATCATGATCAAAGCATCCCTTGTATTATATAGTATATATATTTGGGCATATAACAATCATATTCTTTTGGTGCTGGGCAAATGGAAATAGGCCTGCTTTGATAAAAGGGGAGGGATATGTCAGAGGGCCTCTGGGGTGGCTGTACCCAGGCTGACAAACTCTCTTCCAAGGAAGGCTAGTTTCTGAGGAAAATCTTTTAATCAGTGAGTGCTATAGTCTCCTTATTGCTGTGCTTTTATGTTTATAACTTGTTTGTGTTTTGGGCCACCATGAATCCCAGTTTTGGGAGAAAGATGTGATCTAAGTTAAATAAATATAGAAATTCCTGTCATAGGTGCAATTCTAGAGCACTTCTCATGTTCTATCTGCACCTTAAATTCAGAAGGAGCTGCATTTTTTGTTAGTTGGTCAGAAGGCTGTATTATACTTATTCCTGGGAAAAAAATGCCTGGCCCACCTGGTCTTCCATTAGATTTCAAACTGTAGCCAACCATGTTTTTCCAAATTTTACTAAGCAGAGCATAAAATATGTGAGAATTTGTTTGTCCCTGGTATATGATCCTCAGAGCATTACTGTATCTCCTGAAGAAAGATCCCATTTAGGTGACATAGCTAATATGTGTGTGTAGGTGCCTTCAAGTCACCTGTTGACTTACGGCGAACTCATGAATTTCATAGGGTTGTCTTAGGCAAGTTAGAGGTGGTTTTGCCAGTTCCTTCCTCATAGCTAATAGCTTCTAGTAAAAGTGAGAGTCCCTGAATTTGGTCAATCCCTATTTAGAAGGCATCAAAAGCTATTGAGTATATCTTGTGATATCTTGTTATAGTCAGTTCTATGTTAGTTAAAAACTGTATGAAGAATATTATCTGCTCTAAACCCACTGCTAGTCTGTTTCTTGGAATGTCTGAAGTGCTGTTTCTGAAAAGTTACAATAGTTATAAAAGTTATAATAAAAAAGAGATGGGGAACTTGTTGAATAGGCTTAGCAGTTACAATTCACAATTCTCTTTATTATGATCAACAGATCAGATAAGCAGTTAATTGTCAGTGGCATGTCACTGAAACAGATATTGAGCTCACTAACAGTTCAAGTGTTAATACTCTGTTACTCCTGTGTTATTTGAGTTTTCCATTTCTATGTAAAATCACCAGTAGGGAGTAAGGCTGTGCATGTTTCCTTGTTCACTGAAGCTGTATGTGGTACCAACCTCCCAATGTTCACATGTAGAGCACAGACATTTAGAGAGAGGTATGCTATGCTAGCATCTTGGCTCATGTTGAGGCCTACAAACATAATGTTAAGTGCAGGTAGGACCCCTGCTTCCAGATCTTTTCACTGTATGTGTAGATGCCTCTGTCATTTGTGATGTTTCATGCCTGACATAAGGAGTGAGGCTAAACAGATCAGTCCCTAGCCCTACTTGTATGTTTATATTTTTCAGGAATGCCTGAACAGGTGTTCAGTTACAGTAGTACAGGTTGCCCCCCTCCCCGGTATCCACCAAGTATACATTCCTGGACATACCATGGATGTGCAAAAAATGTGGATAATAGTGAACCCTATTGAAATGAATGACTTCCTGCCCAACTTCTGGCAGAAGTATACCATAGAATCACACCGGAGGACCTAAAAATGCACAGAGAAGACATATTTTTTCGGATGTGGAAAAGTGAAACTGCAGATAATGGTCCCATGGATATGTGGGTCGATCTGTATATGAAAGTCATTAATCAACTATTGTATGATAGTTGTTGATCAAAATGAAAGACAGTGGTCAAGAAATCAGAAGGAGACTAAGATTTGTAAGGGCAACTATGAAGGAAGTAGATAAGATTCTGACATCTGAAGATATATAATTGAATATCATAGTGAGGATGATCCATGCCATAGTTTTTCCAGTGTTTATGTATGGATATGGAAGCTCTACAGTGAAGAAAGCTGACAGGGAAAAAAATCAACTCATTTGAAATGTGACTGGAGGAGAGCTCTACAGATACTAGTATGGTGGAACTACTGTACTAGGGCCAAAAAGATAAATAAATGGGCCCAGAGCAAATCAAGCCTACACTCTTATTAGCAGACAAAATGACTAAATAGAGTCTATCATACTTTGGACATATGATGAGATGACAGGACTCATTGGCTAAGATGAGAATGCTTAGTTAAGTTGAAGGCAGTAGGAAAAAGAAGAAGACTGAATTATGGAGGGATTGACTCAGTCAAGGAAGCATGAAGCTGAAATTTGCAAGACCTATGCAGGGCTGTTAATAATAGTCTGCTCTCTTGGAGGTCTGCCATCCATAGCATTATCATAAGTCAAAGCTGACTTGATGGCACATAACAACAAATATATGTGACAGTGCACAGTAAGGAACACTGTATGGGTAATAGCATGTACAGGATGGGTAAGATGGTTGTTGAGGAAACAGGACTCAGATTTATATTTGGTGGTAGCATAAACAATCCTTTGTTACATGCAGAAATTTCTGCCTTATCGAAGTAAAATGTACATCACACTAATTGAATGCAGCTCTAGTGAAGAACTGGAGACCACCACAAGTATGAGCATAAATCATTTGTGTTAATAGATTTTCCTTGTTTTTTTCCTGCGCTGTGAGGCTGTGTTCTGGAAGAGTTTACAGTCCTCCCTCAACATTCGTGGCCTCCACACTCATGGTTCCACATATTTGCGGTTTGCTGTGAGGGAAAGTCGAGGAAAGTGGCGACGGGGCCTCTGAGACCCCATTGCCACTTTCAGGAGGGAGGGGGAGGCATGGGGAGGGTGTGGGGAGGTGTGGGGAAGCGACTATGGGGTCTCCGGGGCCTCTGAGGTCCCATTGCCACTTGCAGGAGGGAGGGGGAGGCGTGGGTGGGTGTGGGGAGGTGTAGGGAAGTGACTATGGGGCCTCCGGAGGCCCCGTGGTCACTAGGGGAGGGCGTGGGGAGGTGACATGGGGCCTCTGGAGGGGCTCAAGAGGCCCTGTGATCACCTGGGGAGGGCGTGGATAGGTGTGGGGAGGCGACCATGGGGCCTCCAAAGGGCCTTTGGATGCCCCGTGGTCGCCTGGGGAGGGCAGGGGGAGGTGTGGGAAGCGACTACGGGGCCTCCGGAGGCCCCATGGTTGCTTTGGGAGGGAGGGGGAGGGCAGTCTTTATTCACAGAATTTTCACATTTGTGGGGGTCTGTGGAAGGGACGACTGTACTTCTGAAGTTTTGCCTGCATCTGTGGCTGGTATCTTCAGACAATGGTTTGGTAGGAGTGAGTTTATATCCTGTGAACCCCTGTTGGGGAGGATATGTAAATTTGTGTATTTAAATGGTTTGTTTCTGGGTGGAGATATGCAAGGAGGATTCGTGTCTGTTTGGCTAATGGTTGGTTGATGACCCATTATCTGCTGGAAATCTCCCTGTCCCTGGGTGGAATTCATTTGTAAGTACTGTAAGCATTTCAAAATAGAAGCCAGATTTTGTTTACTTTTAGGGTTTCTTTCCTTTAGAAGTTGTCCAGGTATTTGTGGATTTCAATAGCTTCTCTGTGCATTCTGACATGATAGTTGTTGGCCTGATAGTGTGTTGGCCACACACACACACGGACAGATACCTACACAAGAACTCCAATCATCACCCAGGACAAAAAAGAAGCACAATAAAAACATCATTAGGCTACGCAAAAAGGATCTGGAACTCAACTACCTGAAGGACCAACTGAAGCACCTAAACCGGGCCATACAGGCTAATGGTTACTCCAGATCAGGCATCACAAGAGCAGCTAGACCCAGAACAAACCACAGGAATGAAGAAGAAAAACAGCTGAAGAAAAAAAGGGAAGGTATTTTTACCATACATCAAAGGAGTCACAGACAGAATAGGGAAACTGATGAGGAAACACAACCTCCAAACTATCTACAGACCAACCAAGAAAATCCAAGAAATCCTACGCTCAGTGAAGGACAAAAGAGACCCTCTCACAGCTGCAGGAGTTTACCACATACCATGCAGTTGTGGACAAGTTTACATAGGGACCACTAAATGCAGTGTGCAAACACGTCTCAAGGAACATGAGAGACACTGCGGACTGGGCCAGCCAGAAAAATGCGCAGTAGCAGAACATGTTATAAACCAACCTGAACACAAAATGTTATTTAAAAACACCTAAATTCTGGACCAGGCCAACAACTATTATGTCAGAATGCGCAGAGAAGCTATTGAAATCCACAAATACCTGGACAACTTCAACAGGAAAGAAGAAACCCTAAAAGTAAACAAAATCTGGCTGTGAGTCCTGAAAAACACTAAAATCAGAACTCAACACTTGCAAATTAACTCCACCCAGGGACAGGGGGATTTCCAGCAGATAATGGGCCATCAACCAACCATTACCCAAACAGACACTAATCCTCCTTGCATATCTCCACCCAGAAACTAACCATTCAAATACACAAATTTACATATCCTCCCCAACAGGGGTTCACAGCATATAAACTTCACACACACTCCTACCCAGCCGTTCTCTGAAGATGCTAGCCACAGATGCAGGCGAAACGTCAGAAGTAAACTCTTCCAGAACATGGCCTCACAGCCCAGAGAAGGAAACAGAAGGAAAATCTATGGATGCCAGCCGTGAAAGCTTTTGACTTCACATTTGTGTTGATTTAGAAAGATATAGTGCCATATATCCCAGCGTATAAGACTGGGCGTATAAGACGACCCCCAACTTTTCCAGCTAAAATATAGAGTTTGGGATATACTTTCCGTATAGGACTACCCCTCTTCCAATGCACACCAAATAAAAATTTTAAAAAATCAGATTTGATTTCAATATGGTAATTTTAATTCAAATGCTTATGACATGCAGGTACTTAACAGGAAAACTGTCACTTATAAACATAAGACTGTTTGTCATCAAACATGTAAACATAAAACAGTGCAGGTGGATTAAACTTTTCCTAATTCACTCTAAAGCTAAAGGAAGGATAAAACAATAAACCCATGGGAGCTGCCATGCTGTTTGTTTTCTAAGCTCTCAACCAAACTGGAACTGATGATGATAGGAGGAAGATAACAAACAATAGAGAGAGAGAGAGAGCAAGTGCCAGGCAAGAGGGAAGCTGGCTAAGGAGAGTTCCCGCTAAGCGAGCTTCCCTCTTGAACCGGCTTTAGACCTTTGAGTGTTTCGGGCAAAGACGGATTCAAGCAGGGCACTCACTGAGGAAAGTGCTGGAGGTTTGGCTGGCTGACTGGCTGACTGGCTGGCTGGCTGGCTGGGGAGAGCCTTGCCAGCCAAACCTCTGCACTTTCCCAACTTGCAAGGAGCCTATTGTGAGTTGGGAAAGTGCATAGGTTTGGCTGGCAAGGCTTTCCCCAGCCAGCCAAACCTCCGTCTTTCCCGAACCTTGCTGGCAGCCCCATCTTGGGTTTGGGAAAGGCGGAGGGCTGGCTGACTGGGGGTGGGGAAAGCTTGCTAGCCACCTCCCATCCTTCCCGGGTCTGAGATGGGGCTGGCAGCCCCATCACAGGTCTGAATACTCTGCGTATAAGATTACCCCCGACTTTTGAGGAGATTTTCAAGGGTTAAAAGTCATCTTATACGCTGAAACAGTATTTCACATTTTATCTTCTGGTTCTAATTAAAAATTCTATTTTCTTCTTTGATATACAAAATGCAGCCATTTGAAAGATGAAAATATGTGCTTAGACATGGAGCAGAGTGGGGAGTTTAATGTTATGAACTATGAGCTGCTGTATGTGTTGGCTAATTTGCTGAATCAGGAAGATACATAAAAATATATAAAAATCAAGACCCTAAATTAACGAGGATCAGTATGGTGAAGCTGCTAGAGTAATGACAGAGTCTACTGAAGATAATTTCTGTGATGATGCATAGTGCAAGATTTTGCTAGTGGAAGATTTTGGAATGAATATTATGTCTAGATAATAATTATCCAGATAATAATTATCCTTCTGTTTATTCATTAGGTTATTTCCCAGTATGTGCACACTTGGAATGTATAGAGTGCTCACAAAGATGTACGGTAATCAGTTATAGATGATAGTTGAAAATATACTTTATACAGGTTGCCCACCATATTCTTGGGCAGACTTACCATGAATACTTGAAACCACAGATAATAGTGAACCCCGTACAATTGCGCTGGAGGACCTAGCAAATGTCATGTACTTGCATTCCCAGACCAGAAGCTTCAGAGTTGATCAGAAAACTTTATTGGTACAGAAATCCAGAAAACATAAAGAAAACAGAAAGGCTGCTGCTCAGAATTGAAACTTAGAGGACACACAGTACAGGTCGACTACTGTATCCATGGATTCAGTATCCACAGTTTCACTTATCCACATCCAAAAAATATGCTATCTCTAGGCATTTCTAGGCCCTCCAGTGAGATTCTATGGTCAACGTGTGGTGTTCATCTCATTGAAAATAATAGGGTTCACTATTATCCATGGTTTCAGTTATCCACAGGGCATCTTGGAACGTATCCCCCCGTGGATATGGGGGTTGACCTGTATAATAAAAGCATATTACAATTTACCCAATCTGGTAGGCTTCAATACTGTTGGTCACCCATCATCCCAAACATTACCTTCCCATACAGCATCCAGCCCTATATTTTTTCAGATGATGGATAATTGAAACTGTGGGTACTGGTCCCACACATATGGTGGGCAGATGACCTGTGTTTGTAAAAAACAAAATAAACAAATTCAAAAACAATCACAGACTTAACACAGAAACCATGCATAACAGCAGACCCTATTAAAATAAAAGACTTCCAGTAAAATATACCATAGAGCTGCATTAGAGGACCTAGAATACCTCTCTAGGTATTTCCCAGTATGACTCTATGGTATGTGTCCCTATTTTGTGTCCCATGAATAGCTGAAACCGCGAATATTGGTTCCACTGATGGGGGTCTGACTGTATTCAGTATCTGGTAAACTAATAAAAATGTACTTGTTCTTCTCTTGCTGTTGGGCCAACACGGCAATCATACAGGTACTTATTATTTAATATGTAGTATTTGACTTTTAGATCGTTAGTGATATATAGTTTCCTCTTGGCTTATGTATAATTCTTTTGATTTCAGCAGTGGTGCTTGTCATCTGCACCTTCAAGATGCATAGAATTACATTAACAAATGCCAACCAGTACTCTTCCATGAACATACTGAGAGTTATATTAAGATGCGATAACATAGCCCTACAAAATTAATCATGTAGTCATTCATATATAAGAAAAGTCAGTGAGTTAAAGCTGATCTTGGAACCTTAAAACCTCATTTCATTGAAATCAGTGGCATCTTTCTCCAGACAGGCTTGGAGAAAGTGGAACCTATCCTAGACAGAGAAAACCTGGCCAACATGGAGCAGTAACATTGCAAAGGGAGTATATTCCTTCTCTTTTTAAATTGTTTTCAGTACCTACTATTGAAGTAAATCTCTCTCACTAATTTTTGTAATATTATTTTTACCAGTTGTATTTTTTAAAAAACACATATCATTACCATAATGCAGATAAATAAATCCATGTTTCTATTGATTGTTGGATTGGGAACTGCACAGATAAATTTCATCCATAGCCAAATTAGCATCTGACTGCAGATTCTATCAATCCTTAGCACATTGCTTTCACATTCAAATGACACAACTAGTTGCACTTAAATACCATTTTAAGCATTCCAATAAATTCCAAAAGCATCCTCATAAATCCCTCTTCATTTTATTTCCATATGAAGTGTCATAATAAATTTGCTTGAGGAGAGAAGGGAATGAGCAAGACTTAGAAGCCTAAGGCAATATTCATAGTGCTACATTCTGTAATAAAGTTTTGACAGTTCATTTTTGGAAGAATGAGAATGGATGTCAGTCATAGAAGCTTTGTCTGGCTTCAGTAGCAGCACCTTGGACAAAAATGTTTCATCTTTCAAGAGAAATTTCAAATCTATTAATAAAGTGGTGTGAGGGTTTTTTTTTTCTTCTGAAGAAGAATTGCAATAATCTTCCTGTCTGTGGATAAGGTTGAGAGCAGGATGATCTATCTGGGAGAGCACAGGACTGGAGTTAACTTGAATTTCATTGCTAAGTCAAATCAGTTACCCTCTAGGATTTAACACATCAAAATAGACTTATTTGAAAGTCACAGATTGAATCTGTGAAATGACAGTTTTTCCTTAGGTTCTGTGGAATCTGCTACTATGATTCTGATGGTCAGTGTAACCATGCAGGTGTCAGCTGTGTGGCAACAGTGCACTAAAATGGCTATGGATGGTACACCCATGGATGCTGCACTAATGTAAGGCACTGATAAGACTCTTGCCATTATGCTAGAAGGGTAATACTGAACTCCAGGAAAGGCAGAGGTATTGTTAGCAAGTTGTTTTTATGATTTGGAAGTGGTCTATCGCATCCACTAAAGCAGTGGTGGAGAAAGGGCAGCCTACAAGCTATTTTTTTTTGCACCCCCCCCCATTTTTAAATAAATAAAAAAATCATTTAAATTTTAAATGTCTCTATGCCCTCCAGTGGATGTGGAGAGCTATGTCACCATGGGATCCTTAAAAAAAATCATCTGAAGTGACTTTCTGTTCTTGCTTTGGGGAAAAAAGCCTTTCCTGGGCTAAAACAGACTAGGTGACCAAAATAATTTTTAAAGAATGGTGAAATTGCACTCAAAACTCCACTGGAAAACAAGGGGTCATTTGGGTAAAAACATTTTTTAAAAAGTCAGGATGAGTGTGCTCCTTTGAGATCTAGTGAGAGGTGTATGTGGTCCCCAGAGCACATGTACCGGTAGTTGCACTGTTTAGAACTCCTGTTCTAAAGATCAGATGGACAGTTTGGGTATGCTATTGGATCTGGCTTTCTTTAGAGAGGCTGAAGTGGCTTCTGTGGCACCTTTCAGCAGATAGGGCTAACTACAGTCTTTCCTAGACAGAGAGAGCATGACCAGGTATCTCTGCTTTGTTACCATCCTATGTGGAATACTGTAATTAGTTATATGTGGACCTGCCATGGAAAATGACTCAGAAGATTCAGTTCAGTGCAAAATTTTATTTGAGACTGGGCAGATGGGTCACATCTTGCCAGTCTTGAAACAAATACTTGGCGTTGGTTTATTTCTGAGTATATTCAAGGTACTTAATGACTTTTGCCCTTTGAAGCCATAGTTCCTAAGTGTCTGAAGGCCACAAACCTTCCCAAATATTTAGGTTTTCAGAAGTCTTTCTTTGATCTTACCTTTGGAACTGAGATAGTACTAAAAGGCATGAAGACTTTTCTGTTGTGGCACTCAAGTTGTGAAATGTTTTCCCCAGAGAGGCTCTCATGCATTGCCCCTGAGGTCTTTTTGGTGCCATATAAAGACATTTTTATTTGACAAGGCCTTTTAGAGTACTCTTGTAGGTCCCTTTACTTCATGTGCAAAAAAAAAAAAAAAAAAAAAGTGTAAAAATTAATGAGTCTGGGTTTTGTTGAAATACTGTTTTTTAGAATTATTTTAAAATAAAAAATATTAGCTTCATAGATTGATAAACAAGATATAAATATTTAATAAATAATACACAATGTTTATTTTAGAGCAGGCAAAATCATGGAAGGTAGGCTAAAAATGGATGCGCATGCATCTGCAGTCTTTTCTTTGTTTAAACCAAAGTGAAGACACATTCTCATACTGGAGAAAAATATAATTTAAGAGTGAAAACTCTCCCCCACCCTCTCTCTGTTCATAGTCCTTGCTGGATGTCCTCCTCTTGGGATTTGTGGCTGGTGAGGAAACTTCATAGGAACGTGTCATAATCAGCACTAGAGGTTACAGCTGTTATTAGTGTAAATAGTTTGGGCACTAATAGCGAAGCATTTGGACTTGCTGAAATCCCACTTTTATGTACAGGAGCATATAGCAGTCTACCTCAAAGGTTTCCTTTAGGTACATTGATCAGAGGTGGGGCAGGTTTGACTGTTCTGTTGCATAAAGTTCAACTGTGATAATTTGATGTGGGAGTTGATAGTAGTATGAATATGTGGCTTTCCTGAATGTGTAATTTGTCACTATAGTGAGCAAATTACTGCAGATTGAGTAGTCATGTAGTGCTAATTCATATATTGTTTATGAAAATCCTCCACCATGCATCTGAGGAAGTCTGTTTTTATCCCTGAAAGCTTATGCTAAAATTAAAGGTGCTAGAACACCTCATCTACCCTCTTCCCTTCTTTTTCTATTCAAAAATCTATGCTGTGAGGTGAAGCTATTGTCTGTATACATATGTTTTGTGAATATTTGCCATACTTCCTTCTTCATCTCTCTCCCCCCCTCCCCGCTTGTCTGCAGGTTCTTATTGTAAAACTATAGTAACTTGATGACACCCAATATAGAAAGCAAATTCCAAATTGTTTTATATCTTTGGACTAAACTTCCTATCCCATTTTAATTCAAGAGTCTCCTAGAATTTGCCGGTTGCATACATGAAACCAGTGCAATATGAACTGAAATTCAAGTGTCTATGGCCATATAATTGTTAAGGAAAATGCAACATGGGACATACAGTGAAAGAAATAAAATATGTATGCGAAAGTCACAATGACTAAGCAAGAGCAATTATGAAGCTACACAGGTGAAACTGCTAATGTAATCTAGAAGTCCTGAGAGCCAAGGACAGAGGTACTGAATGCAGATTGGAAACACCTGAGAATCATTAAGTGTACAAGGTGAAATGTTGAAATACATGGGTTGGTCTTAAGTATGGGTGGAACTATGTGGACCAATCAGAATGGAAGTACACACCCACTGGGTGGAAACTAACTAGTGGGTGGTGATAAACAATGGCTATAAAATTGCAATGTTTGCCAATGTATTGGTGTTGAGTAGAGGTGCAGTAGTTTGGAGATATTGTGGAGTAGTGTGTAGAGATTGTGATTTGTTGACCATATAGTATATTTATATAGAAGAATAAAGTAGGTTTTATATAAAACTACTGAGTTGCCTGAGTGAATCCTGGAGACGTTTTGGAGACACCTAGAGAAGAGTGAGAAGGCTTGGAGAGTTTGTCAGGATCTTCAGCCTATTCTCTGAAACTCTGCTGCTTTGGAGAAAAGCATTAACCACTGATCTAAGCTGGTCGGCTCTGCTGCATAACAAGGTGGTGAGTTTGAGCCAGAGGTGAAGAGCTACAACTCCCATCATCCCTGACAATAATTATATATGATCATATCATTTTTAATTTTTGAACCTTAATGGGAATGTTTTGGGTTGGATTTAGGGGTGTGATGGTGGAAGCGGATAGAGCGTTTCCTGTTCTCTCCACCACTTCCAAGGTTTTGGGAACAGTCCTGAATGGGGTGGAATTTAGTACAAGGTACTGAGGGTAAGAGTCATCACAAAGATTTCTAAAACCCTTTTCTGAGGGATGAGAACCCTGTCAGATGATGTTAGCTGTGTTATGGGGTGTTTAGGGGAAATGTTGTGTTGTTGTGTGCCTTTAAGTTGTTTCCAATTTATGGTGACCCTAAGGTGAACCTTTCACAGGGTTTTCTTGGCAAGATTTGTTCAGAAGGGGTTTGCTTTTGCCTTCCTCTGAAGCTGAGAGAGAGTGACTTGTCCAAGGTTACCCACTGGCTTTCCATGGCTGAGTGGAGATTCGAACCCTGGTCTCCCAGTGTCCTCGTCCAATGCTCAAACCACTACACTACCCTGGCTCTCATGTTCACTTTATAGAAGCTTTAAAAGTAGCCCCCCAAACCTGCATGGAACACCTCTCTTTGTTACTGAGGTGCTACCATATGAATATTTGGGGAGAATATTTTAAGTGTGAAAGAGACCATTCTGAGGGAGAGAGAAAAATCTGAGAAAGAAAAGAGACCAAGGAGATCAAGAGTGTGTGTGATTAAAAAGCACCACCTGAAGATGACAGTGAACTTCATCTAGCAGCAGTTTTGAGGCTGTAGAGTGGCAAGATGAGTCCTGGAGCTGCATGTACTTTGCATAGCATGTGAATAACTGTCCCAGGCTACAACTCACATTGACTGTTAATTGCTACACAGAGTGTAGACTACCTATTCAACACATACACAGATTACCTGTGCTGAATGCAACATGTGAACACTTCATATATGACCTAGACTGGTACTTATCAAAGTGGTAATCTGTGGACCAGTACCAGTCCACAAGCCATTGGCTGCTAGTTGGCAATGAGCTTCCAGGGAGGAAAGAAACAGTTGTATCTAATCATAGAATCATAGAATTGTAGAGTTGGAAGAGACCACAAGGGCCATCCAGTCCAACCCCCTGCCATGGGCACAAATATGGTACCAATCCGAGGCCGGTTGGAAGAAGAAATTGTTGGTCCCCACATCAAATAGCTTGAGAAGCACTGGCCTAGAGTATGCAATCTCTAGTGTGAATAATCTTTTTCCAGAAAGTTCTTGCCTAAAACATTTTGAGACTTTTTGCAGTACACACATTAAAAATTTGGCTAAGATCATACTCTTATGCCATTAAAGTTTTCTGGAGAGATTGACATTAAAGTTTATTCGCTCTAACATGAACTTTAACTTTAGAAACACAAGTGGTATATTCTCACACATCATGTTGTCTGGTTTTTAAAAGAGCAGTCTGATTTTGTGATAATAGTTCATTTATAAGGGGTAATAATGTATTTTTTCATTTATAAGGCTGAATAATGTAATTTTTTATGTATTTAAAAATATAACAGTTTTCCTAATACTGTATTGCTTCAGAAGCTGTCGTCCATCAGTGAAAACACTTTCAGATCACAGTGACAGTATCCCTTGCAAGTTACCATTGTAAGCATTTTCTATAGATTTGTTTACATCTTCCCACTAGTTTGACTTCTTACAGTCACATTATATATTCATGATGAACACTTCTTCTTTTCCTTCTCTGTCTTTTTCCTTCACTTCTCTTAGGGCTCAGTTACACGGCAGTTTTTAATTGCGATAGTTTGCTCATTAGCGCATTTTTGCACCAGTGCCGCATAGTTTACATGATTTAGTGCAAAATTGGTTGATCCGGGGAGTTTTCAGCTTTGTAGTTCACACAGACAAAGGTGGGGGTGTGGCCACCCAGGCACATCTGGGGGGAGATAGGATGCTGGGAAGCTGAGAGGGAGGGAAAGAGAGAGAGAGAGTGCTGGCACCTTTCCTCCTCTCTTCTTCCAAAGGTGAGAAGGGAAGGGAAGGGAGGGAGGGAAGGTGGGAGGCTGGGTGGCCATGCCTGCTGTTACCGAGCCAGGGAGAGCAGCCGCTGCTGAGGCAGCCATCCCACCTCCTCCCCATCCCTCTGCCCACCTCCTTTCGCCAGAGCAGAGTAAATCAAGCAAAGGAGGGGGAAGCTTTGCTAGTGGAGTGGCTGGGCTCAGAGGAGTCTCTGACGGAGCACTGCAGCTGGGTGAGTTGGGTCGTTCGGTCAGTCACCCCCTGACCGCATGGCAACATTGCCTCATTCCTTTGCGAGGAGCCGATTGCTGCCTTGACACGAGGCGCCTGAGCTCCCTTCTCCAGCCAGTGGAGGGACTGCTGGTTGGATCTTTTCGTTTGAGGCTCCTCGCATCTCTTGAAAGTCCGCCCCCTCCGCAGTCAGTCAAACCAGTCATGGCTCAGCTCTGCTGTGGCTGTTTCGGGAAGATTGCTGGTAGTTCCCACAGCCTTTTGCACATCGGTAGCTCACACAACTGATTGTGTGCATTTTCACGAACTTTATCAAAAAAGTTGGGAAAAGTTCCGAAAGCCTACTTTTGGGTTTTTGAGCCCCCTCTGAATGAGGTGACTTTGTTGTGCAACGTGTGGGAACTATTAGGAGTCTTGGTGAATTCTTCCTGGATTTATTTTGCCATGTAATTGACCTCTTAGTTATAATCCAGTCAGTGCCAGTAAAATCTAGCTATTTGTGCCTTTTACTGGTATGAATAATCCTACATTGAAACACTGATTAACTCACTACCAAGAGTTTCTCTGTTCTTTATAGAGCAGTGTGTATAATTCTAATTAATGATTTTGGTCTCCTTATCCAGAATTTCATTTAAAAACAGATTTCTGAAGTCCTCTTCAGAGTATGCACAATTCTGGGTACTTGTAAACACATATCACACTTCACTTTCTGTTACTTCCTAATTTAATTATGGGCTTTTTGTGATCATACAACAATGTGCCTGCAGACCTATTAGATTCTGGCTAGTTTTTATAAGAGTCTGAATGCTATAAGTTTAGAAACACATTTAGTAAATGCAGCATATTTTTTTAAAAATATGTTGTTAGAAGACTCTATTTTGTCAAGTTTTATACCTTATAGTTGCCTTCACTATATACTTCTTCTTGTGGTGGTGGAGGTGGTGTGCCTTCAAGTCGCTTCCAACTTATGGTGACCCTAAGGCAAACTTACCATGGAGTTTTTTGGGCAAGGTTTGTTCAGAGGGGAGCCTTTGCCTTCCTCTGAGACGGAGAGAGTGTGACTTGCCCAAGGTCACCTAGTAGGTTTCCATGGCTGAACAGAGATTCAAACCCTGATCTCCCAGTGTCCTAGTCCAATGCTCAAACCACTACATAATGCTGGCTCTTCAGTTTATAGAAAATCACAGCTGAAATATGTCTACATATCTTCAGTGCTGATTATGAATCCAGATTATTTACATGCAGCTCTCTTTGTCATATTTATCAAATTTTGAGTTAAACCTTGGTGTAACTCAAAAGTAGCTATAAGCACAGTTGTTCAAATAAAATATAGTACCTGAACCATTTTGCATTCTGATTCCTTTGAGACCAAGCTTTCTTCTAACTGCTTTGCAATCCAAATAATGCAGTCTCAAGAGAAGGTTTTAAAAAGCATACAAAGAAACTTTGCCTAAGATTGGACTGGGAATTTTATGTACTCCATCAGAGAAGCTCAGGGATGGAAGATTTCCTTTGGTTTCAGGGCTCACGACGTGCTTTCACTTGCAGTAGGGTTAGTTGGGGGAGTGTACAGTTTTCTTTGAGCCTTAAGAGATCAACTTTGGGGCTCTTAAAGAGTGATTACTCTGTAAGACTGGAATAAAAAGCAGCAAAGTAATTTTTTTGGGGGGTACAATTTGTTTAGTTGTTTAGCAAAATGTTTCCCATCATGAAACATGAAACTTGGGTAGAAAAAATAAATGTTAACAGTGTTTCCACTCTAGTGGAAAGTGTCTTCTGTTCTTATGAAGCTTCATTGCCAGAAGACGGTGCCCCATTTGTGAAGATCCTTCTAAATATATTAGCCATTCAGTTCTTTGGTGTAGGAACAGCACTTAGTTGAATACACTTGTGATATGCTACTCTTAATTTAGTATGATAGGGATTTCTAAGTTCAATTTTTCCCTTGGTGTATGATATGTGCATGTAGTCACATAAATAAGATTGCCCAAAAGAGTTTCAGTATAAAAGATACTTTGAAGATATTTTGAAATATCAAAGGTTTTGCCATCCCACTGAAATATGATTTTGATAAATATATTAGTTTAATTAATATATTTTAGGCTGCAGTCCTATGATCCTGGTAGATAGCATCAGAAAGGCCATAAGAATATAGAGCAGAAATTGCCTTTGTGATAACTGACGGAGATCCAGCCTTGAAAGTAGAGATCCAGTCTTCAAAAGTCTTTCCTGTCTCCACCCAGTCAGAACTCTGCCTCAGATAGGAAAGAAAAGAGACATGTTTGTGGCAGTAACCACAGCAGCGTGGTTGTACTGGAGTCACAGCTCTCCCAGTCTTCAAATATACCCCCAACATGGGAGTTTCAGTGGGAGCAAAGTTTGTTTCAAAGTGGGGAGAAATAGCTGTGTGGACCACGGGCTAGAAGATGCCAAGAAATGATGGAGAGATTGAAACCACCAGGATCAGAATGCTCAGTTAGTTGAGCTCCTTCCCCTTAGGTGTTCAGCCATAATCTGTTTAATTTCTGATCCACCCCCCACCCCCTGAACCATTCAGTGAGCTCTGTGAACACTGTAGGGTATAAAGGTCCTTGTACTGTGGAAACCACCTTAAAAAAAGGGAGACATTTTGGATCCTTGAATGTCCAACTACATTTTCCTGAATACTACATTAAAGCAGATAATGTACTACTCAGATAAATCTACTTGAAATAGCATATTTCCTCTTGAAATATATTATCTTCACAATATTAGCTTTTATCTTCAACGATGCAATGTGTTTCTAGGGGAGACTGAATATACTTTATCGATCTTGAAAAGAATGGCCTTTCAATTAATGCCTGTCCTGAGGTATTTCTACTTTGTAAAGTGGTTACTAATTGCCTCTCTGTTGCTAAGGTTAATAATGAGTATGGGCAAGCAAGTTCTGAAAAAACAGAAACTCATTTCATCTTTGAATAACTTGTAAGGTATGATATCCACACGTTTCTGTGAGCTTGATGTATTTCAAATAATCTTTAGGGAGTGGTTTATACATATTCCTGAATCCTTAACAGATGGTTTTGGTTCCTAAATGGCTCCTCCTAACACATACTCCCCCACACACCTCAAATGCTATCACTGTGCTACTATTTTATTTTTCTTGTAAATTTGCCTGTATGGTCTTTGCAGAGGTCACTGAACCACTTTCTTGTCCCATAGAACCATTTGGCCCCCAAATTTCCTGCTGACTTATCTTGGTCCAGATAGTTGCTTAATTTCATCCTTGCTGTGATGTCTACTGCAATCTCCCGTGAAATCCTAGCATAAATTTAACTGACAAATGCACAACTATTTCATGCCTTGCTATCTGCTTTTTGCCACTAAATTTTATTTAGTAATTCTTAATCACATGGATTCCTCAGCCAGCTAACAATAGCAATAAAATAATTAATACAAAATTAAACTGTGTGGTTCAACAAATTCAGCTCAAAGGTGTGCATCAGATCTCATTAAAAACTAGAGGAATTTCCTCTCCGCACACATATTTAACTGTTTTTCAGAAAGTCAGCCTCAGAAAATTGGAATGCTGTGGCCTAGTTGCAGCAGAAGATTTCAATAGTTGACTTGGTTCAGATCTTCAAGCACCCTGTCCAGAATTGTTCAGGATGCCTTATAGTCCTCTCCCTAACTTTCAGTTTTTTTCTACCCTTTTTTAAGTATAGTACTTAGTTTAGCAGAGATTTATCAACAAATGCTAATGTTTTGATTATTCGTAGTCCATTGTTTTGTGATAGTGATTAACGGTTGGATATGTCTTCTGGGTAGATATAATTATCTAGTTTCTCTTATCTGCTTTCTTTTAGGTTGTACAACAAAATCCTCCTCAGTGGTGTGATAAAAGATGAAGCTTTCCAAAGAGTTCCTCCATCTTGGACTCTGCATGTTAAAGGAAACTATTTAAATCTCAGTGGAATATATTCTCTCACCAGCCTGTTTTTTTAAAAAGTTTTTTTTTTTTGAATGAAATCCAATCATGCTGGACTTATTTTGTTTTTTGTTCATTTTTGCTCACTACAGTGAAATTCCATTATCTTCATTTTGTTCAATGGGGAATACCTGAGCTAGAGCGTTAAGGTTTTTGTTATTAATTTCTTTCTCACCATTGGTCCAAATTCTTATGTATTACACGCCTCTTAAAAACCACCATATTTGGTTCAATACATACCTATTTTTTTAAAACCTTATGACTTTAAGCTGATTGTATAAGGAGAGTATAAGGATTTTTGATTGTGGAAAATGACTTACATGTGTTTGAGCTTTCTGCCTGACTGCTATAAATGCCTCCTTGCACCAGTACTGTAATGGTACTAATATGAGGCATTGCATTCATTGTTGCATAGCATTGTTACCAAATGACTTGCACAAACAGTGTCTCAGGTGCCAGGGACCAAGTCACAATATCCAGAAACATCCTCTGTGCAGAGGAGAAAATAAAGTTCTGTTGCATGTGGATAGCAAACAGATGAACTTGCTTGCAGTTTTGGAAGTAAGGACTGTTCACAGTGAGAGCTGGACTGGACTGTTTTGCTTGAGGAAAGGAAAGCTATGCAGCCTAATATTTGGACTATTAATAATGATGCTAGTGATGGCATCATACATACTGACTGGAGCTAAAGGTGGCCTCTTGCTGATACAGCCAATACTCCATTATGGAACTTTTACCAGCAATTCAAACTTAATGGACAATGAAAGCCTCGGTGACATGAAAGACCATTACCAAACATCTAAAATGAATATTTCATATGCAAAGGATTATCCAAGCATTAAAGTAATTATTGACACTATTACTTCAAACATTGAATTCATAACCAGACATCTTCCAGACATGGAAGATCTGAAGAAACAAGAAATGCATGTGAGTATGTATAAAAATGTGAGATATTTTTGTGTTCTTGATGGTGCTGGGATTGGCAGTTGTGGTAGATGTGCCATCGTAAATCAGCATGGTGAGGTTTATTGCCTAGAGACCATGCAGATACATTTCATTTTAGATTATCATTGTTATATGACAATCAGATGGCCTTGTTTATGTATACTCTATCTAGATCATGCTTTCTCAAGCTTTTTACTCTGGTGGACAACTTGAAACAGTTTTCATGTGTCAAGGGACCCCTGCCTAAAAATTATTGTATCTACAGCTCCAAAAAAAGTTAACTTTTTTTTCAGTCCCAATATCTTGTGGAACCCCTAGCTACCTCTTATGGAACTGTAGAGTTCCATGGAACCCTGGTTGAGAAACCCTGCTCTAGATATTGCATAGTAGATACTGTGGGGAAGCTGTGGCATTACTAAGGCCAGCAGCACCCCTCCCTCCGATGGTATCACCTGGTGTAGTTTGGCCTCTCTGCACCCCCCCCCCCCGGGTTGCCACTGTGGGGAAGAACAATAATATGAGGAATCTCACGCATGTCTACAAAGCCTCATTCTTTTTAAACTAATATAGATAGTTTCAGGACACATCACAGCCTAGGGAAGACTCCCTTCATGTCTTCTGCTTCTTTTCATGGAATATGAGAAGGTTGGGACCCATAATTTAGATGGATAGTTAGACAGATAGGAGCAGTGGCATATGATTTTAGTGGATGGGGCTATACATATACAGTATATGAACAACTGTCCCTTGAGTCTGATTATATAGGGAGGGCGTGTGGGGTTCTCCAGATATTTTTGGACTGCAGCTTCTCTCATCTTTCAGTGTTGTTTGTTCTGGGTAGAGTTGACTTGCAGTCTAACAACATCTGGAGGGCTGAGTTATAGGAAGTGTATGATCACAAACTCTTTAAGGTATGGCAGTGAAAAAAATCTGAAGAGCCAGTGTGGTATAGTGCTTGACTAGAAATTTTAGTGACTGGGGTTTGAATCTCCATTTGGCCTTGGGAACATTTGAATGACTTTGGCCAAGTCACACTCTCTGAGCCTCATAGGAAGGCAGTGGGAAGCCCCATGTTGGATAAATCTTGCCAAGAAAACCTTGTGATAGGTTCATCTTAGGGTCACCATAAGTTAGAAATGACTCAAAAGCACACAAAAACAATAAAGTGAAAGTGTTTTTGAGTTTTGTTAAAGGTACAGTATATATAAACTGTAATAAGACATGGCAACCCCAAACCTGAAACTGGTTTGCCACTACACACTTTCTTACAACTTAATGGCTATACAGAAGACAGAGGTGGCTGTCACTACTATAAATGAGTGAGCATGGAAGAGGGTGCTATTACGCCTAGTCTAGTTCTTCCACTGGCATTGCTTATTTGATGACTTATCAGTAGGAGTTTGTAGATGCTATGCAGAGATGTTTACAAAGACCTGTGTGTAGTTCTTTCCCCTTGTAGAGATGAAGAAAGTTATGTCAGCTCTAGAAATTAATATCTGAAAATGTACTTACTATATTAAAGATTAAATAATTGCAGGATTCAAGTTAGATAATCACTTGTGTGGAGGTGTGTTTAAAAGCTAGAATACACAGACATATTCCTCTTCACTACCAGCTCTACATATTCACCTGGTCCTGTAACTGAGTAGCAATATAGGGCAGCTGAGTGTTAAAGTTATTGGAATGTTCAGAGAATGGAAGTATTATAACTGAATATGCTACCATAATTTTTGTTTACTGCATTAACTAAAGCTTCCCTTCTTTGTGTTGTAGATGTTTTCAGTAATTCCTAACAAGTTTCTTCCAAACAGCAAGAATCCTTGCTGGTATGAAGAATACCAAGGAAACACTACCAGAAATCCTTACGCTACAAACTCCTATGCATTGTATTCCAAACGTTTTCGGACAATATTTGATTACCTTAGAAAGGTATTCTGGAATCATTTGTATCATTACAAGGACAAGCACTATCGGCTTCGCTGCCTTCCCCATTTTTACATCATAGGCCAGCCAAAGTGTGGAACAACAGACCTTTATGACAGGCTCAGGTTACATCCTGATGTGAGATTTTCAGCAATTAAAGAACCCCACTGGTGGACAAGGAAACGGTTTGGTGAGTAAACATGCATTCTGACTTTTCAGAGTAGTATTTGCAGAAATGAATGCTTGTTCTACCTTAGGAAGCAGTATCTTTTTGGTTATGAAGTTTCTGAGTACCCAGAAGGTAATAAATGTAATGCTGGAAATTAAGAGATGAGGCCTTATTGTCTGGATCTCCTGCAGGATGCCTACAATACACAATTTGAACTAATGTATCTTTACATCTGATCGCTCATCCTAAACCAGCAGCCTAATATCGAGAATCCCACCAGCTGAAACTATTGTGTACAAATGTTTATGTCTCCATATCAGTGTGTGTAATTCACATTAGAATCCCATCATTGTGAACGTATTTTGCCCAATGCAAAAATTACTGGTGTAAAACCATCCTATTAGTTTGTCAGTGGTTCTCAATCTGTGGGTCACCAGATGTTGTTGGATTACAGTTCCCAGGAGTCCTCTGAGGTCTCACCTTGACAGCCAGGTGGTCCTCCCAGTCATTAGTGAGGCTGTAGGATTGAACTCACAGCCTCACTAATGACTGGGAGGACCACCTGGCTGTCAAGGTGAGACCTCAGAGGGCTCCTGGTAACTACAGTCCAGCAACATCTGGGGACCCACGGGTTGAGAACCACTAGTTTACTTATAGGATAATTAGACTGTTTCCAAAGCTGTGTATAGAACAATTCTATTAAGTATCAGTATCAAGGTCAGATTGTACCTTGAATTAGCATTGTTACCACCAATACAAGTATCAGCTAGATCAGCAGAAAGCCACCTAGCAGGTCTAAGATGATTAGCTTTGTTTGCTTGTTTGGGCATAAACATCTGTCTGGACAAGGCCATCTTCTGTGTAAATCTTACAGAGCACTTGCTCCAATTTAGTGAAAAGATTGGTAAAAAAATCAGGTTTTGTTTTTGTTTTGTTTTTGGTGTGTGCACATTTTTAAATTACATTTACAGCCAGCCCTCCATGTCCATGGATTCTGTATCCATGGCTTCGACCATCCACAGCTTGAAAATATTCCCCTAAAAAAAAACCCTAATAAAAAACCCAAAAAAGCAAACCTTGATTTTGCCAGTTTATATTAGAGACACCATTTTACTACACCATTGTATATAATGGTACTTAACCATCCATGGATTTGAGTATCCACCTGGTGTCCTGGAACCAAATCCCAGCAGATATCTAGGGCTCACTGTACATCCTACTGTTTCTCCAAGGAGCTCAGGGTAGTGTACATTGTTCTCTTCATTGAATTTATCTTCATAACTCTGCTGTAAGGTAGGTTAGATGGGAACACAATGACTGCTCTGAAGTAGGAATGGGAAGACTCTAGAATTCAACTCATCTGGCTGGCCACTGTAGAAAACAGAACATGGGACTTGTTAGATAGTCTTCTTATGATCCTATGCTAGTTGTGCCTTGATTTAGCACATCTCTGGAGCAATGTTACTGTAGGTCTCCAGAGGCATTGTACATGGGGATTTAAATGATAGGCATCTGGACCCAGGGATGGGCATTTGCTAGTTTTCTTTTGCACATTGTGAGGGTGGTTATCTGTAGATGGCATTTTCAGTTGATGGAAGGATATAGGCAGCTGCCAAGGAGTACAGACTCCTGACACTGGACCTGTGGCTAAAAACTACATATCTAAATGATGCTACCCCATGGTTGGCACAAGTTGTGTACATTTCCTCTAGGAAGGCAGGTGACAATTCCATGACAATTATTTTGCCCAGGTAGCACTGGATTTGTCAGTCTCCTTGGCCTAATTTGAAGGGTGTGCAGAGTTGGGTGCTTGTTCTCATCTAATGTTAATCTCATTCAAGGGCATTGTCTGGACAGTGAAAAAACTCCTCATGGAATTCAAGGGGAATTCCTTTTGTCCTAATGTGGTCCTGTGGTGACTCACCATATTCAGAAGAAGGGGGGGGGGGTCCAAAAACTATGCCAAAAAAAAAAAAAAAGACTGTGACTTCTCCCAAGTCTTTTTTTTAAATGCGGGGGAAATGTGCACTCCCACTCATTAGGACATCTGAATTGCAGCACAGCACATTCCTGGATAAGAGTGGAAGTGGATAGCTGATTGGTCAGATGTGTGCAGGGGTCGGGCTTGCTGGAAACGAAGTGGCTGGAATTGCCATTTTGGATTCACAGCCACCAACTTGATTTGCAGGCATACCTCCATGTGAATATCAAACATGGATAGCTTCATGAACCAGTGATCTTGCCAAAAACATGTGGAGATGAAAGAGTGCTGCTACAAATTTGTGATAATGCGCTTCAGTCTGCATTGTATCACCTCGTTTAGACAAGCCCCAAGGACACAGTGATAACAGTTTCTAATGTCCTCCTTGCTTGATTGTCAGTTTGGCAGGAGTGAGCATTGGAAGCAATTACAATTATTGTCTAAAACTAGGAAAAATGTCAGCATCTGGCATACTTGGGCAGCTGCCGCAGGATTCTGGTGTTGACTCTGTCCTTGCTATCATACTTCCAGTGGCTTCCTAAGAGTATTCAGGGCATGGGAATGGATTATTATTATTATTATTATTATTTATTTCCAAAGCTGCAAGCTTAAAATCTTGAGATTTCAGAGTTTGTTGGAAAATATATGTATTTAAGTAGTTGTGCTGTAACAGTGGGCTCCTACCCTTCCTGCTGCCTTAGTATCTCAAATTGTTTTTGTTCACTTATGCCCTGAGACATGTGGGAACAGCTGAATCTCTGTGGATTTGATTAGCAGTGTTTTGGCTATTTGTTGCTATAGGTGGCCTTGAAGACTGTGATTTATGCTACACAGAAGAATATTTTTGTGATGGGCATAGATTCAATTTTTATTCTCTCCTCTCTCTGCCCTTAAACAGAGTACTAAAAGGAATGCATAACAACCGTGCTTCATTAGTCAATAAAGGGATCAACAGAAAGTTGGTTGGAATAGAAAGAACCTATGCCTTTCAAATTCAACTTTTTTTTTTTGTATTACTTTTCAAGTACAGTTAGTCCTGAAATTTTGTGCAGGTTAGGGGTGCAGCAGCCCCACAAAAGTGGAAAAACCATGGATATAGGCCCACTATTTATTTATTTTTTTTACATAAGAGAACACTTCTCTAGGTATTTGTAGCTCCTGCGGCAGGATTCTAAGGTCAACTTCTGGGAGATTTCCTCCATAAATGCTTAACCCGCAAATGTGGAGGGACAACTGTGCTAGTGAACTGAAGAAAGGTGAAATGTCCTAATCTGGTATGGCTGGATTCCTGTAGTAAGAAACTGAGGTAACACACCTCTGTAGAACAGCTGAACTAAGTGGAGTGGAATTTAATTATTATGTGTTGTTCTTTCGAGCACATTTCTGTTCCTCAGTACTTTCTTTGTCTCTTGTTCACCCTGAGCACTGCACTTTGCACCATAAACAATTTTTGTATTTCTGTCAAATAAAATGTGATTTGTTGAAAGTAATTACTATAGTGTCTTGAGGCCAGACCCAAAGAATGGCTGCATTGTAGATCCATCTATAAAGCTGAGAGTCTGGGCTTGGCCAGTACATGGATGAGAAGTTGCCTGGAAACATTTTGTATGCTGTGGGTAGGAGAGAGGCATAACAAGCCATTTGCAAAAATATGTAATGATTCCCACAAACCAGCCTTACCAGGGCTGTCCATTAGAGGATAAATCAGTTATACTTACCGGTAATCAAGGGTCTGTTAAATAGAAGGGAGGTATTTTATTTTGGAAGTCACAAGTATTGTTCACAGGGATTCAGCAAAGGTGAACTATTTCAGCAGTGCTTATCTTATAATAACTGAGCAGAAGCACCCTATAGAATTATGTAGTAGGATGAAGCACAGAATAATGTAAGAATTGAACTTACTCAGTGCTATAACAGTACTTTGTTTCTTCATTATCAGCGCTTTGATATCTCTCAGGAAATGCTGAGCTTTCATCTGCTTCTCTTTGTATTTGTATAGAACTGCTGTCAGACATTCTTCAGAGAGGTATTAACCCTCACTTTTTCCAGTGCTTGGTTCCTTCTGCAAGATTCAGCACCATATCATATGGGAGCTTGCCTCCAAATGTTGCTATTATTTGGAATTTTGCCATTGATTTGGGGTTCTAACACAGCAGAGTATCCTATAGAATTTGGGAACAACTAACTAATTTCCAAGATGTGTTCTGGCTTGATTCAGTTTTCTTCACTCTCCCTGTTCAGTGTGCTGGAAGGCCACTTTGTGATATATTAATGACATTATTTCTTGGAGGGAAGACGCTTCATATTGCTTTCCATCTAAACACAAATCAGGTCTTCTACACCCACCCCTGCGTGGCCCAAAAAGAAGGGAGATGGAAGAAACCAATACAAGAATTGAAAAGTGCTTGGTGTTTGTTTGGCTGCATCTCTTAAAATTCCCTAGTCAATGGCAATGCTGGCTGTGGGATTTTGCAAGCTGTATTCCAAACGAATAACTTTTTCTAGCTCTTTCCCAGAGTATTTAGACTACGATTCTCTTACATTTTTCTGCTTAATAAAATAACCATCCTCCAGGAAGAAATTTTCCCTTTTATTGGAATCTTCCAGTAAAGATTCAAATATAGATCTTCCAGTAAAGATTTATTAGACTCTTCCAATAAAATATTTTATTGGTTCTTTCTGCTTCTATATTACTAGCTCCATTCTATAATGTAGCTTTTCTATATTTCTTTTTAACTTGTATTCCTTTTGCTAAAGTTCGACACATCAGTAAGAGTTTCCTTGTACAACAACTAAGGAGGAATCTATAACCATGCAATCAGAATTATGGTTTGACGAGATCATTCAAGTCCTGCTCTGAATTGTATAGTAAAAAAGATATTATCATGCTGTCATGTAAAAGTTATCTGTTTCACCATTCAGAAACATGTGGATATTCATGTGTGATGACATGCAAGTGGAATATCTTGAATTTCACATACAAACTTGGTTATGCAGATTTTAAAAAACTCACAGTCTTTTATTTAGGCTCTTAATATATTGTGTTTATCACTTAATAAAATTTCAGCAAAGTCTTCTTTTATTCAAAAATTCAGATCAGCAGAATTCTCCACTTTAAAGCTTTTGTTTTCAGGCTTTTCTTTTTCATTCTTTTTTTCAGGGATTATTCGTCTGAGGGATGGTTTTCATGACCGCTACCCAGTGGAAGATTATCTGGATCTTTTTGACATAGCTGCCCATCAGATTCAGAGTGTGCTTCAGGGAGATGCTGGAAATGACAAAAAAATGAGCAACATCATCATTGGTACAACAACTACTGTTTATGAGTTATACATTGATGGTACTAGTATTACTGTAATAGTATTTGCAGTTATCTATATCAAGCTAAGCAAGGTCAACCCTGGTTAGTACTTGGATGGGAGATCACCAACAAATACCAGGTATTGTAGACTATATTTCAGAGGAAGGAACTGGCAAACCACCTCTGAGTATTTCTTGCCTGAGAAAACCCAATGAAATTCATGGGGTTTCCGTAAGTTGACAGGTGACTTGAAGACACATACAGATATTAAGATAAGAGTTTACTGTTAGCTCTGAACAGTGAAACTAAGTGTGAGCTAAAAATATGAATAAGATAATTGTATTCTCTGAGGGAGGGGCGATATGGGTCCTTCATCTCTGGGTTTCGTCAGTCACCGCCCAGGTGTAGCAGGAAGTTACATCAAGCCTCTTGATATTCAGATTTCTTTGTCTTTATCTCCTCCATCCTGGAGCCACGAGGCAAAGTGGAGGGAAAGCTTGGCAAGTTACTTTTCAGAAGAATGAATTAAAAGAAATGGGTCCCAGAGTATCATACCAACACTTTTCAGTTATGCATGGCTTCAGCAAAATCACTATAATTCATTTTTCTTAAAAGGCATTGCAAAACTCTGTGTAAAACTATGTCTTCAACACTAATGAAAATAATTAAAAATTCTGCCAGAAAACAATAGCATTATAAGTCTTTAAATCAGATACTCTTTTGAACGTTCACCTTATTTATTTACTTATCTGTATAATGCATTTGCTACTTTTCTAACAATATGTTACTTAAGGCAATATACAGTCCATTTAAAATGCTTAGTGTTGGGGAAAAAATGCAGTTGGATCCCTGTATCCATGGAACCAATATCCACAGTTTCAGTTATCCATGGGACACAAAGCAGCACACCTACCATAGAGTCTTCCTAGAAAATGCCTAGAGAGGCATCCTCTAGGCATTTTCTAGGTCCTCCAAGGCAGCTCTATGGCATTTATAATCAGAAGTCCCGATTTCAATTGTGTTTGCTGTTACCCGTGTTTCTGGTATCTGCAGTAAGTCCGGGAACCGAACCCCCGCAGATACGGCGGTCCAACTGTAATTATAAATGAACAACCAAAGTTGATTGTGGAATGCAGCAAAGAAGGAGTCTTAGACATGCTCCATGACTAAAGTTTCTGTTCTTTCATGTAACCACTGTAAATGTGGGTGTGGAAGCATAAATGGGAAAAGAAACTTCCAAAAGTTTATGTGGGATTCTGTTGCTCTGATGTGTCAATCAGAATGTATTCAGCAACCTAGATTAGTTGCAGATGTAAGGCCAGGATGCAGATGGCTGGTCAGTTGCAGATGTCAGGTCAGGAGGAAAGAAACAAGTCTTGTCAGAGACCATGTATGCCCTTGGAAGCTTCAAAATGTTAACAAGTGTAACCTTCTCACGGTGGTACAATAACAGAGGAAACTTCCATCAATTGATTGCTTCCTGGATATACATGGAGCTTCTGAATTTGGTAACCATATACCATCCGTTTGTTTGGTATAAGAGACTGTATGGGGTTGAAGTTTCTGAAAGAAAACAATTCACAATCTACCTAAGACAGAAAGTGTAAGAGAGTTGTAGTGCTTCTGACATGATCTGAAATCTATCTTGCTTTCTCAATTAAGAAGATATTAACCCTAAATTGGCTTGATGCAATTCAAAAGACTCACTGAGCTCTACATAAACAAATATTATGTCCAATACCCCCTTTTTTTGGGGGGGGGGCTGAATACTAATTCAGATTGCCATTGTGTAGGGTTTTTTTGTGTGTGGGGGGGTGAGGCAACTGGTTTCTCTTACAACTTTCTAGGGAGATGAACTTCTGTTAAAGAAAAATTTACTTCGGCTTTTCCTCATCAAGTTTCCAGAGGAAAAAACACCCTTGAATTAATTAATATGGTCATTATATTAAACTTTTTTTATTACCTTGTTAAAAATACAATTTAGTTGAGGATGCATGCATAGGATATATGAAAATCAGGAATTTGCTTGTGGGAGCAGTATTATTAAACCTCAGATGATTAAAAAAAAGGAGATATATAATTAAAACTATAAACATTCCTCTAACTTATCAGGGCAGTGTAATTTTCTAGCTAAAACGTCTCTGAATTTCATAGTTATTGGGTTATAATTATATTGCCAGATGAAGCCACGCAAGTTTCAAAAGTGCTGCACAATATATTGTGTTAGGAGCTCCAGGCATTCTAGACAGGATTTATTTATTTATGATCATTATTATGATAAATTCACCAGAATGTTTTTTGAAAGCACAACATGATTTGATACCATTAATCTCAGGATAAGGACATCCTACAGCCATTCTCTAATGAAAGTAGGCAGTTTAATCATAAGTTATATGCTTTGAGCACCTATGAAAAAAATCGCTATATTTTGGACTGTGCTGTAAATGCAGGAGAGGTTAATTTATCAAAGACTGAATATGGCTTCCTCCTAATAAACATTAATGCAGAATTGTGATGTGGTTATAGAAATGCTGGAACCCGTAAGAATTGTATTTTTGTCTGCATTATCCAAGATACTAGCATTTCAGAGGAGTTAGTGGAGAACAGAATTTAGTGGTGATAGTCTTGCTGTTACTACCAAACATATAAAAATCTAAATATCTGATGGAGACTGTGTTAATTGGGTTATAACTCACGAACAACCTTGAATCTAACTATTTGTTACTTTGAATCTAAGACCTGAATCTTGGGTAGTAATCTCAACTAGAGTAGACCCATTTAATCAATGGAGTTTACATAGTCACTAACTCACCATTCAAATATCGGTGCCATGGCTTTTTCTCTGGTGGGCACTACCAGTAGGATTCAGGCTTAGTTTTCACATGGCAGACTGGCCATATCTTGTACTATTGTTGAAAGCCCAAATTCTGTACAAAGACACAATTAAGCAGAGTCAAAGCTTTTACACTGTAGTAACTCTCTTCTTATCTCTTTGTTCACTCAGTGCATCCAGTGGTGTGGGCTATAATCTGCAAAAGTTTATGCTTAAATAAATTGGTTAGCCTTAAAAATGCTACAAGCCTCTTCTTTTCCTCTCCCCCTTCTTATACTGAAACAAACTATCTCTTTGGAACATCCTAGACACAGTATGTTTATTTATGGGAGACAGAAGTATCCAACAGTAATTTTCATTGGTATAGTGTACCTCAGGGATTAGGGGATGTAGAATTTAGAGTTCATTTGATACACCCAGAGAAAGGACCCAGACAATTTGCTGTAAGCATGTACACCCAGATCTGACCATGAGTATAGTGGCTGTAAAGAGAGATGCATCTCATTCACACCGATAAATAAAAGAAGTGAAGGCTAGGGGGATATTTCTCCAAGAATAAATAGTGGGGAAATGCAAGTTTATTCAAAACTGTAGTGTGATATAGTCTTGTTGAGTTCAGTGGGACTTTTCAATAAGTGCATGTGTGATTGGAGGCATTTTTTTTTAAATGTAAAATTCTTTACATATCTTCAGTGTAGTAGAATGTACACGTGAATATAAGCATACCTCAGTTAACAAACCCTCTGATAATGAAATTCCTTTTTACAAAGTCTTGCTATGCCAACCCAGCCCTCCTTTATCTCTCATCTTCTGTTTAGCTGGAGGTTATTTTTTTTTTACTGATATTGATATTGGGATAATGGTGAAGGATGGCTGGAGAAACACAGATTTTGGTTGTTGGGTTGCAGGAGTGTATCTGCAGTAAACGTTGCAGTAAAGCACAAGCTGGGAAGGAACAGGGTTTTACTCTAACTGATCCTAGTATAACAGTACATGTCTACTTTGAACAGGCAAGGTAAACAGCAGCTGCTTTCAGAATCCCTTACTTAAGCATGCAAGAAGATCAAACAGAAAAAAGGGAGAGCAGATAAGTCTGCCACACTAGCTACCCCCAGCATGTTTTAAAAAGCACATGCCTACAAGTTTGGCCCCAGAAATAAACATCATAAGAAAAGTGGAGGTTCGTGAAACAAAATATCAAGTTAGATGCTTTTGGAAGAAGCTTTCAAGTGGTCTCTAAAACATTCAAAATGACGATGTTTACTTCTGTAAGGTTTATATGACCTGATTGTTTCATTTCACATGTGCATATTATTAGTTTTTAATAAACAGTGTACTGAAACATGTTGAACTGCTCCTCTTTTTTGTGGTGTAGGATCCTGTTCTCATTCTTTTACATGCTACTTCTGCCTCTGGTAACAAATATTCTGTTAAAGAAGTCTTGCCCAGCAACACATTGTCTTTGTTAACTAAGGGATGTCTGTGTCCTCATTCAGAATTAATCATATGCTCAAAGTTAACATTTTTGGTCTTTTATATAAAAGCCTCTGTTATTTATTTATTCGTTTATTCATTTGATTTCTGTCCTGCCTTTCTCCATACAGGATCCACTATTCTAATACTGTAACTATTGTTTTGTACAAACAGAGCCCAAAATCTCTTAATGTTACCAAGCAAATTGCTTTTAACAGCTTGGTCTTACATGAAGCCTTTATAGCGATGCTCTTTGTTTGGTTCTCTGGAATGATGGTTAATTGTATGAAACTTTTGTCATTTCTAGGAGAGGCAAGCGCTTCAACAATGTGGGACAACAATGCTTGGATTTTCTTCTATGATAACAGTACGGAGGGGGAACCTCCATTTTTAATACAAGACTTTATCCATGCCTTCCAGCCAAATGCAAAACTGATTGTCATGCTTAGGGATCCTGTCGAAAGGTTAGCACCCACTATTTAGAAACCTTCAAAGATACATATTTTATGGTTTTGCTCTGTTTACTTGTATGGATAATTAACAGTCCTAGGAATTCTGTTGTTCAAGAGCAGCATACTACATTTTTTTACCCAAATGTGTACTGCTACCCACTCACAAAATTCATTGGTTTATTAAACATCCACTAGCTGAACACCATCCACTAGCTGAACATGTCCTGAATTGTGTATCAGCTACTTAGTTAAGCATAGTTAGTAGAAGTATACTTAACTAAGTTATCTACCCTGCTCAACACACCCTGCCCCAAATCTGATGGAGGCATCATTCACCTATGTGCCAATCACCAACAGAATGGACCTCCCTCTCTCCATGTAGCTGATATTCAATAAAGGAGGTGTGGGGGAAGAGTTATAACCATAGCAATAGTGACACAATTATGACTAAGTAGTGATGGTGAATACACAACGGTTACTGAAATTTACTCATCTGTAGCTGTTTTGTATCCATGATTGTTACTTATCTCCATATCACACTGCACAGTTATCATGCTGTTATTCTACTTTAACTGCTATGGCTGCCTCCTATGGAATCCTGGGATTTGCAGTTTAGGGATGGGCATATAGAATTCTCAGCCAGAGAGTTCTTAGGCCTCACTAAACTACAAAGCCCAGAGTTCCACAGGAGGCAGCCACAGCAGTTAAAGCAGAATAATAGTGCTATAACAGAGTAGTGTGATATTGACCTTAGTTACCGTTTTGACGCTATTGCCATGATCGTAACTCTCCCTCTAATCTTCTTTACAGGTTATCAGCTGCATGAGAAGGAGGTCCATTCTGACGATAATTGGAGCATGGGTGAATGTTGTTTCCATCAGGGTTAGGGGGGTTGGGCCAGGAGAGGTTACTTATTTAAGTGTACTTAATTTAAGTATACAGTAGCACCCCTGTATCCATGGGGGATTGGTTCCAGGACCATCCGTGGATGGTGAATCCCATGCATAATAGCGAACACCTTCCAGGGTCCATCCCAGGGAAAGGGTGGGAGGTGAGTTCACTCCCCCCTCCCTTCCCCCTTTGCTCCCACCATGGCCCCACCGCAGTAGCAATCGTGGGGGCGAGGGGGGCGAGATTGCTCTGTTCCTTCCCCTGGGAGGGCTCCTGTTGCCATGGCGGTGATCATGAGAGGGAATGGGATGGAGGGGCGATCTCACCCCCACTTGCCCCAATGATCACCGCCGCAGCAAGGCCATGGTAGGGTGAACAGGGAAGGGGAAGGAGGAGCAATCTCACCCCTTCCCCTCGCAATTGCTGCAGTGTTGGGGCCATGGTGGGGGTGAAGGAGGAAGGGATCAGAGAAGCAATCTCACCCCCCTTCTCCCTTTGTCCCTGCAGTTGCCACTGTGGTGACAGGAGCCCTCCCAGGGGAAGGGACAGGGAGGTGAGATCCCTCCTCCCTTCTCCCCCGCCATCGCCAACCATGGATAATTGAATCCGTGGTTGGTGAATCAGTGGATACGGGGATGCTACTGTACTTAAATAAGTAGCTGATACAGGATTCTGGCCCATATTTTTACTTTCACTAACGCAAGTGAAATAATAGCCTATTTTTGACATACAAAGTGCTCCTTAGGGTTTATTAAATGTTTTCAATATGTTTGATTCTAATAATAGTATTTGGAATATGATACTTGTTTTGTTTAGCATTTACAGTTCAATGAGTTAAAGTCTCCCATAGTTTTGATTAGATATTATAACATTAATTATGCACATTTTAATTCCCAATTACTAAAGGATGTGTATTCATGAAATTATGAAGGCTTTGTGTCTTTTGCATAACCCTTAGAGTTATTATGGCAGGGATTCTGAGTGGACAGAGGTTGTAAAATTAAGCAGCTAACATCCCCTTAAGAGATCATTTTTCATCTTGTTGATATTAGCAAAAGTATAGGGAAGTATCAAAGCTGGCAATTTTACAGAAATAAGAATTTAGGGAAATTCTGGGATAATCAAGGCTGAAGTAAGGTAAACTACCATAAGATGTGAAACTTCTTCCTGAAAATACCAGAATATCTTCACGTGGTGGACAGTTCTGTGGAACAGTAGAATGTGGTATTTTTGGAAGGTCCTAAGTGAAAAACAACCTGATCTCATTTTATGGATCTGTAGCAAAAAAAGAGATCTTAGTATAAATTAACATTTGTTAGACATGTTGTATTAAAGTGCCCACATCCAATCCCAGTGTTATTAATGCTTGTGTTCCTTCCTCCCCCTGTACTGGGGTGCTGAATCTAAAGACCATGATTTTAACATGATTAGCATCAATTTGGGGCACTGTGGCTAGCACATATAGTTTTTTGGTGTTGTGGAAGGAGGTGTCCAGTACCTTCTTCTTCAACATCTTTACTCTGAGAGGTGTAACAGCAGCATTCTGAGATTGATCTGAGACTGTAGAGAGCCTATTTATAGTATGAGATAAATTTGGGAGCTTTACACGGAAAGGGTGCCCATCATCACAAGCTACAAAGTCTAAAGGTTCATGGTGCCTAGTGAGGGGGGATCAAAAAGGAATAATCTCTAAAGACACTCTTGTCCCAAAGGTTCTTCAGTAGTGGATTGCTTAGCACTCTACCCCAGCTGTTAGGCAGTATGCAGAGGATTTGTTTATTGAAATAATTAAGCTACATTATACTTATGAATCAGCCTTATACCAAGCCACAGGGCCTATTTGTAGTCTTAACTACAGTAATACACTTGAGCTAATTGGATTTATTTATATAGCACACCATTCAATAACTCACAATTCAACAATTCATTCAATAGGTCTAGTGTAGTTAGGACCAAATAACAGGATTCTAACCAAGGCTGCTCTAGAGTAGCAACTTGTGAAATTTTGGGATCAGTTTATTTTGATAGAGAAATTATAACTTTTACATCTAGGGTACATAACAAATGGTCTCTGCATTCAGGGAGCATCACATGCTCCTCCTAAACCAGGAAAGATCCCTTTCAAGGAGTTTTAATCTTATACAGTCAAGGTGGATAGCATGTTCAAATAAATATAAAATCTCCTGGTTCTGTCATTTTTTCCAGTAGTAAGAAAGTAAGAGAGGTGTGGTCTTGTCTGGGTAGTGTTGTGGAAAATAATATCTGACTAGAACCATAGACTGGGATATCCTTGGATGTTTAGATTTATGTTTATACATGTTTCTCTTCAAATCAACCATTTTTAAAAACATGCATGACAACAATTTTGTGGTACAGAATGGACAATACTTTCCCCCTTTCTGAATATCAGTGCCTCCCTTCCTTGGGTGATAGTGGTACAGTCATCCCTCTGTATCGACAGATTTGGTATCTATAGATTCCACTGTCCACAATAAGGGACACTATTTTATGATGCCATTGTATATAATGGGACTTGAACATCCATGGATTTTGGTATCTATGGTGAGTCCTAGAAACAAACCCCAGTGCATACCAAGAATAAATACACTACCTTCCAATTGTAAATATTTTCTTTATTAGCAATTTGCTTTCATGAGGACTGCATTAGATAAGATCTATTAACAATATAGTTTAAGACACCACTCGCCAACTTTTGTGTCAAGAGGTGTATCAAGCAACACTGTTGAGCTGATGGGTGTATTTTGCAGCTTCTGAATGTTAACATATGGTAATTGTATGCAAGAGAGAGAGAGAGAGAGAGAGAGAGATGAAGTGGCTTTCTTCTAGCAATGATCTGCAAATATTCTGCAGTGTGACTCTAACGTTTACTAGTGTCAGTGGTTTTATAATGTGCTTTTGAACTTCGGATGTCAGCTCTTGTTCAGTTGCGGTGGAGAAAGTTTACACTATGCCAGCTTTTTTTAAAAAAAAACCCCACAGCAAATAAATTCATTGCTATACTGCTGAATTGCAAATATTGAACCCTTAAGAGTCATGTTGTTTAACTTGTTCTGTCACACTGAATAGAAGTCTTTCACTAGTGTGGTGAAGACCCAAAGATTGATTGCATCATAACCTAAGATAAGTTGCAACAAAAGTAGCATTACCTTTTCTTCCCTTCCCTTCCCTCCTTCCTTCTTTTGTTCCTTCTTTTCTTTCTTTTTGTTTTTTTCTGTTTTTTAGATGAAGCTTGTAGGAGAAGAAAAAGAACAAGAAAGAGGAGAAAGAAAGACCAATATGGCACAAAGGAAAAGAAAAAGATAATTCTGTGTTGTAACACAGTTAAAGATGGGTTATAGATCTAGAATCATAGAATCATAGAATTGCAGAGCTGGAAGAGACCACGAGGGCCAATCCCCTGCTACGCAGGAAATCTTGATCAAAGCATCCCCAACAGTTGGCAATCCAGCCTCTGTTTAAAGACTTCCAAGGAAGGAGACCCCACCACGCTCTGAGGGAGTGTGTTCCACTGCTGAACAGCTCTTACTGTCAAAAAGGTTCTCCTAATGTTGAGGTGGAATCTCTATTCCTGGAGCTTGCATCCATTGCTCCGTGTTCCAGTTTCTGGAGCAGCAGAAAATAAGCCTGCTCCATCCTCAGCATGACACCCCTTCAAATACTTAAACAGGGCTATCATATCACCTCTTAACCGTCTTTTTTCCAGGCTAAACATACCCAGCTCCCTAAGTCTCTATATATGGCATTCCATCCCCAGTAATCCAGCTGACTTTGAATCACAGAGTTCTATAACAATTGATCACAATTCAGCTGTGAAATGTTTTCAAGATGGAAGTTATTGCCTGTTGGATATTTTACTTTGGAGAAAATTTTGTGTTGCCTTGGGTACTTGGAAAGAACCCAAGGGAAGCAGTCATGGTTGTGGTGCAGCCTAGATCAGAGGTGGGCAAAGTGTGGGATATACATTGCTTTGAGTGTTCCACATTGTGGTTTATTACTTTTGTTGTGTTACAACCTGGAATTGAAATGGATTGGATTGGCATTGTTGTACACAAAATACTAAAAGCTGTAGACCAAAACAAGTTTTCTTCTAGAATTGCCTTGTACTGGAATTCATCTGTCTTGCCTCCAATCCTGTCCAGTTAACTAGTTCCTGCTGAGGAAAAGCTTCCCACAACATGATGCTTCTGCCTCCATGCATCACTGTGGGAAAAGTTTGATTTTGGTCTCAAATAGAAAACTTTCTCCCACATGTTTGATCTGCTTACTACATGCCTAGAAATGGGTACTAAGCTTTGGATTTAAATTGTTGTTGTTAACTGTTGTCAAGTCAACTTTGACTTACAGCGACTCCATGAATTAGAGACCTCCAAGATATCCTATCATCATCAGCCCTGCTCAGTACTTGCAGACTCAGGGACGTGGCTTCCTTGATTGAGTCAATCCATCTGGAATATGGTCTTCCTCTTCTCTTACTGTCTTCTACCTTACCGAGCATTATTGTCTTTTCTAGTGAGTCATATCTTTTGAAGATATGGTAAAGTACGACAGTCTCAGTTTAGTCATCTTGGCTTTTAGGGAGAGTTCAGGGTTAATTTGCTTCTTTATTTATCTTTTTAAAGCAATCCACAGTATCCATCGAACACTTCTCTAGCACCACATTTCAAATGAGCTGATTTTCTCCCTATCAGCTTTCTTCACAGCCCAGCTTTCACAAGTATACATAGAAGTTGGAAATGTGATGGCATGGATAATCCTAACGTTAGTATTCAATGATATATCTTTAGACTTCAGGATCTTGTCTAGTTCTCCCATAGCTGCCTTTCCAAGTCCTAGCCTTCTGATTCCTTGACTGCAGTCTTTATTCTGATTAATGACTGAGCTAAGGTATGAAACATCTTGAATGATTTCAATGTCTTCATCATCTACTTTAAAGTTATATAAACCATCTATGGTCTTATTTTCGTTTTCTTAATGTTCAACTGTAAACCTGACTTTGCACTTTCTTTCACTTTCACTTTAGATAAATGAAAAGTCCATTTATTGGATCAGTGTTTGTAAACAGAGGGAAGTGGAGGATTCAGTTTGCCTTAATAAACAGTGTACACCTGACATTTGGCCCAAGGAGCAGAAATACTGCCCCCGCTATTTTGAGAAAACAAATATAGTTCCATGCCAATGGAAGACAGACTACTGTAAGGAAATTTCATGACTAATTGGTTAGCATAAATGCTATTGGTATTAGTTAGGAAAGGGCCAAATGTGAACTGTTTTATTCTTGCGGTGGTGACGCCTTTGATACTGAATAGCTCAGTTTAGATGAAATCTTTATGAACATTCCACTGCTCAGAAACAAAACCCAGTTTTCAGTGAGGAAAGGGGAAGTTAGTTTGTCTGGGGTTAAAACTTCACATGTTTCCTACAGACATTTTGTGGCATTGTAGAAGCAGACACTTTGTGGAAAAGGTTGTTACAGGAAGAAAATTAAGGGACAGTTTAAATCTGAGGCAGAAAGGTGAGGAAAGGTGGTCCAAGGAAGACTCCGGAATAGATAGTGTACTGAAACAGAGCACCCAGGAGGAAAGGTATTTGCAGGTACAGAAGAGTTAAGGAAATGGAAAGAGAAGATGGGAAACTGAAGAAGGGATCATCTAATCAGCAAAAATAAAGATAACATGAGAGGTTTTGTGACTGAGGTAATTGATTTAGAAGTTATCATTACATAGGTGGTGGTAGAAGCCATGAGAATGAGTAACAGCACCAAGAAAGATAATAGCAAGAGAGAAGAAATGAATTCTGCAAAGCTTTTACAGATAATTGGAGAAATGAGAACAATACGTTAGCAAAGATACACCATGGCAGTAAGTTAGCCAAAAAAAACACCACAGGTGATACTCCTGGATCTTAGAGTACTATATTTTCATTTATTCTTTTCCTGTCCATCAAAAATAAGTTAAGAAGTTCTTGTATGTACAATGAGGTTCTCAAAAATGTTTGGGAAATGGATTCCACTAGTACCTGGTAAGTATAAAAATTGGCCTTAATTTTCTCAGGGATGAGGCCTGCCGTTCTAACATACTCAAGCTGTCAATGAATCTGAGTAAGCTATCTCCATATGACAGCTGAGCCATCATGATTATTCTGGAGAAAAATAAATAAATACAAAGTTAATAGCAGTAGTCTAAACAGACCCTCACTGTACAAATAACATATATTCCCTTTTCTTCCATGGACAATAGCTGTTCCATTATCTTTATTTTCATTATGATGGCATGGCTTGACTGTAAATGCTTTTCATTTGTTCCCATATTTTTTTCATTCACAGATTGTATTCTGATTATCTCTACTTTGCAAGTGCTAACAAATCAGTAGAAGACTTCCATGAAAAAGTAGCAGAATCACTGCAGCTCTTCGAAAATTGCCTCGCTGAATTTTCTTTGAGAGCCTGTGTATACAACAACACCCTTAACAATGCCATGCCAGTATGTAAATTTAAATTCACACTTGATTATATGCTTAGACAATGGAGGATGAAGCCAGTGTTATCTCATCAAAATGTGTAAACAAAATTCCTTACAAAATCAGGAACAGGTCTGATCCCACTTCTTGCTCCAACAGAAACGTATGTCTGGGCTGTACCACTTTGGATTGTTGTTGTGGGTTTATGTGATTGAAAGCTGCACCATATAAAAGAATGTTCACATAGAAGCCTCATGTATGAAGAAATCTAGGTTAGAGAGCTTCTCTCTATCTTACAGTTGTGTAAGTTTAGAGTTTGGGGGGAGGAGTCGGGGTAATAAGGTCCAGTGAGTTCCCTACTGCAACCTGAATGAATCCATGCCAGATTCCTTCTTCACAGGTGAGGTTTGTGTACTCCTTGTGCAATTGATTTGACAATGTTAATTTTAGTTAAAAGATCAGTGTTGATATGAAAAATGACACCAACATAATGAGAGTAGGAAGGTTCCTGGGAGGTCCATCTCAGATAAAATGGTAGACAGAAGGAGCAGGGTGGCTCTTGGAATAGAGCTGCTGCTTAGAGTTGTGAAAGTAACTTTTGTATATTAGAGCTATAGGCAGCTGGTGTGGGTGACCACTTTACACTTTTTTGAAAGTTATCAATCAAGTTAATCAAGTTAACACATATATAATTCAGGATTTACCTCAGTAGTGCCAAGGAGACATTGCATTTAGTTGCTTATTCCACTCTCCTTGACCATCTCATAGTGAGGGTTAATAATAACTCCTGTCCACACTGATTTTATCTGATGCATTATCTTGATGCATTTCTGATGCATCAAGTTTATTGGGGTTTTTAAACCTCTTTCTTCCTACAGTGAGAAAATGAGTTGAAATGTTTAACAACTGAGTTGAACTGAGATGAAATGCTGAAATTCAGAAGGGAGGTGCCTTGTGCTTGAATTAATGCCTTATTTCTTCTATGATATCAGCAGTGTAACCTAGTATAGGGAGGTAGCTGAGGAAAAACCAATTTGACATCATGAAGGGTCATGTTTAAGACTCCAGCCAACTGGAATAGTTCTACTGAAATAGAGAAGATTTATTTACTTATTAATTTATTTCATTCATATTTCACCTTTTCATTAAAATAATGCTCAAGGCAGCTAATAATAAAAATAAAAATAAATACAGAATTAAGACTTAAAAGCATATTATTAGAAAAGAAAAATAAGCATCAACCATCAGATTAAAATGCCCTTGAGCAAACAATGCCACTTAAAAGGTTATCTAAATAAAAATGATTATCTGCCAGCAGAAAAATTACATAATTAAAATCTGCTTGTGTGTGAATTGTTTTGTTTTGTTTTTCATTCTTTTAGGTAAGACTCCAGGTTGGTCTTTATGTTGTTTTTCTTCTGGATTGGCTGACAGTTTTTAATAAAGATCAAATACTAGTTCTCCGCTTGGAGGATCATGCATCCAATGTTAAGTTTACTATGCACATGGTGTTCCAATTTCTGGATTTAGGTAGGTAATTTCTAAGCTCTCTCAGTCAAAGGCATCAATCACCTCCTTAATGAAGTTGATGTACGGTATATTTTTAAAGGCTTTGCACCCATCCTTCTTTCTCTCTTGGCCCTAATATTTGTCCTCAGCATGGCTGTAAAGATAACAGATAGCAGCGAAGAAACAAAGACATTTTATGCTGGGAAGAACCAGAATGTTGTACATCTCTAGTTTTTAATTTTGTCTTTTGGTCATTTCATTTGCCTTTTCACCTTCAGAGATTTATGCATCCTGGCAGTAATCATGAACCTTTATGTACATAGTCTGCTTGGTCTGCTGAAATACTTTTCCAGTTGGACATGTATACATGGCATAATTTGCTGGCCTTTTATTTAGTTCAATAACGTTAACATTCACTCTATAATTATACTGCATAAACTTAACTTTTTGAGATTACTTAAAATTTAGCCTTGCAATGTCCATAAATCAATAGGTGTTTTTGATTGATGAAAACTGCATGTACAATGAGTCCCCATACCTGTGTGGCCAGAGGGGGCTGTGGGGGAGGGGGCTGTTTGATAGCCTCCCCAAAGAGAGACAAGGATGCATTGTTCATGGTACTATTTGTGAGGAGGCTGAGGCAGAGGCTTCTCAAGCCTCAGCCGCCCCCTGGTGTGCCTTTTTCTCCTGGTTCTTGTGACCCACCTATCCACTCTCTGTGCAGTGTGAGTCCATCTGTTTGCTTCAGGGCTGGGTAGGCTCTTTGCCTCTTTGCCAGCATTTTTTTTTTGTCTACCCCACACAGGGTTGATTGGCTCAAGTGGGGTTGTTAAATGGGTTTTCGTCTAACAGGTAAGAGGGGGAGAATACTGTAGTCAGTGTACACTGTAGCACCCTTTTGGTGAAGGGTTGGGCTCTGGAACTGCTTCCACAGGCTCTGTGGCCTAGGAGGTGGAGAAGGAGTCTGTGCTTGGGACTGATCTGGGGATTTGCTCTGTCTTATACAGTCTTGTGCCTTGGGAGGGGGCAACCTGGGTTTTGCCTTCCAGAATATGGCTGGCTGTGGAGCATTGGGACTTCCCTCGGGGTCAGGTGTTTCACCCAAGGGAAGGCTGAGGAGGTATTCACCAGGATGGCACCTGGCCTCAGCTGGACCTGCACCAAGTCACTCCCCGTCTTTTGGTCATCTACAGTTTGTTTATATAGTTTTAGGTCAAATAAAGTGGCCCTTATTTAACCCAATTCCTTTGTTTGGTCTCCTTATTTTGGGGTTGGTCATCAAATGACTAACTCAGTGGCTCTTAACCTTTTCTTTACCAGGGACCCTCTTTAAATATCTGGTATTAAAATATTTTAACAATAATACCTGATAATAATAATAACAATAAAATTACAGCATCCATTAAACTTTTCCTCAAAAGCACTGGAAGGGGAAGGAAAGACTTTTATTCTGCTTCTTCCTACAAGTTTATGGCTGGAGAGGATTGAATGGCAGTGCTCAGGCCAAGCCAGCCAGCCACGCTTTACCTTGGCTTCCATCATGTGGCTGCTCCACTGCAGGGAGGAAGTGGGCCAAGCAGCCTTCAAGCCTTTGCGGACTCCCTGTGAGGACATTGTGGACACGTGGGGGTCCCCGGACCACAGGTTAAGATCCATTGGGCTAACTGATAACATGGGGGGGGCAGTGCAATTAATTATTAGAAATTTTAAAACTCTGCTAACCCTGTGGAATATTATCTTGGGTAATGTACTAAATTTGCATTGACTTGTGGGAAGTAGGATGCTGAATAAGTGGATTTTCACATTCTTTTTTTTAACTTTTAGGATGATTTGCACACTCCAACTTGTAGATAGAGTAAGAAACATATTCCTCCTGTCTTTACTTTGCAACTTTGGAAGTGAACTCATACACCTTCCCCATGCTGTCAAAAACCAGAATTGTTTCTGTATCATGAGCTAGAGCTCTTGCATCTAAGGGCCATATTCCACGTGAAGCATTAATACATATGTGCTTATAGGGTGAAATCAACATCCCCCAAATGAATTTCTGATGTGCAAAAGGATTTTCCTGCTATCTCCTGAAGCACCCCTCCCTTGCTGTGCAATGTTCCCCAAACACGTAAAGCAGAATTTGAGGATGCAGGGAGGCTGTACACACTTCTGTGTTTCTCTGACAGGAGACATCCCATGAGCAGGAGGTGTTATTTGGCTATAAGCCTCAATGTGCATGATTTTTCTTACTATACATAGAATCTGTGAGGTAAGATTGAGCAGAATCATATGCATGGGTGTGGTATAGAGTTTTACATTACCTGAAACTATGGAATGTCTGTTTCAAACATTAAAAAGAAGTACAAGTCACCCATGCTTCATGGCTTAATGTTCAGTACCACGCTTGTACATACAATGTTTATCTTTGAAATGTTTAGGAAGATAGATGACAAATCATGTACATGCATGTGTTAATATTAGTTTGTTTGTTTTTAATTACAGGTGCCCTAACTGAAAAACAAGAAGCTCTAATTACAAAGAGTCCTGCATCGAACACTAGAAGACCCGAGGATCGTAATCTAGGCCCTATGTTACCACTGACAAAGGAAATTCTCCGAGATTTCTATGAGCCTTTCAACACAAAACTTGCTCAAGTTCTTTCTGATGAAGCGTTTTTGTGGAAGAAACCATAACCACAGTTACAGTGTCAGAAATATAGCATTTAGAGAAAAAAATATTTTTTAAAAAATCCTGTTTAAAGATGCAATTAATTACCTATTCTGAGTCAAGAGGTCTGTTGCAGTTAAATCTTTCTCCTGATAGTTAACATATGTCAAAGAAACTATAGAAGAACATAAAGTACCATGATTGTCTATCTCCTTTGCCATTTTTCTCTCTCTCAGCAAAAGAACAGTGTGCAGATAGCTTTGGTATGAAGCAATCTTACATCCTCTGGTTTATGGTTTTGAAATATAATTTGCAAGCTGTTACAATACAGAAATTAGCACAAGCCACCTAAAATGCACATCCATTTTCATTTTTAAAGCTATGTCCTGCATTCAAAACAGCTTTTTAACCATTAAAATGCAATTGATTTTAATTTAGAAGCCTGTTTTTTATTTGAACAAACTCTTTAGTATGCAAACTCTTCAGTCGATAATGAACCTATTCAGTTTGCCTCAACTGTGTTTCTAGAAACAGAAGAGCATAAAGCAAGTGACTTATTAATAGATTGTTATGTTTTAGTAGGCCCACAGTATAATTTATCATTTCTTTGTAACTTAAGTTTGTTTTTCTTAATGGTAACTTCTTTAAAATGTAAAATTGAAGAGGAGAATAAGACATTGCACAAGACCATCAGACTCAATAACACTGTAAGATAAGGATATGCTTTATTATAATGAAGAATAAAAGAAGATGGGGGAAATTAAATTTGCTTTCCAGGCTAAATGTTCCATCTAGTGTGTTTATCCATATTCCACATGGGCAGGATCCAAAGACTACAGAGGACACTGTGAATTAGATTTAAGGTGTCTATTGCAGAAATAGCTATATAATATTCAATTAAATGAAACAGCCTAGAAGTATAATACAGTACTTAATTTATATAATGAATAATACAATATCTAGAATTCATAGACATAGCCATGTTAGCCTGGATCAGTATGCATCTTGTAGCACCTTTGAGACTAACTGAGAGAAAGAAGTTGGTAGCATAAGCCTTTGTCAACTTGCGTCTGTGAAGGATTATGCTACCAAACTCTTTCTCTGTCTCAAAAGTGCTACAAGATCCCTTGAATACAATATCTAGGAAGTCAAGAAATAATGGTTTTAGTAACACCATGGTCTTATTTAGTTTGTATCAATTTAAGTAGTTGAAATCCTATGTTCTTTCAGCAGAAATACCAAAACCACAATAATAGCAGTAGCCTCTTCTGGGAAGTGTCATTTAGATTTTAGGCTGTCTAGCCTTCTCCCCAGTACTATTTGCACCACCATTCTATTTCTGATAGCCAGCATCCTCTGCTTATTTTCACACTAGCCATCCTGATTCGTCTTTCTGTAAGGGTTCCACTTCACCAGTTACATGATATATTATGCCAGGGGGTGATCTGGAGAAAAGTGAGATGTTAGATGCTGCTCTCTCACACAGTCATTCCTGTGATTAGACAGTGGAGGAGGTGCAGAGCAGACTCTCCAGTGTCTCATGTTTGGCAGTAAGCTACTTGTACTTTCCTCATGCTTGCATATAGTTGAATTGTGAAATTCACTTCTACGAGATGAAGTTATCACTGTTAGCTTGTTTGGATTTAAAAGGTCATCAGACAGATTGATGGAGAATAATGCTACCAACAGCGCTGGTCACAATAATTATATAGAATCATAGAGTTGGAAGAGACTGCAAGGGACATCCAGTCCAATCTCCTGCCCTGCAGGAATACACAATCAAAGCACTTCTGACAGATAGTCATCTAGCCTTTGTTTAAAAATCTCCAAAGTAGGAGGTTCCACTGTCAGCTCTAACCATCAAGAAGTAGAACTAATGTTTAGGTAGAATTTTGTTTTTTGGTAGTTTGAATATATATTATCAGTATCAGAGACAGTTTGCCATTGACTACCACTTGGTAGGGAACACAAATGGGAGCCATGACTGGCCACTGTGGGATGGGATGGAACAAATACAGTTGTCCCTTCATATTTGCTGGGGTTTGGTTCCAGGACCCCCTGTAGATACCAAAATCCGTGAATACTCAAGTCCCATTATAGGCAATGGCATAGCAAAATGGTGTCCCTTATATAAGATGGCAAAATCAAGCTTTGCTTTTTGGATTATTCTTTTTTAAAGAATATTTTTAAGCCATGAATACTTAAATCTGTGAGTGCCAAATCCATGAATGTGGAGGGACAACTGTATAAGATGGCAAAATCAAGATTTGCTTTTTGGATTATTTTTTAAAGAATATTTTCAAGCTGTGAATATTTAAATCCGTGGATACCAAATTCATGGATACGGAGGGACAACTATATTTGAAAATATTTGAAAATGGTGAAAGAAATCATTTTTCAAGTATTGGGAAACCTTGATGAAGAGAATATTTATTTGTTTAGACCAGAATACCAGCTACTTAGCTATGTTCTCGCCTTAGTTACATAATTATGTAGTATCTCCCAGCCTGAACCCCCTCCCCATCCTCACTTATCATACTGCTGCTGCTGCAAGCAACAGGTGTCTGTTCCCCAGCCGTCCGGGAAGTAACTGACATTTCCATCCCCTCCTGTGAGCAATCTAAACTGGAGCAGTTACTCAGAAGCAGGGTCCCTGCTACAATTTCCCCTTGCATTGGAGACCACTCATGCAAGGGGGGAGGAGTTGGAAACATCCGTCAGTTGCTACTTGGTTGACAGGGGAACCGATCCTTGTTGCTAGCAGTAGCTGCCCAGTAAGTGAGGATTTGGGGGATTTTGACAGTCCCTATGTATTCTTTAAAATAGTGAATACGTAGAGATTGTGAATATGAACCAGTCACAAATGCACGAGAGCCACTATGGTGTGGTGGTTTGGGTGTTGGACTTAGGACCCTGGAGACCAGAGTTCAAATTTCCACTCAGCCATGAAAACCCACTGGGTGACCTTGGGTAAGTCACACTCTCTCAGCCTCAGAAGTAAGCAAAGGCAACCCCCCTGTGAACAAATCTTGCCAAAAAAATATGTGATAGGTTCACCTTAGGGTTGCCATAAGCTGGAAACTACTGTACTTGAAGGCACACAACAGCTACACAAATGCATAACTCCAGGTTACACATTTGTAACTGCCTTAGTAAACTGAAGCCATAATTTATATCCTCCTTTCTCCTTGTAAAGTGGCTTACAACTAATTATAGGGGTACAGCTAAAAAATTACTTGTACAACAGTTTGATTAAAAACTCAAAGTTAAAACAAAATAAAACACAATTGCTTGTGTCTGCCCAGTGGGCTGCAGCAGCACATTTCAGTATGCCCGAACTGATATAATGTCACTTCTGGCCACCATTTTGGCCAATTTTCAGCTTAGTATTTTTCTTTTCCTCCATGTTTTGGGGAAGTCTGTGAGGCTTTGGGGAGGTAGGGGAGTAAATTGTTGTCTTTTTATGTGGCTTTGGGAGGTCTAAGGGCAAAAAAATCCTCCCCTCAAAAATTAAAAAACAAAAATTTGAGGGGCTTCTGGGGGGTTTCACAGGCTGCACTTAGGGGGGTCCCAAGGGCTGTACTTTTGCCCACCTCATATTTAAAGGATGGAGGCAATCAGCTTTCTAGATATTGGTGGACTGCAAGTCCAAGTAGCCCTAGCCATCTTATCTAGTGGTAAGGAGTGCTGGGAGTTACAGTCCAATATATAACATCTGGAGGGCTGCATTATTCCTACCCCTGGTCTAGCAGGTTGGGAAGCTATCAGAGCCAGATGAAGACATGATCTGCCTGAGGTGAAGGGCAAAATGATGTTCCTCCTCACACAAGAACCTTAACAGGCTGCCAACTGAAGCTTCATTCAATAAAGATAATGGGATAGCATCCTCCACCACAACTGAATATGGCAGTGGACCAATTTAGAGGAAGAGATAAAGCTGTGTCCTCCAAGAGAGTGGAGTAGCTGGGAGGCTCAGGAAGAACAGCCAAAGGAATACTGTTGCTTATCCTAAGTAAATGCCTTACTTTGCCTAATGGCAGGGTGGGCCCTGGAGGCTACTTGGTGTAGGTTTTGCTTTGTTCAAGGAGGCCCCAGTGGCCTAAAAAAATGAGATGGCAATATAGCTTGACTGGTAGTCTTTTAACTATTGATCCAGATAGGAATAAGTGAATGGGAGCACCCAGGAGGGAATGTTCCCCGGCTGCTGCTTGCTTTCTAGGGACAGTGAACGTCCCAGGAATTCTAATGTGCTTGCAGGTGCTTCATGTCCCCCAAACGAATGAGAACCTATGGCTTGGCCAACAATTTGGCAGCCAGTTACATGCAGTGGATGGATGAAAGCTATTAAGATGAAGCAGACTGATAACAGGTTGTCTGAAGTATTGTTTCAAAAACTGTATTGATTCAAAAACCAAAAGGGAATCTAGGTTGCAACATGCAAAAAACAAAGGCAAGCAGACTTAGAAGATCAATTTTAGCTGATAGACAAAGAGACTGGTTGCTAAGCAGGCACAGAGGAAAGCATGCCATCATGCAGTGCAAAAAGCAAAACAGTAGCCAAAAAAGAAAAAAAAGAAAAGAAAGAGGAAAACATCCCTGAAGGGCTTTGGAAAGGATGCTTGGCGATTATAATTACAAACATTTCCCAATTCATTTCCTAAGGCTGCAAAGAATCCAACAAAATGATACACGTGTGTGTGCGTGCACGTGTGTGTGCATTTTCTTTGCTTAATTTTATTTATGCCCCCCCCCTGTTCATGATTTGCAATTTGTATAAATGGGTGTTAGTTTGGAAGACTATTATTGCTTAGAGGTCTAGTAACAAAAGGAGTAGGTTTTGTTTTTTTTTAAAGGACTTAAACATACGCTCAGGGTAGAAGAAAAACCAGGCAAGTAATATCTCTTGGAGCATTGCTGTGAATTAAAGTTACAGCAGAATGCTGGATTATTTTATTATTATTATTATTTTGCAGACCTCACACATTCCCCAATTGTCTTTGTTCACCAAAAGACTCAAGTGCAAGCTGGTTCAGGGCCGAGCAGCATATATTATATACAATTCTGGCTTTCCAAGTTTCTTAATAAAAACAGCCATGGTATACCCAATTCATGCCATTTCCCCACCTAAAGATCATTTCCTTGGTGTTTTTCACCACCTAGCAATTAGAAGGGGAAGCAAACCCATAAGGGTTAGGTTGGGGTGTGATAATTTTACAGGACAACCCCCCCCCCACATGACTGCTGTTGTGACAAAGAAAAGAGTGAATCTTCAAATGGTGGAATTAATATAATCAGAGTTGGGAAACTGTTAGGTTAGTGGGTCACATTGGTCACCTGGAGGCTTTGGGAGGTTGTATCATCCCACTGCATGAAAAAACCGTATATATATTTTTTCCCTCAGTGCTTCTCCAATGCCTCTAGTGGGAATGGGGCATTTTTCAGCAGTTTTTGGCTCTTAGGGACAGGGGAGGCCTTTTTTTAAAGAAAGTGACCCCAGGGGGAACATGTTGAAATTATCCCCACATCCCACAGGGTGGTTGGCAGATTTTTTTTTTTTCTGGGGGAGATTATTTTGAAAAGAATTTTTCAAAAAAAATGTTTGCCTTTGTGGATCCTGGGGCCACAGAAACAGCCCTGGGGACCCCTGTCCACAGCCCATGGGCCTCATGGAGTTGGCTTGAAGGCACATAGCAACAACAACAGAGTGGTTTCAACAGCGTGCCTAAAACTATAGACTTTTCTACACTATTGAACAAAACTTGAACTCCCCCCCACCAAATCTGGCATGATAAGGCCTCACTCTGTGCAGCCTTTTCCTAAAATCTGGTGCGATTAGTCTACACACCATATGCACCAAATTTGGAGAATACCACCTTAATCTGGGTTTTAGTAACTCACAGTTTTCTCCAGAGTTGGTTGAAACTCCAGAGAAAATTGTTATTGTGATCAAAGCATCCACCCTGGATTTGGGGGATGGGGAAGAAGGACAAGCGCTGCCTGAGGTGCCCCCATTTTCCTCTTTCTTGGTGCCAACTTCTTCATTCCAAAGGCAGAGCCCTGGTGCTAGTTGCTCTCTGTGAGATCAAAATGGGTGGCCAGCCTCATGATGGCAGGTCTGGTCACTTGTTTTGACCTCAGAACAAGTGACAGTGCACTAGGAAAGCAGAGCCCTGGTGAGCGGCCAGCTACACAATGGATTGTGCACTAGGAAGGCAGAGCCCTGTCACTCTTCCAGCCCATGCCAGCAACAGCAGTGCCATGGAGGTGACTTATTAGGTAGTAGTGGCAGGCCCGCAGCTTCACTGAGGGTAAAAATCTGAATGAATGATTGTGTAGACAAGCCCACTGATGAGTGATACAGATTTGGGCTTTGGCTAGTTAAGATGTGGCACTTAAATCTGGGCCAAAGTACGGTAGGACCCCTATATCCACGGATTCATTATCCGCTGATTCAATTATCCACAGGACACAAAACAGCACACATACCATAGAGCCATCCTAGAAAATGTGTCCTCTCTAGCCATTTTCTAAGACAACTTCATGGTATTTTAAACCATAAGTCTCATGATTTTAAATGGCGTTAGCTATTATCCACGGTTTTCAGTATCCATACACCCCCTGAACCAATCCCCAGTGGATATGGGGGGGGGCTTAATGTAGTTTAAATTTAATGCATCACAGCTCCAGGCCAAAATAACCTGAATTTCATCCAGATTTTTACCCCCAGTATAGACCAGCCCTCCGTCATTAAGTTGCCTGGTGAACTTCCTTAGTTGTTCATTTACAGCAGGGCCTCTAACAAGGAGTCATGTGAGCTTTTAGTTGCAAAGAAGTGCTATTTGAAACAAGAAGAAATTTTTACAGCTTCTTTAAGAAAAAGAAGCTGTAAGAACTGTATTGCATGACCATTCCTTCATCCTTCCGTTATGTACAAAATCAACTTGTTCTCACATGCCTCAGAGCTTTCACCCTACTGTTCTTAATAGAATAGAGATACAATAGGACCCCAGTATCCACTGGGGATTGGTTCTGGGGTGTGTGTGGATACTGAAAACCGTGGATAATAGCGAACACCATTGAAAATAATGGGGCTTCTGGTTTAAAATACCATAGAGTTGCCTTGGTGAACCTAGAAAACAGTTAGAGAGGAGGACCTAGAAAATGATTAGAGAGGACACATTTTCTAGGAAGACTCTATGGTAGGTGTGCTGCTTTGTGTCCTGTAGATAATTGAATCAGTGGACAATGAATCAGTGGATAGGGGGGGGTCCTACTGTAAAAATAATCTATAGGACATTGCAATCTGGTTTTGACTGAGACCAGTAAAACAAATGCGAAATGCTCTAGGAACACTATAATGTCTGTCATGAAATGGCACTTTGGCTCAAAAAATGCAAGGTTTTTGTTTTTGCATCAAGACTTTGAGCTATTGCCAGGGTATTGGTCCAGTTTCATAATGTCTAAACACGAAGTAATTATGGCTTATCTCTTAGTTCCACTAATTCCCCTTCAATTACAGGAATCAAAGAAAAGCCAGAGATATCCTGGTTTCAAAATGACTAAGAAAATGGTGGATTTCAAAACATCCTTTTAACCTCCGCTTAAGTCTCCGTCCTCCTTTGATTCTCTTTCTTTGAAACAGAATAAGAAATAAATCTCTGGAAAGCCCTCTGCACTAAATCCATGACTTTTGTACAGATCTGGGGAAAGTTACTTTTTTGGACTACAGTGCGACCTTGCGACCAGTGGCCATGCCGATGGGAGGATTTGGGAAGTTATTATCAAAAAATGGGGGTTCTCTGCTTTTGTGATAGAAGAGGAAGAAATGCAGTATATCTACCCCCCCCCAATTAGCCTTGTACCAAGACAAACATAGTTCTGTATTTATGTAGAAAAAATATATTGTTAACTGTTGATACCAGTGCTGAGGCATGTCTTTCTTCAATGTAATATCTCAAGATAAACGAAGTTATTTCAGCTTTATATCTGACATCTTGCCAAGAATTAATCAAGTTTCCCAACTAAGCCAGAGGCATTTTTGTATACAAGAAGACACTAAGCTTTTCCCTTCCTTTGCTGGAAAGCAATTTGCATTAGATACCTCATGCAGATTAGGCATGAACATGTGTTTAATGTTAGCTTGATGCGCTTTCCTGGTGAAACATCTTCTCAGTTAAGTTAGGCTTTTGAGATACTAGACCCTGTAGAAACAAAACCTATGCTGTGCTGCCATCTTGTGTCCCTTGTGGAGAATAATCTCTCCAATATATAACAAAATCTAAAATCCACAAAAGAGTGATACCTTTATTGGCTAAGCAAAATGCACAAAATACATTATGCAAACTTTCAAAACTCCACTGGCTTCTTCACCAGGCAAAATATGCTTAAAAAACCATACAGGAGAAGAAAAGTGATGGTGTTAGAGTCAAAGACCTACATTTTGTATCAGGTGTTATTTTTCTGTTGTAGTTCAATTGGTTTGGAGGGATCTGAAAGGAGGCAGAGGCCACTCCCCTTCTTGGCCATGTGTGGACTAAGAAGAAAGACAGTACAATTTAAACTGCATTAGCAGCAGTAAAGTAACTTCTCTTGCGATCAAGGACAAAGACTAGAAAACTGATTAAGGCTAATGCTCCTGTGGAGCCAGTGTGGCATAGTGGTTTTTGTGTTGGACTAGGACTCTGGAGACCAGCGTTTGAATCCCTGCTTGGCCATAAAAACCCATTGGTTGATCTTGGACAAGTTCCACACTCTCACCCTCAGAAAATCCCACAATAGGTTTGCCTTAGGGTCATTTCAAGTCAGAAATGACTTGAAGGCAGACAGCAACAACAATGTTCCTGTACCAAATTAGTGGATGCAGGACAAGTAAACCAAAAATTACTCTCTGGTTCCAATTTTAAACTGAGCTGGAAAAATATCTGGGGTCTGAATAATTCCTGCCTCTACTCTGAGGTAAGCACCAAGTGGCCCCAATCTCATACCCAGGCCTGAGCTTTGCTGGCATTTCTAATGGAAATGTTTGCCTGCCCATTCCTCTGTTGTTGCCATGCGGAAGTCAGAATTCTGCTCTGACCACACAGTGACTGAAGCCTGTCCTCCCCAAATGCAGCCTTTTTCTGTTGCAGCCCTCCCCCAAGACAGATATATCCATCAGTAGAGAAGAATGGCAGCTGAGACACATTCAGCTATTTTCTTTTAGCTGGACACATAACAATATCAGGATGGGTGACAGCTGGCTTGAAAGCAGTAATGGTGTGATGCAGCAGCCAAAAAAGCCAATGCAATGGGCTGCATAAACAGGAATATAGTGTCCAGATTGAGGAAGTAGTATGTCACTCTACTCTGCTTTGGTCAGATCTCATCTGGAATCCTGTGTCCAGTTCTGGGCACCACAATTCCAGAAGGATATGGACAAGTTGGAAAGTGTCCAGAGAAGGGAGACCAAGATGATCAAAGGTCTGGAAATCAAGCCTTATGAGGAATGAATGAGGGAGCTGGGTTTTTTTTGTCTTGGAGAAGAGAAGATTGAGAGGTGACATGATAGCTATCTTTAAATATCTAAAAGGATGTCATAAAGAAGGTGGAGCAAACATGTTTTCAGCTGTCAAGAAACAAGAACACAAACCAATGGATTGAAATTACAAGACAAAAGATTCCAGCTAACTATTAGGAAGAACTTCTTAACTGTTAGAACTGTCCAGCAATAGAATAGACTGCCTCCTTCTTTGGGGGTCTTTAAACAGAGGTTTGATGGGCATCTTTCAGGAGTGCTTTAATTGTGTATTCCTGCATGGCTGGAGGTTGGACTAGATGTCCCTTGTGAGCCAATCTGAATTCTACGATTCTATCAGAGACCTCCTGATGGATGCCCAGAGGTCCCTAAGGATGCTTGCTGCATTGTGTCCAGCTAAGGGAAAGCAGCTGGATGAATCTCTGCTACTCCTGCCACTCTCTGTCAATATGGAAATGCCTATCTTGGGAGGGGGATACAGCAGAGAATGGGGAGAGGAGTTATTAGGGTGGGATTGCATGGGAGATGTATCATAGCTATGTGCTGGAGATGCATCTTCTGTTGCAGGATCTTGGCCAATGTCTGCTTTGTGTCTGTTTTTGTCTCCTTTTGTGAACCACAATAGGAGATGGGTTGGATTTGGCTCATTTGTGCACACACACACACACACACCACACTGGATCAGTAATGAGCAAGTTAATTTCAGGTCATCTTTTGCATCATCTTTTTTCTCCCTTCCCCCATTTTTAAAGACTGTAACCTGCATAGAGATTTAATATAACAAATCTATTTTAAGGACTCCTGAGTATGTTACCTACCCTGACAGTTACCTATCCATCTTGGAATATCACATAATTGGCAATATTTAATAATTTGGCTTGATGTAGCCTTCCACATGGTTAGAAGGTAAATGAGGGACCCCCAGATACCAAGGCTGGAGTCATGTATAACCTAGGGAGGGGCCTTTGGAAATTTCCCAAACTGTTAATATCCAGGTCAGAGTTAACACTTGGAGATGAGTCATCCGCTAATCCACTCAACAATAGCAGAGTCCTCAATGGTTGCAAAACAGTTTTTTCCTCTTTCCTTTCTCCCCACCAATAAACATTGCCTACTCCTATTCAATCCCCACACACACATATACACATCACCCATTAATGATTGTTAACTCTTCCAGAGAACCCTTTGTTTAGTCCTGAGAAACTCCAAGAGACATTGTATTCTACTCTAAATCTCATCACTTCAGGGGAATTATCAAATATAAATATCACCCTAAAACACCACCAAAGTGTGTGTGGACCTTCTGCTTTCTGACTCCATGTCAGTTCGTGTCACCATTCTGCCTTCTGGACCTCCACTCTGCTGGTTTACTTTGCGATTTCAGCTCTCCAGAATTGGTATAGTATAACACACAATCAGCTCACTCTATTCCTCTATACAAATGCTTCCTACTGTCATCAATAGCCTTGTGTGGTTGCTTGAAGCCTGAGTGTTTGCATGAATGCTGTTAAGATTAATGTCCAATAAAGATAATTTAATTGTATTTAATTACATAGGTCAAAAGATCCTGCCATTACCCAGCCTTTCACTGCCATTTTCAGCTAATTAAATATTCACCATATTAAAATTTGGACATTATTGAGATCCTTGCAGACTCCACACAATTTGCGTAACGAGTCTACACTCTTGCTGAAGAAGTGTCTTGGTGGACCAGACCAGGGCAACACATAGTCCAGATTTTTTTCCAAGAGACTCCTACCAGCCAGAAGGTATAAGGTGGCCTCCTAGGAACTGGCCAGTGACATGATCTACTGCATCTTTTTTCAAGAGCCTGGAAAAGTTAATCTTTTCAACAGCAACTTACAGAATCCCCACCCGCACCCCCCAGGCAGGCAACAGGACTGACCATGCTGACTGGGGAACAGTAACTTTTCCAAGCTCTGTTTTGTTGTCTCCTCCCCCTGGAGGATATGCAGAACAAGTCCATGAGTTCTTGATATGTTATTGTACTTTACTTAATAATAACGAAAATTCTCTGAGTCATACATGTCAAATGAACACCAGTCAATAACCAGCAGAAAACACCAGAAAACAAGACATCCCTAACAGAGCTGAGGTCACATAAGAAAAGTAAGTTTCTAAATGACATGGAGACTATCCATAGAGAATCTCCATGCCTGTTTTCCCTGAACAGAAGATGGGCAACAGAAACAGCAACAGATGGGGGTCCAGAGCTAGTGTGCTTATTTTAACTCTCCCTTCTCAGACATCGGTGTAGCTAAGTTTCTCAGCAACTGAGCAGGGCTACCATTTCAGCATCATATAACACAGAATTTTAGCAATGGTTTTAGATTTTCTGAGAAGTATGTTTGGAATTCATGAGGCTCACTGTGAGACAACACACAACTTACCTTAAAAATCTGCATGTCTGTGAGGCTGGAGTACACTCTGAAGAAATAAAATCTGCACAAAGCCATATATACATTTTAAATGTGCAAAGGGCTAAAAAGAAGGTCAAATTAAAAATATACATAAACAAACTTATGAATGGTGGAAAATGTGTACAAAATGCATACGTTTCAAAATGTATGGTGTGTGTGTGTGTGTGTGTGTGTGTGTGAAAAACCCTGGCACAAATTCCATTGTGAGAAGAAAACCAAGGAGTTGTCTAAATGGTCAAAATAATCTTCATGGAATTTCCTGGGAATTCTACCTGTGTAAATGGGATCCTGCACCAATCCATATTATTTGGAAGGAGGGGGACCCAAAATAGCAAAAACAATGTAGGAAAAGCCTTTGTGGCTTTTCCCGTAGCTTTTTGAAAACAGTGAGGGGTGTGTGCATTCCTGCTCATTAGGACAAGTGATTCACAGCAGCGTCCGAAAACGACCCCCTGCCGTGCAAGAGCCCCGTCCCTCTCCCGAAAGCATCTGTTTCAGTTCTGTGAAGCTTCGGAAGCCGCAGAGCTATATTTTAATCACAGAAGTTGCCCGTGATTAAAATATGGCGCTGCGGCTTCTGAAGCTTCACGGAACTGAAACAGATGCTTTCGGGAGAGGGACGGCGGCATCCGAAAATGACCCCCTGCCACGCAAGAGCCCTGTCTCTCTCCCGGGAGCTCTTCCCGCACTAGGTACGATAAAACCGTGTCTGAAAATGTCCTTAGAGAGTGACTGTTAAGGCAATAAACGGGATGCATTTTTTGTTTTGCTATCCTTTTAATTCAAAAAATTGCTTTATTGCTCCAGTGTACCTTATACTTTTTTTTTTTTTAAAGTTCAGCAGTAGCAAAGAACTAACATGAGTAAATCACTCATGGCTGCCATCTGGCATGCAAAGCTTCTGGGGGCTTCTGGGACCAAAAAGACCTTTAAGACATATCACTGCTGCTGCAAAATTACTATGAGGTACTCCATTTCCCCCCAAGTCTCACTGCTTTGTAGAAATTGAGGATGGGATAATGTTGCAGGTGGGATTCAGTGAAAAAGACATTTTCACATCCCTGTGAGAGAACCAGAGGACCAATGTGGCATAGTGCTTTGAGTGTTGGAGTGCTTTGAGAATGGAATCCAGCCTCCACCATTGAGTCTAAGAACATCAGGAAGGCTACAGGTTCCCTCTCTTTGTGTGTATGTTCCTTCAAGTCACCTGTTGACTTATGGTGACCCCATGAATTTTCTCAGGTTTTCTTAGGCAAGGAATGCTCAGAGGTGGTTTTGCCAGTTCCTTCCTCTGAAATATAGCCTACAGCATCTGGTATTCATTGGTAGCCTCCCATCCAAGTGCTCACCAGAGCTTACCCTGCTTAGCTTCAAAGATCAGATGGGATCTGGTGCCTTTAGGGTATTTAGGCAGCTAGCCTTCGTCTAACCTGATTTAAATCTACATAATGGTTCCATAATGTATACAGAGACAGCACAGTGTCATGGCTTGAGTATTGGACTAGGACAGCAGGAGATCAGGGTTCCAATCCCTGTTCTGCCATGAAAACTCAATGTGTGAGCTTAGGCAAGTGGCACTCTTTCAGCCTAAAAGGAAAGTAATGGCAAAACAATGTTGAATAAATCTTGCCACGAATCTTGCTATGATAGGGTCACCATAAATTAGAGCTGACTTGAAAGCACACAAGAACAACAGCAACAAGAGAACTGCAAGACTAGTAACCACAGAGCTAAAACCACTATATGCAGAAATGACAATACACATTTTCTTTTAAGCCTAAAGAGAAGGAAAACAATTTCCCTTGAACAAAAAGATATGAGAAACAGTGGCAGGTAAAGTGGTACTTAACACCTCCCATATCAATTAAGTGGTGAATTCACTTTAGATTTTAATCCAAACAGCTGAGCATTTTTGGGCAACAGGGTGCAGCACCCTGGATAGCTCCTCTAAAACCGGAAAGGATACAGCTCCCCAATGACACAAGAACCATCAGCTGCCATTGCATGTGAAAAGGCTGTTCACCTTTTTGCCATGCATCTCAGACTGTAGGGGGTGCTCAGTGATGTTGATGACCTCTGATGCTGCATGATAGCAGCAAGCATTAATTTGGCCTGGCAAGATCAGACCCCTTTTATCCTCCCAGCCCAGCTAGCAGGAGATTACTTGTGACGTTTCCTCCCTCCATTAACAAGAAGCGGCAATCTTGCTGTGGCCTTTTCATCTGATGCTAAGTAATCATGTTCCCCAATATGGCTTTTGGGCGTGAACCTTCCCTGCCCTAGGCTGATGGTAATCATTATTTTCAATAGCGACAAGCTCCCTTAGCCTTTTCGAGGCTTGGCTTGGCTTTCCCCTGCCCCCCAAAAAGAGAGATTAACAATTTATGAAATCACAGCCTTGTCCCTCTGCTACATCAACATAATGGTGCTTAAAATGATTCATGCACAAGTCAACTTGGTGGGGGTTTAATAGACTGCTGAGCTGAAAGCTGCTAGAAGCCATTGTGATCCTGCAGTGTACACGAACAGAATTGGAAAAAACAAAGGCACTTGTTGGGATCTGGGGTGTTGGTTGTTCTCTTGAAGTCGGGGACATCTGTTCTCTTCTTTGGGTCTGTGATTCAATAGCAAAAGCTTTCATTGAAAGATGTGCCTGAAAAGCATGTTTGGAAATTCTCTTATCAAAATGTAAAATAAATGGGCATTGCATAGAAAAAAGAGGGAAAGGGTAATAACATATGAAAGTATGTAGAAGTCAACACTGGATGCCAGTTGCCCTGGTTTCCCTGTGATCATCATAAAACCTGCTTCCAGCTGCATGCAGAAGTGACTGAACACTGAGATAATAGCAGCCCTTTGGTAACACGTGAGAACTTGCATACTTAAGCAGCAAGGGATACTGGCTGTTATGTTAAAGGGTGGTTTATTTATCACATTGGATGAAGGCAAATGTGTTATAAATAATCAAGGTGAGCCTTCACATTAGCACTCCCATTTAGCAAGTCCAAAATACTGACTGGGGATGATGGGGCTGGTTACAGGGAACAAGTAACTCCCATGTTGCAAAAGCTTAACTGGCTACTAGTCTACTTTTGGGTACACTTCAAAACGTTGGTGATGATTTCATAAATCCCTATATGATTGTTAACCAAATGCGTGGGGCCCATGGGGGACCCACTCACGACACTAAAATCACGATGTTAAATTGGAGGATTTTAATTAGCTCAAAGGTATGACTGCAAGAGTCTGGATAACTTGCAAAACCTTTGTATCTGTGTATACCAGTACTCACTGAAAAGACTCCAAGTTTAAAGTAAATAAAAATAGTTTTTATTGAAAAATAAACATGGTAGCATTCACACACACACTCACTCTCACAGAAGACCACACAAGGCTAATGGACAATTAAGGCAGAAAAATTTAGATAGAGGAATAGATTCAGGGAAATATGAGCATAATTACCAGTCCTGAAGAGCAGAGGTTTGTGCAGCAAAGAAGACTCAGGAAAGAAACTGAGGGTACCACAGCAGTCCGGCAGAGTGACGGTGTATGAAGAACTGTGCACACATGGCTATTGTTCGGAACTATTATTTATACCCAATTTTGTATCCTGGGGGCGGTGTTTTGAGTGTACAACAATACTTGGATGGGTTTCCCACAGTTAAACAAAGGAAACTCCAACTTTGTTAATTGCTGCTAATGCCTGAGATATCAAGGGTGATGGGTTTATGGCAGCCTCCCTATTGTGGGAGAAGAGAGGTTCGAGGAAAGACATTTGCAGGGATAATGGGTGTTCCAGTCACTGTTTGTTTTGGAGTATGACTCACTGCCAAAACCATCCAAGAGAGGATTAGCACATTCCACCTTGATGACTCTGATCCTAAGGGGCTCCACTTAATTCCATCCTGGGTGTGTTTGTTGGGAATTTCTAAGACATCTTTGTTAGGTCCTGGGTGACATTCACTTGAACCCAATTTCAGTTTGCCCTGGTCTACCTAGACATTATGAGAATGTCCAATATTGCCAAATTATGAATTATTGGAGGGAGGGGGTGTAAGGCCAGGTAACATGATTTCGAGCCAGACTATCTATCTTCCTATATGAGCTTGCCCAAGTTTTATGATCACTGGGAAGGGCTTTCTCTTGGTCCCATCCTGTAGCATTACTAAGGCTGGTGTCACCCCCCTTCCAATGGTGTCACCTGGCACAGTTCAGCCTCTCTGCACCCCCCTAGTGCTGCCACTGGTCTTACCACTATTACAGGCTTCTTTGGAGAGAATATGGGGAAAAGGGCTAAAATAAAATAGGTGGTGGCTTCTGGTGGTGGGTCAGAGTGGGGGAGGAACGCAAGAATGGAGCTTTGGGTCCTGAGATTGAATTGAGCAGCTGGTGGGGGGCGGTAAAAAAGGGGAAAAAAACCCACAGAGGAGACCCCAGGATCGTGGGGACCCTGGACTTGGCCATATTAGCCGCTAAACTGGCAACGGAGTCAAATCGCTGCGGAGGAAAGCAGGGAGCAGTGAAACCGTGCTGGGTGGCATAGTGGCTGCAGCAGCTGGCTCAACAGGGCTGAAGTGGAGGAAAATCATTAGCTCCACTCGTTCTGCCATCAAGCCACCAGACCTCTCAACTGAAGAACAATTTAAGGTGATTAAAAAGCATTTTTGAGGGACTGATCTTTGCTTGTTAAGCTTTCCCTCTGAATAATTTGATCATCTCTCTTTTTAATTTTCTTTTTTCTTTTTCCTGAAGAGTATTTTTGTGTATTTTTTGTGTATTTTTTCTTGTCTTTTCTTGTGTATAAAATAATATTTGAGTTATCTACACTCCCCCTTTATTTTCCTTATTTTCTCTTTCCATATTATTTCATATGGTTTCATATTAGGATATTTTAGTTTATCTATCTATCTATCTATCTATATCTATATCTATATATAAAATATTGCACTTATTTTTCTCCTTAGTTTTGTCCTGGAATCTATTTTTTGTTGGCTTACTTTTGTGTAGTTTTGATTTATAATCTTCTGCTCATAGTCTTGGGTTTATAATCTGTAATTTACAGATTTGTATAGGTGAAAACTGTGAAGATTGTATAGTTTAGATCCAGTTTAGTTATAGCACATGGTGAGAAAGCAAAGCCAACTTAATCTGTCCAGATTGTTCTGAGTATATTGTGACCTTGAAAACACTGGTGAGACTGAGAGACAGAGATTGTGGAAAGTGCTGTATCACAAGCTCTTCCTTCTCTTGATACTTGAGTCATAAAGAATATCATTACTATTTTTTCTTTTCTTCTTTTTTATTTCTCTCTCTCTCTCTCTCGAGACCATATATATCTTCTTTTTGAATATTTCTAATTTTGATTATTAACTTTTGATTTTTTAATTTTTTAATTTTTTTAAAGTATTTTTGATTTTGACTTTGGAATTTTTATTTTTTATTTTTTATTTTTGACTTTATCTCGCCTCCTCCCCTCTAAATATTTTGTTGGTTGGAGAAGGGTTGTTTTTTTGTTTTTGTTTCTGGAAAAAGAAGAAGAAGATAAAAGAAGTGGAAGAAGATGGATTAAAGAAGAATAAGAGGGAGAGAGAAGAAGAAGAAGGGGAAAAGAAGAAGTTGGAGTAGGTTGATGTAAGAGATAAGATCAGAAGACAAGAGGAGTAGAAAGAGAGAAGATCAGAAAATCAAAAAAAAAATATCAGAAGAGGAGAAAATATAGAGGAAGAAGGAAAAAGAAAGGAAATCAAGAGAGATGGCTTCAAGTTTAAAAAATAGGAATAAAGGACAGGAATTCCAAAGTTTGCAGAGTAGAAGAGGTTCAACAGAGGAAAGTGTCCCGCAATATATGGTAAAATTTATGGAGGAGATTCGACTGTTTAGAAAAGAAACTGGTGTACGTTTGGATGATATGAATACGAAATGTAATGCAATGCATAGTTTATTAACTCAGATTAAAAATGAAGTGAACAAACAAAGAGAAGATATTCAGCTGCTGAGAAAAGAAAATGAAGAACTGAATCTGGAAATAGAGAAACCAAAAGATCAATTAGCATTAAATGAATTAAGAGAAAAGGAATCTTGGATCCAGTTGTGAGGCCTAAAAGAACAGACAAATGAAAATATCAGAGTGAAAGTGATAGATGTATTAGGGAAGAATTTGGACTGGCCAGAAGGTCAAATGGATTGGGAATTGGACCGGGTATATAGATTAAATCATTCTATGCAAAAACAAAAAACAAAAACACACACACACACACAAACAAACAAACAAAAAAAACCCAACCCAACCCAACCCAACCCAAACCAAACAAAAACTTCCCAGAGACAGAATCATCCAATGCACTAAGAAAACTACGAGAGACTATATTTTGGAGGTGCACTATAAGAAGGGAATAAAATGCGATGGAAAGCCTTTGATCCTTATGAAGGAAATCCCAACGAGAATTTTATGGAGAAGAAAAGAGTACAATTTTCTTGTTGAAATCCTGAAAAAAGAGAAAATAATATTTAGTTGGGATAAGTTAGTAGGTGTCAATTTTACACATAAAAAGGAGAGATATAAAATTGACTCAATAGAAAAGGCTAAAGACTTTATAAAAAACATAAAATTGACTTTGGAATGATGACAAGAGAGAAAAAAAAGAAGAGGAAGAGAACAAGGAAAAAGAAGCTCGGTTAGACACAGATATGAGTGAGGAAGAAGACGAAATGGACACAGAAGAAATTAAAAAAAAACCAAAAAAGGGCAAAGTGAGAAGAAAAAGTAAAGAAGAATAAAGCTCTGTTCAAAGAGATGCTTGTTAGATCTGAGCATGTCTGTTCAAATGAAGAGATGCTTGTTAGATATGAGCATCTGACTAAAGAGAAGGAAAAGGAAAAAAAGAAAGACCCCAAAAGAAGAGGAAAACAGGAGAGGGAGGAGGAAGGGGAAGGGGAGGGGGGAAAGAGGAGGAGGGTGGGGGTAGGAGAAGGGAGGGAAGGGGAGTGGGGGATAAAGCTTCTTTACTAAGATACAGTGGTTACAAATGTCTGGAAAAAGAATCTTAACATGGAATACGAAAGGACTAAATGCTGAAAGGAAAAGAAAAATGATTTTCCATTTCCTAAAGAAGATCAACCCAGATGTGATATTTTTACAGGAAACCCGAATTAAAAAATGTCAAGCATATTTGATAAAATAAAAAAACATAGGGAAAGATTTGCGGCACTAGGCCAGAGGAAAAAGAATGGAATGGTATTATATATAAAAGAAGATTTAAAACCAAATTTGATTTTGGCAGATGAAAAGGGTAGGTTTGTAATAGTTGAAATTGAGCTAAATAACAGAAAATTAGTAATAATAGGTATATATGCACCAGTTAATGAAAAATATACATTTTATAAAGAATTAAGAAATACCATAACTCATTTGAACTATGACAACTGGTGTATATTGGGAGACTTTAATGGCATGGTTGAGCCAAGTTTAGATAGATACTCAGGGATAAAGAAAATCAAGAAAAATCAGGGCAAATTGGCTAAAGAGTTCTTCATAATTATGGAGGAATTACAATTAATGGATACATGGAGACATAAAGAAGGAAAAAAGAGAGAATAAACTTTTTTTTCTGATACACACAATTCAATGTCAAGAATAGACATGATTTGGATTTCAAATAATATAATAAAACATGTTAGAAAAATAGAAATTTTAATAAAACCCATCTCAGACCATAATCCAATACTAGTGACAATGGAATATATGAACTATAAGAGAACGTGGAGATTAAATGAATTTTTACTAGAGAAAGAAGAAGTAATAAAAGAGGGAAAAAACATTACAGGAATATTTTGAAATGAACTCTAATGGAGAAGTTAATAATCACACGATATGGGATGCCAGTAAGGCGGTGATTAGGGGGATGTTCATTAAAATGAATAAGGTTTGGAAAAGAAAAAGAACAGAAAAGATGGATAAACTTATGGAAGAAATTAAACAGAAAGAGAAAGAATTACTAGATTCCCCTAAATGTAAAAGTAAATGTAAAAAAACTAGGAATCAAATTAGATTATTACAGAAACAATTAGAAATGATAATGATAGATGAAATGAAAAGAAAACTAAAATACATGAAACAAAATTTTTTTGAACATGCAAATAAGCCTGGGAGATGGTTAGCATATAGATTAAGAAAAGAAAGAGCGAAATGGATGATATTAAAGTTGAGAGTGGGAAATAAAAACATAACAAGTGAAAAAGAGATTAAAAAAAACTTTTTAAAAATTATTTTGAATCAATGTATCAAAAACAAAGTGTACCTCAAGAACTATTGAAAGATTATATTAAAAAATGTAAAATAGGAAAATTTACGGAAACCCAAAGAGAGAAGTTGAATAAAGACATTTCTGAGGAAGAAATAATGGAGGCAATTAAGAACTTGAAAAGGGGGTAAGCTCCAGGTCCCAACGGTCTAACAGCTATATATTATAAGCAATTTATGGAAAAAATTGATAAAACCTCTGCAAAGAACCATGAAGGACATTATACAAAGGAAGCAAATGCCAAATAGTTGGAAAGAGGCAAAAATAGTGTTACTATCAAGAGAAAATAAAGATTTAAGTGTAATAGTAAATTATAGACCAATCTCACTCTTGAATGAAGATTATAAGATATTTGCATTAATACTATCAAATAGACTAAAATTAGTTTTACAGACATATATACATAAGGATCAAAATGGCTTTCTTCCAAAAAGACAAATTAGAGATAATATTAGATCGCTTATAAATATAATAGACTATCTGAATTATCATAATGAAATTAAAGGGGCACTTATATTCTTAGATGCTGAAAAAGCCTTTGATAAATTAAATTGGCAATTTTTATTGGAAACGTAAAGGAATTAGAGGTAGGAGAAAAATTTAGAGAATGGATACAAGCAGTATACTCTAATCAAAGTGCAAAATTAATAATTAATGGCCAACCAATAGAAACAATAAAAATAGAGAAAGAAATGAGACAGGGATGTCCTCTATCTCCCTTATTATTTAGTCTGACATTAGAAATTTTAAACTCTGAAATAAGAAAAGATGAGAAAATTAGGGGAATTAAAGTTGGAAAAGAAGAATATAAATTAAAGGCATTTGCTGATGATTTGGTCATAACGGTAGAAAATCCTGTGAAAAGTATGGAACCAGTGTTACAAAAAATTGAAGCGTTTGGAAAGATTGGAGGTCTCAAAATAAATAGAGATAAAACAAAAAATTTGGTAAAAAACTTGGATAAAAAAGAAAAAGAAGAACTAAAAAAGAAATCAGGCTTTGAAATAACAAAGATGGTTAAATATTTGGAAGTAAATATAATGGGAAATAATTTAGATTTATTTAAAATTAGATGGAGAGATATTAGTTTAACATTAATGGGGAAAATTTCAGTGATTAAATGAATGTATTGCCGCGGTTATTATATTTATTTCAAACTATACCAATAAGTATATCGAATGATACATTTACCAAATGGCAAAAGGAGCTATCCAAATTTATTTGCAATGGGAGAAAACTGAGGATTAAATTGAAGTTATTAATGGATATAAAGTCAAGAGGTGGATTAGGATTACCTGGTTTAAAATTATATTATGAAGCGCCATGCCTAATCTGGCTAAAACAATGGATAAAACTAGAGGATAAGAGAAATTTGGATTTGGAAGGCCATTGAGAATGGGGTGGCATTGGTATCTCTGGTATGGAAAAATTAAAATAAATGTGGAATTTAAAAATCATGTTATTAGGAAATCATTAATAAAAGTATGGAATAAGTATAAGAAAAGGTTGAACCCTAAATTACCAGGATGGCTATCCCCACAAGAAGCTGTTTGTAAACATGAATTAAGAGTGAATAAGTGGATAAAATACAGAGGTATCTTAGAATTATGGGAGGGAGATTGGGAGATTAAGGACAGACAAAAATTAGAGGTAGAAGGAATTAAAACATATCGGCTGAATTATTATCAACCAAAGGAAAGAGCCAAAGAAGATCTGAAATTGCATCAATATGAAAATGAGAAGTCTGAATTTAAAATACTACTACGTTCAGATAGCTCTCACGAGATTAGTAAAATTTATGGTTTATTATTAAGGTTTAATTTGGAACAAGAACAAATAAAACAATGTATGATAGAATGGGCACAAAATTTGGGGGTATCAATTACATTTAGACCAATGGGAGGGAGTTTGGAGCCAGGGGTTGAAATTTACATGTTTATATTATATTAAAGAAAATTTTTATAAAATTATGTTTAAATGGTATTTATCTCCATTAAAATTGGCTAAAATGTGTAAGGGAATAGACAATAGTTGTTAGAAATGCCAAAAGCAAAGAGGGACATTTTTCCATTTATGGTGGAAATGTAAAAAGGTCAAAAAGTACTGATTTAAAATCAACAAATGGATAGAAAAAGTTTTGGGAAAGAAACTGATGATGAGACCCGAGTTATATTTATTGAATATGGTAGACATGAAGGATAATACGGAGAAGAAACATAGGAATTTACTTTTATACTTAATTATAGCAGCGCGGTTGATCTTTGCTAGGAAATGGAAAACACGAAATTCCAACGTATCAAGATTGGATAGAAAAAGTTATGGAATGTGCAGCAATGGATAAACTTTCACATTTGGTGAAAAATAAGTCAATTGAAATTTTTAAAAGAATATGGGAACCATTCATGAGATATATTGAAGGAGAAAATGGGGAAACTATGATAACAGGGTTTGATACTTAGTGTAATATTTAGGTATTTATTCAGTATAAGTTAAATAATAGGTAAATAACAGGTAAATATGAATATTAATAATAAGTATTATTAAAAGTTAAGGACTGTAAACTACAGCATAGATTTAAAAGTGATTTGAGAGAGGTCTGAGAATGTTTTGATAAAATAAATGTAAATATGAAATGAGTAACAAATAGAGGGATAAGTAAAGGTTAAGTATGTAGAAAGAGATATAAGAAATAGAGATATAGAAAGGGTGGTGAAGTGATATAGTAGCTAGAAAACAAGTTAATTGAGGTGGGAAGTCTATGTTATGAGGGGAGGGGAGGAAGGAGGGGGAAGGGGAGTCCTGTGATGTTTGTATTGTTAGGTATTTACTTAATATGTGTTATTATGTATGTTTGTTTGCTTTGTCTTTATTTGTATTTTTTTTCTTTTTCTGTCTTTTTGTTCTCTTTTAAAATCAAATTAATAAAAATATTTTAATTGTAATAAAATAGGTGGTGACCTGAGGTGGGACATCATGACATGTGAAAAACCATCCCCCTCAAAACATACCCCAGACAGCCTCCAAAGAATCTTGCTGTCTGGCCTCTGGTTCCAGCAAATGTCAAAGGGGCTAGTCTGGCTCAGCTGGCTCTGAAAACCCACCCCATCTTCTTCTCTGCTGCAATAATGACAAGAAAAGAAATGGCCCAGCTTGCAGCTAGCAATCCAGAGCCATCCAGGCCCTAAAAACCTTGCTTAAAGGGGTCCCCAGAGCTACTGTGAACAGGATATCCTGGGAGGTCACCTGTGGCATGGTACTCTGCCCACAGTCCCTTAGAAAGAATACCGTGAAGCCATGCCTCTGGGCCTGAGGTGCTGTATAAAGCGAAGCACTAGAAAGTTCTTGTGTCCAGTACTGTTTCCCATAAGAGATCAACTTCCCTTTTATTATCAAGGCAGGCAGCAGCTAAGTGGGGGTGGCAATGATGAGGGGAGAGGGTAGTTTCTACTCATGCCTTAGGGAAAGTTTGGGCTATCACTTGAAGTTATGTTGTCTGGAAAATAAATCTTGAAGTTACTGTGGAAATATCCACATTTAGAACACTATGTATTACCAAATTTAATACAGAATAGCAAAGGCATATAGCGTATTTGGAAGACTTTACAAAATAGTCTGGAGTAATAAACACCTGAGGCAAAGCACAAAAATCAGTGTGTATAGAGCCATTGTACTGTATATCCTCCTTTATGGATCTGAAACATGGGTCAACTATCGCCACCACTTACGACTCCTCGAATGCTTTCATCAGCGCTGTCTACGCACAATGCTAAATATACACTGGACTGACTGTGTGACGAATGTTGCTGTCCTTGAGCAAGCAGGGATCACCAGCATTGAGGCCATGATACTGAGAACACAGCTGTGCTGGGCAGGGTACGTTTCTAGGATGGAGGACCATCACCTCCCCAAAATAGTATTCTACGGTGAACTCGCCACGGGTCAGCGTAAGAGGGGTGCTCCAAAAAAGTGATACAAGGAATCCCTGAAACAACATCTCAGGCTCGACCAAATTGATCACCAACAATGGTCCGCCCTGGCCTCACATCGGGAGGCATGGAGACACACTATCCACAGTGCTGCAGCCTTATTTGAGAACTCATGCCAAACAAGTCTTGAAGAAAAATGACAATGCAGAAAGAATCACAACCCAGAAATACCACCCAAGGAGACCTTCTGCTGTGCTTTCTGCAACTGGACTTGTTTATCTTGGATTGGCCTTTTTAGTCATCAGCGTGCTTGCAGAAAGCGCGGGATGAGTCCTTCCTGAATCTTCGTTGAGAAGAAAATCCAGAGAGAGATTATCAAATTTAGCCATCTTACAAGTGGATGAAGATAATATTCTTTTGGCCAGTGAAGATGAGGAGGGGAAAAGAACATGTTATACAAGTGCTAGGTATTATTACCTAAATTGCCTCCTATATTTCAGTGCATCAGTTATAACTGACCTCCAGATTTGCTAATGTAAAGGTAATGTCTCTCTCTCTCTTGCACACACACTTCTGTTCTCTGTTCTCTGGAGATTTTCAGACACGGAAAAATCGTCCCTTGCCGCGCGAGCAGCCTCCCGAAACTGCTGCGCGGCAAGGGTCTTTTTCGGACCGCGCTGTGCCTGTGGCGAAACAGTCCGTGTCACTTCCGTGAAGCTTGGGACGGCTCCGCGTCATATTTCAAGCACGGAGGCTGCCCGTGATTGAAATATGACGCGGAGCCGTCCCAAGCTTCACGGAAGTGACACGGACGGTTTCGCCACAGGCACAGCGTGGTCCGAAAAAGACCCTTGCCGCGCAGCAGTTTCGGGAGGCTGCTCGCGCGGCAAGGGACGATTTTTCCGTGTCTGAAAATCTCCTCTGATTATTGCTAGACACAAAGACAAATAATTAGTTTTTATATTTTGAGAGAGTTTAATCCCTATTGTTTGTTCATCCACAACCTGACATCACTTCCCAGTAGATATAGTTTAATACTGCTCCCATCTACCCCATCACCATAGCTTGTGGTCAAATACAATGGATATTGTAGTCTCACTGGCCACCAGTGGCTTACCTTATAGTAAATCTATTCTGGGTTTCAGTCTGAACTTTAAAGGAGTTACCCAAATTGCTGAATTCTATCTTCAGAATAGGTTTATTCCTGTGGATACATCTCTTAAAGATCAACTAAAACCTGCACTACCTCACAGACATGGAACTCACCTCCATCAGTGAGTCTAAGAACATCAGAAAAGCTACAGGTTCCCCAGCCTTGGTCTCATCAGATTTAAATCTACATAATGGTTCCATAATGTGTACAGAGCTAGCATGGTGTAGTGGTTTGAGTGCTGGACTAGGACTTGGAGAGACCGGGGTTTGAACCCCTGCTCAGCCATGGAAACCCATTGGATGTACTTGGGCAAATCATGCTGTCTCAGCCTAAGAGAAAGACAATGGCAAACCTCCTTTGAATAAATCTTCCCAAGAAAACCCCATGATAGCATCATTATAAGTTAGATATGACTTGAAGGCACATAACAGCATCTAACAAAAATGGTTTCTCAAGTCGAAGGGCCCTTTGACACAACTCAATTATAGCAAAATGATTCCATTGTAATGCCATGGCTGCATCCTATGGAATTCTAGGATTTGCAGTTGATGAAGCACTTGAGCTCTCTGGCAGGAATTCTAAATGCCGCTCCTTAAACTGCAAATCTCAGGATCCCATGGGATGGAATCAAGGTAGCAAAAGTGTAATCATAGTGCTATAATTTGTATGTCCCAATGTAAGACCATCACAGTCTCAACCAGCACCATCATGCCCAAGAAATGTCTTCTCCTCAGTCACTTCCACTTCCTTATTTTACTTATATTTTATATTAATATTTAACTTTCACACAGCCAGAAGAAGAATTCTGATCAACTCCAAGGTTTTCCTCCCTACCTTGTGACTTTTTGGTTTCCTCTACAAGGGAGGTTATCAGATGCAGCATATGTGGCGCCAGCATAACCACAGCAGAATGCAAAAGGATACCAATATCAGATGTCATCCTTTTGCGTTTGTCATGATGGACTGACTAGCCCATCATGGAGATTTCATCTCAAAACCTACAGGTCAGCATTGGAAAATTACACTCACTGGTTTCCATAGCAACAGGTATTGTAGAGGGTGGGACCCCTCATTTCCTAAACATGACATCACATCACCTGACTGGAGAGCCACTCAGATTTGGCAATGCAGAACCAATCAGAGATGACCAAATGACTTTTAAGTTTTTGAATCCCTTTGTTCTATGCCACATGCTTGAGCCACATGGCTGGGGACAGATGGAGAGCACATACCTTTGTAGAGAGATGCTAAACTGTGATAAGATGCTAAACTGGGGGAAGCTGACCTCCCTCATGGGCCTGATAACATCAAAGGGCCCTAAATGATATTGAAGTCTAAGGAGAGGCTTCTATTTAAAAGAACTCTGAATTCCATCTCCAGAGACTGAACTAGGCCAGCTAGGATGAGCCTGGCCTAGCCATCCCCATTGGGGCCGGAAATGATGATAAGGGACAACAAAAATGTAAGTTACTATTCTTAGCTTAGGGACCATCTAGCTAGTTTGTGTTGGTTTTTATGATTTGTTTTGGTACTATGACTGAATGTATTTCTTCTGTAACCTTAAGCTGGATTCCGGGAGGAGACTAGATGTCCCTCCATGCTAAACTTAAACCTTAAGCATTTGGAACTAAAATAAAGTCTACTTTCTTTCTCTACAAGCTCCCCTCATGTGCCTTTTCAGTCAGCTATCTTGTCTCTTCTCTGGGGAATAGAGAAGGGGGGTTGGGAATCCCCAACAGAGTAAGTGGTTAACTGATTAGCCAGAGATTTGTCCCAGTTTCCCACTGAACAGGGTTTGAATGATGAGCAGTGGGTTGTGGTGGCTCTACCTTAGAAAGGGATTTCTAGACTAGAGGAACCCTTGAGAGTGTGTTTTCAGATTGTACAAAAAAGGCTGGGAGCCTCCCCTTCCTAGAGGAAGAGAAAGGGCCAATTTATCACAGCGTTCTGCTGGCATTATGGTGTCATTTTTTTTAATTGACAGCTAAAGCCATCAATAGATCTCCCTGTTCTGTTTTGGTGCCACCATTGCCAGTGTGCAAAATCTCGGCCATTTAAATCCCATGACTGCAGTAAGAATGCACAGCCCAGCATGAACTTTCACATAGCCAGAAGAAGAATTGTGATCAACTCCAAGGTCTTCCAGGTGAGATCAGGACATCCAAGTAAGTTTCGCTCTTTTTATGAGCCTCCCTGGGTTACTTGGGACTTTTAAACTTTGTGTATGTGCTTTGTGCAACTTTTTATGTGTTGCTTTTTTTATGCCAGCAAAAGAACGTTTTAAAGGGGGGGGGTCATCTGATAATCTCCAAAGAGTATCATACTGCAGTTGTGATGTGCTGTTCTGGTTTATCAGTTTTCAAAAAGAAAGAAATAGGGAAAAGCACAGAATAGGAAAATAAAAATAAAAGATTTCATGTGGGAGAAAGGTAAAATATCTGGAGCCTTTTTAGTAAGGGAGGAAAAGTGCATGATGAGGGGAGCAGTGAAAAAGTTATGGAAGAGACATGATAAATGTCTTGTGTTTGATTGTAAAGAATCAAGGCAAATGGCTAGCTATGACTTGCATGCAGCAACCTACCTGTTTCTTATCTCAAAAGTTTCTACTCCCCATGAATATTTCTAGTTACACTATCACAGTCAGCAATATGGCAGCCTCTAAATGAAGGATGGGGATGTTGTGGCTCTGGGGACTACAACTCCCATCAGCTTTGCCCATGGCAAGAAATTGTGGGAGTAGTAGTGCAAAAATCTGGAGGGCCAAGGATCACTCATCTGTGCTCTAAAAATAGTATGCTAGTTTATTTGCTTCTGTGTTTCACAAAAACTACTTTGAGCAGTGGATCTGCCAGTTTAGATCACTGGTTCACTGCTCGGCTGCTTTAGGAGCTAACTTCATGAATCCTATAAATTTAAGCAGACTCTGAGTGTATGTGTGCATGATTCAAGGTATGGACTATACTCTTCAAAACAATATACAATCATCTGAAGCTCTATATAAAAGTATGGTGCTATGAGGATTACGTAGCCTAGCTATCTACTATGCCACAGATCTATGGATTTTAATTATGGGGCATAGATTAAACTCTTTAAAGCTGCCAGTTTTCATTCCCATTCTTGGCAAAACACTAGAGGGCACTGCAGCTTTCTTTTGCTTCTATTACCTACACAAACATTGCTATTTTCAATCCCAGAGGAGCCAGGATTTTTCTGCAAAGATTAAAAATGTATTGATGTCAGTTTGGGCAAAGTCATGCAGGTACAAACAGATCTGAAGCACTAGTTCAGGGGAGAAGAACTTTGCCTTCCTGCAAGCCAAATCATGCTCTCAAAAAGGCAGAATCCAGCCTGCCAGTGGCTCTCTATGGATCCTTTCCCAAAGCTTCATGCCCTCCCAAATTCCCAACGATCAGTATCTGCTGAGAGTAAGGATAGAACGAATATTTAAAATATTTTAAAATGGTCAACAATGGATTCTCAAGTGCCAGGAAACCCTGATGAGGTGAATCCTGGATGGGCAAGAATTTTCACAGTCCATGATTATGCCGTATGTCCAAATAAATAAATGCATGGGGTTTTCATGCATAGAGAGGCATGTTTTCTGCAAAGAAAACATAATTTTCTGTGCAGAAAATTATGGCTGGCATCCTGTTAATTAATTATAATGCTGGAGGCTGGCATCCAACATCATAATGATTCCAATTCACATTTACAGTCATTGCACAATCACAGCTATTAACCCCCCCCCCCAGATTCTACGTTTGAAACCTCACAGCCCCCCAGCACAGCCATTTCTGAGGTTGGATAGGGGGTGGTGAGTACTGATGTATCCAGCCTTCTCCCTGCTGTGAGGTGCTCTGAGACAGGCAAGTGCAACAGGATCTTAACAGAACCCGACAGGGATCTCTGCAGCTGGTTGTCTCAGCATGCACAAGATCAGGAGAGGGCTGAATATGCCATTACTCACTGCCCTGCTTTCCAGCACCTTGGAAATGGCTGTTTTGGGTGGAGGGGTTGCAAGGTAGGATTTTGTGGGGTAGTAGTGGGAGACACCATAGCTATTTTTCTGTAACTATGTCTCTCAATGCAGGATCTTGATTGATATTTTGCACAGAATAAATACAGCACCATTCTCCTCCTCCTCCTCCTCCTCCTCCTCCTCCTCCTCCTCCTCTTCTTTAAAAAAAAACATATTTATTAATTTTGCTACAGACAAACTAATTCAAGCCAGGATAATCAACAACAGAAAGAAAAGAAAAAATGAACTGTAACATAAACACTAAATATGTATAGCTAAAGCTAATCGAAATTAAAGGTATAACACATTACAAAAAACGCTTATTTATTACAACAAACAAAACCTAACTAATCACTAAGATGCAGAAGAACTCTGACCCACAGCACAGAAACTGTAATGGAAAAAAAAAAGGTGAATAAAACATTTGTTATTCTACCATTACAGATTTAACTAAATTCAACTTTCTAGAGTTGCTAATAACCATAACCACAGATTATGACATTGTTAGATTTCTTATTGCTCAAAAAATCTATAAATGATTTGCAGTCTTTCAGAAAGTCTTCAAAGGATGTCTTTCAAAATCTACGTCAGTTTGCCAACTTGGGCAAAGTCTGCAAGCTTAACAACACCATTCTTCCAGAGTCAGTGCAGCCATCCGTTTCCAAGTTTGGGCAAGCAATATTGTTGCAGCTCTTGTCATATAACAAAGAAATAGTTTATATTTACTATCTAGTTCTTTATCAATAATTCCCAACAAGAACATTTCTGGTGACATTGCAAAGCGTACATTTAATAATTATTGTTATTTTGAATTAACATATAAATCTTAGACCAATACGTTTTCACCTTCTTGCAAGTCCACCAGATATGAAAGAAAGATCCTTTGTCATCCTTATAACTCCAACGTTGATTTGAAGCATCTGTAGACATTTTTGACAGCTTATCTGCAGTTAGATACCATCTATACATCAATTTGTATATATTTTCTTTTAAATTACTACACAAAGTAAATTTTATATCTTTAGTCCACACACCCCTCACCTCCATTTGTATATTATGCCCCAGATTTTGGGCCCAACTTATCACATACTCCTTTACAGAATTATCTTCTGTCTTTGATTTCACGCAGGTACAAACTGACCTGCAGCACTAGTTCAGGGGAGAAGAGAATAAAAGATTTGTACACTTTTAAAATTACATCATTATCATCCTTACATAATTCAAGGTAAAAATAATTTTCTCCAGCCTTTTTGACTATTTATCTCTTATCTTGTTTCAATCTCTCTTTGAAAGTTGTGAGCAAGCAAACCAATTAAGATCTGTACACTCTTTAATAGTAATAATAATAATAATAATAAAAATTTATTTATATCCTGCTCCTCTGCGAACAGCTCTCTTGATTTAATCTTCCAACTGTTTTGTTCCAAATATAAAACATTTTTTATAAGATAACAATTTTCAATTTTTTTGTCCATTCGTTCTTTTAAAAAGCTTCATGTGGTGAGGTAACTGGTAATATCTTAGGGGGAAAAACCCTTCACTTGTATTTATACCAAACTCGGAGAAGATTTCGGATACACAGAAACAGCACAATTTTTGAAGATTTTTTTCACACTGAGGAGAAAAATGGTAAAATTATTTGTTCTTGCTTGTGAAGGGAAAAAAATACAATGGTTTACATCCCTTGCTGAAAATGGACTGGTCAGGTTGCTCCTTCACTGCATGGGGCATTGGGAGCAATCCCACCATCGCTCAGCTGAAGCTCTTAGGAACATCTAGGAGTACCTGCTAAGAGCAAATTCCCCTCCCTCATCTCCCCATATAGGGAAAGGAAGGGGATGCGGATCTCACAGTTTCTTATGTAGCACTCGCAAAAGCTTCTGGAGAGCCTAAAGCAGATGATTCCCACACCCGTGTCAGTGGGGTATGAATCTGCTCTGTTTTAGTCCAGAATTTAAAGCTGTCTTAAATTTAAAGAATTTAAGGTAGTTGTGTTAAGCACGTCACACACTCTCAGCCTCATAAAACCTGATAGGTTCACCTTAGGGTTGTCATAAGTCAGGAATGACCTGACAGCACATAACAACAACAACAAAAATGCAAGCTGCTATATGTCAGGGAAAATAAATGTTGAGATTAAGAATCTTTACCCCCCTTTTGGGTAATTTTGGTCACCAGTCAAAATAAGATGCCAGTTTGTCTACCAGAGAGTCATAAATCTGTCTTTTGTTGTTTGGTTTCTCTGTCCTTCAGAGTGAGAAGAAGAGAAACGAAACTGAATCTTTGGGTTTCTGTTTTTTCTCAGAAGGTTGAATATTTTAAGAAAAGGAATATATATGTAGGGAGGGATTTTGGTGTTAGCTAGTCTTGGAAGCTCCATTTTTCCCTCCTCTTAGTTCTCGAGAAGCCTTGGAGCATACAGAAGCATGGATGAATGCTTCCTGTCCTTTATTTTGATTTTACAATTCTTTTCTTTGCAATAAAAGCTATGAAGAAAACCAATGAGCTCTTTATTGATATCTTGCACCAGAGATATACATGGTTTTGCTCAAAAGCCCACGTTTTTGCTGCAACTATTGAAGTGAACCTCTGCTTGGATGAGCAGAGAGGGAACGGACTCTGCATTTTTACAACACTATACACTATAAAATCATAGAATTGTAGAGTTGGACGGGGCCTCATGGGCCACTGAGTCCAAACCCTTGCTCAATGCAGGATCTCTGGCTAGAGCATCCCCAGCAGGTAGCTGTCCAGCCTTTTTTTGTAGACACCCAGAGAAGGAGACCCCACCCCTCCCTAGGCAATAGCTTCCATCGCCAAACTGCTCTTACTGTCAAGAAGTTCCTATTAATGTTCAATTGAAATTTACCCTGGTATAACTTAAAACCATTAGACCTCATTCTACCCTCTGAGGCAGCACAGAACATGTCTGCACCCTCCTCTCTGTGACAGACCTTGAAATATTTGAAGAGTGCAATCATGTCATTCCTCAGTCTTCTCTTCACCAAGCTGGAAATCCCCAACTCCTTTAACCTTTCCTCATATGTTTTTCCTCCATATCTCTTATCATCTTTGTTGCCTTTCTCTGAACCTGCTCCAACTAATATATATCCCTCTTAAAATGCAGCACACAGAACTGAACACAGTACTCCAGATGAGGCCTGACCAGTGCAGAATATAGTGGGACTATTACTTCCTTCAGCTAGGAAACTATACTTCTATTCATGCAGGCTAAAATAGCATTCACTGTCTTCACTGCAGCATCACACTGCTGGCTCATATTCAATTTATAATCAACAATAATCCCAAGGTCCTATTCGCATGTAGTACTGCTGAGCCATGTATTCCCCATCCTATACCTATGCATGTGGTTTTTGTGTCCTAGAATTTTGCATTTGTGTTTATTTGCCTCTGTACCCGAAATAAATTCAGCACTTTACAAGTTCAGAGTAAAACCTGGAGTAGATTTGGCATTCCACTGACATGGAAGTTGCTAGCAGCTTTCTTTTCTCTCAAATGGGGAAAATGGTGGTGGGAGGGGAGACATCCAACACCCTCCTAGTGGAGACTTCAAGGAGCCCCTAGGAGAATCAGCAAAGGGTGGATGGATCTCTCTGAGCCTTTGCCACATGGATTTCCTTTCCTTAGAAGAACACTAGTGGGAACTTTGGCATTTTTTAAAATTCTCTCTGTATCACAAATAAGTATTGTTGTTTTAAACCTACACGAGAAAGGATCTGGGAACATGATCCGGCAACAGACTGGATGGAGATAGGTTCAAAGGGACTAGTCCACACTAGTTCCCCTCAAAGCACTTCTTTCACATGACATAATTATAGTGCGATATTCCACTTTAACTGCCATGGCAACATCCTGTGGAATCTTGAGGTTTCACTTTCTGCCACATTTGATTTTTGCAAATTCTGTTCAAAATGGAACTGAATTGAAATTCACAGCCATCCCTACGCCTGCCTGCCTGCCTACCTTTCTTTTTAAACCTTGCAGATTTAACTTCCTTTCCATCACACAAAAAGATAAATTTAGCTCTATAGAGGCTTTTGTGATATCCTTAAGGCAAGGGTGGAAATCACAATAATGTTGGACTCAGAGCAGGTCATGACTCATTCTTCTAATGGCTTAGACTGATAATTCCTTTCTTTTTGCAGTAACAAGCTACAACAGTGTTACTTTCTTGTCTGTCACCAACAGGGCTGTAATTTACTACATTTCACTGTGGCACAATGGGTATTTACTTGGTACTCCTTACTAGGAGTATTCTGACTGAGCTAAAGGAATAGGAGGAAACTGAAAAAGGGTCACATGGGTGGCGGCCTCTTCTTCTTTTTTTTGTGGGGTAGTGTGCAGCTAGCAAGGGGTTGTGCTTCCAGTCTTTCTCAGCCTTTTTACCCTGGAGAAACCCTTGAAATAATATTCAGGTCTCAGGGAACCCTTATGTAAAAATTATACCTACAGCTCCCCCCTTTTAAAAACATTATAGAAACAATGAAAAAAATAGATGTTTATCATATTCCACATTGCTAGTAATACATATTTGATACTTGAAAGTAACAGGCCTGAAAGAGCATACTGGCAGAGAAGTATTTTACAGTGTACATTAAAATACTGACAAAATATCCTATGAAAATGCCAAAAAAGGTAATCTATAATAAAAATAAATTAAATGAAAAACAAATATATTTAATGTGAAACATTATTAAAACCTGAAAAATGTCCTGTAGTTTGAACCCATTGCTCCATGTCCTATTCTCTGGAGTAGCAGAAAACAAGCTTGCTTCATCCTCGGTATGACATCCCTTCAAATATTTAAACTCACTGACTCTGACCCAAAGATTGAGCTCTGAGCTAACAGAGAGTTTGCAAAAAGCAGCAACTAAGCATCCAGGCTCAGGATGAGAGGGAGGCTATAGCTTCCTGCCAAGCCAGCATCACTGTAAACTCATTCCTCCCCTTTTCCCCTTTGATTAGCACATCTAAGGCAGAGCAAAAGCTGGGAGGGAGAGCAAGGTAAGAGGCCCCTTCGGAGGCATAAGTGTCAAAACTCGTTCACACATACAGTACTTATTCCTCCCCGGCTTTCTCTGTTGTGGAGGGGAGAGATAAATTGTTTCAGCTCACCACTTCTCTGTGATTTATTAATTTATGACTATTTTCTCTGGGAACCCCTGGTGATCTCTGGGGCAACCCTAGGGTTCTGTGGAACCCTAGTTATGAAACACTGTACTAGACTCAGGTTATTTGGAGATTTTTTCAAAGGAAACTTCAAAAACAAAGTTACCCTGGCAATCAGAGAGGCTATGGCTGCTGGCAGAAAGAGAAACAGAATTCATATGAGTGCATGGGGGAGTGGGGAAGGCTGCTTTACTGGGCTGGCTGCTCAAAACCGTACAACTCTAAAATGTAACAACAACTGTATAGTTAGAAAAATGGATGTTCCATTTTATATGGGATTGTGTGAGTGGGCTGTAGCCCAAGGCATTTGTATGGAAAGAAAATGCTAGGGAAAGATTGCTTTGTAATAAACATCTTTTGTATCTCCCCCCCCCCAAATTTCCAAAGTGCAGTATCTGAATTGGCCATTTGGGAGAACAAGAGAGCACTTTCCTGTACTTTTCAATGGCACAATGGCAATACTGTTAGGTGGACTTGTAAATGATTGATGGGCCAAACCCAAAGGGTGCTCACCAATGGTTCCTCTTCCTCCTGGAGAGAAGCGACTAGCGCGGTGCTACAGGATTCTGTCCTGGGCCCAGTGCTATTCAACATCTTAATCTTGGATGAGGGAATAGAGGGCATGAGTCTCAAATTTGCAGATGACACCAAATTAGAAGGGGTAGCTAATACTCCAGAGGACAGGATGAGAATTCAAAATGACCTTAGCAGATTAGAGGGCTGGGCCAAAACTAACAAAATGAATTTCAACAGGGAGAAATGTAAGGTACTATACTTAGGCAGTAAGAATGAAATGCACAGATATAGTATGGGTGACACCTGGCTTGACATATGTGAAAGGGATTTAGGAGATGTAGTAGACCACAAGCTGAACATGAGTCAGCAGTGTGATGCAGCACCTAAAAAGCCAATGCAATTCTAGGCTGCATCAATAGGCTAGTTCGAGGGATGTAATAGTAGCACTCTATTCTGCTTTGGTCTGACATCACCTGGAATACTGTGTCCAGTGCTAGGCATCACAATTCAGGAAGGATGTTGACAAGCTATAAAGTGTCCAGAGAAGGGCAACCAAAATGTTAAGAGATCTGGCATCGATGCCCTGTAATGACTGGCTTAGGGAGCTGGGTATGTTTTCTCTGTAGAAGTGGTTAAGAGGTGACATAATAGCCATGTCTAAATATTTGAAAGGATGTCATATTTTGAAGAGGGAGCAAGTTTGTTTTCTGCTGCTCCAGAGACTAGGATGCACAGCAATGGATTCAAACTACAGGAAAAGAGATTCTACCTAAATATTAGGAAGAACTTTCTGATGGTAAGAGCTGTTTGACAGTGGAATGCATTGCCTCGGAGTGTGGTGGAATCTCCTTATTTCAATGTTTTTAAACAGAGGCTGGATGGCCATCTGTCAGAAATGCTTTGATTGTTTATTCCTGCATGGCAAGGGGTTGGATCAGATGGCCCTTGTGGTCTCTTCCAACTCTATGATTCTGTTAGTGACAAGTTCTCTATGAGTTATATTTCTGGAGTGCAGTAACAATAACAAGTAGTGTCCCATTGTGTGATAAGGGTAATGAGTAAGTAACCATTTTTTTTAAAAAATGTAACATTGCTAGCTTCAGTTAGACTCCAGCTCTCCAAGCTTTTTACAGTTACTTATGCTGGCTAGAGCTGCTGGGAGTTGCAATCCAACAACATCTGAAGAGCTATATGATTTCCATCTCTGCTCTAAAGAAGATCTAGTTGGTCAACTGACCTTCAGGTGGTTTTGGACTCCCGTAAGGTTCCATTTTCTGTAGATGATGAGGAAACTGAAATGGTTAAATTTTGTGCATACCTTGGATCAATTATTGATCAGAATAGAGACTGCAGTCAAGAAATCAGAAGATTAAGACTGGAAAAGGCAGCAATGAAAGAACTAGAGAAGAACTTTAAGTGCCAAGATATACAACTGGACACTAAAATTAGAATTGTCCATACAATCGTATTTCCCATTACTATGTATGGGCATGAGAGTTGGACAGTAAAGAAAGTTGATAGAAAGAAAATAAATTCCCTTGAAATGTGATGCTGGAGAAGAGTTCTGCAGACACCGTGGACAGTTAAAATGGCAAACATATGGGTCCTAGAACGAATTAAGCCTGAACTCTCCCTAGAAGCCAAGATGACTAAATTGAGGTTGTACTTTGGCCGCATCATGAGAAGGCATGACTCACTAGAAAAGACAACTATGCTTAGAAAGGTAGAAGGCAGTAGGAAGAGAGGAAGGCTGCATTCCAGATGGATAAATTCAATCAAGAGGCCAAGGCCCTGGAGTCTGCAGGACCCGAGCATTGCTGTTAAGGATAGCATCTCTTGGAAATATCTCATTCACAGGGTCTCCATGAGTTGAGGATGACTTGAGAGCAGTTAACAACAATAAAGCTTCCATCAGAATTGCCAAGGTCAGGGAATCTGGAATGGTAGTTTAAAGCAATTGAAGGGCCTCCTCCTGCTGCTGTACAAGTTCTGTCTTCCACAGTGACAAGATTAGCTGATGCCTGTTTGAGGAAAATGCCTCATTTTGAAGGAATTTAACTTTCAAAACATTTCAGTTACTTTGAAGTCAGCAGGGAAAATGTCCCTTGATTCAAAAATGCTTGGAAGCCCTTTGGGAGACAGTAAATATTTCTCTAACTTAAACTGGCAAGAACATTGTTTTCTATAGATGTATTAAAGCAGTATGAGGAAAAGACCTGGGGTATATCAAGTAATTCTTTTGGAATACTCATAGATGTCAGTAATAGTTCATAGTTACACCGGGAAATGAGTTACAGAAAATGAACCCAAGTAAGCAGAATCATAATTATGTTTTTCTTTTAATCTATGCCTTGTCTTTGAAAGGGCATGCACTGACTGTAGCTAATTAAAGAAATTTAACTGTAATAATTACAAATGAGGGTGTCTTTAGCATTAAGCAGAGTTAGGCAGCAGCCTCAGGCTAAGATCTTATTGGAGGCAAATATAGAGCTCTACTAGCATATTATGCTTGGGGTCCAGGATGGTGAAGACTAATCCTTTCCTCAGACTCTGGATGGTGCCCATATAGAGATGTAGTTTTTCACTAAATTTCTTCTCAAAGGAAGCAATTAATAATTTTACCAATTTTCTTCCTGCTGTGGGAAAGTTAAAAAATCATGCATTTTCTGTAGCTTATTTGCAGTTCAGGATCTCTGTGAAAAATTCATGTGCATTTCTATGTTTTGCATAGAAAACAGCATTTTCTGCACAGAAATATTTTTTTCTGCAGAGAAATATTCTTTTCTGCAGACAAAAAGCCTCATCCTGTGCAGAAAATGTTGTTCTTTGCACAAAATAACCATGTGTGAATTTTGATCAGCAGAAGTCCTGAACTGAGAAGATTTTTATCAGTCTAAGGTTCTTATCATTATGGTTTCTCAACACTCTAGAAACATGTAATTTGATGCTTTTCCTATTATTTTAAAATATGACTTCCATTCCTAAACCTGGGTGCATTCCTGAAGCTAATCAGTGACTGTCTGGGTCAGGCTGGAGCTGTATTGAGCACTGTCTGGCTGCTCTTTGTCAACCAGGGGTAAAGCAATGCACAAGGAGATATAGTAGGACCCCCTTATCTGCTGGGGATTAGTTTTGGGGGACCCCATGGATAGTGAAAACGGTGGATAATAGTGAACACAACTGAAAATAATGGGACTTCCAGTTTAAAATATCATAGAATTGCCTTGGAGGATATAGAAAATGGCTAGAGAGGACACATTTTCTGGGAAGACTCTATGGTAGGTGTGTTGTTTTATGTCCTGTGAATAATTGAATCAGTGGCTAATGAATCAGTGGATGCAGTGGTCCTATTGTATTGGGTACCTCCTTGAGCCATGTCCAAAAGGTACCTCCACTAGCATAACTGGAGGTTACAACAAGCCCATGGTAACAACAAATCTGGGGTATCATGAGAGGCAGCAGGTTCTGAGGTATCAATATACAGTATTACTATAGTACTTTTATTACCAGAGGGATGGGCAGAAGGCTTTTCAACTTACAGGTGTTAAAGTGACTGGGCTGGCCTTGGTTCCTGTGTGCTATGGCTTTGACTTGACTGGCCTTGGTTCCTATGTGCCATGCATAAGGCACATTTGCTGCTGTGCCTTATATAGTAAAACATTCTGGAATGGGTCATACTATGAATTTATGTCTCTGGAAAGTTAAGAGTCTAATAGATTTTCAGCTTCTGTCTATCTCTGATGCTGTTGCTCAAAAGCTGGCTCATTTTGATGTTGCCCCCTGAAGCTTCTGTGAACGTCAAGCAAATGCCGACTGTGTTACATACCTCTGTTCCTGTTTCCTAAAACTCCTTTGCTGATTTGTCTCTCCTGTGTATGCTACAGAGTGCAGTTATTCTTTGGTTATACATTGCAAATGTCAGGAAAGGGATGGAAGCCCATGCACTATACTGCAGGAGTTCTCAGCTTGCTTCTTGTTACTGATGTAGCAGTTGCCATGGCAAATGTTAAGCACATGTTACTGATGGCAACACAAAATCTATGTTACAGAGCACTTATACATCAGGTAAAGCCAAGTGTTTCCTGTATTCAGCAATGTGGTGGCAATTTGCTATCTAGGAGGGCAGCTGCTCTGCTCTTCATTTTACATACTTATTTGCTGAGGATATGATGTGAATTTTAAAACTAGTGTTCCTTTTTTAAAAAAAAATAACATTGAACAAGGGCATCTTTGTACATCACATTTTAAAACCAATCCCAATGTTTTAGAGGATGGTTCCACAATACATAATATATGGAACGCACCACACATAATATATGGGACACATACAATGTCCCATAATATATGGGAAATTTTGCAATAGTGACTGCACCCTCTTCTCTTCCCATTTTCTGATGACAAACCACACTGCAGAAAATTATCAGTTGCTGGTTTAGGGGTTATGTAGGGAACATTAAAGCCCCTCCCCTTCACCACTCACTGGGCGGCACCCTCTGTGATCAATAGGGGGGTGGTCTCTTCCCCTGTCAATCAGGAAGCAGCTGGCTCACAGACTCCCTCCCTCCAACACCAGTGCTTTCCAACATGAGGAGGAATTGTGACAGAGATTCTGTTTCTGTCTGTGGCATTAGAGATTGCTTGCATGAGGGGGTGGGAATGGCAATCAGCCACTTCTCAAGCAACAGGGGAACAGATCTCCATTGATCCCAGTGGTTGTTTCCTGGTAAGTGGAGCTGGTGGGGCTTCGGCCAGTAGTCACTCCATAGCACTGTAACTACAGTACTTACATATTTGTAACTGCCATACAGGATTCTGGCTGAAAATTTTAGCAACAACAACCAGTCAAACCTGGCAAAACCCAGAGAGGTACCTTGTGAGAAGCCACACTTCATTCAACCAATCTGGAAGAGCCCAATGTTAGTCATATAGCTCTGCCCGTAAATGCAGGGCTTTGGATTAAAAAAACCCAAAAACCTATGCTGACACACACACTGACACTCACACACAGAGAGAAAAACATTGTGCTTAAGAATGGAACTTCCTATCTGCAGATTTATCTCAGGGCTAAACTGCATCATGTGTACTTTAGTCATGAGTTATGTTTCTGTGGAATCTATGATTATGGAGAGATTGCAGTACCTTTAGGCTCATATAGCATTGGCCCATGGTTTTTATACAAAATAACTTCCTTGGAATATCTTGAACTAATGTGTAGATTGGAACATAGGACTTTATCAGACCAGGCAAATATGGTGTCATAAAGATGCCTAATGATCACAAAAGGATGCAGGTACAATACAATGTTATCCTTTCATAATCATATATTGTTAAAATGCCATTATTTTTTAATTTATGGCCCAGGCCATCAATAGATTGGCTGTGGTGCTTTATTGTCAGCATTGCTGGTGTTTGAAACTTCGCACCATTGTGATCACCTGAATACAGCATCAATGGGCAAACACTTCAAGGTGAAATAGGGACAGCCAAGTAAGGGGTGCTCTTTTTGTGACACCCCCCATGTATTTGGGACTTTGTGAGTGTGTTTCTGTGGTTGTGTGTACTTTTTGTGGTATATTTTTTGATGTATTTTTGAATTTCCCATGCTTGTGTCTTCTTGTGAGAATCGCAAGATTTGTAACACGGAAGTAAACGGAGCTCCATTCATGCTCTGTTACTGCCTCTTTTATGCTGATCAAGGTAAGTCTGGTGTGTGTGTGGGGGGGAGTTCTTTTGCCAGCATAAAAACATTTAAAAATATGCTGGGAAAAGAACTTTTACAGAGGGTGGTATGATAAAGTCCACAGTTTCCCCTTGTATTACACATGCCTCTACATTTTGTGATGCAGTTCTCAGCTGGCTGTTTGATGCAGTTTTCAGTGACTGACCATGCTGCCTGATGATTTCTGGGAACTGTAGACTTAAAAGAAAACTTTTCCAAGCTCTGATACAGCCCCTTCTGCACATAGGGATTGTTCAGTGAATATTTGGATAAACATACTGTCTCAGCATGTTGGGAATATCCTCTAGGGTGCTCCCAGATATAAAAATCTATTGATCATTCAAATCATATGCCAGTCGTCAAAATAAGTATAATTATATAAGGCTATATGATTGGATCAAACCGGAGGAAATGCTTATTGTAATGAAATTGCTGTTGATTCAATCACAGAGTTTTAACTGGAAACACTTTGAAGGAGTGCTGCTAAACTGAATTTTAAGCAATACCTCAGGGACATATTATTTATGAAAATGGGTCTATCCCTTTGGCCAATAACAATCCGTGTCCTGATTTGGATGGATAACAATCAGCCATTGCTTAGGAAACCATCTGCTGGACTTCCCTAAATTTCCTTTGGGGAAAGCCTTACTTACTGAGATTTCAAGCAATTTCCTCTAGATTTGGGTTAATGGGTGGTGCTCGATTTCTGTAACTAGGTGTGAGACAATGAGTATCGTTCCCAAATATTTCATTAATGTCATATTTATTTTCTAGCATAAATATTTCCAGCACAGCAAGGCATGGGAGTGATTATTTATGGCTGTGGATATTGGTCAAGTCAGCAGAGGGCCAAGTTATTGCTGGATAGCGAGAAAAAGATTTATGTCAATTGTTTTCTAGTTCAGTTTGATGTCTCTGAATGTCAGCTCATCCCATTTCTGATGGGAACAGAACTGTAACCTGGGTGCCAGTTACATGACAGAAATTGTCACGTTGCCTACCGTGACAAAGTGATCACGAATCCGTCCCTCGCTGTTTATACGATTTATGTCTCTGATCTGGATATCCCGTGTGGTCCCGTGACTGATATTTACACGTCCATAGTTCCAGTTTTGTTTAGGTTTTAATTTTTTTTTTTTGGCTGTCAATCAAAGATGCGATTACTCGTGTTTTCACAACCTCGGTGACGCACTTCCTTTAGAGTTCCGTGCCACGAGCGATGCTATTGGCTGGCTGGGGGGGGAGAGAGGGGGGCAGAGGTTTGTTATTCCCCCTTTGCTTCTTGAACATTTTAACCCCTTCAGAAGAGGCAGAAAGCATTTTTAAAGATCCAGACTGAGATCTTTCGCTCAGACACAGGAACGAAAGAATGCTTTCCATTTGAAATCAAGCCGAGTGAGTGGGATGGGATGGGATGGGAGGCATCGTATTCCCCTTGCCTCTGTAAAATGTTAACCCTTACAACACAGATTTGCTGCAGAGTTCATGCTTCAAACCAGCTACAAACAGGCTGTTTTGAAACACACAGACACAGAGAGGGGAAATTTAAGGGATGTTTATTCGCTCAGAGGCTGGAATATTTTACTGTGCCCGTCCACCACGATCTCTCTGTTCAGAACCAGGGAGGATCTGCCCACCACGATCTCTCTGTACAGAACCAGGGAGGATCTGCCCACCACGATCTCTCTGTAGCATGCAGTGTAGAAATCCATTTAAAAAGGTGATTGAGTACATTCGCGCGCGCACACACACACACACACATCAACCTTCATGCAGCTGGAAGGGATGCCTTTGTTTTCGGCTGGTGAGGCTGGATCTGTTGAACGGGTGACTGACCCCTCCTTTTCTGGTCCCTGAGCTCTAAGCCCGCCCCCAGTCACCATTTCCGGTCATCCCAGTACCGAGACTTTTTGTCCCACGCTGTTTACATTTCCGATTTTCCGAATCCTCCAGTGACTTTTTTAAAAACCGGCACAACCTGCGGGACTGGAAGTCCCACAGGTTGAGGGATAAAAGGTGGCCCCCCTTCCGAAAATCACGTACCCGACCCGATGTACGTGTAAACTGCCAGGGATCGACACGAATTCTTCCCAGGACAGTTTCATTGTGTAAACGGCCCCCAGAAGTAGACAACAGTTCCTTTTTAGAGGAGGATTTCTTCATGGGCTCTGGAGTAAATAGGGGTCAAGGAGAGTTGTGGAGGCAGTTTTCTCTCCTGAGATACACCAATGAAAGGTTTTCTCAGGCAAAGAATACTCAGGGGTGGTTTTGCCAGTTCCTTCCTCTGAAATATAGCCAACAGGACTTGGTGTTTGAGTGGAGACAAGTTCTGAGAGGCCAGTTTGCTGTGAGTGTTCACTTCCCCAGCTACAAACTTACATACCCCCACAACTTCTATATCCATGTCAGATTCACTGGTTAGGACATCTACAGAGTTTGGGAAAGTTAATTTTTTTTTTTTTAACTACAGTTGTCCCTCCATACCCATGGATTTGGTATCCACAGATTTAAGTATTCACGACTTGAAAATATTCTTAAAAAAATAATAATCCAAAAAGCAAACCTTGATTTTGCTATCTTATACAAGGGATACCATTTTACTATGCCATGGCATGTAATAGGACTTGAGTATTCACGGATTTTGGCATCCACAGGGGGTCCTGGAACCAAACCCCAGCGAATATGAAGGAAAAACTGTACAGTTCCCAGATGTTTCAGCCAATATGGTCAGTGGTCATGCTGAGAGAGGAAGGTGGGGATTCCGGGAGTTGTAGTCCAAACAACTGGTTTACAAGCTTTGTATTGTTATTTAAAGTTCCAAGCTATGTACTAGGGATGAAAATCCTTATATGGCTCATTTTTGTATATGCCAGAATAAAAAGCAATAACACTTTTCTCCTCACCTGTGAGATGACAAGACATTGATTTTCCTTGGATTTTTTTCCCAGGCTGTAAGGCCATGTTCTGGAAGAGTTTATTTCTGATGTTTCGCCTGCATCTGTGGCTGGCATCTTCAGAGAATGGTTGGGTAGGAATGTGTGTGGGCTTTATATACTGTGAATCCCTTTTGGGGAGGATATGTAAATTTGTGTATTTGAATGGCTAGTTTCTGGGTGGACATATGCAAGGAGGATTAGTGTCTGTTTGGCTAATGGTTGGTTAATGATCCATTGTCTGCTGGAAATCCCTATGTCCCTGGGTGGAATTTCATTTGCAAGTGTTGAGTTCTGATTTTAGAGTTTTTCAGGACTGGCAGCCAGCTTTTGTTTACTTTTAGGGTTTCTTCTTCCCTGTTGAAGTTGTCCAGGTGTTTGTGGATTTCAATAGCTTCTCTGTGCATTCTGACATGATAGTTGTTGGCCTGGTTCAGAAGTTTGGTGTTTTTAAATAACATTTTATGTCCAGGTTGGTTTATAACATGTTCTGCTACTGCACATTTTTCTGGCTGGCCCAGTCCGCAGTGTCTCTCATGTTCCTTGAGACGTGTTTGCACACTGCATTTAGTGGTCCCTACGTAAACTTGTCCACAGCTGCATGGTATGTGGTAAACTCCTGCAGCTGTGAGAGCATCTCTTTTGTCCTTTGCTAAGTGTAGCATTTCTTGGATTTTCTTGGTTGGTCTGTAGATCGTTTGGAGGTTGTGTTTCCTCATCACTTTCCCTATTCTGTCTGTGGCTCCTTTGATGTATGGTAAAAACAACTTCCCTTTGGGTGGCTGTTTTTCTTCTTCATTCCTGTGGTTTTTTTCTGGGTCTGGCTGCTCTTGTGATGTCTGATCTGGACTAACCATTAGCCTATAGGGCCCAGTTTAGGTGCCTCAGTTCATCCTCCAGGTAGTGGGGTTCACAGATCCTTTTTGTGTGGTCTACCAATGTTTTTATTGTAAACAAAATCTGGCTGCCAGTCCTGAAAAACACTAAAATCAGAACTCAGTACTTGCAAATGAACTCCACCCAGGGACAGGGGGATTTCCAGCAGATAATGGATCATTAACCAACCGTTACCCAAACAGACACTAATCCTCCTTGCATATCTCCACCCAGAAACTAGCCATCCAAATACACAAATTTACATATCCTCCCCAACAGGGGTTCACAGCATATAAACTCCACACACACTCCTACCCAACCATTCTCTGAAGATGCCAGCCACAGATGCAGGTGAAATGTCAGAAATAAACTCTTCCAGAACACGGCCTCACAGCCCAGAAAAAAACCAAGGAAAATCTATGGATGCCAGCTGTGAAAGCCTTCAACTTCACATTGACAAGACATTTTCTACTGGTCTTGAGCGAGTATGGGCATTTGTGAGAACATTTTTTTTTACATTTTTTAAAAATATGCATTGAAAAATATATAATAGCTTCTCTTTTGCTTGCTGTGCATCTGTGCTCTGCTTCACAAAAAGAAAAGACGCTACAGTCAGCCCTCAATTTTAGTGGGTTTTAGGGGCAGAGGATCCTCATAAAAGTGGAAAAATGTGAATATAGGCCTGCTATTATTTTTATCTGAGACAACATTTCTCTTGGTTGAAGCTGACCATAGAATTGTGCTGGAGGACCTACAAATGCTGAGAGAAAACTTTCTTTGGTCTTCTAGCAGACCAAAACTTTCTTTGGTCTTCTAGCAGACACCATAGAAAATGCAGTAATCTACAATCATAATCTACAAATATTATAAATTATAAATATTACAAAAATGCAGTAATCTACAATAATAATCTACAGATATTCAAATATTCAAATTAACCCACAAATGTGGAGGGACTACTGTAGTTTTCTTTCATGAAAACAGAAAATATTTTGTTCCAGAGAGTAGATTTTCTAAATAGCCATGTATTTTCCAGAGGAGTTGTGCATTATAGAGTTCCACAAGAGGGCAGGGCATATTCAGGAATAATTTTTCCCCATATAGTATAAAGCAAAGCATGTATGCGTTCACACAAGAGAAAATATGTGAGCATCCATAGAATATGGTTGAAAACAGAGCAAGCAGACCTCTTTTTCACTCATATGCTACATGTCAATCACAGGTACATTTCACTTCTCTCCCAGATTAAATTGCTGCACTGGTCTACAGGTGTAGACACACTTGAAAAGGCATTTGGAAACTACAGCTGGCTCAAATGATTGGAGACATGTTGTTTTAAGTTCTGAGCATATCGCTGCTGTGTTGAAAGATCTTCACTGGCTTCCAGTTGGGTTCTGGATGCAACTCCAAATGCTTCTAAGTTATCCCTAAAGACCTAACCATCCTAAAACCTAGATATCTGAAAGGCCACCAGTGAAGAGAGGAGCTGGGCCATCCTGGATAGAACCGGCCAAAAATAGCTCAGGGAAAGCTGGGAAGGCGAGCTGGTGGGGGAGATACAAACTAGAAGTTTATCTGTAAAAGACTCAGACAAGGAAAAGAGTGAGGGCAGTCACAGAAAGGGTTAAGATATGAATAGGGTTTTTGGGAGCTATAATGAGGAGAGTTCAGGGATTTCTAACTTATTTGTTATATAATAAATATTCACTTGTTTTATCATCTACAACTGTGTCTGACTGTTCCATTTAAGAACTGATAAGGAGACTGGTCACAATTACCCTGCTGAACCCACTGATCAACACAACTGGGGCTCAAGAACCAGATCTTGAGGGTTAAAGAGCAAGGGGACAGGGAGCCTAAGGGTTCCATCACACCATCTTCTCCCCAGTGATCTTGCCCATATGCTGGAAATTTCATCTGAGTTCATGCTGCAGGAGATGCCGCCAGCTGAAACAAATTTGTTGCTGTGTGTCTTCAAGTCATTTCTGATTTATGGTGATCCTAAGGTGAACTTATCATGAGGTTTTCTTGGCAAGATTTGTTCAAAGCATGGTTCACCATTGTCCTCCTCTGAGGCTGAGAGAGTGTGATTTGCCCGAGGTCATCCAGTGGGTTTCTATGGTTGAGTGGTGATTCAAACCCTGGTCTCCAGAGTCGTAGGCCAATCCTCAAACCACTACACTACACTAGCTCTCCCTGAAATAAATACACAACCCAGTTAAGGCCTCCCACAAATATATCTGATCTGACACTCACAAAATACTCCAATTAGCAATCCAAACAGGAATATATTCAAAAACCTTCCATATGGATATGTTTGTAAGACCTTGACATAAAGCTGTTTTTTTGTAACTTGCTTGAATGTACATGGTGATTTTTTTTTTTTTTAATGAAGGGCTCTTTAAGTAAATCCATCCCAGTCTCAGCAAGGTCAGGATAAACAGACATTCAAATTAGAGAATATTTTGTTTGTCAAGGAATGGATGCTTTATATGCTGGACTTCATAAATAGTTCAGAGTTTGAAATGTTGTCTTCTAGTAGGCTTACCACATGCCGAAGTGAAGCAGCAGGGCAGCTGGAAGGTTCCACTTTCCATGCTGCCTCACTGCATGATGCCATTTTTCTGGTGTTCTGCCGTTCCCATGGGAGACCGAGATAAAAGTTAGCAGAACAACATGGCTTTACATCCGTCGCCAACAGACCGGAAGACAGAACCTTCCCACTGCCCTGCCACTTTACTTCTGTGTGTGGTAAGCCTCTAAATAGGTCACAATGAATTTTTTTTGGTATCTATTCCTTATTCTATATATTGGTAAAATGACTTTATATTTATATACAAGTTAATTTATTATGAACAAAGTAGGTGCCCTCAGTATCCACTGGAGTTTAGTTCCAAGACCCACCATGAATACCAGAATCTATGGATGCTTGAGTGTTCCAGAGCTTGCATGGGTTTCAATGGAAGCCGAAGCATGGCCCAGGGTGTCCAAGGTTAAAATAGGAAAAACAGTTCTGAGCAGAGCTTGAAGCTGAGAAGGATTGATTAATCTGAGCTACAGGTTAAAGTTCAGAGATTCACAAAGCCAGATAGTCTGACAGGGTCACAAGGAAGTATTGGAGCTGTTTGTCTGCAGGAATGGAATGGCCTTGGCAGAGTTAATTTATAGTTGGTCTGATTATTTCAGTGTCTTCCATTTAAAGTAGAACAGGGTATTTCCTGACCCTTTGCTGCTGGCATTCTATAGGATGAAATGCTACCACATCCTCTTCCTGATCTGTATGCTCTGCTTCTGCTAAGACTGCCAGCCTCCTCTGGCTCTGTTATCTTGGTATGCCTGTTCCTCTTCCTCATCCAAGAAGGCCTCCTTCAGGTAGGACAGCCAGCCAAGGCGCGATTACATGACTGGTAAGTTTAAGGAAGCCCTGGAAAACAAATGTTGCTGCTTCTATGGCTGTGACAGTTCGTGGCTTCCAGATCAGTGGGGTGATAAATTGGGTTTCAATGCAAACTGTAAACAAGCTATCCAAGGTGCTGAGCTCTATCCCTTGAGATACATTCAGTACCTTGGATAGCTCCTTTAAAATTTGGACTAAAATCCAGAATGGATTCACTTTCCCACTGACATGGAACTCACCACTTGTCACTGTCATTTAACTTACTACTTTAATAGGTTTCATAGTAGCTATTAAAAATTATCTTACTATTTCCATACTAACTGATGCAGCAGTGAATTTGTAAATGCTAAGTACTTTAAAAAAACACCCTACATTTAAAAACAAGACTCTCCAGATTGTTTTTAACAATTTAATCTACAGTGGAAAAGGTGTGGTGAATGGCTATATATATATATATATATATATATCTCACCTCTTGCCAACCAATGGTGCAATTCCACACTTAACTGTATGATCTCTAATATCTTTTTCTGACACCTCTTCTGAATGCCCTGGTCAAATATGGCTAGCAGAGATAGGGCCTTTTTGGTGGTGGATTCTTGGTTTTGGAATCTCTTCCACACAGGAAGGCTTAACTGGTACCTACATTATGTTCTTTTAACTACCCAGTAAATACTTTATTATTTTAAAATCTTTTTAAAAGATCTATTTTACTGATGATTTCCTAGTGCTATCTTTATTTAGTAAGTTTTATGCTACAGTTGGTTTTATTGTGTTTGATTATTAGAGTTTTATTGATTGAGAAAAAGTTTTGTAAATCCATAAAAACAAACACCCAGAGGACATTGCCAACAGGGGATATAAAAATAGCATGGATAAAATAAAACTTCATTTCCTGGATATTTAAGGTTAGCATCTTGTTTTGAACTGAGAATAACCTGGAACTTCTGATATGTTTAAGTTTGGAATGGCTTGAAGTAATTTAATAAAATTCATTTTCTTTAAGCAAAGATCATAACAAAAGATCACAACCTCCTTTCCCTCATGACAACCTTTACAAATGATCTGTCACACTGGAGATGATTCTAGGAAGTGATTCAGCAGTTTCCAAATCTGGCAACTTCCATGACCCTAATTCAGAATGACCAATGACTCTCCTTTTTCATGATTAATTCACTCCTTCTTACCACTGGATGATGTAGACAGTGGGATACAGTGGAACATTCTTTACTGTATCGTATTAGACAGGATGACCATGAATCCTTCTGAACCATATATGGACATACATACACATTTATGTGTGGGAAAAGGGTGAGGGAGAGAGAGAATTCTTAGTATACTGTACTTCCAAAGCAGGAATTTAATTTAAAAATGCAATCTGCTTCTCAGGATTTTGGGAATGGTGGGATAATACATACTTGATATTTGGAGTTTGGAGATAACATCAGGAAAATTTCCTACAATAGATTGCCATATTATTCCCTGATGCCTCAGAACAGCAATAGTAGTTCCAAATGCAATAGGCATATATCATGACAACCACTCAAAAATTACCTTAGAATGGGATTTGCAGTAGATCCCAAGTATTTTTTTTTAATTTATTTAGTTATTTATACCCCGCTCTTCAGCCACAAGGCTATCAGAGCGGCTTACAAATTGTTTTAAGCAATAGCTATTTACACATCTACACTGCATTAAACAGTTTCCAATGTGTGTTAGCTAATTGCCCCCCACAAGCTGGGTACTCAATTTACTGACCTACGAAAGGATGGAAGGCTGAGTGAAGTAGTTTAGGATTTACAGTAGGTCCCAATTTGGGATTCTCAATTAGTCTGACAGTAGACACAGTAAAATAGTCAGCTATTACCGTAACTGGAATCATATATTCTTTGAACCAAACAGGACGCCCTGCCAAAGGGTATATTCCTAGTGTTCACTTTACAGTTTACTATGGCTGAGATCCTGGATCAGGGAGACACAGGACTTTATCAGATGCAGCAAAAACCACATCTTTAGGATGTGATGATAGCACAAAGGGCTGGAATTATCAGACAGCATTGTCGCTTACCTGTTTCCACTGTGTTGCACTGGCATGAATGAGGCATCACTTTTTATTGACGGCTTAGCCCATCAATAAAAAGTGATGCCTCATTCATGCTGCCGCTAGACAGTAGGAACAGGTAAGTGATGAGGATGTCTGATAATTTTGCCTTTTGTGCTGTTGTTGCTTCCTATGAATGACATGGTTTTGGGCAAGATTTGGCTCATCTGATAAAGTCTATAGTAAAAAATGGAACTCTGCCATGCCTCCCACCTATCCCTAAACTCAACTGCAGTTGTAGCTCATCCAACATGGTCATTTACTGGCCATCGGAGAGTGCAAAGGGCATAGAATCAGCAATGCATCCTACCGACCTCTTGGTGTCCTCTAGAAGTCTCAGAAGATTATATCACCGATGTGCATCCAGCTATAGGAACATAGCTGGCTGATTCTCCACTGCTGTCCCCTCTCTCCACCACCATGCCCAATTTAGGGGAGCTGCAACAGATGAAAGGTGGGTTTGGGCAGCAGTTTGGTCATTACACAAGGTCAGCAGAGAATTCTGACCTCTGTAACAACTACAAAATGACACATGCATGTGTTAATTTGGATGCCAACATAAGTCACTGACAGGATGCCAGACTATATTCATGATAGAGTCATGATGCTAATGTATGTGAACATAAGGTCATGTACAGAGGAATCTGCCTTGGGGGGGAAAGTTGTGCTATGCAATTATCAGGTACCTTCCTGATCTGCAAGTTGTTCTTTAGCATGGATGCCATAATTTAAAAGTAAGCAATCTACCTTAAAAGAACAGACCCAAATCCAGAGGTCTGAGTATTTGGGATTTTAGAGTACACTAACCAACTGCAACATGTTTGCAACAAATTGGTTTTAATTTAGCATGGGATTTTGCAGGTAACAACCTACCATAACAGCTTGTCCTCAGACTGCTGAAGCAATAATATTAACCTTGTTCGCCTCTCCCACTCCTGGGACCTCACTATTGCTTTAAGAAGTGTCTTAACTAATGCTGCCATGCTTGCAATGTGCACAAGGAACAAAATACATAATTTACTAAAGGTGTGCCACAGAAGGTAGAAGGAAACAATCTCTTCTAAAAGAGATTGCTGGATTCTTATTTCCACACAGACCTATTTTTTTCATGATATACTTCTCTTAATTTTCTTCTAAAGGTCAGCAGATGAAAACTATTCTCTGAAGTTTTTCATTTCAGAGTACACTGAGCCCCACCTCCTAGTAATATGTTATCTTGGAAACATCCTTCACACTGACCTAAGGCTAATGAGCAAAACAGATCCAGGTAAGAAAATGTCAGGCTTACAAAATCCCACTTGCAGACAATTGTTTTTGGAACACAGGCATTAATCAATAATCTTGTTATTAAGAACAGAAGTTGAGAATTAAAAGACCTGGGGACATTTTGTCAAACTTGGTGTAGAATTTCTCCCATTAATTTAGGACTTTCACTCAGTCACACTTATACACACATCTTATCCCCCTTTTCACATGTGTTGCAGTAACAGAAACAGGAATAGACACATTGCTCCTGTTGAAGTTGCTAATATTCTTTTTTTTTACATGTCCTCCTCTGTTGTTGTGGCACCTTGAGATGAAATCCTGATGATGCACTATGCTAGCATTACAGCCTGTAAACACAAGTGGCTGCCACTTTTGCTGAGTTGTGCAGTGGCAGTGAAAAAAGGCTGCCATCTCTGAAAAGCCTATTTCTCCAAAGTCTAGGCTGAAATCCTACATTGGAAGATGTAGCTATGATGACAGAGCACTGTTGTCATAGCTACATCTCCAAATGCTACCCCCCCAAACCTACCTTTGAAGTCAGGCAATCTCTCACAACAGAAGGATCATTGAGGCACTGGAGAATTGGGCACTGTGTGATGATACATCCAGCTCTCTCTTGGCAGTAAGGCATGATAAAACAAGCAGCTGTGACTTTCCTCTGCTTCTTACATTACACTTTGCTGCTGGGGAAAGGGTGGATGCATCAGTGCTCAACTCTATTCTTCAGGGCCTTGGAAATCCTTCTATGGGGGGGGGAGGGGCTGCCTGGCTTCAAAGGTAGGTTTTGGGGGGCACTCTTGGTCATTGCAATGGTACAACTATCCGCATGCATTCCAACAATTTTTTTTATTAAATATAAATTTTATTAAACATATACAGAATAGACAAATACACCAACATACACATACGACAAAAAACGAAACAATACAAAACCTACAGCACCTAGACAGCACATAAATTTAAAAAGACTTCCCACATATTCTCTTCATGCCCTTAACTGCATTCATGTCATTCCCTCTCCTACAGAATATAAGTTACATTATTTATTTATTTTTACCCCAACATATCAAATATTTATAAGTATTTCTTTCATTTTTGTTTCACGCTATATCCCTTAAATAAAATTTCGATTTATCTACAATTTCCCCACCTTTTTTTTAAAAAAAAAAAGGAAAAAAAAAAGATATAATATACATTTCTCTATATATACTTCCAAATCCGGTTAATCCATTGTAATATCACTACTAGATTGTCAATTATCTACAACAATTAATAGTGGATACATAATGCATTCACAACGACATGAAAAGGAAACTTCCAACCATATACAAATTCCAGAACAGATTGGGGGCATATGTATATAAAGAAATACACAGATCCCCTCAAGTACTAGCTACTAAATCCTATTATACTATTCTCTCCCCCCTTTTGTTTCATATATTCTATAAATGGTTCCCATACTTTTAAGTAGCACTCTATAGTTTTCCCTCTTCCTAAATTTGTTAATTTATCTAACTGCGCCAATTCCATTACCTTTTCTTTCCACTCTATTTTCATTGGGCTATCTTTAGATTTCCATCCTTTCGCCAAAACCAATCGTGCTGCTGTTACTAAATAAATTAAAAGGGTTCTATTTTTCTTTTCTTTCGTGCTTTCTAAATTTATCATATTTAAAAAGTACAGCTCTGGTCTCAAGCCCACATCAAAACCCACAATTTTTTCAATTTCCTTATTAATTTTGTTCCAATATCTCCTTACTTTACTACATTTCCACCACATGTGATAGAAAGAACTTTCTTGCTTTTCACACCTCCAGCAGTTGGACGAGTTATTTTTTCCCCCAATTTAGATATTTTTGTTGGTGTCATGTACCATCTGTACATCATTTTGTAAAAATTTTCTTTTAAATTGTAACAACAAGTAAACTTTAGTCCTTTTTGCCAGATGTTTTCCCACTGAACCATACTGATATTATGGCCTGTATCTTTTGCCCAACTAATCATACAGTGTTTAATTTGTTCCTCTTCTGTGTTATACTTTAATAATAATCTATAAATATTACTAATTAGGTGTCCACTTTCTGATTTTATTATTTTCTCAAACTCTGATATTTCTTCTTCATACTGTTTATCTTTTAAATCTTCTTTAATTCTGGCCCTAACTTGATAATAGTTCAGCCATTGTATTTGTACACCTTCCTCCTTTAATTCCTGCCAATCCTTAATTTCCCAACTTCCTGCTTTTTTCCCCATCAATTCTCTGTATGTCAACCAGTTATAATCTCTTAGTTCCTTCCTGCAAAAAGTCTCTTGAGGCGAAAGCCATCCTGGTATTTTAGGGCATAATCTATACTTATATCTGTTCCATACCCTGATTAATGCTTTTCTTACCACATGCTTTTTAAATTCCTTATTCACCTTAACTTTGTCATATCCTAAATACCCATGCCATCCCATTTTTAATTCGTGTCCTTCTAACTCCAAATTTCTTTTATTATCTAACAAAATCCACTGTTTTACCCAAGATAGACATACTGCCTCAAAATATATTTTTATATCTGGCATCCCTAAACCTCCTCTTTCTCTAGCATCAGATAATAGTTTCCATTTTAATTCTTGGCTTCCTTCCAGCCCATAAAAATTTGACTAATTCCCTCTGCCAATTTACAAGTATTTTATTTAAGTGAATAATTGGAATCGTCTGAAATAAAAACATAAGTTTAGGCAGAACACTCATTTTGATAGTAGAAATTCTCCCCATCATTGATAATTTTAGATCCTCCCATTTTTTCAAGTCCATTTTAATTTCCTTCCATGTTTTCTCATAATTATTTTGAAGAAGTTGTTGATTATTAGTTGTTACGTTTATACCTAAATACCTCACTTTCTTTGCAATTTCAAATTTTGTTATCTTGGCTAATTCCTCTTTTTCTTTTATACTCAAATTTTTTGTCAATATCTTAGTTTTTTCTTTATTCACCTTAAAACCTGCCAATTTACCAAATTCTTCTATCTTTTGTAATAATCTTTCAATCCCTTTCAATGGCTCTTCTAATATTACTACTAAATCATCCGCATATGCCTTTAATTTAAACTCTTCTTTCTTAATTTTGATTCCTTTTATATCCTTATCTTTTCTTATTTCATTATTCAAAATTTCTAAAACTAGTATGAATAATAGTGGCAATAGCGGGCATCCCTGTCTAGTTCCTTTTTCAATTTGAATCTCTTCTGTTAAGTTCCCATTTATAATTAATTTTGCTTTTTGTTCCAAATATATTGCCTGTATCCATCTATACAAATTTTCACCACATTCCATTTCCCTTAATATATGTAACATGAAAGGCCATTTTAAATTATCAAATGCTTTTTCAGCATCTAGAAAAATCAGGGCTCCTTTAACTTCATTATGGTAGTGTAAGTATTCCATCACATTAATTATTGTCCTAATATTATCGCTTATTTGCCTTTTAGGAAGGAAGCCATTTTGATCACTATGAATAAGATCTTGTAAAAATCCTTTTAGTCTCTTAGCTAGTATCGCTGCAAATATTTTATAATCCTCATTTAATAAGGATATGGGTCTATAATTTTTCACTTGTGTGGGGTCTCTACCTTCCTTTGGTATTAAGACGATACTTGCCTCCTTCCAGCTATTTGGTACTTGATTTTTTCCAAGGATATTCTTTATTACCAAAGAAAAAGGGGCCTATTAATTCTGTACAGAATGTTTTATAATATTCCGCAGGCAGACCATATGGTCCTGCTGCCTTCTGTCCTTTCATTTTTCTTATCACTCCTATAATTTCTTCTATCATTACTTCTTTGTTCAGTTCTTCTCTTTGGGTTTCGTTTAATTTAGGAATTTCACATTTTTAAATATAATCATCACTTTGACTTGGGGGGTTTCCCCAATTTTGATACAATACTTTGAAGTAATTATAGAATACTTTTTGAATTTGTGATTCCTCTGTTATCTCTCTTTCACCCGAGTTAATCTTCATTATTAATTTCTTTGACCTTTCTTTCCTTAGTTTATACGCTAACCATCTACCTGGTTTATTTCCAAATTCAAATTCTTTCTGCTTTATATAATCTAGTTTTTTCTTCAGCTCATCAGTCATAATCATTGTTATCTGATCTTGTAATGTTTTAATTTGATTCTTAATCTTTTTGTTGTTTGGTGTTTTTATTAATTCCTTTTCTTTTAGTTTTATTTCTTCTAATATTTTTTCCTTTCTTTCTTGTTTTCTTCTATTTATTATTATGTTCCAGTGTTTAAGGTAACCCCTCATTACTGCTTTCCCCGCATCCCATACTGTATTGATTTCAACTTCATTATTTAAATTCAACTCGAAGTATTCTTTCAGCTTTTTCTTACAATCTTCCACCACTTCTTCTCTAAGTAGCAATGTTCTATTTAATCTCCAACTAGCTATTCTACTTTCACCCTTTATACTTACTACCACTGGATTATGATCTGACAATGGTCTTGGTAATATCTCAGCTTTCCTAATAGTCTTTATAAGGTTATTACTCATCCACACCATATCTATTCTTGAGAATGAGTTATGTCTGTCTGATTAGAAAGTGTATTCTTTACTTGTCCCAGCTATAAATCTCCATGTATCTACCAACTGAAATTCTTCCACTATCTCAAAAAATTCTTTCGCCAATTTCCCTTGATGTTTTTTTATACTTTTGTTTTTATTTCCCGACAATCTATCTACAGATGGCTCCACGACACCATTAAAGTCTCCTAATATACACCAACTACTGTAATCTATTTGGTTCATTTTCTTTTTTAGCTCTTTGAAGAAGGTTGATTTCTCCTCTATTGGAACATAAATTCTTACTAATAATATTTTAATCTTATTTACTAATATCTCCACCATTACATATCTCCCTTTCTCATCAGAAAATATTTGTCTAGGTTTCCATTTTGACTTTATATATAATGTAACTCCTCTTTTCTTTTTCAGTCCAAAATAAAAAAAGCACACAAACATTTATTAATACAGAAAAAGTTGGGAGAAGAATTTGTATCGTTACAAATTCTTCTCCCAACTTTTTCTGTATTAATAAATGTTTGTGTGCTTTTTTATTTTGTTTTGAGTAGATCTTTGATCCTCCTTCATTTCTTTCTGTTCTTCCTCTTCTTCCTCTTCTTCCCGTCTTTTGCGTTGCATACCAAACTCTTTCTTATTCTTCCTAATAAAGTCTTTTGCTTTTTCTATTGTATCTATCTTAAATCTTTCTTTTTTGTAAGTGAAGAGTACGCCTTCAAGCTTGTCCCAACTGAAGGGGATTTTCTCTCTTTTTAATGTCTCCACTAGAAATTGATAGTCTTTACGTCGTCTTAATATTCTAGTGGGTATCTCTTTCATCAGGATGAGTAGTCTTCCATCAAACCAGATCCCTTTGTTGAAGTGTATTTCCATTATATAGTCTCTTACTGACTTTCTTACACATTGAATAATAATGTCTCTAGGAAGGTTTTTTCTGGTAGCAAATGCTGATTTCATTCTATATACGCGATCCAATTCTTTTCACACCTGTTTGTCACTCCATTCTAAGTTCTTAGGAAGTATCTCTATTATTAGCCTTCTTGTATCTTCTTTCTGTACCTCCTTTAGGCCTCTTAGTCTTATCCAAGATTCCTTTTCCCTCAGTTCTGCTAATGCCAGTGCATTCCAACAATTATGATGTAAGTCCACTTATCATAAATATTGAGTAGGATGCCAGCTCAGATGAAAATTCCAGCATAGGGGCAAGATTTCTGGGTGGGTCATCAAAGCTGGAATGGTTTGATAAGGCTAGCTCAGAAAATGGCTTGTGCTGTGAGACAGGTGATTTTCCAAGACACTTTGCCCAGAATACTCTGGCTTGAGGGATCCACCTGGAAGCATAACACTTTAGAAACAGGCTGCTCAGAGCTAACAGTTGTCTTGACAATGATTGACAAATTTCTCTTCCCACCTTCCCAGGCACATCTGGTGGAACAGAGGGCTTTCTCAGTGGCTGTTCCTACACTTTTGAGCTCCTTCCCTAATGAGGCTAGGATGGCTTTCTCCTTGCTGTCCTTCTGTTGGCAAGTGAAAACTTTTCTGTTCTGACAGGTTTTTAGGAATTAACTGCAAGGGCTTTTTGATAATGTTAGAATTCCTAAATAATTCCTAAATGCCTATTGAAGCAAAGAGCATTTGGCAATCATTCTGGCCTCCCTAGGGAGGAAAGTCCAAATCCTGGGAGCAGCTGCTGAGAATGCCCTCTCCCATTTTACCACAAAACATACCTGGGAAGGTGATGGGATCAAAAGAAGATCCTGCCTTGAAGCTCTTAGACACAGGCAGGCTTATGTATGAAGATACAGTCCTTCAGACATACTGGATATGAGACGTTTAGCACTTTATATGTCATACTAGCAATTTGCATTGTGCCCAGAAATGGACTGGCAGCCAGTGGAGATGTTGCAACAGCAATTTGGCTGTAGCTGTTTAGGGCAGGTGATGTTTCTGAGCTCTTTTCAAAGACAGCCCCATGTACAACACATTACAATAACCTAAATGCTCTGGAACTAAGGCATGTGTCACTGTGAGCCTTGGAAAATGAACAGGTGCAACTGACATATTGGCTTTATATGTACAAAGGCACTCTTGGCCACTACTGTAACATGGGCCTCCAGGCTCATGGCTGAATCCAGGAATACACCCAAATTATGAACCTACATCTTCAGGAGAACTGTAACTGATGACACCTGACCCAACATTCCAATGTTCAATTCACTCATTTTACTGTTATATTTTGAAGCAGCTGAAGTTTTCAAATTGTTTATGCATAGCAGTTGTCTACTTTAATTTATCATGTCCATAGAATCTTAAAGCTCTAAGGGACCACAAGAGCCATCTAGTCCAACCTGCTGCCATGCAGGAATACACAACTAAAGCAATCCTGAAAGATGCCTATCCAACCTCTATTTAAAAACTTCCAAAGATGGTGAGTCCACTACCCTCCGAGGCAATCTATGTCATGGTTGAAACACTCTTACAGTCAAGAAGTTCTTTCTAATATTTAGGTGGAATTGCTTTTCTTGTAATTTGAATTTATTGGTTCTAGTCTCTGGAGAAGCAGAAAGCAGGCTTGCTCCATCTTCTACATGACATCCTTTCAGATATTTAAAGATAGCTACCATGCCATCTCTCAGCCCTCCCTTCTCCAAGATAAACATACCCAGCTCCCTAAATTGTTTCTCATAAGACTTGCTTTCCAGACCTTTGATCATCTTGGTTGTCCTTCTCTGGACACATTCCAGCTTGTCAATATCCTTCTTGTACTATGGGTGCCCAGAACTGAACACAGTATTCCAGATGAGTTCTAACCAGAGCAGAATAGAGTGGCAGTACTACTTCCCTCAGTCAGGGCACTATACTCCTGTTGATGCAGCCCAGAACTGCATTGGCTTTTTTAACCTTACTACACTGTTGACTCATGTTTAGTTTGTGGCCTACTAAGACACCTAGATCCTTTTTACATGTATTGCTTTCAATCCAGGTATGACCAATCCTATATTTATATATTTAATTTTTCCTGCATAGATGTACTACTTTACATTTATGTCTGTTGGAATTAATATTGTTAGTTACAGCCCAATTCTCCAATCTGCCAAGGTCATTTTGAATTATGATCCTTTCCTCTTGAGTATTAGCTACCTCCCTATTTTGATGTCATCTGTAAATCTGATAAGCATGTCTTTTATTCCATCATCTAAATCATTTATAAAAATGTTAAATGATACTGGATGTAAGATGGAACCCTGAGGCATCCCACTAGTCACTTTTTTCCAGGATGAAGAGAACCCATCAGTGAGTACTCTCTGAGTTCAATTTTGTTGTAAAATATGCAGTGTCTGTTCTCTCTCTGCCCATCCAAGCAGAGATGCATGCAGTGAAATAGCGTGGGCTTCTAGGCAAAGTCATGCATACCTCTGGTGCAAAATAAAGAGCTTGTTAAGTTTTCTTTATAGCTTTATTGAAAAGAAATGCAAAACCAAAATAAAAAGCAGAAGACATTCATCCATGCTTCTGTATGCTCCAAAGCTTCTCAGGAGCTAAGAGAAGGTAAAAAGAGCTTCCAAAACAGGAGGCTAACTAGCTCCAAAAATCCTTCCCCAAATATATATTTTCCCCCTCAAAACATTCAATCCTTCTGAGAAGGAACAGAAACCTGAAACCTACTTTCGTTTCTCATCTTCTTACTCTGAAGGACAGAGGAACAAAACAACAAAAGACAAATTTATGACTCCTGATAGACAAGCTGGTGAACAAAATTACCCAAAATGGGGGAGATAAATTTCTGATTACAATATCTATTTTCCCTGACAAATTTGTCAACCAATTACAGAGCAACATAACTGTAACACTGTCTAGCCCACAGATCACCAGCTTGTCTGCAAGAATATTATGGGAAAGCTTATCTATACCCCTACTGAAATCAAGATCTACTACATCCACAGCACTCTCCTGATCTATCAAGCTTATAACTCTAGAAAATAAAGAGATAAGAATAGTTTGTCAAAATTTGTTTTTGAGAAACTCATGCTGGCTCTAGTAATCACTTTATTCCTCTCTAAGTATGTACGTACAGCCAGACTGTTTAATGATTTGTTCTAGAATCTTTAGTGGTATCTACATCAAGCTGACTGGTAGGTAATTTCTCAGGTCCTCTTTTTTATCCTTTTTAATAGACTAGATGGGGACTTTTGCCTTCCTTCAATCTGCTGGCATCTCTCCTGTACTCCAAGAATTCTCAAAGATTATTGACAATGGCCCTGAGATTACATCCACAAGTTCAATTTAGTACTTTTAGACACAGGTAATCTGTCCCTGGAGATTTGCATTCATTTAGAGTAGCTAGACATTCCTTTACTAAATCATCATTTATTCCAGACTCTACTCCCCTTACTGCATGATTTATTCTACTTTCACCAGTCTGAATACGACTTATTTATTTATTTGATTTGATTTGATTTGTATCACACCTTTTTCCTAGTATAGGATCCAAGGCGACATACATACTTTAAAAAACACAATTAAAAACTATCAATATAAACATTAAAATGCAATTAAACCAACTATGTTTTAAAACACAAATTAAACAGTCTGGACCCAAGCCATGTAGGACTTTAAGGTCAAAACCAGCACTAGTTTGGACTTCTCTATGTCCCTTGTAAGCATTTCTCTATCTGCTCTATGCAGCGGCCCCATCATTTCCTTGTTCTTTCTCTTGCTTTGAATGTAGCCAACCCCTCCCCCCTTTTTAACCTCTCTAGTGAGTGTTAGGTTTTCTGACTTTCCCACTTTCCCCCTGCAACTAATGGCTATGCATCTATATTCCTCTTTGATGGTTTCCTCCTTTTTCCATTTCTTATACATGTCTATTTTAAATCTCAGCTCATCTGAAAGTTCTTTCTACATCCACCCTGGTTTCTTTAGACACCTCCCACTTTTCTTCTTTCTTGGAATTGTCTGCAACTGTGTCATCAATATCTCACCTTTAAGAAACTCCCATGTATGAACTTTGACCATTTCCGACCATGAGATTTCACCTATTATTTCCCCAAGCTTACTAAAACTAGCTTTCTTTCAGTCCAGAGTGTGTATGTGACCATGTTTGGCTTTCCATTTCCTCTGTATAACAAATCCCAAAAGGACATGGTCACCCCCACCTAAAGATCCTATTGTTTCCATGACATTGATAAGTTCATCTCTGTTGTTTAGAATCGGATTCAAAATAGCTGATCCCCTTGTTGCTTCCTCCATCTTTTGTGCAATGAAATTGTATGTAAAGCAATGAGGAATTTGTTGAACCTTACACGCTTAGCAGAGTGTGACTTCCAACAAATACCAGGGTGATTGAAATCTTCCATTACTATTATATCTCTCCTTTTTGAATATTTGTTCATTTGTTTTAGAAGGCATCATCCGAATCTTCAATCTGGCTGGGGAGCTAATAGTAGATGCCTACAATGAATTCACTGTTGTTTCTCTCCCCTTTAATTTCTACCGAGAGGCTCTTTAACCTGTTTTCCATGCTCTAAGTCATGGATCTCCTCACAGGTGTACATACCCTCAACATATTATGCTACTCGTTTTCCTGTTTGGTCTATTTTTTAAAAATAGGTTATACCCTTCTATTATTATGTTCCAATCGTGAGAATCATCCTGCTAAGTTTAAGTGGTGCCTATTAAATCAGATTTGCTTTTCTGTGTTAAATCTTCAAGTTCATCTTGTTTATTTTCCATGCTCTGTGCATTAGCACATATACCATGGGTCATTCCCTCTAGCTGATTTCTTCTTCATTTTCTTTGCCCACTATTGTGTGTTATTGTTCTATTTTGGATGCGGGGTTTCTTGCTGCATTTTTCTGTGTCTGATAAAGTCCTTTATTTCCTTTGATGCCCTATCTGGGAGAAAGTGGTTAAAGTCCTATTTACAAACCAGGATATTAAAGCAGGATCAGATCTTGGTTTGTAACACTTGTTTGTGAAACAGTGCTTAGAGAACAGACATAATGGGAAACTATGGCTTAATCACTTGCAGTATCTTCCTTGAATCTGGGTGCAGATGGGGAGGAGAGAAGAGGGGAGACAAGGGGCTCATCTACATGAGCTAGGTTATGCAAGCTCCCCACCGGCATATTCTGGCCATGGATCAGGAACATTGGTGCCCCATTCCCTCCACAGAATAGGAGGAAGTTCTGACAAGCACACCAGCCTGTTGCTGCAGCTGCCGCTGCCATTGTCCTCATGGTCTTGCAAAGCAGGAAGAGTGCCTGCAATATGTGACCAAGGCTTCCTGCAAGTGACCAGCCCTGGTCACATGCTCCAGGGCTGCTTCCTGCCTTCCAGGAGAGCCAGGGAGGTGGCGGTGGCAGTGAAGGCTAACCTGCTGGGATGGGCTCCTGCAGACACATCAGGCCCGATCCATTTCCTCCTGGCAGAAATGGAGTAAATCAGGTATTTTCTTATAACAGTATATTGGGCCCTACCCTGTCTTCCCCCTATCTCAGCTCTGTTTCTGCCTGGGGGCAGAATGGGGAAAATGCCCCACGTCATGCAGGGCTCTGAGGTGGGGGCAAGACAGGGTATATTGCCCATGTACACAAGCCCAAGGAGAGTGCATGTAGGCACACAGCTATGGCTGGCCTTTTCAATATGTTAAATATTTCTAAGAGTGGAGAGCCATCACCACTATGCTGCTAACAGAAGAGTCCCTGCTATCATGCCACATAAACTTGCTGGCTATTCCTGAGCTGCACCAAAAGCCATAACCGCTGGAAAATGGCCAGCCTAGCTCTTTATAGTGTATCTGCAGTCTTTGAACAGGAACACCAGCCACAGCAATGCCACAGCAGATAAACACGTAGCAACCGTCTCTTAAAAGATGGTCAGGTCATCCGGCATGGTGGGTGGGGTGTATTGGGAGAATGCCTGTGCTAATGTGGCACAGGACTCCCTCTCATAATTCCTGGCTTTGACAACGTGCCCTTGAGAGCTAGACATTTATGTTGGCTGGTCCTCTTCAAGGATGGGTTGGATCAACAAGGACCATGATGGGTGTGGCAGTCACAGGAGCTTCCCTAGTGCTTCTCTCACCTCAGTGGTTAGAGCTGTGTCCACCAGTTCATTCATGGTCCAATTGATTAGGCTGTGATAAGAAAGTCTGAACTAAACCCATTGGTTTAGATTTGTCTTGGTTTATGAACATGAACAGAAAAGTCAACAAATGCCAGAAGACCTAGTCTGTAGTCATCTCTTGGATAGAAATACAGCTGTTAACAACACACATGTGAAAAGAAAACACTTTCTTTGGTTGCAAACATAGCAGGGTTAGATAAAACTTGCAATGAAACTTAACAATTGACTGTGGAATTGTTTTACCCATAGAAATAATGAGCCCACTCTAGTTGGGACTAACCAACAGGATTCTAGCCACTGTTAGCATTAAGAGTTTCATTTACAGTGGGTATCTCCAGCTCTTGGCATCTGCTGGAGTTTGGTTCCAGGACTCCCTGTGGTTACCAAAATCCATGGATGTTCAAGTTACATTATATACAACGGTATAGTAAAATGGTTTCCCTTAAATAAAATGGAAAAATCAAGGTTTGCTTTTTTGGATTTTTTTTTTTGGGGGGGGAGGGGTATTTTCAAGCCATAGATGGTTGACTCCATGGATATGGAGGGCCAATTGTACAATACATCAAAGTGACTGGCTCTCTGGCAATGCCACTTCTAGAAGGGTAGCCATGCTATCTTACAAACAAAGCGAAATAAGGTGCTGAATTCTGTTAATTAATTCCAACTGGAATAGTTTCAATGAATGTATTGTTTAATGTTAGTCAATCCCATTGTAGGTAAATCCCATTGATTTAGTGAGTCTGCTCTACTTGGGACTAACCTCTAGTTGGGAAACTGTCTGTGGACCACAAACCAATGTGTCCCCCAGACACCTGTGGGTTTCATCTTCCTTCTGCAAACAATACTTCAGTTTTCCTTTGCCACTCTTCTGAAAAGGCAACAGAAGTGAAGCCCTATTACTTCCTGTTGCCATTTTCAGAAGGTCTTAGAAGAAAATGTATTTGGGTATAGTGTAATGTTCTGGGTTGCTCATCGGGGCAGCATGAGGTATTTTCATGTGTTTTCAAACATTTGGAGCACCTTGTGCTTGGTTTGGAGGCAAAAATTGCCAGAAGACCCTCCCAACTTTTAATTGGGGGAGGAGGTGTTGGGATACTTTGGGGGACTGGTGGGGGCTTTATGGACCATAAAAGTGGGGTCCAGAGGCCACATGCAGCCTGTACTTTGCTCACCCTGATGTAAATTGTAACTTTTGTTTTTTAAAAAAGCTCATGATTTGTTAGATTGTGTTTAATGATGTTTAATGTGCCACCAACTTCAGTTGTTTCTGGAAAGATAACGCTTAAGATATTTTAAAATCACAACATAAATAAGTGAATTTCCTATCTGCAGTGTTTGCTATGTAAGTTCCTTCAAAATATTTTACTTAGCATTTGGCACGGCATATTTCTAATGGTATGCCTCTGATTCCTAGAAGTCTTTTTGTGGTCCAAGGCCTTTGGATCAGAATGCAACAGATGTCAGAACTCTGATTGTACGCACAATATGCAACAGGCGTTTTAGCAGGAGATTTATTTTCTGTAGCTCAACTAGGAGATGTGATGGCTAAACTCTCAGCTACTTTGATGGTACTGAATACATGTTTCATAGCCAAGGGCCAAAATGGTTTACTGAAACCAACTGTCTAGTATCATCTAGATGTTTGGTAGAGAAAATGGGACTGCTCATTTGGGAAAGGCTGGGCAAGTATCCATATGCTCCTTTTCTTCTGATTCACAGTAGTGACTGAGAGAACCTCGGATTTCATCATTAAGTCATTCCTATGCTAATGAGCTTTAGGAGTCCTGGTGCTGCCGGTTAACTGTTTTTTTTTGGGGGGGGCGGGCGGGTTGTCTCTGAAAAGTGCAGGAAAGAGAACTTGGCCAAAAAAAAAAAAAAAGCCAAGAAGCCTGCCAATTTTGATTATTTTATCAAGCAGGGGAGTCCACAATCTCTCAATAAACCCATTTCTCCTGTTTATCTGGTGGGGTGGGGAAACACATCAATAATCATAATCAACATGCAAAACAAATCAAGAATAACATCTGAAATGATGGCAGAGTTGCTACAGCAGCTAACTAAATAAAGGCATCCGTGACACTCTAAATCATCACTCTTCCAGCAGAGTAATTTCCCTCAAGATACATAACATTTTTAGCATGGTCTGAGCTCCAACAAGGCAGCATTTCTTTCAAGGAACTGCTGCCTGTCAACATTTAACAAACTATGGAAACCTTTGGAGGAATGATGGACTTAAACAAAGAGAGCAAGAAACTCATAGTACATAAAAATAGAAATATGTGTGGGAGGAATCTCTCAACTAGACTTAGACAAGATTAAGCAACAGAGTAGCTTTGACTACAACATTCGTCACATAGTCAGTTTAGTGTATATTTAGGATTGTGCATATACAGTGCTGATGAAAGCGTTCAAGGAGTCGTAAGTGGTGGCGATAGGTGACCCATGTTTCAAACCCATAAAGGAGAATAGACAGTACAATGGCTCTATACACACTGATTTTTGTGCTTCACCTCGGGTGTTTATTACTCCAGACTCTTCACCAGCAATAAGGCCATGATATTGAGAACACAGCTGCACTGGGCAGGGCACATTTCTAGGATGGACAACTATCACCTCCCCAAAATAGTACTCTACGGTGAACTCGCCACAGGTCAGCGTAAGAGGGTCGCTCCAAAAAAGCGATACAAGGACTTCCTGAAGCAACATCTCAGGCTCTGCCAAATTGATCACCAACAATGGTCCGCCATGGCCTCACAATGCTGCAGCCTTATTTGAGAACTCACACCGAACAAGTCTTGAAGAGAAATGACAATGGAGAAAGAATCACAACCCAGAAACATCACCCAAGGAGACCTTCTGCTGTGCTTTCTGCAACCAGACTTGTTTATCTCGAATTGGCCTTTTTAATCATCAGAGTGCTTGCAGAAAGCACAGGATGAGTCCTTCCTGAATCTTCGTTTGCGAAGAAAAGCCAGAGAGAGAGAGAGCTTTGACTAACGAAGAAAGTGCCCTGGTGGTGCAGTGGTTAAATGCCAGTACAGCAAGTCACCACGTTGCAAGTTCAATTCCAGAGGGCTCCAAGGTTCACTCAGGTTTCCATCCTTTCGTAGGTCAGTAAAATGAGTACCCAGCTTGTGGGGGCAATTAGCTAACACACATTGGAAACTGCTTAATGCAGTGTAGATGTGTAAATTGCTATTGCTTAAAACAATCTGTAAGGTGCTCTGATAGCCTTGTGGTTGAAGAGCGGGATATGTATAAATAAATAAATAAATAAATAAAATAAGAAAGTGATCTTGGAACTGTAGCTGCATACCTAAGTTGTTGTTGTTGTTGTGTGCCTCCATGTTGTTCCCAATTTATCATAGAATCATAGAATTGGAAAAGACTTCAAGGGTCATCCAGTCCAACCACCTGCCATGCAGGGAAAAAAAGTCAAAGCGTTCCCAACAGACGGCCATCCAGCCTCTGTTTAAAAACTTCCTAAGAAGGAGACTCCACCACACTGCGAGGCAGTGTATTTCACTCCCTAACAGCTCTTATTGTCAGGAAGTTCCTCCTAATGTTTAGGTGGAATCTCTTTTCCTGTAGTCTGAGTCCATTGCTCTGTGTCTTAGTCTCTGGAGCAGCAGAAAACAAGCTTGCTCCATCCTCAGTATGACATCCCTTCAGATATTTAAATATGGCTATAATGTAACTTCTTAACCTTTTCCTCCCCAGGCTAAACATACACAGTTCCCTAAGCTGCTCCTCATAGTCCTAGGTAGTCCTAGGACTTTTTCAGAAAGGGGACCCCCCCACACCAAGGAGGTTGGGAGAAGAATGGAGCTGTTGCGCTTACAACAGAGCCCCGTTTCAAATGATGCAGTCCTCCTCTGCCCTCCTCCCAATCTCTTCCTGACCTTCCCCCGTGCTGTGGGTGCCACTTTTTATTGATGGAGATTTTCAATCAATAAAAAGTGGCACCTGCAGCATGGGGGAAGGTCAGGATGAGGTCCGGAGGAGGACGGGGCTGTTTGAAATGCGGCTCTGTAAGTGCGACAGTCTCATTCTTTTCCCAACCTCCTCGGGGTTTTTTTTCCCCATCTGAAAAAGTCCTAAGTCTCTGGAGCAGCAGAAAACTATCTTGCCCGATCCTCAATATGACATCGCTGCAAATATTTAAACATGGCTATCATGTCCCCTGTTAACCTTCTCTTCTCCAGGCTAAACATACCCAGTTCCCTAAGCTGCTCCTCATAGGGCATGGCTTCCAGACCTCCCACCATTTTTGTTGCTTTCCTCTGGAATATTCCACCTTTTCCATATCCTTCTGGAATTGTGGTGCCCAGAACTGGACACAGTATTTCAGGTGAGGTCTGGCTAAAGCAGAATAGAGTGGCACTATTATTTCCCTTGATCTAGACATTATACTTCTATTAATGTAGCCTAGAATCGCATTGGCTTTTTTAGCTGCTGTATCACACTGCTGACTCATGTTCAGCTTCTGGTCCATTACGACTCCTAGATCCCTTTCGCATGTACTGCCATCAAGCCAGGTGTCACCCATCCTATATCTGTGCTGTTCCTTTTTACTGGCCAAATGTAGTATCCTACATTTCTCCCTGTTGAAATTCATTTTGTTAGTTTTGGCCCAGCTTTCTAATCTGTTAAGGTCATTTTGAATTCAGATCCTGTCCTCTACCCATCCTAATTTGGTGTCATCTGCAAGCTTGATAAGCATGCCCTCTATTATGAAAACCCTAAGGCAACTCTGTCATAGGATTTTCTTAGTGAAATTTGTTCAGTGGAGGTTTGCCATCACCATCCTCTGAGGCTGAAAGTGTGTGACTTGCCCAAGGTCACTCAGTGGGTTTCCATGGCTGAACAGGTATTCAAATCCTGGCCTTCCAGTGTCCTAGTCCAACGCTCAAACCACTGCACCACACTGGCTCTGCATTCCTAAGACTTAGTGCAGGAGAAATGCTTTTTGTAATGCTTACACATTTTTCACTGCATGCATACATATCTAAATGACCAATGGAGCTTCTGGGTTGCAGCTGTTCAGAAATAACTACATTCATCAGATCAATGCAGTACTACCAGGAAAGAGACACTAGGTATGTTTACTATTAAGGAGAAAGGGATACTCATGGAAAAAAAAACCCTGGAAAAATGAAATTAGGTTAGCAATAAAAATAATGGTGTGGATGGAATATATCTCTTGTGGCAGAGACTTAGGAAAAGACATAGCTGGGGTATGAATATATATTGTTATAAACATGTATGGCTATGAACCAAATGGCAGCCACCTGATCATGTGTGCCCCCCCAATTGTGTAGACAAAGCTGTAGTTCCATTGAAATCCCTTATGAAGTCACCCATATTTTAATTGATTAAATTATATATAGACAAATAAAGACAAAGGCTGGAATCCTGTTGGGGATTTACCTATGTATAAACACTATAATCACAGTGCTACATGAATCCTGATCCTCCCAATCTCCACTTACTTGTAAGCAGCCGCTGTGATTGATGGGGGTCCCCTGTTGATCAGGAAGCAGCTGACTGATGGTTCCACCCTTTCTGTGAGCTATTCCCAGTGCTATAGGCAGAAGGAGGACCCCTGTTGCAATCCCCCCTTGTGCTAGAGATTGCTGAAACAAAGGGGTGGGGCTGTCAGCCAGCTGCTTTCCAAGTGAAAGGGGAACAGACCCCCATTGATCACGTGGCTACTTCCCAATAGGTGGAGATTGGGGGACTTTCATGGTCCTAAAGTATACTAGGGGTTACACAGAGATCATGAATATGAAACTTTAGTAACTCTAGTTTATACATTCATAACTGCCCACCAGGATTCCGGCCAAAGTCTTCTACCGATTAATCATAACTATAAGCTGTAGATAAGCACACAGAATTTTGGTTCGTTTATTCAGTTTAAGCACTCTTGCTCACCAAGAGCCCTCTCTCTCTCTTGTTAGGAAGGAAATACATTTTCTGTTTATTCATCAGCAAAAGTGTCTGTTACTGCATAACATGATATGGGTCATTTTTGCAAGGTTATTTTCCCCCCATGCTGCAACATTGTGCAGAGAAGCTGATTGAATATCTATCTTGATTATATGCAGATGATAAAATACAGAGCTAGAATTTTAAAGCGTTGAAATAAATCTGAGTACATTATGCAGATTCTGAGGTGCATAAAAAGAGCTAACTCATAATCCCTTGCTGAATATAAAAGTATATTTTGGTATTGTTTTGCAAATGTGTCAAAAACAGAGCTGGGAAATGTTTGGGTTTTTAGTGTTATGTTCAAGGTAGAGAGTGTAATTCTTATTTGGGTAGACCACAACTCCTATGTGTTTGTTAAAAGCAGTGCTTCCAAAGAACACAGATGGAGAAAGTGTGTTTCTTTGTTCTGTTCCATGCTTCAAAAACTTAACTTCTGACAAGAGAAATATTTTTCCATGTGTTGAAACTCTGTGTTTTCTGTTTAAATGACATATACTGAGTTTGTTTTTTCTGTTTGAATGACATGTCCTGGAAAACAACACTTGAGGCCTGATATATCACACTTAAATTGGACTTTATCACACTACACTGTTATAGTGCTATTATTCCACTTTAACTGCTATGATTGCCTCCTGTGGAATTCTGGGATTTGTAGTTTAGTGAGGCCTAAGAACTCTCTGGCTGAGAGTTCTAAATGCCCCTACCTAAACTACAAATCCCAGGATTCCACAGGAGGCAGCCATAGCAGTTAAAGTGGAATAATAGTGCTACAAAAGTATAGTGTGATAATCTCCTAATGGCATCAATCAGGGCCTACTCCTGGGACATGCCTTCAGATTTTGGCCCTGAAATCTCAGGTCCTGGAATGCGTCTGACCTGACAACCCTAAGTAGAATAGAGATGGAGGTGCCTTTGAGTTCACTGGATCCTATGCAATTTCATCAGTGGGGCTCAGGATCACCCTCCCCCAGTGGTGGTAGCTAGCTTCCATGTCAGTGTGATGGTGAGTGCACTCTGGCTTTCAGCCTTAACTTTAACAAAGCTGAATCTATGTTGGGGATAGGGTTCAGCCATTTGTATATCCCCTTTAAAGTTGCATCTCAAATCAAAAGCAAACCACCTACCAGGTACCACTGTCCTCCTCTCTCCACCATCCTCATTATGCAACCCAAATTGACAGATTCCTCCACCCAGTCTCACAGTTTAATACTTAAATGTCTGGCTCTGAATCCATGTGTATTCAAGTCATGTTAGTGCTGCATTAGCATTACCACCTCTGAGAGCCGCCTCAGGTTGCACACCTATTCAGCAGGCTGGTCCAACATAGGTATGGCAGCCATCCTTTCCATGCTGGGAAGAGCTGTACTTATTGAACTTGGTCAGTCAGATCTAGGAGAAGTTTGTGTCGGTTTAGTTTTGAAGAACATACAAAAATTCACCAACTGCATTTTCAGGTTGGCAAGAATGAATAGTTTAAGTAATTCAAACATGGGAGAAAGAAAAAGTGACAGATTTCACCATGCTTTTCCTTCTCCTCTGGGAGGGCTGAGATGTCCTCAGTGACACTGACAGTGTGGAACCCTCTTCTACTCCCCATCTTACTGTTCAGGTGGCTCCAGGTGCACTTGCTACTCCCCAAAAGTTCATATCTGTGTTGCCTACTTGGGCGTGGAATGGATCAGATTGATGGACAACAAGATTTGAGGTGTGGGACATTCAGAGGAATGGTTTCACACTTTGCCTTGAGTGCACAGGAAAGGAAGGATTACGTCTAGAAGAAATCTGATACAGAGGTTTTCTTAAATGGTAGAATGTTAATCCATTCTGAAATTAATTGGAATGTAAATTGGACCAATTTAAATTGGCCTTATATAATAAATTTTGCTTCTTGGAATCATGTTTAGTGAAATACTTCTAGTCCTGGTCAGGAAATGCTTCAAACTTTACTGCAGTTCTGAGGCTTTGAGGCACCCTGTGGAAGAACCAGAGCTTGCAGCTGTGCTTTTGTTCCTCTTTTATCTCTTTCCAAATTGTCTCTGTCTCTTCCCAGCTGCTTAGTGAGGGGCAGTTTGAAGAAATATGACAGCCATTACTAATAGCTTTGACTATGGTTACAAAATGAATCTAGAGATATCTTCAGACTCCAACTGATCTCATATGTAACAGTCTTACACATTGATTTTTCTGCCTGGCTTTAACTGCAGTGGTATTAGCAATGACCTTTGTCTCTATAGTTAAAGTGGGACCCTGTGATCAGCTAACAGAGCACACCAAAAATTCAGTCATTCGTTTTGTACAGTCCCATGTGAACACAGTCTAGGGAGGCACCAGTCTTCTTGGACACTTTGAATCCACAATATCCAATACGTTATGCAAAATGGAGACATTAATAATTTTCTCTCAAAGCAGGGAATATATAACAACACAAAAATGTCAATAGATGCTCTGCTGGTCCCCAAACCAGGCATGATCAAGAGCTGAAACTGTTCCAAGTTGTAGTTTTAACTAGAGAAGACATTCTTAAGCTCCCTCTTCTAGAGATTGCTCCTCATACTTATAGAATATCTACTGCCACATTAGTGTCTTCATCATCTTAGATCATCTGAGGAGGCTGTGCTGAAGGAACAAGTACTGCCAGTGCTATGATAGATAGCTACCAGGACTAGAGGGACTTCTTAGCGGTAGCAACATACCTTTAGAATTTCCTGTGCTGACAAGCAGATTGGTGTCTGTCCAAAGGGTGTCAAACAGAGAGCGTGGAAATAATGCACGATGATGATGATGATGGTTATTGTTATTGTTGTTACTTATATAGTGCCATTGATGTACATTGTGCTTTACAAGTAAAACAACCAAAAACTGAGTCTTACCAATGGTGTATAATTGATAGTATAATACACACAGAGAGGGAAGGAAGGAATATTAGAAATATGAAACTATACAATACAATTGCAAAAGGAATTATCCAGATAAAATATAAAATAAACTACAATATAAAGCGAACTGACAAATACATATAATCAAAATATGCAAGTTTATAAAACTATAGTAAACTAAAATTCCAAAAGCTTTGGAAAACAAGTTTTTAATTGAAATTTAAAAACAACAAAGAAAGGAGCAGTCCACAAATGTTCAAGGAGGCAATTCCAAGAGTATGTATGGAGCAGCAAGTGAAAAAAGGTGAGGCTGAGCCATGCAAGAGGAAATCCTTGCATGTAGATCTCAAGTAGGTTGGTAAAAAGAAATAAGGGCTGAAAGAAAGAAAGGGCTGACCTAGGTTGTGTAGGGGTTTGAATGTTAAGCTCTTGTTTGCTGACTTGCAAAGTTTTGCATGGACAAAGTATTCTTGTTTAGAGTTTGACAAGGTTTTGAATGAAATTATTCATATAACAATTAAAATAATGATCAATGCAATGAATAATTTTTCAACCAACTAAGATTAATGATAATTACTTTTAAAAACTGAGCTCACTAGCAATTAATGAAACAAATTAAGATTTTCTTTTTCTTTTCTTTTTTTAAAAAAACCCTCTAAGTTACAGCTTTTGGTCAAAGACTTACTTTAAATTCACCCAATCCTCCCCCAAATTGAGATTGAGTTAAAGCTTAAAAGAAGTTATTGAAGGACTGTTCACTTTTATTGTTTCTTTCTGATTTTTATGTGTACTGTACTTTGTTAGATTTTGTTCTGTTTTTAAATCATAGTGATGGACATGTTGAAGATGTTTGTAATATGTGCAATACGTCAACTCCTAAAACTATTAAAATTGAATAGAAAGAATGTAGTTATGTTTATACGTTAAAAAAATGTAGCTCTAGAATTGATGGTGTATGCCTTCAAGTCATTTCCCACTTATGGCAACCCTAAGACGACCCTCTCATGAAATAGTCTTGGCAAGATTTGTTCAGAGGGGGTTTGCCATTACCTTCCACTGGGGTTAAGAGAGAGTGTGTTTTGCCCAGTAGGTTTCCATGGCCAAGAGGATATTTTAAACTTGGTGTCCAGAATCGTAGTCTAATGCTCTAAGCACTACACTGCACTAGCTCTAAAATCATCAATACTTTAAATCAATATAAAATCATTGAAAGCCATGACAAGAGCAACAAAAAATGCCACATACACATTCCATCAACTACCATCCCACATAGCTACTTAGTGGCTTGTTCAAAGAAAGAAGTCTTTAGCTGCTGGTGATATTCTTGCAAAAAAAAAAAAAATTAGTAACCTGTGGGCTAGACAATGCAACTATTTGGTGGATTTATAATTGGTTGACTGACCAAACCCAAATGGCAGTCACCAATGGCTACTCTTCATCCTGGTGAGAAGTGACTAGTGGGGTGCCATAGCATTCTGTCCTGGGCCCAGTGCAATTCAACATCTTTATTAATGACTTGGATGAGGTAATAGAGGGCATGCTTATCAAGTTTGCAGATGACACCAAATTAGGAGGGGTAGCTAATACCCCAAAGGACAGGATCAGAATCCAAAATGACCTGAACAGATTAGAAAGCTGGGCCAAAACTAATAAAATGAATTTCAACAGGGAGAAATGTAGGATACTATACTTGGGCAGTAAAAATGAAACGCACAGATATAGGATGGGTGACACCTGGCTTGATGGCAGTACATGCGAAAGGGATCTAGGAGTCTTAGTGGACCACAATCTGAACATGAGTCAGCAGTGTGATACAGCAGCTAAAAAAGTCAATGTGATTCTAGGCTCCATTAATAGGAGTATAGTGTCTAGATCAAGGGAAGTAATGATGCAACTCTATTATCCTTTGGTCAGACCTCACCTGGAATACTGTGTCCATTTCTGGGCACCACAATTCAGGAAGGATATTGAGAAGCTGGAATGTGTCCAGAGCAGGTGACCAGGATGGTGGGAGGTCTGGAAGCCATGCCCTATGAGGAGCGGCTTAGGGAGCTGGGCATGTTTAGTTTGGAGAATAGAAGTACATGATAGCCATGTTTAAATATTTGAAGGGATGTCATACTGAGGATGGAGCAAGCTTGTTTTCTGCTGCTCCAGAGATTAGGACATGGAGCATTGGGTTCAAACTACAGGAAAAGTGATTCATTAGGAAGAACTTCCTGACAGTAAAAGCTGTTCGGAAGTGGAATACACTGCCTGGGAGTGTGGTGGAGTCTCCTTCTTAGGAGGTTTTTAAACAGAGGCTGGATGGCCATCTGTTAGGAATGATTTGATTGTTTTTTCCTGCATGGCAGGGGGTTCGACTGGATGACCCTTATGGTCTCTTCCAACTCTATGATTCAATGGTGCAAACAAAGAAGGAAGGGGGTCAGTCTAGTTTTCTGTGGCAGAGAGTTCCATAGCCTGGGAGCAGCCACAGAGAAGGCTCTCTTCTATGTGCTCAGCAAACATGGCTGTGAAGGCAATGGGAGGGCAGTGAGAGAGAGCCCTCCGCTGTGTATTTTAATTCTTGGGCAGACTCAACATGTATAGCTGAATTGGGCTTATTTGTTTGAATGAGAGACTCTGTCTTAATACTTGGGCAGGCTTAACATGTGTTGCTAAGTTGGGCTTATTTATTTGCATGACAGACTCTGGAGATTTTCAGACAACACTGTTATAGTGTTACTATTCCACTTTATTTGCTATGGCTGCCTCCTCTTGAATCCTGGGATTTGCAGTTTAGGGAGGGGCATTTACAACTCTCAGCCAGAGAGATCTTAGGCTTCAGTAAACTACAAACCCTAGAATTCCACAGGAGGAAGCCAGAGCAGTTAAAGTGGAATAGTAACACTATAACAGTGTAGTCTGAAAATCTCCTCTCTCTCTCTATCTGTCTTTTCTAATAATGTTATCAATTTCACAGGATCAGACTGAGGTCCTTCTAACTCTTCAACTAAGTAGTTTTTATGTGTATTCCTGGCGTGATGAGAAATGAATAAACAATTCCTTCAAGGATAGTTGAACTGCCTGGTCTTGCATAAGAACTTGCAGAGTCAATGCTCAGGCACAATAAACTCTCCATCTTACTTGTTCTATGAGAATTTTCATTCTGTGAAGCTTTGCTTGATACCTAAAACTGTACTTGCCTGTTGTACTCAGGTGACACCTGTATTGGGATTCCTCCTGCATCCACAGTGGATGCCCATAGATCAAAAAATAAACTGGAGTGATTCTATTTTCTTCTCATTCCTTGAAACTTTTCCTCCTGCACCCCAGTGCTCTTGTAATATGTAAAGCCACTCTCAGGCTCCCTGCTGAAGGAGAGAACTGCAAGCAATCTGGTAAAGCAATCACAATATATATATATATATATATATATATATTATTAAAATTATTTGGCATTCATGATGAAAGCATGAAATGAAGTTTCTTTGAAAAATGGATATGTAAGGCTCCATTACAGTATTTAATTACCCTTCATTTGGACACTGGTAACAGTCAATGTTATGCATTTATTCATTTTCCTTTATAAAAACTCTTAATTCCCATGTGCACCTATCTGCTTTCTATCACCTTAGCTGTTATAGTTATTGCAAATCATGTTGCTTAATGTAGCAATAACAACTCTGTTACAGATTTCTCTCAGAATGACAGTTCCCAGGGTTCACCACAGAAAGGAAATGTCTGGGTTTTTGTTTTGTTTTTTGGTTTGCCTGTACTGTTTGGACATGCCAAGATTGTCTTTCCTAAAAACAATCCAAATGTGATAACTTAAAAGGCTACAGAAATTTATAAACAGAATAATGCATAACCTAATTGATTTTAAGAGGATATATCAAAAGCTATTATAGCTACACCTGGCATAACATATGCCATTATGTGCCCTTGTATCAAGCGGTGGTTGTGGCATGGCACTTGGAGTGACAGCACTGCTTTCACATGATTCAGTGACATGGTATTATTTTATGGTAAAATATTGCATTGTTTTACATGTTGGTGGTGAGTGGCTGAGGGAGTGAGAGGAGGGAGGGGCCCTTGGGCATGTAGATGCGGATTGAGTGGCAGTAGTGGATTATGAGGTAGAGAGGGAATTTGCATATGAGTGGTGATTGGCTGAGGAAGTGAGAGGAGAGAGGGGATTGGTTGGGTATTTTTCCTAAGTGGCCAATCAGCACACTGGGAAAGGAAACATACACAAGTGTATTACGTATATACAATAGCACCCCTGTATCCGTGTGGGATTTGTTCCAGCCCCCCCCCCGCCACGATACTGAATTCAATGGATAATAGCAAATGGCAGACCCACCACCACCACCTCGCCACCACTGCCAGAGCCCTTCTGGCAGAAGGGAGGGGGAAGGAAAGAGCTCATCTCCTTCTGCTTTCCCCCTTTGCCCTGCCACCTCTGCTGCTGCTGCCAGATGATATCCCTCCTCCCCCCTCCCTTCACCCTGCCACCTCAGCCACTGCCACCAGACCCCTCCTGGTGTAAGGGAGGGGGAGGCAAGATCCCTCCTCCCCCCTTCCCCCTTTGTCCCACCACCGCTGCTGGAGCCCTCTGGGCAGAAGGGAGAGAAGAAGAAAGATATCTCCTCCCCCTCCCTTCCCCCTCCCCCCACCTCTGCTGCTGTTGTCAGAGTCCTCCAGGCAGAAGGGAGGGGGAGGTGAGATCCCTCCCCCCTTCACCCCACCACATCTGCCGCCACCACCAGAGCCCTCCTGGCAGGAAGGGGGAGGCACGATCTTCTCCTCCCTCCCTCCCTCCCCCCCATCCACCCCCTCATCACCACCCACAGATAATTGAATCAGCGGATAGCAGATCAGCGGATATGGGGGTGCTACTGTAGATACTCTTCTGACAGGAGTTTATCATAGAACCAGACCTACAAATGCAAAGAAAAGTGTTCTCTTGGGTAAAATATTGCGTCCCTACATTCATTATGGGCCTATATTCAGATTTTCCCAGTTTTGCTGGGCTGCAATCATTGAGGGCGAATTGTACACACATTTTTACTTTGTAAACTAGTTAGGATTTGACCTAAACATGTTGACACACAAAATATCTCAACCTGAAAGTCAATCTAACATAAGGCAAAAATGACAGAAAAGATAAATGCTTCTGCTAGTATTCATGCTTTCAGTTTTTATTAAGGTGTTTACTATTGTGATTACACTTAAGAGCCTTATAGATTCAGGTTATAAAAATATAACCATGGAGAACTGAAGAAGTCTGTAGGGATTATTGCTTCTGTTAATAATTACCATGTTACTGATGTGGTAATTGCTTTTTTAGTAAGATAAATCTCCTGCTTTTGAAACCAACAGAGCTATAAAATTCCAAAGCCTGTTCATCCTGTATAATGTTAAAATAAAAGAACTGCATTAATTGTTAGGAATAGAGATTTGAGGTTCCTGCTTAAGTTTTCTTCAGCTCAAAATAATGAAATCAAGTGCTCACTTTTTACTGGATTATTCCCCTTGTTTTATCCCTCTTTGATTATAATATAACTCAAGCTTCTCAGCAACATTCAGTTGAATGAATTTGTGAAGAAAACAACTCTCTAGTCCATTTAATACACTGTTGCTGAATTAGACACAGATGCTGTTTTCTTGCACAGAACATTATGCTTTAATCTTCCATTCTGGATTGTACACTGTATACGATAAAAATAAAAACATGTTTCAAATGTTCAATGTATTTCATCTATATGACTCCATTAGGGCAAATTTCATACTGTTTTTTTAAAAGTTATTGGTACTACTAATCTGACTGTTTGGTATAAGAATCTGTAAACTCTCTCTGCACAAGGAGAAAGCTTGAGATCATCCATGCATGCTCCAAAACATTGCCCCCACCAGGAGATTGCAGACACTTTAGTGGCTGGAAGGCAGGTTGAACAGAGGGGGAAGGGCCTTGAGATTAACATCAGGCTTAGTGACCTGAAGTGAGCCTTAATGGACACTGGACCTGCAAAAATGACATTTTCTTAATCATCTTTAAGTACCTAATGTGTAAGTGAAGAGAGTTCCTGGGATTGGCAGTGAGACTAAAAATCTCAGTGAGTCACCTTCTTCTTTTAAAAAAACAACAACTGAGAACACAAAGGCTATTGTATAAGATTAGCTTATATGCAAAAATCTTAACAAGAACCTGGCTAAACAAAGTCTTTAAACAGATGAAAGGGACAGTAATTTTAAAAGATTCAAGATCTCTCACTTTTATTTTGATGACTAGATTTTGAGAAGTGTGAATTTTGCTGAGTGGAGAGACCAGGGTTCTGTTGGAAAGTGATTTTTTTAAAAAAAATAAGGAGGTATCTCTAAGGGACTGCATTGGGGAAGAAAAAAATCAGCAGAGTTCTATGGTGTAACACTACTATCTAGTGCAGAAGGAGAAGAGTTACAGAACTACAGGGAAACCTGAGAGATTGACTTTCTGCTTTTAATCCTGTAAGTGCTTTTGACTTTGGGTGTACTGAAGATGGAGCAGTGTCCTTCTCCAGAAATTCTACAAACATTGTTGGATGAGATCATATCTTTGAGGAATGAAAACACAGCAGAGGGGCGGGTTATTATTATTATTATTATTATTTATTATAGTAGAATTGAAAGACATCTCAAAAGGCTTGAAAGAAGATTTGAAGAAGGACTTCAATTAAATGAAAGAATCAATAAAGAAATTGGTTGAGGATGTAAAACAAAGCAATGGTAAAGGTGGAGTTTTGGAAAGTAAATTTGAAATGATAAAGAGATGGAGAAAGATCTGGATGATGGGACAAGGTTAAGAAGTTCTGTTCTGCTGATAGACTGTATGTTAACAAAAACATGAATACAGAAAATCTGATTGAGCTGATGGATGGTATAGCCTTCAAAACTGAGAAGAAAGTCAAATATTGGGGTGTTGTTAAAATGAATGTGGATTGTTTCTTGTCTCAAAATAATTATGTTAAGATACAGAGTGGAATGGAGGATTTTTTTTAAAGATCTGAAATTCCTTATTGACGTCCTTTGGGAAAAATGAGCCAGTAATTTGTGGTTTTGATGATTAGAGAGAATAGGTAATTGGAGGAAGAGAATATGCTGTAGTTTTTAGAGAGAGAGGTATGAATAACTATATATATATATGTAACTGCTGAAAGGAAGGTTGGAAGTCCTCCTCCTCTTCTTCCTCTTCTTCTTTTTCTTCTTCTCTTTTTTCTTTTACTTTTCCTCTTTTTTCACGTATCTCCTTTCTTTCTTTAATCTTTGCAATTTCTATAATTTTTAATGTATTCATAAAATGTTTAACAAAAAACAACAACCCAGCATTAATCAGTAAAAGATTGGCAGAACCATACAGCCTAAATCCTGCTATGGCCCCTCACTATAGATCCAGTGAATCAATGGAACTTACATAAGTGTTGAGTTATCAAGTTCCCATTGATTCAATGGATCTACTATAAATTGGATTTAGGCCAATCATTTTAACCATCTAAAGGCTGAGAGTGAGGGAGCTACTCTCCCTCCATGACCTCCATGGGAAAGGGAAAGGAGTTTTCCAAGTAGGTTGACATTACTGAAAAAGGGGCTCTGTTTTGGGTTCCTACCAACCTCATCTCTCTAGGAGGTGGGACTCTTAGAATGGCCCCACATGAAAAAGTATACACTCTGGAAAGGTACATGTGGGAGAAAATGGTCTCTCAGATATCACAGCCCCAAGACATTTGAGACTTTCTTGATAAGAATTAGCACCTTGAATTGGGTTAAGAAACAAATAAGGAAGCCAGTGAAGATGGCAATGGTTTGCACAACCTGTACTTTGTTAACACTTTCAAAGGCAGCTCCACATAGAGCCCAGTAGAGTAATCTAAATATGAGATGTTTTGTATATGGACCTCTCTGACAAGGTCCACCTTCCCCAAGAATAGACATTGTTGGTACACAAAATGCTGTTGGGCAAACCTCACTACCAACATCTGACCAGTGCTAGATCAAAGAGTATTCCCTCAGAGGGAGTACAACCTCATCTAGGTCACGTTACATTTCTATTACCGGCCTAGAAACAAGGGAAGAAAAGAAAGGAGAATTAAACAAACATGGGGGCTCTATGACAGACTGATAATCTAGAACTCTAAGCAACAAGAATCAGGATGCAGAACAGGCACAGCAAGCATAGAGTTAAGTGCTCAGGTGCTATCCTTGCATATAATAACAAATCTATATTCTATTTCTTGTCTAGAAAGCCTGCCATAACTTTAGTATAAGTCCTCAGATAAACAAGTCAATTGGGGTTGTATTCATGGTCAAAATAATCCTCATAGAATTCGCTTGGAATCCTACCTGTCCCAATGGCATTTCGCATTGGATCACAGTATTCAGAAGGAGGGGGACCAAACCCACTATAAACTCTGCTAGGAAAGCCTTTGTGGCTTTTCCCGTATTTTTAAAAAAACTCCATAGAGAATGCACATTTCCACTTATTTGTGTTCACATTCATTTGTGTTTGTGATAAAAGCAGAAGTGGAAGCTGATTGGTCGGGTGCAGACAAAGGGTGGAGCTTGCTAACAAGGCAAGCGCCTAGAACTGCCATCTTGGATTTTCACTTTAGCGAGCGAGCAATCATGTGATGAAACAGCCTTTTTCTTTTTTAAAATTTACTTAGGCAGAATATCGCACTTTTGCACCGTATATAAGCTTTTTTCTTTAAAAAATACCGTTTAGTGGTGGCAACTAGTGACAACAAAAGCGCAAGTAATTCACCTGTGCCCACCATCTTTATCTGCAGGTGTGCCTGTTGGGACAGCAAAAGCAAATAGCTTCACATGCCTGCGATTTTGCCAGAAAACCATTAAAACAAACAGAAGCTGTTTTGAGTTTGTGTTAGTGTGCATCAATCCACATTTTCCCGCCTTGTATAGACAGGCCCAGTGACTAACCTAAGGAAATCTATCATGGCCATGTTAGCAAAAAATGATCAGCATTTTGGAGGAACATGACTCATACACAAGCAAGCATACTGGTGTATACTGCTTATTTGCTTTTACCTGGAATCTCCCATACTCCTCAGGTGTCCTGAAAAGCACAGAAATATCCAGGGAACTTACAGGATTCCCAGGGTTCCATGTATCTGTTTGCACTGGAAGAATCTTGGAATTGTTCCTTGCCTCCTGCCTCTCTGTCCGTGCCTCTACTTTCCTCCCTGTTCAGTCAGCATCTGCCAATAAGGCAATAGGAAATAGAAATTTCCGTGGGTGAGATTGTCCACCCACGGCCACTTCTGATTGGTTGTTAAGGTATTTATCCTCCTCCATTGCCTCCCACCCACCCACCCACCTACCTTTTCACTCATTGATAGGTCATCCTGTTGGTGGGGAAAGCTCACGCTGGAGTTCTGAATCCAGGTTTTCCTTCCAGTTTGTGTGTGTCTTAAGAAAATGGAGGAATGTTTATTTATCTCCGTGTGACTGTGAGACCTGAGGGAGACTGTGTGTTTGTGTGAGAGATGAAGAGGCAATTTATCATTGAATAACACTAGCATCAAACTCATACAGCAAGACTTTTTATGGTCTCATTCTAATAGTTCATGTATGTTTGGTCCCTATGCATGGTACCTCTTCCTGAACAATGCAGTCATACATCTAGTCATAAGTAAGGCCCATTGAATTCAGACTTATGTCCTTATCACACTACACTGTTATAGCACTCTATTCCACTTTAACTGCAATGGCAACATCCTGTGGAATTCTAGGGTTTGTAGTTTGGTGCCACCCAAGAGCTCTCTGGTTGAAAATTCTAAATGCTTCTCCCTAAACTGCAGATCCAATGCTTCCATAGGATGTTGCCATGGCAGTTAAAGTGGAACACAGCATTATAACAGCATTGTGTAATAATATTAGTCTCAAGTAAATGCCTACAATATTCTAACCCTTGTAACATTCTAAAAGGCCATTAGAATGCTTCAAAATCTTTATGATAGTATTTTTAAAAAACTATATGTATTTAAACTGATGCTGTTCAATTTACCTCCTGGAGCTGAAAAATTGTACATGATTTTCCCCCACTTCCACCACCGATTTTAACCTAATAATCCTGTGAAATAGGTTAGACTGAGAGACTGTGATTATCTCAGGGTGACCCCGTGAGCTTTATGGGGATGCTATGAATCTGATATATAATGTGTGTTGAACAAATAGGGTAGTGCTCATGCAGTGATTGTGGATCTGAAAAAAATTATCATGCTGAGCAGGGTCTGGCTTATTTTACATTAATGCATAGTGTAATATTAACAGGCATGCTGTGTGTGCATGCATGAACATGCCCACACATTAACACATGCATACAATGGCTGGAATCCTGTTGGTTAATCTCAGCTAGGGCAGACCCATTGACTCCATTGCTACATGGTGAGTCAACAACACATAAGTAAATTGCATTGATCCCAAATAGTCTATTCTAGTCAAGACTAGTAATAAAATGTAGGCCAAGGTTTGCTGTTGTGTGCCTTCAAATTGTTTCCAATCATGGGGGTTTCTTGGCAGGATTTGTTCAGAAGGGTTTTGCCTTTGCCTTCCTCTGAGGCTGAGGTTACCCAGTGGGTTTCCATAGCTGAGCAGGGATTCAGACCTGGTCTCCAGAGTTATAATCCAGTGCTTAAACCATTAAACTACACTTGCTCTCAGGCCAAAGTTACATTTATTGATTTAGGGATCCACCCCCTACATTTAGAGATACAGTGGGACCTCTGTATCCATGGGTTCAATACCGGATTTTAACATCCACAGATGGTTACTGCATACCTAAAATGGCACTGCCTAAAATGGTGGCACCCATATTTAAATTATCAGTGATGATAAGGAACGGGAAGGAGATCGACAGATGCAGTCCTCAGAAAATGTGTATGGGACCTTGGAAGTTTCAGCCCATGGAATGGCCTTTGCCAAGACTCAGAGGAGGTAGGTGGTGATGGTATGGGACTCCCTGCTGAGGGGAACAGAAGCAGTAGCTTGCTAGCCTGACAAAATGTCTCGGGAGGTATGTTGTCTCCCTAGGGCAAAACTTTGTGATGTAACAGAGATGCTGACAAGACTCATCAAGCCCTCTGACCATTATCCCTTCCTTTTGGTCCATGTGGGAACCAATGATGCTGCAAGGCATAGCCTTCAGAATATCACAAAGGATTATGAGGCTTCAGGAAGAAAGCTGAAGGACCTGGATGCACAAGTAGTCATTTTTCATCAGAATTTCCAGTGGAAGGGCACAGCCCAGGAAGGGAGAGAAAAATAGTGGAGGTGAACAACTGGTGCTATAGATGGTGTCACTGGGAATGATTTGGCTTCTTGGACCATGGTGTGCGGTTTCACCGGGATGGACTTCTGGCAAGGGATGGGTTGCACCTCACACCACTAGGCAGGAACGTTTTTGCTAAGAGTCTGAAAGATCTGATCAGGAGGGCTTTAAGCTGAGTTATGTGCGGGAGGGAGACAGTATTCTTGAGGGCAGGAGTTCATCAGGTGCTGGAACAATAGCCCAAATGCTATACAGAGAGCAAGGCAAATAGTACAAGAACCCAAAAGCGGCAGGGAAAAAAAACCTTTAAAAGGCAGATGGGGGAAATTGGCCATGGTCATAGATGTCTCTATACTAATGCACAGAGCATGGGGAATAAACAGGATGAACTTGAACTCTTAGCACAACGAAGCAAATATGAGAAATAGGCATCACTGAAACCTGGTGGGATGAGTCTCATGATTGGCATGTAGTAACAGAGGGGTATAACCTATTTCAAAGAAATAGACCAAACAGGAAGGCAGGTGGAGAAGCATTATATATTAATGATGTGTACACTTGTGAACAGATCCATGACTTAAATCCTGGAAGCCAGGTTGAGAATATCTGGGTAAAAATTAAGGGGGAGAGAAATAACAGGGATGTTGTGATGGGGGTCTAATACAGACCTCCAAGCCAAACTGGACTTGGATGCTGCCTTCTTGGAACAGATGACCACACATTCAGAAAGGAGAGATGTAGTAGTACTGGGGAAGTTCAACTAAGTAGAAGGATCCTTAGTTGGGAGTGATCATGTTCTCCTGAAGGTTGTGATACAGCGGAAAGGGAAAGCTAAGCTTTGTCAGACATGCATTCTTGACTTTAAGAAAACTGATTTCAGTAAACTTATGGAAATATTGTGGGTGATCTCCTGGTCAGGAATACTAAAAGAGAAGGGAGTTCATGATGGATGGGAGTTTCTTAAAAGTGAAATATTAAAGGGACAATTTCAAACAGTTCCAATGAGGAAGAAAGATGGGAGAAACCAGGATGGATGTCTAAAGAACTTTCTACTGAGATAAGATTTAAAATGAACGTGTATGAGAAATAGAAAAGAAAGGAAATCGCCAAACAAGAATTCAAAAGAAAGTATCTATAACATACACCACTATCTACATATATAAAATGTTTATGTTTCCATTCCCACTCTGCTGATTGGCCACTTAGGAAACATGTCAAGAGCATGATCACTCGACACATTAATATACAGTTGTCTCTCCACATTCACAGATATGGCATTCATGGTTTTAAGTATTCATGGCTTGAAAATATTCTTAAAAAAATAATAATCCAAAAAGCAAACCTTGATTTTGCCATCTTACATAAGGGACACCATTTTGCTATGCCACTGCATATAATTAGACTTGAGTATTCACAGATTTGGGTATTCACAGGGGGTCCTGGAACCAAACCCCAGCAAATGTGAAGGGACAATTTTGTAACCTTTCAACTCAACTATAATGGCTAGTTTCATGCCGAGAGCCCCTCTGCCGCCACCATGCAACCACAAGTATACACAAACACATAGACACACACACACACACACAATGCTACACACACACATACAACATGTGCCAAGACACGAGGGCCCCTCCATCACCAACATGGAACTTCATGTACACACATATATACCACACTACACACACACATCATGTGTGCCAGGACATGAGGGTCCCTCTGCTGCTGCCATGCAACTGCTCATACACCCCCCTTGCACTACACCCCATAGACTATACCCCCTACACCACACACATACACCACCCCATGCTACACACACACCAGGGTGTGAGGGACCCTCCATGTTTAGATAGGACTTGAAGCATTCCACATGTTTTGGCCCAAGGCCTAAGAGCAAGGAGCAGCTACAAACAGCACACAAGGGCCCAACCCAAAAGCAAGGCACAACTATAGACAGCACAGAAAACCATGTTATAGTGGCCAAGACTGAGGGATGAATGCCATTCTTAAATAGCAGTTCTCCTGGCTGCTTCAGGTTTGCTGCATGATTGCAGCTGGCTGCATCTGATAACTTAGCCCTGGTTCTTCCAAGACTCCCACAGCCAGGGCCCGAGTCTGCAAAGAGGTTGTGCCAGCTGCCGCCGCCAGGGGCCTAGTCCTGCAAGGAGAGGCAGATCCTGACACCTAAGCAGCCAATCAGCACACTGAAAATGGCAACATACCCAAGAGAATTATATGTATATATAGATAGCCAGCTCATGTTAGAAGAAAGGCAGAAAAACTAAAGCACAGGTTTGCTAGAGAGGTAAAAAACAATATAAAGAGCTTTTTTGGTTATGTTCATAGCAAGAGGAAGAACAAGGATGTGGTAGGGATGATGTATGGAGAAGATGGTCAAATGTAAACAGGGGACAGAGAAAAGCCAGAATTACTCAACACCCTCTTTGCCTTGGTCTTCTCCCAAAAGGAAACCAGTGCTCAACTTGGGGAAAATGGAGCAGATGATGCAGTAGGGTAAATGCAGGACAGAATTGATAAAGATGTAGTTCAGGAATACCTGGTGAGTATAAATGAATTCAAGTCACCAGGACCAGATGAACTACCTCCAAGGGTATTAAAAGAAGCAGAAGAAGTAATCTCAGAACCTCAGTCAATAATTTTCACGAATTCCTAGAGAACAGGAAAGATCCTAGCAGACTGGGGGAGGGCAAATGTTGTTCCCATCTTTGAACAGGGAAAAAAGAGGACCCCAAATAATTACTACCCAGTCAGCCTGACATCAGTACCAGGAAAGATTCTAGAGCAGATCATTAAACAGACAGTCTGTAAGCACTTAGAAAGTGATTATGTGATCACTGAAAGTCAACATGGGTTTCTCAAAAACAAGTCATACAAAACTAATTTTATTTCTTTTCTTTTCTTTTCATAGACCCACAAGCTTGGTAGATGAAGGGAATGCTGTGGATGTAGTGCATCTTGACATCAGTAAGGCTTTTGACAAGGTTCCCCATAATATTCTTGCAAAAAAAGTTAGTAACATGGGCTAGACAAGGCGACTGTTGGGTGGATTTGTAATTGGTTGACCAACCAAACCCAAAGGGTGCTGACCAATGGCTCCTCTTCATCTTGGAAAGAAGTGACTAGTAGGGTGCCACAGGGTTCTATTCTGGGCCCAGTGCTATTCAACATCTTTATCAATGACTTGGATGAGGGAATAGAGGGTATGCTTATCAAGTTTGCAAATGACACCAAATTAGGAGGGGCAGCGTAAATACCCCAGAGGACAGGATCAGAATCCAAAATGACCTCAACAGATTAGAAAATTAAAATGGGCCAAAATTAACAAAATGAATTTCAACAGGGAGAAATGTAGGATACCACACTTGGGCAGTAAAAATGAAATGCACAGGTACAGGATGGGTGACACCTGGCTTCTTAGCAATTCATGCAAAAGGGAACTAGGAGTCTTAACAGAACACAAGCTGAATATGAATCAGCAGTGTGATATGGCAGACAGAAAAGCCAATGTGATTCTAGGCTGCACCAATAGGAGTATAGTATCTAGACTGAGGGAAGTAATAGAGCCACTCTATTCTCTAATCTCATCTGGAATACTGTGTCCAATTCTGAGCACCACAATTCAAGAAGGATATTGAGAAGCTGGAGCGTGTCCACAGGGGGGCAACCAAAATTATGGTCTGGAAATCATGCCCTGTTAGGAGAGATTTAGGGAGCTTGGTATGCTTAGTCTGGAGAAGAGAAGGTTGAGAGGTGACATGATAGCTATGTTTAAATATTTGAAGGAATGTCATATTGAAGAAAAAAACAAGCTTGTTTTCTGCTGCTCCAGAGACTAGGACATGGAGCAATGGATTCAAACTACAGGAAAAGAGATTCCACCTAAACATTAGGAAGAATTTCCTGATGGTAAGAGCTGTTCAACAGTGGAATACACTACCTTGGGGTGTGATGGAGTCTCCTTCTATGGAGGTTTTTAAACAGAGGCTGGATGGCCATCTGTCAGGCATGCTTTCATTGTGTGTTCCTGCATTGCAGAGGGTTGGACTGGATGGCCCTTGTGGTCTCTTCCAAATCTATGATTCTATGACCTATTGATTAATATGGGATTTAATTATCTGTATTTTTTTTGCTATCCGTGGGGTTCTGGAACCAAACCCCTGTGGATACAGGGGGCCCACTGTATTTACTGCCAGTATTCCCCATATATGCTAAACACTAAAGGAGAGCATGTCTATTTTCAATTAGTTCTCAAGTTGCTATAAAGCAAGCTTCTGCCACCTAGTGGTCTCCAGGTGTGTTGTGTTAGTAAACCCCACCATCTCCAGCCAGCTGATGAGATTTGTAGTCCAACAGAATCTGGAAAGTACCAGCTTGGAGGAGGTGGGTATAAGAGCTGGAAGAAATATAGTTAACATCACAACATAGGTGACATTTCACAGTTAGTTTGCATGTGAGAGAAGAAAGGAATACAGAAAACTGAATGTCAGCTCTCTTTGGTAAGTCATTAAAGGCAAAGCAAAGGCTGTACTATGCCACTAAATGTTTCGTGTGGTTTTATGCAAACTGGAGAACTGCACTCTCACTGAATGTTTCTGAGTCATTTGAGGATAACACAAACCTGATTTTCCATGATGGATCCATCTAAAACTTCCAGGCAGCTGTGAAAATGCTTCTGCTGAAAAGGAGAGATGAAAAAAAGCTGAGTTGTTTCACACTTGGGCTCTTCAAGCTCCCCTCCCTGTTTTTGTCTTTGTCATATCTTCGTGGGAATGGATCATACTTACATGCACCAAAATAGATCTTACATTTTAAAAAGTTTATCTATTTGTTGCAGAGAAAACTGAGGGATGTTTTTGATGGAGTGGTTGTTTGTTTTTGCTCCAAAATCTGCCATCTAGTCAAAGATGAACTCATTGCTCTATCCTGCATTCTTGTTTAGTTGCTAAAGTTCAATGAAAGTGATGAAGAATGTCTGGCATTTGAGGGGGAAAAACCCAGAAGCTCAAATGTCTGGATTCTATAGCTTTTACTTTGCCAAATGCTTGCATAACTATGAAATGATTTTGGGGAAACTGATATATTCTTCCTTTCAACAGGGACTCTGCAAGGAACTGTCACATGTGCCTAAAAGAAGTAAGTAGCACAACGTAAGCCCATTTCATAAGCCACTGCTGCTTCCTCCCATTATAAAAAAAAGTTTATGGAAATTATCAAACGAGTACCTAAAAATGTTATTATGGCACTATACAGCATTGTGCTGGCACAATGATGCATATTTTCGCACACTGCTGTGACGATACAGAACCGCCCAAAGAATCTGGCAAATACAAGCACTTGCGGTGCTTACTTCCACATTTCTCCATGAACGTGATTTTGGCATGTCTCGCAAGAAGCCAAAAGGACACTAAAAGGCCCCCAAACACCAAAATTAAAAAAGAAAATATTCAGAAAAGCACAGATACACATTCAGAAACTAGAAAGCAAGATGGGGTGGTTCATAAAAAGAGCATACAGTACGTAGTTCTCCCATTAGTACCCGGAAGTGTTTTGGTGGGACCACCCATTGACATTGGAAACATGCCAGCAGAACGGGGCACCTTGTCGCACACACTGAAATCCAGAACACAAATGCTATGGGAGACCAATTCTCAACTCCCTGCCAATAAAAAAGAACTCCCTCATAACAGGAGCAGAACACTTGCATAATGCTGGGGCACATTGTCGTCTGATAAGGAAGCCCTTTTGCAATCTCATGCCATCGTTATAATGCCATTTTTGATGCGTTTAATAATCTCCTATAACTTCATTATTCTCTAAGGATAAAAATATAAGAGCTTTGACCAATAGCCTATCTAAACCAGGACTCTGTTCCCACTGTGCAAAATTCATTAAAAAAAGATTTGACAGAAACAATAGCATTTTCCATGCAGGAATCATCATTTTTTGGACAGATTATAATATTTCTTCTGAAGGAAGTGCTGTTTCCTGTACAAGAATATGCTGTCATTGGGGACTTATTCTGGGCAAATGGTGCATAGGGATTTTGAGCAGAAAACAACATTGTCTAGAAGACGGCTGAACGTATTGTAACTGCTGGGAATTCACATTTACAGTCATGAAAGACTGAATATGACTCCAAAAAATATGGTCTTTGTCAGAGGTGGCAAAAAGCACACAGTTATGATATTATGGTAGCACAAATGGTTTCCGTTATCACATAATGTTGTCATGTTTGTGTGGTCAATCTGTGCTCCAGCAGTGAATAAGGCATTGCATTTAATTGATGGGACAAGCTATCAATAGCTCTCAATATTTCCTTTTTCACAGTATTGAAGAGTGTATGAAAACACATCCCGCTGTAATTGTGAGATTACAGTGTGAATGGGTGGTCCTCTTTCCCCCCTTCCCTGTTTGTGGTGAGAAAACCGACTGGTGAGAACATGAAAACTATCCACAGGATGATCTTTTTATGAACTGTCCCAGTTTGCATGTTTTAATGTTTGTTTAAGTGTTTGTGTGTTCATTTACTTTGCAAATGAAGGGAGGTTTGATGTTTTTAAGTGTGCTCATGCCTTCTTGCAAGAACCACCGAAATCTCACCCATGCTAAATCATGGAAGTAAACTCCCATTTTTAATGTGTTAGTGGTGGTCATGTGATAGTTCCATGGTGGTTCTTTTGTGCAATTACAACGACATGTGATAATAAGTGTAATAATGCCACTATGTTTCTGCTTTCCTCATTTGCAGAATTACAGAGTTTTTAGATGCTAGTCTGATAAAGTCCTATGTTTGCAGCCTGTCAGTGCCCTAAGCAAAGTATTTCCATGTCACTGGAGATCAGGGTGCTGGGAAATTACATCCACAGAGTGCCTTGGCACAAGCTGTTGTGGTAGGACTGGTGGGGGGGTTTCTCTCCAGCTGCCTGTTCTCAAGGTTTCCTGTAACCAGGAGCATGATGTAGACACCATTTTCCAGTGCTCTGATCGCCAGTGTTCCTGAATCGCTTCAGTGGGGGTGCTGTCAGGCTGTGTGAAGACACACCCAACTAAAGGTGGTGGCAGGTTTGGGTGTGCAACGCCAGTACCCTGGTGAGATCAAACTCCTTTACCCAAAAAGGCTCTGATGCTGAATATCCAGTTCAAAAAAGGGGGAAGTTTATTTTTAAAGAACAAAAGAAAAGGGCTCTCTCCTCCCCAGCTCTAAAAGGCTTGAAATGAAAGGTACTTTACAGTTGGAGTTTCAGCGGTCTTCAGGGTGACATCTCTCTGGGTTTGATCTCCTCACTCAATGGAGCTGGTGCAGGGTCTTTCAGCTCCTGATTCCTTTGTTATTGGCAACTAATTTGGCTGATGTCTGGGCCTGTTTGCCACAAGAACTGCTCTCTGCAAGCTCACAGCAAAGACTGCCCAAAGGAACTAAAAAGCTTCTAGGTGAACAGAGTTTGCTTGGAAAGGACAAACATTGTCAACTTAAAACTAACCATAAGACCATCATTAATCCAGAAAGGAAATAACCGTGGTTCGATTATCCTACGGATGCATTACTTTTTTGAAATTTCCATTTCCATTTCTTTCCTTCCCCCCTCCTTTGACTTCCTTAGTGTTATAAAACCAAGGATTTTCTATATTTGTTCTTTTTGTCTCATTTCTTTGCTTCCCTAAGAACCTTCTTCTTATTTTCCCTTATATTCCATACTCAACTCTTATCTGTAATACCTATATTCTTGTATTAACCAAATTTGATTTTTGATTTTTTTTCTTTACACCTTGTAATTTGCCCTTTTACCTATCAGCTTATATTATTTGACTCCAGTTGAAATTTCTCCTGCCATCTTGTTTTTTATTTTTATTTTCTAATTCTTGTCGGTCTATAATACCTTCTTATAAGTACCCACGTTTAACCAGGTATTCATCTATACCTTTCCATTCTTTGTTCATTTCTTCCACATTTCTTTTATTTATTATTCTTGTCAATTTATCATTGTCTCTCATTTCTATTATTTTCTCTAACCATTCTTCTGTTTCTGGAGCTTCCTTCTTTTTCCACCTGGTTGCGATCTTAATTCTGGCAGCTGTTACAAGATACAGTAGAACTCTCCAATATTTTTGTTGTATGTATCTTTCTAGTATTAAAGTTATGTTCAACAAATACAATTTGGGTTCCATAACAAACTTAACCCCCAACATCTTTTGTATTATTCCATGAACCTTTACCCAAAACACTTGTATTACTGGACATGCCCACCACATATGATATAGGGATCCCACTTCTTTTTCACATCTCCAACATTTCTGTTCACAATTTTGACCTCCTCTGTTTCATTATTAAACCTTAAAAAATATTACTAAGAAATCTATGTATAAACTTTACTTCTACTTGTTGATTCTCCTACTCTTCAAATCCTAGAACTACTGATTTCCCCCAGTTTCCCCCATGTATTCAACCACCAAACTCCATCCAACTTTAAAGGTCTCTGTTGTGGTCTCTTTAATAAAATTAGCCAATTTATCAATTTCAGCAAAATCGTATAATTTCAGCAGCCAATCTGTCCAAGAAGGGATAGCTGTATCTTTCCATCTCTGTGCATACAATGCCCTGGCTGCCATGGTCATATATATGACCCTCCAAACCTATCTTTAAGCTGTGCATCCCCCTTCCCCACATGGCCTCCTCTGTGTTGCTGGAGAATGTGGCAATTATGTGTTTCTCCCACTTCCTGTTTGGGAGGTGAGCAATTATGTGTTTCTCCCACTTCCTGTTTGGGGTGACTTTTGGTGTTGCAATGGCACAATGACTGTAAAAGTGACTTATGATGTCGTAAGTCAGACTTACAATTGCTGAACTAATTGCCAGCCACTGCCATCTAGTCACTGTACTATAATCAACAAAGGTTCCTATATCTATCTCCTGGTTTATTTATCCTGGAATTCTGGATAAGGGAGACTCAAACTGTAGTGCTTTCTCAGAGGCAATAATAATCCCAAGATTCGGTACAGGAATTTCCTTCACACACTAAGGTTTCTTTGCTTCACTGTGTCCAGATTTATGCCTGTCGAAGTTCCTGTATCCGTCATGGATGCATCCCTATTTTAAACTTACAGAAATCAGCATGGCTTATGTTGATTCATCTCATCACTGGAGTCTGTATACATCTCAAAACAGTGACAGTCATCTTCTGTAGAAAACCTAAGTCTGCACAAAAATGGCTTCTCAAAATTGCAGCTCTCATTATAGGCAAAGAAATTTAGGGGAACAATTTCATTGAGTTTTCTAGGTGGAAGGGAGAAAGTTTCCAACAGTTCTCAAGCACTATTGTTCTAAAGAAGCACAGCTTCTTTCTCCCCCTGAATCCATGGCTTTCATGGGGTGCTTTCACAAGTGACAGCTGTTATTGTGCTGGTAGTATTCATGAAATATTGTAGAGGGAAAGTGAAGGGAGAATTGGATGGATCTCTGACAAATGAGAGTGAGAGAAAGAAAAATCTCAGAAATTTCCTCAGGAAAAAATGTCCTCTGAGGGATTTTAGCTTAACTCCAACTGGAGCGTTTTTAAACATACTTCTGGCTTACCAACAGAGAGAACAGGAATATGTTTTCATCTTCAAAGTGTAAGTGCAGTTTTATTTGTGTTTAGCGTCCCCATGAAGAAGATGCATCCAACCTGTGTCTCTCCCTATGGAACAAGCAAAAAATCACTTTTCAGCTGATCATCTGCCCTGGAGAAAACCTTTTATCCTTGTAAAATGTGCTCATATGTTCTACACAGAAGCTGAAGACTTAGTTCCTATGTAAGAATCACCCTTTTATACTGAAAACATATTGCAGAGCCTCTATGAACTGAGTTAGCAGCTTTTGTTCGACATCTGGGAATCATTTTGTGATCATTAAAAAAAGAAGCAAAAACAGAAACATTTGGGATTGCTGTAAACTGCAATCATTTCATCTGTTTAAATTTACATTTCCAGAATAATGAACAGGCTGGATTTGCTGTTATCATGTGTGATGACCCTTAAACTAGAAGTTAATATTTTTGATTGAATTACTAATGTTTCTAAAGTAATGGCTGTTTCATGAGGAAGTGAATTTTCAATGTGTTTAAAAATAGGAAATACTTCCAGTTATCCTATTTCATTATCTAGCCCAGTGGAAGATACCCAGAGGGTGGGGGAGAAGACAGACATACTTGAAAGCTAGTGATAAATATGGTCTAATAGCAAAGATTATAAAAGTTGTTAATTTTAAAAATGTGTGTTTAAATTATGGACCATCACCCAACTTCATTGTTCACTAATGTATTCACCATGTGATGTCCACTCAACCTCTTAGGAGTGTGATTCTGTGCTACTAGAATTCCCATTGATGAGGCCTTCTTTTCTAAACAATCTGGAATGGCATAATAAAGAACTACAGTTGTCCCTTGACATTCGCGGGGGTTAGGTTCCACGGGCCCCCGTGAATGTCAAAAAACCGTGAATATAGATTGCGCTCCCCCCCCACCCTCCCCAGGCCTTTATGGAGCCTTCCAAGGCTCCGTGAAGGCCTCTGCAACCCTCCCCCTCCCTCCCCAGGCCTTCACGGAGCCTTCCAAGGTCCCGTGAAGGCCTCCCCCCACCCTCCACCCTCCCTCCCCGGGGCCTTCACGGAGCCTTTCAAGGCTCCGTGAAGGCCTCCCCAGCCTCCCCCCACCCTCCCCAGGCATTCACGGAGCCTTCCAAGGCTCCGTGAAGGCCTCCGCGGCCTCCCCCCACCCTCCCCAGGCATTCATGGAGCCTTCCAAGGCTCCGTGAAGGCCTTCTCCCATCCTCCCCCCTCCCTCCCCGGGGCCTTCACGGAGCCTTCCAAGCCTCCGTGAAGGCCTCCCCCCATCCTCCCCCCTCCCTCCCTGGGGCCTGAGTTCGCGAATGTGGAGGGGCAACTGTACTTTGTATCAATGCTGTCTGCTGTGGGGGCAGCAGCTCTATGTGATCTAACTGAGCAAACTGTGACCCCTCCACATGTTGCTGAATTGGCTATGCTGGCTAGGGCCAATGGGAGTTGCAGTCCAACAACATCTAGAGAGCTACAAATTGCCCTAACCCTGGTCTAAGGAGAAACCTTTCCCAATTAGGTATATACATTGCCCTAAATGGCTTGGGTCCAAGCTATCTCAGGGACCGCCTTCTCCCTTATAATCCTCCCTGCGCTCTCCGGTCCTCTGGGAGGAATTTGTTGCAGCCACAAAGATCTAGGCTTGTGACCACCTCCAAGAGGGCTTTCTCGGCTGTTGCCCCCAAATTGTGGAACGGCCTGCCGGATGAGATCCGTCTATTGACATTGTTAGAGAGCCTTAAAAAGGCTGTCAAGACGGATCTCTTCAGGCAGGCTTTTCTGGAATAGCTAATTCCGGCCTCAGGAACCCCCTTTGGAAGTTGATTCTGGAGCTCCTAACTGTTGCTGCTCGCTAGGAAGGGTTTTTAATAACAATTGTATTATATGTTGATTTTAATTTGTATAGATTTAATAATGTTTTAAGGGGGGGAAGGGATTTTGAGTTGTTTTATATTATGTATTATTTTACTATTGTAAGCCGCCCCGATGTTCGCAGAGGGGCGGGATATAAATAAATATTATTATTATTATTATAATTATTATTATTGAAAAAAGTAGTGGCCAAGAGGGTGTGGTTGAGATAAAAATGCATTCTCATTTATTTTTACATTCTTTGAACAACACACACACACCAATAAAGTAGGCACATTTGTTCTCTTTTCCCATTTCTCTCCCTTTTTTTCCATAGGCAGAAATTAGGCAGAAATGACCTGAATGGTAATAAAAACTTTGCAAATTTCATGGAGAGGGGATGTTACATAAAACCCTCATGTCTGTAGAAAAGGTCCACACATGTCTTACAATGGGGAATTCCAGCAACTCAAATGGCAGGACAAGAGGCTGCATAACATACGAGATGTTAAGCCCTGCGTATACCAGTGGAGCCTAGGAAAAACATAGAGCAAAAGACCAAAAATAACCTGAAGAACCTTTATTAAACTGTTTAAACTGTATTCACACACACACAGGCATTCGTCACACACACACAAGACTATTGAAGTAAGGCAGGAAATAGTTAGAAGAGGATTAGACTGAGGCTTCAGGGCTATACTGCATCTGATTCTGAAGAGGAGGATTCATTCGGAGTACAGTAAAAGCAAACTGATGTACCAAAAGTGAGGTGGGCGGAACTAAAGCGGGCAGTTAAGGTTATGGGAAGTAGGAATGAAACACCTGTTCTGCAGAACACCAGCCAGGGGTCTGGGAGCTTTAAGGGGGTTTGGAGGGGGGGGATGGTGGTTCAGACTGGCATGTGGGGAAGAGGCAGAGAAGTCTGAGTGTACTGAACTAATTTTTCCAGGTTTTTTAATAGGAAAAATCTCTTTGAAGCCGCAATCTTGATAAAAAAAACATTCATCATTAGATTGTTCCCATGATTAAAACAAAGGAATTATGGACTAGCCAAGAACTGGGAAATGGAGGTACCTTTGGATTGGGTGATTGACAGACCATCTTCCTTTTGACTTGCAGATATGTAGATGAAGACAGTTTAGCATGGCAATGAAAACTCCCAACTGTATAGATGGATGCCTGTCTTTTCAGACATGAGGCAGAAAGAACCTTTTCTATGTCAAAAGAGATATTGGCTGGCTGTGTCAAGATGTGAATGTTTGGGGAATTTGAGGGGGGCCCTTCCTGGCTTGGTATGTGCTATTCCCAACATTCCTTGTTTCTCATCAACCTGTGAAAAGTCCAAGCTAGCCAAATTGATATCAAATTATTGCCAATGGTAAATGAACAGAGGTTGGGGATAATAGGTTTTGCACTTGGAGATGATGGGTATCATTACAGGGAGGAGCTAGAGTTACCAGCAGTAACAAACAGGGATGATGTCTCTAGCAATCTAGATAAAAATTATAAACAAAAATGAATGTAATTAAAGCTAAGGTAAAGTGACATTAATGCCATTATAATGAAGGTAAAGCATAACACGTGGCTTTAAAAACAAAAGGAATTTCTGTCCAATGCACCCTTCTGCTTTTAGCTCTGCTTCTTAAGAATCAGATCTTTGAGGAATTACATTTCCAAACTCTTAACTAGTGCAAACGCCTGGGACTGAATCTGGGTCTTTTTTCCTGCCTTACACATTTCAGGGTCCCCTAAAAAGCTAGGGGACCCTGAAATGCAGTGAAATGTTACATGCACAGCACATATACCAAAAAACAAGTCAGGGGTAATAAAGACTAGTCAGCAAATACTGTTTAGACTCCTTTCCATGAGCTTGGGCAAAATTCTTCAAAACTGGGCAGGGCTTGGGCAAAATTCTTCAAGAATGCTGCACATACGTGTGCACCTTGATGCTCCCTCGGGCATTGTCTAGTCTGGCTCATCAGTCATAAGGGGTCTGAAATGTGTTGAGACAAAGGAGACAGTTACATTAATTTGGAGAGATACAAACATTCCCAGCATAATGAAAAAGGCTAACTTCACCATCACTGTGAGTTTGTGTTAATAAAGTTGTCACAAAAAAATTTACTTGATTTTCTGAACTACTCTTAGTCCACTTTACTTCATTTTCTTCACAATAGAGTCTGCTCCAGGGGTTGCTGCCACTCTCCCATTTTTCTTAACACCAGGGGAACCTAAAGGTACCCAGCAGCCAAGACAGAATCTTACACACTGGCTGCATGGCTTCCTCCACTCCACTCCACCCCACCACAGGCAGATTCTGTCAGTCTGCCTGTCAGTCCATCCATATGGGAATAATCTCCAATTGCTAATTACATAAGTATTAGGACCTCATCAGCTGTTATGACACCAGAAGGCCCTAGGGACCCTTGAGGAAATAAGCAGCAGGATGCAACCGCTGTTGTGGTGGACATTCTTCACTGCAACTCCTTTTGCTGACTTTTATGTGCAGGACTAGCTCTGCAGAGTGAAGCAACTGCCTCCGGGGGCAGATGCTGGGGGCAGCAACAGATGCCCCTTAGGCATTGGTGAAGTAGCAACTATTTAAGTGAGGTGCTTATCATGCAAGTTCCACAGCTGCACTCAGAAATCCCATGCATTCCTATTAAATACAGTGGGGCTTCTTCACAATAGAGTATGCCCCCATGGATACCAACACCCCAAGGAGGTCAGGAGAAGAACAGGACTATTGTGCTTGCAGAGCCCTGTTTCAGACAATGCAGTCCTCCTCTGTCCTCCTCCCAATCTTCCCCTGTCCTTTTTCTGTGCTGAGGGTGCCGATTTTTATTGACAGAAAACCCCCATCAATAAAAAGTGCTGCCCACAGCATGGGGGCTCTGTAAGTGCGACAGCCCCATTCTTCTCCCGACCTCGGGTTTTTTTTACCCCGTTTGAAAAAGTCCATAGAAAAGATGCTACTAGAATGCAAATTAATAATGTGCATAATTATAACAATTTGCATTATTTGCAAATAATACACAAAATAGATTCCTGGATTTGAGGGGCTGGAATTTAGAAACTCTAACCTAACTCTATTTATTTATTTATTGAATTTGTATACCTCCTATCAGTGCCAAAGCACTCCCTAGGTAGGAGCACTTTGTGTGAAAGATTTGTGTGAATGGGCCTTTTTGCAACACTCACTGAACTGGATTCTTTTTAAAGGAGTAGAATAAGAAAGCATTAAACAAAGGGCCAGGTGGTGCATGGAGGAAGCCTCCAGGTGCACAGCAAAGTATTTATTCTTAATTAATAGGATCACACTGCTTCTCAGAAAATGCATTTTCTTTAGAAATGTCTGGGGGTAAGAAGCTTATAGATTCTGCTGGAGAAAGATAAATATTTCCTTTCTGGAAGTGTGTACAGTTGTCCCTCCACATTCGCGAACTCGACATTCGTGGTTTCGAGTATTCGTGGTTTTGGGAGGGCCCCCCAGCCCCCCCAAAATCGTGACACGGGGCCTCTGGAGGCCCCGTGAAAGCCCTGGGAGGGCTGGAAAGGCCTCCGTGGGGCCTCCGGAAACCTTCCGGAGGCCCCGAGAAGGCCCTGTGGGGGAGTGGGGAGGGCAGGGAAGGCCTCCGCGGGGCCTCCGGAGACCCTCCGGAGGCCCTGCGAAGGCCCTGTGGGGGAGTGGGGAGGGCTGGGAAGGCCTCTGCGGGGCCTCCGGAGACCCTCCGGAGGCCCTGCGAAGGCCCTGTGGGGGAGTGGGGAGGGCTGGGAAGGCCTCTGCGGGGCCTCTGGAGACCCTCCGGAGGCCCCGCGAAGGCCCTGTGGGTGGATTGGGGAGGGCAGGGAAGGCCTCCGTGGGGCCTCCGGAGGGTCTCCGGAGGCCCGCGAAGGCCGTGGGGGGAAAGGGGAAGGCTGGAAAGGCCTCCGCGGGGCCTCCGGAGGGTCTCCGGAGGCGCCGCTAAGGCCCCGGGGGGGAGTGGGGAGGGCTGGGAAGGCCTCCGCGGGGCCTCCGGAGACCCTCCGGAGGCCCCGCGAAGGCCCTGTGGGGAAGTGGGGAGGGCTGGGAAGGCCTCCGCGGGGCCTCCGGAGACCCTCCGGAGGCCCCGCGAAGGCCCTGGGGGGAGTGGGGAAGGCTGGAAAGGCCTCCGCAGGGCCTCCGGAGAACCTCCGGAGGCCCTGCTAAGGCCCTGGGGGGGAGTGGGGAGGGCTGGGAAGGCCTCCGCGGGGCCTCCGCAGACCCTCTGGAGGCCCCGCGAAGGCCCTGTGGGGGAGTGGGGAGGGCTGGGAAGGCTTCCGCGGGGCCTCCGGAGACCCTGTGGGGGAGTGGGGAGGGCTGGGAAGGCCTCCGCAGGGCCTCCGGAGATCCTTCGAAGGCCCTGCGAAGGCCCTGTGGGGGAGTGGGGAGGGCAGGGAAGGCCTCCGCGGGGCCTCCGGAGACCCTCCGGAGGCCCCGCTAAGGCCCTGTGGGGGAGTGGGGAGGGCAGGGAAGGCCTTCGCGGGGCCTCTGGAGGGCCTCCGGAGGCCCCGCGAAGGCCCTGGGGGTGGATTGGGGAGGCCCTGGGGAGGCGGGGAAAGCGACTATGGGGCCTCCGGAGGCCCCATGGTCGCTATGGCAGGGGAGGGGGGCAAACAGTATTCGCGGTTTTTTCACATTTGCGGGGGTCTGTGGAACGTAACCCCCGCGAATGTGAAGGGACGACTGTAATTCTAGCTGGGTTTTTTTTTTTTTTTGGTAGGACATCCATTATGTGTACACCGGTTACAAATTATGAATTAGGGTAAATATTGTCTAGCCTTGTTTACTGGGGGATTCTGGGAGCTACACTCCAAAAACTTGACAGTTGCAAACTCTGAGTCTACTACTATTCTATGAATCTATAATGATGATAATTGTATATAAAAAATGCATTCCTGCTCATATTTCTACACACTGTATTAAATAAACCCAAGCAAAAACTATTGCTTGCATTTAAATGCTTATAACCAAGAGATAACAGAAGAATGGGGTGGGGAGACAGAGAAGTTGCAGTATTTCAGGGTTTATTATTATGACAGGAAGGAGGGAGGATTACCACTGGATGAGGCTAAAAATATCACATTGTTTCTGGAGGTTTAAACTTCACTTTCTTACAAAAATTGTATACAAGAAACAAACTGTAATTGATTTTGAAGTTTCCCTTGGTATGTGGAGTGGAAATTCGCATGAAACTGCCAAAAGGCAGCAACTGTAAGAATCCAATACAGTCAGACAGGATTCTTTTGTCTGTCTTCTTCTCAGTATCCCTATTTTATCCCTTTTTGTTTTTTAAATGACCTGGAGGAAAGAACAGCAAACTAATTGTATTAGGAGAAGACACAGCACTGAGAAAGTCTGAGTTCATAGAACGAGACAAGTGCAAGGAAATATGGAAACACTGTGGAACTAGCTATACATGATATTAATTGTGTGGCCCTTAGCAAAGAGTGATGCATGTTAACTAGTTGCACTTCATCCAGGCTAGCTTTCAGGAACCGTGCAGGGAGAGAAAATAGCAAGTGGCCAGTTTTGCTGAGCATCTTGGGAAATCACTGGGCAGATGGGGCATGTTTCCTATCTCTCCCTGGGCTATTGGACTCAAAGTAGCTGAGCCTCCTTGGTGCCGGACAGTTCAACCAAATAATTTAAACAGGCTTAGTGGGTGGTAGTCTGGACAGCTTCCCTCAACATAATCATAAACATGTTATACTGTATATAGCCTCAGCCTGAGAAAGTCATAGCTGCATAGGTTAGAAAGAAGGACTGGGAAGTTATTTTAAAAATGAGTTCCAGTTATACTTCCAAACTTCAAAATAGTCACCATCATAGGACATTATCAGATGTGGCAAAAATCACAGGATTATGACATCAGGGTAGCGTAGATGGGTCCCGCTATCACACGACATCATCAATTCTAATCGACAGGACAAACCATCAATAGATTGTCAATAGCACTTAGGGAACTGGGTATGTTTAGCCTGGGGAAGAGAAGCTTAAGAAGTGACATGATAGCCATGTTTAAATATTTGAAGGGATATCATACTGAGAATGGAGCAAGCTTGTTTTCTGCTTCTCCGGAGTCTAGGATGCAGAGCAATGGATTCAAACTACAGGAAAAGAGATTCCACCTAAACATTAGGAAGAACTTCTTGATGATTGTAAGACCTGTTTGACAGAGGAATATGTTGCCTCAGAATATGGTAGAATCTCCTTCTTTGGAGGTTTTTATACAAACCTGGCTTGCCATCTGTCAGGGCTGCTTTGATTGTGTATGGCAGGGGGTTGGACTGGATGGTTACTGTGGTATCTTCCAACTCTATGATCCAAGATTTTATTATTCTACTTCCTTTAGTTATCAGTACAGAGATGTAGCTAGGGAGAGGGGGGAAATGAGGGCATTGTCTCCCCCAGATAAGAATTTTGCTTTTTCAATTAAATTTCCCTTCAGTTCCCAATTTTTTAGCATTGCAGAGGGTGAGGCACTGGGCATTGTTCACACCTAGAACTTTTATATTTGCTATGTTCACATTCCTCCGGTAACTTGTGTGTGTGTGTGTGTGTGTGCCTTCAAGTTAGCTGCCGACTTATAGTAGTGACCTCACAAATTTCATAGCGTTTTCTTTGGCAAGGAATACTCAGAGGTGGTTTTACAAGTTCCTTCCTCTGAAATATGGCCTATAGTATCCGGTATTCATTGGTGGTATTTCATCCAAGTACTAACCAGAGCTGACCCTGCTGCTTCCAAGATCAGATGGGATCTGTTGCCATTAGGGTATTTAGGCCCCTAGTAACTTTACCCACCCCTTTTCTTTGGATGCCTAAACTGTATTTTTAGATGCTCAACTCAGGCTTTAAGTTACTGTAATGCTAGAAATTTGGAAACCAAAGGAAAATTTCATTGGTGTGGGAGAGTTTTTACTTAGGAGGCAATGCCCAGAAGTACCTAACATACTTTCAAGAACCTGTCTAAATACCACAAGGCACTGGTCTGTGGTACAAAGCACATTCTTCTCCCATCCATTTCATCATGGCCTCAACATCCACAACAGAAAATGAGGCAGTAGCACCAGTAGCATTAAATCAGGTGACATCCCTTCTCCACCATTTAGTGAGTCTGCACCCTGTAACTTAGTAAGCAACTAAAAGTGACAGTTACATCATAAAAAGTGTAAAGTTATCCCTCTATTGCTGCTGGCACACTGCAGAAATAATGCAGGTTGGCAGTGCTTTAACTGCCATGGCTCAATGCTATGGAATTCTAAGATTTGTAGTTTTGTGAGATATTTAGCCTTCTCTGTCAGAGAGTTCTGGTGCTACAGCAAACTATAGATCCCAAGATTTCATAGGATGGACCCATGATAATTAAAGTGGTATCAAACTGCATTATGTTACAATTGTATGTTATTTATCTATATATTGTTTCATCCTTAGAGGAATACAGTGGGAAACTTGTTCTGAATAAATCTTGCCAAGAAAACCCTAGTAGTCAACTTGAGAGCACATAAAAATAAATGCACATTTACCAGAAATTGGAAATAGATACAAGAAACTGTAGGCTTTTGAGAGCCAATTGTTTGTAGTGGTTGGGCTAGGACTCCAAGAGACCAGGGTTCAAGTCCCCATGTATCCATGGAAACCCACTCTGTCAACCTTAGAGGAAGGCAATAATGGCAAACTTCCCCTGAATGAATTTTGCCAAGAAAACCCTTTGGCAGGGTTGCCAAAAGTCAGAGTCAAGTTGAAGGTACTTAACAACAACAACAACAGCAGCAGCAACATAATTCATTCTTTTGTAGCAAGTTACTTCCAAACTCTGGAAAAGTAATGTTAACAGGAAATTACCTCATTCATGGGATTTTTTCAGATGTCGATTTACCGTGGAAGAAGGCTCGTAACATGAGGCTGCTGTGCAGCAGGGCCCCTGTTTTGTATGATGCTGTCCCCCTGCCGCGAGAGATTGGAGGCAGCTGCACCATATTTGGTCATTTATATAGTTGCCCATGAATAAAAAATGGCCAAATATCGTGCGGCTGCCTCTGATCTCTCCTGGAACTGAAACAGTTGATTTCAGCAGGGGGACGGTGTTGTACGAAATGGGCCCCCTTCGCGAGCCACGAAGCAGCCTCGCGAGTGTTACAAGCCTTCTTCCTTGGTAAATCGACATCTGAAAAAGTCCTTAGTCCTTAATAATTATGCCATCATAGACTTTGTTTCAACTCATCTAATAACCTTTTAGGCAGCCATTGAAGTCAGAAACAAATTCAAGTTCTAATTAAATAGTTGTGTGGATTTGAGCAATTTTAACAGTGATCCAGAAGAACCATCCATAGACCTATGGATGTTGTGGATTACATCACTCCTTTACTCCCAACCAGCAACCCCCTGGCTGCTACAGTAGCTGTGGACATGTGGAATTGTAGTCTGCACACAATCAGAAGGGACAAAGTTTTAGGAATACTGCTTTACAGCATTGTTGAAGAAAATAAAACTACATCTACTCATGGTTAGCAGCTCTGCAGCGCCTAACATCCTGCTTCACAACAGCTAGTGCAAGAATTTATTATGCACCCTGTAGCATGGCCATTATAAAAAGGGAGGGAAACACCTCAGGTGGAACATCTTGGCTGTGTGTGTGGTGGAGTGGGAGGGGGTTAGAAGCAGCCTGTCCGCCAATTTATTTTTATTTTGTTATTTATTGAATTTATAGCCTGCCTTTCTCCCCAAATGTGATTATTTCCCATCAGGGAATTCTGGAGTGTCCCCAACTAAGTTTCTTTGTTGAAGGATACAGCTGTGTTCAACACCTTTAAAACTAGTCTGGTGTCCTAAAGTGAGTTAAGGTTGCTATCCTTTCACTAGATTTTTTTTTGGGGGGGAAGGGGGTTGGGTTCAAGATTCTCAATGAAAATAGCCTTTTTCTCACCTGAGACTTGGTACAAGAAGAAACACATGCTATCTCAAAAGTTCACACATTAGAGGTACAGAAGTGGCTGAAATGTACCCAACAAAATTCCTTTCTCCAGACCTAGTACCTGCAAAAAAAAATGCACAGATAAGAGAAGGGGCGGGGAATGTAGGGCTTGTCTATATGAGGGGAAAATGTGGATTGATGCGCACTAATGCCAATTCCAAGCAACTTTGATTTGTTTTAATTTTGGGGGGGGGAAGATTGCAGGCATGCAAAGCTATCCGCTTTCGCTGTTCCAATGGGCATGCCTGCGAATCAAGATGGTGGGCGCGACTGAACTATTCATGTTTTTATTTACCTTGAATTTACCTTGAGTTTTATTTACCAAAGGCTTTTCTTGTGGAGTTTTTGGTCGATTTGGCCTCCGCTCCTTCCAAATATGGCGGATTTATGTGGAATTGAATTTAGACAAATCGTATTCTTGAATTCTATGAGGAGTATTTTTGCTGTACCCCCTATACATTTTTAAAAAAACTTTTATTTAAGAGATTTAAACAACATGTAGATTTACATATATTACATACATTAATCTCAATCATATCTCATAACTCAAAAAACATTTCATCTACTTTCTTCACATCCTTTACTTTCTCTGCATATTTATCCTTTTTACTCCCACCAACCTTTCCCTTCCAACTTCCTCTCAACCATTTTTATCACTTTCCCATTCCTTCTCACTTCTACACATTCATTTGACCTCCTACACAACCATCCCTGTATGACAATTGTTCTTTCATTCTCAATCTCCTATTGATAATTTACATGGTTTTTCTACTACCCAAGTTCAATTTTGCTGCCCTAACATCTTTGAATAACACAAAACAACATGTAACCCTATTGGTTGTCAATTAGTCAAATAATCGCTTTCACCATTTTTCTACTATTTTAAATCATGTATCACTTAGATATATTACTCCAAGAAAAAAAGGAAAAAAGAAAGATATTATTTACATTGTTGTGTAAATTTAATCACATTCAATCACTTTATCTTATGTTCAAAATATAAATCTACTATTTACTTCTCTCCTTTTCTTTAATGTCTTCTTTGTCCTCACTCTCTCAGCCCAATCATAGCAAAACAACCCCATGACTTTTCTAAATAATTTTCAGTTTTCCCCAATCTTGTTGATTTTTTTCTATACTTTTTCCTTTCAACAAGCAGGCAAATTTATCAATTTCTACTATATTCTCTCTCTGGCTTTTCTTTGCAAACAAAGGTTCAGGAAGGAACCTGTTGCATTATAAAAGTCACTTTTTTTCTGGGGTTTTTTTGTGGTGGGGGATGAACAAGTCACTTGTTGAATTACCCTCTCTCTCTGGCTTTTCTTTGCAAACAAAGGTTCAGGAAGGACTCATCCCACGCTTTCTGCAAGTGTGCTGATGACTAAAAAGGCCAATCCAAGATAAACAAGTCCGGTTGCAGAAAGCACAGCAGAAGGTCTCCTTGGGTCATGTTTCCGGGTTGTGATTCTTTCTGCGTTGTCGTTTCTCTTCAAGACTTGTTCAGCGTGAGTTCTCAAATAAGATTGCAGCACTGTGGATAGTGTGTCTCCATGCCTTCCGATGTGAGGCCAGGGCGGACCATTGTTGGTGATCAATTTGGCCGAGCCTGAGATGTTGTTTCAGGGAGTCCTTGTATCGCTTTTTTGGAGCGCCCCTCTTACGCTGACCCGTGGTGAGTTCACCGTAAAGTACTATTTTTGGGAGGCGATGGTCCTCCATCCTAGAAAGGTGCCCTGCCCAGCGCAGCTGTGTTCTCAATATCATGGCCTCAATGCTGGTGATCCCTGCTTGCTCAAGGACAGCAACATTCGTCACATAGTCAGTCCAGTGTATATTTAGGAATGTGCGTATACAGCGCTGATGAAAGCATTCAAGGAGTTGTAAGTGGTGGTGATAGGTGACCCATGTTTCAGACCCATAAAGGAGAATAGACAGTACAATGGCTCTATACACATTGATTTTTGTGCTTCGCCTCAGGTGTTTATTACTCCAGACTCTTTTGTAAAGTCTTCCAAATGCGCTATATGCCTTTGCTAATCTGTGATCGATCTCTTTGTCAATCTTGGCATCTGAGCAGATGATGCTTCCCAGGTAGGTGAACTGCTGAACAGACTTAAGCACAGATTTACCGATGGCAATGTGGGGATGATGGTGTTGTTGTGCAGGCTGGTAAAGAACTTCCGTTTTCTTCAGGTTGACTTCCAGCCCAAACCGCTCTGCAGCTGTTGTGAAGCAGGATGTTAGGTGCTGCAGAGCTGCTTCTGTGTGGGCAACAAGGGCAGCATCATCAGCGAGGAGCAGCTAACAGACTAGTTAGTTTAGAGTCTTAGTGTGAGCCCTCAGACGGCGTAAGTTAAACAAGCTACCATCAGTACGATAAGGTATATAGATGCCGTCTTCTTCTTCGAGCTCTGCCATAGCCCTTTGGAGCATCATGCTGAAGAAGATTGTAAATAAATTTGGAGCAAGAACACAACCTTGCTTCACTCCATTAGTTATTAGAAAGGGCTCTGAAAGAGCATCACCATGTCTGACTTGACCGTGTTGGCCCTTGTGTAGCAAGATAATCATTTTAAGGAATTTGGGGGGACATCTTAGTCTTTCCAGGATCTGCCACAGACCTTTTCTACTCACAGTGTTGAAGGCTTTGGTGAGGTCAATGAATGTTACATAGAGACCCTTGTTCTGTTCTCTACATTTCTCTTGCAGTTGTCTAAGGGCAAATACCATTTCTGTAGTACTTCTATTGGCTCTGAAGCCAGATTGGTTTTCAGGAAGAAGTTCTTCTGCAATAGCAGGAACTAATCTGTTCAGGAATATGCTTGCAAGGATTTTTCCAGCAATAGAGAGCAATGTTATGCCTCGTTCCTTTTTTCTTGTACAGGGTGATGATGACTGCATCTCAGAGATCTGATGGCAGTTTCCCTTTTCCCCAGCAATTCACAAGGATTTCGTGGAATTTATCATGGAGTACATTACCTCCGTGTTTCCACGCTTTAGGTGGGATTCCATCAATCCCAGCTGCCTTTGCCATTTTTTATCTGCTGTATGGCCTTAAGGGTATCTTCCAAAGTGGGAGCTATGTCCAATTCATTTTTCATCGGTTTTTGTATCATATGTTGGATATCTGAGCCTTGGACTACTTGGTTGACACTAAAGAGACTTTGAAAGTGTTCAGCCCATTGATTTAGGATGGAGGCTTTATCAGTAATTAATGTTTGGCCATCTGTACTGTATAAGGAGCTTTGGACCTGATAAGTAGGTCCAAACACTGCCTTAAGAGCTTCATAAAATCCTCTAAGATCACCCAGATCTGCACAGCGTTGTGTCTTTTCTGCTATATTGATCCACCACTTTGGAGATTTTCAGACAACACGTTATAATGTTACTATTCCACTTTATTTGCTATGGCTGCCTCCTGTTGAATCCTGGGATTTGCAGTTTAGGGAGGGGCATTTACAACTCTCAGCCAGAGAGATCTTAGGCCTCATTAAACTACAAACCCCAGAATTCTACAGGAGGAAGCCAGAGCAGTTAAAGTGGAATAATAACACTATAACAGTGTAGTCTGAAAATCTCCTTGTTCTGCATATCTCAGAGCTTTTGTTGAAATTTACAACATGTGAGACGGAAAGCTGCTTTTCTTAAATGGCAAGTTGGCTGGGTGAGGTATGCCTGGTGAGCAGTTCTCTTCTTTGCCAACAGCTCCTGGATCTCTTGGTTGTTTTAATCAAACCAGTCTTGATTTTTCTTGTGGGAGAACCCGAGGGATTCTTCCACAGACTGGAGGATACTCTTTTTGATATGTTGCCAAAGCCCTGTAGGAGAAGGATTTGTAGGATGGTCTTCAAGTTTTGTTTGCAAATTTTGCATGGAAGTTGTCTCTCATGGTAGCTTGTTGAAGATTGTTGACTTGGAGTCTCTTCTTTAAGATGCCACCCCTCTTAGGTTTGAACTTAAGATGAAGATTACCCACAATAACCAATCCTCTATTGATGGTACTAAAGGATTTTCCCAAAGCTTTGTGTACAATATCCTTGCTGTGGACAACATGTAAAATATAGTCTTGCCATGATCTTTTTCTACTGGTGTATCTGCCATGCCTAGTAAAAACATTTTCGGTTTGAATGAAATGTTGATTTATAAGATTTCTGTCAACCCCCTATACATTTTAAAGGCCCTTTAACCACATTTCCAAGCAAAATCATGTTTGGGGGTTGAAAAAAATGTAGGGGATGAAGGGGCATTTGAAGGTTGGTGTGGGCCCCCACCCTACCCATCAGGATTGCATATGGTGTACGGTTGGCATGATTCCCACCCCTGCTGTTGAAATATGCAAACCATCACCACCACCAGCACTTGTGCAAGCCTTTGACAAACAACACTAGCTGCCATTTTCCTCCTGCTTGTGTGTATTTGGACTCAACCCCTGCTCCCCACCCCCAAAGAAAGGCTCTTTCATCTTGTTCTATATCATATAAATATATTGAAAATACTTCTAATTTGTACATCTTTATGCCCTTTAGTTTAGAAACCTGGCATTTTTTAGCTTGTGGATTGAAGACAGAGAGAAAAGAAGATTAAAAACATAACTTAAAGTATTAAACTAAATTTATTGAACAATTTTCTCATAAAAGGCCGATTCTTTTATGAAGTGTAAAAATATGGCAGGAAACATAACAATGCCACATGTTGTAGGTAAAGAGGTAACAGATGTCTTTTGAGTCAGTCCTGCTTTGCAAACCATCTGGGAACCCAGAGAAAATCTTAGATGGAAAATGTGTGTGTGTGTGTGTGTGTGTGTGAGAGAGAGAGAGAGAGAGAGATGTCTGAGAGCTTGCAACTATATGTACACCCACCCACACCCTGAAGAAAGAATCCATTTCTTAAAGGGAAACCAATTATATGACCTTTGCATTTTGCAGATCCATCTGGAGAATTTTAATCACTCAGACAGCATGAATGATTCAAGTCAAATCTTTTTACAGTCAATCAGTTGCTAGAAGTACATGTATTTTTTCTCTCTCTTAGCCCATGCTACTTAGGAAGATATCTTCAGAAAAGCAATGACTACATAAACTCATGTTGTTAGTAGTATAATTTTGGATTGAAATTATTCTTTTCTTTCCTTGTTAAAAAAGGAGAAGGCAGAGGCAAAACTAGGCTGCAGATGGAATATGTAGACCCACAATTGTACAGTTTGTGCCTTTGAGCTGTTGTCACCATCCTTTAAGGATGAAGAGGGTGAAAACAATTATTCTTTCTAATTCCCACCCAAGTTTTGCTTCTTGGTTTGAATTAAGTCTGGGCTAGGAAGCAGCAATACCTATATATACCATTTGCTGGATCCTCTGGGTCTGAATCAGATGTGGAACCAAATGGACATCAAGCAGGGATGGTATCTGACTTTTTTATATATGGTACTACTTTCCCTGAAATATGTTGGTGGGCATTTTCCTTTTTGACCAGATCTTGAGAGAGTTGCTTTTTGGACTATTACTCATAGAATCCCCAGCTGGCTAGAAGCTTCTTGGAGTGGTAATCCCGAAAAAGTGATATTTTCAAGTTCACATCTGGATGCGATTTTACTGGATTGCTTCTACCCTCAAATCCACCTTTGGATTTGCATACCATTTACCTTAAACTCCATTACATTGCAAGTGGGTTATGTCTCTTCACCATTTAAAGGCTTGTATTGCTGGGGAGGTGGATACAAGAGTATTTAGCTGGGCATTCTTGGAGGACAAATGGTCTCTCCCCCTTTTCAGTTCTTTAAACTAGGATGGAATCATCACCCTCTATAGGCTTCCTTACAGTTTAAAGGGGGATTGGATGGAAGAGAAACTCTGTTATCCAAGCATGATTTTCCTGTCAGCCCCAAACTTGCGGAGTGCTCAAATTGCAGGGATCCCAGCTCCCTGACTTTTTGTCCAAGCCTCTTAGCTGCCATTTTTGGAAAGCCACTGGAAGATTATGATTTGGGTATGAATGAGAGGAATGGAGTGGGACTTGTGGATTTTAGGAAGGGCATCTCTGCCTTCTTCCTATGAATCATGCACTGGAGAGGAGGTTGCTATCACATTTGTACCTTATTTTCACAGCCATCTGGTTGGCCACTTCCTATGGGAATACAGTTGCCCCTCCACATTCGTGAACTTAGCATTCGCGGTTTTGCATATTCGCGGTTTTGGGAGGGCCCCCCACCCTCCCAAAAGCAGCGACATGGGGCCTCCGGAGGCCCCGCAAAGGCCTTGTGGGGGAGGGCCTGGGAGGCCTCAACAGGGCCTTCAGAGACCCTCCGAAGGCCCCACGAAGGCCTTGGGAGGGAGGGGGGAGGGCTGGAGAGGCCTCAACAGGGCCTTCGGAGACCCTCCAAAGGCCTCGCGAAGGCCTTGGGAGGGAGGGGCGAAGGCCTTGGGGGGGGAGGGGGAGGGCCGGGGAGGCCTCAATGGGGCCTCGGGAGGATCTCCAGAGGCCCCATGAAGGCCTTGGAAGGCAGGGGGAGGCGGGGGGAAGCGACTATTGGGCCTCTGGAGGCCCTGTGGTCGCTTTGGTGGGGGAGGGGGAGGGCAATCATTATTCGCGGAATTTTCACATTCGCGGGGGTCTGTGGAACATAACCCCCACAAATGTGAAGGGACGACTGTAGAATGCTGGATTAGCTAAGCCTCTCATGTCCCTCTCATGTCTGGATGAGTTTTCTGCTTCTGTGCTGCTCTCTGCTGCCATTTTCTACCTTCAGCAATACATATACTCATACTTGGAGTGACATCAGTTTCAAACATGTCATTGGGGAGTTGGGAAGGGATTTGGGGAAGAAGTGGACCATATTTTAGAATCCGGATTTAATCACATTCCTTGGAGTTTGTTCCTCTCTGAAGGGACTCCATTTTAGTACCCAGCACATCAATACAGGGGATACCCACTTTTCATATAAGAGGAAAGGGAGTGCTGCATACCCTCCAACATTTCACAGATGAAAACTGAGATACATGTGGCCAAGGAACATCAGAGTGTGGTCAAGATGGCAAAATATATTAATGAGGAAGAACACATAAGCTAGGAGAGGCTGCAGCGGTATGCTTTTTTCTGAATCTACAACGAAAGGCAAGATTCTGTCCCTCTTGTCCTCTCCCTCCTACTGAGGGAGTTTGCAGCAACTATAGTAAGCTGAGGACAAAGAGGAAAAGTGGGAGAAGGAGAGAGAAACTGGGACATTTTAAAAGGAGCTGTAAAAGTGGGATGGGAAAGGATTAACTGGGACTGTATCTGCCAGACCAGGACATTTGGAGGGGATGGTGCTGTTACTTCAAGGGACATACAAAATGGCCAAACTGGACAATCTTGCATTTTGGGGTTTGAAAGCCTCTGTTTATTCTAACCCTTTTGCATAGCTACTCTACCAACCACCAGAGGAATGATAGGAATCATGCAGTTCACAAAGTATTGAACTGCAACTCCCAGCAGCCATCACAATTGGCTATTCTAGCTAGAGCTGCAGAAGCTGCAGTTCAACACCATCTGGAGCATTACATAATTGCTACCCCTGCACTAAAGGATATTGAACCACAGCACATATTAAAGAACAGGAGAGGTCATTCCTATAAGTCTGGAGACTTCAATTTTTTTCTCTGTTCTCTGCTGTTTGTGTTGTAGAATTAGAACAAAAGGTGTTTTAGGGTCAGCTGTCAAGCAGAGATGCATTGCCAGAGGTATCATTGATTTAAATAGCACAGGAACACAAACTTCCTTGTGCAGTTTGGCGGGGATGATAAGACACACACAGAGAGGGAAAATCCAAAAGGAGAGAAATAGAAAAGAGTTAGATTAGTGCAATATTTATGAAATGGCAAAAGTACATATAATCGACTGAGGTTAGTGTAACAAGAGCGAGCCAGTAAAGAGGTAAGCATGAGGAAGCCCTTTTGATTTCAGTGGGATTTAATTATATCATATCACCAGACCATGACAACATGAGATGTTTGTATAAGTAGAACTTTTGACTTTTCCTGTTGCAAACAAAGACATATCCTTTGTATTCATGACTACAGTACCTCACAGTGGGAACAGTATAGAGATTATCAGGTGTGGCTCATATAGTGCCAAAAAGACACCAGCGAAACACAAAAGGATGCCAATATCACATGACATGTGATATTTTGTGTTCTGCTGTCATTCTTGTGGCAATTCTTTTTATTGACGGGCCAGAGCTGTCAATGGGTCGCACATCCCGTTTTGGTGCCGGCATTGCCAGGTGCCGTTTTTGACTCGTAAATACAGCATCAATGGGCGGCCCTGCCAGAACACTTCTGGGTGGGATTGTGAGAACCAGGTAGGCTACTCTCTTTTTTGTACCCTCCCTGAGTTACTTGTTATTGTTTTAGTGTGTGTCTGTGCTTTTCTGAACTTTTTTGTGTGTATTTTTCATTAGATTTTTGAATTTCCCACGCTCGCACCTTCTCTTGAAAACGGGTGGGGTTTTAGTCCAGGAAGTGAATGGAGCTCTGCTGCCTTTGGACACAAGAGAAGGTAAGTCTGATAGGGAGGATTATTGTGCCAGGATAGGGATGTGGAGATTGTGGGACAGGAACGCTTTTTGCATTCCTGTCTAATAATCTCTTATGATTGCATATAGGGCTTTAAATTGTGGTCTTTTAGGAGATTTTCACACGGGGACAAAATGCCCCGTTACTGTCCTGCTACCTCCTCTCCTGTTCCTGCAACGGAATAACATAAATCTTTCACACACTCACCTTAATTCTGCAGCAGGAACGGGCTCCCCCTCCCCTTGCTGGCTGGCCATAAATGCAGCCGTCGTAAGGCTGCTTTTACTACCGGCCGTCTGAAACGTTATCACGTGATAACGCCGGACAGTAAATTTAAAAAATAAAATTCTCCCAAACATAAAATCAGTTCACCAAGAACAAAAACACTCTTTAAATCACATAATCAAAACAGGGAGGGTAAAATAAAGGGGGCCACTTACCTGGATGTCCAGATCGTACCAGGAAGTGCTCGGAACAGACCTCCCCTCCATGGCTGTCATTTCAGAACAGGAACGGGTCTCCTGTTCGCACACCCGTGATTGCGTGATAGTGACGGAATGGGAGGTCTATTCACGATGAAAAATCGTGATTACATTGTTCTGGAACAGTCACGGGAGTAGGATGGATGCAGGACAGAACGGGGTCAACGTCGTCCGAAAGGGAAAACCTTTCCCAACCCTGTTCTGTTCCTACCATGGGATATATAGCCCGTGTGAAAATCTCCTTAGTCCTATCCTAGCAATTTATTGCTGTTCCTGATTCCAGATGAACCAGTACTAGCTTCATGTGCTTCCTACATTTTCAGGAAGGCAGGCAGCATTGCATTTCTTTCTGTGAGACAACTAAGGATGTAAGTTTTTGTATTTCATTCTTACACATAAGGGAAAATATTGAAAATTTTCTTCCTGGTAGATGACATCATGAGAGGTTTTGCTTTTTTATGAGTTAACCCCATATTTCATGGCTGCTGCTATTATTATTATTATTATTATTAGTGTAAAAATGTTTTGCACAGGAAATGCTTTTCTTGTATAAAATACAACATTTTTGTGCAAAAATGGGGGGAGGGGCTTTGAAAAAAAAAGAAGTCTAAATCCTATTGTGAGTCCTGACTAGAGCGAAGTCATTAAATCAATTGGATTTACTATGTATTGACTCACCATTCAACAATTGATTCAATGTGTCTACTCTAGTTGGAATTAACTAACATGATTCTGGATGATGGTTTTGTGCAAAACCCATAGAAAATAAACAAAACAAAGAAAAAGTGCTGGCCTTTTCACTCTCCCTCAAAGATAAAAAATCTCCTCACAATTGACAGTTTTCAGTTGGTGTCCTAATTTGCTGCAATGTTCTTTCTCATCAAGGGTGAGCTAAATTGTGAATATCCTAGAAAAGAACCACTCATTCTATTGAAGTGAATTAGGGAAATCTTCTAGTCACAAGCAATATGCACAGATTTTGAAATCTGTGACTTCGAACATAATCCCAAAGTTCTAATCTGATACTCTACTGTTCCTGCAATTACTAGCTTTATCTCCAGTGTTGAATCTGCAGTTTCCCTCATTTAAGAAATGACAATAATAGTCCAAGATCCTACCTGACTTCAATGTAGTGTAACTATACAGCAACTGAGTCATGTTATGCAACCCTGATATGGCATACCCATGCAAATTAATGGTCAAGGTGCCTTGCTTCCAATCTACTGGGGAACTGCAATGTGCAGAATCCATGAACACAGGAAATGTGCATTCTCACAGTACTCTGTGTACTTAAAGTGCTATTGCATGAGCAACAGTATTTTTAATTGTGTTTTATGTGTTGTGAGCTGCCTTGGGCCCCATTCTGGGAGAAAGGTGGCATATCAATCAATCAGTCAAACAAACAAACAAACGAGCAGTGCCACATACAGAACTCCACTTAGGTTGCCATCAGCTGGATATGATTGTTATGCATTGTTCAAACTCCCGTTAGTAAAATATTCTGGAAGAGGGAAGAAATAACCCAGCGTGACGACGACGGCATATCGGGAGAGGGGACTGGGTGTGCGAACCGCGGCGCTGCTTCCGGGACAGAAATATTTCTGTCCCGATTTCTTCAGGGGGTATTTTACGCGTGTGAAAATCTCCTAAGTGGACCACAAGGTGAACATGAGTCAGCATTGTGATGTGGCAGCTAAAAAAAATGCAGTTCTAGAATGCATCAATAGAGTATAGTGTCTAGATCAAGGGAAGTAATAGTGCCAGTCTATTCTGCTTTGGTCAGACCTCATCTGGAATACTGTGTCCAGTTCTGGGCACCACAATTCAAGAAGGATATTGACAAGCTTGAATGTGTCCAGAGGAGGGAAACCAAAATGATGAAAGGTCTGAAAGCCATACCCTATGAGGAGTGGCTTAGGGAACTGGGTATGTTTAGCCTGGGGAAGCGAAGGTTAAGAAGTGACATGATAGCCATGTTTAAATATTTGAAGGGATATCATACTGAGAATGGAGCAAGCTTGTTTTCTGCTGCTCCAGAGACTAGGACACAGAGCAATGGGTTCAAACTACTGGAAAAGAGATTCCACCTAAACATTAGTAAGAACTTCCTGACAGTAGGAGCTGCTCAGAAGTGGAATACACTGCCTCGTAGTGTGGTGGAGTCTCATTCTTAGGAGGTTTCTAAACAGAGGCTGGATGGCCATCTGTCGGGAATGCTTTGATTGTTTTTTCCTGCATGGCAGGGGTTTGGACTAGATGGCCCTTGTGATCACTTCCAACTCTATGATTTTATGATTCTAAACAATGAAAAGGAATCTGAAGGCACACTCAGATCATGGCTAGTCACATTCTTCATTGGGTATTGTAGTATCTAGGTCAGTGTTTAATGCTTCATTCTTTCCTTAAGGGTACACTTGCATCCAAAGCCACATGACGGCAGATTGCACTGCCACTGGAAGAATCAATCCATGTTTCTTCAACATGGGGGGAGGGGCGGGATGTCAGTTGTGGCCCATTTTCTTTCCTCTGTCCAGAGCACAGTAAAGAGATTTTCACACGGAGCCAAAATGCCCCGTTACTGCCCTGCCACCTCCTTTCCCATTCCTGCTACAGAATAAAGTAAATGTTTCACACACTTACCTTATTTCTGCAGCAGGAATGGGCTCCCCTTCCCTTGCTTGCCGGCCGTAAATGCAATCGTCATAAGGCTGCATTTATGACCGGGAACTGAAATCCTGGCCATTCTCACGGCCGGGCGGTAAATTAAAAAATACCCCCCCCCCAAAACATAAAATCAGTTCACCAAGCACAAAAACACACTTTAAATTACACAATCAAAACAGGGAGGGTAAATAAAGCATGCCACTTACCTGGATGTCCAGATCGTGCCAGGAAGTGCTTGGATCAGACTTCCCCTCTGCGGCTGTAATTTTGGAACAGGAATGGGGCTCCTGTTCGCATACCTGCTATTCCATGACAGACATGAAATGGGTGGTCTATTCATGATGTTTCATCGTGAATACATTATTCCAGAACAGGCATGGGAGCAGGATGGATTTAGGACACAACGGGGTTGACGTAGTCTGAAAGGGAAAACCTTTCCCAACCCTGTTCTGTTCGTGCCATGGGATATATAGCCCATATGAAAATCTCCTAAGACTGAATCCATTCAGAATCATGCATGCTAAAGGGAATTTTCTTTATGTTCTGTAGTGGTGGCTGTTGAATCTGCTTCAGGTTTTAGTTTGCATTTTAAAGGAGTAATCCAAGGTGTTGAGCCTATTTTGAGGACAGGAGTCAGCACTTTTGATGGTTGCTTTGGTTCAGTATCTTGAGTACCCCCTTTAAAGTTCAGACTAAACTGTGGAATGGCACCACCACCCTACTGACATGGAAGACACCACATGCCACCAGGTGTGGTAATGGAGATTATCTGTAGTATAAACAGAGTATTCCCTGGTGTGCTAAAGAAAACAGAATATCTCCTATGAGTACAGAGCTCCATACGTGTATGAAAGCGATAGGATTGTGATTGAACCTCTCTTTATAAATCAGTAATAATTTCTTATCATGGGGGGAAGGGGGTATGGTTAGGGAATGTGACAGGTGGCTGATCAAAAACTTGCCACTGAATAATGTAGTATATGAAATTGCTAAGGAGTCAAGATGATCATAGTGGAAGTAAAATACATTATTAAATGCTATGAAGAAAGAAGCACTGGATCAGTAACTAAGAGCATGTACCATGACATTATTTAATTACGGTCTGTGCTTTGTTTGAGCTGAAATAAGAGCAGAGGTAAATTTGACATTTAAGATTGGCTACAGGAACTCTTTCATCTTACCTTTGCCTTTCTTTGCTATTTTATACAGATTAGAATCTAATACATGCAAAGAGACCATTAATGGGACTACAGTAGGACCCCCATATCTGCTGAGGATTGGTTCTGCGGGGGGCATGGATACCAAAAACCATGGATAATAGTGAACAACATTGAAAATAATGGGACTTCCAGTTTAAAATACCATAGAGTTGCCTTGGAGGACCTAGAAAACAGTTAAAGAGGACACGTTTTCTAGGAAGACTCTATGGTAGGTGTGCTGTTTTGTGTCCCGTGGATAATTGAATCAGTGGATAATGAATAAGTGGATATGGGGGTCCTACTGTAATGCCTCTCTACACATGTACAGGCCTAGAGGTCTCTCCTCAATTGCCTGAATATCAGCCTTTCCAAACCTGGTGGCCTTCAGATGTGTTGGAGTGCAATGTTCCCAGATGCCATGGTCAATTTCCAATGATTATGCTGGGTGGAAAGGATGAGAAATGGAGCCCAACACAACTTAAGGCCAGCTTGAAGGAGGCTGTTTTTGTTTCTTGTGGAATTCTTTCGTAAGTGTTGAGTTTTGATTCTATTGATTTCAAAATTGGCAGCCAGATTTTGTTTACTTTTAAGGTTTTTTTCTTTCCTGTTGAAGTTGTCCAGGTGTTTGTGGATTTCAATAGCTTCTCTTTGCATTCTGACATGATAGTTGTTGGCATGGTCTGCAGGAATTTACTGCATACCATGCAGCTGTGGACAAGTTTATATAGGGACCACTAAACACAGTGTGCAAACACGAATCAAGGAACATGAGAGACACTGCAGACTGGGCCAGCCAGAAAAATCAGCAGTAGCAGAACATGTTATAAACCAACCTGGACACAAAATACTATTTGAAAACACAGAAATTCTAGACCAGGCCAACAACTATCATGTCAGAATGCACAGAGAAGCTATTGAAATCCACAATCACCTGGACAACTTCAACAGGAAAGAAGAAACCTTAAAAGTAAACAAAATCTGGCTCCCAGTTTTGAAATACAACAGAATCAAAACTCAACACTTACAAAATAATTCCACCCAGGGACAAGAGGATTCCCAGCAGATAATGGCCCATCAACCAACCATTAGCCAAACAGACACTAACAAGCCTTGCATTTCTATACCCAGAAACTAACCATTCAATTATACAAATTTACATATACTCCCCAACAGGGGTTCACAGCACATAAACTCCACACACACATCTACCCAACCATTCTCTGAGGATGCCAGCCACAGATGTATGCGAAACGTCAGAAAGAAACTATTCCAGAACACGGTCTTACAGCCCAGAAAAAAACCAAGGAAAATCTATGGGTGCCGGCTATGAAAGCCTTCGACTTCTTAGTCTCAAATTTTCTTGCAATTATCTATATCCCACCTGCAATCACATCTCATCCTTCATTCATACCAGCCTTTGGTTTTTCTTATTGCATAAACTGGTATGCATTTTCCCCTTAAACTATGTATTTTTGAATACATTTTCTCTATCGACCAAAGTTATATTTATGAATATTTTTCCAATTGTCTTCATTTTTAGCAGTTAGCCTTTCCAAAGTCTGCCTATAGTTTAGTGCATATTTTATTTCTCCAAAATGTAGTGAAAGGCTTGCAAATATGCAGATTTCAAATGCAAGGTATAGTACACATAGGATTTTATCAGGCCAGGACATAAACGTGAAAGGGCGACGCCATCTGATATGCGTGCACTTTCGCATTTATGTGGCGTCATTATGATGCCATATTTGATCTGCCTGATAATGTCTTTAGTCTTTCAATGTATCTCAGGAGATGTAGTGGATACTTTCATTGAGATTCTTAACTCCTGCAAAACTCTTTTCCATCCCTAGTTCAAATTCTCCTGTTCTAGCTAGCATTCTAACAGTCCTATTATGGAGTAAAAAGGTATCCAAACCATTTACAAAGGCAGCCTGTATGCAATGTACTAATCCAGATGAGAGGTTACTAGACATGGTTAACTGAAGCCAGGCTACTTAATGGATATCATTTATTTGAAAAAAAGATCTAGTGAGACTTAAATACTCTTCAAACATCTCACATCTTTACAGAATTCTCTATATCTGAAAATGTATCTTGGCAACTCTAAACTCTTTCTTAAATATCTGCATGTTAGGTCTGCATCAGACTAAGACAGACTAGGAGTCCAATAATAGCTGGCACCTCATTTCAGTCTGTAGATAGTGCCTGGAAAGTGGAGTATATTGTAGATAAGTTGAAAGTTAATCACAATTGAGACTAGAATCATCTGGACTGTATTTATCATCACTTACCTCATGCTGTATGAATGACATTTGGCAAAGAGATGCACACAGCCCACACTGGAGCTTAAACTTGAAAGAGGTTTGCTATAGTCTTTTAATAACAGAGAATCTGTGCTTAAGTCCGTTCAGTAGTTCACCTACCTGGAAAGTATCATCTCCTCAGATGCCAAGATTGACAAAGAGATCGATCACAGATTAGCAAAGGCATATAGCACATTTGGAAGACTTTACAAAAGAGTCTGGAGTAATAAACACCTGAGGCGAAGCACAAACATCAGTGTGTATAGAGCCATTGTACTGTCTATTCTCCTTTATGGGTCTGAAACATGGGTCACCTATCGCCACCACTTACGACTCCTTGAACGCTTCCATCAGCACTGTATACGCACAATCCTAAATATACACTGGACTGACTATGTGACGAATGTTGCTGTCCTTGAGCAAGCAGGGATCACCAGTATTGAGGCCATGATATTAAGAACGCAGCTGTGCTGGGCAGGGCACGTTTCTAGAATGGAGGACCATCGCCTCCCAAAAATAGTACTCTACGGTGAACTCACCATGGGTCAGCGTAAGAGGGGCGCTCCAAAAAAGTGATACAAGGACTCCCTGAAACAACATCTCAGGCTCGGCCAAATTGATCACCAACAATGGTCCGCCCTGGCCTCACATTGGGAGGCATGGAGACACACTATCCACAATGCTGCATCCTCATTTGAGAACTCACGCTGAACAAGTCTTGAAGAGAAACGACAACGCAGAAAGAATCACAACCCGGAAACATCACCCAAGGAGACCTTCTGCTGTGCTTTCTGCAACCGGACTTGTTTATCTCGGATTGGCCTTTTTAGTCATCAGCGCACTTGCAGAAAGCGTGGGATGAGTCCTTCCTGAACCTTTGTTTGCAAAGAAAAGCCAGAGAGAGAGGGTAATTCAACAAGTGATTTGTTCATCCCCCACCACAAAAGAAAAAGAAAGAAAGAAAGAAAAGAAAAGAAAAAAAGTGACTTTTATAATGCAACAGTATTGAAAAACATCTTCAGTGTAAGATCAGATTCTTAGGAAGTAACTGGATCATTTCCTAAAATTCCTTCCCTTGTCTTAAGGGATAAAATGGCAAAAAATTAGATTGGGACAAGAAATCCATGTGCTTTATTCTGTATGTTCTTCAGTACCTTTCTTCCAGACAGCACTTGTGAGAATGTACAACTAGAGCTTCACTTATAAATTTGACAGGCATAAGGAGGGGAACTGTGTATAGAGCAAGGAATGAAATTCTGCCTCCTTATGTCATATGGCTAGAGAAGCTCAACTCCTTAATCACAGAGTATGCTCATCTGAAGAGATACTTCTATGTGTGAGCAAATGCTCACAGGTTCCTTTTCAGACATCTGTTCTAGGGATAGGACTATGCTAATTATGTGATACCAGAGGTAGGACCAGAAGTATGGTTCCTCTCCGTGTTCCATTTACACAACCTCTTAATGTCTATAATTTATGAAAGGGGGTTTATAATTTGATAAATTATACTGGTCAGAGTATAAAGCAATAATGCAAAATACAAAATAATCTCTCAGGTTAATTTTTTTTTAAAAAGTATGAAATAATCTCTCAAATTAAAACAGAAGTTATTACATGCTTAAATTAATAAGTAGAAGAGAATTTTCCCCCAAAGGCCAAACAAAATAAACAATTTTACTTGATCTCAGACTTGTAATACAGAAGCTACTTGATGGACAGCTGCCTGGCAGACCTCTGTAAAGTGGATGATGGACCTCTCTTAAGGGATATAGTCCATGACATCAGTGCCATCATGGAAACGATCTAGCCCCAAAGGAGGACCAGAACCTCCTCTCATCCCTTGCTATATTTGCCCCCAGAGGATCCTAGAATGGTGCTCAGTATAAGGCAGACCTCTACACAAAACACAGGGATATATGAATTAGTGTACAGTATTTCATTTCTGAAGGGCTTACATTTTTCCAAGTACAGGTTTGTCCAATGTCATTTCTGCTTCCATTTACACTTTCTTAAAGTCTTCATGTAAATCAGTCTGCATATACAATAAATTCATGTCCATTTTGGAACATGCTTTCATACACATGAGTCTTTGCATGCAGTTTTGTACACATTTCAGCTTAGTACACACATTTTGGTAAGTCATTTATTTCCCTTGAATAAATAGCTTTTCTGCGCTATTTTCCTTAAAGTACACATTTTGTATGTATATTTTGATGGGGAAAATGACAAGCGGGGGCTCTGGATCCTCTGAGCATGTGATGAGATCCAGACAATCCATGATGGCAGCAGCAGTCTACACAGTCCCAGTAAAAATGAACACAAAGACACATAGATAGCGTCTAAAAACTACAGATTTACCAAGACATAGCAAAATTTACAGCCATGTGAAAACAAAGGACAAATACCTCCTGGTTTTGCACATTAATAAAGGAAGAGCAAATTTAAGTTAATGGTACAATATAAACCAAATAAATATCTTTCTAGCATCTAGGAGAAATCTTTCCCCATCAGTCCAGTAACTATTATTCTATTGTTCTTTGCTTGCAAGGATGACATTGGCAGAACTGATTGGCAAAATCTTCTAGTTCCATATGTTTATATCAAGACTGCACCTTGAAACCTTCCCTTTTTTCCTGCATGGCAGTTGTGTGAGAAATCTGGCATCTCTGTCCTGTCAATGCCAACTATAATTTGGCTAGAACTGATCCTAATTTATATTCGCTGCCAATTCCACAATACCCTTTGACTTTCTGGTCAAGAATTCACCTGGCTTTGACTGGCATATTTCTCCAGCACTCATTCCCAGGTTGTAACTGTCAGTTTGCCTCTTTTAACAGTATTTCTGGAAATCTCCAAAATCCTGTAACTGTTGTCAGTTAAATTCTGCAAAGATCTTCCAAGTCCTAATCTGGATATATTCCTTATTGAAATCATAGACATTTTTGGGGGGTGGGGGAGGGAAAATCACTAATTTAAAAAGATTTACATGGCTGCCAAGAGACGGGAGTGGAATGGAGGTTGGGCCAATCCAAACTTTCCCTTGTACCCCACTCAAGGATAGGCTGGCCATTGAACTTCTTAGATGGTGCTTGCCCTGCTTTTCTTATTTATTTCCTGGTAGAGGATCTGAAGCCTATTTAATGATATGTTTACAAGTATCAAGTCCCATCTACATTCTGCCTAACTATGCTGATCATTTCCATAATCCACTCAGGCCGCCACAGGTCAGAATTTCTGGCTGTGGCCTGGCTGGCAGAAGAAAGACTTACTTCCTCAACCCTCATCTTCATGGAGTATTTCTCCAGTACCCTGAAAATAGAAGGCAAGGAAAGCTGGATGAATCAAGCAAGCTGTGGTGCAGAGGCTGAGGAGAGGAAGAGGAGGATCTTATCAAACCAGCTAGATTTATCTGCTGTGAGTCTTTCTGTCCATAGCAGAGATATACTGAATCCACACCATTATTTATTTTTGACATCAAACACATGCAGAGCAAGAGGTGTTTATTGACCTTGAGTAATAAAAAGTCAGAACCCTTCAAACCTCAGTACAAATAAACATCAATTTGCACTGCAATTATAAATTATTATGAAGGCAGATACATACCATGAGCATGTGTTCAGTTACCCAGGATACAGTATAGTTCCTCCTGGGAATCACTGTGTGAGATATTGAAGCAGAGCTAGCTTGCTGCTTTAAATTAATTAATCCAATATGCAAAACCTTCTCAGTGTAGAATAATGGAAACAGAGGCACAAAACTGAAAGCTTCTCTTTTCTCACTTGATGAATACGAAACTTATAATTAAGAGCATATATATATATATATATATATATATATAATGACCTGACATGCCCTTGGGTAGGGGTGGGAATCATGCAGCCATCCAAATGTTGCAGGCTGCAACCCTCACCATCAGTTATGGACACCTAGTAGTATGATGCCTGAGAAGAGTTGTAGGCCAACCCTGTCCATGTGCTTTCTCAGCAGCAGCATCAAGTGAAATCAGAAGATGTAGAGTAGATGAAAGCATCTGCTCTGTTCATGTGTAGCTTGTATTCAGGAGGTTCAGGTGGTGAAACAGCAGTGGGGATACACTGCTAGGCCCCATTACTAATGTCATATTTCTGGCCAAACATCCTGTCTCTAACATCACACCTCTGGACTGCCTGGCCCCAACCAGCAGCTTACTTGTGTTTAGGGGATCCTTTTCTGACATCTATACTTCAAGTGGGGGTATCAGAGGGTGAGGAAAGCCATATAAACCTGCTCCTCCTTCACTATATTAGTGTCCTATATATGAGCAAATGCATGAATCAGGCTGCTAATGACAATGCTGGGTGAGTGAAAAGTTGCTGAATTAAACTACAACCCAAATGCATAATCTATTTCATTTTTATCTCAGGGTTCATCTATATGAGGCAATAAAATGTGGATTGATGCACAGTAACACCAATTCAAAGCAGCTTTCATTTGTCTCCATGTTTTTCCCCTAAGATCACAGGCATGCGAAGCCATATGCATTTCTTGTTCAAAAGGGCATGCCTGTGAATCAAGATGTCGTGCACAAGTGAATTACTTTCATTTTTATTGTTGCCAGTTGCTGCTGCAGAGTATTTTTTTTAAAAAAGCAAATCTAAGGTGCTGAAATGTGATCTTCCACTTAAATGAACAGAAAAAAAGGGGGGGCTGTTTTGTTGCCTCAGCACACAATCGCTACGGTGAAAATCCAACATGGCAGTTTTGGGCACTGCCTTGCCGGCAAGCTCTGCCCCTTGCATGTGTCCGACCAATCAGCCACCCCCTCTGAGTATGCGCAGTGATGCAAATCAGTTGTCCTAATGAGCGATAGTGCACATTCCCACACATTATTTTTAAAAATACAGGAAAAACCATAAAGGCTTTTCCTGAAGAGTATTTGGAGTTTTTCACCCCCTCCTGAATACAGTGGATTGATGTGGGATCCCATTTAGACAAAACATTCTCCTTGAATTCTATGAGAAGTATCAGAGTGCCCAGGACAGATCTCCTGATGTTATATTTTATCCTCCATTCCACAGTCCAGTGAAATACTTAATAGCTAAGAAGTAGTGAACAGCTTGGGATCATCCAATGAGTGTTGTGGCTATACTGTACAGGACTTTCCACCAGCTTCTTAAGAAAGGATTTTTTCAGACAAGGGTTACTGCACAAGAAGCTTGTGGAAGAGGTATCGTGCTGTTGCGCGGCAGGGGGTCTGTTTCGGATGCCGCCGTCCCTCTCTTGGCATCATCCATGTCACTTCCATGTACAATTGAAGGCAGCCACGTTATATTTTACTCACAAGCAACTTCCGTGAATAAAATGTAGCACGGCTGGCTTCAATCATACGTGGAAGTGACATGGACAATGCCGAGAGAGGGACGTTGTCGTCCAAAACAGACCCCCTGCCGCGGTACCTCTTCCGCAAGCTTCTTGCATGGTAACCCTTGTCTAAAAAAGTCCAAAGAGAATAGAGAGTAAGGGAACCTGTTCGGTGAAAAGGAAATCCTTTTCTTTCTTTCTTTTTTTTTAAAAGGAGTGAAAGTAGAATATTTAGAAGAGAAGCAGACCCACATTATTTTACACAATGGCCATTTTGTTGCCTATGAGGAAGCCGGCTGGCAAGAAGCCGGCTGGCAGGACGTAAGTACAATTCTCTGTTTCTTGTGTTCTGTTGTATTAACATTGTCATGAAGTACTGTACAGAAAGTACAGTAGTCTTCTTATATTGATAGAAAATGGCTGAGATCCTACATTAAGGTAAATCCCTGCATATGGACTACACATTAATTGTGCTATGCAGCTCTTGTGCTGAATAGCAATATTGTACAACTGAGTGTGCACTGGAATGTGCAACTGAGGACTTGATCAGACCAGGCAAATACAGCATCATAAGGACGCCTAATGATTGTGAATCCTTGCACCATTGTACTCATGTGAATACAGCATCAGTGGGCAAACACGTCGGGTGAGATCATGACAGCCAGGTAGGGGACACTCTTTTTATGACCCCCTCCATGTACTTGGGGCTTTTAAAGTGTGTTTTTGTGTTTGTATGAACTTTTTATGTGTTTATTTGGCTTTTATTTTTAAATTTCCCACGCTAGCATCTTCTTGCGAGAACCAGTGAGATTTCAACTCCAGAAGTAAATGGAACTCTGTTTGTTTTCTGTTACTGCCAGGGAAGCCTCATTGATGCTGCTCAAGGTAAGTCTGGTAGGGGAGGTTCTTTTGCCGGCATAAAAATGACACAATTTATGCTGGCAAAAGAACATTAGGGGTGGTGGTGGTCTGATAATGTCCTGAGTGAACATATATACTATATGCACAATGGGACTGCAAATGTCACTGTGCTTCCACAAAACATAAACTGAACACATACATTCTACATTGGACTAAAATATCCAACAGTTCCTTTTGGCGGACCTACATATGTGTAAGGCACTAACAGGATCCTAGTCAATAAAGTCAGGTTCTGGACTGGTGAGCAAACAACACAATTTGAAGAAATGCCACACCACCATTTGGATAGAGCAGCCTCCTCTGCCACCAAATCAAGAAGCTGGTTTGGCCAGTTTTTCCCCTCTTTCCAATTCTTGGGTAAAAATAGAAAGTAAGCAGGTATAAGATCTTTGCTGCTGATATCTGGTCTATTAAATAGACTTTGAATGAATACATGGATTATAAACTGATGACAAATATTGCCTCTTTTTTCCACATAGGGCAGTCTTGCAAATTATATGTTGTGGGTAAAATTTAATCCATTTTCCTGTTATGAACATGTAGCCAGCAGGAAGACATGGGTCACATGTACAATGCTGTTACCTCTGCCAACTAGTGTAGGCCTCCTGTCATCTGATGGTTTTGTTTCTGAGTAGGGAAACCAAGGGACCTTTCACAATAGAAATTTATAGAACTATATTCCACTTGAACTGGCATGGCAACATCCTGTGGGCTTGGTACTTTAGTGAGGCACTAAGGCTCTTGAGCTGAGAATTCTGAATATTCCTCCTTAAACTATAGATCCCAGGATTCCATAGGAACTTGCCATGGCAGATGAGGGGAAATCATAATGCTATAATTGTATAATATGAAAGGGCTCCAGTATCACTATCTAGAGCAAGATACCTCTTCAAAATTCAGACTGAAGAAGTTCCAGTCATTACAGCTCTGCAGAAATGATGTGGACTGACCTCTAGGCTGAGAATCTGTAAAGCATTGTGAGCCATAGTCACTGCATGCTGGTATTTCACTTGTTCCTTTTAAAAAATCCATCTTTTTACAAGTGTCTGCAGGTGCTGGGTTCTTCTGCAGCAACTAAACTGTCCCTTGAGACATAGGGCTAAGGTTTTTCTGTCAATTGGCTTCAGCTGTCATGGACATATTTTGTGGTGGTGAAAGCTGGGCCATTTTTATTTTCTAGCTTTAAGTAAGGTAACAGAAAAGTTATGCCTATGAAATCAATATTTTTGAATATGAAATGGATGAGGACTGGGTTAAGATTTTATTAGAGAAAGGTTAATTCACAGAAAGCCACAACTGTAAATGAGGCATTAAGACTAAGACTTGAGGTTCTTTTTATTGAACTTGCAACACTTCAGCAGATGTGTTTTTAAAGTGAGCACATGGAATGAAGACATAATAAAATGACTTCCCGCAGCAGAGATTCTAGTTTTCAAAATCCCCATGGAAATGATCAATGAGGAGTACAAAAGTAATCTAAACTATGTTTCATTAGTTAATCCTTGTAATTTAAGATTTAGAATTCCATCTGTCCAATGTTTACATTCCATGCAGTGCTCTGAAGTGAAGCCCTATTAATTTTAGTTGGGGGGGGGGAAACTGACTTGGAAGTTATACTGAAACAAATGAAACTGTATACAAGATGAAGAAAGTTATAAATAGTGACTTGTAATGGTGGATTTGTGTGTCCACATTGCACATTGATCTTCTGACTTGTCCTACCAGGCAGTAAGGAGAAAACCAGGCTTTTCATTCTCTTAATTTACAGAGTATTTATTTATGAAGGACTTTTTCGGACAATGTAAAAATAACGCTAGCAGCGTCGCCAGGTTGCAACGCTGCAGCGCAAGAGGGCGTCAGTTTCGTACGACGCTCCTTCCCAGCGGTACTGTTGCAGTACCGCTGGGACATTTGACCGTGATATTTTTGCTTTTATGATGGTAGAAAGCAAAAATATCACGGTCAAATGCAAATGTCCCAGCGGTACTGCAACAGTACCGCTGGGAAGGAGCGTCATACGAAACTGATGCCCTCTAGCGCTGCAGTGTCGCAACCTGGCGACGCTGCTAGCGTTATTTTTACATTGTCCGAAAAAGTCTGAAGTTATTTGATTAACATCCCACTTTTCTCTCATGAATGACTCAAGACAACTTGCAATGATATGGTACAAACACAATTAAAACATAAAATAAATAAAAGCATAAAAACTTAAACCTAGTGACAGAACATAGTATATGTATTTCTCCTCCTATACCTATGCATTTAGGTTTTGTGGCCTAAATGTAGAATTTTTCATCTGTCTCTGTCTCATTACTTTCTGCCCCATTTTCTACTTTATCTAGGTCCTTTTGAATTCTGTTTCTATTGTCCAATGTGTTAGATACCCCTCCTAGTTTTGTGTCCTCTGCAGAGCTGAGAAGGATTCCCTCAACTTCATCATCTAAGTCCTCTTGGTTCTCCTTAAGTCATTTGGTGATCTGGGTTGGCATTGGTGGAAACTGTCAGTCCCATTGCTTCTAGAGTTACTTGCCTAAATCTACAGGTCTTTCCCCTGCTGGCTGTTGGGGCTTTTCTGTATCCTGAGCAAAACTGCTTGAACAGACTTCTGCTATAATGTCCTGGAAATCCACCCCCGCTCATGTACACCTCCAGTGAAGGCAGATAGAAACTCTGGAAACCTCTCCAACCTTGGACTAGTTGTAACACGGTCCTGTTTTTCTCTAGTGACCCAGGGCACTTGTCTTCCTTCAAATACTTAACAACAACTGTGATAACTGGGTTGGAAGAGGAATATGTTTTGTTAGCTACAACAGACTATGGACTTTACCAGACCAGCCCTTTAAAACGTTCTTTTGTTGGCATAAAAAATCCATTTTTATGCCAGCAAAAGAACGTTTCCCCACCAGAGTTGCACCAAGCACCTAAACACACTAAAAAACTTCCAAGTAACCCAGGGTGGTGGTGGTCATAAAAAGTGTGTCACTTATCTGGATCGGACGTGTTCTGGCCAAATTGGCCATTGATGCTGCATTCATGTAAGTTAAATGGTGCGAGATTTCATTTGCCTTGTTTTGATTTTCCACTTCTGCATAAAATTTAGATATTGTAGATTTGCCCCAAATTTCAGACAGTTAGGTTTGGGGGCTTTGTGACAAGCACTTGTAAAGTTTGCTTTTTCTCCAAAATAACAACAACAATAACAAGAATAAATAAAATAAAAAAATGGTTATTATCCTGCATCAAAGAGACAGAGTGCAAAGTATGCTCATGGAAGTATGCAATGGTCGTGCATACCTTTATGCCACCTTGTTACAAAATTATGACAGTACACATTGCTGTGCAATGTACAACTATATGAAACCATAAATCAATGTGAAATGATGTCTAGGGCCACCACTTGTACATTTCTACTTTTAGAAATTTCAACTGAATAAGGACATTACAAAAAGGCCAAAAAGAGTTCTTACACATGTGTAAGACACAAACAGAATGCCAGACATTTTTTTATTTTGTAAAAATAAGGTTTAACTGCTTAGTCTTGATAATTCATGCTGCTTTTGCCCTGGAATTGTCCTGTTGGTACTGCGGCACTAGCCTAGACAACTTGGAGCATCCCCAACCTCTACTGGTGAAGAACTGCACCACAGACAAGAAAGGGAAGCAGGCAGGCAGAGCATCAGATTTCAGTTGCTTTTTGCCTCTTGAGTCAAGGGGGTCGTTTACACGGGCAAATATTCCTCTAAATATACCGCTAAGATAGCTCATAGTTCCCATGGATCGCAGCACAGCATCGCCTCATTCAGAAGGGGGAAGGTAAAACACCCAAATATAGCGTGCCAGGGGATGTCACTACTTTTGCTGGTATATTTGCAATGTAGCGCTTTATTGGCAGTGTAAACTACCATTCCGTTAAGAGCTTCCACAGATCTTTACTGTGATTGGTTGCTATGATGTAAGGGGCAGGCTTAAAAGAGAGGGACTGCGTTCAGTAGCATCAGGAAACTTTGAAAAATCCTCTCTGCTATTTTGCAGAAGGTCTGCCAAGAAAAAGGATTCCCAAGACCTTTCAGTCATAAAGTTCCCATCTGTCATCTCTACTTGGGGGAGGGAGAGAGAGAGAGAGTGAGCGGGAGAGAGAGAGGTGGAGGGGGGACTGAGGGAGAGAGAGTCAAAAATCCTCTGCTATTTTGCAAGTCTGTGAACCCTGACTAAACAAATCATGCTGGAAAAACTTGTGATAGGTTCACCTTAGGATCCATGGCATGGCAGCAAGGTCTTTCAGCAAAGAGATTACTGTCCCTCTGCTTTAGGGAGTGAGTTCATTTACAGGCAGATTTAGAGAAGAGACAGAGCCACTTCTTTGATCTCCCCCCCCCCCGCTATTTTGGCAGTCTGTGAGTCTTTAGCTCGGAAATGCAAGGCTTCAAAGGAGGGTCTATGCCCTTCCCCATACAGCCTTTGTCTGCTTGGGAGGCCACACCCCCCACACTTTTTCAAGTCTGAACGAAATAGCGGCATAATTAGAAAAAAACCTGACTGGCACAGATGCGGAAAAGAATTAAAGCGCAAGTTGCCACAATAAATCAGCTGTGTAAACCAGCCCAAGGTGTCAGGCACAAAGCATCAGCCAGCTAGTTCTGACAAAGTTTAACTAAAGATCATAAATGACAGCAGTGAGGAAAAAAGCAAAGGGGATGGAGGCCATTCCCTCCCTCCGTGCCCATCTGGTGGACAACACCAATGTACTTTGGGCACTATTTTGACTAGTTTTTTTTTCTTTTGGAAGGGAAGGTTGGGGATTCTGGGGGTGAAGGAAGCAAACTTCCACATTTATGATGGTTTGGAGAGCCTTGGGCCAGTTTTCTGGTAAAAAATCACTTGTTGCATACAGTAGTATGTTTTACCTCACAGAATATCAAGTTGTATTATTTACTGTTTGAAAGAGTGCCTTGTCTTGGGGAATGTTATGCACTATCTTTTATGAAGGTAAGCAAACAGTTAACAGAACTTCTATTAGTTTAATCTATCCAAAGAAGCACTTAGCAATTTTCTTCACCCCTAATCCAAAAATCAAGCTCTCTTCTTTGAGGTTTGCTGACTTGTGCCAAATTTAAATGAGGCGGCACTGGAAATGGCAGCCAACTACTGTACTTCATGACTGACAAGGAAACAGACCCTATTTCCTCAGGGCCTCAGGACTTGGGGGGGGGTTCTGGGGGCTTCAGCTGCTACACTTAGGGATCCCATTGGCTACATGTGGTCCATGGGCTGCACTTTGCCCACTCCAAAGACATAACAATGATAGCGCTAGTGTCTATTGCTTTGCTGAATCAAAATGTGAATAGTAATTACTTGCTGGCAGACCTGAATGCACACACATGCACCTATACACATACACACACCGGGGGAGGGGTTAAATTGGATTTTTAAGGCAACAAACATGCACTTCATTTTACTTGATAAAACTATTGTACCCAGACAAAATCAGATCCACGGGAAAGCAATTTTGCCAGGTTTATCCTCCCATTTAATGAGGTGTTTTAGGTCCAGGGGTGGGTTAAAAAAAAAAAAGACTTGAGGGGGCATCTTGTGAAATTGTTGCCAAAGCCCCTAGAGGGTGTGCAAGCATTTTCCAATCATTATTTAGATTCTGGGCAGAGATGCAACTCTCCCAAGTCTGAGGAAGGCTTAATTTACCTTCAGTTTCTTTATATCATGAATTCTGACATCAAATGACCCAGAGGAAGATCTGGGGAATGAGGAAGAAAGGCAAAGATTTAGACAGGACAAATAAATGGAAGACCTAACCATTTACTGAGCTCCCTCTGCTTGTATTACTGGATGTTTTCCCTCTTTCCTCAGTTCAACTCCCTTCTCTTATATTTGAAATTAAGACAGAATGTAGAAGGGTGGAAAGGTTTTCTGTGCTACCTAAAATGAACTTTCAGGGAGAGGAAAGTCTACTGAACCAAACAGAAGATCTGTAACTGCATTTGTTTCAGCAACTAGAAAATATCATCATTACCATGTTTATCAGTATACTATTTCCACGCTCAAAGGAACTTACCACGACATCAAAACAGTTACTTAATCGAAAGCAACATAGCCAAAATAATTCAGCAACCACTGCAGCTAAGAAATAGGCTAAACATTACAAAGTAATAAATATACTTTAACATAAGATAATCCACAACCTATTCACATTGTGGCCCTGTAAAGAACAACACAGAAAGAGAAGAAAGCAGTAGATATAATACATTTTATCCAGAGTTTGTTGGCCCAACTACAAACCCCAAATGTTTTGAGATTCTTTCAAGAGCAACAGTTGCTTCTGTATCTGGAGTCAGGGTTCCACTTCCTTGGCCAGGTGGAAATGAACTATTAAGTTTGTTCATAAGTCATTGGACATTTTCAGACACCCCCTTACCATGCAAGCAGCCTCCGGAGTAGTAATGAGGCTGCTGCATGGCAAGGGGTCCTTTTTGGATGCCGCCATTCCTCTCCCAAGACCATTTGTGGCACGTACGTGAAGCTTTGGAAGCAGCTGCGCCATATTTCAATCACGGGCAACTTCCGTGATTGAAATATGGCACGGCCACTTCCAAAGCTTCATGTACGTGCCACAAATGATCCCGGAAGAGGGATGATGGCATCCAAAAAGGACCCCTTGCTGTGCAGCAGCCTCGTTACTGCTCCGGAGACTCCTTGCATGGTAAGGGGCATCTGAAAATGTCCAAAATCAAAAGCCTTTGGGATGTCCAAGTAAACAATGGCCCAAATTATGTAATTTTTAACCTGAAAACTGGCCAAATGAACTAACAAACCAACTGCAAATGCAGTGGTTTATTTCCCCCACTTCCTATATCCTCCATCAACCTCCTCAAAAGTCAGCTGAAAATCTGGCAAAATGGTGGCCAGAAGTGTGCTGACCTGTATTTGTGTGTCCTGCAGGGGTGACAATTGGTCCAGACCCTCTAGGGTTGCCCATCCTGGCCAAAACTCAATTGCTATCCCCAAGCAGAGATCAATTCAATCTATTGGATTTACATAAATTCCCATTAATTCAATGAGTCTCCTCAAGCTGGGAGTAGCAATTGGATTTAGGCAAGTTTCTGAATCCTCACAGTGTTCATGAACAATCCAAGTGTCAGTGAGACAAGATGTCCCTTTTCACTAGCTGTGTTGATTCTTTTTTGCCGGAGTCTTGTCCTTCATGATGTTTGACAGTTTTATTTTTAATAATAGTTTCCACCAATTTTCCTGGAACAGACATTAAGCTAATACAGAAAATCCATAGTTAATTGAATCCATCACCTCCTTTATTAACTGTAGTCAAATTTATAGCTTTTCAGACATTATCATAATAGAGTTTTGTAAGAGCATTACAACTGACTCTGCTGGCTGATTTGGGAATTGTGTTTGAAGCCTCTGATTTTCAATGTTTGAACTGGTTCTTGTTTTAATTGGTTATTTAATGCTTTATGTTTTGATGCTTTCATTTTGATACATGTTAACATTTTTCAAAATAAAGAATGTTATTTATTTGAAGCAGTATCTATTGCAAGTGGTATAGAAAATTCATGAATGAATAAATAATATGTGAAATCTCATTGTGGTTGTTTCCAAGCAGTTCTGCGTGGTGTATCTACTAACGGCAATATTCCCAGCTTGGTGGTTCCAATGATATAACTAAAGAATTCAACCATTTAGATTTGTGCTAAAAGAAGATACTGCCATCCATCTTCTGATATGCTTACCTTCCAGCAACTCAATTAGTGAATTCTTTCTCAATTAGTGAAGTCCAAGTTGTCCAGTTAAACATTAAGAACAAATAGGTCAGCATATAAAATGTGAAATGCAGAGAGCACACAGGCTGTTGAAGCTAAAATGAGATAGTCACCATTCTTGCATTTCCCAATCACTTACCTTTCTACAGAATATAGAAGATAATGAATATTTCTCTATAACTGCTGGAGAAAAAAAATAGATATGACTTCAGCAACCTAGTGGGGTATGTCATAAGAGTTCATGGGTGGAGAGAAAGAGGAAAGAAGCTTTTCAGTAAAATGTTTTTAACAGACATATAAAATTTACGGCCTTATATTAATTAGATATCTTTCTTGTGAAAAAAATGAAAACAATGCTATTTTTAGTCAACGTAGCCACTTTTCAATTAGATTAACCTTGTGGCTAGAATCCTGTTGGTGACAGTGACATACATGTATGTAACTCAGTCACCGAAGAGCTGACAGAGTGACTGCATTTTAATTCCTCTAACTGCAGAACTGCAGTCAGAAACTGTTTGGTTTTCTTCTCATCCCTCCTTCCACCATAAATGGCCATGGATGTGCCCTTGGGGCTTATGGAGAACAACACAGAAGTGCAGAAGGTTACACTTCATATGTCCTGATACAAGATTGTAACCTGTTTTTTTTTTGGGGGGGGGGTAGAGATTACAAATATATATGAAGTATCTTCTCCCCTAAACACTTCCCCAACATTTGCCCCCTTATCCAGTTTTGTTTGTTTCTTCTGGAAAAACAAAACAAAACACCCTTTGTTTACACTCTCTCTGGTTTCCTTGATGGTTTCTCACCAAGATTCCAATCAATCCACCCCATTTCTAGTGTGCGCTGCTTTCTATTAATATATGTGTCTCAAACTTTCTTGAAGATTTCTTTGCAGGGAAAACCCACCTGGTTTCTGTCATAAGGAACCCTACATACATACCCCTACATACATGTTGCAAGTTCCCATCCCTGTATTTTTTTTAATGTTCAGAGGATAGTCATATGAAACCCCTCCCCCACCAAAAAAGTGTGACATTTGACTCCAGGACACAGGTAGCTTCACTGTGGTCAGGCCTATGAACTCAGGAATTCAGTTTGACACATTCATCTGTCCATGAATGAGATGTATGAATCAGCAGTTTGGGTGAATGGCTTTTTTTCTTCTCAAAAGAAATTGTTCATGTCTCCCTAGTAATATGACTGCTCTTGAAGGCAAGGACATGCAGGAATAGAATTAATTTTGCCCTTATCTGATATTTGCCTCTTGGTTGGGAAGTGTTCATCTGGTTTCTCTTACAATAGTATTTCCGGACATTTGTCCTGTTTTTCTGCTTTGAAAACAAAATACAGCATCTTTTATGGAATCCTAATAAATCTTTGATGTTCATATAAATAACAGCAGACTGTCTTACAGTGAAGAATCAGAAAATATTAAGCCAATTAACAGTCTGAATCTATCATTTGCAGTGGGTTGGCTATGATTTCATGTAATTTCCTCAGTTCTGTAATAAGCAGCAAAGAACACATCAGGAAATATTTTGCTTTTAAGGCATCTGATCCACAGAGTCTGCAATTTCACCTTTCCAGACAACATTTTCCAACATGCTGACACAAGTCCATGCTTAATGACTGTTAAGTCAAGTTTGAACCATTTGCTACACAGCTGTGAAATCCTATTGCTGTATGTAAATCTAGAATCTATTTTCGGTGCTCGTTGCCTGACACATAAAAACATCTCTCAAAGGAACAGCTGCATAAAAATTAAATAGATAATATGATATACCATTAACCAAATTTACATTATATGCAGTGATTATATCTGTAGATTTTGAAAATATTTGCTAATGTTATAACTGATCTTGAAAAAGCAACCTGCTCATTTGATTCATAAACACCTCCACCAAATATAATAATGAATAGAGTAACTGTTGTCATCCTGATGGAAAGTGAAAGACTACACTCCGAGGAAAAGCAGCAAAGCAGCAAGAATGCACCATCCTTTCTGCTTGACATCAGCATCCTTCCAGTGTCCTTTCATACTGGTCCTGTGGGGGACCGAACTAAAACCATGCTTTTTTGCAAACAGGTTTTTCTGGTTAGCAAATAGGCACAGTTTTACCTCGATCCCTTACGGGACCAGAATGAAAAAACGACGACGCCATTCAGGAAGGCAGCAGGAAAGACTGCTGCTTTGCCACTTTTCCTCAGAGTGTGGTAAGGCTCTACAGCTGGTTTAGTGCTTTTGAGATTGTAAGCCAGACATAGGATAGTGTAAATTTTGGGATTCACATTTATGGTTGCTAACAACCAAACATGACCTCCCAAACCTACCTTTTCAGCCAGGTAGACCCCCCCCCTGCAACCATAGAATTGCAGAGTTGGAAGAGACCACGAGGGCCATCCAGTCCAACCCCCTGCCACGCAGGAAATCACGATGAAAGCATCCCCGACAGATGGCCATCCAGCCTTTGTTTAAAGACCTCCAAGGAAGGAGACCCCACCACGCTCCGAGGGAGTGTGTTCCACTGCCGAACAGCTCTTACTGTCAAAAAGTTCCTCCTAATGTTGAGGTGGAATCTCTGTTCCTGGAGCTTGCATTCATTGCTCCGTGTTCCAGTCTCTGGCGCAGCAGAAAACAAGCCTGCTCCATCCTCAGCGTGACATCCCTTCAAATACTTAAACAGGGCTATCATATCGCCTCTTAACCATCTTTTTTCCAGGCTAAACATACCCAGCTCCGTAAGTCTCTCCTCATAAGGCATCGTTTCCAGACCTTTCACCATTTTAGTTGCCCTTTATATCTGACTTGTATCAGTGTGATTCTCAGAGTACTGTAGTTTATAGTCAAGTAAAAACACAATATCCCTGAAAACAGAGCCTGGGGACCAATTGTACATTCCCCCTAGAGTCGCATTTTGTTGCAGAACACACACAGGCCCAGATGCTAAATGTAGGCATTTGATCACATTGTCACCTCAAAAGAATTTTAAACTATGTTCTCAAGTTTGAGCCTTCTGTCATGTACAGATATCTTAACAAACAAAACTTGGCTGGGACAACATGTCCCAACAAATAGATTACATTTTGCCACTGAGATGCCTTTTTGTCCCAGTCAATGTAATAATAATAATAATAATAATAATAATAATAAAAATTATTTCTATCCCGCCCCTCTAATACCATTTGTGGCTGAGACATGAAGCAGACAAGCTGATGTGAATTTCTGGATGAGGAGGAAAAATGGAAAGACAACTATAAACTGAAAAGTCATCACCGGCATAAACTATCTATTGTTTTCTAAGACTGGAATCTTGTTGGTGCAGTAAGAGGGCCTAACTATGCCAGTGTAAGGAATGGCAATAGGAAGGAAAAGACTGTGTACACAGCAGTCATGAAGAAAGCAATCCACTGGAGAAAGAGGCTTCTAGGAGTGAACAGATTTTGTCTGCCTTCCCTCACTAGCATTGTGCAGCCATGAATACACTGAAGACAGCATAGCGAGCCAAGAGGATTCTGGCCTAAGTTAGCAATGTCCTGTTTTTGAAGGCAAAGCAGTTTTCATATAGAGGATTGCCTGGGAGAGACAACGTTTTGGGAGACTAAATCCCTGGCTCATCTAACAACTGTAAGTGTGTGCTTGTACAGGTTTCATATTTTATTTTATTTCACTATATTCTGCATGAAGTCAGTAGGGATGATAAACATGACATCACATCATTGTCGTTTCATAGTGGAGTGAGTGGACGGAATCATTCCTGCTTACTGAAGAAGGGATGGGGGGTGGGGAGTAACAGCTCAGAATATTGGCAATTGCTGTTTTTGCTTTTCGTGTTCAGCTTTCTGAAAGTGCCATAACCTGAAAATGTTGAGAAGAAACTCTGGACTGACTCTTTCAGAGCAACTTTGAAAGTGATTATATCTGAAGATGAAGACACCATGCTGCCTGATTAAAGCTGTTCAGAATTGGGAGACAAAGTTCCCTCAGATGCTTTGTCAAGTACAAGCATAGCTAAGAAAGAGCCTTTGCAAGTGCCTCTAGGTGCATGAGATGGGTCCTATGGCCATGGTTGTCCAAGGGGCAGAAGACCTAGAGGTAGGAAGACAGCAGGTACATGCTTAGTTGATCCTGTTCAAGAAGGACCAAGAGAGATTCTGATGTTGTGAGTAGGAAGGATAGGTAGACCTGGTGCAGACGTCCACAGACAGTTCACCATAGAGCAGTCAGAGATATCATTTGGGAGCACCAGCTCAGAAAGTTAAGCAAATGAAGAAATAGTGCTAGGAACCTTTTAATAGCTCTTCATAGAAAGCATCTTTTGCTAGATAACCTGTGAAACAAACAGTGAGGCATGGTATGAGTTCAGGGAATGGAATAAGAGGAATCCTACCAAAAGTGTGGAAGCCCCTTGATATCATGGAGTTAAAATGTTGAAATGAAGTGTGGAAGCCCCTTGATATCATGGAGTTGAAATGTTACACGACTCACTGGGGTCTGTGGAAATGTCCACTCATGAACTGTGCTTAAAATGGGGAAATAAGCAACTCAAATGGCAAAGCAGGAGGTGCGTAAGAATCTGCAGGATTGTGACCCCATGTATAAGGGTGAAGCTCTGGAAAATACACAGGAGGTAGGTGTCAAAATTGATTAATGATTCTTTATTGATATAACAGGAAACATTCACATACCACACACATACACTTTATCAAGCAACAAGACTATCAGAGTAAGAAAAGAAACAGTTAGAAAAGGATATAGTTGAAGGCTTGGGGGTAATACTGCACCTGATTCCTAAAGCTCCATTCTCCTCGTGAAAATGGTGTTACTTGTGAGCAATGGTTGCACAAATGGGGAAGAAACTTAAGGAAGGGGTGTTAGAATTAAAGGGAAGCCAGGGAGTAAGTATGGGAGGAGAGAGATGGGGAGAAGGGATCACAGAACAAGGCAGAATAAATTCAGACAATATGGAGATTTTCACATGGGGAAATTATTCCCTGGGGAGATCGGGGCAGAAATGGGGCTGTTCTGGAAGCAGCACCACATTTCGCACGCCCCCTTCCCTCTCCCAGACTCCTGTTGTGCTCACTCTGTGCTCATTCCATTTCCCTCCTGCTAGGTTCCATGATTTTTTATTAACGACGAACCGTCTTTAATAAAAAATCGTGGAACCTAGCAGGAGGGAAATGGATCGAGCATAGAGTGATAATGACGGGAGATTGGGAGAGGGAAGGGGGCGTGCGAAACACGGCACTACTTCCAGAACAGTTCCATTTCTGTCCCAATCTCCCCGGGGAATAATTTCCCTGTGTGAAAATCTCCTAAGTGTACTGGACCCCACAAGGAAAAAAGGGGAGGGAGGAAACAGGAGGCAGAGCATCATGGATTCAGTTAGGAAGGGGTGACTGAACCAAAGAATCTACCTTTCCTGGGGTTTTTATAGGAAAATCCCCTTTGAAGTTTGTGGCATAAATAAAAAGAGAGCATATGGCTTCTAATAGTTCTCAAGTGTTTCTACAAAGGAATTCTGGATAACCAGGTTTTGGGGGAAATGGGGTGAATTGATACTGAGGAATGCTGGGTAAACCCCTTATTTGTCTCTCTGGGCTGTCATATGAGCTTCATATACAAAGCAAGGAGAGTCACCTTGTATGCTTGATGGCTGCCTCCTCTGAGACAGATACAGGAAGAAAATATCCATTTCCAAAGGAGATGTGGTTCTCAGTGCCCTAGGTGTGATTTTCCCAGCCATAAAGAGGGCCCATCCTTAGCTCAATTAAATGCATGTCCTTTGCTTGACTCCTCAGAGTATTTTTATTTCCTGCTCTGCTCCTGGATGGCCCTATTTTGATATCAAGGCACTGCTTTCAATCAAAATGAACCAAAGTGGCTTGCAGATCTGTTCTCTTCATTACAAAAATAGACTTTGCCTGAAATACTGGACAGACTGTGGCATTCATGTCACAATAGCACACTGATACCTCTGAGTATATCAAGAGGACCAGGCAGTAAATAGGTCTTGTAGCAGAGATAGCAGACATCAGGTTGAGGAAATGAGTACACAAACACAGGAATTGTGCCTAAACTGCTTTCCTTTACTTGTGCATATCAAAGAAATATATTATACAATGAGTCTGGGACTCCAAACACGTAGACTACATAACACAGAAGTCATAACAGTACTATCCAGTACTATGTAGCATAGAGTGCAGGTGCACAGTCTCAGAGCAAAAATCCAAGTCAGAGCAGTGTGTGGGAACATCTAGTTATACAGCTACAAATACAGTACATTCATGTGAAGTCAGTGCTTCCCATACACATGGGCTATTCAACATGTTCCCAGAGAGATAACAGAATCACTCCTCTGCCTCTGTTCCCACAGTAGCTTCGAGATAGTATTTTGTTATGTTCGCCAGCTGAATGTAGCTAGCTCACTGCTGGCCCCTGCAGGCAGTAGAACATAACACCATGTCAGCAATTTACAATACTGTATAAATGGGTCTGTGACTGCATGTCCCAATACCCTGACAATCCAGTCACAGGGCACTACCACTTAAGCATAATGATGAGCCTGAAGAGGCTTTGTGAACTCACAAATACATGAAAGATACTCAGGCAAAGATACTAGAGTGATGCATACAGTAACTGACAAACTGGCTGCCTTTCTAGATATGCAGAATATGGTTGTTGAGCAGCTTCAAAAGTGGCACACTTTTGATAGATCAGTGGATGGCTCTAAACACTGATGGACAGCTAGTCAATTTTAAGGGTAGATTCTGTTCTGACAACATCTGCCAAGTAAAGTGGTTAAATCTGACATAAAGGTGTTTTGCTGCTGCGGTGCTAAGACTTCTTGTCTTGTAAAGGGAGACATTTACCTGAGCAGGAAGCCCAGTATACCGTGGGAAGTTGAGCTTGTTTACAATGTGGTGAAAATGTGGTAGGAGACATTTTTTCCATCTGTATCGAACTGGTAAAAGGTTTGCTTACTAAAGTCCTAATGCATGTTGGCACCATTTGATGGAATAAGACACACAATACTGCCCCCCCTCTTCTACAATAGGGCAGCATCTAAGAAACCCATCAGACAATGAACCACATGTGAAAAAATGTGCTTCATGTTATGTTTTCCTTCAAATAAATAACAGTTATTTCCCTCCAGAGCTGTTTCCTAATTTGGGTGGTGGTGGTTAAAACAATATTTTTGTGGTTTTGAATTGGGAATAATAGTAGTAGTACTTTCAAATCAGAAATTGTGCTTGTTATATATTTTTGATGGAGGTGGAAGAAGGCTGATAGCTATTCAAAACAAGGCTAGTAAGGACTTTATCAGACAAACATCTAAAAACACTGTAATTCCGTAATTGAAGAAAACTGAAACATAGATTTTCAGATGATCCTTGCCGTGCAAGGATCGCCTGGGACAGTTTCATCGCAGCAGCGGGGCAGGGGGTCAATTTCGTATGACCCCGTCGCTGCTGTGAGATAGTCGGCCCCTCTTGCGCCAAGGCTTGGACCTGCCATGCTATATTCGGCAAGATTTTATTCACAGACAACCTCTGTGAATAAAGTCTTGCCGAATATACTGTAGCAGGCTCCAAGCCTTAGCGCGAGAGGGACCGACAATCTCGCAGCAGCGATGGCGTTGTCTGAAATCGACCCCCTGCCATGCTGCTGTGACGAAACTGTCCCGGGCGATCCTTGTGCAGCAAGGATTGTCTGAAAATCTCCATAGTGGCATTATTACAGTAATTATTGGATATTGCTGGAATAGTGTGATACTATCACCATGGAATTATAGCATGACCTCCACTAGTGGTTTAGGTATGGGATTTCAGTTCGTGCTATAGTAACACTTGTCTTTGCATTGCCGTCTAATGACAGAGTATTAATGCTTCCTGCTGGCTAGCACCTTTAAGAAAATGTTTTCTCTTACTTCCTGGATTTCTCATGGGCAAGATTTCAGCTGTTCTCACGAGAACATGTGACTTCACTTAAACACACCAAAATCAAATATGCAATGAAAGAACTTCACAAATGAACACATAGGATGTTATCAGACACATCAAATATGGCATCATAACAACACAACATAAACGTGAAAGGGCATGCATACCAGACGATGTCACCCTTTCACGTTTATGTCTTGTCCAAAATACACTGTATTTTATTGACAGCTTAAGCCATCAATAGATCCCCCCTAGTGCTTTTGTGCCAGCATTGCTGGCATTTGAATCTGTGCACCATTGTAATGATGTAAATGTAGCACCAATTGCAAGTCCGTCCAGAACATTTCCGGGCGAGATCGTGGCATCCAGGTAGGTAACACACTTCTTACAACCATCTGTGGTTTACTTTTAAATTTTAAAGTGTGTTTATGTGCTTAGTATAACTTTTCAAATGTTATTTTTAGGGGTTTATTGATGTCCTGGTGGCATCCAGGTAGGTAACACACTTCTTACAACCATCTCTGGTTTACTTTTAAATTTTAAAGTGTGTTTATGTGCTTAGTATAACTTTTCAAATGTTATTTTTAGGGGTTTATTGATGTCCTGCACTATGTATTAGAATCATATAGAATCATAGAATTGCAGAGTTGGAAGAGACCACGAGGGTCATCCAGTCCAACTCCCTGCCATGCAGGAAATCACAATCAAAGCATCCCTGACAGATGGCCATCCAGCCTCTGTTTAAAGACCTCCAAGGAAGGAGACCCCACCACGCTCTGAGGGAGTGTGTTCCACTGCCGAACAGCTCTTACTGTCAGAAAGTAACTCCTAATGTTGAGGTAGAATCTCTGTTCCTGGAGCTTGCATTCATTGCTCCGTGTTCCAGTCTCTGTAGCAGCAGAAAACAAGCTTGCTCCATCCTCAATGTGACACCACTTCAAATACTTAAACAGGGCTATCATATTGCCCTTATTCTCAGAAGAATATGCGGGGCTTCTGAACGAGGAAGTGAATGGAGTTCTGTTCACTCCTCCATCATTGCAGGAGAAGCCTTTTGATAGGATAGAAGGTAAGTGTGGCATGGGGAGTTCTTTTGCTGGCACAAAAATGGCAAAGTTATGCTGGCAAAAGAATGGGGTTTAGGGGGGTAGTGTGATAAAGTCCTTAAAAAAGCATAAATACATACCAACCAAAGCCAACAGTTCATTAAAACAGTGTTCTGTTGATCATCTCCATGTTCTCCCCTGGAAGTTTAATTATGTGTTCTCATTGGGAAAGGGGAAGGGGAAAGAGGGCCGCCCATTTATACTGTAATCATGTGATTACAGTGGGATGTGATTTTTCGCACTCATCAATACTGCGAAAAGAGCGATATTGAGGGCTATTCATGGCTTTTTTTTTCCACCAATGAAAAGTTACGTGTAAGTGGAGCACACACAGGCCATGAGAAGATGACAATGTCGTGCAATAATGGGAACCCATATGAGCTTCTATCCTGTTATAATCACACATTTTCAGCATCATGTAATAAAGTCCACAGTCACTGAGCACTTGGAAATCTGTGAATGCAGCCTTTGAATAGTGAGTGGTCCTCTCCATGTTAGTAGCTGAGGAGAGCTTCATTAAAAAGTAACAGAGCTATACCTGATGTGGTGATAGATAGCCATACTCCATCCTTTTACTATAAATCCAGCACAGGGCAATTCTAAGGACTTTTTCACATGCGGCTGCTAAAGTGGCATTTTAGTGGGATAGCAATGAATTTGGCCAGTACTTATAGTGTCAGATGATGTTGTGACTATCCTATTGGTGCTTCACATTCCAGTTGTTATTGTTGCACCCTGTCAATACCTGCCAATATCGCTATTGTTCTGACGCTGCACCTGATGTGATAGGTCCCTTTGCTTCAGTTCTGGGATAACTGCAGTCATGCAGCATGAGAGGGCCTGATTCTCCTCCTCCTCTCCCCCTCTCTTCCCCCTCTGGCTCACTATTCCAAAGTAGTGAGGGGGAAGGAGGGGGAGAGGAGGAGAATCAGGTCCCCTCATGCCACATGACTGCAGTCATCCTAGAACTGAAGAGAAGGGACCTATCACACCAGGGGGTTGCCAAAGAAGCATAGTCACGCAAATGAAGAGAGGTATGATAATAAATGTTTGACAACCAGCAATTTCCTGTTTCCTTTAATAATGTGTATGCCACATGACATGAGTCTGGTGTGATAATGTCCCAAATCCTCTCTTATTCATGAGATTGTGGAATTGGCACCCAAGGGATACCTGCTGGTGTATAGCTACAACAAAAGATATTCCTGCTTAGCAGCATTTGGAGAAAGTAATTCTGTAGTGAATTATGTAGTGTTGGTAATACATTGAGGAAATGGGGGCAGGGGACATCTATTTCTCTATACTAGTATTTTTTAAATTTGAGGTTATAGTAGTGTGCGCTTCAAAGAATGGTTCTAAATGGTTTGAAGCTGCTCTGAGCCTGTAAATATATAAGAAGGATAAAAATGAAACAAGTGTCAGAATAACTCTAAACTGAGGTCTCCAACACGATATATGTCCTCTGCTGCTGCCTGTTTCTTCTGGCAAGTCTGTATTGTGGGAGGAGGTTTTGAGTCACATTAATTAAGTCAGGTCAGTGTGTTGGGCAGCATTCAGTCCTTGGAGCATACCATTTTGTGGAGGAATTTGCTTCTCTTGGGATCCCAAAATAGAACTGCTATATCCTTTCAGATATGCCAGAAGAAACATTAACTGCATTTGCAGCCTTTGTGACTACATCACAGGAACACTGAACATTAGAACATTCCCACTTTCTTAAAAACTTGTTTACCAATACAGTTTATCTAAAATACTGTGGAAAAATTACATATAAAAAAAATAGAGTAGGTTTGTGCTGTAAAATAGTCAGTCTACCTGTCCCTCAACTGTTTGCTGCAGGCTGACTCAAAACATCTATTGTGGGCCTTTTCCATCAGGCATTCTGGGCTATTAAAAATAATTGCTCAAATTAGGCAATCCAAACCATCTCTTTCTTTCTTTTTTTAAAAATAAGATGGTGATTGTATCATTGAGTGGGGGGAAATTTAAAAGAACCAGGACAGGATATTTTTGTTTCCATGGCAATTGGGCTCCTTCATTATGTGCGAGTAAAAAGACAATAGAATGACTCACTTTATAGGTCAAGAAATGTTAAAAAGAGGGAAGCCACAATGTAATTTTCCACATCAGGGTTGTGTGCACTTCTGTATAACTTGACTGAACTTCAAGGTTAATCTGGAGGCATAGTGAGTGCAATGTATATGCATCATTTTCCCTCAGAGCAGTTACAGTTTTTCAAATATGGGTTCTCCACCTTCATTTTGATTCCACAATGGAAATCTGCATATTCAAATCTCCTGATGGGTGAAAAACTGTTTGTCAAAACAGGGTTTGGGAAAGTTACTTATTTATACTTTTTTGGGCGACAACTCCCAGAATCCAGAGACCATGCTGGATGGGGGATTCTGGGATTAGTAGTCAATAACAACATTTCAAACTCTGGGCAAAAAGTGTGTTAAGCATTGTCCCCTCAGTGCAGTGTGATTTGTTATATTGCTTTGAGAGCAACAGGGGAGAGCTAGGGGAGGCATTCACTCTAGGGACATTTTCAGATGTCCCTTACAGCGCAAGCAGCCTCCAGAGTAACGAGGCTGCTGAGCAGCAGGGGGTCCTTTCAGACGCCGCCATCCCTCTTCCGTGACCATTCATGGCACGTACGTGAAGCTTTGGAAGCGGCCGCATCATATTTCAATCACGGAAGTTGCCCGTGCTCATATTGGCAGCAGAATGCTTGCATAATGCTGGGGCATGATGTCACCTGATAAGGAAGCCCTTTTGTGATCTCACAGCATCGTTATAATGCCGTTTTTGATGTGTATGATAATCTCCACTATTTTAGCCTGAACTACCTCAGAGTGTTGTGAAAATAAAGGCCATGTATAATGCCTTTAGTTTAGTGAAGTAATGTCAGGATATAAATGTAATGATACCCATCATCACGTACTGCAAAACCCAGCACCCCCCACCTTGGTTCACTTACAATTGGCAATAATTTGATCTCAGTTTGGTCAGACCTGCACCTTTCATGGGCTGATGGGAAACAAAGGAATGCTAGATCTAGCATGTACCAAGCCAGGAAGCCCCCCCCCCTCAGATTCTCCAAACATTCACACCTTGGCACAAACAGCCAACATCTCTTTTGAAATGGAGAAGGTTCTTCCTGCCTCAGGTCTGGAAAAGGCAGACACTCATCAATACAGTCGGGATCTTCATTGCTTTGCAAATTAGGATCCTCTTCCAAACATACACAAGTAAAAGGAGGACTGCTTGTCAATCACTAGACCCTAAAACACCCCCATTTCCCAGTTCCTGGAATTCCTTTGTTTACATAGATGGGAGCTATGGACTTTATCAGACTCAGCAAAAAACATGTCAGAAAAACACAAGAACAAAAATGGGTGACATTACCAGGGACAATGTCATCCTTCAGCCATTCTGGGGGCATAGCATGGGTGTAAATAACAGGCTTAGCCTATCAATAAAATAGGGATGCTTTATTCATGGCCACACTATGCCCCCAGAATAGCTGAGGACGTGGGCATCTGATAATATCACCCTTTCTGTTCCTGTAGCATTCTTCTGATGTGGTTTGTGATGCAGTTTTGTGCCACGTTCCTCTGCATCTGATAAAATCCTATCTGAAGACAAATATTTCTTTTATCCAGATGACACCTTCAAAGGGGATTTTTCCTATAAAACCCCCTCGAAATCTCAGTTTGTTGGTCAGATCCCACTTTCCTCCTGAACCCACATCACTCAGTCTTGTATCCCCCCTTGTAACTCCTCACATTCCTTCCAAATCTGGCTAATGCCCCCTGAGCCCTGGTCAGTTTCCAGCCAATCCAGGTGCTCCTTTCCCCACTTCCATAACCTTAACTCCCTTTTCTAAGTTCTGCCCACCCCACTTTTTGGTGCATCTGCTTTCTGCTGCTACTCGAGAGTAATTCTGCTTCTCATGAGGAAAACCTAACTTCAGGATCAGGTGCACTATTACCACTACAGCCTCTGTCTAAACCCATTTCTAACTATTTCCTGCTTTGCTTCAATAGTCTTGTTTGCTTCAGTACATGAATGTGGGTGGTGTAAATGCCTTTTAAGTCAATGTGAAGTCGAAGGCTTTCATGGCTGGCATCAATAGATTTTCCTTGGTTTTTTTCCAGGCTGTGAGGCCATGTTCTGGAATAGTTTCTTTTTGACGTTTCGTCTCTGTGGTTGGCAATAGACACAATAGAATCAAAACTCAACACTTACAAAAGAATTCCACCCAGGGACATGGGGATTCCCAGCAGATAACGGCCCATCAACCAACCATTAGCAAAACAGACACTAACGAGCCTTGCATTTCTATACCCAGAAACTAACCATTCAATTACACAAATTTACATATGCTCCCCAACAGGGGTTCACAGCATATAAACTCCACATACACTCCTACCCAACCGTTCCCTGAAGATGCCAGTCACAGATGCAGGCGAAACATCAGAAAGTAACTATTCCAGAACACGGCCTCATAGCCCAGAAAAAACCCAAGGAAAACCTTTTAAGTCAGTTCAATGAAGTTTCATCAGCTATGTTCATCTTTGACTAGATGTTTCTTCCTGGTTCCACTGGTATACACAGGGCTAAAGATTCTAAATGTTACACAGCCTCTCACATTGCCATTTGAGTTGCTATAATTCCCCAATATAAGACCAATACGTGCATGGACTTTTTCCATGGACACGAGAATGTTGTGTAACATAAACTTAATAACTGCAAAAATAGATGAATCCTCCCTCCCTCCCTCCCTTCCATCTGTCAATAAATATACAGGTATATGTATGAATAATGTAAAAGGAGGAAAGACATAAATGTTCTTAACTATGGGTTCAGAACCTGTTTTTCTGAATCTAGGACCATCTAGAAACCACACATTTCTCTCTAATTAAAAAGTTCCAAAAATGATTTTTATTTTATTAGGGTTTTATTTTTTGTGGAAGACGTTATGGGGCATACATTTTCTCTAGAAGCAAATTGCAAACATAATTTGGTGATTTTTTGGGGGGTGGGGATAAGAGACCATTGGGGAGTGGATAGTCTGAATCTTACAAACATGTCTACAGGAGGACAAGCTGTTTATTGGCCACATGATTCTTATCCCTCTGCTAAAGAAAATTATAGTTACAGCACAGCACTGTGTCTAGATAGCAAGGGGTACCTACTTTATCTGTTCCTTTTTAGAAATAAGACCAAGTAACCACAGTTTCAACATATAGTAGAAAAACTGAGTAAGGAAAACACTGAATTCTATCTGGCACTCTAATGCCTGTGTTACTAAATTAGGTGAGGTAGAATGTATTGGGGAATGTGAAAGATAGTAGCACTTCTCACAGATTAATTAGTATTTATACACAGAAGGTGAGCAACAACCAGTCCCACACCCCATACTCCCAGAGGATCCAGCAGAGAAATAAAGCAGAATTAGTCTTCTTTAGTATGGAAGATATAGAACAGGTTTATTTACAAACACTGAAGGTTTCTTAACATCTCATGATGAGAGGTTCTGTAACATGTGTTCATCAAACATGAATGAGAGCGAGGAGAATTGCAAACTACAAAATGAAGAACCAACAAGCTCAAAATAACCACAGATGAACTGATGAAGAGTAGGTATGGTTAAGACAAGCAAACAAGAAATGACATGCATTCATGCTATGCATAAACTCTTACCAAAACATGCAAACTAGCAACTACAGAGTATAGGCATACTAAGGTTGCTACCTTTGACAGCATGGGGTTGATCAAGGTAGCTCTGCGCCTTCCATTGTGATCCTCATTGCCATTGCCATCTCTAGTGAGCATGGCCCTTATTATCATGAGAATTTGTCATGGCTGCCTACTCTGTTTTTAAAATGTTATGGCACAGTCCAAAGTTAACATTAAAGAATTATTTTATACTTAGAATACACAACACTGGAGTCAGACCATGTTGAACTATTTACTCCAACATGGCATTCCAGTGGATGTAAAGGCATGAGGTCATACGATAGCTTTCCTGTGGGAACTTAATGCGTCTCACCATGAGAAACAGTGGGGGATTTTTTTAAAAAAATAGCTGCTTGGTGTTACTATTGTCAGAGCTTCTTGAGGGGGAGTCCTTTTCTGCAAGCATATTTCCTCATCCCAGTTTTTTGAGGCAAAGCTATACAAACACCAACTTTTGACCACACATTTACCCAATCTATTCTGGGGAGTATGCACACCTGCCCAAGAGCTATGATGGCTTCCAGGATATACCCCTTGGGTGTGGGGCTTGCCCCAGCTGAAAAGGAGATGGGTGTTGCGACCTGCCCTGGATACTGGGTAGTGTTACAGTGTTACTAGATCCAGGCCAGGCCTCGACATGCGTAGCGCCATTCCCAGGGCTCCTTAATTGCTGGATTCCAGCCAGCCCACCTTAAGGCTGGGAGGGGAATTCTCTCCTCCCAGACTTCAAGGGCATGCAGCTGTGCCAGGCCTCTCCAAGGCAACTACCTAAACATTCTCAGGCCCTGCAAGGAATTGAAACCTAACGGTGACCTTATCTGTGTGCTCTGTTCTCTGACTAGCCAGAACTGGCTTTGGAATGATACCGTGAATGCACAACCTGATCAATAAATCGTTTTTGCTGCTAATGAGTGTTGGTTCAGCATGTGTGTTGCTGAGTTCATCACAGTAAGCCAGTTCTCTCAATCCTTACTGTCGGCTGGTGCGAGATGTCCCAAGCCACAGAGGACAAAGCCCTGATGGAGGAAGCTACGGCTGCAGGCTCCAGAGATGGGATGAAAGGAGCTACGGCCATAGCCTCCGGCAAAGGAGCCAAGCTGCCAGATGCCGGCTCAGAGCTATTGACAGAGAAGCTGGGTCGGGAGCAATGGAGGGTGACCCGGTGACCTGATGGAGGTAGGAGCCAGGAGGGCTCTTGAGACAGCTGGCCATTTCTTTCCAGAGACACCTTTGCATGGAGCAAGTCCGGCCATGGGAGCCAGTTGGCTCTGGCCAGATGAATGCGGTCAGGAAGATTGCAGATCGCTGAGATGGGACCTGCCACAGATCAGCGGAACATGTGAGTATGAGGCGAGATGGCCTCATACAGAGTTGGATAGGGAGGTTCAACAGCTAAAACAGCAGATGCAGCTGATGCAAACCAGCCTGGGAGAGATTCTGTAGTGGCTGCCTCAGCAACCTGCCCCACCTGCCGCAGCTCCTCAGGGAGATGGAGGCCCCCAGCACCCGGCCCAGATCCAGGGATAGCGGCAGCACCAGGTGGGGTCTCTGCAGCACTGGGGGGGAGGTCCTTCTGATTCCCAACCCTCTGGCACCCCAGCGGGTGCTGGACCAGTTGAGCCCCGGGAGCTCCAGGACCTGAAGGCAACCTTCGATGGGGACATCGTGAAGTACCATTCTTCCTCACCCAGGTGATAGGGTTCATGTCCCACTGGGAAGGGGAATTTCAGATGAAAGCTGAGAAGGTCCAGTATGTCTCCAACCAGCTTGAGGGAGAGGCGGCACAATGGTTGGTGCAACTGTATGACATGGGAGCCCCGGAGTTGGGGAACTTTAATGACTTCAAGCTGGCACTCCGGGCCCAATTTGAAGACCCGTTTTAGTGGAAGCAGGCATGCATGGAGTTACAAGGGTACATCAAGGGACCCAATCCGTGGCCGAATATGCTACCGAGTTCTTCCGTCTGACCAGCTAAATCCCAGACTGGATGGAAGCCACAAAGGTACAATACTTCCAAAACAGCCTCCATGCAGATATCCTTGAATAGGCGCTTCTCCAAGGAAGCCTGGAGACCCTCCTGAATTGGTTCTGTCTGGCCGGTGAGGTGGAGGCCTTGAGACAAAGCATGAAGCTGGTGAAGCAGCACCAAGGGTTAACTGGCAAGCCCAGTAGTGGAGCAACAAAGAAGGAGAAAGTGGCAAGACCAACAAGTACCCTGGCAGCGGAGATGGAGAAGGAGAGATGAATGCGAAAGGGCCTATGTCTTCACTGTGGGAAGAGTGGCCACCGCATACCAGTTTGCCTGGAAAAGCATCCCAGCGGCAGCCAGCGGGAGGAACCCATTTTCAAACATCCCAGTCCTGAAGAACTCTTTGTGGTACAGGTTGATGCCTCTGATGTGGTGATGGGAGGGTGTTGCTGCAACGGGATGAGGCAGGGGAACTCAGGCCTTGTGCTTACCTGTCCAAAAAGTTTAATGAAACTGAATGTAACTGGTCTATTTGGGAGAAGGAGTCTGTGGCCATCAAGGTAGCATTGGAGACCTGGCGCCACTTGCTTGAAGGATCCTTGCAGCCCTTCTCAACGGATCACAAGAACCTGGAGGCTTTGAAGAATGGGTTAATGGTGAACACGTTCATGCTTCTCACTTGTTAGTGAAGTTTCATGCACGCTTCCCTGATAAGCCGGGTTAAACTGATGGGTTTTTCCCTTGCTACTGTTACTTTGTTGTGTTTTGTGTCAGCAGGGATGCTTTTCTTTGGAGGGGCGGTATGTCACGACCTGCTGTGGATACTGTGTGTTACAGTGTTACTAGATCCAGGCCAGGCCTCAACATGAGTAGCGCTCATTCCCAGGGCTCCTTAACTGCTGGATTCCAGCCAGCCCGCCTTAAGGCTGGGAGGGGGATTCTCTCCTCCCAGACTTCAAGGGCAGGCAGCTGTGCCAGGCCCTTCCAAGGCACCTCCCTAAACATTCTCATGTCCTGCAAGTAATCAAAACCAAAGGATGATTACTTATCTGTGTGTTCTGTTCTCTGGCTAGCCAGAACTGGCTTTGGAATGATACCGTGAATGCACAACCTGATCAATAAATAGTTTTTGCTGCTAATGAGTGTTGGTTCAGCCTGTGTGTTGCCAAGTTCATCACAATGGGCTTTTCTTGCTGTTAGATGCCTTCCACACCTAGGAAACAACAATAAATCTTTTGTGCCTACAGCTTGTCTCATTTTGAACATTCTTGATTCTGTGTGAAATCAAAGGCTTTCATGGCCAGCATCCAGTTTTTTTTTTGTGGGTTTTTTTTCCAGGCTGTGAGGCTGTGTCCTGGAACAGTTTTTTCCTGATGTTTCACCTGCATCTGTGGCTGGCATCTTCAGAGAATTGTATCTTCAGAGAACCCCTACCCAACTATTCTCTGAAAATGCCAGCCACAGATGCAGGTGAATTCTTCCAGAATACGGCCTCACAGCCCAGAAACAACCCCCCCCCACGAAAAACCTATTCTTGATTATGTTTTGATGCAGTCAGGATCATGCCACAGATTATGATACCAAACTGGGGGATTAATATCTGTAGCAGGGAAGCTGCTATGCTCATGAAGGCATTCTGCACAATTTAGAATCAATGAGAGTCAGAATTTTGAGCACACCTAACTAAAACTGAGACAAAATCCCTACTTCAGTTTCCCATGTTTTCCCTCCCTTTAGCAAATGTGGAAGATTTCCTCCTGACTTTTTTTTTGTGGGGGGGAGGCAGAAAAGTAGATGAATTTTTCAGAGGAATGTGGGTTGCCAGTGGTCACTGACTTTACTTAAACTTATGAAGTGGCAAGGGCGTGGTTCTCCTCCTCCCCTCAGCTTTTAAAACTTTTTTTTTAAAGAAAAAGTCCCCACTTGCTTACATAAGCACAAAGTTCACACAACAACACTGCTCACAGGACATTCCAGGAACCGTGCCTGGTGGGAAGCTGAAGAGAATGAAAACTTCATGCAGCTCCCCACCAGACATCTACATTTCCCAGAATGCTGCAAAAGTGATGCAATGTGACATTACATAATATAGCAATGTTCCCAGTTCCAACTGTGATTGGTGAGAAGGTGCAGACACACACACAGGGAGCTATATGCCACTGTGAGCAGTATGAGGCTACTATTTTTTAAAGTTAAGTTAAAAAAAAACACCCACAGTTTAAAATTATATCAATTTGCTATATATGGAGACTGGAAACTATCTTTGCTTTTGACTCAGCACAGCTGGAGGTGGGCTTTTAGGTGTTTAGAATAATGAAAAAAAGAGTACTTAATGTCATTTGGACTTTTTAAAAGCATGGTCCTGATGTTTAAACACAGATTACTTCATATACTTCAAAAGCACTTCTAAGGGTTCCTACCTCAGCGGTTGTAAATTTTGCTCCTGTTGACAGCAGGTATAAATGGTTATTGTATAAAAGAAAGAATAGGTGCATAAAACGTAATTCCATTTTCTTGCTCCATTTTATGATCCACAATTTACAGATTTTAACCAGTGAGGAACAGAAACCTTCCTGGGGCTTCTCTCTCTCTCTCTCACTCACTCACTCATTCACTCTCCATATTATTTTTAGGAATACTTTGTTGCCAAAGAGTATACAAAGCTTATGTGTTGCTTCAAAGAGTTAATGTCAGTACTCTCTCAGTTTAAATTCTCACGTAGCCAAATGCAGTACTGTAGAGCCAAATTAAATACAGCAATTTAAAATGCCTTGCCAGTTTATAAGGAAATTAAGTACAAACTCTATTGTGGACCCAGACCGTATTGCCTCTCCGCCCCCCTGAATAACACACAGACACAAAATTCTTTCTAACTTTGCATTGGTTATGTATTTGGAATACATGGTTAGGTACAGGTTAGTAAACTAAGAAAGTACATGTTGAGGTAGATATGTTTGTAATATATATGTGGCAATAAATTGGCCGCAACTTGCAAGCTAAATGGTTGACGACAATGTATGGGTTGTGATCTCCTCATTGCCCATCCATGTGGGCAAAGGTGGATTGGTCCATCCCAATCCCGTCTCCTGGAGAAGAGAGCCAATGGCCGGGCCATCCGCCCGACTCTCTCTCCTCCCCTGAAAACAAGTACATGTTAGCAAACACAGAAGAGACCTCCTTTGAACTTGGACTTGAACTTGCCCTTGAACTTGTACTTGATGGAGACCCCCATTCTTCTTGCCTTATCACGACCCAATACATCCACCCGCAAATTGTGATATGATGCAATAACCAAGGGAGGGTGGGCAGGCTTTTTGCAGGCTGCGACAAAGTGCCCTGCTACTGCCTCTGTCGCCGCCTTGCAACTGGGCGGCCCGCGGCCCCGTGTGGCCTTAAATAGGCCAGTTTCCCACCCTTCTTCCATCCAATCAGGGCAAGGCAGGCCCGCCCCCATTGGTCCATTCCTCCTCCCCTCCCTCCCAGCAGCAATGGCCCCTGAGAAGAAGATGAGAAGATGGTGGCGCCCATGCTGAATGTCTCAAAAGCTGAGCAGCTGATGGAGCAACCCATGTGCAATGCCATGTCGTAGTACCACTTGAAACCCAGCAGGCAATGGGTCGTCAGGATACACTGGCAGCAGACGAAAAGCTGATTGAATGTCACACTTCGCCATGAGTGCACCCTGATGGCACCTCTGCAGGAGGTGTACTGTGTAGTCCAATGATGCGTATCTCACCGTGCAAAGCTCCTGTGGGATCGCATCATTCACTGATGCCCCTTTGGGATAGGAGAGGTGGTGAATGAGGGGGTATTTTTATTTTTTTTATTTATTTAGCTATTTATACCCCGCTTTTCAGCCACAAGGCTATCAGAGCAGCTTACAAATTGTTTTAAGCAATAGCTATTTACACATCTACACTGCAATAAGCAGCTTCCAATGTGTGTTAGCTAATTCCCCCGGGGCCTTCTTGGGCACAACCCCCAATGGTGAAATCCTTAAGTTGGGCATGGGGCACCGATCGAAACAGCCCACTATACGCCCCGCCTCTATCTCCTTCGCAATCTTACGTGCCAGCACCTCAGACAACTGTGCTGCTGATTTCAAGTTGCCTGAGGTCGAGGTCTCCCTTGGGCCCTGAAAGGGGATGTGGACCTGAATTCAAATCCTTCTGCAAAGTAAATTGCAGCCTGCTTCTTGGGGTAGGCTGCCAAAAGAGGACGCATGGCCTCCAGCTTGACCGGTGTGAATGCTGCTGCTGCCTCCGTCGCCACCTTGCAACTGGGCAGGCCGCAAACCCGTGCAGCCTTAAATAGGCCAGTTTCCTGCCCTTCTCCTGTCCAATCGTGGCGAGGCAGGCCCGCCCCCATTGGTCCATTCCTTCTCCCCTCCCTCCCAGCAGCAATGGCCGCTGGGAAGAAGATGAGAAGATGGTGGTGCCCATGGGCTCACCATGCGGCCCCCTCCCCCCCACTGGGCAACACAAGCTGAGCGGGGTGGGGGGGGCAGGAGGGCTGGAGGGAAGGGTGGCCGGCCGGGCCGCAAAACAGCCTGCTGGCCAGCGGCAAGCCCCCTTCTTTGTATTATTCATGTGCTTCCTTTCCAAACTGATAAGACTTCAACTAGTTTTTGGGGACATAAGTATTTAATTTTTTAAATATTTTGACAAGTGGGGAGTAAATATTGAAATAAGTCTCTGCTACAAATGGACTATGTTCTGGGTTTGTTTTTTTTTAAATAACTATTGGGTTGGCTACACAGCAAAAAAAATCCCCAAACAATTCAAGGAGAATGCTAGTGGTCCTCATGAAGCCATGGCATGATTGATCATATTCAGAAGGAGGGGGGATGAAAACTCCAAAAAACTCCAAAATGATCGTTATAACAGCCTTTGCTGTTTTTACAGATCTTTTTTAAAAAAAAGTCTGCAAAATTGTGCATAATTGGTTGTGTGAGCAACCAATTCAAAAAGCAGCACACAGCAGGACTGAAACCTGATTGGTCGGAACTCAGGGGGGCTTATAAGAGAGAGCTCTTGATGCCAGAGCTGCCATTGTTATTATTTTTTAAAAAATTGGCCAGCACAATCATTAAAGTGGCAGAGTAAAAGAATGAAGGTATTTTTTAAGCAGAAAATTGCATTTCCGCAACTGGTTTTTTTTTTTTTTTTTTTTGAAGAGGAGGTTTTCAGGACTCAGCTCACTTGCGACCACCATTTTTTTTTTGGTGCAGCTCCTTGTGAACAGCCAAATCGCTACTTTTCCTTTTCACCAACCTTTCGGATGAGTCGTGGACTCACAAATGGAGTCTGCAGTGATAGGGAGGTAAGTTGCTTTTTTTGCAATAAATTATCCCGTCTAGCTGACCCCTATGACTGGTTGGCTCTTGCCACCACCAGCATCTTTTCTACAGGGTTATGTCTTATTGCCAGGCAGGATTACAAACCAAGGCCCAGATATCCAAGGATTTCTTGTCAGTGGTGAGTGTCACAGTTGTAATACTTGTTGCCTGACAACAAGGGGACACCAGGGAATAGCTGGCTGAGAAACAGGACCATGCCTAAATATGTTCAAAGGCTCAGAATAGCAATAGCAATAGCATTTCTATTTCTATACTGCTTATCAGTGCCAAAGCACTCCCTAAGCAGTTTACAACATGTTAGCTAACTGCCCCCAACAAGCTGGGCACTCATCTTAACAACCTATGAAAGGATGGAAGGCTGAGTCAACCTTGGAGCCCTCTGGGATTGAAATTACAATGTTGTGGCTGCAGTACTGGCATTTAACCACTGTGCCACCAGGGCTCCCTTATCGCACCAGGGCTTCCAGAAAGCAGAAGAAGAGAGATGGAAGGAGCTGACAGACAAAGATACCTGGAAAAGTACAAGAATAGACAGCTCACTTGGTCAAGTGGCAGAACTTTTCTCACCTTGGAGCTGGGTGGTGGTGGAGCTGGTGTTATCTCCAGGCAAAAGTTTTCAACCTAGCTTCTCTACTAGGGTCTTCTCACAAGCAAGGGACCACTAAGCCTCTATCACATGGGTTCAGAATGTTGTTGTTGTGTGTCTTCAAGTCATTTCTGACCCTAAGGTGAACCTATCCCAGGGTTTTCTCAGGCACATTCCTCATCTTGACCCAAGATATTTTCTTGGGCTCCACCTTATTGTTTACATGGGCCTTATACAACTCCAGCCTACTTGCTACCAAGGGTCTGGCCCTTTCACAACTTAATATATGCAGGGTTCTGCAAAAGAAGGCTGTTGCCTGAATTGTGTAGGGGTCTGTGAAATTAATACAGGGAATATTTAATTAGCTCAAAATAGCAGTGAGAGACCGGGTAACGGGAGGATTTTTTGACCTATGTATACTTGTAGTAATGGAGGAGACTCTAAGCCAAAATGTGCATTTAAATGTTCTTTATTGGCAATTAATACCAACAGCATTCATACAAACACTCAGGTTTCATGCAGTCACATAAGATTATCGGACATAGTAGGAAGTATTTGGATAGAGGAATAGAGTAAGGGGTTCTTGAGTGATACAATACCTATCACAGGAGCAGAGGTTTGTGCAGCAGAAGGTTAACAGAAATGTGTTCTGAGGGTCTCACAGCAAACTGCCAGCATGAATGTAGGAAGAAGAACTGCAGACATTGTGGTGTTTTGGGGTGATATTTATATGTGAGTGGAATACAATGTTTCTTGGAGTTTCCCAGGATTAAACAAAGGGTGCTCCAGAAGATGATTGTTAATGGGAGATGTATTTGGAATTGAATAGGAGCAGGCAAGGTCTATTGTTGGAGGGGAAGGGAAGAGGAAAAACCCATTTTCCAAACATCAAGATTAGTGGATGACTCATCTCCAGGTGTTAACTCTGACCTGAGTATTCCTTCTTTGGGGAATTACTAAAGGCCCCTCTCTTGGTTATATGTGACTCCAGTCTTGGTATCTAGGGGTCCCTGGTTTACCTGTTGGGGCCTTATGTCTTCATAAGTGGATTTACATCTGCAGGAACTAGAATTGACCGGCAATGTAACATCTGTATCCAGTAGAGGATTTCTGTTACATTACTATGAAGCAGAGCTGACAAAGTGCTTAATGCTCATTGGTGCACAATGCAGGAGAAAACAATCAAAGCATTCCTGACAGATGGCCATCCAGTCTCTGTTTAAAAACCTTTGAAGACGGCGACTCCATCACCACATTCCGAGGCAGTGCATTCCACTGCGGAACAGTTCTTACTGTCAGGAAGTTCTTCCTAATGTTTAGATGGGATCTCTTTTCCTGTAGTTTGAGTCCATTGCTGCATATCCTTCTCTCTGGAACAGCAGAAAACAAGCATGCTTCATCCTCAATATGACATCCCTTCAAATATTTAAACATGGATATCATGTCCCCTCTTAACGTTCTCTTCTCCAGGCTAAACATGCCTAGCTCCCTAAACTATCCTTCATAGGGCATGGCTTCCAGACATCCCATCATTTTGGTCATGCTGCTCTGGACATGTTCCAGCTTGTTCATATCCTTCTGGAATTGTGGTGCCCAGAACTGGACACAATATTCCAGGTGAGGTCTGACCAAAGCAGAATAGAGTGGCATTATTACTTCCCTTGATCTAGACTAGTGGTTCCCAAACTTATTTGGCCTACCACCCCCTTTCCAGAAAAAATATTACTCAGCGCCCCCTGGAAATTAATTTTTTAAAAATTTTTAATAGCAGTTAAACAGAAGGATATATGTATTAATGTTTCTACCTTTTTCGTAAAATATTGTAAAGAAAAGCGTAAATTAGAAACATTGAAGTATGAAATTATGAAACTATTTATTGAACTCAGAATAGAAAGGTAATACAAAAAACATTCAAAATCATCTTAATGAGAAGGAAGAACCTGGTATGCTGCTACCAATGTTCATTTTCAAAATATCATTACATCGTTGATTAAAATCTGATGGAGATCATGCAAGTGCTCACAATATGAAAGTATGTCTATCTTTTCCCCCCTGCTCCTGATAAATTTGGGAACTGGCTGAATTCCCCTTGTCCAAAATTTCATTTGTACAGAAGAAGTTTTGTCACAAATGCAGAAATAACAGATTTTGTTTTTATTAAATTCAGTTCATCACCTTGAAGCTGAAGATTGCTTTCATTATATTTTTGAAACAAGTCGGTCAAGTAAGCAATGTCACTTTTGGATTGAATTAAATTGGATCGTAAAGCATCATTTTTATCTTTCAAGAACTCCAGCACTGAGTTAAACAGCTTATAAAACCTATCTAAACAGGCACCCTTTGACAACCAACAAACTTCTGTATGAAGCAGCAAACAATTAAATTCTTCATCATTTTCAATACAAAGCTGTTTAAATAATCTGTCATTCAATGATTTGTTTCTGATGGTGTTGATAGCTTTAATTACATATTGTAATGAATTATGTAGGTGTGCACTTAAATTTTATTTTTGGCAACTAGATGTTGACGATGGATGATACAGTGTACTGTGAATGCATTTGGCACCTCCTTTTTTAAATATGCAAGAAAACCCCTGTAGCGCCCAACCATCGCTGGAGCACCATCTGTGGCTACTGATAAGATATTACTCAGAGGTATTTCTTTTTCTTTAAAAAACTCATCCAATGCATGAAATATTGATTCTCCTTTAGTATCAGTTTGCAAATATTTAGCAAATAATAATTCTTGGCAAATTTGTTCTTCCTTTGTGAACCGCACGTATGCTAAAACTAAAGCTTCATTTCCTAACAAAGTTGACTCATCAAGTTGAATAGAAAACCGAGATGTTTTTAAATAGCCACACAATGAATCTTCAACATCTTAAGCCATATCATCAATTCTTCTTTGCACTGTATTATTGCTCAACAAAATTTTCTTGATAATATCAGATGCTGACTTGTGTAGCACAGTACGTATTACTTCACTTATAGCTGGTATAATTAGTTCTTCACCAATAGTATGACGTTTTCCCGATTTGGCAATCATTAACGAAATATTGTAAGAAGCAAGGAAGCCATCGCCATCTTGTGTGGTTGCGGTTGAAAAGAGTTTTGCCAATGTCGGTTGTTTGATAAATTTTTCTTTTAGTGTTCGAAAATAAGATAAATCCTTATCTTTTTTATCACCATGAATTTTAGTAAAATGTTCTTGTAGTCTGGAAGGTTTCATAGCTTCATTTGATAAAACTTTCTGGTAAATCAGGCACATTGGTAATATATTATTTACAGGCGACTCAATAAAGCCATATTTCAAATATTTGATATTATATTGTCTACATTTTTTCTTTGGTTGAGCCATTATTATCTGTAGAAAAAATAATTTTTTTATGGAGGTATTTTTAATTATTTTTTTTTGTATTTTTTTGAAATATTTTTGTAAAAAACAAACTAATATAAATATTAATGAAATAAACATGATATTATTAATTGTAAAGCGCATATAATTATTACAAAACAAATAAATAATACTCACCAATTATAGTTGCACTATTTGTTAGTTAACTTTAACTTGTCACAATATCACAAAAATCTAACTTAGGACTTTTTCGGGTGGAAAAATACACCACAAGAAGGGTAGTCCCTCTTGCGACGCTGCTGCGTGGCAGGGGGGACGTTTTGTATGACACCGTCCCCCTGCCGATTCTGTTCTGGTACAGATTGTAGCTCCAGCATCATATTTGGCCATTTCTTAATCACGGAAGTTGATTGAAGCCTGCTCCAATTTTAAGATTCTTGGGGGAGGCAGGGGAACAGCGTCATACGAAATGCCCCCACCATGCAGCAGCATCACAAGAGGGACAACCCTTCTTGCAGTGGATTTCTCCATCCGAAAAAGTCCTCGGAGTTATATTATGCCGTAATTTTCCAGCAATAATTACGGGAAATCTCCTGATTCATAGCGTGCTCCAAAATCTGCTGGTAGTACTGCCAGTAGCCAGTACTGCTGCTGCTGTTCCAGGCTTTGGCCTTGTGATCGACCAATCACACAAGAGGCAGCTGCCTGCAGCAATGCTCATAGTGCTCACATGTTTTGGAACGGCAATTCAGTGGCACCACATGAACAGTAGCAGTGCGCGATTGCACATACCTCAATGCAAGTGAGGGAGTATGCTGGAACTGAGCCAACGTCCAGTACATTATTCAAAGAAAAATTAAGCATTATGAGCTGAATACATAAATCATTTTTTTCTAAATCTTCTCTTCTTTCTTTTATGCTTTCACCGCCCCCTTACAGTTATTCATCGCCCCAAAATGCACCTGTGCCCCCTGGACTGCTGCAGCGCCCACCAAGGGGCAGTAGCGTCCACTTTGGGAATCACTGATCTAGACACTATACTCAGATTGATACAGCCTAGAATCGCATTGGCTTTTTTAGCTGCTGCATCACACTGCTGACTCATTTTCAGTTTGTGATCCACTAAGGCTCCTAGATCGCTTTTTCATGTACTTTTTATTTTTATTTATTTAGTTAGTTAGTTAGTTATACCCCACTCTTCAGCCTCAAGGCTATCAGAGCGGCTTACAAAAATTGTTTTAAGCAATAGCTATTTACACATCTACACTGCATTAAACAGTTTCCAATGTGTGTTAGCTAATTGCCCCCACAAGCTGGGTACTCAATTTACCTACCTATGAAAGGATGGAAGGCTGAGTGAACCTTGGAGCCCGCTGGAACTGAACTTGCAATGTGGTGGCTTGCAGTACTGGCATTTAACGACTGCGCCACCACCGCCATCAAGCCAGGTGTCACCTATCCTATATCTGTGCTTTTCATTTTTACTGCCCAACTGTACTATCCTGTTAAAATTCATTTTGTTAGATTTGGCCCAGATTTCGAATCTGTTATGGTCATTTTGAATTCTGGTCCTGTCCTCTGGGGTATTAGCTACCCCTCATAATTTGGTGTCATTTGCAAACTTGATAAGCATGCCATCTGAGACAAAATGCAGGCTTATGACTAACTTTGCACCTTTCTTCTGCTGCATGATTTTAAACATCTTTTTCTGATGAAGAAGCCAATAAAGCTTTGGATAGATCTTACACTTTGGAGTTGGCTGAATAAAGGTATCTCTGCTTTGTGGATTTTGTTGTATGCAGTTGTACACACTCACATTTTAATATAGGAATCAGGAAAGTGTTTCCTCAGGGTGCCTCCCAGCACCTTCAAAATATATATATATATATAAAAGAATGACAGGAAACCCTTACAGACCACAGGAGATTTTTTTTTAAAAGAAAGTTTAAAAAAAAAAAAGAGGGAACATGGTGTGGTATGTCTGGGAATGTGTTCCATCTTCCAAAGTCCCATGAAGGTGCAGTGAGGCCCATTATTTCTATCAGCTCTCCACCCCTGGTTTTAGAGTAGAGGCAGCTTAAGAACATCATACAAGGCTGACATCGTGTGATTATGATGGGATAATAGCACAAATGGGTTCCCATTATCACATAATGTTGTTGTCCTCCTGTGCTCCATACGTCTTCTACCTGTTAATTAGGTGCCACTTTTCATTGATGGGCAAAACCTGTCAATAGCCCTCAATATCACTCTTTTTGCAGTATTGACAAACATGCAACAGTCATGTCCAACTGTAATCACACAGTTCCAGTGTGAATGGGTGGTCCTCTTCTCCCCCTCTGGAATTCTTTCCCCTCTAATAGAAAGCAATGCTTTAAGCCCTTTCTTTCCCACCCCACTGAAGTCACATCTATCTCACTCATGCAAAATCACTGAAATAAGAGAAAATATATCTTAAAGGTACATGTACTGGCCAGCAGGAGGTGTTAATACTCTGTCATTAGAAGGTAATGTGATGACAAGTGTTACTGTAGTGCAAGCTTCAATACCACTCTTAAATTGCTAGTGGTGGCTGTGTGATAATTCCATGGTGTTAGTATCGCACGATTACGGTGATGTGTGATAATTCCTGTAATCATGCCACTATGGTTCTGCTTTCTTCAATCATGAAATTACAGCATTTTTAGACACTAGTCTGCTCATGTCCTAAGAGTAGATTAATTTAATTTATGTATCCTGTCTTTCTCCCAACACAAGGGCCCAAGGTGGCTCACAATATACAATAAAACAAATACCATTAAAATAATGTGTAATGCAAAAGTTTAAAATTAAACAAATAGTCATATTAAAAATGTCAATTGCAAAGTGTTTTTTGGAAGGTCATTAAAATAAAATAATAATAATAATAATAATGGTAGAAATACCACCACCAAATTGAACGGTCTCCTCCAACAGACAGTTAACACTCAAAGACCCGGTAAGCAGAAAGGTCTTCACCTGCTGGCAGAAAGAGAATAGAAGGTGGACAACCTAGCCTCCCATGGGAGGGAATTCCACAGTCTGGGAGCAGCCACCAAGAAGGTTCTCTGCCATGTTTTCACTAAACATGCATATGATGCTGTTTAGATTGAGAGAAAACCCGTCCCCCAAGGATCTTAAAATTGGAGCAGGCTCATATTGGGAGATACAGCCTTTCAAGATTGTTTGAAATTGCTCCAACACTGCTTCAGATTGGCTCTGACAATATATACATAGATACTGTCAGGGGATGATAGGACACTCAATCCCCAGCAGAAGCCAAAAAATCTATCTCAGCAGACTTAGTAGCAACTCATTCCCAAGAATACTCACACACAGAGTGTTTGACATCCAAATAAGCAGGAGACAATTTTATCTTCAAAGTCAAGCTGTTGCAATATGTACAAATATTTACAATTGAAGGACAAACTGCTTCATCAGGCATCAGCATTCACAAGAAGAAGAGAAGTGAGCTCCGTTTTGAGCTCTCTTATACACACAGTTACAAGGCACTGGCTTACTCAATCACATGATCTTACACACCAATAAGAACCTTCTGTTCTTATTGGGGCCACAGCCTTCTGTAGCTGTGGCATGACTAGGCAGTTCATGGAGTCAGCCATTATGACTCAGCATGACTCTGCAGCTGTTTGGCCATGGAGTTCAGTCTCTAACTCCTGACAAAACAAGGAAATAAGAGTTCTATAAATAACCTTGGGCATGATCTATGGGTTGTTCTCATTTTTTTCCTCAGAGTTATGGGGTTTGCAACCTGGTCTAGGACCCTCTGGACCTCTGAGTTCCAGGAAAGTGTACCTCCTTCCTATGTGGGAGGCTGGGTGGGGGTGGGGGTAGAAAAAATGAATGCTGGGCTAGCTTGTACTTTAGCTTTATTTGGCAAAGCATCTTTACATTCCTGTTCCAAGGTATTACAACACATCACTTTGAGCCTATTGTTTTAGGAAGCTGAGGTTTAAAAACTGTTCCAAGTAACACACAGGAAAGAGCTGTAAAATGGAAGTGTGCTGCCAAGTAGCCATTCCAGCAATTGTGCTGGCCCCTTTAAGCATCTCCCTTCTGTTTCCCAAGGTACCATTTCATGCTCCAAAAGAGACAATCAAGCAGTACTCCCAGTCAGCCAAGAAGGAAGAGAAATTGCTTTGACTCCTTTGATGTTTCTTTTTCACTGGCAGGAATATATTAAATTGATGGAATCAGAAGTGTTTGTCAAATGTATACATCTTATCTTTCCTTTCCTTTCCCTGTCCTTCCTCTTTCTTTCTTTCTTTCTTTCTTTCTTTCTTTCTTTCTTTCTTCTAGATGTTATTGGACTGCTACTCCCAACATCCCTTCCCACTAGCTATGTTTGTCATGGCTGATAGGAGTTGTGATCCAACAACATCTGGAGGGCTGTGAGTTGCGAACTCATGTGCCATATATATAAGTATAGATTAGTGTGAGTGCTGAAAGTGCTCTAAAGCATTTCATTTTCCATCCAAAATGTGGACTGAACATGCCTGGGTTGGAGGGTGGGTGTGCATGCACATGCCCAGTGATGTCAGCAGAGGTAATTGTCAGACCAGTAAGGCACTGGTTTGTTTGTTTTTAAAGTAAGAAGCTGAAACAGATCCCATTAAAATCAAGATCAGGCAGGTACACATATGAATTGGAAATTGAATCCACATATGTACAGATGTATATATTTTAATTTTGCCTTTGGTAAACACATGTGACACAAATCAGGCATTCATCTCCATGCCCTGTAGTTCTCCTCCACCACAGAGCTGATACAATATGAGAGCTGAACTAGATGATTTTCTTGTGAATTGCAGTTCAAGAAAAAAAGAATACAATAGCATCCTTGCATACAGATGGATTTCCCCCCTTTCATGCTTTAGTGTTTGTGCTGTAAACATGCATCAAGGAGCTGCTTTCAAGATCTCTCCAGCTGGCAACAACTTCCATTAAACATGTCATGTGATTCCGTACAGCCAATAAGATTCTTTAAAAATGCTGATTTTTATATGCTAAAGGGCAACATAATTATGTTACTGACATATGGTGAGAAGAGCCAGCAAATTAGTGAACATGTAAGTTCAGGATGATCATTCAGTTAAAATCTGATGTCACACGATTTCATTGCAAGACTTAAACCTTGAAAGCCTAATACTTATTCCAAATTAATATTAGTAAGAACTTCAGGAATATTTGTGTGTGTGGGGATAATAATATACTGTAGATTGCCCCCTGTTAGTGAGTTATGACAGTATGAGGAGTGGCTTAGGGAGCTGGGTATGTTTAGTCTGGAGAAGAGAAGGTTAAGAGGTGACATAATAGCCATATTTAAATATTTGAAGGGATGTCACATTGAGGATGGAGAAAGCTTGTTTTCTGCTGCTCCAGAGACTAGGACATGGAGCAATGGACTCAAACTACAGGAAAAGAGATTCCACTTAAACATTAGGAAGAACTTCCTGATGGCAAGAGCTGTAAAATGGTGGAATACACTGACTCGGAGTGTGGTGGAATCTCCTTCTTTGGGGGTTTTTAAACAGAGGCTGGATGGCCATCTGTCAGGAGTGCTTTGATTGTATATTCCTGCAGGGTGGGGGTTTGGACAAGATGGCCCTTGTGGTCTCTTCCAACTCTATGATTCTATGATTTATATTGATTTATATTGATCAGAAGAGACTATGTAGAAGAGGATTCAGTCCAATCTCCTGCAGAAATACACAATCAATGCACTCCCAACTGAAGTCCATCCAGCCTCTGTTTAAAAACCTCCAAAGAAGGAGACTCCGCCACACTACTCAGCAGCATATTCCACTGTCAAACAACTCTTACTGCCAGGAAGTTCTTCCTAATGTTTAGGTGGAATCTCTTTTTCTGTAATTTGAATCCATTGCTCCATGTCCTAGGGCTTGGGTGGTGGTGGTGGCAAAAAGCCAGATGGGATTTGGACTATTTTGGCCTAGAGCTGCGGCACATGAAATTCGGACTATTCTGGTCCAGATTTCAATGCCACACCTGCCAAAGCCTGAATTTGCATTGGGTTTTTACTTGGATTCCTATTACTCGTGCTTGACTCTGAGCTCTGGGAAAATCAAAGCCCCAGCAGTAGTTACCTTCTCTGAAGCCAGAATGGGTGGCTTACTCACAATGATAGGGTACGTGCTCATTCTGCCTTCAGACCATGCAAGTTCCACTGGTGCTTTGCTTTCCCCAGGTGATTGTGTGCTGGAAAAGCAAAGCACCAGCAGGACCTGCCTAATCTGAAGGCAGACTGAGCAGCTTACTGGTGATGGCAGGGTGGGCACTTGTTCTGCCTTCAGACTGGGCGAGTCCTGTGGTGCTTTGGCTTTCCTGAGTGATTGTGCACCAGAAAAGCAAAGCACCAATGGGACTCACCAATGGGAGTGATCTTAAGATCGGTGTTATATGGTCTATTCTAGATGTACCCAAGACCAGTCTGGCTGCCATATTCTGTACTAGTTGAAGTTTCCAGACCAAGCACAAGGGTAGCCCCATGTAGAGTGCATTACAGAAATCAAGATGAGAGGTTACCAGAGCATGTACCACGGTCTCAAGATCCCCGACTTCCAGGAAAGGGCACAGCTGGCGTATCAGCCGAAGCTGATAACAGGCACTCCTGAATGTTCCATTTACCTGATTTGTCATCTGGAGCAATGGGTCCAGGAGAACCACCTGACTGCGAACATAGTCCTTGGAGGGGAGTGAGACCCCATCCAGGATTGGAGATTGTATCCCAGTGCCTGGGTTCAGGGCTGCTACTGTACCTCTGTTTTATCTGGGTTCAGCTTCAATCTGTTTTCCCTCATCCAGTCCATTACTGCCTTAAGACAATCATTAAGAGAAGAGATACCATCTGAAGTCAAAGCTGAAGACCAAGCGATGGAGAAATATATCTGGGTGTCATCAGTGTACTGATAAAACCCCGCCCCATGCCTCCAGATGATCTCTCCCAGTGGCTTCATGTATATATTGAATAGCACTGGGAACAGGATGGCATCTTGTGGGATGCCACAATTATGCTCTTTCCTCACAGAGCAACTGTCCCCGAGCATCACCCTCTGGAATCTGCCTGAGAGGAAAGAACGGAACCACTGTAGCGCAGTGCGTCTGATTCCTAGCCTTCTCAGGTGATCCAAGAGGATGTCATGATCTATTGTGTCAAAAGCTGCTGAGAGATCCAGCAGCACCAAGAGGGTCACACTACCCCTGTCGATGCTTAGGCGAAGGTCATCAGCCAAAGCAACCATGGCAGTCTCAACTCCAAATCCCTAAAGCCAGTTTGAAATGGATCTAGATAATCAGTTTCTTCCAAGACAGCTTGGAGTTGGAGAGCAACTGCCCTCTAGATCATCTTGCTCAAAAAAGGTAGTAAGGAGACTGTCCTATAGTTCTTCATATCCAGAGGGTCAAGGGAAGGTCTTTTTAGGAGCGGTCTAACCACCGCTTCCTTCAAGCAAGATGGAACGTGACCTTCCCTAAGGGAAGCATTGATGATGTCCCTGAGGAACATCCTCAAGGCATCATCCCCCTGGACGGCCAGCCACAAAGGGCAAGGGTCAAGAGGGCAGGTAGTCTTCCTCACTCTACCAAGGAGCTTGTCCACGTCATCAGTACTTACAGATTGAAATTGTTCCAGTATAACCTCATCAACGGAGTTACTGGACACCTCATCAAGCGAATCTGCTACAACCCCGGGGTCCAAGTAGGCTCTTATCTCAGAGATTTTATCTGCAAAGAAGTTGTTAAATGTGTCACAGCAGGCCGTTGTTGGGTTTAGTAATGAGTTCTGCACAGATGGAACCTGTGTCAGTTCCCTCACCATCCTAAACAGCTCTGCCGGGTGAAACTCTGCAGACGCAATACATGCAGAAGAGAAAGATTTCCTTGCTGCACGTATTGCCTCTCTATAGGAATGAAGAAATTTCCTATGACGAGTCCTGTCAGACAAGAGCTGAGTTTTTCGCCAGATGCACTGTAGTCGTTGTCCAACCCACTTCATCTTCCTAAGTTCTTCAGTATACCATGGATGGTGATTAGAAGTGGGTTGGAGAAGATGCTTGGGAGCGATTGTGCCGATAGCCTTGGTAAGATCAATGTTCCAAGTATTGACCAAGGCTTCTACAGAATCACCGGTGTTACCAACCAATGAACCCTCTAAGGCTTTCTGGAATCCAATTGGTTCCATTAGCCTTCGAGGGCAGACCATTGTAGTAGGTCCTCCACCTCCACCTTGATCATGAAATTATCCGTCCATGACAATGCAGTGGTTTTAGTCACCTCTGCCCATGGATATTCCTGTTCCGTACTAAAGACCACATTGAGGGTATGACCCACACAATGAGTGGGGCCATTGACCAATTGGGATAGGCCCATGTTTGTCGTGGACTCTATGAACTCCCGAGCTGCACCTGATATATTTAACAAACTGGTCTCAAGTGGGATGTTGAAATCGCCCAGAACTAACAGTCTGGGCGACTCCAACAACTCCAAGACCAGTTATGTCAGCTTGGTTAGGGAGTCTGTTAGACAACGGGGTGGATGGTATACTAACAGAATCCCTAGACTCTCCCTGGTCTTCAGGCTCAGGTACATACACTTAAAGTGGACTGATTTCTGGACAGGTATCCTGGTCAAGGGAAGGTTATTTTTATGAACCAAAACCACTCCACCCCCTCGCCCACTTCCCCTTAGCTGCTCAGAGTACCCAGCTGGGAGGGCCTGCGCCCAAGTTATGGTGCTGTTCACTCCCAGCCAGGTCTCAGTGAAGCAAGCCAGGTTGGTGTTCTCTTCCAAGAGAAGATCATGAATGATGTGGGTCTTATTTCTTATCAACCTGGCATTGCAAAGGAGTAAGGTAAGGTTCTGCGGTATGGTTGGTGTGCTCTCCAATCCATTCCAGGGAACAGATTGAACTGAAGGTGGGACAACTTTAACACATCTATCCCTCCTTCCTTTGTAACAAACTTTCACTCTGTTCCTGCCATATTTTCCGTTCGCCTGCACCACTTCAATCCTCGCTTCCAGATCATGCCATGCTGTATATGCTTGTCCCTTATTCTTATGATCTTCCAGTTGTTAAGGCTTCTGGATGAAGGGAGAGGGGTGTGGAGCCCAGTTCATAGAATCATAGAATCATAGAATTGCAGAGTTGGAAGAGACCACGAGGGCCATCCAGTCCAACCCCCTGCCACACAGGAAATCACCCTACCCAGCCTCTGTTTAAAGACCTCCAAGGAAGGAGACCCCACCACGCTCCGAGGGAGTGTGTTCCACTGCTGAACAGCTCTTACTGTCAAAAAGTTCCTCCTAATGTTGAGGTGGAATCTCTGTTCCTGGAGCTTGCATCCATTGCTCCGTGTTCTAGTCTCTGGAGCAGCAGAAAACAAGCCTGCTCCATCCTCAACATGACACCGCTTCAAATACTTAAACAGGGCTATCATATCGCCTCTTAACCATCTTTTTTCCAGGTGCCCAGAATTGTGGTGCCCAGAACTGTACACAGTATTCTAGGTGATGCGGCAGCTAAAAAGGCCAATGCGATTTTGGGCTGTATAAATAGAAGTATAGTGTCTAGACCAAGGGAAGTAATAGTGCCACTCTATTCTGCCTTGGTCAGACCTCGCTTAGAATACTGTGTCCAGTTCTGGGCACCACAATTCAGAAAGGATATTGACAAATTGGAGCGTGTCCAGAGAAGGGCAACTAAAATGGTGAAAGGTCTGGAAACGATGCCTTATGAGGAGAGACTTAGGGAGCTGGGTATGTTTAGCCTGGAAAAAAGACGGTTAAGAGGCGATATGATAGCCCTGTTTAAGTATTTGAAGGGATGTCACTCTGAGGATGGAGCAAGCTTGTTTTCTGCTGCTCCAGAGACTGGAACACGGAGCAATGGGTGCAAGCTCCAGGAACAGAGATTCCACCTCAACATGAGGAGGAACTTTTTGACAGTAAGAGCTGTTCGGCAGTGGAACACACTCCCTCGGAGCGTGGTGGGGTCTCCTTCCTTGGAGGTCTTTAAACAGAGGCTGGATGGCCATCTGTCGGGGATGCTTTGATCAAGATTTCCTGCGTGGCAGGGGGTTTGGACTGGATGGCCCTCGTGGTCTCTTCCAACTCTGCAATTCTATGATTCTATGATTCTATGATTCTATGAGAATAGAGCGGCACTATTACTTCCCTTGATCTGGACACTACGCTTCTATTGATGCAGCCCAAAATCGCATTGGCGTTTTTAGCTGCCGCATCACACTGTTGACTCATGTTCAACTTGTGGTCTACTAGGACTCCTAGATCCTTTTCGCACATAGTCTTGTTCAGCCAGGTCTCCCCCATCCTATATCTATGCATTTCATTTTTCCGCCCTAAGTGCAGTACCTTACATTTCTCCGTATTGAATTTCATATTGTTAGCTTTGGCCCAGCTCTCCAGTCTATCCAGGTCATTTTGAATTTTGATCCTGTCCTCTAGGGTATTAGCTACTCCTCCTAATTTGGTGTCATCTGCAAATTTGATAAGTATGCCCCTAATTCCCTCATCCAAGTCATTGATAAAGATGTTGAATAGCACTGGGCCCAGGACAGAACCCTGTGGCACCCCACTGGTCACATCTTTTCAAGACGAAGAGGAGCCACTGCTGAGTTGGAGTCTCACCCCTCACAACCAAGGTCCAGACCCTCAGCAGGCAGCAGTTTCTTAAAGCCTCTGGGTGGAAGAAGGGGGCATGGCTCCCAGATGAAGTCTCACCCCTCACAGCCAGGTCCAGACCCTCAGCAGGCAGCAGTTTCTTAAAGCCTCTGGGTGGCGTTGCAATGGTGGGGCTTGCCAGGGGTTTTACCTCAGAGAGCGTGACTACCAATGGGGCTCTGCCTTTGGAATGAAAAGTGGCACTGAGGAGGGGGGAAATGGTGGCCAAGGAGGGGGGAAATTGTCCTTCCTCTCCTCCACCTGAATCCAGTGCAGATGGCTAGTTCACACAGCAGTTTAGAAAACTGTGAGTTTTCTAAAACCTGGATTAAGCGGGTGTTCCCTGAGTCTGGTGTGAATAGGGCCCTACAGCATGTGTCACTATTGCACCAGATTCAGGGAAAAGGCCTCATGTTGTGTGGCATTATTGGGATGGATTTGGGGGAGGATATTGGGCTTTGTGACTGGTGAAGTCAAGCCTGTAGTCTCTGGAGCAGCAGAAAACAAGCTTGCTCCATCTTCAATATGACATCCTTTCAAACATTTAAACATGGCTATGGTGTTACCTCTTAACCTTCTCTTTTCTAGTCTAAACATATGCATCTCCTTAAGCTGCTCCTCATGGGGCATGGTTCCAGAACTTTCACCATTTTGGTTGCTCTCTTCTGGACACATTCCAGCTTGTCAATAGCCTTCTTGATTTCTGGTGCCCAGAACTGGACACAGTATTCCAGGTGAGGTCTGACCAAAGCAGAATAATGTAGTACCATTACTTCCCTCAATCAAGAAAAGCAATACAGAATATTCAGAGAAAATACTTTAATGTGCTGTTCTTTCTCCCCCCTGGTGTGTATGGTTTTGTGCACATGCAGAAAGAGAAAGGAGAAGACAGGAGAATAAAATATCAAGTTATCCCACCAGGAAAAAAAATTCTGAGAAGGTTCAGCTGAGCTTTAAAAATAATAAACAGAAGGGAAGATATGGATATAAATCTAGAAGAGGAAGAGCTAGGGGTGGGAGGCTATTTAAATATGCCCAATAGCCTGATTATTAACCTCTTAATCCTTCAAAGGTTTCTAGGGGGGAATGCAAAATATAAAGTTTCTATGCTTTTGACAATCTGCACCTGTTTTCTATCAAGTGCTGGAGGAGGAGAAGGAATTTTCACAAGCATGTTTTCCTCTCCTTTTCATGGAATCTGAAGGCCATCTTAATATTCTGTAGTGGGGAGAGAAAAGAACCCAAACCACAGGAGAAAACATTTTCTATTTCCACATTTTCATCTGAACATATTACCCTGCACATAGTCCTGGTAGGAGAAAAGATGTGTTTTTTAAAGTGATTTGGAGAAGTAGTCCTGTGGCCAGTTTCTCATTTCTTTGAATAAACAGCATGGTCAGACTCAGCATTCTATCAGTGCTGTCGAAAGCACCATGCATCTTATAAGCCAAGAGTTTGATTAAAGTTTTAATGGGGAGCAAGGGAAGGTGGGGGAAGAAGAGAAAGAAGATCTACAGAGGCTTGGGCTGGAGAGACACACCTGCCAAATGCTGACTCTCTTCTCTCATATATTTCTGCATATGTGTCTGGCTGGGGAGCTCTAGTGATCACATAAAGCTCAGGCAGCAGCCTCCCTTCCTCCGTTTCCAGTCCTCACTCCCACTTCATCACTTGCAACTTTGGCAAACTCGTCCAAAGCAGAAGCACTTATCCCAGACTCTGCTCTTGATCTTGGGACTCTCTAGCAGCCAAGTTCTCTGTTTTTCCTTGCTGCTGAAACTAGACTGGATATCCACAGAGGAGCTTTTTTTGTGCAATAAAAGCGAAAGGGGGAAAAAATGAAAATGAGTCCCCTTTTCAAGCAAGCCTCTTGTGTTCAGTTCTGTCTTGTGCTCTGTGTTTTTGATCTAATACTGCTTGAGGATACAATTTGGGGTCTCCCTATGGAAGACCAGGATTACTACCTGCAGGAGATTATCAACAGGGATCATTATTACTCCTTCCCTGATCCTGATGAAGAATTTTTGCCTTTCACAGAAGAACCAAGGGAGGAAGCAATGGAGCCTCCTGCAGAGACTGAAGAACTCCCAAGATTCAGACTAGACAAGAAGGAGTTAAAATCAAAGAAAGCCAATAAAAAAGAGAAATCCAGTCTGGAGACCCCATCAGGTAACTTTCTTCTTTTCATTCCAAACTTTGAGATTCCAGATTCTGAATAAGCTAATATCCTCAGGATAAAAGCAAAAAATAGGACTAGCTACACTGCAAATGACGTTAAACACCCTCATACTAATAGCAGCTGTTACATTAATAGAGTTAGTGATCATGATGGCTTGGAAATCTAAATTTATCCTGAATCCATTCTTTTGGGAAGGTGCAGAATTACTTTCCCTTCCTTTTCTTACTTCAACTAAATTCTTTTAAGAAAAGTTTTCTTAATACAAGCTATGTAGGCTGTGCATAGGCATTTTCCTTCACAATTACACGTAACATCTGAGTTGTATTGCTTTGCAAAATGGTCATAATAAAACCAAAGATCAAATTGGACTGAGTTCTGTGCTCAGATTGCTCCATTTCATACAGACAGACTGCAATTTGTTCTCGGGACAGACTGTAAACTACTGTCAGACTTCAGAACAAACCCTTTGAAAATTCCAAAACTAAAGGGATATTAAGGGACAGCAGGTTTCATTTTGATTTTGTTGAAGCATTATACATTGTTTTATACTGTGTTCTTGATTGTACCCTGTCCTGAAATCTTAAGCTATAGGGTTAAATATATGTGTTTTAATAAATGAAACAAATTAGTTAAAATCAAATTGTGATTTCTTTTAGGAAGATAATTAATATAATCCAGAGGAGAGTGTGGCTATTCGTATTTGGCATTAGCAAAGTCTGTAGCTGCTGCTGCTAAGTGTCTTTGTAATTATTCATCATTTATCTGCACCAGAACTGTATTCAGAGTGCTGAGGTAGACTGAATATGATGATTTGTCCAGACCTGCTCCAGGCACCTTGTGGTTTATGGCTGAGTGGGGATTTGTGCCAGGTTTTGCTCTCTTCAAGGTCCAGATTTTGGGACCATCTCGACATCTTTCTGCCTGAGAAGCAAATGGTGTCCTCCCTCCAAGTCATGGTTCATAGGAGTCAAGGCTGGTCAAGTTATTTTTGACATCTCCAGTAGAAAACTCCACAAGCACATTTCTCCCTTCCTGACAGGAATAATACTGTGGGCCCTTGGTATCTGCTGGGGTTTGGTTTCAGGACCACCACCACCCTGTGGATACCAAAGTCTCAAGTCTCATTATATACAATGGCATAGTAAAGTGGTGTGCCTTATATAAAATGGCAAAATCAAGGTTTGCTTTTTGGCATTTAAAATGAAAATATTTTCAAGCCATGGATGGTGGAATCTGTGGATGCCAAATGGATACAGAGGGCCGACTGTACAGTTATATTACATTAAATAACTAAAAATGTGTTGTGTTTCAATGACATCTGAGAGAATTGCCTCATTCTGGGTGACAACAGGGATAGCCATGTTATCATTTGTTCCTTTTTCTTACTGGGACTCAAGGTGTGAGAACACATGTCCTATCATCACTCCCTATTTGTATTTGATTAGTCGGTTGTTTATTGGTGGTGGGGGCATTAAACTTCTCTAGTGTAAGACATGAAATGTAAAGGCCTTGGATGTTACCCACTTCTTTCACTGAGAAATATTATTTTTTCTGAGATAGGATTGATGTGCTATGAGAGAAGTATGTAGATCCAATGTTTTCTGTTGTGGAACACCTGCATCTTAAACCTGCATTAGCCTGCTCCAGTCTCCCCTCACTGAAATGTAACAATGGTACTGTTGTCTTTCCTCACCTCAGTGGGTCTTCATGAAATATCTGTTCTAGTTTACACAATGCTTTGTACTGTGCATATGATATCGGTTGAACTCTGTGCAAGCTGTTCTTACTGTATTAATTCCTTTAAGCAACTTAATTGCACAGGTTGCCTAGCAGAAGTTGGAGAATTTTTTAGGGGGGACTACAACTCCCAGAATTCCACAGCCAACATGACAATTTTTCTCTAGCAAACAGTGGTCCATGCTGGCTGGGGATTCTGGGAGCAATAGTCCAAAAAATTAATATTTCCAAGCTCTGACTACTGGCAGAAAACCACAGAACAAATACAGTGTTAGCAATAATTAACCTTGATTACGGCTATGCTTTTAACTGCAGGGTTAACTCTCTCTCTTTGTAACATGACATCCAAGAAAAAAAGTTGATAAAGAGTATAGAAGACAATTTTACTGGCATTTTGCTTTCATTTCACTTCAGCTCAATGGGACTAAAGGCATGTTGGATTAATTAGATGTTTGTAGCAAACAATCAGTTGGCCTTGGTCTGAGCTGGAATGAAGGCAAGCCAGGGGATAAGAATTAGGAACATGTGATCTGCCCCTTGGCTGAGCAGCTGGTGTCGATCAGTGGTTGCTTTGAATCAAGAGTTGGAACCAAAATTCATAATAGTCTGAAAGCTACAGCTGCTTACATATGCCACACACTTTTGATTAATGTAAGCTAATGGGGATGAAGAGTTCAAATGCAGCTGTTTCCAGCACCGTGACAGCAAAGAGAGGACACATCTTGCTTTTCTTCCACTTCTGTTGTTTTTAAGTGGAAATCAGTTGTGACAGAGCAATACAGAGTTTTGTTTTACACAGATAAAGGCTTGCAACTCCTAAGATGTTAACTGGCAGAACCACACGTTGCCTTCCCACCAACAAAATGTTAACGGTGTCATTGTGTGATGATAAATGCCCATGTATCCTCTGGGGCAGTGCTACTCAAAGAGCTGGTCCATAAGCTCATGTTGGTCCTTGAACCATTGGCTACTGGGCCCTGGTAAGTTCCAGGAAAGAAAGAAACAATTGTAGCCAGTGGGCATAAATATGATACCAGTACCTGGCACATTGGGGCAGCAGGGAGGGGAGGGATCCTGCTAGTCTCTTACATCAGATAGCTTGAGATGTGCTGCTCTGGTGCACACATCACATGGTCATCTTCTGTAGTGGTTAGAGTCTTTGACTAGAACTTGAGAGATGCAGGTTGAAGTTTCTCCAAGCCATCAAACTCATTGAGTGACCTTGGGCCAGTCACTCTGTCTCAGTCTGATGTACCCTGCAGGGTGGTTAGGAAGATGAAGGAGGAGAACTTGGAACTCAGTGGAGGAAAGGGGGGAATATATGTAACTACTGTGTAATTAATCTGTCCACACATGCCTGTGCGCATGTACACATGCATAATTGCCTAAATCAATTGTGACACTTGTGGTAGCATCAGTGATTTCAACCCCTGCCCCTGCCCTTCCAGGCTCTCTCCAGTGTCTAAACATGTTTTGGAAGGCTTTCTGGAGCAGGTTTTTGGGGTGTACTTGGAAGGGGCTGCAGCTGGTGTGAGAAAATTGCACACCCCTTCCATACACATGCTGGATTTTACTTCCAAACAACTGGATACTTCCGTGCAACTTAGTACCTGGCTTTTGGTTTGGAGAATCCATTCCAGGTTTTCATCCAAAATGTAGATGAGGTATCCAGTCCTGTACCCAAAACATGTTCAGCATATTGGATGAGCTCCTTTAAATTCCACAACAAATCCTGGAGTGGATTCATTGTTCCATTGACATTGGAGCCCCCAGCTTCCACTGACAGTAATGCTGCCAGGACTGAGGGAGTCTTGGCAAGCTACCTTGTAGAGATCTCCCTGTACCCCTTCTGCCTCTCTGCACTCTACATACCTATGTTTGTCTATTCCCTCCTCCAATAGAAAAATAAACAATTCCTTCCCTTTCTACCACCTGCTAAGTGGGAGGGATTTATTTAATTTTTTGCTTTATTTGGAGAGACCCATTTGTTCTTCCCTCCTTACTTACCCCATGTTGGGAAAGAGATCACACGGGACTTAGAAGCACTGCAGTGGTTGGATGTCTTCCATGCCAGTGGGGCAGTGATTCCATTCCATGTTTTTGTTTTGGATAGTGCCCTTAAAGTCTGAACTAAAACCCAGAGTGGGCATGGAAGCTGACAGCTGCTACAGAGCAGAGAAATGAAGATGCCAGACACAGCTAGATTTGCTTCACAGCAGCCAGCCCACCTTCCCTGAAAAATAGGTACGTAAATATGTAGGTGGATAGGTAGGTAGATAGAACAATAGAAAGACAAACAGAGGTTAAAAATCCATTGACAGTTGCTGCTGACAGGTTGCTGTCATTTTAAGGCATTCCAGTCTATGAGGGCCCCAAACCTGTGCCGAGTAGTTTGGCTTTAGCAATGTACCCTGTGAAAGTTTTTCTGGTTCAAAATTGCTTGCACATCATATATTGATGGAGCCCTGGTGGCACAATGATTAAATGCTGGTACTGCAACCACAATGTTATGAGTTTGACCCTATCCTACAGGGCTCCAAGGTTGACTCAGCCTTCCATCCTTCCGTAGGTCGGTAAAATGAGTACCCGGCCTGTTGGGGGCAATTAGCTAAAAAATATTGTAAACCACTGAGGGAGAGCTTTGCAGTGATAAGTGGTATAGAAATAGAAATGCTATTGCTATGCTATTGCTATTGTAACTGTGAATATGATAAGCTGATAGGTACTGATTTGTAAGATATAAACATGCAGAAGATATGTGAAGTCGAAGGCTTTCACGGCTGGCATCCATAGATTTTCCTTGGTTTTTTCCCAGGCTATGAGGCCGTGTTCTGGAATAGTTTCTTTCTGACATTTCACCTGCATCTGTGGCTGGCATCTTCATTGAATGGTTGGGTAGGTGTGTGTGTGTGGAGTTTATATGCTGTGAACCCCTGTTGGGGAGTATATGTAAATTTGTGTCATTGAATGATTAGTTTCTGGGTATAGAAATGCAAGGCTGATTAGTGTCTGTTTGGCTAATGGTTGGTTGATGGGCCATTATCTGCTGGAAATCCCCCTGTCCCTGGGTGGAACTCCTTTGTAAGTGTTGAGTTTTGATTCTATTGTTTAAAAACATAGAAATTCTGGACCAGACCAACAACGATCTGATTGTCATAATGCACAGAGAAGCTATTGAAATCCACAAACACCTGGACAACTTCTACAAGAAAGAAGAAACCCTAAAAGTAAACAAAATCTGCCTCCCAGTTTTGAAAAACAACAGAATCAAAACTCAACACTTACAAAGGAATTCCACTCAGGGACAGGAGGATTTCCAGCAGATAATGGCCCATCAACCAACCTTTAGCCAAACAGACACTAATCAGCCTTGCATTTCTATACCCAGAAACTAACCATTCAATTACACAAATTTACATATACTCCCCAACAGGGGTTCACAGGATATAAACTCCACACACACTCCTACCCAACCATTCTCTGAAGATGCCAGCCACAGATGCAGGTGAAACATCAGAAATAAACTATTCTGGAACACGGCCTCACAGCCCAGAAAAAAAACCAATGAAAAACTATGCAGAAGATACCATGTGCAGTGGGTGTATCAGTGGATAGAAGACAGTTATTATTTCTAAACATGGGTACAGTGACAATTTAATTACTAGGACCATTCCAGAAACAGTTTCCACATTCTGGAGATTTTCAGACACGGAAAAATCGTCCCTTGCCGCGCGAGCAGCCTCCCGAAACTGCTGCGCGGCAAGGGTATTTTTCGGACGACGCTGTGCCTCTTGCGAAGCCGTCCGTGTCACTTCCGTGAAGCTTGGGACGGCTCCGCGTCATATTTCAATCACGGAGGCTGCCCGTGCTTGAAATATGGCGCGGAGCCGTCCCAAGCTTCACGGAAGTGACACGGACGGCTTCGCAAGAGGCACAGCGTCGTCCGAAAAATACCCTTGCCGCGCAGCAGTTTCGGGAGGCTGCTTGCGCGGCAAGGGACGATTTTTCCGTGTCTGAAAATCTCCTCTGTGTTGAATCATGATTAAGCGCTCATCAACATACACCAGGATCAGGGTTGTTGTACCCTGTTCCTTCTATGGAATGGGAGGAAGTCCTGACAAGTACACCGGCCTGTCACTATATGTTCCTGTGAAGTGCTGTGAATATTCTGAAGCACTCTTTCCCAACTACAGCATCAGGAAGTTCTTGGGCTACAATTCCAATCACCCAAAGCCATTTGTCACTCTGGTTGGGAGTGATAGGTGTTATAGTACACCATCTGGGGGCTGTTTCTGGCAAAGGCTGTAACTACGTAAAGCATTAAACAAATGTGAAGTATTGTTATAACATACCTCCTGTCCTGTCCTTATTGCAGCATAAAACAAAATGTACCTCCTCACTCCCAATATAAAGATTTTCTTGGCAAAGAAAGGTTGCATATGAAGCTGTTTAGGATGGGAACTATGTTTCCATCCAAGTAAGCCTAGGATAAAAATATCTAGCCATAGTTGCCAGATGTACTTTATTTAAGGGAACATTCTTTATGCAATGCCTCCTGGCCAAATATCACTTTTCCATAACATTCCTGGGAGAAAGTGGGCATTTCAAACTGGATTATGCTTCTAATTTTTCAGATGGTGATGTGCCAAACCTACAAATCTTAAGGTAACTTTTGAGTTTTATATGCAGTTTCCTTTCTTGAACTAAAACTACTTTCTTAGATTTGTGTTTGTTTTTTATGACTGTCAACAAATACCATCCATTTCTGCTAATTTCCTGTTCTACTCCAAGTTTGTAATAATGTGCATCTGGCTGGAATCTTGCATTCAAGATAAGGCAATTTACTGCCCTACACAAATTATGATATTGCCAGTTTAAGTGTCACCCCCACTAAATTAGTGCAAGAAAAGATACCCTCCGTCAAAGCATTCTTACTGCAGCTTTCACCTAGTTATTTGATACCAATATCAGTTGAAGGAGGGGGTGTTCTGAAAGTGTGGGAAATGGGGGCCACAAAGAAGAAAAGAATGCAAAGCTGGCCTGAGAATGGGCAGTGAAAATGGAGTGAGTGGAGGTGGAATATTTGGCAATCAACAATATATGAATTTGTAAGTGGCATGTGTAAAGTCAGTCTAAATTGTTTGAATAAAAGGGAGTCAAAATGAAATTAGAGGAAATAGGACTTCACACCCAAATGCCTGCATGTTCTCAATTATTCACTTAAAATGTCCCACATTTACATCCTGTCACTAGAATGCTCAAGGCAGGTAAAGACATAGGCTGGCATTTCGTTGAGTACTTACAAACACATAACCTAGACATACGCATTTGGAACTGCTTGGCATTCATGTTTATGATTGTGGCACTATTGCCACGAACACAAATCCCCCCAAACCCCCTAACTTAGCATCCAGGAGCCCCACCTAGTGATGAAGGTCTGCTCTACTGGCAATTGGGGTGCCGCAGAATGACATTTTCAGCATCAGCAATCTGCAGTGTGCTAATCAGAAGCAGGACCCCTGTCACAACTCTTCATCCCACTGCAGATCACTGACAGGAGGGGGCTGGAAACTTCATTCTGCTGTACCTCGATCACCAGCAGAACAGACCTCAGTGTGGCGGCTGGATTTGGACCAGGAGACAATATATAGTTACATATTTCTAACTACATCTGTGATGTAAGATCTTGGCCAGCATTTAAAAACAATAGTTCAGTGAGACTTACTCCCAGCTATACTCATCTTTATTTCATAGGCCTGTCATCTTTGTTTCTAAATTTGTGAGATGTTATTGGTTGTGCCAGTCTTGAATCTCTAGATAAGAGCCAAATATGTCCCAAGCTGTTGCATTTTTGGAGGTGCCCAAGATCTGTGCATAATGCATAATATGGCAAAGACAATCTGGCTTCTTGTTTGTTGTCCCAGATGAAATCCACACTAAATCTCTGGCTATGTGTGTAAGAGAAAATAGGAAATCTGCCATGTTCTTCTACTTGCCAGTGGTGGGAAAAGTTTCCAACTCACAGCTTCTACTGATTTCTCAGCCATTATTAATGATATTCCCTTAGAAGTAAGTAGCCACTGTGTTCATAAGGAGATTTATGGCACTCTTAGGAGAAGAGCTGCTTTATTGGGTCATGAACTTTTGTATGAAATTGTCTGGCTTAATTAGAGTCATGTTATATATCCCTGTTGCCTATTGCTCACAAAAAAACTTATGGTGCAATGAACCCATTGATCCCTACTAGAGTCTCTCTTTTCTATACTTGCTGATACAAATACATTTAATGATTGAAACTGATCCCTTTCATATATATTTTTGAAAAAAATGCAGGTTGATCCACTTAGGAATCTAGTGCATGCAGCTTGTTCCATCTTGGACCCAAATTATGTTATATGGGAGAAAGGCAAGGCTAAATTGTTGGTTGTATTTTCTCTCAACAGTTTGATTTCTTGTTTGTGAAATAATTTGAACGTTTTGGTAAGTTCTTATCAAAAACAATGTGAATGAAATTAAGGAGATTTTCAGACACCGTTTAACAGTGCCTACCACGGAAGTTGCCCGTGCTTAAAATATGGCGTGGCTGCTTCCAAAGCTTCACGGACGTGCAATGAAGGATCCCGGAAGAGGGATGGCGGCATCGGAAAATGACCCCCTGCTGCGCAAGAGCGCCGTTCCTCTCCCGGGACCTACTCCTGCGGTAGGCACTGTTAAACGGTGTCTGAAAATCTCCTAAATCTGGCCAAATTCAGTGGGTAGAGCTGTTCCTGGTATGGAGAGGACCATGTGTGACCTGCGTGCTATATAGCTGTTACAGATGAGCCTGTTAGATCCCTTGGTTCCTGTTCCTGTCATTTTTGCTTTGTGTAGAATGTGCCTAGCAGTTTATGTAGGGGATATATGTGTAACTGTTTGGGTTTTGCTTGGGAAAAAAGAAATAATGTAGCAACTGCAATTAACGGTTTTCAATGCCTGGGAAGAGGGTAGTTTCAGTTTAAGGAATGCTTGTGTCAGTGGGTGACCAGTGATCACGCAGCCTGCCAGATTTTGCTGATTGTAAAATGCTTTTATATTTTATATTTCTTTTTTTAAAATTAATTTTATTAATTTTATAATCATACATTGTAATATCCAATCAATACCGTACTTATTTAGTAAAACACATAATATTACCATAAACATGACAATTTTTCTATTAACTAATTTCAAAAGTCAACATAAATTCTTTACTATGATTCTTTTCAAGAATATTACTTCCCCTACCCCCCTCCCACTTCAGTGCTCCCCTTCACCGGAGCCATTATCCCTTACCTAATCTTTCCAGAATCTCATTTCTTCTCATGGAGGTAACCTTCCATCTTTTGTCTGTAATACTTTTTTAACAAATACTTTCCAAATTTTATCAAAATCACTTTCTTTCCAACTTCCTCTTCTTACTTTAATTCTACATGTTTAACTTATCATTTATTGCCATTTTCCAAACTCATTTATATCACTCCTCCACTTGTACATTTATTTGCATTTTCCAGTGTCTTGCTATAATTAATCTTGCTGCCGTTTATAAATTTGTTATTAAATCCTTTTCTGCTTGGTTCCCATCCTCTCCATTATAAATTGACACCAATGCTATACTAGGTTTCCTTTCTATATTTATATTCAAAATATTCTCTGTTTCTATAAAAACCATTTCCCAAAACTGCTGTACAAATTTACAGTTCCACCAGATATGCATATATGTACGTATTTCTTGACAACCTCTCCAACAATATTTAGAGTTATTCTTGTCTATATTATGCAATCTTGCTGGTGTCAAATACCATCTCCATATTATTTTATAGTAATTTTCTTTTATCCGTATTGACATTTTTTTTAGTTGTCTTTGTTTCCAAATCCTATCCCATTCATTATCTCCAATTTTTTGTTTCAAATCTTCCTCCCATATTCTCCTTAAATATTCTCCTTTGTCTTTTTTATCCTTATTTTTATCAATATTTTATATAATTCACTTGTAATACCTTTCAAACTTTCATTATCATCCATCTTTTCACCTTTTTCCTCCAAATTTTCAAATTTTGTGAACTCCCTTGTTTCTTTATGATCTTTTCCCCATTTTTAACCCATTGTTCTAACTGTATGCAATTAAACCATGAAATTTTCATTCCATACAATTTCTCTCTTATATTCCCTTTCAACTCATTCATCCTATCCATCTCTCTATTTTGTCTAGTCCTCTTTTCTTTAATTCCTTTCCCATTTTTTCCTTCAAATTATTTGGGATTCCCCCCCCCATTATAACTGGTGTTAATACTGAATCAATAGGCAAAAATTCTTTCTTATATTTATACCATATTTCCCATATATTTTGCAGAAATGGGTTCTCAATTCCTTTAATTTCCTTTTTTGTAAAATTACCAAAAATATATATTCCATATTCTCTATTCTATTCTCCTTATATCTATCTCTAACCAGTCTAAATCTCCCTGTCCTACAATTCCTTCTATAACGTATCTCAATTGATTAGCTTCATAATATCCTTTTATATTGGGAAGGCCAAGTCCTCCCTCCTTCTGTGAAATATACCAAAATAATTTATTTAATCTTGTCCTTTTCCCTCCATTACAATATTTATTCAACATATTTTGCCATTTTTTTCAGTTCTGCTTCTGATATTTTTATTGGTAACATTCTTATCAAAAAATTTATTTTAGGTAATATTTTCATTTTAACTAAAGCTACCTCTTCCAAACCATGATAGTTGAATATTTTTATATTCTTCCAACTTCTTTTCCATCAAATTATTTAATTTCCTTAATACCATATTTTTCTCTTCTAATTCTTTTAAATCTTTTGTGACGAATGTTGCTGTCCTTGAGCAAGCAGGGATCACCAGCATTGAGGCCATGATATTGAGAACACAGCTGCGCTGGGCAGGGCATGTTTCTAGGATGGAGGACCATCACCTCCCCAAATTAGTATTCTACGGTGAACTCGCCATGGGTCAGTGTAAGAGGGGCGCTCCAAAAAAGCGATACAAGGACTCCCTGAAACAACACCTCAGGCTCAGCCAAATTGATCACCAACAATGGTCCGCCCTGGCCTCACATCGGGAGGCATGGTGACACACTATCCACAATGCTGCAGCCTTATTTGAGAACTCACACTGAACAAGTCTTGAAGAGAAACGACAACACAGAAAAAATCACAACCTGGAAACATCACCCAAGGAAACCTTCTGCTGTGCTTTCTGCAACCGGACTTGTCTATCTTGGATTGGCCTTTTTAGTCATCAGCACGCTTGCAGAAAGCGCAGGATGAGTCCTTCCTGAATCTTTGTTTGCGAAGAGAAGCCAGAGAGAGAGAATGTTTATTCCTAAATACTTAATATTACTTTTTAATCTTACTTCTAATTTTTTCTCTTTTACAAATATATTTTCTTCTTCCTTAGTATAGTTAAACAACACCATGTCTCATTTGTTCCAATTAACCTGTAAACCTGTCATCTTCCCAAATAATATTAAATGTTCTTTAATTTTCCCCCAATAATCAATTCCTTAATTGTTAACAATGTATCATCAGCAAACAAGCTTATCTTATGTTTTGTTTCTACTCCAATTCCTTCTATACTATTATCATTTCTTATCACGTTTGCTAGAATTTCTATTACCATTGCAAAGAATATTGAAGAAAATGGGCAACCTTGTCTTATTCCTCTCATTATTTTTATCTCTCCTGTTATTCCATAATTAACCATCACTGTAGCTGTGTTATCGGAATACAATTGATCTATTAATCCTCTAAATCTCTTCCCCATTCCAAATTCTTTCAGTATTATTTTTAATGTTGGCCATTCCACACAGTCAAATGCTTTAAATATATCTAATGCTAATATCTCTGCCTTTAATTTTGTTTTGCCGATTATATGTATTTTATTTAACACCCTTCCTGTTAAATTTGGCATTTGTCTTCCTTTCACAAATCTACATTGGTCGTTTAATATATATCTATACATACAACTATTCATTCTCTTTGCCATTATTGTTGATAGTAACTTTGCATCTTGATTTATCAATGATATAGGCCTGTATGATTCAGGGTCCATCAAATCCTTATCTGGTTTTGGTATCAATATTATCAAAGATTGTTGCTACGATGGAAGGATTTTATCTCCAGTTATTATATTATTATATAATTCTAATAATTTAGGTATTCACTTCTTTTTAAATACTTTATAATAATCTGGTCCTAACCCATCCGTTCCTGGACCTTTCCCACTTTTTAAATTATTTATTCCCTCCTCTACTTCCATTTTCGTGATTGGTTTTTCTAATAAATCCCTATCTTCCTCTTCTATTTTAATCTTCCAATTTCCCCCTACATATTTTTTCTATTTGTGCCATTGGTTTATTCCCTGATTGGTACAAGCCTTTATAAAACTCCTCAAAAATTGTTAGTTTTTTCTTCATTGTTCTACACATTTTACCTGATTTATCTCTAATCCCATTTATCTTATTTTCCATTTTCTTCTTCTGTGTGGATCTAGCCAACATTTTTGAATATTTATTACTAAATTCAAAATACTCCCTTCTTAAATAAATTAAATTTTTCCTGTACTTCATCTACTTCCATTTTATCCAATTCTTCCCTCTTTGCTCGTAACTCAATATAAGTTTTTTTTCCTTATCTAATATATATTTATTTTCCAATAATTCTATTCGCCATTCTAATTTCCCTTTTCTTTCTTCTTGCCTTTTTTAAAGTTAAGTTTCTTTTATGCATATTCCCCTTGTCACAGCTTTCATAGTATCCCACAAATTTCTTTTTGATACTTCTTTATCATTTAATTCCCATAATTCTTGCCATTCATGCTCAATTTTTTTCTATTATTTCTCTATAATTTAAAATCTTTGTATTCAACCTCCACCTTTTCACTTGTTCATAATCTCTCTTCATTATAATCTCCACCTTAACCAAAGCATGATCTGTTACTTTTATACTTCCTATCTCTGAATTTATAATTTTATCAATCAAATTTTTTGATACAAAAATATAATCAATTCTTGAATAACTCTTATGTACCATTGAAAAATATGTATATTTCCTTTCTTCTCCCTTTACCAATCTCCAAACATCTTTCAACCCCTTTCTTTTTATTATTTTATTTAAATTTGTAATATTATCATATTTATCCCTTAATGAATGATTTATCTTTTATTCTTTCCATTTGCATGTTAGTCTCCTGCTACAACAATATTTTGTTCTTGCATATTCTCAATTTCTTTAAATACTTTCTCATAAAATTCCTCCTGTTTTTCATTTGGAGCATATACATTCATTAGAACATATTTATCTTCTCCCAATTCACCTTGCATTATAATATATCTTCCATTTTCATCTTTTTTTAACCTTTTAAATGACAAAATTACATTTTTTTGCTATTAATATTGCTACTTCTCTAGCTTTTGAATTTCCATATGCTTTTTCATAAACTCTTACCCAAGTCAATTTCAATTCATTTACACCTTCCCTTTTTTGATGTGTCTCTTGCAAAAATATTACAGTAGTCCCTTCACATTCGTGGGGCTTAGGTTCCACGGACCCCCGCGAATGTGAAAAATCCGCGAATATTGATTGCCCCCCTCCCCCGCCAAAGTGACCACGGGGCCTCCAGAGGCCCCATAGTTGCTTTCCCCGGACTCCCCACTCCCTCCCAAGGCCTTCACAGGGCCTACGGAGACCTTCCCGAGGCCCCGTGGATGCCTCCCCGACTCTCCCCCATCCCACCCAGGACCTTCATGGGGCCTACAGAGCGTCTCTGGAGGCCCCATGGGGGCCTCCACAGCCCTCCCCATTCCCTCCGAGGGCCTTCACGGGGCCTCGCAAGGCCCCGTGGAGGCCTCCGCGGCCCTTTCCCCTCCCTCCCAGGGCCTTTCAATCCTTTTTCATTTTATTACCATGTCAAGGCCATGTCCATTTAAGGTTGATATCTTTAATTTGTTAACTATTAGATTCCCTGTTGCATTTTCCATAAAATCCTCTGGCTCCAAAAAGTGACCTCCCTTCCCCATACCCACCCCTTCCCAATTTTTCCCCATTCCTTTCCCCCCTCCCCCTTTTCCTTCTTTACCTCCCCACCTTGTCTTTCCAAGTCAAATTGCCTTGCTCATGACCCCCCAGGTCTTCCAGGTGAGGAGTGGTAAATAGATCATCTGATGGCCCATAACAACTCCCTTCCCCCAAGTGCTCATAAAAATAATTTAAAAATTCCCCTCTTTTCCCCCCTGTAATTTTATTCTTCTTCCTTCTGCTTTCTTCAGCTGTCTAAACTTTTCCATCTCTGCTGTCCACTCCTCCATCAGCTCCATACTCCTTCTTATGTATTCTCAGCTCCTCCAACAGTTGCAGTGCTTCTTCCAGTGTTTCCATTCTATATCTTTTTCCTGCCCACTCAAATTTCAAAAACACTGGTTATCCCCAAGCATAGTTTATACCAGCTTTCAAAAGAGTAGCAATACAAGGCTTCATCAATTTTCTCCAAATTACTGTTTGTGGACTGTAGTCGTTATATAATTCCACCCCTACATCTCCATACTTCAGTCTCTCTGGGTGTTTCTTGACTGTTCCCATCAGTTCCTCCTTATTATTTTAATTAATAACTCTAACAATAACATCTCTTGGCAAAATACTTCTTCCTATCAGTTCTCAATGTATACATTCGATGTCCTCTTCCCTCCATTTCACAGCTGGGGTCACTTGCTGTAGCCATTTCAACACTTCAGATTTCAAATTAAATCCTTGATCTTTCCCCACAGATTCTGGCAGGAACCTTAATCTAAAGTTATTCCTGCATTGATAATCTTGCATGTATATCAATTTTTTTCCATATCTGTAATTTTCTTCATTTCGGCCTGAATCTGACTGCCTTGAAGTGTTTGGGTTTTAATTATTTCTTTGTTCTCTTTTATTATATTAAGAATATCTCCTTGTATTCCTTGTATTTTTATACTCATTTCCACAAATCTTTCTTCAGATCTTTTCCTCTCCTTCTGTATATCTTCTCTTATGCCTGCAAACTCTGAAAACATTCTCTTTTTCTCAGAATTTCTCTAAATTCTGCCATCATTTTTGTAAAAAGAAAATCCATATGAGTTTTAATATCCTCTGTGCTTTCTCCCCTTCTTTCCTTCCCCCTTGGGGATGGGGGATCTGGGGCAGAGGCACCTGAAGATCACTCTTTTTGGGGCTTGTTTCCTTTTCCATACTTAGCCCTTCTGGTTCACCCTTGTTATTTTGTGCTTCAGGAAGTATCCTTTGCAATCTCTTATGAGACCTGTCTGATGGTTTGCCTAATGTTTGTGGCCTCAACCAACTTTTTTCTGCAATATTTCTTCTCTTTTTAGACATAAGAAAATCAGAACACTCCAAACTTTTGTTCTTCCCTTTCTGTTGATGGCCCCTCCTTCCTCCACCACACACACACACACACACACACACATATATATATATTTAAAGCTTTCCACTTATTCTCCAGTTAGATCAATTATTTCTTCCCCTGTTAAATCATCCTTTTTAATTTGCCTTCAATTGTTCATTGCTTTGTCCAGCCTTTGTGATTTATTAGTAAAAGGTTCCTTTTAGTAATGGTGGAGGCAGCTCCAAGATCCGGCAAAACCGAAAGTAACTATTTGTTTACTTTAGGCTTCTTCAAACTGCAATTATCTCCTCTATTAACATTCCTTAGTAGTTCACAGCCATACATTTTCCCTCAAAAACTCTCCTCATGCCTTTTTGAGGGGAAATTATTAATTTAATTCCATTACCCTGAGCACCTGTCCTGGGAATTGTTCTTACACCATCGATGCTTGGCTCCCCCCCCCCCAAATGCTTTTAACTTAGAGTGTACCTGTTAGGCTCTCATTCTCAGCAATGGCTTTGTATTGTATGCTTCTTGGATTTCTAGCAATAAAGATTTCTCATGAACTTGAAACTGATGTTCACTGAATCAGGGAATGCTGATACTTGACAGAGCCATATGTTAGAAAAAAAGAGGTAGCAACCCTAACTCTGCATTAAATACACAAGGATTCAAATACAGACCTTCAAGAACTAAGGACTCTATGACTTTTTCCTAGATAGGCAAATCTGTCAGTTTCACTTTCTCTTGATTTCCATTTGTAATCCAATTTTTAGTGCCTTTGGTTACAGTACCTGAAAGAAGACTTTGAAGCCAGTGTAGTGTAATAGTTTGAGTGTTGGATTAGATCTCTGCGAGATGGGTTTGAATCCCTGCTCAGCCATGGAAATCCACTGGGTGACCTTGGACAGGTCACATTCTTTCGAAGGAAGGCAATAGCAAATATCTGAAGAAATCTTGCAAAGAAAGTCTTATGATGGAGATGCCATAAGTTGGAGTTGATCTGAAGGCACATTACAACAGTGAAACCAGTTATGGCACTAAGGGGGTGTGGAGATGCCGAACCACACCAGGTGACACTGTTGATGGGAGGGGTGATACCGGTCTTAGTAACAGTACAGAACAAAACATTTTCCTACCTTGGCTTACTAGCTGTTGTAGCTTCCTCCCTTCTTTTCTGTTGTGTGTGTGTGAGGATTCCATCTTTCTCTCCTTCCTTTTGTAGTTATATCTTGTTGAAACCAATGACACTCAGGCAGCAATCCTATTTATGCTTACTGAGGAGTAACCTCATTGAAGACTGTGGAATTGACTTTTGAGGAAACATGGACAGGATTGTATTGCATTAATAACAATGGAATCATTAAGAGCTATTAAACTTCTGAAGGGAACCCCATGTTTAAGTGGCATTTGGACCATTTGGAAAGAAGTAGAAATTATCTGTTTACCTTTGGTAACAACAGAGAGGGTGGATGATTTTTTTTTTGTTTTTTTGATTTATTGACTTGGTGTTATGTTATGATAGCTTATATTTGGGGAAAATAATTTAACATGTTTCTCTTTTCTTCTGTCAGCTAAAAATGTAAATAAGAAAGGCGAGAAAAACAAGAAGAGCAATGAAAGAACCCCAGATGGTGACTCTGAAAGGCGAAGCACTCATGAAGCTAGCCGAGAAAGTAAGCTAAAATGTTTTGCTCCTGCTTTCCTTGAAACCAATAGGCTGGGACCCTCTTGGAGCAGTACACCAGCATAATTCAAGGTTATACTGGCAGTTGTATGTTCTACACTTTTGTGTAAGGAGGTATATAGCTAAGTGGCTCTTAACCCGTTCTTTACCAGAGACCCCCTTTAAATATCTTTTGTTGCTGTGGACCTCCAATACTTAACTCAAGTTTTAAAATAATAATAATAATAATAATAATACACCATCCACTAAACCTTCCCTCATAGGCACTGGAGGGGGAGTAAAGACTTTTCTCCTGCTTCTTCCTGCAAGTTGTTGGATGGAGTTGATTGAATGGCAATGTGCAGGCCAAGCCACCCAGCCTTTCCTTGGCTCCTGTCATGTTGCCACTCCACTCCACTGAAGGCAGGATGTGGGCAGAGCAGCCTTCAAGCTTTTGGAGACCTTCTTTGAGGACATCATGGCCCCCTGGGGATCCCCAGACCACAGGTTAAGAATCACTGATCTAGCTGAATGGGATCTCTGTCATCATCTATATATATAATTCTCTTTGGTATGTTGCCATTTCCAGTGTGCTGATTGGCTGCTTAGGGAACTGACCAACCAATCACAGGTCTGTTGGGCAGACAATCAGCACATGGTGGTTGGAGAGGGAGAATGAGTAGGATGGGGGTGGATGTAGTGTATGTGTGCGTGCCAGAGTGCAGGGGTGGGGGCAGTTTGGCAGCAGGGGGAGTTCAGTGTGGGGGGTACATTTGGCGGTGTGGGAGGCAAGTATGCTGGTGGGATGGCAACTGGCGGGGGGGCGAGTTTGGAGGAGGGGTGAATTCGGTGGGTGGAGTTTAGCAGGGGGAGTTTGGAGGTGGGAGGGCGAGCAACGGCGGGCCAGGGTGGGCAACAGGGGCTATGACGTGCGGTGGGGAGGGCCAGGATGAGCGGCAGTGGGGGGCCAGGACAAACAGCGGTGGGGGGCAGGACGATCGGCAGTGGGGGCAGGATGAGTGGCAGCAGGGGGAAGGATGAGCAGTGGCGGGGGGCCAGAATGAGCAGCAGTGTGTGGGGGGCAGGACAAGTGGCAGGGGGGCCAGGATGAGTGGCAGCAGTGGGGCAGGACAAGCGGCGGCAGGATCAGGGTGAGCGATGGGAGGGCAAGTTAAACCCAGCAGCCTGCCTCAGAGGGTTGTCATGAGGTCTCCTGGGCATTTTGTGGGGACTTTTTTAATGGTGTATGGTACGCCGGGTCCAGCTAGTAATAAAAAGAAGAGGGCCCCTCAAGAGAGCATTACATATTGAGTTGGTTGCATTGGTCTCATGTGTTTATCCTAAATCTTTATCTTATTAGTTGCCAGAACTTTGAAACATTATCTGGGAGATTCTAGGAATTGCAGTCCAAAAAAGTAATATTTCAGGGCTCTGTTACTTGCTTTAGCAACTTTCACCTCTTTTGTTCAGGGGATTTGGGTTTATTTTTAATTGATCTATTCAAATGGAATGTCATTGCTCCTACTATTCCCATTTAGAATCCTGTAGAATAGGTGACGATACCAAATCCTTGTAAGTTACATGATTTTATTTTTGATTTTAAAATGTGTCAAGCATATGTTTCTCCTCAGATTTCAAATTAGACACTTCTTTAAAAGCCAGCACACTGTCTAGATGGCAGGGTGGCACAGCAGTAGTGTTGCTATAGAAAGAAATTGTTTGTATGGTGTTGATTTTTTTTTATTTTTACCAGTTGCAGCATGATTTGTGTAGCCCCCCCCCTTTTAAAAAAATCGTAAGTGGAAGAAAGCTTTTTTGTCTGCTTAGTACTTCCATCAGCTCTGAAAAGCCTTCAGAATTAATGCCATTATTTCACCCTATAGGTGATGTGGTTTAAATTCACACAGAGGTAAGGGCATTATCACACCAGCCTCCTTTCTCACAGTAATCACATTAGTGAAGAAAATGGGAACATACCAATATTGAAGCGAAAACTACTGCACCTCCTCTTCACTTGTGCGCATGTGCTGCGATTGTGCTGGTTTGGCAATTTCCATTGTATTGCACCAGCTCTGTAGTCCTGCCACTCAGTGCATGAGTGCCTTTCTTTTTGTGTGTGTGTTGGGTGTGCATTTTTAGAGACCAAATAACACCAGTATTACAGGAACTATAGTGGCTTCCTATTTGCTTCTGAACTTAAATCAAGGTGCTGGTCTTGACCAACAAAGCTCTGAATGGCTTGGGTCTGGGGCTATATGAAAGCCTTTGTTGTTGGTGTTGTTTGTCTTCAAGTTGTTTCCATCTCATAGCAATTCTAAGGGAAACCTATCGCAGGATTTTCTGGGGCTGAGAGTGTGTGACTCACTCAAGGTCACCCAGTGGATTTCCATGGCTGAGTGGGGATTGAAACCCTGGTCTCCAGAATCATAGTCCAATGCTCAAACCTGTCCAGGAAAGCTGCCAGATGCCAGCAGAATATAAACACCTTTAGAAGTGAGCTCTGATAAAGTCCACAATCTGGGAAAGTGGCCAACTCCTAATGATAAAGAGGTAAACATACTGGAGCCAGTTAAAGTTCATAACAAGCAGGAAAACACACAGAGAATAGGTCAGAATACAGACCAAGGGTCAAGGCTTACAGAAGGCAGCATGGTTGAGAAACAGGTCCATAGTCTAACAGGGTAATCAGGCAGCATAGTCACAAGGAGGTGTGAGGTCAAGCAGGATTCAAGGCAACAAAGGTGAGGAGTCACACATAACAGCCACAAAGCTTCCACCAGGGTGATCAATTAATCTCTGATAAAGGCTCCATAGCTCCCCCAGGGCATATGTGTGTGTGTGTGTGTGTGTGTGTGTGTGTATAGTAATCCCGGCTGTCCCAGGTGCTCCTTAATGACCTGGTGTTTGAGATAAAGTCTCAGTGATCTTCTCCTGGCTTCCTTTTGGGATCTTTGTTGGCTGAAAGATGGTATGGGTAAGTCCATTTCCTCTGCCTCCTCCTTATCTGACTTGGCAGTCCTTATCTGACTTGGCAGGGCTCGCTGCCAGGACTGGTGCCAATCCACCAGGATCAGGCTCTTCCTCTGCTTGGGACTTCAGGTTGGCAGAGTTCCCTGCTGGCACAGATGTAGATAAACTTGTGCCAGGGTCCATAGAGCCATTCTCTGCCATGTCCTCCTCTGACTCCATACCCTCATTAGACTCACAGGGCATGACAAAATCACTGTGTCATGCTGCCTCTTATATGAAGGACTACCATGAGTCTGCCTGAAATCTGAGATCTTCTGCAGAGGTCCTGTTGCATGTCCCCATACCTTGTGAGGGTAGGCTCATAGGTACATGTATTTCCCTAAGAAGTGGGGGGTGTTGTAGAGCCCCACCTGTGATGCTAAAATCTCTATTATTATTTGGTGAAATTATTAGCTTGAATGGCTGGCCTGTGAGAGGAGGGTAACTTCAGGGATCTTTTCACCTATATATACCAGTACTAACTGTAGAGGAGGCTCCATCTAAGGTAAACTGAAGTATTTTATTAGAAAAACATAGACTAACACACAAGAATCTATGATCTTACAAACCATATGAGGCTATCAGAAAAGGAAGCAGGAAGGGTTGAAGATAGAGGTCCAGGTAAGAGGGAAATAATTACTGGTCTTCGGAGGAGAAAGTTCCATGTAGCGAAGGAACTCAGACTGGCATCTGAGGGTGGCATAGCAGAGCCCTGATCCCCAACACATCGAGAAAGAGAGTGGCCAGGTCCCTCTGCAAATCACTTTATTATAGTGGGGGCTGTAATATTTATAACCCATTTGCCTTGAAGGTGTTTTCTGGCTTTAACAATGGCTAGATGCCTCTTCTGAGGGAGAGACAAAGGAAAACAAAACTCAACTGATTGCTTTACTTGCTGGGAGATAGAAATTGATGGGTTTGTGACAACCTTGTAAGGGTGGGCAGGAGGAGGGTATAGGTAAGATTTCTGTAGGAATAGATTTGGGAATGGTCACTTAATTGTTTGTTTGAATGAATGATTGCTGATGTACCTAGGGCTGGAAGAAAGGATTAGCACATACCTCCTTAAGGACAGTGTTTACTAAGGGGCTTCCACATGATCCTAAAAAAGCCAATGCAGTTCTAGGCTGCATTAATAGGAGTATAGTGTCTAGATCAAGGAAAGTAATAATGCCACTCTATTCTGCTTTGGTCAGACATCACAGGGAATACTGTGTCCAGTTCTGGGCACCACAATTCAGGAAGGATATTGAGAAGCTGGAATGTGTCCAGAGGAGGGCGACCAAAATGGTGGGAGGTCTGGAAGCCATGTCCTATGAGGACCAGCTTAGGGAGCTGGAGATGTTTAGTCTGGAGAAGAGAAGGTCAAGAGGTGACATGATAGCCATGTTTAAATATTTGAAGGGATGTCATACTGAGGATGAAGCAGGCTTGTTTTCTTCTGCTCCAGAGACTAGGACACGGAACAATGGATTAAAACTACAGGAAAAGAGATTCCATCTAAGCATTAGGAAGAACTTCCTGACAGTAAGAGCTGTTCAGAAGTGGAATACACTGCCTGGTAGTGTGGTGGATTCTTCTTTGGAGATTTTTAAGCAGAGGCTGGATGACTATCTGTCAGGAATAATCTGATTGTGTATTCCTGCATGGCAGGGGGTTGGACCTGATGACCCTTGTGGTCTCTTCCAGCTCTATGATTCTATGATCCTAATATGGGCTTTCTTGCCATAATATTTCTAAGAGACATCCAGGTCATTGTAACTTCCAACTGACCTTTTTGTTTTGCCCCAGCCAACCTAAGCCTAAAATGTGTCAAGTATTCCCAATTATGAGATACTGTTGGTGGGGGGGTAGTAGGGCATACTAACACATGTGGCAAGGCTTTCTTTGTAGCAGCACTCTGCATGTGGAACTCCCTGTCAAGGGAAGTTAGGTTGGCTCCATCTGTTTGAGTAGTGTTGTTCCACATGGGCTTTGGTGTTTGAAACAATTCTGTTTTAACGGTTTACTTCAAAATTATTCTTAAGGACTTTTAAAATACTCTTTTTAAAAGTTCCCAAAGAATATTTTAATTTTTTTTTTAAGTTTTCATCTGTTTATTATTTTAAATAGCCTACCTTTCATTCAAGAAGCTCAAAGTGATATTCTTGGTTCTCTTCTACTCCACTTTACCCTCACAACCACAACAACCCTGTGAGGTAGGTCAGCCTGAGAAAGGATGACTAGGCCAAGGTCACCCTGTGAAACCAGTGGGGTTTTGAATGGTGGTGTGTGGGTATGTGGGTTTATATACTGTGTGTTCCTGTTGAAGAGGATTAGTGTTGTTAATATAAATTAGTATGTTAAAGAGGATTAGTATGTAATAATCCTCTTCAGCAGGGTCTCACAGTATATAAACCCCCCACACCCACAAACCAGCATTCTCTGAAGATGCCAGCCACAGATGCAGATGCAGGCGAGATGTCAGGAATAAACTCTTCTAGAACACAGCCTCACAACCCGTGGGGGGGGGGAACCACAAAACAAAAACAACAACAAAAAAAACTATGGATGCTGGCTGTGAAAGCCTTCAACTTCCCACTGAATCTTGAATCTTGATCTGGACCCTTCCATGTCTCTGACTAATACTTTAACAATTACATCACACTATGGACTTTATCACACAAGGCAAGTACATCACAGTAGAAGCAGGATAATTGGATCTTTCACTGAGACTTACTGCACCTGCACGGCATCACCTCTTTTCTGTTGTTATCTCAGTGGGAGATTGTTTGGCAAAGATTGCTTTTCATTCATGCAAAACTTCTGTGAATGACCCCCTTTTCTGCTTCTGTGGTGGATATAGGGTATCTCTCTTGGATATAGGGTGAGGGGCATTTGCAGTGCACTAAATCAGTTCTGCTTTAATCCTATTCTGGGTGGTCAGTTAGCGGGCTTTAGGTGTTGCCTAGGTGCCCTTCATTTGTCAGTGATCTGGAATGAAGGAGTTCTTGACTGAGCAGACTAGATTAATCACTGGCAGGGCTCAGTCAGACATGAGAATTAATTGTGGAAAATAGCACATTACCTCATTATCGCAGCAGTGTTCATTTGTCCCTGCTATCCATTTGCAAGATCACTGGCATGGAAAGCTATCCACGTTTGAAGTTTACATGGAGCATGCTCATGAGAAAAGATGGTGGCCGTGAGTGAATTACTTGCCTTATTATTCCCGAAAAGCTCCCTTCATCCCCATCCTCTTTTGCCCTGTTAAATGAGAGATGTGGAAGAGTGATCTTCTGCTTAAAAACTTTTTTTTTTTTTGCTCTGCCACTCAAAAACAGCACGATCGCTTCCACAAAAGACAATAATGGAAACTCTGGTCGCTTTGTCACTGGCAAGCCCGCCCCAGTTCATGTCAGACCAATCATGTTTTGACTTCCTGGATGTGCCCCAATTTGAATTGGTTGTTCAAATGGGCTGTTATGCACATTTTCATGTACTTTTTTTTAAAGAAAAAGATTGCTAGAAACAGCGAAAGCTGTAATCGCAAACTACTAGGAGTTTTCAGCCCCCTCCTTCCCAATATGGCGAATCCCGGCAGAAGCTCTTCTGGACAAAAGGTATTCTGCCCACATTCCTTGAGTATTTTTTTTCATCATCTAAACAACCCCACAGATTAATTGCTTTCATTTGCCAGGGATTAATCTAGTCTATCTCGAATCAGGAAATCTTCCTCTGCCCTCCCACCCCTGAAAAAACTGGCCTTTTAAAAAGTAAAACTTTTAATTTATATTTCTGTGAGAGGTATGCTTGTGTATGTATGTGTGCCAAACTAGGCACACAATGAGCAGTACTGGGTGGTAGTGGGTAGTCAGTGCCGAATGCTGTGTGTGATAAAGTATTAGCGCAAACTAAGGGTGCAATGCCGGAAAGATTATGAAGGTGTGATAAAGAATAGAATAGTTCCGACTGCATAGCGCTCTGTGCTTTTAGCAGGAGAAGAGATTGGTGTGATAAGGTCCTGTGTCCTCTGAGCATTGAAAAAAACCAAAAAGAGGCAGTGATACTGCATGGTCTAAATCAGGGGTTGGAATTATGTGGCATACCCTCCAACTTTCCCAATTTGATAGTGGCAATCCCAATTAATCCCCTGCATTCCTGCTTTCTCAGATGTTTTTTAAATGTTCCATTTTCTCTCTCCTTCTCTCACTTTTCTCCTTTGTCCTGAGTTTACTTCAGTTGCTGCAAACTTGAGTTCAAAGTGCAAAAGTAACTTGCCCTCAGTTAATTCAGTAGTGAAGAGATGAGAGGAGGGGTGGCATCTTGTCCTTCCAAAAGCAAACAGCAGCAGCCTCTCCTTTGTTTTCTTCCCCCATAATAATGTTCCCCATCTCAACCACACTCTGATGTTCCTCAGCCACATGTTTCCCAGTTTTCATCTGTGAAATGTTGGTGAGTATGCTGTGGCCTTCCAGATGTTGTTGAACTGCAGCTCTCAGTACCTCTAGACAGCATAGTTAATGGTGAAAAATGCTACTAGTAGCAGTCTGACATCTGGGGGGGGGGCTACATGCTGCCCACCCCAACCTAAATAGAGTTGAAGTCCCAACCAGAACAGATTCATTCAACCAGGTGAAGAATGGTAAGTTAACGCTTGTGTTAATTCCATTGATTTAATGGGTTTGAGCTACTTGGGATGAGCACTTGGACCTAGGCTAATATGTGATAAGTACTTTTGAGACCAGAAAAAAAAAATCTGTTGAGAAATATGTTAAAAGTATACCCAGGAAGACATGAGACTGTTCTGTTGCACTGGGTTCTGAACTATATGAAAAGAAAGGCTGGTGTCACAAATCACTCTTTAGAAAATGCAATTAGTACAGATCTTACAGCTCAAGGGTCACAAAGCCAATCAAATCTGACATGAGCCCTGTAGAACAAACCAGTGAGAGGGATGTGCAGACAAGTAGTCAGAAGGAGCACATTCACACTGCAGTTATTCAGTGGGCCCTTGGTATCTGCTGGGGTTTGGTTCCAGGACCCCCCATGGATACCAAAATCTATGGATGCTCAAGTTCCATTATATACAATGATGTAGTAAAATGGCCCTTATATAAAATAGCATGGAGAACAGCAAGGTTTGCTTTATGGAACCCCCCACCCCGAATATTTCTGAGCCATGGTTGATTGAATCCATGGATATGAAGTGCCAACTGTAACACTATAATTCCACCTTAACAGCCATGGTTGCATCCGATGGAATCTTGTAGCTTGTAGTTCGGGGAGGCACTAGAGCTCTCTGGATGAGAATTCTAACTATCCCTCCAAAAACTGCAAATCCAAGGGTTCCACAGGATGGAACCATGGAAGGACTTTTTCAAATGAGGGGAAAACCCCTGAGGAGGTCCGGAGAAGAACGGGGCTGTCGCGCGTAATTACAGAGCCCTGTTTCGAATGATGCCGTCCTCCTCCTGACCTCCTGCCAACCTTCACCTGTGCTGCAAGCACCACTTTTTATTGACAGAAAACCTCCGTCAATAAAAAATGGTGCCCGCAGCATGGGGGAAGGTCAGGAGGAGGTCAGGAGGTGGACGGGGCTGTCTGAAATGGGGCTCTGTAAGCATGACAGCCCCGTTCTTCTCCCAACCTCCATGGGGATATTTTCCCCCATTTGAAAAAGTCCGAAGTCAAGTGGAATCATAGTGCTATATTTGTGAATGTGAAAGGGCCAAAGGAGCCATTACCAGGAGTTATCAGGATGAGAACTGAGGTATCTGAGCTGGGAAGAATGCCTTTGACAAGCTGTCTCTCATGGTTGCTTCCAGCAATCTCCCTGTGTGTCAGCCCACCTTTTCCTTAGAGGCCAACTGTGAATTAGGAGCAGCTGGGCCTGGTCTAATTGAGTTACAGATGTGTCCTTTTGTGCTGAGCCAATCTCCAGATACACATAAGTTGGCTTTGGCTGTGTTTGCTGCCTTGTCAGAGGGAGGCACAAAGGCTCGAGTATTGTTGAATGACTGAGAAGAAAAATAAAGTAGAATCACATTAACTCATTGCATAAAGCTTTCATGGGAAATGATGTTTGCCCAATATCTCTAAAAACCTTCTGAGTCCTCTATTTTGGTACAGACTGAAGATTTCCATTTAAACTTTTCATTACTTCATGACAAATAGGACTAGAAACTGTGTTTTTAAAGAAAGCATTTTTTTTAGAATTGATTTTTTTTTTTACATTGTATATGTCTAATATTTAGGGTCACCAGGTATAATAAGGGACAGAGCCCCTGTACCTTTAATGGTTGTGCAGAAGAAGGCATTTCAGTAGGTGACAAGCAACACCTTTCTGTGCAGGAAATGATATTTCTGCATAGAAACAATATTTTTAGTGCAGAAAGTGCTATTTCTCAAGCAAAAACAACCACATGAAGTTTTGCACAGAATAAGTCCTGAACTGTGAAGTTTCTCATCAGTACAGGATTCTTCTTGTCAGGGTATATCAAAACTTAGAAAACATGCTTTCAACCATTTTTGGGAATATTTTCAAATATTATTTTCATCCCTACATGAGATATCTCACTCCTGTTTGGGAATTGGAAGATTTTAGCTGTTTGGTGACTTTTGGTGAGTTCATTTCTGCAACATGGTGTACTCACAGGAGACAATCTCTTCTATCAGCAGGTATCTTATTTTGCAGAAATGAACCACTGATTGGGCAACAGAACCAACTCTCAATCTCTGGGTGCATCTACACTGTAGAAATAATGCAGTTTGACACCACTTTGACTGCCATGGCTCCCTGTATAGAATCTTGAGATTTGTAGTTTTGTGAGGCAGCAGCACTCTTTGGAGATTTTCAGACCGCGTTTCAGCGTGCCTAGGGTGGGAGGAACTTTCGGGAGAGGGACGGCGATCTTGCGCAGCAGGGGGGCATTTTCGGATGCCGTTGTCCCTCTCCCAAAACCATCCGTGTCACTTCCGTGAAGCTTCGGAAGCCTCAGCGCCATATCTGAGGCTTGCCCGTGATTAAAATATGGCGCTGAGGCTTCCGAAGCTTCACGGAAGTGACACGGATGGTTTTGGGAGAGGGACAACGGCGTCCGAAAACGCCCCCCTGCTGCACAAGATCGCCGTCCCTCTCCCGAAAGCTCCTCCCACCCTAGGCACGCTGAAACGCGGTCTGAAAATCTCCTTTGGCAGAAAAGGCTAAAGATCTTGTGAAAACTACAAACCCCAGGATTCCATAAAATGGAACTGCAACACTTAAAGTGGTGTTAAACTGTCTTATTTTTACAGTGTAAATGCACCCTCACCCTCTGAGTCACCTGTTCTTACATGTGTTTTTGTGCTTGCTATCACTTGTTTTCTTTTCTTTTACTTTTTACTTCTAAAATTTCCCACCAATCATTCTCTCTCGAGAATGGGCGGGATTTGCTTTACGGGATGTGAATGGAACTTTGCGACAACTCCATTCATGCCTGGACTGCTGAAGGGAGGAGTAACACTCCAGGTCACATGGTAAGTGAAGCATTAGAATTTTTTTCTTTCGTTACGGGGATGGGAGTGGGGTGGGAGTGTAGCGGTTTGGGGGTAGTGGTACAGGAACAGTTTCTAGGGTCCCGTGTGATAATCTCCTATGTAGGGACTGTGAAAATCCCCCAAACCCCATTTAGCAGTAAGCAGCTACTGGGATTAACACAGATCCATTCCCCTATTGATCTAGAAGCAGCTTCCTGTCGAATCCCTCCCCATCTCTGGCATGAGTAGAATTCGCAATAGAGGTCCCTTTTCTGTCTTGTCACACTGGCAGCTCGCTCACAGGGATGAACTGACAGGGTTAAGAGTTAATGGCAAATCTTAGATTACAAATGGGTCACTTTTTTTTTAACATGATGATCTAACAAGTTATAGGAAGAATGTTTGTTAGGATCTTCTCCATTTGCCATTGGTTTATCCTTGGAATAAACTGGGGATGCTCTGGATAGAGAGATATAGGCCAATATCCTTGAACTGGAACAGCTGTTGAGTGGTGCATATTTCTAAGAGCCTACTTGTATAAGTCTCGGTTCATTTATTCATGTAGAGGAAAGACATTTTTATCACTCTAGATTGTTCTATGGGAAACCAGAATGAAACTTTCCTTATTGTGCCTGGCAAAGCTGAAGATTTATTGAGGTGACATAAATAAGGAAGCATTTGCTATCAGAAAGCAAACAGAAATGCTTTGGATGCGGGGAAATGATTCTGTTTTTCAAGTGGCTGGGATATTTTTATTTTATTTTTTTAAAAAAGCAATTTTCATTTCTATCTCTCTTTTCCCCCTCCCACATCCCCATCAAACACTGTGCAATTAATGTTGGTTTCTTTTTCTTTCTCTAAATGTTTATCTGTATACATAAGGCAACTGACCAAGCTTGCTGTGGAATTCTAGGAATTATAACCCCCACATTATACTCATTTAAAAGTTCTCTCTCTCTGTTTTTTAAACTATTCCATTATTTGTTAGATAATTAAAAATCTAGAACTTTTTCTTATGAAAAAGCCATTGGCTCAGGGAAAATCAACAAAGGGCATACATAGCCAATGGCTGCCAAAGCTCAAAATGGCTGGAAACACCTTTCTCAATTTCTTCTCTCCCCCATTCTCTCTCTCCACTTTCTCACACAAACTCTCACTCTCTCTGGACCACCCCACACAATGATAGGGCAATGTTGTTGTTGTGTGCCTTCAAGTCATTTCCAACTAATGGTGACCCTAAGGTAAACCTATCACGGGTTTTCTGGGGCTGAGCGTGTGTGACTTGCCCAAGGTCACACAGTGGTTTTTCATGGCTAAGTGGGGATTCGAATTATGGACTCCAGAGTCATAGTCCATTGGGTGCAGGAAATTATGCCAAGAGCTGTCTCAGGTAGTCAAGAGAGTGTTGAAATGGCAGACTCACTAGCTTCTCTTTCCTGTTCCCATTCCCTTTGTTATTTGCCCATTCCCTTCTATTTTGTCTTGTGGTGAACAGGATTTAATACATGTTGCACAGTAGAAAAGGGAAATGGGAAGAAGGAGATGCAGTTGCTGAATCTTCCATTTCAACATATATAGCAGCATGATAACTGATTAACCTCACTTTGACCTAGGAATGGCTCTGTTTATTTCTAGTGCATGTCAGTTTCATAGCTGTTCATTCTATAAATCCATTTCTACACTAATCTGCAATTTAAACTGTAATTTAAGAAAACTCTGTGATAATGTACATTTAAAAGCACATTTAAATATATGTTTTAATACATTTTTTAATGAAATATGCACTTTAAATGTTTTTTTCCCTTAAAAATCCATATTTTTATATACACTTTGGTACATTTTTTGAGAGAGGACCCACATCACAACATGTGATGAACTGTGAAATCTGAGGCATTATGATCTACTTTTCATATGAGTCAGGGAGGTATAAACCAGGTCTGTTTGCTTCTCATTATGGACTTAAACAAAAAACCCTGAGTACTCCTGCTCTGACCAGTTGTCAGGTAACTGAGGATTGTCTAAATGTGATGGTATATTGCGAGTGGGTGCACATTTTTGGCCATTCACAGCAATGCTGTTTTGTCTCCACCATATTTTGCTTTTTCACATCCCTTCACATCAATCGGAATGGAGTGGCCACACACTCTGATAAAGGACAATAGAACAAAAATGTGCAGCAATGCAAATTTGGATGTCTACATGTGCAAAAATGCACATGTACACACATTTTCTGGGAAACTTGGGGAAGAACTGAGATTCCTTTTACTGCACGATTTGTGGAGTTTTTAGCCCCCCTCCCTCCAAATATGTGGATCTCATTTGGATCACATTGGGACTCATCACATTCTCTGCAAATTCTATGAGGAGTATTTTCCTAGTCTGGACAACCCCTGAGACAGGTTGTGAAAGACTAGTGTGTTTTTACTCAACTCATAGGGGTTCTACCCTGCTTCCATTATTGACCCACCAAATCTCTAGAGGAATCCTGCATGAGTACTGCTGTCTCTCCTTGCTCAATCTGAGAGGCTGGCAACCCTGAAACTCCATTTGAGAGAATAGTGTGATAATAATTTTTCAGACACAAAGCTTGATGCCCCTCCTGGTAGCCTTGCTGGCTGAGGATTCTGGACGTTGTAGGCAAATAAAAAGAAACTTGTTCAAACTCTTAGTGTATGGACTTTTTCAGATGCCTTAAAATCCATGAGGAGAGGATGGGAGAGGTACGTGGCTATCGTGTGGCAGGGGGTCCATTTCGGATGACGCCGTCCCTCTTCCGTCATCGTCCATATTGCTTCTGTGTTCAATTGAAGGCAACCGCGCCATTTTTTACTCACAAAAACTTCTGTGAGTAAAAAATGGCACGGTTGCCTTCAATCGAACATGGAAGCAACCCGGAAAATGACGGGAGAGGAATGGCATTGTCTGAAATGGACCCCCTGCCACACAATAGCCACGTACCTCTCCAGCCCTCTCCTCACGGATTTTAAGGAGTCTGAAAAAGTCGTATATCTGGAAAGGGATTAAGTATGGGGTGTTATGGGACATTAGGCTGGTGGGCACACCATTTTAAAGGATGTGTATTCAGTTCACCAGAGTATATGTTCCCCTACCTTCTCTTACAAGCAAAAGCTCAGAGCAAGACATGAAGGTGCCAAACTGTACTGATGGAAGGTGCCATAGACAAATGTGTACATCAGGGCTGGATAATGGTGGCCCTCTAGATATCTGTGGACTTCATTTCCCATGATTCCTCATTCTTGGCTATTCTGGCTAAGGCAGATAGGAGTTCTAGTCCCCAAAAAAATATGTCTGTAGTTGTCCAACCTAATAGCTAACATCCCCTTTTATCAGTCCATCCTGTGTTCTGCTGCATATAGATTAGGGTTCAATGAACATCTTTCCCAAACCTTTGCCACAATTTCTTTTGCTATAAAGGTGGGAAAATATCTAGGACTTCCAGAGTGGGGGCAGGGGATCAAAAGTCAGACTTATGGGTGGTGATTGATTTATAAACACTTAGAACTTTAACTTTATCAAACACATGAAATACAGGGCCATAACAACATCACATAAATGTGAAAGGTGCACATATCAGATGATGTTACTATTTCGCATGTATGACGTTACCCCTTCATGTTTATTGATATCCAAGACATCAATAGATCGACTGCGGTGATTTTTTGCTGGCAGTTTGAAACCTTGCGCCTTTTTTCTCTTGTCATTACAACGTGAGTGGCTGAACCAGCCAGACAACTTCCAGGTGAGATCACAACATCCAGGTAGGTGGCACTCTTTTTACGACCCTCCCCAGTTTACTTGTAAGTTTTTAAGTGTGTTTATGTGCTTTCTGTAACTTTTTGAGTATCATTTTTGTTTTGTTTTTTGAATTTCCTGCACTATGTATTCTCGCAAGAATCCGTGGGATTTCAGACGAGGAAGCGAATGGAGCTCCATTCACTCCTTGTTCGTTGCTGGGACTGCCTTTTGCTGGGATGCAAGGTAAGTGAGGTATGGGGCATTCTTTTGCCGGCATAAAAATGGCACTAATTATGCCAGCAAAAGAATGCTTTGGGAGGTGGTTTGATAAAATCCTTAGAGTTTATGAGGTTGTCAAAGGTTGATTCCTCCCCCCTTTGAAAATAGCAAAAAAGTAGTTTGAGAAGCCATTGAAATATTAAGCTTGGAAAGTTGTCATGTTGGCTGGGGATTCTGGGAGTTGTAGTCCACAAGGTAACTCTGCTGGGATCATCTGCATAGAACTGTCATCAGATTGGATCCTTCTGCCCTCTGAAGCTTTCAACATGGACATAAAATCTGCCCTAGAGGATTAGAGGGCCTGCTGGAGAAGCTTGAAGAACATCAGAGGGAGGAAATCCCATTGTGCAAGTAGAGGTTTGCTCATTCACTATTGGATGTCACCCAGGTGATTCACTGGTTCTTTTGATGACAGTGTTCCCATTTTCCTGGCATCATACAATTATATGGCTAAGACAAGATATGGGAGCAGCAACAATCTCAAAAATACCAAATTCTACCTTATCTTGTAGTACCTTATCTAAAGCTTAACTGAACCTCTTGCCTCTGAAAACTTGGATGGGAAATCTCATGAGAACAGATTTACTAGAAATTCCTCCTTTCAACTCTGACAAAATAACAGAAGCTCAGCATTAAATGTGCTTACAAAAAAAAAAAAGAAGAAGAAAGAAAGAAAGAAAGAAAGAAAGAAAGAAAGAAAGAAAGAAAATTGGCACCTACTCAGCAAACTGAAACCCAGAAGTGCAAAGGAGCTTTTAACTCATTTAAAGACTGGTGAATAAACAGTCAAACTTTTCTAAATATCTGAAATGTTTGGTTTAACATTTTCATGTTTGGAATGGAAGGACCACATTGATCATTATCGCAGTGTTGTTTTGCCATTATGCAAAGCAATGATACAAATGGGAAGGGAACAGTCTCCTTTCCTTTGATAATGATAGTGTACTCCACAAATCTTTTCAACAAACTTAAGTGCTCAGTTCTGTAACTGTGAAGAGAATATGCTGCAGCTGTGTTTGGGAACAGAACAGTATCTCTCATCCCTTAAAACAGGGATGGTGAAAGATTGACCCTCCACATGTTGTGCTGGACACAAACTCCCATCACCTCTCACCATCGGCTTTGCTGGCTGGGGCTTCTGGCTGCCAATATGCTTCTGATCTGAATCCGAGGAGCTGCCAATGGCATTTAAAGTCTTAAATGTTTTGGGACCTCGATACTTGGTGGAGTCCCTCTTCCTACATAGGCCTGTCTGAAGTCTGCTGAAAATGCTCTCATCTGCGTCTTGTCAGTCATGGCAATATGGTGTTACCTGCCTTGACAGCCACCACCTTTTCCAATAGCACATAATTGGCAATATTTAATAATTTGGCTGGCTATGGCCTGCCACATGGTTGGCTAGTAAATCAGAGAGTCCCTGGATAATAAGGCTGGGAGGGGCCCTGGAAATTCCTCAAACAGTTCATACTAAGGTCAGAGTTCTTCCTAAAGAACACCTGGAGATGAGTCATCCACGAATCCACTCAAAGATAGCTGAGCACTCAGTGCCTACAAAATGGTTTTTTCCTCTTTTTCCTAGATCACAATGGAAGGTTGCCTGTGTCTATTCAGTCACAAATAGCTAGCACATCAATAATCATTAACACAGGAGCCCTGGTGGCACAGTAGTTAAATGCCAGTACTGCAAGTCACCACGTTGCAAGTTCAATTCCAGAGGGCTCCAAGGTTCACTCAGCCTTCCATCCTTTTTTAGGTCAGTAAAATGAGTACCTGGCTTGTGGGGGCAATTAGCTAACACACATTGGAAACTGCTTAATGCAGTGTAGATGTGTAAATTGCTATTGCTTAAAACAGTTTGTAAGCCGCTCTGATAGCCTAGTGGCTGAAGAGCGGGATATAAATAACTAATAAATAATTTAAAAACCCACTTCTGGAGGACCCTTTGTCTAGTCCTGGGAATCTGCATGAAACAATGTATTTCACTTCAAACTCCCATCCCTTCAGGGGAATTATCAAATATAAATATCACCCTAAAACACCATCAGAGTGTGCACAGTTTCTCTGCATCTACCCACTTTGCCACTCTGCTGTGTGACACTCAGAATGCAACTCTGAATATCCTCTGCTGCACGAATCTCTGCTCCTCTGATTGGTTTAATATAACCCACCATCCCCTCACTCTATTCCTCTATCCAAATACTTCCTACTTTCTTCAATAGCCTTGTGTGATTGCTTGAACCTTTAGTGTTAGCATGAATGCTGTTAAGATTTATTTCCCATAAAAACCATTTAATTGTACATTCTGGCTTGGCGTCTCCTCAGTTACTACTGATATACATAGGTCAAAAGGTCTCTGCCATTACCCACAGAGGCATGATTGGTGCCTATATTGTTCTTATTCCAGTGCCAGATGGAAACATGTTTGTTTACAAAAGCTTTTGGAACCTAATTTTTTTTTATGCAGATCCACATATATGCATGCATGCTTTGGGCTTGTTTTTAAGTCTTTAAAACTTGTTTAATATGATAAAGATAACTTTAAAATAGTTTTAAAATATTTTAAACCTGTTAAACTGTTTAATATGTTTTAGATTTTAAAAATCATTTTATTGTTCTTATTGTTTTAAATTAATCTTGTTCATTTTATTGTACACTGCAGTGAGATCTTTTGCTAGAGGACCAGATATAAATACTTTAATCAATAAATAAAATCACAATATTGGAAATCCACAGGGTAGGGATGGGGAAACCATAAGTATTTCAGTACTGGTGCTGAAAGTCCCACAGTACTTTTTCATTTGCCATGCTGGTGAGAACTGATGGCAGTTGTAGTCCAATAGCTTAAGAGCAGCAGATACCTCACCCTTGCAGTAAGGAAAGGCTTTGGTGGTGGAGATGTTTCTTATGTTATCTATAAATGTATTTTCAGGAGAGTGTTTTGCTGAGTACACAGTCAAATGTGCACCTGGCTATAATACCAGCTGGTGGTTTGTGTTTTCCTTCCAGCATTATGGACAGCCCAGGTCTTGTTGGTAACTGCCATCAAGTCGATTTTGACTTACAATGGCCCTATAATGAGAGACCTCCAAGTCACCCTATCCTTAACAGCCTTGCTTGGGTCTTGCAGACTCAGGGTCATGGCTTCCTTGATTGGATCTATCCATCCGGAATGTGGTCTTCCTCTTTTCCTGCTGCCTTCTACCTTATCAGGCATTCTTGTCTTTTCTAGTGATTCATGTCTTCTCATGATATGACCAAAGTACAACAGTCTCAGTTTAGTTATCTTGACTTCTAGGGAGAGTTCAGGCTTGTTTTGCTCTGGGAGTCATTTTCTTGTCTTTTTAGCAGTCCACAGTATCCGGAGAACTCTTCTTCAACACCATATTAGGTTATAGAAAGGGCAAGTTGGGGTATCTGTGACTGTGAGTTAATTATACAGATATGTAAATTTTCCCATTTCCTGGTAAGAGGAAGGGTTGGGCTTAAACCTAGGAGAAGGTTGGCATGGGCCAGTGGTTCTAGTAGTATCTCAGTGGTCTCCCATTGTGTCCTGTTTTTGAAATTTGCTTCTAAGATGGTCACTGCAAATGTACATACATGTACAAAGACAAAACTGGCCAGTCTCTGCACAAAAGAATAAATAGACACAAATTTGACATTAGGAAGGTCAAACAAAAGAGCCTGTAGGGTGACATTTTAATCTTCTTGGCCATTCAGTTTGCAAATAACTCATTTTCTCTTTTATTCAGAAAGCTAACATAACAAAATGAAATAAACATCATAGAGGTGTTTATTAGGTTGTTGCCTTTGAGCCACTGCAAGGTACAAAACAACTGCAGGGCATTAACTCAGTTTCTGAGAAATAGACATAGTTCAAAATATTGGCAATCTTCTTCCTTTCACCTCAGAATCTTAACCAAGTATCTTGTGGGAAGGTGAAAGCACATTTAGAGGCAGTCTCTAATTGCTGTGAAGTATATCATGACAGTTCCCATAGCCAGTTTTCCTAGATAATTTCAGAGATACACCACTAAGATTTTAGAAAAGAAACACACTACTTAAAGATTCCAGTCTCAAAACACAGACATTCAAACCAAAAAGCTACTAATACAACCTGATAATTAAGTTTATTGTGCATGCCTGCAATCCTAGTAGGCATAGTTATTTGGGAATAAGCACCATAAAACTCAGTGTTGTTTTATGCCTGATGTATAGGTTCATCTTGTAAAAGATATGTGGCTTTAACAAAAGATATTCAGAAAGCTGAAATATAACCTTTCATTGCTCTGCCACAGTAGGCAAGGTGCCTTACTGATGATAAAGCCAACAATCAGCACTACCTTTCTAGCATCTTGTATTTGTTTCTGTTTGCCTTCTGGACACTTGGTATGTACATTTACCCCAGCTGTAACAGCGGCCATAGCTTGGACAGCTGCAAGGTTCAAGTTAGATTTCTGCTGGCTGTGAAATCTTGCCAGAGATTTCTTCCAGTTTGAGATGCCATTTGGAACCAAAGCTTCATCTGCAGCCTTGTCTCTTGGTGTGTTTGGAAAAGAAACATTTGTATTACTTGCTGCTGAGCAACAGATGTCACAGTATGTTTTGTCTGCCATGGAATCATGAGAGAATCAGTCATAGGTTCTTTTCCAAGTATCTTGGCTTTCCACTCAAATTACGAGCTCTAATCTTTGAAGATTCTCCCTCCCCCATAACAAAGTTGCTGTCAAGAAAAAACGAGTGGAGATTCCTTTTGACCCTGCATTCAGGTCTCCACTGCAGGATATTGTGAATGTAGGAGATTATCAGACACCCTTAATATGGTGTTCCAGGAATGCCAAGAGATCGCCAAATGGCAAACTTTTCAGATAACGTCGTCCTCGTTCCGTGCCCCTTCCATTTCATCCTCATTCTTTTTTATTGACAGCTTAAACCGTCAATAGATCGCCCGTTCCGTCTCTGTCACGGAATCACGGGCGTCTGAAACTGTGCCCTGTTCTGCTGGCCATGGTGGGCGGTCCCTACCAAACACCTCCAGGTTCGATCAGGACATCCAGGTAAGTGACACCCTGTTACTTGGGTTTTTTAAAGTGCATTTCTGTGCTTTCTTTTTTTACGTGTATTTTCTTTTTTATTTTAAAATTTGCTGTGCGATCATCCTCTCACGAGAATGGCTAGGATTTCATTTCCAGGAAGTGAATACAGCTCTGTGAGGGCTGCATTCACTCCTGGAATGCTGGAGGGGAGGGTAGCACTCTGTATGGTGCCATTAAAGGTAGGTCTGAAAAATTTTCTTTTAAACTGCTGCAGGGACAGGAGCAGGGTGTAAAATAGCTGGTGAGATGGGGAACGCTATATTTTCTCCCCGGCTGATAAATTCCGTACTTTCACCAGTGGAAGCATCAACATTAGAATGGGCCTTCTAATAACAAATCTATGTATGATGAATTGGTGAGAATGGTGGACTGATCATAATTCAAAGGAAACTACCAGGATTCTGCAGGAGGAGAACCACTGTTGCAGCTGTTCTAGACCCAATAATATTTATTGATTCATGAGAGAGACAAAGGGGGGGAAGATTATCAGAAACAGGCAAAAAGCCCACAAAAAGTCTGTGAGGATGATGTCACTGTACCATGAGGTTTCACACCTGTCATCATACTCACCTGCTGCCTCAGTGCAGACTCTGTGCTGCAGTGGAGAATAAACCATTGCTTTTCATTGGTGGAAACTTCCATGAACATGAGGATGACAACATGTGCGAAACTGCATGGTACAGTGACATCACCCTCGTGTGCTTTTTGAAGCGTCTGATAATCTCCAGAGAGGAGAAAAAGGGAAAAGAAGACACAACTTCTAGTTTAGGATCAGGGTTAATATTGTCTTGAGTCAAGGTGGTCAGCTGAACAAGCTTATTATAACCATCCCTCATATTCACCCTTTTAAGCAATTTTATGTTTTTTTTTTTTGGTCAGGATTGCATATAAGAATAAAAGAGTGGTAGCTGTGAAGCCTAAGGCCAATCTGAGGACAGCACATGTTTCCAGTTAGACCAACAACAAAAACAAATGAGATTGTTAGTTTGTTCCTTTCTTTAATGTAAAATCTGTTGTACTCAATAAAAAATAATGGCTGGAATCCTGTTGGCAGATAAATGCATAACTTAGAGTGACACACTCATGACTGTTTCATATTCACAATACCTACATAGCCCTTAGTTTAGGGGATACACAGAGACCATGAAATACCCCCAATCCCCACTTACCAGGCAGCAATCACTGTGATCAACAGAAGTCTGCTTCCTTGTTGATCTGGAAGCAGCTGACAGATGGTTCCACCCTCTCCTGTGAGCAATTTCTGGCATGGAGAAGAATTGTGAAAGGGTTCCTGCTTCTTATTGTTGCACTGGAGATCATCAATGAGAGAGGTGGGAACCTCAGTTAGCCGCTTTCCAATTGACAGGGGAACAGACTCCAATTGTTTGCAGAAGCTGCTGCCTGGTAAGTGACACACTACAGATATTATAACACTAGTTAACACCCTAGTTTCTTGAGGGCACCCTTGGCCAGTTTATCACATCTCCTTTCTGGCCCTGGATCATTCCTGTTGCTCCCCTGTTACCTGCATGAAACGGGACGTAGGACTTTTTCGGACAAAGAAAAAACAACGCTAGCAGCCTTGCCACGTTGCAAGGCTGCAGCACTGCAGGGCGTCCGTTTCGCATGACGCCCATCCCTAGCGGTACTGTTGCAGTACCGCTCACGATCAACGATCGTGAGTAAAAATCGCCGAAATATAACGCTCAAATGTCCCAGCGGTACTGCAACAGTACCGCTAGGAACGGGCGTCATGCGAAACGGACGCCCTGCAGCGCTGCAGCCTCGCAACATGGCGAGGCTGCTAGCGTTGTTTTTTCTTTGTCTGAAAAAGTCCGGAGTCTGCATGGCTACACTGGCACATTTCTGCAGCCACTGCTACCATGTCTCACTCTCCGAAGCCAGGAAGTGGGGGGCTGCAGCATGTAATCAAAGCCCCTTGCATGTGACCAGTCTTGGTCATGTGCTGTAGGCCTCTTTCCTGGCTTCAGAGAGTGTGACACAGACAGCAAATGGGCCATTTCTTCTGAAATGAGGTAGTTTTCCCTGGGTATTTTGCTGAAACAGTTTTAACATTCTTTACCCATCTTCCCCCCAGGTGTCGTGAGGACCGCCTAGGGGCAGGGCAAAGGCCATGCACTCTATGGACTTCAGGGCTCTATGATGGGAGCAGGGTAGGGGAAATAGGCCCTCTAGACAAGCCCTGAAGTCTATAAAAGCTTATTCTACAACTTCTTTCTCTCAGTTCAAAAGTGCTACAAGATTCCTTTGCTTCTTGACCTACCTAGTTCAGTCTTCTTTACAATTCTGCAGTGTCTTCAGCCCAAGTAAGGCCTTGTGTTTTGTTGCTCCAGGGAAAGAGAGTGGATTCAGCCACAGGTCTTTTAAAGCAAGCATAACCTCTTAAACTTTTCACAGATGAAAAGAAAGACACCCATATGAATTTGTAAGGTATGTGGCTGAGTGGTGTGAGGAAAAGGATGTGCTCAAGTGGAAAAGTTGTTAATGAGGAACAACACATAAAACTGTAGTATTTTAAGCAGAGAAAACTCTTGAATTAGATACTGAATTGAAGGAGGAAAACGTAAATCAATAAATATAACAGCACATGCATGTGTATGGGGCATGATTATAAATATTATACTATATAAAATCAAATAGATCCTGCTCAGTATGACAGTTTTTTAAATCACCGTATGAGATCTACATTCACACCCACCCCGTTTGCCCAACACACATTATAGCTCAGATTCATAGCTATCCCTGCTTCCCTATAAAGCTCATATGGTCACCATGAGATAGTCAAAGCCTCTCAGTCTAACATACTTAAGTGAATTGTTAGGATAAAAAGAGTGGTAAAAGTGGGGGGAAATCTTATACAATGCCTTCAGCTCCAGGACATAAATAGTGTAGAAGTAATTCAAATACACATAGTTTGGAAAAGTATGATTGGTATAAAGAATCTGATGCATTCCAGTGGCCTTTTAGCATGTCACACAGGCTGCAGTCTTGTAGACTTGGGGGTAAGTTCCATTGAATCCAGTGGGGGTTATTTCTGAGTAGACATGTTTATGGTTGCATTGTTAACATAAATGAACTATTTCTCTCTGGTGGCAGACTCTAATATCCTCCCTCCCTCTTTTTCTTTGTCTCTGGCCTTATGTGCATGGGCCGAATGAAATGACCTCCCCCCCCCCCCCCGTTTCCATGCTCAGCTGCCCAGATGATGCAGGTTTTTGTCCCCAATTCTAGTCCAAACTGTCCCTTACAACATCTTTAAAATACCTGGGAAAACCAGATTCCTGTGGGGAAAACTGGAGCATTTGTTCTGAGAGGAAAATGGACAGCTGTCTGCATACACATGCTAAGCTGTATTGGCAGGCACCTCCTCTTCTGTTGAACTCTCTGAAGACCCCAGCATGTGATCAACAAGGCTAGGAGGCTAGTTTCTGGCCTCAGAGAGTGTGATGTGTGACACCAGTGGCATAGGAGGAGGCGCCTGCCAATACAGCACAGTGCGCATGTGCGGTCAGCTGCCCATTCCTACCATGGAATGCAAAGCAATGTGAGGAATCCAGGGAGGCTCCAGGGCTGGAATTCTCCAGCCAGAAAGTGGAGTATTCTGGTCCATGTGGACACAACCTTTGTCTCCTTCAATCTTTCTGTCACTCACTCTTCCCCTCACAAATATACACACCCTCTCCTCTTTCACAAAAGTACACACAAGCAAACACAGTCTTCCTCGGCTCTTATATTTACACCCACATGGATGAACAAAGATACCTCCTCCCCCATTTTCTTAAAATGCACACAGGTTGGAAGAAAAACATTGAACTGCTCCTTGCCTCCTGCCTCTTTACCTCTGCCTCTCTTTTCTTCCTTGTTCAGTAGCTTCTGTCAGTAAGGCAACAGGAAATAGAAAGACTGCCCACCCCAACCACTTTTGATTGGTTGTTAGGCTAGGACAATTTCCATTGCCATTTTCCAGAAGGCCTTGGTTCTCACCCAAAGTACCTTGGCTCTGAGGGAACCCCACTCCCACAGGCCAGGCATTCAAGAAATAGGTGGCTTAGAGCATGAATGATTTTAAAATGGCCAGAATCCTGCTGGGAAGTTACAAATGCGTATGTATAGTAGTTACAGTGCTCCACAATTACTCCGGTCCAGATCTCCCCAATGCCCACTTACCATGCAGCAGCTGCTGTGATTGATGGGAAGCATTAACTGACAGTCTCATCTCCTCTTGGTGCAACAAGCAGAAGCAGAACTCCTGTTATAATTCCCACTTGTGCTGGAGATCACTCGCAGGAGCGAGGTGGAACTGTCAGCCAGCTGCTTCCTGACTGACATGGGAACAGATCCCCATCAATTGCAGTGGATGCTGCCTAATAGATAGAAACTGAGGAACTTTCACAGTCTCTGTGTGTCCTCTAAACTAGGGGCTATATAGGGAAACATTAACAAGTGTGTACCTCTAGGTTATATATTCGTAACTGTCCAACAGGATTCTGGCCATTATTCATATTTTTTTTCCTAATCCACAATGAGGAAGGGGTTTCCTGACCACCAGGATTCCCTACCAAAATTATATACAGATAGATTCTTTGAGTATCTGCCACTGCCGAGATTGTTTTTCACCATCTTGGCAGCAGGTAAGTTTCAGAGCCAAAGGCTAACAGTGTACTGTACCTAGTCAAAGGGAGCTCCCCAAGTGGTAGGCTGGCAGTACCTTCAACTGTGGGATCCACATCTGCTGTTGCTGATTGTGGCTGCTCCATGCTGTCATCTTCTTCCTCATTCTGGTGGGCTTGGAGGCTACGAGTGGGATGGTAGACACTCATCTAGCCATGCAAAGCAAGGTGAGAAGCAACAGTGGCAGGAGGGGTAGGCAATTGGGCATGCAAACAATTTTCCAGCTTGGTACAGCTCCCAATCTGCCTGAGTGTCCATCTTCCTTCCCAACAGGATCCTGTCTGTCCAGACAAGGTTACAGTTGATGAAGGCAAGCTAAGATAAAACTGCACCTTCCCTTGGGCCTAGAGTGGTCTTAAGGAGCATCCCATGTTCTTCTAGTCCAGTTGCACACTCTTGCTCTCCAGGATTAAATAGGCGAACACCCCTCCTGGTACAACAGGCTGCATTTCTCATATGTTTTTACATGTCTTGTGTTGGAATAAATCACTGAAAACTGAGCAGTTTTCAAAAACTTTTCTACAGGGAGAAAGAAACTGTATATTATAAATTCTTTCTTCCAAGAATGAAATATACATTCTTGGAAGTATGTATATTCTTCCAATATACATTGGAATATGTATATGACAGTTGAAAAATATCAGTGTTGTTGCTTATGGTAAACATTTCTAAGGTGATTTGTAAGGTGTGTTGAAGAGCCGCCTCAGTTCACACCATATGTTTGGACCCTGGAACATCTACATTAACATAGCAAATATATTATGTGTGTGAGAGACAAACATGGAAATGTCACACTTTGATTAATGAATCCATCCTTAAGTCTGCAGAATGGAGCTGTAATTCATTCTCTACCAACTGTTGGCAACTATAAATAATACAGAATATTTCATTTGTACAAAATATGTTGTTCAGTCTCATCCAACTTCCAGAAAGGCTGACCGTCACAATGTTTAACAACATCAAATAATCAAAACATATTTTTAATCAAAACGAAAAAAAGGTTCTTGGCTGGAAAGGTACATTTATTGTTTGCTCTACAGAGAAAAAGCCTTTTGGGCACATGGCAAGATTCAAATGCATTCCAAATCAGTCTTTTTTTGTGGTGGACTCAGCCAAAAAGGCTCCCAGAGTGACTTGCATATAGCAATAAAAGATTCAACACTTCTCCACTCTGTAGGCTTAAAATTAACAGTGCAATCCTTGCTATAAATGTGCTGGCTGTAAAGGGCACAAACATCTTCTGCTGGCAGAAATGTCCCTCTGCTGGAAGAATCCTCTTCTGCCTGCTGATTTCAGAGATATACCAACAGAGTAGCAGAGCTGCTCTGCTGGCCAAAACAGGAATAAGGAAGGGCCAAGGCAAGTAAGCCACATTATGCCAAATACAAACTTCCTCCATGCCAGGGATGCACCCACAATACCAGGACAAAGTTAGGGGAGGTTGAGGATAATTTTAAATAACTTCCGAGGGATTTGGAAACAGCCAGCTTCAGCTGACCTAGTGCCAGCTCAGCTAGCCCTTAGCCATCTTGGCCAATTAGTATTGCCCTCTTACAAGACATGACACAAAAGTGAAAAGAGATGAAAATAAAAGTGGAGAGGGGAATGGGTTGTCTTTCAGGACAGTTGCTGGAATGACCCTGCTTCTCATCAGATCTCCCTTTTACAGCCTGCTGAAATGGCTGCTGGTGATGACAGTTGAGGAAGGAGCCCAAAATCCATAAGCAGTGTGAACACTTAGTCTGAACACTTTCAGCATTCAGACACTATTCAATACTATTGCAGTGCTTGGGCGTTTTCAGCTCTAAATTAAATCCATAGCCTCAACATTAAATCTCAGCTCCCCTTCCTTTACCCTAGGAAAATGTATAAGATCAACAAATCTACATATCTCAGCATTTTCAGCTTTAAAGAAGTACTGGGTCTCAAATTCCAAAATTTAAAACTGGATCTAATAAGCCAAAATTTTGCCTTTACCAAAGATAAGAATCAAAGGCTTAACGATGCAGTTCCTTCTCTGAATATAGTTTAGCTTGTAGACTATTCCCATAAAAACAAAATAAAACACTATATTGTAGCTTCATCCCTGTGTTTAAGAGAGGAGACCAACATTTATAAAATTTATTTAATTTGTTATATCCAGCCCCAAACCACAAGTTCTCTGGGCAACTTACAATAATATCAGTTTAAACACTTTAAAATGTAAACAATAAAAATAATTTAAGTGTTCTAAAAACATATTAAAGGAATAATTTAAAAAGTTAAAAGAGTTTAATATTTATTAAAATGCCACTTTTTCTCTTTGTAACTTTCTCACTTCTTTGCTCAGAACCAGTATCAAAGATCAAGTTATCCATTATAATTAGTGAAAAGCTTTACTGATCTTGGATTTTATATAGCTAGACTGAGGGCTTGTCTACATGCGCTAAATACCTTGTCTTGTCCCCATATCAGAGCCCTGAAATTTAATTTAATTTTTAATTAATTTAATTTTTTAAATTAATTAGGCATTTTTAATACCCCACTCTTCAGCCACAAAAGCTATCAGAGCAGCTTACAAATTGTTAAGCAATAGAAATTTACACATCTACACTGCATTAAGCAGTTTCCAATGTGTATTAGCTAATTGCCCCGACAAGCCAGGTACTCATTTTACCAACCTATGAAAAGATGGAAGGCTGAGTGAACCTTGGAGCCTTCTGGAATCGAACTTGCAACGTGATGACTTGCAGTACTGGCATTTAACCACTGGGCCACCAGGGCTCCCTACGATGCAGAACAATTGACACAGAACAATCCATATGGCAGTCCTCACCACTCCTGGGGCAGATACAGGGCTGCTGAGATGGGGGGAAGGCAGGGTAGGGCCCATCAAAGCATTATAGAATAATACCCAGTTCACTCTATTATAGGCCACCAAAACCCAGATTGGGCTTGGCATGTCCATAGAAGCCCATCCGACATGCCGTCCCTCACTGCTGCCACCATCTCCCTGGCTCTCCTAGAAGCAAGGCAGGAGTCCTGCAGCATGTGACCAAGACCAAGGCCTTCAGTCACATGCTGCAGGCCCCTTTCCTGCCTCTAGCTTGGCAAAGAAAATGGCAGTGGTGACTGCAGTGACTGGCTGGCATTCCTGTTTGGACTGTGGCCTGTTTTGTATAGGTAACGGGCAGAACAGGCCATCTCCACAACCAGGATATACCAGCAGGGAGCTGGCATATCCTGGCTGGTATAGATGAGCCCTTAGTTGGAGGTTCTTTTGAAGTTCATACAGAGTCATAGCTGAAGTTTGCATTGTGAAGTCGAAGGCTTTCATGGCCGGCATCCATAGATTTTCCTTTTTTTTTTTTTTCAGGCTGTGAGGGCCATGACCTCACAGACTAGGAAAAAACCAAGGAAAAACTATGAAGTTACATTTCTAATTCTTATGGCTACATGAGAGACATGTAAATGACATAAACTTGTAAACCACCCACCCACACAGAGGATTCTCTCAGAGTTATTTTTCCCGTAGCAATTAGTTTAATACCCATAAGGCACTATATATTTATGCTAAACTAATGGAAGCAAAGTACTCTTTCTTAACTGGACAGCTTAGAAGGTGAACTTATTTATATAATCACAAGTATGGATTTCATAGTATTCTTTTAATGAGATTATGTTAGCAAGTCATTAGAAAAGAGACCCATTGTGAATTCAGAGAATTAGGTTTTATGAAATGTAGGATTATGAGAATTATTCTATAAAATATTACTGTCATCAAAATGAATAACGCATTTTAATGGAGACTAACAGTAAAAAAAGAGTGTAATGGGTCACAGCATTGTATTAGCAAATAGCTTGCTGTGTAGAATGCTGAATATGATAGGCATTCGTAGCACATCACCCTCGATAGGAGGCAGACCTTTGGAATTCCTGGCTCTATTAAAAAAAAAGAGAGAGAGAGAGCGAGAGAGAGAGAGAGAGAGCATACAATTGTCCCTTCACATTCGCTGGGGTTTGGTTCCAGGACACCCCCCCCCCCCGTGAATACCCAAATCCATGAATACTCAAGTCCCATTATATGCAATGGCATAGCAAAATGGTGTCCCTTATATAAGATGGCAAAATCAAGGTTTGGTTTTTGGATTATTATTTTTTTAAAGAATATTTTCAAGCTGTGAATACTTAAATCCGTGAATGTTAGATCCGTGAATATGGAGGGACAACTGTATTCTCAAACAATTGCTATTATATTGCAGCTTTGTAAGAAAAATTTAAGTTCAGAAATGATAACCAGGAACAGAATTTCAGGTAGTAATCAGCTTAGGTGTATTTTTAAGCAGTTAGGTAAAGCTAGTATCAAGATTTGCATCTCTTAAAAAAAATCAAGGAGAGATCAGCCTAATTGCATCTAAGGTGTGAAGACTCAGAACAAGTCCTATGATGCCTTTGGGTATCAGAAAATGACATTTTGGGCAATCAAATTGTGATCATTAGCTGACATCCTATATTTTAAATTTTAAGCAATTAGATACTCTAACGTAAAGCTTTACACCTTTTAAAAGAATCAAAATAAAATAAACTTCCTAAGGTCTAAAGACTAAATAGTTCTGTGATATTTTTGGCTGTCAAAAAGATGGAAAGTTTTGCTGTTAAGGACATTTTTTGGAGAAGGTATAAGAAATATCTAATCACTCTATGGGTGGGTCCAGACAGGGCAAATGTTGCTGAAGGTTGCAGTATCTGTACCTATAGTTGGGACCTTTTGTGTGTTTGTACAACAATGTGTAAAAACAAACAAAAAAATCCCCCTTAGTGATATCACAGTCAAGTAGATCACCAGAGACACAGTTTAAAAGAAATCAAATGCAGAGTTAGGACTTTTTTGGACAAAGAAAAAACAACGCTAGCAGCCTCACCACGTTGCGAGGCTGCAGTGCTGCAGGGCGTCCGTTTCGATCAACGATTGTGAGTAAAAATCGCCGAAATATAACGCTCAAATGTCCCAGCGGTACTGCAACAGTACCGCTAGGGACGGGCGTCATGCGAAACGGACGCGCTGCAGCGTTGCAGCCTCGCAACATGGCGAGGCTGCTAGTGTTGTTTTTTCTTTGTCCGAAAAAGTCCTTAGTCTGAAAGTGATGTCTAACTGTTAAACATGTAGATGGTGTTGAAGTTTGTAGGCTCTCTGTGACCCAACATACAGGGTGCCTCTGATAGCATACTGAAGGCAGGACAGATATAACTGGTGGGCAGTAAGGGGAGGAATTATCTTCTCTTCTTTCTATATGGGGCAGATCAAGTATTGCCTGATTGGTCTCAGTCAGTATTAATAATGCAGGAACTGGATTTGTTTTGTAGAAGAATGTAATTATGTGGCTCTAGTGATCTTAGGAGACCGTTCTTGTGATTGTGTATAAATTATGGATAATGACATTGGCAAAAATCTCAGGTTGCGTCACACACCTCCATTACTGAAATGCCTTTCAAACAAGGTTCTTTGTATTTCTTCCAGCATATCTGTAGCTACTGAAAGACTCAATCCCTTTATTTAGAGAACTCTGTAATTAGAATAAATCTACTTTTAATGGATTGTTGATAGAACTGGCCCATACATGAAACTAATAATGACTTTGCTACAGATTTTAAATAGTTTTTATTAGCATAGACTGAAGAGACACAATTTTAAATGATTGCTTACTTCTGGCAATTGACCATAGAGAATTTGGATGCTGTGGTTGCTTGGAACACAGAAGTGACTTTACTGGTATTTTGATAAAATGGTAACTTAGGAGATTATCAGATGGGACAAATATCCCGGGGCAGGAATGGAACAGGGGTGAGAAAGGGGCTCCCTTTCGGATGATGTTGAGCCCCTCCGTGATGTTCCCGTCCTGTCCCCTTTCTGCTCCCAGAGTATTCTATTCATGATGAAACATTGTGAATAGAACCCCTTTTCCATTTTTCTTTTGTGCTTTTCACGGAATCAGGGATGTGGGAAACAGATCCCTGTCCCTGTTCTGTGATGACAGGCATGGGGGAGAAGTTCTGTGGCAATCACTTCCTGCCTCAATCTGGACATCAAGGTAAGTGGCACCCTTCTTCCCCCCTCCCCGGGTTGCTTGTTTTTTTAAAAAAATATTTTTTGCCTTTTATTTTTTTATTTGACAGATGGGGGAGTTATTTTGAATTTCCCTCCCACTTGTTCTCTCGCGAGAACAAGTGGGATTTCAGTTGGCTGGTCGTAAAGGCAGCCTTACAATGGCTGCTTTTATGGCCGGCTGGCCGGCAAAGGAAGAAGGGAGCCCATTCCTGGAGCGGAATGGAGTTAAGTGTGCGAACATTTACCTCCATTCCGCTGCAGGAGGTGGTGGGGCAGTAATGGGGCATTTTGGCCCTGTCTGATAATGTCCTTAATAGTTGCAAGTAGATAACCAGAAACCAAAGATTAAAAGTGATGTGCAACCTTGCTTTTCAGTTCCTGACTTGGTTCAAAAATCATGAAGAAAGAAAGACTGTGAACAGAAGTAATTGAAATGTTTTTGCTATGTGTAATATTTTTAATTTAAATCTGGATAGATTAGACTTAATTCATTCAGGAGATTATCACATTAGGGAAAAACACAGAATTAAAGCAGGATAGTAGCTCTTGTCAGGGGATGATAGGACACTCAGTCCCTAGCAGAAGCCAAAAAATTATCCCAGCAGACTCAGTAGCAACCCTTTCCCAAGAATACTCACACACAGAGTGTTTGATGTCCAAATATGCAGGTGGCACTTTTATCTTCAAAAGTCAAACAGTTGCAATTGAGGGAGAAACTGCTTCACCAGGCCTCAGCACTCACAGGAAGAGAAGGAAGTGAGCTCTGTTCTGAGCTCTCATCTATATATCTACAGGACATTACCCCCTAGTGGCCCAACTAGGCATGACTTGATAGTTCATGCAGTCAGCCATTATAACTCAGCATGGTTCTGCAGTTGTTCGGCCATTTTATAATGGAGTTCAGTCTCTAACTCCTGACAGCTCTATGGCTGAACCTTATCACGTGACATTGTCACTGTCCTGTTGCTGGCGTGTAATCACCCCCCTTGTGTGGTGCTCCTTTTCATTGATGGGGAAAACCCATCAAAATATTCCCAATATCGGTGCTATTCTAGGAGTTTGCTGGTGTGATTAGTCTCTTCACTTCAATGTTGGAATTACAACAGCCACAGGGGCCTGATTCTCCCCCCTCCCCTCCCCCTCACTATTCCAAAGAAGGCCAACTTCGTACCGGTCAGTTTTAAGAACAATTTATTTTGCTGTGTTTGTTTAATTACAGCAAAACGATAAAATAAAAATAATTTTAAAATCGTTTTGGCTGTAATTATGCAAACACAGCAAAGATAAAAATATATATTTTTTTAAAAAAAGACAGGAATAGAGTTAGTCTGCTTTGGAATAGTAAATGGGAGGGGAAGGGAGGAGAATCAGACACTGTCCTGCCATGTGACGGCTCTAAGGCTGGCATAGAAGTAAAGAGACTTATTGCACTAGGGGAGTTTGCAAAGCAGTGCAGTTGGGTAAGAGAGGTGTGATACTCAATGTTTTCAAAGCTGTATGTTCCTGTTTCCTTTTAATAATGCTATTGCTTCAGCAAAACTGCCTCATGTGAAAATCTCTTCAGAAGATGGAGAAAAAGAATAGCTAATGACTGGCAAATTGGTTTTAGTTCAAAACAAAATCCTGGAGAATATGGTAACACAGTAAATTCAAATCAAAATAAAATATAAAGGTGTAAAATAATAGAAAAATAACTTTTCATGGGAAACCATTAGCTGTAAAGGTCTGTGAAGGTGTGCATACACACATTCATGCTCACTCAGAAGCAAATATAGTGACTTGTATGCTTTACATTGTTGTTTTCTCAATTTAAATTGTATATCCTTGTTTTCTAGGTTGCCCTCCCTTGGGTCTTGAAACATTAAAAATTACTGATTTCCAGCTCCATGCTTCCACAGTAAAGCGATATGGCCTTGGGGCCCACAGAGCACGGTTGAATATTCAGGTAAGCTCACCTTTCTAAATCATAGAATCATAGAATTGTAGAGTTGGAAGAGACCATGAGGGCCATCCAGTCCAACCCCCTGCCACGCAGGAAATCTTGATCAAAGCATCCCTGACAGATGGCAATCCAGCCTCTGTTTAAAGACCTCCAAGTTAGGAGACCCCACCATGCTCCGAGGGAGTGTGTTCCACTGCTGAACAGCTCTTACTGTCAAAAAGTTCCTCCTAATGTTGAGGTGGAATCTCTGTTCCTGGAGCTTGCATCCATTGCTCCGTGTTCCAGTCTCTGGAGCAGCAGAAAACAAGCCTGCTCCATCCTAAGTGTGACACCCCTTCAAATACTTAAACAGGGCTATCATATCGCCTCTTAACCATCTTTTTTCCAGGCTAAACATACCCAGCTCCCTAAGTCTCTCCTCATAAGGCATGGTTTCCAGACCTTTCACCATTTTAGTCGCCCTTCTCTGGACATGCTCCAATTTGTCCATAACCTTTTTGAATTGTGGTGCCCAGAACTGGACACAGTATTCTAGGTGAGGTCTGACCAAGGCAGAATAGAGTGGCACTATTACTTCCCTTGATCTAGACACTATACTTCTATTGATACAGCCCAAGATTGCATTGGCCTTTTTAGCTGCTGCATCACACTGTTGACTCATGTTCAACTTGTGGTCTACTAGAACTCCTAGATCCCTTTCGCACGTAGTCTCGTTCAGCCAGGTCTCTCCCATCCTATATCTTGCATTTCATTTTTCCGCCCTAAGTGGTTTCAAAAGTGGTTTACATTTCTCCGTATTGAATTTCATTTTGTTAGCTTTGGCCCAGCTCTCCAGTCTATCCAGGTCATTCTGAATTTTGATCCTGTCCTCTAGGGTATTAGGGTCTAGAGAGTAGGCTTGTTCAACAGTGAGGATGGTTTCAGCTAACACGATTTTTAACAAAAGAGTATTCTAATTTTTTAAAAAACCATATTAGTTTCTTTACTCTGAACATTTCAGTATTAATTTCTGAATGGAAAATCTTTACAGAATGCTTTAGAATTAGGAGAATGAGAACCAATTACACATTACTTTTACTACAATTGGGGGATTTTTCCTGTGCAAATGTTAAGTGTCCATCCCCCAACTTTGGAACATTCAGAGTAAAGGAACAAAACTAATATGATAATATTTTTTTTAAAAAAATACTCTTTTGTTAAAAGGAGGGATCATGTGAGTATGAAATTGAGGGGTAGACTCTATGCTATACTGAGTTATTTAAGGGAATAATGAAAGAACAATGCAATAAAATTGTAATTATATTAAAATTTAATTATTTCACAATAATAGCTGCCTCATTTGTTTTTATATGAATGGAAGTATCAGATCTGTTGCTGGCTCTTCTCTTTGTTGTTCCCATGAAGCTGATGCTTTAAACATGTTTGACCATTCATTGATGATATTTATCAATTGACCAAATCCCTTTTCACCAAACATTCAGTCCTAACACAGGACAAAATCTTTGAGTCCTTAGTTAGAATACCACTACTTTCGATAATACAGACTTCCAGGTGAGTGGCACAATGGTTGTTGCTGTGTGCCTTCAAGACATGTCTGACTTATGGTGACCCTATGATGAACTTATCACAGGCTTTTCTTGGCAAGATTTGTTCAGAGCGGGGGTTGCCTTTGCCTTCCTCTGAGACTGAGAGAGTGGAACTTGCCCAAGGTCACCCAATGGGTTTCCATGGCTGAGTGGGGATTCGAACCCTGGCCTCCAGATTCCTAGGCCAACATTCAAACCACTACACCATATCACACTGTAGTATAACTCCCATTATTCCCAGCCAGAACGTCCATCAACAGAGGATGATGAGGGCTGCACTCCAACACATATGGAAGCCACCAACTTGGAGAAGCCTCCAAATTTTCATTTAATCTCTGTCATTTCATTAGTTTTTTTATTGCCTTTCACTAACATGCTTTCTTCACAGTATTCTGTACATGGGGTTCCTACATTCAACAGTTGCTTTTTTGATCCCATCACTCAGGAACACATCTCAACACATGACATCTGAGTTCTTAATCCACTGGAATTGATTAGCTTGCTTTTTCCTGTTCATACACTGCCCATTTTCCTGATGCAACTTTATCTGTAATAGAAAGATGCAGCAATGCTAGAGTCACACTCTTCCTGCTGTGCAGCAGTCAGATAACCCTCTGCTAATCCCATAATTCAGATGAGCCATTCATATGACCCATCATGACTGACAGCTGGTGTCAATGGGTGGTTTGGCCTCCATTTCCTTCGGGTATATCCCAGTTAAGAGCTTCCTGCTGTAAAAATAATATTTTTTTCTTGCATTTTCAGATTAAAAATATTAAAGATCTCTGCTATACTTTTAGTGCTCAAGTACAAATAAGTTCAGGGCCTAGTATTTACTGAAAACTCTTTGTCTTCTTTCCATTTCTTTATGATTATCATTGCCCACAGGCCAATAATTTTAGAAGTTTAATGTATAGATTGAAACATTCCTTTTTTTAGAAACAGCTCACAGAATCTGTCAGCCAGCATTTCTGTGGTCTGGTTTAACACTGTCACAACTAAAATAGCTCAAATTCATTACATTAGATAAATGAAGTTACAAATGTATATGATATTTTATGACAGTTATACAGGAGGATTCTTTCCATAGAAGACTCAAAGATAGTTTCCTGTATATACAAATGCATATGCAGTCTTCTATATGAATCTTCTATGGAAAGAATCCTCCTGTATAATTGTCATTAAAATTTAATAACAAATGCCTTATACTTTATAAAACAATAAAGAGTGTGAAGCCACTTAAACACTAACAAACATCTTATGCCACAAGCTTTCATTTAGCCCACCTTGTCGGAGGCATGGAGTGTTACCCTCTGATGCACATGCAACCTCACATGGAAGAATGTAATGGAGTCCACTGAAGAGGACAGGCTCCAGTATGTAAATAGACTGTCTAAGTTCTTTCTTGTTAATTATCATGATGAGGATAGCAAGAAGCAGACAGTTTTGCTAAGTGTTTGTGGAGGAGAGACATCTGCTTTGATTAGAGTATTGGTAACACCTGAAAAACCTCCAACGTCAGACTGTTGACAGCACACTGATTGTAATTATTTCAAATCATCTCAAATCATTACAATCCTGTGTCATCAAAGACTTCACAATACTTCAAAATTTAAAGTTTGTCACACCTGCCTGCAGTGTTGTGCTTTGAATCAGAGCATTGTAGTGCTGACAGATAGGCTGGTATGTAGTATTTATGGAGAGATATTCACTGGGAAAAATCCGGTATAGAGTTGGAAAGCACAAGGCATTAAAGAACATGTGGAAGGTGTGCAATTATGCTCAAGAACTCATCTCAAACTACCATTTGTGAGTAGGTCTATTCCACATTAGCAAAAGAAAACTTTTGAGTATTCATGTCATAATTCACCCTCTGAATTCTGAAGAATCAGACACAGAGGAGTCAGATTGCCAGGAGTTTATGACTGCAGATATTGGTGACCTCTCTGAGACCGAGGAGCTGGAGGCTGAGGCAGCTTGGGAGGGCACTCCTCAGCAGGACGTGGCAAATGTCAAGAATGCACCTCCTTCCTTTGAAGATCACAGGAGAAATATGGAGAGTCTTCATAGGTCCCAACATCTATTAAACAAGGAACACTGACTCATTAAGCACCTAGTGTCCAAGGGCAGCTGCCTATAAATCTGACAGCAGCTCCCTGGTGTTTTTGTTTCTTGCAATTATTCTATCTCAGTGACTGGTGGTACTCTCCCTGTGCTCTTGACCATGTACTGGCTATGACTTATGACTCTGTATCTTATTCTTTGTTGGCTTTGTTCATCTGGATTACTGGCTTGGTGCAACAACATTTGTACCAACTGATGACCTTGCTCTTGTTCCTCCCTTCATCTTGTTGAATAACCTATGACTGACTTGACTACGGTACAGCTCTTTGCCTCACTACCACCGCACCCTCAGGTCACTTGCAGACTATAGCATAGGACAATTCAGGGATTCACCATCCACAGTATAATATACAGTTTTTGTTGTGTTGTTGCATTGTAGGGATCATAATTGTATAGTACTCCAGATATTATTGGACTGAAATTGCAAGCAACCTTAGCCATCAGAATAAATGATGAGGAATGTTGGAAACTGTATTTCAACTAAGTCTGAAGAACCACATAATTCCCGTCCCTGTTCTGTTGTTCCATGATGATGGAAACATGATGGCCGTTGTAGATGATCATGCACGTCTCCAGAGAAACACAATGGGCTTGGTTATTCTGAAGCAAGATCACACCTAGCCAACGTGTGCTATAGAAAAGCAATACAGAATCATAGAATCTCCCAGAAGACTCTCCAGAGCTGGAGAAGTTTAACCCAACAGAAACAACCACACCCACGTAAAATTCCTGTTAGCCGATAAGAAGGAAAAAAAGGCAAGCATCAAAAGAAAGATACTAACCAGGTTAAATAATATAATAATATGACCCCCTGATTTGGTCACACACACACACACGCACACACGTGCACACACAGGGAAACCTGTCTCAGTGAGAAGAACTATCAGTGTAGAATTGAAATATGCAATTATGATTGCCTGTAGTAGATGTAGTAAAAGAATGCCAACTTGGTGTAACGGTGTTAGATTTGGGACACCACTTGTCTATGAAACTCACCAGATCACTACCTGGGCTAGTTACTGCCTCTCAACCTACCCTAACTCACTAGACTGTTATTAGGATAAAAATGTATACTACATACTACCTTGAACTCCTTGAATGAAAGGCAAGATATAAAAAATGTTGACATTTATGATGATGTAAAGTAAGACCCTAGTCTTACCAGGCTGGGATTGAATAATGGTGCTAGACAAGGACAGGAAAAATTTGAGAGGATTTTTTCCCCCTAAGATGGGATAGATACATCTTGTATAGTTCTTATGAATGAGTTCTAGTGAAAAAGACCCCACTACTTAAAAAAAAATCTGTTCTCTGTCTTCCTTCTTTTATACTTATATGTCTGTTTTATATGATAAGCTAGGTCTGTATTATTGCCACATAATGACCACAACGCAGATTAAGAGAAACTTTATAATTGGATCTAAATCTGAGTGTGCTCTGGAATTTAGCCAGTATTCTCAGGTAGAAAAAAATCTGAGCAAATCAAACCACATGGAAACCAATTATTATTTGACACTGCTGGTATTTTGTCCATGGGTGACTAAACCCATATCCTGATACCTACTCCAGTTGTTTAGCTTCTTCTAAATGAGGGATGGGCAATCATGGAGGGTCTGAGAGGCCCTCTTATGTCATTTTCACCTCTTTTGGACCACAAGTTGGTCACTTCTGGTTTTGAAAAATGCCCCCAAAAAAGAACATGTGGATGGGGAACATGTGGAAAATTTAAAATAGAGAATCACACACTGTGAAGCTTTCTAGGAGTATAAATCTCTGTTTTTTGAAGATGGGAGTTCTGGGATGCTCTAGTGACTGCATGGGGGTCCTTGATGTGGCACAACTAGCCTAATGGTTGCACAATCCCATCACTGTTTTAAATGTAGAGGGAATAGGATGATCCTCCACTGCTAATTCACTAGGTTCGCATGATATATAGGAAACCATGTATACGGAAATATAAAATTATCTACCTATGGTTTAATCTAGGAGATTTGGGGTATGTTACTGGCTCCCCATATTCTTTAGTTGTTCCTTAAAACTGATTCCAGTGGTGCCAAGAGCCAGGATTTCAGGGCAAAAGTCTGAGAGCTCATTTAGCAGAATGAACACTGTGGAATTCCAAATACATACAATAGGGTTGGCTCACCACATTTTGACCTATGGTAAGTGAAGTAATTCACCATCTAAAATTGTTTCCAGCTAAAAAGTCCTAATTTGGTAAGTCAGATCTAAAATTGCCTAACTCCACTATTGCACCTGTCCTGTTATTTCATCTTAGTCACTGGCTTTTTTACCATCAATCCTGCCTCCTGAATTTGGGCTAGTATACACCAGCCAAATACCCCAGCTTGTCCCCATTCCAGAGCTCTGCAATCCAAATGATGCAGGGCATTTGCCCTGATCTGCCCCCAGGCAGTCCAAACAACCTCTGGGGCAAATACAGGACTGGAATGGGGGCAAGCTGGGATAGGGACCAATAAAGCATTACAAGAAAATACCAATTTAATCTGTTATTGCTGGACTGGGCCTTGCGTGTCCGCAGGAGCCTGTCCCAGCATGCCGCTCCTCACTGCCACTGCCAGCTCCCTGGCTGTCCTGGGAGCCAGGCAGGGGTCCTTCACCATGTGACTAATGCTGGTCACATGCAGGGGGCCTTAGTCACATGCTGCGGGACCCTTGACTTACTTCTGCATTGGTAAAGAAAAGGGTGGTGTGGCTTCAGTGATGGGCTGGCGTTCTGCTTGGACTCTGGACCATTTTCTCCAGGTTACGCAGTGTGTGTGTGTGTTAACTCCAGAGGCAGGATATGCTGGCAGGGAGCTGGTGTATCCTGCCTGGTGTAGATGAGCCGTTGGTTTCCGGCTTATTCCTCTTCAGGCCTTAGACCCGACTTGTCCACAGCACCTGGTTTGTTCACCCCAGACTGTACCACGCCCTGAAAAACAAAATCAAAAACACAAATTAGAGTATGCTATAGCTTCATTTTTTTTCTTTGTTTCTTTTAAAGACTTGGTTTGTTCCAGATTTATTAAGACAGCTTTGCCTTCTTTTCAGGCAGGTGTTAATGAAAATGATTTTTATGATGGTGCTTGGTGTGCAGGACGGAATGATCCATACCAATGGCTTGAAGTAGATGCTCGGAGGCTAACAAAGTTCACAGGAGTTATCACACAGGGAAGGAATTCTCTCTGGCTGTGAGTACCTGTTTTTCTTCCTTTTTGTAGAAAATCCAGAAGTTTGGGTGAAGTTTTATGTTATTAATGGGCCCTAGTGGGATAATACAGCCATCATTTAACAAAACAATATAAAACATTATTGACTTTGAAAATATAAAATCACAACTACTTACTTCTCATTGGGCATCATCAACCATTCTTTGTAGAATTTTGAGACTTGTTATCTATTAGCAGTACAGTGGCTTCACTATCAGTGGAGTGGTGAATCTGCCCTATCTTTTAATCCAATCTTGGTTTTAGCTTAATTCTTATCTTCTTCTAATCTTTTTATTCCCCCTCATTGCCTCTTTAATTTAGATGATCCAGTTTCCTCTGTAATGTGCTTACCTGTCTGGTATTTCAGGAATGGGCCTGGAAAACTAGAAAGCAGCCTTAGGCTTTCTCTGGGCAGAATTCCTGTCTGGTTTACAGTTGAGGTGGGACTTTTCTCTTCTGTCATCATATAGATTCATTAGTCTTTCTTTTAAAAAAACCACACACCATAGTTTTCATTTTGTGTAATGTTGTGGCTCTAGGACTAGGTTACAGGGAGCTAGCACTACTTAGGGGTCATCTACAAGAGCCAGGCAGTGCTGGCTGGCCTGTTCTTCCCCCATTACTTAGACAAACAGGCTTGGGTCCAAATAGGAGTGCTGGCCTGTCACTGAAGCCACCGCTGTCATTTTCTCTGCTGACTCAGGGCCTTACCACACTCTGAAGAATAGCAGCAAAGCAGCAGGAATGTCCCATCTTTCCTCCTGCCTTATCGCATGACGTCGGCATTCTTTCGTTCTGGTCCCATGGGGGACTGAGGTAGAATCACGTCTTTTTGCTAATCAGAATACTCTGTTTGCAAAAAGACATGGTTTTACTTTGGTCCTCCATGGGCAGGGCCAGTTTAACCTGTCTGCCAAATCAGCATTGGCAGGGGGCCCCGAGGTCAAGAGAGGGCCCCGTGTTGGCCTCCTTAATATGAAAATAATGGGATTTCTGGTTTAAAATACCATAGAGTAGCCTTGGAAGGCCTAGAAAAGGGCTAGGGAAGACACATTTTCTAGGAAGACTCTATGGTAGGTGTGCTGTTTTGTGTCCCATGGATAATGAATCCAGGGATACGGGGGTCCTACTATAATCTGAACATCCTGTACGGTGAATAGGTTAGGTTACATTGATCTGAGATAAACATATGGGGGCCCCAAAGTAAAGCATTGCAGGGGGCCCCAAAATTCCTTAAACCGGTCCTGTCCATGGGACTGGAACAAAAGAACACTGGAAGAATGCCGATGTCATGCAGTAAGGCAGCAGGAAAGATGGAATGTTCCTGCTGCTTTTCTGCTTTTCTTTGGAGTGCAGTAATCCCCTCAGAGGCAAGAAAGGGGCCCACAACATGTGGCTGAAATCTCCTGCATGTGAACCCTGCCTACCTTCCAAGAGAGCCAGGGAGATGGTGGCAGCAGTGAAGGGTGGCATGGGGCATAATCTGGGTTTTGCCAGTGGTAATGGATTAAACTGGGTGTTTTTCTATAACGGTTTATTGGGCCCTACCCCAGCTTGCCCCATCTCAGCCCCTTATCTTCCCTGGGGGTCATTAGGACTGCCCCGGGGGCAGAATAGAGCCAATGCCCTGAGAAATATGGACTGCAGGCTGGAGTATTTAGCCTGTGTAGACAATCCCTTACTGAGGATTTGCTAGTACCGAGTATCACACAGGTCTTCCTGCTTTTCTGCCAATCCAAGTAATACATTGCTATTTTCATTTATATATGCCTTCAATGCACTTTCAAACTAGCTTCATTGTTACTGCTTTCGGAATTGATTTGATGGCCTTCTGTTACATCCATAGGGTTTTTGCATATGTGTTCCACTGAAACCGAAAGGAAGTCAAGAAGAATTTCTTTCTGTTTAGTTCTTACACTTTTCCAACAACAGATTTTGCTGTTTATTGTCAAGCAGAAATGTTAAGACTGTCATATCAGTACAAATGGGTTGTTTTATTTGACTCCACCATATCTAATATGTTAAGTTCTTAATGAAGGGCCTGGACTATGACTCCAGGAGACAAGGGTTCAAATTTTCCCTTGGCCATGTAAACCCACTGGATGACCTTGGGGAAGCCAAACTTTCCCAGCCTCAGAAGAAGACAATGGCACATCTCATCTGAACAAATCATGCCAAGAAAATCTTGTGATAGGTTCACCTTAGGGTGTTTTTTTTTTAAAGAGTTGCCATAAGTCAGTAACAACTTGAAGCAACATTCAACAAGCAACAGCAACAGCAACAACAACATTCTTAGGGTCTGTCTATACAATTAAAAAATTCTGTTTGGGGGGTAAAAAATACAAATATTCTTTCATATGCATACGATCCACCTACTCAATTGTTTACCCTCCCTAAACTCCATATGACCCCACTCCCCCAGCTGGCTGGAGTGAGCAAGCCAAGCGGCGGTTTGAAATCTCTGGCCACTTTTTTTTTTTAAATTTAAAAAGGTGCCTGCTTTCTGGACATTCGGGTTTCCCTATTTACAATGTAAAATAAAAATAATATATATATAAAATTCACAGACATACCGGACTCTCACTTAGCCGGGAATCCAACATGGTGGCCGCTCCCAATTCCCCTCCTTGCTAGCCCTGCCCCCTCTACTTGGCCAGCCAATCAAATTACACTGCCTGTACATATGTGTGCGAACAGGGCGTACAGACCATCAGCCATTCGAATGGCTGTACGGATTTTATGCCAAGATCCGCTACTCCTTCCGAACGCCGAATCCATGGAGTTTACAGGGGATTCGCTAGCCCCCCTTCTGAATGACACATATGAATCTGAACGGCTGTGTGTATCGAAGAGCGATCATCCGAACGGCATACATATTTTTTTTACCATGTAGATGGGCTCTGAATATGAAAATTGTTGAAATGCTGTTGAAAAGCACTCAGTTCTATTAATTCTCCATGAGCTCATCTACATGAGCCAGGATATGCCAGTCCGTGCTGGCATATCCTGGCCAAGGATCAGGCCCTTTCTTTCCCCCATTACCTGCATGAAATGGAAGGAAATCTAGATGGGCACACTGGCCCATTGCTGCAGCCACTGCCACAGTCTCTCTTGCCTCGTTCACTTTGAAAGAAAGCCAGCCTGCAACGTGTGACCAAAGCTCCCTACATCTGATCAGTCTTGGTGACATGCTGTGGTCCTGCTTCCTGCTGCAGAACAGTGAAGCACAGGGCCTGATCCATTTCTTCCCGGCGGGAACAGATTAAAGCGGGAATTATTTTAGAAAGCCTACCTTGTCTTAAGCCCACATTTGCCCTGAGGATCATAATGACTGCCCGGGGCAGAACAAGGCAAAAGACCTGCATCATCAGGACTGCAGGGCTCTAAGACATAGGCAAGATGGAGTATATTGCCCATGTAGAAAGCCCCATGTCTAACAGGATCTGACTTCCTTTTTTATACTTTTTTCTCTGGACCACACACTCTATGACAGTTTTTGTAATACCTTTTTTTTTTTAAATAGAGGAACCTTTGAAGTAATTTTCAGTTCTCAAGGAACCCCTACATATAAAAGTTATAGGGAACTCCTGCATAACAAATATTATATCTATAGCTCAAAAATGTTTCTTTTTTTTTTTTAAAGCACAATCTCTTGCAGAATCCCAGCGAACTCTCAAGGAACACTAGGGCTCTAGGGGACCCTGACTGAGAAATCCTGAGCTTGGTTCATATAAATAATCTCATCCATTAACACAAGCTGCTATTTAAAAGCATTGTCATATTTTTAAGCAAATTCTCCTTCCCTTTCCTTCCTCTTCTGTAGTTGTTCTTCTTGTCCTTATTATTACATTTTCTGTGTTCATTTTAATGTTTATAACATAATGTAAGTGAGATGAGTGAATGGGACCTCTGCCCCAAGGAACTGAAGTGGAGGAAGAGTAGTATGTGGATACACATCTGCATCTTCATCATGATGCTTCTAAAAGATCTGAATGCACCTCACAATTCAGTATCTGCTAGAATGAATATCTGCTAAAATGCAATCACCAGTAGAAACTTCCATCTACCATTCAGCTAAAAAGAACTGACTGGCATTTAAGGACCTGTCTTTTCAGAAAGAACAGTAACTTTCTTTTAACCATGCTGCTTATTTATACACCAAAGATAGAAGATATTCCTTTAAATGTTGCTGAATCCTGACATTAGAAAAATAAAGAGTAGATAGATAGATAGATGTGGATTCTGGGGAATAATCTTTATTTCAGATACTAAACTTTCCCATATATTGCCTTCACTTTGATAGTAAGGCACCAAACACAAGCATATTTCATTATTATTTATTTATAGAAGCTATGTCTACAATTGCAGCCTCAGATAAAATTCTGAGAAAAGCAGTGGTATAAAACAAAGATCAGCTGGCAATTTTAATTAACACATGATATAATTTATCGTGAGTTAATCTTGGAGGTTATTAAATAACTAAAAACAGTTTTAGGACTTTATCAGATGTGGCAAAAACTACATTAGAAGGATGCAACGATAACAAAAACAGGTGACATTATCAGACGTTGGAGATTTTCACACCAGCTATTTGTTCTGTTGCAGGCATGGAACAGGGTCACTGAAAGATTTCTCTTTCAGATGACATACACCCCCTTCTGTGCCCTCAAACTGACTATTCTGTTTTCTCCCTGTGATATTCAATCACAGGGAGAAGTCATTTATGACCACCCATTCAGTTTCTCTCACGGAATCACAGGTGGTCTGAAAGGTGTCCTGTTCCTCTCCCGCAATGACAGCTACGGGGGAGGAGGTCCATTCTGGACACTTCCAGGCAGGAACGGGACACCTAGGTAAGTGGCACGCTTCCCCCCCTCTCCCTGGGTTACTTGTATTTTTTTTTCTAAATATACTTTGATTTTGGGGGTATTTTTGAATTTCCCACGCGGCCATTCTCTTGCAAGAACAAGCAGGATTTGGCTTCACTGCTGTAAAAGTAGCTTTACAGCAGCTGCATTTACAGCAGTGAAGCTGAGGGGAGAGGGAGGACCTACCTGCCGTGGGATTAAGGTAAGTGTGCAAACATTTTCCTTAATCCTGTAGCAGGGATGGGAGAGGGGCTTGCAGAGCAGAAACGGGGCATTTGGCCCCGTTGTGAAAATTTCCTGTGTCATCATTCAGCCATTCCAGGGTTGTATCACAGGTGTGAATAAGGCGTCACTTTTTATTGATGGCTTAGCTCAGCGATAAAAAAAGTGACACCTCATCCGTGCCAGTGCTAAGCTCCCAGAATGGCTGAATGACAACACTGTCTGATAATGTTGCCTGTTTCTGTTATCATTGTGTCCTTCTGATGCATTTTTGTAGTGGTAAGTACCTTGTCTAATAAAGTCCATGGTTTTGTCCTGCCTATCTACTTTTTCATGCAGCAGTAGTAATGAAGAGTCAGCCAAAGTATTCCATAATTTTCCTTGAAAGCTAAGCTAATTGGTTTTTAAAGATTTTACTTCAATATCCATATCTTTTTAAAAAAAATCTGTTTAAAAGTGCTATACTTGAGTCTGAGGGGTTATCCAGATGCCTTCTGCATATCTAGTTTAAGTTGGTATGAGTTTGTGCTATAGTACTTCACCGACAATGGAAAGAGAACTGGATTTCACCTAGACATTGTACATTTCACCCATGGCATATTTGTTGTGTCCATTTGTTTTCCTTCCTTCCTTCCTTCCTTCTTCATGTAAACATGTTAAGAGTAAAATTTATGAAAACTTCAGGATGGGAGGGCAGGAGAGGACTGTTATAATTGAGATATCATTGTTTCTGTTTTCTTTTCAGTGACTTTTTTTTTTTTGAAAAGGGATATCCACTTTTATTTTTTATTTATTTTTTGCAACTGGCAATTGTTTTCCATTGAGAGACTTAATGCTTGCTTGTGGCTCCAGTAGAGATCAATAAGTGGCCGTATGCCAAAATTACTTTCCTTTTGGAGGTTAAACGTAAGAAGGCCAGCTGAAAACTGTAAGCACCAATGAAAATCAAATATGTACCTCATAAACAGCACCTGTGATATAAGTGGCAGTCCACATTAATTTTGTTCTTTCAATTTCCAACCCACCTGCCATTCATTTAAATTAGGTTTATTTTTTAAGTAGCATTGCATATAAAAATAAATAAAATACTAAAGCCAATGAAATTAAAGGTCATTGGCATAAAAACAGTGAAAGAACTTAGAATGGACACATTCTGCTTAATTTTGGCCTTTCAAAAGAAAAAGAAAGTTCCTATACTGCTTCAGTCACTACAGCCATCAGTAGATATTCAGGAATGCATGTATTGTCAGTCAAAAAAGACCACAACTAGGCCTACGCAGATCTGTCATGCAAGCTTGAGCAAAAGGTGTCATTAGCATGAGCAAATATCAAATGTCCTGAGCTTTATTCCCCTGGTATTATGTGGGATTATATATTTAGAATTCAGCAGTGAGATGATAAAAGCCAAATAGTACTGTTGTTTGAAAGTGATCAGTTCAAAAGACTGCAAGTGAATAGTGTAATCATATAATTTAGTCACTAGGTGTATATCTGGACAACAGTTATTTCAGTTTCATTCCATTTTACTTGTCATGTCCTCATACTATGGAAGCCTAGGATTGGTAGTTTGGGGGAGTACTAATTTTCTGCTAGAGAGCTCTAGCCCACTTCTTCGATTTACAGCCCTGGAGTTCTTTAGCATAGAATTCTCAGTATCTCTGCAAACTACAAGTACTATGATTTTATAGGATGGACCTGTGATAGCTGGGGTCCGTTTACACAACGAAAATGTCATGAGATGAACTCGTGATGAACCCTGGTTGTTCACATGTTCAACGTGACCATCTCGAGCTTTTCAGAAGGGGAGGCACCATTTATCCTCCAAGGAGCATGACTTTCCGTCCCTCAGTTTGTCCCGTGCTTTAAAAAAGTATTGGGAGGTTGTGGATAATTGGTAATGTGAACAGTTCGGGACAATATATCTCAGGAGTAGGTGGTGGCCGGAAATAGAGGTGGGCAGGGGCAGGCTCAGAGTTCAGAGAAGTAGGGTTCAGTCACACTTTTTAATAGATTCAGCCTCACTGGCTGAAAGCAAAGGCTTCCCTCCAGGCTGCAATAAGGTTTGTGTGTGTCTGTGGCATAAGTAACCCTGTTCAATGGATTTTTACATTGCAAACCCCTCAGCCCCAAGAAAGCCAGTCCCTATTCTTTCCATCCGCCCTCTCCTGCATGGAGGGTTGTGTTCTTTAAAGGGACTTTCACACTGCCAACCTCTCGCCCCCAAGATAAGCTCTCCCTCTTCCTTCAACCCCCCCTCCTGCACGGAGGGTTGTGATTTTTAAAGGGACTTTTGGCTCTCCCTCTGCTTTCAACCCCCCCTCTCCTGCACAGAGAGTTGTGATTTTTAAATGGACTTTTGGCTCTCCCTCTTCCTTCAAACCCCCCCCCCCCGGCATGAAGGGTTGTGATTTTAAAGGGACTTTCGGCTCTCCCTCTTCCTTCAAACCCCCCCCCCCACCGGCATGAAGAGTTGTGATTTTTAAAGGGACTTTCGGCTCTCCCTCTTCCTTCAACCCCCCCTCTCCTGCACGGAGGGTTGAGATTTTTAAAGGGACTGTCACAGTACCAGCCTCTTGCCCCCAAGATCGACTCCCTTTTCCCTCCACCTGCCCTCCCTGCATGGAGGGTTGTGATTTTTAAAGATTTGTGTGCTGTCAATCTCCCTTTAAATGGATTTTTACATTTATTTGGCATGAACCTGTGTGGCAAGTCCATTAGGGGATTTTTTTTTTTACAGGAATTGTGCAGAGGAGGTTGCCTTCACCTTCCTTCTCTGACCAATGCAGACACTTGAGCAAACATTTGTGGCACCCAGCAGCATCGCTTGTGGGGGGAAATGCCACAGGAAATACATCACCAATGTTGTGAAAAAATGAGTAATCACATCTTTGACTGGCAGCTCTCTCTCTCTCTCTCTCTCTCTCTCTCTATATATATATATATCCCGGAACCTTTTCCCATGTAAACAAACAAACAAACAAACACGGAATACTATGTCTTGGGATCTTGCTTTTGTCATGGAAAAGGTTGTTGTGTAAACAACGATCCCGGGATATTGTTCATTTCGTGAAAAATCGTGTAAACAACAAGGGACAAACTCAGGATCAGGAAATCCTGTTTCTCCCCATGATAAAAACTGTCATGTAACTGATGCCCTGGAGTGTTATCAAGCTGCCGTACCTGTGTAGAGCAGGTACACTTTAGGAGGCACTGGACTTAGGAGATTTTCAGATGGGGGAAATAACCCCCATGGAGATCGGGAGAGAAACAGGGTTGTTCCGCTGCCAGCGCTCCGTTTTGCATACCGCCTGTCCTTCTCCTGACCTCCCTTCATTCTCCCTCCATCCTGCTTGCATTTTTCTTCTACCATTTTCCACTATTTTTTACTAATGAAGAACTTTTATTAGTAAAAAATAGCAGAAGGAAAATTAGTTGCATCTTGATGGAGTAAAGAGTTTTCTGTAACTGTTATATCATTTTAACACAGACAATAAAGTTCTTGCTTTGAGTTCCAGACTGGTGTAGTTTCTAAGTCAATCTCACACCACCTGGTGCTCTCTGATTGTGTTGGACTACAAACCCCACTATGCTGAGTTTGGATGAAAGGAATTGTAGTCCAACATATCTGATGGGTACCAGCTTGCAGCAGGTTGCTTTAAGACCTTTGTGAGTGGCTGCAAAGATTAGAAAAAAGGGACAGAGAATACGCACATGACTTTGAACTACTGTAATCTGGTTTACCAGCTGAGCACTATGAGACAGTTTCCTTAATATTATGAACATTTAGAAACCTCAGGTGTTTGAACATTAAAAAAAAAAAATCAGTTCCCCAGGATGACCAATTTGCGCAGGCACACGGTTAAATTCTTACATACTTTGTCTTGTCGTCTAGCTATTCACAGTAGACAACCACAAAATGAAAATGTTAGGAAAATCTCAGCCTGGTTGTATAACTTAAGTTTGATTTTATTCAAAGCTTTTTAGTTGTAAGCATTAGGAAAGTTTTGATTAAGGTGAAACTTGTTCTTTTGACCATTTTAGAATTTCCATTCCTTTTTCATTTGTTCAATAATATAGCTAAATTGGTTGGTTTCCTCTTTTTCCTCCCCCCCCCGCCTTCTTTTTGGCTGTGGAAGAATAATTCTATCTGCAGTGTGCTGCATGTATTGTGGAAAGTGTTGCTCTAAATGTTTCCAGTGAATCCTGGCCAGTGCTGCTATTTCACTCTTGACCCTCTGGTGAACAGAAACTGCCAATCATGTTGAATTGCATTTAAGTATGAGCTTTATGCAGCAATGGGGGGGGGGTTAAAAAGTACTTTAGGGATTAGAGCTGTCTGACAGATTCATTTATGCTGAAGGTTTCCTCCATATTACTCCTCTGGAAATTCTTGTATTGAGACTTCCAGTGTTTTCAGACAAAAGTGTGATTTAAAAGTTACTCTGAAGGCACGTACATAGAAAGGGAAAGCAAGATTGTGATACCTGCACAATCACTCCTATATCTGAAAGTGCCTACACATGTAGAAACAATGCTTCCCTAGGTCCTGTATATCTGTCCAGGGACCCTTCTGATTCAAACATCTGAGGCTGGTAATGCAAGTGCAATCAAAGTAATATCTGAACATGCTATTAGGGCTCCTAGTTCAGTATTGTTTCAGGCCCTGAGGTTTTCAGCCCAAAATCTGAGACCTACAAACAGTTCCTAGTGGTGTTATGAAACATTATGTAGTAAGTGCCAACCACAGTTGCTCACAGCTTGTAATTCAAACACACACAGAGAGAACTTATTTTCCTGTTTGGATGTTGGGACTGAAATCTAAATGAGCTGCTCCCATAGTGAAATGATGGGATTATTCCTTTTCACTTAGGGAGTTGGAATAAGGAACACCTTGGGGCTCATTTACATGTGCAGTTTTTGGGAATTATTGCATCAGACATACATCAGCTCCCTGCCAGCATATCCTGGCTGTGGATCAGGCCTGTTGTTCCCCCATTACCACCTCCAAACAGGGGAAGTCCTGATGGGCACACCAGCCTATCACTGCAGTCACTGGTGCTGCTATCTCCACTGCTGTCTCAGAAGGTAGGAAGGGGGACCACAAAATTTGACCAAGGCCCCTGCATGTGACCAACCTTGGACACATGCTGCAGGACTCCTTCCTGCTTTCTAGGAGAGCAAGGCAGACTGGCAGCTTCAGTGAGGGTTGGCCTGCTGGGAGGGCTCCTACAGTCTCACAAGATCCAATCTGTTTCCTCCCAGTGGAAACAAATTCAAACATGTATTATTCTAAAACTTTGATTCTGGCCCCACCCTGCCTTCTCCCTGTCTCAGCCCTATATCTGTCCTGGGGTTGAGGGGGACTGCCTGGGGCATAATGAGACAAATGCCCTACATCATTAGGACTGTAGGACTCTGAGAGAGTGGCAAAACAGGGTATATTGCCCAACTAGACAAGCTCTCAATGTAGCCTACTTTATTCTAACCAGAAGGTGGATGCTGAGAAGAGTGCAGAGTGAGTCATAGTTCAACAACTTCTAATGACAGTATTAATGCTTCCTGCTGGCCAGCACTTGTGCATTTGAGAAAAATTTTCTCTTAGTTCCTGGATTTTGCTTGGGCGAGATTTCAGCTGTTCTCACAGGAAGATGTGACTTTGCTTAAACATATCAAAAACAAATAAATTACCAAAGAAATTCACAAATAAACACTTAAACAAACATAAAGAGGTACTAATAAAAGTGACAGTTGATTAAAAGAGCATTCTGTGGGTCATCATTACGTTCTCCCCCAGAAGTTAAATTATGTGTTCTCATTGGGCAACGGGAGTGAAGAAGAGGACTGCCAATTCATGCTGTAATTGTGCAATTACAGCAGGATGTGATTATTGCATGCTCATCAATACTGCGAAAAGAGAGATATTGAGGGCTATTGATGGCTTTGCCCATTACTGAAAAGTTATGCCTAATTAATGGGTGGCGCACACATGGACCATGGGAGGATGATGATGTCATGCAGTAATGGAAACCCATTAGTGATACTATCATGTCATAATTCTGCTATTACAGCCCTGTCTGATAAAGTCCTAAAACTGAAAAATTTGCAGCCTTGTTTCCTGCCTGGAGATGACCCATGAAAGCCAAGCCCTGAGATCTGGCAACTGTGACTATTTTATATTTGAATAGGCTGGAAAACTGATGGCTTATCTGCTCATTGTTACCGATACTACAACTACAACTTCAATATAACTATAACTATAACTGTTATGCCTTTTTTTCCTAAGAAAAGTGTCTATTTCTTCATTTCTAAGGAAGAGTAATCTGCTTGCAGTTTCACTTATTTATGGAAAATAAATTTAAATTGTAATGAAATTCCAACTAATTCCTAATTCCAAGTCAGCCCCAGGCCTCCTTCAGACTGCTGTGGGATTCTAAAAGTTATAGAATCTAGAGCAAAAACCTTTCCCAAGTTAAGTGCATACCATGTTGTAATCATACAGTATGCAGATCTTTATAAATGTTTAAGACTAAAGCTTAAATGTTTTGGTGCAATTTAGTATTTATCATAAATGGGATTTGCCACATAATGTTATATTAAAATGGGCTATGGCTCAGAGTTCCAGCCAGCCAGTCATACCATCTTCTAAGGACTATCAGACGCGGCAATAACAGCATCATTAGAACGTGATGATAGCACAAAGGGCTGAAATTATCAGATGTCATCGTCATTCCTCCATTCCCATTGTGTTGCACTGTGAATGAGCTGTCACTTTTTATTGGTGGTTTTACCCATCAATAAAAGTGATGCCTCATTTGCACCAGTGCAACATAGTGGGAATGGGTGAATGATGGGGATGTCTGATAATTTCAGCTCTTTGTGCTATTGTCACATCCTAAATAGCACAGGTTTTTTTGGTGATATTTGCCTTGTCTGATAAAGTCCTAAGACACTCTTTTAAATCCCCCCCTTTCTGTTCTCATTGTAAAATTCAGCATTCCAAGATGAATAGCATGCTCAGTTCTCACTGAGCTATCAGGGAGGGGCTTAAATTTTGATTTTGATTTTATTTTATTGGGCACTTTTGTGAATCTTTGTGTTTTCCCAAAGCTGCTAGTGCCACCATCTTCTGTGTGGTTAGTGCAATTTTGAGAACAAAGGGATCTATACCTAAAGACTAGTTTGCTGCCAGTATATAGGATGCCACTTCATATTGGGCACACAGTGATAAAATATATGGAACTGAGCTTTTCCCAATGCAACTGCTATTCATGAGCTAGTCAACAGTGGTCCCTACTGTCCAGTTCAAATCCTTCCTCCAACTGTGCAGATATACAGCAGGTTCCCCCAGGCTACTTGTCATAGAGACACAGTGTGATAATAATTCTTCCTGAAGTGAAGCTGTCTGACAAAAGAAAAGAAGAGAAAAAGCTACTTCTAGACAAAATAAAATATTATTAATAGCAAGTTCCTGAATTTAAATGGATTCCACATGAAACACAGTTGGCCAGATAGGAGGATCTAAATAAATATACTTTCCTTTTCCGGTTATCTTTTGTCGGGCATAAAGGGAAGCCTACATCTTGTGCATGAACAAAATTGACTTCAGCATCCTGGGCTCAATTTTTAAATTCCTCCCCCCGTTCACAGCATTCTACACTTTTCCTAGAATTGCTGAGGGTGACTTGCTCTGTTGCTATTCTGCTGCCACCTCCAGTTGACTATCTGGGTCACAGATTGAGTGGCAGGAGTGGATTGAGGTGGAGAGCGAATTTGCATGTGGGTGGTGTTTGGTTGGGTGTGTTTCCTAAGCAGCCAATCAGAACACTGGGAAAGGCAACATACCCAAGAGAATTATATATATAGATGAACTGGAAAGATGAGGTCACAAAGTTAAATGTCCCTGTGAACAATTTAAAGGAAGGACTTCAGTTCAGTGGTGGTACACATTCTTGAGCTGCAAAAGGCTTTCAGATCTTGTCATCTCTTGGTGGGATAGAAAACAGTTTCTGAATCCCTGGAGAACCACTACCAGTCAGGGAGACTCATTCCAGTATTTCTGCAGGAAAATGAAAAGTAACAAACATTCTTTCTATCCTTAGTCTCTAGCTCTGTATAAGGCAGCTTTCTGTGCCCCGTCTGAGGAGTGATTCAGTCTTGACTTCCACATGGAGGTTCTCTAACTAGTTCAGCAGTGAATGTTGACAAAAAGTATGTTTGAATAGAGAAATGAAACTCAATAGAAGGTGTGGGAGTAAAAAGAGCAAGAGAGAGTGAGATAGCTAAGTTGGACAACACTTGACAAGCACAAGAGTTAAGGGAAGGAAGATTTGAGGCAACAGGTGCCTAGAAGAATGGAGAAAGTAGCAAAGAGCAGTCCATAAAAAGGAGGACAGTGGTGGGAGGAAAATCACACAGCAGATGTAGGAATAAGTGCTTGCAAGTGAGGGAGTGAATGGCAAAGAAGAAAATTGATAAGAGAATGTTGAAAGTTCACTAGAAGGGGCACAGAGACAGTGGCACACTGATTTGAACTGACTAGTCAGTTGAAAATGAATTTTAATATTACAGAAGTGCTATGTATATTTTTGACTGTAATTTCATCAGAGCTTGGAAAAGTGACTTTTCTTGGACTGAGATGCCCTGAATCCCATTGATGGAAGTACCTAATTTATATCATTAATTTTAATACCAGTGCAGGTACTTCTTACTGCAATTTCTTCAGAGTTTGGAAAAGCTCCCTTTTTTTGATGTAGAACTCTCCAAATCTCCCAGCCAGCACTATAGGATTTTAGGAAGTATAGTCAAAAAAGTAATTTTTCCAAACTGCAATAATCAAATTGCAGTAGGAACTGTTTGCAGCCCTTCTGATTCTGGGAGTTTTGTCCACAAAAGGAACTTTTCCATACTCCAGAATGTGATATTCTAAAGGACAGAACAGAATGCAACTTAGCATCAGTTCACAGTAGGAGGTCTGTGTTAAAATAAGTCCTTGGGTTTTGCATGCCAAGGCTGAGTTTGATCATCACCAAACATGGGGGAAGGGTGTTCATCTTTGGCCATTTTAGCCTTCCACCCCCCCATTCTGTAACCATTTCCTTCCCATTCCTCTTATTACAAGGGGAATACACTTTGCCAGCTTCAAGTCCTGTGTGCCTTCTGTACATGTGTCAAGAGAACAGTCTCTCCTGGTCTGCTTAGGCATGCCTTCCCCAGCACACTTGGTTGTTCAGTCCTCCCACCATTGAAGACCCAGTGGTCAAGAACAATGGTAGCATATATTTCCATGTACATTGGGAGGAGACTTGTGTGGTTGGGCTCCTGCTATGGCGGTGTCAGAGAGAGCATCCATGAAATCCTATGCCCCCTGGGACATCTTTCATGGAACTGCAGATTGGTGTCCTTAGTTAATCGTGCAATTGAATACATGTAGCTGGATCTTCCTTCTGCAATACATTTGTTGGTTTCAGTAATCCTGATTTTGGATGAGAAGGATTGTGTCTAAACTACACTGTTACAGTAGTACTGGAGCTATGCTGGTTTCATTCCATGGAATCTTGGGAGTTTAATTGTTGAGGTACTTAAGGGTTCTGGACTAGACAGCTCTATTGCCGTAGTTCAGGGAGTGGGCAAGAACTCTCTAGCCAAGAATTCTATGTACCTCACCTAACTACAAATCCCAGGATTCTGTAGGATGCAACCAATATAGTTCAGGCAGTATCAAACTGTTATAACTCTGTAGTTATACACTACACAGGGGCCTACTGCATTCCGAAGAAAAGTGGCAGTGCAGCAGGAAGGTTCTGTCTTCCATTCTGCCTTACTGCATGATGTCATTCTTCCGGTGTTCTGCCATTCTTGTCCTGTGGGAGACCGAGGTAAAACCATGTCTTTTGCTAATGGGTTTTTCCAGTAGCAAAAAGACATGGTTTTACCTCGGTCTCCCATGGGACTGGAAAGAAAGAGCAATGAAGTTGTACTGTAAGGCAACATGGAAGATAGAACCTTCCTGCTGCACTGCCACTTTACTTTGGAGTGCAGTAAGCCCCACAGCTAGTCATCTTGGCCATATAGCAAAATACAACAAAATCCACAATCCACAAAAAAGCAATACTTTAACAGTCAACCAAAAAGCAGAAAATACATCATACAAGCTTTCAAAGCTTCATTGTAACTTCTTCATCAGGCAAAGATGTTAAAAATCATACAGAAGAAAAGTGATAATGCTAGAGTCACAGGCCTACATTTTGTCTCAGATGTGATTTCTGTTGTCAGTTAAGATGGTCTAGAATAGAGAGATATTAATTCAGCCAGAGGCCATTCCCGTCCTTGGCCATGTGGGTCACATGGAAAGTTATGTTTCTGTTGCTAATGGAGTTAAATTTTATTAACAGCCTTTTATTGCCCTTTGTTCCCACTCCCCACATGGCCAAGATGTAACTTCCATTTCCAGAGACACCTTTGACTGAACCTAGAATTCTTTCACTGGAACAGCAAATTGAAAGTGGGGGGGATGAACAAAACAGAGAGAAAGAAGTACAGTCCTCCCTCCACATTCGCGGCCTCCACACTCGCGGTTCCGCATATTTGTGGTTTGCCACAAGGGGAGGCCGGGGAAAGTGGCGACGGGGCCTCTGAGGCCCTGTTGCCACTTTCAGAATGGAGTTGGGAGGCTGGATGAAGCGACGACAGGGCCTCCGGAGGCCCCGTGGTTGCTTTGGGAGGCCGGGGGAAGTGACGACAGGACATCCGGAGGCCCCGTGGTCACTTGGGGAGGCCGGGAGAACTGATGACGGGGCCTCTGAAGGCCCCATCACCACTTTTGGGAGGGCGGGGGAGGGCTGTCATTATTTGCGGAATTTTCACATTCACAGGGGCCTGCGGAACCTAACCCCCACGAATGTGGAGGGAGGACTGTACTTGTTTTACACTTCACTCACCCACCCGTCAAGATTGACTAATGACAGATTCGGGGGGCAATTTAAATGAGGGAAATAATAGGCATGCAGGGAGGGGGCTTCATCCAAATAACTCATATCCACTGCTTTCAATCTATGAAAAAGATGGTGGGAGCTAGAGTCATGGTTGTGAAATGCCCTTCCCAGAGCCTGGCATTCACACTGTTTCCCCCTCCCCCCAGCAAAAGGTGTATGCTTTTCAATTTTCCCAGGTTTTTCAATTTGCAAAAACATATTTTAGTTTATTGCTGATGCTGATTCAACCTTTTTTAAAAAAAAAAAGTATGTTCATTTTAACGTTTGTTTTTTCATATTAATCCTGCCCACCCCGTTCACTACGTATTGTGAACAGGTAGTGAAATATGTAAATAAATACATTTTTAAAGATATAAATCTCTCCCATCAAGTTTAGCTTGTTCCAGGCTGTTGTTGGAAGCAGAATGCTGTCAAATAGTTGTGCTTTCGTATGTTTTATAAAGGCACTTGTTTCATTCTTCTGTACATAGTGTCAATGAAGTTTCTTAAAATAAGGTAACTCTATGCCCTAGTAATGTACCAGGTATTCAAGCAACTGTAATGTGAACAATGGCTTTGTATTGATTTTATTGTGTGTTTTATTATTTTATTGTTCTTGTAACACACCCAGGGAATTTAGAGCCAGCATGGTATAGTTGTCTGAGTGTTGGACTGCGTCTCTAGAGACCAGGGTTCAAATCCCCACTCAACCATGGAAACCCACTGGGTGACCCTTAGCAAATCATACTCTCTCAGTCCCAGAAGAAAGCAAAGACAAACCCCCTGTTAACAAATCTTGCCAAGAAAAACCCATGATAGGTATTTGTTTTTGTTTTTTTATGTGATTTTAGTTTAGGTGGTTTTTAATTTTATACTACTACTACTACTAATAATAATAATAATAAAAAAATTATTTATACCCCGCCCCTCTGTTAAAACAATCAGAGCAGCTTACAATAATTAAAATACAATACAGATAAAAATCCCAAAATACCACCCACCCCCACCCTCCCCCATAAAAACATATTAAACAAATATAAATTAAAAGCAACTATCTAAAATTGCATTTAAAAACAATCAATACAATCAATAGCCAGCAGACTAAAAGAGGCCAGGAGCCCTGAGGCCAGGATCTAATTAGGAAAGGCCTGCCGAAAGAGATCAGTCTTAAGTGCTTTTTTAAAGCTACTCAGGCTTGCCATCTGACGGATCTCGTTCCGCAGGTCATTCCACAATTTGGGGGCGATTACCGAAAAGGCCCTCTGGGAGGTTGCAGACAGCCTAGATTTTTGTGGCTGAAGCAAATTCCTCCCAGAGGACCGGAGTGCGCGGGGAGAATTGTATGGGAGGGGGCGGTTCCGGAGATAAGTTGGACCCAAGCTGTTTAGGGCTTTAAAGGTAATAACCAACACCTTGTACTGGGTCCGGAAACTGATAGGCAGCCAGTGGAGAGATTTTAATACTGGAGTTATATGGTCTCTCCGAGATGTTCCCGAGACCACTGTGGCTGCCATATTTTGTACCAACTGAAGTTTCCGGACCAAGCATGAGGGTAGCCCCATGTAGAGCACATTGCAGAAATCTAGACGAGAGGTTACCAGCATGTGCACCACAGTCTCGACGTCCCTTACTTCCAGGAAAGGGCCCAGCTGGCGTATCAGCCGGCGCTGATAACAGGCACTCCTGACTGTCGCATTCACCTGACTAGTCATCTAGTTTAATATCTTTTTATGGGGGAGGGTGGGGGTGGGTGGTGCTTAGGGATTTTAGTCAGCATTGTTGTATTTTAATTGTTGTAAGCCACCCCAATTATTTTTAATAGAGGGGCGGGGTAAAAATTATTATTATTATTATTATTATTATTATTATTTTATTATTAGGTTCAGCTTAGGGACACCATGTGTTAGAAATGACTTGAAAGCACACAATAACAACAAAATATGCTTATGGATGAAATAAATAGTTTCAGCTTAGTAAACACAAAAATGCTTCCACCATCAATCTTTAGTAGATAATGGACTGATTCCAACTGTCAGTATGTATGTATGTATGTATGTAATTTAATTTAATTTAATTTAATTTAATTTAATTTTTATCCCTCCTTTCTCCCAATAGAAGACCCAAGGCTGTGAACATTTAGAAGGCAATGCCATAATCACAAAAAGTCAGCATGGGTTTCAGAGAAACAAGTCATGCCAGACTAATCTGATCTCTTTTTTTGATAAAGTTACCAGCTTGGTAGATGAAGGGAATGCTGTGGACATTGCATACCTTGATTTCAGTAAGGCCTTTGACAAGGTTCCCCATGACATTCTTGCAAACAAGCTTGTAGAATGTGGGCTAGACAAGTTAACTGTTCAATGGATTTGTAATTGGTTGGCCGGCCGAACCCAAAGGGTGCTCAGCAGTGGCTCCTCTTCGTCTTGGAAAGATGTGACCAGTGGGGTGCCACAGGGTTCTGTCCTGGGCCCAGTGCTATTCAACATCTTTATCAATGACTTAGATGAGGGAATTAGGGGCATACTTATCAAATTTGCAGATGACACCAAATTGGGAGGAGTAGCTAATACCCTAGAGGACAGGATCAAAATTCAGAATGACCTGGATAGACTGGAGAGCTGGGCCAAAGCTAACAAAATGAAATTCAATACGGAGAAATGTAAAGTACTGCATTTAGGGCGGAAAAATGAAATGCATAAATATAGGATGGGAGAGACCTGGCTGAATGAGACTACGTGCGAAAGGGATCTAGGAGTCCTAGTAGACCACAAGTTGAACATGAGCCAACAGTGTGATGCGGCAGCTAAAAAGGCCAATGCAATTTTGGGCTGTATCAATAGAAGTATAGTGTCTAGATCAAGGGAAGTAATAGTGCCACTCTATTCTGCCTTGGTCAGACCTCACTTAGAATACTGTGTCCAGTTCTGGGCACCACAATTCAGAAAGGATATTGACAAATTGGAGCGTGTCCAGAGAAGGGCAACTAAAATGGTGAAAGGTCTGGAAACAATGCCTTATGAGGAGAGACTTAGGGAGCTGGGTATGTTTAGCCTGGAAAAAAGACGGTTGAGAGGCGATATGATAGCCCTGTTTAAGTATTTGAAGGGATGTCACGCTGGGGATGGAGCAGGCTTGTTTTCTGCTGCTCCAGAGACTGGAACACGGAGCAATGGGTGCAAGCTCCAGGAACAGAGATTCCACCTCAACATGAGGAGGAACTTTTTGACAGTAAGAGCTGTTCGGCAGTGGGACACACTCCCTCGGAGCGTGGTGGGGTCTCCTTCCTTGGAGGTCTTTAAACAGAGGCTGGATGGCCATCTGTCGGGGATGCTTTGATTGTGATTTCCTGCGTGGCAGGGGGGTTGGACTGGATGGCCCTCGTGGTCTCTTCCAACTCTGCAATTCTATGATTCTATGATTCTATGATTCTAAGGCAGCTCCCAGGATAAGATAAAACAAAATATTGTCAAAACAACAATGGATAATACAAAAGACAAAAACCAATGATTTTAAACAATCATATTAAATTAAAACATTAATTTATAACAGTTTTAAAGGTAGTTAAAATAGAATAACAGCACACCTGAATTAAAAGATCTTCTAAAAGGACCATTTAACTGTAAAAGGCCTGGCTAAGCAAGAAAGCATTTACCTGCTGGTGGAAAGACAGCCAAGATGAGTTCAACCTACCCTCTAGATGGAGGGAATTCCACAGCCTGGGAGCAACATCTGAGAAAGCTCTCTCTCCTATGTTCTCATCAAATATACCTGTAATGGTGGTGAGTCTGAGTAAAAGCCTTCCCCCAAGGATCTTAAAACTCAGGCAGACTACTATTGGGAGACATGTTCCCTGAGACAGACTGGACTCAAGCTGTTTAGTGCTTTATAGGTCATAACCAGGACTTTGAAGTGTGCCCACAGACACTAGAGTGACCAAGGGCTGGCAAAGTGCATTTAGGGCCAAAAAAGTTTGTGGGAGCGGGTGCAGTGAGGGTGGGAGTAGGATGGTGCTCTCCAAGATCTCCTGAGGTGTTAATGCAACCCACTTATCTTTCTACAGTTGCCCACCCCGATGTAGACCCACCAAATCTATATGATTCACATAAGTGATATTTCAGCATTCAACTATTGATTCAATGAGACTGCTATATTCCATGGGAACTAGCAATTGGATTCAGACTAATGTATGAAAGTCTGTTTTCGGTGCAGAGATCAGAAGTGACTAGTTACAAATAATTTCCTCGAATAATCTAGAAGCATGAAAGTTTTGCTCTGTATTTCTTGTTCTATTTAACTAAGCTTCAGTGGAAGAATTTCCTTGAGGAGTTTGTCTCGCATTTGTTACTTTACGCTTCTGTTTTCTGGCATTTTCTGCTAAATCTAGATTTCTATATAATTTTTCCTAGCAAAGACTATATAGTAGTATGTACTGCATTTTAGGATTTCTTTTTCAACTGTATTGTGTAATTCAGTATGTATATTGTGTGTGTGTGTGTTTGTATGCTCATTTTTTTAAAATGATTTTTTCCCCTTCTTTCTAGGAGTGATTGGGTAACATCTTACAAAGTTATGGTGAGCAATGACAGTCATGCATGGGTAACAGTCAAAAACAGCTCTGGAGACATGGTTAGTACCAGAAAATATAATATTTTCTAAATCACACCCATCTAGTAGTGGAAGCATAAGGCCTGGTACCTCAAAACAAGGTGTTCATAAGAAGACACTGGATAACTGAAATTTGTAGAGAATATGAAGTTAATAAATGAACAAATAAAAACATGCAAGTTTTCTTATAGATAAGAATGGAGTCCAATGTTCAGCACTGCACACTGTACATACATATATGGCACAGGTCATATTGTAGAGTCAAACAACCTACATAAATATTTAACAACTCTCTACCTACATTAAAAATGTGGCCCTAAATTATCATGTGTTCCTGGTTTCTTTTTTCCAGTTGGCAAGGTTAAGATCAAATCTTGTCTTTTGACTCGTTTCAGGTGTTATTACTAATGATGCCCGCTACTTGTGTATTGAAATAGATTTTCGAAGGCAACAGTGAAAAGGAAATCCCAGTCCTTAATGAGCTGCCAGTACCTCTTGTTGCACGTTATATTCGGATAAACCCTCGAACGTGGTATGAAGAAGGAAGCATATGTATGAGACTGGAAATCCTTGGCTGTCCTCTCCCAGGTAAAAGTCATGTTTCTGACCAGCCGTGCCCTAATATAGGTAAAGGATCTATCAAAAGGATCCTAGAATGCTACCAATGACCTATCAGCATTTCAGTGTCTAGTTGCGAATGTTATGGCCTAAATCCAATTGCTAGTCCCAAGTAGAGCAGCTCCAATGAATCATATTTTACATGAGTGTTGACTTATAATTCAGCAGTGGATTCAATTAAGTAGCCTAGCTGTTACTAGCAGTTGGATGTTGGACTCTATGCCTCTTTTGTTTCAGATACTTGTTAATTCAGAATGAATGGTTCTTTTGTGTTACTTTGTTGAGGGTTAATAAAGCATCCTTACTAAAATGAATGCTATCTGAACAGAAATAGTTCGTGAACTCCTCAGCAGATCCTTATGCTAGCTAAAATTAATTTATCACTTGGGTGGGTGGGGGAACCTTCAGCTAGTTCACAGTCCAACAAGTAGGGAGATAGCAGAGAGGGGACAGTAGTAGAAGAGGGAGATAAAGAATGTGTGGAAGTAGGTCCACATGCATGCATATGTGCGCATTTGTGCACACACACTCTCTATTATTCTTTACCTTTCCTTTCTAGTTTCCAGAGTATTGCTGGGCAGATGGATACAGAGTGATACAGAAGAAATAGTAGTTGCCTGGAAGCTATAGATCTACTTTTCTTTCTAGTTCTTTTTGCAAATCAAACACAAAAGGGGCAAAAATGATGTGTGTGTGTGTGTGTGTGTGTTGATGTGGATAGAGAAAAATACCTTTAAGCCCACACTGTGCGTATTTATGTGTGATGATGTCATACAATGGTCATTGAAAGGCAGGATCACATTTTTTTCAACAGAAAGATTGTCATTATTTGCTTGCAGGTAGAATCATAGGAGATTTTCAAATGGAGGGGGGAACCGTGGAGGTCAGGAGAGAAATGGGGCTGTTCCACTTCCAGCGCTCCGTTTCACATGCCCCCGTCCTTCTCCCGACCTCCATTTGTTCTCCCTCCATCCTGCTCTCATTTTCCTTCTGCTATTTTCTGTTATTTTTTACTAACAGAAACTTCTGTTCATAAAAAATAGCAGAAGGAAAAGGAAAGCAGGACAGAGGGAGAACAAATGGAGGTTGGGAGAAGAATGGGGGCATGTGAAACGGAGCGCTGGAAGCAGAACAGCCCCGTTTCTCTCCCTAACTCCGCATATTTTCCCCTGTCTGAAAATCTCCATAGAATCACAGAGTTGGAAGAGATCACAAGGGCTATCCAATCCAACCCCCTGCTATGCAGGAATACACAATCAAATCATTCCCAACAGATGGCCATCCAGCCTCTGCTTATAAACCTCCAAAGAAGTAGACTCCACCACACTACGACGCAGTGTATTTGATTGTTGAACAGCTCTTATAGTCTGGAAGTTCTTCCTAATGTTTAGGTGCATTCTCTTTTCCTGTAGTTTGAGTCCATTGCTCTGTGTCCATGTCTCTGGAGCAGCAGAAAACAAGCTTGCTCTATCCTCAATATGACATCCCTTCAAATATTTAAACATGGCTATCATGTCCCCTCTTAACCTTCTCTTCTCCAGACGAAACATACCCAGCTCCCTATGATGCTTGATGATTCAGCTGATAAATGGGATTCAGGTCCCACTTCAGCTATGGACTCCCTTGGGCAAGACTGTCATAAGACAGTCTACTGCTGTTTGAAATGGGGAAAGTGGAATCTGACTAGCAGTATCTCTGCTCTATCTGCTTCAGACTCTCACTGAAGTAAGTAGGGATTGCTTTGAATTACTGGTATTATGGATGAAATGGAACCATTGAAATGGGGGGTTGCATTGAATTATTGGCATTACTGGTGAAATGGAACCATTAACCCTTGCTAAGATTTTCCTAGTCTCCTGCTTCTTTCCCCCAGATTTGCTGCTGCTGCTATTAATTGCCATCAGGTTGACTTCAATGTATGGTGACTCTATGAATGTTTAATTGCTGAATGTGTTTATAATATCTTTCATATATGCAGTATTGAACATTCTCTGAATGGATTGTTGTTGTTTTGTATCTTCAAGTCAATTCTAATTTATAGCAACCCAGTCATAGGGTTTTCTATGCAAGATTTGTTGAGTTTTGCCATCCCTTTCCACTAAAGCTGAGAGAGTGTGACTTGCCCAAGGCCACCCAATGGGTTTTCATGGCTGAGAAGAGATTTAACCCTTGGTCTCCCAGAATCCTGGTCCAACACTCAAACCACTACACCACACTGTCTCTCTGTAGTCTGTAATCTGAGCAGATTACAAAAGGTAAAAAGATACTACAGTGCTATGCAATGCAGTGCTAGGTAAAAGGATATCACACAGAACAAGAAGATATATGAAAAATAGCCACAAAATCTAAAACCTAAGAAGCCTTGGCGGAATGCCTGGGTCCATTTTGATGGAACACATTCTACTGAAAAACACCATGGAGATTCTGGTTGTCACTTGAACAAGTGGCAACTGGCACAAAGATCAGCATGCGCGCACACACGCCCTTCACTTGGGGAGCTTAAGTGCTGTCCTGCTGATTCAGCATGTTTAACATTGCTTAGGGTAAATTATATTCAGTAATGCATAAGGCAGAGAAGAAAAGCAATCTCCAAACCTTGGTCATATTTTTAAGACAGGGTTGCTTCCAAATCTGTACCACAAACAGTCTCACTACCAATTTGTTATTTAGATTTGTCTTGTCCTCTTTGTGGAATGGAAGTCATATTTCTGGAAGTTGCAAAAAATGTGCAGAAGTTGTAAAAATTAGGTTTAGTGAAGATTAGATTGAATTAAAAGCAATTTAAACCTTTTCATGCTAGACATGAGTTTACTAGGTGTTCAAATAGGGTTTCAGTCACTAAAAGCATCTGGCAGGATTGCTTTCTTAGGGCTTGTCTAGATGGGCTATTTACTCCATCTTGCCTCCATCTTGGATCCCTGCAGTCCAAACGATGTAGGGCTCTTGCCCCATTTGCCCCTGGGTAGTCCTGATGACACCTGAGGCAAAGCCAGGGGTAAGCAGGGATAAAGCCCATTAAAATATTTTAATTAAACACTGGAAAAACCCACTTCATGTGGGAAAACTGGATTGGGCTGGTGCAGATTCATTTTTGAAAGTATTCCTAAATGATATTGTGGTATTATGGAAAAGCAATTTTTCCAGTGAATGTAGGTTATACTAGCATTACTCTTTCTTTTCTGTGCTGATGATGCTATTTTAATTTCCCACTTGCAAGTTGGACTGCAGTGGGTGCTTAGATGGTTTAGTTAGTGTTGCCAAAATGAACAACTGTAAAGTAATAATTTTTCAAAAAAAAAATCAAAAACATGTTTATCCAAAAGCAGAGGATATAAATGGACACTACATAAGAATCCATTGAAGCAATTTTCTTACTCGATTATTTAAGAACATTGTCAGGTTGGTCTATCCAAATTCACAGGATTGCCCTATTTTGACCTATATCTGTTTTATGTAAAATGCTTTGAGTCTTTTTTAAATGTAAATATAAATATCATCATCATCATCATCATCATCATCATCATCATCATCAGGAATGTTTAGTGGTGTCCTCCTTCCCTCCCAGACCTTGTGGCACCAAGATCTACACTCTGTTCTGCTCTGCTCTGCTCTGCATCCACCTTCTGGCCAGAAGCAAGTCAGCTGGAATAATATTCCTTAGAGACTGTCCTTAGGTCTCAGGTTTTAGCCTGGAAACTTCAGGGCCTGGGAAAATCCTGATACAGTCGGCACTCTGTATCCACGGATTGTTCTTCTATGGATTCAGCCAACCATGGCTTGAAAATATTCAGGAAAAAAAAAACATTCCAAAAAGCAAACCCTGCTGTTTGCCATTTTATATAAGGAACACCATTTTACTGTGCCATTGTATTTAATGGGGCTGGTCCTGCTTAGCTCCAAGATCAAACAGGATCTGGTGCTTTCAGGATACATGGCCCTTCTTGTCTACATACACAAGTTATATCTGTTTTTCTTTGTTTTTCTCCCCAGTTTATCCATAGACATGGATAGAATCTCAACTGTAGATTTTATTCATATCAATTGTATATAAATATATATAATATTCACATATAATACACATGAATAAAACCCACAATTGGGCCATATCCTCATTCAGACCAACCAAAATGTAACAAAAATGTGGCAGCCTCTCAGTTCCCTAGAACTCTTGATCGGGTTAGGAGGTACAAAAAATGGAATGGGGGAAGAAACAGAAAAAGTCCAAATAGACAGAGAGATTGGTATGAAATCAGCTTTTACCCTAGAGGTTTTTGATTTTATTATGTTATTATCTAGTTTTTCTATACCCTCATGGAAAATGTCTTTTATTTTTACTACAGACCCAAATAATTATTATCACAGAAGAAATGAAATGACAACAACAGACAACCTTGATTTTAAGCACCACAACTACAAAGAAATGAGGCAGGTAGGACACAAAAAGCAGAATTTTGGGTTAGAACATGTGTTAAAAAAGAGAATTATGCATGCACATTGATCTTTATAAGAAAGGAGCATGAACCCTGTAGTCATATCCTAGTATCTTAATATAGTAGGTGCAAGTTCAGAAGAAAAATAAAACAAACTCTCCTGTTTTCATAATATAACATATATATTCCCCCTCCTGACACCTACTTCTGCTAAGTCTCTTATGCCACTGAAATCCCAATTTCATAATTCAAACCTGCAGATTCATCTGTACTGACCCAGGGTTTTCAGCACATAGATCTTAAATCTTAAAAATCTGGGTTTGATGTCTTGTCCTGTCAACTATGTTGGTGGTGATGAATGTGGGTTTCCATCTCTTTTTGAAAAAGAGGCTCCTTACATTCAACATCTGTATGGTCCTCTTCATGCTGGGAATATCTGTACCTAACAAATTTGGCCAGTGCAGATAGGTGAAAGTTGTGCTGTCCTGGGTCAGATTTCTCTGAATCTCCACCCTGCAAACTTTGGCTTACAGTGACTTTCTTGTTTTCCAAAGGCACTTGAGGAATTTCATCTTTGTGAATTCCGCTGCAAGCTGATCCAGTCTGCAGTCCTGAGATGAGAATGGGAACTTTAGGTGCATCAATACAGTAGAAATAGTGCAGTTTGACATGACTTTAACTGCCATGGTTCCATCCTACAGAATCCTGGGATTTGTAGTTTTGTGAAGCACCAGAACTCCTTGGCAGAGAAGGCTAAAGGCCTTATAAAAATACAGATCTCAGGATTCTGTAAGATGGAGCTACAGCACTTAAAGTGGTGTCAAACTGCATTATTTCTACAGTGTAGACGCACCCTTAGTAATCTAGTTAATTTCACATTTTCCAAATGTTGTAAGTCCTGATTTTAAAGAAGACCAAAATGTGTTTTTATACTACTGCAGATTTTGAGAAAAAATAGACAGTACTGTCATCCATCCACATCTGCTGGCTTTAGGGGTGCAGGATCCCCATGAAAGTGGAAAAACTGCAAATAATTCTAGGCCACCCAAATCATATTTTACACATACAAAAAGTACAATCCATGGCTTCAACCCACCACAGATAGCTTTAAGGCAGTTGGGTTCTTTGGCAAGGCAGAAGCTGGCAGCTGGTGGGGCTTGCCACTGCCTCTGCTGCTGCCCTATGTCATTTTTAATAGGGACTTACAAGCCTCATTTGCAATCTCTACTAAAAATGGCATAGGGAAGCAGCAGAGGCAGCAGCAAAAATCCATGAATAACCAAATCCGCAAAACTGAAACCTGCAACTGTGGATGAAAGACTGTATATCAAATGTCAATAAAACTGCTTAACAATTCTATGTGTTTTTTTTTTTAATCAAATACCCATGAGTCAGGATGCAACAGCTTCCTGGATAAATGTAAATACAAAAAATGATCTGAAACAGAAAAATTTTCCATCCCTTTTCTCTGCTTGCAGGACACTATAATAATAAGCTCTGAAAATGAAGTATGGTATAGATTTGGGTTATTGTATGGAATACGTTTGACTCCCTTCCGAAAGCTTCCTGCCTTACAGTTCTGTAGCTGTAGTTTTTATCCTACTGTAGATGGGAGCAGCATTTCATTCTGAGTTGACAGGTAGTGTGACTGAAAACAGAAGTTTTGTGCCACAGAAATGACCAAGATTCACATGAGCATTAATCCTTGCCATTCTAAGTTTAGGCCTACCAGCTATAATTATGTTCATTTAGCTTCAAGCACACAGCAGGGGAAAATGTCCAGATTTATATTACCACAGATGTAGGTGTAGAATGTGCTAAAGATATTTCTTCCCTATTTTATTCTTCAAATATATAAAGATAATAAGTTTGGACATGAAGTATGTGAATCATTTTGAGTGTGCTGAATCTTCAGCATGTTTATACTGAGTGAGTCATCATTCATTTTTTTATTGAGCAATTGTGTACTGGGTCACACACTGTGCTCACAAGAGATTTCATGGCTTACATTTCTAGCAGACAGATTAGACGAGTAGAAACTCAATTGGCATAATTAGTGTCAAGAACAATAAAGTTAAATGCGTTTTAGGTCCTAATTGTGCAAAGACAGGTTGGTGAGGTATGGAATATATTTGGGGGAAACGAACTGCTTAAAGCAGGAGAAATTTATTTCCTCTGGTCTTATATAAGGTCTAAAAAGAAATGTGATTAAACCATGGCAATAGCTGTAACTGGTCAGAGGTAAGATGAATCCTTCATCACAGTCTCTAATATTCTCTGCTTCTCTGATCACTGAGTCATTTGAGAGTGTTACCATGATGGCACCACTCAGCAGTGTTTAGTTGTTCATTTCAATTATAGTAATTCTAAACAGCCCAAATGTTGCAAGTCTAAGGACTTTATCAGACACATTGTTTTAAATGTTCTTTTGCCAGCATAAAAAAAAAAAAAAAGCATTTTTATGCCGCCAAAAGAACTTTCCCCAACACTCAACTCCTCTCCCGGCAAAGGCTCCTCTGTGAATGAAGAGGAAGCGAATGGAGCAAAATGCAAAAAAGTCAGCATTCGCAGTACCTCCTTTCCTCTGGACTTCTTTTCCTTCCAATAGAAAGCAATTCTTTAAGCCCTTTTCCCCACCCCACTTCTTTTCTTCTGGATTTCTTTTCCTTCCAACAGAAAGGCAGGTTTTAAGCCCTTTCTTTCCCACCCCACTGAAGTCCCATCTATCTCATACATGCTAAATCACAGAAGTAAGAGAAAATTTATCTTAATGGCACAAGCACTGGGTAGCAGGAGGCATTAGTACTCAGTCATTAGAAGGCAATGTGATGACAAGTGTTACTATAGCAGGAGCTTCAATTCTAGTGGTGGTAGTGTGATAATTCCATGGCAATTGTATCGCATGATTATTGCGATGTGTGATAATGAGTGTAACCATGCCACTATGTGTCCTCTTTCCTCAGTCTCATGAATACAACATTTTTAGATGCTAATAGAGTTGGTTGTCATCAAAAACAAAACCTCCAAAAAGAGTAGCAGTGCTGTGTTTTGCTACCACAAATGATCATTCCCAGAATCTCAACATCTGCTTCATAATGAAGAGAGGACATCTTCAAATGGCTTCTAAACTAATCTCAAATGATTTTGAAAGATGCTTTATAAATCTTTTAGAGTCTCCTGTTTTTAATATGGTTCTTAGTTTAATTCAGTTTTAATGTGGCTTTTTGTATGCTTTTAGTTGTAATCTTTTTAATGTGTGAGTGAGCTGCCTTGTTTCCTAGTCTAGGAGAAAAGGTGGGATGTTGTTGTTTTTCTTTCAGTAGCAAATAACATTGGGATGTTTTGAAAGAGAAAACAAGAAATTAAAAATAAGTCAATAAACAGATGATTCAGTTGTGGCAAAAAAACAAATATCACTAATATGAAAGAGAATTAATCGTAAGTTGGCCCCACAGCTTTGCGATCGTCTGAAAAGCTGGGACTTAGATCTGCCATCAACTGCCTTCTTCAGCCTTGGGTATTGTGTGAATTGAGATGGAATCTAATGAGTTGTTTTAGGGAATTTATTCAGTTTTTTGCCAAGATGTTAACAGAAGAAATAATTGTCACATAGAACTCATAATAACAGTCTATTAGCAAATTTGCTCTGGGCATGATTTATAATCCCTCTGGTTTTTAATAGCTGTGACTGCATAATATCAGGGACAGCTTTGTTTCTGCAAACACAAGCAAAAAACGTGTGTGTGTGTGTGTGTGTGTGTGGAGAATTAACATTTCACATTATCTAATATGCACCTTCTATTTTGCAGCTTCTGAAATGAATCAAATGTACAAAGTATGTCTATCTGTCTTTACATAATTCCTATGAAAAGCCCAGTGCCATTTTAACAAATGCAGAATAACCTTTCATCATTATTTAGTGTTTCTTTACTGTTCATTCATCTCTCTCTCTCATTGGTTTTATGCTTAACCAAAACTCTTAAAGTAGCAAATAATAACAAATTTATATAGATAAACTAGCATGCACGAAGGCAAAAGCTCGTATCTATCTCTCAATCTGTCACTTTATATAAGTAAATTTAATTCCTTCTTTCTCCTTTTTACAGCTGATGAAAGTGGTGAATGAGATGTGTCCAAACATCACAAGAATTTACAATATTGGCAAAAGTCACCAAGGGCTAAAGCTGTATGCTGTTGAAATCTCGGACAATCCAGGAGAACACGAAGTTGGTTAGAATTATATTCCAACAAAATTAGAATCCAGCTAGGATGATGTGTTGTTGTTCTTTGAAAGTTAAATTTTTTAATGTTCCACTTGGCCACTGGAATTAGCAGTGGGGGCATGTGTCCATAGTAGTCATGGTATTGAAAATATGTATGTGGAATTCTGATGATACTTTTCTAATTAGAGAAAGATAACAGGAATATAAATAGAAACCATCAACAGAGTGGGATAAAATTCCCTGATGCTAATCATATATTCTTCTTTTGCAATTAATAAAATGGAACAAATGTTAATATGCATAGAAAAGTCCTTGTTACTTATGTCTTCTGTTTAATTGGAGAACAGACAGCAAGCAGCAGAAGGCATTGTTATTATGTGTCTGAGAATCCTACAATGTTGTATTTTATGTCATTTTGCACCAGTGGGAGGTGTCCTACTGTTGCTTATAGCAGACCATGAGGGAAAGGATTTGGCTGTGTGTGTTTTTAAAATCAGAACTATCATGTGGGGAATGGTTTTCTTAAAAAAAAAACCTCCCCATACTATATTCCCAAGTGAACTCAGCTCCTGCACCAGCTATTTTTTTGTTTTTAGAAGTCCAGTGCACTCAAGCCTGAAAAGTGTATAAGATCACATCTTATAGCCTTCAGAAACAAGAATGCCAAACACCTCAACATTGTTATCAATGTGTGTGTTTTGGGTGGAAATCAGTGTGGTTCTTTCCAACATCATGGAAATGATTTGTGGTTCCAGTCACTCGGAGGGGACAGGCCTTTGTCTCATCTGTCCAGTTGTTCAGCGGCCTAGCCAAATAAATAAATAAATAAATAAATAAAATAAAATAAAATAAATAGATTAGCTTTAAAAATAACAAAAACAAATCCCTCTTTGGGTTCAACATGTTCACTCAAGGTCCATATTCAATCAAGGTCTAAGCAAGGAAATAGCCAGCTATTAAAGGACATACCCTTCATGGGCATGTTATTTAGACACTGTATGATAGCCTATGCTTCGGTTATTTCTTTATTGCCACTATATTGCAACTCAATACCTGTCAGCTCCATGTTATGTTGCAGATTTTCCTTCATAGTATTTCATTATTGTTACTTCACAATAATAATGCAGATACAATATAATAATAAATTTATATATAAAAAAGAAAGATCACATTCCTCACGATATTGTATCTCCTACAGAAGACCTAACCAATTAATTGTCTAATAATCATTATTTGTCATTAGTCCCCTATTATTTTTTCCAAAAATTGATTATTTTTTCCCCAATTTTCTCTAAATTTTGTTGTAGATTGGTATCTGATCCAGCACATTAATTGTTCAATTCTTGCTAATTCTAGCAACTTGAACAACCGTTCATCTAAATCTGGAGTTTTCGTTTGTTTCCAATACCTTGCATATATTATTTTTGCTGTGGTGGTCATGTATAGGATTACCATTTTTAGTTCTTTAGGAAGTTCTTTGTCTTCTATACTTAACAAATATAGTTCTAGTTTTAGCTTAAGGTTAATTTTTAATACTTTCTTTATCCTATTATGTATGTTAATCCAACATTTTTTTGCTACTTCACATGACCACCACATATGAAAAAAGAGCCATCTAATCACATTTCCAACAGAGGCTTTTCTTTTCTTTGTACATTTTTGCTAATTTTGAGGTGTCATATATCAGATTATAATGAATTGTTGGTAGTCACATTATAGTATTGTTGAATATTTTTCAGGCCAATGAAGTGGTTACTGTAATTTTTGAAAAAAAATCTTTCCTCAAATATTTGCAGTCTTTCCGATAGAGATTTGCAATACATAGTTCTGTAGGGGACACATCAAGATGGGACAGAGATTATATAGTCCTAGTCAGCAGCTCATTATCAACTCAGCATGAACTGGAGAGACAAAAACATTGACTCTACCCACTGACTTACTCCCATATGATGTGAGACAGATTTGCAAAGGTTTTTTGCATTTTGGGATGTTTTTGCAGTATATTTGTCAGTGTATTTTGCACCAAATAAACTACTGTCTGCACAAGACATTTTGAAAAAAAATAAAAATATCCAATATGTGAAAAATCATCAAAAACTAAGTGGTGAGAAAAGTTTTGAAATTCTTTGCTTTTGTGGATGTGAATGAAATAAGGAAACATTGACATCCTTAATGGAAGAAAATACTTTGTTTGGAACCATGATAGATAGAAGCCTGGTTTTAGTTGCTATCCTATTGTATGGCACTGAAGAGGTATAGAAAATACGCTAAACTGGCATGTAGCATTCAATTTTGTCTTGCTTTTGGACCAGGTCAAAAGATTTGCATTCCATTCCATTAACAATATGTTGAATCCATTTTTTTCAATGTGCTAGTCTACAGTTTGAACAGTTACTTAAACAAAAATTATTATGCAGCATGTTAGAAAACTTCCCAAGTAACTCATTGCTGTTAATACTTTTAAAATTATGCTTATGTTCCTTTTTGAAGAAAATCATCTTAAAAGGTAAGAAAATGGCCAAACATTTGAACAAAAGTCCCTTCAAAATGCCCCAAAAGAGCATTTTATCCTCCCTGAATTAATAAAAAAAAGTGTCAAATAAGCATTACTTCTTACCTAGAGGAAAGTCATAATATTTAAAAGTAGCAAATTACTGTTGTAATGACTGGTAATATTGTTACCTTTATCTGTGTGCGAAGTAATGCTTACTTGTGACTTTTCCTTCATTGGACTTTCCCCTTAAAAGCGTTCTTTTGCTGGCATAAGAATCCATTTTTATGTCAGCAAAAGAACGTTCCCCACTGTGCTTACCTCTAATTCTGACAGAGGCTTCCCCAGCAATGAAAGAGGAAGTGAACAGAGCTCCATTGACTTCCTCATTCAAAATCCTGCATATTTTCGTGAGAATATATAGTGCACGAAATTCAAAAATAAAACAAAAAATAACACTTAAAAAGTTACACCAAGCACCTAAACACACTAAAAAACAAAAACAAAAAAACCAACAAACCAATTCCAAGTAACCCAGGGAGAGTCATAAAAAGTGTGTAACTTACCTGGCTGTTTGGCCATTGATGTTGCATTGACATGAGTACAATGGCGGGAGGTTTCACACACTGGCAATATTGGCACAAAAGCACCATGGGGAATCTATTGACAGCTTCAGCCATTAATAAAAAACCACAGGTTTTGGCCAGGACATAAATGCGAAAGGACAACATTGTCTGATATCCATGCCCTTTCATGATTATGTGGTATCGTTATGATGCCATATTTAGTGTGTCTGATAAAGTCTATTGTTTAAAAATGCTCTGTTGAGGCATTTTGAAGGGACTTTTGTTCAAATGTTTGGCTGTTTTCCTGTAATGTGTTACTTGTAATGTGTTACTTCCAAGCTTTGTGCTAGTCCAATCACACCCTTTTTTGTTTTTGAACAGGCGAGCCTGAATTTCGATATATGGCAGGGGCTCATGGGAATGAGGTGCTTGGACGTGAGCTATTGCTTTTGTTAATGCAGTTTATGTGCCAGGAATATCTGGCTGGAAATCCACGAATTATACGTCTTGTTGAGGATACTAGAATTCATCTTCTTCCTTCAGTCAACCCTGATGGATATGAGAAGGCATATGAAGTGGTAAGAAAGCTTGCCATTTTACTTTATTAGAATAAGTAGTCAGTTATGAGAATTGATAATCTAGAGTTACACATTTATGACTGAATGCAAAGACATAGCTGTGTTAGCCATGTAAGCAAATGGATCTTGTAGCACCTTTGAGACTGAGAGAGAGAAATTAGCATAAAAGGGGGAAATATCACAAATAAAGAAAATGATATGAATAAAAAAAAACTCAGGATTAAATAAGCATGAAAGAAACCTATACAATAGAAGAAAAACATGGGAGGCTTTTTAACATCCAAAGATAGAAGTTTAATGACTATCTTTAAACTATCTAGTCACCTCAGCACACCCACTGGTTTTGCATTTCATTTGCATTTCTATGGCTATTCAGCAGCCTGCTTATAAGGTTTGCTGCTGGGCACCAGTTCACTCCACCATCTGAGGAAATAGATTAAGTCTATGAAAGCTTATGCTACAAATTTTTCTCTCTCAGTTAGCCTCAAAAGTCCTACAAGATCCCTTTGCTTACATCTGTGACTTCCTTATTCACACTCTTTACATATTCCCTAATTTAGGGGCTATGTAGGGTCAGCAGCCACTGTAATCAATGCAGTTCTATTCCCCTGCCAATTGGGAAGCAGCTGACTGATGTTCCAACCCTCCTTTGTGTGAGTAATCTCTGTTGCAAGAAAGAATTGATACAGGGATCCTGCTTTTGCATGTTGCAGTAGAGAGCTTCATGGGGGAAGGTAGAAACATCAGTCAACTGCATTTCAGTTTACAGAGGAACAGAATTCTATTGAGCACCACCGCTGCAGTCTGGTAAATGGAGATTGTGGTGAGGGGCATTTGGGCTAGGAGCCACAACATACCTAGATAGCTATGGTGGTTATGCATTCATAACCACCTTAGCAAATTTTGGCCAGCATTTGTTAGGTGACAAGCAGTATTTAATGATATATAATGTGTCTCAGTCAGAAGTTGCCATAATAATTAATATTTGACAATATGTCAGGGAAAATGCAGTAGTGTTCAGCATTTGGTAGTACTTCACAGATTACATGAAACAGATTTCAATACTTTTTATTTTAATTTAATTTATAGAATTGATCAGAATGTACCATTTTTGGTGATAAATTTTGGTCAAAACTTCCAGTGTAATATTTTGATGTCAAATTTCCATGGCACAATGCAAATGCCAAAATATGAGTTGTTGTTGTTGTGTGCTTTAAGTTGTTTCTTACTTATGGTAACTCTAAGACAACACTATCACAGGCTTTTCTTGGCAAGAGTACTGGGAAACCCTGACAAGAAGAATCCTGGACTGGTGAGAATCTTTGTAGTTCAGGACTAATTCTATGCAAAATTCACACATTGTAGTTTTGCACAGAAAACAGCATTTCCTGCATACGAAACAGCATTTTCCTGTTGAGAAGTTGTTTTTGGTGCATAAAATGCTGCAATTTGGGACTTAATCTGCACAAAATTTGCATGTGGGTGATTTGCATAGAAAGTGGCATTTTTGATACAGAAAACAACTTTTTTTTTTGCACAGGAAATAATATTTCTCCATAGAAATATAATTTCCTAAGCAGAAAATCCTGTTTGCTGTGTAGGAAGTGCTGTTTTCTACACAAAACAACAATATGCAAATTTTGCACAGAATTAGACCCAAATTGAGAATAGGCTCCCAAAACTAAGGCTTTGTCTCTATATAAAGCAATAAAATATGTTGGTATGCAGTAATGCCAATTCACTGTAGCATCCATTTGTCTCCACAGTCTTTTGGCAAGATCACAGGTATGTGAAGCTGTCCATGTTTGATATTCATACGGGCATGCCTGCGAATCAAGATGGTGGGCACGAGTGAATTGCTCACATTTTTATTCCCCTCAAGTGCCAATGCTGAACAGTATTTTTTTTTAAAAAAAGTAAATCCAAGTTGCAGAAGTGTGACCTTCCACTTAAACAAGCTTTAAAAAACTACCCCGTTTCATTGGTTCAGCACATGATCACTACGATGAACATTCAACATGGTGATTCCAGCTACTTCATTGCCAACAAGCTCCAAGCCCACGCACATCCGACCAATCAACAATCCACTTCCATTCTCAATGACAGTCCTTCCTAGTGTAGACCTATTAACATGAATAAGGTTAGTTAAGTCATAAGTAACATAAATTACATTGAGTTCAATAGGTGTACTTTAGGCAGGACTAACTTTACATTTAGCCATAAGTCAGTAAATCAGAAAAGTTGAATGTACTAACCAGAACTCCTCTGAAGACTGCCAGTTCCAGCAGCATGTTAATGTTGTTTTTCCTTTAGTATTGATTAGCAAAAAGAGAGAAATGAATCTAAATGTCAGCAGCATAATCATGAATCCTTCTTCCCTACCTTGGGATGATCTCCCTTGATTATCTTACTTTAGCCAAATATAAGTGAAACTTCAGATATAGAATGTAAAAAGCTGTGCTTGAATTAAAGTCACATCAAAAGACAGGCTTTTAGGAAGATTAGAAAGAATCTTGAGATACCAATTAAATATTCCATTAAAACCTTTCTCTTTACCTTTGGTTGCTCTTCCTTGATGATCTTATTATAGCCAAACATGAGAGAAAGTTCAGACACAAAGACTATAAAAAGCAATGCTTGAATCGACAGAGTTTGTAATTTTTTAAAAAGTAAATAGTTAGTGCTTAGGGAGGTAAATCTTAGTGTCCCTTGTCGCTGCAGACAACAACAAATAATTCCTGGGAGATTCTCCCCACTGGATGAGAACACAAAGATTTCTGTGCCATTCCTCTTCATGGTTTAGAAATATTTGTCTGTGGAGAAATACATTTTTTTTTCTGCAAAGAAAGCATGCTTTCTGTTCCTTTGTTTAGATGAATGTGTGGCACTTTTTTTTTTTTTTTTTGGTAAAAATGTATCTTTGTTTCCAAGACGTTGAAAATGCTGCCATTTTCCATAGGGGTTTGGGAGACTTGTTTTATTTCTTTCAGAAAAAAAAAAGAAGACTGGGAACCAGCAGTGGAATTGGGTATGTGTGATTCTTTCTTCCCTCCTCTGGAGGGCTGAGAAACTCCCTGGAGTAAGATTTTAGTGTCACAGAAGACTGAATTTATTTATTTTATTGGATTTATATCCTGCCTTTCTCCCAAGATGGGATTCAAGGTGGTTTACAATAATTTTAAAAAAATACAACCAAAACATCACAAGTTAACAAAAATTTAAAAAGAATTAAATTAATTACCATTGTTAAAATATAGTTAAAACACAGCATGACTTAAAAACATAAAATCGATAAAAATACAACATTAAAAGTAGCACACCTCCTGGAGTGGGGAGGAAAGTCCTGATTCTGCTGTTGGAAGCAGTAGACTCTAGTGGAAATATGCTGTTGGATCCTGGCTTAAAGTTTGACATTAGAAGATCTGTTCACTTGTTATATAAGAAAGTGCTAAATGATATGATAACTGTCTTAACAGGGTTCAGAATTAGGAGGATGGTCTTTAGGTCGATGGACTCAGGATGGTATTGATATCAACAATAACTTCCCTGACTTGAATACTTTGCTTTGGGAAGCTGAAGATCGGAGAAAGGTTCAGAGAAAGGTCCCAAATCATCACATTCCAATTCCTGAATGGTACCTGTCTGAAAATGCTACAGTAAGTAGAACTGGCACCAAGAAAAGCACCATTTCTATGTGAAGTGGCTGAGGGTGGTCCTTCATCTTATCAGGAGAAACAAAATGGAGAATGGCTGAAAAAAATGTTCCTTTTAAGACTACAAAGTATACAAATCCTTGTATTCTTGTTTTCACACACTAGGATGAGGAGACATGAAGCCATTCTTCATTTTGATGAGGGGATATTTTGTGACACTCCCAAATGAGAAGGATATTTTGCACAAATCATGCAAAATTGTGCAATGTCACAACTGTGTGAAAATAATGAAGGCTGCTCCTGTATTGACCTTTAAGGATTAGAAACAATGGGCAGGATGTTGGCATCTCTGTTAACAACCAGCCAGTCATTCTGAGCTTGTTGTTTGTGTACTTTGCTTCTCAAAGGGAAGGACACTAGTTATGGACAGAGACTGTCTCTTGTGAGACTTTAACATTTCTTATTAAGAAATCAGATGACCTAAATCAATAAGAATAAGGAAGGTACATTACTAATTCATTTGACAGTGGTTAGCTGGTATTAAAAATCTAGTACAGGAAGTGCCTGCCTTTTGAGGGCTGTTCATCTGACAACTTGCTCTTTTGACTCTTCCAAATTAAATACAAGTTCCATTAATTCAACAAGGAATCTACTCTTTCAACAATTCTTGCCTACAGAAGTTTGCTTGGGACTGACTCTGCATGCGTGCACTGCTTGCAAAGCAAGCTGAGAGGTGAAAGAAATCACCAAGCCAACTGAGAGACTTTGCAAGCAGTGCACCAATGGGTGGGCAAAGGCACCCACGGGTGCACACAGGCAGTCCCACTATAATTGGCTCATGCTCCTTACATGGGTTCTGTTTTGTGGCTAATAGTTTCTGACACTGTGGCACTCCCTAACCTGTCGGATAAGCTGGGGCTTCCTGTAATAATGATGCTATTAATGAAATACCTTTGCTTCATCCATCCAGTCTATTGAGAATAAGACTACTGCCCTCCCTGAGGCACATTTACAGTTATTCTACTTTGTTCAATGAATAATCTGAAACATTGGTTTAGATTTTCCTTTACTTTTTACACTCTGAGACTTCAGAATGGTCTACAAGAGATAGGCTTGGTTGAAAAATTTCCATTACTGGGAAGCAGGAGGGGTAGTGCCTCTTTTAAATAATAAACTAAGTAACAAATGAGCAGGCCACTGTGGGTTGTGTAAATTGCATTGTTAATTAACAATGCAACAATGTTACCTCATTTCTGCTTGTTGTCTATGGATGCTGAGCAGTCCCCCCACCCCCAGTGGCTAAACATAACCAACTTGAGGTGAAATGAGGAGAAAGCACTTAAATAAACTCTGCTTACAGGGTTGTGATGACAACATAGCTAGCATTTTTAGAATACACCAATTTAATTTGGTACTTTTGCCTTCTAGCTGTTTACTATTCTACTTTCTTTAGCAAAAGTCCCAGCAGTTTAAAGGTATTAGCATATACCAGCAGTCTTTGGAATATAGTGTAGCAGTGTCCCTGTTTTGTCTTTGTGGATGATGACTGATAAAGAGAAAGGGTGTCCTTTATAATCAATTATATAGAGTACTGCTATCAGCTGCCAGTGCCAGTGGTGTACCTAACAGTGTGTTGAATGCCTGCCCACATCTCTCTTTTTTAAAATGTTCAGGGTACCACATTACATCTGCATAAACCTTACCATAGTTTTGATGGGGTTGCTCTGATCTAGTTTGGCATCCCACTGGGTTGTATGCACATATAAGTTCCTTTATGAATGTTCACACATGGAACTCTAATAGTTGCTGTGCTTCTTTTTCCTTTGCCACCTTGCCTCTCTCTCCCTTTTCTTTGAGTAATAGTAGTAGTAGTAGTAGTAGTTGTTGTTGTGTGCCTTCAAGTAATTTATGATTTATGGAGATCCTACAGCAACCCTATCATGGGGTTTTCTTGGCAGCATTTGTTCAGAGGAGGGTTAGCCTTTGCCTTCCTCTGAGGCTAAGAGAGTGTGATTTGTCCAAAGTCACCCAGTAGGTTTTCATGGTAGAGCAGGAATTTGAACCCTGGTCTAATGCTCAAACCACTACACCAAGCTGGCTGCCTTCTCTTTGGATGTCTATACTATATTTCTAAACTTATTGTTGTTGTTAACTGCAGGCAAGTAAACTTCAACTTGTGGCAACCTCATGAATGAGAGACCTCCAAGTCATCCTATCATTAAGAGCCCTGCTCAGGTCTTGCAGACTCAGGGACATGACTTCCTTGATTGAATCTATCCATCTGCAATGTCATCTTCCTCTTTTCCTACTGCCTTCTACCTTACCAAACATTATTATCTTTTCTAGTGAGTCATGTCTTCTCATCATATGTCCAAAGTATGTATGTAGAATAGTCTCAGTTTAGTCATGTTGGATTCTAGGGAGAGTTCAGGCTTGATTTGCTCTAGGCCCCATTTATTTGTCTTTTTAGCAATTCATGGTATCCATAGAACTCCTCCAGCACCACATTTCAAATTAGTTGATTTTCCTCCTATCAGCTTTCATCACTGTCCAGCTTTCATAGCCATACATAGAAATGGAAAATACGATGGCATGGATAATCCTAACGTTAGTATTTAATGATATATCTTTATACTTCAGGATCTTGTCTAATTCCTTCATAGCTGCCCTTCCAATTCACTGTCTTCTAATTTCTTGACTGCAGTCTCCATTCTGATTTAATGACTGAGCCAAGGTATGCAAAATTTTGAACGATTTCAATGTCTTCTTTATGTATTTTAAAGTTATGTCAACCATCTGTGCACATTATTTTTATTTTCTTAATGTTCATCTGTAAACCTGCCTTTGCACTTTCTTCAAGTCTTTTCTATTTTCTGCTAATAGTATGGCGCTATCTGCATATCTTAAATTGTTGATGTTCCTTCCTCCAGTTTTCACACCTTTTTCCTCCAGGTCTAAAACTGCTTTATGTATGATATATTCAGCATACAAGTGAAACAGCTATAGTAATAAAATGCAGCCTTGCCTGACCTCCTTGCCAATTGGAACCAGCATTATTATAAGGATGTTGTGAGAGAAAGAGTAAGGAAAAAAAAAGGCCAGAACTGTGGAACAATAGTTTCATTCTTCATCAAGACAATGCATCTGCTTGCATAGCACTTTCTGTGAAGTAGTTTTTGGCCAATAAATGCATTACTACACTTGAACATCCTCCCTATTCACCAGATTTGGCACCAAAATTTGGCATCCTCCATATTTGGCAGATTTGGCATCCTCCATATTCACCAGTTTTGGCACTCTAAAGTGAAATTGGTGCTTAAAGGAACACATTTTGAGTCAATTGATGCAGTACAAAAAACGGCAGATGTGTTGACACAGCAGACAGAAACTGATCTGTTCCACGCCTTTGACCAGTGGAAAACAAGACTGCATCAGTGTGTGAATGTGAACGGGAAGTATATTGAAGGGGACAAGCATTAGAATTGTAAAACATATAAATAAAGATAGGTTATTGTATCAGTATCGTTATTTAATAGACAAACATTGTACTTTGATGGATTTTGCTACATCTCCCCGCACTAAAAATGCCACCCCATTTCTTCTTAGATTTTTATTTCCTGAGTAAAACACTGTGTAATTATCTGATTCAAAATGTCCTATTCCTGTCTGTTTGCTCACCCCAAGTATTGCAAGGTTTATACAGTCCGCTTCTTGTTTCCAATGTTTAGCTTCCCCTGATGCGTGCTTCTCATATTCCATGTTACTATAATATGTGTTGTGCAGCTTTGGACTTTCCTTTTGCCTCTGAGCACGTGAACAGCTGATCGCCCTTTTGGCTTGAGTCCATTAGCCACAAAGCTAATGAAAGTTGGCCTCTGCTGTATCCCAGTAATTCATTGAGTGCCATCTGACCTGGGAATGTCATCTTCTGACACTATCTCTTGTTTCACTTTGGATTGTCTCATCATAGGGTTTCCATGATAAAAGACCTTCAAAAGGGGTTTGCCATGCCTCCTCCTGAACAGTACTAATGAGTGCTAGCTATGGTGCCACTGCTATTATCTCTGAGAGATCTTCCGCCAGTGTCTCCCTCCACTAGTGCTGCGATCCAGTAGCTGTTTGGCACATTTATTCTGGCTTCTCAGCAAATGCAAAAAGAAAGCAAGATGTTACAATTCAATATAAGTCAAAGGCCTAGTGAAACAAGATAGTTCTACCATGCATCCTAATCTGTGTCTAGACAGAAATAAGTTTTGAGTTCTAAGGAATTTATCCCATGTAATTTTGTGTAGGATTACAGCCTTAACCTGGCATCAGAATGCCATTAGGGCAGGGGCCAAATAGGTTACCCTGAACAGGACTTTTCATAGCCAGGTGCCACAAAAAGGTTCCATCCTGCAGCTATACATTAGTTGCTGATGTGCCACAGAGTATATGGCTTCCATCCACAATCATAGTGGACAACTACATTCACTTACAGAAGGAAAACAGGTCTTTGATTGGTCAAAAATACCTCCAGGGTAATCCAGGCACCAGGAGATAAGATAGGTTCAATTCCATTTTTATTTGGGTTTTAGAAAGAAGAGTCATATCACACAGCCATTGTTGTATGAGGTAATCACATTCTTTAATAATCTGGAAGAAATGTAAATTAAAGATTGTAGATGTTTATCTTAATGGGTTCAATTAAACCAGCATTGCTGTTGATATTGGCAGTGCTCATTCAACAGTCAAGGAAAACATGCAGGGACTATTCTAGATATTCTAGTAAAAGTTCTCATTTGTTAAAACAAATCTTCAACATTATTTTTGTTTCTTCCTTTGGCAAGCTTGTGGTAATTGTCGCATGCTAAGGACTTCCTGACTTGGCTTATGTTTTTCTTCTCTCCTTAATTGTTCCCTCATCCCTGCTAGGTGGCAGTTGAAACACGAGCAGTGATAGCATGGATGGAAAAAAATCCATTTGTGCTCGGGGGCAACTTACAAGGAGGAGAACTTGTTGTTGCTTATCCTTATGATATGGTCCGGTCCACATGGAAAACTCAAGAGCATACACCTACTCCCGATGATCATGTTTTTAGATGGCTGGCATATTCCTATGCTTCCACCCATCGATTAATGACAGATGCTCGAAGGAGAGTATGCCATACAGAGGACTTCCAGAAGGAAGATGGAACTGTAAATGGAGCTTCATGGCACACCGTTGCCGGAAGTAAGTATCCTTTTTTAAAAACCTACTAAAAACTTTCTAAAAGGTCATACTTGTTATATTTCTCTAACACCTTCACTATAATGGCTGTCACCCACCTACACAGCATGGAAACAGCACTCTAATGACTCTGTCCTTTTGTGTTTTGCAAGATGTCCCTGGATTGACACTGAGCTGTCAGATTTTCATCACCAAGGGCTCATTTTCTGTTAGTGCTTTCTGTGGTGGTGCATGTCACTCTCTTTTTATAGTGCCATGGATTTGAATGACACCTGGACCAGGTTAAAAAGAGAAATTCAAACAGCTGGTACAGTGCTTGGTGTGAATTGAAGGGATGCAATTTTGAAAAGAAAGCCATATACAAAAGAAAGAAAGCTCTCTATATATTTATAAAGCTATATATCACAATCCACTGAAGTGTTTCAATAGCAAGAAAAACTTTGTGTGGTATCAAAGATGGACAGGATAGGATAGATGGGAAATAAGCTTCCCAGGAAAGCATGGAGTGAGGGAACAGAAGTGCTGTAGAAATTCTCATCTTAGTTCAATTAACAGTGGTCCAGATGATGCATACCAAATAGTTGCCCTCTTTTACTTAAGGGACCTGGAAGTATTAGTTATGCAGACATAGTGCTGCAGCCTTGTGAGGGTTGAAATAATAGACAGTTAGTTTCAGTGGTGGTTGGTGCCCATTCTGGTTAGTGGTGAGGAAGGTACAACAGCCAATGGTGATCTGAGCCAGGGGTGACAGGCAGACCAAGGGACAAATTTGGTATTCAGAGAGACAGACTGACTGAGAAAGAGACAGAGGAAGGCAAGCAAGCATTCACTTGGGAATGGCTTAACTGGGAGTAGTGTGAAGATGAAGTGGCCAGCATTCCATTTGCCCGAATGCAGAGTGGTTCTAAAACTCTGGCGCTCCAGTTATTCAGGACTTCAACTCCTAGAACTCCTGGCCAATATGACCAATGTCCAAGGATTCTGGGAGTTGAAGTCCCTAAAATTTGGAGGACAAGTGTTTGAGAAGCGTTGTCCTAATAGATGACCTTTCACTGAACAGTCTTCCTGTGTGGTGTGGTAATTGGGTATTTAAAGCATCCAAAACTATAAGCAATCCAAGGACACCCACAAACCATGCAGCAGCCACCAAATAAGCACATACTTGCACGTGGCCATGGACACTGATACACAAAGTAATCGAATACCTTGAAGATCTCTTTGACTCAACTAGTTCCTCAATGAATGCAGGTCACAACTATTCTCTGTATAGTTTCAGAGACCAATTTGTCATCTAGTGGCCATTCTTTTGGTGACATGCCTCTCCATTCTTAGGCTGCTTCTCAGATGACAGATGCACAGTTAAAGAGCTCTGGAGCTGTACTCAAAGCATAATTTTGTCTTGTAGAACCTGCTAGAGCTTATGTTTTGAGATCTCTGGGTCATCTCCACAATATGATGAGAGACAATGCCTTGTGAAGGGTTCACACTCTTTGACTTTTCTATGTTTTATTGTGCTACAGCCTGGAGTAAAAGGGGATTTAATTGGCATTGTTATTCCTTGATGTATACAAGACACTCAGTGCTGTGAGGGTGCAGATATTTTTATTTTGGCTTAAAAGTAAACAAAAACAAACTGGCATTTGTCACTTGCATAAGTATTCACCCCCTTTGCTTTGACATGCCTAAATAAACTCTCATGCAACCCACCACCCTCAGGAGTTGCATGGAGCTCACCTGGGCGCAGTTCCAGGCATCTGTTTTTGGAAGGCCCCAGAGTTTGTTGGATGGCATATCTAAATGCAAACAGCATCATGAAGATCAAGGAGCTATCAAACAAATCCAGAATAAAGTAATGCAGAAGCACTAATTGGGGCTGATTAACAAACAGGACTAAAAACTACAAGAGTGCACAATTTCAGCTTCTGCCTTCTTCAGTTGCTAAAGATAAAACCGAGCTGCATTTGTTGTTATCTGGCATCAAGCTGAATTCAACCTATGATGAACATATGAATGAGTGGATTACACTGCCTTGGACTGTGGTGGGGTCTCCTTCTTTGGAGGTTTTTGTCATTGATGGGTTTCCCCCGTCAATGGTAAGGTGCACGTCAGAAATGACTGAAGCAAACACCACCAATGAGATAAAGACGATGCTGTGCAGTAAGTACTCCCCAATAACACTACTATCTTGCTCTAGTCCGACTATAGAAGCCTCATGTGATAAAGCCCACAGTGTATATGGAGTCTATATTTGCGTGCATGCAATATTGAGGGGAGTTTATATATTATAATTTTAAAAGCGACAATTAATTAGAACAAAGCCGTTTAAAATTAGAGCAATAAAAACTCATATGTATAAATTAAAAATGGTCATATTTGCAATGTATCTATGTACAACGTATCTGTTTACAATATACAGTTTTATGCAGTATACATGTCTGTGTAGACTGAGTACATGTCTGTTCAAACGGTTATGTAATGTTAAGAAAGAAAGCAAAGACTGCTGGATACTGACTGTGCTATCAGGAATCAGATGGTTTTGAATACAGATCATTAGAGGAGTGTAGAGAGTTCTGCTTCTTTCTTGTGTTTAAAGGTCTTTCTGTCCTCTTTTGTTCAATGGCCTTCTGGATATTCAGCAACTGCAATTGATCTCAGTGGCTTAATCAATCACATTCAACTCCCTTTCCCCTACCTAGCAACAAAAGAAAGAAGAGACATTCTGTAATGTGTTTGGTCTACAGATCAATTGGGAACCAATTAGGAGCACATTAAGCTACAAATAGGCCTTGACAGATACTGGCTTGTGTATAGGAGTCCTTGTTGTGAACAAGTACTACAGAGATTTCAAAGTTCCTCCTTTAAATTTGGCTTGCTGTGACTCATGATAACAACCACCCCCTAAAAAGCCTAAAAACGCCTCAATGAATTTTGTGTACTTATCTAAGCCATCTCTTCTTGACCAATAATTAAAGGGTCAATCAATGGTGTTTCTAGGTAATTAAAAGATCTATGATATAGGCCTGTGACACGAATATGTATAAAATGTGTACATGTGAATTTATATGTGTATCTGGAAAGTTGGAATTACTAGAAATAATTCAGATTTAAGAAAAGCAAGTAGGAACAACAGTTAAAATGGCTACATTGCTGGGGATGATGGGAGTGATATTCTAACTTACCTGGAGAACACCAGGTTCAGGAAGGCTGAATTAAAGCTGCAGCATTACCTTTTAAGAAATTAAGCACTGGCTACAGTTGTAAGCAAACCACAAACATTACTGTGGAGATTACCAGACGCGGCAAAAGCCACATCAGAAAATCACTAGAAGAACAGGAAGAGACAACCTTACCAGATGATGTCATCCTCCAACATTCCACGGGTATAGCACAGGCATCAGTAAGATGTCTCTTTTTATTGGCAGCTTCTCCATGTCAATACAAAAGGGACACCGTACTGACACCCACGCTACGCCCCCAGAACGGCTGAAGGACGCGGCATCTGGTAAGGTCTCCCATTTTGTTCTTTTAGCAATCTTATGGCATGGTTGGGAACATGATTTCTTGGCACATTCCCCCATGTCTGATAATCCCCTGTGTTTCCTTCCACAAAACAGTTTTTAAAATCTTTTTTCTTTTTTCTCCTCTTTGTATTGCAGTATTATTTAATTTTTAAATACAGTTTTTGAATGTCTGAAGTTTTGCTTAGATTGTACATTTTCAATACCTTAGTGACTGTAGAATCATTGAATTTATTACTTTAATTTTTTTAAGTGCTGAGCAAATTTGGTTATGAATTAACCCAACAGCCCCATGATGCTGTGAATTCCCAATGAAGAACTGACTTTTATCACAGTGCCTAAGTACTATCTGATTTTTATAGTAGAACTTATCGCTTTGGATTTGGTTCATCAAATGTGTTTTACTGCTATATTATACTCTGAATTATCTTTATGAGTCTCCATCCCAGTGCTGTAACACATTCTGTAAATGAGATTTCTAAAATACCAGTTCTAGTTTTTCCCCTTCCCATCTAGTGGCTCTGACATGCCTAAGTATTCATCTGAGATTAATGAATATAGAATTAGTTAAAAAGTTTTAATTGAATCAGAGCATGTTTTACACAGCATGTGTTCAATAAATATCTGCATCTATCACTCCTCTAGCATCCCTGCTATATTAACCCATAGACTGCTCAGTAATAAAATGCAAAGTACAATGAAATGTGTTGGATTTCCTTTCTTTTATTATGAACAACTTGAGTTCATAGACCATCATCTATGTCTTGGGCGATATAAAACATGCCAGATCCAATTAACTAAAACTTTTTTATGGCATGAGTTCAGGCAAAGGTCTCTTTGTTTTTTGTTTTTGTTTTGTTTTTTGTAGAGGTGGAAAAAGTGAAATCTAGTCAGACTTATGTACTGTCAAAGCTTGACAGTAATATTATGACACCTTGGAAAGGCATGAAAATAATCAGGTGACAAGGGCATTATTCAGATGAAAAGAAATGTTCCTGCAGCAGAGCAGTGCTAAGTATCTCGGGAGTCTTAAGGAGATAGGAGATTATCAGATGGTAAAAATATCCCACAACAAGGATGACAGGAGATCACTAAAAGGCTTACCTTTTAGACGACATTGTCCCTGTCCTGGGATGCTCCCATTCTGCTCCTGTTCCTCCTCCGCTTCCTCTTATTCATGGAAAAATTGATGAATAAGAGCCCCATTCCGTTATTATAACAGAATGATGGGTGAGTGAACAGGAGCCCCGTTATGCTCCCAGGATGACAAGTGGATGTGACATCACCAGGAAGTCCCTGCCGGACACTTCCGGGTGTGATCAGGGCGTCAAGGTAAGTTAAAAAAAAAAAATCCTCTCCCAGGGTAGCTTTTTTAAATTTAAATGTTTTTTGGTGCTTGTTTTATTTTTTTATAGCTGACGGGGGAGTGGCATTCTTTTTAAATTTGCTGTCTGGCTGTTCTCTCACAAGAATGGCCAGGATTTGAGTTCCCACTCGTAAAAGCAGCCTTACGACAGCTGCATTTACGACTGGGCAGTGAAGGGAGGGGGAACCTGTTCCTGTCATGGAATGAAGATAGATGTCTGAAACTTTTTTCTTTCTTCCGCGGCAAGAATGGGAGTGGGGGGGGGTAGCGGGACAGAAACAGACCCCAAGGGTCCATCTGATAATCTCCATAGAGTGGAGGCTGTGTCTGAAAAAGGTCATAACTTTATTGATATTCTTTTTCCATTACCATGAGATGTTTCCCAAAAAGATGGGTGGAAAAATTCCACTTGTTCACACAGAACAGGGTGGTGGTGGTGGGAATAATCTTTCAAGTTACACAAAATTCAGGTTAAATTTAGTTCCAAACCCTTATTATAATTCAAATAAAATGGGGAAAGAGTGTCTTAATGAATTCATGCTATCAGATGATATTAAGCTGCACTGTATTTATAACTAATTTTATCACCATAGGCTTCATGGTATTTCAACAGGAACTAAAATAATGAATCTACCTGCTACATTCTCTTTAACTTTTATATACCATAGTTCAATACAAAAAGGTAAAGCACAAATTGCTTAAACCACTTTTATAGTCTCCTTGCTTTAGGATTTTCTAATTTCGGGTGTTTTATGGCCTATCATTGGTTTGTCTGTTCACATTGGGATGTGTCCACACAGCCACACAAGTTTAAAATGAGCACTAGAAGGGGACTTCCTGAACTATTTTATATTCTACATATGGCCATGCCTATAAGAATAAATAGGGCCAAAAACTCTGGAGAATTTAATACTGCATAAAGATCATTTACAGATGGAAGAAACTTTGGCATCTAAAGCAATGCATGGGGATTTTTAAAAACCTCTTTTCATTGCACTTGAATACACCTGAGAGGCTCCATCCCAAAGTATGGAGAGTGAGGAAAAAAATCATAATTCTATTATCGCTTGCAGGATGGGAGAAACTAAGCAGTGGCGGAAGGAAGCCTATCTCACTATCTGGACAGACCTCAATCTTCTTGGGTTTGCTAAAGTACAAATCCAGTTCAAAACATACTCTTTTAAAACTACAGTCTTCATGATCATTGTGGCAAACAATGTTTCTAAGCAGGCACAAGAAGTATCATTTCTAACTTAGATCCTGGGCAAGCTAGATAGGAGCGTGGCAACCTAGTGAGAAACACTGTGTGCCACTTTTATAAAATGAGGCACAAGGTTCACAGTGTTTCCTTCTTCTTACCCCCCTCAGCTTTTGCAAGTACTTGAAGAGAATGCTTGTGGAAATCCAGTCATAGTTGACCAGGGGAGGCCCATCTCTAAACTAAGGCCTTATCTAGATGGGCTATTTACCCCACCTTGGCATTGTCCTCGAGTCATGCAGTCCTAACAAAGCAGGGCTTTTGCCCTTTTTTGCCCCTGGGCGTCCTCATGATGCCCAGGGAAATGACAGGGCTAAGATGGGATAAAGCCCAATAAACTGTTATATTAAAATACCCGGAAAATAGTTTCTTTTTTGAAGAAATGTACTGGGGCCCCATGGGACCCCATGGGACCCCATGGGACTAAGTCAGCCCATCACTGCAGCTCCTGTCCACGTCACACTCTCCAGATCCAGAAAGCCGGCCCATGACTTGTGGCCAGCTGGTCACATGCAGGAGGCCTTATTCCTGTGCTGCAGGCCGGCTTCCTGTGTTACCTGGCCCTACACCTCCTCTCTTCAATAATTCATAATTTGGCAATATCGGACATTCTCATGAGGTCTAGGTAGACCAGGGCAAATTGAAATTGAGTTAAAGTGAAAGTCACCCAGGACCTGACAAATATGTCTTTTGGAAATTCCCAACAAACACACCCAAGATGGAGTTAAGTGGAACCCCTCAGGATCAGGGACATCAAGGTGGGATGTGCTAATCCCCTCTTGGATGCTCATGGCAGTGAGTCATACTCCAAAAACAAACAGTAATGGGAACACCCATTATACCTGCACATCCCTACAAATGTCTTTCCTTGCACCTCTGTTCTCACACAGTAAGGAGGCTGCCTTGAACGCATCAACCTTAATATCTCAGCCATTAGCATCAATTAACAAGCCTAGAGTTTCCTTTGTACTCATCCAAGTTTTGTTTTACACCCAAATTCCCCTTCAGGATACGAAATTAGGTATTAGTTCCAAACAATAGCCAGTGCACACAGTTCCTCTCATACCATCACTCTGTTGTGGCACCCTCAGTTTCAAGCCTAAATTTCTTTGCTGCATGAATCTCTGCTCTTCGGACAGGTAATTATACCCCATAGATCTGAAACTATTCCTCTATCCAGATCTTTCTGCCTTGACCCTTTTGTTAGCCTTGTGTGGTCTCTTGTGAGTGTGAGTGCATGTGTGAATGCTTTCATGTTTATTTTCCAATAAAAACCATTTTTATTTACTTTAAACCCAAAATCGCTGCAGTGAGTACTGGTATACAAAGGTGCAAAGGTCCTGCAAGTTACCTGGCCTCTTACAGCTGTACCTTTGTGCTGATTAAAATTCCCCAGTTTAATATCATAATTTTTGTGTCATGAGTGGGTCCCCACAGACCACCAGCAATTTGGGTAACACCTGGATCCAGAAATTGGGATGCTGGCAGTGGTGGCAGTGGCTGCAGGGACAGGCCAGTATGGCGGTCTGGACTCCATCCCTTTTCATGCCAGTAACAGGGAAGGAATGGGCCAGATCCATGCCAGGATACAAAATACAGCATACTTAGAATAATATATGTACCAGGAGCCCTGGTGGTGCAGTGGTTAAATGCCAGTACTGCAAGTCACCACATTGCAAGTTCGATTCCAGAGGGCTCCAAGGTTCACTCAGCCTTCCATCCTTTCTTAGGTCAGTAAAATGAGAACCCAGCTTGTGGGGGCAATTAGCTAACACATACTGGAAAGTGCTTAATGCAGTGTAGGTGTGTAAATTGCTATTACTTAAAACAGTTTGTAAGCCACTCTGATACCTTGTGGCTGAAGAGTGGGGTATAAATAACTAATAAAAAAGTAAAAAAAATAAGCTATGGGTAAGAGGGATAGATAGATAGATAGATAGATAGATAGATAGCTCGCTCATCTATGTAAAAAAAAAAATCCTCCAAGTGACAAAAGGCATCTTTTTGTCATTGAACACCATGTTTCATAGCTGTTTCTCTTACATTTAGTATGATTAGTTTTCTGCTTGATCTTTGGAAGGATAGCAGTGACTTAATTTGTTAGTCTGATTGCTGACACACATATTGCTGAGGAAATCACACTGTGGGAAGGGAAATTGGTTAATCATTAGATATACACTCCCCTTAATGTTTAGCTTGATCCTAAGAAACTGATTCATATGATATTAACTGAAAATATGCAAACAACTTTGCCACTCATTTCTGGGAAGAGGAAAGGCTTTAACATAGCAGCATAGGCCAATGTTCTGTTATTTTAAACTTTCTCCATCAACAACCTTAACATCTGTGTTATGCAATCCTCCTACATAGAATCCAGAAGGTACTTTTAGGCTCATTAAATACTTGACTGCTGCTCCACAGTAATAGGATCCCCCTCTCCCCACTTCATTCTCTTCATTCAAACATATTAGTTGCATCCATTTTCTTCAATTTTTGGTCATTATGACATAAATGGATTAAATTTTTTTAGAATGCATCTGTTTTTAAGCATAACATTTCCTCTTTAACTTGAAAGGCAGTTTGCTAATCAACAATGCATTCTTCTTCCCACATGTCAGGATAAGAGCTCTATGCAGTTGTTATCTAAGCATGTATGATCATCATGTGAAGAAGGAAGTGAGCTAATCCTGTCCATCCTTCATCCCCAATTACAGCACTTTCCTGACATGGAGTGGTGATTCTAAATGGAAGAGCATTCCCTACACATGGACACTGTCCTTGAAATGGGGGGGGGGTTGCCACTCTTTATTATGTTGTGGTTGTTCCTGAACCTGATAACATGGAAGCATCTATGCACAGGAATTCTTCTGTTCAGATTCATCACTTTTTATATGTGGGGAGCAATAGATAGATTCAGTTTATTGCTTGTGATCAAAGGCCATTGCAAAACATACATGAAAAGATACAAAAACATAAACAGATAAAATTAAATATAAAATATATGCAAACCACATGTACAGTATTAAATTATTTACAGATCTTGCTATATGCAGCCTAAAAAACACCAGTCATTTGAGAAGACATTTGAGTAACTCAAAGGATTAAGTGCCTATATGTGTAAAATTCTTTGTGTGGGGGGCAAGGGGAGAGAAACAGACCTGGAGGGGGAAGGTGAGCTAGTCAAGCAAGGTAACTGAGGGGGCCTCTGGCTGCATGGAGGTAGTAGATCAGGGTGAACTGGTGTAGCATGTAACATGTTATTTAAATACAATGAAGATCAGGAATATTTCTAGTAACTATTGTCACAGCTAGTAACTATTGTCACAGCAGGGGTATTTAAAGTGAGAGTCGTCAGAGCAATCAGTGGTTTGAAGTAGTCAGTCGGTAAATGTGTCTTCTTTTTTTGCTTTTCAAAATATGGCAACCCTAGATGTATGCATATTGCTTTTGTACTCATTGTAACTTGACTCAAAGTGGGTGTGGGGGGAAATGAACACGTTTCTTCACATCTAGAAAGAAAAGCCATTTTGCCACAAATATCTCAACCATATTTTATGGCTTAATGTAATGTTTTACTCTGAAAACACTCAGGCTGACATAAAGTTCTATGGGCTCATTTTATTAAATTATTATCATTACAAAATGCATACATCTTCCAGAAAAGCTTTTCATTGAATCAAATTGAAACTGAACTCTTAAGACAATTCGATTATTATTCAATGATTGTGATTAGTTTCTTGATTAAATAAAAGCAATTTTTATTACGTCTTTCTTGAATGTATTCTCTTTATTACATTGACAGGTATTAATGACTTTAGCTATCTACATACAAATTGTTTTGAATTATCCATATATGTTGGCTGTGATAAATATCCACATGAAAGTGAATTACCAGAAGAGTGGGAAAATAACCGGGAGTCCCTTATTGTTTTCATGGAACAGGTATGAAATTGCAGACTTTGGTTGATGCAGGTTTGGCTTGAAAATATTCTTTAAAAAATAATAATACAAAAAGCAAACCTTGATGTTGCCATCTTATATACAAGGGACACCATTTTGCTATGCCCTTGCATATAATGAGTCTTGAGTATTCACGGATTTGGGTAACCATGGGGGGTCCTGGAACCAAACCCCAGCGAATATGAAGAAACAACTATACTGGTAAACTGATTCTCCCCACCCCAGCTACTGTACAGATTGCAGTTATGGATTCTCTAAGGATGTGGCAGATGATGTCATAAATTCTGCTAATAAAAAATGTTAGCACTCTAATCCTATGAGGCCAGCTTCCACCACACTACTAGTTACCACAATCCATTGTTGTCACTTAACCTACCAATGGGGATTATGGATTATCTCAGGGAGCACGATGCAAAATCTTTAAAATGGAAGAAAACCATTAACCCAGAACTATGAAACAGTGGAACCCCTTCACCTGTTAGGAGATGTGAATAATGATGAATTGGTTTATAGAAGTAGAAGGAACTTGAAACATCCAATTAATCCAATGTAAAAAGAAGAGAGAGTCTTAGGGTGTGTTAAAGTAGTTTTTTTGAAAACAACAACAAAGGGCTATTTTGATATGTATGTGTGTATATATATATATATATATATATATATATACACACACACATACACACATACACACTCACACACACATACATCTTGAGACTCCTTTTCACAATGGCTTGTTGTATAACCAGTTTGAAAGCTGGAGCAAAGGCCGACCTCCAATTCCCTTCACTATACTGGCTTCCTAGGTGTGCCCCCTGCCTACAAGCATGTAGAATAAAACTAGGATAGTCAGGTTGCTTACCTGTAACTGTAGTTTTTCAAGTGGTCATCTGTGAATTCACATAGTGGGTTAATCTTGCACCTGCACAGAGCATTTCGGAACCTTTCAAGCCTCAATTGAGCCCCAGTTTGAATTTTGTCAGTAGCTCCACCTACCATCCTGTGGCCTATATATGCTCCTCCCTACCTTAATGGCTCAGTTCCTATAAACCATGTGAGGAGGACAATAGCGTCCATAAGAGCAGGGCACTAGAGGGAAGGATGGGCAGGTTTGTGTGAATTCACAGATGACCACTCAAAGAACTACAGTTAGAGGTAAGCAACCTGTCCTTCTTCTTCATGGTCTCTGTGAATCCACACAATGGATAGACTAGCAAGCTCAAGTAACCCAGTGGAGGGAAGACCTGCTCTAATATAACAGAACACAATACAAGACATACTATGAAAATGTGTTATCCCACATACCAGTATGCTAGCGTACAGCTGAGAATAAAACAGCCTGGCCCAGAGATGTAGAGGCCAGAGTGGCTTAGTCAATCTTATCGTTCTGAACAAAGGTGAGGGGTGTTACCCTTGTGGCAGCTCTACAGATGACCTGTATGGGCACCCTGTGGAGAAAAGCCACTGAGGTGGCCGCTGCTCTGGTGAAATGGCTACGGACTGACTCAGGGATGGGTTGGCCCATCAGCTGGTAAACAAACAGCTGGTTGGATTGCCGAGGCTACCCATTTGGAGAAATGCTGGAAAGACAAAAGGTCACCTTTTCTTGGTCCTGCATAACACACAAACAAATGGAGGGATTGTTGAAAGGCTGCTGTTCTATCCATGTAGAATGTTAGGGCATGCCTGACATCCAGGGTGTGAAGTGACTGCTCGAGGTCTGTGGAAGAAGGATTGTGGAAGAAGGGCCAGTAGCACTGTGTCCTGGTTTAGGTGGAATGAGGGACGACCTTCAGCAGGATGGAGGCATCAGGCCGCAGTACCTCCTTGTCTTGATGGTAGTGTGTATATGGAGGGTTGACTCGCAACGCACATAGCTCACTAGCCCTACGAGCAGAGGTGATGGCCACTAGACATGCTGTCTTGATAGAGAACAAGCGTAGGACACATGAGGCTAGTGGGTCAAATGGCAGCTTTGGAAAGGTAGCAAGTACCAACTCCAAGTTCCGCCACGGTGTGGGGCTGCTCACTGGCGAGTGGAGGTTCTTATAACCTTGTAGGAATCCTTGAATGAGTGGGTCCTTGAAGCACGGAGGTTGGCCCGTTCATTGCAGGTACCAGGACACTGCTGCCACATAGCTTCTGATGGAGGATAGTGTGAGGCCCTTGGTTGAGAGGGAAGCAAAGAAGTCCATTAGGTCAGGTATTGAAGCTCTATGGTGAGAAATACCTTTGGTGTCAAGGAAGTCTGTAAACTTTCTCCACTTATAGTGATACGCCCGCATAGTCGATGGGCATTATGCAGTTTCCACTATAGCCCTGGAAGGTTCTGACAGAGTGGTGATTGTTGAATTAGCCAGGCGGTTGGTTTGATTGTCTCTAGGTCCAGGTGGAGCATGTTGCCCTTCTGTGTCAGGATAAGGTCCCAAGGCAGACGGAGCTTGATGTACTCCCCTTTCACAAGAAGTAGTAGGGGGGGGGACCAGGACTGATGTGGCTATCAAGGTGTTACCAGGATGCAGTTTGCCTTGTCATGGCAAAGCTTGGCCACCACCTTGGAGAGGAGCGGAAAGGGAGGGAAAGCGCACAATATAGGGCCTTCCTATTGAACTAGAAAGGCCTCTCCCAGGTTCCTCGGAGACGGATGGTGTTGTCTGACACTATCTGGACTGTCCGGCCCTTGAGCAATGACTCAAAGGCTCTGAGGACCTTGAACATGGCCAGTAGCTCCAGTGCATTGATATGGAGTTGGGCTTCCTACTGTGACCAGAGACCCCGTATCATGAGTTTGTCAGAGTGGACACTCCAATCTGTCAGCAGACCTTGAAGGGTGTTGTGGGCTGGACTGGACCCCTTGTTGCACCATTTTGGGTTTTGTCCACCAAGAAATACCCTTGAGTATCTGTCTTGGAATGGGCAACATCTTGCGGGGGTTGTCTGTCAATGGGTTGAACTTGGACAGAAACCAGGACTGTAATGGCCTCATTTGAAGTCTGGACAGTGGCATCACTGCTGCTGTGGTGGATGCCATGTAGCTGAGAAGTTGTATCTGTTGTGCCGAAACATGCCTTCTGGGGATGCATTGTCACACTGCAGAGCTGAGGATAGTGAAACAGTAATCTGGGAGAAATGCAAGGCTGCTTATGGAGTCTAAGCACGTTCCTATGAAGTGCACGACCTGTGTGGGTTTGAGGTGAGATTTCTCCAGGTTGATCACAAAGCCTGCTCCTCCAGGATGGAAAGCGTAAGATGGATGTCTGTGTGAAGTTTCTGCTTGGAAGTGGCGGTGAACAGCCAGCCATCTAGATATGGGAAGATGATAACGCCCTTTAACCACAGCCAGGCAACTACTACAGCCACACACTTTGTAAAGACCCTCGGGGCCATACATAGTCCAAAAGGTAGGATGTGGAAGTGGAAGGCATGGGAACCAAGTGCAAAAGCCAGGTAATGTCTGTGAGGTGGCACGATGGCAATGTGAAAGTATGTGTCAGGGAGACTGAGTGTCGTGAACCAATCTCCTGCTCTGAGAAATGGGAGAATTGTAGATAATGACACCATTCTGAAATGTCTGGGGGAGATGTGTTCATTCACATTTTGGAGGGCCCGGATAGGGCATAACCTTCCATCCTTCTTGTCCATGAGGAAGTACCTGGGGGAAAAAGGCACCATTCTTTTGGTTTTGTGGGATGGATTCTATAGAGCTTTTTGAAAGGAGCTTGGATACTTCCTCTATAAGTGGAACTGAGGGAGCCGTTACTCTGTAGAACCCCAAAGGTGTTCAAACTCGATGAAATACCCTCTGTCTATGATACTCAGGACCCACCGATCTAATGTGAGTTCACACCAACGGTGGAAGGATGCTCTGAGGCAATCGGCATAAGGGGGCAATGTCAGGTGGGTCTGTACAGGGACACTGTCAAACTCTCTGTTTAGCACCTTAAAGTTTTCTCTTGGGGAATTGCGCCTTTGGGTGGGAGGAAGAAGGAAATTGTTGTTGCAGCTGTGGAGGATCCCGATCCTGCATGATGTGGTCTGAGAGGTGGGGAGCTATACTGCCTCCGAAAGGATGAATAGGGGCAGCATCCACTCGGCCAGTACTTGTGCATGGAGAGAGATGATGGAAGGCCAAATTTCTTTGCAGTAACCCTCATTTTATGAGTGTGTTCGAGTTTACTATCAGTTTCTGAATGGAAGAGGCCTACTTCATTGAAGGGAGGGTCCTCTATAACTGACCAGGCTTAATAGGAGAGGCCCGGTGACTTCAGCCACGTGTGCCTCCCCACTGTCATGCTGTTGGCCAGGATCTTACCAGCACAATTTGCAGTGTGCTTAGCTGCCTGTCGCTGGTGCCTCGCCATGGCAGGGCTATCGTCCCTGAGGGTAGTCACCAATCTCTGATCCTGGTCCAGAAATTTGGATAGGTATGGGGTAATGGGATCCCACAGAAAATGCTGGTAGGCCCCCATACAAGCGGTGTACGTCGCAATTTTGGTTAGTAGACACACTGATAAGTAGAATTTACAGTCTACATTTTTCAATTTCTTGCCCTCCTTGTAATTAATAATAATAATAATAATAATAATAATAATAATAAAAAATTTATTTCTATCCCACCCCTCTGCAACGCAATCAGGGCAGCTTACAACATAAAAACTCCATAATTACATCAGTACCCTAACCCACCCACCCCTTAAAACAATATTGGAGAAGGAGCGAGTGGACAGGTCGTCTTCCTCACCCTACGAAGGAGCTTGTCCATGTCATCCATACTCACAGAATGAAGTTGATCCAATAAAATTTCATCAACGAAGTTGCTGGACACCTTGTCTATAGATTCTGTCATAACACTGGCATCTAAGTCGGCTCTTATCCAAGATATTTTATCTGCAAAGTGGATGTTGAATGCGTCACAGCAGGCCATTGTCGGGTTAAGTAAGGGTTCTACACAGGTGGAACCTGTGTCAGCTCCCCCACCACCCTAAACAGTTCCACTGGACGGGACTCTGCAGATGCAATATGTGCAGAGGAGAAAGATTTCTGCGCTGCACGTATCATCTCTCAATAGGATTCAAGAAAATTCCTATGATGAGTCTTGTTGGATAAGAGTTGAGTCTTCCGCCAGGTGCACTCTAGTTGTCCAGCCCGCTTCATCTTCCAAAGCTCCTCTGAATAACAGGGCTTATGGTTAGGAGCAGGCTGGAAAGGACGTTTGGGAGCGATTATGTCGATAACCTTGGTGAGGTCAGTGACTAAATATTAACCAAAGCTTTGGCAGAATCACTGGCATTACCAACCATTAAACCCTCCAAGGCTTTCTGGAATCCAATTGGTTCCAATTAGCCTTTGAGGGCAGACTATTCTAATGGGTCTTCCACCCCTGGTGGGGCAGACAGTGGCTCTTAGTTCCATCTTGACCAGGAAATGATCCATCCATGACAATGCAGAGGTTTTAATAACCTCCGCCCACGGATGTTCCTGTTCCGTACTAAAGGCTGCATCGAAGTATGACCTGCACAGTGAGTAGGCCCGAAAACCAATTGGGATAGGCCCATGTTTGTCATGGATTCCATGAACTCCTGAGCTGCATCCGTTAAATTTAGCAAGTCTGTTGTCCGTTGGTGCTGAATGGATCTTTCGAGAGGTTCGCATTTGCACCACATCCACTATTACACTGTTAGGTTTGGGATGGGCTGCCAGTCATGGTGCTGCTTTGCTAGATACCCTATATAGGTAGTCTAATTGGTGAGAAGTTGGGGTCACAGAGGAAGGATTGGACCATGCTGCTTTCATTATCTGTGTCAGGAAGAGTGAAATAGGCAAAGTTGGGAGGGATGAGCCTGGTGTTGTAGATCCTGGAAGAGTGGGCAATCCACCTGTGTGTCTGGTTGATCCACCTTCAACTTCAATTCCCCAGCCATGTTTAGCATCAGATCTGCAAATGACCCGATGTCATCAGTTGGAGATGGTGAGTCAGGATTTGCACCTGCTGGGGTTGGTGAGGGTTTGGCGATGGGAAGCATGAGGATGCCCTCCCAGATATAGATGGAGTCTGAGAATGGGACCTCCTAAAGGGGGCTTGGCTGGTGTCAGATGGGCACCTGGCCCTGATGGTCTGGTCAGCAGCAGTGTGGTACCCTGTCCCCGTGGAGAGCGAGATCGTGGTGGGTGTGCCGAGTGTCATGGCGATTGAGGCGAATGAGGCTTGCGGTGTTGTGTGGAGTAAGGGGTGTTTAGATGTCAGCCCAATGACCTGGAGCTACCCCTATTGTCCCCTGGTTGAGCAGGAGTCACAGGTTGTGGGGAACAAACCCTATTGGTCCCGTGTGGGTATTGTTCATCTGACCGTCTTCGATGTTCCAGGGGACAATCCCATCTGTGTTCAGTATGGTCCTGTTGTGCCGGGGAAGAATCCCTATAATGATGGTACTTCCTCCTGGGTGGGGAAATGAAGTCATCGTAGGTGTCCCAATAGTAATGGTCCATGGGATACTTCCGATGCAGATTGTAGAGTCTCCTGTTGAACCGGTCCCAATACCAATCATCCTCATACTAAGAGTAATCCGACCCAGTATATGAAGTGTATGACCTTGATCTCGATCAATGAGGTCTCCAGGGAGATTGTGAATGGGATCAAGGATGTGATCGAGAGCGGGACTGAGACTTCGGAGGCAGTCAAGATATAACAGATACAAACCCAGGTTGTGTCCAAAAATGCCTTTATGGGTCTCAGCACAAGAAGCTTTTTTAAGAAGAGAAACTGCAGGTAAAGAAGGATGGTTAATATATCAAGACTTTCTGGGGAAGTGGCTAGGAGAATATAGCATCAAATCAAGAGATCAGTTAAAATTAGAAGGATTCAGTTTTCAATGGTATTCTTATTTACAGTTATTGGAAAAATTTGAAACAGAAAAAAAGATTTATGCTTTTGAACAAAGTAAGACAGATAATACAGTGGTGTACAGATGATGAACATGTAATACATAAAACATATAAACCTTTGTTGATGACTAACCGACTAAAGATGACTAAAGTGATACTGTTGTACTTTTGACATATCATAAGAACTCGCTAGAAAAGGCAAGAATGCTTGGTATGGTAGAAGGAAGTAGGAAATTGGAAGAGTTCATTCCAGGTGGATAGACCCAGTCAAGGAGCCACAGCCCTGAGTTTGTAAGTCCTGAGCAGGGCTGTTGATGACAGGGTGACTTGGAAGTCTCTCATTCATAGGGTCACCATAAGTTGAAGTTGACTTGATGGCAGTTAACAACAACCCCATGACAATGAAATCACTGGACACTTGTTTTTCACAGTCAGCATTCTCAGTCCTCATTCAGGGAGTGAGATCACCCACTTGTTTGGTTCTTCCTACCACCAGAGCATCCCCCCATTGGTGGGTTGCCTGGGGACAAAGTGATTTATTTGAGCACTATTCTTTCTCCTGCAAAAGCCTAAACTCATTTTGATATTAGAGAGAGAACTATGTTTCTTCTTCATGGGCTCTGTGAATGCACACAATGGGTTAATCCTGTACCTGTGGAGAGCACTTTGGAAACTTCTAGAAACCTCAGTTCAAACTTTTGGGTGGTAGCTCCTCCCCCTCATGCCTTATCCTACCTCTCACCAACTGCTCAGTTCCTTTTTTTTTCTGCCGTCTGGGAAGCACAGAAGGAACTTCAGAGTAAATCCTCAGCTTTCTTTGTTCTCTGACTGTTTTTCCCTAGAAATACTGACCTTTGGACTGGATCCTGACTCTTCATTGTTTCATTCCTTTTGGATGTGGCTTATTTGGACTGGACTGATTTGGTTGTGACCTGGAATTTGGATTGTACCATGTCTTCTTCTGTCTCCCCTTTGAAAATGTCTGGTGTGGGGATTTTCAAGTCTTGTTCCCAGTGCTCTGCTAAAATGACCAAATCTGATGGTCATTCTAAGTGCCTTTTGTGTTTGGGGGAGACACATGATGTACAGACTTGCAGACATTGTAAGGCCTTTACTCCACAAGTAAGGAGAAACCAGGATAAGAGGCTCAAGCCCCTACTTTATGACCAGGCAGAAGCCTTCACAGAGGCTTCTGTGAAGGCCTCTGACTCAGGGACCACTCCTAAGCCCACAGTCCCGGTGAAAAAAAGGTTCCACCTCGGTACTGTCAAAACTACAGCAAAGCCCTCTCCAATGTCTACTAGAGTTAGGGACAATGGTACTGCCAAGTCCCATTCCAATGATACCGGAACGTCGAGGGGCACCTGGAAAGTGGTACCGTCGGACACAGTACTGGTATCTGTGCATGAGATGGATGCTGTAAAAGAACCTTCATCTAAGAAGGCCAAAGCCTCTGGGACCAAAGAGTCCTCTCGACGGGGTCAGTCCCACAAAAGGAAGAGGCCTAAGAAGCCCGCTCGCCAGTCACGTGATCCAAAAATGAAGAATCATAAGAGTGGAGCAGAAGAAAGCTCCCTGGTATCGCCTCCTGCAAAGAGGCGCTTGACAATACCATCCCCGGAGCAGTACCGTGAAGTTGAGCACAACTACACTCAGGATGAAGTGAATGACAGATCTTCCCTGGGTCTCAGGATCATCAGAGTCTAACACTCGAGATCACTTCAGGCTCTCTGTACCATGATCTGCCAGCATTCTCAGTCCCGGCCTCGATCCCGGTCCCACTCTAAATGCTGCTCTGGATCTCATGATAGCCTCTGCTGGTCTCGTTCCCAGTCCCATCCACAGTCCCACTCCTGGTCCCACTCGCAAGGATGGCCAAGAACAAGCTCCCGCTTGCACTCTGCTGGAAGCCATCAGTCTCACATACCACAGGAGCTACAGCCCAGATCTCGGTCCCACTCTCCAGAGTCTCTACGTCAGATGCCTGTACCAGCTGTACCAGACAAGCAAAAGACTCCATCTCCGAGACCACCTTCGAGGTCCCTGGTACTAAGACCGACACCGAGGCCTTGGTCACACTCAGACTCGTGGTCCCTCATGCTGTGTCCACATCCATGTCCTTCCTGTTCAGAGTCCTGCAGCTCTCAATATTCAGAAGAGGACCCCTTCTGGTATGAGGACGATTGGTACTGGGACCAGTACAAGTGGTACCGACATGATGCCCCCCCACTCCAGGATTTTCATTCCAACCGGTACTATTGGGGCTCTGAACCCCAGTACCACTACTTTGATGAGCCCTCCCTATTACTGTGCAACAGGTGATATGCCATGACCACTCACCATGCTATTATAGATGACTGGGATAGGAGATGACACTACAACTCTCCAGATGACTGATACCGGCATCCATGACCACGCAAACCAGAACATGTTGACTCCCCTTGGCAGGGACAGAATGAGCACAGGTCCAGGCCCCATCAAAATGGATCCCGAGACACCATACTCCATGCAATCCATGGTCACCTCTTAAGACCCCCTCAACCACCTCATAAGTCTCCCTCACCTAAACCTGCAGATCCTTCTAAGGTGCTGACTCCGGTCACAGCGGGATGGCTGACACCAATTGCAACGCCGGTGACAAAAATACTGCATTGAGAGTCTGAAGAGGAGTCAGGATTCCTCCTCCTAGCCAAGCCTCCTGATCCCATTTCTATGGCAAGCACTTTCCACCAGTGTTCCGCAGGAGGTACAGCCCTCCAATGGCCTGCTCTCAACCTGCCTCTCAGACGTATCCGCAATATCAGAAAAAGTTTCCAGTCTCCTCAAAAATCAAAGTCTCAGTTCCTGAAAAAGAAGCCCGACTTGTCTAAGCAGCAAGTTTGACTACCAGCTCCCTCCTTCCACACCATCAGTCTGGGCACCGTCAGATGGGCTTCTTGCCACCTTCCACCAATGGTGCAAAATAACATCAGACTCATCATTATACTGAAGGGCTACTTTATAGAGTTTGACAGCCTTCCTCCCATGGGGGTATTCAAGTCCACACCTCCCTCTATACACCTTGAAGAAGAGGTTCACACCTTACTCAAGAAAAGGGCTATCAAAAGGGTCTCCCAGTACCAATAAAGGGAGTCTTTCTTCTCCCGCTACATCCTAGTCAGCAAAAAAGATGGTGGGTTACACCCCATTTTGGACCTTCGAGATGTGAATCGCTACATTATCCCTAAGCGCTTCAAGATGGTTACTCTCCCCTCTATCCTCCCATTTCTCCACGTTGGAGACTGGTTCGCCACCATCGACCTTCGCAATGCATACTTCCACATCACAATAGCATGACCTCACAGGAGGTTCCTGGCCATTGCAGTGGGTCCCAACATGTACTGCTTCAAGGCACTTCCTTTCAGCCTCTGTACAGCTCCAAGGGTGTTCGCCAAATGCATGGCACAAGTAGTGGCTCACCTTCATACAAGAGGTGTGGTGATCTTCCTGTACCTGGATGATTGGCTAATTACAGGCCCATCCAGAGCAACAGTCATAGAGGATGTTGCCTTGATGATTTCTGTGCTCAAAGATTTAGAACAAATGGTCAACATGGACATTCTCACCCAGAGCCATAAAGGATCTCAAAGTACATTGGGGCCCAACTGAATTCTATTCAGGGCAAGGCATTCCTCCCAGAAGACCGATTTGACACCCTGCAAACCATGGTGCGTCACTGTATTGCCCGGAGGAGGGTAACAGCACATTTCATTCAAACTGTCCTAGGACATATGGTGTCTACCACAGCAGTGACCCCTATGCAAGACTTCAAATGCAACCACTGCAGACATGGTTTCTCAGGGCATTCAGCCCTCTGAGGGACTACCAGTTGAAGTTGCTGTCAGTGCCACACTCCATTCTCAGGCAATGGACTCTCCCATGGAATATGAGGTGTGGCCTACCGTTTGCCATTTCTCACCCATCCAGGTGACAGATGCATCCACGACAGGATGGGGGGCACACTCTCATGGCCTGACCATGACAGCCTCTGGTCAACAAAAGAGGGTGAACTCCACATCAACGTCCTAGAGCTTCTGGCAGTATTCAAAGCTCTGAAGGCATGCGAGTCCTCTCTTCAGGGCAGGGTGGTACACATTGTGTCTGACAATACCAACACAGTGTTCTACATCAACAAGCAAGGAGGGACCAGGCCATGGACACTTCTGGATCTAACACTTCAGATCTGGGACTGGTGTGTCCACAGGCACATAGTTCTAACAGCTGTACACCTAGTGGGGAAACAAGTTTGCAGACTTGCTCAGCAGAACAAAGACCAACTCTCATGAGTGATAACTGGCCTGAGATGTCCTACAGACCCTCTTCACAATATGGGGCTCGCTGACCGTCAACCTCTTCATGCCATGGCAGAACACCAAGTGCAGGCTCTTCAGCTCAAGACAACATCCATTACACAGGAATCTGGGAGACGCCTTCCTGTTCAGATGGATGGGGATTCTCTTTTACGCCTTCCCCCCATTCCTACTCCTCTTCAGAGTCGTGGTGAAACTGAGATACGACAACTCGCACTGCATACTGATAATGCCCTTGTGGCCCAGGCAGCCTTGGTTCGCCACTCTTCTCCTCCTCTCCAACAGAAACTTCTGCCATCTTCCCCGACGGAGGGATCTTTTGTCATTGCACAATGCCCAAGTCTTCTATCTTGACTTGGAAACAATAAACCCAACAGCCTGGCTCATCGGTCAGTAACACCTCTGTCAGAGTCAGTGTGGTTGATACTTCAAGCAGCTCAACGCCCCTCCATGTTGAGATCCTACCAGTATAAGTGGCAAATTTTTGTGATTTCCTCACCAACAAAAGGATCTCTCCCGACGAGGTGTCGATCCCACTTCTTCTTGCCTTCCTAGCCTCTTTGTCAGTGAAAGGTCTCTTACTTTCCTCTGTAAGAACACATGTAGCTGCAATATCTTTGAACTTTCAATGCCTCAGAATGAACTCTTGCTTCACAGACCCCCTTGTTGTTTCTTGCAAGGCTACAAGAACCTGCACCCACCAGTGGTAGGCCCTGTCACATAGTGGGATCTCCACTTAGTTCTCTGGACGATATCACGTTCCCCCTTCGAGCCATTGAAATTGGCTGATGCCTGTCTTTTGTCCTGCAAAATGGCCTTTTTGGTCACTATTACCTTTGATAGAAGGGCAAGAGAGCTTTGTGCACTCAGGGCAGTTGCCCCGTATACCCAATTCTACAGCAATAAGGTTGTCCTTCAACCGGATGTGGCATTCTTACCCAAGGTGGTCTCCACCTTCCACCTCAATCAGGATATAGTCCTGCCTTCTTTCAAGGCTCGATTGTCACCAGACACCATTGCTGCTTGCCACCCATTTGATGTAAAGGTGACACTGGGACTTTACCTGAGTAGAACGGCAGCCTTCCACCATACCAATAAACTGTCTGCTATTCTGGTCCCAAGAAGGGACTCGCAGTTTCATCTCAACAATTCTCCAAGTGGGTTGTCTCAACAATCCAGATGTCATATAAGGCTATGGCCTTGCCCCTACCCCCCTCCATATGAAGTTATTCTACCAGAGCAACAGCTACCTCAGCAGCATTCCTGAATGGCGTGTCACTGCCGGACATTTGCAGAGTGGCTACATGGGCAACACTGCTCACTTTTGTGAGGAACTACAAGTTGAACTCCTTTGATGCTGATGGCGCAGCCCTTGCCAGGGCGGTCCTTGCTCAACCACTCTTGGGTATTTAGCTCATTACTCCTGATATATGTTTAATATCCTCTCCATTGATGCCCCCTTGTCTTGGGAGAGAGGCTTGCGTACTTTAATGATGGAGCAGCATGATGCTCCAAAGGACTACGGCAGAGCTTGAAGAAGAAGACGGCATCTATATACGTTACCGTACTGATGGTAGCTTGAGGGCTCGCACTAAGACTCTAAACTATCTAGTCCGCGAGCTGCTCTTTGCTGATGCTGCTGCCCTTGTTGCCCACACAGAAGCAGCTTTGCAGCGCCTAACATCCTGCTTTGCAACAGCTGCAGAGCTTTTTGGGTATGGAAGTCAACCTGAAGAAAACGGAAGTTCTATACCAGCCTGCACCACAGGACGAACACCACCATTCCCACATTGCCGTAGGCAAATCTGTGCTTAAGTCCATTCAGCAGTTCACCTACCTGGGAAGCATCAACTCCTCAGATGCCAAGATTGACAAAGAGATCAATCACAGATTAACGAAGGCATATAACGCATTTGGAAGACTGTACAAAAGAGTCTAGAGTAATAAACACCTGAGGCGAAGCACAAAAATCAATGTGTATAGAGCCATTGTACTGTCTATTCTCCTTTACGGGTCTGAAACATGAGTCACCTATTGCCAACACTTACGACTCCTTGAATGCTTTCATCAGCGCTGTATACACACAATCCTAAATATACACTGGACTGACTATGTGATGAATGCTGCTGTCCTTGAGCAAGCAGGGATCACCAGCATCGAGGCCATGATATTGAGAACACAGCTGTGCTGGGCAGGGCACGTATCTAGGATGGAGACCATCGCCTCCCAAATATAGTACTCTATGGTGAACTCTCCACGGGTCAGCGTAAGAGGGGCACTCCAAAAAAAACAATCCAAGGACTCCTTGAAACAACATCTCAGGCTCGGCCAAATTGATCACCAACAATGGTCCGCCCTGGCCTCACATCGGGAGGCATGGAGACACACTATCCACAATGCTGCAGCCTTATTTGAGAACTCACACTGAACAAGTCTTGAAGAGAAATGACAATGCAGAAAGAATCACAACCTAGAAACATCACCCAAGGGGACCTTCTGCTGTTCTTTCTGCAACCAGACTTGTTTATCTCGGATTGGCCTTTTTAGTCATCAGCACACTTGCAGAAAGCGCGGGATGAGTCCTTCCTGAATCTTTGTTTGCGAAGAAAATCCAGAGAGAGAGAGAGAGAGATGTTTAATATAGTGATTCTCTAGTTACATCATACTGTCCTTATTGGTCTGGACATCCCCTCCATCCTGACTCTTGAGCTTGGTAATCTACCCATTGTGTGCATTCACAGAGACCACGAAGAAGAAGAGTGGGTTACTTACCGTAACTATAGTTCTTCGAGTGGTCTTCTGTGAATTCAGACAAACTTGCCCTACTCCCCTCTGGTGTCCTGCCTCTCACATATTTATTTAACACGGCTACAAGGAACTGAGCAGTTGGTGAAAGGTAGGGGCTTATATAGGGGGATGGAGCTACCACCCAAAAGTTTGAATTGAGGTTTCTAGAAGTTTCCTAAGTGCTCTGTGCGGGTGCAGGATTAACCCATTGTGTGAATTCACAGAAGACCACTTGAAGAACTATAGTTACGGTAAGTAACCCATTCTTCTCTGGTACATTGAAACTCAGAAGAGGTTTCCAATGATGATCTGTGTTTCAGTTATAAACATGTGTTGAGCAGTGGTGGTGGTGGTTGTTGCTGCTGCTGCTGTGTTGGTACATTTGAGAGAAACCTACGTCTCCAAATTTACCCTCATATCATTTTATTTTATTTTTTAAAAAATCATTCTACTTTAGTTCAATCAAGTGGCAAGGGAAGAATATTCATATCTCAAAGAGTGTTGTATATAACAAAACTATTTGTGAATTTTTTTAAAAAAATACTTGTAACTACATTACTTAAGATTTGCTTTAATATTTTATTTGGATCTCAAAAGTTAATGCAAGAGTAGCTCGATGAAAGTATAAATGCAGTTAATAGCTTCTCATGCCTCTGGACTCGGCAAGATGTTAATACTGATATTTCCAAGCTTATGTTAGAGAATAAACAGTCAGAAACTGACTCTGTTTACATGCATATATTTAAGACATTTTGTGATTGTATGCCCTTTAGCTCTCATAATAAGCCAAACTAGAGAGGAAAATCTGGGTCAAACTCCAGTAACACAGATCGGAAGGGCAAAGATTTGACAGAGTACATTTTGAATAGTTAGTGCAAGACAGTTCAGTGGGGCAGGCCCTCTTAAGCTCACAGCTTTCCCTATTGCCTGTAGGAGACATGGGGCAACACAGCCACATCTTAAAATGGACGGGGCCGAAGCATGGATAGAGGAATTTAGTATAGGGATTGGTTTCTGAGAGTAAACACAAAAGGGGGAATTCTCAGGAACTCAAACACTTCTTTTAAGAAATAGTGGCAGATGTTGCTATTCCTATTTCCTCTTGGAATTTCATGCACCTTACACCATAGGGGCATATTTTCAAATTTAAATTTAAATTACATTAAATAAACATGGCCTGGCCACAACCCAAAAGACCTTTACCATGCTCGATGCTGAAAATATAGGATTGCCACCATCAGGGTGCTTTATGAGGGCTTAGATAAAAGGACATAACTGATTGGCATAACTCTCTGTCCTCAGTTTACTCATATTCCTATTGTTTCTAAAAGAATGTTTTATTGGTTTGTTTTTGGCTCTTAGCCTGAAATGAATTATACAGGGTGTTTTTTTGGGGGGGGGGTACTTCATCCATAGTAGTCCATACTTCACCATTATTAGCATGCATTTGGTTTTCTTTTTTATTTTCCTGCTATTGTCTAATTTGTACACCTGTGTATTTGATTTTTTGGACAGGTTCACCGAGGAATTAAAGGCATGGTGAGGGATCTACATGGAAAAGGAATCCCAAATGCCATTATTTCTGTAGAAGGCGTTAACCATGACATACGCACAGGTAACTATTCATACAGGGAATTCTGTTCTGCAAGCAAAGTTTGAAAGGAGGACCAAAAGAATCAATACAGAGTGAGATGGAATAGAGTGTTATTAAGGGGACGTTTTAGAGGGTCAGTGAGTGTCAGTACAATAGTATATTTAATACTATATGAGAACATAAGAGTACATATGTGCACATTTGTAAGCCATACTAATAGGCCTATGAAGGTAAGTATGACCTATGAAGGTATATGAAGATAAGTGGAACCAGAGAGAGAGAGATTGAGAAGAGGAGAACCAATCACAACACTCATGTTTAGATGTAGGCCTGCTCCCAGTCTGCTTTTCTTAAGCAAGCAGGATTTGTTACTAAATTTGTAAAGCAAGTGGATTAAAATTTCAAAATACTGATCACTGATTTTCGACATATCATGAGAACTCATACATAGTTAACTTTCAAATTGGTAAAATGTATCAGGATCACAGTTCTGCAAAACCTTGTTTGAAATCTCAGTAATTGGCATGTGTGGGGTTGATTGAAGGAGTTGGGGGGGGTTGAATTAGATTGGGGTGGGTACACACCTCCCAACTCTTGAACAGCCACACTAGCAAGGGTCAGTAACAATCAGGAATAACATTTCAAGCGACTGGCATTTTTTCAGACTGTTTCAAGGTGACTTCTTGGAAGAACATTCATGGGTCATAGTGTACCCCCTAGAAGTTGTTCTCAACTGGAAAAAAAGGGGGGATGCTTTTAATTTAAAAAAAAAATAGGATAGGGGCTTTCGGGGGATACATGGGAACACCCACCCACCCCCGACCACATGCAGCCCATGGTTTGCACAATTCTCACTTCTGTATGAGATTTTTGCTAAGGGTCATTTTTTTTTGTTTTATTTTTGCTTTATTTTGTTGTGTTTCTGCTACTAATAATAGTGATACATCCCTAGGAATGGAAAAGAAATTGTATTAATCATTTTTTAATTATTTTTTTAATCTAATTTATGATCTGTGAAACTATTTGTGTTTCACTTTCCTGCCATTGGGAAGAAACTGCAAGCAGCAGAGGAGAAAAAATACACATGAGATACAGAAAAACACAACAAAATAGAAACTGAGAGATTTTCGCATCCATATGTCTCACGCACTTGTTTTTAAGGCTCAAGTCATCTCCTAAACATGACACGTTGTGTGCAAACCAGTTTTAGCACACCCAGCCCAACAATGATCAGAATGCATTTTTTAGTCTAACTTGAACTTTATTGTAGCCTCACATTACACCATAAGTTACCAATTGGCAGAAGAAATAATAGCAACAATGTCATTTTGCATTAGCATGAAATCAGCTCTTTGTGTGGGAGCTATGGTATTTATGGTTTTACATAGTCTTACTTCCTAGGAACCATGGTGAAGGACTCTCAGAAGATTTTCCCACCTAGAGAGGGGAAATAACAGGTTTCACAACAACAACACAAACTGAGATCGTACATACTGATAATAAATTAATAAAACAAATCTGGGAATGTCCAAGAGGCTGAAAGAATTGCCAAGTGGTAAACAGTTTTCATATCATTTATGACAATTATTTAGAGGAACACATATTTTAAAATATGTCTAATATGCCTACTTTTCTCTCACACAAAAGAGCATCTTGATGATAGATGAATTCTACCTAATTTATGCTATGTGTTGTATTGACTTGCTCATATCCTGTGTAAATGCATATGTGTATATGTATTGCCGCGGCCCACAAAATGTTTGATCTAAGTTGCAGTCTATGCAACAGATAAACTGGAATATATACAGGGCCGGTTTAAGGAATTTTGGGGCCCCCTGCAATGCTTTACTTTGGGGCCCCCATATGTTTATCTCAGATCAATGTAACCTAACCTATTCACCATACAGGATGTTCAGATTATAGTAGGACCCCTGTATTGATGGATTCATTATCCATGGAACACAAAACAGCACACCTACCATAGAGTCTTCCGAGAAAATGTGTCTTCCCTAGCCCTTTTCTAGGCCCTCCAAGGCAACTCTATGATATTTTAAACCAGAAGTCCCATTATTTTCAATGGCTTTCACTATTATTCATGGTTTTCAGAATCCATGCCCCCCCCCGAACCAATCCCCAGTGGATAAGAGGGGCCTACTATATTACATAATTTGCCACCAATAATTTAGTTTAAAAACTATATTATAGGCACTAACATAATATTTTTTGTTTATTAGCAATTAATGTAATTGTGTAGATTTCCTCAAAGAAAATAAAGAGTAGACTACAAGCTAAACATGAGTTAGCAGTGTGATGCAGCAGCAAAAAATGCCAATGCGATTCTAGGCTGCATTAATAGGAGTAGTGTCTAGATCAAGGGAAGTAATAGTATCACTCCATTCTGCTTTGGTCAGACTCACCTGGAATACTGTTTCCAATTCTGGGCACAAGAAAGATACTGAGAAGGATGGTGCGAGGTCTGGAAGCCATTACGCCCTATGAGGAACGGCTTAGGGAGCTGGGTATGCTTAGCCTGGAGAAGAGAAGGTTGAGAGGTGACGTGATAGCCATGTTTAAATATTTGAAGGGATGTCATATTGAGGAAGGAGCAAGCTTGTTTTCTGCTGCTCCAGAGACTAGGACACGGAGCCATGGGTTCAAACTACAGGAAAAGAGATTCCACCTGAATATTGGGAAGAACCTCCTGACAGTAAGAGCTGTTTGGAAGTGGAATACACTGCCTTGGAGTGTGGTGGAGTCTCCTTCTTTGGGTTTTTTTAAACATAGGTTGGACGGCTGAAGAAGACCAAGGGGGAAAGGGAGGGGAGAGGAACCAAGACATGTTAAAAGCAGCTGGAAAGATGGGCTGGAGGGGATCTATGTGCAAGGAAGGAAAGGGAAGAAAGAAAGAAAGAAAGAAAGAAAGAAAGAAAGAAGCCCTTTCTGAGGGAGACAACCCTCAATTCCCTGTGTCTCTCTCTCTCACACACTCACACTCTCCGACGTGCCTCTCCCTCCAGCTTCTGCCATGGAGGGCTGCTGTTTCTTTCTCTTTCTCTTTAGTTTTGGAGAGGCTGTTTTGTTTGTTTTTTTAAAAAAAAGCCAGCAGGAGGTTTTTGGAGGAGGAGAGTAAGAGGGGGCTCCTCCCGGCTGTCTCCTGGCTGTCTCCTTCGTCAGATTAAGGAGGCCAACACGGGGCCCTCTCTTGACCTCGGGGCCCCCTGCCAATGCTGATTTGGCAGACAGGTTAAACCGGCCCTGAATATATAGATCTGAGCCACTTGAATCTGAGGAAAATCAATGGGCTTGAAACCAACTACTCCAGTTTGTAGACCAGGCTGACACTTCAGTTTTTGAGGCGGAAATTCAGTTTTGTCAAAATAGTACATAAAAACAGTAATGAGTATGTGATGGCAAGTTTACATTTTTTTCTTCTTTCTCCTCCCCCCCCCACTCAACCATATTTTAAAAAAGTTCTACATTCCCCATAACATTTTAGTAATTCCTTCCCAACATGGTGTCAACCATACCGTGCTATTTTTATTTCAAGATTTTGACATAATCGTTGCTCAAAGCAAACGTAAGCAAATTTTTGAATCTCCCCTTTTTATCATTCAGATTATTCAGAAGGAATCAGGTGCCTTGTGTCTTTTGCAACTGAAGATCCCTGGTGTTCTAATCAAGAACAACCAGTTTGATGTTGGTTGTTCTAGTCAATCTATAAAAAGAGCATAAGATTGCTAAGAATATCAAAGCATTTATTACTAATGCTCTACTTCATTTTGGTTGAACAATAAGTGGATTTACACAGGCAAAAATAAATTTGCATTGGCTGCAATGCAATATCCCATCAGCCTAGCATAAATATCTGCATGTGGAAATACTCTGTGCCAGGACTACACAACCTCCATACGGAATAGCAACATTGCACAACACATATCAGTGACTGGCTGCCATTGTGTAATGAGCAATGTGCAGCTGCAGTGTGCAACAACTACAAGGTGCACAGCCTTGCTGTACGCACAACTCCACTTCCTCTGCAGTCAGCAGAATATGTCTGTTGTGCTATGGTGAATAATTCACCCCACGTGAACAGTGCAGCTTACACATCTGTATGTCGCTTAACAGGATGGCAGCCATTGTGTGATAGGGAGTATGACATAGGCAAGTGCAATACCTACCACATTCTTGAAGGACACTTATTGATCCCATCAACAAAACTCACAATATAAGTTATATAAAGAAAATATAATACCCAAAAATGAACTCTGTAGACATCAATCAAAGGGGGGGAGGGGAGGTATGATCAATGGGGATCTACTGAGGCCATATATCCACAAACCTTTTGTAGACCCTCTACACCCAGGGCCTCTCCACCTCTCCCATGGAAGGGGGAGTTTTATTTGGTTAAAAAAATCAGAATGCTCACTGGTATCATTTAGGGATATGAAGGCAATTCTGTTATTCTTCCCCCCCCCCTCAATTGTTTTAGGCCCAGGAGAAGTCATTTTATCACTAGGAATCAAACAGTTTACTTCCTGGTTCAAAAAAAGATTCTCATGAGCATGAAACACTCATGAAGTGGGGGAGACCAAAACATGGGGAAAAAAATCAAAGGAGGTAATCTCTCAGATATCACTTGAGGGACATGTTTTGTCCCTAAACCTTGGGTCACCTACCTGTGCATTAAATCAATTTTCATTAGTATGGAAACCCAAATTACTCTAACTAGATAAAGTTTTGGTTTGTATTCTCATTGGTCACAGAAAAACTATTGCAGCAATTTCTGTAATAATTATTTTGATATTAGACAGAAAGAATAAGAAATTTTCAGATTATCTTCCTGTGTACAAAGTGTTCAGTGGCTCAATGAACACATTACACAGTTGTTGATAAAAGTTGTGTGTGTGTACCTTTAAGTTGCCTGTTGACTTACGGTGACTCCATGAAGTTCATAGGGTTTACTTAACCAAGGAATACTGAGAGGAGGTTTGTCATTGTCTTCCTCTGAAATTTAGCTTATAGGACCTGGTATTCCTTGGCAATCTTCTGTCCAAGTACTGACCAGGTCTGACCCTATTTAGCTTTCAAGATCAGACAGAATCTGGTACCTTCAGGGAATTCAGGCCCCAATAAAAGTTACAGAACATAAAACATGACTTACTGTTTAGCTTACTCTGAATCACAAGGGCATTATGTATGGAATTTTAGTCTCAATTAGAGTAGATCACGTTGATTCAGTACATCTACTCTAGTTGGGAACTACCAATAGGATCCAGACCAACTTATTAGAATAGGTTATCCCCACAAAATCTTCCATCCTGAAAAGCTGAAGTGAAGTAAAACGTACAAGGAGAATGCCCTTCTGTAATTTGAAATATTCTGTGTTTGTAAATATTTAACTTAAAAGACCAACATTGAATAAATGACAATGGACAGCAAGTCTTAGTTTCAGCTGAAAACAAATGCTGAAAGTTGAGTTAGACATGACAAAACCTAACCGTATCAGAATGATGTGAGACAAATAGCACAGGGAAGAAACCTAAAGTATACATTTTGTCATTCAAAATGTTCATCCACAAGTTTATACACTGATTTAGATGCACAGATTATTAATATTTGGAATACCCACAGCAGAGATAGGAGAAAGTGCAGTTCTGCATATGCAAATTCATACTCAACCTCTCTGGCTCCTTACCTGCCTCCCTTCCTTCTGCGCTGTGTATCTCTGAGTCCCTCCAGATGAGAAATGGCTCTGAAAGTCCCTGTATTTTTTCCTGAACAAACTCGTTTTATTTTGGAGACCCATGTGACATTTTCTTCATCCCAAAGTATTTCGTAGGAACTCACAGCATTGCCAAGGACTTTATATTCCTACTTCTCTAGTCAGTTTAAATTAACCGAGTATTTTCTGAAATGAAATGTATCTGTACTTCTGTATTATTCTGGAACTAGCTAAAATGGATGCCACGAGTAAAACACAGCTGTTGTTTCCAGGACACAGTTCAACAGAGAACAAGCAAAGGAAAGGGGGATGTTTGCACCCAAAGAAAATGATCCCAATGCTTAACTAGTGTAATACAGTAGGCCCTTGGTATTCACTGGGGTTTGGTTCCAAGATCCCAAGTAAATACCAAAAATCAGTGGATGCTCAACTCCCATTATATACAATGGTGCAGTAAAATGATGTCCTTTATATAAAATGGCAACATCAAGGTTTGCTTTTTTGATTTTATTTATTTATTTATTTAACATTTCAAGAAAGAGTTTGGATTCAAACCTGGGAAAATGCAAGTACAATCAAAACAAAAAGAACTGGTAATTCTTGATACTTCTAGAGACTCCCCCTCTTTCCCCCAAGTTGAGCCTCAAATCTATATAACTAGATACCTCCCCTCTCTGCCGGTTTGTCGTTAATCTAATCTAATCTTTGGTTTGTAGATGAGACTGACAGAAACAACATGGTGTCCCCCCCCCCTGCAAAAAAAACCCTGACATGTTCTATAGAATAATCTTTAAGAAAGACTGGAATGGCATGGAAAGGGAATGGCTCTTCCTAAAGAGGCAGCACTGGTATCTTTGACGTAATGATTGTACATAAGCAAACATGCTTGGCTGACTTGAGACAGTGCCTGAAATGTCTTTGAAGTAGAACTAAATACCCTGACAAGCTCAGAGTGTATCAGCACTAGACAGTTGCAGCAGTCACATCCCACTTTAACTGCCATGGCTCCATCCTTGGAATCCTGAGATTGGTAGTATGGACTTGTCTTCTGGTTTGGAATTCTGTGCCAAAAAGCTGCAGTGCAACTTTCAGAGGTTGGTGAATGTGTTGGCCTCCCAGGAGACTTTGAAGGGCCACATCCCCTACTTGCACCTGTGATAATACAGTACTTCTGGGGGAAAAAAATTCCCCTCACCCACCACAAGTCCGGATGCTACCTAGGCATCATGGGTGCATTTTTGCCAAATCCCCTTCTGGTGCCATTTTAGACCTACAATAGATCTTTGTTTATATAATAGGCATTGACCCAGGAGTCATTTCTGGTTCATTTCCTGTTTTTAAAAATGCCTCTCCTGGCAGCTTTAAAAAGGCCAGTCCCCTAGAGGGTCAAAAATGGAGGGGGGCTGTTGAAAAAACAACAACCCTGAACCCTAGAAGGGATACCAAAAATGATCAGGGGCCCACATGCAGCCCATGGGCTGTACTTTGCCCACCCCTCCTCTAGTGTTGGCATTCAGGAGAAAGGATTAGAGCTCTGCAGCAAAGAATCCAAAGCACTTCAGTAATGTACAAATCCTAGGATCCTATAGGATGGAGCAATGGGAGTGAAAGCGGTATCAAAGTGTTACAACTATTTTAGATATTATCAGTCAAGTGTCTAAAGACATTTTTGTCCCACTATATTTAAAAGTGCACGTGTCCTGTCAAAATAACCCTTTTTATCAGACATTGCTGTTATAACAAGAAGGAGCAGCCCCGGCATTATCGGAGCATGACCACTAGCACTGCTTACTTCTGTGTTCGGCAGGGCAGTTCACCTCAGCAGTTCTTGTGAGAAGACGCAAGCATGCTTAAAAGTATATAAACAACAAAATTAACAAAAAAGACAAACACACAAGCACTGAAACACACTTAAAAATTTACCAGCAAAACAGGGAGGTTCATAAAAAGAGCATCCTGTACCTAGTTTTCGCATTCTCACCCAGAAGTGTTCTGGCAAGGACCACCCATTGATGCTATATTCACAAGAGCATAATGGGATGTGGTTTCAGATGCTGGCAATACCACAGAAAAAACACCATCACAATCAATTGACAGCTTAGCCTGTTAATAAAAAAAGAATGTCTTTTTCACTGGAGCGGAATGCTTGCTGAACATGAGAAGACAATGTTGTGCAATAGGGAAGCCCTTTTGCAGTATTGTGTCATTGTTATCATGTTCACTGTAGCCATATTTTCTGCATCTGATAATCTCCTTAGTGTAGATACACTTGAAGGCTCTGATCCTTTGGAGGCTTCCCCCAGAAAAAATGGAGAGAATGACCCTTCCCCAGTTCCTACTAGGTCCAGCCATTCCATTTGGAATTTGAGACTCTTCTGTGCATTATATGGGTTCAAATTAATTTTACAAAGAGGTGGGAAGGATCATTTTTGTGAGTTGGAGATAGATTAACTTGGGGGAAAACATTTTATTGTGCACTAGTACTCCTAGTGTGTTTCTATCTGTATCCCTGAAATACCTGTTCAACCTGTACATTTGCAGATTGGTAGATTATTACAAAGATATCAGAAAATGCCTTCTGAAAGTTGCTAGGGACTTCCCACCACTTCAGGAAGGAAGAACATGACCTATATAGCTAGCAAGCCTGTATGAAAAGAACATATGATTATAATGCATACCCAAAGGTTACATGAAATATCTCTTGGATTACAAGCAGTCCAGTCTGGGAGATAATTAATTCCTGTGCCAGTTCCCAACGCCTGGTCCTAAAGTAATACTTCAACATGAAAAGCAAGAAATGCCTTTAGCTATTTGTTTTTTAAAGAAAGAAAGATGGAAGTGAAGACAAATGTACTGTAATAGTTATTCTTTGATTCTTCAACAGCAAATGATGGAGATTATTGGCGCCTTCTCAACCCAGGAGAATATGTGGTCACTGCAAAAGCAGAGGGCTATACTGCTGCCACTAAAAACTGTGCTGTGGGCTATGACATGGGTGCAACCCGGTGCGACTTCACAATCAGCAAAACCAACATGGCCCGAATCAAAGAGATCATGGAGAAATTTGGAAAGCAACCCATTAGTCTCTCACTCCGACGGTTCAGACAGCAAGGAAGGCAGAGACGTCAGCAGTATAGACTACTTTCTAGAGTGTAACAAATTTTTATGCTATCATGTCCTGCACCTAAACTGAAACCTACTCTAGTAGTAGAAAAAAAAATATACATAAGATATTTATAAATATCTCTTTCTAACCATATTCTCGTTAGCAATCTTGTATTGAAGAATATTTTGGGACTCCCCAGCTCACATATTAGATTTCTAAGCTGTTTTGAAAATATTGAACAATAATATGGCTGCTTAAAAAGATCCTGCAGAGTAGCAGTTGAGTGTAGCATCTACACCCTTTGAGCTGGAGGAAAGGCTCCATATAACTGAGTGCTGAGAGGAAATTCTATGCAGATATGATATCAGATATTGATTTGAAGTTGCTATGAACATCAGCTTTGGATTGGGGGGGGGTAGAATGAGATTTCAGAATTCAATACTTAGGTATATGAATGTAAACCTTTGGGCTTGGGAACAAAATCTGGATTTTGTCCAGGATAACTCCCCTTTCATCTATTGCGCATTCAGGTACACCAAACCCAAAATGAAACACAACAGATAGCAAAGAGGTATGTGAAAAGAGAATCAATTAAATTCATGTCCTTCTGCCATAGAAAAGTGAAGCACTAGATGAAGTGGTTCATTCAAGGTAGTTTTTAAAGTATCACTATGTGGCTCTGGTTCATTCTACAGTGGCCTCACTTTGAAAATGATTTTTGCATGGTGTGGTGGAAGTCATTGCTTGGTGGTAGATTTATAGCTCTGCCAAAGGCAACAGTGAACATCAGCTCACGACCAGCAGTAATAACCACCCTGTTGAATGTATAATAAATGCATCATTCATTGCAATTGTGCTTGTGTTTAGAGCATCCTCATTCTATAGTCCTAAAGTGTCCTCATTCTATAGTCTTAATATAAGGTTAACATGAACTTTAACTTTAAAGATTCTGGGAGAATCAGGCTCAAATTCCCGCTCTACCATGGAAGACCCCTAGGTGACCTTGAAGTCATACTCTCTCATCTTTAGAGGAAGGCAATGACAAACCTCCTCTGAACAAATCTTACCAAGATTTGGGTCTCCATTAATTGGTAATGACTTGAAGGCACACAACAACAACAACAACAAATGTTTACCCAACATAAAAGGTTCATGCAGGGATTTCAACCAGTTAACTTATGTGAAACTATAGGAAAATGTTGTTGTTTTTAGAAATATTTTAATCTATTTATTTATTTGGTTTATAAATCACCTGACTGGCAAGTGTCCTTAAGGTGCTTTACAATCATAAAAATCAAACACAACAACAAAATAAACAGTACTAGCATTTTTTTAAATTAAGGCTTAAGGTTTTAAAAGCCAGCAATAGAATTGATAATAAAAACAACACATGAAAGATTAAATACCTCCTGGAAGATGAGGGTCTTAGCTTGGAATCAAAATGTATGCAATGAAGACCTCCCAGTGAATCTCCTTAGGGAGGGCATTCCATAGTTAAGGGACCAATACAGAGAACTGGTCTTTCCCTGGTAGCTGCCCACTACATCATTTTGGATGGTAGTATCTGGAGAAAAATCCCCAGTTATCATTAAAGACAGAAAAACATTTTCACTGGAGTTGAGATTCTCTACTAAAGTATCAATTTCTCACCTCCCAAGACTTTTGAGTTTAAAGCACACTTTGCTTCAGGAATTCACACATTTGCAAGACCCACCAATGGTGGGTTTCAGAGAAATAACAAATGCAAAAAAGCATATACTGGTCACACCGCCACTGCCACCACCAGATGCATGAGACCAGTGCCTTCAGTTTCAATTATCCATCATCAGAAAAATATGGTCTCTAAGCATTTCCTAGGTCCCCCAGTGCAACTCTATTGTAACTATGGTTACCATAGAGTCACACTGGAGATACCCGGAGAGACTGCCTCTCTAGCATTTCCTTGGTCCTCTAGCATGATTCTGTGGGGTTTGCTATTACCCATAGTATCAAGAATTTGCAATAAGTCTGGGAACATATCCCTCATGCATACATGGGGTGACCTGTATACATATTTAAATGCAAACAGTTAAAATTCATACAACTGACAAATACATGCAAATATGCTTTAGTCAGTGGGGAAAACAAGTACAAAAATATGTACATTAGGAAAAATGCACATGGAATAGTGTATGAATTCCTAGGCAGAAAGAAAAAAAAAGTTTCAGAGCTTGTTAAGAACAATGGATGAGCAACTACACAGGAGGGACTGGGAGACATGCAACAAAGTCAAGACATCGGCTGGAATCCTGTTGTTTAGCTCCAACAAAGTAGACCCACTGAATCAATTGTTGAATGGTGAGCCACCACATAGGTAAATCCCTAGTTGGCTCTAACCAGCAGGATAGAGGTCAGAGCATTTTTCACAACCCTAATGGACAGTTTTAACAATTGGACAGGAATATGTGAAGATAGACTGTTCCTAAGGCAGTTAGGGCTTCAAAGATCAACACCAACACTTCGAAATGAGCCTAGAAACTGACTGCAACCAGGGTAGTTGATGCATACTGGAATGATATGTTTGAAACAGCCAGTCCCTGTAAGTAGCCTTGCTGCTCTGTTCTGTACTACCTGAAGTTTCTGGACTGTGTTCAGAGGTAGGCCCACATTTAGTACATGGAAAAATTCAGTTTGTGTGTATGTGCATGAGGGAGTATTAGTGTATGGATAAGAGCATTTAGACTAAATTTATATCTGGTGTATAACAGGAACTGGAATCAGGTTGCCAGATCTCAGGGTGCCACCCAGAGTCCCCAATTTGGCGAGTTACCTCCAGGCATCCAACTTCTCCAGTTTTCATGAGGACAGCTCTAGGCAAGAGACAAGGCTGCATACTAACCTCTGGTCTGGTAAAGAACCTTCTAGCTGGCTGTGCAGCTTGCTGTATTTTGCAAAGGTGAATTAAATCAAATATTACAATTTGGAAATACAGTTGATTTCCAACCAGGTAAATATGTTCTGTCACTGTGTATGTTTGACTGACAATCTGTGAGCAGTTGCTGCTTAAAGCATACTGTTTAATGACATCACCAGTGTCTGCCCCCATGACATCACCAGTGACTGTCCCTAGGTCTTAGGTTTTGGCCTGAAAATTTCAAGGCCTGGGATGATCCTAATTTAGCATCCCTAATCTGGAAACAACCAGAACTATGACCCAAATCACATTGGTACAATCCTAACTCATTACAGAATTCAGACCAGTCATAGATCCTGGGCAATGAAGGATCTGGGACTGATCTAATATTAGGGCTGTGCAACCAGCTTGGAAGAATCCTAAACTTAGAACCAAATAGTTGAGTTGGACTAACTAGATCCAAATTGGGTAAAATCTGTTTGATTTGGATGTGAACAGTATATCAGGAGGGTTTCACTAACAAATTAACTACAAATAGTACAAGAGGAGGCTATACAATCCAATTCTATCAAATTTTCTATGAATAAATACTGAATAAATAAAGATATAAAACTTTACTACTAGAGTTTCAATGTCTCTTATTGAAGACTATTATAAATGCAAAGTGCTATGACATATAAAGTATTTACATACATACAAATAGTAAACATTCATAATAAATACACAATTACATGGGAAAAGTCCATACACTAATTTTCTTGCTGGAGGCTAAGATGTCCTGAGTGGAAGGAGACTCTACAGTATCAAGAGTCCATGTAAAACTGTCCAGTACTGCATGTCACCACATTGCAAGTTCAATTCCAGCAGGCTCCAAGGTTCACTCAGCCTTCCATCCTTTTGTAGGTCAGTAAAATGAGTACCTGGTTTGTTGGGGAAATTAGCTAACACACATTGGAAGCAGCTTAATGCAGTGTAGATGTGTAAATGGCTATTGCTTTAAAAAAAAACAATTTGTAAGCTGCTCTGATAGCCTTGTGGCTGAAGAGCGGGGTATAAATAAATAAATAAATAAATAAATAAAACAAAATGTTTTTCTTGTTGCTGGGGCACAATGAAGTATTCAAGCCAACTCTACAGCATTATATTTGCAAATTCAGATGAGTAAATAGCAGGTACGATATATTGAAGAAGGAACTTTTTGGTAAATCAGTCACAGACAGGGCTGCGTATTGGTATATTATACTGTATTTTTAAACCATCAACCTCAGATGGTCACCTCTAGAGCAGGAATATAATAGACCATTTTGGGGGCTTCCTGAGTGAGAATTAGATCCACTTTTTCCATATGCCTTAACTGTGCAGTAGTATTTCATTTCATTCCATTCCCCGTGGGATCTCCGTGCGATTTACCAAAAAGAGTGCCTTCTTCAATATATCAGACCTGCTATTTACTCATTTGAATTTGCAAATATAATGCTGTAGAGTTGGCTTGAATACTTCATTGTGCTCCAGCAACAAGAAAAACTTTTTACATGGACTCTTGATGCTATAGAGTCTCCTTCCACTCAGGACATCTCAGCCTCCAGCAAGAAAAATAGTGTATGGACTTTTCCCATGTAATTGTGTATTTATTATGAATGTCTACTATTTATATGTATGTAAATTCTTTATATGTCACAGCACTTTGCATTTATAATAGTCTTCAATAAGAGACACTGAAACTCTAGTAGTAAAGTTTTATATCTTTATTCAGTATTTATTCATAGAAAAAAATGATAGAATTGGGTTGTATAGCCTCCTCTTGTACTATTTGTAGTTGATTTGGATGTGAGGCAGATGGGCCTACTCAGAAGTGATGTAGATTGATTTAGATTGATCTGGAGGAAACAAGAGTTTTGTCTTGTTTTTTACATGCAATGTATCCCTTAAATGTGTAGCATTTCCCCAGCATGTTGTAGTTTTGTTCGCACAATCCATACTGAAGTTGCATAAATTCTCACACAGAGCATTTTCTTTTGTCATTAAATTTGTCCATATACATTACATTGGGATGGATAGCCACCTAAAAAGCACTTAATTGGTTAAACACCAAGCAGCAGGGAATGCAAAAATCCCCATAGCGATAAAAAGTGAATGAATAAGCAACTCCCACCCCAAAGGTGAGCACCTCCACCACCTTTCCCTTTTCCACAGAAGGATAGAATTTTCAGGAAACTGAGGTGGACGTTTTAGCGGATCCTTGGTTATTAGTTCAAGCAGTCCACATGATCAGTATTGTATTTAAAATGTTCCTACCTTCATAAATAGGCCTATGACAGTGGATGGGAATCATAGGGCTTGCCTACACTGGTGTTAAAAATCCAATTGAAATTTGGACTACTGTGGCCTGGATTAAGTGCCACACCTTGCCCAAAGCCCAAGTCTCAATAGAAAAAGCACCTGCATTTCTATACTGTTTTATAGTGCTAAGCATTCTCTAAACGGTTTACAATGTGTTAGCTAATTTTCCCCCAACAAGTTGGGTATCTATTTTGCACACCTCAGAAGGATGGAAGGCTGAGTCAGCCTGGAGCCCTGCAGGATAAAACTCACAATATTGTGGCTGAAGTACCGGCATTTAATTACTGTGTCACCAAGGCTCAAATCTCATTCATTTGGATTTTTAAACCTACTGCATCTGCTCAGACTGACCTCAGAAAAAGTGACTGTACTAGGGTTTTGCCTTCTCGATGTGCCACTTCTTGTTCTGAGGGCAGAAGGAGCAGCTGTGCCCAGCACACTCGCTCTGCCCTTGAAATGAATGGCCACACACAAGGTGTCTGACTTCCCAGTGTCCTGAGGTCAGAATGAGCACCCACAAGCCAGAAAGGCAGAACCAGTGGTGGTGGTGCCGAAGGAGAGAAAGAATGGTGACACCTGTCAGGCAGTGATTGTTCTCCCCTCACCCCAAATCCAGTGCAGATCCATTATTCCCATTACAGTTTTCTTCAGAGTTTCCAGCTAACTCCAGAGAAAACTGTGAGTTTTCTAAAACCTGGATTTAGGTGGTATACACAGAGTCCGATATGTCATGTGGCATTATTACACCAGATTTGGGATAAGGCCACTCGTTGTGTGGTGTTATCAGGCCAGATTCAGGGAAGGAGTGATTCGGGATATTTCACTAGTGTAGACAAGGCCATAGAATTACAGATGGCTATCATGTCACATTTGAATATTCTCTTCTCCAGGATAAACATACCCTGCTTCTTAAGCTGCCCCTCATAGGGCATGGTTTCCAGATCTTTCACCATTTTGGTTACTGTCTTCTGGACAATATCAATATCTTCTTGAATTGTGGTACCCAGAACTGGCCACAGTATTCCAGGTGAGGTCTGACCAAATCAGAATAGAGTGGTACTATTACTTCCCTAGATCTAGACACTACACTCCTATTGATGCAGCCTAGAATTGCATTGGCTTTTGAGCTGCTGCATCACACTGCTGACTCATGTTCTACTTGTGGTCTACTAAGACTCCTAGATCCCTTTCACATGCACTGTTGTCAAACCAGATGTCACCCATCCCACATATGGACTTTTTATTTTGTTCTGCCTAAGTGTAGAACCTTATATTTCTCCCTGCTGGAATTCATTTTGTTAGTTTTGGCCCAGCTTTCCAATCTGTTAAGGTTATTTTGAATTCTGAATTCTGATCCTGTCTTCTGGGGTATTCGCTAACCCTCCCAATTTGGTGTCATCTGCAAATTTAGTAAGCATGTCCTCTACTTTGTCATCCAAGCACTCTTTGGGTCTATTCCATCATCCAAGTTGTTTATAAAGATGTTGAATAGCACTGGGCAGAGAACAGAACTCTGAGTCACCCCACTAGTCATATTGCTCTAGGATGAAGAGGAGCCAATTGCGAGTACCCTTTGAGTTTCGCCTGTCAACCCAAATCCATCTTACAGTAGCATTATCTAGCCCACATTTTAATATCATAGGGGACTTTGTAAAAGGCCTTACTGAAATCAAGATATTCTACATCCACAGCATCCTCTTCTGCCAAGCTTGTAACTCTGTCAAAAAAAGAGATTAGTCTGGCATTAATTATTTTTGAGAAACCCATTTGGATGCACCTTCCAAATATTCCTGGACTGTAGCTCCCATCTCCAAATATTTTTGGATGGAATTGCCATCCAACAATATTTGGAGAGCTGCAAAATTCCCGTCTGCTCCCAATAGCCATTCTGTCTGCGAATGCTGAAACAGTTTTCTCCAGGGCTTCCAGTCACTTATGTGTGAACACTGCAAACATAGGGGCCAGTGCCAGGAAACAAGTCTTTTAAGCACAATACTAATCTCATGTAGTTCCTATACGAAAATGTATTTTATATATGTAGCTATCAGGGAATTTAAAGTGGCTTAAAGTCCTGACAGAGGAACGTGATGTTATTGTCAATTAGATCTGAGGACTGTGAGCTTAAGGCACTACCTTGTTCTCAGCATAATGTACTTTTGTGTAGTTGAATTTCCTTTGAAAAGATGGAATTTGGAATTGGCTTGTGTCGTTTTACTTTGATACAGCAAGAGAATTTCTGAGCAATAAAACTGTTCCCAGGGGCAATTAATCCATCACATTTAATGTAATCTTGCAGCAGTGCAACTGTGAGCCAAAACATCTAAGTGTCCAAAGATTTGTTTTTATCTAGACATGCTTCCTCACCTGAATTGACTAGCAGTTGTCAGAATATTTTCTTTCTGGAAGCAGGGATCCCACATGGAGGAGGATTTACAATTTACTAGGTTCCCAAAGGTCTGAGGGCCAGACCCTGGTTACAGCCCCTATTGTTATGGGGAACAAACTTACAATAAACTGTGAATCAAGCCTCAGAATATGAAAAGAAACTCAGGGGTCAGTTACATGGCAGAATAAAGTGCGCAAAATTTCAGCTTACCGTCCTTTTGCACCAGTGCTGCATGGTTTACATGATTTAGTGAGAAATTGGTTGATCCAGTGAGTTTTCAGCTTTGTAGTTCACACAGACAAAGGTGTGTGGGGGGTCACAGGCCAAGCACAGGCTGTCTGGCTGTCATTAAAGGCCAGGCACGAGGCGGGGAGGTAGCGAGGAGGGGCGGCAGTGTGAGGGGGAAAGAGGACTCCAAAAGAGGGCTCATTCGACTGAGCTCCAGCCAGAGAACAGCAGAGAGAGGAGGAAGGAGGTGGAGGAGAGGAAGGCAAAGCTCAAGGGGGAGAGAGTGAGTGGGGGAGACCCACTGCCAGAGGCAGCCAACCATCCCTCCTTCCCTCCATCCACCCATTCCTCCATCCAGGCATAGCTCCAAACTATTGGTGACCCCCAGAAAGGAGGCATGACTGGCTGCTGCTGCTTCCTTCTCCTATGAGCCTAAACTTTTTGGTGGGGAGGGAGGGAGGGAACAGCAGGGACACCCAGACTGCTGGCTGGATCTTTTTGTTTGAGGCTCCTCACAGCTCTGGCAAGTCCACCCCCTCCTTGTTCAGTCTAACCAATCAAGGCTCAGCTCTGCTGTGGCTGTTTCAGGAAGATTGCTGGTAGTTCCCACAGCTTTTTGCAAAATGGTAGTTCACACAACCAATTGTGTGCATTTTCATGAACTTTATCAAAAAAGTTGGGGAAAATAGCGAAAGCTGATACTGCATGACTTGTAGATTTTTTTGCCCCCCCTCCTTCTGAATATGGCATCTTTGATCCAAAAGATGTGGGAACTATTAGGACTCTTTGTGAATTCTTAGGGGATTTATTTTGCCATGTAAACAACCCCTTACTTCTTTGTACCTATTTATCTATTGTCCAGATCTTATGAATTTTACTGAAGCCAATTAAAAGCAGTATTAGAGCAATCTCAAGCTACATTTCTGCACTGCTAGACATCCTGGCCTAATCCCAACCTAAGGACTTTATCAGACATGGGAAATACAGCATCGTAAGGATGCCACATAACTGCAAAAGGGCGCGCAGATCAGACAACATTGTCCTTTTGCAACAAAGAGCCCCAAACCTGTCATTTGTAATTGATGGCATAAGCTGTCAATAAATCTCCTTGCTGCATTTTTGCTGGCATTGCTGACATGCAAAGCCTCTGTCCCTTTAAATCTCATACTTAACCCAACAATGGCTGGACCGGCCTGGACACTTCTGGGTCTGATCAGAACATCCAGGTAAGTGACAAACTTTTTTTGACCTGCCCTGGGTTACTTGGAGGTTTTTTTAGTGTGTTTAGATGCTTAGTGTAATGTTTAGGTGTTTATTTCTTTTTTTACATTTGAATTTCCCACAAGATGAAATTGCATGGGATTTCAAAAGAAGAAGTGAACGGAGCTCCGTTCACTTCCTCTTTATTGCCAGGGGAGCCTTTGCCGGGAAAGGAGGTAAGTGCTGGGAGGGGCCATTCTTTAACTGCCATAGCAACCTGAGGTATGTAGTTTAGTGAGGCACTGGAGCTATCTGAAAGAGAATTCAGAGTACTCCTCCTTAACCTGCAAATCCAAGGATTCTATAGGATGAGATCATGGCAGTTAAAATAGAATCATGGTGGTGTAATTGTGTAGTGTGAAAGGATGCTGAGGGACATAGAGGTTTCTTCCCTTCTGTTTTATATGACCACTCATATTAAGAACTACGTGTCCCAAAGTTCTTTGTACTAGGCAAGAGGGAGGGGCACCCGGTGAGAAGGGCAAAGCACAGTACCATAAGACAGTGGGAGCAAGTGCTGCTTCTGCTTCTAATAGCATTAGCAAGTCCCCTGAGTAAGAAGATTTTCACACGGGCTATATATTCCGTGGCAGGAACAGAACAGGGTCAGGAAAGGTTTTCCCTTTCAGACAGTATTGACCCCGTTCTGTCCTTCATCCATCCTGCTCCTGTGACTGTGCCAGAACAATGTAATCATGATTTTTCATCGTGAATAGACCTCCTGTTCTGTTGCTATCACACAATCACAGGTGTGCGAACAGGAGCCCTGTTACTGTTCCAAAATGACAGCCGTGGAGGGGATGCCCATTCCGAGCACTTCCTGGTACAATCTGGACATCCAGGTAAGTGGCACCCTTTATTTTACCCTCCCTGTTTTGATTGTGTGATTTAAAGTGTGTTTTTGTGCTTGGTGAACTGATTTTATGTTTGGGGGAGTTTTATTTTTTAAATTTACTGACCCGCCATTATCATGTGATAATGTGATAACGTTTCAGATGGCCGGTCGTAAAAGCAGCCTTATGACAGCTGCATTTACAGCCAGCCAGCAAGGGGAGGGGGAGCCCATTCCTGCTGCGGAATTAAGGTAAATGTGTGAAAGATTTACTTTAGTCTGTGGCAGGAACGGGAGAGGTGGTGGTGGGGCAGTAATGGGGCATTTTGGCCCCATGTGAAAATCTCCTAAATGTCTAAACCCCAGTTTATTCACAGTTTTGGCACAAATTTGTATAGAGGTTGCCTCCCGTTTATGCAGAGGGTACATTCCTGGACTTACCGCAGATATGCAAAGCCATGTATAATAGAGAACTTCCATATTATACCATAGAATTGCACTAGAGGACCTAGAAAATGTATGGAGAGGGTGCAACTCTAGGCATCTGGCACAAATTGATGGTCAGCTTTTGGCAGAAATTGACCACAGAGTCATGTTGGAGGACTTCTTGAAGCCTAGAGAGCCATGTCCAGTGTGACTTGATGGCCTAGAGAGACCTCCCCCTGGCTCTGGGTAAGTAAAACTGTGGGTACCGATCCTGTGTAAATTGTGTGTGTGTGGGTGACCTGCATATATCTCTGTACAACAGCACACATTCAAAACAACAAATATCATTTGTTTCACATTCCATTCAATCTATTCCACAAATATCTGACAAATCTTTCTGAGAATTTTCCTTGTGAAAAGTTACAATTGAAAAAAAAATTAAGTCTACCTTTGGAAAAGAATATGTATTATCCTCAGTAAATCAGTGAGATTTATAAGAAACAACAGTAACTAATTTCAGTGAAATGTGCAAAGCCTTTTGGGGTTTTGGCACACAGCCAATGCTTATGGCAGAAACTGAAAGTAGTTGCAGTAAGCTACTGTTCTTAAAAATCAGAGGCAAGACTGTTGAAATCATCTAACCATGTTATCTACTGAGTGTGAACTTGCAAGAGAAACTGCCTGGGAAGGGGGCTAATTAATGAATTTGCAATGAAAAAGACCATAAAAGTAAAGCTTGAACATTAATTGGCTAACATTTTCAGCAGCCTTGGTGTTGTTGACAGGATAATCTCTGTGACAAAGACCAAAACATTAGAAAATAGTTAGAAAACTTGTAGAACTCCCAGGCTGGATGTTTTTTATTAAACAAAACAGCAAAATAGGCCATTTTTTCCTCAGAAATGTAGATGGTCTTACAGTAATTTCAGCATCGAGGTAAACTTTTCCCACCGCTCATGGTACTGTATACAGGGGCGGCTTAACCAGTCTGCCAAATCAGCATTTGCAGGGGGCCCCACCCAGCCCACCCGTCCTAACTCTCCTCCTGCAAAAATCTCCTGCTGGCTTAAAAAAAAAAAAAAACGTTTCGCAAATAGAAACCGAAAGAGAAAGATAGAGTTTTCTTTGTGTGGTTTTCTTTGTGTGATTCTGGAGGGAGTTTGCTGCTCACTCGCCCCCTCCTGCCAGAATCATTGTCAAAAGGCAAGCCAACCAGCCAGCCAGGCGCATGTCAGAGAGGGTGAGTGTGTGTGTGTGAGAGAGAGGGGGGGGAGGCATCTCTTTCCTCTCTCTTCAGAAAGGGCTTCTTTCTTTCTTTTGTTCTTTCTTTCTCTCTCCCTTCTTTCTCGCTTTTTATCCCCCGTCTCTCCCTCCCTCCCTTCTTTCTTTCTTTCTGACTTTCTCTCTCTCTCTCCTTCCTTCCTTCCTTCCACATAGATCCCCTCAAGCCCATCTTTCCAGCTGCTCTTAACATGGTTTCCTGGGGTCTCTGCCCTCCCTCCCTTTTCCCCTTGGTCTTCTTCAGCTTGCTCCCCACTGAGTTCAACCTGCAAAAGGAATGTGTGTGTGTTTGCCTATGCACCTTCAAGTCATTTCTGACTAAGGCGAACCTACCATGGGGTTTTCTAGGCAAGGTTTGTCCAAAGGGGGTGTGCCTTTGGCTACCTTTGAGGCTGAGAGAGTGTGACTTGCCCAAGGTCACCCAGTGGGTATTCATGACTGAGTAAGGATTCAAACCCTGATCTTCACAGTCATAGTGCAATGCTGAAATACAACACTCTAGCTCTTTTAACAGAAGAATATAAAGAACATAAATAAAAAATTGGAGTAATATTACTGAGAACAATGGTTTCATTGTTGTCACTAAAACACATCAGTATCCCATTAGTGTTATGTGAGAGCCTTTGGGTAGAGCAGTGGTTCTTAACCTTTTCTTTACCATGGACACCCTTTAAATATCTTTTGTTGTCCCAAGACTTAACTCAAGATTTAAAACCCTAATAAAATTAACAATAATAGCTAATAATAATAGCTAACAACAACAACAACACAATTACACCATCCATTAAACTTTCCCTCAGAAGGACTCTTGCTTCTTCCTGCAAGTTTGTGGCTGGAGTGGATTGAATGGCAATGTGCAGGCCAAGCCAGCCAGCCAGCCTTTACCTTGGTTCCTGTCACATGGCTGTTCCACTACAGGGAGGAGATGGGCCAAGCAGCCTTCAAGCCTTTGCAGACCCCTGTGAAGACATTGTGGACCCCAGGTTAAGAACCACTGGGCTAGAGAATGCAGGAAAAGGAACAATGCAACCAGACCTTGAGAAGGGTGCTAGCAGGGGGATTCTGGTTGGTGTAATCCAAGAGTAACTTTCTCAGGTTCTGAATGCAGCCTAGAATCATAGAATCACAGGGCTGGAAGGGACCCCAACAGCCATCCCATCCAATCGGCTTCTGTCCTGTAGGAACACACCATAAAAACCCTCACGACAGATGGCCGTCCAGCCTCTGCTTTAAAACCTCCAAAGAAGAAGACCCCATCACACTCCAAGGCAGTGTATTCCACTTCCAAACAGCTCTTTCTGTCAGGAGGTTCTTCCTAATATTCAGGTGGAATCTCTTTTCCTGGAGTTTGAAACCATTGCTCCGTGTCCTAGTCTCTGGAGCAGCAGAAAACAAGCCTGCTCCATCCTCAGTATGACATCCCTTCAAATATTTAAACACGGATATCATGTCACCTCTTAACCTTCTCTTCTCCAGGCTAAGCATAACCAGCTCCCTAAGCTGCTCCTCATAGGGCATCATGGCTTCCAGACCTCCCACCATCCTTCTCAGCATCTTTCTTGAATTGTTGTGCCCAGAACCGGAAACAGTATTCCAGGTGAGGTCTGACCAGAGCAGCATACAGTGGCAATATTACTTCCCTTGATCTAGGCACTATGCTCCTATTAATGCAGCCTAGAATTGCATTGGCATTTTTTTGCTGCTGCATCACACTGCTAACTCATGGTTAGCTTGCAGTCCATGCTTTCTTTCTTTTTTTTTTTTTTTTTTAGGAAATCTTCACCATTAGGTTAATTGCTAATTAACAAAAAATATTATGTTAGTGCTTATAATATAGTTTTTAAACTAAATTATTGGTGGCAAATTATGTAATAAAGTAGCCCCCCCTTATCCACTGGGGATTGGTTCTGTGCGGGCATGGATTCTGAAAACTGTGGATAATAGTGAACGTCATTGAAAATAATGGGACTTCTGGTTTAAAATACCATAGGGCTGCCTTGGAGGGCCTAGAAAATGGCTAGGGAGGACACATTTTCTAGGAAGACTCTATGGTAGGTGTGCTGTTTTGTGTCCCCTGGATAATGAATCTGTGGATATGGGGGTCCTACTGTAATCTGAACATCCTGTACTGTGAATAGGTTAGGTTACATTGACCTGAGGTAAACATATGGGGCCCCCAAAATTCCTTAAATCAGCCCTGACTGTTTATATAGGATGAAGAATTGTAGTGTCATTGTGATAAGGTGGCCTCTGTTACAAGTTTGTACCATGAACCAGAAATGATTCTTGGACCTTGGATGGAACTGACACTAAAGCCTTATCTAGATAGGTTATTTACCCCAACTTTGCCCTGTCTTTGAGCCTTGCAGTCCTAACAGTGCAAGGCTTTTGCCTCATTTTGCCCCTGAGCAGTCCTCCTGACACCTGGGGCAAAGTCAGGGCTAAGACTTGGTAAAGCCTGATAAACAGTTGTATTCAAATACCTGGAAAAAAGTTTATCTTTGGAAGAAATAGATCAGGCCCTGTGGGACTGCAGGAGGCCCTACTGTCATGCCGACATATTGCTGCAGCTGCCGTCCACAACACACTTTCCAGATCTAGGAACAAGGCTCACAGCATGAGACCAGGCTGGGGGCCAGTTTCCTGGCTTTCGATAGAAATAAATAAAATAAATTTATTTTATTTATTCCCCGCTTTTCAGCCGCAAGGCTATCAGAGCGGCTTATAAATTGTTTTGAGCAATAGCTATTTACACACCTACACTGCATTAAACAGTTTCCAATGTGTGTTAGAGGAAAACAAACAGCAACGGTGGTAGCTGCAGAGAAAATTTCGTGTGGCAGTTTGTGTTGTGCTGGTAATGGGGGAGGAATGGGCCAGATCGGCAACCAGAATATACTAGTGGAGAGTTGGTGTATTCTGGCCCATATAGATGAGGCTGAGGTCTGAAGCCAGATAGTTTCAAAAGGGTGCTATGTACGTATCTCAGTTTCTCTGCAGGCTCTTTAATCTACTTCCGCTTTATTTCTTTAACTGAAATGTACAAACTTAAGTCAAACAAGATGCATTGTTTTATAAATGAGTTAGCCCATGTTACACAGGCTGAATGAAGAAACAACTTCTCAGTTTTCCTATACTCTTTTGTGCATTTCAAATAGATTTTTACAACCCATTGGTTGAGATCCTGAATGTTGTCATGGCTATGGTCTATCTCCTGATCTGACTAATGAGGGAGCGAAATCTAGGGAGAGAAATCTATGCTGTGTCCTCTTGCTCTGTGTCGCAAACATATTCACTCATAGATGATCTACCTTATGATTTATTCCATCAAATACTTTTTCATTCAGATACTGGAGATACTGTTGGTCTGCTCAGATAGTCACCTTTGATGTTTATGGCACCCTTCAGGTATGTTGCTGAGACAGACTGAAACTTTTTCCTCCTCACACTTTAAAAGTTTGGCTCCCCCCCCCACCTTGTCAGTAAGGTGCAAGATCCTTCCTGTTTGCTCACATAAGCCTGATCTAAAGTGTTCTCTGTCTCATTCTGGACCCGCTTTTATGCAATCAGATGTTGAAAAGACATTTGTGCTGCTGATCTCCAGTGATGTTCTCATAATGTGATAACCTTCTGTACAAATTGGACCTGTGCATCCATCATTCAAAATCCAATCCTAACTGGTAATGTCTTTTAGGAGTGAATGAAAACTGCTGTAGTAGTATCAATTGTCATATTTGGAATTGCATTCTTGGTAAAAATTGAATTATGAAGATTACCAAATCATGCAAACATGCCAGCTACATCAAATAAACTGATCACCGGGCAAGTAAATGATGGACCTCTTTCCAAATCTTTTCACCCTTTCCTTAGATAGAATATTTGTGTGTGCATATTTGCTTCTGTTCCCCAGTATATTTCTTTTTTTAAGAGATTCAAATAGGCCTTTTCATTGTTTGTGTGAAATGCATGATCTGTCAAGCAACTTATTCTTGCTTTTGAGATCCCTTTTGGCCTTGTTCCTTATAGTTACTTACAAAGGATACCACGCAAGTATAGGAGTAAATATACTCGATGTAGTCTGAGATAAGTTGTTACTGATACTAAAACCTTTGCAAATACTTTTGGAGCTGAAGCAGGGACAAAAGGGAGCACCTTGAATTGATAAGATCTGTTGGAAAGCAAATGAGTTGTTTCCATCCATTGGAATGCACAAATAAGCCTCTGTTAGATCTCTTGATGCCCTGTCATGGGCCAAACTGGTTTTTGATGTTTATGTTGTAAAACATGTCAAGGAAAATGGGCATTGGAGTCATATTATGTCCATGATGATTTTTCAGCTAGGCAAAAGACTACTGTCTCATTAGGCCAGTAAACTTTTCCAGGCCAAGACTTGTCTGTTTTTTGCTAGAGGTTAAATAACAGTGAGGTCATTCCTTGTTTGGGAAGACATCCAGGTGCTGTTTACTGTGTTCTGTAACTGTTATCTCTATGATTCCCACGGTGTAGGCTGAGAGGGCTGAGAATGATATTGTTATGTTTTTCACTGAATCTGCTGCCTTGCAGTCTGTGTTGAGACACTGATGGAGCCTGTGAGATGCAGGAGGGCCTGTATCTGACACAGAGAGACTCAGGATGATTTTCTTCCTTAGCTCTGATGCTTGGCTAGCTAGATAGCCATGATGTACTGTACTCTGTTTTCAGTTGTTTACTTTAGCTATTTCCAATAAAGCCTACAAAAGGGACTGAAGTTTTGTCTGTCTCCATGTTTTACACCAAGTATGCAAATTGGGGCCCACTTTCCTCATTTCCCCCCTTCAATTCTGCTAATTGTCCTTTCTATTTGCGCATGATTAGGAAGGCTGCATTCCATGACAAAAAACATTGGTACTGCATGAACTAATTTAGGTATTCCAAATCAAACACAGGATGATGCCTCCCAATGTACTTGTGCACTACAAAAATATTGAATAGATTCCAGAGGATTGCCTAAGTTGGAATCTAGACCTATTCTACTGTTGTCAGAATGGTCTGAACTCTCCTGAGAGATTTTCACATGGGGAAATTATTCCCTGGGGAGATTGGGAAAGAAATGGGGCTGTTCCAGGTCCAGCGCCCTGTTTCGCACACCCCCTTCCTTCTTGTGATCTCCCATTGCCTTCCCTCCGTGCTGCTTCCATTTCTCTCCCGGAATGTTCCGTGATTTTTTAGTAACTAACGACGGGAGATCACGAGAAGGAAGGGGGCATGCAAAATGGGGTCCTGCTACCGGAACAGCCCCATTTATTTCCCTATATCCCTGGGGAATAATTTCCCCATGTGAAAATCTCCTTGGTTGGTCAGATCCTCTGGTTGGATGATAGTAGTGAAAGGGATACTTGTTTTATTTTCTTTCCTGTTTCTTTTCAATAGAAACAGGCAATACTTATTTCTTATTTTTAGTTTTGATCAAGATTTTTCTGCACTCTATGGGACTTATGCCAGGTTTGCTCAGAATTTGGGTTTTTTCCCCCCCAGTACTTGAACCATTGAGAGTGTTGTGCCATTATAGACACCTGCTCTTTGGGCGGCCACTGGAAGATCTACCAAATCATCCACTAATTCCTCCATCAGTTTTTGATCTAATTTATGTTAAAATAAGTTTGATAACCTTTAACTATGCATAGGGGCATTCTGTTCTGCCAGTCCTAAATCATAAATGCATCTCACCAAGGCGCTTCCTTAGTAACCGGTGATGCCCTTCTGGAAGCAGTGACTACCCTTCTGTCTGTTAAGAGGGTGGTTTTGTTGTTTGGCCAGAGTCTGGATATATTTTCATTATGTCCCAAACCTAATTTTTTCAGTGCCTTTTGAAGCACAGTCTGTTTCATACTGTCTCTGACTGACTTTCTGAGTCACAACATTCATTCTCTTCCCCTTCTATGTCCTGTGTACACATGAATCTGCTTGTCATTCTCATAAATCAAACAGACTCAACCTCATCAGGCAGTGATTCCTCTAAAGATTTTTGAGGCATGCAAAACTTTTGTTAATCTGGTTTTTATAACAGCCTCTGTAATGTCATTCTCATTTTCTGCTCTTTATGTGCTTAGATGTCTCTTTACACTTCTCTGACCCTACTATCTTTTTTTATTCTCTGAAAGCTCGGCACTAACAACAGCAGCCAAGATCCTATACCACATTTGTAAATGTGTAAACCCAATGCAGGATGCCAATAAATGTAGTTACAGATGACCTAAGGAATTGACACCAGAACCCACTTTAAATTTGAGGGACCCACTCCAAGCAATGGGGGTATGTAGCATGGATGAGTGGGGCACTTCAGAATGATGCAGCTAGCCTGCTCCACCACTGAGGTGTTCATTGCATCTGCTCATCACACTGTGGCTCAGGGGTGGGAGGGAACTGTGGGGTGTAAAAATTAAAACATCATAAGGGTCCCAGGGTATAAGCCCTTTGGAAATGTTTCTTCAAAGTTAAAACTGTCAGGAATTAACTTAATTAACTTTCTAGTAGCAGAGTAGAGCACAGAAGGGAGTGGGACTCTTGTTAAGTTACAGTGCTTAGACCCCAAGCCTCAGGAACAAAGAAACAAGCAACTTCTTCTTGAAAGAAATACTTAAACTTTACTAATGGCTTTAAAATGTACATATGCATTGAATGCTACATTCTAGCTAACTAATGGATTTAGGATGGGGTAGGAGTCTTGACTCACAGTTCAGTGAGACCAGGAAAAAGAAAAGACATCCCTATGGAGCTGCAGAGAAGGCATCTTGCTTGTCCGAAGGATAGTACAAAGAGCCATAAAGTGACCTTAGACCATGAGTTTAGTAAACCCAGGTCACATGATCATATGGCTAGGTTGAGTCTATTTACAAACCAAGCCCACTAAGGATAGAATGAGAAGGGGGAGGAACTCTTGGCATGCAGGAGATCCCTAAACCTCTCAGACTTACTTGCTCTAATAGCAAGTAAAGGGGGGAGGGAGGATAAATGCTGGATTTTTCCAAATAGGAACTCACTGCACTGTGGCTCAGGGCAGGAGGTGGCTGGCTGCGTCATCCAGAAGTACCATGCTCACCCATTCAAAAGACCTCAATTGCTCAGAATAGCTCTCTTGAGTTTAAGATGGGTCCCAGGTGATACTTATGATCATGGTAATAATGCCACGATCATGAATATGTAGTACTCTGAATACAGAGCAATTACAGATCCGTGACTGCTATGAATTTGTAACTGAAATGCAGGATGCCAGCCAACATTTGTAATTAATTACTGAGTGTTATCATTGAATGGCTTTAAATTTGGACCATGTTGCTTAAAATTCATTGTATTTAAAAACCAAATCAATTTGATTTAAATTTATTGAATGTATTTGACACCCATGAGACATTGTATTGTATTGCTGTATGTAAGAAACCCAATTGACTTGTCATTCCATTGTCACTCAAACATGTAAGCTGAGTCCTCACATTTTCCATTTCTCCTAGGAGTATTTGTAGTCTGAAGAATTTAGCCTCTAGTAACTTTGTTGCCAAATTTTCTCAGATTTAGCCTTGTGACATACACATAGAAGAGTCTCAGACAAGTACGGACCTTGGTTGTACAGATAGGATGTTGTCCTATCTTGAATGTCCTGAAGTTGATACTGCACATTTATAAACATGGGCCAGAATCCTGCTGGTAAGATATGTGTGCTGTACACATATGTGTTTCTTTTGTAGTCATTACACAAAGAAATATCCAGTACCCTATGAGACTGTAACAAAAGAAGGGTGCCAGGGCAACGTTCAGGTGCAGCCAAGAGAAAAGAGCTGCCACGTTTTTGCTTTCTTTCAGCATGCTCTCTGGAGATCTGGAGAACAACAGCTTCTCTTTGCTGATGGGTGCAGAAGTGCAGCCAGATGTTGAGTGAGTGCCCCACACTCTATCCTCAGCCACTTCCCTGCTGAGAGAACTTGCAGGAAACTGCCCAGGAAACTACTAGCTGGGTAGAACTGCAAAGGTAGAGCATTACACTCTCTCCCATGCTGTATAAGATCTGTCCCATGGTATATCCCCCCCCAAACATTATTTTATATTTTTTTTTGTTAGGTTTTCCAGCAAAGGAATTAAAGGAAGAGTGTGAGTCACTACTGCTAGATTTGTCAGTGATGCTGTATTGTGCTAATGGCTGCAAGATGAAGCATCTGGGATCTTGCACATGAACATCTGCTTGTGTGGATGCTGCAATAGCCAGAGATGAAACTTCATGCAGAGAGAGCTCATAGTGCCTCTTTGATGAGTCACTCCTAGCAACTGCACTCTCAAAATGGCACCTAGCAGCAATGTCTGCTTAGGAAACTGTTAAACTGCCAGATTTCCTTATTTAAAAAGATACAGCAATGCACTTCCTCTTTCTTTTTCCCTTATGGAGGCTAATTTGGGCTGCCAAAATTGCTGAAAAATAAAACAAGTCCAATTCTGGTATTTCAAAACTGGTGTTTTTCTAAATGTTAATTTCAGGAAAGGGGTCAGAAAAGGGGCAGTATGGGGAGTCTGGAGAGGTCAAGATCTGGAAAAACAGCCTTGGGGTTGGCCCTAAGGCAACACTTTGCCTATCTCTGCTGCATCCGTTTTGTCTTCTAGACTTGTTCCCATCTTTCCTCACCTCAATTGATCACTTCTACTTTTTCCTCCAACCCATTTTCATCCTGATGAAAATTGCACTTTCCCCTTTGTCTCCTCTCCCATAACAGTTCCAGTCTTTTTGTGCTGTTCCTACCATTATAGCTAACCCTTCTGCTTAACTGTCACCAGATGTGTTGAATATTTTTCATTATACTGCTTCTGCTACAGACCCAGGAATCTACTGTCTGTCAGTCTTCCTGAGTCCATGGTAAGGGGGGTGTTCTTTGCCAGCTAAACAGAAGTGAGCAGCCAGGATACCTTCTTTTTTCTTCTCAACCTCTCCCTCTCCTTCCCTCTCTCTCTGTCTCTCTTTCCCCCTTCTCTCTGCGCATGTATTTTCAGTGTGTACTTTCTGATTTTCATATCTGCCCCTTTTTGCCATGACTCAGAAGACAGGAAGATTGGAGGGGGAATATAGAAAATTATTTTCTAGAGATTATTAGGATTAGATAGAGAGCTACTCAGCAATAACTGATGAAATTAAAGAGGCCCGAAAAACAGAGAAAAGAAAGCGGGAACTGAAAAACTACAGTTGTCCCTCTGTATCCACAGATTTGGGATGCATGGATTTAAGTAATCACAGCTTGAAAATATTCTTTAAAAATAATAATCCAAAAAGCAAATCTTGATTTCGCCATCTTATATAAGGGACACTATTTGCTATGCCATTGCATAGAATAGGACTTGAGTATTCACAGGGGGGGAGTGCTGGAACCAAACCCCAGTGAATATGAAGGGAAAACTGTAATTTGAAAAATAGGAATTGAAGAACTGGACAAGGTAGGAGAGGACTCATTGACAAAGATCCAGCTATAGCATGTGACTGTTGCCTCTGGTCTTCTGGCAGGAGGGTTATCCCAGATCTTTGTAGCTTGTTCTAAAATCTACTTAGAGAAGGGGCTGATTTTTCCTTTGCCCTGCTGACTCATTCCAGCAGCGTGAATGGTGATACAGACTACATTGTGTCTTGTTCCCTCCCCCCCTGCTTTGAGTCTTCTATGGCTATTTCTTCTTTCATTGCTTCTCCTTCCTCTCCCTGAAGCTACAGCAGCAGAGTCAGGGTAGTGTTTCCCCTGGTGTTAAAGTGTGTTTAATGTGGTGTGTAGTCTGACCATTAGAAAAAGCATAACTAGAGGACAGATATATGGAATTTTACTAGTGTTGAATATTCTGACCCTTTGGGCTGTACACTGAGCTTCTACTCTAAATGCAATCAATCAGGGTTATCCTAGGACATCTTTCTTGTTGTAATAGAGGAGAAGATGGAGCTCTTGCAAGTCCACATCAAGAAGCCACATGCCTGGCAGTTGTCCTCTACTTCAATACTGAGGGCAGTTGGTTAGCTTACGGGTTTAGACCAGGTTGTCCTCCAGCATCTTGCCACTGCTTCCCTACCAATATCTTCTGCTTGAGGTGATCACCTCACTCTGACTAATGGTAGGGATGACCTTTCCTACAATTCGTGAGTAAAAATCTGCTAAATATAACGCTCAAATGTCCCAGCGGTACTGCAACAGTACCACTAGGGACGGGCGTCATGCGAAACGGACACCCTGCAGTGCTGCAGCCTCGAAATGTGGCGAGGCTGCTAGCGTTGTTTTTTCTTTGTCTGAAAAAGTCCAAAAGATTAAGGCCCACTGATTTAGTAGAAATTGAATGTGTCTGTGTGCTTCAGTCTGCCATTAAAATTCAAGGAAGTTCAGAAAACGTCTCTTCCAGATCCTCACACTGGAGTTTTCTTATTAAAGCATGATAACATCCATGGTATTTTTATTTATTTTTTTGCAGGTTAGTTGCCTGTATTTTCCCGATACACTTTGGCTGCCTGCACCAAATGTGACTTTGAAGTAGATCTTTTGTGGCTCAACCTATGTGGAATACAGTTTGAAAACTGGTTAACGTTAACAGCCAGTGTAAAGACCATAGGAGTCTCACAAAATACAGTATTAGATGTGTCTGCTGTTGCATATGGTGTCCTTTGCTTTATATTGTTATGCTTCATTAAACCCATCAGAATACTTGTAGCCAGTAGGTTCTGTGTGAGTCATAGGAAGCCTGAGGTATTATATAATTGGAATATACTGCATCCTTCTCTTAATTGGATTTAGTGCTGAGAATAAACAATATTTGTACTTCTAATATAAAGCATGGAAGACTTATCTTTATGACTGTGTCATCATCGGATCTATCCCACTCAGACTTAATGAGGAGCATAGAAATCTTTCAGTGGAAAAAAATTCCTTATCTGAACCCAGTGCATGGTAGTAAATGCCATTGAAAGCAATGGGACTGACTTGCTAGTAAACATGCTTAGGATTGGGAACAACTAGCAATAAAGGAAAGATACAAAAGAAATAGTGCAGTATAGTGTTGAATCTGCCCAGGACCAACGACTGTACTACATGTTTACCAATACAGACCAAAACTGAAAGCAATATATGAGCTGTATTAATGGTACTGTTTTGTGGAGTGCCTCCATTAAGGCATTATTGAAATAATGGAATATTTAATTTGGGGGAAGGTGGATACAATTTATTTTTATTGGAACCTTGATTATTAGGATGTAGTACTAAACAGATGCTCACTTTCTTAAACTTTCTAATACAAATTAGTACAAATGTTTATGTGTGTGCATAGTTTAAAGTTACTTTGACCACAAATGGCATGTACCCAGAAGACATCTTTATCATTGAAGAATAAAGGGGAATGACACCACATTCCATTTGAAAAGAAATGGAAGTTTATGTGGTGAAAGGCAAGTGTGGGCAACTGTGCTAGAGTCATTGACCAATTTCCTCCTGATCCCCTGGCAGGCCATACCATCCCTCATTGGTACCCAAACAAATCTCCTAAGTAAGCAATGTTCTGGCTGAAATGGTGACCAGAAGTGACATCACAACACTTCCAGGAGAAGCCAAACAAGAGATATGTGTGCTAGGGCAGTTTTTGGGGTGATGTGGGGGGTTGTAGGTGGGGCACATCTTTGGAAAAAAAATAGCTCTGAATTTACATTCCCAAATGGGGGTTTAGATAGGGTTCTAGAAGACTGGCAGGGGATACAGAGGCCACAAAAAGGGACGTGGTTGCCATATTTTTCCCATTCCCTCACCCATGGTGTAGACAAAGTTGAGCTAGACAGATTCCTGGCTCATTAAAACAGAGGGAGTGATTTCTTCACCAAGGCAGAGTTCCAAAGTGCTTAAAGGAGGCAGTTTTAAGATGCTCCCCACTTTCTAAAAAGAGCCCTCTGAATCCCACTGTCTTGGATAATTACCAGTCAGTTTCTAGTATTTCATTTCTGGGCCAATTGCAGTTTGTGATGGCTTCCCAGCTCCAGGTCTTCCTGGTGAGATGGATAATTGAGAATTCAATCCATCTCAGTCTGGTTTCAGACCCTGTTATGGCACAGACAGCTCTGGTTGCCTTGGTGGATGACCTATGCCAAGAACTGAAGGAAACAGTGAGAATGTGTCCTACTGGTTCTCCTGGACTTTTCACTGGATTTCAGTCCCACTGACTATGGTATCCCCCTGACACTATGATACCCTTTGAAGTTTAGTGACACCAATATGCTAATGATACCCATCTCCTGTCCATCTAAATCAAAGGATATTGTTCTAAACAAACATCCATCAGCAGTAATGGATTGAATTAGTGCAAAGTGAAGGTCAATCCAAACAAGACAGAAGTGCTTTTGGTCAATTAAAATGATTCAGCCTGTACTGGAAGCAGTTACACTCTGAGTTTTCAGGTTTAAAGGTTTACAGTTCTCTTGGATTCATCCCTGAACTTGGATGCTCAGGTTTCTGAGGAAGCATTGCATAATCAATGTTTCTGTGCCAATCCAACTTGTCATAAAATATAACAAAACTAGCTGTACCTGGTGTAACATACATGTTACCTACATATATAAAACACTATGGTATGTTTCCATTCCCACTGTGCTGACTGGCCACTTAGGAAACATGTCAAGAGTATGATCACTTGATGCATTAATATATAAACTTTCAAATCAACTATAATGGCTAGTTTCGTGCTGAGAGCCCCACTGCCACACCACATGTGCAAGGACATGAGAGCTGCTCCACTGCCATGGAACTATACACATACCACACTCTACACACACATCATGCTCTACCCACACACCATGGGTGCCAGGATGCAAGTGCCCCTCCACCACCACCATGCAACCACGTGTACACACACACAGGTACACACGTCAGGATGAAAGAAATCCTCCACCACCATGTTTAGAAAAGACTTGAAGCTTTCTACATGTTCCCTCCCCCAGTGTGCTGATTGGTTGGGAAGTTTCTTACTGTCAGGGTCAGGGGTGTGGGTGGCAGGTTCTAGGAGCAGAGACACCAGGTCAGGAACACAAGAGACAGAGTCCAAAGTCCAGGCAGGGTCAAAGATAAACAAAAGTCCAAAAACAGTCCAAGGTCAGAACACATACCAGATATCTTGGGCCCAAGGCCCAGATCCAGACAGCACAGAAGACCCAAGGCCCATCTACAGACTATACAGAAGGCCGAAGGCTCAGCTACAAGCACAGACTTCACAGAAGGCCCAGCTATAGACAACACATATAGTGGTGACCAAGGAGATTTTCACACTGGGGTTAAAAGCCCCAGTTCTGTCATGCCACCTCCTCTCCCATTCCAGCAACAGAATGGAGGTAAATGTTCACATGCTTACCTCCATTCCACTGGATGAACGGACATCCTCCCTCCTTGCCCAGGCAGCCGTAAAAGCAGCCATCATAAGGCTGCTTTTATGACTGGCTGGGTAAAATCCCGCTCATTCTCATGAGAGAACAAGCAGGAGAGAAATTCAAATTAACTCCCCAACTGTCAAATAAAAGAATAAAAATCAATTTTAAAAATACAAGTAACCCAGGAAGGGTGGGACTTACCTGGATGTCCTGATCATGGCAGGAAGTGCCTGCCACAGGGCTCCTCCCCCATCCCTGTCATTCCAGAACATGGACAGGATCCAATTTGTACACCCATGTTCCATTACAGAAATAGAACCAGGTGCTTAAAAACAACTTCTCCCCATGAATAAAATATCACAGGGAGAACACAGAATAATGACAATTAGGAAACAGAACAGGGTAAACATGTCTGAAAGAAAAATCTTTCAGCAACATGTTCCATCCCTCTAAAAAGACTAACTGCCTGTATGAAAATCTCCCAAAACTGAGGGCCCAATGCTGCTCTTAAATAGCAGTTCCTCTGGCTGCTTCAGGTGTGCTGCAAGATTGCAGCCAGCTCTGTCTGGTAGCTTAGCCCTGGTTCTTCCAAGACTCCCACAGCCAGGGCCTGAGTCTGCAAAGAGGCTGTGCCAGCTACTACAGCCAGGGGCCTAGTCCTGTGAGGAGATGCAGATTCTGACATCTAAGCAGACAATCAGCACACTGAAAATGGCAGCATACCCAAGAGAATTATATATAGGAGTTCACTGAAGACCTTGGAAGGGGGATCCCTATACTGATCACTACAGCCAGTCATGTTAACTGTTACAGTAATGTGGAAGGTGGGAAATGAAATGATTCTGAAAACCCACCCCCTTTCAACTCTTTCTTGAAATAAACTTTAGACAGTTTTTTCACAGAATAAAAACTACAATCAAGGGCAAAACTGTTGATTATAATAGGAGTGCTATTATCTTGACTGAACATCCAACATTAGTGGATCTTGCTAGGTTCAGTTTCACAAAGTGTTCCAAACAAAAGATCAAAAACAATAATGTGGCACATGGAATAGAGAAATTGCAAACAACCAGGTACTGTAACATTGAACAATAGCCCTTTTCAGAAGTTCGTGTCTACCATATAGATGCTAAATGTATGGCAAAGATGCATCTTTAAATCTAAACCCTATTATCAGTCTATACTAGAAGGCTTATTGACTCAGTTGTTAACCAGTGAGTCAACACTGATGCAAATTCCTTTAATTCAATGAGTCTACTTTAGTAAGGACTACCAAAAAGATTTAAGGCCATGCTTGCTGACTGGCCCACTAATATTGATTATCCTGTTGGCCTAGCATTATATATAATATCTGAAAAAGGAGAATCTACATGTTAAAAGATTGTACAGGATTCCACATTTCATTTAATTGTGTCTTCAGAATCAGTGGACAGTAGCTTCAGAGTTAAACAGTAAGCTTTATTGTCCCAGAAGAAACTAAAGAGTAAAGCATACAACATTGTTGTTTCAAATGAAGCTCAAAGGGAAAGCAATATAATAAAAAGTATTTACAATCAGCCAGATCTGGTGGTTACCCAAATATCCACACACACCCTTCTCACACAGCATTAACCTCACATATTGTTTTTCCCAAAGTCTTTGGAGCTGCAGTATCACCCCAACCACCCCAACAAAGCCCATCCTCCCTCAGCTATTCTCAGTGCATCAACTTGCTACCATTTCAAAGGCATGCGAAACATCAAATGGTCACACAGCACACAATAACATGAGCACACAGAATTAATGGCAGGAAAAGGTCACTTTATGACCCGATCCTGACACCAAATCAAAACAAAACTATAACAGAACTCTTTTATGCATGCTCACACACAGAGAGAAACAGGCCACCCCCACCACACACAATCACACAAGCTGCCAACCATACAGCGCACACACAAACCACCCTAGCAGCACACTTGTATCAAAGTAACAGATGCAGGCACACTCAGTTCCACACCCAAACACGTATATGTGAAAGGAGAATCCTAACAAGATAGTGACTGTTCAAAGAGAAGACAAAATGGTGGCCAGAGCAAGAGAAGTAACCAACAATGAGGAGCAGGGTGTGTGAGTATAGGAAGAAAGGATGTGGGAAGACATCAAACAAACATTCCCTAAACACACTCACCGATGGGGTTGTGGTGGAGGGGGTAAAGGAAGAAGTGGGAAGACAGAATGCACATTCCCAAAACCATACTGTGTCTGGAAGCAAGCTGAAATCAGTGTGGTATGGGAATTTTAACTATAGGGATTTTTTTATTGGAGTAAGACCATTCTACTAAAAAATACACCCAACCGCAAAAGGCCATAACAATAATACAAAAATAATACTAATTATTTTCCTCTTTTCTTACTAATACAAAAATAAATCTATCCTAACACTAATGTATTTTTCCCTTTAATCTAAACACACTATAATCACATTATATTTACACATTATAATTATACCTATTTGGAAATGAAAAAAACCAATAAAATATTAATTAAAAATAATAATACAAAATAATACAAAAATAATAAAATATTTATTTAAAATATCATTTTATGTTATTGCTGGGGTCGTCTCACTAAACCACGGCCAAAACTTTTTCCAAAGATGGTTTGGCAATTTCTCTTTTTCACTCAGAGCTAAATTTTCAATTACATTCTTCACATAATAGGCAGTGCCTTTTACATCCTGCAGATTTTGACTATTCACCTCCTTTTGTCTCTGGAAAACTAACCCTAACATCACATAGAGGTTTACCAGGTGCACCGTGGACCAGGGCACTTTCCAAAACCTCTCAGCCACGGTGGAACCAGGCTCCTTCCTCTTCCTCTTTTGGCCCACTGACTTTCTGGGTCCCCTGACACCCTCTGGAGGTTCAGTCCCTGAAAGCACTGTCTCCCAAGCCTGCTGTGCCAAATCTGGCCAATCCAGGACCCGGGCCACCTCTTCCCATGTTTCCCGGGCACTCAGTCAGTTCTGGACAAAATGTCTGATCGTCTCCTTTTGTGCCACGCCACTCAAAATCTCAGCCTTTTTACATTTCAGACGAGGACAAGTCTGATCATCCTCTGCGGTCCATGGTCTCTTTCCCCTCAGATTAAGAACCTGATGGTAGAGCCTCCACCTCAAGTCCCACAACTTTGTGGGGACCCTTTTTGTCCATGAAATACTCAATTGGGTTAGTCTGGTGATTTAGGTATTTTGATAAATCTAGTTTGGCCTGACGCTTTTGCAAAAACGGGTTAACATAAATCTCCTGCACTATTTTCCTGTACAAACTCCTCTTGATACTCTGACCTCTTCAACTCCTCAGCATGAATTCTATATTTCTTTATGTAAAAAACAAAGTCTTTCAAATAATCTGGTGCTTTCAATTTTTCAGGTAAAGAAAACCTAAAACTTAATGAATCTTCCTCCCACCAAGTCTTTCCCCATCTAGTCCCTATCCAGCACTCACAAAACAAAACTAGCCAAGCCTGAGGTTGAATCTGACCCTTTTGTAACAGAGAAACTTTCCCAAAGTTTTGAGCAGAAAAGATGGTAATGAACTTAGGTCCCAGGGCTGGGAAGTCCAGGCCCCCTTGTTCTACCTGCCCATAAGCCACTGCCCTTGCCAGGGGGAATGTGGCCATTCCCCAAAGGAACTTGAAGATAATCCGATCAGCTTCTTTAATCACTGAATCTGGAGGCGGGAAAACAGCCACCAAGTTGGCTGCCACTGGAAGCAGGTAGGTATTTACAAAAGCGGCTCTCTGGTAAATGGTCAGCTTCTATCTCTGCCAGAGGGCCACCCTCTCCTTCACTTTTTCCAAACAGCGATACCAATTTTCTTTCCATCCCTCCGGAGCCACCGCAAAATTCAGCCCCAGGACCTTCACCCTATCTATCTTTGCCTCTTGCTCTGCTTGCCACCCTTTCTTTTCTCCAACTACGTCCTTTAGAGGAATAGCTGCCATCTTGTCCTCTGCAGCAAAAATCCTGATAAAAAAACTCTTTTCCATGTTAAGTCGAGCACCAGAAACTCGACCATAGGCCTCAAAAGCATCTTTAATCTTTCTAACTTCCATCCTGTCCTTAACCAAGAAGGACACATCATCAGCATGGGCAACAAATTTAACAGATTCACATTGAACCAACCATGAACTGTCCAACGGATGCAGAATTTGGATCCCCGAGATGCTCTTGTCCAAACTAATCTTACACAGGATAGCATCCAAAGCAATAGCATACAAGAGAGGGCTTAGTGGACAACCTTGCCTCACCCCAGAATTTAATTTAATCCTCTTTCCTCTATGACCATTGACTTGCAAAACTACCTCTGCATCCCTATAAAACAATTTAACTAAAGCAATAAATCTCTCTGGCACCCCTTTCCACTTGAGGGCTTCCCATAGGAACGTATAATCTACATTGTCAAAAGTTTTCATCTGGTCGATCTATAGGATTTGACCAGTCCAAGCTCCCTCTTTGTTGAGTTGGAACACTTCCCAAAACAAACAAAGAGAGTCCACCATAATCCTACCTGGCACAGCACTGGTCTGTGCTTCCATCACAATCTTATCAGCCACCTTAGCCAGCCGATTGTTCAGTAGTTTTGCCAACATGCGGTAGTCTACATTGGTCAGAGCTATGGGGCACCAGTTTTTTGGGAGGGTAGGATCACCCTCCTTTGGGGAAAAAATCAAGACCCCTTGATAAAATGTCTCAGGGAGCTCATTATTATCCCACAAAAAATTAAACAAAGTTGTTAAAGGGGGAACAATCCACTTCCTGTAAACTTTATAAAAATTCCAACTGAGGCCATCTGGGCCAGGGGCCGACTTACCCTTCCCTTGAACTATGACCTCATGAACTTCTTGTTCTTCTATAGAATTATAGAATCATAGAATTGTAGAGTTAGAAGAGACCACGAGGGCCATCCAGTCCCACCCACTGCCACGCAGGAAATCATGATCCCCAACAGATGGTCATCCCCAACAGATGGTCATCCAGCCTCTGTTTAAAGACCTCCAAGAAGGAGACCCCACCACGCTCCGAGGGAGTGTGTTCCACTGCAGAACAGCTCTTACTGTCAGAAAGTTCCTCCTAATGTTGAGGTGGAATCTCTGTTCCTGAGCTTGCATCCATTGTTCCATGTTCAATTCTCTGGAGCAGCAGAAAACAAGCCTTCTCCATCCTCAATGTGACATCCCTTCAAATACTTGAACAGGGCTATCATATCACCTCTTAACTGTCTTTTTCCCAGGCTAAACATACCCAGCTCCCTAAGTCTCTCCTCATAAGGCATCGTTTCCAGACCTTTCACCATTTTTGTTGCCCTCCTCTGGACATGCTTCAATTTGTCAATATCCTTTTTGAATTGTGATGCCCAGAACTGGACACAGTATTCTAGGTGAGGCCTGAGCAAGGCAGAATAGAGTGGCACTATCACTTCCCTTGATCTAGACACTATACTTCTATTGATGCAACCCAAAATCGCATTGGCCTTTTTAGCTGCCGCATCACACGGCTGACTCATGTTCAATTTGTGGTCTACTAGGACTCCTAGATCCCTTTTGCACGTAGTCTAGCTCAGCAAGGTTTCCCCCATCCTGTATCTATGCATTTCATTTTTTCTGCTGTAAGTGCAGTACCTTACATTTCTCCGTATTGAATTTCATATTGTTAGCTTTGGCCCAGCTCTCCAGTCTATCCAGGTCATTCTGAATTTTGATCCTGTCCTCTAGGGTATTAGCTACTCCTCCTAATTTGGTGTCATCTGCAAATTTGATAAGTATGCCCCTAATTCCCTCATCCAAGTCATTGATAAAGATGTTGAATAGCACTGGGCCCAGGACAGAACCCTGTGGCACCCCACTGGTCACATCTTTCCAAGATGAAGAGGAGCCACTGCTGAGCACCCTTTGGGTTCAGCCGGTCAACCAATTACAAATCCATTGAACAGTTAACTTGTCTAACCCACATTTTACAAGCTTGTTTGAAAGAATGTCATGGGGAACCTTATCAAAGGCCTTACTGAAATCAAGGTATGCGATATCCTCAGCGTTCCTTTCATCTACCAAGCTGGTAATTTTATCAAAAAAAGAGATCAGATTAGTCTGGCATGACTTGTTTCTCTGAAACCCGTGTTGACTTTTTGTGATTACAGCATTGCCTTCTAAATGTTCACAGACTCTCTGTTTAATGATCTGTTCTAGAATCTTCCCTGGTATTGATGTCAGACTAACTGGATGATAATTGTTGGGATCCTCTTTTTTCCCCTTTTTGAAGATGGGGACAACGTTTGCCCTCCTCCAGTCTGCTGGGACTTCTCCTGTTCTCCAGGAGTTCTCAAAGATTATTGCCAATGGTTTTGATATTACATTTGCCAGCTCTTTTAATACTCTTGGATGTAGTTCATCTGGTCCTGGAGATTTAAATTCATTTAGATTAAGAAGGTATTCCTGTACTACCTCTTTGCTTATTCTGTGCTGGATTTCCCCTATTGTGTCTTCTGTTCCATTATCCTCAGGTTGGTCACCCTTTTCCTTTTCTGAAAACACTGAGGCAAAGGTGTTGAGTAATTCTGCCTTTTCTCTGTCCCCTGTTAGCATTTTGCCATCTTCTCCACGTAGTGCCCTACCATTTCCTTCTTCCTCCTTTTGCTGCAGACATACCCCCCCCAAAAAAACCCTTTTTATTGTTCTTAACCTCTCTAGCAAGCCTGAGCTTATTCTGCGCTTTAGCTTTTTCTGACTTTACTCCTACACGTGTTCGCTATCTGTTTGAATTCTTCTTTGGTGATTTCCCCCCTTTTCCATTTCCTATACATGGTCCGTTTAAAACTTAGCTCCTTTGAAAGTTCTTTAGTCATCCATCCTGGTTTCTTGAGACACCTCCCATTTTTCTTCCTCAATGGTACTGTTTGAAATTGTGCCTTCAGTATCTCCCTTTTGAGAAAGTCCCATCCGTCTTGAGGTCTCTTCTCTTTTAGTATTCCTGACCATGGGATCACCCCCAGTATTTCCCTGAGTTTATTGAAATCAGCTCTCCTAAAGTCAAGAATGCGTGTCTGACTATGCCTGGCTTCTCCTTTCCATTGTATAACAAACTCCAGGAGAACATGATCACTCTCACCTACGGATCCCACCACTTGCACTCCATTAACCAGGTCATCCCTGTTGGTTCAGATCAGATCTAAAATAGCTGACCCCCTTGTTGCATCTTCCGCCTTTTGGACAATGAAATTGTCTTCCAGGCAAGTAAGGAATTTGCTAGACCTTGAAGTTTGGGTTGAGTTAGATTGCCAACAAATATCAGGATGGGTGAAGTCATCCATTATTTCTACATCTCTCCTTTCTGTGTGTGTTGTGTTCATCTGTTCTAGAAAGGCATCATCCAATTCCTCTGTCTGACTTGGGGGTCTGTAGTAGAGTCCCAGAATAACATCCCTGTTGTTTCCCTCCCCTTTAATTTTTATCCAGTTGCTCTCCACCTGGCTTCCAGTATTGATGTCATGGATCTCTTCACTGGTATAAATATCCCTGACATATAATGCTATTCCTCCTCCTTTCCTGTTTGGCCTGTTTCTCTTATAAAGGTTTTACCCCTCTATTCCTCCATTCCAATCATGCGACTCATCCCACCAGGTTTCAGTAATGCCTATTATATTTGTTTTGTAGTGCTAGGAGTTCAAGTTCATCTTACTTATTTCCCATGCTCTGTGCATTAGTGTAGAGACATCTAAGACCATGTGTTCCCTTTACTTGCTGCCTGTGCAAGTTTTTTTGCCTCCCACTGTTGGGTCCTTGCGCTGTTTGCCTTGTTCCCTCTATGACAGTTTGACTATTTTCTCCAGCCCTTTTGCCTTCCAGAATACTATCTCCCTCCCCCATATGACTCAGTTTAAAGCCCTCCTGATCAAATTCTTGAGACTGTAGGCAAAAATGTTTTTGCCAACTGTTGTGAGATGGACCCCATCTCTTGCCAGAAGTCTCCCCTCATGGAAGCACAGCCCATGATCCAAGAATCCAAATTGTTCTCCGTGACACCATCTACGGAGCCAGTTGTTTACGTCAGCTATTTTCCTCTCCCTTGCTGGACCATGCCCTTTAACTGGCAGAAGAGACAAGATGACAACCTGTGCATCCATTTCTTTCAGCTTCCTCCCCATAGCCTCATAATCTCTTCTGATCTTCGTAAAGCTGTGCCTTGCACTATCATTGGTTCCCACATGGACCAAAAGAAAGGAGTAATGATCTGTAGGCTTGACGAGTCTTGTCAGTCTCTTGGTCACATCACAGATCTTGCTCATTCTTGCACGGATGTGCTCATTCATATATTCTTAGTAAGTCAACACATTTTAAGGAGGTGCTGCAAGTGAGATGTTTTCAGTGCCATTTTGTGGTTTTCCTATATCTATCTATCTATCTATCTATCTTTCTTTCTTTCTTAGGACATTAACACACAAGGCTGTAATCGTGCAATTACAATGGGATGGTAGCACAAATGGGCTTCCATTATCACATGATGTCATTGTCTTCTTGTACTTAACCGCGTTTTAGAGTGCCTAGGGCGGGAGGAGCTTTCGGGAGAGGGACAGCGGTCTTATGCAGCAGGGGGGCATTTTAGGACACCGTTGTCCCTCTCCCGAAACCATCCGTGTCACTTCCGTGAAGCTTCGGAAGCCGCAGAGCCATATTTTAATCATAGAGGTTGCCCGTGATTAAAATATGGCGCTGAGGCTTCCAAAGCTTCACGGAAGTGACACGGATGGTTTCGGGAGAGGGACAACGGCGTCCGAAAACGCCCCCCTGCTGCGCAAGATCGCCGTCCCTCTCCCGAAAGCTCCTCCCGCCCTAGGCACTCTAAAACGCGGTCCGAAAATCTCCTTAGTCTGTGCTCCACCCATTCATCAGGTGCCAATTTTAATTAATGGGTAAAAGCCAATAATAGCCGCCAATATCGCTCTTTTCTCTGTATTGACAAGCATGAGAACAGCTGAAACCTCGCCCATGCGAAATCTAGGAAGTAAGAGAATTTTTTTCTTAAAGGCACATGCACCAGCCAGCAAGAAGCATTAATACTGTGTCATTAGAAGGCAGTGTGAAGAGAAATGTTACTATAGCATGAACTGAAATTCCATTCTTAAACTACTAGTGATGAAAATGCAATAATTACTCTGATTAGGCCACTAGTTTCTGCTTTCCTCAGTCGCGGAATTACAGTGTTTTTAGATGCTTGTCTGATAAAGTCCCAAGTTCTTGCTCCCTGGAATTGGTGCTGCTCTTTTGTCTTCTCTTCTCTATATAATTGACAAATGCACATATGGTAGGAAGATGACATTGAAGCATAAGGCTCTGCCTCATTGTCCACTGTACATGTTGGCGAGACATCTGTAACATGCCAAAATGCATATGCTCATTCATATATCACACACAAAGAGATGCTTACATGCATACATGTTTAAAATTGCAGCTATACTGATGAACAAGTATATGAAGAGGGGTAGCTTCTGCCCTTTTGCCCACCATTTTAGGAAAAATGGTACAGTCTGAATGCTTTATAAAATTTATGTATTTCACACTATGGAGGGAGGATGGGGTGATTTAATAAATATGTTCCTGTGCATATTCTTGCTTGCAGAAAATATGCCACATAGAAAAACAGGTTAGGAGCCTTCTCTTTGTCCGACTCTCTCCCTCTCCTCCCCCACATATATGTGTGTGCACACATATAAAATGTCATAGAACATTGAGTCAAATGTTGTTCACCAGTGATATAAAGCAGGAAATGAATATCTTTATTTCATTTTTGCATGAGAAGATAAATAATTTTATAAGGTCTTCTCTTCTTCTGTGTTGATTTTTCATAGCTTAGGAAAATTTAGGTGGAGGGAGTCATAAAAATTCCCCCTGGAAAATCTCCCCCCCCCCCGCCCGACAGAAAGCATTATGTTCTACTGCATTATATTTGTTTCCCATGCAAAAATGTTGAAGTCTGCACAAAAAACAAGATTATTTTTTGGGAAATGAATTTTTCACAGAATATCCTGAATAATCTCACATGTGCTGATTAATTTTTTTTGTCTGGGACAGGCATCCCACATTGCAGTTACAGATTTATAATACAGAGTTCTGGATCCATAACTGCTCTGTATTGTGCTATGCTATATAGTCACAATTGTGGCATTATTGCCACAAGAATAAATGCCTCCCAAAACCCACCTTAAACTCCAGGGGGCCACTCCAAGCACAGAGGTCTGTGGTATGGTCAAGTGGGGTTACCCACCTCCTTCCCTTGAACTGCAATGCAATGAGGAGTCTTGCTTCTCCTTGTTGTACTTTGGTTCAGGGGCAGGAGAGGTCTGGCTGCATCATCATGAAGCACCATACTCACTGTGCTGCCAACCCCCATTGCTTAATTAGTCAATTAGTGCTTTGATTGTTTATTCCTGCATGGCAAGAGGTTGAACTAGATGGCCCTTGTGGTCTCTTCCATTTCTATGATTCTATGATTCCTTAGGTCATTCAAACCTACATTTATATAACTACAAATGTGAAGCAGGACCTCAGCCAGAGTGTCTTGATTTGTTGGCATCCTTTTTCGTTGGTATCCCTTCTCATTGAGAACAATTTGTGAGTATTCTTTGCATCTCTAATGTGAAATGGTGAGGAACAGGATAATTTTAACCTTGTTATCCACAACTTTGGTAGGTCAGGTCCCAGGCAGTAGCTCATGAACATTTTGGGTGACAGCATAGCTATAGCATATTACACTGCTAATAGAAAATAAAAGGATTTTAATTTGTTTTGTGAAAGTATTTCTTCTGTCCTCCCTCACATAGATCTGATCTCTTATAAACATGCAAAAATGTATTCTGGGTCTGTGGAGATTCTCATTATTGGCTTTGCAAACTTGTGCACCGATGCCTGTAAAGGTGAAATTATTGTACGTATGTACAAGCTCCACCAACTGACAGTGCAATTATAATGTGTCTGCTCAGAAGCAAACCCTATTCACTTCATTTGGATTTACTCTTGGGTAAGTGTGTCAGTGTTCGGCCTTGACATCCATTAGAAACCTTTTATTGTCCTAGAATCCTAGAATCCTAGAATCATAGAATTGTAGAGTTGGAAGAGACCACAAGGGCCATCCAGGAAATCACGATCAAAGCATCCCTGACAGATGGCCATCCAGCCTCTTTTTAAAGACCTCCAAGGAAGGAGATCCCACCACGCTCCAAGGGAGTGTGTTTCACTGCTGAACAGCTCTTACTGTCAGAAAGTTCCGCCTAATGTTGAGGTGGAATCTCTGTTCCTGAAGCTTGCATCCATTGCTCCGTGTTCCAGTCTCTGGAGCAGCAGAAAACAAGCCTGCTCCATCCTCAATGTGACACCCCTTCAAATACTTAAACAGGGCTATCATATCGCCTCTTAACCGTCTTTTTCCCAGGCTAAACATACCCAGCTCCCTAAGTCTCTCCTCATAAGGCATCATTTCCAGACCTTTCACCATTTTAGTTGCCCTTCTCTGGACAAGCTCCAATTTGTCAATATCCTTTTTGAATTGTGGTGCCCAGAACTGTACACAGTATTCTAGGTGAGGCCTGACCAAGGCAGAATAGAGTGGCACTATTACTTCCCTTGATCTAGACACTATACTTCTATTGATGCAGCCCAAAATCGCATTGGCCTTTTTAGCTGCCGCATCACACTGCTGACTCATGTTCAATTTGTGGTCTACTAGGACTCCTAGATCCCTTTTGCACATAGTCTCATTCAGCCAGGTCTCCCCCATCCTGTATCTATGCATTTCGTTTTTCCGCCCTAAGTGCAGTACCTTATATTTCTCCGTATTGAATTTCATTTTGTTAGCTTTGGCCCAGCTCTCCAGTCTATCCAGGTCATTTTGAATCCTGTTCTCTAGGGTATTAGCTACTCCTCCTAATTTGGTGTCATCTGCAAATTTGATAAGTATGCCCCTAATTCCCTCATCCAAGTCATTGATAAAGATGTTGAATAGCACTGGGCCCAGGACAGAACCCTGTGGCACTCCACTGGTCACATCTTTCCAAGACAAAGAGGAGCCATTGCTGAGTACCCTTTGGGCCCTGTAGCTGAAGAAAATTTGTTACACACACACACACACACACACATACACACACAGTCCTTCACTCTGCTTGTCTAAGTTTGTCCACATTGCATTTTCTTTTAGATTTTGACACCATCTGCTGTTCTGTTTCCTTTTGCCTGCCTTTAGACTGAGGCATGCAATTACCATACTCCCACTCATCCTCCCCCCTTCCATTCCTTTTCACTGCATGCTTAATTTTTTTTGAAAGTTGATGATTCTAGCTTGCTTAAAACCTGTAATTATTAGAAGACACCTAATGAGATCAGCAGTGATATTCCATGCTGGGCAGATAAGGCTGGATTCTCCCCTCTTTTTATTTCATTTTTTAATGGAATAAACAAGGGCAGATGACAGCTAAAGCACTGAAAGCAAATCTTCCTATCAGACAACTGGAAGGAAAGGTCAATCTTCTAAAAATGAACATGCAATCAATGATTATGCAGTCAATTCCTTCCAGGGGATTTAAATGGGCTATTTTTATTTGTTCTTTTCAAAAACCTAATTGTAAGAGCCTGTGTAGAATTTAAGCTGTAATTACAGGTGATTTCAGTGTTGTTTTTAATCCCCTGCCCTACATTTGAAACAAACTCACATCACACTAAGAGGTGCTGAGTGCTGTCATGTTTATCACTAGCTTCCAGTTTAAACATGCAGCTCTATTTTTAGAAGGTCACAAGGGGAAGGTTTCTAGCATGTGAAATTGTTTAGCCCAATCCAGTGAATTTCTAACATGGTAGAATATGATGATATGGAAATCCTGCAGTAACAAAGAGAAATAGATCCAGGGAAATTCTTTGGGATCATTCCTCAGGTTCTGAGGTTCAAAGGTGCGTGATGGTGCTTTTTGTTGCTAGAATGGCACCATGCACTCCCAAGAGGGCGGTATTTAGAGGATTGGGGAAACAACAAGCTTTGCATGGAAGGTGTGTTTGTGCACATAAATTTTATTCATCTCAAAATTGCCAGCCTTGATTCTTTCAAAAGAGGCCTCCAAAATTCTTCCAGTTCTGCTAAAAGTGTGTATGTATGATGGTGGTGATGGGGGGGGGCATTATTAGCAGAATTAATGGTGTTGTATAACAAAACTCTGTCCTTTCCTTGCTCTGAAATTTTGTAGCTGTGTATTTTGTAACTATGTCTTTTTTAAAAAAAAAAAATATATTCTATTTTTTATTTTTATTTTTTAATTTTGCCTGTTAATTTTATCCAATTCAGACCACCCATGTTAATGTTCTTTTGCCAGTGTAAATTGTGACATTTTTATGCTGGTAAAATACACCCCCCCACACACACTAGATTTACCTTGAGCAGTGTAAAAGAGGCTTCCCCAGCAGTAACGGAGCACAAACAGAACTTGGTTTACTTCTGGGTTCCTAATCTTGGTGATTCTCATGAGAAGATGCTAGTGTGGGAAATTTAAAAAGAAAAAGAAAAAGAAAAAACAACACACAAAAAGTACAGCAAAGCACAAACACTTTAAAAGTCCCAAGTGTATGGGGGAGGTGGGTCATAAAAATAGTGTCCCCTACCTAGCTGTTGCAATATCACCTGGAAGTGTTCTGTCACTGACACTGTATTCACATGAGCACAATGGCAGAATGATTCAAATGCCAGCAACAAAGCAGAATGAGAGATCTATTGATGGCTTGGCCCATCAATAAAAATAGGATTTCTTTTTAACAAGGTATGGTCTCAAAAGGATGTCATCATCTGATATGTGTGCCCTTTTGCGATCATTAGACATCCTTATGACACCATATTTGCCGCATCTGACAAAGTCCATTGTCATTTTGGGATTTCTAATGATGGACAAAAGGAGGCAGGAACTTTGAAATTTCTGAATTTCATCTCAGGTTTAGGACCTGAGTCAAATCTGACTGGCTCCAAGTAGGTTTGAGACAAAGTGGGACATATTAAAAAGGTACCAGTTGTGGTGCAAGCAGAATCTTGTGCTTAAGTGGACATCTCTACTTCCAAAGTTGTTTCACTTTTGGTATCCTCCTCTCTGTCCCTATATTCCAGACTGTGAACTAGTGGTGTGTGTGTATATACTGTGAATTAATTTCATTTATTCCATTGCTGCATGCAAGAACAAATAATTTTAGCAATTTTGTCCCCACTCTGCAAGAATATGAGGGTTTTTCTGCAGTTTTTGAGCAAAGTTCATATTTTAGAATATTGTTGAGGAAAATTCATCTGTGCAAAACAACACGTGGAATTCCTGTGTAGAAAACATGTTTTGAGGCAGAAAAGATGTATTCTCCATAAAATTTGTGATTCCTTTTTTTGTAGAAAACACATGCAGAAAAACCTGATGTGATATTTCTGCACATAAATCTGTGTATTGCTGCATATTGCATAAAACTTACCAAACTTCATAAAATGTATGCAATTGCACAAACATAAACAGACCCATGTGATTTTCTGTGTGTGCTTTCTGTACACAAATTCCATCATTTGTGTGTGGGAATCAGTGTGTTTGTACAGTTGGACCTCCAAATCCACAGATTCTGCATCCATGGATTCCACCATCCATAGCTTGAAAATATTTTCCATTACCCCACAAAATTCCAAAAGGCAAACCTTGATTTTGTCATTTTATATAAGGGACACCATTTTACTATGCCACTGAATATAATAGGACTTGAGCATCCACATATTTTGGTATCCACCAGGGGTCCTGGGACTAAACCTCGGTGGATACCAAGAGCCCACTGTACAAAATACATATTCTCTGCTCAATAACATTTTCTATACTAGAAATCCATATGTATTTTTGGCTGAGGAATCACTTCCTTCCTTCCTTCCTTCCTTCATTTATTTATTTATTTAGGTATTTGTACCCCTGTCTTCAGCCACAAAAGCTCTCAGAGTGGCTTACAAATTGTTAAGCAATAGCACTTTACACATCTATACTGCTCTTTAGCACGCTAGGCACTCTCCAAGCAGTTTCCAATGCGTGTTAGCTAATTGCCCCCACAAGCCGGGTATTCATTTTACCGATCTATGAAAGGATGGAAGGCTGAGTGAACCTTGGAACCCTTGGGATTAAAGTTGCATTGTTGTGGCTGCAGTACTAGCATTTAACCACTGTGCCACCAGGGCTCCCTTCCTTGGCACCAGTGGTGGCATTGAGGGGGGGTACAGAGAGGCTGAACCACACCAAGTGACACCATCTGAGGGAGGGGTGACACTAGCCTTAGTAATACCACAACCTGGCACCCTTGGCAGTCTGTTTCAACTGATACTCCTTGTTGCCATGTAAAGGATACAAATATTAACAAATATATTTTACATTTCTACTGTCTACAGAACACTTTCTGAAATTCTAAACATTAATCAGGTATCAGTTTCAGGCTAAACCATAATAACAGACCAACTTACAATAAACAGTCATACAGTAGAGACATATACCCAGTATCATGACATCACAACACCCTGTAGCCAATCAGATTTGGCAACATGATGACATCACATGGGCAATTCAGATTTAGGGAAAGGGTTTAAGACCTTACTTTGAACTGGTTTTAACATTTGAACTTTGAACTTTAGTTTACTTTGAACATATTGCCAGACAGATTTATCTACAAGACATTATAGAATCAGTTCAGAAAACAGGAAGATAAATGCTACTCACACTCAAAGAAGCTTTGTGGAGGGGAGAATTCTACACACACAATTTTAGCTCCCCCTCAGAAAAATTGGGGTGCTTTTAAAGAAGTTAAGACATTTGTAGAAATTTCTCCCTCTGATATGATCAGCAGATTGGTCATATCTATTTCTGTTGACTTCCTCCTTATCTCACCTTAGTCTATTTTATACCACTTCTATGTGGGTATTTCTTTTTACAGAAAATCAGTTCATAGGACTTTAACAGACTAGCTCCTTTAAACGTTCTTTTGCCAGCATTAAAAAAAAATCCATTTTTATGCCAGCAAAAGAACGTCACCCACTGTACTTACCTTCTTTCCTTGCAAAAGGCTTTTCTGGAAATGAAGAGGAAGTGAACGAAGCCCCATTCATTTCATCGTTCGAAATCCTGCAAGACTTCATTGCATGGGAAATTAAAAAACAAAAAATAAAACATAAAAAGTTACACCAAGCACCTAAACACACTTTAAAAGTCCCAAGTAATCAGGGAAGGGACATAAAAAGAGCAAAACTTACCTGGATGTCCTGATCTTACCTAGATCGCGCCAGACCAGCCATTAACTCTGCATTCATGTGAGTGAATTGACTCTGCGTTCATGTGGCCTGAGGTTTCACACATCAGCAATGTCAGCAGAAAAGCACCACGGGGGGGGGGTGTCAATTGATGGCTTAAGCCATTAATTAAGAAGTATGGGTTTGGGGCAGAATATAACTGCAAAAGGACGTTGTCTTATCTGTGAGCCCTTTCACGGTTATGTAGTGTTGTTTGATGCCATATTTTATGTGTCTGATAAGGTCCTAGTGTTTTTATGCATTTTTAAAAATGCTTATATTAATGGATGCATGCTCTATTGACTAAGCTCTATTTGTTCACATTTTTAAAGTGTATGCAGTGCTTTAATGCATTCTTCAATTACATGCATGTTGTCACCTGAATTGTTTTTTTCACAGAATGCAAAAGTGTATAAATTTCCAGACACAAATTGTATCCATTTCTTCATTCAACCTAGCAGGTATGGAATCAAATAAATTCAGTTTTAAAAAATGGTGACTTGATGAAGCAAGTTAGAACATTCCTCTCGGTTTCAAAAAACCATAGGAAGTTGCCTTATCCTGAGTGATGAAACCATTGGTTCATCTAGCTCAATACAGTCTATGTTGACAGGCAACACTGCAGACAAAGGTCTCTCCCAGACCTGCCCTGATATGCTAGGGATGGAACATGAACATTCTTGCATGCAAAACATGTGTCACACCACTATGTCTCTACGAGTATGTGGGTATTCAGGTTTTGGGCATCTCCTGGAACTTTTCTTAACTGGAAATATTGCTGATTGAGGTCATGCTGACACATAACAGCAGTTTTTTCTTTTTTCTGTAGAAGTGTGAAACTGTTGGAAACACTTTGGCTACCAAGGGCTACACTTTCAATAATCCTCTGATTTGTTTATCCTTTCAAGGGGTGAATCAGAGGTTGAAATGAAATGTGTTGAAAGACAATCAACAACTCTGGGCAGATCAGGGACTCTTAACTCTTCTGAAATAAGTAATCATGTAAATATTAGCAGGGTCGTTATCTATGATGGGTGAAGTTCACAGTTTCATGAAGGAGCCCAAACTGAAGAATAAAATTACTCAAGATTCCTACTGCTGAACTTTTCCTAGAGTCAAAATCAAACCAGAGTTAATCAAAAAGAAAAGTGTCTTCAAAAGGCAGACTCTTATCAAGATTCATATTGTTTTGGTCTCTGAGGGCTTGTCTATATGAGGGGTAAATAATATGTACGCTTTCGAAAAGGCAGGTGTTCGCAAGCATACAAACAGCCTACATGGCTAAAAGTCCCCCCTAAACTCTGCATGACCCCCTAGCCAGCTGCCCTCTGCAAGTGATTTACTCACGATTTTTAAATCTCCCACCACCTATTTTTTTTTATAAAAAAAACCTTCCTGTGGTGTGCACAGGTGTCATTTTATTTTTACAATATTACAAAAAGAAGAAAAAATGGATTTACCGGATGCTCGCTTAGCTGGAAATCCAACATGGCAGCCACTGCTGATTCCCCTCTTTCCTAGCTCCATCCCCTATGCTCGTCCAGCCAATCAGATTCCCCTGCCAGTTTGTATCTGTGTGAACATGAGTGGTCAAAAGATTGCTCATTTGAAATTTGTATGAATCATTTTCTGAGTCCTCGGATGCTGAATGAATGGAATTTGCAGGCGATTTTCCAATCCCCCTTCCGAATGACATGCATTTGTGCATGTGTCCATTTGAACGGTTCCTCGATCTTTCGAACACCATTCATATTATTTTTGCTGTGGAGACAAGACCTTTGACACATATTCAGCAATGTTCTGGTCTTAGTACCAACTCACCAAGACCTCTCTGTTCCCATGAAATGTTAACTGTTTTAGAATAGTCTTTTTATTATTTTGTTCCAAACTTCCCCAGAATAATCCAATCTAAATGATCTCAGAAGTATTCTGTTACATACGCAAAATATAAAAAGGAGCTAGGGAGGAGGAAGGGGGGAAAGGAATGTGGCAGCACCTTTAAGACTGTTTTTTTTTTTTTAGCCTGACCTTTTTGGATATAAATTCACTTCTTAAGATGCAGTACAGGGTGATAGTAAAGCCTCAGGTTTTGAAGCATATATATATACAGTTTTGGGAGTGGAATAGAATTTAATAGGATCCAGAAAGATGCAAGTCATGTCCCTTGCCCTAAATTTTTAATGGGCTGGGCAAAGTGATACACGTCTTTCAGATATTTACAATGATCAGTTAGTGTTGCTGTGTGAAAGCAATAAATCTGCTTACCAAAAATCAGTTTCCCTGGGTTCAAAGCTCTCTCTGAGAAGATTCCTTTTGTTATATGTGCAGTAGTGAGGACTCTTACATTAAAATATGTATTGCACCATGAAGCCATTGTCTTTGTTCATACCTCTGCTATTGGATTGGAATTTATGAATATAATCCAATTCAGCTTTTTCTCCTAGTCTTCCTTTGTTCAAGGACTGCAGCCTGTAAATACCTTACTATATGTCCAGGAAGGTTGAAAAGTTCTGCAATTGGTTTTGGGGTATTGCCATTTATAGTGTCCGATTTGTGTCCATTTATTCTCTTGCCTAGAGACTGTCCTGTTTCTCCAATGTAGAGTATAAAGAGGCATTGCTGCCATAGGATGGTATAATCACATCAGAGGAAGAGCCAGTAAATGATGTTGTGAGTTATGCTATTGTCTCCTGTAATATTGTTCCCAGAGTAGATGTGGAGACAGAATTGGCATCTGGGTTTGTGGCAGGGTCTTATTCCTGTATTACCATCCATGTTATGCTTACTGTTCCAAGTAAGTAGTTGTTTAAGATTAGGAGGCTGTCTTTAGGCCAATAAAAGCTTCTCAGAGCTTGTGAGAAGGCTGTGTTATTCTCCAGAATTGGTTGTAGCTCAGATGATGTGTTTGAATGATCTCAGTTGGGGACTGTAGATGACCACTAGGGATGATCTGTCATTTTGTGTTTTTGGTCTGTCTTATAGTAGATGGTCCCTAGATATGATTCTTGCCTTGTTGATTTATTTCTTCTCCTCCTTGGGTGAGTATCATAATTTGAAAAATGCCTGTTGTAAATCCAAGAGTTTTGAGTCTTTGTCTTTTGGGTCTGAGCAGATGTGATTGTATTGGAGGACTTGGCTGGAAACAATGGTAGTGTGTTCTGGGTGGAAACTGGAGGCGTATAACTATATGTAGCAATCACTGGGTTTTTGATAGAACATAGTGCTTAAGGAGTCCATTGTACAGTTGGCCAGTGGTGTCAAGAAACTGAATTTGTTGTGTGGATTGTTCTAGGCTCAGTTTGATTGTAGGGTGGAAGCTGTTGAAATCCTGGTCGAACTTCTCAAGTGATTGCTTTCCATGTGGCCAAATTACAAAGATGCCATCAATAAATCATAAATAGAGCAAAGATTTTTGGGTTCATGTGTTGAGAAAGTATTGTTCCAGGTCAGCCATGAAGATGTGTGCATACTGTGGTGCCTTATGGGTGCCCATGGAAGGCCACTGACTTGGTGGTACATATTATTCCCAAAAGTTATGCAGTCATGAGTAAGTACAAAGTGGCAGGGTTTGGTGGCTAGGTATGATGTAGCCTCATTCAGAATGGTATCCTTGATGGCTTGTAGTACATCCTGGTATGGGATGTTGGTGTATAGGGATTCCACATCCATATTGGCTAGGATGGTGTTGTTTGGGAAGCTGTGGATGGCTGTATTTTCCTCACGAGATCAGTTACATCCTTTATGTAGCTTGGAGTGTTGATGGCGTTGTCAGGGAAAATAGATTTTGTGATCAGGAGTCTGTCTCCCCCTCCCTGAGTAATTTTTTCACCAGACATTATCAGGTGCCAGTTTGGTTATCAAAGGTTCATAAATCTGTCTGTTTTGTTATTCTGTTCTTTGGGGGTTGCAAATAAGGAATCGAAACTTGAAACTATTTTTTTTTTTTACTTTCGTTTCTCCCAAAGACTGAGTGTTTAGGGACTATATAACTGGGAGGGGTTATATTGGTTTTAGTCCTAAGATGGAAGAGAGCTTCAAGTTTGTGTGTACCTCTCTTGTTTAGAGAGAACCTAGAAAACATGGCTAAATGTTTTCTGTTATTGTTTTTCCTTTTATCCAACTGTTATTAATAAAAGCCTAAAAGAATTTTGGCATGGACTTACTTTTGCACCAAAGGAGTATTTTGTTTGCTCACAAAGCACACGCTTTTGTTGCATGTGTTCCTGTTCGGATGAACAGGGAGTGATTGCGCTCTGCACATTCCTGCGACAGGCATATGATCTGAGAACTGAGTTCATATACAGCATCCAGAAACCTCAACAGTGAGGGTTCTAATAATTGAGACAATAGGCCTTCCTATCTGCTTACTAAAAGTCAGTTTCCCTTTGGTTCAAAATGCTCTGTGACCTGATTTGCATCCTTCTGTACCCTATTAAATTCTATCCCACTCCCAAAATTGTATAAATATGTTTTATAACCTGAGGCAGTAATATTCTGTACTGCATCTGAAAAAGTGGGTTTATATCCAGAAAAGTTCATGCTAAAATAAAAACCTGTTGGTCTTAAAGGTGCTGCTACTTTCTGTTTTTTCTCCCTGCCTCTTCCTTCTTTTTATGCTACAAGAGGCTAACACAGCTACTTTTTTTTTTAAATGCCAAATATAGCTCTCAAGTGCCAGACACCAATACAAATTTATTACATAGCATCATCTCATATTGAGAAAATCTAAGGTAATATGGGCTCTAAAATAATGGCCACAAATGATTTACATACAATGAAAACCATGGAATAGTTAAAGATTTTCCACACCTTGGCTCAGTCATTAATCAGAATAGAGACTACAGTCAAGAAATCAGAAGAAGACAAGGACTTGGAAAGGCAGCTGTGAAGGAACTAGACAAGAACTTGTGGTATAAAGATATATCATTGAATACTAAAGTTAAGATTATCCATGCAATCATATTTCCAATTTCTATGTACACTTGTGAAAGCTGGACTGTGAAGAAAACTGATAGGAAGAAAATCAACTCATTTGAAATGTGGTGCTGGAGAAGATACCGTAGACTGTCAAAAAGACAAATGAATGGGTCCTAGAGCAAATCAAGCCTGAACTCTCTCAAGAAGCCAAAATGACTAAACTGAGACTGTTGTACTTCAGCCACTTCATGAGAAGACATAACTCACTAGAAAAGGCCATATGTTTGGTAAGGTAGAAGGCAGTACAAAAAAAGGCTGCATTCCAGATGGATAGACTCATTCAAGGAAGCCAGAGTCTGCAAGAGCTTAGCAGGGCTGTTGATGATAGGGTGACTTGCAGGTTTCTTATTCATAAGGTCACCATAAGTCAAAGTTGACTACATGGCAGTTAGCAACAACAAAATATGGGCTCTATGTCTACCTCAATATTTAATTTTTCAAAGTTCAGTTTCTTCTAGAATGTTTGGACAGAGTTCATCTCTGTGAATCAAAATTGATTTATAACAAATAATTCCATTCATTGGCATAAGTAATATTTTTTCTCTTCATTGGCTCATTATGGCATTTGCACTGACCATCATGCTTCCTCCAGTAAAATTTGTGCTGCTGTCAGCATATATAACACCATTACCTTATAATTTAATGGACATGACTGGCAATATATCCCAGCAGAGCTGTGTTTTGTATTCCAATAATAAACTTTTTTGAAAGACATGTTAGCCCTTTCAAACACACATGCACACCACTTTATATAAGATTGCTTAAGAGCTATTAACATTTTGTGCAGCCCAAAGACTACAAATCCAATGGACCACTGACACTGTGTGTGATATGGTATTCACCTAAAAATAAACCCGGGGCATGTAAGTAAAAGGAACAATTAATGATACTGGAAATATAGTAAATGGTAATAGATATTGGTAGAGTATCCATGTGAACACACTGAGCTTTGCAGAAGAAAAAACAATTGGGTTCTATTAGGATACAGTACAACCCCTGTATACATGGGGGGATATGTTCCCAGACTTACTGTGGATACAGCAAACCATGAACAATAGCGAACCCTATTAAAATGAATGATTTCCAGCTCAAGTATACCATAGAGTCATTCTGGAGGACCTATAAGATGCCTAGAAATACCATATTTTTTCAGATGTGGATAAGTGAATCCATGAATACAGGGGACATACTGTATTTTCATACACATCTGGTCTCCCTGCATTAAGCAACAAATGATCCTAACTTAAGTTTTTAACAAAGTAGTAAAGACAAGAAGACATATCTACTGTATCTGGATAATGGTTAGTATTAAATTTGCAATTTTAGTGTTTAAGTAAAAGCTGCTTTGAAACTGCATGGCACAAAGACTACAGAGATTTTCGGATGCCTCTGAGCTTTGCAAGCAGCCTCCGGTGCAGTAACGAGGCTGCCACACAGCAAGGGGTCCATTTTGGACAACGCTGTTTCTCTCTCAGCATCGTCCATGACTGTTGCGGCTAGCATTGGAGGTGGCCGCGCTGTTTTTCACTCAAGTTGTCCATGAGTGAAAAACAGCGCGGCCGCCTCCAATGCTAGCCGCAACAGTCACGGACGACGCTGAGAGAGAAACAGCATTGTCCAAAATGAACCCCTTACTGCGCGGCAGCCTCGTTACTGCACTTGAGGCTGCTTGTGCGGCAAGAGGCTGAAAGAGGCGTCCAAATATCTCCTACAATAAGTGTAGTTTTGACTGAATAGGAACTGAATAGCACAATAATCCACAACAAAATTTTGATTTTAAGGTTGTAATCACCCACCTGGGAAGCAAATGTCTAAAGGGCAAGTGACTCAGCAGTAGCCATAAGGCAATGATAATTGATGTCCTAAAGATCATAATTGCACTCCCTTTTTTAAGACTATAGGCTTTCTTTCAGTGCTAATATGATCCCTATGGTCTCAATTCAACATCCCCTCAGAGTAGTGTAAATATCCATGTGTGGGCCTTATGCTATACTGATCAATATACCACCCTCAACTTACTTTAAAGCAATGAAGCCGCCTCACATGACCATTCTATGCTTCAGGGACAGCAGAAAAGATCAGAGAAGTGTCTAATTATACATTTCATAGCCAGAGGTATAATGATTACAGAAGCACTGCGATCTTCTAAGGGTCTCAGCATTTCTGTAATAATAGTGTGTCTGGCTATGGCAGTGGAAAGCTGCCAGATGCATTTCCAATCCTTTCTGCTTGTTGTGGAGCACAGAATGGCCATGCAGGGTAACTACAAGGCTTTAAAGATGTCAGGAGGGGGGACTTTGGACACTGCACAGAGAAGATGGGGACACCAACCCCCTGCAGGGCCAAAATAAGACTTCCACATTCATAAGGGACTCTTACTCATGTGGATGTCCCTACCTGAATTCCAGTCTTTATTTAGTAGCAGGAGTGGCCAATATGTTGTCAATAGGCTGTATGTAACACTTAACCCTTTTTGGGTAAGAGATACCATCTTGTTCTTTGCTTGTCTTGGGTGAGCCCTAAGCTATATCTATTTATCCTCTGATCCTTAGTAGCAACTTTTTACTACTATCTACTAGGGATGGAGAGAGCCTTCTTCATGGCCGCCCTTGGGTTTACTATGGATGTTGTTATTAATTGTTGTAATTATCCTTGTTTTTAATTTATTTTTATTGTTTAGCCTATTGTTTTATTTAGATTATATGCCTTTGGCAGGTTTTATTCTGTTTTATCCTTGATTGTTTTTGTACAGAGCCGTGTACACCGACAGCGCTCTAGAAATAAACTTTAACAACAACAACAACAACAGCTCCCTGCTATGGAAGGTCCAGTTGGCCCCCTCCCTGGTCTCTTTTTGTTGGCAGTTGAAGATGGTTTTATTTAGGCAGGTGTTTGACATCTGAATTTTACTTGGTGTACTGTGTTTTTAAAATGTTTTTAATGTTGTATTTTTATTGGTTTTATGTTTTTAAATTATGTGTTTTTAATCTGTATTTTAATGATGGAAATGTAATTTAATTCTTTTTTAACTTTTCTAATTTGTGAGGTTTTAGCGGTATTTTTTTAACTATTGTAACCCGCCTTGAATCCCATCTTGGAAGAAAGGTGGTATATAAATCCAATAAATAAATAAATATACAAATAAATAAACGGTGGAGGATTTTGTTCTGTCTGTATTTTTAAAGCAAATATAATTTGTATTTATCAAATGAATATGAGGTCTGAAATGTAGTTATTCTGCAGTTCAGTTTTTGCCATACAGTTGATGTAGACAGTACTGAGCTGCATTGGAACAAGTCAAGTTTCCATGATCCCAGTGAACTGAGAACAATTTCTAACCACTTGTTGGGGAAACATTTAGGACATGTTCTAGAAATGCTTGAGAGCCCTGTTGCACCATTGGGAGTCCCATGTGACATATGTGTATCATTTTAGACTGCAGGTGGAGGAAAAATGAGCATCTCACTCTTCCAAAGGTTATTAGCTTAAGAGGAATGGTGAAACATCCAGACCTCCTTTAGCATATATTTGATCTGAGGAACTCATGGGGCTGTCCTGGAGTTTTGAGACGTGGTAGAAATTAAGATGATGAAGAATTTATCTCTGCTATCTCGTACCATGAGACCTGTGGTAAAGTTGGGACTTTAGTTGCAGAAAGTTTAATGTCAACAAAGAAGCAGTCCTCATATTATACAGAAGAGCGAGATAAATAACTTAAGTTCCTACACCAGTTCAGAGTGATTTAAGAGCATAAATCATCTGTTCAATGCCTGATAGAGGATTTTGGTTTAACTGAATATTACAGGAGGCTGGAGAAGTCTACTTTGTGACATTTCATTGGTCCTGTTAAAAAGATTATTATTTACTGCTCTTGCTTTTCCTTCTAATGGATTATTATAGCTACTTGCTCTGTAAGATTCTCTGTTTCTCACTATATGAGTAATAATACAATAAAAACAACAGCACCAGCAAATAAACAAATAGAGGATGAAGCAGGCAAAAGCATTTTTTGCTAGTGATGGTGGAATTCCAAATCTGAAGTTTTTAACAATTTTACAATGGGATTGAGGACATTGTGCCCAGCAGCACCTTGCTCAGACAGGCTAAGATGAAGGAGTTTGTCAGATGTAGCAAATATGGTGTCATAATGACACCTAATTAATGTGAAAGTGCATGCATATCAGATGATATCACCCTTTCACATTAATGTCTTGCCAATAAGGCATACTTTTTTTATTTATGGGCCAAGCAGTCAATTGTTCTCCCCTGGTGCTTTTTTTCTGGCATTGCCAGAATTTGAAACTTTGTGCATTGTGTTCACATGAATACAGTGTCAATTAGCAGAACACCATATACTCCAGGTACCATATACTCTTTTTATGAACCTCCCAGTTCACTTTTTAGTTGTAAAGTGTGTAAAGTCTGTGCTTGTGTTCACGTTTTGTGTCTTTCTTTTTGTTTAGTTTTTAAATTTACCATGCTTGCGTCTTCTCGTGAGAATTGGCAAGATCTCAGTCCTGGAAGTGAATGCAGCTCCATTCGTGCTCCGTTCACACTGAGGGGCTGCCTATTGATGAAAGTAAAGGTAAGTCTGGTAGAGGGCTTCTTTTGCTGGCAATAAAATATTTTTAAATATGCCAGGAAAAGAATGATTTTAGAGGCTTGACTGATAAAGTCCGAAGAAGCAACTGCCACTTTCCCCCTGCAAGTTTACACAGACACTTGATCTATCTTGAAAACTAATCAGAACTCATGGGGCTGCTGTAAGGCAGACAGCAAAAGAAATGAAAAAGTGGTAGTTATTGTCCTAATAAAATGATGTAGAATCAATAGAAGCCAAATTGAGTAGCATTACCTCTTCAACACGACAGTGCAAGTCTAACTCAAAGATGCTCAGGCTATAGTTGGTTGGGATTAAGTATGGTCCCTTTTTGGCTGCAGAAATTACTCTGCAACAGAAATACTGTGCTGCTGGTAGAAGCTTCTTGTCTGAGCTGATCTCAGATATGCTGCCTGAGCTATCTGCCAGTTGAAACTCTCTGCTGGCTAAGACTTGCTAGCAGAAGAGACCAAAAGAGGGTGGTGAAGTGACCAGTGAGGGAGGAACCAAGTTGCACCAGACCCAACCATACTCAGTTGCAGGGAGATCTCCACAATGACAGCACAAATTTCAATCAGGGTGAGAAAAGTCCTAAATCATTTCAAACATCCCTAGTCTGGGAAGGGATTCTATATAGCACATCTGTAGCTGACCTCATATTAGCTTAGCTAGTTAGAATTAGGTTTTTACTTTCATTTCAGGTTGTTTTTTATATGAACTATGCCCCTCTCCAAAGAGCAAAAATTTCTTCATATTTGGTATGGAAAGTGCTTGAGTGAATGTGGGAAAATCTGACCCATTTGTAAGCCGCTCTGATTGCCTTTGTATCTGAAGAGTGTGGTCTAAACACAATAAATAAATAGAATAGAATAGAATAGAATAGAATAGAATATGGGAGAAACTAAAACTAACAGCTTCATCCAGGCTAAGAGACTTGAGTACTTAATAGTCTGGGATTGAACCTCTGTGTATTCAGCTAAATTAGTGTCCAATTAGAGTTGCCCCAGGTTTTTTGTTTTGTTTTGTTTTGTTTTTTTGGTGAGAGGATCCTCAGCTTTGAGATCTGTGGTTCACCTCTGGTAAGAATTTACTAAAATTGTTTTATTTATTAGTTATTTATTTAATTGATTTTAAAATACTTTTATCATTTTAATATTTTTATCATTGAATTTAATATTACTTTTATTTTACTGTTTAAAGAAAAAATTTCATTCCAAAATAAAAATAAAAATATTAAATTCAATAATAATAAAAAATCAAACATGGGACCAGTTGGACAGATCCAATTGATGGATTAATTCCTCTTCACCATTATCTTAAATCTCAAGTAATTTGGTTTTACTGTTTTAAGGATCATGCCCATGGATGTAGTGGCTTATTCAAAGCTATGGATATAAAAAAGCTTTGACTGAAAACTTAGTTTATTTAATTACTACAGAAAGTTGTTGCAGCCCTATTTATGTAACCTGACTGAATGCATCTGTTCAATTTAAGGAAAAGAAAAAATTAAAAGATTTAGAACTCACAAACAAATAGAATCAAATTTTATATGCTTTATTAAACATGACTCTCTGTAGAGTAAAATCAAGGCTTAGTTAAAGTCCTTGAAGATTTACCGTTGCTTTCATTACAGGTGAATTTCTTCCTGATGAGAATGTGATCTGCTGTGAAAACCAGGCGATGCAATCTTTAGCACTGAATAGAAATTAGATATAATACAGAACAGAAAAATATCACCCCAAAGCCAGAAACTGAAGAGTACACCGCTACAGCAGCTTTAATTAGAAAGAAATAGGATACGTTGTACATTTCATGCAAATGTAAACAAATAGAATCTGTATAGAATTAATCTGCAAAGCTTAGTGGACTTTAGTAATGGTACCCATATGAATATTCACCAGGAGCTCCTTTGTCACCGTTAAAATGTAGGAAAATAATGGCAGGTTCAGTGACTGTGATACTTTTCCAGGAAGGTACAAAAGGCAAAATGGAATGAAAAGGAGAGATATTCTATCAAGTGACAGACTGAGAATTAAAGAACAAACAAGTAAAGTATATTTTAAAAAATGAAGTCAGAAGGGGTTTGAAGTTTTCAAATTAAAAAAAAAAAAATCATGGCTGGTGAAATCAGACTTGACGCTTCATAACCAAGCTGGAATTTAGGCTCTCCCTTCTTCCATCTGGAATCATTACTCTAGAGGATGAGTTTCTAGAGAATCCATTATCCAGAATCACTACTCTAGTTATTGCTTTTTGATAGGTCACTGACTCCTAAATTCTAAAAAGGCAGTTTCTAAAGCCACAATCCATCATCACATTAGATGTGCTCAAGGCTACAGTCCTATCAATTCCTCACTTGTCTTGTGGACAATTTCATTGTCCAGAAGGTGGTAGAGGCAACAAGGAGATCAGCTATTTTAGAGATGATCCTAACCAATGGGGATGACCTGGTTAATGGGGTGGAAGTTGTGGGATCCTTAGGGGGGAGCGATCATGTTCTCCTGGAGTTTCATAGAATCATAGAATCATAGAATTGCAGAGTTAGAAGAGACCACGAGGGCCATCCAGTCCAACCCCCCTGCCACGCAGGAAATCTTGATCAAAGCATCCCTGACAGATGGCCATCCAGCCTCTGTTTAAAGACCTCCAAGGAAGGAGACCCCACCACACTCCGAGGGAGTGTGTTCCACTGCCGAACAGCTCTTACTATCAAAAAGTTCCTCCTCATGTTGAGGTGGAATCTCTGTTCCTGGAGCTTGCACCCATTGCTCCGTGTTCCAGTCTCTGGAGCAGCAGAAAACAAGCTTGCTCCATCCTCAGCGTGACATCCCTTCAAATACTTAAACATCATTTTAAAATGATGTTTGTTATACAGAGGAAAGGGGAAGCCAAGCAAAGTCAGACATGCCTTCTAGACTATAAGAAAGCTGATTTCAGAAAACTTAGGGAATTATTGGGGGTGATCCCATGGTGAGGAATACTAAAAGAGAAGGGAGTTCATGAAGGATGGGAGTCTCTTAAAAGTGAGATATTGAAGGTGCAACATGCCCTATGAGGAGTGCGTAGGGAGCAGGCCATGTTTAGTCTGGAGAAGAGAAGGTCGAGAGGTGCCATGATAGCCATGTTAAAATATTTGAAGGGATGTCATACTGGGGATGGGGCAAGATTGTTTTCTGCTGCTCCAGAGACTAGGACATGGAGCAATAGATTCAAACTACAGGAAAAGAGATTCCACCTAAACATTAGGAAGAACTTCCTGACAGTAAGAGCTGTTCGGAAGTGGAACACACTGCCTGGGAGTGTGGTGGAGTCTCCTTCTTTGGAGGTTTTTAAACAGAGGCTGGATGGCCATCTGTCGAGAATGATTTGATCGTGTATTCTTGCATGGCAGGGGGTTGGACTGGATGGCCCTTGTGGTCTCTTCCAATTCTATGATTCTCTAGACACTTACCTTGGATTATGCGTAATTAAACACACTGGGACTTTGTGGTACATGTGCCTAGGATCATCTTCCCTTTTTTCATTGGTTACTGTGTTACTAAGTAGTCACCTCCTTCTGGCACACACATGTTAGATCGAGGAGTAAGGTTGCTGCCACACTGCAGAAATTATCCAGTTTGACACCACTTTAACTGCCACGGCTCAATGCTATGGAATCCTGGGATATGTAGAATCATAGAATCATAGAATTGCAGAGTTGGAAGAGACCACGAGGGCCATCCAGTCCAACCCCCTGCCATGCAGGAAATCACAATCAAAGCATCCCTGACAGATGGCCATCCAGCCTCTGTCTGAAGACCACCAAGGAAGGAGACCCCACCATGCTCCGAGGGAGTGTGTTCAACTTCTGAACAGCTCTTACTGTCAGGAAGTTCTTCCTAATGTTTAGGTGGAATCTCTTTTCCTGTAGTTTGTTGTGGCACCACTGCTCGCTGACAGAGAAGGTTAAATATCTCACAAAACTACACATCCCAGAATTCCATAGCATTGAGCTATGGCAGTTAAAGCAGTGTCACACTGCATTATTTCTGCAGTGTGGCAGCAGCCTAAGTTTACTGCTCAGAAAACAATCGAGGAGAAAGTGCTCCTGGACAATATCTTCAGCACACTAAATAGGTAATGTGGGCTAATGAGGGCCAAGCAGAACAACTCTGTCCAACCTGGTCCCCTAAATATGTTCCGGCCTATACTTACTCTGTGCTGACCTACAGCTGTGCCAGCTGGGAACTGTAAGAAGGAATCATCTGACATGACTGGAAGCTACCAGGTTTGAGCAGGTAAATATAGTGCACAGAGGGTTAAAACACCTGGCCTTTATCATTTAATCATTTTAGTGCTGCAATTGTTTCTGTCTATGAGCATGCCTCTTATGATGCAAATGCACTAGTGTCCATGCCCCCGAGGGACTGATAAATGCAGTAGAGAAAGGCTGATGCAGGCAAAAATCTGGAGCTGAGGTGTAGTGGAAGATGGAAAACAGGGATGTCCATTGGTTAATGGGAAGCCTTTAAGCTGAATCTACTGCCTAAAGCCATTATTAATTGGCCCTCTGGCATGCCTTGCCATTCTTACCAAGCTGTGGTAAAAGCTTTCCTTACAGTTCACTCCTGAAATGTTCCCTTCCTGAGTGAAGGGAACATTTTCTAAGTAAAGAAATAAATGTGACTTTAATATTGCTTTAATGTGATGCCACTCTTTTTTTTTAAAGATTATGTAATGAATATGTATGTAAATGTGTGTCCAACTACATGTTCTCAATAACTGTATAACGTATTCATTACTCAGAGTTGCTATTGAGGTGTTATGCCTGAAGAGGGTACACACAGATAAAAGTCATGAGTCTACATTCACAGGCCTTGCCCCCCTCATCCTCACAGATGCCTTCTCTACCCACTAAGTTCCCAGCTTACCTCTGCTGATGGGAGAGACCTTCAGGGGACTTCTCCTTAAGTTCCTTTGAACGTGAGTAGAAGCCTCAGTGTGAATGAGAACCCTGTTTTATCATGGTTACAGACTGCACCAAGGGCAAGTGATCTTAACTTATATTCAGTTGAGCATTATGGCTGGCATCCTATTCAGTATTTATGAGATTGTAAGCCAGACATATGTTCTTGAAATATATGGGATTCACATTTAGAATAATTAATGACTGAAAATGATCCAAACATGATCGTAAGCCAGATAGCACCTCAACTGAAGGGCTTCTGGTGTGCTGAAGATCAGGACACTGGGGAATGGTAACTGCAATACTTTCCCAGTCTCAAGATAGTTGCAGCAGGACCCCATGGGGTCTTTCCAGCTGCCTGTGTCAATGAACCTCATGACTGGGAGAGTGCTGCAATCTTCATTCCCTAGTCCCCTGATCTGCAGTGCCTTGGAAACCCTTCAGTGGTGCTGCCTGGTTTAAGAGGTAGGGTTTTTGTTGGGGTGCAGGTAGCATTGGCAGCTCAATTGGTAGCTATATCTGATGATACATGATCTCAGCCAATGTTTTAAATGAAAATAGGTAGAAATATATTGCCGGCCTCCTTAGAAATATGATGTTTTAAGAACCCAGCACCCATTTCATAGGGTTGGAGAATGTATAGCTCTCCAGGTACTGTTGAACTACAGTTCCCATCAGTCTTAGGCAACATAGCGAATGTTAAATGATGCAGTCCAAAAACATCTGGAGGGCTACCTTCTCCATGGGACTGGTATGCATAGATCCATCCTTCCTGGCTGAATTCTTTTCACTTGTTCAGGCATAATACCTGCACAGAACTTTAGATGGCTCTGTCAACTGTCCTAGGAAACAAGTGGCTAGAATGCAAAAGCTGCCGAGTAGTTAATCCAGTCCAGGTCAATCACAAGTTATCCAACAAGATGAAGGGCATAACAAGATGGTGGTTATCAGCATGTCCAGGAGTTGTTATATCAAGTCAGCAGTCCAGATACAAGAAGTCAGCAAGGCGTAAACAAGAGTCATCAAAGCATGGCCTGTCCAAGGTCAAGAAAACCTGAATGCCCAAGAGTTCTGTCAGTCCCACAGATAAGACTGTTGTGATTAACAGAGATACTGGGGAGCTGCTGGGAGATTTATGGGCAACTGTCTCCAAAACACCAGATGCCCAATTAGCCCAGTACCTCCTACTTAACAAACACCTAGGAATGACACAATCTCTCTTTGTCTCTTCATTACTCCATGAATGACTGCAATTGGTCTTCTGTGTTTAGAACCTCCTGCTGATCAAGATCCTTGTTATCAAGAGCTGCAGATTCTTGACAATCTGCCTCCACCTCTCAGTCTGAATTGTCTGACTCCAGGGGATGATTTAAGATATGAGGGACATTTTTTTGTGTGCCCCTTCCAAATCAAAGACTTTCATCCATTGGACTGCTCTCTGAAAAATAGTCGGGATTTGCAAAATTGGGTTTTCAGATTTTAACTCCCAGAACTGATAACCAGCATGAGAGTTGTAGTTCAAAAAGTAACTTTTCCAAGTCCTGAAAACAGAGTAGAGAATACAGAAGAAAACAAAAGCTATTTGGCCCTGGAGCAGAAAGTCCCAATTAGTATGCTGGTCTGCCTGCTCTTTTCAGGTGGGTGGATGGCAATAGCAGGTGAGAATATGCAGGACTGCTAACACATGTGAGATGAATGTTTGACAGCATCAGGTGAATGAATGTGTGCCTTCATCTATTAGTGTAGAGTCAGACTTTTCATGGATTAAGTAGGATTTTTCTTCTTCTTTTCCAAGGCCTCTTCCATCCTTCAGTGCTGTCATTATTGTTCTTTTATCACATTTAGTTAAGAAACACTTCCTGAGTGTCTGTCACTTGTCAAAGGGACTTCTCATTTGAAATAAGAATGGTTAATATATTTTAATCCTGTTTCCTGCTCAAGCCTCATTGCTGTCTGCTGACAAAGTCCTAAACACGAATAAGGATTTGTTTACTGGCAGATAATTAATTTCAGTTTTTTCTCTCTAAATGCTATCTGTCGTTACAGTTTAGCTGTCAAAAAAGAACATGAATAAATGAAAATAAATACAATCTTTTACATCAGAAAGAAAATGTAGAATGCTCTCTCTCTCTCTTTGTGTGTATGTTTATCTCCACATTCCCTAAATCGAAATATACATTAGATGTATGAAATAAATCATTCTATTTTAAAATCATTTTATCCTAAAATACCATTATGGGTTTCACCCTATGAAGCATTCCATAGACTGCATATGATAAAAGGTGTAGAATGATTGACTTATGAAGAGCTTCTGAAATTTGAGGCTAAAAAATTCCAAACCAAATTGTTAGAGGAACTATGAAGCCAAGGTTTAAAGTGCAATTGGCTTTCACTCAACAGATTACAGAACAATTCAAAATGAATATGCAACTATACAGAATTGAGAATGGGGGAAAAAAAACAGAATTCACGATGATTAGACTCTCCAGCAAAAAACATTTATTGGTGAAAATTTACTAATTGTTGTTGAAAGTGGATACTGAAAAAGAAATTGTGAAAGAAAACATGATCAATTGGTCGAGAAATATAGGATATTCGATTCGCATGGAACAATGGGAAAGAACATGGACTAAGGGATTGAGACTAATCAGAGAAAATAGCTTTAAGGAGAACTATTATAAAATGTTATACCATTGGTACCTTGCCCCTGATAGAATTGCAAAAATGTATGAAAACTGAAATAATCAATGCTGTAAATGTAAAGAGGCAAAAGGTACCTTGTTTCATCTATGGTGGTCCTGTAACAAGTAAAAAAAATGGAAACAAATACATAAAATGATCATTGCAATATTTGAATTAAAATGCAAATGAAGCCAGAAATGTACCTTTTAAATCTCATTGAAGACTCAAAATCCAAAGAAAAATCATTTGATTCACATGATAATGGAAGAATGGAAAGTTATTGAAATCTCATGGAAATGGACAAGTATTCCTATATGAAATATAGATCATTACTAAATCATCATGAATATTGGAAGGAAGAAGTTGTTCCCATCTTCAAAAAGGGGAAAAAAGAGGATCCCAACAATTATCGTCCAGTTAGTCTGACATCAATACCAGGGAAGATTCTAGAACAGATCATTAAACAGAGAGTCTGTGAACATTTAGAAGGCAATGCCATAATCACAAAAAGTCAGCATGGGTTTCAGAGAAACAAGTCATGCCAGACTAATCTGATCTCTTTTTTTGATAAAGTTACCAGCTTGGTAGATGAAGGGAATGCTGTGGACATTGCATACCTTGATTTCAGTAAGGCCTTTGACAAGGTTCCCCATGACATTCTTGCAAACAAGCTTGTAGAATGTGGGCTAGACAAGTTAACTGTTCAATGGATTTGTAATTGGTTGACCGGCCGAACCCAAAGGGTGCTCAGCAGTGGCTCCTCTTCGTCTTGGAAAGATGTGACCAGTGGGGTGCCACAGGGTTCTGTCCTGGGCCCAGTGCTATTCAACATCTTTATCAATGACTTAGATGAGGGAATTAGGGGCATACTTATCAAATTTGCAGATGACACCAAATTGGGAGGAGTAGCTAATACCCTAGAGGACAGGATCAAAATTCAGAATGACCTGGATAGACTGGAGAGCTGGGCCAAAGCTAACAAAATGAAATTCAATACGGAGAAATGTAAAGTACTGCATTTAGGGCGGAAAAATGAAATGCATAAATATAGGATGGGAGAGACCTGGCTGAATGAGACTACGTGCGAAAGGGATCTAGGAGTCCTAGTAGACCAGAAGTTGAACATGAGCCAACAGTGTGATGCAGCAGCTAAAAAGGCCAATGCAATTTTGGGCTGTATCAATAGAAGTATAGTGTCTAGATCAAGGGAAGTAATAGTGCCACTCTATTCTGCCTTGGTCAGACCTCACTTAGAATACTGTGTCCAGTTCTGGGCACCACAATTCAGAAAGGATATTGACAAATTGGAGCGTGTCCAGAGAAGGGCAACTAAAATGGTGAAAGGTCTGGAAACGATGCCTTATGAGGAGAGACTTAGGGAGCTGGGTATGTTTAGCCTGCAAAAAAGACGGTTAAGAGGCGATATGATAGCCCTGTTTAAGTATTTGAAGGGATGTCACGCTGAGGATGGAGCAGGCTTGTTTTCTGCTGCTCCAGAGACTGGAACACGGAGCAATGGGTGCAAGCTCCAGGAACAGAGATTCCACCTCAACATGAGGAGGAACTTTTTGACAGTAAGAGCTGTTCGGCAGTGGAACACACTCCCTCGGAGCGTGGTGGGGTCTCCTTCCTTGGAGGTCTTTAAACAGAGGCTGGATGGCCATCTGTCGGGGATGCTTTGATTGTGATTTCCTGCGTGGCAGGGGGGTTGGACTGGATGGCCCTCGTGGTCTCTTCCAACTCTGCAATTCTATGATTCTATGAAGTAAAAAAAATCATGGAAAAGAAATGGGGTTCCAAATTTTTTACAATTAGTTGAGAGAAATATTTTATTCAGTGATGATGGTATGAAACAAATGCTGAGGGGATGTAGTGCATTGTTTGTGTGTATATATATATATATGTATGTGTGTGTGTGTGTGTGTGTGTGTATATATATATATATATATATATATACTGTATAATAATGGAGCAGAAACAAAGGGTATACACAATCTGTGTTTTCAAGGTATATTCAGGGTTGGAATGGAAATGCAAACATTTAAATCTCAGTAACTGAATGGTGGGAAGTCAATCTATGATAATATAACCTTGTTGTGTTATCCTTTTCTTTTCCTTTTGCCTACTTGTTTGAATAATATACTGATATAATTGTAAAGGAAGACACACAAATGGGTTGCAACAAAGAGACCAAGTGTATCTAAACTAAGTATTGTATATTTGTGAGAAATGGCTCACAGTTTCACCTAAAGAAATACTCAGGACCAATTAGATGAAGCAGCCTTACTCAATTTATTATACATTTTTGCAGAAGCAGGTGATCGCTCAAGAGAAGGACACCCCTAGTATAACAAGCATTAACATTGTATACCTTATCACAGCCACAAATTTCCCTCTTCTTATTGCCCGTTGGATAGGGCTATCAGAAGTTTCAGCCTATCTGGATGCCTAAATTTTGTACAGGATGTTTACATGCCCACTCCCCTAATTTTTAATAACCCTCACCCTTATTTACCATTTGCCTTATAAGGCTTGTCTTAGAACATTCCCCCTCCCCTCCTCTATTACCAATTCAACACTCTCTAAAAAATTTATTTCATTCTCCAGCCTTTGAACATGCATAGTTGAGGAAGAGACATCCTTGAATAGATAAGACTCTGTCTGGTTTGTTTGGTGATTAAAAGCCTTCTTGTCTAGCTAGTTTAAAAACAGAACAATATTGCATTCATTGTTCTCTGTTTGCTGAAGCTAAATTCTCTTTATCAATATTTGTATATAGACTTTTGTGTTTCTCCATCATACAGGTTTTATTTATTTTACTTGGAATGCATTCTTTTTTTCAATAACAATATATTTTTAAAAAGAAATCATTCTGTTTTGCATAGGCGTACTTCTGTAATGTACTCTACATGGGGCTACTTTTGTGCCTGCTCCAGAAACCTCAATTGATTCAAAATAAGGCAGCCAGCCTGGTCACCAGAACATCTTGGGATGATCATACTACACCGATATTAAAATCTATTCACTGGCTACCAATCAGTTTCCAGGCATGGTATAAAGTGTTGGTTATTACTTTTAAAGCTCTTCATGGCTTGGGGCCAGGCTACCTAGGGGATTGCCTCCTCCTGCATAATCCACCCCGTACCATTAGGTCCTCTGGGAAAAATTTACTTCAGATGATTAGAACTAGGCTGGCCATGGTTAACTAGAGGACCTTTTCTGCCACCGCTCCCAGACAGTGGAATGGCCTGCTGGAGGAGATCTGACACCTTGATGCTCTGGGTGCTTTTAAGAAGGCGGTTAAGATGGATCTATTCCTGCAGACCTTCCCAGATTAGGCTGGATGCTCGGCTGCCGTTTTTGCTACTCTCCGCTTGCTACTTTTTATACCCCATGTTATGCTTTTTTCCATTTAAAGTTTATGTTGATATCTGTATTTTATATTTTAAAAATTATTACTCTATAGTTGTTTTAATGATGTCATTTTAACATTTGTGCTGGAATATTGTTCAATGTTTTATATGATGTTTGCCACCCCAATCCTGGTGGGAGAGGCGAGACATAAATAAGCCATTATTATTATTATTATTATTATTGGAGGAAGGAAGGAAGGAAGGAAGGAAGGAAGGAAGGAAGGAAGGAAGGAAATGCTGTGGGTTGTTTGGATGATGCTAAACAGGAAGTAATTAAATGAACAGGAAAGGTACTCAAGGGTACTGAGCAGCTGACTGCTGGTACAAAAAAATAGGAGGAGACAAATAGACTCCTTGACAGGGATACTGGATATACTAACTGAAAGCATCACTGTGTATGGGCAAGTCACTGATATCTGGTGGCTTCTGTGTCATTGATACAGTGAATCTACTTGGGGTTTCAGATAAAACTTCAAAGGAACTGTCACTCTGCCCCCTCCAAAATTAGTTCAGCACATTGGGTAGTCCCTTTAAAGTCCAGACTAAAATCCAGAGTTGATTCACTGCTCCCCTGACATGGAATGCATCAGCACTGGGGCAAGTGAAGAGGCAGCAACAATAGAGAGGAGAAAGTACTCTGGAAGACACCCAATGTACTCCCTGCAAATGGAAAGGCCACAAAAAAATGCCCAAAGAGGCTAATCTATGATGCCCTCCCCTGCTCGAGTGGGACAAGTAGAAGATGCCAATGCTCACACAAAGTGTACTAGCTCACAGATGTGAGCATAATCCCACTCCACCAGCTAACCACACACACACCATTTCCCACAAGTCACCACTTTGCTGATAACCTACTCTGAATGAAATACTTTTCAATCTATGCAGCATCAGAAAACTTCACTTGCCGCATGCTTCTAGCACCATAGAAAATTCACATAAAGCTAGCTGTTTAGAGTTCCACTGCTCACATTAATTAGAAACTAGACAGATGCTGTTATGTTGGTGAAATAAAAAAAAAACAGTGGGGGGGGGACTAGTAACTGATCTCCTGAAGCTGCCAAAGTAGTTCCAAAATAAAGTAGCAAAAATAAAAAAAAAATAAGTTCCCAAACTACAAATTAGTAATTTGTTAGTTATTTTATTTACCTCAAACAGGTGATAGAAGTGACATAGGAAAGAAGAGCAGTACCAGCAGTTAGAGATGAGGAGAATTGAGATGAGTCAAGTGGTGTTGTACAGAAAAACTGATTCATGGAATGTGTGTCCATTCAGATATTGTTGAACTGCAATGCCAATTTTGTTATATTAATAGCTAGCTAGGCTGATACTTCAAATATTAGTTACTGCTCAGTCATTGGAAATGGAAATGGAAATCAAACTATAGTGCTGTTGTTCTTTATCACTAAAAGCTCCGCAGTCTTGGCTTTGAAAGATTAAGATAGGTAGCATCTTTGCAGGAAGTATGGATTCTGTGCCCATGTCTCCCTTGCTTTCATAGAAGGGCTTTTGTTCACTCATGTCTGTATCCTTTCCACCTTGACACATTTATTTCAGTCTACGAACAGTTTGTTGTTGATAACATTTTGGTATTGGCTTTCTTCATTCTGATGTATGATTCAGCTCAAGACATAACTTCAGTGTGGATATCCTCTGAGTCTTCTTTCTGACCATATTGCTTGAAGTTTGTTCTTGGTCTCGGTTTCTTCAGAAGGGCCAAACTAGACACAATGTACCGAAGAGCAGCAATTGAGGCAGGTTTGCATCAAGACCATGCCATGGAGTGAGAGAGCATTTAAATTACTATTTGCTGGCAGGAAAGCTGTGCTTGTCATTGGTCAAATCCTTTCTCCTCCCAAGGTGACATTGCAAATTCCCAGTATCAATCAAGCTTACAAGGGCTGTGAATAACTATAACCAGCACCACTACCACCATTATCCATTAATATAACAATATAAAGACCACCAGTCTTCATGCAAGTTTGGATGTATTAGTCATCATATATTTTAAATGTACATAGGATTAATGATACAGAAATTCAATCAATGTGTTTTTAAAATCTAAACTTTTATTATAAAAAATACCACACAAGTTCATGTAGTCGGAACCACATTTTTATACCAATAATGTTTAACAAAATCACAATGTACACAAACATATATACACTTAGATGTTATTTCCTGTATTAATTCTATATAATAAAAATACAGTACAATATTTTGATATGTTGTCACACGATACAAGCCATTGTAAACAAAACAGTCAACACAGGCCTCTTACATTAAAAAATGTAGTAAGAGAAATACACAAATCTATCATTCCTTTTTTTTCCTTTCCAAAAATTACTGGACATTAGCATGAAGGTGACAGAGATATTGACACTAGAGTTTTGTTAAATCTGAAGTACAGGAGAATGTTGGAACTAATATTGGCCTAAGCTTGATAATGCATTTAGTTATGCCATCAAATGTTTCTTACCATCTGAGGTAGGCTCCTGGAAAATACTGCTCTCTGGCTTAATCAAAACATTGACAAAGATTTATGTTTTTAAAGCATTTATCAGTTTGTAGTGGTTTAAAGCTTTTAAAAGGTAACAGTGGCTTCTAGAAATTCATCTGCTATAAAATTCTCCAAATGCTAAGAAATCACTATAGGGAAGAAGGCTGCATCCTCCCCTTCACTCATGCCACCACTCCATGTTCCTTTTGTTATATCCTTGGAATTTGCTGTATCAGAATGCACTTTTTTTGTCATCCTCACTTCCAGACAACTTTGAAATGTTTCATTAGTTCCATCATTTTCACTGTGTTAATCACCAGGTTACCATAAAGATATTGTTATCTAGTAGTGTGTGTGCGACTGACATCTGAGGTTCCAATCAAGGCAAAAATGCATTAATGGGTCTCTTCTTTAGTGCTACAATTAGAAGCTGCATCTTCACAACTTAACCATGTCTTCTGATGCACCAGATTTTACTGAGAATATGCAGTGTTCATCACTTGCCCAGGAACCAACATCTTGCACATGGAAAGGGTAATATGAATTCACCTGATGATTGCTTATATTTATGTCATCTAGTTATTTCCAGGATAACAAATACATACTAGGATATTAGTAAGATTTCATAAGATAGGATCCTAATTCCTAGATGAAAAGCCCTCCATGGAATAAGTAGTCTAGGTCCCTAGGACCAGGCATTCATACAAATTCCCATATATTGCTGGAATAAATGTTAAATGTTACATTCCTTTGACAAATAACTCACAAGGGTTCCATCCTAAATGGGTATTTATATGTATATTTAAAAAAAAACATGGAGAAAAGGGGAAAAAAAACCACTGTGTGTATAAACACATTTCACATATCAAGGCACCTATTCATTATTATTTTTCTACTCCCAAGGCAGTTTGTGATCATGTTTTTCAATACTTTCATTTGGAGTACCCCTCTTTGTTTTGCTCTAGGAGTTGTTTGTCTATTACTTGGAGCCTATAAAAGGAAACTTCGTATCATTACAATGAGTTTATCAGGGTCTGCCTACTCAGGTTTTCTTAATGTCCGCCATTCACATGCTGTATGATATGGGGGGCGTGGGGGGATTAAGCCAATGCACCACCCATGTCCAAAGTAATGGGTCAACAGAGTAGTCTGGGAATAGGGTGTGACTTAAACAGAGGCCGCTACTACACTTTCCTAATCATGGCAGATACACCAGAATCAGTAATGCAAGTCATATAGTAATCCCTTCTATGATAACACAAGAAATGCAGCTACATCTTTCTTTCCAGGTGGCCTTGCAGACTCTGTTAGCTTAAAAGGGCTGAGCACTGTTATATTTCCAGACCCTACAAGGACGTCCGCTATGAGGGTAGCCTTTTGCATGATGTTATGGTATTATAAGGGGAAGGAGCATATACCAGAGTCACAAGGGCCAGTTCAGTGTATTGTTCTCAAGACTATTTCACTCTTGTGTTTAGTGATTATATATGTATTCTCTGTACTTCCCATGTTACTGGTCACTGCTCACTGGCCATGACCTCCCTCCCCAGCTGTTAATATAGCTGGTATTTCCTGAACATGTGGAAAGGGGCGGTGAAAATACCTTTCATTCTGTGTTTTCTTTTCCAAACTGTGTGCAAGGAAACAACAGTGTATATTGAGAGATCAACTGGTAACCTACCAGGGGCAGAAACTTTAAAGGCACCTGAGAAACTCCAGAATGCCCCCTCTTTTCAAGCAGTCAATGCAGGCAAGGTATCTGAAGAGTCTCAAAACCAAGAATGAATGAAGAATCCCTTCACTCCTACACAGGCACAGCAGAATTACTGGGAGGAGTTTACTCCCAGTGTGAGTTACGGCTCCAGGCCTACCTTTTTGGGCACAGTGATGAAGTGGGTCAACTGTATTAATTCTGGAAAATAATATGTATCATCTCTCAGAAATGTGAGGAAGTTTGGTATTACTTTACAAGAAAGATGCTTCTGGCGCTTCAGTCAACTACATTTTCTCTCTATCGTTATGACTTGATTGGAATATAAATGCATACACTAGCCTTCTTCTGTGCTGCATGGTAAAGCTACGTGTTAAATGTGCACAACGTTTAAAAATATTTTGTGATGTGCCATAAGGTGAGATATTCAAAGAGAGAGAAAAATTAAAGTGTCTCTGTTGAAGCCTTTGAATATATATATTTTTTTATTGTTTAGCCAGTCCTGGAATGTTGCTAAGTTTGCTGACATTCTCTGTTCATTAACATTGTCTTAATGTTTGGGGGCTGAGAGGGAAGGAGAGAATTTATCTTTGTCAGAGTCACAACAGGCACAAGCAACTTCTGAAATGCATGGCTTTAAGTTAACTACCAAATTCATCTGATGTTTTCTCAGAATATATTTTAGTTGTTAGGACTAAATTTTAAACATTGCAGAAAAATTCTAGATATTAGACAACACTGATTGTATTCTTGTCATCTTTAAGGAACTTGTTCCACTGTACACATCTCCTCTATCCTCATGGAGACAGGGAAAAAAAAACTTTTCTCACAGTTTGTTCCAAAGCTTTTCAAATGTCCCCCAATAACACTGGGTCTGGGGCATTGCAAAGGATACAAAATGGTAATCCAGCCATCAAGACTGTTGATGGATTTTCATCCCCAAAACCACAGAAAGAAGCTGGGATGCTGCCATTGCATTGCATTGATAAGCCTCTCTTCTGTGGAGCTGTTGGAGAACTTCTCCTCTGCTTGGATATGTTTGTTGAAATGTCCTTCCCTTCTCCACCATTTCTTTGCTCACAAATACAGTGGCAGATTTTGAGATGCCATTTGTGCACACCTCACATCAGGATGAAAATCTAGGCAAATTGCCTTGCCTTGTTTATCCCTTCCTCCCACCAACTTCTATCATCATAGCAAAATGCTGGTATTTCATGTGTCAGCCTTATCATTAAGTAGAGTGAAGCAGCTTTGCCAGGCAGCAAATTCTGAGTGTCATGAAAAGGCAACAGATTGTTAGTTATTTAATTTGTTGTCATTGTATTTTTATTATAAGGTTGATGCTTCTGGGATTTTCTGAGCCAGGCATAAAAACAAAAATAACCCAACTTGGCTAACCTGATGCATTATCCATATCTTGTTTATGAAAAGAGCAGCACCCAGTGGTGTAGCTGAAGAGGGGGCCAGAGGGGGCAGTTCACCCTGGCCAGCACTTTGGGGGGGCACACTTTTCATGTGAGTTGTCACCCCCTTCCTCTCTAGCAACATTTGCTGGTCTGCCTCAGACAGCAAAATGTCTTGGACCAGCCTTTGTGGGGTTACATGGCCTACAATTATACTTTATCAAAGAGCAAGAGAATTTCTAGTTCTTTAAAAGTCCATGGACCAGGCACAAAGAGACAGAAGTCTGTGGATTCATTAATGGCAGAAAACGTAATGGCTGTTTCTGAATTTAGCAGTGTGAGCCCAGTAAGTTCTTTTTAAATTGGTCAGTCTCCGTTTTATATTTTTTTTTCTCCAGCCAAACTAGAATGACTTTTTAATACCCATGTTTAGGGACACAAAACCAAACCAAACCCAAACACAGGAAACTTTAAACTCTTTGAAGACAGGCAACATTGTCTAGCACACCAATAAGAATACTGACAAGACAGTCCTTGCCCACATGATATCTGTCAGTCCATTGGTCATAAATGTTGACTTGAGCCATGGGAGATACAGAAACTGTGTATAATATTTCTGCCCCCACCAAGTAGGAGCCAGTTTTTATTACACAGAGTTACTGCATTGACATACATGGCTTTATACTGAGGTTACAGTATCAACTGCATATTTGCTTTTCAGTAAAGTGCAACTACAGCTTATCATGATGTCAACCTGCAATATAAATATAGATATATTTATGATTATTATTTTTTGCAATCACTGTGGCTCATTCAGTCAATATACTTCTTTGAAACACCCCCACAATCATCAACATCCAAAAAATCTACATAAGTATTTACATGTACTCAACAAAGCTTATAGAAACCTGAAGATCAGATTTTATAAAAATCTTAGCTACGCATCTTCTTGTACAAAATCTTACATTCTTCCACAGGTTTCACACTGCTTTTTTCTTCCACATTCATCCATCTGAAAATAATTACATTGACAAATATGCACTACTGAAATTGTATTAATGTGTATTTTGACAAGGGTTAAGTTAAGGCTGATTTATTATTCTTCACCTACTCATATGGGCTTGTAAATATTACAGTTATCCTAAAGGATTTAGCCCCTGATCCTGCAACTGCATTGCTGTAAACATTAAGAACATGGGGTGATTTCATTAAAGCTCCTTTAAATATAATTTACAGAATCAGCATCACTATTCTACAAAGCTGAAAAATGATTTCCCACTTAATCTTCTGTGCTTTCTTTTTGAATGTTAGCACAATACCAAATATTGCACAGGCAAAGTTGCCTAGAATACAGTTGACAATCTGAATCCTCACCAGAACTTATTGTCACCATACTATTTCCTGAAACCAGGAGGGGATACAGTTTAAGACACGAAAATTTAAATACTCAAAAACTACAGATCTGCCACTATACTTTGTTTCCTGGAGGAAAAAGAAACACACACACACACACACACAGGTGCTATATCAGAATTTACAGTCTGCTGCATACTGAACAGTAGCACTGAAAAGCTCTCCCTTTCTGTGATCTCTTGGCTCCTAATGATAATTTTGGTACACTCACAGGTCTACTCTGCTTGCAAGAACGTCTCAGGAGCACCTGAATGGAAGGACACATGGACAGGACCACACACAACACAGAGCTCTGGGTCTATGTACAAAGCTAGAAAGCTTTCTGTCTTCTAACATTCAGCTTGTATTAATGAGCATAAGATCCAAGGTGTATGGAAGTGGAATCAAGTGATTCAGCTCATGTTGGATCCCATCATTTCAGACTGCAGATGGGGTGGGTGGCTTATGTCACATTGTTTCTTGAAGCTTTGCATTAAAAAGTGTGTATACATAAGGGGAAAGGGGGGAGAGATACAGAAATAAGTGTGTGTGTGTGTGTGTGAGAGAGAGAGAGAGAGATGATATGTACAAAGAGATCATATATGCATGAGTAGGTTTTGGAGGTTTGGGATCTTGGGGTAGAAAGTACAATTTTGGATGGAAAGGAGAGGTAAAATGTGTGGCTGGGAGATAGGATTTGTGCAGAGAAGTGGCATATGAGTTAGAATGGAGAAACAGGGCTCTGGTCCTAAGATTAGGCAGAATAAGGCAATTGCTTTGGGCAGCAGAGGTGGGCAGTAGCCACTGTAGCTTGCCAGCTGTCCCCCTTGAGTCTTCTGGCCATACTGTTCTTTTGGAGGACAAAGGAGCATGTTTGGTGAGCCTGTCCTACACATCCTAAACAGTCAGCTACTGTCAGGTGGGGTGGAAGATCCTATCCCATTGGCATTGCTGAAGTAAGGCTCAACTGCTAATGTAGTCAACCTCAGTACATAGGATGAAGGAGTGGGCAACCATCTTGTGCTTTAGATCAAGAAATAAAAATATCTTGGGTTCATCCTAACTAGGTATTGGGGTTGTGTGGGAATACACAGATAAGGAGAGTATAGGAGAAGGACATTCTCCCATTGTTTGTTGAAAGGCTGGAAGAAAGTTGTGCATGGAACTATTTAGTAGTTTTCCATAGTAAGGTAGCATGATGGAGAGGAAGCTGTTACAGCTTTTCTCCCAGCATGCTTGCAGGAAATGGGAGTGTGTATGTCTGAAAGAAGAATGTTTGAAATGTATGACCACACACCCTAGTCTGAAAGGCTATAGCCCCACCCAGACTCTCCTGCTGTAGCTCAGTGGAAACTTACTGAAGTCAACAGGTGTTTCCACTTCTGTTTGGTAAACAGACTGCATAACATTCACCCACCCGTTAATTTGAAAAATGCAGTTAGGAAAACATATACATTCCTGATGAATTTGGCTGTGGAATTAATGAGACTCTACAGCTGTGACCGTGTAGAATCAAGACAGGGACACAAACTTTGGATGCAGAATGTAGAACACTCACATAAAAATGACTTAATTGCACAGCATGGGACACACATAATAACATGGGAAACCCCACTTTGAATTAATGGATGTAATTGATTAATAATAATAATAATAATAATTCAGTGTGCATGTCATGAGCATAATTTTTTTTTGTAAACTATCCACATATCTTTATAGCTTACTTCATGAATCAACAAGTTCTGATGCTCAAGTCACATGGTACATGGACAGCTACCATGCATGTAATGCTCTTCATATAGAGTCTATGTGAAGTACATGTTGCATGTGTGATGTCCTAAAAGCTGAATAAATATACTGAATTACTCTCGGTATATTTTTTCCTAGTGTCTCTTCCCTGCTTGACCACATTTTAAACAGAGCCAATAGCCATGTTTATCAGCAGTCCAATGGTGGGAAGGGGAAGCAACTGCTTAACTATTTCCTGTCAAGACTTTTCCTGCTCCCAATTATTCCCCCAGTTGCTTTTCAACAATCTAGCACAAAAGATACGCTTGCAATGGATTGGCCACAGAATTAGATAGCTGCAAACCGAAATCTAACTATTTCCTATAATATATCAGAATCAGCAAGAATGCATATTAACCCATATCCCCATTGATCACTTAAGATGCATATTTTGAATATATTGCCTGCCATTTATTTAAGTGTAGCACAGAACAAGAGAATGAGTTACAGAACTCATTTATTTCTAGCATATTCCAAAATGTTATCACCAAAATGTTAAGAAATTACTTCCCTCTTCCCACCCCATAGATTGCATCATTTCTATCTGAGGACAAACATGCCAATTCTAGTTTGACTCAAGCAGCCATGAACAAGAAATATGATAATATGTGAGATATTAAAAATGTTTTTGTGAGGAAATTAAAAATGCCTTTTTTCTCTGCTAAGGTTAATTCTGGGAGAAAGCCAGCCTGATAACTACAAGCTACTTAATACTGAAGAGAGATGTATTGTTCAGAATAACACATGATATGTCAATGGATGATTAAATGAGATAGATAATGTCATTTTTCTCTCCTAATCAAAGAATGCTTTTAAAATAAATTCATGTCAAAGATATATCCTACTGGCAACTTTCCATGTCTGAGATGTGGGGCTTGTTTTAAAAAATAAATTTAGAGTGAAGGGTGGGCAGCCTGTGCCCTTCAGACTCACTTTTTGAATTCAATTCCCATCAGTCTTAGCCAGTGTGGTCAATGGCCAAGGATGATGGATGTTGTAGTCCAACATAATCTGGAGGGACACAGTTTACCCAAGGCTGCATTGAAACAGACTATGCAGGGACAGAAATTGAGGGATACACTGGCTCACATCTGCTACCACAGCTTGAACACCTATTGTCTTTCCCTTGCTTTTTTAAATCTCAAAGCGGGATCGTCTCCAGCTCTACAATAAATCATTTTGTTGTGCAAGAGTGAAACCACAATGTGAACACAACCATATTGACTATGTACACATTTTCTGAACAGTCTTAACATTGTTTGTATATGATATGTCTTTCTATTTCAATAAAAAGATTTTTCAGGAAAGAATAATTAGGGGTCTTCATCAGACAGAACTCCAAGTACCTCTAACTGTTTCATCAACATATGTTTCATCAACATGGCAAAGAAGGAAACTCACTCTTCTACCCTATACCATGGTTATACTGCGTGCAAAACAGCTGCTGCTTGTGATTCCTAGACAGGTTAGAGTCTCACTCTGTGTTGTTCTCCTTTGTTGCTTTTTTAAGGATCTAGGATCATGTAAATCAGGTATCCATGTGACTCGGTTTTCAAGAGACACACTGGTTCATATCAAGCATTTTGCCATAGCAAAGCTGGTGATGGGGCAACCTTGCTTCTCTGCTATGTAAAAATGATACCTCTGTTCCAAATGTTTGGACCAGGCAGAATAGGAAAGTTCCAGATACAATGTTTAAAGGGATTGCTATAAACCAGATAGGTGCAATATTCATTGGTATATATACATTATTGCTGATCATTTGCCTATCTTCCAAGTTTTAGTGAAATATAGCCAAGTGATGAAAATATTCCATTGGCACTAGAAAACTGAACACAATTGTAGCATAACACCAGAAGTCAGCTTCATAGAGGACGCTATCGGACACATCAAATACAGCATAATAACAATGCCACATAAATGCAAAAGGGTGCGCATACCAGATGATGTCACCTTTTGCATTTATTTCTTGTCAAAACCCCGTTGTATTTTATTGACGGCTTAAGCCATCAATAGATTGGCCATGGTAATATTTTGCCAGTATTGCTGGTGTATGAAACCTTGCACCAACGTTCTCTCGTCATTCCACCTTCAATGGCTGGTCCGGCCATAATGTTTCAGGGTGAGATCACAACATCTAGGTAGGTGATGCTCTTTTTTGCCCCTCTGCAGTTTACTTGTAAGGTGCCGTTTACACAATGAAAATGTCCCAGGAAGAATTTGTGTCGATCCCTGGCAGTTTACACGTACTTCGGGTCAGGTACGTGATTTTCGGAAGGGGGGCCACCTTTTATCCCTCAACCTGCGGGACTTCCAGTCCCGTGGTTTGTGCCGGTTTTTAAAAAAGTCACTGGAGGATTCGAAAAATCGGAAATGCAAACAGCCTGGGACAAAATATCTCAGTACTAGGGGATGGCCGGAAATGGTGACTGGGGGCGGGCTTAGAGATCAGCGACCAGAAAAGGAGGGGTCACTCACCCGTTCAACAGATCTAGCCTCACCAGCCAAAAACAAAGGCATCCCTTCCAGCTGCACGAAGGTTGATGTGTGTGTGTGCATGTGTGTGTGTGCGCATGTACTCAATCACCTTTTAAAATGGATTTCTACACTGCAAACCCTTCAGCTTTACCTTTTCCTCTACTGAATGTTACAGAGAGATCGTGGTGGGCAGAGGGTCGCCCATTCATCCCCTGCCTTGATCACCTCCCTGGGTTTGAACGGGCACAGTAAAATATTCCAGCCTCTGAGCGAATGAACACCCTTTAATTCCCCCTCTCTGTGTCTGTGTCTTTCAAAACGCCTGTCTGTAGCTGGCTTGAAACCTAAACTCTGCTGCTAAATAGCTGCTGTAAGGGTTAACATTTTAAAGAGGCAAGGAAACCCAAGCCTCCTCCCCTCACTCGGCTTGATTTCAAAAGGAAAGCACTCGGCTTGACTTCAAAAGGAAAGCCCTGCGTCTGAGCAAAAGATCTCAGTCTGGGTCTTTCAAAATGCTTTCTGCCTCTGCTTAAAGGGTTAACATTTTAAAGAGACAGGAGAAACACAAGCGTCTGCCCCCTTTCCCCCCACAGCCAGCCAATAGCATTGCTCATGGCACGGAACTCTAAAGGAAGTGCGTCACCGAGGTTGTGAAAACACGAGTAATTGCATCCTTGATTGACAGCCAAAAAACCCAACAACCCTAAAACCTAACCCCCCCCCAAAAACCTGGAACTTTGGACGTGTAAATATCAGTCACGGGACCACCCGGGATATCCAGATCAGTGACATAAATCGTATAAACAGCGAGGGACGGATTCATGATCACAAAGTCACGGTAAGCACCGTGACAATTTCTGTCATGTAACTGGCACCTAAGTTTTTAAATGTGTGTATGTGCTTAGTGTAACTTTTTGAGTGTTATTTGGGGGGGGGGAGTTGAATTTCCTGCGCTATGTATTCTTGCGAGAATACATGGGATTTTGAACAAGGAAGTGAATGGAGCTCCGATCGCTCCTCTGTCATTGTCGGGGAAGCCTTTTCATTGGAAAGAAGGTAAGTGTGGTATGGGGAATTCTTTTGCCGGAATAAAAAGGGCAAAGTTGTGTGGGCGAAAGAATGGGGTTTGGGGGGGGGGAGGGTCTGATAAAGTCCAAAGTAAACACCTGAAATAGGAAAGCTTGAAAGACAGCTATGGTTAACATGCTCTTTCTTTCTTTCTTTCTTTCTTTCTTATATAATATTCACCCAAGGTGGAAAATCTACTTAGAAAGTAGATTTGTGTTATACCTTTCTGTGTGTTTATGATATTGACTAATTGCTGCTTGATCTGCTAGATCAGCATGGCATTTCCACCACTTAATCAAGTTAGCTAGACAAATCTGCCAAGAGAAAACACCAGCATATGGCCCAGCTTGACTTGATGACAATGTTAATATGCAGCCCCTTAATGAATGGCATACCTCTGCTCCCACTTTGTGGCAGGACCTGCTGATCATACTCATAGTGTTAGTGCACAGATAATTGATTCATTTCTGGGAATTGCAATGACTAATTATCATATAACACAATAGTTCCAGCACAATAATTGTTTCTAATTATTATTTGCAAAATATTTTGACTCCATCTTTGAACCAGATTCATATGTCACTTGGGTGTCTTTCCACAATGAGAGATGCTAATGAGGTAAGGGCAGCATTCACAGAAGTCTGTAGTAGTCTGTGATAACAAAGTACCTGGGACCTTCACGTTGCCACCCATAACCATGAATTAGAATCTGAAAATCCACATTTTTGGCTTCCAAATATTTAAAATGATATAATTTCTAATGAAGAAGGAAATGGTGGATAATGTAAGTAAAACACTTTAACCACATCAGTATGGCATGCCTGTCTTCACTTTGAGGAACTGAAGCACTCCATGGCTGAAGACCTATAGGATAAAGAAGACCAGACCAATCTAAACAACCTTTTCAAGCCAGTGAAACCATCACATACTGGTAACAACCATCTACAGCTGTCAGTCTTACCAGAGGAAAATTTGATAGCACCTCCCTTGCACTTTTCTAATGGCTCTGGAAAAAAAGAAAGATAGCTATGCTGGTAGGAACATTTTGAAAGTTGGTGTCCAAAGAAGTAACTTTTCCAAGTTCTGTAAATGGCACAGAGCATAGTAATATGCTTACTTTCCTCCTGTCCCTTCATGTACATGGGTTAGACTGATCAAATCTTTTCCATACTACCTGTTTATCTGTACTCTGTTTATCTACATGGCTTGGGTCTGGGAATTTGCTCAAAATCTACAATTATCAGTGGAGGCCCTGTTAATGTGCCCCATCACTTCATGAGGCTAGACTGGTGGGTGCATATTATAGGGCTTTCTCTGTAGCAGCAGCACAGCTGTGGAACTTCCTCCTGAGGGATGTCAAGCTGGCTTCTTCCCTTCTGAGTTTCTGGTAGGCAGTGAAGACTGTGCTGTTTCACTGAGTTTTTGGATATTAAGATTAGGAGTGTCTGCTCTGGCACTTAAAAAAAGTTTTAGAGCTATTTTAAAAGAGAAGTCTGAAATGTTTCAATTCATTTTTAGTTACTATTTAACATTTTCAATTGTTTTTACCCACTGTGTATCACCTCAGAGGTCCTGGCAGATCAAGAGGTAAAAAAGAAAGGTCATAAATAAATGGTATAATAGTAGTGGTAGTGGTAGTAATAGTATTTTGGTTGTCACATGCTATCTTTATGTGCCTAACTTATCAAAGATACCATAGCCAAAACAAAATATCAGCTTTCTGGAAAACACAGGAAAACACACATACTGTGATTATGCCAAAGCTAGGCACTTCTAAATTCAACTTGATTTTAGTGGGACAGATTTAAATGTAATCTTAATTAATTATTCCATCCAATGTAATGGGCCTTGAAAAAGCCTGACTTTTGTGGCATCCTAAATTTCTCATATTTTTTTTCTCTGCTCCCATGTCACTCTCCATTTACATGTTTCTCACCTTGCCAAATATGAAAGTTTTAAAACTATATTCTAAACACATGAGAAAATATAAAGATGGGTCTGGTCCATTTGAGAAGATAATTAATGCTATTGTCCTTTGGGCATTATGGTCAACTTGGCAGCAGACAAAGTTGACTACTGAAACAAAGGATAAATGCAAAGTAGAAAAGCAGGGTGGGGAAGGTGGGAGAGAACAGAAAAAGAACAAAAAAAAAAGCTATATCTCTAGAAATATTTCTGTGATACATTACTGAAGCCAAAATAGGTTTTGCAAGTGATACGAGGTTTTAGGCTGATTATTATCTGGAAATGACAATGTCAAACATGATTTGCTAAACACACCCTTGGGTTTTCCCCCTTTACATCTTATTTAACTGGCCTTTTTTTTTTTTTTTTGGCTTGCACAAAAGCAGTCTCATATACAAATTAGCTCTCCCTGTCTTGAAATGAGTGTTATTAATAAGCTGCAGAATCAAAATGATCAGTCAAAGTACTTTTGTATGAATCACTGAAAGATAGCCTCAGGGTCAAATATCTAAAACCATTTAATTATGAAGTAATCTTTTAACTGTAAGTATGGCAAATCAATAGGAAAGGAAGGGAAAGGAAAGGAAAGGAAAGGAAAAGATGTATGTGAGATAAAATGAAGACTTTTTTAAGAATATGTTAAGCATTGAGGTGGTTGTAAGAAAACACTGGGCTGGATTCAGATTTGGAACTTTATCAGACCACCCCCCAGAAAAGTTATTTTACTTGCATAAATTATGGTATTTTTATACTGGCAACCCCACCCCACCCCCCATACCAGACCTACCTTTACTGGCATTAAAGAGGCTCCCCCAGCAGTAACGGAGCACAAACCGAGCTCTGTTTACTTCCGGGGTTGAAATCTCGCAGATTCTTGTGAGAACACACTAGCAAGTTTTTTTTTTAAAAAAAAATACACACCAAAATAAAGACAGAAAAAGTTTTCACAAGCACAAAAACACACTTATAAAGTTCCAAGTAAATGGGGGTGGCATAAAAAGAGCATCCCCTATGTGGCTGTCACAATTTCACCCAGAAGTGTTTGTCCATTGACAATGCATTCATGTGAGTACAATGGCGTGCAGATTCAAACTCCGGCAATGCCAGCAATAAATCACTGCAGGAGATCAATTGATGGCTTTGGCCGTCAATGAAATAGGACAGGTTTTGAACAATATATGATCGCAAAAGGCAGACGTTGTCTGGTATGCGCACCTTTTTGCGATCATTTAGGCATCCTTATGATGCTATATTTGACTTGTCTGATAAAGTCCCTGGTCTTCCACAAATTTGTGCCAATCAGCATGTTGAACTATAAACCTGTAACATCTTGAGGTTACATGAACATTTCCTCCAATATGGTGCCCTCTTAATGTGTTGGACTGCACCAGGTTGGGGAAGAGTGGAGTATGATTTACCTATATACAGGTTTTCCCCTGTATCCACAGGGGATATGTTCTTGAACATACCATGGTTAGCTGAAACCACATGTAGCAGTGAACAGCCATAGACTCATGATGGAGGACCTAGAAAATGCCTAGAGATGATACCTCTCTAGGCATCCAGCAGAAGTTAACCATAGGGTCACATTGGAGGATCTCCAGGTGCCTAAAGAGACCACTTCCAGTGTGACGCTATGGTCCTCCTGATGCCTACAGAGACCTTTTTTCCCAACTGCGGTTAGATGAAATCATGAGTACTGATCCCACATAAATGGGAGGTGACCTGCATTGTATTTTATTTATTCACCTGGGTTTACAATGTGATTAGAAAGCAGATATTGTAAAAACACAGTGACTTATAATATTTAAACACAATTAACCAGATCCCCCTCCATAAAAAATAGCCAAATTAGAAACAATTTGAAATGTAAACCCCTTTGATTTCATTGGGTCTACTCTGAGTATAACTAGGACTGGATCCAGTCCACAAGCTTTAAGAAGCAATGGCAACAGTAGTATCTCCTTTACTTAATTTAGCATTAGCAGCAGACTTTATCACTAATGCAATCAATAATTCAGTTACAATAAAAGTTACTTCTAATAAAATCATGATCTTAGTTATAGCCTTCTATTAAAACAAGAGTACTTCCTAAGATATGAATTCATCTTAGAAGTGAGTTGGTAGATGGCATGTTCAGAAACAGAAATCACCAAAATTCACAGAAATGCCCATGAGTTTGTGCTACTCCATTCATTTTCAGAACTTTGTGCAAACACACACACACACACACACACACAAAACAGGGTAATCCATACATGCAAAAACTGGTGGCCACTGATATTGGCAGGGGCAAGGGCATGAGGTAATGGTAGTAAGCTCAAAGTTCAGCTTCTAAATGCTGCATCTGGTAGAAAAGTAGTCCCTACTTAATTAAAAAAAATATATATTGAGTGCTTCAGGAGATTATCAGACATGGCAAAAACCGCCTCAGAACATCACTACAAGAACAGGAAGGGTCGTCATCCTCCAGCATTCCAGGGGGCATAGCGCGGGTGTCAGTAAGGTGTCCCTTTTGATTAGCAGCTTCTCCCTGTCAAGGCAAAAGGGAAGCCTCATCTGTGGCAGTGCTATGTGCCCAGAACGGCAGAAGGATGTGGCATCTGGTAAGGTCTCCCTTTCTGTTCTTTTAGCAATCTTCTGATGTGTTAGGAACATGATTTTTTGCGCATTCCCCTGTGTCTGATAATCTCCTTAGTCTAAATTGGAGGGTTACCTTGTATGCTTTTACACATACAAATGTATGTGTAAAAGCATACATTTGTGTATGCACAAATGCACACACAATGTGTATGCACAAATGCACACACAAATGCACTATCAATGAGAAGAATAAACATGGCATTTTTCTTGAAAGTAACTTCAGATAACAGATGCAAGTTCCTTCAGTATACTTCTACAGAGACACCTATTGAAAATTATCAGAGAAAACTTTGTCTTACTGCCCTAGACAACAAGGCCACTTTACAGAATTTCTCTGAATACTCTGTAGGTCAATTGCACTGGCAGCCACCATTCACCCCAAACAGAATGTCCCAGAATTGTGCTATGCCTGGGACTCTCTGGAAAGGGCAAAATGGTGGCCAAGCTACCAATAAGTGGCTACTGCTTTTGGCACATGTAGCAACAGCAAAAACACCCCCACACCAAAAACCCATTTAGATAAAAGGAAGGAGAGTTTTGTTACTGCGACTCAGAGTTGTAGATGTGTGGGAGGGGTGGGTGGGAGGGGGGAATGAGGATGAGATAAGAATTCTGCTCCCCGCAAATAAATTTTTCCTTTATTCCCCAAACTTCTAGCATTGTAGAGTGAGGCACTGAAAACTGTTCACACCTAGAACTCTTGTATCTGCTGTGTTTGCTTTCCCTTGGTAACTTTGCTTGTCCCTTTTATTTGGATGTCTAAACAGTACATTTCTACATTTTCAACTGCAGCTTTAAGTTACTACAGTACTAGAAATTGGGGGACTGAAGGCAAATTTCATTGGGGGCAGAATTTTTTTGGGGGGGGTAATGCCCTCCTTCCCCCTCCCTTGGAGCTACATATCTGCTGCTACTACTATTAGTGAGCCCCATGTAACTGTTGAAGAATTTCTCCTCCCTTGGAGAAGTTATGTAAAATGGTTCCCTGTAATCTACTGTCCATGCACAGGAAGGAGCTTCCCTCAACATTTTGGGAGGCCATTTGCTCATAGCTCTAATTCTAAGAAAAGACTGCTCACACTCTTCCAGTTCCAAATATATCATATAGGTAAATGGCCTAACAACCTTTGATTGAAAAGTTCCTTAGACGTTGTTGTTGCTTGTTGTTGTGTACCTTCATGTCATTTTGGACTTATGGCAACCCTTAAGGTGACCCTATCATGGGGTTTTCTTGGCAAGATTTATTCAGGTGGGGTTTGTCTTTGCCTTCTTCTGAGGCTGAGAGAGTGTGACTTGCCCAGTCGGTTTCCGTGGCTGAGTGGGGATTTGAATCCAGGTCTCCAGAGTTGTAGTCCAGTGCTCAAGCCACTACACCATGCTGGCTCTTTCCTACCAGATTGGTTTTCTTTCTGTATTTCCTTGAAATTTCCTTAGCCATTAACCACTGAGAATTACAAGGAAATAGAGAAAGAAACCAAACCCTCAAAAATAGTGGAGGAGGGGGGATCATGTATTCCACTTTATGGACATCATTCACTTGTTTTAAATTAAAGTGTACAGAATGGTGTATGGTAAGTAAAGGTTCAATATGGTATTGTGTTTCATGATTTTGTGCTAAGTTCTTAATGAATATATGAGGCCTGGTGCAGCCCTTTCTTTATTGTACACCATTAGGCATACATAGGAATCTATGACCAGGGGAATGGCCTGTAGGAGAAGGGATGGTGACAGTAATGGGATTTCTCCACTGAGGCTAGAATAGGTAGATGATGAAAGAGAAAATGTCCCAAGTTATTGAACTACACCCCTTTCATTTTATATTATCACAACTTTTTTTTTAAAAAAATAAAAGCTAACATTGAGACAATTCTAATAAGTATTTTGGTCACTGGCAACATTTTATGGATTTTTTTTTTTAAAAAAATGGATTATACCCTCTACTTTCATATTATTTTTTTCAAAACTTTTTTTAAAAAAATCTCAGATATTCTCTTAATCTAAAAATGGTTTTTGCTAATATTATCCCTATGGCATCTGCACTAACACTTTTCTCTAGTTCTGAGCATTGATCAAGGAGTCCTATACAGCAATTCTGTATGTATTTCTTGAGGCAACCAGTCAAGGGCTTCATGATCACACGTTAGAAAGAAAGCAATGTTAGCTATTGCATTGTGAAGAGCATTACATTCTAGACCGCCAGCAGCCTATGCAAGCCAGAGCACTGCAGACATTAAACACTGACAATTTAATACAACAACATTTTAGGTATTTTTATGGTCAGAAAATCATTGCGACATGGAAACAATTTGAGCTAAACAGTAAAATGCAACATTCCGCTCTTTTGGCATAGCAGTATAACAAACAGTGTCTTCTGAAAAGACTAGAACCTTTCTCCTAACACACACATGCAGACTGTGGACTATTTTATGTAATTCAATGGTAGTCAGCCACTGATATGGTGGGTCACTGAAGCCTGTGTGGCTGGAGAGACTGGAAACACTGAAGCAGGGTGCTTAATACTTGAAATCAGAGTCATCTAGGGCTGGCCTAGATGTGGGATGTGTTTGATGTGGGAAAGCAATTGCTCTTCATCTTATCAGGGGTTAGGTTAGGCCATCACAAGGTAATGAAAACCAACAAATAGTCGCTTCTTTATGTAGAATTGGTGATAGAGAAAGCATCAGAAATGTAGAGATAATGGAGAGACATTAAGATTCTGGTCTAATAGGTTTATAGGTAATTAGGTGTGGCCAAAGAAGGGCAATTTCAGGAAGAATCAGGAGTGATTGTCCAAAATTGATCACAAAGTTTCTAGGGTCACATATTAGCAAGTGCCAATTGCTGTCACACATCAAAATTATTACCAAGATTAAAAGTTATTTTAGTGGGTTTTTCTCTTGGGTGGGGCTGAGGGTGGAGATATATAAGTATAACCCTTTAACATTATCCACATCAGCCCTGGATAAAGACAGTATTTTGCCTTTGTGGATTGGAATACTTTATACAGATTTCATGAAGTTAGCAGGGAGTTTTGTAGAGGTGATTGTTTAACAACATTAAAAGGCAGCCCAACTTTGCGATGAAATTCATTACCTAAGTTGCTGAAGATTTAAAAGGCAGGCTTTCCGAAATATTGTGAGCGGATGTTCCTGAGGGCACCAGCTATGGTTCCTCGACTTCTGTCCATCAGTATTAGGCTACATTGAATGGGTAGTTCAACCTTCATTCATTTGCTTACAAATGTTTCGACTTTGTGATTCACTTGTGAGAGCTGACGAATTTATTGAGCTTCTTTTTAGCATCTTGTTTATGATGTCCTTCCATGTCTTCTTGTACTGATGCCGTAACAAAGAATACACAAAGGGATCTGAAACAGCCTTGCTATAAGCCAGACACTTGGAAATGACTCCCCAGTGTGCATTGATGGGGGCTACTGATGACAGTTCTACCAGTCTGCCGAGAAAAAAAAGAGAGTATCATTATTATCAGGTAAAAATATCAAGGAATACAACCTAGTGCGAGCATTCTATTCCCATTGATGAGCCATCCTCTGAGATATTTACAAGAACATAAATATTAGAGCCTACTGTTATTGCTTGTTTCCAAGGCTTGATTTAGCTATCTTAGCTACAGATATACTGATGCCAAGGAACACACCTAATTTTCTATTAAAATAGTATGAGCCGGCATATGTGCACATGCATATGATACCACTTAAGGTCTTTATATGATTGTATGCTCAGCTACACAGTTGAAAACCACAGGCCTAAAGCCAGTAATTAGTCCAAACATAATAGACCTGTTGAATCAATGGAAACTTGGGGCTTGTCTAATGGGCAAAATACCCCATCTTGCCCCTGTCTCAGAGACCTGCAGCACTGACAACACAGGGCATTTGCCCTGTTCCACCCGCTAGGCAGTCCTCACCACCACTGTGGCAGATATGGGGCTGAGATGGGGGGAAGGTGGGGTGGGACCCAATAAAACATTTTATAAATACCTGGTTTACTCTGTTACTGGCAGCAAAAAACAAACCAGGCCCTGTGTGCCTGCAGGAGCCCATTCCTGCAGACTGGCCCTCGCTGCTGCTGCAGCCTTCCTGGCTCTCCCAGAAGGCAGGGTTCTGCAGCATGTGACCAAGGCTGGTCACATGCATGGGGCCTTGGCCACATGTTGAGGACCCCTTCCTGCCTTCCAAATCAGCAAGGGAAATTGAGGCGGCTGTAGTGACAGGCTGGTGTGCCTGTCAGAACCCTCTCCTGTTCCGTGCAGGGGACGGGGGAACAGCAGGCCAGCTCCATGGCTGGGATATGCCAGTAGGGAGCTGGCGTATCCTGGCCCATGTAGATGAGTCCATGAAGAGCCAACCTCTGCATAGGTTCAATTGCTTCAACTGGCTGTTGGGACTTGAAACTGGATTTAAACTATAGTATGGACTGACCATTTTAACAAAGAAAGTTGAAAACATTTCTGTAATTTTACATCTTCCCATTTCTAGCCACCCATTCTAGAAATGGATGTGTCTCTTTCCAAAACTGTGCTTTAATGGACTCTTTCAAATTAAGGACTCCACATACAAATTATTTGCTGCTCATCTTTGTAAAACATTACTCCTTATCTTTATATAACTCAAAGCAGCCTCCATCAGTGAAAACTATATAAAAGAGAACAACATCAGAGAGGGAATAATAGACAAAATGTTTGCTAAAAAGTAAATGGCTTGGATTCAATCATCTGCCTTCCATGACTTTTTAAATTTATTTTTGTATTTAGTTATTTATACCCCGCTCTTCAGCCACAAGGCTATCAGAGTGGCTTACAAATTGTTTTAAGCAATAGCTATTTACACATCTACACTGCATTAAACAGTTTCCAATGTGTGTTAGCTAATTGCCCCCACAAGCTGACTAGAATGGCTGTACTCAAGGAAGGTGCCTTCAACTGATGTGTGTGTGAGTGAGTGACTGAGTGTGTCCTCTCCCCTGCATCACATCTCAAAGGCTTCTGTGTAGAGGAGGGGATGAAGAAGTTTGTTTCTTCCAACCTTTTGCATGCATCAAAATTTTTCAAGCAAATATGAGTGACGCAGATGGAAATCTGTGAAGATGTTTTAGAACTAAGTATATGACTTGGGAAAACAATCAACTAGAATGATTTCCTCTTTGAACCCCTTCTGAAAAATCTGCAGAGGTCATGAATCCCACAGTAGTGTTGTCCACTTATCTGTCCCTATGCCTCTAGCAATGAAATGCTAAATGCATTTATTCAGAAATAGGCTCCAGGTGCTTGCTTCCTACAACAGCCTAAAACCACACTGAGAATTGTGCAGCCTTCCAGATGTCATTCAACAGCAACTCTCAACATGCCTCACCATTGTCTATCTCAGTTACAGCTGGTAGGAGTTGCAATTTAACCATATCTGGAGAGTTCCATAATTTCCACCACACCTCTGATTCACCATTATTGTTAGTGCCGTGGTAAATCAGAATGGACGCAGGAACCAAGATTATTGATGGCCATTGTTACCCAAGGGCAGCATTTGAAGATAATGGCATTATACTATTGATTTCAAGTGGACAATTAGTTCCACTTTCTTCTAATTACTTTCTGTCAACTTGTCTGATTCAGAATAGGATTTTCTGTCACATGCAGTGAGAGTTGCTCTTATGTCTAAGATCTCCATTAAGCAGGATTTAAATGTATGCAGACCCTTTTGTGGTTTTTCTCAGAAGGCTTTTACTGTTATCACAGGTAGAAGATGAGAGGGAGAATGCAGAAAAGAGGCCATGGCATTACAAAATAGGAAAAAGCATAATTTGTACTTTGGATCTATTGTTATTCATTGGATTTTAAAATGTGTCTGTGTGCACACAAATACACAGAGAGAAATGTCTGTCTGTCATTGGCTCATGTATATGTGAAAGGGGAACTCTACAGCTGCAAATATGGTTTGTACTTTCATTGATGCGTGAGTAACTCTATGAATATCATTAATAAAATAATATAATTAATACTAACATAATACTAATGGTAATGCAAGCACCTCTCAAACACCACTTTTGTGTCCTCCAATCCGCTTCAGCCCCAATTTGTTTTTTTTAAAAAACTCAGTGCAGTTTCATGGAGACTCTATCCACACACACCCCAACCATGCCAAAACACCTGAAAATGGCAAAAGGACTCTCCCACCACCCTCAAGCCCCACTGCTACTTCTTCAAATTACCTCTGTTGGCCAAAACAGGAACCAGAAGTGGCTGAGATGCAGCCAAAAAGAGGTAATCGTGGTCACAGATGGATGGGTCCAGGTTATTTGAAGGACCTATCTCCCTTTATAAGAAGTTAAAGCTCTTAGATCATTTGGAGAGGCTCTTCTCTCTGTACCACCACCCTCTCAGGCTTGTTTGGTAGGAACGAGGGAGAGGGCCTTGTCAGTGGCTGCTCCTAGACTTTGGAACTCCCTCCCTAGAGAGGCCAAGATGGCTCCGTCTCTGCTCTCCTTTCGGCAACAAGTAAAAACATTCCTGTGCCATCAGGTATTTTCAATCTGATTGGGGCTGGGCTTCTACATGGTGTGCAGCTTGATTTTTAAGATGTATATAGTTTTATTATATTTTAAAGTTTTTAAATATTTTAAGACTGCAAATTGTTTAATCTGGTTTTTTAAATTTCATATTTATATTTTTAATGTTTGCGCATTATTTTAACTTCACTGTTAGTTACCTATATTGAGTAGGTATCATACTGTGAGTCCCTATATAGGGAGAAAGGTGGGATATAAATAATAATAATAATAATAATAATAATAATAAGTGTGGCTCATGGGGGAGTTGGGAATGAAAATTGGCCCCACCTTGTATGCCATTGTCTCCTTCTCATTTATACATTTGCAGCCTAATCCAGATAATTATATACACATGCACAAGAATAAGATGATACCACACATTGGGTCCACAAACCACATACCTAAGTTAGATGTTCATCTGAAGACATTATTTACATTGCTCTGTTTTTTAGCTGAGAGCACATTCAGATGCTCACCAAAATGCATATTTCTGTTTATATTCGGATGCAAACAAGTGTATCTGTATTTACATGAATACATCTGAACTGTATGTGTGTTTCTGTGTATGTGTCCCTATCTAGGATTGATCACGGGGTTTGCTTGGTAAGATTTGTTCAGAGTGGGTTTGCCATCACCTTCCTCTGAGGCTGAGAGACCGTTACTTGCCCAAGGTCACCCAGTGGGTTTCTGTCACTGAGCGGGGATTTGAACCCTGATCTCTCAGAGTCCTAACACTCACACCACTACACCATGCTGGCTCTAATGGAGTTTTAGTCCAGGGGAGGGAGCAACTCTGTGCACACACAAATTACTACATAGGACTGTGGGGAAGTCTTTTGACAGCCTTGTTGCATGCACCTAAATATAGATCCAAATGAAAATGCATTTCAGTATCATTAACACTGGGTGATGTTCATCCAAGTCAACAGATGCGTCTTTTGGTATTATCATACTGAAATGTACTTCAGTTCAGTCTATTGCAAAGACAAACATCCCCTACATGCTTCTGAAAAACTACCATGGCAGACCACTGAAAGAAACAGAGAATACATTATAGAATTAACAATAAGATGTGCTCTCAAACACATTTTGAAAATATCTTTCCACTATGTTTCTGGAACTGTGTTCTCCACTCCAAGAAGTTACTTTTTCCTTAGGCTTCTGCCACCCATGGTATAATCAGTGCATCAAAAATTAATAATAATCATGGTATGAAATCATTCAGAGGTGACTACAGTAGTTGAAAGGTCATACTCATTAGCTGCTATGCCCATGTCTTTCTACAATGGGACTAATTTATCAGCACAGGTGTAAAAATGCTTTTTCAGGTCTTGTTAGTTTCCGTCAGCCAGAACATGGTGTGTAATTGCTATCCCTAGTACAGCCACACTCTCACACACACACACACACACACCCGTCCCACACCTTTTTGGCTTGATGGGTGGGGAGCTAATTGATGACTGTGCAACAGAGTTGCTCAAAGCACTGGTTGGGATCCAATGCACATGATACTTAAGTAATGTTAAAAGTCTACAGGATCTTGGCCAAATTTTTTGTTTTCACAGGATCTTCAGTGTCATGAAGGTTGATCCATACATGTATTATTGAATGTTCTGTCACTGGACATGTTTGGTTGATTTTTTCCTTTTGTAAGTTTAATACATTAATCTGCCAATTGGAACACTTTTTTCCTGCAATGCCTAAGCAGATCTGAGGCTTCTTGTCCAAAGTGAAGTCACTTCAGCAGTCACTGTCACAGTCAGAAAGATTCGTTTAATTTGTGAAAAATTAATTTTGCTTTCTTTTCCGTTTTTAGGTGCTGTGCTGTGCTGTGCCTCAACTGCAGATGATAAGGAAATCAGGGTGGGAGTCTTTAAAACAAAACCAAATAAACCAAAAAAACCCAGCTTTCTTTGTTTTAGAAGGAATTGACTTTAAAAGAAAAAAAAAGAATTTTCTTTTTTCAAAGCAGCCTGAGCAAATTGTCTTTAAAAAGAAATGTATGAAAGACCTGAGCAGAGCTGATGATGATAGGATGGCTTGAAGGTCTTTCATTCATAGGGTTGTCATAAGCTGAAATAGACAAAAACAGTCCTGTGCCAAAAAAGATCTATTTTGGAGGGTTGGGCAGAAGAATGAAATAATCATTGAAATTAGGGGTTTTGTCTCTAAATAGAATTTTATGTGATATTTTGTAGATTTTTTTTTTAAAAAAAATACAGATAGGATTTAACCTATTTCTATGTAATATTTTCCACTATTGCCTTTCAGAGTTGTGTAGCAAGTAGATCTGGATCTACTAGATTGGCAAGGATGTCTTGCCTCCCAGTCATTTAATAATAACAATAATGAAATAGCTCTTTTGCTATATTACACTATCAAAGAAGCTTGGGTTACCAGCAGTGATTTTTTAAAAAAACTGAAGGTGCTTCCCACAAAACCTTTCATGGATCAATGAGATATGTATACTTCTGCTAAGAACATTACTCACACTTAAATGTAGTTCCTTTGTTAGTTACTTTCTCTAAGAATGATGTGTATATATATATATATATATATATATATATGAACTGTAAATATTATATAGAATTTTTAAATCTCCTAAAGTTACAGTGGATAAAGGTGAACTGAACATACTAGCTGTCCTATTGATCTGTCTTATCACCCTCACAACAAAACTATACTCTGAAAAATGTTGTTCTCCTTTTATTCAAATTGTCTTTTAACTACTATTTAAACAAGTTTGTTCCAAATATAACAAATCTGTTTCTTCACTTGCTGGGAGGTCAATGGGCCTTATTTCTGAGTAGATACACAGAGATTGCACAACTAGTGTTATAATATGCATTTTAGCAGTCCAATCCTATACATGTCTACCAGGAACCCCATCAAGGTATTTCCAGCTTCCTTTTCCTAAAAAGCCCATTTTTTTGTGTCAGTTCCTTAAGGCAGTGGCTCTTAACTTTTTGTTTACCAGGGACCCCTTTTAAATATCTTTTGTTGTCGCAGATCCCCAAGACTTAACTCAAGATTTAAAACCCTAATAGTAATCCCTGATGATAATAATACAATTACACCATCCTTTAAACCTTCCCTCAGAGTCACTGGAGGGGAAGGGAAGACTTTTCTCCTACTTCTTCCTGCAAGTTTGTGGCTGGAGTGGATTGAATGGCAATGTGCAGGCCAAGCCAGCCAGCCTTTGCCTTGGCTCCTGTCACATGACCACTCTACTGCAGGCCAGAGGTGGGCTGAGCAGCCTTCGTGGACCCCCTGTGAGGGCATTGTGGCCCCCTGGGGGCACCAGGGCAACAGGTTAAGAACCACTGACTTAAGGTATAGGAAACCAGGACTTGTCTAGACTTTCCAGAATATGGCACCTTCCAGCTGGCATATTCTGGTCCCAGATCTGGCCCATTCCCTCCCTCTGTTACCTAGACAAAATGGGATGGCATCCTCATGGACAGTCCAACCAGCACAGGCGAGCATGTCCCTCTCTGTCGCAAATCACTCCCTCTGAAGGCAGTAAGAGGGCTCTAAGCATCTGATCAAAGCTGGTCACATGCAGGGGGCCTCCTTCCTGTCTTCAGAGTGATTCCAGTGGTGGTGAAGGCAGCAGTGTCTGGTGATATAGGCTGGCATGCATGTGTGGCCCTGCATTCCCATGCTGGCCTGGTCTGGGTTTTTCCCACATGAAGCAGGTTTTCCTGGGTGTTTATTTGAAATCTTTTGAATGGCTTTATCCTAGCTTCCTCCCAGCTTTGCCTTGGGTGGCATCAGGACAGCCTGGGGGTGAAATGGAGCAAGAGCCCTGCGTTGTTCGGACTGCAAGGATCCAAGCTGAGAGGAAGCCAGGGTAAATAGCCTGTCTACACAAGCCCCCAGTCTTCATCTGCATTTGCCCAGGATTCTGTTGTAGAAGAAAAAAATGACTTGATAATCCAATTCTGCTTTTACATGGCAAATTCCTTTCCAAACTTTATTGTTACCTAAAGTTGTTGCTGAAAATTGCAAGATGTTCTCCAGCATTTGAATCCAGAATGCCCATAGGTTGGTCTGCCTCCTCATTAACTCTTCTGATGCCACTACCCTTCTCTTACATTGTTGTTATGGAAGACAAGGGCCAGCTCCTTGTACCATGATCTCCCAAGTTGGCAAGAGGGACCCTTAGAGTGCTCGCATTTACTTTACTATACATGGGCAGAAGACCGCTGCCACCAATCTTAATTCTTGTAAATCAGCAAAATATAAAAAAAGTGTCTCTTCAGTTTTTTGGTTTAACCAATAGGCTACAAAATCAATAGCTGCCCACTGGATGTTATTAGACTGCAACTTCCAGGATAGCAAATAGTAAGAAGGTGTAGTCTTTCAGCATCTGGAGGGCTATAATCACCCATCCTTAGGCTATGATGGAACTTAAAATGGAACACCAAAAGTAATGAAATAGAAATAATCAGTCAGAAAATCTTTCAAGAAAACCCTACAATAGGTTCATCTTAGGGTTGGAAATGACTTCAAAGCACACAACAACAAACACAGAATTCTATGTAAATGAGCCTCACAAAGTAAAGCTATGCAATCCCAAAAGACACTTGGAGATATTCTAGCCCATAGTGATATATATGCATTAATAGACCAGAATCTCATTAAACTTTTTACAATAAAATGAGAAGCAGGCTTGCAAACTAACATTGTGTTTGGAGTCCAGAGCTACACAGAGGTTCAGGACACTCTGTTGAATGAGATAAGCTGTGATGTGTGGGGAAGGGGGAGCCCCAGGTAGGCATACTTCCAATGAGTGGAGCACTCTGGATCCAATTCACTGACCACTGTAGGGGGCAGTTAAGCTTACTTTCCATTCTCAAAACAGAATCACTGGGCCTTGAAGTAAACATATGCAACGGCTTTATATTGAGACAGGTCACTGGTCCGTCTAATTAATAGTGACTAGCAGTGGTTCTCTAGGGCTTCAGAAGTCTGTGCCACCCTCAGCAATGCCAAGGTTTGAGTCTAGAACCTCTACCACCAAACCTACAACTTCTACCACCAAGCTATAGACCCTTCCTGAGCACTTGATTTTTATTGGCTAATGCTCATTACATGACTCTTATATGCATTTCTGACTGTAGACAAAAACTATTTAGGGAGAAAGAGTTGAGTGACAATCTACTTGCAGTCTTCATTTATGCCCACCTAGATCAGCTTGAGGGCAGCAACGATGCTATTAATGCCACTCCAAATTTCATGTTTGCCAAAATAGTCTCATTTTTTCCATGAACCATTTTGTTAAAAATAAATGTACACATTCCAAATGTTCAGAGATGCTAACATAACCTTTTAGATTGTTCCCTCTTATGCTGCTTCTGAAGCACAGTAATCAACATTTCAATAATTTATTTCTACTAGAACAGTTTTGAGTGATGCTTTCCCCTCTTTTTTGCTTCTTCCCAGCAACTGTTCATAGCAACAGAACAGGGATTTGTGTGAACCCCTCTGATACTGGATGCAAATTCTTCATTATCACTCAGTAAGGACTCTCATACTGTGATTTTAAACAACAACAAAACAAATAGTTCTTATTCCAAATGAACACTTTTGTGCACTGCTTAGCATGTGTTAATCAGCAATGTGTTATAAGGCACAGATTTGATCTAGTAGTTCCAAGCGGGAAAGAAGTGATATATAAAACCTGCCTCCTAAGTGATGCAGCTCATCACCAGGAATATAGTGGCTATTTAAAAGCTTCTCCTATAGTGGCTGCTAAGTATTTGGGGTAGTGGACAATACAGGGAAGTCACGGTATATACGGTAGTCAAAGGGGGTAAAGAAGCATCCTTGTGAATCTGAAAAGAGGATAGATTTATTGCAGCATTCAAAAACTTCTTGGACCTATTCAGGATTAAATTGCCAAAATGTTCTGAGATGGTGTGGGGGTTTTGTTTGTTTGTTTGCTTTTTGTTTTGTGGTTGGGGAGGAAGCCTTCTTAAAAATTTCATAGAACCAGATACATAGGTGCTGTTAAAGAATATATCACATATTCTTTAGGCATAAACTCTTGCAAGTGCCTCACCTTCTACTTGTCAGTAAAAATACAATAAGAAATTTTAAAAAACTAACAATTTGCTCCCCTATCACAGTACCTCAAATCTGTAGCAAGCAGCAGCTATCTCACTCACTCTAATGATAGGACCAGCTCTGTCCCTGACTCATAGAATCATAGAATTGTAGAGTCGGAAGAGACCACAAGGGCCATCCAGTCCAACCCCCTGCCAGGCAGGAAATCACAATCAAAGCATCCCTGACAGATGGCCATCCAGCCTCTGTTTAAAGACCTCCAAGGAAGGAGACCCCACCATGCTCAGAGGGAGTGTGTTCCACTGTTGAACAGCTCTTACTGTCAAAAAGTTCCTCCTAATGTTGAGGTGGAATTTCTGTTCCTGGAGCTTGCATCCATTGTTCTGTGTTCTAGTCTCTGGAGCAGCAGAAAACAAGCTTGCTCCATCCTCAATGTGACACCCCTTCAAATACTTAAACAGGGCTATCATATCGCCCCTTAACCATCTTTTTTCCAGGCTAAATTTACCCTGCTCCCTGAGTCTTTCCTCATAAGGCATGGTTTCCAGACCTTTCACCATTTTAGTTGCCCTCCTCTGGACACGCTCCAATTTGTCCATATCCTTTTTGAATTGCGGTGCCCAGAACTGGACACAGTATTCTAGGTGAGGCATGACCAAGGCAGAATAGAGTGGCATTATCAATTCCCTTTATCTAGACACTATATGTCTATTGATGCAGCCCAAAATCGATTGGCCTTTTTAGCTGCTGCATCACACTGTTGACTCATGTTGTTTATTTAAATGAAATGGAAGTGCCAAATTAAAACTTACCTTGTGATTACATACGGTGCAAAACAAAGTACAAAAGTCCCAATAAATGTACTGATCTTCTTAGTTGCTCGTTGTCTCCTCCTCTTCTGTTCTTCTAGACATCGCTCTCTTACGCTGCATAGCATTTCACATAAACAAGAAAGCAAATTATAATTCCAAATAAAACTGCATCACTTTTACTTATCAGTTCCATTGTATGTTTTCTGAAGAGGGGTTCCATTAATGTAGAATGCTGCTGGCAGAGAACTATAGTGGTAAATGTGAAGTTCAGGCTTTTAGGCCCTCACAAGGACAGTCCTTGTAGCAAGATTCCCACAGAAGGTCCCAAAAACAGGTGCTTGTGTTGATCTAAAACAGTTTCTAAGTGTTTTGATCTCCACCAGGAGCAGGCCTTTTGTAAAGCTGACAGATCTTGCCAATGCAAGACCAAGCAGCCCCTCAAACACTTTGAATTCCAACAGGAATAACTGTACGTTGATTGGGAAAAATCCATTTCCCTTTCCAGCTATAGTGAGAACAGAGGAATCTGGTGTGTGTGTGTGGGAAATAGATTACATTTTAGCTCCTGCTCATTAAAATGACTTTGCAATCTTTGGCTAGCACTGGCAAGACCATTATGTAAAGCAGTACTTCTTCAGCTATCTGATATGGAGGACAGGTAGCATTTTCCCAATGTGCTATGGCATGCCCTCCAATTGTTTCAATATGGCCAGGACAGTCCTGATCAATCCTCTGTTGCCCCACTTTTTTTAGCTGCTTTTAAAATGTCTCAGTTTCTCTCTCCTCCTGCTTTCTTTCTTTGCCCTCAGCTTCCTTCAGTTGCTGCAAACTGAGTTCAAAGGGCAAAAGTAGTTAGTACTCAACTCAGCAGGGGAGAAAGGAGAGGAGGGTTCAGAATCTTGCCCTTCCCAGTAGGCTCAGGCAAAAGCAAAGTGCTGCAGCCTCTCCTAGCTTATGTGTTCTTCTTCATTAATAAGTTTTGCCGACTTGACCACATTCTGATGTTGCTTGGCTGATTTTCATCTGTGAAATGTTGGAGGGTATGCAGTGGAACTGCTCCTTGTTTGTGCTCGTTGACTACAATTGTTTCTCGCTTAAAAAAAACTTGCCATGGATTGCCAGCCTATAGTCCAACCAGTACCCCATAAGTGGGGCAATATGAAATGGGAAAGCATCAGAGAGCCTTCTCGGCTGTGTTACCCTAATTGTGGAATGCCCTTGGATGTCCGACTATGGCAACATTGGTTTTCCCCCTCAATGCTAACCCAACACATGGTGTTTTGTTAAAAACTTCAGAGACTAATATATTTCAAAGTATACTTCTATGTTACCTACCCTGATAGCCCCTATCTTGGAATATCATATACTGTAATTGGCTATATTAAATAATTTGGCTTAAGGTGGCCATCCATGTGGTTAACAGAGAAACCAGGGATACCTTAATAAGAAGACTGGATTTATGTATAACCAAGGGTGGGGCCTTTGGAAATTCCCCAAAATCAAATACTCAGGTCAGAACTTAACACCTGGAGATGAGTCATTCACTAATCCACTCAACGATAGCAGTGTCCTTGATGCTTGTCATTCCTTCCCTCATCCCCTTCCAACAAAAGACCTTGCCTGCTCCTATTCAATTCCAAATACAGCACCCATTAACGATTGTTAACTCTTCCGGAGCACCCATTGTCCAGCCCTGGGAACCTCCATAAAACATTGTATTCCACTCAAATTCCTATTCCTTCAGGAGAATTATTTCATATAAATATCACCCCAAAACACCACCCAAGTGTACACAGTTCATCTTCCTCTTGACTTCACATCAGACTGTGTAGCCATTCCGTCTCCCAGACCTTCTCACTGTCGGTGTACTTCGCAATCTCAGCTCTGCAGGATTGGAACAGTATAACCCACTATACCCCTTACTCTATTCTGTTATCCAAATACTTCCTACTATCTTCAATAGCCTTGTGTGAGTGTCTAAAACCTGAGTGTTTATGTGAATGCTGTTGATATTAATTTCCAATAAGGATCATTTTATTGTACCTTTCAGCTTAGAGTCTCCTCCATTATACATAGGATGTTAAAGGATCCTGCCATTGCCTGGCCCCTCACATGCCAAGTTGAGTTAATTAAATTCCCAAAATTAATATTAGGACATTAAAGGGCCACCACAGACCCCAAGCAATTTGTGTAACATCTATATGGTTGTCATTTTAAGTGGTTTTAACTGTTGCTATGTTTAATATGCTTCTATCTTGTTGAAATTATGTATGCTTTTAATCTAGAAGTGGTTTAAACTATTTATTGAACACTGCCCTGATATCCCATGATATAGGGTGTCATAGAAATGTTTTAATAAAATAAATAAAATAAAATATAGCTAACAGACCAGCTATAACAAACAGTCTGTGTCTCAGACTGTAGACACAGCAGGACAAATGGAAGTCCTGTGGAAGTCAAGATAAAGCTATTTCTCTATTAATACTGGTGGAGAAAGTATGGAAAATATATTTCAAATTTATTAACAGATACCTGTCTGTCAGCTTCTGAGTAACATGATGTCATTTGCCAACACAGTCTTTATACATATTAAGTTAGCACACCTTATAGAGGTGGGGAAAACAAACAGCAAGCAAATCCCTAGGCCCCAATCCAGTGCAGAGTTGATTCCAAGTCTGTGGTTAAATGTGTTCAATAGCATGGATTCAAAGTTTAAACTCAACACTACCATGAAAAATGAAGTTTTATAATGAGATGAACATGTGCATACCATATATTCTGGTGTATAAGATGACTTTTTCAGCCTGTAAAATCAGCTGAAAAGTCAGGGGCGGTCTTATACGCCAGATCTCGGACTCGGAATGATGCAGGTGGCTGGGGGGGGAAGCTTGCTAGCCACCTTATCCCCCCCGCCAAGCTCAGCTGCACGGGGGGAGGGGAGATCCTTGCTGGGAGGGAGGGGGTCTTCTCCATGACTCTGAGTCACAGAGAAGATCCCCTCCCACCCAGCAAGGCTGCAGGGAGGGGGAAGCCTTGCTGGGCAGGAGGTGGCTGAGCCTCTTCCCAGCTAGGCAGCCATCCCCCGTGATTCCCCAACTTGCGAGGACGCTGGCTAGCCTCTTCGCAGGTTGGAGAATTCCGGGAGGTGGCTGAGCCACTACCAGGCCAGGCAACCATCTGCCATGATTCCCCAACTCACGAGGATGCTGGCTAGCCTCCTCTTGGGTTGGGGAATCATGGGAGGTGGCTGAGCCTCTTCCCAGCCAGGCAGCCATCCCCATGATTCCCCAATGCACAAGGACGCTGGCCAGCCTTCTCCTTGGTTGGGGAATTGTGGGAGGTGGCTGAGTCTCTTTCCAGCCAGGCAGCCATCCCCCGTGATTCCCCAACTTGCGAGGATGCTGGCCAGCCTCCTCCTGGGTTGAGGAATCACAGGAGGTGGCTGAGCCTCTTCCCAGCCAGTCAGCCATTCCCCATGGTTCCCCAACTCGTGAGGATGTCGGCCAGCCTCCTCGTGTGTTGGGGAGTCGTGGGAGGTGGCTGAGTCTCTTTCCAGCCAGGCAGCCATCCCCCATGATTCCCCAACTTGCGAGGATGCTGGCCAGCCTCCTTGTGGGTTGGGGAATCGTGGGAGGTGGCTGAGCCTCTTCCCAGTCAGGCAGCCATCCCCTGTGATAACCCAACTTGTGAGGATGCTGGCCAGCCTCTTTGTCGATTGGAGAATCCCAGGAGGTGGCTGAACCTCTCCCCAGCCAGGCAGCCATCCCCCGCGATTCCTCAGCCAGCTTCGGGAAGGCTTCAGGAAGGGTGGCTGGCTGGAGGGGGGGAAGCTTTCCAGCCACCACCCACCCTCCCCGAAGCCACAATGGGGAGCCCGATAGCAGCTTCGGGAAGGTAGGTGATGGGGGGGTTGTCTTATACAGGGAGTATACCCTAAACTCTATATTTTGACTTAAAAATTGGGGGTTGTTTTATACGACCAGTCGTCTTATATGCCAGAATATTATTTTAAAGGCCATTTCACACTACTTTTAGCACTATGACCCCACTTTAAATGCTATGGATGCACAGTATGAAATCCTGGGGATTTGCAGTTTAGTGATGCATTGGAGCTCTCTGGCAGAGCATTCTTACTACCCCTCCTTGAACTATAAATCCCCAGATTCCATAGGAAGGAACCATGGCTGTAAAAGAGGAATCATAGTGGTATAATCATATACAGTCATACCCCTGTATCCACAGGAGTTTGCTTCCCAGACTTACTGTGGATACCAGAAACTGCAAATGACAGCAAACCATATTAAAATAATAGACTTCTGGTAAAAATATATCATAGAGTTGTATTGGATGACCTAGAAGATGTCTAGAGAGGATGCCTCTCTAGGCATTTTCTAGGATGACTCTATGGTATGTGTCCCTGTTTTATGTTCTGCAGATAACTGAAACTGCAGATATTAGTTCTGTGGATACAGAGGTCTGACTGTTGTGTGAAAGGGCCCCAGGTAATATGACTTGAAAAAATATCACCAAGGTTTTTTAAACAGAGACAAGCAAATAAAGGATTCAAAGTAGAATATTGGCAGTTGTAATATCAAATCATTGAAAGAGAAAGCAAGGTAGAGTATGTGGGGGTTTCCCCTGTATGTAATGTGTATATACTAAATATTACTAGAGATATGTGAAAAAAAGAGAATCGTAGGTTTTCCATGTTTCCCCCCCCCCCCGGGCTGTGAGGCCGTGCTCTGGAAGAGTTTATTTCTGGCGTTTCACTTGCCTCTGTGGCTGGCATCTTCAGAGAGTGTTTGAGTAGGAGTCTGTGTGTGTGGGGGGGTATATACTGTGAACCCCTGTTGGGGAGGATATGTAAATTTGTGTATTTGGATGGGTAGTTTCTGGGTGGAGATATGCAAGGAGGATTAGTGTCTGTTTGGCTAATGGTCCATTGTCTGCTGGAAATCCCCCTGGCCCTGGGTGGAATTCCTTTGTAAGTGTTGAGTTTTGATTTTAGTGTTTTCTAGGACTGGTAGCCAGATTTTGTTTACTTTTAGGGTATCTTCTTTCCTGTCGAGGTTGTCCAGGTGTTTGTGGATTTCAATAGCTTCTCTGTGCATTCTGACATGATAGTTGTTGGCCTGGTCCAGAATTCCTGTGTTTTTAAATAACATTTTGTGTCCAGGTTGTTTTGTAACATGTTCTGCTACTGCTGATTTTTCTGGCTGGCCCAGTCTGCAGTGTCTCTCATGCTCCTTGATTTGTGTTTTCACACTGCATTTAGTAGTCCCTATGTAAACATGTCCACAGCTGCATGGTATGCGGTAAACTCCTGCGGCTGTGAGAAGGTCTCTTTTTTCCTTCACTGAGCATAGCATTTTTTGAATTTTCTTGGTTAGTCTGTAGATCATTTGGAGGTTGTGTTTCCTCATCAGTTTCCCATTCTGTCAGAATGCACAGAGAAGCTATTGAAATCCACAAACACCTGGACAACTTCAACAGAAAAGAAGAAACCCTAAAAGTAAACAAAATCTGGCTAACAGTCTGGAAAAATTCTAAAATCAAAACTCAACACATGCTAATGAACTCCACCCAAGGACAGGGGGATTTCCAGCAGACAATGGACCATTTGCCAAACAGACACTAATCCTCCTTGCATATCTCCACCCAGAAACTACCCATTCAAATACACAAATTTACGTATCTTCTCCAACAGTGGCTCACAGTGTATAGCCCTCCTCCACACCCCTACCCAACCATTCTCTGAAGATGCCAGCCACAGGTGCAGGTGAAATGTCAGAAATAAACTCTTCAAGAACACAGCCTCACAGGCCAGAAAAAAACACGGAAAACCTATGGATGCTGGCCATGAAAGCCTTCAACTTCACAAAAAGAGAATCACTTTGGAATCCATTCCCAAGCATGAATTTCAATGGATTATACCAAATACGAGGCAAATGGGTTTAGAGACTTTTGTACAAGGGGACTATTCAAAATTTGGGTTCTGTCTCTTCTGAAGGAGACACCAACTCTTTCTTTATTTCTTAGGGGCATTGAATGATATTTGCAAGCATATAACATGTTCTGTTCAGAGGAATTGCAGGCAGATAGGTTTTGGGATTTTGAGCATGGAGAGCATTGGTTTAGTGAGCAACATAATATACATTGTAGAACAAGGGTGGGAGTCATGCAGACCTCCAGATACAAGTCCCAAAAGCTCTAGCCGTCCTTGCCAATAGTAGGGAGTGCTGGGAATTGCAGTTTGGTGACATCTGGTGGGCTGCATGATTTCCACCCCTGCTGTAGAGGTTCTGCTAGGAAAGCTACTGTAAAATTTTCAGAAGAACAGGGATAGAGGTTAGCAAATTATGACAAATAACTAACGTTTAGAACATTTTTGAATGTTAGATATTATATAACATTTCCAAGCAAACACCACTGCATTAGCTAGCCATAATGCTACACTTTCTTAATAGTAGCATATCAATAAGTCAAAGAAAGGGATTACATCTGTGTATGAACTTTTATTTGCAGCAAGCACTGCCATCTGAAAAAATGCTGGCAGATGGGAATTTCTTGGAACAATTCTGATATATTTCTGCAACATTCATCCTAACAGTGAATAGAGAACCTTAGAAAAGCTCCACTTTTCTCCACAATTTCATTCCCTTTCAGTTTGCCTGGTGTCTTCCTTTTCCACACACCTTGCATGTGGTTCACAATGGATTTTGAATTGGGCTTCAACAAAAGCAACTCTCTGAATTAGTTCCAGGTCTTTCAGGAACAGTCCATTTTGCTTTGGACCACTTCCACACATTTTTCACTTAAGGAATCCAAACACCTCCAAAGTGGACTGTTCACCTTTAAAGCTTTTTCCAAAATGCATGAACAACCTTAACTAGTACTGGACTGCGACATACTATTTAGTCAATATAGTAAGGCATTTCCTGGGATTCTCTAACAAGGAACAGGTGAGAATTTCAATTCAGTCTGGTTGTGAAAATAATTTACTAGAATTTGCAAATCTTCTCATATTTGGAATAGAAAGTTGTTTTTTTGTTTTTTTTTAAATCAAATGAGAGAAAGTAAAGAGACCGATTTGTACTTCTCAACAGAGGGCTTTGAATCCTCAGTTCTTGAAAAGTCTTTTGAATACCTGAAAATTCATCCATGTTTGTGGGTCTGAACCAGGCTTGCCAATTAGTTTTGGGACAAGTCCTCGATGTTTAACAGAACTATGGCACACAGGTGCAACATAGTAATCTTCCACACTAGAAACATCTGTTCCTATTGCATTTGGCTACTGCAGATTGTTGAACATTTCAGTTTGGCTTGCTTCTGATCAGAATTTATTCAGATCCACAATTGCCTTCATAGTTAAGATGGGGAAAAAACTTGAGATGGAAATAATGTAAATGAAGGAAATCAAATTGATCGGAGGGAAGCTATCTGGAAACAGGTGTCTTATCGCCACTCACTTGAAAGAAGCAATGTACTTTTATCTACAAGCCATCAAATAAGATTTTTTTTTTAAAAAAAAGCCAAATATTTGTTCCACCTTAACCTAATTTTATAGGTAGAATACTTTGATTTTAGTTTTTTTTTAAAAGAATATACATTATGTAAACCTGAAAGAGCATGTTCATTTATACAAGCTATTTTATAAGCCCATTTGAAATGCTGGAACATATAGATATATCAGTGTTTCTCAATCAGGGTTCCCTGGAACTCTAGGGTTGCTAAGGGTTCCTCAAGAGACTGTGATTGTGCAGGGAAAGCAATAGCAGTATATACCATAATGTTTATGCAGGGGTTCCCTGAGACCTGAAAATTACTTCAAGGGTTCCTTCAGGATGAAAAGGCTGAGAAAGGCTGATATAGATCAAAATAGTGAAGCCGTGGTTTTTCATTCCAAGGTTCTTTAAAATATTGTAGGCAAATGTGTCATGTAGGCTTTTAATGGAGCTTGGAGAACGGTGGAAATTTTAATCTAATCCAAAGAGATCTTTTGAGCAATCGTCTATTTAGCTGGAAATAGCTCTACAACTTTACAGCTGGCTGGTAGATATACTACAAGCAGCATTTTGCCAGCAGCAGGAGAGGAAAAGTGACGTTTTCAGAGTACATTCAGGGAGGCTGGAAGAACCATTTGGTGCACAAGACCCAAAGTCTTCCTACCTTTCCCCTAACAAGGAAGGATAATGCAATCATTATAGCTTCCCTCTGATCAAATTGATTTCCTTCATTTACATTATTTCCATCTCAAGTTTTTTCCCCATCTTAACCCAGTTGTGGATCTGGGTAAATTCTGATCAGAAGCAAGCCAAACTGAAATTTTTAAAGACTGGAACAGGGGGAAAAAAGCAAAAAAACTCCACTCCTTCAGCCCTGGATGGCATGACCCAGCAGGCCATCGGAAGTGGTGGTTCCCAGTTATTCTCCAATACACACATCCATAGAATTATTCTGTTAATCTCTTAATACAAGATAGTGTGTTCAGATCTTATTTGTCCAAAAAGCAGTCTTAACAGTGAGCTGAAAATTAAGTAGAGTTCATCACAAAGATGCATGAAGATTTTAAAAATTGGAATCAAATGTAACTCCAAGGTTTCATGTCAGGGGAGGCAAACATTTAGCTAGAGGGATGCCACAGGAAGCTTGCTAGGGTGTACTGCATATGCCTTCAAAATTAACTTGAAAATATCTATAAAATCTAGCTTTAGTGATATCTCCTTCCATAGCAAATGGTAACTTCTGTGGGGTGGTATCTGGCAAGACCGTGGTGTATTCATAAAAGGCTAAAATCCTCTCCTTCCATGTCACATGCCTGGTCCTAATCCACCACCCACCCACTCCACACACCCTACAGCTGCTATTTAAATATAAAAAATAAAGAATAAAAATTGTACATGTGAAAATACACACATTTAATGTCACATGCATTTGGGCCTTAAGAACCATATAATTACAGACTAAATGATGTTCGTTGTTTGAGGTGTGAGAACATAACTCATCCTCAATATTCTGTGGCCTGCCAAAATCTTGACAACTCTCCCAATCCCACAGTCACAGCCGGACTAAAAAAAATACAGATATTTTCTCAAACATTCTTTGGATATGTTTTAGCTAGCTTGTGAGGTTCTGATCAGGTCTGTGGGTTTTAAGCTGAACAGGAAGGATACAAGAAGAGAACTGGTGGAACACAAAGAATTTCAGAAATACACAGCACACTGTTCATATATGCAGTACTGTGCTTTCCAAATGAATTGATTTGCAATACGTTCTTTGAAAGCTTTGATTTACTCTATTTCTTAATACTTACTAAGTGAAATTGGAAGAGCCAGTGTAGTATAGTGGTTTGGGTGTTGGACACTGGGAGACCAGGTTTCATAGAATCATAGAGTTCGAAGAGACTACAAGGGCCATCCAGTCCAACCCCCTGCCATGCAGGAATACACAATCAACCCATTCCCAACAGATGGCCATCCAGCCTCTGTTTAAAAGCCTGCAAAGAAGGAGACTCCACCACACTCTGAAGCAGTACATTCCACTTCCAAGCAGCTCTTACTGTCAGGAAGTTCTTCCTAATGTTTAGGTGGAATCTCTTTTCTTCGAGTTTGAAACCATTGCTCTGTGTCCTAGTCTCTGGAGCAGCAGAAAACAAGCTTGCTCCATCCACAGTATGACATCCCTTCAAATATTTAAACATAGCTATCATGTCCCCTCTCAACCTTCTCCAGGCTAAATGTACCCAGCTCCCTAAGCCGCTCCTCATAGGGCATGGCTTCCAGACCTCCCACCATCCTGGTCGCCCTCCTCTGGACACATTCCAGCTTCTGAATCCCTGCTCAGCTGTGGAAACCCACTGGGTGACCTTGGGCAAGTTACACTCTCTCAATCTCAGAGGAGGGCAAAGACAACCCCACTCTGAATAAATTCTGCCAAGAAAACCCTATGATAAGTTCGCCTTAGGGCAAACTTGAACTGTCTTGAACGTAACAACAAGTGAAATAGTACAATGTCTGGCTTCATACTTTGGAATTTCCCACTCTTTGCACAAGTATGGGGGAAATTCAAGAGGGGGAAATAAAATTAAATTAAAATAAACCCAACTTGAAAATTGCATGGCTTGTCTATGACCATGCTGCTGCACTGGGTGTAGAAATACTGAACATACAGGGCATGCAATTGGCCTGAGGTGGTCCAGATTTGAGCCAATTCTGGGCTTTCACATCACCATTTTCAGTGATGTGAAAAGCCATTAGGGTCTTAAAATAGCCCTTGATGTCCTGATAAAACACTTGGCTGCAATCAGTGCTGTTTCTGCACGCAGACTAGGAAAGTAGCTAGACAGAACTGAGTTTTTTTCGTTCAGATTGCCTTTGACAGTTAAATATGGTTAAACAGAACTCCTCTTTCAGCATATGCTGTCACAGATCCTCAATTAGTCATTCCTCTAAGTGCGATGTTATAATGGATTGCTACCTGTGAGTGCCTCCTTTCAGAATTGGAACTTGTTGAATTTGGAGCAGGCTTGTTGGCAAATGTCACATAATTCCAACCAGCCAGGACTGATGGCTACCATTGTCAGTTGGGCAGTTAATTCCCTTGGAGTTTTAGTCCGAATGATAAAGGAGCTATTCAAGGTGCTATACCTCATCCCCTGAAATAAATTCAGCACTCTGAAAGCTGCTTTAAAGTTTAGACTTGACATCTGGAGCAGAACCACTTCTCCACTGACATTGCCTCTGCTGACTATAACATTTGTCTAAGCTGTATTTAGGGCCAAAATCTTGCGCCTCTGAGTAAAGCAAGAATATTGACATGATTAATACTACTCTATAATATAGATTATAGAATCACAGAATCCTGATATCTTAGAGTTGGAAGGAACCACACGAGCAACGTAGTCCAACCCCCTGCCATGCTGCAATATTCAACTAAAGTACTTCTGAAAGATGCTCATCTAGTTGCTGTTTAAAGTCTTCCAAAGAAGGAGAATCCACCATCCTCTGAGGTAATCTGTTCCACTCTCAAACAATTCTTGCAGTAAAGAAGTTCTTTCTAATGTTTAGGTGGACTCTCATCTCTTTTAATTTGAATCTATTGGTTTATGCTCTGGTCAGAAAACAAGTGTGTTCCAGAAGCAGAAAACAAGTGTGTTCCATTTTCAACATGGCACCCCTTCAGATACTTAAAGATGGCTATCATGTCACCTCCCAAAGTCTTCTCTTCTCCAAGTTAAACATACCCAACTCCCTAAGTTGTTCTTCATAAGGCTTGGTTTCCAAACCTTTGATCATCTTGGGGCTTATCTGTATAGGCAATTGTGGCCCTGCAGTCCTAATGATGCAGGGCTTGTGCCCTGTTTTGCCCCTGGGCAGTTCTCAAAACCCCTGGGGCAAAGATAGGGTTAAGATGTGGGGAAGTTGGGGTAGGGGGCATTACAGCATTTTTTTAAAAAAATACCTGGTAAAATCCATTCCAGCCCACAAAAACAATGGATTGGGCCCGTGTGACTGCAGAAGCCCATTCCAGCACACTGGCGCATTGCCACGGCTGCCCTCTGCCTCACTCTTCCATAGCCAGTAAGGAAGGCTGGTCACATGCAGGGGGCCTTGCTCATGTGCTGCAAGCCTGCTTCCTGACATCAGAGAGTGCAACGTGAAGGACAGCAGTGGCAGCGGCAGGGATGGGACAGCGTGCTTGTCTGGACTCCAGCCTGGTTTGTGCCAGTAATGGGGGAGGAATGGGCCAAATCCACGGGTATTCTGGCCTGTGTAGATGATTCTTTGGTCTCGTTTTGGTTCCAGCTAATCAATATCCTTCTTGAACTATGGTGCCCAGTACTGGAAGCAGTATTCCAGGTAAGGCCTAACCAAAGCAGAATAGAGTGACAATACGGAGAAATGTAAAGTACTGCATTTAGGGTGGAAAAATGAAATGCATAAATATAGGATGGGAGAGACCTGGCTGAATGAGACTACGTGCGAAAGGGATCTAGGAGTCCTAGTAGACCACAAGTTGAACATGAGCCAACAGTGTGATGCGGCAGCTAAAAAGGCCAATGCGATTTTGGGCTGTATCAATAGAAGTATAGTGTCTAGATCAAGGGAAGTAATAGTGCCACTCTATTCTGCCTTGGTCAGACCTCACTTAGAATACTGTGTCCAGTTCTGGGCACCACAATTCAGAAAGGATATTGACAAATTGGAGCGTGTCCAGAGAAGGGCAACTAAAATGGTGAAAGGTCTAGAAACGATGCCTTATGAGGAGAGACTGAGGGAGCTGGGTATGTTTAGCCTGGAAAAAAGACGGTTAAGAGGCGATATGATAGCCCTGTTTAAGTATTTGAAGGGATGTCACGCTGAGGATGGAGCAGGCTTGTTTTCTGCTGCTCCAGAGACTGGAACACGGAGCAATGGGTGCAAGCTCCAGGAACAGAGATTCCACCTCAACATGAGGAGGAACTTTTTGACAGTAAGAGCTGTTCGGCAGTGGAACACACTCCCTCGGAGCGTGGTGGGGTCTCCTTCCTTGGAGGTCTTTAAACAGAGGCTGGATGGCCATCTGTCGGGGATGCTTTGATCAAGATTTCCTGCGTGGCAGGGGGGTTGGACTGGATGGCCCTCGTGGTCTCTTCCAACTCTGCAATTCTATGATTCTACTACATCCCTTGGTCTGGACACTATGCTTCTATTGATAAAGTCTAGAATTTTTGACTCATGTTTAGCTTGTGGTCTGCTAAGACACCTAGATCTTTTTCACATGTACTGCTTTCAAGCCAGAAGCTACTCACCCTATATTTATGCATTCCATTTCTCCTGCCTAGATGTAATACCTTTCATTTATCCCAGTTCAAATTCCTTTTGTTAGTTTTGGCCTAACTTTCTAATCAACCATTTTGCAAAAACTCTCTGGGTTCAGTTAGACAACCAATTACAAATCCACCTAACAGCCTAGCCCACAGTTCACCAGCTTGTCAAAAGCTTTACTAAAATCAAGATATACTACATCCCATGGACACACTGGGCCCAATCTGGCACAAATGGAGTAAAGAGGTTTTTTTGGCTCTAGCTGGCTTTCCCCTGTTCCAGCCCCTATCTGTCCTGGGGTTGTTTGGACTGCCTGGGGGAAGATCAGGGTAAATGCCCTGTGTCATTTGGACTGCAGGGCTCTGGAACAGGGGCAAGCTGGGGGATATGGCCAGAGTAGATAAGGCCTTGGATTCATTTGGTACAAAAGAAGGTTGCAAGATTGTGGGAATTAGTGCCTGTGTTCTGTTGCTCAGATTTGCTAGAGAACATAAACCTTCCTGTGCTTCATGTTTCTTCCTTTCACCCTTATTCAAACTTCACAAATGCCTGCATTTTGACAGTAAATAGCAAAATAAATCAAATTAGGGAAGTCTTTAGGGGATTTTTTTAAACACTTGTGAAGACTATTAGGGCTTGTCTACATGGGCAATAAAACCCACACTCACCCTGTATTTGCAGCACAGTTGACACACTGCATTTTCGACAGTGTGCAGGAAACCCCAGATTGTAAGATTTGCAGTTTGCTCTGCATTTAAGGGAAAAGCCTGGATTTTTGGCCATGTGGTGGCTGAGGATTGGCTTCAGAGCAAAGCAATGGAAGGGCTTCTGGTGGACACTTCTGGCACTTTTTTTAAAAAAAATCCTGATTGTGCTCATATTTGGATATGTGCATTTCTGCTTATCCAGTAACACAGTACTCTGGGACCACATATATTCATTTATTTGCATGCACGAGTGAACAGACCCCCCCCCCATCCCCGAACAGCCCCAGCTTTGTGGCTGGAAATAGTACAACATATAGGGCACATGATCAGCATAAGTCTGCCCTATTACTCCAATGCAACTGAACAATCCCTAGTGCATGTGGCATTTATAGGGCCACTGTGGATCAAAGAAATCCACTGTGGCTATGAGGTGGTTTCGGGTTTCCTGCCAGTTTAGACAAGCCATTAATGGCAAAGACAGACATAGTACTTGATGTTGCTGGAAGCAGTTTCAGGGCACACTTTTTGGCATAAACTTCTGTAATGCATTATATGTGAGCCTGCCTTTGAAGAGAGAGACTTACATGGTTCAAATGTTGATGTCATTTAAGTGCCAGATGATGATACTATGTCAGACAAAGGCATTTTCCTAGTCTCGCAGTTAAGAGCATTTGCAACGTATGACTCTCCAGCTGTTGTTTGACGTGATGCCCAATTACTAATGGGGCAGGATGATAGGAGCTGAAAGTTAACAATCTCTGGAGGGCTACCACTCCTATATACACTTACCTGTAAAGAAAGTGGTTTGAATTCAATGAGATTAATTTAGTAGTCCTGTTCAAGATTATACTACAGGTCTCCTTACTGTTTCAAGCTTCCTATTTTGAATAGTCTTTTGTAGAATGTGATTGTGCATTTTAATAATGTACTTTATTTTGAAATTTTGAAGCAGCGAAGGGACCTGTTTGATGTGCAGCATTAAGATGCCTAAAATGAATGAACAATGGAGTGGAAATGAATGATGGAAAATCCAGAGGGGTGTGTGTGAATTGAAAATGCTTCTACCATATTTAATAGATTGTGTCTGTCTTCACAGTGAGAAATATATCAATTCAAACTACTTCAAATGCAGCTGGATATCTGCCATTCTATTTTACAAATTCCTGAAAATAAAACTGCTTTGTGGTATGTAAGCTAAAAAGTATTTCCTCCTGACATGGGAGGGTGAGAGCCTTATTTTAAAAATGTATGCCTTCTTTAAAAGTTACCCTGAACACTCATTAAAAACCTTTTAAACCTTGTAATGTTTCTGTTTAGGCTACAGCCCGCTTTGGTCATGGGCAACCTGACTTATTGTGGACCTTCCTTGGCATTGTGGATATGATGTGCTCCCCAGATTTTGCACATAGGTTGTCAGCATTTAGATTGAAGGGGGATACACATATACAACTGTACATATCCTAGTCCCCATGTGAGCTAGAACCCCATCCAAATGTTCATCCTGCATGCCTGGATTCCCAGAGAAGATGTCACATGCATAAGAAGATGGGGTTTTGCAATATGGCCCACTTATGTGGTGGGGTGAGTTGTGTCATATCCAGCCTTATTATATGAACAATATGCTTGAACTAGACCCACACAAGTAAGCTTTACCCTTGCCTACCTTGATGAATAGCACATGAGGAGTGATTGGGTAAGTCTGGGGGGATGGTAAACACCTTGCTTTCCTTAGGTCAGGGGCTCACTGGGTATAAGGAGGCCATAGTGAGCCTTTTTCCAAAGAGGACATACTTGGATCCAGAAGTATGTGGGAACCTACCACCTCATTGTTAATATATCCTTTCTGGGCAAGGTGCTTAAGAGGTTGCAGTGGACGCAACTTCAGAGTTTTTTGGAGAAAACATTATCTGGATCCATTTCAGTCTGGTTTCAGGTCAAAGTATCATACCAAAAATGCCTTAGTTGCTCTGACTGACAAGCTACTCTAGGTGAAAGACAGAAGGAGTGTCACTGCCTCACTCTTCCTGGATCCCTCATTGGCTTTTGAAATCATTGATCTTTGCATTTTAGTGGAGCAGCTCTGTAGGATGGTTATCACTTTTGGTTGGGCCCAAACCTTACATGGTTTGGGTACAGGTTACCTGCAGGATCTCCTTCTCCTGTATAATCTGCTCCATACACTCAGGTCCTCTGGAAGACATCTACTTCAGTTAGCCAAAACTAGGCTGTTACCCAGAGGATATTTTCTTCAGCCGCCCCCAGACTATGGAATGACCTGCCAAAACAGATTCATCAGCTCAAGACTTGAAATTAGCAGTAAAGACCAGCAGGTTTATCCAGATTATTTTTAATCCGTGATGAGACCAAAGACAGGAATTGGATTAAATAGGGAGCATTTTATTTAACCTATTTAAATGGAACAAATAGTATGAACAAAAGAGGGGGATTAGCCTGATTCAGGTCCAGCTCAGGCCAGATGTCAACCTAGTAACTACCTCCTCAGCCTTCTCTTGGGCAAAACACCTGACCCTGAATGCAGTCCCAAGTTATGGGGCTGCTCCCTGGCCGATCATATTCTGGAAGGCAAAACCCAGGCTGTTCCCTCCCAAGACACAAGATTTTATAAGAGAGAGCAAATCCCCAGATCAGCCCCAAGGGCAGATTCATTCCCCGTGTGCTCAAGCAGCCTTTCCCAATCTAGTGCATTACAGAACTCTCAGGTTAAGGAGAGCTGTCCTCTAGTCTTTTTCTCTTCCAGTCTTTCATTATAGTGGACAGAAGTATAGTTGGATTGAGATGTTTCTGACCAAAGAGCTTAACATTTTAAATAGACATTTAGATTTCACCATTTAAAGCAATCTTGTTCAATTTCAACTAGGACTAACCCATTGTATTTGGGTTTTCGAATAAACATGTAGAAGATTGCACTGTGAGTGTATTATATGTTCTGTCAGCTTTTTCATCTATATGTCTCATGTCTCATTTCTATAAAGTAATATATTAGGTTTTGCTGTATTGCATCTCAGATGTTACACTGGGTTGATACCTTTTTGTTTGGCTGCAGGATAACCAAAGATTATTTCTTGGATTCCAAAAAATGCAGTTTATTTTTTTTTCCTGAGTTCTGAAATTTTTCATTTTTGGTAGTTTAAAATACTAATGTTTCCACTAGTTATACAGTTGAGCTGAGAATCTAATAGGTATACGATGCCATGTCTCCGTCTCTTCCCCGACAGGCTTCACACCAGGGTCAGGGATGTTGAGATGGCAGCCAATCAGGGCACAACATGGCTTGCCCTGATTGGCTGGAGTCTGTTCAGGGTGGCCAATCAGAGTCAAGCATTATGTTCAAATCTGATTAGCTAGTGGAAAGGGGAAGCCGTCCCTTTGCTGCAGACTTCCCTCTGGTCTGGCAGCCGGGTACCAGGTGGCAGAGAAGGACAGCACCGACTGGTGGGGAGAATGACATCACCCGCATGTTCATGTCCAGGCAGGGTCTAGGCTACATGCAAGTCAGGGCCAGGCTTGGGGCATGCCACACTGTTGTGCACACCTACATTAGGTAGGAGGCCCATTTCAGCCTTGTTGGTAGCAGCTGTGGTAGGTTGGCGAAAGACAGGCCTGGCCTGGCCCGCCTTTGTTGGCAGTTGGCATGGGCCCTGGATCCAATGATATCATGATTGGGGGTCTCCGTCACTGGCAGGTCACAGAGATTCCCTCCAGGGGTATGAAGGGGCACTGACAGGAGGACATGCCAGCTTGGGGCGTGCGCCTTCTGGTGCCCCCTTTTTTTTTTCCTCAGGGGAGGGGGAGGAGGTTGGGTACCAGGCACTTGGGCCTGTGGGGACTCCTCCCGCTCCTGGGTGTCACTTGTTGGCAGACGGGCCGACAACAGAATCATCGACCAGCAGGCAGGTTGGTCAATGCCTGGATCCAGACCCAAGTGTGGAGTCAACCAATTACAGCTGGTGTCAATAAAGTTGTGGTCATTTATTGCCAAACCTTTTCAAACCATTTAATTTTGTGTCTGTCCTTCATTTAAAGTGGGGGAAGGGGGCATCCTACTTGGACACGCAATCAAGTTTTTACTTTCTAGCTTGTCACATGTCACTCATATGTTTTGTTATCACATTTCTTACAATTAGCAATGAAAATGTGCCTAACAATGCAACTCTATAAATGTTTCCTCAGAAGCCGGTGCCATTCTTTTTGCTGGGGCTTACTTCAAAGTAAATATTTACAGAAGAGGAGTGCAAACTACATGACATATAGCTGATACAGAAAATCCTATAAATGTCAGTGAAATCTATCATTAATCATAATTGATTGATAATCTCAGAATTTATTTTCATCAAATATAATTTAACGAAATGTATGTCAACACCAACCTAGTAAGATCAGTCTTGCCAATCAGCTTTGATTCACACTTCACAACATTGGTGGAGGAAACAGGAGACAAGATGGGCTGCTGAACTGCCACCTATGTTCATTCACTTGGTTATAGTTGAGTTTTAGAGCCCTTTCACACTACACAATTGTAGCACTGTGATTCCACTTTAACTATCATTTCAATATCCTATGGAATCCTGGAATTTGCAGTTTAGGGAAGGGTACTTAGAACAGAGTAATAAAGCTAATTGTGTAGTAGTTTGAGCATTGGACTACAGCCAGGGTTCAAATCCTTGCTCGGCCATGGAAACTCACTAGGTGAACTTAGATAAGTTAAACTATCTCAGCCTCAGAGGAAAGCAAAGGTAGACCATCTCTAAACAAATATTGCCAAGAAAACTCTACGATAGGTTCACCTGAGGGTAGCAAAAGTCAGAAATGACTTGAAGGCACACAACAACAACACAACTTAGAATTTTGAGCCAATGTCTCCTCATTAAAGTATTTATTTTGTTTGATGTATTTAATTTATATGCCTCCTTTCTCCTGGAGTGGGACCCAAGGCAGTTCACAAAAAGAATCTGCTAAAAATGATAAAATTTTAAACAAACTAAGATCATCAGATTAAAACAATAATCTATAAACAATATAAAATCATTAGAAAGCATACCAAAGTTAAAAATAAAGCACTCTCCCCCCATAAAAACCACCTCTGCAAGTAATTACACATTAAAAGTCTGCTTGAACGAAACAGTCTTTGCCTACCAGCAAAAGGAGAGCAGGGAAGGGGCCAGCCTAGTCTCCCATGGAAGGGAATTCCAGAGGGTGGGAGCAGCTATGTCCTGATGAAACTATAAAAAACCCAGGATATCATGGATGCAGCTACATTAGCAAAAGTGGAAACATGGTTCTATAACTCTATAGTATGAAAAGTCCTGTAGCAAAAGTTCGAAATAATATGTTATTGCTAGTGTCAGGACATAGGCCTTCAGGATTCATGTACATAGTACTGTCAACATTGATTGGTTCTACAAACATGTACAATGCTTTTTTCTGTGATACACACACATATCTTTGTCTTTCAAATCATACTCTCAAAGACAATTAGCTTGTCATTCCTTAATATGATCACCAAAACTGGAAAGCCCATTCTAGGGATGAGGATGACAATGCTTATATGAGCTCTTGGTAAGATGTTTATGATTTTGAACTGCAATGTCACAAATGGAGAGATTCAAGGCTTTTTGTGTGTGTATGCCCCTCACTGCTGCAGGATTGGTGGCAGGCAGTGTTGTGATTGTAGTCATCACTTATTTGCAAAGTCTTTCTTGTGAAGTCAAAGGCTTTCACGGCCGGCATCCATAGATTTTCCTTGGTTTTTTTCCGGGCTATGAGGCCATGTTCTGGAATAGTTTCTTTCTGATGTTTTGCCTGTATCTGTGGCTGGCATCTTCAGAGAATGGTTGGGTAGGAGTTTATGTGGAGTTTATATGCTGTGAACCCCTGTTGGGGAGTATATGTAAATTTGTGTATTTGAATGGGTTGTTCCTGGGGGAGGATATGCAAGGAGGACTAGTGTCTTTTTGGCTAATGGTTGGTTGATGGGCCATTATCTGCTGGGAACCCCCCTGTCCCTGGGTGGAATACCTTTGTAAGTGTTGAGTTTTGATTCTATTGTTTTTCAAAACTGGAAGCCAGATTTTGTTTACTTTTAGGGGTTCTTCTTTCCTGTTGAAGTTGTCCAGCTGTTTGTGGATTTCAATAGCTTCTCTGTGCATTCTGACATGAGAGTTGTTGGCCTAGTTCAGAATTTCGGTGTTTTTAAATAACATTTTGTGTCCAGGTTGATTTATAACATGTTCTGCTACTGCTGATTTTTCTGGTTGGCCCAGTCTGCAGTGTCTCTCATGTTCCTTGATTTGTGTTTGCACACTGCATTTAGTGGTCCCTATGTAAACTTGTCCACAGCTGCACGGTATGCAGTAAACTCCTGCAGCTGTAAGAGGGTCTGTTTTGTCCTTTGCTGAGTGTAGCATTTCTTGGATTTTCTTGGTTAGTCTGTAGATCATTTGGAGGTTGTGTTTCCTCATCAATTTCCCTATTCTGTCTGTCCGTGTCTCCTGTTTTAAAAATACCTTCCCTTTGGGTGGCTGTTTTTCTACTTCATTCCTGTGGTTTTTTCTGTGTCTGGCTGCTCTTGTGACATCTGATCTGGAGTAACCATTAGCCTCTAGGGCCCAGTTTAGATGCCTCAGTTCGTCCTCCACGTAGTGGGGTTTGCAGATCCTTTTTGCGCAGTCAACCAATGTTTTTATTGTGCTTCTTTTTGTCCTGGGTAATGATTGGAGTTTTTGTGTTGGTATCTGTCTGTGTGTGGGGGTTTTCTGTATACCTTGTGGCCTAACCATTGGTTTGGTTTGCAGATGACTAGGACATCCAAGAATGGCAGTGTTCCTTTTCTTTTTCCATCGTGAATTGGATATTTGGGTGGATGCTGTTCAGGTGTTTCAGGAATGAGACCAAATCTTCTTCTCCATGCTTCCAAATGGTGAAAGTGTCATCCACATATTGGAACCATGTTGCGGCCCTAACCAACCACTAGCCAGACACTAACAAGCCTTGCATTTCTATACCCAGAAATTAACCATTCAAATACACAAATTTACATATACTCCCCAACAGGGGTTAACAAGATATAAACTCCACACACACTGCTGCCCAACCATTCTCTGAAGATGACAGCCACAGATGCAGGTGAAACGTCAGAAGTAAACTCTTCCAGAACACAGCCTCACAGCTAAAGTCTTTCTTGTTTTACTTCCCTTCTTATCACATCATGAAATGATGCAGACTTTCTGACCCACTGTCTCACAGGGCTATATGATGCAGGAGGATGCTCTGAGGAGCTTACCACACTATGAAGAAAAGTGGCAAGGCAGCAGAAACATTCCATCTTTCCAGTCGCCTTACCGCATGGCATCATTGTTTTTTTCATTCCAGTCCCATGAGGGACTGAGTTAAAACCATGTCTTTTTGCTATCCAGAAAAATCAGTTAGCAAAAAGGTAGCTTGGTCCCCCACAGGACCAGAATGAAAGCACTGTAAGAACTTAGAGCCTACATCTGCCCCACCGGGGGTGGTGGACCCATTAAAATGGTCCACCCTCGAAGGGTAATGGAACCTATGGGTTTCTAGAAAGCCTTAGAGGGTTTAATGGTTGGAAATGCCAGTGATCCTGTTGATGCTCTGGTTAATACCTGGAACACCGACCTTACCAGAGCTATCAACACGATTGCTCCCAAGCGTCCTTGCCAATCCACTTCTAACTGTAGGCCATGGTATACGCCTGAGCTTAGGGAAATGAAGCGGTTTGGACAACGACTAGAGCGCAGGTGGTGGAAGACTCAACTCTTATCTGACAGAACTCACCATAGGAACTTTCTTTGGTCCTATCGGGAGGCAATGCGTGCAGCGCAGAGATCCTTCTCCTCTGCACGTATTGCGTCTGCAGAGTCCCGTCCAGCAGAGCTGTTTAGGGTGGTGAGGGAGCTGACGCAGGTGTCCCCTACGCCAAATCCCCTGCTTAACCTGACGACTGCCTGCTGTGATGCGTTTAATAATTTCTTTGCAGATAAAATCTCTCATATAAGAGCCGACTTAGATGCCACTATTGTAACAGAAACAATGGGCGAGGTGTCCAGCGACTCCACCGATGTAATTGTACTGGATCAGCTTCAATCTGTGAGTACCGATGACGTGGACAAGCTCCTTGGTAGTGTGAGGAAGACAGCCTGCCACCTCAACCCTTGCCCATCTTGGCTGGCCGTCCAGGGAGGGGACGCATTGTGGAAGTTCCTTGTGAGCATCATCAATGCGTCCTTCAGAGAAGGATATATTCCATCATGTCTAAAGGAGGTGGCTGTTAAGCCTATTTTGAAAAAACCTTCCCTGGACCCCCTGGCCAGTCTCTTTATTACCATTTTTGAGCAAGGTGATCAAGAGGGAGGTTGCTCTTCAACTCCAAGCTGTCTTGGATGAAACCGATTACCTAGACCCATTTCAAACTGGCTTTAGGACAGGCTTTGGGGTTGAGACTGCCATGGTTGCCTTGACCGACGATCTGCATCTGAGCATCGACAGGGGTAGTGTGACCCTTTTGGTGCTCCTAGACCTCTCAGCGGCTTTTGATACGATAGATCACAGCATTCTTCTGCATCACCTGAGGGAGTTAGGCATCGGAGGCACTGCTTTGTAGTGGTTCCAGTCCTTCATCTCGGGACCCAGAGAGTGCTGCTTGGGGACAGTGGCTCCAGTAAAAGGGAGCTTACCTCTGGAGTACCACAGGGTGCTATTCTGTCCCCGATGTTATTTAACATCTATATGAAGCCGCTGGGTGAGATTATCCAGAGTTATGGAGCTGGGTGTTATCAGTACGCTGATGACACTCAGATCTATTTCTCCATATCTCATTTGTCAGTCTTGAATTCTGACGCCATCTCTTCTCTCAATGAATGTCTTTGCGCAGTAATGGGCTGGATGAGGAAAAACAGGTTGAGACTGAATCCAGACAAGACGGAGGTGCTCATGGTAGCGGCCCCGAAACCAAGAATTGGGTTGCAATCTCCAGTCCTGGATGGGGTCACACTCTCCTCCAGTGACTGTGTTCGCAGTCTAGGGGTGCTCCTTGACTCGTCGCTCCCGATGACAAATCAGGTAAATGCGACAGTCAGGAGCGCTTGTTATCAGCTTCAGCTGATATGCCAGCTGCGCCCTTTTCTGGAAGTAAGGGATCTTGAGACTGTTGTGCACATGCTGGTAACCTCACATCTTGATTTCTGTAATGCACTCTACATGGGGCTACCCTTGTGCTTAGTTCGGAAATTACAGCTGGTACAAAATATGGCAGCCAGGCTAGTTTCTGGAACATCTAGGAGTTACCACATTACTCTGGTTCTGAGGTCCCTCCACTGGCTGCCTATCAGCTTCCGGGCCCAGTACAAGGTGTTAGTTATCATCTTTAAAGCCCTAAATGGCTTGGGCCCAAGCTATCTCAGGGACTGCCTTCTCCCTTATAATCCTCCCCGCACTCTCCGGTCCTCTGGGAGGAATTTGTTGCAGCCACAAAGACCTAGGCTGGCAACCACCTCCCAAAGGACTTTCTTGGCTGTCGCCCCCAAATTGTGGAACGGCCTGCTGGATGAGATCCGCCTATTGACATCGTTAGACAGCTTTAAAAAGTCTGTCAAGCCAGATCTCTTCAGGCAGGCTTTTCCAGAATAGCTAATCCCGGCCTCAGGAACCCCCTCTGGAGGTTGATTCTGGAGTTCTTAACTGATGCTGCTTGCTAGGAAGGGTTTTTAATAACAATTGTATTATATTTTGATTTTAATTTGTATTGATTTAATAATGCTTTAAGGGAGGGAAGGGATTTTGAGTTGTTTTATACTATGTACTATTTTATTGTTGTAAGCCACCCCGATTGTTCGCAGAGGGGCGGGATATAAATAAATGTTATTATTATTATTATTATTATTATTAAGAACGGAGACATCATGCAGCAGGCAGCAGGGAAGATGGAATGTTCCTGGTGCCTTGCCACTTTTCTTTAGAGTGTGGTAAACCCCAATCACTTTCTTTCACCATACAGATTTAAAGGACCTGTATCACAACCCTTTGAAAATTTAGGGCAAGGGCCATGGTATGCATCTTTCTGGATCCCAATAAATTCTACCCCACTCCCACAACTGTATAAATATGCTTTATACCTGAGACCTTAATACCACTTGGTACTGCATATGAAGAAGTAGGTTTAATATCCATAAATGCTCATGCAAAAATAAAAACTAGTTAGATTTAAAGGTGCTGCCACATTTTCCTCCTCTCCCTTCCTTCCTTCCTTCCTTTTATGCTGCAAGAGACTAACATGGCTCCTTCTTTGAAAACTTGCCATAAGGAGTGATTGCAGTTGCTGCCAAATTTTGATGGTGACTGTGATAGCAGCAAATTCAGAAGCCTTTTTAAAATGTTGGTGGTGACCACAGCAATGCCAGCATCAGACTGTATGACACTGTGGCCCCACTTGTTTCTGGAAGGTCTAATGTGCTCTCCCAAATCCTGGGAAGTTGCTTGCTCCTGCTTTAGAGGTATCAGATTTCTCCCATCCCCCCCCTGTTTAAAGACCAAAGACAAGGTTCCAATTTTTGAAGTGCCATCAAAGGAGACCAAAGTGCTTCTCAAGGGTATTGCTGTGGAAATCCTTGGTCATCCCCAAGTAAGGTACCATAAGGCATCTTCCTACTTAAAAAAAATACTGAGCTGTATCACTGCATAGTCCTGTTGCACATTGATAAAAGGCCTGTAAATGACTTTACTGTGAGACATCCAACAAATTCAAAGAAAAGTGATCCTGTCATTTAGCACTGAATCACTTATTCCAACTATACACATTCAGTGCACTGTTTCTGTTCTTTAAAAAATCAGGAAGGTTTTATAGCTTATTTTATAGGGATTAGGGCATTACAGACCAACATAAAGGGATTATGGCATTAGAGAAAGATTATATTTGAGGCTGTTACAGTGATATAGCCTATATTAGCCTACCATATTACACAGAAAGGAAATATAAAATTAATGGCATATAAACATTAGCCATGGTTACCCCAAACCAGTTTCTCAGTAGTACGCTATGCTTCAGAGACCAAACTGTAGTACCCACATAGAATTAAGACTAATTATGTAATCAGCATAAAGAAGGCATGTTAGGATACAGAATAAGGTCCATTGTTTCCTACAGTATCCGTTTTCCATTTTAACATTGCTCAATCACAATTACCCATGTTCTTTTCAAGCAAAATGAAATATCTCAAACATTATTGACTATTTTCCTTCTTAGTTAAATGTTTGCATTGGGCAGACAGCATAAAAACATTAAAGCTATGCATGCTGCAAATGATAAAATGAACCACATGAATACTAAGGACAAGCAGTGTGCTTGAAGGGCTTGTGTGAATAATTGATTAAGGCAAGAATGGAAAAGAAATGGGTTGGTTTTCTGAATCTCTCTTTGCATTTGAATGGATCTACTAAAGCAAGAACATGAACTTAAAATGTTAACACCTACTTAAGCTCTTAGCCACAGTTGAGCAAGGTACAACCCTCCACATGTTGGAGGGTTTCCTGCACCCTATTCATTGGCTCTTCTACCTAGGGTTGCTGGCAGTTGCCATGCAACAACTTCTAGAGGGCTGCACTTTGGCCATCTCTGTTCTTGGGACAGATACATGATACACATGACTTTTTCAAAGGGATGGGGGGAACCCCGAGGAGGTTGGGAGAAGAACAGTGCTGTCCCGCTTATAGTGCCCCATGTCAGATGGCGCCATCCTCCTCCTGACCTTCCCCCATGCTTCCTCTGTGCTGCAGGCACCACTTGTTATTGACAGGATTTTTCCATCAATAAAAGTGGCACATTTCTTGTGCCTGCAGCATGGAGGAAGCATGGGGGAAGGTCGGGAGGAGGATGGCGCCATCTGAAATGGGGTGCTGTAAGTAGGACAGCGCTGTTCTTCTCCCAACCTCCTGGGGGTCCCCCCCATTTGAAAAAAATCCACAGTCTCTCTTGATTATATTGGCAGACATGAAAAGAAAACCAAGCAGTAAAGTTGAAACCACATTAAATTGAAATGCTACCTTTAACTAGCTACAAGAAATGAGGGGAAGGCTCAGAAAATGCCTGCCGAAAGTATGTGGGGGATCAAGCTCAGTTAGGGACAGGTGAGACACACTTCTACTTACATTTTTGATTAGATTTTCAAAATTTGCCATTTTTTTCATTGAGATTTTAAAAATTCAAATGTGAGAAAAGAAAAATTGACAAATTCCTCCATCCAAGCAATGGGCTTGGACTGCAGAACTCTGAAAAGTCTGAGAGTGAATCCCTGCATGAATAAGTCTCATCCAATGAGCCCAAATACCTTGAAGGCTCCAGATCCTGTCTGATCTCTGAAGCTAAGCTGGGTCAGACCGGGAAGGGAAAGACCACCAGGGAAGAGCAGGTGTTGTAGGCTACATTCAGAGAAAGGCAATGGCAAACTTTCTCTGAATAATCCTATGAAAGAAAATTCTATGAAAGTGTTACTTAAGTCAAAGGACTTTTTCAGATGGGGGAAAAAACCCCCGAGGAGGTTGGGAGAAGAATGGGGCTGTTTTACTTACAGAGCCCCGTTTCAGCAGCCCCATCTTCCTCCTGACCTCCTCCCAACCTCCCCCCATGCTGCGGGTGCCGCTTTTTATTGATCAAGTTTCTCTGTCAATAAAGAGTGGTTCCAGCAGCACGGGGGAAGGTTGGGAGGAGGACAGAGGAGGATGGGGCTGTCTGAAATGGGGCTCTGTAAGTGAAACAGTCCCGTTCTTCTCCTGATCTCCTTGGGGCTTTTTCCCCTGTCTGAAAAAGTCCAAAGTTAACTTGAAGGCACATAACAACAACAAATTCAGCAGCCTTGGCCCCCATTGGTACTACTGAATTAGGACTTCCTCTTAAATTTCCTTTTTCTGATCTTCTGTAACAGCCACACATCAGGCAGAAACAACATGATTCTGTCCATTAGCAGAAATAGCTCTACTTTCACAGTTTGACCATAGCAGATGGCTGAGAGTTTTGTTTAGGATGACAAAAACATTCAAAAATGAACAAATTTGTTCATAAATTTGATGGAAAGAAGTTGAGGGTTTTTAAAAAAAAAAAAATTGGACATGCTGGCTCGGGCCAGAATTAGTAGATTAGTATTCCCTAAATTCAGTACTGCTCTGAAGTCTGACACCTCATTAAAGGTGCATTATTCCTGCCAATAACTTGATTTTGAAGTAAACAATAAACTTGTTTGTTGTTGTGGAAACAAGATTTGATAAGCCTCAGGGTCATGTTTTCCCTTGCCTCATTTCTTCTGGAGTTTGGAAGTACAGCTAGGTGAAACAAGCCAAGTTCAAGCCATAGTTGACAGTAGCTGACTTGTTTCAACTAACTGTGGTTAAACATCAGTTTGGGGCTCAGATGCAATGCTTCAGAACACCTTCTCATTGCCATGCCAAAGGAGAGGATAAGCGCAAAAGCCAGAAAGGTATTTTTGGTTGTTATACACATTCATGCCTGAACCCCAAGCCAATGTCTCATTCCTCCATCCTACCTTTTAAAACCAAACATGCTTCCTTCTGATAAGTTGGAAACACTTTGATGTATCATGTAGCTGTCTTTACATCTTGATTTTATAATGAATTCATAATGGTCAACCTCATCAGTTGCTGACAACCTTATCTTTACCTTGGCTGATGAATGCATACATCCTGAAATTAATTCCAAGTATCACTGATGTGAGGTATTTAACATCTCAAGGTGCTAAAACTTCCTGACTTCCTGGGCTGCCTCTATTGAATGGTTTTCATTGTGAAACTTTGCAACTGGACTGTCCCAGATAAACCTCTCCCTTTGAATTTGCCTTTCATTGCAAATTGGTATTCTTTTGATCTTATTATTATCATACCCCATCTTTTGCAAACTCTTAAGTTATCTATCAGACATCTCCATGAACATATTAGCTCTTCTGATCCATATCAAAATTATCTCCATACAGATTCACTGGACCTTTTCCTCAGAACACATTCAAAATGGACTATCTTATAATAATATCCACTTGCCTGTTTTCCTGCACTTTTTGGCTCAATGTTACATATTGTTCAAATATCACTGACCCTTTATGAGAGCAGCTTCTTAGTTCATCCATCTATGACTGCTAATATAGCAAAATGGATAAGGCCCAAAGTGCACCTGAATAGTAGTTGCAGGACTCAAAGTTAGATTAGGGACATTTTGCTAAGAAGGAAAGGACTGAAACTGTACCACATATGAATTAAGCAGCACCTCCACCTATACTTACACATGATGTAAAGAAAATATATTAATTTGTAGAGTCATTTCAGCTGTGGAAACGGGACAATGGTTGGGTTAGAGTAACCTTCAGCAATCCAATAGCCCCAACTCAATTTAGAGACCTGCAGCCAGTTCTGAGGCACAGGAGATGTGGGAAAATCCATTCAAATATCCCAACTTTGCTCTTAACAGTTACAGATCAATTAGCCCACATTTTGAATATAACAGCTGCAACAAACTTATTAGAGAGCACTCAGTACTTTCCCCTAGGCTTGGATTTTGAGGATTAAGCTGCCCTTTATGAGGTTGGTATAAAGATCATAAGTAATGTTTCTGAAGAGCTCTGAACAGTCTTTAAAGTGCTATAAGTATGATAAGAACTACAATAGTATCTTCCCTTCTTTGGTCCTCTCAGACCTTTTTTTCCCTCACCTTTGAGACCATATTAATCCCTTTTATTATTATTTTTGAATAATAATAACAATGAATAAACTCAAGAATTGTAGCAATGACAAACTACTAAACCACATTATTAGTCCTTCTGCATACCCACCCACTCACTCTATAGAAGAGCTGAATTGCACCTTCACTTCACTTTTATCCATTTCTTTCCACCACCAGGGAGATTTTCACCATAGATCCACACTTCCTCCTGACACCAGAGGCTTCTTTTTCTCAGGCACATACCTGGTGACAGTACCCTCTTATTTTATTTGTTCCATCAGCTAAAGCATCCCAGTACAACCAGTTTTTGCTATTCCTAATGCTATCTTCATCTTCCACCAACATTTACTCTAGATAAGTCAGTCACACCAATTTTCCCCTGTCAGATCTTCTCACATCTAATTTCTAAGCCCTCTACCTCACAAGTCATCTAGTAAAATTTCCTCATTCTTCATGACATTTCTTTTTGTACCTCCCCCTGGTTATCACTCCCCCATCCTACTAGTTCTTCTTTCATTGCCCTTCCTTGGTTTGAGGCAGATTTCCCATACCTAGAAAATGCGGGTTGATTTAAGGACTCTTGAGCACATTTAACTCAACTTTCCTTTGCTTGTCAGTATGCATTTGAATCTGAATGCTATTTTGGATATATTTGTACCTAGTCAGGAGCTCATGTTAATTCTTGAATATTATTTCTCTGGGCATCATTCCTTCAAGGAAAATAAAGTTATTGGCTCCATGGGGACATTCAAAAATTCATAGAAACCAGAATGGCATTCAGTATGCTATTTTTCCACTGCCAAGTGCTTAAGTTTGATTATAGATATTACAGTTTGATTCTGTTCACCCATGAATGTCACTGACTGACTTTAATAAACAGACACAGATCTGTGTACTGATCCTCTAACTGTAGGTGAAAATAGCAAAGATGTAGACCCAAATCCCAAATGGGAGTGCATTACTATGCAAACCTTTTTCAATTTCAACACATCCCTTCTCAAATGCATGTAAGGAGGATTCCTGGATGACAATGTTTTCTACTTGCAGCATATAATTAGCAATTAATTTTGTTAACTATAAAGAGACCTGTGAACAAAAGCATGCAGACTAGAAATAACAAGGGCTACATATTAAATTAATGCACTACATAGGCTTTATAATTTGGTCTCCTATTGAATTCCAGCTTCTCTCTCTACAGCCAACCTCAATGTGTAACCTTGCCAGTCAAGGACACAGGTATCTTCTTACCTGGGATGGATGTCCACAAGCAGCACAAGGGTCTGCATAGTTATCACGTCAATCCTTTTACAGTGAAAGCGTGCCACCTTCAGCACTTTGAGATACGTGAAACACAAGACTACAAGGGAGAGAAGGAAGCTGAAGGAATGAAAGACCCCAGTGAAAATCATAAACTGTGTCCTCTCCTCCAGTTTCTTGTTGTACAGGGTGCAAGAGGCATAAAGGTGATGGAACCCCACCCAAGAAAGAGAAGTTGCCACTATAGGGAAAGACACAGAATGCAACCACGTGTAGCTCAAAATAAGAGCAGCATCTTTGTAGCGCATCTTAGAATGATAGTTCAGAGGAAAGACCACTGCTATCCACCGGTCTATGCTGAGAGCTGCCATGCTCAGCATGGAGTTGGTGGTCAAGAAAGTCTCCAGAAAAGCAACAGAATGGCAAAGCTGGTCTCCTCCCGGTGGATTCTTGTAAATGATCCCAACCAAGGTCAGGGGCATGTTCAAAACAGTCATCAACAAGTTGCAGAAGGTCAAGTTGAGGATAAACAATCCTGGGACTTGCTTGCGGATATCTGTGCTGTACAAAAAGCAGATCAGCACCAGCACATTGGACAGCAATGAGACAAGGATGAGTACCACAATCAAAAAAGCCAGGATCACTTCCCAAATGTTCATGGTGCCTCCATTCACAGGAGGGACATTTCCAAAACTGCACCCAGCTGGCATCCAGAAAACATGGTGCGAGGCACTCTCACACCCTCCTCCTCCTCCTCCTCCTCCCCAGCCTGCTCACACTCCTGCATGCCCTCAGTATTTTTAGAAGAGCTGCCGTTTCCCCCCACTACTGCTGCTGCTTCTTTCCACATCAGTGCTTTTTAGAGACATGCACAAAAAACATTGGGAATGCCCATAAAAACTATGCAGAAGGTTTTTCTATAAATATATAGATATATATATATTACCAGGACCAAGACACGATCTCCTTCTAGAGAAAGCAGGATATTCTGAAGAGCAGCTCTTCTGAGATTCCTAATTATTGGTCCTAAAGCTTCTCAGCAATTCACCCATTTATTCTCTTTACCTCCCTTCCTCTCTCTCTCTCTCTCTCTCCAGCTTTCACTCTTTTCCTCTCCCCCTCCCACCTACATGCTTCCAGGCTGACTCTAACCTGCTTTTATGATCACAGATAAATCCCACATTAATGGATTAAAGCATGCACACTGCTGGTGATTTGCTGGCATGATTGATTCCTCATCTTCCCTATAATTCCTCCCCCCCCCCACTCACACTTCCCCCAGCTACTCTACCCCTGATATTTAGGGACCTACATGTCTAAAAGAAATCCCACACAGTTTAACATCTTTAGTCATCCACCCTCCCCCCCAAAACAAGATTCTAAGATCCCATCTTTCAACCTTCTTTCTTCCCCTCTCCCTAAGTGTATCCTTAAAGGGATGACTCTTCTTTTATTTATGTTGATGAGCTTGGCTACAGACAATGCCAAAGAAAACATACATTTCACTTTACTGTCACAGCAACCCAGTGCTTTTACACTATACTTCATTTGTAAATGTGAAGATTTTCTAATGAAAGAGGTCATGCTTCTTCATAGATAGAAAAGCAAGTATGCAGAGGGCATCTGGATGTAATTTGTTCAAAACCCCACCCAGGCCACCCCAAGAGGCAAAGATGGATAGGGTGAAGATCCTGGGGCTGAATTTTGCAGTGGCTCCCGAGGGATGGAAAGAAAATTGGTATCGCTGGTTGGAAAAAGTGAAGGAGAGGGTGGCCCTCTGGCAGAGATGGAAGCTGGCCATTTACCAGAGAGCTGCTTTTGTAAATACCTACCTGCTTCCAGTGGCAGCCAACTTGGCGACTGTTTTCCCGCCTCCAGATTCAGTGATTAATGAAGCTGATCGGGTTCTCTTCAAGTTCCTTTGGGGAATGGCCACATTCCCCCTGGTAAGAGCAGTGGCTTATGGGCAGGTAGAACAAGGGGGCCTGGAGTTCCCAGCCCTGGGACCTAAGTTCATCACCATCTTTTCTGCCCAAAATTTTGGGAAAGGAGATTTTCAGACCTGCAAAATGCCAGTTTGCCGCGCGAGCAGCCTCCCGAAACTGCTGCGCGGCAAGGGTCTACTTCGGACGACGCTGTGCCTCTCGCGAAACCGTCCGTGTCACTTCCGTGAAGCTTGGGACGGCTCAGCGCCATATTTCAATCACGGGCAACCTCCGTGATTGAAATATGGCGCTGAGCCGTCCCAAGCTTCACGGAAGTGACACGGACGGTTTCGCGAGAGGCACAGCGTCGTCCGAAGTAGACCCTTGCCGCGCAGCAGTTTCGGGAGGCTGCTCGCGTGGCAAACCGGCATTTTGCAGGTCTGAAAATATCCAAAGTCTCTCTGTTGCAAAAGGGTCAGATTCAACCTCAGGCTTGCCTAGTTTTGTTTTGTGAGTGCTGGATGGGGACTAGATGGGGAAAGACTTGGTGGGAGGAAGGCTCGTTAAGTTTTAGGTTTTATTTGCCTGAAAAATTGAAAGCACCAGATTTTTTGAGAGACTTTGTTTTTTACCTAAAGAAATATAGAATCCATGCTGAGGAGTTGAAGGGTGAAGACAGGCCAGGTCAGAGCATCAAGAGAGGTTTGTACAGAAAAACAGTGGAGGAGATTTATATTAACCTGTGTTTGCAAAAATGTCAGGCCAAACCTAAAACACCAGACTAGCCCGACTGAGTATTTCATGGACAAAAGGATCCCCAAAAAGTTGTGGGACTTGAGGTGGAGGCTCTACCATCAGGTTATTAATCTGAGGGGAAGGAGACTGTGGACCGCAGAGGATGAGCAGACTTGTCCTCGTCTGAAATGTAAAAAGGCTGAGATTTTGAGTGGCGTGGCACAAAAGCAGACTATCAGACATTTTGTCCAGGACTGACCGAGTGCCCGGGAAACATGGGAGGAGGTGGCCCGGGTCCTGGATTGGCCAGATTTGGCACAACAGGCTTGGGAGACAATACTTTCAGGGACTGAACCTCCAGAGGTTGTCAGGGGACCCAGAAAGTCAGTGGGCCAAAAGAGGAAGAGGAAGGAATCTGGTTCCATGGCTGAGAGTTTTTGGAAAGTGCCCTGGTCCACGGTGCGCCTGGTCAACCTCTATGTGATGTTAGGGTTAGTTTTCCAAAGACAAAGGGAGCTGAAAAGTCAAAATCTGCAGGATGTAAAAGGCACTGCTTATTATGTGAAGAACATAATTGAAAATTTAGCTCTGACTGAAAAACAGAAATTGCCAAACCATCATTGGAAAAAGTTTTGGCCATGGTTTAGTGAGACAACCCCAGCAATAACTTAAAAGGATATTTTAAATAAAAAAATATTTATTATTATTATTATTATTATTATTATTGTATTTTGTATAATTTTATATTATTTTTTAAATTAATCTTTTATTATTTTTTTTCTTTTCCAAATAAGTATAATTGTTTTATTTTTGTATTAGTAAGAAAATAGGAAAACAATTAATATTATTTTTGTGTTATTGTTATGGCCTTTTGCGGTCGGGTGTATTTTTCAGTAGAATGGTCTTATTCCCATAAAAGAATCCTAATCCCCCCACCCCCCAAAAAAACAAGATTCTAAGATCCCATCTTACAACCTTCTTTCTTCCCCTCTCCCTAAGTGTATCCTTAAAGGGATGACTCTTCTTTTATTTATGTTGATGAGCTTGGCTACAGACAATGCCAAAGAAAACATACATTTCACTTTACTGTCACAGCAACTCAGTGCTTTTACACTATACTTCATTTGTAAATGTGAAGATTTTCTAATGAAAGAGGTCATGCTTCTTCATAGATAGAAAAGCAAGTATGCAGAGGGCATCTGGCAGAGGGCACAGCCGCCCCGATTGTTTTAACAGAGGGGCGGGGTATAAATAAATTTTATTATTATTATTATTATTATTATTATTATTAATTTGTTCAAAACCCCAGCCAGGCCACCCCAAATTCTGAGCTTAAAAAAACCCCAAACACATTTCCAATCCTCTTTAGTCATACAAATTCACACACATTGGCTTTCTTTTCATCCATAGGGGACTTCACAGAAATTGGCATCTTTTGTATAGAATTTAGGGTACAGAGAATGCAAAAGGATTATGGGTGAAAAAGAAGTCAGAGAGAAGAACAAAAGATGAGGGGGAGGGAGGCCCAAATTTTTTATGGGGGAAAAAAATAACATTACATTTCTAGCACACACATGCACACATACCTTCCTCACTTCTAGAAGACCTGTTAAAGGTGTCTGGTTGCTTCAGATTCTTTAGTAATATTGCATTGGTCATATAATTTTCTTAAACACAAGGGACAAGCAGCCTGTTTTCTTTTAAAAAAAATCTTCAAAACCCAAATGTTGCATCTTGTGTGCCATAATTTCTTCATATATTTGTGCTGCTGGATAGGACTTAAATTTATGAATAAACTGTTTTAGAGAATAATCATACTGGCTTTATTTAGAGGCAAACCTTTCATGAAGCTCTCTGAATCTATCTGATATTATGCAGAGGTAGCATGAAACAGAGCAATTGAGGGGTTTTAGAGGAGAAAATAAAGGCTCCTACTTTGGACATATTGGTATACACTAATGAGAGTACATTCTGGCAAAAATATCTAAGAGACGGGGAAAGGGAAAGGGCTGACTGAGAACTTGAATTTTAGCCATCAATAGGTAATAACTAGCCTCATTTATAACAGAGAAAGACATAGTGTCATGGGGAGCACCATTATTATAATGGGAAAGACTCTTAATTATGCTGAGGAAACATGTTTGGTGTGTGTGTATGTGTGTGTAAGAGAGAGAGATTGACAGAAAGAGTGAGTGAGAATGTCTCTAAGTGTGAGAAATGAGGTTATGTGATGTGAAGCAGAAATAAATTTGGCTCTACAGGATTTTTGTGGTTGAAACAAGGTGGGGGGTTAGTTTCTGTATATGAATGTGGTGTGTGTGTGTGTGTGTGTGTGTGTGTGTAAAAGAGAGAAAAAGAAGAGGGTTTATATGCTTGGGGACAGGGATAAGGAAATTGGGCAAATACAGATGTGTGACAAAAATCATTTTCATGCATTCTGAAACATTGTAAAATGAATGTATGGAAGGCTCATGCCTTTATCCAGGGTGTGTATGTGCCTACGCTACATTATTATAGTAGTTTGATACCAGTTTCACTGTCATGGCTCCATCATATGTAATCCTGGTATTTATCATTTCATGAAATACTGAAAAGTCTCTGCCTTCAGGGGAAAGTATTTACCCAGGGTTCTATAGGATGCACCCATGACAGTTAAAGTAGTGTCAAACTGCTATAACTGTGCAGTGTGGATGCACCCCTGATCTCCACATGCCCATCGATTTTGTAGGTAAAAGGTCCATTTGCCCACAGGTTGTTTATATGCTGACATCTGTTCATACAGTGATGGCTGAACATCCTGGATGGCTTGAGGCAGGGAGAGCTTCAAGTTGGTGAGATAATGCAGAAGTGCTAATGACAGAGTGAAGTTTGGGTGGTGACTGAGGCCAGGCAGATTGAGGTAACAGATTGAAAAACAGCAGCTAGAAACTGGAATTTATGAGACTTATCACAGTGATTTAAGTTAAAACTCCTGTGTGACCACATCAGAGAAGGATGTGCTTTTTGTTATGACTTGCATTACTAGGTGGCTCTGAGTACACCACCCTGGAAGCCTTTGCAGAAAGGCAGACTGGAAATCGTTTCTCTCCTTTTTTTCTTTCTTTTCTTTTTTTAAATGATAAAATAAATTACTCTCTTGAAGTTTCCATTTGATCTTGAAAATGGTAACAATAATGACTCACCACACTCTAACAGGAATCCATTTTGTAGCCATCAACTTACCTTAAAGAACGCCAGCAAAATGAGAAATATTTACTACAGGTTAGTGTTCATGTTGTTTCCTGCGTTTAAAAAAAAGTGTGTTTTTTTCCCCCTGGCATACAGTTCCTGTTTTTTGATGTTCTGCCCCTTTTGGAGATTTTATTTTTTCTTTTTGAGCTTTTAGAGTATACTTGAATATCAAATCCATCCAGCAGCAGCAGCAGCAGCAGCCACCACCCACACAAATCTTTGACTAAGAAGTCTTCTGTGGGTGGATCTGAGGGGGTGGAAAGTGCTGCTCTTTCCTGTGGACAGTTTCTGAACATTTCTTGCACATTATTCAGTATGACCAATTATATGGAGAACTGTGTTCATTTTCAATTGCACTGTGTACGTAAATAGGCACTTTAAGTACATTCACAGAATAGGCATATGTATAAACATTATTTCTCTCTACGTGAGACCACTATCTGGGCTATTCTTAAATGTTCAATACTTAAACAATTAATTATATTTTTAGTGGGGTAGGGGGAAAGAGCATAGCAGAGCTAACAGTGACAGATATAGTAGGATTTCTGCTATGTATTTTTTTAAAATGAATGTAAATAATCCAGCTTCATCCTGATGTTAGGAAGATCCTGACATTAGCTAGATTTGCACAGGTAAGGCTTATGTGCCAGCTGCACCCATTTAGACAGATCAGGCCATGGTGATCTATATTTTGGTTACTTCTTGTTTGGATTACTATCCTGTATTCTACCTGCATTGAAGAATCTTCAAAAATATCAGCTGGTTCAAAGAGTGATAGCCAGATCACTGTCTAGGGCTGGATACAGGGAGCACACAACTGCCTTCTTAGACTAACTCCACTGGCTATTCTTTCTGTTTCCCGGGGCAATTCCAAGTTCTGGTTATGACCTATAAAGGACTTCACAGCTCAGACCCACATTATCTGAAGAACCATATTCTCTCACACAAGTGAAAAATAGCTCTTTATTGATTACACTGTACTGCAGGGCTGCTATACTGCAAGGTTGCCCATATTTCACTGTGACGCTGAGAGAGGGACGGCGTCGTCCAAATTCAACCCCCTGCCACACAGCAGCCTCGTTACTGCTCCGGAGGCTGCTTGCGCAGTAAGGGGCATCTGAAAATGTCCTAACTCTGCTAAGAATAGGCTCCCTGGCAAACTCCTGATGTGCCTTGCAGATAATTTCTTACTTATAAACATAGAGGAAGGAACAAGGGAATCAATAGTCCTGTATTTGATCCTAGCCAATAGGGAGGAGTTGGTCACTGGAATCAAAGTAGTCAGTACTTTAGGGGGAATTAACCATGCAGTGCTAGAATTGGCAATTATGGGACAGTGCAAAGAAAAATAGAGTCAAACACAGATCCTGGATTTCAGGAAAGCTCAGGGAATTACTGGATGAAATATGATGGCTAGACACTAAAGGAAAAAGACACCCAGCAGGGGTTGGAGTTCTTGACAGTGGCAGCATTCGGAGGGGTGGCAGTGTGTGGAGAGGCCAAACCACACCAGATGACACCATTAGGGGAGGGGTGATACCAGACTTAGTGATGCCACAGGTTCTTAAAGGATGGGTTGCAAAAAGTACAATCACAAACAATCCCATGCAAGAAGAATAAGGGAACATATCTGAAAAAGCCAATGTGGCTGAACAGAAAACTCAAGGAAGAGATGAAAAGAAAAAGAAGTTATGTATATAGAATGGAAGAAAGGACAAATCACCAAGGAAGAGTACAGATGTATAGCCCAAGCTTGTAGGAATAAAAAAGGGTTGGTTTCCCTCCCTCCCCCCAGCTGTATTTGAGGGAAGAGAATTACCAAGGAAGCAGTGGGCCCATTGCTCAAGAAGGGAGGCAAAATGCTAGCAGATCACAATGAAAAGGCAGAACTACTCAATACCTATTTTGCTCCAGTTCCCCCCAAAAGGAGAACTGTTGTACTTTCATGCAGCAGCAGAGACTTTGGCAAGAGATCTGATTGCAAGTCAAGATTGATAAGGAGTTAGTCAGGAATCACCTAGCTAACCTAAATAAGTTCAGATCTGCAAGGCCAGACAAACTGCATCCCAAAGTACTGAAGTAACTTGCTGATGTACTCTGAACCCCTTGCCATCATTTTTGAGAAATCTTGAAGAACAAGTGAGGTGTCAAATGACTGGAGAAGGGCAAACATTCTCTCTCTCTTAAAAAAAAAAAAAAGAGAGAGAGAGAGAGACAAAAATGAAGATCAAGGAAACTACAGTCGATACCCGGAATCCCTAATACTGGGTTGGGTGGAGGGGGGGGGAATTAGAATGGATTATACAGGAGTCTGTCTGCAAGTATCTTGATAACAATGGAGTGATCAGCAGGAGCCAACATGGCTTTGTCAAGAACAAATCCTGCCAAACTAACCCTCATATATCTTTTTTTTTTTTTTTGGTCAAATCATTAGTTTAATAGATGGTGGAGGTGCTGTGGGTACGATTTATCTGGATTTGAGCAAAACATTTGATTTGTTGTCAACTGCTGTCAAGTTGATGTCAACTTATGGCGGTGGCTCCAAAAACAGGGGACAGGCCAGTGGGCCCAATGTGGTGTTGGCCCGGCTGGCCCATGTGTACAACAACAAATGCTGCACCAGATTTGGCCTGGTGCATGCGGCTGCCATCATGGTTGATCTGGGTCCTAATGCTCTGGACTGGCCCCAGTTTTAAGTGGCCAGAGTGGATGAGCCGTTAGCCTATGAAAGCATATGCTACCACTTCTTTCTCTCAGTTAGTATCAAAGGTGCTACAAGATCACTTTCCATATTGCTATATCAAGTAAGTCATGAAAAAGCAACAGAATCCATGGAACCGCAAATATTGCAGATATTGCAGTTTTTACCCTGTTTGTTACATTCACCCTCCTTCACTTCAGCAGCTCCATTAGACTCTGTGTAGTCTTGAAAGGAGCTCTGCAAAACAGACTTCAGCCACACTTTCCTCAAAAAGTTAGACTTTCTTCAAGAACTGTAACACTGTCCAAGAGAATTGAGAGAGGAACTGAGAGAGGATACTGTAGGTTCACAAGTGTCATGTCAGTTATAGATGTGAGACTTCACTCATTAGTTAAATATGCTCAAAGGCAGAAGGGAGGAGGCTTGTTTCTTATAAAATAATTGGACAGGAAAGTGATAGCACATTTCCCCTCCATACCATTATTCTTACACGAACTAGAGACTTGCTTTTTGTAAATGAAAGTTTGGGATTTGGAATATGTGATGGTCCAAATGGGCACTGGGTGGCATGTCTAGTTACCAGGTAAAATATGGGCAACCTTGCAGTATAGCAGCCCTGCAGTACAGTGCAATCAATAAAATCACCATAAATGAGCCTAAAGCAGTTCAAATACTTTTTAAAAATATGTTGACATGTTTTAAACAACTCAGCCAAGACATAACTAGCAAACTGATAGATTAAAAGTCTAGTCACAATCTCCCTAGGCCTCAACATCTTAGATGAACAACCAAGATATTAACTTGGGGCTGAAATAAGGGCCATGTCAGTATTTCCCAAGCTTCCAGGGAGAGGGCATTCCAGAACAAATGGGGTTACAGATAAGAAAAGACCTCTTCCATATCTCCATATGCTGTACTGTTGCTCTAGTGGTGGGCACAGAGAAGTCCCTCCATCTCAACAGATTTTAATGAGCAGGCAGGTACATCTAGGTTGAGGTGTTCCCTCCAATAACAAGGTCCCAAGCAATTTATACTTCAAAATCATCATTAACATCCTTGAGTGTAGTTCTTATTTCTACACTCAATGAAGCTCACCCCTTCACTCCTCAAGTCAGAGCAAAGTCAAAGAGAAGCTTTTGACAACAAACCTTTCAAAACTGACAATTAAATTATCTGGGTTTTTGAACACATTATGTGTGAAAAGTGCTATAATTCTATCTCTTCTAACCTTGACTCATTCCCTCCCACCCACCCTGAATATCACAGGGATATTTGTTATCTGACATTGTATATCCCTTATCATGATGGAGACAAGGGGATTTAAAATTTCATTGTAAGGATATGCCAACATAGTTCTTGCTCTCTAGGCAAATGTCAATCTGATTTACAGTCAGCCCTCAACAGGGGTATTCAGAAACAGGAGCAAGACAACATTTGGACACACACACACCATCCTCTACTCTTTCCTCTGACTCATTTCAACCTACTATGCTAAAAGTCTATTGACTCCCTACAAGCAGTCATGCTGGACAAGTTTAGCAATGGAAGAAAGAAAAGAATCTCCATCAGGTGCCTTCATAAGATCTTCTTCAAACCCTCACAGGGTCTGGATAAAACAATTCTGGAGGAAGACTGGGGCCATGTTGACATGGGCCAAAAACACCACACTCACTGTGAATCTGGTGCTGGCAGTCCTCATGATATATGGCTACTTCCAGGGAAGTAGCCTTAACCTGGCTTTGCCCTGCACTAAGAAAAGTCAGGGGAAAGTCCAATGTTTTCCGGAAACCCTGGAGTGACTTTGGGTTCTCTTGGCATTAGGACAACTGGATTGGGTCTTATCTGGCAGATCCAATTGTCCACATGCCAAAAGTTGAACCATCCCCAGTCTCCACACTAAATAGCACAGGGAAAGGGAATGACCTGCCTTCAGAGCTGCCTCCTCCTCCTCACAAGCAGAGCTCCATAGAAAGCCTGTCTAGCATGCTGCTGCTTTTGCTGAGGCCAGAATGGGTGCCAGGACATGTGATCAACAATGAGATGGTTGCTCTACCCTCTCCTTGTGGATTGTGCGGCTGCCCCTTTTCTGCAATCAGCAGAAGCAATGCTGCTAGCCAGGCTCTCACAAGAATGGCAGGCTTACTGTTAACATTAACAAAAAAGAATGCTCATGGAAGAGTTACATAAATTCAATGTAGATTATGAGGAAACTGAAATAATTAAAGATTTCCCATACCTTGGATCAGAATGGGGATTGCAGTCAAGAAATCAGAAGACTAGAATTGGGAAGGGTTAGCCATGAAAGAAGTAGACAAGATCCTGAAGTGCAAAGATATACAACTGAACTCTAAGGTTGGGATTGTCCATGCAATTTTATTTCTCATTACTATGTATGGATGTGAGAGCTGGATGGTAAAGAAAGCTGATAGAAAGAAAATCAACTCTTTTGAGATGAGGGGCTGAAGAAAAGATCTGCAGATACTGTGGGCAGCTAAAAAGACTAAGGGCCTTATCACACCATACTGTTATAGCACTATTATTCCATATTAACTGCTATGACTGCCTCCTGTGGAATCCTGGGACTAGCAGTTTAGGGAGGGGCATTTAGCATTCTCAGCCAGAGAGCACTTAGGCCTCACTAAATTACAAACCCCATAATTCCACAGGAGGCAGCCACAGCAGTTACAGTGGAATAATAGTGCTATGATAGTGTAGTCTGATAAGGCTAAAAAAATGGGTCCGAGGACAAATCAAGCCTGAACTCTCCCTAAAAGCCAAAATGACTAAATTAAGCTTTTCATACCTCAGCCACATCATGAGAAGGCATAAATCACTAAAAAAGACAATAATGCTTGGAAAGGTAGAAAGCAGTAGGAAGAGAGGAGGACCACATTCCAGATGGATAGACTCAATCAAGGAGGACACAGCCCTGACCTGAGCAATCAAGGAGGGTACAGCTGCAGGACCTGAGCAAGGCTGTTGATGATTGGGTGACTTGGCAATGGCTCATTCACAGGGTCGCCATGAGTTGAGGTCAACTTGAGGGCAGTTAACAACAACAAACTTGAGCTTTTAACACTTTCTCAGTTGATACTGAATAAAACACTGGAAAATGAGGGTTCACCTTCACTGCTGGAAAATTTTACCAAAATAGGAGCTTATTTACCTAACTAGTTGTCATCAAATCATGATTCCCTGCTGCTTTTCAGCTGTCAATGTGCTTCCACTATGAATGGCTTCATTTCAAGATGTTTCAGTTCAAGAAAAGGATAACTGCACAAATAATTAGTTGCTTTTCACTTCCCTTGGTTTATGTACAGTTAACCAACATCCTGCTATTTTGAGTAAGAGTTAATTAAATTACTTTGTCCTGCCCCCTCTCCCTCCAACAAAGGAAAATTCACACAGTTATCTGAAGGAGGTATGTGTATATATTTCCTCTTTGAGCACCTGTTTTTAGAAAAGTCCAGAGATATAAGCCGGGGAAAAATACTTCCAAGGAGTGGACTTACTGGGTTTAAGGCTCAGGTAGGCAAAGTACAGCCCTTGAAATGTTTTATTTCAACCTCCATCAACCCTAATCAGAATAACCAATGAAGAGGAATACTGTAAGTTACAGTCCAAGAAGGAGGTTGTGGACTATACTTTGTTGGAGGTTTTTAAGCAGAGGATGGATGGCACCTCTCAGTAGTGTTGTAGCAGTGGATCCCTGCAGTGGCGGAGCATTGGAATAAATGGTCCTTCCTGTGACAAAACCCCTCTCCATGCTGGCCCTGCAGTTCCAACCCTAAGGCTCCTGTCACTTACCTTTCCCTTTTACCCTCAAGATCCCTCCCGGGATCTGGTACTCAGGCCTCAAGGTTACTGCTGTTCTGGACAAGTGGCTGTGCTGATCTGACGATCCAGTATGTTAAAGTGTGACTTGTCTTCCCTTTTAGTTCTTAAACAGTCAGACACAGTTGTAGAAAATAAAAATAGTAAATATTTATTATGTATATAACAAATGTTAAACATGACATCCCTGAAATCTCTCTACATTCCCAGCTCCCAAAGCCCTATTCAGATCTTCACCTTGTCTCTGACTGACTTGACTAAGTACTTTATCAGACTAGTGTCTAAAAACACTAATTCTGCAAATGAAGATAGTGGGAACATCATGGCATTATAACACTTATTATCACATGCAGCTGTAATCAAGCAAAAGTAATGCTGTGAAATTATCGAACAACGACCACTAGTGCTTTAAGAATGGGAGTTTACCTCCTGGATTTAGCATGGGCGATATTTCGGCTGTTCTCGTGAGAAAATGCAAGCACCCCTAAAACTAAAAAAATAAACCCTACATTAACAAAGTTAGTGAACACACAAGCACTGAAAGAAACCTAAAAATGTGCAAACTAGAAGGGACAGTTCATAAAAAGAGCATCCCGTGCTTCATTTTCACATTCTCACCCAGATGTTTACTCACCAAGGACTGCCCATTTACACTGTAATCTTGCAATTACAATGGGATGTGTTTTTGCATGCCGTCAATACCATGAAAAAAGTGCTATTGATGATCTATTGATGGCTTATCCCATCAATTAAAAGCAATGGCTTATTTGCGGCTGGGGCACAGGGTAACCACAAGATGACGATGACATCATGTGATAGCCATGGCCATTCATGCTTCCCAGATGTTGCAATCCCAAAATTTTTGCCACATCTGATAAAGTCCTAAATCTTTTTACAGACAAGTCTCTAGGTTGTAGTTTCTCCCCACCCCCCAAAATCACAGGTTCCTCATCACTGCATTCCAAAGGCTGTGACTGGCTAGCTCCAACCAGGCCTGCCCAACTTCTCTCTTCGCACTTTCAGCTCTATAAATATATAGGATTGTCTACATGTGGGGCAAAAACTCTAAATGTACTTTTGCCCACATGCACACACATTCCCTTAAAGCCCTGTGCATTATTATACTTTGCAGGGATGTGCCTTCACTGTCCCTGCAGAGTTTCATCCAACACTCCTGCTACCGCCACCGTCACCTCCACCACTGCCGCTGCTGCCACAACACGTTTTAAAGTTCTGGAGCCAGTTCCCAACAAAAGGAAGAGGCTTTTCCCCTTCCCCTACTTGGCAGCACTGTCTCTGCCTGTTCTCCCACTCACCCATTACTTCCTTGAAGTGCTTCCATCACTTTCTTCAAGTGCCTCTTCCTGTGGCAGGCAAATGGAGAGCAGGTGGAGGCAACTCTGCTGAGCTAGGGGAAGGGAGAAAACCTCTCCCTTCAGCCAGGAACTGCCTCCAGAGCTTTAATATTGGACACAGTGTTGGTGGTGGTGGCGGCAGCTACGGTGGTAGATGAAACTCCACAGAAAACCCCAGATCTCACATATTTCACATCCTGGTAAGACATTCCCAAGTGCTGCAAATCTGGTCCATGCCACATAGCCCCAGATTCAGGAAAAAGGCCATGCCCCATGCATGGCCTGATTGCAGCAGAGTCAGGGATGTTCACATGGGGACTCGGGATATTTGATAGTGTAGAGAAACCCTATGATTCCATGACTGAGACTGGCAACTATCTACAGTTAGGTGGCTGCATTGCTCTACCAGAAGACTCTTTGTCACTGAGGAATCAATATTGCACAAATTTGCAATATAACAACACAAAGCTTAAATTTACAGTTGTACATAGCATTTCTCCACAGTCACTGTAAATACATCAAGATTGCATATGGTCCCAGTGAGAGGCAACACATTATGCTCCATACCTGATGGCCATCCCAGCATCCAAATTTACTCTAATCTTTACCATGACATATTTTCTTCTCCAAGAGTTAGCCAGGGAATGATGAGAGATTCACACTACACAATTATAGCACTATGACTCCATTTTGACTGCCATGGCAACACTGTATGGAATCCTGGGTTTTGTGGTTTGGGGAGGTAGTGGTTGAGAATTCCAGATACCTCTCCCTAAAATGCAAATACTGGGATTCCACACAATGGAATTGTTTGCAGTTAAAGTGGAATCATAGTGCTATAATTATGTAAGGTGAAGGAACCCCTAGTCAGCAGCAGAACCAGTTGGTGGGGTCTACTTTATTTTTGTAGTAGACCCCAGAAACCAAAAGGACCTACCTTCACTCCTGGCAACTATCCAGTTTCATTCCATCATGCCTGATGTAAATGACAACTATTAGGAAATTACCCATAGCCTTTTAAAGTGGCAAGTTCAGAAATTAGGGGCTTGTCTATACGAGGGATGGAAATGTGGATTGATGCACACTAACAGCAATTCAAAGCAGCTTTCATTTGTCTCCATGGTTTTTTTGCAAGATCACAAACATGTGATCATGTAAGCCATACATGTCTGTTGTTCAAACAGGCATGCCTGTGAATCAAGATGGCAGGTGCAAGTGAATTACTCACATTTTTATTATCACCAGTTGCCACCACCTAAAAGTATTTTTTTTAAAAATATCTAATGTGCGAAAATGCAATATTCCGCCTAAATACAGAATAAAAGGCTGTTTTGTTGCCTAAGCACATGATTGCTATGGCAAAAATCCAACATGGCAGTTCCAGGCACTTGCCTTGTTAGCAAGCTCTGCCCCCTGCACACATCTGACCAGCTTTCCACTTCTTCTCTTAGCAGTAATGTGCATCAAAGCAAATCCGTTGTTCCAATGCGTGGGAATGCACATTTCCTTCTGAGTTTTTCTTTTAAAAAATACAGGAAAGGCCTCAAAGACTTCTCCTGTCGAGTATTTGACATTTTTGCCCCCGCCCTTCTGAATATGGCAGGTTGATGTGGGATGCCATTTAGACAAATCATATTCTCGAATTTTCTGAGGAGTATTTTTTGCCATTTAGACAACCTGTACAACTCACACCATGTGTTTTAATTCAAGTGAAACTGTTTGTTCAACAAGAGCCAGAGTGATGTAATGTTTGGAGTGTTCAACTAGAAGTTGGAGAGACCAGGGTTTAAATCCAATTGACCCTAAAAAGCCACTGAGTGACCTTGGGCAAGTCATAATTTCTCAGCCTCAGAGGAAGGCAATGGCACCCTCCCCCAAAGAAATCTTGCAAAGAAAACCCTGTGATAGGTTCGCCTTAGGGTCACAATAAGAAAGAAATGACTTGAAGTCACAAAACAACAACAGCAACAGCAACAACAGCAGCAGTGGCAGTGACAATATATTGGAAACAGCCTATTTTAACATCCACATCTGATTTCTTCTGGAAATTTTGCAGCAGCCATCACCTGGGCGAAACAATTTCATTTGGTTTTATTTTACATCTCTAGATGGGAAATGAAATCTATCATTTCAGCTTGGCTGTAAATCAAGGTGTCAGGAAGCCACAGAATATATTGCCTACCCATTACATTTATTTGGAAATTGTTCTTGTTGCTTGGTACACATTTAAACAAAATTTGGGGAGCTTATTTAAATAATTGTGAATGAGACAGGAAACAGCAATTAAAAGGGGCAGAAGAATGAAGCAATACCTGCATTTGTATTGCTAAATATGAGATGAGATACAAATTATTCTGACTAAGTCCTTTTGTGTTGAGATCCCCAGGACTGAAAAACAACAGCAAACCAAAGCCTACATGCCTATTACTTCAAAGGACTACAAAGAAAAGATCACGGGCACATCCCAGTTGGATAAATAGGTCACCCTTAGAACACTTGAAAGAGAGTTTTCAGTAGAAATGTGGAAGTACCCAACTCCTAAAGAAACATTTGGAACAGCTGGTAGATTTTCTAAAAGTGTTAATGATGTCCACAGATATCCAGGCACATCCATGTTGAGGCTACAGTTACCCATCTAAGAGCTTCATGTGGATAAATCCCCTTAAAACCAATGGAGCTGACCCATGTAAAATTGCAGGAAGCATTAGAGCAAGGCTTTTCTGAGCAAAATGGAGAAACAGATCCACCCAGACATTCTTAAAATAGCCACAATGGGATAATGTGACTAATCTGTGTAATGCTTCTTATTTTTCTCTGTGTTGCTATATTTATCATTTGCAGTACATGGTTACTTCCTTTGTGACTAGCAGTGAAAAAGGAGGGAGAGAATTGCAACCGCAGGAATAAATAATGTGCTTATACAAACACACACATACACATAAGATACATGCGAGAAATCTCTCTCTCTCTCTCTCTCTCTCTCTCTCTCTCTCTCTCTCTCTCCCCGGCTTATATTTGCAAACGAAGATTCAGGAAGGACTCAGCCCACGCTTTCTGCAAGCACACTGATGACTAAAAAGGCCAATCCGAGATAAACAAGTCCGGTTGCAGAAATCACAGCAGAAGGTTTCCTTGGGTGATGTTTTTTGGGTTGTGATTCTTTCTGCGTTGTCGTTTCTCTTCAAGACTTGTTCAGCATGAGTTCTCAAATAAGGCTGCAGCATTGTGGACAGTGTGTCTCCATGCCTCCCAATGTGAGGCCAGGGCAGACCACTGTTGGTGGTCAATTTGGCCGAGCCTGAGATGTTGTGTCAGGGAGTCTTTGGACATTTTCAGACGGTGTTTTTTCGTGCCTACCGTGGGAGGAGTTTCCGGGAGAGGGACGGCGCTCTTGTGCGGCAGGGGGTCATTTCAGACGCTGCCGTCCCTCTCCCAAAATCATCCGTGTCACTTCCGTGAAGCTTCGGAAGCCGCAGAGCCATATTTTAATCACAGAGGTTGCCCATGAATAAAATATGGCGCTGCGGCTTCTGAAGCTTCATGGAAGTGTCACGGATGATTTTGGGAGAGGGATGGCAGCGTCCGAAAATGACCCCCTGCCGCGCAAGAGCGCCGTCCTTCTCCCGGAAGCTCCTCCCGTGGTAGGCACAAAAAAATGCTGTCTGAAAATGTCCTTTGTATCGCTTTTTTGGAGTGCCCCTCTTACGCTGACCCGTGGCAAGTTCACCGTAGAGTAGTATTTTTGGGAGGCAATGGTCCTCCATCCTAGAAATGTGCCCTGCCCACCGCAGCTGCATTCTCAATATCATGGCCTCAATGCTGGTGATCCCTGCTTGCTCAAGGACAGCAACGTTTGTCACATAGTCAGTCCAGTGTATATTTAGGATTGTGCGTAGACAGCGCTGATGACGCTTTCATCAGCACTGTCTATGAGAGAAATATATTTACATTATATACACATGTCACATTTTAGAAGCACTATTATTTTATCGGATGTCACCCCAAAATATTTATGTAAAGTTGTTCTCTGTAATTCAAAAGGTTGCATCATATGTACATTGGAACCCATAAATGACTTGTAAGACTGATACAACATGAAATTTTCATATGTCAGACTTACCTTTTACTGTCATATGAGAAGTTCTCCCCACCCTCAGTGCCACGTATTTCTCTAAAATGCTTTTAGCATATAATAGTACTGTTCATTTTTGTTGTTATATGCCTTCAAGTTGACTATAATTTATGGAGACTCCATCCTTGTTGCTGTTGTTGTTTGCTTCAAGTAATTTCTGATTTTTGGCGATTCTAAGGTGAATCTAGCACAGGATGTCCTTGGCAAGATTTGTTAGGTGGGGGGTGGGGGTGTTACCTTGTTTTCTTCTGAGGCTGAAGGAGTAATTTACCCAATCCATGGCTGAATGGGGATTTGAACCGTGGTCCTGCACTCAAACCACTACACTACACTGGCTCACAGCAGTAGTTAAGGATTCTGTTATATCTTCCAGCTCAGCTCTAAACATTGTAAATCCTGCTAAGTTCGTATGGGTTCATTCTTCTTAGTAAATATTCCTAGGATTTCTGGCTTCTCATAGACAATAAGAATGAAATCCAATCTGATGTAAGTGCTTTTCCACATGCCCAACAGTCCTCCCCCTCCGGGAGCCTTTTCACACTACATAAATTGTAGCACTTTAACTATAATGTCACTTCCTATAGAATCCTGGAATTAGCAGTTTAGGGAGGGACAATTAGAAATCTCAGCAAAAGCATCCCAGCACCTTACTAAACTACAAACTCCAGGATTCTATACGATGGAATAATGACAGTTAAAGTGGAATAACAGCACTATAATTGTGCAGTGTGAATGGGCCCCATTTCTTTCCCTAAAGCCCCTACACCAATCCCCAATCTCAGACTGCCCACCCCCCATCCTCCAACTTTCTAGAGCAGATTTTGAAGGCCAGGGTTGTAGTTACAGAGAATTACAGTAGGACCTCTGTATCCGCGAGGGATTGGTTCTAGGCCCCACTGCGGACAGCAAAATCTGTGGATAATAACAAATGCCGCCACCACCAGAATCTTCCTGTGGGAAGTGGGGGGAGGCAAGCTTGTGTCCTCCCTCCCTTCCCCATCTATCCCCCACCAGATCCACCTCACCTCTGGACCCCCTCACGGAGAAGGGAGAAAGGGGGTGGGTTCCCTTCTCCCTCCCTTCTCCATCCACCCCCACCAGCTCCACCACACTGCCAGAACACCCCCTGTGGAGAAGGGAGACAAGAGGCAAGCTCCCTCCTCCCTCCCTCCCTCCCCACCCATCCCCCACTGTTGCCATCCACAGATAATTGAATCAGCGGATAGCAAATCAGTGGATGTGGGGGTGCTACTGTACCTCCTTCTAATGGCAGAAATCATTCTGTCACCTAGAAGATTTAATTGGAAAGCATCTATAAGCAAAATATAGGCCACCTGATATATATTAACATCTTCATATCAGGATGTGGTAGTTGTACCCATCAGATAGAATCATAGAATCATAGACTTGGAAGAGACCACAAGGGCCATCACGTCCCAACCCCCTGCCATGCAGGAATACACAATCCAATTATTCCCGACAGATGGCCATCCAGACTCTGCTTAAAAACCTCCAAAGATGGAGATTCCACCACACTACGAGGCAGCATATTCCACTACTGAACAGCTCTTACTGTCAGGAAGTTCTTCCTAATGTTTAGATGGAATCTATTTCCTGTAGTTTGAACTCATAGCTCCATGTCCTAGTCTCTGGAGCAGAAGAAAACAAGCCTGCTTCATCCTCAGTATGACATCCCTTCAAATATTTAAACATGGCTATCATCTCCCCTCCCAACCTTCTCTTCTCCAGACTAAACATGCCCAACTCCCTAAGCCATTCCTCATAGGGCATGGCTTCCAGACCTCCCATCATCCTGGTTGCCCTCTTCTGGAAACATTCTAGCTTCTCAATATCCTTCCTGAATTGTGGTGGCTAGAATTGGAGACAGTATTCCAGGTGAGGTCTGTCCAAAGCAGAGTAGAGAGGCACTATTACTTCCCTTGAATTAATAGGACACTATACGCCTATTAATGCAGCCTAGAATCATATTGGCTTTTTTAGCTGCCACATCACACTGCTGACTAATGTTCAGTTTGTGGTCCATTATGACTCCTAGATCCCTTTCACATGTACTGCCCTCAAGCGATGTGTCACCCATCCTATGTCTGTGCATTTCATTTTTACTGTCCAAGTGTAGTATCCTATATTTCTCCCTGTTGAAATTCATTTTGTTAGTTTTGGCCCAGCTTTCTAGTCTCTTGAGGTCATTTTGGATTCTGATCCTGTCCTCTGGGATATTAGCTACCTCTCCTAATTTGGTGTCATCTGCAAACTTGATAAGCATACCCTCTATTCCCTCAGCCAAGTCAGTGATAAAGATGTTGAGTAACACTTGGCCTGGGACAGAACTCGGTGGCATCCCACTAGTCACTTCTGTCCAGGATGAAGAGGAGCCATTCATGACTACCCTTGTCATAACTGTCACAAATATAAGAACAGTTCAGACATCGTGCAACAACCTGCTAGAGGCTTGAAATATTTCCATAAAATATTAGAGAAAGCACAGTGCTTGACCTGTAGAACCCTTCAACCTGCACAGATATAAGGTGATTTGGTAAATCAATGAGATTCCCTCCCCACTACCTTTTGTTCTCAGCCTGTGAGTGTAGTAAGACTTATTGGATGTGAAGTCAAAGGCTTTCACGGCTGGCATCCATAGATTTTCCTTGGGTTTTTTTTCGGGCTGTGAGGCTATGTTCTGGAATAGTTTTTTTCTGACATTTCGCCTGCATCTGTGGCTGGCATCTTCAGAGAATGGTTGGGTCGGTGTGTGTGTGTGGAGTTTATGTGCTGTGAACCCATGTTGGGAAATATATGTAAATTTGTGTAATTGAATGGTTAGTTTCTGGGTATAGAAATGCAAAGCTGATTAGTGTCTGTTTGGCTAATGGTTGGTTGATAAGCCATTATCTGTTGGAACTCCCCCTGTTCCTGGTGGAATTCCTTTGTAAGTGTTGAGTTTTGATTCTATTGTTCTTCAAAACTGGGAGCCAGATTTTGTTTACTTTTAGGGTTTCTTCTTTCCTGTTGAAGTTGTCCAGGTGTTTGTAGATTTCAGTAGCTTCTCTGTGCATTGTGACATGAGATTTGTTGGCCTGGTCCAGAATTTCTGTGTTTTTAAATAACATTTTGTGTCCAGGTTGGTTTATAACATGTTCTGCTATTGCTGATTTTTCTGGCTAGCCCAGTCTGCAGTGTCTCTCATGTTCCTTGATTCGTGTTTGCGCACTGGGTTTAGTGGTCCACGAATCAAGGAACATGAGAGACACTGCAGACTGGGCCAGCCAGAAAATCGTGTTTGCACACTGCATTTAGTGGTCCCTATATAATCTTGTCCACAGCTGCATGGTATGTGGTAAACTCCTGCAGCTGTGAGAGGGTCTCTTTTGTCCTTCACTGAGCATAGCATTTCTTGAATTTTCTTGGTTGGTCTGTAGATTGTTTGGAGGTTGTGTTTCCTCATCAGTTTCCCTATTCTTTCTGTGACTCCTTTGATGTATGGTAAAAATACCTTCCCTTTGGGTGGCTATTTTTCTACTTCATTCCTGTGTTTTTTTTCTGGGTCTGGCTGCTCTGTGACATCTGATCTGGAGTAACCATTAGCCTGTAGGGGCCAGTTTAGGTGCCTCAGTTTGTCCTCCAGGTAGTGGGGTTTGCAGATCCTTTTTGCATGGTCTACCAATGTTTTTAAAAAAGAAAGAAAAGCCATCAAGGATCTCAGTGCAGACCCAGAAATCATTATTCTCCCAGCAGACAAAGGAAATGCCACAGTAATCATGGAAACAGAAAAATTCAGACAAAACATAAGGGAAGTCTTAGACCCTGCAACATAAAGAAAACTCAAGCAAAACCCGACCAATAAAATCACCAGAAAAAAAATGTCTTGATCAAAAACTCATCAATTCAGTTGATCATCCACCAGAATCTATTGAGATCAGAGGCTCTCCCACCAAGACTATATGGACTTCCCAAGATCCACAAGGATTCCATTCCACTCTGACCCATACTGAGCACCATTGGATCCCCCACGTATGACTTGGCCACACAATTACAAACCCACATAGAAATAACCCCTCACTACATCAGAGACTCAGCTCACTTCATAGAAAAAAATCAACAACATCAAACTGAAACCTGGAGGCAGACTGATCAGTTTTGACATTGTCTCCTTGTTCACCAAAGTCCCCAGACCAGACCAGAAAAAAACCACAGGAATAAAGTAGAAAAACAGCCACCCAAAGGGAAGGTATTTTTACCATACATCAAAGGAGTCACAGAAAGAATAGGGAAACTGATGAGGAAACACAACCTCCAAACAATCTACAGACCAACCAAGAAAATCCAAGAAATGCTATGCTAAGTGAAGGACAAAAGAGACCCACTTGCAGCTGCAGGAGTTTACCACATACCATGCAGCTGTGGACAAGTTTATATAGGGACCACTAAACGCAGTGTGAAAACATAAATCAAGGAACATGAGAAACTCTGCAGACTGGGCCAACCAGAAAAATCAGCAGTAGCAGAACATGTGATAAACCAACCTGGACACAAAATGCTATTTAAAAACACAGAAATTCTGGACCAGGCCAACAAATCTCATGTCAGAATGCACAGAGAAGCTACTGAAATCTACAAACACCTGGACAACTTCAACAGGAAAGAAGAACCCCTAAAAGTAAACAAAATCTGGCTCCCAATTTTGAAGAACAATAGAATCAAAACTCAACATTTACAAAAGAATTCCACCCAGGAACAGGGGGAGTTCCAGCAGATAATGGCCTATCAACCAACCATTAGCCAAACAGACACTAACGAGCCTTGCATTTCTATACCCAGAAACTGACCTTTCAATTACAAATTTACATATACTCCCCAATAGGGGCTCACATTATATATAAGTCCACATACACTCCTACCCAACCATTCTCTGAAGATGCCAGCCACAGATGCAGGCGAAATGTCAGAAAGAAACTATTCCAGAACACGGCTTCACAGCCCAAAAAAAACCCAAGGAAAATCTACTTATTGGGTGATATACATTAAGGCAGTTATGAATGCGTAACTTACAGTTATGCATTTCCTACTGGTTTGTATTCTCAGTCCCTATGTATTCCCTTGTTTAGGGTATATATAGGGATCACGAAAGTCCCCCAATCCACACTTTTCAGGCAGCAGCCACTGAGAGCAACAGGAGTATATTCCCCTGTCAATCTGGAAGCAGGTGACACTTCCACCATCACCCTTGTGAGGGATCTCTGATGTGAGACGGAATAGTGACAGGGACCCTGCTTCTGAGTGTTGTGCTGAGATCACTCATGGGAGAGGGTGAGAACATCTGTCAGCTGCTTCCCAAGTAACACAGGAACAGACGCCTGTCATTCACAGTGGCTGCTGCCCAGTAAGTGGGGATGGAGGGGTTGGATTGGGAGAAACTATTTAGCTATTTACTAAAGTAGTTACATAGCTAATTAGGGGATATAGAATCATGGTCCTTGTCTTTATTTAGATACTTAGGCAATACTTTAACAGTCTTAATGGACTAGTCATACCAGGGCTTTCCCATAGGGCAGAGAACATAAATACATCTGACAACTTTTGGAGGCCTTTGCAGTTGTTCACTGTAGACAAGAACGCACACAGAATAGGGAATGGTGACAAGCTTTTCCCTGCTGTAATACGGTACATTATCTGCATCCATTAATCACCATTGTATCATCTTACAAAACCTGTGAATCTAGCTGGTCTCCTGAATGAATCAGCCCTCACATTGAGATATGAGATTTAATGGGGCCCTCTCTTATGCCATTGTAATGCCATTGTAAGATATATCATTTCCTCATGGTTGACATGCCATTAGTTGAGATTCTCTCTTTGAACTGCTCATGGACATGTAAGAAAGTAGCTGTCATTCTGTCTCTTTTTAATTTTTTTCTATACTACTCTTAGACAAGGGACGGACATTTTGTGTGTATAATGATTTTCTGTGACCACTTCATGTCACAGATATGAATATTTCAGCCCATCAGTATGTATATTATCTCCCTTTTCTCTGCTCAAGAGTTGGACCCCTGTATCTGCAGAACCAATATCCATGGTTTCAGTTATCTGTGGGACACAAAATAGGGACACATGCCTTAGAGTTACACTGGAAAAGGCTTAGAGAGGCATCCCCTCTAGGCATCTTCTAGGTCCTCCAATAAAACTCTATAGTATGTTTTTACTGGAAGTTCTTTATTTTAATCAGGTTCACTGTTATCTGAGGTTTCCGGTATCTGCAGTAAGTCCAGGAACAGTGGAAAAGAGAAATTGCCAAACCATTGTTGGAGAAAATTTTGGCCGTGGTTTAATGAGACAACCCTAGCAATAACTTAAGGGATATTTTTAAATAAATATTTTATTATTATTTTGTATTTTTGTATTATTTTTGTATTATTATTTTTATAATTTTATTATTATTATTATTTCTTTTCCAAATATGTATAATTGTAATGTGTAACTTCTAATTTTAGTATAAAGGTGTAAATATAATATTCATTTGAAAAGGAAAAAAGAGTGATTATAGTGTGTTTAGATTAAGAGGAAAAATGTATTAGTGTTAGGATAGATAGTTTTATTTTTGTATTAGTAAGAAAAGAGGAAAACAATTTTTTTGCGTTAATAATAATAATAAATTATTTATTTATAGCCCGCCCACTAACAAGGAATCCAGGTGGGTTACAACAATAAAAACACATGAGAACACAATAAAATTCAAAATTAGTCCCTTCCCAACCCCCCCACCCAATACTAATTTTTATTTATTTTTATTTATTTATTTATACCCCGCTCTTCAGCCACTAGGCTATCAGAGCGGCTTACAAATTGTTTTAAGCAATAGCAATTTACACACATTTAAACTGCATTAAACAGTTTCCAATGTGTGTTAGCTAATTGCCCCCACAAGCTGGGTACTCATTTTACCAACCTATGAAAGGATGGAAGGCTGAGTGAACCTTGGAGCTCGCTGGAATCGAACTTGCAACATGGTGGCTTGCAGTAATGGCATTTAACCACTGCGCCACCAGGGCTCCCTGGTGTACTAAATTGTACTAAAATTACAATTAAATACACACCGTTGAAAAACAAGAATACAAAAGTTTAAAAAGGGAGATAATTGGTGGATAGAGCGACATAGATCACCTTGTGCGGGGAGAGGAGTTAAATTGGGAAGGCCTGCCGGAAGAGATCCATCTTAAGAGCCTTCTTAAATGCTGTATGAATAGAGATGGGACTGATCTTCTCTGGCAGGTCATTCCACAGTTTTGGAGCAGCAATGGACAAGGCCCTCTGGCTCACCAATGTTCGCCTAGATTCTTTTGGCTGAAGTAGATTCTTCCCCGAGGACCTTAGTGTGCGGGATGGACAATACAGAAGAAGGTGATCCTTTAAGTATTCTGGTCCCAAGCCATGTAGGGCTTTAAAGGTAATAACCAACACCTTGTACCTTGCCCGAAAACTAATTGGCAGCCAATGAAGGGACTTCAAGACCGGTGTAATATGGTCATTACGAGAAGTACCAGTAATCAACCTGGCTGCCGTATTTTGTACAAGCTGAAGTTTCTGAACTTGGCACAAGGGTAGCTCCATGTAGAGCACATTACAGAAGTCTAATCGGGAGGTTACCAGTGCATGTACTACAGTTTCAAGGTCTCCCTGCTTCTGGAAGGGGCACAGCTGGCATATCAGCCGAAGCTGATAACAGGAGCTCCTGACTGTCGCATCCACCTGAGCTATCAAGTGAAGTGATAAGTCAAGGAGAACACCCAAGCTGCGGACAGAGTCCTTCAAGGGAAGTGTGACCCCATCCAGGACTGGTTGACATAACTCCATTCCTGGGTTCAGGTTTCCTATAACAAGTACCTCTGTCTTACCTGGATTTAGCCCAAGTTGGTTTTCCCTCATCCAGTCCACTACCACCCTAAGACAGGCATTCAGAGGAGAGACGCCATCCTTAGTCACTGCATCAGTCTGAGATATAGAGAAATATATTTGGGTGTCATCAGCGTACTGATAACACCCCACCCCATGCTTCTGGATGATCTCGCCCAGTGCCTTCATGTAAATGTTAAATAGCATTGGGGACAGAATTGCACCTTGAGGGATGCCTGATTTGAGCTCCCTCTTGACTGAACAACTGTCCCCAAGTGACACCATCTGGAACCTACCCGAGAGGCAGGACTGGAACCACTGCAAAGCAGTGCTGCCAATACCCAACTCTCTCAGGTGTTCCAGAAGGATACCATGGTCGATAGTATTGAAAGCCACTGAGAGGTGCTCTTGGAAAGTTATTGTTACGGCCTTTTGCGGTCGGGTGTATTTTTCAGTAGAATGGTCTTATTTCAATAAAAAAAAAATTCCTAATACCCCCCCCTGCCAAATTCCTAAGGATACAGGGGTGCAAATGTATTTCTGTTTCGTGATATTCCCCAAGTCTTCTTTACACATGGCAATATCATGGAAGGAGTTCCAGTGGTTTGTTTCTTTGCCCATATTTAAGGAGGAGGGGAGTAGTTACCCTCTATTTTAAACCCCTGTGTGATTATCATTATTGTTGTCTGCCTTCAAGTTATTTCTGACTTATAACCACCCTAAGGTGACACTATCATGGGGTTTCTTGTCAAAATTTGTTCAGAGGGGGGTTGCCCTTGCCTTCCTCTGAGGCAGAGAGATTGTGACTTGCCCAAGATCACCCAGTGGGTTTTTGTGGTCGAGTGGGGATTCAAACCCTGCTTTCCTAGTATCCTAGTCCAACACTCAAACCATTACACCACACTTGTTCACGTGAGTATCATTATTTGTAGATTATATGAGAAGCCTCAGTTGGTTTAACAGGAGTTTTTCCCAGGTAAAGATGTGTAGGATAACATCCCATAACCAGTGCAATCATAGACATATCTACTCAAAAGTAAGCCCAATGAGTTCACTGTGGGCAAATGTGTACAGGATTGTAAGTTCACATCTTCTAAAAGCCCATTGGAATGCATATTTTTCTTTATGACAATTGTTTTTTTTTTCAAACTATGGACTTTTTCAAACGGGGGGGGAACCCCGAGGAGGTTGGAAGAAGAACGGCACTGTCCCACTTACAGCGCTCCGTTTCAGATGACACCATCCTCCTCCTGGCCTTCCCCCGTCCTTCCTCCGTGCTGTGGGCGTGAGAAACATGCTGCTTTTATTGATGGGAACCCCCCATCTATAAAAAGTGGTGCCTCCAGCATGGAGGAAGCATGGGGGAAGGTCAGGAGGAGGACGGCACCATCTGAAATGGAGCACTGTAAGTGGGATAGTGCCGTTCTTCTCTCGACCTCCTTGGGTTCCCCCCCCCATTTGAAAAAGTCCATTATCTTTCTTAAATAATTACATTGTATTTATCTCCTGGGGCCAAAAATATTGTACATTAGCTTTCCTCAAAACCCCACTTCACTTCATTTTTATTCTAAGAGCCGCCCTGTGTTGTAGGTTAGGCTGAGAAGCCATAATTGGCTCAAGGTGATCACATGAATGTCCTGTTATGAGGAAGGTGGGGTTTGGGCAAAGGGAGTGGGCATAAACACAGTTGATTTGTTCATTCTAAGCAGGTCTTATGAAGACATTTTGGTTTTAGAATAATGTATTATACATCATATTTGCATATACTCTGGTTTCTCTTCAGATATTTATTATTAATCATAATGTGTGCTAATATGCTCTCACACACAATATTGTATTTGTTGATGGGAGGGTTGGTATTTCCCACACACACACACATTTTCCTAAAATCAGTATATATACCAGTAATGTCAGATATTCAAAATAGCAACATGGAAGCCGAGATTCATGACATTGGCAGTCAAAAAGTAGCTATCAAACAGTGTGTGTTCTACTTAAATATCAAATGAAAGTATTGATTTCAGCTAACTTAGCCATGTATTTCTCTGTAAAATTAGCCTATTGTCTACTGCCATAAATTACATGATACACACTTTTCTGTCTTCATGAAAGATGTGTATGTGTGTGTATATGTATGCCTTCAAGTCACCTGTTGATTTATGGTGAGCCCTTGAATTTCACAGTATTTTTTTTAGGCAAGGAATACTCAGAGGTAGTCTTGCCAGTTCCTTCCTCTGAAATACAGCCTACAGCACCTTGGATTGGTCTCCCATCCAGGAACTAACCAGAGCTGACCCTGCTTAGCTTCCAAGATCAGAGGGTATCTGGTGCCTTTAGGGTACTTAAGCCTCAAACCTAAAAATATGGATTGTTATTTTTTTGGCATCTTGTGCAGTCTATATAAATATGAAAAACTTCCCAGCCATCAATAGGTGACATCTCTTATAAGAAGTGACAGCTGAAAATCCTGGAGAGCATGCATGTGCACCAAGCTGGAGAGTGTGTGTGCCAATGCTGAGCACAAGGAAGCAGGAGGAGGAGGGCCAGAGCATGGGAGAAAAGAAATGAGAGAAAGAGGAAGCGCCAGGGCAGATTTCAACAGGGGAAGGCAAGAGTGGGAGTGGGGGAGAGGGTAAATAACAATTCAAACCATGATCTCCATAGTCATAGTGCAATGTTGAAACTACTACACCACCCTGGCTCTTTTAATGGAAAACCATAAAAAAATATTTTAAAAAAATAGAGTAATATTATTGGGAACAACGATTTTATTGTTGTCACTAAAACACCAGTATCCCATTAGAGAATCATAGAATCATAGAGTTGGAAGAGACCACAAGGGCCATCCAGTCCAACTCCCTGCCATGCAGGAACAAACAATCAAAGCATTTCTGACAGATGGCCATCCAGCCTGTGCTTAAAAACCTCCAAAGAAGGAGACTCCACCACACTCTGAGGCAGTGCGTTCCACTGCTGAACAGCTCTTACTGTGCATTGTTGCTCCTTTGGACAATTGGATTCACATTCATTCGCATTTGTGAAAGAACAGAAGTGGAAGCTGATTGGTTGTATGTGGGCAGGGGTTGAGCTTGCTAACAAGGCAAGTGCCCGGCAAGTGTTATGTGCTAACAAGGCAAGTGTTACGTGAGAGCCATTGGGCTACAGCAGTGGTTCTTAACCTTTTCTTTACCAATGACCCCCTTTAAATATCTTTTATTGACTTAACTCAAGATTTAAAACCCTAATAATAACAATTATTATTATTATTATTATTATTAATAATAATAATAATAATAATAATAATAACAATAATAATAATATCACACCATCCATTAAACTTTCCCTCAGAGGCACTCTTGCTTCTTCCTGCAAGTTTGTGGCTGGAGTGGACTGAATGACAATGTACAGGCCAAGCCAGCCAGCCTTTGCCTTGGTTCCTGTCAAGTGGCCACTCCACTGCAGGGAGGAGGTGGGCCAAGCAGCCTTCAAGCCTTTGTGGGCCCCCTGTGAGCACATCATGGAGCCCAGGTTAAGAACCACTAGGCTAGAGAATGCTGGAAAAGAAACAAGGCAACCAGACCTTGAGAAGGGTGCTGGCAGGGGGATCCTGGGAGGTGTAATACAAAAGTAACTTTCCCAGGCTCCATAGAATCATCGAGCTGGAAGAGACCACAAGGGCATCCAGTCCAACCCCCTTCTGCCCTGCAGGAAGACATAACCAAAGCACGCCTGACAAATTGCCATCCAGCCTCTGTTTAAAAACCTCCAAGAAAGGAGACTCCACCACACTCCCAGGCAGCCACAGATTCAAACAGCTCTTACTGTTAGGAAGTTCTTCATAATAATGTTTAGGTGGAATCTCTTTTCCTGTAGTTTGAGTCCATTGCTCTGTGTCCCAGTTTCTGGAGCAGCAGAAAACAAGGCTTGTTCCATCCTCAGTATGACATCCCTTCAAATATTTAAACATGGCCATCATTGTCCCTCTCAACCTTCTCTTCTCCAGGCTAAACATACCAAGCTCCCTAAGCTGCTCCTCATAGGACAAAATGGCTTCCAGAACTCCCATCATCCTTCTCAATATCTTTCTTCAATTGTGGTGCCCAGAACTAGACACAAGTGAGGTCTGACCAAAGCAAAATAAAGTGGCACTATTACTTCCCTTGATCTAAACACTATACTCCTATTAATGCAGCCTAGAATTGCTTTGGCTTTTTTTGCTGCTGCATCACACTGCTAACTCATGTTCAGTTTGTGGTCCACTCTTTCTTTTCTTTGAGGATATCTACACCATTATGTTAATTGCTAATAAACAAAAAAAATATGTTAGTGCCTATATTATAGTTTTTTAAACTAAATTATTGGTGGCAAATTATATATTAATCTGAACATCCTGTACTGTGAGTAGGTTAGGTTACATTGACCTGAGATAAACATATGCCCCCCCTCCAAAAAAAATAAAGCATTGCCAGGGACACCAAAATTCCTTAAACCGGCCCTGAGTGCATTAAAAAAAAAAAACTGCATGACCGGCAACGCAAAACTCCAAAATGGTGCTTCCAGCCATTTCATTGCTTGCAAGACCCCCCCCCATGTCCGACCAATCAGCTTTCCACTTCTGCCCTCACCGAGAATGTGATGTGATGTGAATCAGTTGTCCAAATGAGCGGTAATGCACATTTCCATGCATTATTTTTAAAACTTCAGGAAAAGCCACAAAGGCTTTCCCCCCACAGTTTTTGGAGATTTTGGCCCCCCGCCTTCTGAATAAGATGAATCACCATGGGATCTCACTTTGCACAAAAGGTATTCTCTTTGCATTCTATGAGGAGTATTTTCACTATCTAGATAGCCCCTTAGCTTTCCCCCTCTAAAATCCAACTGCTGGTGTGAAATAGTACCTTGTGCTATTTTTGAAATGCTCAGGGACCTAATAATTTTTAAAGCTTTCCTTTATGCAACATAGGAGTGTGTTGGCAAATCCCATACCATTTTATAATTCCATCAACATTTTAGCTAACACACATTGGAAACTGCTTAATGTAGTGTAGATGTGTAAATTGCTATTGCTTAAAACAATTTGTAAGCCGCTCTGATAGCCTTGTAGCTGAAGAGCGGGGTATAAATAAATAAATTTAAAAAAATTAGGAAATATAAATTGAATCCTTAGGATTAACTCATTCATTAACTCATTAAGCTATCAGTTCACTATTTTTTTTCCTCGTGATTTTACCTAACTTTCTATATTCTCCACATTCTCTGGCTTTTCTTCGCAAACGAAGATTCAGGAAGGACTCATCCCACGCTTTCTGCAAGCGCGCTGATGACTAAAAAGGTCAATCCAAGATAAACAAGTCCGGTTGCAGAAAGCACAGCAGAAGGTCTCCTTGGGTGATGCTTCCAGGTTGTGATTATTTCTGCGTTGTCATTTCTCTTCAATACTTGTTTGGCATGAGTTCTCAAATAAGGCTGCAGCATTGTGGATAGTGCGTCTCCATGCCTCCCGATGTGAGGCCAGGGCAGATCATTGTTGGTGATCAGTTAAAAATATGTGTTAGTGAATTACACTGTTAGAATTCATTAGTGTGGGTTCCTGTCCCTCTGTCACATTCAGTAAAACAGGAAGGCTTGCTGCCTCAGGAGAAAAAAAGTAGCATTGGAGGAAATGTGTCACATTGTTCTATTGTCAGGCAGACAAATATGTGTGACTTCTTTGAGAAGACAGTAAGAAGGAGGGGGATAAAAAGAGTGTTCTGAACCCCAAGTCAGATAGCTGGGTTTGTGGAGCAGGGAACAGTAAAGTTTGGGGAAGAATTAAAAAGGAGCAAAAAATAAGTCATAAAAGAGAATTAGGATGGGAGGGAGTGATTTGAATGCTTTGCAGGGGATCAACATCCTCAAGCATCCCTTTCAGAAAACCTCCATGAACCTTTATGGAAGAAACAAGTCAGGAGTCTTTGTGGAGGTGGGGGTGCATTATAACTCTGTTCAGAAATTTTCCAGCACTGATTATGTTCTGGTTTGGTTTGATGACCCACTATGAAATAAGGAGACCAGAAACAAGTAAATGGGTTGAATAAGGGCCACTGTATTGACCTATACCCTATTTAACTGAATTTGGGCCTGGGAATAAGCAAAGTAGGGGGGAGCAACCTAATGCAGGTCCACTGAGGCCGAGACGGCAACCTGCAACCAGCTTCCCTTGGTCAAAAAATTACTACCCAACCCAGAAGCAACCGGCTTAGCTCACACTGCACTGAGGGTGGGTGGGTCACAGCAGAAAGAGCAAAGAGGATGCAGGAAGGGGTGGCAAGGAATTAAATAACATCTGCCTCCTCCCCTGTCACGTGACCAGCACCTGTCATCACATGCCAAGCACAAGGGAATACTGGCCTCTATGCATAGAGGCCTATGAAACCACCACCCCTCCTTGTAGTGTTGTTCACTGTGCAGCCAAGGAGGTGCATTGATGACCAACCATGAAATAACAGACCAGACACAAGTAAATGAGTTGAATTAGAGCCACTTTATTGACATATATCATATTTAACTGAATTTGGACCTGGGGATAAGCAAAGTGGGGGGATCAACCTGATGCAGGTCCAGCTGAGGCCCAGGCATCAACCTGAGACCAGCCTCCCCAGTCGTCCCTTGGGTGAAACACCAGACCCTGGGTCAATCCAAAAACCATTGGTTGCTGCCTAGACAGTCATTTAATGGAAGGCAAACCCAGGGTGATCCACTCACAAGTTGCAAGACTTTATAATAGAGAGTAAAACCCCAAGTCGGCCCCAAGAGCAGACTCCTTCTCCTCCACCACCCTGTTTGCATGACTCATAGAGGCAGTTCCATAGCCCAACCCTTTGCCAAAAGGGTGCCAAGGTGTACATCTATCTGATAAATGCTCCCCCTGTAAACTGCCATGGACAAGGGACAAGCATCTGCTTAGTCTCTTTCCCCCACCAGGCCAGCCAACACAGCCCTCCCACCCTCTTGCAAATTCCCCAATAAAATTCCCATTACCTTCTTTTGACAAATGAACGCTGTCAGCCCTGTAGAGCTCAGGTTGTTGGAAAACTATAGCAGGATGAGGAGAAAGTGACCCACCCCTTAAACCAAGGCATTGCGTTTTTCTTTATTGATCTGCCTCCAGGGATAGTCAAAACATCATGGGTCGCCTTCACCCCACCAAATATGGCTGGGGGAGTCTGGCACACCAAACAATAAAACCCCAGGCCACTTCTACTGAATGAAACAAACATCATGTAAAGCATGCAAGATGTAGGCCTTACCCCTTCGGTAAGCCCAAGTCATTCCCACCGAGGTGAATGAGTAACACTTCGGAGGAGAGCTGTGTGTTCCTCAAACAAAAAAAGGCCACAACCACACCATGTGGCAGCCCAAGCTGACAACTTTGGACCTGTCATGCCATCCAGTAGACCATGCCATGGCTGCAGACCAGGTCCCGCTGTCTCAGTGTACAGCACCTAGGAACTAAAGGAAACAAGTGTTAGTATGGGAATCATTCCCATTTACAAGGACATACATATTTCTGAAACACCGTGGATCTCCAATGCCCAATGTACTGTATGTACTGCAGATCAAGTCCACAACTGTAGCTGTCAATGCTGCTCCAATCCTGAAAGAATGAGAGCTTAGCAAAAAGAGAAATGCAAGGACTGCGCAAAAGGCAGGTCATTGCAAAAACTTCAAACTGCTTGCACCTGGTTACCTCTCTGGTCAGTCTTACAAATTCTAAATTCATTTATGATGTCATGGTAACCTTGAGCTTTGACTGCAATCATCAAGATAGACAACTCATTCAGAACTGAACTCTGCCAATGATGCAAAGCCAGAAAGAAAGAGGGTGATTCAGAAGAGAAAGCAATTTTAAGGACAAACAGCCAGACAGAAGGAGAGCAATTAAAGTAGGGAATCAGGTGAAAACATAATAAACAAAGCACAACCAACACACTCTTAACAACTGAACATAGTCAAGGATGAGACAAACAAATGAGAGAGCCATTCCTTATCCAGGAGAGACAACATACTAAACAAAGGTAGTCAGATGCCAGAGAGCAAAACCAAGGCAAGTAAAACCAGGCTGTAAGCAGCTGAGAGAGAGAATCTTTGATTCTTTGAAGCAAGAAGAGCAAAGAGGACAGGCAAGAGGAGACAGGGAATTAAATAACCTTTGCCTCCTCCCAGGTCACATGACCAGCACTTGGTATCATATGCCAAATTCAGGGGATTCTGGCCTCTATTCAGGGAGGCCATCAGACCGCCACCCCTCCTTGCAGTGTTATTCACTGCACAGCGAGGGAAGTGCTTTCTATTGCATATTGTGGTATAATATATTATTATTATATTATATATTATTTTGGGCCCCTTTCAGAAAAGATTTTTTAGGTTGAAAGGGAGGTTCCCCCCTCCCCATGAGTCTGTATGAAAGGAAAGTGTTTGGAGTCCTTCAGGGAGATGGCAGTGCACTTTCTTCAGTATCCATTCCCTATTGATTGTATTCTAAATAGATTTGCATTGTATGTTATTGTATCATATATAATATTCTTTGGGGTGAACTGCAATGAACCCCTTTGCATTTCCTCATGTATTACTCACACAGTGCCAGGCTCTTTAATAAGTAAATGAAAAGTTTTCCTTAAACCCAACCCCCATTTCTCTCCCATTGGCTTCTCCTCCTCCCCACTCCCAATCACTCCCCACCCTTCCCATTCTGGTTTTTACAACCCCATCCCCTCCACCTTCATTTTGCTGAGCCCATTTTAATTGTAGGTCACAATAAGATGGGTGCATCAAAGAATGGGATTGTTAGATTCTTGATCATTTAAACCACATATGCCACATATTGTATTTGTGATCTTTGGCTTTGCCCTGCATGCAAAATCTGTACTCTACAATTGATCTTCACAGACCATGCTTCTTGATTGGGAGTGCGGAGACAGAAAGAATGCAGTGATCTAGGTGTGCAGAAAAAAATATTTTGCATGGGCTCAGAGCCTCTCAAAAATTCAATTTAAGAATTGTCTCCTCTTGAGTCCTTGACTGATCTTTGTAGCTGTCTACTTTATTGCTGTATTTGTGGTGGCCCAGTGCTCTCTAACTCCTTATTAACCATGAACAAAAAAGGCATTTGAAGAGTGAGCAAAGTGTATGTGTTGGTGAGGGTGGAAAGAAAAAGGGAGATACAGTTGAGTAACAAACTGAATTAAAGAGGATGTAAGATGAGATCCTAAGTTTTGGTATAACCGTCCACAGCCTGACAGATCCCAGATGTGCTGGATTCCCACCTTCCGTGAGCAACAATCTTATTATTGGCATTGTAGTCCATGAGTGGGAAAATTTTGGGCTGGAGGGACAGGAAACTTTAAAAGGGCAAAAAGAGCCCCTTGGAAGAAGCCAGTAAGGCCAACAGTGACCGTCCCAATGCTATTCTTTGTAAATCCCATGGCCTGGCCAGCACTAATGTTTTGATCAATTAATAATAACCCATTGAATTAAACTATTTCAATTATTAGTATTTATGCTTGTGAACAATTTTTCCCATTTCTAATGTTTAGTACTATCATATGTTTTTTTTCCCCAATCCTAATGTTTCAAGCTCTATACACATATCTGAGAATAGCAGTCTATGGGGAATGGGGGGGGGAGTGCTTTCTTGTCAACTAACAGAATTATCTGCATTGTTTTGCTCCCTGTTCCCTTCATCTATTTTTTAAAAAAATATTGTAAGTTTGGTCCTTTGGTCAGGAACCTATTTTTACTTTAATATGTATGAGCACCATCTATAGGCTGATGATAAAATCATAACTAATAATAATAGCCTTCCTAACATGCCTAGGATACAACCTTTCTAATGAAAGAAATGCTGTTGACATTATTGGAGGAAAAATGGAAAAGATTTGTATGCTTGGCACAATTTTAGCTAAGCTTTGTTCATTTTCCCCTTGATGACTTGACAACAATAAACCTTTTTTTGCAGGTATTTAGAATAGCTATTTAAGAGTTATAATTTCCTCAGCCATTACACAACAGGTGCCTCAGAAATGTTACATATGGCAGCCAGTTGATTAGTTCTAGTCTACCAGATGACTTAGCATACAGTAAGGGGATTGACAGGAGAAGTAAATTATGACCTGGTTTTGTTAGAACATGTTCTACAGTGGGTGGTTCTATACAGAGACATGATTTTAAAAGGGTCTGCTTTAAAAGAATCACAGAATAATGCTCTACCTCAATTCCAGAACTGGGCAGCGTGTTTTGTGTGTGCGTGTGCATATAACATCTAGGCCAGACACAATGGAAGGTCAATGTTTATATTACTATTTCAAACAAATAAAGATGAGTTTATCTAACCAATATTATATAATCCTGAGTGAAAATATAAAGCTTTATTCACTGAACTACACTGGATTGGATTTAGGCATGGGATAAGTTTCATAAAACAAAATCCCATTGTCAATAACAGCCTTCAAGAAATCACAATACGTTTTTAGAGAAGGAGTAATACTGGAAGGAGGGAGGGAGAGAACACAAACACACATGTGACAGTGTCCTCCTCATGTCAGTAACAGCTTCCTGCACATACCTTTGGGCTTGTGCCAATCTTGAACATTATGCTGGAATGCTATTTCTAATTTTCATATGCTTATGCCTCCCTCAGCAAGACCTCACTCAATCACATAGCATGATGACTTATAGCTGACTATGGGCAGTAATGTCTGCATCTGGTAGCTTTACATGTGCAAATGATAAATATGTATGTGAGAACTACTCACCCTTAGTTTCAAGTTAAGACAGATCTATTGCTCTTTTCCACAAAGCATTACAATGATCTCTTTCAGTGGAATATGCTAAACAGTGAACCTGTTACTCCAAATGTAGTCTTCTTTGCTCTTATCAAGTAACACCTGGCTTCAGAATGGCAGACCTATACTCATGACATAATAATAATAATGAAAATGATAATCTGAGAGTTGGGGATGCACAGTGCCTTCTGCTGATATGATTTGAAATGTACGGTATTTCATTCCCATGTTAGTTACACATTCAGTTGTAGCACCAATGCATGTAATTCTGAAGTTGTTTTTAATTGCTGACAAGTTGACTTTGACTTATAAAGGTCCAATGAATGAGTGACCTCCAGGCCATCTTGTATCGACAGACCTCCTCAGTTCCTGCAAACACAGGGTCCTGGCTTCCTTGACTGAGTCTATCTACCTGTAACATGGTCTTCTTCTTTTCCTATTGCCTTTTACCTTGCCATGCATCATTGTCTTTTCTATTGAGTCATGTCTTCTCGTGATATGTCCAAATTGTGACAGTCTCAGTTTAGTCATCTTGACTTCTAGGGAGAGTTCAGGTTTGATTTGCCCTTAAACACATTTATTTGTCTTTTTGGCAGACCATGGCAACTGCAGAACTCTCCACTAGCACCAAAGTTCTGAAGTTACTGCTAACTAATGATACATGGAAAAGTAATTTGTGTACTAACAAATGGCAAGAGATACTGTACTTCAAGTAGCTGCATGCAAAGTTTATTTTTTGGACTTAAAATTTTCAAAAACCTTCAGCCAACATGGCCAGTGCCTGTGTCCTTGTGTACTTAACAACCACTGATTCTTGTTGAATGCTACTTCAACAGGTTTGCCATAGTTCATCCCACAAATCTGGCCATTTAATTTGGATATTATTCAAATTGTTATGATTTTGCATATTAATTTAGAATCTAATTAGTGTTGATTAGTTATGCAAAATCAGCATTACTAAGCAACTAATCTTTAAAACTTAAAGTCTGAAATCTGGGCCAGATGATGGTCAAAACATTAGGGAAAACCCAACCAGCCAGGTGGTATGCCAACCTTATAGCCGATATTTTTTCTAGCCTGTTCATCTAATACATGGCTTTCCAAGTTGTTATTATGTGCATATCTTATATTGTAGCTGAGGCCTTGAGGACTACAACACAGCATGATTTTAAAGGCCTGTGTGAAAACTTAAACATTCTTTTGTGTGGGGGTGGGGGAGGAGAATGAAAGAGATTTATGGTTTGTGGTGCTTTTAACCTAGCAGCATCACTTAGATTCTTGGTCTGAAATTTAGTGGTGTTGTTAGGTGTTGGAGCAGGAGAGTCAGAACTCAATTTAGACATTTGTTTACTTTGTCTTGCAAATGTTTCTGGAGCCATACCCAAAGAAGAGGGACAGATTAACTCCTCATCAGGATATTATTATGATTCAATAGGGTGATTAAATGAGCCTGTAGTTACCCTGGATTTAAACTAAAATCTGTCTGCAATGATTTATAGTCAGAGAGTGTAATTCTAGAAGTCGCCTTCTTCCATTAGCAGTAAGCAGATCCAAGGCAAACTCCCCCCATCCTCCGAAACTCAGAATCCTGGCTGTGTTCGCATTTTTCCACTGAGTTATGAGGCATCTGAAACCAATGTTTTGACTTGAATCGACATTTTACAAAGCACAAATGCTCCATGGGCTGAAAAATCTCTGCAGCATGTTTCAAGCTGAAAAACTATGTTTTTAAACAAGACATACATCATTAAAATAAGGTTATCATCCATTTTTATAGACCAATAATTGTGTGAGCACTGACTAGCAGACAAATACAGGTCACTGAAATAAAGCAGAAGCTACCTATGAGGAGCAGACCTGTTTAATGACATCCAGCTCCTCTAGTCTATAGAGGAATACACAGTGTGCCAGGCAATGTATTACAGATCACCAGATACTTGAGGAATTCTTTGGCTTTTTAGCCTGACTTGAATGTCAGCCCTCTAAAATGGAGAAGGGGAAGGAAATTCCTCAAAACTATGTGGATATGCAGCTGCTGAAAATGCTTAATTGGCTCCAAAGTTTTCCAAAGAAAATATACACATGCTGCACTCTCTGGTACTTTTAGGCTGCATCAGTATGTGCCATTTTGGAGGGTGTGTGTGCATCATTATAATAGGGCCAGAGCTCACAGGGTCCTGGCACAGGAACCATTTCAATATCAAGGATTATGAGACTGAGGTCTTGGATGATGGCTTCCTGGAACAGATGACCACACATTCAGAAGGAAAGATGTAGTAGTAATGGGGAATTTCAACTCTCCTGATATTTATTGGAAGTCAAATTCTGCCAAGAATATATGATGCAACAAATTCCTCATTTGCCTTGCAGACAATTTCATTGTCCAGAAGGTGGAAAGGGCTACAAGGGGTAAGCTTTTTTAGGTCTGTTTCTAACCAACAGTGGTGGCCTGGTTAATGGGGTGGAAGTGGTAGAATCCTTACGTGGGAGTGACCATGTTCTCCTGGAGATTGTTACACAGCAGAAAGGGGAAGCCAAGCATAGTCAGACAGGTGTTCTAGACTTTAACAAAACTGATTTCAGTAAATATAGGGAAAAACTTGGGGTGATCCAATGGTTAGGAATACTAATTTTATCCATTTTAGGTATTTATACCCTGCTCTTCAACCACCAAGGCTCTCAGAGTGGCTTACAAGTTGTTAAACAGTAGCACTTTACATATCTACACCACTTTATAGGCACTAAGCAGTTTCCAATGTGTATTAGCTACTTGGCCCCACAAGATGGGTGCTAAAAGAGAAGGGATTTCATGATAGATGGGAGTTACTTAAAAGTGAGATATTGAAGACACAATTTCAAACAGTTCCAATGAGGAGAAAAAATGGGAGGTGTCTAAAGAAACCAAAATGGACATCTAAAGAACTTTTAGGAGAGCTAAGATTTAAAAGGGACATGTGCAAAGAATGGAAGAGGGGGTAAATCACCAAAAAAGAATTCAAATGAATTGGCAGCACATGTAGGGAGAAAGTCAGAGAAGTGAAAATGCAATATGAGCTCAGGGTTGATAAAAACATTAAAAACAACAAGAAGTCCTTTTTTTGTTATGTTTATAGCAAAAGGAAGACCAAGGAAATGGTAGGGCCACTGCGTGGAGAAGATGGCATAATACAAACTGGGAACAGAGAAAAGGCAGAACTATTCAACACCTTCTTTGCCTCAGTCTTCTCCCAAAAGGAAAACTGTGTCCAACCTGTGGAAAATGGAGCAGATAATGCAGTAATAGAAATGCAGCACAGAATAGGCAAAGAGGTAGTACAGGAATACCTGGCTACTCTAAATTAATTCAAGTCTCCAGGGCCAGATGAACTACATCCAAGGATATGGAAAGAACTCCTGGAAGTAATCTCAGAATCAATGGCAATAATATTTGAGAATTCCTGGAGAACAGAAGACTGAAGGATGGCAAAATCCCTGTTTTCAAAAATGGGGGGAAAGAAGACCCAAACAATTATTTCCCAGTCAGCCTAACATCAATACCAGGAAAGATTCTAGAGCAGATCATTAAACAGACAGTCTATAAGCACTTAGAAAGAAATATCTTGATCCCTAAAAGTCAATATGGAGTTCTTTAAAAAGTCATGTCAGACTAATCTTATCTCTTTTTAAAATAAGAGTCACAAACTTGGTAGATGAAGGGAATGCTGTGGATGTAGTATATCTTGATTTCAGTAAGGCCTTTGACAAGATACCCCATGATATTCCTGTAAACAAGCTAGTATAACATGGGCTAGACAATGCTACTGTTAGGTGGATTTGTAATTTGTTGATCGGCCAAACCCAAAGGACATTCACCAATGGCTTCTCTTCATTCTGGAGAAAAGAGGGTTCTGTCCTGGGCACAATGCTATTCAACATCTTTATCAATGACTTGGGAGATGGAATAAAGGGCATGCTTATCAAATTTGCAGATGACTCCAAATTAAGAGGAGTAGCTAATACACCAGAGGATAAGATCAGAATTCAAAATGACCTTAACAGATTAGAGAGATATGCCAAAGCTAACAAAATGAAATTCAATAGGGAGAAATGTAAGGTATTGCACATAGGCAGAAAAAAAAATGAAATACACAGATAAAGGGTGGGTAACATCTGACTTAGCAACAGTACATGTGAAAGGGATCTAGGAATCTTAGTAGACCACAAGCTGAGCATGAGTGAACAGTGTGATGCAGCAGCTAAAAAAGCCAGTTATTCTAGACTGCATCAATACGAATACACAGTAGTCTCTAGATCTAAGGAAGTAATAGTACCACTCACCTGGAATACTGACCTCACCTGGAATACTGTGTCCAGTTCTGGGCAACACAATTCAAGAAGGATATTGACAAACTGGAACATGTCCAGAGGAGGGTAACCAAAATTGTAAAAGTGCTGGAAACGATGTCCTATGGGGAGTGGCTTGGGAAGTCACTTAGGTTTAGCTTGGAGAAGCAAAGGTTAAGAAATGCCATGATAGCCATGTTTAAATATTTGAAAGGATGTCATATTAAAGATGGAAAATCTTTTTTCTGCTGCTCCAGAGACTAGGGAGATTGTCAGACGTGGCTAATGTGAGACCATAATGATGCCAGAGGAACACAAAAGTGTAGGGGAGTACACTAAAAGTCTCTAGCAGACAATTGTAACTGTGTCTCAACGTCTCAACTACTAAATTACATATCACCAGGACTCTGTAGGAAGGAGTTGTGACAGCTAAACTCTGGTATGGACACACCCTCAATTAACATTTTTAGCTCTATGATATCAGATCTACTAGAAAAAATCTGAGAATCTATTTACTACCGTAATTGTCCTGTATATAGGTAAATTAGTAAATTGTATTTTTAAAATTATTTTTACTTGTTCTCAAAAAACTTGTTTTGTTTTTTATTCTATTTCTGTTCATTATGTATGTATGCATGTATGCATGCTCTCTCTCTCTCTTTTATTTTCACTGTCTGTTTTGTGAGGCAAAACATATAACTTTCCCTGGAATGTAATGATTTCCTTTTCTTATATAGCCCTTCTCAGTAAATTGCTCTCTTCATGTGTAATGTGGCAATTATATGTATAATGCTTTATCTTTTTATTCGTTAATGGATAAGATTACTTGCTGTAAGACATTAGTGAGTGTCTTGTCAGTAGTTTTCACTCCTAGAAGCCATACTGGATTATGTTTGGAGGAACAAAAGAGCACATATCCTGAAATTAGCCAAACTGAGTTTTTAATCTTCTCTTAGAGTATCTGCTGTAACTGTCATTCAGACTTGGGGTCTTGTAAGAATGAACCTTTCTCCTCTTGTACATATGAAATAAAAAAGAGACAGGAGCTGAGTGAAGGAAGAAAAATTCTGTGTATTGTGGGAAATGAATTACTTTTTCAAATTTAAAAAAAATCAAAAAGGAGAAGAAAAATGGTGAAATTCACAGGTTGGCTGCAGGGTTCTTGTGTATGTCTTTTATGTCAGGTGAATATCCTGTCCTATATTGCACTGACAAGTAGTCTGCAACCTCCCTTGCTTTCCAGACTTTATTTAAATCCCAGGGGAAGACTTGTGAAGTAACTCCACCCATGGGCCTTTTTCACATCAGGAGGTGCAGGCAGCCAAGGAAACTGCTGAGTGATGGAGACCTGTATAACTGGGAAACAACCCTATACATGCAACATCCTTAGCCACCTCACAGTGACAAGGTAAACTTAAATAACATCGTACACGAACATTCTAAATCACTCTAAGAAGTGGAAGAATGAAAGCCACTTTCATAAGGGAAGACACCCCCCCACTTAAAATTGGAGAATAGATTTTGGTACAGTATTAGCTATATTGAACAAAGCAATGGAAGATGGTTGAGATTGCAATGGAAGGCTCTTTCAGCTCAGTTAATACTTAAATGAGCCAAATCCATACTACACAAATAATCCAGTTTGAAACTTGATTATTTGAAATGGCTCCTTCCCATGGGATTTGTATTTTGGTGAGGCACCATCCTCTTTGGCAGAGAAAGCTAAAGACTTTGTAAAACTAAAAATCACATGATTCAATAGGAAGGAGTCATAGAATCATAGAATCATGGCAAATAATCCAGTTTCAAACTGGATTATTTGTGTAGTATGGATTTGGCCCTGGATGAACTTTCACAAGACCATTTTATTTCACCGTTTTGATGCTGAAAAGAAAATTAAGCAAATGATGGCCTGGTGCAAAAGGGCCAACAAATCCCTTCCCTTCCCTTCCCTTCCCTTCCCTTCCCTTCTGTTCCCACTGTGTCATGCCAATTTACACCACATTTATTAAACAAAAGTTTCTCATGATGATTATGTTGAAATAAGCAGCTGCTACCAGTTAGGAATGGCAGCACTGTGAGGGATGGCAGTGGCTAAGAAGTTGTCAGTGGCTAAGAAGCCAGTGAAGGGTTAATGCATACAGGAAGGAAAGGAAAGACATTCTGAATAGGGAATACTGTATTGCTATTGTGAGAATAGTTACAAGATAAAAAGAAGGTGAAAGAGTTGAAACCCAAGTGTCTGATTTTAACAAAAATCTTGTTTGCTTTCTGTTTCAAGTCTTGGCACACAAAACTTACTCTATAACACATATATTATCTTGTATTAAATTTTGGACATTGCCACTTAATCTATCACAGTCAGCCTTAGAGTCTTCATTTCTGGCACCTCTAATCAAATGGACAATACTTGGTTCTCATTTTATTTTTAAAAAAAGTGGCAGTGTTTTCAGCTGTTAGAACTTTGTGGCAAATATTGTCTCGTCAATGGCAGTTTGACCCATACACTCATTCAAAATTGATTTTAGGGGGGATTCCAGATTTGGAAATTGGTAAGGAACCATTTTTAAGGAAGGTGTGGGAAAATAATGGGACTGTTACCTTGAATCAGATACTTGGGACTTTATCACGTCCGGAGGAAGGCTGCACAAAACCTTGTCCCAAACTGCATCAGAAGAATGCTACAAGCACAGAAAGGGCAACGTTATGAGACGCCCACATCCTCACTGTTCTGGGGCCATAGCATGGACATGAATAAAGCATCCCTTATTTATTGGGCTAAGTCGTCAATAAAATGGGATGCATTATTCATGCCTGCGCTATGCCCCAGGAATGGCTGAAGGACAATGTCATCAGGTAATGTTGCCTGTTTTTGTTCTCATACCATTCTTCTGATGTGGTTTTTGCCACATCTGATAAAGTCTTTGGTGTTGATGATGAGTTTTTCCCTTTTTCAATTTTGTAGTAAACTACCTCCATCAGCTAAATGGCAATATTTACAACTGAAATATTTGTTACAATCCAGATTTGGCCCTGAAGCTTTAAGTGCATCTGATGTTCCCTTAATATTAGAGACGTTAACTGAGGCCAACCAAGTATCCAAACCAACAATTTATAAATTTCTGTTATTTACAAATAAATATGATTATGTGAAGTTTACTGCAAGAATGGAATAGAGCAGTGTTTCTTAACCTGTGGTCTGTAGATCCCCAGAGGTCCACAATGTCCTCACGGGGTGTGCGCAAAGGCTTCATGAGCCAAGGCAAAGACTGTCTGGCTTGGCCTGCACATTGCCATTCAATCCGCTCTAGCCACAAACTTGCAGTAAGAAGCAGAAGAAAAGTCTTCCCTCTCCATCCAGTGTCTCTGAGGAAAGGTTTAATGGATGATGTAATTGTATCATTGTTGTTGTTGTTGTTTGAAATCTTGAGTTAAGTCTTAGGGGTCCATGACAACAAAAGATATTTAAAGGGGATCCCTGGTAAAAGCCGCCCTGATTGTTTTTAGCAGAGGGGTGGGGTATAAATAAATTTTATTATTATTTATTATTATTATTAAAGAAAAGGTTAAGAGCCACTGAAATAGAAAACTGTAATATCTGATTCTGACTAATAAATGGCCATCAGTTTTAAGAAATATAACTAATACAGTTGTCCCTTGGAATTCGCGGGTTTCGAATTCGCGGTTTTGTATATTCGCAGAAAGCCGCCGAGGCTTTGCTCGGCCTTCGTTCCCTGCGGGGGGGGGGAGCCAAAAGCCGAGCAAACCCTCAGTGGCTTTGTGGGGAAAGCATGGCTTTCCTCCAGCTTTGTTCCATTTGGCAGGGAGGAGCCTGGGCTGAGGAGAGCCAGAAGGTTTTCATCGGCCCTGCCCCCCCAATAGAACAAAGCAGGAGGAAAGCAGGGGCAGGCAGGTGGCAGGGAGACTTGCGAAGCCTCCCCACACAAGCCTCCCCACTGCTTTGGAAGGGGTGGAGGGGGGCAGGTGGCAGAGGGGAGTTTTCGCAAGCCTCCCTGCCATTTTGGAAGGAGTGGGGGGCAGTGGCGGGGAAGCTTTGCAAGCCTCCCCGCTGCTTTGGAAGGGGCGGTGGGGGATCCGGCGGGTGAAGCTTTCCAGGCCCTGCTGCTTATTCGCAGTTTTTTCAAATTTGTAGGGGTGCTCTGCCCGGAACCCCCATTAATTTGAAGGGAGGACTGTATGGCTATAAATTTCCAACTGTGTCTTACAAAGCAGAAATTGCTCTTTGGGGTATATTTGTCACCACCTATTATGAAATGGCTTTTTAAGTCACAAATTGTTGGAAATGTAATACTGCTAATGCTTCCTTAATGTATACATATGTTTTGGAGTTGTCCCATACTAGCTATATTTTAGAAGGAAGTAATCACAGGAGTAATTTTGGTTTTGGAAACTTTGTTACTTGAAATATATTTTTTTTTCTCCACCTGTGATCCAATGGATAGAAGATCTAACAACACTTGCAACATTTGAAAGAATTATGTACAGTCCTCCCTTTGAATTCATGGGGGTTAGGGAATTTTTTTTTTTTAGGGAATTTTTTTTTTATTGGAGTAAGACCATTCTACTAAAAAAATACACCCGACCGCAAAAGGCCATAACAATAATACAAAAACAATACTAATTATTTTCCTCTTTTCTTACTAATACAAAAGTAAATCTATCCTAACACTAATGTATTTTTCCCTTTAATCTAAACACACTATAATCACATTATATTTACACATTATAATTATACCTACTTAGAAATGGAAAAAAACCAATAAAATATTAATTAAAAATAATAATACAAAATAATACAAAATTAATAAAATATTTATTTAAAATATCATTTTATGTTATTGCTGGGGTCGTCTCACTAAACCATGGCCAAAACTTTTTCCAACGATAGCTTGGCAATTTCTCTTTTTCACTCAGAGCTAAATTTTCAATTACATTCTTCACATAATAGGCAGTGCCTTTTACATCCTGCAGATTTTGACTTTTCACCTCCTTTTGTCTCTGGGAAACTAACCCTAACATCACATAGAGGTTTACCAAGCGCACCGTGGACCAGGGCACTTTCCAAAACCTCTCAGCCATGGCGGAACCAGGTTCCTTCCTCTTCCTCTTTTGGCCCACTGACTTTCTGGGTCCCCTGACACCCTCTGGAGGTTCAGTCCCTGAAAGCACCGTCTCCCAAGCCTGCAGTGCCAAATCTGGCCAATCCAGGACCCGGGCCACCTCCTCCCATGTTTCCCGGGCACTTGGGCAGTCCTGGACAAAATGTCTGATCATCTCCTTTTGTGCCACGCCACTCAAAATCTCAGCCTTTTTACATTTCAGACGAGGACAGGTCTGCTCATCTTCTGCGGTCCATGGTCTCTTTCCCCTCAGATTAAGAACCTGATGATAGAGCCTCCACCTCAAGTCCCACAACTTTTTGGGGACCCTTTTGTCCATGAAATACTCAATTGGGTTAGTCTGGTGATGTAGGTATTCAGATAAATCTAGTTTGGCCTGACGCTTTTGCAAAAACGGGTTAACATAAATCTCCTCCACTATTTTCCTGTACAGACTCCTCTTGATGCTCTGACCTGGTCTGTCTTCCCCCTTCAACTCCTCAGCATGAATTTTATATTTCTTTATGTAAAAAACAAAGTCTTTCAAATAATCTGGTGCTTTCAATTTTTCAGGTAAAGAAAACCTAAAACTTAATGAGCCTTCCTCCCACCAAGTCTTTCCCCATCTAGTCCCTATCCAGCACTCACAAAACAAAACTAGCCAAGCCTGAGGTTGAATCTGACCCTTTTGTAACAGAGAAACTTTCCCAAAGTTTTGAGCAGAAAAGATGGCGATGAACTTAGGTCCCAGGGCTGGGAAGTCTAGGCCCCCTTGTTCTACCTGCCCATAAGCCACTGCCCTTGCCAGGGGGAATGTGGCCATTCCCCAAAGGAACTTGAAGAGAACCCGATCAGCTTCTTTAATCACTGAATCTGGAGGTGGGAAAACAGCCGCCAAGTTGGCTGCCACCGGAAGCAGGTAAGTATTTACAAAAGCGGCTCTCTGGTAAATGGTCAGCTTCCATCTCTGCCAGAGGGCCACCCTCTCTTTCACTTTTTCCAACCAGCAATACCAATTTTCTTTCCATCCCTCTGGAGCCAACGCAAAATTCAGCCCCAGGATCTTCACCCTATCCATCTTTGCCTCTTGCTCTGCTTGCCACCTTTCCTTTTCTCCAACTACGTCCTTTAGAGGAATAGCTGCCATCTTGTCCTCTGCAGCAAAAATCCTGATCAAAAAACTCTTTTCCATGTTAAGTCGAGCACCAGAAACTTGACCGTAGGCCTCAAAAGCATCTTTAATCTTTCTAACTTCCATCCTGTCCTTAACCAAGAAGGACACATCATCAGCATGGGCAACAAATTTAACAGATTCATATCGAACCAACCATGAACTGTCCAACGGACGCGGAATTTGGATCCCCGAGATGCTCTTGTCCAAACTAATCTTACACAGAATAGCATCCAAAGCAATAACATACAAAAGAGGGCTTAGGGGACAACCTTGCCTTACCCCAGAATTTAGCTTAATCCTCTTTCCTCTATGACCATTGACTTGCAAAACTACCTCTGCATCCCTATAAAACAATTTAACTAAAGCAATAAATCTCTCTGGCACTCCTTTCCACTTGAGAGCTTCCCATAGGAACGTATGATCTACATTGTCAAAAGCTTTCATCTGGTCGACCTGTAGGATTTGACCAGTCCAAGCTCCCTCCTTGTTGAGTCGGGACACTTCCCGAAACAAACAAAGAGAGTCCACCATAGTCCTACCCGGCACAGCACTGGTCTGTGCTTCCATCACAATCTTATCAGCCACCTTAGCCAGCCGATTGTTCAGTATTTTTGCCAACATGCGGTAGTCTACGTTGGTCAGAGCTATGGGGCGCCAGTTTTTTGAAAAAAAAAACAGTTTTTTGAAAAAAAAACGCAAATAACATGGTGTTCCCCCAATGAGCTCCCGCCCCCATGCAGCTCCAAAAATTGTGGCGGAACTTGGGCATCCTTGCTACCAGCCCCCCCCACCCCCTGCACCCCTCCAAAAGCACCCCAAATGGAGCCAACTCCCTTGGGGCAAAAGCGCTGAACTCCCTGCTCTCCTTGGGCTTGGCTCCATTTGGGGTGGGTAGCCAAGCCCTGGGAGAGCATGGAGTTGGGCACTTTAAACCCAAACTCCTCACTCTCCTGGGACTTGGCTTTCCACTCCAAACAGAGCCAAGTCCCAGCTGAGTGGGAAATTCGGGGTAGAAGCACTGAATTCCCTGCTCTCCTGAGGCTTGGCTCCATTTGGGGTGGGTAGCCAAGCCTGGGGAGAGCATGGAGTTGGATGCTTTAGACCCAAACTCCCTGCTCTCCTGGGCCTTGGCTTTCCACTCCAAACAGATCCAAGTCCCAGCAAAGTGGGGAGTTCAGGGCAAAAGTGCCAAACTGCCTGCTCTCCTTGGGCTTGGCTCCATTTGGGGTGGGCAGCCAAGCCCTGGGAGAGCAGGGAGTTGGATGATTTAGAACTGAATTCCACACTGTCTCGGGGCTTGGCTCTCCACTCCAAACAGAGCCAAGTCACAGCAGAGCAGGGAGTTCAGGGCAAAAGCGCCAAACTGCCCGCTCTCCTGGGGCTTGGCTCCATTTGGGGTGGGCAGAAAAGCCCCAGGAGAGCAGAGAGTTGGGTGCTTTAGACCCGAACTCCCCGCCCTCCTGGGGCCTGACCCCACTGGAAATGGAGCCAAGGCCCTGAGGTAGCTGGAGTTCCCTTGCTTCACTGCCACCACATTGCTGCAGTCCCCGGGAGGGGGAGGAGAAGGAGGACAAACTGTGAATACTCAAAACGACAAAATTCAAAGCCATGAATTCAAAGGGAGAACTGTATAGACTTTACAAATGGACTTATATTTGGACATTTGGTCAGCTTTTATAGAAACAGAGGACTAATGTGGGTATTTTCCTTCCTTTTGCATTTGCGTTTTCCTGCTTTTGTTATAGCGGAACATTATTGTATGGAACTGATATCACTTTTGAATGTAAATAAAATTTTTAAAAAACTTGCTCTACTACAATCAGAAGCTGAACCAGTAAACTGTGAGTATACCCATACTACACAATTTTGGGAGTTAGGTATCACTTTAGAGGCCATGGCTGTATCCTACAGAATCCTAGGATTTATAGTTTGGTGGAGGTACTTAGAATTCTTGGATAGAAGCTGGAGTTCAAGAAAGTGTGCTTTGCTGTCTAGCAGAGAAGCATGGGCTCCTGACCTACTGAGACTCCCTTTGCTGGCTGCATGAGTGTGGTGATGGACCACGATGAAGAAGACGTGCCTGGTGGCTCATCTTCTTCCTAGAGTGACCTGTACCCAGTGCAGGCTCTTTGCAAACATTGGTTACATCCATCCATAGAGGAGGCTGGTTGGCTGGAAGTGGGGCTCCCCAGCACAGACATCAGAAGTGAAAGCTTCCACTTGAGTCTGTCTCAACACCTTATTGGCTACGAGAAGAGTTTCCAGCATGCTCTGGCTCTTCAATATGGAATCTGATGGCAAAGTGATAGATCAACCAGACATTTCCTTCAGGCTTAAAGCTCTCAACTGGCTAGATAGGGTTCATCTTTTTGACTTGGGGCAAGACATTTGGTTGTACAGGATTGGAGATGTGCTATGTCTTGGTCATTGCTGTGGAAACTTTAGTGGGAGCAGACAGGTTAGCCCACCTTTTTCCTGTGATGTGCAGAGTGGCTAGGTTCCATTTTGTGTGAAAATCCTTTCCCTCCACTTCAGGGGATCCTCTTGAGGGATCTCAGGGAGTGACACAATAACTACTACCTGTGGGGAACACATAGTGGCTTCTACCCATGTGGATCCCACTTACTCCTATCCTGCAGATTTCTGTTCAGTGGGTGGTCTGGAGTGTCATCAGCTAAAACTGGACTGTTCAATACCTAGATCTGCTTATGCTGTGTGAAGGTTCTATAGCTGTAACCACTAAATCTGTGGCCATTTCAATTCTGACACTATCTCTTGTGTGTTAATGTCACCTGAGCTAGCCCAATAATTCTGAGTACCTCAGATCCCAGGGTTCTGTAGAATAGAACTATGGTAGTTAAACTGGTAAACTATAATTGTGTAGTATAGCCACACGTAAATTTGATTTATCTGCACTAGTTTCAGCATTAAACTACAGCTTAACATTTTTATTTAAAATAAATTTTTATTTAAAATAAAAGGGGATTCAAATACAGACTGGGAAGAAGGAAGCCCACAGGAACAGAGGTTATTCTTATTCCATCAAACAATGGTTCAAACCAAGCTCTTTAATCTTAAGGACCAGTTTTAGATCTGAACTTCTCAACCTGAAGAACAGAAAAGTGTGTTTGAGAGTGAGAGTCTTTCTACATACTAGAATGTTTTCCAAATAACACATCCATTTTTGGATATATACCAAACTGTATACTGTTCTGGAAAGAATTTATTAGCTATTGTGAAGAAGTACTATTATTCTTGGATGACATTTGATTCCTTTAGTATGCCAGAACTTTACAGTGTTCTGTGAAAACTTTTTCAGACCTGACTTGACAATGTAAATGCTCTCTCTCTTAATTCAACCATGGTTATATTTTCTATATAACCTGTCAGGATGAGTCTTTGAAGAAAGAGATAAGGAATGGAAACTCTTATCAAAGTAACTTTTTTCTGGGAGGTATTGTGTTAAGTGACAGAAATAATGACGGATTTTAAAAAGCAACAGACATGGAAGAGGGGAAATGATCTTTTACAACCCCACCTCTAAATAACACTGGCATTTCTTATTCTAAACAACCACCCAAAGGGTAGACAGTGACTGACTGCCCCAGCCGTTACTTTTAAACTTTGAAAATCAACACAACTGCATTGCTGTGAGTGTAAATATGTCAGAAATAAGTAAAACCATGCTAGAACAAGTTCATTGGGTTATGATTTCCCTAAAAATATATTAATTTTTACAACTTTGCAAGACTGGCAAGAGAGAGAAGGGTACCTTGCTTCAGAAATCTGTGCAAATGCACAAAACTACATGTATACAGGAATAATGCACACAATTAAAAATGAGCATATTTGAAAATGTACACCAACACCCTTTAGTCAACAGGAGAAATGTGTATAAATTTGTGTGCATGAGAAATGTGTACATTTTAAACACACACACACACAAACACACACTTTCACATGAGGGAAGGAGGAGGAAGTATCACAACTCAGCCTGAAACTGGGTTCTGATAAGAATATTAGTGTGATTGTGAAAAATGCAACAAAAATAAGACTGGGAGATTTCAATATCCCTAGAAATAATAAATCTATACAGTAGGACCCCCTTATCCACTGATTCATTATCCACTGATTCAGTTATCCATGGGACACAAAACAGCACACCTACCATAGAGTCTTCCTGTAAAATGTGTACTCTCCAGACATTTTCTAGGTCCTCCAAGGCAACTCTATGGTATTTTAAACCGGAAGTCCCATTATTTTCAATGGTGTTCACTATTATCCACATTTTTCTGTTTACATGACCCCCCCCCCCCCAAAACCAATCCCCAGTGGATACAGGGCTACTTCTGCATTTGAAATTTTGGAAAAGGATTCATTGCCTTTTTGTCTTCTGTAATACATGTCTCCTTGGAATTTATGTAACTAAATTTCTGTCTGTTCCCAATTATGTTTTTCATTCATACAGAGCACTGTGTTTGGTGGCTGATAGGGAGAGGCAACTGAGTCGCAAGGGAAACTGAGACTGATGTGCAATGTGAAAAACATTTAGCATTCAAAGAGCTAGGCATCCTTAAAGCATTGGTTCTTCACCTGTGGTCCAGGGACCCCCACAGGTCTGCAGTGTCCTCACAGGGAGTCCGCAAAGGTTGAAGGCTGCTTGGCCCACCTCCTCACTGTAATGAAGTGGCCATATAACAGGACCTAAGGCCACCCATGAGCTATTTCAAATGCACATTACTTTGTTGCTACTGAAACTGATTTAAAGGAGGGGGAAGGACCAAATTCCATTCCTATGTTCTTCTGAAAAATTACTACTAGGTTACATGCACACACAAGTTTGGACCCAACCTATCTACCAAAGCATTCTTCTATTATTGTTGTATATATTTTTGTATATTTTGTATATAGTATTGTATATATTTCTAATACCAATCTAATTGTTCTACTTGTTTCTGCCACACATCAGATTTCAAATGCTGTCAATGCTCCTGGAAGTCCAAAAGTTTTGTATAAATTATTTGCAAATGAGGAGACTTGTAACATTTGCAACCATGAAACATTCTCGTTCTTATTTGTAGTTGTTTTGCTGTTATAGGTTCTCCTCTGCTTCTAGCCACCCACACTTTGTCAGAGAAGTTAATTGGCCTCCATCAGTGCATGTGAGGAATTGGTCTGAAGTCCATGATAGCTCATGCTAACATAAGTCTAACTCAAAAGTGCCACCTTTCCTCTTTTTTTTTATGCTATCTCCTCAAAAGCTATAGTTTTTTTAATTGGTTTCTCTCCTTCTTGATTAAAATATTTATATAACTCCCTACATCAAATGAACTCAAGGCAGGGCACAGACAACAGACCTCTTTTTTAAAAAAAATAAAAAATAAAATGTATAACTATATAAAATTTTAAAAGGTTTAACCATATAAAAAAGGTTAAAACAATTAAAAATGATTTCAAAGAAGACAAAACAAGTTAAAACTGTGCACTGAAACAGAACTTTTAAAAACCTGATACTAAAATGAAGCCATCATCAGTTGGGCCTTCAACGGTCTTCATCACAACAGGAAAGGTCATCACTGGTATTTCCACACAATGTATCAATAATAATAATAATAATAATAATAATAATAATATTTTATTTTTTTTTACCCCGCCCCTCTGCTAAAAACAATCGGGGAAGCTTCCAACAATTAAAACGCTACAATGTTGACTAAAATCCCTACGTACCACCCACCCCCACAAAAAGACATTAAGCAGTATAAAATTAAAACCACCTAACTAAAATCACATTAAAAAAAAAAACAAATACAAATACAAACAAGACTAAAAGAGGCCAGGAGACACAGCTCCTGAGGCTGGGATATAATCAGGAAAGGCCTGCCGAAAGAGATCCGTCTTTAGTGCTTTTTAAAAGCTACTCAAGCTCGTCATCTGACGGATCTCGTTCGGCAGGCCATTCCATAGATTGGGGGCGATTACCAAAAAGGCCCTCGGGGAGGTTGCAGACAGCCTAGATTTTTGTGGCTGAAGCAAATTCCTCCCAGAGGACCGGAGTGCGCGGGGAGGATTGTATGGGAGGAGGCGGTTCTGAAGATAAGTTGGACCCAAGCCATTTAGGGCTTTAAAGGTAATAACCAACACCTTATACTGGGCCCGGAAACTGATAGGCAGCCAGTGGAGAGATTTTAATACTGGAGTGATATGGTCTCTCCAAGATGTTCCTGAGACCACTCTGGCTGCCATATTTTATACCAACTGAAGTTTCCGGACCAAGCACGAGGGTAGCCCCATGTAGAGCACATTGCAGAAATCTAGATGAGAGGTTACCAGTGCTTCCCTTACTTCCAGGAAATGGCGCAGCTGGCGTATCAGCCAAAGCTGATAACAGGTGCTCCTGACTGTCGCATTCACCTGACTCATCATCTGAAGCAATGAATCAAAGAGAATCCCCAGACTGTGAACACAGTCCTTAATGGAGAGCATGACCCCGTCCAGGACTGAAGGTTGCAACCCAACTCCTGGTTTTGAGGCCGCTACCGTGAGCACCTCCGTTTTGTCCGGATTTAATCTCAATCTGTTTTTCCTCATCTACCCCATTACTGCTTTAAGACAGTCATTAAGAGGAGAGACGCCATTGGAATTCAAGGCCAATGATAGGGACAAGGAGAAATAGATCTGGGTGTCATCAGCGTACTGATAACACCCAACCCCAGAACTCCAAATAATCTCATCCAGCAGCTTCATATAGATGTCAAACAGCATCAGGGACAGGATGGCGCCCTGCGGAATGCCACAAGTAAGCTCCTTTCTGCTGGAGCAGCTGTCCCCAAGCAGCACCCTCATTAATAGTTCCCCTGCCAGATCTCAATGGCTGGGGAGGTCTATATATGATGAGATGCTACCTCAAATATCAAGATCTCAAGCTGATTAGGCTTGAACTTGGGGTGGAAGTCTATTTCATTCACTTCCTTATTCAGGTAGGGTACAGATTCTGGCATCTGCTTGCTTATCAATGCCCTCCATAGTTTATGAACTGTGGTATGTTGCTGCAGATAAACCTGGGAAAACAATAGTTTGTCCCAAACACAATTGGGAAGTAACAACCAACATGGTTTGTTCGTAATCAGGAAGAGATACTTTAACCAGTATTACCTTGTGTACTACATTCAGGTCCCAGGCTTGTGCCAGCTTGCATGCACGCTTGTGCACAGAGCTATAAAACATAATTTACTCTTGCATTTGGGTCAGGCTACAGCATCATGTGTTAACAATGAAACAACACGATGTCAGCCTATACACATACACACATTTGTATGATTTTAATAGAGGTAGTACACTTTCATTTTTAACTTAAAGTAGGGAAGTATAATGGCTAAGATGAACAACTTGCACATATACTTCACTTCTACCCTAGCCCCTTTTTCTGTTCTCATTACCCTATCCCTTTACCCTGAGATACTTGCTTTAAATTTGCATAGTTGACCACCGCATTAAAATGGGGTGGCAGCCTCAAGTAGCATATTTTGATTGTTGTAAAATAGCAGAACAGTACAACCCTTATACCTGTAGAGGATATGCTTCTGGATTTACCATAGAAACGCAAAACCATTGCTAATAGTGAACCTTATTGAAATGAATGATAGCTTCCAGGCCAAGTTGACCATAGAGATCATGCTGGAGGACCTAGAGATTGCTAGAGAAAACACCTCTCTGGCCATTTTCTAGGTCATCCAGCATGACTCTATGGTCAACTTCTAGTGGAAGAATACCATAGAATTGCACTGGAGGACCTAGAAAATGTTTAGGGAAAATATTTTTTAAAAGATGTGGGTAAGTGAAACAGGTCCCTCAGATACAGGGGCCGCACTGCACACTGTTAGTTATTTGAATGCTTGTTTTTGCATTTCCTCCCTCTCCTGCCTTTCAGGTGCTAAAATACCTTGACTGGCCTTTGCTCTGGTATGTCCTGATTTCAGAAATGGGGAGTAATTGCTGACCCACCTCAGGCAGCAAAGTCTCTTGGGCTGACCTGTGCCTTATTCCTGTATTGTCTCTTTCACCATATGTAGCATACCCACCTCCTAGCTCTAAATTTAGAAAGTGCTGAATTGTTTAAGTCTGATTCATTAAAAAAAAGAGAGTGTATAAAGTAAAATACATGCAGACATACATGTGCACATGGACACACACACATATGTAGTGTCTCATAATCTTTTCTGATTCTAGACTGAGGATGCAGGGATCTATCTTTTCAGTTATAAGCCATGAGTACCAGCCACCCTGACAGATGGTGTTTCTCCTGTCATTTGACATTCACAATTTCAAACTTAAAACTCATCTTCTTCCCATTCTGAAAACAATTTCTTCTATGTTGCTTGTATTTAAATCTACTGTATTGTACCGTGTCTGTGTTGCATTCTGTCACACTGTTTAACAACTGAAACAACTGTTTCTTCTTTTTTGTTGTCCACTACTGCTGCTCTGCTGCTGTATCAATTTTTCCTCCCTGCTGTGGATCTTTTTTCATGTATAGATGTGAAAGATGGGCAGTGAAACTGATGGGGAGGAAAAATCAACTCATTTAAAATGTGATGCTGGAGAAGTTTCTACAGATACCATGGAAAGGTTCTAAAGATACCGAAACCAATAAATGGCTCTGAGAACAAATTAAGCCTGAAGTCTCCCTAGAATCCAAAAGGGCTACACTCAGACTCACATACTTTGGACATATCATGGGATGACGTGGCTCAGTGGGAAAAAATGATTATGCTCAATAAAGCTGAGAGCAGTAGCAAAAGAGGAAGACCCCATAATAGGTGAATTGACTCAATCAATGAAGCAATAGCCCTGAGTTTGCAAGATATAATCAAGGCTACTGAAGATTAGGGCTCTCAATGGCTTGGAAGTTGGAACAGAACACATGCCTATCAAATTTGCAGATGATACCAAATTAGAAGGATAGCCAGTGCAGGATCCAACTTCAAAATGACCTTGACAGATAGGTCAGCTGGGCCAGAACTAGCAAGAGGAATTTCAACAGGGAGAAATGTAAGGCACTACATTTAGGCAGGAAAAATGAAATACAGAAATATAGGATGGGCGATACCTGGCTTGAAAGCAGTACAGATGAAAAAGATATGGGGTTTTAGTAGACCACAAGCTTAACATGAATCAATAATGTGATGTGGCAGCCAAAAAGGCCAGTGCAATTCTAGGCTGTATCAACAATAGTGTAGTGTTCAGAACAAGGGAGACAGTAGTGCTACTCTATTGTGCTTTGTCAGCACTCATCTGCAGTACTGTACCCAATTCTGGGCATCACAGTTCAAGAAGGATATTGACAAGCTGGAATTTGAGCAAAGGAAGGCAACCAAGATTACCAAAGTTATGAAAACCAAGCTCTACATGGAATAGCTTTGGCAGCTGGGTATGTTTAGATTGGAGAGGAGAAGGCTGAGAGGTGATATAATCATGTTTAAATATCTGAAAGGATGTCATGTGAAGATGGAACAAGCTTGTTTTCTGCTGATCCAGAACATGAAGCTATGGATTCAAGTTAGAGGAGAAGAGATTCCAATTAAACATCTATATATATCATTCTCTTGGGATGTTGCCATTTCCAGGGTGCTGATTGCTTGCTTAGGGACCTGAAAAACCAATCACAGGTCTGTTGGGCAGCCAATCAGCACACTGGGGGCGGGACCATGTACTTTCCAAACATGGCTGCCGGAGAGGGAAAGGGAGTACCATGGAGGTGAAGGTGGTGTGTCCTGGAGTGCAGGGGGAGGGGGCCAAGGGGCAGAATGAGTGGAGGGAGGGCAGAAAGAGCAGAGGGAGCAGCAGGGGGGGCAGAATGAGCAGAGGGGAGATGGCAGTGGGGCAAAACAAGCAGGGGGTGGCAGGGGGCAGAACAAGCGGAGGGGTGGCAGGGGGCAGAACAAGTGGAGGGGGTAGGAGGGGCAGAACAAGCAGAGGTGTGTTGGCAGGGGGAAGAACAAATGGAGGGGGTGTCAGGGGGGCAGAATGAGCAGACGGGGAGGTGGCAGGGGAGCAGAACAAGCGGAGGGGGGGCAGGGGCAGAACAAATGGAGAGGGATGGCAGGGGGCAGAACAAGCAGAGGGGAGTTGGCAGGGGGGCAGAGCAAGTGGAGGAGGGGTAGCAGGGGGGCAGAGTTTTTTTAATGGTGTATGGTATGCCAGGTCCAGCTAGTTAGGAAGTATTTCTTTAGCATAAGAGTTAATTAACAGTGGATTGTACAAGGTCTGTCTATTAAATAATGAGACTGTGTTTCTATCTTTCAAACAAATCAGGGAGAACTGATTGTGAACACTTGAGTGGTGACCTTGAACATGTCTGAACCTCAATGACAAACATTAACACTCTTGGCCATCCAGTTCATTGTCAGTCGTCATTTAAAGCAGCTGTGTTGTTTGTGGTGTGCTGGAAAAATATTAAGTTTAAAAGTCAATTTTAATTTTTTTAGTAAAATTGAACAAAATACCAAGAGAATCTTTTCAAATGTTTACTGAGTCCTATGGCGAAGACTGCATGTCTTGTGCGCATGTGTCTGAGTGGCACAAAAGATTCAGAGAAGGACATGAAAATGAGGAAGATGATGAATACCCTGGATGACCTTCCACTTCAAACTGAAGAAATTGTGGAAAACATAATCCAGATTGTTTGAGAAGACCGCCAGCTCAGTGTCCGAATGATAGCTGAAGCCATGAACATTGCCAAAGACACTGTGGAAAATTTTGGATGAGGATTTCCACATGAGAAAAGTTTGTGCCAAGATGGTCCCTGGGGTTCTCACATCAGAGCAAAAAGAGTGCCACAAGGAAATTTGTGTTGACATTCTTCAGCAACTTGAGGTGGACCTAAACCTTTTTCAAGAAATCATCACTTGTGATGAAGCCTGGATCTTCCAGGATGATCCTGAGACAAAACAACTGATAATGCATTGGAAAATACCAAGAATGAAAGAAGCATGTCAAAAGCAAGTCCACATTCAAAGCCATGCTCATTGTTTGTTGTTGTTGTTATTTTTACATCAAGGGCCTAATTTTGGCAGAATGGGTTCCAGAAGGCAGAACAGTGAACCAGCATTATTATAAGGAAGTTTTGACAAAGCTAAGAGAAAGTCAGGGAGGGGAAAGGCCAGAACTGCGGGAAAATGGTTTCATTTTTCATCAAGACAATGTGTCTGCTCACACAGCATTTTCTGTGAAGCAGTTTTTGGCAGATAAATCCATTACTACACTTGGACATCTCCATAGTCACCAGATTTGGCACCATATGACTTTTTTCTCTTCTCTAAAGTGAAATTGGTGCTTAAAGGAATATGTTTTGAGTCAATTGATGCAGTAAAGAAGAAAATGTTAGGTGTGCTGAAATAGCTGACAGAAACTGATCTGTTCCATGTCTTCAACCAGTGGGAAATAAAACTGCTCGGTGGGTGAATGTGAATGGGAAGTGTATTGAAGGGAACAAGTATTAAATTGTAATACATATAAATAAAGACGGGTTATTGTATCAGTCTCCTTATTTTTTTCAGGGCTCCAACAATAACTATTTTAGATGGAAGCAAAGGCTGAAAACAGGCACAGCAGCATGATGCTGATTAAATGTGTACCAAAGAAACTTTTTCAAGAACAGTTAATCCTTTAGAAAATATTGCTGTAGGAGTCTGGGAGGGAATTGGAGAGAAACTGAATATTACTATGTGTGCCTGCAATTCTGTGTCATATGGAAGGAGCTGTCTCTGTCCCCACTGTACAGCTGGCATTTGGAAAATCATCCTTTCTTCAGTAATATAAAATGTCATTTCTTCATTCTTTATGGCATCACTGCTGCTGCAGTTCACTCATAGGTTTCTGTATCATGGCCATGTCTTTCAAATGTCTTACTTCAAAATTGGCATACATGCAGGGTGAGAATTTTCCTTTTAATAAAATAGAATGTATTTTTTCTCCCAAGAATAAGTCATGGAGGAATGTACCCTTGACCAGGTACACTTTTGTTCAGTTTTGAAATTCATTCCTGTTGCTACACATGGGTATTAAACACAACTAGCTGGACTTGACATAACATAGGTTGATGATGCATTGAGGGTTGAGGGTGAATTGCTCTGATGATGTCCAGGGGGTGCCACAGCTGCCACTGCCAATTGACTGCATGGGTCCTGCTGGAGCGGCAGCAGCAGAATCCTGCTGCTGCTGCTGCTAGTCCCACCACCACTACCAGTTGACTATGTGGGTCCTCAGTCAACTGGCAGCGGCGGCACCAGGGACAGGTCAACAGAGCAACTCTCCATCAATGCACCACCAATATATGTTACGTAGGGTACAGCTAGCTGGAGCAGCAGCAATGGCGTCCCGTCACCACTGCCATTCCCGCCGCCACTGCCATTGAATGTGTGGTCTCTCTTGGAGCAGCAGCAGTGGCCTCCTACTGCCACCATTCCCACTTCCACTGCCAAGTTCACTCAGAGGCAGTGGGGCCATGACTTTCCCCCCTTGTTCAACCAGGAAAGGCTGCAGCTCAGCTGCGGCAGCAGCGAGGGCATGACCTTCCCCACTGTTCATCCGGGAAAGGCCACAGCTTGGCGGCAGCAGTGGTGGGGCACTGACATCACCTCCTGTTCTTCTGGGCAAGGCTGCAGCTCGGCAATGATTGTAGGCTGAGGAGGTGCTGCTGAGAGCTGATTGGGTAGCCAAGGAATGCCTAAGCAGCCAATCAGCACACCGAAAATGGCAACATACACAAGAGAATTATACATATAGATTAGATTTTAACCCTTAATGTTTGTACCCAAAAATTTTTCATTGGATCTGATACTATTTACTAAAATCTCAATAGTAGCTATGAACAGCAACGGAGATAATGGGCATCCTGATGAGTTCCTTTCTTTATGTTTATTTTGTCTGTTTTTTCTGCATTCACCAATAGTTGTGCCGTTTGGTTTGTATATATTGTCTCAATCCATTTTATAAAACTTTCCCTCATATCCATCTTAGCCAAAACTGCTTTCATAAATGCCCATCTTACCCTATCGAAGGCTTTTTCAGCGTCCAAGAAGATCATGGCCAATTTTTTCTCTTTATGTTGTTCGTAATATTCAATTAAGTTAATGATTGTCCTTATATTATTTCTTGGATGCCTTCCAGTTAAAAAGCCATTTTGATCTTCTTGGATTTCCTGCGATAAGATCTTTTTCAATCTTTGTGTGAGAATCGATACAAATATCTTGTAATCACAAGATAATTCCTGCGTGGCAGGGGGTTGGACTGGATGGCCCTTGGGGTCTCTTTCAACTCTACAATTCTATGATTCTATGATTCTAAGTCATTCATTGATGCTCATAAGCTCAGTAATGGAATGCAAGCTGGCCTACAAATAACAAAACCACAGGTATACTGCATAGGATCATTAGACTCCCTCACTAACCCATGGCATCTCTAGATCTGAAATTAGTTGGATGGAACCTCAAGGTCTGTAGAAACAGAAAAAAAGGCAGGGAGAAAGAACAGGGCTATTGAGGATATGGTGTCTTGGAGATGCCTCATTCATGGGGTCACCATATGTCAAGGTCAACTTGAAGGCAGTTAATGTGTGCACACGCACACACGCGCACACACACACACCACTCCCCAAGTATCTAAGTAAGGTATGCATCCACGCTGTACAACTATAGCAGATTGATGACACTTTGACTGCTGTGGCTCAATACCATGGAATCTTGGGATTGGCAATTTGGTGAGTTCCTTAAAATTATTTCTCCTATAGAGTTCTAGTACTCATTTGAACTACAGTATGACCCCCGTATGCACAGGGGATATGTTCCTAGGCCTAGCATGGAAATGTAAAACTGCAGTTAATAGTGAACCTTATTGAAATGAATGCCTTCCACCCCAACTTCAGGAGGAGGCATACCATAGAATCATGCTGGAGGACCTAGAAAATGCCTAGAGAGGACATACACACACATACACACACACACACACACACACACACACACATACATGTACAGTTGTCCCTCCACATTCACGGATTTGACATTCACGGATTTGAGTATTCACGGCTTGAAAAATATTCTTTAAAAAATAACAATCCTAATAGCAAACCTTGATTTTGCCATCTTATATAAGGGACACCATTTTGCTCTGCCATTCCATATAATGGGACTTGAGTATTCACGGATTTGGGTATTCACGGGGGGTCCTGGAACCAAACCCCAGCGAATGTGAAGGGACAACTGTATATGTATTTGAACACGGATAATTGAAACAGTGGATTTGGATCCCAAAGATACAGGGGCCATACTGTATAGCATTAGAGTTCTCTAGCAGAGAATCTGGAGTACCTCACCAAACTACAGATCCCAGGATCCCATTGGATGGAGCCATGAAATTAAAATAGTTTCAGATTGATATCATTGTGGAATGTGAATACAGTCAATGAATAAACATGCTGAGTGTCTGTTGTAGGGAACAGGAAATTGGGAGTGACAAAAATGGAACACCCAGGAGGTGGGAACAGCTAGCTGTGTAGGTGCTCCACACTCCTATATTTTTTGGCAGTCTAACCTGAATCCCTGAAGAAGATGTAACAAATTTATTAGAGGAACTGTCCTATTGGGTACTAGTGTCTTGTGGGCTGAACAGGGAGGATCCTCTCCCCAAAGTGATCTGCTCACAGCTATGGGGAAATGTGTCTGCACTCTAAGAGATCACAAGTGAGATCTTTTACAAAACCATGGAGTTCTGTGACCATGGAGTTCTGTGGCCATTTACCAGAAAGAACCATTTTCTAAGCCAAAGGTCCAATATTCATTTGTGAATATATTGGTATAACTCACAACCTCCATATTTCTGGAATATATCTTGTGCCACGGGTCAGCATAAGAGGGGCACTCCAAAAAAGCGATACAAAGACTCCCTGAAACAACACCTCAGGCTTGGCCAAATTGATCACCAACAATGGTCCGCCCTGGCCTCACATCGGGAGGCATGGAGACACACTATCCACAATGCTGCAGCCTTATTTGAGAACTCACGCCGAACAAGTCTTGAAGAGAAACGACAACGCAGAAAGAATCACAACCCAAAAACATCACCCAAGGAGACCTTTTGCTGTGCTTTCTGCAACCGGAGTTGTTTATCTCGGATTGGCCTTTTTAGTCATCAGCGCACTTGCAGAAAGCATGGGATGAGTCCTTCCTGAATCTTCGTTTGCGAAGAAAAGCCAGAAATTTTGTGCCACAACATCACTAATGATAAACACCCACTTGTATGCATTTTTCTACAATATTCTCTGCTGTTTAGGGCTGTGCTGAAATTTCTGATCCCCCTCCCACACCTAATTGTTCTAATTTTATGTTACATTTAAAGCACAGGGAAAGACGTCACAAGGTAACTCCTCCCATGTAGTTTCTTCAGATCAGGAAGAATAGGTAGCAAGGGCTACTGTAGAGCAATGGAGAGATATGTAACAGGAGTTAGGGATTCAGTCCACCTTCTGATGTCTCACAGCGTTAAGCTAAGTTCAAAAACACTACCAAAAGAAATTATGAAGATGAAGAAATTCTAAAATGTCCTAAGACTGAGATAGAAAAGCAAAAACTTGTTTTCCAGGTTGGAAAAAATGTCCTGGGAAACTGAAGGACACATTTCAGCCACACTCTACTGTACTTCCAGTCATTATTCAGCATATCCATCATATCTGTTATTTATTCATAAACATGAGCTATCCTCCTGAAATTCAATTGTGTTTGTTTACATGAAAAAATGTATTTATCTGAATCATCAGTTCTTTATCATGTCTTTGGGGTTTATTAATAGAATTAAAAGGCTGCCTTTGTGAGTACCATATGCCATGTGCTATGACGTTCGGAGAGCTATGCAGCCTAGGGCTTGTCTACACTGGCCAGAATATACCACCTTCTAGACAGAATATTCTGTACCTCTAATGCTGTTGTGCGTTGCACTCTCCAAAGTCAGGAAGGAGGCCGTCAGCATGTGATCAAGGCTGGTGGCCTCCTTCCCAGATTCAGAGTCACACCAGAAGCATTGGTGTTTAGTGATACAGCCCAGAATGCAGGTATGGAGTCCTGTGTTTCCATGCCAGACCCATCTGGATTTTTTTATATAGCATGGGATTTACTAGGTGTTATTTTGAAACATTTTAAAAGGGTTTACCCCAGTTTCCCTCCAGCTTTGCCTCAGACATAATCAGGACTGTTTATGTCTCGCTTGGATAGCAGGGCTCCAACAAGTAGTAATCCTGTGTCTGTGTGTCTGTCTCTCTCTCTTTCTCTTTGTGTGTGTGTGTGTGTGTGTGCATGAGAGAGAAAGAGAGAAGCCATGGTCTGTTTATTAATATTCAACAAAATCTATTCCACAGAGAATTTTAAACAAAGTGTGGTGTGCTTCTGAGATCACTTATGCAAAGCAGACATGTAAGGAAAGACTTTTACTTTGTAACAGGATCCACTTTATAAAGACTGCCAGAACATTTTTCCTCATACACAACTTGTGTGAATTTCTTCAGACATCCTTAGTCTCCTCTTCATGTCTATGTGCTATGATGGACAGAGTTTTCGATACACTCCAAGGAAACCTGAGTTTGGGTCCCAACTCAGCTACAACATTCATTGGGTCATGCTGGGCTACTCACCTCGCAGCCTAACCTACCTCACAAGGTTGTGAGGGGAAAGTTGGAAAGGAGAGTGAGAGCTACTGTGCTCCCTGGAAGGCCAGTATAATTTTTTTTAATAGTCCCTTTACTTAATTAAGCAGATAAAAGGGGGGGATTGCACTATCATCCATTTGTTATGTCAGGCACAGGCATTTTATGTGTGTATCCTTCCTGATGTAGTAAAGTTGCCAGATGCCCTTTACTTGAAAAGTGCCTTTTGCATTTCACTATGAAACAGAATATGATGAGTCCTTTTATTTCAGACTTCACAGCTTTGAAGTTCTTTTTCTCTTTGAAATGAGGCTGACAGGAGTCAACTCAGAGATCAAACTTGTACCTTTAAAGGGTCCCATACCTGCTCTGAAGCAGAAGGAAGGGGTGAAAGGACTGGTGGCATAGGAGGCAAATAGCTGTGTCTCTGCTTCCTGTTTCAAACTACTTCTTCTTTTTTTTTTTTTTTTTAAAGGGGAAGGTGTGGTCTGACAACAAGGGATAAACCTATTTGCCAGGTTGACTTGAAAGAGCCAGGCTTGAAGGACTGCCTGGTTCTATTCAAGGAAGACTTGGATGCTCCTGAGCCTTGCAAATATATGATATTCACTTAAAGTTATTTTTAAAAATTATACACAGCCTCCAATGACTTTAGAAATTCTTAACTTACCACAGTTTCACCTTCAAGCACAAGTGAAAATATTGTGAGCCCTCCTGATTTGGGCTCCCCTTTAATGGCTAAATTAGGCAGATAATGCAGCATTTTTTTTAAAAAATAGGATATTTTTAAAAATAGAACCTGTGACAAAGGACACTATCACATGACCATGTATAAATGCTGTAATTCTGCAGTTGAAGAAACCGGAAACATAGCAGCATGATTACATTTATTTTTGTACTTTTTTGCAATCACACAATACTACCGCCAATGGAACATCGCATGACTACCTACTAGTGGTTTAAAAACAGGATTGATGCTTTCAGATATATACCGGTATTGTAACTGTTGTTTTCACATTGTGTCAGAATAGCGGAGAATTCCCGCTTTAAGCTGTAAAGTACATGCACCTTTTAAAAAATGTCTCCTCCCTCCACAATATCACTAGAACACAGTTTCTGTTTGTATCGTGAGAACACACTTTTTCCTCCTTCGGGTGATAAGGCATGTGGATGTCATTCCATATGTGCATGCTTCTACCTTTTAGCTGGGTCAAGCTTTGAGAATCGTGCCATGCATCTCTCTCATGGAACCTGCTGCATTAATGGACCCTGTCAGGTGATCACCGTTTCGGGGCTAGTTATGACCACTTACTTGGAGAGGCAGAGGCTGCAAAGAATTAGGCAGCATTGCCTGCTCATATTTTTGTTTTCCTATTTGAAAAGGAAGAAGTGGAATGTTTCATTGAACATCAAGAGAAGTTGGTTGGATCCCAGGACCTATGTTCTGGCTTGGTTTGGAGCCTTTCCTGCACCCAGACATTGGTGGATGAGGCCCTGTGTTAAGCAGCAGAGATGGATAAGGGAAGTACTGGCCCTCTGGGACAATGACATGTGACTGAGCAATTTTAGGATTATTCGAGATTGCGAATTATCTGCGACCTCACCTCCAGTGGCAGAGGACAATAATGAGGGAGCCCATTTCCATTGAGGAAAGAGTTGCCATTGCCATTTGGTGGCTCTCTAGCCCTCTGTTATACCAGTAGGTAACATCCAGTTTCTGATTTGGTACCCCTACTATGGCTGAGATTGCAATAGAGGTCTGCCTTGCCATTGAAAAAGTCCAGCTGGGTGTCTACAGAAAGGTATACCCTCTTCCTCTATAGCCAGGGTTTTCTTCTTATGTACCTTTGTGTCCTTTTGTTGTTCTGCCCCTCTTTTGTGGCTGCTGGTATATGGTGTGTTGCTCTCTTCCAACTACAGCTTTCTAGATATGTGTAGGGACATATATTGCAGTACACCCACTGGTGTTTGAGGTAACCATTGGCCTATGTATGCATGAAACCCCTCTCCACAACACAAGCAACATCAAAGACAACATGTTGGTCTGTGACTCAAACACCCTCACTTTTCTTTCCCTTTGTTTTTAACATCTTTTCACTGGTGAAGAAGCTGGTAGAGAGTTTAAAGCTTGCATGACATCTTTGTGACATTTTGGCTCACCAATACAGATTGGTCTCTTTTGTGGATTGTGGATTTTGTTTTCTTTTCCTTAATGGCAAGCATGGCCACCCTAGAATATACATTCCAATTATTTTTTCCAAATGAGAACTATGAAGGACTTGGACAGATATGAGCAAATCTTTCTTCTATGCAATCTAATCTTCACCTTTGCTTATTCTCCACAGATCATATATGGCTTCCATGAACTGGGCTTCCCTCATTGTATCAGAGCTGTTGATGGGACACACATACCTGCATGCCCCCCCCCCAGGAAGGGGGTGAAGAATACATTAATAGGAAACAGGGTTTCTCCATCCTACTACAGAGGACCACTGACCACACAGGGAGGTTCATAGACATCAAGCTTGGTCCAGTGGATGGTTTTACAATGCCCTTGTTTTTAAGAACTCCACATTGCGCCAGGCCATGGATGCTGGTGTTTTTGAACCTGGGAACCCTATCATTACCATAAATGGTGTCCAAATCCCACCATTCATCATTGCAGATGGTGTCTATCCAATGTGCTGTTGGCTGATGAAGCCATACAGTGAGTGTCTGGATGAAAGAAAGATGACCTTCAACAGGCTCTTCAGTCAGGCACACAATGTTGTGGACTGCACTTCTGGCTGGCTTAAATGTAAGGCTCTTCAGTCAGGCACACAATGTTGTGGACTGCACTTCTGGCTGGGGGCATCTTTCTTCAAGACTCACTGTGGCTGAAGAGAACTTTGTACCTGTGGTGTCTGCATGTGTTGTGCTCCACATCATATATGAGTCAAGGGGGCATGCGTTGCACGATGACAATGAGCCCCCAGCAGAGCTGGAGCTACCTTGGCAACAGGAACCATCCCATCCCTATAATGACAGGCAGGCAAAGGAGGGGGAAATTGTCAGATCTGCAATAGCTGCCATGTTGGCTAGTCAATGAAGAACTTATGCATTTACTGTTTTGTTGTTTTTGTTTTCATTTTGGTTTGATTCTGTCTTTTAGTTATGGTTGTTCTAGTTGTGTGAAACTATGAGAACTGTCCAATTGGATCACTTACAACTTTTGGTTTCCATTATCACAATTGGTATGCGCTGCTTTATAATAAAGTGTTCTGTGTTTTCACCATAGGTATATTGTGTTGTTATTCTGGAAATTCCTTTGGGGATTACTGTAACCCTCCTTTTGCCTTTTGGATACAAACAAACTTTCCAGCCCTATTGGCCACACTTGACTTTTTTTTCCCTTTGGGGCATGAAACCATTGTGTTTTGGTGTGGAGTAATGGGGCTAGTTTTGGTGTGGGAGATGGGGCTAGTTCCTAGAGGGGCTACTTCACCCCACCAGGGTACTTTGGGTAGTGCTCCAACTACTGACCCATGCTACCCTTCTTCAGAAGGTTCCCAGTGCTCTGAAAACCATGGGAAATGCTTGGGGGGGTGATGGGGCTAGTTCCTAGAGGAGCTACTTGACCCCTCTGGGGTACTTCAGGGAGTGCTCCAACAACTGACTTGTGTTGCCCTTCTTCAGAAGGATCTCCAGGCTCCAAAAACCACAGGAAATGATCAGGGTGATGGGGCTAATTCCTAGAGGGGCTACCTGAACCTTCTTGGGTACTTCAGGGACTCCACTAGCTATGTAGCTGACACAAACAGTTTCCTCTACATTGGTTTTGATTCATTGACCACACATCTCTGTTTTGGTGGTGCAACAACTATGTTTCAAACAAACTACTTCTCAGTGAAAAAGTTATGAAAGCGCTGTGCAAAACAGTGGAAAACATACAAAATAGCAACATTTCAAAATTTTCTAGAACTTTTGAGGTAGGACTGTGAGTGGATTGCTATCAAACAATAACCTTCCAGGTTTTCCAACTAACTCAGACAACCAACCAGATTTAAAGGACTGCAATGAGCCCCTTTCTTCCTCTGCCACCACTCTTTTCGGGACAATTCTTGTGAAATCTGTTCCCCTACTCCCTCCCTCACTGAGGAAATGGTAGGATTGTCCAGTAAACACTGCTGTGGTATTTCAGAGGACTGCGTTAGGGGAGAAGTATCTGTTGACGGAAGTGTATGAGCACTTACCTTCTGTTTCTATGCTAACTGGGTCTATTTAGTCCCTAGCTTTTTGCATGGATAGATGGTGGAAGAGATAGACATGGTGCTCATGCTTGGCACTGGCTCACATGATGTAGCTCTGTGCTCTGGGTGACGTATTTGTTTTTGAAGTGATGTCTTTGTGAGGTCTGTAAGAGAGTGCATGCAGTCCAACATCTCTCTTCTATCCTCCAGGCTGGATGCAACATTCTCCCTCAAGATGTCTGCAACATACTGGAGAATGGCAGAGTCACTACCCATCCTTCTAAGACACTGTTGGTTATTAAACAAATCAATAGATTTTGTTGAATATTAATAAACAGCCCATGGCTTCTCTCTTTCTCTCTCATGCACACACACACAAAGAGAGAAAGAGAGACAGACACACACACAGAGAATTACTACTTGTTGGAGCCCTGCTACCCAAGCTGATTTTTCTGGCTGGTCCAATCTGCAGTGTCTCTCATGTTCCTTGATTTGTGTTTGCACACTGCATTTTGTGGTTCCTGCAGTGTTAATCAAGGAACATGAGAGATACTGCAGACTGTGCCAGCCAGAAAAATCAGCAGTAGCAGAACATGTTATAAACCAACCTGGACACAAAAAGCTATTTAAAAACAGAGAAATTCTGGACCAGGCCAACAATTATCATGTCAGAATGCACAGAGAAGCTATTGAAATCCACAAACACCTGGACAACTTAAACAGGAAAGAAGAAACCTAAAAGTAAACAAAATCTGACTATAAGTTTTGAAAAACAATAGAATCAAAACTCAACATTTGCAAATGAATTCCACCCAGGGACAGGGGGATTTCCAGCAGATAATTGGCCATCAACCAACCATTAGCCAAACAGACACTAATCCTCCTTGCATATCTAAACCGAGAAACTAACCATTCAAATACACAAATTTACATATACTCCGGATGGTAGTAGGTTTGATTAGAGTTTCCTTCTCTTAGATGGTTGACTTTACAGAGTTGGACGAGCACCACTTGCCCTGGTTTGGGATTAGAGTTTTCCTTCTCCTAGGATGGTTGCCATAAGGCTAGAGAGCCCATCCTGCCCTTTGACGCCTTTGTCAGACCCTTCGGTTTTGACCTGTCTGGCATGGGAGACCCTACTGGTGGCTAGCATACCTCAAAACATCATTAGGGTACGCAAACCTCTCTCCCACGACAAGGGGGCATCAATGGAGAGGTCAGTATATATGCCCCAACTATGCAAGCTGACTCTGTAGAGAAAGACAAAATTCTACACAGACCTATGCCACCTCATACAAAAAGTCCCTGTAGAAGATAAAATTATTATCCTTGGTGACTTCAATGCCAGAGTAGGAAAGAACTCCGAAGCCTGGAAAGGTGTCTTAGGTAAACATGGTGTTGGAAATTGCAATGATAATGGACACCTCTTGCTAGAGTTCTGTGCAGAACAACAGCTGACTATTACAAATACAATCTTTCAGCAGAAAGATAGCTTGGAGACAACCTGGATGCATCCCCAATGCAAACAATGGACATCTCATTGACTATGTTCTAGTCTGCCAGAGAAACATTTGTGATGTCCGTCATACTCGAGTGATGCCCAGTGCAGAATGCCAAACAGATCATCGCCTCGTAAGATGTAAACTAAATCTTAATCATACGTTCAAACCTAAGAGGGGTGGCATCTTAAAGAAAAGACTCCAAGTCAACAATCCTCAACAAGCTACCATGAGAGACAACTCCCAGGGAAATCTGCAAACAAAACTTGAAGACCATCCTACAGATCTTTCTCCTACAGTGCTTTGGCTCCTGCAGTATCCTCCAGTCTGAAGAATAATCCCTTGGATTCTCCCACAAGAAAAATCAAGACTGGTTTGATGAAAACAATCAAGAGACCCAGGAGCTGTTAGCAAAGAAGAGAACTGCTCACTAGGCATACCTCGCCAAACCAACTTGCCATGTAAGAAAAGCAGCTTTCCATCCCACATGTAGTAAACTTCAACAAAAACTGTGAGACATGCAGAACAAGTGGTGGATCAATATAGCAGAAAAGACAACGCTGTGCAGATCTGGGTGATCTTAGAGGATTTTATGAAACTCTTAAAGCAGTGTTTGGACCTACTTATCAGGCCCAAAGCTCCTTATACAGTACGGATGGTCAAACATTAATTATTGATAAAGCTTCCATCCTGAATCGATGGGCCGGACATTTTCAAAGTCTCTTTAGTGCCAACCGAGTAGTCCAAGGCTCAGCTATCCAACATATGATACAAAAATCGATGAAAAATGAATTGGACATAGCTCCCACTTTGGAAGAGACTCTTAAGGCCATACAGCAGATGAAAAACGGCAAGGCATCTGGGATTGATAAAATCCCACCTGAAGTTTGGAAACACAGAGGTCATGTACTCCATGAGTAATTCCACGAACTCCTTGTGAATTGCTGGGAAAAAGGGGAACTACCATCAGATCTCCGAGATGCAGTCATCATCACCCTGTACAAGAAAAAAGGAGCAAAATCCGATTGCTCAAACTATCGAGGCATAACACTGCTCTCTATTGGAAAAATCCTTACAAGGATACTCCTGAACAGATTAGTTCCTGCTATTGCAGAACAACATCTTCCTGAAAGCCAATGTGGCTTCAGAGCCAATAGGAGTACTACAGATATGGTGTTTGCCCTTAGACAACTGCAAGAAAAATGTAAGGAGCAGAACAAGGGTCTCTATGTAACATTTATCGACCCCACCAAAGCCTTCGACACTGATTAGAAAAGGTCTGTGGCAGATCCTGGAAAGACTAGGATGTCCCCCCTAAATTCCTTAAAATGATTATCTTGCTACACGAGGGCCAGTGCGGTCAAGTGAGATATGGTGATGCACTGTCAGAGCCCTTTCTAATAACAAATGGAGTGAAGCAAGGTTGTGTTCTTGCTCCAACTTTATTTACAATCTTCTCCGGCATGATGCTCCAAAGGGCTACGGCAGAGCTCAAAGAAGAAGACAGCATCTATATACGTTACTGTACGGATGGTATCTTGTTTAACTTAAGCCGCCTGAGGGCTCGCACTAAGACTCTAAACTATCTAGTTTGTGAGCTGCTCTTCGCTGATGATGCTGCCCTTGTTGCCCACACAGAAGCAGCTCTGCAGCACCTAACATCCTGCTTTGCAACAGCTGCAGAGCTGTTTGGGCTGGAAGTCAACCTGAAGAAAACGGAAGTTCTTTACCAGCCTGCACCACAGGACGAACACCACCATCCCCACATTACCGTTGGCAAATCTGTGCTTAAGTCCGTTCAGCAGTTCACCTACCTGGGAAGCATCATCTCCTCAGATGCCAAGATTTACATAGAGACTGATCACAGATTAGCAAAGGCATATAGCGCATTTGGAAGACTTTACAAAAGAGTCTGGAGCAATAAACACCTGTGGCAAAGCACAAAAATCAGTGTGCATAGAGCCATTGTACTGTCTATTCTCCTTTATGGGTCTGAAACATGGGTCACCTATCACCACCACTTACGACTCCTTGAACACTTTCATCAGCACTGTAAATGCACAATATAAATATACACTGGACTGTTGCAGTCCATGAGCAAGCAGGGATCACCAGCATTGAGGCCATGATATTGAGAACACAGCTGCCCTGGGCAGGGCACGTTTCTAGGATGGAGGACCATCGCCTCCCCAAAATAGTACCCTACAGTAAACTCGCCATGGGTCAGCGTAAGAGGAGTGCTCCAAAAAAGTGATACAAGGACTCCCTGAAACAACATCTCAGGCTTGGCTGAATTGATCACCAACAATGGTCCACCCTGGCCTCACATCGGGAGGCATGGAGACGCACTATCCACAATGCTGCAGCCTTATTTGAGAACTCACGCCAAACAAGTCTTGAAGAGAAATGACAACGCAGAAAGAATCACAATCTGGAAATATCCTCCAAGGAGACCTTCTGCTGTGCTTTCTGCAACCGGACTTATTTATCTCGGATTGGCCTTTTTAGTCATCAGTGCATTTGCAGAAAGAGCGGGATGAGTCCTTCCTGAATCTTTGTTTGCGAAGAAAAGCCAGAGACATATACTCCCCAACAGGGGTTCACAGCATATAAACTCCACACACACTCCTACCAACCATTGTCTGAAGATGTCAGCCACAGATGCAGGCAAAAAGTCAGAAGTAAAGCCTTCCAGAATATGGCCTCACAGCCCCGAGGAAAAAAAACCAAGGAAAATCTCAATGGGCTGTTTTGGAGTTTTCGGCCTTCAGATTTCCCCATTAAGGAATCTTTATACCTGTGAAAACCTTCAAACATGATGATTCCTCCTCCTTGTGTGTAGATGGTACTATGTTGACTACATAAGGTTTGCACATGGAAAACTGAGTTTTCTATTGGTATGTATGATTTTGTAAATAGTTATTTCCCCCCCCCCAGCATATTTTGTAAAGCCATTGTTCACTGCTTTACAGGATTCAGATAAGTACACAAGTTAGTTTTATTATACATACACTATATCTTTGCTTCAAGGAGCCAGGAGAAAAATAGAGAGTGATTTCTAAGTATTTCCCATCTTAACACTGCTATGAGCTTTATGGATGTCACTACAGCAAACACAATGAAGATTCCCATAACAGCTGAAAGACTAAAACACTTATTTTGTTGTAAACTTCCATAGGACATTATCACACCAGTCTCATGTCTTGTGCCAATCACATTATTAAAGAAAATGGGGACATACTGGTTGTAAAACATTTATTATCACAGCTCTCTTCATTTGTGTGACTGTGCTCCTTTGGCAACCTCCTGGCACAATCATTCTGGGATGACTGCAGTCAGGTACCATGAGGGTGCCTGATTCTCCTCCTCTGTCTCCCTCTCTCCCACCTTCCCCTCACTATTCCAAAGCAGCTTGACTCTGTGCTGCTTTGGAATAGTGAAGAATAGGGGAAGAGGAAGAAAATCAAGCCCCTTCGTGTCACTTGACTGCAGTCATCCCAGAACTGAAGCAAAGGGACCTATTACACATGGGGCCACAATGAATGAATAGCAATATTGGCAGGCATTTATGGGATTTTTCTATCAATTGAAAGGGGCACAACATAATCACTAGAATGCAAAGCAACAACTGGTTAACCATGATGTTGTCTTATAAGAACTGGCCAAATTCATTACTATCCCTCTGAAATTCTGCTTTAACAGCCTTGTGTGATAAAGTCCATAGATTCTGCCCTATGGAACTGTTTGCCACAATATCATGTTCATTTTCTACACGTCTCTGTGTAGTTGTTGTTTTTGAGAAAGGTCATCCTCTAGGACTTTAAGTTACACTGGGCACAAAGCTTTCTTAGGAGTTTGCAACTTTTGCTAGTAAGGGGTATATGTAACAGTTTTTCCTGCTTTCAGAAATAGAACGACCATTGGTCCTGTTATGTATTGATTGTAGACCTAGACTGCAGATAAGGTCAGGTCTTCATGCAGGATATTACCCTTCTCCAAAACCCCAGTGAGTACAAAACTCAGAAAGTCTCAAAATACAACACATTCAGATATTAGTGGGAGGAAATTTGTGCTGTCATATCCCCAGAAACAGGACACCTTTCAGAGAGGCGCTTTCCACTTTGAAGCTGCCAAACTGGGATTAAAGTCATTAGCAAACTTAACTCTGTGCAGATTCATTGCTGCAAACCTCTGAGTTGAGACCTATTACTCGTACAGATAGTAATTGATTGTCCATCTTAAGCTGTTATTTACATTATTGATCTTGCAATGTCTATTCATTTTACCAGTCAGGACAGATCAGGGCACTCACTCTAACCTTGATTTGATCTTACAGTTCATTTGACTCGGTTCCGTATTAATGTGAGTGCTATACGTTATTGCAACATACTCTTATTTGTTGCACTGAATGATTTTCTAAAAGCCATATTGCTTTACACTCTCTGTGCTGATCATGTACATTCACTCATTCAAGTTATTTCTTCTTTATTCATTTGTATCCTGCCTTTTGATGATAAGATCTACAATAAATTGTAGTAACAAAGTCAAAGGATGAAGAGTTAATTTCCATTCACTGAAATTTTTCTTTTTTTAACCAAGCTTTCTTGCAGTTTGTGGCCTCTGAGATTATTAATTTACACATGCAAATATCGCACAGTTTTTGGTCATAGAAAGGTGAATGTTAGGAGCCCACATGGTGTAGCAGTTTGAATGTTGGACTAGGGCAATGGGAGACGAGAGCTTGAATCCACTCAGCCACAGAAACCTACCGGGTGACCTTGAGAAAGTCACATTCTCTCAGCCTCAGAGGAAGGCAAGGGCAAACACTCTCTGTACAAATTCTGCAAAGAAAACTGCCAAAACTGTAAAAATTCTGCCAAGAAAAATGATAGGTTCTGCTTAGAGTTGTCATAAGCTAGAAATGACTTGATGGCACACAAGAACAAACAGTGAGTGGTTTGCTTATGTTTCCGCTTGATGCACAGGTAAATAATGAACACAACTAAGAAAGTATATCTTTGTAAAATGGAACTTGGATTCGCTGAAAAAGCTGGTAGATTTCTTAGAAAGATGACAAAAATGAAATTGATAGATCTTTCAAATCTCAGATACCCCACGGGTATGGGGGTCATGCTGTATGCTGTTCCCCAACAGTAGATTTGTTTAGGCGAATTACTATTTTGCAACTAAGGCTGGGTGGTAGACCTTAGTTTTCCAGTTTAAAAAACCCAAAACAATGATCTTAAAGTAGATTCTAACTACTTGAAGTCTTAGCAGCCCTGTTTTAGACTGTAAGGGTGAAATTAGTATTTCTGATTATGCTTCCAAAAATTATGCAGCATGTACAATTGGCACTGGAGGTGTCAGGTTTTTTTTGCCATCAGTACAAGCTAGTTTGCAAAACAGTGTAGCAGAAATTGTACAGCAGCCATCAAGGGAAAGTTTGAGGATCTCCCTTTGGCATTGCCATGCCATGAGAAGAGTCCACATGAGAATTAATTAATGCAATAACGATCTAGCACGATCATTTTCAGAGCTCAGTTTGCAGCCAGCAGGCCAGTGTCTCTGAATGATGGGTACAAAGAAACAAAGCAAATATAATTTGCATATGTATTTGCTTATTAACAACAAAAAGCTGTTAATTAAATGGTACTTTTAATACATTGGTTCACTTCAAGTAGCACAGTCCTCAGGAGAATAGCAACGGCAGCTCCATTTGCTCAGTGATACTTCACATCCTGTCATTTTGCTCTTCCCCCTCACTCTGTCCCACCAAATGTGTAATTAATTTTAGATATATAATGAGATCAGGAGAATTCCTTCTTCTAAACCATTGTAACATAAAGAATCCCAGCTAGCAGCCACTTAATTAAAAGGTAATTTTAATGAACTCCCTTTCATTACCACGACAGTTTATATTATGCAGATTATATTAGTTTAGCTTTTTAACAGATGGCATTTAAATAGTAACTCTGCAATGAAGAGAATCTCTTAATGCCTAGGGAACTGGAATTAACTAATCAGTTTAGATGCTATACTCTGTCTGTTGCAGAGCATCTCCTAAGTGATATATCCCAAGCTCCTAAGTGAAACAGAAGCATTAACCTTACAAATATTCATATTGTCAATTAAAAAAAAAACCTTAAAATGAAAAATCAGGGATATTTTGGGACATAATCAGATGCATCCAACATTTGGAATTTTCCACACAGCTAATTCACATAACTGTTTCATGAACTGCTAGGTGTAAGAGGTCTCCAAATGAAAATCTGTCATAACTAGAAAGGAATGAGAATTTTGTTTAATGCAGTTTGTTTTTGATAAACCTTTACTAAGGATTTTGTTTCCCAAAATCCTTAGTAAAGGTTGTTGGCTCTGACGTGAGAGGGGTGTTGAATCCTCTCTTGGTTTTAGGTCCTTTAGAATTTTAAAAGATTTATTAAAGATGTTGGATCTAATCCACAAAATGGTTTCAGCACCTTGGACAGCTCAGACTAAAAAGCAGAGCAGATGCAACATCCCACCAACTCTGAAGTATCAGCTTTCATTGGATATTCTTAAGTTTCTTATACAGGCTGAGTATTCCTTATCCAGAAACCTGGAATGCTCCACAATCCAAAATTGTCCACATGGGTGGCTGAGATAGTGACACTTTTGCTTTTTGATGGTTCAATGTATACAAACTTTGTTTCATCCACAAAATTATTAAAAATATTGTCTATAAAATTATATTTAGACTACGTGTATAAGGTGTATATGAAACATAAATGAGTATTATGTTTAGACTTGGGTCCCATCTTCAAGGTGTCTCATTATGTATATGAAAATATTGCAACATCTGGAAAAAAAATATTCAAAATCCCAGAATCTTCTGGTATCAAGCATTTGGTAAGGGATACTCAATCTGTAATAAAATGAAGGTCATTTAAAAACAATGATAGTGTGGAAAAACCAAAATGGATAGATTCATTCATCCAGAAAGGAGGCTTTGAGTACATAGGTCATAAAGGTTTGGAGCTAAATCTTTGTCTGGTCAGACATGTTTGTAGTTTTGAATTAAGGTTGCCATTTTTGTGCCCTGATGATAGGCTTCTCGTCTTTAAAGCTACATGGTGGGTAGATAAAATTTGATCCTCTGTCTTCTGGCTGAATTTAGACACAGCAGACAGCAGAGTTTCAGCATATGCAAATGAAAATAACCAAGTAGCTGTGTGGCTCATAACAACAACAACAACAACAACAACAAAAGTAGCGTGGGGCCTGAAACGTTACCAAAGTGGTACAATGGGATTTTGCCCCCCTTTTCTAACATGTCGGTGAACCTAAAAAAAAAAAAAAAAGGTATTTCCAAAATATGCATTTAGGATTTCATTCAGTTCATTTTTAATAATAATAATAATAATAATAATAATAATAACTTCCCAAGTTTTCTCCATCAACAGAATGGTGCAAGGGGTTGTGATTTTAAAGATTTCAATTTGGAAGAAAAAAAAACCTGAGCTGATGTTCTCGTTCTTACTCAGGACTAGGGGGTGGAAAGAATATTTGGGGGGGGGGAATTGAAACATTGTTGAAAAGCACATCATGAAATCCTGACAAAGAGAAACCTGGACTGATAACTTATTTTGTGCAAAATTTGCACAAATTTGTTTTAGATAGAAAACAACATGTTGCATGTATGAAACAGTGTTGTTTTTCCATGTGGAAAATAATACCTCTCCACAGAAATATTATTTCTGCTTAGAAAAAGTTTGTTATTATTGCAGAAAATGCTGTTTTCTGGACAAAAGCACCAAGTATGAATTTTGTGCAAAAAAGTTCCAAACTGTGAATAGTCCTCAAAAGCTGCAGTTTTCAATGACTTTTTCATAAGGGGAGGAAAATTGATAAAATTACTTGTTCCTTCCTTTAAAACAAAAACAAAAAACAAAATCAGTGAAGAATTACATCCCCACTCAAGACTCATAGGTGTATTTATTGTTGCACTGGTGTAGGTATTCTGACCTGGACCTTTCCAGTGAATGAAATGAATAGTTGAATTATTAGAAGGAGTGTATCACATGTCACTCTTCTTACATTTCCCCAAAGACCTAATTTAGCCAAAGAGTCAGATCATCTGTGCTGTCCACTCCACTTACTTTCCTATGTAAGATTTGGTCCAAGGGTGTGTGATCTTCATGTAGTTGTTAGTTTATTCTTTCAAGAACAGTGTTGCTCAAAAGAGCTGTATAGGAAAGAATCAGCAGGTTCTTTTGAGAAGCCAGGCTTGAGCCTACCATTAGGCAGAATGATGCAACTGTTCAGGTGACAGATACAAGGGACAGCCTCAGAGGCAGCCTCTAGATCAGTGGTTTTGAACCTTGGGTCCTCCAGTTCCCAGAAGCCTCAGCCAGCATGGCTAATGATCAGGGATTCTGGAAGTTGACATCCAAAACACCTGGAGGACTAAAGGTCAAGAAACACTACACTAGATATTCTCAGGGAGCCCTGGTGGTGCAGTGGTTAAATGCCTGTACTACAGCCACAACATTGTGAGTTTGATCCTGCAGGGCTCCAAGGTTGACTCAGACTTCCATCCTTCTGTAGGTAGATAAAATGAGTACCCAGCTTGTTGAGGCCAGTTGGCTGACACATTGTAAAACTGCTTAGCAAGTGCACTATAAATCAGTATAGAAATATAAGTGCTATTGCTAACAATTTGTAAGCTGCTCTGAGGAAATTATCAGATGAGTGCCTAAAATGTTATTATGGCACTATATTTTACAGTGTTTGTGTTCTGTGTTCTGGCACAATGACACATGTTTTTGCATGCTGCCATGATAACGATACAAAATCACCCCAAGAATCTGGCAATATGAGTGCCCATGCCACTTACTTGAGCGTTTCTCCATGAATGAGGTTTCAGCGTGTCTCACGAGAAAATGCAATTGCACTAAGAATCTCCAAAACATCAAAATTAGAAAATAAAATGTTTAGAAAATCACAGATACACATTTAGAAACTTGCAAGCAAGATGGGGAGGTTCATAAAAAGAGTGTACGGTACATAGTTTTCCCATTTGCACCTGGAAATGTTCTGGCGGGAGCACCCATTGATAATGGCATCACACCAGCAGAACAGGGCACCTTCTTGCACACATGAAAATCTGGAACACAAACACTATGGGAGATCAATTTTTGACTTCTTCCCAACAATATAAAAGAACTCCCTCATAACAGCTGCAGAACACTTGCATAACGCTGAGGCACGACACCATCTGATAAGGAAGCCCTTTTGTGATTTCATGGCATTGTTATAAACCAATTTTTGATGTGTCTGATAATTTCCTGAAAGCCTTGGTGGCTGAAGAGTGGGGTATAAACACTCTAAATAAAGAAATAAATACAGATATATTTCCTGAATATTCCAGCCATTTCACACTCATGTAGGACAGCTCTGTTTGTGTCATGCAGCTTCTCCTGCCCCCTCAATTACCATGATGCCCTCAAGGTTTTTTGGGGACATGCTCCCAATAATATGGTTGAAGTAAAATTCAACTACCAGTCCAGTCTGTAGGTGGAAATGCTATCTTGTTTTCTGTGCCAGGATAGAACTTAGAATGTTGTGGCTGCAGTATCAGCATTTAACCACTGCACCACCAGGGCTCTTATAACCTCTCTCCCTGTTGGTGACTGCTTTCTCCTGGGTTCAGTCTACCACGACACTTAGGTGTTGTGATAGGAAGCTAAAATGAAGGGGGGGAGCAGTAAAACAAATTGGCAGACAAACAGATTGTGTGTGAAATCTGGGCAGTTAGGAGGAGAGGGAGTGTGGTAGAATACAACTGCAATAGCTTGCATGAGGTATAGAGAACCAGCCCAGTATTGTTTGTGCTTAAAGAGAAGCCTTGAAAATATTTTTTTTACTGGTTACGGTTTAACCACTGCCTGTTTTGTTAAGGGGTTTATTGGGTTCCAGACCCAAACATACTCACACTTGTCCCTTGTTCAAATCATCTTATTTTCCTTAAGATAACCCAGAGTGAGTTCTGGAAATAAGGTGGGGGTCAAGAACTCTAGGGTAAGGCGTGGCAACCTGGAAGTGGACTTTGTTACAGAACCAAAGGCCTAAGTCCGCTTTTGGTGCCAATTAGCATAAACCTATTGAAACAACAGAACTTGCATAAGTGTTTATTCTATTGAGTTACAATTGATTTAAAATGTCTACTCTTGCTAAGAGCAACAGTTGGATCTAGGGTAAATGGACTAATGGTTGTATTATTCTTGTTCAAATCAAATTTTCATGCATTTAGTGTTTGTAAATAGTTGTTCTATTATTAGATATAATTGTGGTTCCAATTAAAGAAATACAATTTACTTAAAATCTTTGCAAGTGTTTATTCTGAGAGAGCCCCATGGGCTCCACACAGGCAGCTGTTAGGAGTACTAAAGAAAACCTTATTGCTTTCTGATATCTTAAACCTTTCCTTTAGAGGTTATTGCAGATTAATTCTGAAGTGCTGAATTGTAAGATCAGTTGTGACTATTTAAACTGAAGGCACTGGAAGCATTTTTCCTCTATGACTTTCCAGGCAATTGTTGATACATTTCTAGTAAGGTTAAATGAGTCATCCCTTTTCTTATTACAAGGCTGAATTGGACACCCCACATTTCTTTTTCTTTTTTTACAATGAAGGTTATTTGAGGAATTATGGTCTTTGCTATGAAGGCAAACAAGTAAGCAATGACTATCTTTGCTGGAACCTTTTATTCACAAGTTAAAAGCTAAATTTCTGGCCCAAGAATGCAATTACTCAAAAGATTCTTCTACTGAATGCCAACAGAATCTCTTGAGAGGGCAATTTGCATTTGATAAGAACAAATTCTGCAATGCAGTGGTCAAGCTTTAGGGAAGACAAGGTAAATAGAGATTTCCATGCTTGGAAAAAACAAAGTTCACATTAATAAGATTATTTGTACACTCAGGTGATCTAGAGAAGCAGATCTCAACTTCTTCCCTCTGGACACAATGGCATATCCTGTTCCTTCCAAAGGTTGTTTTCATATATCATGTCCATACAAGTCTGAGAACAGAAAATAAAGAAATCTCTTAGGAATTGATAGAACGGAGCACAACCCCAAATAGACAAAATCCAGTAGTCTTATTGAGCTTGGAACTGACTTGTGCAGTGCAATTTCAGAACCTTCCCTAGGTACCAATGAAGAATGTGTTTGTCCCTTTGATCTCCCCCATAGCCTTCAAAAATAGCCCAGAACAACCATTACTTCCTTTAGAGGGAATGGTTTGCTGTTTTACCCCCATCCCCAAAAATATGTTTTAAGTCCATGGAGACCTTTTCCCCAAACCAGATATGACAGAAGGTGACATGAAGAGGAGATGGGGACAATCATTCTTGTAGTTGGTACAATTGGTTGTTTGAGATAAAAAATGGTTAGGCTTTATGGGGCAAGACAGGGGCTGAAAGCTAGGATGGAGTAGATCTTGGGACCATATTGTCAATGGGCCACAAGATGCGCACCCCTACTGCAAATATGACTCAGACCTCCCTCTTTCCTCCTGCCTATGCAATACTTTTGTGAGAACACTTTTGAGACCAAAACCAGTATGAAATCCAGAGCTTGGAAATATTGGCTGAGATTCTGCATCAAAAGATGCAGCAATGAAGATGTAGCTACAACTCTGTAGCTACATCTCCAAATGCTACCACCCTCCAAATCTACATTTTAAGTAGTGCTGCCTGCCCAACCAAACATACACATTTCTGGGATGTCTGTTGCAGTGCATCCGGCTGAAGAGAAAGAGCTGGATGCATCTCTGCTCATCCCACAACTCTCTGGCAACAGAGAAATGCTCAAAATGTGGGTTTGGGGTGACTTTTTTCACTGCTTGGGCAAAAGAGAATTCCACAAAACAAAGAAAACATAGCAGATACATAGACAATCTCAAAACAATAATGGTGGGTATAGTAGAAGAGAATTCCTGAAGAGAATTCCAGCCTGTGTGAAGACTGTAAAAGTGATTTAGAACAGTGTGAATCATTGTCATTCATGAACAGGTTGACAGCTGTTACTTTTTGAATCACTATTTCCAGAATTCCATGGCCAGCATTGTAGTGGATGTGTAACACAGACACACACAAAGAGAGAGGGAGGTGGGCAAAAAGGCAGGCAGCCAGTTGACTGCTTCCACTGAAGAGGATATATTGCTGCTGGTAAATTTCAAGTTTCCCCTCCCCATTCCCTGAAATGCTACCTGCAAATCAATCAATCAATCAATCAATCTATCTATCTATCTATCTATCTTGCTCTTAAGTATGTTGCCATTTCCAGTGTGCTGATTGGCTGCTTAGGAAACTGACCAACCAATCAAAGCTCTGTTGGGCAGCCAATCAGCACACTGGGAGTGGGAATATTTCACTCCTTTCTAAACATGGCGGAGGCAGAGGGGGTGTGAGTAGCATGGGGGGATGTGGCATGGTGTGTGTGTGTATGGCATGTACAAGGTATGGGGAGGGTGGTGCAAGTGCAAGGAGGGCAGCACGAGATGCAGGGAGGGCAGCACATGGTGGCACGGGGTGAGGAAGGGCGGTGTGAGTGCAGGGAGAGTGGCACAGGGCAGCACAGGGTGCGGGGAGAGCTGTGTGAGTGTCTGGGGGAGGCACAGGGCAGCATGGGGTGCAGGAAGGGCAGTTCAAGTGCAGCGAAGGTGGCACAGGGCAGCACAGGGTGAGGGGACAGCAGTGCAAGTGCAGGGAGGGTGGCACAGGGCAGCACAGGGTGCAGGAAAGGCAATGTGAGTGTGTGGAGGGCGGCATGGGATGCAGGGAGGGTGGTGCAAGTGCAGGGAGGGCAGCACAAGGTGCAGGGAGGGCGGTGTGAGTGTGGGGAGAGCGGCACAGGGTGTGGGGAGGGCAGTATGAGTATGGGAGGGCAGCACAGGGCAGCATGGTGGGCGGGGAGGGTGCTGCAAGAGCAGGGAGTGTGGCACAGGGTGCAGGGAAGGCAGTGCAAGTTTAGGGAGGGTAGCACAGGGTGCGGGGAAGGTGGTGCAAGTGTGAGGAGGGAGGTGTGAGGGTGGGGACGGTGGGGAGGGTGGCACATGGAGGCATGGGGTGCATGGAGGGCAATGCGAGTGTGGGGAGGGTGGCACAGGGTACGTGGAGAGCAGTGAGAATGAGGGCAGGGTGGCACAGGGTGTAGGGAGGGCATTGTGAGTGTGGGGAGGGTGGCATGGGGTGGGAGGACAGTGCAAGTGTGGGGTGGGCAGCACATGGTGGCACAGGGTGTGGGGAGGGCGGTGTAAGTGTGGACAGGGTGGCACGTGGTGATACAGGGTGTGGGGAGGGCAGTGTGAGTGTGATGGTGGTGGTGCAGGCACAGAGAGGACAGCACGAGCATAGGGAGGACAGCATGGGGGAGTGGCATGTGTACCATGGGGGTGTAGTGCACGGGGGGAGACAGTGTATGTTACACCAGGTATAGCTAGTTAGGACAGATTCCAGGAGCTACACAAAAATGTTGCATGAGTACCACCTCTGCTCCTCTTCTGGAATCTGGAGCGCTTGTATGCAGTACAGATGCAAGAGATGTAATATAGAACTGCTATCTATTCTTCTGCCTTCCAATATCCTGAAGAAACAATTACAGTCCTCCCTCCACATTCGCGGGGGTTAGGTTCCCAAGCCACCCGTGAATGTGAAAAAACCGCAAATAACACAAAAGCCCTTTCAAACAGATTCCAGCAGGGAGGGAGGAGGGAGGAGATAGGGAAGGAGGGAAGGAGGAGGAGAGGAGGTCCACTCAGGCTGCTGCTCTACTACCAAGGGGTGACCATGCAAGTGGCTTGCCCATCCCTGGATCCCCCCCATGCCACTGGCACCCCCCCTCAGAAAAGCCCCATTTTTAAACCCATTCAGCTGGCCACTGCAGGGAGAGAAGGAGGAAAGGAGGTGAAGACTCTGCAGCCGAAGGGAAAAAATCGAAATACCAAGGGGAGGAGGGGTTGTAGTCAGAATGGGTTAAAAAGGGGGCTATTCAGTGAGCATACAAGTGGCTTGCCCATCCCTGGATTCCCCCCCCCCATGCCCCCAAGAAAAGCCCTGTTTTAAACCCATTCAGCTGGCCACCGCAGGGAGAGAAGGAGGGAAAGAAGTGGAGACTCTGCTGCCAAAGGAAAAAAAAATCCAAACAACAAAGGGAAGGAGGGGTGGTGGCATGAGGAGGAATCCAGGGGTGGGCAAGCCACTTGTATTGTAACTGAATAGCCTACGCATTCTGACCACCCCGCCTTCTTCCCTTAGTGTTTGGATTTTTTTCCTTTGGCTGCAGAGTCTTCACCTCTTTCCCTCCTTCTCTCCCTGTGGTGGCCAGCCGAATGGGTTTAAAACAGGGCTTTTCTGAGGGCGGTGGTGCCAGTGGCATGGGGGGGGGGATCCAAGGATGGGCAAGCCACTTGTATGTCACTGAATAGCCCCCTTTTTAACCCATTCTGACCACCCCCTCTCCTTCCCTTGGAGTTTGGATTATTTTCCTTTGGCTGCAGAGTCTCCACCTCCTTCCCTCCTTCTCTCCCTGCGGTGGACAGCCGAATGGGTTTAAAATGGGGCTTTTATGAAGGGGGGTGCCAGTGGCATGGGGGGAATCCAGGGTTGGGCAATGCCACTTGCATTGTCACCCCTTCGGCAGTAGAGCAGCAGCCTGAGTGGACCTTGTCTCCCCCTTCCTCCCTCCTTCCCTCCCTTGCTCCCCCCCTCTCCCAGAGAACGAAAACCAGGCCAATGAGAGCTGCACATTTGGGTGGGGGGAGAGAGACTTCCTTGATCCGTGAATAATCAAAACCGTGGAAGTCAAAACCGCGAATGTGGAGGAACAACTGTACTTTGGGTACAGCCTGGCTTCCCTTATTCATGTGTCTGTGTCAGCACTGTAAGCGACTTGAAAAGGGACACAACAGTAAGGACTTTTTCAGATAGCGATTTGTAATGCAAGAAGACTCGTCCCTCTTGCGAGGCTGCTGCGCAGCAGGGGGTCCATTTTGGATGACGCCGTCCCCCTGCCGATTCTGTTCCAGAAGACTGGGAGGCTGCAGCACCATATTTGGCCATTTTTTAATCAGGGTCAACTTCCATGATTAGGAAATGGCCAAATATGGCGCTGCAGCCTCCCAGCTCTTCCAGAACAGAATCGGCAGGGGGACGGCACCATCCAAAATGCCCCTCCCTGCTGCGCAGCAGCCTCGCAAGAGTGACGAGACTTCTTGAGTTACAAGTTGCCATCTGAAAAAGTCCTAAGAGTACCAAATTCTCTCTTTATGTTTCTTTATCGAAAATGATTTTACGGGCGGAACACTTGTCTTTTGTTTGAGCCAACTATACCTGAAAGTCCTGGAATAAATCAAAATAAACTGTGTTTATGTATCTTCAGAGGTCATCCTGGATGGCATTAGATGTTTTGCCTATCTATACATTCAGATATAACATGTCATAAATATTCAGAAATGAATGTCCTGTACTGAGTGAGCAGACCATCTCTCTCTTTTTCTTTTTTGAAAAGGTGGCTGGAATTCTACATACACTACTTACCTACATAATTATCTTAGTTGCATAGCCAAGTAGCATCTCCTGGCCCAAACCCCTCTCCACTCCCCAATGATTTATGGGTAGCAGCCCCTATGAGCCATGGGGGTCTGTTGTCCTCTCAGTTGAGATGTAGCAGACTGATCTCTTCATTCTTCTCCTGTGAGCAATCTCCAGTGCGAGGAGGAATTGCAAGAGGGATCATGCTTCTATCCTATTGCACAGGATCAGTCTGCTGCATCACAATCAACAGGAGAACAGACTGCCATCACTCACAGCAGCTGATGCTCAGTAAGTCAGGACTGGGGGACTTTTATGACCTTTATGTATTCCCCGCACTATGGAAGACACAGGAGCCATGAATATGAATCAGTTTTGAATGCGTAACTGTAGATTACACATTTGTAACTGTGATCATGCATTCAAACCAGTATCTTTTGAGTGGGGAATCCTACCTGAGTAGTCTGAGAGTTGTTCATTCTAACCTTCCAGATGAGTGAATGAATTTTTTGATGTTTCACCTGCTCGTAGCAAAAAGCTATTGTTGAATGAAGAACAGGCAATTGGATGATGCTGTCCAGTGTGCTTCAGCAATGACAAATGAACAAGATAAAGTAGTCTTGCAAATGTCAAGAGCACTCATCCTACCTTGAACTCACTTTGCAACAACTTTTCCATCACAATGTTGAGAATAAAAATCTGCAAGTTTATTAATGCCCAGTTAGAATTTCTGAAGGTATGAACTAAATTGCCACTAAAAATGATTCATTAGTCTTTTGTTTTTTGATACTTCACATGTTACATGCTGTGATTAAAGATCTTAATTAGGAGTTGCTGAAGTCTTACAAAGCATTTGATCAGCTGGATTCCATTGAAGCTACACACAGAAATGTTTGATTGCTGACCACCAGGAGAGAAGAACTGAAATGTGTCATTTGCTCATTAAATCTAGCCCATTTCCAACATGGTGGGTGTTCTGTTCATTTATGCTGGCCACTGAGTCTTTCCTCAGATACCTGGTATATTAGCGGATGGATAACCACAAGTGTGATATGAGATTAAGGACTCACAGCCCTCTCATTTGTCTACAGGGTACTTTTAAGTATAATTAGAATTCCAACCAGAAAAATATACCATTAGAACACAAGCTGCAAGGCATCTCTTAGGAACAAAGTACACTGAAATGCATGAGAATACTGTGGCCACAATCCTCTTGGTGACTAAATCTAGTGTTACTGGAGGTTACATAAGTGTGATTATTCTTTAGGGATGTTGTGCAAGCAGGTGTCCAGTATAATCTTGCTCAATGGTTTTTAAAGTGCCTAGCTGGGCAGCAGAAGCTACTCTGCACTGGGCCCAACTCTGCCTTTCAATGGCCATTGATTGGCCATGGGACCGTACTGAGAAAGCTTCCTCATCCTGCCGCATGGCTGGCAGCCTTTGCATCTTTGAACTTCTGTGGGATAAATGCATAAGTACACTGCTGGAATGTTACATTCAACCAGTTCCAAAGAAGATCTTACCATATGCAGTGGACTTTTATATAGTGATTTCAATCATGACTTCAGTCAGAAATTGCAAACCTAGATAAGAGACTAGCTAGCATCAATGGTCACAACTATATGGAAAAAATGAAACAGGCATGGTTCCCCACCCCTGTCTCTTAGGACTGAGGGATTGAGGATACTTGCCACTTGTCAGCTAATCTGGATTCTGCTGAAATTCCATTATCAACTGTTGGCCACTTGAGCACCCAATTTGTGATGGTGGTTAGACCAAAGTCAGCATTATCGGCACTTCACTTAAGCATTCTTAAGTATTGGAATCTCGGGATATTTACATGGGAAATGAGCAAGCTCCTTGGTCCTCTTTTAAGCTATTTATTATATGCACTTATAGATATACAAAACAGTCTCTTTAAGGGGAAGCACAGACATGTTAATGTCTAGGTGCAGAGATTTATCACATTCCATTATATTGCACATAAGGCATCATACATTCATTACATTACAGCATGCAGCTATTAGGATGCTACAATTTCATAAGGACTTAACCTTTATCTTTCTGCATCTCTTTAACAGACCTTGTATGAGTTAACACATATGAATATTACCATCTTAAACAGTATACTTCATCTATCTGTCTACCTACCTACCTAGCATCAGGTTCTTTTAACCTTTCCTTAGTGTCTTTTAGGACATTATAAAGATTTTATATAGACATAAAGGCTTTCATATGTACAGAATTCAGTCCCCTATATCCTCTCCATAACCATCTATCCATCAGGGAATATCCATCCATCTCATCTGTTGAGGCACTACACTTCTCTAATCAGGCATCTGTGAACACACAGGCATTCAAGATTTAATCTCTTTGAGCACTGTTACATTTTAACAGCATATATTGTAACAATAAACACCTGTAATAGGCATCTGTTATGCTTTATTTTACTATAAGCTGAGAAGAGGGTCTTACTAGTAGAATATTTCAGCATGTTTGGACAGGTTATCAGTCTGTCAGGAACATACAGCTTGAAGTAGACGCAGTTGCTTTCTCTTCATATGATGCAGACTTGTCAAAAGGCAGCCTTGGCGGTAGCTCTATCTTGGCTTTTAAAAATTCTTTCTTTAGCCTCACCCAAAGTATCAGTTGTCCAATCAAAATAATCAGAACAAAAGTGTTCACCGTTCCTTGCTTAAGCTTATCCAATCAAAACAGAAGTCCTTAAATATGAAGCTATCTCAGGTACAGTTGGAGTCTTTGGCTACCTGCCATCCTAATTACATCAACCATCACATCACCTGCTACATGGTTATTATAGGTCACATCTGCTCACATCCACAGTGTGGTTTATTTCCAGTCATGTCTCACTGAGATTTGAATAGGTGTTTTCCCAGCCAAGTTCCCACTGATGCATACACAAACTCTAAAACATTTGTATTAATACTTCCTGTATTATATTCTATATGCTATACTCTATAGGTTATACTAGATTACATTCTGTACTTTATAATTGTATTCCCAGCAACAAAGATAAAGATAGGAACAAATATGTCTGGCCTGTAACACAATGCTTTACAGAAAGAGCTAATCATGTGGACACTACATGCGTCTGTGCAGCTGTTCCTGATCAGGACCCCTACTCTGTCGGTTTCTTCCATGACCTCATCTCTACAGGACAAGTGTCATATCTCCCACAACCAACTCCCTTCTGTATTCTCTGTCCCTACATTTCCCACTTTATTCACTAGTCTTGCATGAATTCTTGAAGTGTGAATGTGTTAATGTTGTCATTATTGTTTTTCTCCAAGAAAGAACATTTACTGTACTATCCAGCTTATTGTCTCCTCCTTAGTACCAGTAAACATAGGTCAAAAGATTCTGCTATCTGTTGCCCCTCTTGTGCATTAAGCTGAGTGCATTAATTCCCCAAATTAATGTCAATATTTTGAGGTCCCTTAAGGCCCCCAAGCATATAGGGTAACATAATTAGACCATAATTAAGTCAACCCTAATTAAGTCTCCCTAATCCTTCCTAGAGGTAAGGATGGGATAGAGGCATGCCTGGGAATGAGCAATTTTCCCTAGGCCTCTAATACTCTTTCTATCTGCAAGGCCCAAAACTCTTCAAGCAGTTCAGTGTGTGTGACAGGGAGACATCCTGCTTCCTGGCACATAGGGAGGGATCAGGAGAATGTGAAGAGGGAAAGCTGAGTGAACATGTGGCAGAAGGATGGATGAATAGAAAAACCACTGAGAGGGGGAAAAATAGAGCAGGGGAGGCCAGGGGCACAAATAAAAAGAATTGGAGAGGTGACTAAACTAGGCACAGCTGGAACTTCTGCTAGTAAGAAAATAAAAAGAACCATGGTGGATCAGATTAAAAGTCCATCTAGTCCAGGTTCCTGTTGCTCACAGTGGCCAACCAAATGCCTGCCTGAATTTCAGGACATGAAAGCAATAGCTGTCTCCTTCTACTCTTCCCAGAGATATGTGCTACTATACTACCTGAAATCTAGTTGCTGTAGCTGGAAATTATCAGATAACCAACATGAAAACCAATATTAGATGTTCTACATGGCATCACATTCCAGAGCTAACATCATGTTTAGGTTCTTGCTGTGACTGAATTCTGTCTGTCAGATGAAGATTAAAGCTCTTATGGCGGCCTTCATCTAAATGAACAGTTAGGTAAGTCATTGGATTCTTTACTATTTCCTGGTACAATTAATCCAACTTGTGAAATGATAAATATAGTAAATGTCCATTTCTACCATGTAAGCAGATGGTTCTTTTAAGGTGTCAGCAAGATTAATATTGTAAATGATGTATTTTACCTTCCATGCCTGTCAAGAACTATATACAGTGATAAACTAGAATCTTCACTTGTCACTCAAGGGGGAAAAATTCAGGAATAAGCTTGGTAACCCATAGCAGGCTATCATTGTTGCATTCATTCCTATCCTCACATAATAAAAATAAAAACCACAACACCAGAGGCACCCTTGAAACTGATAACAGAGTATAATAATATTTTTTTCTTTCCTTCAGAATAACCCATCTATCTAACTGCATGACAGGCAGAAATGCAAGAGCTTCTTTTTCGCTACACATCCATTTTGTAGAAAGTAAATGAAAACATCCACATGTTATAATAAGCCATATTTTTAAAAAGTCAAAATTTTACTCCAATTCAAGGGTGGGCAAAGTGTGGCCATGGATCACATGCAACCCCCCAAGGAAGTGTTTGGGTTCCTAGGGGTAAAAAAAATGCTCCTAAATGCACTCCAGGGGGCATTTTTGTCACATTTTGTAGCACCATTGGGTCATTTTAGGTCCAGAATACACCCTTTTTCAATCAGGAAGTTACTTCCATACACCTCCTGTTTTTTTGGGGGAAAAAAAGGCCTCTCGTATGTCTAAAATAGCCAAGGGAACTAAATACACCATGAAATACTCTCCATGCCCTCTAGAGGGTGTTTGAGTGCCAAAAAATGATTTCTTACATTGGGGGTTGTGGTGATCGCCCAAGGTCTCCTGGAAGGGTCTAATGCAGCCCATCCCTGCTCCAGTTCTTCAGCATCTGAGAACCACTAACTACTAGTTACCTATAACAATCTACCTTTGGAAGGCAGCAACAATATAATGAACATACATTTCAAAAATAACTAAAGGGAATGCCATGGGGGTAATTGACAAAAGAATAACATTTTCTAGTTACTTTTACTTAACTGATGAAGGGCATTCTAGAGGTGTTTCAAGTGCACTTTTTCAAATTTTGTGCCATTCATTTATCAGTCTGCTAATAAGTTAAGTAAAAGTAGCTAGAAAATGTTACCCTTTGGTCCATCATTTTTCCAAGAAAGCCAGTGTGGTGTAGTGGTTTGACTATGGAGCCGTTTACACGGCAAAATAAATCCTCAAAGAATGCGACAAGAAGCCTGATAGTTCCCATGCATTTCGAAGCCACAGCGCCCTTTTCAGAAGGAGGGGGTGCAAAACCCCCGTAAGTCACGTAGTATCAGCTTTCGCTAGTTTTCCAGACTTTTTGGATTAAGTTCGTGGAAATGTGCATAATTGGTCATGGGAACTTACCATCCGTGTAAACTGGCATCGGCCTTTTTGAATTAGTGTGAGCAGAGCTGAATCCTGATTGGTTGGAGTGACCATTGTGCCTTCTCCGAATAGACGGAAGGGTTGGAGAGAGAAATTCACCAAGCCTGTCATTTCACCCTTCTTCTGCTTGCAGCCCACTTTTTCGGAAATCTGCTCTGAGCACTTCCTGTCTGTTTCAAAGCAAGGCTTTGGGGGTTGGGAAGACGATCGGGACTAGCCCCTACTTGGGAGGTGTGTGCGTGTGTATGTGTGTGCACTCGTGCCTGCGGCAACCAGCCGATCTCATGTTCGTCCTTTTGTTTGTTTGTCCTTCCCTTCACTTGCCTTTATTCATGGTTTTGGAGACAGGGAAGACGATCAGGAATGGGCCTAGCCTCTGCTTGTGTGTATGTGTGTGCGTGCGTGCTGTAGATCGCACCACCATACTTTTGCTTGTTCGTGCTTTCCTTCACTCCTTTCTTAATTTAAGCCTTTCGGGGCAGGGGAAGACGGGGAAGTTGACAGATCGCTCTGTCGATCTTTTGTTTGTTTGTGCTTTTCTTCCCTCTCATTATTTATGGTCTCCATGACCCCCTCCTTGCTCCCTCCCTGCCTCCTGCCTGGCTTTAATCATCTGGAGGCCATGCCCCCCCACCTTTGCCTGTGTAAACTAAGGAAAACCGAAACTGGCTGCATCTTCCGAATAAGCCAGAATTCGTGTGATTTATGTGCTCCTGATGCGAAAGAACAGTAATCCGGAATCTCGCTAACTTTTTCCTGTCGTGGAATCGGCCCCTATGACTCTGGAGATCAGGGCTCAAATGGCCACTCTGTCCACTGGGTGATCTTGGGCAAGTCACAGACTCTGCTTTAGATGCAGGCAAAGGCCAACCCCCTCTGAAGAAATCTCACCAAGAAAACCCCTTGATAGGTTTGCTTTAGGGTTGCCATAAGTCACAAATGACTTGAAGGCACACAACAAGAAAGGTTTTTTTTCAAGAAGACGGTAATGAAAACTTAACTGGCAATATAACAAGTGACTATTTTTGCAATGTTAATGATTATGGGTTATTAGAAGGACTTTGTAATCTGTTACATAATTAATTTACCTTTGGGTAGCTCTTTTATTCAGTTTCATAGCCCACCATACAATTCCTTTTAAATTTGGTACTTGACAATATATATTTTCACCCGCCTAATTCCAACAGACATTTGCCTAATTAACAAGAAACCCTAACTTTACTCTCATTTTCAAAGCACTTGCCCAACCTAAAGCACCACTGGCATTTGCTAAACTCTTCTTATACATATCAAACAGCCTTAAATGAGTGCCTTTGAATGTAACGTCTGAAGCAAACTGAAGCAGGACTGCCATTTCAACTTTTTTCAGTTTGTGGCCTTTTCTATATTATCACCTGCATTAGGAATAGAAAGAAATTTCATTGGAGGAAAGTAGCTTCTTTGTACCATGCACCTCCAGAGACTTGTTGCGAGGAAATGCACAGCATACCTCAAGCATTAACATATTTTTGAAGCTTACAGGGCACTTCAGAAGGCGGAAAGTGTAGCCAAAACAATGTGCATATTTTAGTAAATGGCTAAAATGCACATTTTTTTAAAAAAAAATACTATTGAACAAATTTCCTTTAAAGGAAAGGAGAAAAGACATGCAACATAAAAGAAAACAAGGATGGCAAGAAAATACACATGAGATTGGAAGATATTAAACAAAACTGAGGGCTGGTTTACACGGCAGATTTATTGTGGCAACTCGCGGTTTAATTCTTTTCCACAGCTGTGCCAGTCAGGTTTTTTTTTTTCTAATTATGCTGCTTTCTTGTTCAGACTTGAAAAAGTGTCGGGGGCGTGGCCTCTCAAGCAGATGAAGGCTTTATGGGGAATAGGCTAGAGTGAAAGAATTTGAAGCCCTGCATTTTTGAGCTAAAGAAAGACTCACAGACTGCCAAAATAGCAGGGGGGGAGATCAAAGAAGTGGCTCTGTCTCTGTATCTCTCTAAATCTGCCTGTAAATGAACTCAGTCACTCCTGGAAGCAGAGACACAGCAATCTGCCCGTCTGCCCTGGCATCTCTGCTGAAAGACCTTGCTGCCATGCCTGGATCCTACGGTGAACCTATCACAAGTTTTTTCAGCATGATTTGTTTAGTCTGTGAGACTTGCAAAATAGCAGAGGATTTTTGACTCTCCCTCCGTCAGTCCCCCTCCCTCCCCCAATCACAATGCAGTTCTGCTGCAGCCCTTAGTGAAATGGTCTCTCTCTCTCTCTCTCTCTCTCTCTCTCTCTCTCTCCCTCCCTCCCTCCCTCCCTCCCTAAGCAGAGCTGACAGATGGGAACTTTATGACTGAAAGGTCTTGGGAATCCTTTTTCTTGGCAGACTTGCAAAATAGCAGAGAGGATTTTTCAAAGTTTCCTCTAATCGCTACTGTCTCTCCCTCCCTCTCCCTCTTTTAAGCCCACCCCTGCATCATAGCAACCAATCACAATGCAGCTCTGCTGTAGCCCTTAACGGAATAGTAGTTTACACTGCCAATAATGTGCTACATTGCAAATATACCAGCAAAAGTAGCAACATCCCTTGCCACGCTATATTTGGGTGTTTTACTTTCCCCCCTTCTGAATGAGGCGATGCTGTGGTGCGATCCATGGGAACTATGAGCTATCTTAGCGGTATATTAGAGGAATATTTGCCTGTGTAAACGACCCCTGAGGTTTTCACATCTCTTATTGGAACTTGTGAAAACTGTAAATAGAAGCAAAGCAATTCACTCCACTTGTTTTAGAACCAAGTAAGGTACAATATCCTACTAGCTGTGCTGTTCATTGACTGTAGACAAACTAAGGCAAGACACTCCTCTAAATCATAACAAACATGCCAAAGCGTGTGGTTTTCAGTAACAGAGTAAATGGAATTTTACTGTAGGAGAGTGGGGAAGGAAATATATGATGAGGTAGCACAGTTGTGATTCCAGCACCACTTTATCTGAGCATTTTACTTCAAGCCTCTAATTAGATTTGCCCTAGCTCAGCAACTTTACAGCTAAAAGCATGCCAAACTTTATTTTTACTGATGCAAGGGGTATGGGTGTCAACAAATTAATAAATTGCCACTCAAATGCTTATGATTAGGCTTATTTTGGCCCTCAGCAATTCTGTGTGTGCTACATCTCTGCCCACATGCAGTTTTGTTTTTCTTTCATTACTTTGAAATGCACACATTTTGGTCTAAGTATTGGCATCTAGGGATGGAAAGACTCATTTGCTATTCAGTTCTTGGCCAGGAAAGAGGATAATACAGGTAGCCACGATGCTACTGAAAGATTCTTTGCATTTTGGGAAGTATTCATCCACATACGAATACACATGGTTTTTCTGCATGTGAATTTCTACACTTCTATTTCTATACAGAACATGCACAGGTAATATCTTACTTACACACACAGAGAGAGAGAGAGAGAGAGAGAGAGAGAGAGAGAGAGAGACAATGTATATACAGAGAACATATTTTCTTTTCAGAGGAATATTTCCTGAAGCACAAACAGTGATGAGAAACTGCAGAGAAGATTTTGTGTTCTCAAGCAGTGGGAAGAATAGCAAAGGAATTATTTGTTCTGGATGAAGAATACAAAGATGTACAGTACATCCCTATTGGCATCTCATTTGCCTAAAATGTACCTCTTTCCTTCCCTTTTTTCTTTTTCCTGTAATGAGCACACATTCAGAGAAGCCTTTGGGAAGCTCATCCTATTTAACTGCCTGATGGCAGCACAGGAAGAAGGAAACCTTAGAGAGAGGCCTGCTGGATAGGATGGTGAACAGAGAAGTAATTGTGAAAACAAGAACAGGGACACCTCTCTCATCTTGCTCTGAATTAGTATTTATGCAGTTCTATGGGACATGGCTGTTTGGTTTTAAAGAAGACCACCACAGTGCTTTCAAGCTGCCATGCTATTGATGGCTTTCCTCTCTTTTGGTCCTTCAAATGTTGTACTAAAGACAAATCTACAACAGCTGTGTCATTGAATATCAGTTCTTGTGCTGTGAAGATGTTATGCCGGCCAGAAAGGACACTGGATGCAAGTGAGGTACAGGGAAATGAGTCATGCTGCAGCAGCTTGCCTGAATGCTTGAATGAACAGGGAAATGCCAGTTTAGTCTGCTCAGGCAGTAGATTGTGTCTATTCAAAACAGCTATTTTGAAAAAGCCTTTATAGGACTGGGCCATATGGGACAGTACTCCAGAAAGAGCCACATGAGAGGGAGGAGAAAACACGTGTGCCTTAAGAATGTATTGAAAGTTACTTTCTTGGACTAAATCTCTCAGAACCCCAAAACCAGCATGGTAAGTGTGTTCATGTTCTGACCACAGGAGTTCTGGCTGTACAGGTCAACCCCTCTATCCACAGATTTGGTATCCACAGTTTCACTTATCCATATCTGAAAAAATATGTTATCTGTAGACATTTCTAGATCCTCCAGTGTGATTCTATGGTCAACTTCCAGCATTCATCTCATTGAAAATAATAGGGTTCACGTTTTCAGGTACTCATGTGGGGGGGGGGCAGGTCTTGGAACATATCTCTTGCAGATACAGGGGTAGACCTCTATTGTAACATGTGACTTGCATTTTAACCAGTGGTATTGTGAAAATACAGAAAAAGGAATCTTCTACTGATGGTTGAACAAGAGTAGAAGAACATGAACCAATATATCATCTGAAAATGACAAGAGTACTTTCATTTCTCTGAATGTGGTACGTCTCCATTGTCTTAGAATTTCCATTTAGCTTTTACAGAACCAGAATAGGAAACCTATTTCCACTTGAGGTCTCACTGACCTAAATTGTTAGTCCTGCCTATAGTAGACTAATTGAATCAATGGGATTTACCTATGTGATGATTCACCAATCAAGAACTGATTGAATAGGTTTACTCTGGTTGGGAGTAACCAACTGGATGCTAGCCACAGGTTGCCACCAGTAAGCTAGAATTCTACATCTCCAGGCACTTATTGAAGTCTCTGGGAACTGATCAGCTGTGAGCTATGTTCTCCTTAGGTGGGAAAAAGATCTGTATTTTCATTAGATGTGCTGCAGCTAACAAGACATGCTACTGCAAAGTCTGGTTGGTTGGCTGTAAAATGGTAGGGTGAGTCTTTTCTGGTCCTCTCTACTTCCCATGCTTCTTCTGTTGCAGGGGGAGGAATGGGTGGGGTTTCAAGAATGTTATAGCTTTGCCACTTTGCTTTCAAACAGCTTATCAGATAGTGTTGGGTTAGAAGTAGATTCCCTGAGGTGTTAGCCCCTTTTCTGGGAAAGATGAAGACTGGTTCAATTAAGACTCAGCCTTCTTTAGCAGAGTTCACAAATGGAAGTGCTGAATCTCTTGGGTATCTCTGAGGACTTTATCAGACCATGTAAATACAACATCATAAGGACACCTAATGATCCTGAAAGGGCGTATGTACCAGATGATGTTGCCCTTTTGCGATCATATCCATTTTAAAAATCATCCCATTTTATTGATCGGACAAGCTGTCAATTGATCCTCCATGGTGCTTTTGTGCCAGCATTGTCAGCGATTGAATCTGTACACCATTGTACTCATGTGAATGCAGTGTGAATGGCCAGAACACTTCATGACATCCAGGTAGGTGACACACTTTTTATGACCCTCTCTCATTTACTTGGAAGTTCTTAGTGTAAATTTTTGTATGTTATTTTTGGTTTTATTTTTGAATTTCCCTGCACTAGGTAATCTCGTGAGAATCTGTGGGATTTCAGATGAGGAAGCGAATGGAGCTCCGTTCATTGCCAGGGAAGCCTTTTGCCAGGATGGAAGGTAAGTGAGGTACGGGGAGTTCTTTTTCCAGCATAAAAACAGCAGAAGTTATGACGGCAAAAGAACGTGTTGAGGGTGGTGGTCTGATAAGGTCCTGACCTACTTTTAGCAAGGTAAGGCAAGGAGGCAGTATGCAAGTTTCATAGCTTAAAAAACCTTTACTAATTACAATTAAAGGTTCATTCAGACATGTATACATGTAGTACCTTAGCCCTGGCTAACCAGAGAAAAGTTTCAAGAAGGGGGAAAACTCAACAGAGCCTACACTCATCATTTTGAGAGAGAGAGGATGAGAAGGAGGGGTCATTTATGTGCTTGCAAACACACCTGGAAGGTCCCCTGGTCACATAATGTGGTTGCTTAGATTCATCCCCACAATGGGTGACTGAGCAAATGGGAAAAGTTCTAGAGACAGTATGTATGTATAGGGTAAAGGCATGCAAGAGAGCTTTACTGTCTAAAGCCCCATTGCTCTGATAGTAACTGGATGAAGGGGGTTAAAGAGAATGCTTGGTTGGGAAATATTTTCCAACAGATAGAATTCTCAGTTGCCTTTATTTGATCTGGTGAGTCAGCTGATGATTGTATTATCTCCTACTGTTTCAAGCTGTTGCATTGGGATACTTCTGCTCCTGGATATTACTGAGCATGAAGTTGAGCCTTTTTTCCTGACCAGTGGCAGGAGAAGGGAGGAATCCAGCCTCAAAAGTTCTTAAACAGGCACTCTCTCTCCTTCTGGAATATCCAAATTGGCATGTTTGGTTTGTTTGCTCTGGCTGCAGTGTTTGTCACTTAGAGATTGTGTAACTCAGAAAGTGTGTGAAAAGGAAGTGGGGAGTGGTTAAAAAGTGATCTCCTAGCAAAGGAGTGGAAAACTCTCTCTGTATGTTTAGAATGAGACAAAAACCTTAATTACTAGCCTTCTGGACCATGAACCCCTTTGGTCTTCTTTTTTCTGTTGCTTGCTCCAAAAGCTCAGTGAGGGGCTGTTTTCCCCTTGCAGGCTCCTGGGTTTCTTTTCTGAGGACATTATCATATGCAGCAAAAATCATAGGATTACAACATCAGGGTAGCACAAATAGGCCCCACTATTGCACAATATCATTGTCTTCATTCTCCAGCCGTGAAAAAGGTGTTGTTATTACAATTTACAGGACAAGCTGTCAATAGATCATCAATAGCATGTTTTTCATGCTATTAATGGTGTCACAAGATTACATCAGGAATGGGGGTGGTCCTCTTTTTCTCCTCTCCATTCCCAGTGAGAAAATGTCCAGGTGCGAATGTGAAAACAAGCACAGCACACTCCTTTTATGAACTGTCCCATTAAGTTTGCATGTTTTTAGGTTTGTTTCATTGTGTGTTCATTGACTTTGTGTGTTCATTGACTTTGTTAATTAAGGTTTTTTGGAGTTTTAAGCGTGCTAGCATCTTTTCGTGAGAACTGCCGAAATCTCACCCATGTCAAATTGTGGAAGTAAACTTCTTGAAGCACTAGTGGTTGTGCAATAATTTCATGGCATTTCTTTCGTGTGCTTACAGCTTCATGCAATAATAAGTGTTATAATGCCGCAATGTTCCTGCTATCTTCATTTGCGGAATTACAGCATTTTTAAACGCTTGCCTCATAATGTCCTGAATGTATTGAAATGTGTAATATATTGAAGTTTTATATCTAAGTTTAGCAAAAAAAAAACTTTAAAAGGTGTGGTTAGAGTTGGGTTGTATTGGGACTTTGATTCAAGTCCCCATTGAACTATAAAAGTCACTGGGTGTCTTTAAGCCAATTGCTCTCTCAGCCTGAGATACCTCATAGGCTTGTAGTGAACAAACAATGAATAATGTAGAGCACCCTGAATTCATTGGAGGGAAGACATGATATAAACATAATTAACTTAAAAATGACTAATCAGCTATTATTTCTAGAATTGAATGATGACCCTGGTAGCTGAATCTTGACCATTCTTATGTCTGTCTTTATAATAGACATACCAATATATCTGCAGTGGAGTCAAATTCCTATGCTACATTTCATGGATGATGATATACATGCATTTCTCACAGAGATATGTACATGTTGCAGCAAATTTTGAATCACTACAATGGAGAGAGAGTAAAACTGAACAGAAAACTGGAAGTATATACAATTCACAGTGCTCCATACTTGGCAGATGGTCAGATGCATTCTGTGGGGAGCTGTTTTCTTTGCATGAGTCAAACTGTTTCCAAGGAATAGGATAACTTTGCCAAATTAAATTTATGAGATTTTAAAAAGTGACATAACTACCCTATCTCATTGGGGCTCTTTACTCTTAACAAAATAATTCAAATTGCTAATGGTCTATTATGATGATGTGGTGTGATTATTCCTTCTCACGTCACAACAGTAATGATTCAACGGTAGAATCAGATAAGCCACTGGAGCTTACATGAGGATTTCCCATATGTTCCATCCACCTCATGCATGATATTACCAGTGAAACATGGGGACCAGATGTGGAGGAGCTGTAGCCACACCATACCTGTAATGTATTAGGTTATGCAAAGTTTGGGAAAGTATAATTTCTTGCATTGCAATTACCATCATCTCATAACACGTGTTCAAGCACACATAGGGATATGTTGTATGTGTAAAGTGGTGATTGGGAACAGTTACTGAGGTCCTGTCCAAATGGTGAAAATAATCCAAATGGAAATTGCATGAAAAGGGATCTGTCTAAATGCACATTAGCATCAATATGTCTCATTCAGAAGGGGGACAGCCAAATCCACTGTAAAGCTCAGAAGGGAAGTCTTCAGAGCTTTTCTCTGAGTTTTTAAAAAGCTCCATAGGGGATTTGAATGTGTGATTGTTAGGACAGTCACATTTGTGTTGCTGCGATGAGACAGTGTAATCTGATTGGTCAGACAAGAATGTGGGGGGGGTGCTAGCAAACAGGGAAAGTGCCTGCTGCTGCCGTGTTGGATTTTTGGCTATGCGAGAATTTGGTAAGTCAATAAAATGGTGATCTTTCCCTCTCTTTTCTTCTTTTCTTTCTTTTGTAAATATGAAGTATTTCATGTGTGCACCATGGTAAACTTTTTTTTTTAAAGTAGGCAGCAGCAGATTTAAACGTGCAAGTAATTCACTCATGTTTGCCATCTTGGCTAGGGGGGAGAGCAGAGTTTAGAGGGGCTCTATTGACCATTAAAACAGGTTGCAGTGCTGCGAATTGCTGTTTCTTCAGAGGAGATTGTATTCCCCCCCCCTCATATAGACGGGACCTTAATGACCACTAGGGGCTGTCCCTGTGACAGCGTCAGGAGTTCCCCCCAAAAAAACTTATAGTCTGGGATGAAACCCTAATGCCAGCAGTAACCAAGGCACAGCTCAAAGTGGGCAGGGATATCTCTTCTGCTGGCAAGCATCTTCCAATGAGCCCACCTGAATGTACACATAATTGCATATTCACTTAATTCACACACACACCATTTGCATGCATATATGCACATAATCATCCTACACATACACACACACACACATATACACATATACAGGGCTATGTGGAAAGCCAGAGTTAAAATTCCTGCAGAGGTAAAGGAGGCACTCATCTTCACCCAATCCCCTACATGAATACAGCATGACAGAAACATGTGAGCATGGGGGCAAAAGCTAGTGCACCCTCCCTGCTCCCAGATTTATCTTCTACACTATACTAACAGATATTAGATTAATAACAGCCAAAATATTTTAAATATAAAATGATATAATTTATAGCTCACAGTTTTGGAGGGAGTGGGAATTGGAGCTATAGCATTTAAGAATGTAGGTGAGGAAACTATGTAGGAAACTAGTTTGCAAAAGCGAAGAGTGGCAGAAATAGAGTCAGACCCCTGACTACAACTGTTCAACGACTTGTCCACAGGGATATGGAGAACTACTATAATAATCAATGCAGAGAAACAGAAGATGCAAACAAAAAAGTAAGAACAAGAGACCTCTTCTACAAGATCTGAGAAATGAAAGGAAAAATTAAACCAAGAGTTGGGGTGCTTTATTACCAGTAGGGTGATATATTACATGGCCAAGTAGAAATAAAGTAATGATGGAAATAATACATGGAAGAATTATATAAAAGAGATGGAGGAATTACATATTCATTTGATGAAGAACCATATGAAGATGAACCTCCAATTTTAGAAAGAGAAGTGGAAGCTGCACTCAGAGCACCTGGAAGAAACAAATCTCCTGGAACAGATAGCATACAAATAGAGCTACTTCAAGGTACAGAGGAATAATCTACTCTAGTTCTAACTAAAATATTTCAACAAACATGGTGGGAGGAGGAAAACAATGGCCTCAGTTTGGAAACACTCAATATGAATTCTCATTCACAAGAAAGGGGAAACCTGGGATTGCAGTAACCACAGGACATTGCATTAATGCCCCATACAAGCAAACTGATGCTCAAAATTTGACAACAAAGACTTTTACCATTTATAGAGCGAGAAATGCTAGATGTCCAAGCTGGGTCCAGGAAAGGAAGAGGCAACAGGGATCACATTGCAAAAATACACTGGATAATGGAGTGCACTTAAGAATTTCAAAAGAAAATCAGCCTGTGCTTTGTTTGTATAAATCATGAAAAACTATGGATCACTCTTAAAGAAATGGCTGTGCCACAACATTTGATTGTCCTGATGCGTAATCTATATTAAGGCTACTGTTAGACAGAATATGGAGAAATGGAATGGCAAAATTTGCAGTTGGCAAGGGGGTCAGGCAAGGCTGCATTTTACTACCCTATCTTTATTTTTATTTTATTTTATTTTATTTAGAGCATTTATACCCCACTTTTCAGCCACAAAGGCTCTCAGAGCAGCTTACAAATTGTTAGCAATAGCACTTACACTTCTACACAGCTTTATAGCACTAGGCACTCTCTAAGTGGTTTACAATGGGTTAGCTAATTGCTCCCACAAGCTGGGTACTCATTTTACTGACCTATGAAAGGAAGGAAGGCTGAGTCAATCTTGGAACCCTGCAGGATTGAACTCACAATGTTGTGGCTGCAGTACTGGCATTTAACCACTGTGCCACCATGGCTCCTTTTTACTGTGTATGCTGAAAATATTATATGCAAAGCAGGATTAATTTTGGAGGAAGGAGGCATGAACATTGGAAGAAGGAACATGAACAATTTAAGATATGCAGATGATACCATACTACTAGCAGAAAATAGCAAACACTTGGAATGATCATTGAAGAAAATCAAGGCAGAAAGTGCAAAGGCAGGGTTACAGTTGAACCTTAAGAAAACAAAAATAATAACTACAGATGATTTGCATAGTTTTAATGTAGATGATGAAGACATTGAAATATTTCTAGATTTTCCATCCCTTGGCTTAATCATTAGAGTGGAGACTGGATTCAAGAAATTAGAAGAATAGGACTAGGAAGGGCAGCTCTGAAGGTACTAGCCAAGATCCTGAAGTGTAAAGATAGATCACTGAATACTAACTTTAGAATGGTATAATCATATTTCCCATTACTATGTATGATAGTGAAAGCTGGACAGTGAAGGAAACTAATAGGAAGAAAATCAAACTATTTTAGATGTGGTGCTGCAAAAGAGTTCTGTAGATACTGTGGACTGCTGGAAAGACCAAAAAGTGGGTTTTAGGAGATTATCAGACGTGTCAAAATGGTGTTATAATGATGTCATGAGATCACAAAAGGGCTTCCTTATCAGACAACATTGTGCCCCAGAGTTATGCAAGCATTCTGCTGTTACAAGGGAGTTCTTTCTTATTGTCAGGGAACAGTCAAAAATTGATCTCCTTTAGTATTTGTGTTCTGGATTTTCGTGTGTTCAAAAAGGTGACCTGTTCTGTGGTGTGATTCCAACATCAATGGGCGGTCCCACCAGAACACTTCTGGGTGTAAATGAGAAAACTTGATACCATACGCTCTTTTTATGAACCTCCCCATCTTGCTTTCAAGTTTCTAAATGTGTATCTGTACTTTTCTGAACATTTTCTTTTTTAACTTTGGTGTTTGGGGGCTTTTTAGCATGCTCATGTCTTCTCCCGAGATGTGCTGAAATCTCATTCATAGAGAAATGCAGAAGTAAGCAGCATGAGCGCTTGTATTGTTGGACTCTTGGGGCGATTTTGTACCATTAGCATGGTAGTGTGCGAAAACATGTGCCATTGTGCCTGAAGATGGATGCTGTAAAATATAGTGCCATAACATTTTTAGGCACTAGTCTGATAATCTCCGTAGAGCAAATCATGCCTGAACTCTCCCTAGAAGCCAAGATGACTAAACTGAGACTGTCGTACTTTGGCCGTATCATGAGAATACGTGACTCACTAGAAAAAAGGATAATGCTTGGTAAGGTGAAGAGAAGTAGGAAAAGAGGAAGACCGCATTACAGATGGAAAGACTCAATCAAGGAAGCCATGGCCCTGAGTCTGCATGACTTGATCAGGGCTGTTGATGACAGGGTAACTTGGAGGTCTCTCATTCATAGGGTTGCCATAAGTAGCAGTTGACTTGAGGGCAATTAACAACAACAAATTTTTGCATGAAACAATGGTTGTACCCTACCCTACTACTTGAATTCTTCTATGAATTTCTGAAGGCGCAAGAGCTTTGTCTCACACTGGGTCTGTCCGGAAGCCCTATGAAGGCCTCATTGAAAAATTGCACTTAGCTAGCATGCACCCTTTCTTTTTCTGTTGGTTCATGCTGAGCAAGAGGTAGGCAGAGGAGTTCAATGAAGATCTCAAAAGGCATGGTGACAGAAGGAGACTTGAGTCTAGAACTTATAAGGAAGGATTCACATTTAAGTCATGCTGGGGGGATATATTTAGTGTCTTAGACTCTCTGTTTCCTACACTAAACTACATCCTACTCTGTGAAGTTGAAGGCTTTCACGGCCAGAATCCATAGATTTTCCTTGTTTTTTTCCGGGCCGTGTTCTGGAATAGTTTCTTTCTGACATTTTGTCTGCATCTCTGGCTGGCATCTTCAGAGAATGGTTGGGTAGGAGTGTGTGTGGAGTTTATATGCTGTGAACCCCTGTTGGGGAGTATATGTAAATTTGTGTAATTGAATTGTAGAAATGCAAGGTTGATTAGTGTCTATTTGGCTAATGGTTGGTTGATGGGCCATTATCTGCTGGGAATCCCCCTGTCCCTGGATGGAATTCCTTTGTAAGTGTTGACTTTTGATTCTATTGTTTTTCAAAACTGGGAGCCAGATTTTGTTTACTTTTATGTTTTCTTCTTTCCTGTTGAAGTTGTCCAGGTGCTTGTGGATTTCAATAGCTTCTCTGTGCACTCTGACATGATATTTGTTGGCCTGGTCCAGAATTTCTGTGTTTTTAAATAGCATTTTGTGTCCAGGTTGGTTTATCACATGTTCTGCTACTGATGATTTTTCTGGCTAGCCCAGTCTGCAGTGTCTCTCATGTTCCTTGATTCGTGTTTGCACACTGCGTTTAGTGGTCCGCGAATCAAGAAACATGAGAGACACTGCAGACTGGGCCAGCCAGAAAAATCAGCAGTAGCAGAATATGTTATAAACCAACCTGGACACAAAATGTTATTTAAAAATACCAAAATTCTGGACCAGGCCAACAAATACCGTGTCAGAATGCACAGAGAAGCTATTGAAATCCACAAACACCTGGACAACTTCAACAGGAAAGAAGAAACCTTAAAAGTAAACAAAATCTGGCTCCCAGTTTTGAAAAACAATAGAATCAAAACTCAACACTTACAAAGGAATTCCACCTAGGGACAGGGGGATTCCCAGCAGATAATGGCCCATCAACCAACCATTAGCCAAATAGACACTTATCAACCTTGCATTTCTACCATTCAATTACACAAATTTACATATACTCCCCAACAGGGGTTCACAGCATATAAACTCCACTCAAATTCCTACCCAGCCATTCTCTGAAGATGCCAGCCACAGATGCAGGCGAAATGTCAGAAAGAAACTATTCCACAACATGGCCTCATAGCCCGGAAAAAAAACAAGGAAAATCTATCCAGTTGTCCCTTCACATTTGCTGGGGTTTGGTTCCAGGACCACCACCCCCCCCCCGTGAATACTCAAATCTGTGAATACTCAAGTTCCATTATATGCCTCTCTCTCTCTGGCTTTTCTTTGCAAATGAAGATTCAGGAAGGACTCATCCTGCGCTTTCTGCAAGCACGCTGATGACTAAGAAGGCGAATCCGAGATAAACAAGTCCTGTTGCAGAAAGCACAGCAGAAGGTCTCCTTGGGTGATGTTTCTGGGTTGTGATTCTTTCTCCTTTGTCATTTCTCTTCAAGACTTGTTCGGCGTGAGTTCTCAAATAAGGCTGCAGCATTGTGGATATTGCGTCTCCATGCCTCCCGATGTGAGGCCAGGGCGGACCACTGTTGGTGATCAATTTGGCCGAGCCAGAGATGTTGTTTCAGGGAGTCTTTGTATCGCATTTTTGGAGTGCCCCTCTTACGCTGACCTGTGGTGAGTTCACCGTAGAGTACTATTTTTGGAGGCGATGGTCCTCCATCCTAGAAATGTGCCCTGCCCAGTGCAGCTGTGTTCTCAATATCATGGCCTCATTGCTGGTGATCCCTGCTTGCTCAAGGACAGCAACATTCATCACATAGTCAGTCCAGTGTATATTTAGCATTGTGCGTAGACAGCGCTGATGAAAGCGTTCGAGGAGTCGTAGGTGGTGGCGATAGGTGACCCATGTTTCAGATCCATAAAGGGGAATGGACAGTACAATGGCTCTACACACACTGAACTGCTGCACAGTTGAGCACAGACTTGAGCACAGATTTGCCGACGGCAATGTGGGGATGGTGGTGTTCGTCCTGTGGTGCAGGCTGGTAAAGAACTTACTTCTGTCTTCTTCAGGTTGACTTCCAGCCCAAACAGCTCTGCAGCTGTTGCGAAGCAGGATGTTAGGCACTGCAGAGCTGCTTCTGTGTGGGCAACAAGGGCAGCAGCATCAGTGAAGAGCTGCTCACGAACTAGATAGTTTAGTCTTAGTGCAAGCCCTCAGACGGCTTAAGCCGTCTTAAGCATTATATTCCATTGCATACCAAAATTGTGTCCCTTATATAAAATGGAAAATCAGGGTTTGCTTTTTGGATTATTTTTTTTTAAAGAATATTTTCAAGCCCTGTATGCTTAAGTCTGTGAATGCCAAACCCATGAATTTGGAGGGACAACTGTATATCTGTATAACTGTATATATTTTTATTATTTAAACAGAAGGCACACACACCTGTGTTTAAACAGTATGAGCCATTCTTTTGAAAGGACAATATAACTAAAACCAAAGTAGCCAAATTCCAATTGTTAGCCTTATCAGATTAAATGTACTGAATGAATGGGAACTTCATAAATCAACATCCATGTAACTTCTATTATTTCATTAGGTCTTCTCTAGTTGGGATTAGCAATTGCATTTAGGCAAATCATTTCCTTTCTGTGAAAGAAATGTCTAAATAGCTGTTTAAGATAAGCAAACTTTTAAGTCACTAGACTTCTCAATACACTCATATTAGAATTAAATCTGTACACTTCCCCCTTAGGTGCTTTGCTTTCAGTGTAAACAATTTAAACTAGCCATGAAACACATACCTATATTTTGCATTTTAATTCGTTGGCATGGCCTAGGTTGCAATCCTGAAGCATGATTGTACCAGGGAGTAATATCACTGCTTTCAACAAAAATCTCTTCACTCACATGTATTGTTTGAAATGGAGGTTAGAGGATTCTTAAAATCCATGTTGTAAAGCTTGAGCTATATATGACACACCTTGTATCATTACAACTACATAGTCCCATCATAGATTAAACATTCATTGCGGACCCAGACCGTACACCCCACTACCCTCCCAATAAGGACACATACACTGATTGTGGTTAACAATTGTATTGAGTACGGATATGAGGATATACTATGAAGCAGTATGCCTGTCATGGATAAAGCAATGGATTCTATTAGATAACAAAAGAAATTTGGAATTAGAGGGACATGAACTAAAAATGGGATGGCACGGTTATTTGGGTTATGACAAGGTTAAGGTAAATAAAGAATTTAAAAATCATGTAATAAGGAAATCCTTGATTAGGGTTTGGGATAAATATAAATACAGACTCTGTCCAAAAATACCAGGATGGCTTTCTCCCCAAGAGGCCTTCTGCAAAAAGGAATTAAGAGAAGATAATTGGTTAACATATAAGGATCTAATGGAGAAAAAGGTAGGAGTATGGAGTATTAAAGAGTGGGAGAAGTTAAAGGATGAAGGAATACAAATTCAATGGTTACATTACTATCAGGTAAGGGCTAGAATCAAAGAAGACTTGAAGGATAAACAATATGAAGAGGAAATATCAGAATTTGAGAAGATAATAAAAACGGAAGATGGACATCTAATTAGTAAGATCTATAGACTACTCCTAAGGTACAATACAGAAGAAGAGCAAATCAAACAATGTATGTTGAATTGGGCAAAAGATATAGGTCATAATATAGATATAGATCAATGGGAGGATGTTTGGCGAAAGGGACTAAATTTCACGTGTAGTTATAATTTAAAAGAGAATTTCTACAAGATGATGCACAGATGGTATATGACACCTATAAAAATAGCAAAAATGAAGAAAAGTAACTTAATTGCTTGTTGGAAATGTGAAGAACAAAAGGGAACGTTTTACCACATGTGGTGGGAATGTGGTAAAATACGGAGATATTGGAATAAGATAAATAAGGAGATTGAAAAGATAGTTGGTTTTGGTATAGGATTGAGACCAGAACTCTATCTATTAAATATGATAAATTTAGAAAATGGAAAAGAGAAGGAGAATAGAACATTAATAACCTACTTAATCACAGCAGCGCGAGTGGTTTTGGCCAAAAGGTGGAAGTCTACAGAAATTCCAACAAGATTAGAATGGAAAGAGAAAGTAATGGAATTGGCGCAAATGGATAAATTAACAAATTTGGTGAGAGGGAAAGTATTGGAGAGGTATTTAAAAGTATGGGAACCATTTATAAAATACATGAAACAAAAAGAAGGAGAGGTCAGTACAATTGGGTTTAGTAGCTAATACGTGAAGTTATTTACTCAAGTTTCCTTACCTTGATGTTGCTGTTATGATGGATATCCATTGTATAATGTTAATGATAATCTTTAGGTGTTGTAATTTGATAGAGAAGGATATTTAAAGCCAAACAAAAGAGTGTTGGAAGTTTATGATGAACAAGAGTGTTGCATAATGGATATAGAACGAATTGAAAATGAAAGTGGTACTAGCAGTTATCTGGTTTGTTAAAAAGGAAAAAAAGAAGGTATAAATGAAATATCCATAGGAGATGGAGAAAGAATAGAATCAAGGGCAGGAAGAGAGCACGTGGGGAGTTTGTTTTATCCACATGTTTTGTCTAGTCTTGTTGATTACTCACTGTTGTTGTTTCTGTTATTGTTATTGATGTGTTGGTGTATGCAAATTGCATGTTATGTTATATGTCTAATAAATGTTAAAAAAAACAAAAAACAATTGTATTGAGTACAAAATAGGATAATGATTAAGTACAGGTTAGTAATAATGAAATGGCAATAAAAGGCCGCAACTTGCTATTGATTACAAATGGTTGGCATACATGCATCATGATTACTTCATTGCCCAACCCAGTGTTGGCCAATGAACTCCTGTCAGCCCCGCTGACCCCTCATGAAGGGGAGAGTCACTGGCCAAGCTGTCCTGCTTGACACGCTCCCCTCCCCTGCAAACAAGATGTTACTCACCAAAGAGCGGGAGGAGTCTCCGTGAACTTAAACTTGATGGAGACTCCCCTCCCCCCCCCTTTACGTGGTTCAGGACCCATGCCGTCTGCCACAAAAAGCATTCCCCCATGGGCCCCCCTTCCACCAACCATTCATTCCATCATTAACAGGCAGGCCTACAGATCCCAGTTGGACACAGGCCATGCAGCGATTATCCGCTCAGGGCGTATGTAGGCAGTGTAGGCCCCGGACCACCATCTCCCCAACCTCATGATGGTCTCAGTGGACAATCTGCCATGCACAGGTGCTGTTGCTGCTTCAATCCTAAAGGAGTAGCTGCCAAAGTCCTCTGCTGGCAACCCAAGCTGACTTAACACCTTCAGCACACTGATGAACTGAAACCTAGTGAGCGGCATCCCATCCTTGTGCTGGAACAGGGGCCCCTGGCCATCACCGCATGCCTCCAGGTACATCTGTATGCTGGTCACTGGACAAGAGGCTGGGCTGCCCACCCTCTGCAGCCGCAGAGTTGCCCCCAGCCTGTGCTGATCATATTTTGAGCACCGTATGCAAAGAGCTAGGGACCCATCACTGATGGATGCATCCTGAAGTTGCAGTGCCCGGTCGGATGCATCCTGCTTGGAAGAGCATACTGCTTCACCTACCCTCAGTGCCTCGAAGAAGGTGACAGTGTAAGTGGTGCTGAACAGCAGGGCTTCATAGCTGGAATGGCAAATCGATGTCAGGATCCCCACCAGCAGGCCATACGATATTGGATGCCTGGTATCCACCATTCTCGGTGATGCTCTCCTCCAGCTCTCCACCGCTTTCCTTACCATGAAGGTGTCGCATGGGTCGCCATGGCTGCTCACCTTGCTGAAAAAGGACATCCCCACCCTGTGCACTGATATGGTCCTGGGCGCCAGACCCTGACTCTTCAGAGATCCCAGGTAATGCAGCATCTCCCTTTCTGTTGTGGGCCAGGCCTTTTTGTAGCCATGCCGATGTCTGAAAGACAGAAACTGAGACGCTGCCCTGTTATAGCTTGCCCGTGTAGATGGAGCTAGGTAGTCTGTTACGCCTTGAATCACTGTCCGTTCCTGAGACTCCAGAGGTCTTCCAGGAAAGGGGCTGCAGCTTTGTCACTGTCCGGGGCCAGCGTTTGAAACCTTTCTTCCTGAAATCGAGACAAGGCATCTGCTATCTCGTTATCCATACCAGGTATGTGCCTGGTGTAGCAACTGATGTTGGACTCCAAGCAAACCAGCATGAACCTGCGCACCAGCCTCATGACCCTCTCTGACCTGGAGGACTGCCTGTTGATGATCCTAACCACAGCCTGGTTGTCACACCAGAAACATACCTTCTTGTCTCTGAACTCTTGCCACCATATGGTAACTGCCACCAATATGGGAAAAAATCCAGAAATATGAGATCCCTGGCCAGCGCAGTCCCACTCCACTCCTGAGGCCATGGTTGGGCACACAAGTGACCATTGTAGTAAACCCTGAACCCTAAGCTTCTGGCTGTGTCCCAATGTACCTGAAGACCACCCTCCAAGTCCAAGCGGCCTTGCCTCACCGTGATGCCATTGTACTGTTCCAAGAAGGCCAGCCACACCTGCATGTCTTCTTTCACCCCCTTCATGAGGTGGATGTGGTGATGAGGGGACCAGACCCCCCCCCGTGAGGCATGCCACTCATGCACAAAACACCCTCCCTGGGGACACCACCCAGCATATGAAGTTCAGGTGGCCTAGCAGCAACTGCACTTCCTTCAGTGTGGCTTTCTCCCACCCTAAGAGGCCCTCCAGCATCCCTTTCAGCGATGCCAGCTTGTCCTCAGGCAGGCAGGACACTCCATTCATTCCCTTATTTATCTCAGTCCTTTCCACCTCTTTACAAGAAGGCTAAAAATATAATACATGATAAAACCTAAACTTATAATGAAAGCAAATCAGTTCTTTTTTTAAAAAAGGATCCATAACAAAAGCAAATAATAAAATAAACTGCACCCAGCAGTTAAAAACAAGCAGGTTAAATTAGAGCATCTTTGCCTGCTAGAAGAAGGACATTAGAGATGAAGCTTGCCTGCCGTCTGTTTGAAGGGAGTTCCGAAGTCTGGAAGCAATAAATGGGAAAGACCTCTCTCATATCTTCATCAAACATGCTTCCCTTGATGGTGTGTGTGTGTGTGTGTGTGTGTGTGTGTATTGTGCGGCCAGAGAAGATACTCGCTCTGTAACCTAAAATCCTGGAATGCTTATGTGAGAGAATGCAGATTTTTGAAACAGCCTGGTTCTTAGTTAAAAGATTTCCAGGATACAGAGGAGCTCTCACAGGTAGAGAGGATCATGGCTCCTCAGACATCCATCTTACAAGTATGTAGACCATAAGAGTGGGGCTGGGAAGGGCTCTATGGCATCAGAGTTGGAGCTAAATGTGTAACTTCACAGTCTCTTTAAACACATTTTGTCTGGTTCAGAAGAACAAACATTAAGGTACATTATGTACAACCTGAACGAATTCAAGGATTACCTGGTTGGATATGGAAAGGGGCTCATGTAACATCAGTCCTCAACAGATTGTAGAGCAGGACAAGGTAGTGTACAGCTCCATCAAACAAGACAAAGTTACCATACCCTCCAACTTTTCACAGATTAAAGCCAGGACACATGTGGCCAAGCAAACTCAGAGTATGGTCAAGATGACAAAAGTTATTAATGAGGAAGAACTCACAAGCTTGGTGAGACTGCAGCACTTTGCTTTTGCCTGAGTCTCTTGGGAAGGACATGTTTCTCCCTCTTTCTTCTCTCCAACCCCCCACCCCAGTGTTAATTGAGTGCAAACTACTCTTGCACTTTGAACGCAGTTTGCATCATTGCAAGTTACCTGAGGACAAAGGAGACTAGTGGGACAAGTAGAGAGAAAGTGGAACATTTTAAAAGCAGTTGAAGAGTGGGATGATAGAGGATTAATCAGGACTATCCCTGCCAAATTGGGACAGTTAGGGGTATGAAGCACCTGCACTCCTTCACCTTCCATACCCATACTTTCAGCTGATGCCTCCCCTCCCAATATACCTATTGCATCCCAGTGTAGAGTGGGAGGAGGAAGTGCAGAGAAGCACCCAGCTCTGTACTTATTGCCACAAACAACCCTAATGAGTGTTGATTATGACAAGACAACTAGTAATGGATATACCAGCAATGTTTCAGCTCTCCATCTGCTATTTTTCTTCAGCCCTGCTATATCCTTTTGCAAATCAATTCTTCATAAAATTTGCAAATATATAGATATATCTGTAAAAGGCAAAAGTTCTCCATGTCGCCTTCCCTGCATTTCCTCTGACATTCATCCTGAGAGACAAAACATGAGAGCCAACTTTTCAAACAAATAATTATAATTCTTAATTATCTTTTAATTAAATAAGGCAGCATGACATCTCTTGGGGCTTTTATACCAGCTTGCTCTCATATTAATACTGAAATGTTCCATCAAAGTTTGTTTAAATCCTTCTTACCGTCTATCTGCGTTCCACTCCTTTGCAAATAGAATTTAGCTATTTGCAATGAATTATGCCATTGTTCTAGATGGAACCTTCTGCTTCTAGGAAGACTAATGTTTGCTCGGAGTGAAAAAGCATTTCATATTTGGCCTTGCATCATATATTAGACCCATTCACACACACATATTTGCAAAGTCCATTATTCTTGATTCCATTATATCAACATAACTCCTGTTAATCTCCTTAAATTTGATCAAGGTTTCTGAGTCTGTCTGTGTGTGTCTGTGTGTGTGTTGCATGCCCTGTATTATTTGTATGCATGATTGTGAATCACCTTGAAAGGATACTTTGTTATAGAAAAAGTAATAAATCAATAAATAATTCAGGGTTGAACAGGGTTGGTTTTTTAAGTAATACATTTAGTTATTTTAGGAGAATTAACTGGGACTTGGTTACCTTGTCTAGGTGATTAGAGTAGGCAGGTTGTGCCGGAGAAAAAATACAGTAGGACCCCTGTATCTGCTGATTCATTATCCACTGATTCAGTTATCCACAGGACACAAAACAGCATACCTACCATAGAGTCTTCCTAGAAAATATCTAGAGAGGCGTCCTCTCTAGATGTTTTCTAGGTCATCCAAGGCAACTCTATGGTATTTTAAACTAGAAGTCCCATCATTTTCAATGACGTTTGCATCTGTGGTTTTCAGTATCCACGGAGGGGCCTGGAACCAATCCCACATTGATACAGGGATCCTACTGTACATATATAACATTGGTGAGCACCCAGAAGCATTGTTATAGGACTTTGTCAGACCACCTTTTGTTCTTTTGCTGGCATAACTTTGCAGTTTTTATGCTGGCAAAAGAACTCCCCATGCCACACTTACATCCTACTCCGGCAGAAGGCATCCCAGCAATGAATGGGGAGGGAACGGAGCTCCAATCACTTCCTCATTTTAAATCCCACATGTTCTCACAAGAATACATAGCACAGGCAATGTGGGGATGGGGGTGTTCGTCCTGTGGTGCAGGCTGGTAAAGAACTTCTGTTTTCTTAAGGTTGACTTCCAGCCCAAACAGCTCTGCAGCTGTTGCGAAGCAGAATGTTAGGCGCTACAGAGCTGCTTCTGTGTGGGCAACAAGGGCAGCATCATCAGTGAAGAGCAGCTCATGGACTAGATAGTTTAGAGTCTTAGTGTGAGCCCTCAGACGGCTTAAGTTAAACAAGCCACCATCAGTACGGTAACGTATATAGATGACATCATCTTCAAGCTCAGCCGTAGCCCTTTAGAGCATCATGCTGAAGAAGATTGTAAATAAAGTTGGAGCAAGAACACAATCTTGCTTCACTCCATTAGTTATTAGAAAGGGCTCTGAAAGTGCATCGCCATATCTGACTTGACTGCGCTAGCCCTCGTGTAGCAAGATAATCATTTTAAAGAATTTGGGGGGACATCCTAGTCTTTCCAGGATCTGCCACAGACATTTTCTACTCACAGTGTCAGAGGCTTTGGTGAGGTCGACAAATGTTACATAGAGACCCTTGTTCTGCTCCCTACATTTTTCTTGCAGTTGTCTAAGGGCAAATACCATATCTGTAGTACTCCTATTGGCTCTGAATCCACATTGGCTTTCAGGAAGAAGTTATTCTGCAACAGCAGGAACTAATCTGTTCAGGAGTATCCTTGCAAGGATTTTTCCAGCAATAGAGAGCAGTGTTATGCCTCGATAGTTTGAGCAATCGGATTTTGCTCCTTTTTCCTTGTTCAGGGTGATGATGACTGCATCTCAGAGATCTGATGGCAGTTACCCTTGTTCCCAGCAATTCACAAGGAGTTTGTGGAATTTATTGTGGAGTGCACGACCTCTTTGTTTCCAAACTTCAGGTGGGATTCCATCAATTCCAGCTGCATTGCCGTTTTTCATCTGCTACATGGCCTTAAGGGTCTCTTCCAAAGTGGGAGCTATGTCCAATTCATTTTTTATCAGTTTTTGTATCATATGTTGGATAGCTGAGCCTTGGACTACTCGGTTGGCACTAAAGAGACTTTGAAAATGTTCAGCCCATCGATTCAGGATGGAAGCTTTATCAGTAATTAATGTTTGACCATCTGTACTGTATAAGGAGCTTTGAACCTGATAAGTAGGTCGAAACACTGCTTTAAGAGTTTCATAAAATCCTCTATGATCACCCAGATCTGCACAGCGTTGTGTCTTTTCAGCTATATTGATCTACCACTTGTTCTGCATGTCTCAAATCAGCAAATCTGTGCTCAAGTCCATTCAGCAGTTCACCTACCTGGGAAGCATCATCTCCTCAGATGCGAAGATTGACAAAGAGATCAATCACAGATTAACAAAGACATATAGCACATTTGGAAGACTTCACAAAAGAGTCTGGAGTAATAAACACCTGAGGTGAAGCACAAAAATCAATGTGTATAGAGCCATTGTACTGTCTATTCTCCTTTATGGATCTGAAACATGGGTCACCTATCGCCACCACCTATGACTCCTCAAATGCTTTCATCAGCGCTGTTTACGCACAATCCTAAATATACACTGGACTGACTAAGGAGATTTTCACACGGGCTATATAACCCGTGGCAGGAACAGAACAGTGTTGGGAAAGGTTTTCCCTTTTGGATGACGTTGACCCCATTCTGTCCTGCATCCATCCTACTCCCATGACTGTTCCAGAACAATGTAATCACGATTTTTCATTGTGAATAGACCTCCCGTTCCGTTGCTATAACGCAATCACAGGTGTGCAAACAGGAGCCCCGTTCCTGTTCCGAAATGACAGCCACGGAGGGGAAGTCCGTTTCGAGCACTTCCTGGTACCATCTGGACATCCAGGTAAGTGGCACCCTTTATTTTACCCTCCCTGTTTTGATTATGTGATTTAAAGAGTGTTTTTGTGCTTGGTGAATTGATTTTATGTTTGGGGGAATTTTATTTTTTAAATTTACTGTCCGGCGTTATCACGTGATAACGTGATAATGTTTCAGACGGCCGGTTGTAAAAGCAGCCTTACGACGGCTGCATTTATGGCTGGCCAGCAAGGGGAGGGGGAGCCCGTTCCTGCTGCGGAATTAAGGTAAGTGTGTGAAAGATTTACGTTATTCGTGGTAGGAATGGGAGAGGAGGTAGCGGGGCAGTAACGGGGCATTTTGGCCCCGTGTGAAAATCTCCTATGTGACAAATGTTGCTGTCCTTGAGAAAGCAGGGATCACCAGCATTGAGGCCATGATATGGCGAATACAGCTGCGCTGGGCAGGGCACATTTCTAGGATGGAGGACCATCGCCTCCCAAAAATAGTACTCTACGGTGAACTCGCCAAGGGTCAGCATAAGAGGGGTGCTCCAAAAAAACGATACAAGGACTCCCTGAAACAACATCTCAGGCTCAGCCAAATTGATCACCAACAATGGTCCGCCCTGGCCTCACATCGGGAGGCATGGAGACGAACTATCCACATTGCTGCAGCCTTATTTGAGAACTCACGCCGAACAAGTATTGAAGAGAAATGACAACGCAGAAATAATCACAACCCAGAAACATCACCCAAGGAGACCTTCTGCTGTGCTTTCTGCAACCAGACTTGTTTATCTCGGATTGGCCTTTTTAGTCATCAGCGCGCTTGCAGAAAGTGCGGGATGAGTCCTTCCTGAATCTTCGTTTGCGAAGAAAAGCCAGAGAGAGAGAGGAGACATAGCACAGGAAATTCAAAGATAAAACCCAAAATAACACAGTAAAAGTTACACAAAGCACCTAAACTCACTTAAAACATCCCAAGGAAACTGGGGAGGGTCATAAAAAGTGTGTCACCTACCTGGATGTTGCAATCTCACCTGAAAGTGTTCTGGCTGGACTGGTCATTGACTCTGCATTCATGTGAGTACAATGGTGCAAAGTTTCAAATGCCGGTAATGCTGGCACAAAAGCACCACAGGGATCAATTGATAGCTTGAGCCATCAATAAAAAAGTACTGGCTTTGGATAAGACATAAGCACAAAAGGGCAACATTGTGTGGTACACACGCCCTTTCATGATCATTAGGCATCCTTATGATGCCATATTTACCTTGTCTGATAATGTCCACTTTAAGGCAGATCTTCAGAACTGTCTTGTGTGTCCTGTATGTCAGGGGTAGGGAAAGGGGATATTTCGGTCAGTGTGTGTGTGTGTGTGTGTGTTCATCTGACCTCCTCCCTCTTTGAATCATAGGGCTTTGGGGTTCTTTGAGAGATGGAGTACTGTCTGTCAATAAGGATGGTCAATGGCAAGGAGTAAACATATGGCTAGGGTGGAGGTTACTTGGTGGCTTCACCATTTGGTTTCTGAGGAAGTAGTTTGGATTGGAAACTTACCTTGAGCACTATATTGCAGATGCTGTTTTTGGCCAAAGTTTAAATAGTCAATCTAAAAGATTTCCAGCCCTCTGCAACCACAGTTAGTCATATTGTGCCAATGCTTCTTTCATTTTCACGAAGAAAAGAGTCCTTAAGCAGCTTTGGAACAGGTCCTGATCAGCAGTTAATAATTACAATGCTGATCTCATTAACACCCTACATTTAAACAGCTGAGCTGTTTGTAATGAATGGAAATATCTGCAGAGCTACACTATTTAGGCACCAATCTTGTCTCCTTGCCGTGTGGGCGAATAGCATTGACAAGCAGCTATTTTCTCCCATAGAGCCAGAAATTATTTGTGCTGGGAAAACAAGTGAACTTCTCTTTTAGCACCTGGAAGATGTATTTGAGGTAGTACAATTTAAAATTGATTTTTTTAACAGTGAAGATGTTATACATTGATGCACAGCTCAAAGAATATTACTCAAAGAATATTAAAATGCCTGTCAATGCCAGCTATAGGCAGAGAATTCATAAATAACCACAGAAATACAAGCATAAGAGCAAGCAAATACTAAATGGCACCTGTGACTCATTGTAAAAGAGTCTGTTAGAGGAAGCCTGAATTGTTTACACTAGGAAGGGAAACTTTCCTGATGTTATGAGACTCCAGCTCACATCAGGTACTGGCAAAAACATGGATCTATATCTTCCATTTTTTCCCTTATAGCAAGGAAGGAGACTGACTCCAGAGCCATGCTTCCTGAATGACTCCACTGGCGGAATGGTCTGTCCTGGGAAAACTTAGCTGACTTCTGGAAGCTATCTAGGTTACTATCACTCAGATTGGGGAGGGGAACAAGGAGTCTTAACCCACAAAAGGAAAATCTGGGAGATGGTAGAGGGAGGTGTTGGGAGGTATGAGTATAAAATTAAAAATGTATTTTAAAAAATTCCAGGGATCTAGCCCTTTTAAAAATAAAAAAAAATATCTTCGTTAAAAGTAAAAACCTTTTCTTTCAAATTCAAGCAGAGCAAAGCATCGGAATGCAGACACAGCTCAATTAACATTTAAATGTGTGGTCTGATCACCCAATCAATTAGACTCACTCATTAAAAACAACAAAGAAGTCAGTTTAAAAATGCATATCAAAAGTTTACTGAAAGTATATCAATCTTAATCTACATATTAAAACAAACTTAAAAGGTCCCTAGCTAACTAAGAGGATTTAGGGTAGGATAAGACTCACCCAGCCATAAGCGGTGTGGGCTACATGGTGACTTGAAAGGACTCAAAACATGGCTACAGCCGCATGGAGCCCTAACTTAAAAAGGAACTTAAACAAAGTGTCATAATATTTAAATTAGGTCATGTGATGAATGATCCATTGCTCCAGTTGGCTGAAACTGCCTAGTGAAAAAGTGAAGGGGAAGGGGAAGAAACTGATGCATGCAGGGAAAATTCCTAGACTGAACTTAACATGGGATACACAAGATTGTATTGCACTTCAATAATGATTTCCCCACATACTACAGGAGGCCCTGGAGTGATCTGTGCAAAAGTGGTTAGACTGATTTTATTGATTGATCTCTGGCTTTTCTTCGCAAACGAAGATTCAGGAAATTGATCGATAGAGTGGTTTGAATTATACCACACTGTTCTCTCAAAATGGGACTCAAGGCAGCTGACAATATCCCAGACACTGGAGCAACTAGGCTAATCTGGTTGCCCTGCTTCATCTACAGCAAGTGATGAGGCATCCACAGGGGGTTGAACACTGGGTGGGATAGGCTACCTATTGACAGAGGGGGTGGTTCCCATATACACACCGACTGTCCTGGTTTAGCAGGATTAGTCACAGTTAATCCTCTGCTGTCCCACTTTAAAGTTGCTTTTAAAATGTCCCAGGATAAGCAACTGGATCAAACTAAAAGATCAGACGATATTAACAATGGAAGGAGCGGGCTTAAGACTAGGATGGCACGCATACCTAGGCTATAGTAAGGCTGAGATACATAAGGACTTTTCCAATCATGTAAGAAATGCGCTGCTGCAGAACTGGAATACAATACGCAAACAATATTTTGGGAAGATCCCATTGTGGATATCTTCGGCTGAAGCATTCTTTGGAAGATGGGGGCAATTGGGCAAATCAGACAGGTGGATAAGATACCAAGATATATATAAAAAAGAAGATGGAAAAGAGGCACAATGTAAAACGAGGGAGGAATTACAATCAGAGGGATGGCATCTTAATTGGTTTTCTTACCAGTAAATACATAGCAGGTTTCAAAAGGACAAAGCAGAGGTTGGCTTCTCTGAAAAGGAAACAAACTTTGAGAAAATCATGCGAGATGAAAAGAAAAAGAAGATAGCGAGGTTATATGATATTCTCATTGACAAACAACTAGAAACTGAACCAGTTAAAGAAGCAATGATAAAATGGGCCAAAGATATCGGGAGTGAAATCCAACTGGAAGAGTGGGAAGGGGCATGGAAAAAAACAAAAAAGTTCACAGCATGCTAAGACTTAAAAGAAAACTATTTTAAAATAAGCAACAGATGGTACCTAACTCCTTCCAGATTAAGTAAAATGTATGGTTCTAAGGGAAAAGAGTGTTGGAAGTGTGAGAAAGGCTCGCGAACATTAAAGCACATGTGGTGGTCCTGCTCTGGTTGAAAGTTCATAATATAATTAAAAAATATTTAGTATTAAATTGGAGTTTGATCCAAAACTCTATATTCTAAACATTACCTCCTCGCTAACATGGAATATTGAGAGAAAGTATTGGCGAATACTGTTATATCTAGCTACGGCAGCTCGTATGATCATTGCATCATTATGGAAAAGTAAAGAAGAGCCCTCGATAGAAAGCTGGTTGAATAAAATACTAGTGATGAGGGAAAACAACAGACTATCCCGTTTAGTAAACCAAGAGAAAATAAGTAAAACAGACATGGAATGGCAGCCAGTACTAAAATACTGTAGGCTAAGATGGAATATAGGAAGTGATATAAAGATATAAGATATAAAGATATAAAATAAGAAAAACCGCACATGGTTGTTTCAATAAAGCAATAAACGAATAGATGCATTAAGGACGAATATCGGTACTAGGTAACAAGGGGGACAGAAAAGAAAAAGAATAAGATTGATGAGTGGGGAGGAAGGAGGAGAGTAAGAAATAAACGGCAAATTCATAGGAAATTAAGAAGTAGAAAGCTAACACTATTTTTAGGTAAAGAGGAGGACACTTAAATTCAGATTGTAATAAACTCTTTGAATTACTTTAACAAGGGAAGTCAGGTTATAATAGTAGACAAACTGTTAATTGTATAAGCCTACATATATTAAGACGTTGAAGGATGTAATTCAGGAAAACTTGGTTTTACTTTTTTTATTCTTTTGAAGCATATGTTGTGATTGAAATAATAAATAGTAAAATGGGGGAAAAAATGTCCCAGGTTCTCTCTCTTCCTCTCAGTTTTCCCCTTTGTCCTCAGCTTAATTGAATTGCTGCACACTGAGTTCAAAGTTTAAAAAGTAGTTTACACTGATTTAACTCAGCCAGAGGCAAAGGAGAGGACAAAGTCTTGCCCTTCCCAGCAAGGTCATTTGGTGTTTTCTTTTTTTTTAGCTTTTCCTCAACTCACAACATAAATTTGGGGGTTTCTCTGCTTAAAATAGTAGATTTATGTTTCATCCTTATTAATAACTTACATGATTAACATGATTAACAATGTTGTTCAGCCACATGTGTCCTGGATTTCACCTATCAAATGTTGGAGGGTATGCTTCCAAAATCTGCAGGCTAGCAGAAATGGAGGCAGTTTGGAGTCTTGCTCCCCCCCCCCTTTTTTTTTTTTTTGGTTGGACTTACACTGTCCTTTAATGTAATCAAGTGACATGCTTTTCCAGTCTCTATAGTTACTGAAAATTATGTATGGCAGAGGCAACAAACAGTGCCAGTGTAGTGTAGTGATCTGAGCATTAGACTATGACTCTGGAGACCAGGGTTTAAATCCCTGCTTGCCATGGAAACCCACTAAGTGACCTTGGGCAAGTCACATTTTTTCAACGTCAGAGGAAGGCAGAGACAAACCCTCTCTGAACAAATCTTGCCAAGAAAACCCCATGATAGTTTCAGGGTAGGGTCACCATAAGTTGGAAATGACTTGAAGCACACTGCAGCAACAACTAGAAGAAGAAGAGAGGCAATGATATGTACAAAATAAAGCCTAGGGATATGTACGATCCTTAAGATTTAGGTGCCAGAGAGTCAGTGAATTGGTACCCATCCTGATTCAGTTTGGGCCATTTCAGAGCTAATGTGCCTCAACTTGGGTCCAAATCAAAATCTCAGTATGGAAATTCAAATCTTGGTTATCTCCATTAAATGTCACTGGAGGAAAAAAAGTAACAGGTATACTTTTTTTTCCTGCCTGTCAAAATGAAATTTGCAGTTATATGAGGAGGGTATTGTGACAGCCAAATTTCATACAAACAGGTCCAGGGTTTTTGCTATGTTTTTTATGTTATGTTTTGTTATGTTTTTTAAATGGAGATGGTGATATCTGTCTGTCTGTCTCCCTTCCTTCCTTCCTTTTTATCTTGGATAGAATTTTCAAGGTTATTTGCCCCTTCTAAGGGGAAATCAAGCTTATCAAGTGGCAGAATAAAAAGGTGCCAGGAGGTTTACGAATAATCGGCCTTTTCAATTTGCAGACAGGGTTCAGAAAAGAATGCACACCTTTATAGGTTTATTAAAATGATATACATTGACCTATATTGTTATTGGAATGATGTGCAGAATACAGGTGACTCAAGAAACATGGAACATTTGAGAAGGATAGGTACAGGGTTAAAAACCTGTGATGAATGACAACTAGTTTAAAACTTTTCTGGATATGGTTGTTGCTTTCTGCTCAATTGCCATCAAAGTCATGGAAAATGCAGTGAGTCAAGGATGGATGCTAGACATGGATTTGCCAAGCAAGCACCCAGGGCTACCTCTTCCCAAGTCCCATAGGCTTTAAACATTCACTATAAACATTCCTGCTTTTGGAGGAGATAGCTAGGGAAAAGCACAGTGCACTAGATCAGCCCTGCTATAGATTACTTCAGTATCTTGCCCCTCAAAGCCCGGTTAAAACTATGCAGTGGGGTTGGAAGCTAGCACTATCAGTCACAAATGTTTCACTCCCTCCTCTCCTCTACAGCAGGGGTGGGCAACTGCACAGGGGGCAGGGGGCATTTTTCCTCCCTGTTCCCATCTGGTGGGTTGTACCAACAAGTTTCAGCACACCCAAAGTGATGTGATGTCACTTCCAGTTTCCATTTTGGCTGATTTTGGTCCAATTTTCCCCCTTTTGTGTGTGTGTTTTGGTAAGGTTTTGCGGGGCTTTGCAGGGTCAGGGGATGAAAATGCTGCATTTTTAGGCAGCTTTGGCCAGTTTGGGGGCAAAACATTACCCCCAAAGTACCCCCAGTGGTATTTTTAAAAAGAATCACGAGGGGTCTGGGGTCTGGAGGGGTCTTCAGGGCAGTCCCAAAAGCTGCACTTAGTGGTCCCAAGGACTACATGTGGCCTGCCCCTGCTCTCCAGGCTGAACATAAAGATAAATGTCTGTTCTTTCCCACCAAGAAACCCACCATCCTAACTTCTAAAGGTTTAGGCTAGCTTGTTGACTTTTTAAACCAAATTCCATTGTTGTCATCATCAATCATCCTCCTCATCAATCTTATTTATATCCTGCCTTTCCCCAAAAAAACTGGTACTCAGTGTTTTCATATATTAATTTCATATAAATGTAATTTTATATAATTTATGATGAGTTCAGTGAAGGGATGTATAGATTATATTATCTTTTGCATGTTTTAATCTAATGTTCATATTTAAGCATTCAGGGCCCATATCAACATATAGATACCAGTACATACAGATAAGATTTTCTATACATAGTTATACTGGATAGCATGCCCTTTCCTAATAAAACTATATTGCTCTGTTACCACTCGCTTTGGGCTATATTAGCTCTCTGCTTGTTTATGAGTTATAAATAGCCAGCAACTGCATACTGACTGTCTGCTACCATGAGCAAACGATGATTTTAATTCCCTCAAACAAGACCATCTCAGGTTGCAGGATCCATCTAGAATGTTTCAAGCTACCTATAATTTTGGAACTTTCTTTCCATTTAAGTTATAAAGGTAAGTTTATACAAAGAGCAATTAAAACTACAATAGAAATGCTTTGAGTTGTGAGGAGAAGCCACTTAAGAAAGAGATCTGGAATACTGAGACAAGCTTTTCTTTCTTTTTCAGATGCAGGTATTCAACAGAGGAAAGGAGTAAGGGGCAGGGGGTACCTGACAGCCAGAAAAATATATGTTAATGGTAGCCCCTGTATGAGCTAGGGCAAGCATTAGGCAACTCAAAGCTCATGGGGACCCCTCTCCTATTTTTCTCGCATCTACCATCCTAAGATAAATTGTCACCAATATGCAGAGAATAATCTGCCCTGGGAGTGTCAATGGTCTGGATTAGGGCAAAACCGCAGACATACTATCAGTAAATCAATCATCCATCTGGGTGGATCTGTAGCAGCTGTTAGGAGACATTTGTTTTGATTTGAAGAGGGTGTATGTCTCTGGCAGAAGATGATTGTAGGCTGGACCAAAAAAACAAACAAACATGCAAGCTGCAGTCTCACCATCCCTAGTGTGCAACCTTGATGGGATTGTATTCTCCTACACCAGGGATGCAGATGTTATCTTTACTCACTGATTAGAAATAAGATAATATTGAAAAGAACATAAATCATTTTTTTAAAAAATAAACCTACATAAAACTGAGCTGTGGTCAGTGGTGGCACTAGGGGTGTGCAGAGAAGCTGAACCACACCAGGTGACACCGTCAGAGGGAGGGGGGCACAAACCTTAGTGATGCCACAGGCTGTAGTTCACTGGGAGGTAAATGAAATGTACTTTTCAGGCTGGAAAGTATTTGCACTGGGGGTAACTCCTGAATAAATGGGTATAGAACTGAGTGGTGTTTTCTATGGTTGTTGGGTAAGGGGAATGTCCCAATGGGCAAGAATGACCAGTGGCACCACTCATTTCAGTTTGTCTCCACCTATTCTCTCTGTTGCCCTGCCCTGTGCTCCTATCTTAATCAGCTGTTGCTGGGAATGCAGTCCCCAAGCCCCTTGCCAAACTGGAATTCACTCACCAGGGCTCTCAAACCCTGTCCTAAAGCCAGCAATGACCTTCAGACCCAAATCACACATGACATACCCTCCAAGTGTCCCAATTTGGAAGGGTCAATCCTGATTAATTCTCTGTTGTCCCATTTTTTTCAACTGCTTTTACTATGTCCCAGTTTCTCTCCAGTCTTCCCACTTTCCTCCTTTGTCCTCACCTTACTTCAGTTGTTGCAAACTGAATTCCAAGGGCAAAGGTGCACTCAATTAACTCAGTTGCAGGGAGAGGAGAGGAAGGAACAGAATCGTGGCCTTTCCAGTAGGCTCAGGCAAAAGCAAAAGCTGAGGATGTCACTGCTGCCCCCTAGTGACTGCAGCCTGAGACAGTTGCTTCACTCTGCATAATTATGCCAGGCCTGCATAATTTCGTATTCAAAAGTATTCAGAAATTGGTTTTCTAGATCTTGATCCTTGCCACATTATTCACTTTCAGTTTTCAGTTGCTGTACCATTATTCATAATGTAAAGGAATTTTAATCTTTTTCAGAATGTGAAGAATATGGTTTTGTTTCAGCCCTCTCAGTGTCAAACTGCTATGTTACTTTTCCTTATCTAACTGAGGATGAGCAGGAGTGAATATCCAAATAAGTCTTTGAAAATACTCAACAGTCATTCTGTCAGGTACATTGTGTGTGTGTGTGTGTGTGTGTGTCAAAGTCATACCAGGTTGTTCTAATTAAAGTATGAGTAAGACTGAGTGAAGCACACTGCAAAAAGGAAATTATATATTTTATGACTGAATGAAATGGAATAGCAGTACCAGTCAACTTGCATAAATTTAATGAAACTCTTTGGAAGCAGACTGATTTATTTTCTCGACCAAAAGAATGGAATCTGAGGCTCCAAATTTCAGTTCTCAATTGTGGGCTGTTTTCAAAGTCAGATGCAGAGATTGTAAAAATGGCCATGTCCTTAATACTGGAAAATGCTTCTTGGAATAGTTATTACTTTTGTAACCACAATGAAATCTATTAAGCTTCCTGAGCTTCTTTCTGCTGATTTGTGAAGTGATGATAACCATGGCATTAAAATGTGTCATTCTCTTTGATATTCCTTTAAATAGATTTTTTAATAGATACCAAGTAAAAATTGCTTCCACTTCTGAAATAGATTGTTCTTTCCATAAAGATAAGTCTCCATAATCAATATGCATGTCACACTTATTCCCTGTCTTGATTCAGCTAGTGGAGCCCCATAAGTGTTGATTGGGTGACATTCTTGTGTTTTGGCTGCTACATGTGATCAGACAACTGAAAGCAGGAGGTGATGCCTGTAGCTGTCCATGGGAGGGGATAATGGATTAGAAGTGAACAGGCCTCAGGAAATGAGCACTGAAGAGATAGAAATAATCTCCAGTCAGAATCATGACGACTTAAAGAGATAGTAGACAACATGTTTCAACAAGCCTCTTCAGCCTATACAACTGACTCCTTATTAATAGGGCTGGCCTGAGGCAGACAAGATGGTACCCTCCCTCTTCCATGTACAAAAGGTGAATGGACTATCAGTTGACTCTTAATTTAATACAATTCTGTACTTCACCTAAGAGTAGCAGCTTAGCTTTGGAGGCAAAGGACAGGTCCTATGGCACACATAGCTTTGTGTATTCCACACCCTTCTCAATTTCTCTTTCTTCCTTTCAATTTATTACCACAAAGGAGATTTTCACACGGGGGCTAATAGCCCCAATTCTGTCCCACCACCTCCTCTCCCATTTCTGCAACAGAATGGAGGTAAATGTTCACACACTTACCTCCATTCCGGAACAGGAACAGTCCTCCTCCCTCCTTGCCCAGCCAGCCATAAGTGCAGCAGTCGTAAGGCTGCTTTTACGACCGACTAGGGAAACTCCCACTCATTCTCGTGAGAGAACGAATGGGAGGGAAATTCAAATTAACCCCCCCAGCTGTCAAAAGAAAGAATAAAAATAAAAAATAAATACAAGTAACTCGGGAAGGGGTGGCACTTAACTGGCTGTCCAGATCATGGCAGGAAGTGCCTGTCACGGAGCTCCTCCCCCATCCCTGTCATTCCAGAATAGGGACGAGATCCGATTCGCACACCCGTGATTCTGTAACAGAAATGGAACCAGGTGCTTATTAACGGCTTCTCTCCATGAATACTATATCACGGGGAGAAAACAGAGAAGGCACAATGTAGGAATGGAACAGGGTGGACGTCGTCCGAAAGGGAAAACCTTTCCCGACCCTGTTCCGTTCCTGCCACGGGATATATAGCCCATGTGAAAATCTCCATAGGAGACAGCACATTATTGCAAGCTCTTCTTCCATAAACAGTCCATTCTGAATATAGATATGAATATTTGACCATTTCATCTTTGGAAGTAAGGATTCATCATTTCCATGATTGTCTCCTCACTGTGGAGAAAACAAATCTTTCTGTGCTGTTCTCACCTGGTGTTTGTACATTTCCAAGTATTTCATAAAGTTATCCTGTGCAGAAATACATGTGAATTTTATGCACCAAAAACACATTGTTCCAGATGGCCACTTTTTTTGTGCAAGATTGCTTGGGGGAGGGTTGCACAAAACTGAGTAATACTGCACACAAAAAGTGGCCATTCTATGTGTATGAGTGTGTGTGTGAATGCGTGCATTCAAGGCTGCTATTCTTTGTGCAAAAAGTACCAATTTGCACAAAAAGGTAGCTAAATTTGTGCAAGTTTTCTGGCTTTTTTCTTTTTGGTACAAAATAGACATTTTGTACAACTCCCCTCCCCTCATGTGGCTATTGGGAAATTGTGTTTTTCGTGCCAGAAACACTGTTTCCAGAAAGCAACATGGTTTTTGTGAAAGATTGCAGTCTTTTTTTTTTTTGCAACCCTCCCCTCCCCCTGCAGTTTTGCCCCCAAAAGTGGCTGTGTGGCAAGAGTATTCTTACACACAAAAAATTTTTTTTTACACAAAACTCCATGATTTTTACACCAGGAATCCACAAGTATTTCTGCAAAGAATAATTTCTCCAAACACTTCAGGGTATGGAAGTATTTTCAGCAAAGAAACAGTTAATAGCAGATATTTCCCCCCATCCCTAATACTTAAAGCCCCATTGCAAGAACAGAAACAAAAAGTATTTGCCTGCTGCTGGAAGGACAAGATTGCCCTCTAGTGCAAAGGCAGTTCCGGAGCCTGGGGCTAGCTATCAAGAGGCTCCTCTCCTGTGTTTCCCCCAGATATAACTGTGAAGATAGAAGGCTAGAGAAGAAGGCCTCCCCCGAAGATCTCCAAACCTGGGCAGACTTGTATGGCCCTGCAGATAACCTGGACCTGAACTATATAGATCTTTACATATCACAACCAGCACTTTGGAATTGTGCTGAGAAACAGAGTAGTAGCCAATGGAGCTGTTGTAACAAATTAAATGTGTGCTCCCCTAATTAGCCCTGGTCAACCGGCTTCAGTTCTTTAGAACAGCTAACGTTTCCAAACACTCTTCAAAGGTAGCTACATATAGAACACGTTAGTGATCCACATGGGAAGTAGCTGAAGTATATAATACAATGGCCAGATCAGACTTCTCCAGGAATGTATGCAGCTGGCTCACAACTCAACTGTGCAGGTTGCACATGCGCCAGGACAGGAGATAGTCACCTTCTGATCTTCTCCTCCCTAGCAATAATTTAAAATATGACTTGTTTTCCTTCCTGCAACAATATATAATCGCAAAGCTAAAAGGAGCATGTGGGAAGCACTCTGGACTTTAAAAACTTTCTTATCTTGGACAATAAATTGAACAGTAACTCTGATGAAGACAGTTTCCCACAGCTCTGGCAACAGCTAATGATTTAAACAACCAAAATGGAGATGAGCAGCAATGCGGTGAGTTCTCCAACCAAAGTAACAATTGAAGCTTTAGATCATAAGATAGACACGCTCTTGGGTGCTGTCCGAAGTGAGGAACAAACTATGTTTAATGATTTAAAAGAAGTTAAAAAGACAGCGAACAAGGCGTGGGAGAAAGCTGAGGGGAATGAAAAGGAGATAGTTGAACTGAAAAAAGAAACTGTTAGACTTAAACATAGAATAATAGATGCTTCCAATTGCCAAAGGAGGAAAAATATAAAATTGAAAGGTTTTCCTGAAGAGGTTACATCTGCAGATTTAATTGAGACACTAGTATCTTGGTGGAAGACATATGGTGTGGAAATAACCTCTAATGAGCTGGAGAGAGCACATCACAGCTTGGCTTTAAATGGAAACAGAAACAGGGATTTGATTATAGCTTTCTGTAAGGAGTCAGAGACTCAGGGGCCTTTTACATGGCAAAATAAATCCTCAAAGGATGCAACAAGAAGCCTGATAGTTCCCATGCATTTCGAAGCCACAGTGCCCTTTTCAGAAGGAGGGGGTGCGAAAAACCCATAAGTCGCGCAGTATCAGCTTTCGCTAGTTTTCCAGACTTTTTTGATTAAGTTCATGAAAATGTGCACAATTGGTTGTGGGAACTTACTATCCATGTGAACTTGCATCGACCTTTTCGAATTAGCATGAGCAGAGCTGAATCCTGATTGGTTGGAGTGACCATTGTGCCTTCTGTGAATAGACGGAGGGGTTGGAGAGAGAAATCCACCAAGCCTGCCATTTGCCCCTTCTTCTGTTAGCAGCCCACTTTGGGAAATCTGCTCTGAGCCCTTCCTATCTGTTTCAAAGGAAGGCTTTGGGGTAGGGAAGACGATTGGAAATGGGGTTAGCCCCTGCTTGGGTGGTGTGTGCGTGTGTATGTGTGTGTGTTCGTGTGTGTGGCAACCGGCCGATCGCACATTCATGCTTTTGTTTGTTTGTCCTTCCCTTCACTTGCCTTTATTCAAGGCTTTCGGGGCAGGGAAGACAATCAGGAATGGGGCTAGCCACTGCTTGGGTGGTGTGTGTATGTGTGTGCATGTGTGTGTACAGTCGCTCCATCATGCTTTTGTTTGTTTGTGCTTCCCTTCACTCCTTTCGTTATTCAAGGCTTTCGGGGCAGGGGAAGACAATCGGGAACTTGACAGATCACTCTGTTGTTCTTTTGTTTGTTTGTGCTTTTCTTCCTTCTCATTATTTATGGTCTATGACCCCCTCCTTGCTCCCTCCCCACCTCCTGCCTGGCTTTAATCATCTGGAGGTCATGCCCCCCACCTTTGCCTGTGTAAACTAAGGAAAACCGAAACTTGTTGCATCTTCCAAATAAGCCAGAATTCATGTGAATTATGCGCTCCTGATGCGAAAGGACGGTAATCCGGAATATCACGAACTTTATCCTGTCATGGAACCGGCACCTCAGTCCTGAAAAAACTAAGGGCTGCCTCAAAGTTGGAATACCAAAGCCACAATGTCCAGGCATATCAAGATCTGGCACCAGAGACTACAAAACAAAGAGGTTTGCTCAGAGGTATAACTAAATCCTTGACTGAAGCTGGCATAAAGTTTACTTGGGGCTTCCCCGCCACCATATTTGTGTTTAAGGACAAGCAGTTATTCATGGCGACAAATGTGGAAGAAGGAGAGAGAATGTTGGAACAGCTGGGAATAAAGGATGCGAGTGGAAAGGAAACTGAGAGTGGAACTTCACAGGAATGAAATGAAGCTCTGAGTCCTGAAGAGTTGGAGAAAAGACAGGCTGACGTAAGGAAGAAGGGAAAAAAAGAAAGATGGACAGGAGGGAAAGACATGATAGAATCTTAAGAAGTATATGTAAATGATTACTGAGAAGGGAAAAAGTAAGAGTTGAAACTGTTATATTATAGAGGGAATGTAATGAGTATAATGACTGTATAGAGATAATGAGCCAATATATTGGTAAGCTGGATGTTTTTTAAAAAGGGAGGGAAAATGAAATAACTAATAAGTCGAACAAAGGGAGGGGTGATGGGATTAAGGAAGAATGCAACATAGAAAAAAAACTGAAAATGGTGGCAGACATATTTTGTTTCATGCCTCCTCTAGGGAAGAACCACAGTTCAGATATGGGGAGGGGAAATGGCTGTTAAGAGGGTTGCATTATGGGTATTTAAAAAGTAGTTTGAAAAAATTGGTTAGTAATGTATGATATAAATAGTATGTCATTAAAAGTAAATGGATTATGCGCCCAAAGGCTTTCACGGCCAGCATCCATAGATTTTCCTTTATTTTGTTTTTTTACAGGCTCTGAGGTCATGTTCTGGAATAGTTTCTTTCTGACATTTTGCCTACATCTGTGGCTGGCATCCTCAGAGAACCAAATCGCAGTGGATACTGAAGGCCCACTGTATTTTGTATCTTCTAAGTGTATCAGTGCTGCAAGCAAGGATTGCTGGGGAACCTTGGACAACTGAGGAGTGGCTCCCCCCCCCCCGGAAAAAAACACACACTTGAGATACTTACCTGGGTGATCTGTAAAACTGGGTTTAGGATATAGGTGGGCAACTGCAAAGGACTGAGGAATTGCCCTCCTCACAAGAACTCAGAGGTACACCCCCCCACTATACTAAAAAAGTAGAAGAAATATAATAATAAAATTAAAAAGCTTCTGTTTACAGTCTTTAGGGACTTAATTGGCAAGATTAATTGAATTTTAGACAGAAGAAAATTACAGAAGTGTGAAGCCCACATTGAAAAGTCCTGCTTCCTTGCCAGATAACTGCTTTGTCCCATAATATTTTCGGACTGCTGTTGAAAGCGGGTAACTGAAACCAGAGAAAGCAAAACTGCAGAGGAGGGGTTCTTACTGTACAACAGTGGGGGGTAGGGTACCCATGAGGGACAAACTTAAGGACAGGGGAGGGATTGCATTTTCCTCCTCAGGCTGAGTAACTCTGCGGTAGACAGTCTCGTGTGGAATATTGTTTTCTTCAAATTTCTTTTTCCTCTTTTAACATTTAAATTGAATGTTAAAAATCTTGTTGGTTCTGTTTTGAAGATATCACATATTGTGCTGCCACAAAGAAGATTTTTTCAGTGTTTTCTACCTGTTGACTTTACTGGCTATTAACTGGAAACCTAGAGAGAGCTGGTCCCTCAACTTTCAATTCCTTCTCTTTATATAGTTCCTCTTATGCAACACACTCAAGTTGCTGCAATTAATTGGCAACCCAAGTACTCTGCAAGGGCTGTTCTTCATTAGTGTGTACTGGAAACCATGCTGAATATTCTCATTGTATTAAAGCTATACATTCATCTCTCTCCAACCACTCATCTTCATTCATGCCCCTTGCAAATCCACTCATTTCTAATCCCTCATCTTCCTTTCACACACACACACACACACACACACACACACCATTTTTCTACTTCTGTGCTGCCACCTCTTTAAACAGAAGTACATAATAGACTTTCTGCAGCAAAATTGTGTGAGAGCTCTGTTCACTTCAGACTGTCAGGGCTGGCAGCAAGGAACATGGCTTGTGAAAGCCTAAGCTGTAGCAAAGTTCTTTAAAAAAAGAAAAAGAAAGATGTTCACCACTTAACGTCCACCATGAAAAAATGCAGATGACACCAGCTGCAAAATTAGGGTTGCACCAATATATCACAAGTTGTTCATCAATGCAGAGATCAGAAGCCATGCATTAATATTAATCACACTGATTATGGCCGACATTTTGGATTGCATTTATAGATGTGTTACCTAGAGTTTCAGATCCATAACTGCTCAGTGGTCTTAATGTAAGACTATATAAATGCCACCCCACCCATCCTAATAGCCAGCAGCAAAATCCGGTGAAGGAGATCTGTTCAGCTGGTGATGGGGCTCAAGGAGGAGAACGTTTCCATCCCCCTTCAACCAACAAGTGAGGCTGCCAATCAGAAATAGGATCACTATTGCAATTCCTTGTCATAGCCTTGCCAGATACATTATCTTCCTTGCACCCAATCAGAATAAACATTCCTCACCCAATGCAGTTCTTGGCTGTTAAGGTGGGCTGGCTGGGTGGATGTTGGGCCAGGAAATGTTACTTAGTTACACATGTTAACTAAGCAGCCAATGTAGAATATCAGTACATATGTATGTGTTGTGTATCTTAACTCAAAACATAAAGCACCCATTTTCTAAATGGAGGGAGAAAGGAGGGAGAACTGGAAGAGGAAATCTACAGCACGATGCCTCATGGTGCAGTGTCTGCATGTGGGAGGGAAGGAAGGCAGAATGTGTGTGAAAGAGAGAGAGAGATGGAGTAGATGCAGAGATGAGGATGAGACATTAGATGAGAGGTGAAAGAGAGAGAGCCAGACATATTTGTAGACAGAGACGAAGAGATGGGAGAAGTTTCCAGAAAAAAAGTTAGGGGGAGAAGATAAGTTTTTTTAAAAAAAATCTAGAGACTTGGGGGAGTGAAGGTGTATTCAGCTATCCTAATCATAGAGCTACTGAAAGGAAGATTGAAGAGATGGAGGGAGGGAGCAGGACTCCAAACTTGGATGGTGACAATGATGACACAGATATTGCTAAAAATATGGGAGAGGAGGAAGACTTTCAGCAGCTGGGGAGAAGTGAGGAAGGGAGGGTTTTTAACAAGTCTGTTTTGAGCCACAAATAGTATATTAAATTGCTTTTTACAGTTTAGACAGATATGCCAAACTTAGACTTTGGGGAAAAAAAGAAATCTGTATCTCTCCCCACCCCTTTAGGACTAGAACTGCCTTGAGTATTACTAGATTAAGTTGTGGGAGGTTTTGTGGGAGTTAAGGAGGTTTCAGTGTAGTATTAATTATTCCATATTTAGTACACTCACTCTGTCCAAATACTGTAGACCCAGTTACACAGCAGTGTGTGCCTAATTTTTACTTTCAACCTCAGATATTTTAATAAGTGCAAATGTCATCCTCACAGCAATGACATCCTCCTCAGGGACCCCTGGAGAACTGTTGGGTGGTCCCAGAGGATGCCTGTCACTGGGTATCCAGTAGGGGTGTAATTCTTCACTCATTTTGTTCTTGAAGAAAGCAATGGGCAATTTTAGCAATTTTCTTCCCACTACAAGGAAGTCTCAGAGGCAGTTTTCAAAGACTATTTGCAGTTCAAGACTTACACTGTGCAAAATTTCCACATGGTATTTTTGTGCAGGGAGAAGCATTTTCTGTACAAAAAATAAACCATCTTCTTTAGTTCTACAATGTTCTGACTGTGAAGAAACAGTGGAGGAATGGAAATTAACAACATTGTTTGCTCAGTGCTTTGGCTGCCGTTGATCCTGGCAGGGCCAGCACACAACATTTTGCTGCCTGAGGAGGAGAAGATGCCTGCCTTGCTACATCATTTCACCTACACAAGCCAACTGGGTGGTAGTGGAATCTTCCTTCAGGAGTGGTGATAATCTGCTGAGCATCCTCCACCCCATCTAGCAAGGTAACTTAGTGGATGCAGGAACGATTGCCTAGAACACTTGGCTAGGTCTTCCCTTGGTTTGGGCCAGCCCTGGCTGCTAGAAGCAGCTATGAGTTGCAGACTATCCATTTGCCCAGGAAGAGGTTCCCCATCTCATCCAGTGCTACCTGACTTATTCTTGATGTATGAGGCAGCTACATTCCCCATGAGTGTTATGGAACCTGAAAAGAGAAGAATGATTGAAGTAGCATCAAAAATGTCTATAGTGTGTTGAGACACCATCACACCTGACTCCAAAAGCATACATTTCTAAAAGCAAAACAAAAATGAGGGGATTACTAAAAAGGAAATTGAAAGGGCAAGGTAAGAGCATACATCTTAAGTCTGTGTTATTTCAAACCACAATAGCTGCTCAGTTATGTTGTACACCGGGCAGATGTGACCCAGTGGCTGCATTCAGCCCCTGAAGGCTTGTTTTTAGGGCCCCACAGCAGTGGCAGCACTACAGGGGGGGGGCAGAGATGCTGAACCACACCAGGTGACACCACTGAGGGTGACACCAGGCCCCTAGGTCACTTCATGTCCTCCCCCCACACAAAAAAGGTCTTTCCTGAGCCTAAAATGGCACAGGGGAACAAAAGTGTGGCAAACATACCCCATATGCCCCTAGAGGCTGTTTGGTGGCAAAAATGATCTTTTTTTGCAGTGGATGTGTGGTGCCAAGGTCTCTGGGGAAGGGATTTATGCTGGTCCCTATTATCAGACATTTGTCCACCCTGATGTATACCTTGGGTTAGAGAAAGTAGTATTAAGTCCAAGATGATGCCAGCACAGCTCCTTAGCAGTGGAATGAAGGTTAGGAAAATGGAAGTCTAGCCCAAATGAGGATCTTAAAAGCTCGACATACTTTGCAAAAGAACAGCAAGCATGCAATAGAATTGCATAAATTTGAGGGGCATAACACAAATATTGGCCTAAATCCAATTGGTAGTCCCAACTAGAGTAGACCCATTGATTCAGTGAAAGCTATATAAGCATTTGATTCAGTGGGTTTACTGTAGTTGAGATTAACAATTCGATTTAGAGAATGAAGACCAACAAGAACAGGAAACAAAGATTAGGAGAAAATGTACAAAGATTTTAGAATGAAATAGAATAAGAAATGAGTAAAATAAATGGGGGGAAATTCAATTAAATAAAGAAAGAAGTATTACTAGCAATGTTAGTATTAAATAGGATTACAGAAGGAGGAGAAATACCTAAACATTTAATTATAGTGGCACAGGCAGTGGTTGCATATGGCTGGAAATATAAAGAAAGGTGCAATTGTGATAGATGGAGGCAATATATAATAGAATATATGATGTTTGATTTTATAATGGAAAAAAGGACGGTTTATTTTGGCCATTTGAAAGAAGAGGTTTGCCTTAGTAACTGGAGAATCATGATTGAGTCTGTTGAAGGGAGAAAGGGGTATGAGAATGTTAAGGAAACAGGTAAAAAGATTTTCCACATGAGAGAAAAAGGAAATAAGGTATACTGTTCCCCAGGGTGGGTGAGGGGCTAATTATACTAAGGAAATGTTATGTATGTATATGGGAGTTTAGTAAATAATTGTGTATAGCTTTGAGATAGGTAATGTATAATCAGACTAATTATAAGGTAATATATTGTATCAATAAACTCATATATATGAAAAGAAAATGAACACTTCTTATAGCAAAGGATTTTTTTTTTAAGAGCTCACTCAAGACTTTGAACTGGGACCGGTGCTTTTAAAGTTCATTATAAGTGATCTGGAGTGAGCAGTGAGGTAGCCAGGTTTGCTGATGAAATAGAAAGTTGTAAAAATGTAAAGGAATCATGAAATAATGGCAGATTAGTTCATTGCAAGCAAATTTAAAGTGATACACATTGGGACAAATCCCTAATTACAGGTATGTTAAATAGTATACTGTATACTGTATGTATACTGGTGGAAGTGTGTATTCTAAATAGAGTGACTGACCAGGAACAAGACTCTGGGATGTAGTGGATAGCTGAATAAAAATGATAAATCTAGTCATCAGCAGTTGTGGAAAAAGACAAATCCCATGTTAATGACCACTAGGAAAAGGTTCAAAAATAAAACTGCCTATATCATCATGCTTTTATGCAAATATATGGTATGACCCCACTCAGAATATTTGTATACAGTGTGGTTGCTGTATCTTATAAAGGGTTTTGTATAGCTAAAAAAAAAAAAGTATAGAAATGGCCAACCCAAGTATTCAAGAGGTGGATTCAACTAATGACAGACTGCAACATTTTAATGGAATTTCTTGTTAATACAGGGAACAGAGTTGGAAAAGGACAGAGGACACTAGAAGCAGAGCCATTATTCTGCCTGGAGTAGAATAATTCTGGTTTTCCAGAGCTAGCCCTTTCATTGGGCAGGGTAAAGCAGCTACCTTAGTCATAACATTTAGGGTGACAATGATAAGCAAATTGTTAATTCCTTAATTTTATACAATTGTATTGGCAATGACAAAGTAATAGAACCTGTGAGGATCCCCCCACCCCAGCCATGTGCCAAAATAACTTGGATACTATGCATCTTGCCTGGGTAGGGAATTGCCATTTGCTGCCATTTCAGGCAGGAAAATATCTTCGGCTGGCCCTGAGTTGTCCTAGTTTTCCAGAGGCAAGTGAAGGTAAGTGGTAAAGCCAGCCAATATTTAATCTAAAGAGGTGGACTAGAGAGGACTAGAGACGTTCACATTCATCAAGTCTGCATTCATGAATGTTCTCCTTTTCCTACCTCCATGTCCATTCTGTGTCCTGTTCTGTGCCCAGAGTGTTTTTTTAAAAAATAAAATAGATAAGACCCATTGTTTGTTTGGTCCCCCCACCCCCCACAAAGTTTCCCTTGTTTGTGTACATGTTTTAAATTGCACACATTACTTGAACACATTTCCTCCCAAGGAATAAAGCATATTTAAGCTGTGTCATGCATGGATTCAAATTGTGTGCACTCTTCCATGTGCACTCGTGAAATGTGCACATTTTTTCCAAGATGTGTCTACAGCCATCTGCAACCTTTGCAGGAGGTTTCCAGAGCACAAACTATGACCACCTCCAAAACCAGCCTGAGAAGCATGGACTGAGTCAAGCCTGCTGAAATTCAGACTGAAAGTGGATGTCTCACAGCTCTCCAGGGAAGACTCAAGTGGAACAAATATATGTAAAGGCAAAAGAGAAAGTTAATTTTCACCTTGCTTTCCATTCTCACTCCTTTGATTAACCATAGGCAACATCTTTCTTTGTGTGTTCTTAGCTTTTCATTACACACACGTTGCTGACTCCATTCTTCAGTTTTGTTCATGTGCTTGAAAAACTTGGCAGAAATATTCTATAAAACTTACCTGAAATGTCTTATCTTCTATAACACTCACCTTCTATAACACTCATGTAATGTTATAGCCAAAGCCTGTCAAAGCAAGAAACAAAACTTCCCATAGCAGGTGGCTAAGAAAGTGTGAGAAAAACAGATTTTTAAAAATCGCTATGGCAAATGAATATGTGTCACTCCCCAATCTGTCTAAATATTGGTAAGTATCTGTTTAAGACTGTCCTGAAGAAAATATGTGATCTGTGCATATAGAATGAATCCACAGGAATAAGAATAGCTTTCAGAGAGGTCTTTCCCTCGGTCCCTGGCCCCACAAAGACTCTGAGGCTGGTGTTACTGAAGATATAGGGAGTCAGGGGCCAGGAAGCAAGACTGTGGAAGGGTCAAAGAATGTAGATATTCTGCTTAAAAGTCTCTCAGGGAGGACTTGCCACTCCCAGATACACTATGGCTTAATTTGTGCTGGTAGCACCAACCATAGTAGATTGATTGAATCAATGAGATTTACAGGTCACACATGTGCACACCTGTATCCATGGAACCAATATCCACAGTTTCAGTTATCCAAGGGACACAAAATAGGGGATACATACCATAGAGTTGCACTGGAAAATGCCTAAAGAGATGTCCTCTCTAGGAATTGCTAGGTCCTCCAATGTAGTTCTATGACATGTTTGTACAAGAAGTCCTTTATTTTAATAGGGTTTGCTGTTATCTGTGATTTCACTTACACACAGTAAGTCCTGGAACATGGCCCCAACTGATACAGGGGGCAACCTGTACTTATATGTCAAATCATCATTCAACAGTAGATTCAATGGATCTCCTCTAGTTGGGAGTAACCAATAGGATTCAGACTTATATCTGCTGGTGGAAGCAGGAGAAGGTAATCTTTTGAGCATGAATATCTTGTTGGAGAAGAATGTATTTCTTCAACAAGCATTGTCCCACCATGTTGTGATTTAATGACAGTGGCAATACAAGTATATTTATCTTCAAATCACATAAACCTATTTCTAGGCAAATAGATTTCAGGCTACAGTTTCAGTATACCATATAATTCAAACTCCCTATCTATGAGAAATTCAGAAATTGTTTAAACCCATATTGTGCTTTGTGTGATAAATACGTAAGCACAGTACATCTTTAACAGTTTGTTTTTTGAGTAAATGTAGGCTATATTTCAGAGGAAGGAGCTGGCAAAGCCACCTCTGAGTATTCCTTGCCTAAGAAAACCCTATGAAATTAATGGGGTAACCATAAGTTGACAGGCAACTTGAAGGTGCACACACAGTCACATTCACACTAATTACTTGTTTGCACCAAAATCCAAATGCTACTTCTACTATATGCAAAGGGGTGGGTTTTGCATACTTTCAGAAATTGCTAGTCATGTTTATTTTTGAGTAGTCCAATCCTTATTTACTTTCAAGTAGATCACGGTGGGCAATTGAGCAGTGGACAGGGCCAATCTCAACATTACCCTCAATGGGCTCCATAATAGCATTAAAGTGGAATAACAAGTGATGCAATGTACTTTTGGGTTTCCTTTAATTTTTTGGGGGGGGGCTTTGGGGAACAGGAGTAGATCCACTGCATTCTGCAGCAGTTTCGAGAAATATGAGGGCATTGGGGTAAAAAAATCACACTTTTTTTAAAAAAAATGTGGGAGCTCTGGGGGCTATGAGGGTGTCACACTTTCCTGACCACATCCAGTCTTGAGTCAGTGTGGTATAGGGGTTTGAGTGTTGGACTGGGACTCTGGGAGACCAGGGTTCAGATCCCCACTTGGCCACTGCACCCCCCTGGGTGATCACAGGTAAGTCACACTCTGTTTCCCTCAAAAACTCCCTCTGAAACAATCTTGCTAAGAAGACCCCATGATCTGGTCACCATAAGTCAGGAATGATATGAAGGCACACACAAAAAATGACAACACAATATACATAAGCTGAATCTTTGTACTCTGCTGTTTCTCTCCATTTTTTCCCAGTTAGAGTAGAAATGTTTTGGGAATATTTTCTTGAGGTGTCTTCTCTATGCAATGACTTAATTTTTGAGCAAAATGGGGAAAAAAATCTTCCTAGGCCATAAGTGCTTTGAGCAACTAATTCTTCTGAAATTCAACCGTCCTAGGAGAAGGAAAACTCTAATCCCAAACCCGGGCAGATGGTGCTCGTCCAACCCTGTAAGATCAACTATCTAAGAGAAGGAAACTCTAATCAAACCTACGGCCCGAGGACCTCACTGCTACTGTCCATGCTTGCAAGGCCAGCAGATGAACCTTTGGTATAAAGGATGAGGCCAGTTCTGTGCACACTGCTCTCCACCAGACAAATCCACTGCACAGGCTCTTCTGAAACTGAACATGGTTTTATTTTAACACCATGACTTTACTTTTATTCACATTTTCAAAAGCTTCTGTGCATTGTTCTTCGATATATTTGCTGGAAGTTGGCAGGAAACAAACCAGGGTATATTTTATGCCATTCTGATATCAATCATCTGGGTACTTTTAAAATGCAATCCTGTGTATGCGTTTATTTTTAATATTGTCTAAGGACTTTTACAGATGAGGGTTTATAACGCTAGCAGCCTCGTCCCCCTTGCGAGGCTGCTGCACTGCAGGGCGTCCCTTTCGTGATTAGAAAACGTCCAAATATAATGCTGCTGCATCCCCGTGGTTACGCAACAGTACCGGCAGAGGATCAGCAGGGCAGAGCGTCATCCGAAAGGGACGCCCTGCAGCGCAGCAGCCTCGCAATGGGGATGAAGCTGCTAGCGTTATAAACCCGCATCCAAAAAAGTCCTAAGACTACTTTGGTGTGCTTCCCAGTGACTTACAATATTCAGATAATTTTAAGTAACTAAAAAGTAACCAACTAGCTATTTGGGGAAAACTGTAAATTAAAGTATTATCTTTTCAGAAATTCTAACTATCTTGATAACTAATTAAAAGAGCAGTGGCTTTCACCTAGAATGACTACTAATTACTTTGTACAATGTAACCATCCAAAATAATGGTACCTTCTTCTTCTGCATTAGCATTTATGTCCTTACAGAGAATTCTTTACAGCGCTCTCAAGACATCTGTGAGTTCTTGGGGGTGAGGGGGTGGAGTTTTTCAGTCAGGAAAGACCCATATACAGTATGACCCCTGTATCCACTAGGAATACATTCCTGGACTTACCATGGAAATGCAAAACCGAACTCTATTGAACTCTAATATCGAACTCTATTGAAATGAGTGACTTCTGGCCTAATCACGCTGGAGAGAACATTTCTCTAGGTATTTCTATGTCCTCCAGCACAATTTCTGTGGTATGCTTGGTTCAGAAGTGACCATAGAATCTCACTGGAGGACACAGAAATGCCTAGAGAGAACATATTTTTTGGATGCCGGTAAGTGAAGCCACATATATTGGTTCCATGGATATGGGGGTTGTACTGTAATCTGTGGAAGTGACCTAAGTGTGTGGTTGAGATAAGTAACCTTCCAAGGTCTGGTGCATGCTGGATAAATCTGTTGTTGTTGTTGTTTTAAAAAAGTCCTCACACATACCTAGTCCAAGTGTACTGGAGGTTCTCCATGTTGCTAGTAGTGTGCAAATATATCTGCAAATATTTAGAATAAAATGGTGCAAGGTAGCAGGTTTTGAAATAGACCCAGCAGTGGCTGCACCAAAAAATAGAAAATGAAGAGTATGAGGGAAAGGTAGGGCAGATTTGGGAAAACAATGGGGAGAAAGATAAATCTTTTTAGTTCTCTACTAATTTCAACCAGCAACACTGGCAGAAAAATAGCTTATAATATTTAAATAATTTAAAATTATAAAATTTAATATAGGTACATCAGTAACATTTCTTTCCTAGTATAGTCATGATATTAGCCCTCATTACAAATTATGAATTAATATTTTATTTAGTTACTTGCTTACTACCTTACAGGTTCTAGAGAACTGATAAAAATACAGTTCTTTCTCCAAACTGAAAACCAGAATTGGAAACCATCCTGATCAGTCTTTTACAAGTATGGCTTGCACTGCTTGGAAAATTAGCTTTTAACAGTAATTCTACAGAATTATTTTCCCAGCATGGAAATTAGAGATATGTCAAACATTCCACAGGAGTGCTTATAAACATGAACACTTCTGGTTGAATGTTTGAGAGCAGAATCAGAATGGGCAGGAAAAACATAGAGGTATTTGCCTTGATCTTGTGGACTGAATCTTAGAATCATAGAATTGCAGAGTTGGAAGAGACCATGAGGGCCATCAAGTCCAACCCCCCTGCCACGCAGGAAATCTTGATCAAAGCATCCCTGACAGATGACCAACCAGCCTCTGTTTAAAGACCTCCAAGGAAGGAGACCCCACCACGCTCCGAGGGAGTGTGTTCCACTGCCGAACAGCTCTTACTGTCAAAAAGTTCCTCCTCATGTTGAGGTGGAATCTCTGTTCCTGGAGCTTGCACCCATTGCTCCGTGTTCCAGTCTCTGGAGCAGCAGAAAACAAGCTTGCTCCATCCTCAGCGTGACATCCCTTCAAATACTTAAACAGGGCTATCATATCGCCTCTCAACCGTCTTTTTTCCAGGCTAAACATACCCAGCTCCCTAAGTCTCTCCTCATAAGGCATTGTTTCCAGACCTTTCACCATTTTAGTTGCCCTTCTCTGGACACGCTCCAATTTGTCAATATCCTTTCTGAATTGTGGTGCCCAGAACTGGACACAGTATTCTAAGTGAGGTCTGAGCAAGGCAGAATAGAGTGGCACTATTACTTCCCTTGATCTAGACACTATACTTCTATTGATGCAGCCCAAAATTGCATTGGCCTTTTTAGCTGCCGCATCACACTGTTGGCTCATGTTCAACTTGTGGTCTACTAGGACTCCTAGATCCCTTTCGCACATAGTCTCATTCAGCCAGGTCTCTCCCATCCTATATTTATGCCTCTTCTGCCTCTTCCTTCTGTAACTCAAGACTGTTCACCAGCAAGAGGCAGAAGGAAGGAAAAAATGGCAAGGGGGGCTTCAGCAAGATGATGCCAGTAAAACCTCTGTTCATAATATTCCTTTAAATTTTCCCTATCTCTAGCAACCCCATTCCCACCCCAGTAGAAGGGAACCTCTTGGCAGAGTGCCACTCCCCAGTCTTTGGGAAAGCTATAACTAGGGACTTTATCACAAGAGAGTGGTAAAGTGCTATTTCCATGGGATAATGGTATATTTGGCTGTTACTTACTGCATGACACTGTGTCTGTCCTGCAGGTGTGTGATATCCCACCCTTTCATAGAGCACACCTTTTCATTGAAAGGTTGTATTGCCGTAATTGTGAAATTATGGCAAATTTTTTTAAAAAAAATCAAAAGGCATGCAAGCACAGGGTAGGGGGAAGCTGGAGTTATGGCAGTGGTGTGGAAAACAGATCTTGCAACCATGGATCACCAAAGCAGCACTAAAGCACTAATGCAGAGAGGGTAATAAAGAATGATATTGGTATGTTTCTGTAATTAAACTAGTGCAATTGCAGCAAGACAGCAGGCTGGTGTGATAAAGTCCTGGGTCTCTTAGTCTAAATCATCTTCCAATAAGAAGCTGGTATTCTGTTCACTATTCTCCATAAGGGAAAAAAACCCTGCTTGGCCAGGTTGCATCTTCAACTCTAGAAAAAGACTGTGAGGGTTCCTGAAGGACTTTACTTGCCCACAGCTGTTTTCTTACCTTCAGTCAAGTGGATGCTGAAGATGCTTCTTGAGATGCTGAAGATGGAGGGTTTGTGTGTGTTGTTTTGGAACATGTGCAAATGTTTTTGTCCTGCTTTGTGGCCGCAAGTGGCCTCAACAGGACCAAAGGGTTTGCCTTGATAAGCAATTGCTTAAGGGGAATAGCAATGAAAGAAGTCAGAGTCAGGTGTACATGGAGTCCATAAGAGTGTTGCCATTTATAGGAAGAGACAAAGAGAATGGTCAGTAAACAAGCAATGTTGAGGTAACATAATTCAATGCAAGAAAAAGGCCAAGAGAGTAAACCAGAAAGTATACCAAGGCTGAGAGTTAAGAAGGTTTGGTAGGAAGCCAGGGATCCTGGGAGCAGGGAGCAGGCGAGAAAAAACTTGTATTATATTCTTTGAAGAAGCTCAGGGCTTTGTATCAGCTGAACTTATAATCTGTTACCCTAAGAGGTGGGGGGGCTTAGAGACACACCATGATATCGAAATCTAGAGGGGGGATTATTAGCTCAAATAGTATGCCTGCAAGAGGAGGGTAACTGTGGTAATCTTTTTACCTATATATATTAGTACTAACTGCAGAGAATTCCAATTCAAAGTGAAATAAAGTATTTTTATTGGAAATAACACATAATACATTCACACACATAACACACTTTCCTAAACCTGTGCAAAGCTATTGAGGAATAAGAGAGAACGATTGGATAGAGCGAGAGAAAATAGGGCAATAGTTACTGGTCTTGAAGAGCAGAGTTTCGGATAGTGAAATACTCAGACAGAAGTCTGAGGGTGGCACAGGAGGTTCCAAAACAGTTGCACTCCAAGGAAAAAAGTGGTCAGGTTCCTCCACAGCGGCAAACCTTTATATTGTTGGGGGACTAATATTTATACCCTGCTTCATATCCTGAAGGGGTACTCTGGCTAGGACAAAGCCTGGATGGTTTTCCCACCGGGTAAACAAAGGAAACAAAAACTTAACTGATTGCATTAATGTCTGGGAGATAGGAATTGATGGGTTTATGATAATCTCGCAATGCAGGACAAGAGGGTGATTCCTTAGGACTGGAGTTGGGAAAGTTCACTTAATTGTTTGGCTGGATGATTCCCAGGTCAATGTGACCTCCTCCTGACCTCTTTTTGGTTAATCCTGGCCAACTTGACCCCAAAAAGTGTCCAATATTTCCAATTATGAGATATTATAGGGAGCGGGTAGTAGGGCATGCTAACACAACAAGCCTCCTTAGATGTTGTCTCTCCTGAGAGATTTGGGTCCTTTCTGCTTCACAGTCTATTGCTTCCCTTTGCCTCTCTAGGAAAGATGCTTGAGAGCCTGAAGAGATGTGAGAGAGCTGCAGCCAAGGACCTTGACTTCAATCTCTGTTGCAAAGTCTTCCAACTGGAGCCTGTTCTCTGGTTGTTGTCTTCCAATAGGGTCAATATGATACCTTCTCCCCTTTGGGGGACAAACAAAATACATACTGTTGATAGATAAATAGTAATAGAAGCATTCACTCACTGGATTTCTGTTAATGCCATTCTTATTTATTAGTATCTTCCCTTTCTGCCAAACATGGTGTTCAAGTCAACAAACAATAATAAGCTGTTTACTTTTGGTAAAAATATATTTAAAAAACACAAACAATTAAACAAAACAAAAAACACAACAATAAAGGGGCAAAACTACCCGATCAGCCCCCTCCTCCCTATGTTGCATATCAAAAGCTTGTCTAGAAGAAATATCTTTTTCTACCAGTGGAAGGACAATAGAGAGGAGCCAACCAACCTAGACATCAGGAACCTTGAGTATAGAAGTCAACCATGGAGGCCCTCTCTGCATTCAAGCCTACACCTGTCAGAAGGTTCATAAGTCAAAATGGCATTCTCTTTGGTCTTCGATAGTGCCATAATAGTGATCAGTTTTCTCTATGGATAATGCCCTACTTTCACTCCCTTCTGGTGTCATGGGAGCAAACGTATAAAACTACCCATTGGATATATATGTTTCTCCCCACAGATGGATTTTTGCATTGTTTTCTTGAGACCTGGCCACTTTCTTCTCTATCTGAAGAAAGTTATTTCCCCCTCTTTCTACAGTTCTGCAACTCCCTGCTCCCCACTTGCCTGATCTCTTTCTTTAGCCTCACCCTTGCAGTGTATTGATTAATACACAAAGAAACCACTAACACTGCTTCTGGAAACATTATTTGTCATCGCTGTCATCACTCAGCCCACTGTGCTATCAATTCAGAAGTGCCAGAAGAATTGTACATTTTGTATTTTACCCTCCACAAACAGAGACATGACTTGTCAGCCAAATTTGTCACTGGATGCTTAATCATCACATAATTTCTTTATGTTTTAATTTTTTTTCAGTTTATGAAGTACTTTTCAAATTGTTCTAATAAAAGATGAAGAAAAACTTTAACTTGATGCTGTGCTCATGTGTAATTTGTCATTAGTTTATCTTAGTATAGAGTTATTAGATTTATACTGTGCCTTCAACCCACAAAACTTAATTAAAGTGGCTAATAATGTATAATGACTAATCATCAATGGTAACTATTGAATAAACTAAATGCCGTTTAAAAACATTAAAAAGCCATAGAAGATTAAGACCAAGAACAACAGATTAATTAAAATATCACATCACTTTAAAAGCAATTACTGTACAAACAAATGAATAGTAATCGAAAGCCATCACCTACTCAAAATAAAGCCCCCTTCACAGTAATTCCACTTGACTATCAGAAGACAGCTCTAGCAGAAAGATCTTTGCCTGCTTTCACATAATTTATGCACTTATATATAGACAATGCAAGTGTCAGAGACAAAAATAGAGACTTAGGGAGAAGCGTAAGGTGATGGAACTTAATTTCAAGCACATGAAGATAGAATGTGCTATTTTGAGGGAGAGACCTGGTGATTAAATACAGCATCACAGGGAAAGAACTAGTGAAGTGAAATAGTGTAGTCACAGCATCATGGACAGTCATGATGTGAATGCTTGGCAGCCTCACACTTTGACTTTGCTGCAACCAAAACCATAGTTTGAAATATTTTTTGCATATTTGATGGATTTTGTGTGCTGACAGTTAACTGGGGAGAGGGAGCACTGACATTCATTTACTAGAGGGAAAAGATTGTTTGTCTGTGGCAAATGACCACATGCTGACTTGATTCTAGACTATGTCTCTTTAATTCCATTTAATTCTGGTCTCAAGGTACTCTAGGATCAACCCAAAGGACCACCTGGTGTGGCATTTTTTTTACAACAATGGCCCACCAGATTCCTATAGGAAGCCCCATAGCAAAACATGTGTGCAATACTGCACCCTTGCTTAGAACACTTTTAGGCAGAGTGAAACAAACACTTCAGGTAACAAATGATAAGTGCCATTAAATAAATTATTTAGGCAAGAATTCACTAAGTCCCCCAGTCCTCACACACTCTATTCCCCTGTTGATCAGGAAGCAGCTGACTGATGTTTTCATGCCCCTTCTACAAGTAGACTCTGGTGTGAGAGGAATTGCAACAGAGACCCTGCTCCGACTCATGGTAGGGGGTGGAAATGTCAGTCAACTGCTTCTAATTGATGGAGGACCGGTCCCTGTAGCTTGCAGCAGCTGCTGCACAGTAAATTAGAATGGAATGGGAGACGCTACTTAGCTACGTAACTAAGGTTGTTATATAGCTAAGTAGGAGGTACAGAATCATGTATTTTTACTGTAGTTTTATTTCAGGGAGGAGAAGTGACATGAGTGTAATTTTATGGTTCATGTGCCACAGTGATGTGACCAGGTTTAGGTAATATGCCTTGGGCTAGCTTATCTCCTACTTGCATTCCATGGCAACTGGTATTCAGGAGCCTATTGCTTCTGATACTGGCCATAATATATTGCTGTAATTATATGTGACCATTAAGAGGTGGTATTTCCCCCCCATGAATTTGGCTAACCTCTTTTTAAAAGCAATAAAGTTAGAAGTCCTCATGTTTGCCTTCTTATGTCTTCCAGCAGCATGCTGGAACTTCTTTCTCTCTTCTAATTTCTTTCAACAGATGAAAGGAGTTAATTATTGAGCAGCTTTTGCCATCTAGCTGGTTTCAACTGTTATGTGTGCAAGACAGAGATAGGGCCAGAACTTTCAATGCAACTGTTCAGCAACTTGTGCACAGGGACAAAAGAAATACTATAATAATTAATGCAGTGAAAAAGAAGATGACAATAAAAAAGAAGAAGAGACCTCTTCCACAAGATCTGAGAAATCAAAGGGAAATTTAAACCAAGAGTGAGGATACTCTATGATCTGCAGATGAACACATTACATGATCAAGTAGAAATAAAAAGCTGATGGAAAAATATATGGTAGAACTATAGAAAAGAGAGGATAGGATGACAGATTCATTCAAGGAAGAACCATTTGAAAATGAACCTCCAATTTTAGAAAGTGAAGTGGAAGCTGCACGCAGAGCACTTGGGAGAAATAAATCGCCAAGAATAGATGGCATACCAATAGAGCTGCTTCAAGTTACAGAGAGAGAATCTACTCTAGTTCTAACTAAAATCTGTCAACAAATATAGGGGGGAAATTCCCCACAGATTGGAACTGCTCAATATACATTCCAATCCTCTAAAAAGGGGACACCAGGGATTCATCAGTATCCACAGGACCATTGCATTAATTTCCCATGTAAGCAAAGTGATGCTCAAAATTCTACAGCAAAGACTTCTACCACATATGGTGCAAGAAATGTCAGGTGTCCAAGCTAGGTCCAGGAAAGGAAGAGGCACTAGGGATCACTAGGGATTCTCCTTTGCTGGAGAACAGGATGAGAGAAAAGAAGTGGAGAGGAGAACTCTTCAAATTAAATAGCTGATGATGTCTGCCTATTCTTAATAAAGGTGAAAACATAAAGTCCATAGGTCAAATGCAAGGGATGGGTAGAACCAGTAGATTCCATTCCAGCGGTTTTGATGGAGTAAAGAACGAACCTACAATATTTCATGATGTTTGTTGGAGTGTTTTATCTAATTTCTTTGATCTGTGTGCTATTGGGTCAATCTTTTAATGCAGGACTGGGATTTGGGGGGATCATATAATGTTTTATTGACTGCTGTAAAGCATTTTGACAAAGGGCCAGCCTAAAACAGTTTGCTGCCTGAGGCAGAGCAGCAAATAGCACTCCCTCATACATCCAAGGCTGTGTTAGAGGGATTCCTCAAATTATGGGGAAAACATCATTAAAGAAGTGTGGGGGGACCTCTTGTAATCTCACCCAGCAGGGAAGAAATTTTTGAAATATTTCATTCTTGTAGCCAGGAATTAAATAAACAAAAATTTACATCCTGGACCTGGTTCTATTGAACTAAGCTCCAAAAAGAATGATACAAGTTCTCCAAGAAAGGAGGAGGAGGAGGAGGAAGCCCCATTGTGTTTGATGGATTTTAAGAGTTATGAGAGAAAAAGAGAGAGAGGAGGGGAAAGGCAGGGAAAGACAACGGTATCCAGGAGTTAGAAGGAACTCACGTTCCAAAGGAAGTACATCTAATATAAACTGTCTGCACATAAGCAGTGAAACCCTCTTAGCTGTCTTTGTCAATTTCTCTCACCAGGAATTCAAGTTGATTAACTGCACAATTTTTGGCAGGATGAAGGGGGAAATCCTGATTTTCTCAGCAAATAGGGAGTGAGTAATGGAATTATTCAATTGATTGATTGATTGGATTTATATTCCACCTTTCTCCAAAGTGGGACTCAAAGCCTGCTTGACCTTGAGCCTACTTAGGAGTGGGGAGGATAAAGTTTTACATCCCTAATACCTATCAAGACAGGGGGTGACTTTCTATCAATTTAATTTAATTTGAACTCGAAGGTTTTCATAACCGGCATCCATAGATTTTCCTTGAGGTTTTTCTGGGCTGTGGGGCCATGTTCTGGAAGTTTCTTTCTGATGTTTCACCTGCATCTGTGGCTGGCATCTTCAGAAAATGGTTGGGTAGGAGTGTGTGGGGGGGTTATATACTGTGAGACCCTGTTGGAGAGGTTATGTAAATTTGTGTATTTGAATGGGTAGTTCGTAGGGGAAGATATGCAAGGAGGATTAGTATTTGCTTGGCTAATGGATGGTTAACGGTCCATTATCTGCTGGAAATCCCCCTGTCCCTGGGTGGAGTTCATTTGCAGGTGTTGAGTTCTGATTTTTGTGTTCTTCAGGACTGGCAGCCAGATTTTATTTACTTGTACGGTTTCTTCTTTCCTGTTGAAGTTGTCTAGGTGTTTGTGGATTTCAATAGCTTCATTGTGCACTATGACATGACAGTTCGATTCCAGAGGGCTCCAAGGTTCACTCAGCCTTCCATCCTTTCGTAGGTCGTTAAAATGAGTACCCAGCTTGTGGGGGCAATTAGCTAACATATATTGGAAACTGCTTAATACAGTGTACCTGTGTAAATTGCTATTGCTTAAAACAATTTGTAAGCCGCTCTGATAGCCTTCTGTCTGAAGAGCAGGGTATAAATAAATAATAGCTGTTGGCCTGGTCCAGAATTTCAGTGTTTTCAAATAACACTTTGTGTCTAGGCTGGTTTATAACATGTTCTGCTACTGCGGATTTTTCTGGCTGGCCCAGTCTGCAGTGTCTCTCATGTTCCTTGATTCGTGTTTGCACACTGCATTTAGTGATCCCTAAGTAAACTTGTCCACAGCTGCATGGTATGTGGTAAACTCGTGCAGCTGTGAGAGGGTCTCTTTTGTCCTTTGCTGAGTGTAGCATTTCTTGGATATTCTTGATTGGTCTGTAGATCGTTTGGAGGTTGTGTTTCCTCATCAGTTTCCCTATTCTGTCTGTGACTCCTTTGATGTATGGTAAAAATACCTTCCCTTTAGGTGGCTGGTTTTTCTTCTTCATTCCTGTTTTTTTTTTTTTCCCTGGGTCCAGCTGCTCTTGTGATGCCTGATCTGGAGTAACTGTTAGCCTGTAGGGCCCGGTTTAGGTGCTTCAGTTCGTCCTCCAGGTAGTGGGGTTCGCAGGTCCTTTTTGCACTGTCTACCAATGTTTTTATTGTGCTTTTTGTCCTGGGTGATGATTGGAGTTCTTGTGTAGGTATCTGTCTCTGTGTGTGGGTTTTCTGTATACCTTGTGGCCTAACCATTGGTTTGGTTTGCAGATGACTAGGACATCCAAGAATGGCAGTGTCCCTTCTTTTTCTTTTTCCACTTTGAATTGGATATTTGGGTGGATGCTGTTCAGGTGGTTCAGAAATGAGACCAAATCTTCATCTTCATGGCTCCAAATGGTGAAAGTGTCATCCACATATCGGAACTGTGTTGTGGGCTTTTTTGGTGCTGTTTCCAGGGCTTGCTTTTCAAAATGTTCCATGTAAAATTTTGCTATCACAGGGCTCAGAGGGCTGCCCATGGCTACCCCATCTATCTGTTCATAGAATTCATTGTCCCACTGGAAGTAGCTTGTGGTGAGGCAATGTTTGAACAAGGCTGTGATGTCTTCTGGAAATATTTCTTGGATGAGGGCCATGGTGTCCATTATGGGGACTTTGGTGAACAAGGAGACAACATCAAAACTGATCAGTCTGTCTCCGGGTTTCAGTTCAATATTGTTGTTTTTTTTTCCTATGAAGTGAGGTGAGTCTTTGATGTAGTGGAGGTTTGTCCTATGTGGGTTTGTAGTTGTATGGCCAGAAACTTGGCCAAGTCATATGTGGGGGATCCAATGGCACTCACTATGGGTTGGAGTGGAATGGAATCCTTGTGGATCTTGGGAAGTCCATACAGTCTTGGTGGGAGAGCCTCTGATCTGTATATATTCTGGTGTATGATTGGCTGAATTGATGAGTTCTTGATCAAGGCATTTGTTTTTCTGGTGATTTTGTTGGTCGGGTCTTGCTTGAGGTTTCTGTATGTTGCAGGGTCCAAGAGTGCCCTTATTTTTTGTTTGTATTTTTCTGTTTCTATGATTCCTATGGTATTGCCTTTGTCTGCTGGGAGAATAATGATTTCTGGGTCATCATGAATCTCAAGCATTGAGGTCCTTGATGGCTTTTCTTTATTTTATGGTTATGTTGCTGGGTGGTGGTTTTTGCCTTCCTCAGGATCCTAGCTGCTTCTCCTCTTATCTCTTCTGCCTCTTCCTCCAGGAGATGCAGGCGAAACATCAGAAAGAAACTCTTCCAGAACACAGCCTCACAGCCTGGAAAAAAAACAAGGAAAATCTATTAATTTAATTTAATTTCCTTCTCCTCAGTTTAGCAGTTATGGGTGATCTAAATCCAGCCCCAGGCACAGCCTTCAGATACTGGTCTCTGTTTGTTCCACATTTGCAATCTTAATTCCTGCTTCTGCCTAGTCAAAATCTTTCTGGCAAGCCTTCCAAAGTCACTGTCCCTCCCCAGCCCCTTGCTTTGAGTACGTGTTCCAGGTGAGTACCAAGGTGGATACATTCCATATCCTCAGGCTCCACAGCCTTTGAGGACAAGTCCAGAAAATATCCACAGATTGTGTCATGTCCTGGTGCCTTGGATTATGGGTTATGTAGTTATGTGATTTTGTTAGCATAAGTAGGCCTCTCTTGGCATCTGTACCACTGACCTGACATGAAAGGAGCCTGATGAGAGCCTCTCAGAGTCATCTTTGTTATGTTACTGGTCATAACTACGTCCTGATAATAAAAGCTGCTATTCTTTGAAGCTTGTGTCCCATGAGTAGTTGTTGTCAGAGTTCATCACAGTAAGATGACTCTCTCATAGTCTCTGCCATGACGCTTGGAGTGAAATGTCCCAAGTGAGCGACAAGCAGGTGGAAGAAGCAGGAGCGGTGGAACCAGCTCTGGACAAGGTGGATGGCAGCGATGAGGCTGCAAAGGGTAAAGCCGAAAAGAAGAGAGAAAGGCACAAAGCAGGGGTGCAGACCCACAGCAAGGCAGCCAAGACTGCAGAACCAGGTGGTGTTTTCCTCTTCACACAGCTAGGGGGCTCGGGGCCATGCCAAGAGAGTGGTGGGCCTGGGTCCTAGGACCCGATGAGCAGGGCCAAGAAGGGAGAGACTCCCAGAGGTGGGATGTACCCATGAGCAGCCTGTATAACAGTGGAAGCAGTAGAGCTCACATAGATCTAGAGATCAACATGGAGTATATGAAGATGAAGATGTAAGGCATCCAGACCAGCCTACAAATCATCATGGAGCTGTTTGGAGGAAAGACAACAGCAGTGGCAACCATCCTGGTGTGGCGGACCCTGGCAGTGGTCGGAGCAGCAAAAGTGGTGGTGGAACAGGGGGAAGGAGAGGAGGACGCTGGTGCCCCGGGCAGGAGTGGTCAACCCACTCTGTTCTACCCAGAGGGGATCCTGTCATTCTGGGTCCTGGGCAGCCTGCACAACCAGCGGTGCCTGGCCTGGTCAAGCCAAGGCCAGCATCCCAGATCCTCACCCATCACAGATTTAAACCAGCATTTGGTAGAGAGTCCATGAAGCTACCATACTTCTTGACACAAATGTTGAGGTTCATGAGGCAGTGGGAACAGGCATTCCAGACAGAGGAAGAGAAGGTGCAATACATGTCCAGCCAACTCGCAGTCGAGGCAGCAGAGTGGCTAGTGGGGCTGTATGACATGGCAGCACCTGAGTTAAACAAACTAGGTGACTTTATGATGGCCCTATGGTCTCGGTTCGAAGACCCATTCTGGAGGGAGCGGGCTAGTATGGAGCTGCAGCGGATGCACCAAGGGACCCAGACCACTGAATTCCAGCAGCTCACAAACCAGATTCCAGACTGGACTGAAGCCACAAAGGTCCAGTATTTCTGGGATGGCCTCAAGACCAACATCCTGGAGTGGGCTCTGCTCCAAGGCAACCCAGAGACCCTGCTTGGATGGGTTCAGCTGGCCAGAGAAGTTGAGGCAGTACACCAAAGTGTCAAGTTGGCCAAGCAGTGGCAAGGATGGGCCAGTAAGCCAAGTGGAGGGCAGGCAAAGAAGCCAGCTAGCCCCACAACTACCCCCGGCAGAGTTGGAACAAGACCTGCAGATGAGACTAGGATTGTGCCTGCAGTGCGACAAGGGAGGACATCATATTGCGGAGTGCCCAGAGAAGACTTCAAGCAGCGGAAAGAAGGAGGATGCCCCAAAGAAGAATGAAGGGTGACCCTCAACATGGAAATGTCCAGGGAAACCCAAGGCTAAAGTGGCATGCAGAAGGCAGTGGTAGGCCACCCAGTGGGAGAATCGTTTTGGCCTTTGCACCAGTGACCTGACATGAAATGAGCCTGATGGGAAGAGGGTTGGTATGCACTGGTGGAAAGCTACCCCAAGGTCATTGTATGTGAAACTTTAGGGAGGATTGCTTTCCTTTGCTTTGCTTTGCTTTGATAACAGCCAGGTGCTAGTGAGAAATGAAACTTGCATTCTGTATTAACAAGGAGGTTTTTGTGCCAAGCCTCTCTGAGTCATCTTTGCTATGTTACTGGTCACATCTAAGTCCTGACAATAAAGCTGCTATTCTTTAGAGCTTGTGTCCTGTGAGTAGTTGTTGCCAGAGTTCATCACAGATTGCAAAGATGTGTCAGGTTGCTTATCAGTCATTAATTTGTACACTCATTTTCTAAACTGCCAGTGTGCCCACCCTTTCAAACATAGTGCCCACCCTTTGATTTCTCCTCAGTTCCCTTTCAGGTTCAGTGAAAATCCCTGTGAGACATTGTGATGGAACTCCACTGCAGATTGGTTCCAGCCCTTGGGCTCTTATTACTCACCTCAGTGTTTTATCCTTAAGATGAGCCCTGAAGATGCAAGTTTCAGTGTACACCTGGACTCAGCTTTGAACCTGGAGGCCCAGGTTTCATTGGTGGCCAGGAGTGCTTTTGTACATTTAAAGCTTTTGTGCCAATTGTGCCCACTCCTTGAGAGGCCAGATTTTGCCTTGGTGGTACGTGCCCTTGTTAAATCCCATTGGGGCTGCCTTTGAAGAGTGTTCAGAAACTTCCGCCAGTATAAAAAGCTGCAGCTAGAGTATTAATCAGGGCAGACTAAAAGGAGCATACTACTTTCCTGTTACAGCAGTTCCAATGGCTGCCAGTATGTTCCTGGACACAATTCAAAGTGCTGGTTATAACTGATAGAGCCCTATATGGCTCAGGTCCAGGCTATCTGGCTGACCATGTCTCCCTGTATGAGCCAGTCCATGCCTTCACATCATCAGGAGAGGTCCTTTTTCTCAGTCCTACTACCATCAAAAGCAAGATTGGTGAGGACATGGGATAAGGCTTCTCGCCCCTAGACTCTGAAACTCTGTTCTGAGGGAGGTCAGAATGCCCCCCCCTTGCTGTCTTTCCATTGGCAGGTAAAGACCTTTTTATTCTAACAGGCATTTAAAACAGACAGTTTTTAAAGAATGGGATGACAGTGGTGTATTCTTTTAATTTGGACTGTTTTCTTTGCTTTTTATCTGTTTAATGGCATTTTATCCTTTCAAGTATAGGTTTAAATTATTTTAATATTGTGAAAATGGAATTTAATTCCATTTTTTCCCATCATCATCATCATCATCCTACCCTGGATCTGGTATTCAGGCCTCAAATGGCTATGTTAATCAGTGGGTTCAATATGGTAAAGTATGACCAGTTTGCTTTGTGAATTATTAAATTAAAACATTCAGACAAAGATATAGAAAATGAAAACAGTGGATCTATATTGGAACAAATAAAATAAACATCTAGCATTATGCCAGTTCCACATATAGTACATGGTAATACTTCAGTAACATTTCCCCCTGAACTCTTTCCATATTATTAGTTCTACATACTCAGATTTCCTCCATTCCTCTCTTCTTAACTGCTTCTCACTAGTTTTCTAACTGGCCTTATCTCTGTCGTGGGCCTCTCTAAACAGTGAAAATAATCCTGTTAGAATTTGCTTAGAATCCTACCCTTTCTCAATGGGATCCTGCATAATTCTGGATTATGATTAAGAAGGAAGGGGTCCAAATCCACCATAAACCCAGAGGGAACAGCCCTCGAGGTTGGAGAACGTGCATTAGCGATCATTAGGACAAGCAATCACATTTATTTGCATACCTCAGAAAAGCAGAAGTAAAAAGCTGATTGGCTGAATGGGAGCAGGGGTCTAGGCTTGCTTAGAAGCCAAGCATCCAAGAACCACCATCTTGGATTTTTACTTTAGTGAGGGAGTGATGATGCAACAAAACAGCCTTTTTTTCCTGCCTTTTTTAAAAAAAGAAAAAAACATTCGGCTGCGGAGACTCACAAAAATAAAAATATGAGTCATGGCCGCCATCTGGAATCACAGGCATGCCTGTTGGGACAGCAGAAGTGGGTAGCCTTTCATGCCTATGATTTTGCTAAACACTGTTAGGACAAGTTTCAAATTTGCATGGGATCACATCAATTCACATTTCCCCCCTTGTATAGACAGGCCCTGTTACAGGCAGTGATCATGCAACTCTGGAATTCATGCTTGTAGGGACTTTTTCAGACAGGACTTACCGCGCAAGAAGACTCCGGAATAGTTACGATGCTGTCGCACGGTAGGGGGTCCATTTCGGATGACGCCATCCCTCTCTTGGCATCGTCGGTGTCACTTCTGTGTATGATTGGAGGCAGCCATGCCATATTTTACTCACGGAAGTAACTATTCCAGAGTCTTCTTGTGCAGTAAGTCCTGTCTGAAAAAGTCCAAGGACAGGCCAAAGAAGAGTATAGTCAAACACGAACCTGGATTTCTGGAAAGCTGATTTTATCAAGCTCTGGGAAATACTGGGCAGAATCCTGTGGCTAGAGATGCTAAGGAAAAAGACACCCAGCATGGATGGGATTTCAGGAAGAAGGACAGCTAAAAGCACAATCACAAAGAATTCCATAGAAGAAGAAAAATGGGAAGCATTTGAAAAAGCCAATGTGGCTGCACAGTAAACTCAAGGAGGAAGTAAAAAGGGGGGGAAAGAGCATGTATCCAGAACAGAAGGAAGGACAAGTTACAAAGAGGATAGTAAAATGCTAACAATGAAAAGGGAGAACTGCTCAATACCTATTTTGCTTCAGGATTTTCCCCAAGAAGAGGACTGTGTACTTCCATGGCAAGGAATCTGATTTGCAAATCAAGATTGATAAAGAGTTAGTCAAGCATCACCTAGTCAACCTAAATGAGTTCAAATTTTCAGGGCCACAGAGTATTGACGGAATTTGCTGACATACAGAACCACTTGCCATCATTTTTGACAAATCTTTGAGAATGAGACTTGTTTGAGATAAGCAAACATTGTCCAAAAAAGGCAAACAGAAGATCCAGGAAACTACAGGCCAATCAGATTATACAGGAGTCTGTCTGCAAATATCATGATGACAATGCAGTGATTAATAGGAGCCAGCATGGGTTTGTCAAGAACAAATCCTGCCAAACTAATCTTATATCTTTTTTTTTTTAATCAGGTCAGTAGTTTAGTAGATGGTGAGAATGCTGTGGATGTGATTTATCTGGATTTCAGCAAAGCATTTGATAAGGTCTGCCTAAACATTTTGATTAGCAAACTGCCTAAATATGGAATAGATGAAAATACCATCAGATTGCTCAAAGAGTTGTCAACAGTGGCTGTGCTTCAGATTGGAAGGAGGTCTCAAGTAGATTGCTGCAGGGTTCCTTCCTTGGACTAACACTTCAATATTTTTATCAATGATTTAGATGACGGAGTGGAGGGAATCCTTATCAAATTTAAAGATGATATATTGGAAGATAGGAACAGAATTCAAACGGACCTTGATAAACTAGAAAACTGGAGTCAACAGAGACAAATGAAAAATCCTACATTAGACCACAAAAACCAAATGGACAAATGTAGGATGGAGGAAACCTGTTTCAGCAGTATTACATGTGAAAAGGACTTTGGGATTATTGTTGATGATAAGCTGAACATGAGACATTCTGCAGCAAAAAAGGCAAATGGTATTTTAGCCTGAATTAATAGAAGCACAGTTTCCAAGTTGAGGGAAGTAATGATCCCCCTATAGTCTGCACTGGTCAGGCCTCATCTGGAGTACCATGTTCAGTTCTGGGTGCCTCATTTTAAAGATATAGGCATGTTGGAGCAAGTTCAGAGATGGGCAATGAGGATGATATGAGGTTGCTGTAAACATACAAAGAGAAGTTGAAGGAGATGGGCATGCTCAACATGGTGAAGAGAAGATTGAGGGTGCTGTGATTGCCTTATTTAAATAACTCAAGGACTGCCATAAAGAGAAGCATGCAGGTTTGTTCTCTGCTGCCTCAGAGGGTAGAATAAGGTCTAATGGTTTTAAGATATAGGAAGATAGATTTCGATTGAACATTAGAACAAATTTCTTGACAGGTAGAGTGGTTTTGGCAATAGAACCAACTGCCTAGAGAGGTGGTAGGTTCTCCTTCTCTGGACATCTTCAAAAAGAGGATGGGTACCTACCTGCTTCGGGATGGTCTCTCTAAAGATCCTGCATTGAGCAGGAGGTTGGACCTGATGGCCCATAGGGTCCCTTCCAACTCTATAATTCTATGATTCATGTGTCAGAGATGGGACACATCAAAGAGAAGGCCTAACGAAAGGCAAAGATTAAGAACATGGCTCAATGAAAGGACAAAAACTTGTTAATTTGAGGTGTTTGGCAATCCAGTTGTTGTTAAATTGCAGTCACTTATCCCTGAAGATCTCTCTCAAGGATATTTTTATTGTTGAGAGAAGAAAACCCAGGATTTTCAGCGATGGAAACACCACAGCATTAAACAAGATTGAAAATACTTTCCCCTCTGCCAACAAGGATCCAAGCAGAGCCAATTTGGCATGAATGTTATTTTCTCTCCAGTCTGGGTGCTTAATTGAATGAAGCTAGTTTTTTCTTTCTCTTAGCTGGGAACATTTTACTTCTATATCAGATTTATTTTAAACCTTCTCTTATTTTTGTTTTTCTATAACTTTTGTTGCTATGGCCAGTATGTGATACTGCTATGGTGCTTCTGATGGAAGTACTTCTGTTTGCACCCCCACAAAGCTTCAAGCACCATTCAGAACTATTCTTCTGGTGATGAGGAGGGTGGGAGATGGAAAGGAAGAAAACTCTGTTGCATTATGATAGTGCAATGATGGATTTAGGCCAATATATCTTGCTTTCGTAGTTCTTCAGAATTCATAATTCTTCCATGAGTAGAATTGTTCTTGTCAATTTCTTAGGGGTTGTATAAAAAATGAAAGTAACCTTTATGGAATTCACTGGGAATGTGACCTGTCTAAATGAATTCCCACATCAATCCACTGTATTTGGAAGGAGGAGGACCCAAAACAGCAAAAACACTGCAGGAAAAGATTTTGCAACTTTTTCCTGAATTTTTTTTTAAAAAGTGAGAGGAGTGCACATTCCTGATAGTTGGGGCAGCGATTCCATATGAATCGCTTTCCCATAGGAGAGGAAGTGCAAAGCTGATTGGCTGGATGAACACGGGGGTGGGGCTTGCTAACAGGACAAGTGCCCACTGCTGTCATGGGGTGGGTTTTTTTTTTCCTTTTTTCCTCTTTTTTTTTCTTTCCTGTTAAATCAAAATATTGCTGTAGAACATTTTAGACTTTTTTTAAAAAAAAAAGTTTGGCAGCAGCACATTGAGGTAAGTACAAATACGAGTAAATCACTCACAGCTGTCATCTTCCATGCAAAGCTTATGGGGCCAAAAACACCATTAAGACAGGTGACCGCTACTGCAAAATGCCATTACTGTGAAGCACTCTGGGTTTTGTTTTGTTTGTTTGTTTGCTTGCTTCGTATAGATGAGCCCATGGGGTTTCTAAGTTCAGTAAAGTTTGCAAAAACATACTGTTTGAGAGCATCCATTCAAGGGGACACCTCCATCTTTGGTTTGGCCCAGCAACATGTGAATCTGGTTTCTCCATTGAGATTGCTTTCAGTAGATCACAGAAAGCATATTGGGCACAGGAATATCAGTTGGTATCATCTGTGGCAGTTGTGAATCCATAACCTGAACTGTTATGTATTCATGATCCATACATAGCCTCTAGTTTAGGGGCTATGTAGGGACCAAGTCCCCACTTACTAAGCAGTGCCAGCTGGGATCAATAGGAGGGTCTGGTCCCCTGTCAGTTGGGAAGCATCTAACTGATGGTTCCACATGCACACCCCCTCGCACAAGTGCTCTCCAACAGAAGGGAGAACTATGACAGGGATCCTGATTCTGCCTGTCGCTCCAAAGATCACTCACAGGAGGGGGTGGAAACAGCAGTCAACTGACTCCCAAGCAAAAGGGGAACAGCCCCAATTGCAGCAGCTGCTTCCTAGTAAGTGGGGATTGGGGGGGGGGGTTTGGCCAGGATTCATTACATAGCACCATAACTACAGTGTGTGTGTGTGTGTGTGTGTGCGTGCGTGCGCACGCACGCACCTTCAAGTCGCTTGTTGACTTATGGTGACCCTATGAATTTCATAGTTTTTTTTAGACAAAGAATCATCAGAGGTGGTTTTGCCAGTCCCTTCCTCTGCAATATAGCCTACAGCACCTGGTATTCCTTGGCATCCTCCCATCCAAGTACTAACCAGGGCAGATCCTGCTTAGCTTCCAATATTAGATGAGATCTGGTGCCTTTAGGGTATTTAGATCCTGTTTAATTACAGCGTTTACACATACTTAAATCTCATACAGGATTCCAGCCTTTATATATTTAAAAATCTCCAGCAGGGCAATAGTTCTCTGAAATGGGTAAAATGGGTAAAAAAGGATATTGACTCAGAGTGTAGAAAGAACACCACCTAGTGAAATTTCAGCAAAATATTTTCTATGTTTAAAATGCATCTCCAAAATGCATGTATTGTTTAAATATTGAAGCTACTAGCATCGTATTTATATAAAGGTTCTAGGCAGATGCCACAAAAGATAATCTTACCCTAGAACCAGAGTGGCCAACTGCATGTGATGTGGGGGCCATTTTTCACCACCTTAATGCTCTCTCCAAAAGCTGTACCTGCCCAGCAAGGGACCCCATTACCTCCATTTTAGTTATATCATGGCCAAATTGGTGACTAGAAATGATGTCATGTTACTTCTGATGACCATTTTGGCTAAAATATGGTTCAAACAGTGCTACGCTGCAGCGTGGAGAGATGTTTGTCCATGGTTTTCAGGCAAAACTGTCCTAAAAATTTTACCATTAAAAATAATTTGGGGTTTGTGGGAAATTAGGAGCCTGGTGAGGGATTTCATGGGCTGCAAAAGTGGGGTTCAGAGGCTGCTTGTAGTTTATGGGCTGCATTTCCCATACTCCTACCCTAGAGGATCGTTCTGTATTTAGTTTTATTTTTCATCAGTTTTACCTATACAGTTGTCCCTTCTGATATACAGATTTGGTATCCACGGATTTAAGTATTCATGGCTTGAAAATATTCTTTAAAAAAATAGTAATCCAAAAAGTAAACCTTGATTTTGCCATCTTATATAATGGACACAGTTTTGCTATGCCATTGCATATAATGGGACTTGCATATTCACTGGAACCAAACCCCAGCAAATATGAAGGGACAGCTGTAGTTTCTCACCTTAATGGCTGCACAAATTGCTTTCTTGCTGTCCAGAATGTATTTTCCAATACCTTCTATATGGGTTTTGGTGCTGGAATAAACCCCGTGCTTGTTGTGGGAATAAGATATTTGTGAATGGTGTTGTTGTTGATCACCTCACCACTACATTTCTTCTTCTATAGAGCAATGAGATATAATAGGATATGTGAAACTACAGTAAAAGGTTTTGGAAAACTAAAGGTTTTTACCTGGAAGCAAAATAATAACACACAGTGCCAGGGAAACTGTTCTTTGGAGGAAGTCCTGGAGCCAGGATGTAACCACAGAGGCAGATATATCTCTTATTATCACTTGCCTCTAATACTGGTGTACCTGGAGAAAGGCTTGCAAAACAGATCTTAGCACATAGGCAGGCTCGGTTTAGAGAAGAGGGATGGACATCTTGTATTGCAGTTATGGATTCATAACCTAGAGTTTTAGGACTTTGGACATTTTCAAATGGGGAATAAAAACCCCATCAAGGTCAGGAGGAGGATGGTGCCATCTCGCTTACAGCGCTCTGTTTCATATGACTCTGTCCTCCTCCCGACCTTCCCCCATGCTTCCTCTGTGCCAGGGAAGAGAGTTACACACTGCTTTTTATTGACAGGGGTTCTCCATCAATAAAAGCAGCACGTTTCTCCAGCTCCCAGCACGGAGAAGGTCGGGGGAAGGTCAGGAGGAGGACGGCGTCATATGAGACAGAGTGCAGTAAGCGAGACAGCACCATCCTCCTCCTGACCTCAATGGGTTTTTCCCCCGTTTGAAAAAGTCCTTTATCAGACCAGTCAAATATGGTATCATAAGGGTACCTAATGATCGCAAAAGGGCACACGTACCAGATGACGTTTCCATTTCACAATCATATATTGTTAAAAAGCCACGCTTTTTTATTGATAGCCCCAGCCATCAATTGATCTTCCATGGCAATTTTCTGCTGGCATTGCTGGCATTTGATCCACGCGCTATTGTACTCATGTGACTGCAACGTCAATGGGCAAACACTGCTGGGTGAGATCGGGACAGCCAGGTAGGGGACGTTCTTTTTTTTTTTTTTTTAACCCATGTACTTGGAACTTTTAAAGTGTGTTTTGGTGCTTTTCTTAATGTTTTGTGTCTTTTTTTGTTTGTTTGTTTTTTGAAATTCCCATGCTAGCATCTTCTTGCAAGAATCTGTGAGATTTCAACCCCAGAAGTAAACAGTGCTCCGTTGTGCTCCATTACTACTGGGGAAGCCTCGTTGATGCTGCTCAAGGCAAGTCGGGTGGGGGGTTATGCTGGCAAAAGAACTTTTCTGGGGGATGGTCTGATAAAGTCCCATGACTTGTAACTGCTCCATATTCAGTTATTTTACATATCCGTGACTGTGGCACCATTGACACAATTGCAAATGCTCACTCCCACCAAATCCCACATTAAATTCCAGGGAGCCACTCTGAGCAGTAGAGGTCTAGTCTACTGGTGATTGGGCTGCAACAATCAGGAGCAGGACCCCTGCTACAATTCTTCATTGCACTGAAGAACACTGAAATAAGGAGGATGGAAACGTCGGCCTCCTTGCACCATGATCAACGGCATAAAAGACCTCCGTCACTTGGTGCAGCTGCTGGCTGTTAAGGCAGATTTAGGATGTCGGGCCAGAAGAAGATTCTTAGTTATGTATTTGTAACTAAGGTCTTGTCTGCACAAGCAGAATGAAATGGCCTCCCCCCATTCCGATGCCCCCCTGTTCGGACAACACAGGGTTTTGCCCACAATTGTAGTCTGAACTGTCTGGACGATATCCAGTTCTGACTGGAAACTGGAGCAAACCCCACTGAAAATGGGTTAAGAAAGTACCTGTGAAAACCTGATTCTGTGGGGGGGGGGGAAGGAAGCATTCCATGGCAGGAGCAGGCAGCCACCTGCATGCACACACTGCAGTGTGTTGGCAGGCACCTCTGCCACTGGTATTCCACATCACACTCTCTAAGGTCATAATGAGGCCCCCCAGCATGTGGTCAAGACTGGGTACCTCATTTCCAGCCTCAGAGAGCACAATGCATGCCACCAGCAGCAGAAGCGCCCATTGATACAGTGCAGTGTGCACCTGCAGACAGCTGCCTGTTCCCACCATGGAACACAAGGTAACAGGGTTGGAGAATCCAGGGCAGCTCCAGGTCAGAATACTCCAGCCAGAGAGCATAGTAGTCTGGACAGTGCAGACAAGACCTAAATTGGCAATATGGGATTTTGGTTGTAGTCTTTAAAGTGCCTAAGTTTTAAATCATTTACAGTGCAGTCCTAAGCATATTTGCCCAGAAGTAAGTGCCATTGTGTTCATTCTGGCTTACTCACTAGGGAACATTCGTAGAGATCAAGCTGATTCAAAAATTTTGACCAATGTCATGGGACCATGGGGCCATTTGTTGCTCACTGAATTGGGGGAGGGATTTCTGAAACTTTCCAGGAGTGGATTGCAAGAAATTCCTTTCACTTTCATTGGGGGTCTTATTGTGATAAATAGGAGGCGGCAGCAGGTTGCAATGAATCTTTCATTTACCACAGGACTGTTGCTGGACTGCAACTCCCATCAGCCCTACCCAGCACAGTGAAGGTTGAAGAGTGCTGGAAGTTACAGTCCAACAAAGACAAATGACTGCATGATTTTACAGGAAGTTTGTTTTTTAAATTAGTTTCCCCACCATTTAAAGTGGAGGAAGAACCCAAAGAAATAGCATTGGCTCTGCACAAGTTATGTTGCATCATTCCTTAGGGCATTCTTAGTGGGGAGGCAGATGCTCCCTGCTCCCACTGGTCATAACATAAAATTGTTCCCTCTGGGCCATTCTGGTGAGGAATATCTTTTAGCCATGGCTGCTTATTACAGCTCTGCTTCCCCTTGAAGATTTTCTTTTTACTATTTAAAAGAAAAACTGACTGCAAACCTCTACCTAAAGTTCTAAATCTCCTCTTATTTCATTCTTCAGCATGAAAAAGAAAAATGTCAAACATTTTCTCCCAACTGGGGGTAATTACAAGAAGGATTTTGTGCATTTTTCAGTGATTTTTGTGCTCTTTTTCTTTCTTTCTTTCTTTTTTTTTTTTTTTTTTTTGCAAAAGATTCACATTTCAGGACATCTCTGCAGAAATTTCATGAAAGTTTTCTTACAAAAATAAAATAAAATAAATCTTTGTTTCACATAAAATACAAGGGGTGTTTGTTTGTTTGTTTTGCTATTGCTTCTTCTGACAAAAAGTGCTGGTCTTTTCACTTGTGTAGAGGTGGAAAACTTCACAGCAGTTGATTGATCATTTTTGTTTTTCGTTTTGTGTGTGCATGTGTTTTGGAGATAAGGTATCTCCATATGTCAAAGCGGACTTTCTCATTGAAGATGAGAACTTTTGCAAATATTCTTCCTTACATCCCTGCCTTTGCTATCTCATAGTTATCATAGACCACCCACCCTGTCTTTCAATATATGACATTTCTGCCAACCAAAAAGGCACAAAAATCTTGGGCCTCTCTCTCTCTCCCTCCCTGCCTCTCTATCCCTCTTTCACACACACACACCACTGGGAAAGCAGTCTGGACAGAATACTTCAACTCAGGGCTAGTCTTACAATTTAAAACTATCAATGGTGGTCAGAAATTGACAAAATAAGTGTAATATATTCCATTGATACAGTCCCACGTGGCAATCTGGTTGCTGTCCTTTACAAAAGCTGTAACTTCCAATGATTCTGCAAGGGTAGCCATCACTCTGCCCAGTGTTCTCCCCCTGCCAGCCCTGGATTCTACTCCTCACATCCTCAGTGGGAGAAAAAGTATAATTGATTGATTGATTGATTGATTAGACTCTACATCCTGCTTTTCAACATAAAAATTCTTCCAATGGCTCATGAAACAAATAAAAATTAATTTCAGAACCAGAATGTGCTTCCTTGCCATGGCTTTCTATGTATTCAATTCATTTGCTAATTTTAATGTGTGCATGGATACATCATTACTAAAAAAAAAAAGAACAAAGCCCCAGAACATTTTGGTGGGACTGTATGTGTGTTTGCCTCATCATTTCATGCAAAGTTTCCTTGAGAATTGAATGCACTCTTTCACATTGGTAAACCTTAAAACAATCTTGATCTAAACCCGTATACCTGTACATCACATATGTTTTGTGTGCACTAGTAAGTTAAAACCTACACAAAAATGAATCTTGATCCAGTATGACAGAATATTATAGGCATATGAACATTATCAAGATAGATTAAGCATGTAAAAATCCAAGATGTATGTGCAGTCTTGTAAAAGGCTGAAAATAGATGTGAAGGAACTGAATAAACTGAAAGATAACAAAATAAATCAAATAATGTCATGCAGAACTAAATTCCAGCCAGAGGTTCTGTAAGACCTTTGGAAGCATATCAGGGTCACTTGTGTCATGAAACAATTTGACCACTAGATGGCATTGGATTTAAGATTTACCTAGCACAGTGAAGAGAAGGTATGCCAGTAAAATCTACTCCCCTCTTGGTATTGGTTTCCCCCTCTTCTTCAGAGGGCAGCATCTTTGCAATGCCAGACATCCATGTCTCAAAGGGTGGGAAGAATCTGCTGCTCTCAAAACTCATGGAGAGGTTTGTGTATAAGGAAAATATTGTGTTACTTTTGAAGGTAACGTGAAGTTGAAGGCTTTCATGGCCAGCATACATAGATTATCCTTGGGTTTTTTCCAGACTATGAGGCCGTGTTCTGGAAGAGTTTCTTTCTGACGTTTTGCCTGCATCTGTGGCTGGGATCTTCAGAGAATGGTTGGGTAGGAATATGTGTGGGGTTTATATACTGTGAGCCTTGGAGCCAAACAGACACTAATCCTCCTTGAATATCTTCCCCAAGGAACTATCCATTCAAATACACAAATTTACATAACCTTTCCAACAGGGGCTCACAGTATATAAACCCCACACACATTCCTACCCAACCATTCTCTGAAGATCCCAGCCACAGATGCAGGGGAAATGTCAGAAAGAAACTCTTCCAGAACACGGCCTCACAGCCCGGGCGGGGGGGGGGGACCCAAGAAAAATCTACTTAAAGGTAACCTTTGACAATGGTGGACAATGATGAAAGAGATGGAAACAAAAGAGAAGAAAGAAGCAGCACAATTCTTTTGGGATATGTTGAATGTATATAAGTGGCATTATAGAAAAAATCATATTATTTTGCATATTGCTATCTGCCTCAAAACCATATAATAAAAGAAAAAAGGATTGGCAAACAGAGTAGGTAAGAGCATCTAACCTGCTGGAACATGTGCAGGGCAGATTGTGTTTGATCTGTACTTTACTAGTCTTATCTATACTTCTCATGTCTGTTCTGTTTTGGTCTATATGAGAAATAATAAAGTTCTTGTCTAGCTTCCTGGCTGGTGTGGCTTCTAAGCCTTCCATGACGTATAATTTATATGAACTTCCATACAAGGCCTGAGAGAAGAAATACAGTCGTCCCTCCACATTCGCGAACTTGACATTCGCGGTTTCGATTATTTGCGGTTTTCCGAGGGGCCCCCACAGGCCCCCCCAAAACCGCGACACGGGGCCTCCAGAGGCCCCGTGAAAGCCCTGGGAAGGAGCGGGGAGGGCAGAGGAGACCTCCACGGGGCCTTCGGAGACCCTCCGGAGGCCCCGCGAAGGCCATGGAAAGGAGGGGGAGGGCTGGGGAGGCCTCCAGGGGGCCTCCGGAGATGCTCCGGAGGCCCCACGAAGGCCTCGGGAGGGAGGGGGGAGGCTGGGAGAGGCCTCCATGGGGCCTCCGGGGACGCTCCGGAGGCCCCATGAAGGCCTGGAGGAGGGCTGGGGAGGCCTCCATGGGGCCTCCGGAGCGTCTCCGGAGGCCCCATGGAGGCCTGGGAGGGAGCGGGGAGGGCCGGGCGAGGCCTCCATGGGGCCTCTGGAGATGCTCCGGAGGCCCCATGAAGGCCCGGGGAGGGGGTGGGGAGGGCCGGGGAGACCTCCATGGGGCCTCCGGAGACGCCCCGGAGGCCCCACGAAGGCCCGGGAAGGAGGGGGGAGGCTGGGAGGGGCCTCCGCGGGGCCTTGCTAGGCCCCACGAAGGCCTGGGGAGGGAGGGGGGAGGGCCCGGAGAGGCCTCCACGGGGCCTTGCTAGGCCCCACGAAGGCCTGGGGAGGAAGGGGGGAGGCCGGGAGAGGCCTCTGCGGGGCCTTGCTAGGCCCCCGAAGGCCCGGGGAGGGAGGGGGGATGCCGGGAGAGGCCTCCGTGGGGCCTTGCTAGGCCCCACGAAGACCTGGGGAGGGAAGGGGGAGGACGGGAGAGGCCTCCGCGGGGCCTTGCTAGGCACCACGAAGGACCGGGGAGGGAGGGGGGAGGCCGGGAGAGGCCTCTGCGGGGCCTTGCTAGGCCCCACGAAGGCCCGGGGAGGGAGGGGGGAGGCCGGGAGAGGCCTCCGCGGGGCCTTGCTAGGCCCCACGAAGGCCTGGGGAGGGAGGGGAGGGCCCGGAGAGGCCTCCGCGGGGCCTTGCTAGGCCCCACGAAGGCCTGGGGAGGGAGGGGGGAGGCCGGGAGAGGCCTCCGCGGGGCCTTGCTAGGCCCCACGAAGGCCCGGGGAGGGAGGGGGGAGGCTGGGAGAGGCCTCCGCGGGGCCTTGCTAGGCCCCACGAAGGCCCGGGGAGGGAGGGGGAGGCCGGGAGAGGTCTCCGCGGGGCCTTGCTAGGCCCCACGAAGGCCCGGGGAGGGAGGGGGGAGGCTGGGAGAGGCCTCCATGGGGCCTCCGGAGACGCTCCGGAGGCCCCATGGAGGCCTGGGAGGGAGCGGGGAAGGCCGGGGAGGCCTCCATGGGGCCTCCGGAGACGCTCCGGAGGCCCCACGAAGGCCCGGGAGGGAGGGGGAGGGCCGGGAGCGGCCTCTGTGGGGCCTTGCTAGGCCCCACGAAGGCCCGGGGAGGGAGGGGGAGGCTGGGAGAGGCCTCCGCGGGGCCTTGCTAGGCCCCACGAAGGCCCAGGGAGGGAGGGGGGAGGGCCCGGAGTGGCCTCCGTGGGGCCTTGCTAGGCCCCACGAAGGCCCGGGGAGGGAGGGGGGAGGCTGGGAGAGGCCTCCGCGGGGCCTTGCTAGGCCCCACGAAGGCCATGGGAGGGAGGGGGGAGGGCCTGGAGAAGCCTCCGCGGGGCCTTGCTAGGCCCCACGAAGGCCCGGGGAGGGAGGGGGGAGGCCGTGAGAGGCCTCCATGGGGCCTCCGGAGACACTCCGGAGGCCCCATGAAGGCCTGGGGGAGGGCTGTGGAGGCCTCCATGGGGCCTCCGGAGACGCTCCGGAGGCCCCATGAAGGCCTAGGAGGGAGAGGGGAGGGCCGTGAGAGGCCTCCGCGGGGTCTCTGGAGACTCTCCGGAGGCCCCGTTGAGGGCTTGGGCGGGAGGGGGGAGGGCTGGGGAGGCATCCACGGGGTCTTGGGAGGGTCTCCAGATGCCCCGGGAAGGCCTAGGAAGGGAGTGGGGAGGCTGGAGGAAGCGACTATGGGGCCTCCAGAGGCCCCATGGTCGCTATGGTGGGGGAGGGGGGGAAGTCGTTATTCGCGGATTTTTCACATTCGCGGGGGTCCGTGGAACGGAACCCCCGCGAATGTGAAGGGACGACTGTACTTTCATTGTACCAAGATTTAGGTGCAGTTAAACTTGGTTTTCCCCTCCTCATTCCTGATCCCTTTTTCCTTGTGTGTCATGTCTTGTTCAAATGCTAAGCTTGAGGTTGGGGACTGAAAGCCACTTTGGGAACCTTTTGCCTAAAAGGTGGGGTACAAGTGCTTCAGATTATCTTAATCACCGTCCACATCTTCATCAATAAATCCTTGGCAATGTTGTCTTCTTCTTGACAATCCTGAGAATAGCAGTGCTAAAGAGGCATACTAAAGTTTCACAAGGTGTTGGAGAATGAAATACTCCATGAATGGCAAACCTCACACTTATTAGCCCTATCGAAAAGTAGTGTAAGGTATATGGCATGGGATTTTCAACTAAGGTATTCCTTTCATCCAGTGCAAGGTGAAGATTGGGAACACTTGTGTCAAGAAAGTGTTGTCAAGCCATAGTAGTGCCAGACCAAGATTATCTGCTGCCTGAAGCAGAACAGTAAATTGTGTCCTTTCCCCAGCCCCAAGTGAAGGTGCATAATACCGAAAGCTGACCGAGTGATTTTGGCACAAGACAGAAAGGAGATTTTCACACGAGGAAAGTAATCTCCTGGGAGATCGGGTGAGAAATGGGGCTATTCTGGTTGCAGCGCCCTGTTTCACATGCCCCCTTCCTTCTCCCAATCTCCCGTCATCCTCCCTCCATCCTGCTTCCATTTCCCTCCCGCTATGTTTTACTAACGAAATTTCTTTGTTAGTAAAAAAATTGCAGAACATAGCGGATGGGAAATGGAAGCAGGACGGAGGGAGGACAACGGGAGATCGGGATAAGGAAGGGGGCATGTGAAATGGGGCGCTGCAACCAGAACAGCCCTGTTTCTCTCCCAATCTCCCCAGGGATTACTTTCCCCATGTGAAAATCTCCAAAAAACAACAGACAATGCTCTCTGGGACTAAAAACCTCATATTAATAAACCAAATAGCTAACAATTTACCACATTGTTATGAAACCAACATTTTGCATCATTTTTTATAATCGTAGGGCTGTCCCTGTCCAATAGTCTTTAGACAGTGGCAGATTGTCTAAAACTACAAAGGCGTTCCAAGTGTGTCATTTTTTAATATTTTGACATTGTTTCTGCTGTTTCTCTTAGCTGAGATGACGATTCAGGCCTGATCTGACACACTCAAGGATATGGGCCTGTATCTGAATGACTTTCTATTCGTGAAACTCTTGGAAAGCAGAATGCATGTATGATGTATACATAGTAGACCACAGGAATTTCATGAGAATGACTGTATCTTACTGAGGATTCCTTGTCTTTGGCAAATAGCATCATGCTATAGATTAGTGACTGAGGGAAGGAAAAACATCATCCCTTTCCCAGTGACGAGAGAAGCAAAAATGGAAGGCAAAATGGGAAGGGCCAGAGGGTGGTTTTAAGTCCTTCCCAGTTCAACTTAAAAACCAAATTGGAAAACAATTTGGGGGATCAAAAAGCTTGCTTTGTAGCAAGGAAAGCATAATGGATTTCCATTCTCAGCCACACTCAGTTAATGTTTATGTATATAATTATTTTATAAGGGATTTTCCTTATATACAGTTTCCAACACAATGTTTCTCTTAAAATATGGAGGAAGTTAAAATCCCATGCCATATACCTTGTGCAATTGGAAGGCTGGCCAACAAAGTAATAGAGGACTTTGCACTTGGTGATCCAGCAGCATGGACCTCCAAGTCTGAGTCAATGGATGGAAAGTTTTTTAGTTTTTTACTGTACAACTTTAGGCATATTTCCAGGAAATAAACTCCCAATGAATCCAATAAATTTTAAGTATGTTCAGATAGGGTTGTAACTTTATCTGCAAGACCAGAACTAAATTGATAAAAATCATCTATTTTTAAGCACACGAGGCTTTACTACACCTCTTTGTCATATCAAGAGAGCTATGAACGGAGTTAAGGACCAACAAACAAGGAATATCTCCATTTAATAACTTCACAGATACTTCTGGAGTTCCAAACTGATCAGAAAAGAATACTCTATTCATAGACCACAATCACCACCTAGTGGATGTTTGTAGTATTTCACCTCAAGACATATTTTTGTTGTTATAGTATATACCATCAAATCAGCGTCAGTTTATGGCAACCCTGTCAACGAGAGACCTCCAAAAGCCACACAATTATCAATAGCCCTGTGCAAGTCTTGCAAACTCAGGGTCATGGCTTCCTTTACAAATCTATAACTGCCATACAGGATGAAAGCAAGCATCATTACAGTTGTTATATTAGTTTTTAGAAATAACATTGCTGGTTACATACATCATTACCCAAAAGTAGCACATTACAGGTAATATCATTATGTACAGCTTCCAAGCCCTGGAAATCTTTACTTTATGCTGATTTCAGGGTTGAGGAATAATTTAGGGTATTTTTTTAAAGCAAATTGACCTAATTTATACTTCCTGGACTAAAATTCTGTTCTGAACACATTTGTCCTTCACACTCATATTCAGTTTTCTGAATTTTCCAGTGCAGTTTTTCTGGCTCAAAAATGGTATAAAAATGTGTATATTAAGGGAAGCTATGGACAAAAATCTGGTTGTTAGGGAAAATCCCTTTGTCCAATCCTATAAGGAAGTTAAATGTGGCTATGGTGATATGTCCATTAGTTACCTTTCAGTTGCAATGAATTCTACATAGGGTTACGTCTAAACAGTCTTGGGAAATTTCAGTTGGTTCAGGACAAAATAGTAAGGATATGAGTGGATTTGTGCCCATGAGACTCTATGGAGATTTTCAGATGCTTCAAAAAGCCCACAAAAAGCATATGAGGGTGACATAACCATAACATGTGGTTTTACAAGTGTTCTTGTGCACTGCCTCCATGCAGACTCTGTGCTGCAGTGGAGAATAAGCCATCACTTTTAATTCACTGATGTTTCTGCCAATGAGAAATGACAATTTATTCTCCATTGCAGCACAGAGTCTACATGGAGGCAGCACACGAGGATGATGACACATGCAAAACCACACAGTACAGTGATGTCATCCTCGTGGGATTTTTGCTGTTTTCTTCCTGCATCTGATAATCTCCTATTTCTACCTGTCATTCAAAGATACATTATTATTCATCCCTAGGTTGAAAAAATAGGGTTCCTGATAGTCAGGAAACCTCACTGAGAAGAATAATAGACAGGTGAGACTTGTGGACAATTAGCTACACTAGATGCCATTCTTTTTCTGGTCAAGAAGCAAAGTGTGAGTGATCATGGCTCAGGGTCAGGATATCTGAGGGACCACTGCCTCAGTCTGCTTGCCCTTTTAAGTGCAAAGGAAGATGTTCTTCTCTATGTTCCCACTTATGATAGTGGTGTAGGTGCTTGGAACAGAAATTAGGACTTTTTCAGTGCCAGTATCACTATTATGGATCACCTTGCCCCATGAAATTTTGGTGTCTTTACCTGATTGTATGAAGACTTTTTCTATTCAGATGTTTAGCATTCCAGGTAGATTATGTTTATCTCCAGACTGTTTTGTGTATTCTGTGCCTGCTTTTTCTGTATTTGGTTTGATATTATTATTTCATTTTGCCCCATAACCTGTCCTAGGTATTGCATAAGCATTAGAAATGTGAGATAAAAATTCTGAAATGACATCAGCAAGACAGTCCCTATAGGACTATAGGAGCACCATGTAAATAGGACTGATGCAAAAGGAAAAAGGAAATAGGAAGGGAACAAAAATTAAACATATTGAAAGAAATAAAAATACTATTTAAAAAAAGGAAAGAAAAACAAACATATCCAGGAACATCTCTATCTATCTATCTATCTATCTATCATGCTCTTGGGTATATTGCCATTTCCAGTGTGCTGATTGGTCGCTTAGGAAAATTAACAACCATTCAAAGCTCTCCCTTGGACAGCCAATCAGCAAACTTGGGGGGAAACATGTGGAAGTTTAAGTCCTTTCTAAACATGGCAGTGGCAGAGGGGCTCTCTGTTGTTGCACACATGGTGGGTGGGTGGGTGGGTAGTGGGGGTGTATAGCATGGGGGTGTAGCATGGGGTACATGTAGCGTGGGGGTTGTAGCGTGGGGGTGCAGTTTGGGGTGTAGCATGGGTGGTGTAGTGTGGAGGTGTGCATAGCATGGGGGATGTAGCATGGGGGTGCAGTGTGGGGTGTAGCATGGGGTGGTGTAGCGTGGGTGGTGTAGCGTGGAGGTGTGCATAGCATGGGGGGTGTAGCATGGGGGTTGTAGCGTGGGGGTGCAGCATAGGGGGTGTAGCATGGCTGATTCAGCATGGGATGTGTATGTAGGTTGGTGTGTGTGTGTTAGCATGGGGGTATAGCATGGGGGCATAGCAAGGGGTGTGTGGCATGGAGGTGTAAGTGTGGGGTGTGTGTAGTGTGTGTAGCATGGGTGTGTGTAGCTTGGGGGATGTGGCATAGGGTGGTGTAGCATGGGGGTGTAGTGTGTCTGTGTGTGTAGCTTGGGGGTGTAGTGTGGGGGGTTGGCATGGAGGTGTAGCATGGGGGGGCTCTTGTATCCTGGCATGTGTGGTGTGTGTGTAGCTTGTGGGGTGTAGCATGGTGTGTGTGTAGCATGTGTGTGTATGTGTGCATTTGCATGGTGGTGGTAGAGGGGCTCTCTCATCCTGCCGTGTGTGGTGTATGTGTAGTGTGCTGTGTGTGTGTCTTTGTGTAGCATGGTGTGTGTGTCTGTGTGTAGCATGCTGTGGGGGGATTGCATGGTGGCAGAGGGGCTCTTGCATCCTGGTGTGCATGGGGTGTGTGTGTATAGCACGTGTGTGTGTGTGTGTAGCATGGTGTGTGTGTATGCATAGTTGCATGGTGGCAGCAGAGGGGCTCTCATGTCCTGGCGCCTGTGGTGTGTGTGTGTGTAGTGGTATGCATGTGTGTTTGTAGCGTGGTATGTGTGTGTATGCATGATTGCATGGCAGTGGTGGATGGGCTGTTGCATCCTGCTGCATGTGGTGTGCATGTAGTGTGTTTGTGTTAGTGTAGTGTGGGGAGGGTATGTATTTATGATTGTATAGCGGTGGCAGAGGGGCTCTCATGTCCTGGCGGACATGGTGTGTGTGTGTAGTGTGGTGTGTGTGTGTGTGTGTGTGTACACACAGTGGCATGGTGGCAGCAGAGGGGCTCTTAGTATGAACCTAGCTGTACCTGGCGTAACATATGCAGTTATAGTTTATTTGAAAGGTCATATACTAATGTGTCAAATGATCGTACTCTTGATATAATAATAATAATAATAATAAAATTTATTTATACCCCGCCCCTCTGTTAAAACAATCGGGGCGGCTTACAGAATTTAAAATACAATACAAATAAAATCCCTAAACACCCCCACTCCCACCCTCCCCCATAAAAAAACATTAAACAAATATAAATTAAAAACAACTAATCTAAAATCACATTTAAAACTATAAATACAATAAAATATAATAAATGGCCAGCAGCCTAGAAGAGGCCAGGATCCCCTGAGGCCGGGATCTAATTAGGAAAGGCCTGCCGAAAGAGATCCGTCTTTAGTGCTTTTTTAAAGCCACTCAGGCTCGTTATCTGACGGATCTCATTCGGCAGGTCATTCCACAATTTGGGGGCGATTACCGAAAAGGCCCTCTGGGAGGTTGCAGACAGCCTAGATTTTTGTGGCTGAAGCAAATTCCTCCCAGAGGACCGGAGTGCGCGGGGAGGATTGTATGGGAGGAGGCGGTTCCGGAGATAAGTTGGACCCAAGCCATTTAGGGCTTTAAAGGTAATAACCAACACCTTATACTGGGCCCGGAAACTGATTGGCAGCCAGTGGAGAGATTTTAGTACTGGAGTTATATGGTCTCTCCGAGATGTTCCTGAGACCACTCTGGCTGCCATATTTTGTACCAACTGAAGTTTCCGGACCAAGCATGAGGGCAGCCCCATGTAGAGCGCATTGCAGAAATCTAGACGGGAGGTTACCAGCGCGTGCACCACAGTCTCGAGGTCCCTTACTTCCAGGAAATGGCGCAGCTGGCGTATCAGCCGAAGCTGATAACAGGCGCTCCTGACTGTCGCATTCACTTGACTCGTCATCTGAAGCGATGAATCAAGGAGCACCCCCAGACTGCGAACACAGTCCTTAACGGAGAGTGTGACCCCGTCCAGGACTGGAGGTTGCAACCCAACTCCTGGTTTGGGGGCCGCTACCGTGAGCACCTCCGTTTTATCTGGATTTAATCTCAATCTGTTTTTCCTCATCCAGCCCATTACTGCTTTAAGACAATCATTAAGAGGAGAGACGCCATCGGAATTCGAGGCCGATGATCGGGGCAAGGAGAAATAGATCTGGGTGTCATCAGCGTACTGATAACACCCAGCCCCATAACTGCGAATAATCTCACCCAGCGGCTTCATATAAATGTTAAACAGCATCGGGGACAGGATGGCACCCTGTGGAACACCACAAGTAAGCTCCTTTCTGCTGGAGCAGCTGTCCCCGAGCAACACCCTCTGGGACCTGCCCGAGAGGAAGGACCGGAACCACTGGAGCGCAGTGCCTCCGATTCCTAACCCCCTCAAGCGATCCAAGAGGATGCTATGATCTATTGTATCGAAAGCCGCTGAGAGGTCCAGAAGCACCAACAGGGTCACACTACCCCTGTCAATGCTTAGACGCAGGTCATCAGTCAAGGCAACCATGGCAGTCTCAACTCCAAATCCCGTCCTAAAGCCAGTTTGAAATGGGTCTAGATAATCGGTTTCATCCAAAACCACTTGGAGTTGAAGCGCAACTGCCCTCTCGATCACTTTGCTCAAGAATGGTAACATAGAAACCGGCCTATAGTTGTTCATGTCCAGGGGGTCAAGGGAAGATTTTTTCAGGAGCGGCCTAACGGCTGCTTCCTTTAAACAAGATGGAACACATCCTTCTCTGAGGGATGCATTGATGATGTCCTTAAGGAACATCATCAAGGCAGTCCCCCCCTGGATGGCCAGCCATGAAGGGCAAGGATCGAGAGGGCAGGTCGTCTTCCTAACCCTACCAAGTAGCTTGTCCACGTCCTCAGTACTCACAGATTGAAATTGATCCAGTAAACTGACATCAACGGAGTTGCTGGACACCTCGTCAATTGTTTCTGCCAAATTACTGGTATCTAAGTCGGCTCTTATCTGAGAGATTTTATCTGCAAAGAAATTGTTAAACGCGTCACAGCAGGCCGTCGTTGGGTTAAGCAACGGGTTCTGCGCAGGAATAACCTGCGTCATCTCCCTTACCACCCTAAACAGCTCTGCTGGACGGGACTCTGCAGACGCAATACGTGCAGAGGAGAAGGATCGCTGTGCTGCACGTATTGCCTCTCGATAGGACCAAAGAAAGTTCCTATGACGAGTCCTGTCGGATAAGAGTCGAGTTTTCCGCCAGTTGCGCTCTAGTCGTTGTCCAACCCGCTTCATTTTCCTAAGCTCTGCTGTATACCATGGCTTACGGTTTGAAGCGGGTTGGAAAGGACGCTTGGGAGCGATCGTGTCGATAGCCTTGGTAAGATCGTTGTTCCAGGTATTAACCAAAGTTTCGACAGGGTCACCGGCGTTACCAACCATTAAACCCTCCAAGGCTTTCTGGAATCCTATTGGTTCCATTAGCCTTCGAGGGCGGACCATTCTAATAGGTCCACCACCCCCGGTGGGGCAGACAGTGGCTCTTAGTTCAGTCTTGACCAGGAAATGATCCGTCCATGACAATGCGGTGGTTTTTATAACCTCCGCCCACGGATATTCCTGTTCCGTGCTGAAGACCGCATCGAGGGTATGACCCGCACAATGTGTGGGCCCGATGACCATTTGGGATAGGCCCATGTTTGTCATGGTTTCCATGAACTCCCGAGCTGCACCAGTCAAATTTGTCAAGCTGTTCTCAAGTGGAATGTTGAAGTCCCCCAAAACTAAAAGTCTGGGAGACTCCAAGAGCAACTCTGAGACCAGCTGTGTCAGCTCGGTTAGGGAGTCTGCTAGACAACGGGGTGGTCGGTATACTAGCAGAATCCCCAAACTATCCCTGGTCCTCAGACTAAGGTACATACACTCAAAGTGGACTGTGTTTCGGACAGGTATCCTGGTCAAGGTCAGATTGTTCTTATAAACCAGAGCCACTCCGCCCCCCCGCCCACTTCCCCTCACCTGCTCACTGACAGAATACCCGGCTGGGAGGGCCTGCACCCATGTGACAGCGCTATCCTCTCCCAGCCAGGTTTCTGTGAAGCAAGCCAGGTCGGCATCCTCATCCAAAAGTAGATCGTAAATAATATGAGTTTTATTCTTAACCGACCTGGCATTGCAGAGGAGCAAAGTAAGGTTCTGTGGAATGTTTGGTACGCTCTCCAATCCATTCCGGGAAACAGGGTGAACTGAAGGTGGGATAGCTAACAGACAGCGATCCCGCCTTCTTTTGTACCATCTGTTCACTCTGTTCCGACCATACCTCCCTTTCCCCAGCACAACTCCAATTTCTGCCCCCACTCCATCCCCGGCCTCAGCTGACGCCAATTGCAAGCTTAGAGTCCCTCTGGCTGCTGGCTGGTGTTCCTGAGGGGTGTGGGAGTGGCTTAAAACGCCAGCCACTCCTGGCCACGCCCCCTCCTGCTGCTGCTCTGCTTCCAGAAGTCCTCAGGGCCCTCCACAGCCCTCTGGCCCGGTGGAATGGGGAGAAGAGGCTGCTTCCAGCTTAGAGTCCCTCTGGCTGCTGGCTGGTGTTCCTGAGGGGTGTGGGAGTGGCTTAAAACGCCAGCCACTCCTGGCCACGCCCCCTCCTGCTGCTGCTCTGCTTCCAGAAGTCCTCGGGGCCCTCCACAGCCCTCTGGCCCGGTGGAATGGGGAGAAGAGGCTGCTTCCGGCTTAGAGTCCCTCTGGCTGCTGGCTGGTGTTCCTGAGGGGTGTGGGAGTGGCTTAAAACGCCAGCCACTCCTGGCCATGCCCCCTCCTGCTGCTGCTCTGCTTCCAGAAGTCCTCAGGGCCCTCCACAGCCCTCTGGCCCGGTGGAATGGGGAGAAGAGGCTGCTTCCGGCTTAGAGTCCCTCTGGCTGCTGGCTGGTGTTCCTGAGGGGTGTGGGAGTGGCTTAAAACGCCAGCCACTCCTGGCCACGCCCCCTCCTGCTGCTGCTCTGCTTCCAGAAGTCCTCAGGGCCCTCCACAGCCCTCTGGCCCGGTGGAATGGGGAGAAGAGGCTGCTTCAGGCTTAGAGTCCCTCTGGCTGCTGGCTGGTGTTCCTGAGGGGTGTGGGAGTGGCTTAAAACACCAACCACTCCTGGCCACGCCCCCTCCTGCTGCTGCTCTGCTTCCAGAAGTCCTCAGGGCCCTCCACAGCCCTCTGGCCCGGTGGAATGGGGAGAAGAGGCTGCTTCCGGCTTAGAGTCCCTCTGGCTGCTGGCTGGTGTTCCTGAGGGGTGTGGGAGTGGCTTAAAACGCCAGCCACTCCTGGCCACGCCCCCTCCTGCTGCTGCTCTGCTTCCAGAAGTCCTCAGGGCCCTCCACAGCCCTCTGGCCCGGTGGAATGGGGAGAAGAGGCTGCTTCAGGCTTAGAGTCCCTCTGGCTGCTGGCTGGTGTTCCTGAGGGGTGTGGGAGTGGCTTAAAACGCCAGCCACTCCTGGCCACGCCCCCTCCTGCTGCTGCTCTGCTTCCAGAAGTCCTCAGGGCCCTCCACAGCCCTCTGGCCCGGTGGAATGGGGAGAAGAGGCTGCTTCCGGCTTAGAGTCCCTCTGGCTGCTGGCTGGTGTTCCTGAGGGGTGTGGGAGTGGCTTAAAACGCCAGCCACTCCTGGCCACGCCCCCTCCTGCTGCTGCTCTGCTTCCAGAAGTCCTCAGGGCCCTCCACAGCCCTCTGGCCCGGTGGAATGGGGAGAAGAGGCTGCTTCCGGCTTAGAGTCCCTCTGGCTGCTGGCTGGTGTTCCTGAGGGGTGTGGGAGTGGCTTAAAACGCCAGCCACTCCTGGCCACGCCCCCTCCTGCTGCTGCTCTGCTTCCAGAAGTCCTCAGGGCCCTCCACAGCCCTCTGGCCCGGTGGAATGGGGAGAAGAGGCTGCTTCAGGCTTAGAGTCCCTCTGGCTGCTGGCTGGTCCTAAGCCAGTGGCCAATCAGCAGAGTGGGAATGGAGACATACCAAACTGTTTTATAAATATAGATAACAGTGTGTGTTACACCGAGTACAGCTAGTATATATATATGATCTTCTAGCTGAAATGGAGATCACTATGAGAAAAGGTCCCAAATGGTCATTAATCCTATCTGAGCCAATAGAGTATGCTTCCCCCACCTCTCAATTCTCCCTCACACACAGCCAGGTGGATTGGTTACTGATGAAAACTAACAAGCCTGACCAATTAACTAAAATTTAATTTGATGTGGTAGAAACACTGGTGATGGTTGATAATTGTATGCAGGAGAAGGAAACATACTTGCTTCCTTAAAGGTGGGAAGCATAGGTAGGAATCATGCAGCAATTCAGATGTTGTTGGACTATACGTCCCAGCATTCCTCAGCATTGCCTATGTTGACCAGGGCTGCTGCAACAACATCTGGAAGACCACATGATTCCCACCCTTGCCTTAAAGAATCAGATTTATGGCTTTGGTGTTTCCTGTAAATTGAAGCTGAGATAATATCCACTATAAGGTCTACTTTCTACCATCTTCCGTTGGTCTGCCGCCTGTACTTCCTGAAAAATCAAGATGGTGGGTGTGAGTGAATTGTTCATGTTTTTATTGCTACCACTTGCTGCTGCCAAACAGTATTTTTTTTTTAAAAAAAAGCATACCTAATGTGCAATATTCCACCTAAATAAATTTTAAAAAGCAGAAAAAGTGATGTGATGTGCTTCATGATGTGTTCATCACCTCAGCACATGATCGCTAAGGCAAAAAGCCAACATATCGATTCCAGGCACTTGCCTTGTTAGCAAGCTCCACCCCCTGTGCACATCCAACCAATCAGCTTTCCACTTCCACTCTTATCAGGAATGTGAATGAATGTGAATCAATTGTCCCAATGAGCAGGAGTGTGCATTCCCCGTGGAGCTTTTTAAGCGAAGTTTTTTTATGGATTTGCCCTCTCCTCCATCTGAATATAGTGGATTGATGCAGGATGGCATTTAGACACATCGCATTTCCTCTAATTCTATGAGGACTATTTTCATTGTTTAGACAACCCCATTGTGTTGACCAGTAGGTTAAATGTGGTAAATCGTGACCCTGACCTTCAATGTAAACAGTAAGGCACAGTTACAGAAAATGAAAATAATAAAAAATTATTATTTAACAAATAAGTTAAATGTGAAATCCCTGAACCCTTTTGTATGGGGAAGGAGTCAGAAGACTATTGTAACAAGGAGTTGGATGGTATGCTTCATCTCTGTCCATGCCCGAGAAGCTACAGAGTTAAACTTCACACACATTTGGCAAGCATTTGCTAGTTGTTGGGATGGTACAAGCCTAAGAAATTAGGAAGGAATCCTTGCCTTCTCAAGCTTCAGTTGGTATAACCATCTACACCTAGGAAGCTGTCCAAGGACAGTGATAAGAAGTGGGAACATTACCTTCAAAGGGGATAGGGGGCAGCCTTGCCTAGTCCCTTTTTCAATTCTAAAGGTCGCTGTGGCTTTTCCATTTATTATTAACTTTGCATTTTGTCTTTTATATATGGTCTGGATCCAATTTATGATATTTTGTCCAAATTCCATCTCTTTTATCACTTTCATCAGAAAGGGCCATTTTAAATTATCAAAGGCCTTTTCTGCATCCAAAAATATTAATGCACCTTCAATTTGGTTATGATGATGCAGATATTCAATCACATTAATTACTACCCTCATATTATCTCTAATTTGTCTTTTGGGAAGGAACCCATTTTGATTACTATGTATATAGTCTTTTAGGAAGAGTTTCAATTGATTTGCTAATATTGCTGCGAATATTTTGTAGTCTTCATTAAGTAGGGAGATAGGTCTATAGTTCTTCAGTTGAGTAACATCTTGGTTTTCTTTTGGTATTAAAATAATATTGGTTTCTTCCCAACTACTTCGGATCTGATTTTTCCCTACTATTCCCTTTAAAACCAAACACAATGGTTTCCCCAATTCTTTATAGAAAACCTTATAATATTCTGCTGGTAGTCCATCTGGGCCTGGCATTTTCCCTGTTTTCATTTTTTTTTAATCATCTCTATAATTTCCTCTGTTGTTATTTCCTTATCTAACTCTTTTCGTTGAGTTTCTGTAAGTTTGTAAACTTGGCATTTTTTTATATATTCTTCCACACTAATATTTATACTATTACTAGTTGTCTGACCCTGATATAAAGTTTTGAAGTAGTTATAAAATGTTTTTTGAATCTCTTCATCATTTGTTATTTCTCTCTTGCAATTTTTTATTTTGGATATAATCTTTTTTGACTTTTCTTTTCTTATTCTGTATGATAACCACCTACTAGGTTTACTACCAAACTCAAAATCTTTTTGCCTTATATAGTCTAGTTTCCTCTTCATCTCTTCTGTCATTGTTATCTCCAGTTGTTCCTGTAACGTTTTTAATTGATTTTTAATTTTTTTGTTAGATGGGGATGCTACTAGTTCTTGTTCTTTTTGTTTAATTTCTTCTAATATTTTTCCTTGTTTCTTGTTTTTTCTTGTTTCTTGTTTTTTCTTATTTAATGTTATATTCCGTTGTATAAATAAACCCCTCACTACCGCTTTTCCAGCATCCCAAACCATATTAGTTTCTACCCTGTTATCCAGATTCATTTCAAAGTATTCTTTCAATTTCTCTTTAATTATTTTAACTACTTCGCCATTACATAACAATGATTCATTTAACCTCCATCTATTTGAATTTTGTCCACCCTTCAACACCAATGCCACTGGATTGTGATCTGACAGCACTTTTGGTAAAATCTCCACATTTTTGATAAGATGTACTAAGCTATTGTTAAGCCAAATCATATCTATCCTAGACAATAATTTATGGGTATCTGAACAGAATGTAAATTCTTTACTATCCCCTTCCTTATATCTCCATGTATCTATCATTTGAAATTTTTCTACAATATCAAAAAGTGCTTTTGTTAATTTTCCCTGATTCTTTTGTATTCTTTTCTTGTTTGAATATCTAGCAATACTTGGCTCTGCCACTTCATTCATGTCCCCAAGTAAACAATAGTTCTTATAGTTTGTTTGCACTAATTTTTTCCTCAGTTCCCTAAAGAAATGTTGTTTCCCTTCTGTTGGTGCATATATTCCGACCACTAGTAGTTTAATTTTATCCATATTAATTTCAACAAATACATATCTTCCTTTATCATCTAATAGAATTAATTTTATTCTCAATTTTGGCTTTATATATAGGACTACTCCTTTCTTTTTGTCCTTCCCTAATGATGCAAATTCCTCTCCCAACTTCATCTGTCTTAATAAATATTCATGAGATTTTTAAATTCTAATTTCCTGCAAGCACATTATTTCTGCATTGATTTTTTTCAAGTGGTGGAAGACTAATTTCCTTATTTAGAATTTGGCAAAAATATAAAGTCAGACTATGCCAGGCTGGATTTCAGTCCAAGAAGCATTTATGAGAAGGGAACTAAGAAATATAGTTGGTTAAGATATAGAGATTTTATGGTGAAAAGATTAGGTAAATGGGAAATTAAGGAATGGGAAGAATTAAAAAAGGGGGGAAACAAATCTCATGGCTAAATTACTATGCAGTTAGGAATAAAATGAAAGAAGAATTAAAAGACACTCAGTTTGAAGGAGAAATGTCTGAATTTGAAAAATTATTGAATGCAGATAGTCATGTAATAAGCTCTTTATATAAAGTACTATTAAGATGGGATACTGAAGAGGAGCAGGTAAAACATTGTATGGTTAAGTGGGCGGTAGATTTAGGATATAATATATATATGACCCGATGTGAAGATATTTGGAAGAGAGGATTAAAATTTACAAGTTGCTACAATCTTAAAGAAAGTTTCTTTAAGATGATGTATAGGTGGTATATGACACCTGTTAACATAGCCAAAATAAATGTAAAAGCCTTTGCCTTTTGCTGGAAATGTGAAATTGAAATAGGAACCTTCTATCATATATGGTGGAAGTGTGGGGAAAAAAACAGGAAATATTGGTATAAAATAAATGAAGAGATATAGAAAAATTTAGGATTCAAATTAGGTTTAAGACCTGAATTATATCTATTAAACATGATAAATTTGGAGAATAAAAAAGAAAAAGAATGTCAAGATTTAATAACCTACCTAATTACAGCTGCACAAATAAGCTTTGCAAAGAGATGGAAAACTAAGGAGTTACCATCATTGATGGAATGGAGAGAAAAAACAATGGAAATAGCATGTTTAGATAAGTTAATGAATATAGTAAGAGGTAACTCAAAAAATATATATTGAAAAATGGAAACCTTATATAGATTTTATGAAAAAAAAGAGGGAAAAACAAGTATAATAGGATTTGAGGAGTAAACAAAGGGTAATAGTAGGAAAAGACTGTCTATCTACTTTAGTACCTATGGAGGATTTAGAGAGAGGAAGCTACTCGATATAGAAGGTTATTTTAAAAGTCATGAAATAGAAATAGAAAAGCTGACACTGGTAAAGAAGTGGGAGGTCAGTCTAAAGTTGTTTATTGTGGTTAAATAACAAATTAAGTTATGGAAGGATTGCCATTAATACAGAGATGAGAATATGCATTAGTAAATGTAATATATAGTATAAGTAATTAATAAAAGAGGAGTAAAGACGACAACATTCAAAGGACCGGATGTGACTAAGCAGGAAGTCATTTTTAATGTTTTATGTGGTGTGATGTGAGGGAAAGAAATTATTATTTAGTTGCTCTTTACATGTCCTCTTTTTGTGTGTGTGTGTGTGTTATATGTATGTATGTATTGTATATTGTGTATTGTTTATTTTTTTGCTATAATGTTTATTTTTTATATTTATGTTTTTTGAATTTTTTATGTGTTGAAATATTCTAATAAAAACTATTAATAAAAAATGCGCTATATGCCTTTGCTAATCTGTGATCAATCTCTTTGTCAATCTTGGCATCTGAGGAGATGATACTTCCCAGGTAGGTGAACTGCTGAATGGACTTGAGCCCAGATTTGCCGACGGCAATGTGGGGATGGTGGTGTTCGTCCTGTGGTGCAGGCTGGTAAAGAACTTCCATTTTCTTCAGGTTGATTTCCAGCCCAAACAGCTCTGCAGCTGTTGCGAAGCAGGATGTTAGGTGCTGCAGAGCTGCTTCTGTGTGGGCAACAAGGGCAGCATCATCAGCGAAGAGCAGCTCATGGACTAGATTGTTTAGAGTCTTCGTGAAAGCCCTCAGACAGCTTAAGTTAAACAAGCTACCATCAGTATGGTAATGTATATAGATGCCGTCTTCTTCTTCAAGCTCTGCTGTAGCCCTTTGGAGCATCATGCTGAAGAAGATTGTAAATAAAGTTGGAGCAAGAACACAACCTTGCTTCACTCCATTAGTTATTAGAAAGGGCTCTGAAAGAGCATTGCCATATCTGACTTGACTACGCTGGCCCTCGTGTAGCAAGATAATTATTTTAAGGAATTGGGGGGAAATCCTAGTCTTTCCAGGATCTGCCACAGACCTTTTCTACTCACAGTGTCAAAGGCTTTGGTGAGGTCGACAAATGTTACATAGGGACCCTTGTTCTGCTCCCTACATTTTTCTTGCAGTTGTCTAAGGGCAAATACCATGTCTGTAGTACTCCTATTGGCTCTGAAGCCACATTGGCTTTCAGGGAGAAGTTCTTCTGCGGAACTAATCTGTTCAGGAGTATCCTTGTAAGGATTTTTCCAGCAATAGAGAGCAGTGTTATGCCTTGATAGTTTGAGCAGTCGGATTTTGCTCCTTTTTTTCTTGTACAGGGTGATGATGACTGCATCTCGGAGATCTGATGGCAGTTCTCCTTTTTCCCAGCAATTCACAAGGAGTTTGTGGAATTTATTGTGGAGTGCATGACCTCTGTGTTATCCCTATGTCTTGCCTAACCTAAGTCAACCAAACAAAAAGAAAGTTTTAAAAAACCTACAATATTTCACAGTTTTTCTATTAATTTTAATTATTAAAAGTATTTATTTATTCCTTTTCTCTCCATGAGGGCCTCAAAGTGATGGATAAAGAAAAAGAAACACTTTCCTTAAAAAAAAAAAAGACAGATTAAAAACTGTTTTTGAAGGCCACTTTTAAAAGTCAACATTCTTTTAAAAGGGACCAAAAAAGAATGGTAAGATTCCTGATAGTTGGAAATAGGCTAAGATAGCATTAATATCTAAAGAGGATCAAGACTTGACATTAACAAAAATTATAGACCAATATCATCATTGGTTTGGGGAGTATTTGGGATTTTGGAATTCCAGATAAGGAATACTCAACCTGTATTACTTCAGCATCCCTCCTCAAGGGCACTGTGATTGGAAATCCCTAGTTAAAAACAAAAACAAAACAAAACATTCACGGTGATTAGAAGCTAGAGCTGCCAGTTTCAAAATTACACCCTTTACACCTTGTTGTTTCCCTTATATGGACAGGCTGGGGGACAAATGTTTCAGTTTTAGGAGACATATTTTCTTTGTCTTTGTTCCTTGTCTTATCTTTGTCTTTGGACTTTTTCGGACAAGGCTTGCCATGCAACAAGCTTGCAGGAGAGGTACGGTGCTGTCGCGTGGCAGGGGATCTGTTTCAGATGACACCGTCCCTCTCTCGGAATCATCCGTGTCACTTCCGTGTATGATTGAAGGCAGTTGAACCATATTTTACTCATGGACAACTTCCGTGAGTAAAATATGGCACGGCTGCCTTCAATTGTACATGGAAGTGACACGAATGATTCTGAGAGAGGGATGGCAGCGTCCAAAACAGACCCCCTGCTGCACCACAGTGCCATACCTCTCCCACAAGTTTGTTGTGAGGTAAGCCTTATCTGAAAAAGTCCTTTGTCTCCCTTCAAAATAAATTGCTAACAAATCTTCAGAAGTGTTTAGATACATTGTGTTCTGGAGGGGCCTCATTACCAGATCAGTCAGATTCAGCTTGATTCAGTTCTGGATGTGGGAGAAGTCTGACTGTAAAGTGTGTGTGTGTGTGTGTGAGAGAGAGAGAGGGGGGGGGAAAGGGCCTGTCTGCACTGCAGAAATATAGCAGTTTGACACCACTTTATCCACCATAGTTCTATCCTATGGAATTGTGGTATTTATAGTTTGGTGAGGCATCAGAGATCTCTGACAGAAAAGGCCAAAGATCTCATAAACCTCAAATACCAGGATTCCGTAGGATAGGATTATGGTGGATAAAGTGGTGTCAAACTGCAGTACTTCTGTGTAGTCAGGCCCAAAGTCATACTCAGTTGTTCTAATTAAAGTATGAGTAAGATTGAGTGTGTGTTTCTGTGTACATATATATTCAGGGTCAGTTGCATAATATTCTATTTAACAACAATACTTTTGTCATCAGAGACAGGAGTATCTTCTATTCTTATTGCAGTTATGTTGTACTTTATATTGTTATGGCAATCCTTGTTGAAATTTTATTTAGCATGTGCTTTTCAGAATGTTTCACTTCTTGAATAAGAAATGAAACACTAATATTAATCATACTTTTCCTTTAAATGCACGCACATGCACGCACGCACGCACACACACACACACACACACACAGCCTATGTTTGTTTCATTTCCAGGATGTATCTCTCTGTTGAGCTGCATTATAAGCTTAGCGTTAGTGATCTAGTAGTTATTTTAACTGCTGCTTGGCTCCAGCTCACTTGATATATTGGTTATTTTTATATATGGTGGGCCATTTGTGTGACTGATTTTGCAATTCATGCCGCCTGCTGAAGGACATCTTTGAAACAGACCTCAGAGCTGTATTCTCAAGATAAAAACAATTGGACAGAAGTACCTTTCTGAGAAAGAGGAACCTTGATTACATTTTTCCCCCTGAATTGCTTGCACAAGCCAATTGGTTGGCTTACTGGTAGGAATGAAACAGAGAAAAATTGATAGGATTCAGGTGTCAGTGTGAGGCTTTAAAACCATTTCTTATTCTTAGCAAATGGTGAATGTTGTCTCAAATGTCAGCATATGGGCAAAATATAGGACAAGGGAGAAAATGGCCAGGCTAGCGGAGGGTCAGAGAGAGAGATAGTTGCCAGTGCCTGCAGACAGTACATCCAATTTACATGATATTGTTATTTTAAGAGGCACAATGGTCTTCTCCCCTCTAGTTACACACACAAAATGCACTTGCAGTTTCAGATATGGGCACTGAAAGAGCATGGGAGACAACATAAATGCTGTAGCAAATATAACACAGAGAGACCAGAGGAAATCAAAGGACGTCACAAACAGAAATCAGATAGACAGTTATGTGCTGAGGGTCACTGCTCTCTTGTATTAATTGATCAAGGAGTAGGGAGAGGGTAATTACACACTTTCATTATATATATATATATATATATATATATATATATGCCAAACTCAATTGCCCTCCCTTGGTATTATGTTTAAATGTGTAGGATATTAAAGCACACAGAGTACAGTTGTCCCTTCTTATCCACGGATTTGGTATCCATGGATTTAAGTATTTATGGCTTGAAAATATTCTTTAAAAAATAATAATCCAAAAAGCAAACCTTGATTTTGCCATCTTATATATATAAGGGGCACCATTTTGCTATGCCCTTCCATATAATGGGACTTGAGTATTCACAGATTTTGGTATCCACGGGTGGTCCTGGAACCAAAGCCCAGTGAATATCAAGGGACAACTGTACTTCTAAGCACTTAGAAGAAAGCTCCAGTTCACTTCAGCGAGACTCAGTAGCCTAAGAACGGTGCTTAGGATTGCACTGTCAGTATATTTTTTCAGTGTATTATATTTGATGAACCTTAGGTATTCTGAGATTGTCAGAAAACATTAATGTAACACTTTGAAAGGCATTAAAAGAATCCATCCAGAGTTGCACTGCACCTGACAATATGCATTTAGAGCTTTGCATTTAGAGCTTTGACCTGTGTCCAACATGTCTTTAAGTGAAACCTCCTAGCAGCTCCCTACACCAACGTGACAACATAGATGCCTTAGAGAAGGTCAGTCTTATGTTCTGTCTCTTGAAGAGGGAAATGAGAGCACCATCAGAAGGATCAGGGAAAAAACAGTTCAACTTTTGGGCTACATAATATTCTGAGAGGCAGGAAAATCCTGAGGGATCATTCCTATTAAATTAAACACATCCCCTACCATCTATGTTTTTCTGCCCTGCTGAATATTTATGGAAGAAGCTTGATTACACACAGCCATTCTCACATAAGCAATGCAATAGCAGCAAAGATTTTTAATGGTATCAATGAAAATGTGAGGTGGGTGGGGGGGGGAGAGAAATCAAAGAATAGATATGCTGGCACTTTCATAGAATCATAGAGATGGAAGAGACCCAAGGGCCATCCAGTCCAACCCCCTGTCATGCAGGAATACACAATCAAATCATTCCCAACAGATGGCCATCCAGCGTCTGTCTAAAAATCTCCAAAGAAGGAGACTCGACCACACTACCAGGCAGTGTATTTCACTGCCAAACAGCTCTTAGGACATTTTCAGATAGCATTTTAGAGTGCCTACCGTGGGATGAGCTCCTGGGAGAGGAACGGCGCTCTTGCACGGCAGGGGGTCATTTTCGGAAGCCGCCATTCCTCTCCCGAAATCATCAGTGTCACTTCCGTGAAGCTTCGGAAGCCGCAGCGCCATATTTTAATCACAGGCACTGTTACTTTCCTTGATCTAGACACTATACTCCTATTAATGCAGCCTAGAATCGCATTGGCTTTTTTAGCTGCTGCATCACACTGCTGACTCATGTTCCAATTGTGGTCCACTAAGACTCCTAGATCTTTTTCGCATGTACTGCCCTCAAGCCATATGCCATCCATCCTATATCTGTGCTTTTCACTTTTACTGCCCGAGTGTAGTATCCTACATTTCTCCCTGTTGAAATTCATTTTGTTAATATTGGCCCAGCTTTCTGATCTGATAAGGTCATTTTAGATTCTGATCCTGTCCTCTGGGGTATTAGCTACCCCTCCTAATTTGGTGTCATCTGCAAATTTGACAAGCATGTCCTTTATTCCCTCATCCAAGTCATTAATAAAGATGTTGAATAGCACTGGGCCCAGGACAGAACCCTGTGGCACCCCACTGGTCACTTCTCTCCAGGATGAAGAGGAGCCATTGGTGACTACCCTTTGGGTTCGGTCAGTCAACCAATTACAAATCCACCTAACAGTTGCATTGTCTAGCCCACAGGTTACTAATTTTTTTTGCAAGAATATCATGGGAGACCTTGTCCAAAGCCTTACTGAAATCAAAATACACTACATCTACTGTGCTCCCTTCATCTATCAAGTTTGTAACTTTCTTGTGGTCTCTTCCAACTCTACAATTCTATGATTCTATGATTCTCCCCTATGTTGCTACAGTAGTTAAAATGGCTACATTGGGCCATACTTTAAATCTAATGTGACTTAACTAGAGATAACTGATATGTAGAAAGATTGTTGTATTGCCTAGCAACTAATAAAATTGAAGGTACTGTACAAAACAGAAACATGTAATAATCAGTGACCCACACTCTAACACCATTTGAAGTGGTAGTGGAACAAAAATGTTTTTGAAAGTTCTCCCTTCTTGACTCTCCAACCAATATCACCTCCTTCTAAGAAGGCTAAGGTGTGCAGAGGAAGTTGCTGGGCTAATATTACACATTACTTCAATATTCTGTAGTGTAAGCTTCAATAACTGGGGTCATACCCATTGTTTTCATAAGATTTAAGTTTCTGTGGATGTTTGGGGAAGCTAGGTTTCACCCAAAATCCTCACTGTTAACTAGAACAATCTGAGAGAAGGAAGGATCACAGAAATTTCACCAAAACTGCAATCTTCCCTTTCTTCCATTACAAGACCACAATCCTATAGGAACACAGCTGCCTGAAGAAGCTGTTATAGGCTCCATTAATAGTAGTATAGTGTCTAGATCAAGGGAAGTAATAGTGCCACTGTATCCTGCTTTGGTCAAACCTCACCTGGAATACTGTGTCCAGTTCTGGGCACCACAATTCAGGAAGGATATCAACAAGCTGGAACATGTCCAGAGGAGGGCGACCAGGATGGTGGGAGATCTGGAAGCCATGCCCTATGAGGAGTGGCTTAGGGAACTGAGCATGTTTAGTCTGCAGAGGAGAAGGGTGAGAGGTGACATGATAGCCATTTTTAAATATTTGAAGGGATGTCATACTGAGGATGGGGCAAGCTTGTTTTCTGCTGCTCCAGAGACTAGGACACAGAGCAATGGGTTCAAACTACAGGAAAAGAGATTCCACCTAAAAATTAGAAAGAACTTGCTGACAGTAAGAGCTGTTTGGCAGTGGAATGCACTGCCTCGTAGTATGGTAGAATCTCCTTTTTTGGAGGTTTTTAAACAGAGGCTGGATGGCTATCTGTCGGGAATGATTTGATTGCGTATTCCAGCATGGCAGGGGGTTGGACTGGATGGCCCTTGTGGTCTCTTCAACTCTATGATTCCATGATTCTATGATTCTAACTCAGCCTTGACCCCTACTGCTCTATAGAAACCCAATAGTTACCCACCCCAGTTTTATAATACTTTTAATGATCTGGTGAACTAAACAATTTGTAATGCGTGTGTGAGACTAATGTCTGTTTGTGGGACAATCCCATCTCCTGCAAAGACACCTGGTTACCCCAAGAAGATTACAGTTTAACAAGGATCATATGGAAGTTTGGATTGTTTGAACCAACATCTCAACATAATACAGTAGTGACATTCAGGGCTACTTCAGATTGACAGTTTTCCTCTATATAAATAATGTTCAATGTGAAAATTGCACAGGTGACATTTACCTACTTTGTGACATTTTTGGAGCTACTTCACACTTTTACACTTCACACATTACTGATTGTCTGAGCATCAGAATTCACTATTATCATCATCAGTGTACTCAATGAAGCAGTTGAGCCAAGAGATCATTAAAGGATGGATGATCAACCAAGATTACATTCAGGAGAATTGGTTAGATACTCATTTGGCTCAAATAGAGGTAGAAGGCATTTACCATTAGCTGTAGCTGCACAAAACTTAACTTTTGTCTGTGGAGCCCAAACTACTTTCCTCGGTTGCAATCCTAGAATAACAAGCCAGAATTAGCATGGATATTTTAAGAATTAGTCTGAAACCAAATTACAGACCACACATCAGGCACATACAATGTGGTCTTCTACAGGGTGGTGATGGCTATAGCAGTGCAGATAAGGTTGAGAATTTTGTTTGATATGTTTTTTGTAAGTAATTACCAAAATATGCAAGTATCTTCATATATCAGGGGAGGGTGTGGGAGGTTGCATTAGACCCCCCCAAAAAATGTTGGAGGGTCACACAGCCCATCACAATAATAATAATAATAATAATAATAATAATTTTGCCCCCAAATGCCCCAAAGACCCCTAGAGCTGTGGAGGGATTTTCACCATGTTCTTAGCCTGCCCCCCCCAAGCTATTTTAGGCCCAGGAGAGACCATTTTTTTAAAAAAAATCAGGAAGTAACTGGAAGTCAATTTACCTCCTGTTTTAAAAATTGCCTCTCCTGGCCATAAAATGCCAAGGGGCAGGGGGGTAAAAAATGTGCCAAAAATCCCATTCCCCCCAGAGGGCATTTGAGGACCAAAAAGTCAAAATTGACCTGTGGAAGTGTTGCATGTAGCCAGCAAGCTGCACTTTGCCCATCCCTGATACATAGGATGGAAAGAACTTGATTTTTTTTTTAATATGGAAGAAAGTGAAATTACCCAGACTGGATTTTTGTTGAAAATCTCCTAAACTAAGATCCTACACACTTTTAGTTAGAGCATACTGCAAATATATGCCAGTCTCGATATACCAGATCCCATAGTTGTACAGATGTTTGTCCAAATGGGCACCTTTGCATTGATTTCCCATTGTGCAACCCCACTGTGCAATGATCAGTTAGAGCCCTAACCACCATCGCAAAGGTGAGAGAGAAGGGACTGTGTGTGCACCTGTGGAATGATTGGTTGCAATAGAGACAGTGCTTTTGCAATCCCTGGAAAGTACAACTACTTTTTACGCTAACTAAGTGCCTCAACAGAATTCCAGGTAATTTGGAAAGTGTGTCATATTTGCAACATAGTACCCTGAATGTGACCTTTTAAAGAAAGCACAAGCGGGTCTCTTTCAAGTTTCACAGGACTCATTCACAGGACTCATTAACAGAGAAGTGAAAGGCCTTAACTGTAATATATTACAGTCCTAACATGGTTGTTCAGCAAGATTTTTGCTAGTTAGCTCAGAGTGTCCCTGAGCAAAATGTCTCAGGTTCCAGCATAATATCCTGGGATACAGAAAAAATAGTCACTATGGCCAAATCCACACTACACAAATAATCCCATTTGAAACTGGATTATTTGCCATGACTCCTTCCTATTGAATCCTGGGATTTGCAGTTTTACAAGGTCTTTAGCCAAAGAGTGCTGGTGCCTCACCAAACTACAAATCCTAGGATTCCATAGGAAGGAGCCATGGCAAATAATCCCACTTTAAACTGGATTATTTGTGTAGTATGGGTTTGGCCAAAGTCTTTATTTCATCCTTGGGAAAATATCAACAAGTGGATTCTATAGTTTTTCTAATACTTGCACACAAACATAAATCCAAGAACAGCTTGGATTTAGTTTTGCTTCCATGTGCAATCCCTTTCTTTGTCAAAAGGAAATTGTCACATGCGATGGTGGGAGTTACTGATGCTTGAGGTACTTATTTATTTTATTTACTTATATTTATTTTATTTATTTCTATCCTGATATTCTCCCAATGAGGAACACAAAAGTAAGAATGAATGAGTCTGACACTTCTGTTTTCTTCCAAATGTATGAAGAAATTTGTGAATTTTGTTGAAGTCCTGTTTAAAATGAAACAAATGAAGTGAAATCCTCACTGTTTTGTAGCAGTTAAATTTGGTAAGTGCAGCTTACAGGGAGAAAACCATGACAACAGAGAGCCAGGTAGAGAAAAAAGTGGCTTTCAGATGGAAAATAAAGAGGTGGCAACTGAGCTCCACAGATATGGTTGCATATGCAATAATTCAAATTCTTTCTTGAATGCATGAAGACAATTGTGAATTTCATAAAATCCTAATGAAAACATTAACCAAGCATAATTCCCACACCACTGTATGCTGAAGCCTCTTGCACTCATGGAATTCATTCCCCACTTCTTTGGATCTTGGTCACCATTGCCAATATCTGTTGCCTATATGTCAAGGAACAAACAAGGCTCATAAAGCATAGTTTAGGCAACACTTATGGGTTTCTGGGAGAATCTTTGACAAGATTCTAAAAACATTTTTTCTCCACTATATTTTAAAGCATAAGTATCCTGGCATAATAACACTTCTTATCAGATGCTGCTGTAATCATGAGAAAGAGCCGCCCCAGAATCTTGGCAACATGACAACTTGAGATGTTTAAATCCGTGTTTTCACATGGGGAAGACTTCGGCAGTTTTTGCAAGAAGACACAAGCACACTTAGAAGTCTAAAAACACCTAAATTAACAAACAAAACAAACCACACAAGCACCAAAACAGATTTTAAAACTTGCCAGCAAAACCGAGAGGTTCATAAAAAGAGTGTCCCGTACCTAGTTTTCATGTTCTTACACAGAAGTGTTCTGGCAGGGACCACCCACTGATGCTGAAATCATACCAGCAGAATGGGATGCAGTTTCACACACAAGCAATACTGTGAAAAAATGCCATGAGAGATCAATTGGCGGCTTTGGCCTGCTAATAGAAAAGAATGCCCTTTTTACAGCAGCAGAATGTGAGAGGATGACATCATGTGGTAGGGGAGCCCTTTTGTGGTATCCTAACATCATTATCACGCCATATTTGCTGTGTCTGATAATCTCCCTGGTTACCAGGCGACTATCTGCATCCTGCCATGGTCAGTCATTGAACCACCTCTTTTTTTTTTAAAGGTAAGGAAATAGATTTATCTGTAGTTTGATTCAGCAGAGGAACATCTATCCTGTTAATTTTTAGGAGTTAAAACAAATGAGAATTTTTCCAGGAGTATTCGGAAATGACTTGAAGGCATACAACACAACAGTATGGATGCAATACTACTATCCATCTGTAGAGGGCTACCTCCAACTACTCAAAAGCAAAGCAGGAAAGGTGAAAGTTTTTAATCCCCTTCTTTCAGCAAATTTCTCTTAGCACAGATTCCAATGTACGTATGTTTCACCATCAATGAGTAACTATTACTCTATGAATTAATGATTGTAAGGAGCCAAGAGCAGTGTCCTTTGGAAGGAGATTATTTTCAGAGCTGTAATCTTTCACTGAGAATGTTGTACAAGTGAACCAAGAATGTATGAGTGAAGGTCAATAGTAAGGGCTTACTGTATCTACACAGGCCAAATACCTTGGCTTGCCCCTGTTCCAGAACCCTGCAGTCCAGATGAGAAAGGGCATATACCTTGATCTGCCCCCAGGCAGTCCTCACCACCCCTGGGACAGATACAGGGCTCAGATGGGGGCAAGCTAGGATAGAGCCCAATAAAATGTTACAATGCATGGCAGGGGGCTGGACTGGATGGCCCTTGTGGTCTCTTCCAACTCTATGATTCTATGATTCTACAACATATTACCCAATTTATTACATTTCTAGTGACCAAAACTCAGATCAGGCCCAGCATGTTCATAGGAGCCCATCCAGCAGCCCTTCCCTCGCTGGCACCAGCAGCCCCCTACCTCTCCCTGAAGCCAGGCAGAGGTCCCTCAGCATGTGACCAAGGCTGAATGTGATCAAGTCACATGCAGGAGGGCTACAGTCACATGTTATAGGTCCCTTTCCTGGCTTTTGTGTCAGCAGGAAAAACAGTGGTGGCAACTGTAGCAATGGGCCTGCATTCTGTTTGGATGCTGGCCTGTTTTCTCCAGGTAACAGGGAAGATAAGGGCCAGATCTGGAGCCAGGATACATTGATGGGGAGCTGGCGTAGCCTTGCTAGTGTAGATAAGCCTTAAGTATTTCTGGCATTTTGCTTTCAGTCTCGATCCAATCAATTGGGTTTGTAAGTTTTAGCAGAAAAAATATTTAACCTCCGAAATGAGTGGCATATGGCAACCATGGAAGAGGTCAATCAGTAAAATAAGTATAAAGGATGATGTTTACTGGAACAGTCATGCATTATATTCAAGTATGGGGGCATATGTGTGTAGTAATAACAATATTTAATTATCGATAATTTCAATGTTTTATTTTTCTTTCAGCTCAGTGTTATTTTATTGGTTCATCTTCTCATAAAAGGTTTTCTCTGAAAGGCTATATAGAAATAATGTAAATAAATGCATCAGACAAACAGACATAACAGTGAATGTAAAGTGTGAACTGCCCATAACAGAAAAAAATATAAAGGGAATATAGTGAAGCATCTAATCAAGCATCTTGTTCTTTAGAGACAAAGCCTAATTCAAAATACAGTCTGGATCTTTCAGTTTAGATTTATAATGGGTTGAGTATTTAGAAGAAGAAGCTCAAAATGTGAAAAAGTAGCCCCATTTCTAGTCAGGCTGGCCTACTTTATCTTGGATTTCCACCATGCTTTCATTGTTATCGTGTCCTTTGCTACCATGTCTCCTTCTGCATCTACTTTACATTTTTAAAAAGCCCTACCTTGTGGAAGAAGAGGGCTCCCATGGATTCAGGGAGGGGTACTTCCTGCCATTTTCATGATCCCTGGCAGGAAAGCATGATCATCCATTATTATAGCCATGGAAACATCCTCTGTGACTCGACCAACATCAATAGGGGTTCTCTGCCTCTGTTAAACTTCTCCCTTCCCCAGAGTAAGCACTATCTTTTTTGGATTAAGAAAGAGGAGGATAGGTAGGTTTTGATAGACAGTGACTAAATTATGCTTTTGAGTGTCCGTATGGCCCTCTCTAAAAACACCTCAAGGTGCACTGATGGTTTAGTTAGAGTGATTCAAAAGCCCTGCTCACTTTTCTGTGTAAGTCAGAAAAGGTTGGCAGATCCTTGCATAAAATACCCTGTACAGATTACCCCACATCGTTCATGTCATGGAAGTCTAGTGTCAATGCAGATTTTTTTCTCTCAAATATTTAGGAGGCAAAGGGGGAGGGTAAGGAATATGAAATTTCCCACTTCTTTCCCCCCAAACCTTTTAAATGTGACTGTTCACAACCATTTACAAGCTGAACTTCTTCCTTAGACACTGTTCTGGTGCCATTTTATTAGGCAAGGACCCTTTCACTCTACACAATTGTAGCACTATTATTCCACTTTAACTGCCATGGTTCCATTCTATGGAATCCTGGGGTTTTCAATTAATGGAGAGGTATTTACATTTCTTAGCCAGAGAACTCTAATGCCTCATTAAACTACCAATCCCATGATTCCACAAGGTGCAGCCATGGAAGTTATGGAAGAAATATGTAGTGTGGAAGGGCCTCAAGTGTCTCTTAAGGGATCCCAGCCAATTAGGATCCATGCATAGAATGCAGTGTTAAGATGGCACTATATAGCGAAACTAACTAGACAACATCACAATGTAAGGGAGGGCAAATTAAAGCAGTACTCTGTCCTCAGTTTAAGTTAGTCCAGCATGAAGATAACACATTCCTGATAGCAAGGTAATCAATGGGAATGCATTCTTTCTCTTTTGCAAATATTTGTGTATGCTTTAGCCAATGGGAGAATGCATTCAAGAAATGTGTACAATATAAACCATGCACAAATTTGAAAAATTAGGCAAAGAATTGGAGACATCCTAATCCATTAAAAACAAACAAACACTGAAACGTAAAACCCGGAACTGGGTGTGAATGTGACACAAAGATGGAAAAGGGAGGAAATCAACAGATAAGGGCTTCATAGATGTGCACATGCCAATTCTGTTCTTTATTGGTATGATGCTTTAAAGCAAAACTGCTTGCATTGCCACTTATTATCTTTACCATCTGCTTCATGGCATATAGGTAAGCCTCCATTTTGCTATTAGGCTTCCTTTGTGAGAAGAGTTCAGGCAGACCTCAGCATTTTTTTAAAAATTTGTACTTAATCTGAGCATGTGTACATCCCACTGTGTGTGGGGGGGGGGAACATATGCTGCTGGATGGCATTCCCTAGTTCCTTGGTAAACAAATAGTATTCAAGTGACTGAAAATGAAAGACATTTTATTGGTAGAAAAACAACAAGGAATCCAATGGCACTTTAAGTTTTTATATGGCATAAGCTTTCATGGCCTAAAACCCACCTCTTCAGCTACAACTTATTGGTGGGCATATATATTAAGCTGGCAATTCATTAATACAATCCCAACATGATTACACTTTATTGCACATTATTAAAGACAGTGCCATTAAAAGGACATATTGTACTGTGAAGTGACATATCCAGCTTAATAAGGTAAAATGGAACCATCAAACATGTTTCGTGGTTTAACTGAGCTGAAAGATGAGATACTCTTTCTGAAAGTATCATCCCCTGTATTAAAATATGCAATGGAATAGATGTAAGTACGTCTTCAAAGAGGATTAAGAGGATGTTTTTTGTTGCTTTTGTGTGAGGCAATAATATAGTGAATTCATTTGGAGTAATTAAAGCTGAAACCAATCCAGGTGTGTGTGTGTGTGTGTGTGTGTGTACAATACTTCTTGCAATTTATAGCTAACTGGCAGGTGAGCAAGATAAGTAGCATTGAATACCACTTGATGCCATTCACGCCTAAAGGAGCATTTGAAGCCTCTCACACAGGAAGGGGGTAGTCAAATATACATAGAAGAGGGACAGAATGGATTTTCTCCTGGTGAAATATGGCAAGTGCTGGCTGTCTGCAAGAAATCACTTTGCATTTCAGGAAATGAAGAAGAGATCACAGGAAACTTGAGTGCTAGGAAGCCTTCAAGTTACTATACTACTTGGTTGAAATTACAGAATAATTATACTTGACTTGAACGCCAAGCTTCAGTCAGCTTCTGGAGCTTTTTTCTTCCTATTATTAATTAGTTGGTTGCACTAGACAGCAGCTCACACAACACAACCTGTTTGAGGCCACCATGGGGACCCTTTTTATTCCCTCACAGCACTGAAGACTGTTTATAGTAAACAGATCGTGAGAGTTTATTATAGCTGAGATCAACCACCCTGATGTAATGCTCCCCAGATGTATTAGTTTACAGCTCCCACCATTTCCAGAGAGTGTAGTTAAGGGTCCCCCCCCCGCCCATTAACATATGATCAATATCTGCAGTTTCACTTACCCATATTTGGGGGAAAGGTCTCTCTAGGCATCTGGAGGACCATAGAGTCATGCTGGAGGTGGTCTCTCTAGCATCAGGAGATCTTCCAGTGCAACTCTGTGGCCAACTTCTGCTGAAAATTGACCATAGAGTCATGCCAGAGCCAGATGCCCAGAGAGGCATCCTTTCTAGGCATTTTCTAGGTCCTCCAGCATGACTCCATGGTCTAATATAGTGGTTCGCTATTATACACAGTTCTACATATTTGCGGTAAGTCAAGGAACATCTCTCTGGCTTTTCTTCGCAAACGAAGATTCAGGAAGGACTCATCCCGCGCCTTCTGCAAGCGCGCTGATGACTAAAAAGGCCAATCCGAGATAAACAAGTCCGGTTGCAAAAAGCGCAGCAGAAGGTCTCCTTGGGTGATGTTTTTGGGTTGTGATTCTTTCTGCGTTGTCGTTTCTCTTCAAGACTTGTTCGTCGTGAGTTCTCAAATAAGGCTGCAGCATTGTGGATATTGCGTCTCCATGCCTCCCGATGTGAGGCCAGGGCGGACCACTGTTGGTGATCAATTTGGCCAAGCCTGAGATGTTGTTTCAGGGAGTCTTTGTATCGCTTTTTTGGGGCGCCCCTCTTACGCTGACCCGTGGCGAGTTCACCGTAGAGTAGTATTTTTGGGAGGCGATGGTCCTCCATCCTAGAAACGTGCCCTGCCCAGCGCAGCTGTGTTCTCAATATCATGGCCTCAATGCTGGTGCTCCCTGCTTGTTCAAGGACAGCAACATTCGTCACATAGTCAGTCCAGTGTATATTTAGGATTGTGCGTAGACAGCGCTGATGAAAGCGCTCGAGGAGTCGTAGGTGGTGGCGATAGGTAACCCATGTTTCAGATCCATAAAGGAGGATAGACAGTACGATGGCTCTATACACACTGATTTTTGTGCTTTGCCTCAGGTGTTTATTGCTCCAGACTCTTTTGTGAAGTCTTCCAAATGCACTATATGCCTTTGCTAATCTGTGATCGATCTCTTTGTCAATCTTGGCATCTGAGGAGATGATGCTTCCCAGGTAGGTGAACTGCTGAACGGACTTGAGCACTGATTTGCCGACGGCAATGTGGGGATGGTGGTGTTCGTCCTGTGGTGCAGGCTGGTAAAGAACTTCTGTTTTCTTCAGGTTGACTTCTAGCCCAAACAGCTCTGCAGCTGTTGCAAAGCAGGACGTTAGGCGCTGCAGAGCTGCTTCTGTGTGGGCAACAAGGGCAGCATCATCGGCGAAGAGCAGCTCACGGACTAGATAGTTTAGAGTCTTAGTGTGAGCCCTCAGCCGGCTTAAGTTAAACAAGCTACCATCAGTACGGTAGCGTATATAGATGCCGTCGTCTTCTTCAAGCTCTGCCATAGCCCTTTGGAGCATCGTGCTAAAGAAGATTGTAAATAAAGTTGGTGCAAGAACACAACCTTGCTTCACTCCATTAGTTATTAGAAAGGGCTCTGAAAGAGCATCGCCATATCTGACTTGACCACGCTGGCCCTCGTGTAGCAAGATAATCATTTTAAGGAATTTGGGGGGACATCCTAGTTTTTCCAGGATCTGCCACAGACCTTTTCTACTTACAGTGTCAAAGGCTTTGGTGAGGTCGACAAATGTTACATAGAGACCCTTGTTCTGCTCCCTACATTTTTCTTGCAGTTGCCTAAGGGCAAATACCATGTCTGTAGTACTCCTATTGGCTCTGAAGCCACATTGGCTTTCAGGGAGAAGTTCTTCTGCAATAGCAGGAACTAATCTGTTCAGGAGTATCCTTGCAAGGATTTTTCCAGGAACATATCCCCTGCATAAACAAGGGCTGACCTTTATTGTCCAGGCTGGAGATGATAAGGGTTGTAGTCTGACATGTTTAGAGGGCATCAGGTTGAGGAAAATCTGATTTAGATCATGGCTGAAATCATACTTTTAAAGGTGAATTATTTACATCATAATCATGTAATCCTTGGATGACCCATTAATTAAAGTAAACCATAGTCCATAGATACCCCATTCATCTCAGTGGGTACCTATGGAAACTTTCAGGATTATGGGAATCTTCTCTGGCTCTGAGTTAATGGCCATAAACCATGCTGATTGGTGATGAGCTCTGGTATAGTAAAGCACAAAAATTGGTCTTCTGAAATCAGACCAAATCCAGCACATTTCCCCCAACATATTTTCCCCACAGAAATGGTATGACATGAGCCATGCTCAACTATTTGATCACTGAAGACTGGAACCAACTTCTGCAATTTAAATTTAGCTTCTGAGACTTCTCATCTACCTTTTCTAATACCATTTCTAATTTAGCATTGTTATATCCATATGCTAAAACCACTGAGTGCTCCCCAGTATTTCCAAACAGATTATGGAGATGCCAGACAATGTTTGTCACATTCACAGCAGCAAGCTAAGCCACTACACTAACCATGGCTTTGCCCCTGGCAATGATGAGTGGAAGGAAGTACAAGGAAAGATGTCCTCCTGTCCTTTTCTCCCAAGTCCCACAACTGCATCCCCCTACATAAAAGACTCTTTGGAGAGTCAGAGAACTCTCATTGAGAGGAAACAGTAGGGGCTGTTGGGCAAGAGTCAAATTGGCCACATTTGTGCAATGTGTACCTTGTACAAATGGAATTCTGCTCCTGGAAGATTTCTCAATGTGTTTCCCACTTCCTTGATTCCACAGAGAATGGTGGCATGGGAACAGAAGCCTGGAAACAAAGAGTGGGGGAAATCACCCTCTTTCATTAGCTTCCCTCCACTAACAGCTCTTATGAGCCAAGCCTGTGTCCATCAGAAAGGCCTAAATCCAATTGCTTGTCCCAACTAAAGTGGACCTCCTGAATCAATAGCAACTTGCTTACATATGTGAGCACCACTGATACAATGAGGCTATTCTAGTTGGGGCCAACAATTGGATTTATACGCTAACTCCCAGCAACATGAGCCTCATTGCCAGCCTGATGGCACTTACACCATTAAGTCAACCTAATGCTCTCTCAGAACAAATATCTGAGGAGATATTTCTATTATCTTTGTACTGCTTGAAAGTTGGCACTCTTCCTGCCAGTCTCCCAAATGTTCCAGTAACAGATATGCCAGATGAGATAATTAAACACATGAGGCTGAGTGATTGCCTAATGACACTTTATTGCCCTTGTATTATTGGGTGATGAAGATAACTTTGGTAGTACAATCGTTCCTTTGCATTTGCAGGGTAAGCATTTGCAGAATTGATTATTTGCAGATTGCTAATATGTTCTCTCTGGGCATTTTCTAGGTCCTCTACTGCGATTCTATGGTATGCTTCCACTAGACGTTGACCATAGAGTCATGCTGGAGGACCTAGAGATTCCTAGAGAGAACACTTCTCTAGGCAACTTCTGGTGGAAGTTGACCATAGAATTGCACTGGAAGACCTACAAATGCCTAGAGAAATGTAAAACAAAATAGTGGACCTATATTCATAGTTTTTCTATTTTTGTGGGGGGGGGTTCCCCTGCCCCTAACCCTCACTAAAGTTGAGGGCCAACTGTACTTTCTAATTTTCACACATGCTGGATAACAAAACAAATATGGATGATGAGTAATGTCATACTAATCGTATCTCCCCAAAGCCTCCTCACATACACATTTGTCCATTTCTCCTATCAAACAAATCTTAGGATTTGTGATAGTTTTATAGCAATCTAATCTTATTGTACTCACTTGAAAGCAAATTCCAGTGAGTACAATAACACTCCCTCCCAAGTTGGTGTTTCAAGTGTTAAATTCTTTGCTTTCATCACTGAATATAAAAATATACAGGCAATAATACTAATAGAAACTTGATAAAGTGTAGCTGATGTACATGGGCAGAGTCAATAATGTAAGTCCTCTTCCTCATCATCATCATCACCTCCTCCTCCGCCTCCAGCTAGGCAGCAACTGTGTGGTGCAGCCATATTCCATCTATATAATCACAATCATTTAAACTTCAATGATTATAAGAGGCTCATTGGATGGATCTACCATGAAGCAGCTGCCACATCATTCCTGTATCAAGGAAATGCAAGTCTGACACAGCTAGAGTCAGAAGGTCAAAGTGGAGTTTCAATTTAATTGGGCTTCTGAAGGTTGTAGAGCAAAAATAAGCTGGTCTGTACCTGGAAAACCTTGTTCAGGTCTTCAGATTGAAAATTGTAGATGAATATGAGTATGGGTATTGAACCATATGTACTGGTCTTTATGTCACTGCATGTGCTGACCCAAGTTTTGCAATGTCACAGACTGAAGAAGTGGAGCCCAATAATCTTACAATATAGAGAGTGGCTATCATACCTGGTCTCAACCCCATACTTATATTCAGCTTTCTTGTTTGGGCCAAACCCCTGGGTAAGGTTTGGTCTTCTAACGATCCAATTTAAGCATCTTTGGTTTAGTTTGGTGTGGTTACTGCAGTCATTTAGGGAGTAATCAGTCATGTTTTGTCAGTAAGATACATTAAAAAAGCTTGCTGAGATATAACATAGAGCTGGAAAGAATTTATTTGAGAGGGCATCTGCATCACAAATCTGTATCAGTTATGCCACTTTAACTGTCATGTTTCCCTCCCCAAAGAATGCTGGAAGCTATCATTTAATTTAAGTCATGACTTCTGTTAGAGATCTCTAATACTCCATAGTAAACTATAGTGTTCTGGTTCCTTGGCAATTAAAAAATAGAAGAAGCATAACCTAAATAAAAACTTCATTTTTCTTCAGAAGGAATTGACTGCACTTTCATCTTAAGAAACTGGGCAAAGAAATGGAAGGATTAGTTTTTACTCCCTTTGTGTTCAAATATCACTCCAAACTCCCCATGACACAGAGTTTAAATGGATCACTGCTTTGTCATTTGAGATGGTCTTTGGCACAAAAATGTCAAGTGTAGGGCAAGCACCTGCATAGCTCAAGTCTTTAGAAACTGCACATCAGAAACATAAAATGAAACTGGCCTTAATCAGGATGACAGCTGTTTGGTTGTGTTGCAGCAGCCACACACTTGCATATTTTACCTAGGAATATGTCACCCAGATTTTTATGGTAATTTGCTGTAGTTGTTATGTGCTATCAAGTTGACCTTGACTTATGGCAACCCTATGAATGAAGGCACTCCAGACCATCCTGTTACTAACAATCCTGCTTCCCAATTCAGGGCTGTGGTTTCCCCTGAGTGGCCTTCTAGTATGTCTTATGTTTAAAGCCAAACTGCCCATGTCTACGTAAAAAAACCAACAACAGTATGGTTGGCATCCTGCTCAATATTCATAAGATTGTACACCAGTTGTATGATCTCGTAACTTTTGATATTCATGTTTATGGTCAACAATGACCAAATGTGACCCTCCAAACCTACCTCTGAAGCCAGGCAAAACTCTAATTACAGGGTTCCTAGGAAATAATGACTACAGTGCTTTCCTGATTGTGGGGCAACTGTCAGATGGTGGGGGGGCACATTATCACCAAGGAAACTCTGGGTGGGCTGCACACCCACATACACACAAACACACAAAATCAATTTTGTTTGCCTGCAATTGCTCCAAATGCCCTCTGTGTTTTTCCTGGGCCATTTTAGGCCTAGCAGAGTTCCTTTTTGGTACATAAAAAGTGGGTGGTTACTGCCTAGTGACATCCTCGTTTTTTAAGACTGCTTTTAGGGCTAAAATGGTTGACAAAAGTGGCCAAAAATGGAGTTTAATTGGCAGACAAAATGTCTCCCATATGCCTTGGGGCATTTGGAGGCAAATATTTTTTCCTTTTTTTTTAATTGACCCTTGGAAGCCCTGGGGAAAAATGCCCTGGGGTCACACATAGCAGATGGGCCACTTTTTGCCTCCACAATTCATAGTTGGGGATGGGGCAACTATTCAGAGCATAGGTGCGTTGGCCATGCTGACTGGAGATGATGGCAGTTATAATCCAACACATCTGGATGCACCAAAATGAGAAAGACTGTCAGTGTAAGACAGTTCCTAGATTTCTGTATGGGACAGAAGAATAGCCCTACTGGATTAGACCAAACACATGCCTCCTCAGCACCCACAGTGGCCAGCCTGATTCTCCAGGAATCCCACAAGCAAGACTCAGCAGCAATCACTTTCTCCTGCCATTTTCCCTCAACAATTGGTGCACATTTGGGCAAACACTATTGCTGGCATCCACCACCTTACCTTAGGAACTGAAGGAAGACTACCTGGAATACATAGCTCTGTTTACCAACAGAAAATGGCCAGGAAGCTGAAGCCCACATATCAACCAGCACTTGCCATCTAAGACAACCACCTCATCATATCTAATATTGGGGCCAGACCTGAACTAGTAGTTGGTGGCATCCTGTCGTTGAATGTGCAATTTCTATTTAGCTTTCATGGTTGTTGCCAGGCCTATCCTACAGGCACAAATATCTTCTTCACATAAAACCTGGAAGCATGGAGGAAATAATGTCCATGCAGGTTTATATTCAAACTATAAATGTGAAGACAACAATGAATGAATGCATCACACATGAAAATGCAACTCTTTCCATTAATGTTGAATCCCTCATCAAATAGGCTTTTGTTAACATTAAAGACCTCTGTCTTCCTCCCTGAATAATCTACATCTCTCTAAGGTTATCCTTGTCAATAGGTCTTTGATCTTCAAATTCATTTTCTTTATATCATGTAATTGTAGCTACTGCATCAGTTGGAGTACAATTGGCAGAATGCACCTGTCAGTCCTGATACTTATTATAGATGGCCCCATTGTTCCATGCAAAGGAGTTAACATAACTGTGTTTTTGCTGTCAACACATGCAAATGGTGTAGGAACTCGGGCACATGCTCTTATAATCCATGTAAATTATTAAGAAAATAATATTTGTTCTAAGTATACCATGATAAGAGGGCACAAAATAAAGAGATGTTAAATGTCACTGGAGATATTTACATGTGCAATTGGTGTCAATAAATCATAGTTTTAAAAGTTGTCCTTTTTTGTCCCTGGACAATAAAAAGTTAAATGACATTGATAACCATGGCATTTGCCTTCATTCTCTTTCTCTCCCTCACCCCTCCCATCACCACCTGCCCACTCTCTTGGTAAGTTTAATAAGCCAATATCAAGACCATCTAGGCCTCGAGCTTTTGAAGATTTAAGACTTTTAAATGTGAAGCACCTCATTATATCTGAATATTTTCAATAGAAAGAGAAGATAAGACATTGATATGACACCAGTTATCAGTGGTATTTGTTTGACTTCTATTTGAAATGTGCACTGTTTGCCCCCCCTTTTTTGGGGGGGGGGGTGGATAGTGGAATCAAACACTTATGAGCTGTACAGTATAAGACGATGTATCAGTTTTCAAATAAGAACATAAAAAGGATACCAGTCTGTTTTCTCACTCTGTATAAATAAAGAGCTATTGTACAGTGTAGCGTATAACATTTGCTACATGGCCAATTGACTTCCTTCCTCTTAATCAACTACAGTGTTTACCTTCTTATACAAACCATTTCAAAACCATTAAAACTAAGAGGATTAGCATCACATTTCTGGCAAAATGCACTTTTATTTCAGCAAATACTACTTTCACTCTTGAAGGAGATTAACCCCCCTCCCCCAAGGAATGGCTTCTTCATTGTCATACACTGAAACAGGTATAAACTGTATCTTTCCTTTTTAAAAAAAGTACAGTCCTTTTATCTGTTTAAAGAGGATTGAAAATGAGTTCAGTTACAGTGGGGGAAAGGGGGAGGAACACCCCTGAAATGTGAGTTAAATCCCAGCAATGTGATTTAGATGTTCCAGCTTCACAGGAAAAAACCAAAACCCTACTGCTAGTTAGGAATCAAAAGGGTTTATTTTTAAATAAATATGAAAATGCTTGATTTGCTAAAGTATCATTTGGTGAAATGGATTTTAATGTGTGTGCTAAAACTGCAACAATCACTTTGGGTTTCTGTGTACCTTTAAAAAAATCCCAATTAAATAAGCAAGAATGCCATTTTTATTTGATAGCATGTACTTCCTCCATAAGTACATTAGTTAAGGTATGACTAGGACATCTATTATGTGTATTGTTGGATGGAAGACCATCAGTCCATCATGCTTTATGCAGCAGTTGGGTAATTCAAGTACCAACCAATGAATAGCATCGGAGAAACAAAGCCTACAATAGACAGGTACAGGAGATGTAATCGACAGGAAGCAAGATAAACAGGAGATAAGACACATGCAGTACATGGGATAAAAATGCAACCATTTCAAGATATACTGAGAGTCAGAATTCAGACCTATGATAAAGTTTATTTAAAATTGAGTTTTCAAAGGAATTGCACAAGATTTCTGTTGTGAAATTTGTGTCCATCTGTGGTAGCATGAAAATATTAGATGTCCTTTTTCCACAATATTCTTATAGACTAGACCGGAAATGCTTAGGTATTAATCTTTTTGGATCTCTACTGTAGTTTCTGTAGGGATGCTGAAAACAGATAACAAAAAATGACCACTAGACCCTGTGAGGTAGCTGTGAAGCAGAACATGAGAATTTCCTGTGTTCCTACAGCTACAAGAAGCAGTGTGGTATAGTGGCCAGAATGGGTTACTCAGATTTGAGAGAATGGGGTTAATCTGGTTCATCTGCTGAGCCATAAAAATTATCGTGGGCCAGTCACTTTCCTCAGCTTGACCTACCTTGCAGAGTTGTACTGAGGATAAAGAGAGCCACCTTTGACTGTTTTCCTCCTTCAGCTGAGTAGAGAAATGATAGCATGTAAATGTCTTTCTGGTTTTTCTTCGCAAACAAAGATTCAGGAAGGATTCATCCCACGCTTTCTGCAAGCGCGCTGATGACTAAAAAGGCCAATCCGAGAAAATGCAAGAAACAAACAATAAATAATTATCTCATGTAATAAGTACATTATCTCATGGCTGTTTATTTTCATGTTTATTTGCTACAATTGATTTCAGTAAATATCTGCTTGATTGCAAATCAAAATTCAATTAATTTAAATAAGATTTTAAAGGATGTATATTCAAAGCCAAGAGGAAAATGGAAGCACTAGCTCATGTCTTAGGCCTTGTCTACACTGGCCAAATAAAACAATCTCACCTCGTTGTATCTGTGAGCTGTCCAGATGACATACGGCTTGAATCCAGGACATTCACACATTCTAGAGCTTTAATCCTTATTTTAAAAAAGTTGAGATTTACTCTGGAATCTAGCATGTGTGTGTGGACTGTGCTCAACTGTGATGTTGGTGTGAGGTCGGGGGGGGGAGTTTTTGGTGGGTAGGCAGAAGAGGTCGGGAAGAGGCACCCTGGGCCAGCTGACTCTTCCCGCTGTTTCATTTTCACTTTTTATTGGTTCCTTTTTCCTTTCCTTTCCTTTCCTTTCCTTTTTTTTTTTTTTTGTACACATGGCAGTTGTTCAGAAAAGGACATAACAGCGTATCCATATCATTAAATGTGTGTGCTTGTGCTTAATAGGATGTCTGAAGCTCCTCCAAGCCATGGGAAAAGGCATATATACATGGGTTTGTGTGGAGGGGGGAGGGAGGAAAAACCTGGAGTGGCCACGGTTGTGTGGCCACACATACGTCAATTTATCAGAATGGGATGAGTTCAGAAGGGAAAGCTCTATGGACAGTGCCCCCAAATTTGCATCAATGTGTGTGGTGATCAGGCTTGTGGTCACTACAGACCAAGGAAACCTGAAGGTAAGCCAGGTTTTCCTGCTGGTGTTGATAAGCTCTTAGTTTGAACTAGCAGAGTAGTTTCAGCTGGAAATGTGGTTTTGACCTTTCATGCTGAAAGGTCAAATTTTTGGCTGCAGAATAATAGCATAAAACATTGGCGAATCTAACTTGAATCTTTGGGAAATCAAAGGAAATTCAAGTTCTGTTCAGGAGTTCAGTTTTAGAGTACCATGAACATGCTAGCACTGCAACTGCATCGTTGCTGTCTTTGTTGACTTCCAAATGTGGATTGGGCCAGTCATGAGTGCTGCCCTAACCTTACTGGAAGAAAGGCTAGGTATATGTGCAACTAATACTAAGGACTTTATCAGACTAGTGTGTAAAAACGCTGTAATTCAGTGAGTGAGGAAAGCAGAAACATTTTATTTAATTGTATTTTAAGGGGGTGGGATTGAGGGTCTGGATGTATATTTTAATTTTTAATTTGTTGTAAGCCTCCCCAACTGTGTTTCGTAGAGGGGTGGGATATAAATAAATTATTATTATTATGGCATTATTACACTTACTACTGCACATTGCTGTAATCACATGAAAGAACCACCATGGAATCATTGCATGACAACCACTAGTGCTGTAAGAATGGGAGTTTACTTCCATGATTTTACATGCGTGAGCTTTTAGCAGTTCTCGCAATAAGATGCAAGCATACTTAAAACTCCAAAAACACTTTAATTAACAAAGTAAATGAACACACAAGCACTGAAACAAACCTAAAAACTTTGAAACTAAACAAGACAGTCCATAAAAATAGTGTCTTGTACTTAATTTTTGTGTTCTCACCTGGAAGTTTTCTCACTGAGAACTGCTCATTCATGTTGTAATCTAACAATTACAGTGGGACTTGTTTTCGCGCACCCTCAGGACTCCAAAAAAAGTGGTATTGACGATCTATTGACAGCTTATCCTGTCAATTAGAAGCAACGCTTTATTCGCAGCTGGGGCACAGAGTAACCACACAAAGATGATGATGTCATGCAATAGCTGTGCCCATTCACGCTACCATGATGTCAAATTCCTGTGATTTTTGCTGCATCTGATAAAGTCCTTAAATAAATGTTGGACACAAGGATAGTCCCCCATATCAGAAGAAGGTACAAAATCTCTCTTTTCTCAATGCATTTTCCAGATACTATGAACTGAACACAACCCAAACAGCACCAATGAAGTGAATAAGACAATGCCTGTTTTTGTTATTGTTGTTTATTATATCCAACCTTTTCCCCAAACCTGGGACTCAAGGCAGCTTACATGAATTAAGATGGAGAAAAGCACATGCGAGGACAAAAACAAAAAGTTGCACTGCATTCTATAGAATTAAGACCATTTAAAACAAATCCATCATTTAAAAAAAAGACCTAGGGATGGACAGATCAGGCTACTCTTGAGCTGGTTTGCCAGGGGCTCTGAAGGGACAAACTTTCTGGCCCTCAAATAAAAGGTGTTCCTTAAAATACCATTAGTTCCCCAGTGTTCATTCACCAGTCCTTTTCCCCTTGCTTTGAAATCATTCTGCAATTTTATGAAAATAACCTACATGTAAATTAATATTTGAATATTTATTTAAATAGGTACTTTTAATGTATTTTCTCACAAAATATACATTCCTAAAGCTTCAGTTCCACAAAGAGCTACCTGAAACAGCTACTATGCCTCTCAGGGAACATGCATTTTCTCTGTCTCAAAGAACTCACCTGTAAATGATCTACATGTATTTTGCTATGTTTTCTGAGCCAAGAACGGCATTGCAGGTTATTCTCGGGTGTGTGCATGGGGTCAGTTCATATTAGAATCTCTCTGTGTCTCTCTCTCTCTCTCTCTGTCTCTCTCTCCTCTCTCTCTGGCTTTTCTTTGCAAACAAAGATTCAGGAAGGACTCATCCCGCACTTTCTGCAAGTGCGCTGATGACTAAAAAGGCCAATCCGAGATAAGCAAGTCCAGTTGCAGAAAGCACAACAGAAGGTCTCCTTGGGTGATGTTTCCGGGTTGTGATTCTTTCTGCATTGTCATTTCTCTTCAAGAATTGTTCGGTATGAGTTCTTAAATAATGCTGCAGCATTGTGGATAGTGTGTATCCATGCCTCCCGATATGAGGCCAGGGCGGACCATTGTTGGTGATCAATTTGGCCAAGCCTGAGATGTTGTTTCAGGGAATCCTTGTATTGCTTTTTTGGAGTGCCCCTCTTACGCTGACCCATGGTGAGTTCACCGTAGAGTCCTATTTTTGGGAGGCGATGGTCCTCCATCCTAGAAACATGCCCTGCCCAGCACAACTGTGTTCTCAATATCATGGCCTCAATGCTGGTGATCCCTGCTTGCTCAAGGACAGCAACATTCGTCACATAGTCAGTCCAGTGTATATTTAGCATTGTGTGTATACAGCGCTGATGAAAGCAGCTGAGGGGGGCCTCAGTAGGACTGTGAGCCTGGGGGGAGGCTGGGGTCCCAGGTTGTGTGGGCCTGGGCCCCTGACCACCGCCCTTGGTCTGTGCCTTTATCGATTTGGGGCCCTTTGCTTGCCTCCTTTCCTGACTATGGGTGGTCACCACAAGCCCCAAATGCTAAGGGGAAAATGCAGTGTTGATGACCTCTTTGTACTTACTGTTGTGTTGCGGTAACCTCGACAAGGCATCTGCCAGAAAATTTCTTTCCCCTGGGGAAAACTTCAAGGTGAAATTAAACTAGTAGAAGAAGTCAGCCCACCTAATCTGCTTGGGTCCCAATCTGCATGGAGTTTTCAGAGCCTCCAGGTTCTTATGATCCATCCAGACCTCAAAGGGCTGGGAGGACCCCTTGAGTGGGTGGCGCCAGGTTTCCAACACCAACTTGATGACTCCTGCTTTCTTTCCCAAACCGGCCAGTTCCTCTCAGTCTCATTGAGCTTTCTGGATAGGAGCACCCCCCCCATTGCTACATCAGAAGCATCAACTTGAACCACAAAGGCTTCCTCAGGATCAGGATGTTTGAGAATGGGTTCTGAGGTGAAGAGTTTTTTGAGCCTCTCAAATACTTTCTGACATTGATCAGTCCACACAATCTTTTTGGGTGTTTTTTTCCCATTTGCCACCCTTACCCTCCCTTTCCTTGCCACCAGTCCCCTTAGTCTTCAACAAGTCTGTGAGGGGTAGGGCCGTCTTTGCAAAGTCAGGTATGAATGACCTATAGAAATTAGCAAATCCCAAAAAGCTCTGTAGGTGCTTTTGGGTCTTGGGGGTCTCCCATGCAAGAACCCCCTTCACCTTTTCCGGATCCATCTCAGTCCCATTGGAGGAGATGCGATACTCCAGGTAGTCTAATCAGGACTGGTGGAATTCACATTTGGATAGTGTAGCATACAAGTAATTCTCAACCAATTTACTCAACACTTTTTTAACTAGTTTGACATGGGAGATGTAGTCCTCTGAGTAAATGAGCACACTGTCAAGGTAAACCAGAACTTCCTTATGCAAAAATTCTCTAAGTACATTGATCAGGTTCATGAAAACCCCGGGGGGGCCCGACAACCTAAAAGGCATGACCAGGAACTCAAAGCACCCCAACTGACAGTTGAACGCAGTTTTCCATTCATCCCCCTCCTTGATCCGCACCCGGTGGTAGGCTTCTCTCAGATCTAGCTTTGTAAATATTTTACCTTTGGCCAAGTGGGCCAGCATGTCCTTCATCAGAGGCAGGGGGTACTGATTGGACACGTTGACCCCATTTAACCCACGGTAGTCCACACATAATCTCAGGGAGGAATCTTTCTTGTGTCTGAATAAAACTGGGCCCCCTAGAGCCGATGTAGTCGGTCTGCTAAAGCCTCGGGCCAAGTATTCCCTCAGCACTTCCATCTCAGTCGGGGTCATCAAATATATTTTGGACTTGGGCGCAGTCAAAGGGGCGGTGAGGGGTAAAACATCACACTCCTCCTCAAACACTGTCTTCCACCACCTGTACTCCATTGGGAGATCTTTCACCTCCCCATTTGCCAGAGCTACAATATGAATCTCAGCAGCTTCCCCCCCCCTAATCCTTTCGGGGTGGAGAGTTGCCACCCCTTGAATGGCAATGTTCTCTGATACAATCAGGGTAGGTGAAAGTGATGGCCATTGAATGGCAATGTTCTCTGATACAATCAGGGTAGGTGAAAGTGATGGCCTCTTTAATCGAGTCTATTGAGGGGTTGTGGTACTTAAGCCAGTTCAGGCCAACTACCGCAGCAGGTACTATGCCAGGGGCAATTATGAATTGGAGTTCCTCTTGGTGATCCCCCAACTTCATTCTCACTGACTCAGTTAGTCATCTAGCTGGCCCCCCTTTCATCATGCCACTGTCCATCTGAGAAAGCCATATGGGCTTTTGTAGCTTCTCTGTCTTCAGCTCTGGTTCTCTTACTAGCGATGGCTGGATGAGTACCTGAGTGCACCCACAGTCCACCATGACCATGATTTTGTGGGAGGGACCCCTTGCCCCTAACCCCTATCTTAGCTTTGACAAAAAAGGGGCTTTCACTCCACTCACCACAGCATCTGGGCACCCTTCTGGATCAGCCCGCCCATTGCTGCTCACTAGGATGGGCTGGGTTTGTTTCCTGATGGCTCTGCTTCGGAAGAGGATACACCTTCCCCTGTATCCCATGGGGACTCCCCGGTCAGGTGTTCTGGGATCAAGGTGTGCTCTACTGCCTTGGTTTTGGGCTTGCTGGGAGGTTTTCTAATCGTCTGTTTCCCCTAGGGTTTCTTGAGTGTGTCCTCCCATCGGCCACTGCTTGGTTGCCCATCTGGGAACTCTGCTATGCAATGCAAGGGCGTTCCGGAGAAGGAATAGCTGGCTGCTTCTAGGGCTGTCCTGGCCCCTTCTGCTATCAGGCAAGTTGTAGTTAGCTACCTGGTTCGGCGTTGTTCACAGTTGAGTTCCTTCTCCCCCTCTGTCTGTAACTCCAAGCCAGCGTGTGCATGCTTGGTCTCTTCCCTGGAGGCTGCAGCTATAGCTCAGGTCATTTGGTTCTGTCCCCTGAGGCTTGGGACATTTCACACCAAGTCATTGCCAGAGGGTGTCTTGAGAACTGACTGTGATGAACTCATTAACACACACACACACTGAAGCAATATCTATACAAAGAAGTAGTTTATTGATCTGGCTATGCAGTATGAATCATGGCAAAGTCAGTTCTGAAAACATCAAGCAGTACACAAAGATAAAACCCCTCTCCCCTGAGGTTCAATTTCCATACCACCAATCCACAGCTACATTCCCCTCCTGGGAACCAATCCCCAGCTGTCTTTCCAGACCAACTCCTTGTCCTTTGTGTATCTTCCCTCTCCTTCCAGATCCTCCAGACTTCAACCTTAGTGTGCCTCCCCTCCCAGTGGTCCTCCCAGAGCACTCCACATTCCATTAACTCATGTCAAGGCCTGATAGGGAGATGAGCATACCCAGCATGAGATAATCCAGGCTGTGGCAGCTGCTGCCCCAGCACCTGCTGTCTGAGGCACTTGCCTTCCCCTGCCTAATGATAGGGTGGAACTTAACAGCCAGAAAAAAATGTGACCTGGATCTGCTGTGTTGTTGATAAACATATCCGTTGCATATATTCAAGTCCAAATAACAAATACTGCTCTTTAGAAAACAATTGTTTTGCTTAGATTTTCCTTGGGTTTTTTCCAGACTGTGAGGCCATGTTCTGGAAGAGTTTACTTCTGACATTTCGCCTGCATCTGTGGCTGGCATTTTCAGAGAAACCATACCACACTTTTTCACAGCAAAAAGGACATCAGAAGAAAACTCTTCCAGAACACGGCCTCACAGCCCAGAAAAAAAATCAAGGAAAATCTATGAATGCTGACCGTGAAAGCCTTCAACTTCACAGTTGTTTTACTCTTGATCTCATTGAACATGTTGATTGCATTGTGGGATAAATTTCCTAATCAGCCATGAAGGTTACCAGAAGACCATTAGCCCTTCCTTATCGTTCAGCCTAACATACCTAACATACTTTAGTTCACAAGGCTGTTATAAAGACAAAAGTGTGGGTGGGGAATACTATGTCTTGCCTCTTAATGGTTAGTCTCAAAGAAAGTAGGCTTTCTCCTGGTCCCACCACCATCCTGGGTGTGTCTGGGTCTGGTGAGGACAAGAGGGAAAGTCTTCCCAGTGGCTGCTCCCAAGTTATAGAACTCCCTTCCCTGGGAGGTCAAGTTGGCCCTCTCCTTGCTGTCTTTCTGGAAGCTATCTCAGAATACTATGTCATACAATCTGGCAATCTTATTCAAAGTGAGGGGTTAAATGATACTGAAAGCGTGTGTCTTTAGCACCTTGGTGTACAGGTTGTATACATCTGTGCTACAAGGTATAATATGCAGCAGGGTCTAAAAGAAACTTAAGTCCTTGTTTCTGTCTAAGGAGTTAAATGCTATCATGCCCAATCTGTTCTAAGCTGGCTAAAGCAAAGGTGGAGGGGTGCTGGCTAAAGCAAAGGTGGCTAAAGCAAAGGGGAGGGAGCAACCTATACTACTGTATATTAAAGGGTTTCTGATTTTTTCAAAATGATAACCTGCTGAAGGAAATGATGTACTATGCCACAGTACCTGGTTGTCTAATTGCGAACCATGCAACCTTATCCCCACAGAGATTCTCAGATAAAGCACCACTGTCATCACCTCCACCCGCTCTGGCTCCACTCTTTGTGCTCTACAGCAGGTAAGACAAGCAACAAGGCCTGGTGAGTTTAAAAGGTAGGGTACATTTGAGAAACCGGACAATTACAAATGCCCATGTGGACACACGTGCAGAGGGAATGTAACAAGTTAGTGACAGAAGGCCTTTCAACTGAGTACTATTAAAAGGCAATGTTTGGCTTTGAGAAGAGCAGTAACCTTGGATTGCTACATTTGCAGGCTGCTCGCAACCAAGAGGCCTCTCAAGCCCATCTGCATTTGGAATCGTGCATTTGCTTTGCTTAAATGGATGTGTTCAATAGAATTCAGGTTCATGTCAGCAAGGCTTTCTCAAAAACCAATATTAAGAGTCTTAAAAATGTTTTCCCAGCTTCAATTCCCAGCCCCCAATGCTATCACCTCTGTGACATTTCTATCCCAAATACTCTACTCCAAATGCTCAGGGCTCTGATTCCCCACACCACTTCTTCCTCTTGACTCTTTCACAACCTACCCCTTGTCTCCAACATGAGATAACTGGTCCTGCCACAATCAATGATTCATGACCTGTCTTCCCTTCCAGCTCCCCACTGGACTTGTGATCTGTGTGTTGGAATACCTGACCCTTAACTAATTGTTATCAACTAGTGAAAGTATTCAACTTCACCCAGGTTAAAAAACAACAAAAAACACTCACTTCCCACCTTCAGCCTACTGTGCAGTCACTTATCTTCCTTACCTCCAATACTTCTTATTTCAGGCTACACTTTCTCTGGGGTTGTCTAAATAGTGAAAATACTCCTCGTGGAATGCAAGGAGAATACGACCTGTCTTGTTCACATACCACAGGCTTCCTGCCTATACCTGGAGAGTGGGACACAGTGGTGGCAGCAACTGCAGCAATGGGCTGGGGTTCCTGTGTGGCTCATTTCCTCCAGGTAACTGGGGAAGAACAGGCTACCTCCACAGTCAGCATATGCCGGCAGGGAGCCGGCATATCCTGGCTGGTGTAGATACGCCCCCAGTCTTAATTACCAGAACAAAGTCTTCCTCTGTCTTTTTCTCTTTCCCTCCTCTCTCCCACTTTCCCGCTCTTCCCTTCTCACAAATCTCATCTTCTCCTCATAGAAGTCAGTTCCTGTTTCCCCAATTGTGTTCTTCAAGGTGCCATTCCTAAATTTCATTTTCGCTCTCACTGTACCTTCCAACAGCGCCTCCTTATTCTTACTCTCAATCAATTGCCACCCATATACAAATTAATTGCAGGTCAGCCCCCATATCCACAGATGCAGTATCCATGGTTTTCCTTATCCATGTCCGAAAAAACATGTTCTCTCTAGGCATTTCTAGGTCATCCAATGTGATTCTACTGTCAACCTCTGGTGTTCATCTCATTGAAAACAATAGGGTTCCCTATTATCCATGGTTTCAGGTATCCACAGGGACTCTTGGAACATATCCCCCATGGATATGGAGGTCAACCTGTATCTAGCAAATATCCCACACCTGTCACACAATCATCAAATTTACCCCTTACCTTAGTTACTCTTAAACTGGAATATGAAGTTGTTCTTGTATGCCTTCAAGTAATTTCCAATTTATGCAACTCTAAGGCAAACCTGTCATGGGGTTTTCTTGGCAAGATTTGTTCAGAGAGGTCAGATACCTGCATAGGCTGGATTTTTATAATCTTGGACCAACTAATATTTAGAAGAACAGACTTACTTTCTAGCCGGATTTCTGCTTCCAGCATGATTAAGCACATATTTGCACTCTGGATGGAATAGGCTAGAACACACCATTTACAGAGTACCATACCTCCCAACTGTGTAAAATATGGGAAGGAGCTTTTAGCTTGTTTTCATTGAGTCTAGGGGCTTGTCTACACAGGCTATTTACCCCTGTCTTGCTCCCCGTGTTAGAGCCCTGGGTGCTGTTTACACGATGAAAATGTAGTGGGAAGAATGTGTCCAACCCTGGTTGTTTACACGTACATCGTGTCGGTTCCAAGGTATTAGGAAGGGGGCCCACATTTTATCACTCAACCTGCGTGGCTTTCTGTTCCACTGTTTGTAGCATTTTTTTTTAAAAGTCACAGGAGGATTTTGAAAATCGGAAATGTAAACAGCCCGGGACAAGATATCTCAGTACATGGTGATGACCGGAAATTGTTGTGACCAGGGGAGGGCTCAGGAAGGAGAGGAGGGGTCAGTCACCCATTCAACAGATTCAGACTCACCAGCTGAAAACAAAGGCTTCCATTCCAGCTGCACGTAGGTTTGTTTGTGTCTGTGTGTGTGTGTGTGTGTGTGCACTAAATCACCCTGTTCAATGGATTTCTACATTGCAAACCCTTCAGCTTTAACCTGTCCCTCCCCTGCATGCTTGGTTTAAATTTTAAAGAGAGAGTAAATTATAAAGAGATTGTGGGTGGACGATCGTCCATTCAATCCCCCCCCCACCTGCATCCCCTCCATGGGTTCAAAGGCACAGTAAAAAATGCCAGAGTCTGAGTAGACGATCACACATTCATACACACACACACACACACACACACCAGCAGCTTCCCCTCCAAAACAATGCAAGCATCTGAGTGGATGATCGCACATTCATACACACACACACATGCCTGCATCCTCCCTTTCAATGGGCTTTAAATGGTGTTCTTTCAATTCAGAAGGACAGTAAAGGGTGTAGCCACTGGGCACCCCTTCCTTCCTCACTTTCAATAGGCTTTAAATTGTGTCCCCACATTAGGTCGGTCATGGTTCACTCATTCCTCCCCTCATCCTCTCATTGCCTCGTCCCCAATGCAACACTCAATCACCCCCTCATCCCCAACGCAGAAGCTTTAACAAACATTTGAGCCAGCCAATAGCATTGCTCGTGGTGTAAAACTCTAAAGGAAGGACATCACAGAGGTTGTGAAAAAATGAGTAATCGCATCCTTGATTGACAGCTAAAAAAAAATAATCCTGGGACCGTAAACTCATGTAAATAACAAAAAAAAAAAAACCGGGGTAGTATATAGTGGGAGAAGGTACATATCATGGGACGTGATGCCGTGGAAACAATGATCCCGGGATCTTCCGGGATATCCAGTTCAGAGACAAAAATCATGTAAACAGGGAGGGACGAATACAGGATCAAGAAGTCCCGGGATGCCCCGTGACAAAAACTACCGTCTAACTGGCACCCTGCAGTCCTAACGATATAGGATTTTTGTCCTTTCCCCCCCTTGGCAGTCCTCATAATGCCTGGGGCAAAGACTGGGGGGGGGGGAGACAGGGTAAAGCTCATTAAGCCATTATTTTAAAATACCAGGAAAAACTGCCTCAGCCCACCCCCACAAAAAAATGGATCCAGCCCTGCATGACCACAGGGACCCATACTAGCATGGTAGCCCATCACTGAAGCATCTGAGTTGCTCTCTCTGAAACCAGGAAGGAGTCCCGCAGCATGTGACCAAGGCTGGACATGTGCAGGGGGCCTTGATCATGTACTGCTGGTTGGCTTCCTGGCTTCTGAGACAGTGACGTGGATAGCAGCAGCAGTGGCTGTAGAGATGTCATGCTGGTATGGACTCCATCCCATTTCATTCAGGTAACGGGGGAGGAATGGGCCAGATCTGTGGCCAGAATATGCATATTCTGGACCATGTAGATGAACCATAAACCATCAACAGGCAAGATAGAATACTAGGATGTGAAGCTAAGGCCTAATTGTCTATCTTCAGTACAATAAAGTTGGGTACATGAAATGTCATGTTGGGTACATAAAAACGTGGGTGTGCTTAAATGTATTGTTGATATCCTACATTGGCTACCTAGCTACCTAACTAAGTAAAGTCGCTAAGGCTTGACCATCCTCAAGCTCACCATTACAGCCAGCAGCTGCATCAGGCAAAGGAGGTCTGTTCAATTGCCAATAAGGGCACAAGGAGGATGTTTCCTCCCACCTGTAAAGTAAAGCTATAACTAGGAATTGCAACAGGAGTCCTGCTTCTCATTGCCACAGCCTTGCTCACTGATGGGAGGGGGCTTGAAATATCCTCTTCCTTGTACACACCTCACACAGGTGAACACACACCCTTTGCCTGATGCAGCTGCTATTAAGGTGGGCTTGGGAGGCATTTGTAGTATGACTAAGGTCTTCTTAGGTTACGAATCCACAACTGCAATACAGAATGCCAGCCTGTATCTTTCCAAATATTCCACAAAACCACACACACAAAAAAGCTATGGATAAAAATTTAACTTTAAATTTTTAAATTAAACTTATTTAAATGTATTCTGAGAAACAGGTAATCCAGTACCAACAACATTATGAGTGTAATCTAAAGCAAATTCTTATTTAAGTTTTAACATGTAATATTTCCATCTTGCTGTGTTGGCAAATTTGGCTATATGCAACTACCAGCTGCAGGAAAATTTGTTTGGGAACCAATCAGGAAATTAGGCTGTGTTTGGGAACCTTTCAGGAAACCAGGCTGTGTTCATGTTTTGTGATAAACACGAACTTCAGGTTCATGAAAAGGCCTACAAGTGTTAAGGAAGAAGCTGTATAAAAGGTTGGTGTGACATTTGAATAATGTGCATTTTCCATGGAAGACTACATGCAAAGATGACGCACAAGAGATCAGCAACTAACATCTACATAATATTTACCCAGAACTTCTATTCTTAATTGTTGTCACTAGGTATAATGCCAAGATTTTCTTTAAGCAGGTATTTTTTGTTCCTGGCCAGTATCATATGCAAATCAAAACCTTTCTATTTGACTACTTTCCTTTTTGAGCAAACACTATAAATAAACTGTATTTGAAATTTAGTGAACCTCACATTGCAGAGTTTTCTGTTGGGAAGAAAATGTTCAGTTTTGTTTTGGATTTGTGCATTTTATATTTAAGTTTACAAAACAAAATGACAATGGCTGTCATTATTTGCCCAGGACAGGTTAACAATGCACAGTTCATTGTGACAAATATGAATCCTCCAGGGTAACAAAAACAGTGTAAGCCACACTGAAAAGAGATTGTTCATTTTAAAAGTTAACATAAACAAGGGATAGATTACTCAACACTTCTAAATGGATGTTATGTGTACTTCTTAAAAGAATTCACTACTGGTTCTATCAGATATTGATGCAATTCAGACACAATGATCTCCATTTAATAAAACATGACTTATTTGACAGAGCAATGGCTGCATCAGTTTCTTCTCCCATTCTTTTCAATTGCATACCATAATTAAGGGCTCATCTACATTCAGATTTCCACGGTCTGCAGTGACCACTGGCTTGTCTACACGATCACCACAACATCAAGATGATTATGGGGGCACTGTCCATAGTTTCTCCTTCCAAACTCACCTAGTCTGATAAATTACAGTATGTGTGGCCACACAACCATGGCTGTTCAGTTTTTTCCTCTCTGTTATGCATCTGTGTGTACATATGTCTTTTGCCATGGCTCAGAGGGGCTTCTAACATCCTATTAAGTGGAGGTCTGTGCAGCTAATAATATGAGTATGCTGGTATGTGATTCTCTGAACAACTGATGCATAAGCAAACCAAAAAAACAAACAAAAAAAGAGGAACTGCTAAAAAGTGAATTTGAAACAGTGGGATTGGTCAGCCTGGCCCAGGGTGCCTCCTTCAAACTGCTTCCTCCCCCCAAAAAACCCTCCCCTCCACCCCGCCATCACCATCATAATGGAGAGAAGTCCACACACAAACACGACTATCCAGATTTTCCACTAGGATCCAGCATGAATTCCTGCTTTTTTTCAATGCAGTTTAAAGCCCTGAAATGCTTGAATGCCCCAGAGCCATACGTTGTCTGCAGAGCTTGCTGACACAGCAAGATGAGGTAATTATATTTGGTTGGGGTAGACAAGGCCTGACATATTCTTAATATTCTTAAATTTGTCAAGCCTTCTTCCAACAATGGTCATATCAGGAAACTGTGGACTTTTTCGGATGAGTCTTTTACAGCGCAAGCAGCCTCGTCGCGTTGCGAGGCTGCTGCGCTGCAGAGCGTCCCTTTCGGATGATGCTCTCCTCTGCTGGTACTGTTGCATTACCATGGGGACACTGCAGCGTTATATTCGGCGGTTTTCTAATCACGAAAGAGAAAGGAGTGGGAAGGAGAGAAGGTAGAAGAGATCATGTGCATATTTTTCTTGGGCTTGTTCTTGGACTAATAACCAAATAAAAAGAGTGTTATGTTTGAACAGGGATGCTTTTATCTTATTTTATTTTATTTATATCCCACCTGTATATTTTATATACACAGGATCCAAGGCAGCTTACAACCAATTAAAAACAGGGTGTAGCTAAATATTATTTGTATAAAAGCTAAAAAAAAACCCCAGAAACTATTAAATAAGACTATGATGAAAAGCGTAAAGTTAAAAGTATACAAAAAGACACAATTAAACATAGTAAAAAAAAAAAAAAGATAAAAGCAAAACCACATTAAAAGCCCTTTCTGCCACATGGATTATAAGCCAAAAGCTTGCCTGAATATGATGGTGCTGGGACTGAGATAAAGCCTCCAAAGATCTTAAAACTCAGCCAGGTTCATAAAGGGAGAAATGGTCTTTCAGATAGTCTGGACCCAAGCCATAACCAGTACTTTGAATTCTGCCTGGAATCAGACCAGGGATGCCAATAAAGTTATTGTTGTGTGCCTTCAAATAAATTGTGACTTATGGTGACCCTAAGGCAAACTATCACAGGGTTTTCTTGGCAAGATTTGCTCAGAGGGGGGCTGCCTTTTGCCTTCTTCTGAGGCCAAGAGAGTGTTACTTGACAAGGTCACCGAGTGGATTTCCATTGGCGGAGCAGAGATTTGAACCCTGGTCTCCAGAGTTGTAGTCCAACACTCAAACTAGTATACCACACTGGTTCTCAGCAGCCTGGCTGCAGCATTTTGGACCTGTTGAAGTTTCAGATCAATTTCCAAAGGCATTCCCATGTATAGTGTTCTACAATAATTCAACTGGGATGGAATCAAGGCATGTGTTACCATGACATGATCAGACATATCAAGGAATTGACCCAGTTGTCATACTAGTTTTAACTCTGTAAATTGTCTCCTCGCCACTGCCAATACCAGGGCATCCAGACTCAGGAATGAGTTCAGGAGTACAGTTGTCCCTCCACATTCACAGATTTGGCATTCATGGATTTAAGTATTCATGACTTGAAAATATTCTTAAAAAAATAATAATCCAAAAAGCAAACCTTGATTTTGCCATCTTATATAAGGGACACCATTTTGCTATGCCATTGCATACAATGGGACTTGAGTATTCACGGATTTGGGTATTCACGGGGGGTCCTGGAACCAAATCCCAGTGAATGTGAAGGGACAACTGTACACCCAAGCTGCAAACCTGAGATTTTGGGGGCATAGGTTCAGGGCATAGGTTGAATCCCTATTCCCTGACCTGCCTTGCAAGTCTTTTTTGCTGTTAAAAAAAAAGCCTCTCCTGGACCTCAAATGTCCTGGGAGGGGTGCAAATATGGCTGAAGGGTATTGGGAAGGCATTTGGTTGGGGTGGGGAGAATTGCCTTTTGAGGGTGGAGGTGGAGTGGAGAGCAGTGCAGCTGTCCCAGGGCTCCTCAGGCCCCAATTGCCCACCCTGTCTTATTGCCTGTAGCACCTATAATTGATTGCTCCCAAATTTGTACCTGTCCTTGATAAAATTGGGATATGGTATTTATTCCATGACAAGGTATAGATGTGAGAAGTAATACAGTAGGAAAGATCTCCCCCACCTGCTATCCTTTAGTTGCTATATGGATTAAATCAGCTCAAGTGAAAATATTCCATTTTTGTTCAGAATGTGGAAGTGGATTATTAAACAGTTTTATGGCTAAACACTTTGGAATTCAGTATTCAGGAAGCAGAGATTCATTTCAAGAAACTGGCCCTCCAGTTTAAAGGTTCTTTTTTTCCTGGTATGCCACCAAGAGAGAAAAGTTGACCCTAGTCGTCTGTCTCAGTACAAGCATCAGTTATGTAGGTAGGAGCATTTGTTACAACAGTGTGACAGATTTGTGCCTCCCCAGCGCTGAGACTTGAACAGAGAGAGAGCTCCAGGTCTACTTGGAATTACAGAGGCTGATATTTACTTGGCCGGGTTAAAAGGGGCACACTAGAAGCCTGAGAAGCTGCTTGATCAATATTCCACAGCCTAGAGCTTAGAAAAGTTGCTAGTTGGATATACTGTTTATAGGATCCTGGGAGGTATGGTTTGGAAAGAAAAAAAAAAGCTTTCTCAGACTCTGCTAGTCTTACCAGTTGTAAAAACACAGTATTCATGAGAAGGACTGCTTCTCTGACATTGTGAAAGGGTATGCTTTCCAGGTGAATAATCAAAGATCTGAGCCTGTAGCTATCCTGTCATTTAGATGTTTCTCCCAATATTCAGAAAGGACAATGTCTTGCTTCACAGTAGGGCTAAGCGCTGTAGACATCTCCCCATGTTCTCCATGGCAGCAACAATTTCCACAAAGCTCTGGGGTACCTGGTATTACATTGTTTTAGGGCACTCTGGTGAATTAAATTTCAACTCTCAAAAGGAAACACAACTCTCAAAAGGAAACATCTCCGTCCGTCCATCTATCCAGTCACCACATTATATGTATCCCACTTTTCTCCCAGACTGGGACTTGAGGCAGCTTACAAAAAGGCTTAATATTAGAATAAAAACCACAAATAGTGAAAAACATATACATTTAAGAGTAAAACAGTATTATATAACAACAGAATTAAACACATTTAAAATCTTACTTTTAAAAAAACATTAAAAACACTGTTGTTAACTGTCGTCAAGTCAACTTCCACTTATGCCAGCCATAGGAATGAGAGACCTCCAAGTCACCCTATCTTCAACAACCCTGCTCAGGTCTTGCAGACTCAGGGCCATGGCGTCCTTGTGTCATGTACTGGTATTCCCAAGCTCAGTGACCAACAGCTTCAGAATTAAAAACAGAAAACTTTATTGGCACCACAGTTTAGAAAGTGTTCCATACATGGTTGTTGCTCAGAATGAAACTTAGAAGACAGACAGTATAGTAAAAGCAAAACACAATCTACCAAAATACTATACCTATTGGCTAATCATCATCCCCTGACCTCCCATCGCCATACCTATGTCCAGGCCCTTATCCCACATGTAGGACAATATTGAGAAACACAGCTGCACCCTTATCAACTCTTCAGTAGCAACTGTTAGACTCCCCTTACACATTTGGCACATAACACTCGTTAACAAGCACAAGAAAATGAAAACACAATCAATGGCAAGGTTACAACAATTACCATGACACAATTGAAACACTGAAATTGGCAGGACACGGTCACGTCCAGGACCTTTCCTGACACCTTGAATGAGTTCTGAAATGCCATTTTCCTCATTTCCTACTGCCTTCTACCTTACCGAGTATTACTGTCTTTTCTAGTGAGTCATGCCTTCTCATGATATGGCCAAAGTATGACAGTCTCAGTTTAGTCATCTTGGCTTCTAGGGAGAGTTCAAGTTTGATTTGCTCTAGGACCCATTTATTTGTCTTTTCCATAACTTTAGTATTCAGTGTTATATCTTGACACTTCAGGATCTTGTCTAGTTCCTTCATAGCTGCCCTTCCAAGTCCTGGGCCCTAAAGTCCAGATGATGTAGGGCATTTCCCTTGATCTGCCCCTAGGCAATCCTCACTACCTGGGGCAGATATGACGCTGGAACAGGTGCAAACCAGGATAGGGTCTTATAAACCATTATATGAAAATATCCAATTTAATCTGTTCCCACCGGATTAGGCATGTCCCCACATGTCCACGGGAACCCATCTCAGCACGCCATCCCTTGCTGCTGCTGCCCGCTCTCTGGCTCTCCCAGAAGCCAGGCAGAGGTCCTCAGCATGTGAACAAGGCTGGTCACATGCAGGGGGCCTGCAGTCATATGTTGTGGGGCCCTTTCCTGGCTTCTGCATTAGCAGGGAAAATGGTGACCACAGTGGCAGCCACGGCGGTAGCCGCCATGGCTGCAGTATCAGGCCAGCATTCTGTTTGGACACCAGCCCATTTTCTCCAGGTAATGGGGGCAGGACAGGACAGAGCCAGAACTAGGATACACCAGCGAGGAGCTGACATATCCTGGCTAGTGTAGATAAGCCCCTAGTCTTCTTCTGATTTCTTAACTGCAGCCTCCATTCTGATTAATGACTGAGCCAGGATATGGAAAATCTTTCACTATTTCAATTTCTTCGTTGTATACTTCATTGCCTACTTTAAAGTAAATCATCATGTAATCATGCAAATAATCTGTGATCATCATTTTTGTTTTCTTACTGTTCAACTGTAAACTTTCCTTTGCACTTTCTTCTTTGAAGAATCATTCCAAGCCTTTGCTATTTTCTGCTAGTAGCATGGTATCATCTGCATATCTTAATTTGATGATGTTCCTTCCTCAAATTTTCATACCTCCTTTCTCTGAGTCTTATCCTGATTTACGTATTATACGTTCATTGTATAAGTTAAAGAGATAGGGTGATAACAGGCATCATTGCTCAGCTCCCTTGCCAATTGGAAATCATTCTGTTCCTCCATATTCTGTCCTGACAGTAGCCTCTTGTCCTGAGTATAGGTTACACATCAGGACAATCAGCTGTTGTGCTATACCCTTTTCTTTAAAAGTGACCCATAGTTTGTCATGATCTATACAATCAAAGGCTTTGCTATAATCTGTAAAGCACAAGCTGATTTTATTGAGAAATTCTTTGGTGTGGTGTACTCCATTATTCAATGTATGTTCATAATATGACCTCCAGTGCCTCTTGCTTTCCTGAACCCAGCTTGATCATCTGGCATTTCTCACTCCATATATAGTAAAAGTCTTTATTGTAGAATTTTGAGCATCATTTTGCTTGCATGGGGGATTAATGCAATGTCCTGTGGATACTACAATCCCTGGTGTGCCCTTTCTTGGGGATTGTAATATATATTGAGTGGTTCCAATCTTTGGGCCATTGTTTTATTTTCCATATTTGTTGACAGGTTTTTGTTAGAACTAGAGTAGATTCTATCTACAGTTGTCCCTCCACATTCGCGAACTTGACATTCGCGGTTTTGGTTATTCGCGGTTTTGGGAGGGCCCCCCCGGGCCCCCCCAAAACCGCGACACGGGGCCTCCAGAGGCCCCGTGAAAGACCTGGAGGGAGCGGGGAGGCCCGGGGAGGCCTCCACAGGGCCCCCGGAGGCGCTCCGGAGGCCCCATGAAGGCCTGGGGAGGGGTGGGGAGGCCTTTGCGGGACGCCCGGAGGCCCTCCGGAGGCCCCGCGAAGGCCTGGGGAGGGGTGGGGAGGCCTTCGTGGGACCCCGGGAGGCCCTCCGGAGGCCCCGCGAAGGCCTGGGGAGGGGTGGCGAGGCCTTTGCGGGACCCCCAGAGGCCCTCCGGAGGCCCCACGAAGGCTTGGGGAGGGGTGGCGAGGCCTTCGCGGGACCCCCGGAGGCCCTCCGGAGGCCCTCCGGAGGCCCCGCGAAGGCCTGGGGAGGGGTGGGGAGTCCTTCGCGGGACCCCCGGAGGCCCTCCGGAGGCCCCGGGAAGGCCTCTGGAGGCCCCACGAAGGCCTGGGGAGGGGTGGGGAGTCCTTCGCGGGACCCCCGGAGGCCCTCCGGAAGCCCCGTGAAGGCCTGGGGAGGGGTGGGGAGGCCTTCGAGGGACCCCCGGAGGCCCTCTGGAGGTGCCGCGAAGGCCTGGGGAGGGATGGGAAGGCCTTCGTGGGACCCCCGGAGGCCCTCCGGAGGCCCCGCGAAGGCTTGGGGAGGGGTGGGGAGGCCTTCGCGAGACCCCCGGAGGCCCCGCGAAGGCCTGGGGAGGGGTGGGGAGGCCTTCGCGGGACCCACAGAGGCCCTCCGGAGGCCCCGCGAAGGCTTAGGGAGGGGTGGCGAGGCCTTCGCGGGATCCCCGGAGGCCCCACGAAGGCCTGGGGAGGGGTGGGGAGGCCTTCGCGGGACCCCTGGAGGCCCTCCGGAGGTGCCGCGAAGGCCTGGGGAGGGGTGGGGAGGCCTTCGCGGGACGCCCGGAGGCCCTCCGGAGGCTCCGCGAAGGCCTGGGGAGGGGTGGGGAGGCCTTCGCGGGACCCCCAGAGGCCCTCCAGAAGCCCCGTGAAGGCTTTGGGAGGGGTAGCGAGGCCTTCGCGAGACCCCCGGAGGCTTCGTGAAGGTCTGGTGAGGGGTGGCGAGGCCTTCGCGGGACCCCCGGAGGCCCTCCGGAGGCCCCGCGAAGGCCTGGGGAAGGATGGAGGGAGGGCCGGGGAGACCTCCGTGGGGCCTAGCAAGGCCCCGCAAAGGCCTGGGGAGGGAGGGAGGGAGGGCCGGGGAGACCTCCGCGGGGCCTAGCAAGGCCCCGCGAAGGCCTGGGGAGGGAGGGAGGAAGGGCCGGGGAGACCTCCGTGGGGCCTAGGAAGGCCCCGCGAAGGCCTGGGGAGGGAGGGGGGAGGGGAGTCGTTATTCGCGGATTTTTCACATTCGCGGGGGTCCGCGGAACGGAACCCCCGCGAATGTGAAGGGGCGACTGTATTTGGATTGAAACAACTCTATTGATATTCCATCTGTCCCTGGTGATTTATTTCTCCCAAGTGCCCTGAGTGCAGGTTCCACTTCACTTTCTAAAATTGTAGGTTCATCTTCAACTCATTCTTCCTTGAATGGATCCACTATCCTTTCAACTCTTTTATTTAATGTTTTGGTGCATTCTTTCCATTGTCTTTTTATTTTTACTTGGTCATGCAATGTGTCCCCCTACTGGTTGTATAGCATCCCTGCCCTTGGTTTAAATTTACCTTTGATTACTTAGATCTTGGGGAACAGGTCTCTTGTTCTTCCTTTTTTGTTGTCATCTTCTGTTTCTCTGCATTTATTACAGTACCCTTTGTGCCTGTGCACAAGTCATTGAACAGTGTGATTCAGGGTTCCCACTCTATTTATGTCACCTTTTACTTTTGCTTCTCATCTGTCCTTAACTGCTTGAAGAGTTTCATCTGTCATCCATTTTCTTTCTTTTTGGCTACTGATAGTGTGTTTTTGCATTCCTCCCTGACCATGCCCCTGTCTTCAGTCCAGAGTTCTTCAGACTCTCAGTCAATTAGCTTAATAATACAAATCTATTTTTTGCATTATCTTTCAATTCTATGGGGATGTCCTTCAGGTTTTATTTTGGCACAATGGTTGGTTTAGTGTTCTTCTTTAGCTTTACTTTAATTTTTGAGATCAGCACTTCATGGTCTCTGCCACAATCTGCCCCTGATTTTGTTTTTGCAGAGAGAATGGAGCTTCTCCATCCTCTGCTTCCAAATATGTAATCTATTTGATTTCTGTATTGCCCATCAGGTGATGTCTTCAGTTGCTTGAAGAATGTGTTTGGGATGAACAAACTGTTGGCCTCACAAAATTAAGTCACTCTCCTGCTTCATTTCTTGATCATATGCCAAATTTTCCTACAATCTTTGATCCTGCTCTGTTTCCTACTTTTGCATTCCAATAGCCTATGATTAACAAGAAGTCTTGTTTGAGCGTGTCATCAGTTTCCTTCTGGACTCCAGTACAGAATCGTTCAATTTCTTCTTCTTCTGCTTCTGTAGCTGGAACATAAACTTGGAATATGGATACATTTATGGATTTTCCCAGATGGCTTATGGATATTATTTGGTCTGACTTTACATGATCTGTTTCTTCATTGTTAATGCCACCCCATTTCTTCTTATACTTTCATTTACTAAGTAAAACACTGTGTAATCATCTGACTCAAAATCTCCCATTCCTGTCCACTTTAGCTCAGTCACCACAAGTATTGCAATGTCTGGACATTCCATTTCTTGTTTTACTATGTCAATCTTCCTCTGATTCATGCTTTCCACATTACATGTTCCTGTAATATGTTTTGTGCAACTTCGGACTTCGCTTTAACGTCTGAGCAAGTCAGCAACTGAATGTCCTTTCAGCTTGAGTCCAGGTGCATCATTAGCCACACTGCTACTCATAGTTCTCCTCTGCTGTACCCCAGCAGCTTGTGGAGTGCCGACTGAACTGGGAATTTCATCTTCTGGTACTATCTCATTTTGGATTGTCTCATTATAGGTTTTTTGTGGTAAAAGACATTCAAAAAGAGTTTACTGTGCCTCCTTCTGTGCAATACTAACAAGTGTTATCTATTGTGCCACCATCGTTGTCTCTGAGGGATCCTCTGCCAGTGTCTCTCTCTCTCACACACACACCACAACTGCTGCTGCCAAGTAGCTGTTCGGCACATTTTCTTGTTAAAAACCAGGTTGCAGAGGCTTGCCAAAAATGAAGTCTTAACCTGCCATTGAATGGACAACAAAGAAGGAGCCATCCTAGCTGCCCTATGGAGGTAATTCCAAAGTGTGGGAGCAGCCATGGAGAAGGCCTTCTCCTGTTCTCCCACCAGCTGTGTCTGTGAAGATAGTGGGGCAGAGAGAAGTGCCTCTCCCTCAGGCAAAGGGAAAAATAGAAGTATCTTCCCTTTCACCATTTGCTCTGATAGCATCATGAACCTAAGCTAAATGTTTGTCAGCACAAACACCTTCTTCTTCCTTCTGTTCTTCCCCCTCCCTCTCTTCCACATTAGATAATGTTTTGGTTATAATTTATATTTTTTTTAAATATTCCAATTCATGCTAAAGATTCAAGTTGGATCACAACGGGTGAGATCCTGTTTGACCCTAGTGGAATATAAACCTCTGGCATTGTACTTACACAAGTGGGTAGGGAAGGTGAAGGCTGTTCCTTTCCTCCTAACTGCATAACAGCAGGTGGGCAACACACAACCACACCTCCAGTCATTGGCCATTTGGGTTGGGAACTGAGCTCTCCACCTCCTGTTGTACAGCCAGAGGGGGGGAAACACTGGACAAGTACTGGACACCTCTTTGCACAATTTCCAAGAATGAAAGAATGTATACTGGCATGAAGCAATACAAGTTTCTACAAAGTGTGCCTATCTTATGAACTCTGCAATCTAAAACAGGATGGGGAATTGGATGAAAATCACTTTTTTAATTAAAAACTACAGTCTTGTTACATGAGCACACTGTTGTTGTTATATGCCTTCAAGTTGATTCCAACATATGGTGATCCAATCATAGGGTCTTCTTTTCAAGATGTATTCAGAGGATGCTTGTCATTGCCTTCCTTTAAGGCTGAGTGAATATGACTTGCCTGAGGTCACTCAGTGGTTTTTCAGGGCTGGGTGGTGATTCAAATGCTGGTCTCCTAGAGTCCTAGTCCAACACTCAAACTATTGCACTATGCTGGCTCTACACAATAACTAGGGGTAGTCTAACATAACAAAACATTTTGAAAAGATATGTAAAATGGAGAAATCTGTCAATTAAGTTTAACCACACAGCAAGTTCTATGAGAGGACAAAAAAAAAACCTCGTATCTTTTAGACCACGAATTCAATAATGAAACTCTCAGCTTCTATAAATGAGTTATTTCTTATTCTCAACCCTACCACTCCTCCATGTTCAAGTTTCAGATCAATCTGCTGACACATTTTATGCATGTAAGGTATAGGACCTACTCCTTCTGTGGTTTAATTTATTTTTGTAATGGCAGAATGCTATTTACCCAACCCAGCCTTATCATAGGGCTAGTCCTGTGGTCATATAAACACCCTCCAGGATTAAAAATTCCTCCCTCAACTGGACTGACCCAGCCAACAAAAAACCAACTTAGTCACAAAGTTTGTGGGGAGAAAAAAACTAACTATTTAGGTGCAAATTATTTTAGATACGTTGTGGTTATATGTTGTTGCGTGCTTCATAGTATGAATGTAAAGATAACAGGCTTCCCTTGTAACAGAAGCTCAACAAGTTAAAGAGGGAGCTTTTTCGATTTTTGTGAAAGCCTACTGTAAATGAAAACAAGAAAGTCAACTACTTTCTACAGGAGTTCATGTTGATATTAACATCAAAGCATTCTGCATATTTTTCATTCCTTCTCCTGTAATAAGCAGTGATGTTTGACAGAAGCACAAAAGCTCCATAGTGTTCCCTTGAAGCTTGCAAATCATCAACAATTTCAAACAGAAGCATTTTCCTTACTCAAATCTTTACAATCCTCCTGGTACCATTATTTAATATTAATGTGATGGGGTGCTGGTGATGGCTAGGCCAAAGCTAAGTGTGCTATGTTTAATGTTTTCTTATTGCTATAGATCTTAATGGAAAGACAGGATTCTGTTTTTTAAAAAGGAAATAAAATAATTTTTACTTCATTTGTTCAGTAGCTTTAGAGGACATCCAATGTATTTGTACAATGAGATAATGCTTTGATTCTCCCTCTCATTCTCTCTCACCACAAATGGGGATGAGTGGAGTGCATTGGCATAGCTCTTGCTTGTAAAGTTGTGTTTATTTATTATGGCTAAATTGTTAACAACTCTGTAAGTAGCTATGTACCGTATATCCAAGGAAGCTTTAGACTCATCATCATCATCATCATCATCATCATTATCATTATCTTTTCAAATGCCTTGTACAGTTTTAAATTATTGATGTTATGATATAGTAATTTATTAGGTTTTTTAAAACTTCTTATTACAGATTTTCACCTGTATCATGTTTCATTTCCATTGCAAGACACCTTAAATCCCATGTCAATGGAAAGGTGGGATATAAAAATCAATCAGTCCTATCCTCCATGCCATAGAACAAAAGAATGCCCAGGTTATTAATACGTTTGTGCTATAGAATTGGGAGCTTGGTGTTCAAAATGGGGAAAAGGTAAAAATCCTGCTAGGGCTGACCAATTTTTAGAGCTCTAGTCACTCATTGTCTAGAGGCCTGTCTATCTGGGCAATTTAACCTGTCTTGTTCCTGTCTTGGAACCCTGCAGTCCTGACGTAGGGCTTTTGCCCCCAGGCAGTCCTCATGACCCCCGGGGCAAAGACAAGGCCAAGATGGGGGAAGATGGGGTAGGCCTCATTACACTGCTTTAAAATAACACCTGGGCAAATCTACTCCAGCCAGCAAAAAACAGATCAGGTCCCACATGCTACATGATCCTGTTCTGGCATGCCAGCCTGTCACTGCTGCTGTTCTTTGCCTCACTCTTCTGTAACCAGGAAGGGGGCCTACAGCATGGGATCAAGGCTGGTCAAATGCATGGGGCCTTTCTCACATGCTGCAGGCCTGCTTCCTGGCGTCATAGAGTGTGACATACAGGGCAGCAGCAGCAGCTGCAGGGATGGACTGGCATGTTCATCTGGACTCCAATCCATTTTGTGCCAATAACCAGGAGGAACTGGCTAGATCTGTGGATGGAATATGCTGGCGGGGAGTCAGCATATTCTGGCCCTTATGGATGAGCCCTAGGTGTGTCAATTAACACACAAAGAAGGGAAGGGAGTAAAAGTAAATCTTTTATATGTTTTACAAAGGAAACTAAGCTGTGCCTTTTCTTTTTTGGATGAGCTTTTACAGCGCTAGCAGCCTCGTCCCCGTTGCGAGGCTGCTGCGCTGCAGGGCGTCCCTTTCGGATGACGCTCTCCCCTGCCGGTCCAGGGGAGAGCGTCATCTGAAAGGGATGCCCTGCAGTGCAGCAGCCTTGCAACGGGGACGAGGCTGCTAGCGCTGTAAAAGCTCATCCGAAAAAGTCCCTTGTATATGTGTGGATGGGAGTGGGACTCCCTTTCCAATCACCTGAGTGTTCCAGTGCTATCTCTCATATTTCCTGAGAAGTTGTTGGTGAGATGAATTAAATATAATGCAGAAAGTAATGAGAACAGTCAAAATAGCATGACACACTAAGAACTGCTTTTAAGTTAATTTAATTTCAAAGTCATTACTTGCCACACCAGTGAAGTAACATCACTCTAAAACTGCCCTCTAAAACTGTCCTTAAGAATAACTTTTAAAGCTATTAATGTTAATTTAACTAACTAATTATATTCAAAGACATAGCTGTGTTATTTGGGATGAGTATGCTAAGTCCACTTCATCAGATGAAGAGACTTAAGTGTAAGAAAGCTTATGCTACTAACTTCTTTCTCTTAGTCTCAAAGGTGCTCCTAGATCCTTTGCACAATTACTTAAAGTTAAGCTAATTTAAAAGTCATTACTTGTTACACTAGTACATTTGTGCATGGCACATTGTTTTTGAAATGTCTCTTCATTTTACTCTCATTATCCCCAAAAGCTGCTAGTGACAGTTGACTGTCACTCACTATTCCCAGTATTTGTGACTGGCAACTTTCCAGAGCCTCAGAGAACACTCTGTCTGAAGATACTAGGCCAGTGATGGGCAACCTTTTGAGCTTGGTGTGTCAAATGTCACTAAAAAACTGAGCATAACTCGGGTGGTGTGTCAGTTTGAGGAAAAAACATTATTTTGCGATATTTATTGTTTAATCTACAATATTATTAATTGTTTATTAATAATTAATGAGTTGTCACAACTCATGTGACAACTGAGTAATCAAAATGTACAGTTGTCCCTTCACATTCATGGGGGTTAGGTTCCGAAGACCCCCACAAATGTGAAAAATCCGCGAATAATAATAGCCCCCCCAGCCTCTCAAAAGTGGCGACGGGGCCTCCGGGGGCCCCGTCGCTACTTTCCCCATACCTCCCCCGGCCTCTCTCTGACCCATGGGTTTATTTTGGGGGGGATACCTCACCCACGAGTGAAGCAGGGAAAGATATAAAAGAGGTGGACTTACCTGCTCGAGGTAGAGGAAGGTTGGGGGGCACGGTAGCGAGTGTGGGAGCAAGGTGGTGTTGCAGATGAGGAGGCAATCTGAGTTAGCCATGGAGCAGAGCATGTGTTGCCGGCTAGCCAAGGAGCGATTATGTGGGCAGCTCCTCGGCTCCCAGACCCTCGGCTTCTTCCCTTCACAGCACTTACTCCCCCCTCCACAACGCCACATGCAAACACACACACACACAGACACAGACACGCATTCTTCCCCCTCCCTCTTTTGGCAGCTCCCCTGTACGGAGCTATTTAGGAGGACTCCATTGGAGAAGCTGCGTGCGGTACCCTGGGCTCAAACAAGAGGCCCACCTGCCCGCCGCCTTCCCCAGCCTCCCCGAGGCAGCTCCATGGCTTCAAAGACACAGAGCCCCCTTGGGAAGGCCGGGGAGAGGCCAGGCGGCCAATCTCCCACTCACCCGCTATCTTCCCCGGCCTTTCTGAGGTGGCTCCGAGGCTTTGGAGCCCCCTCGGGAAGGCTGGGGAGAGGCCAGGCGGCCACCCTCCCACTCGCCCACCATCTTCCCTGGCCTTTCTGAGGTGGCTCCAAGGCATCGGAGCCACCTTGTGAAGGCTGGGGAAGATGGTGGGCGGCCACCCTCTCACTCGCCCGCCATCTTCCCCGGACTTTCTGAGCTGGCTCCAAGGCTTCGGAGCCACCTCAGGAAGGCCAGGGAGAGGCCAGGCAGCGACCCTCCTGCTTGCCTGCCATCTTTCCCAGCCTTTCCGAGGTGGCTCTGAGGCTTTGGAGCCCCCTGAGGAAGGCCGGGGAGAGGCCAGGCGGCCACCCTCCTGCTCGCCCGCCATCTTCCCCGGACTTTCTGAGCTGGCTCCAAGGCTTCGGAGCCACCTCAGGAAGGCCAGGGAGAGGCCAGGCAGCGACCCTCCTGCTTGCCTGCCATCTTTCCCAGCCTTTCCGAGGTGGCTCTGAGGCTTTGGAGCCCCCTCAGGAAGGCCGGGGAGAGGCCAGGCGGCCACCCTCCTGCTCGCCCGCCATCTTCCCCGGACTTTCTGAGCTGGCTCCAAGGCTTCGGAGCCACCTCAGGAAGGCCAGGGAGAGGCCAGGCAGCGACCCTCCTGCTTGCCTGCCATCTTTCCCAGCCTTTCCGAGGTGGCTCTGAGGCTTTGGAGCCCCCTCAGGAAGGCCGGGGAGAGGCTGGGCGGCCACCTTTCCACTTGCCTGCTGCCATCCTCAGCAGAGTCCTGCCCACTGGCCACCTTACCTGGCTTTTCCGAGGCGGCTCCAGGAAAGCACGGAAGGCCTCGGGGGGGGGGGTTGGCCAGGTGGGAGGGAGGCTCCACCCCCCACCTCCCTAAAGTGGCGATCAGGGCTTTGTAGCCCACCTGCCACTTTCCTGCCCCTCTCCCTAAAGTGGAGGTCTTTAAACAGAGGCTGGATTGCCATCTGTCGGGGATGCTTTGATCAAGATTTCCTGCGTGGCAGGGGGGTTGGACTGGATGGCCCTCGTGGTCTCTTCCAACTCTGCAATTCTATGATTCTATGAGGCTTTGAAGTCCGGATTGCCACTTTAGGGATGGTGGTGCAGTTGCGGGTGGGGTGGGGGGAAGAGGCCTACGGCCGCGTGTCAGCACAAATGGCTACACGTGTCAGTGCTGACACGCATGTCATAGGTTCGCCGTCACTGTACTAGGCATACAAAGTAGGTGCTAGTCCACTGAGTACTCGTAACCTAACAGCAAGTTACTTTAAATGAGTCACATGAAGCAATGTCACTTTGAAAAATAAAATAAAATAAAACCAGTGCCCAATCTGGACCAGGCCTTCCATGTGCAAGGAGGACGTTAACCTTTTCCTCCCTGCTTGATCCTGAATGATATCACATATACTGATAGGGAGGGAAAGAGGGAGGGATAGCTTCTAAATGTTTTTATAACAATAACAATAGCTCCTAAATCTCTCATTGGCATAAATGGGAACTCCCCCCACCATGAATATTTGCCACAGAAGTTTCAGGATCTGTTGTAGGGGAAGAAAGGCTTAACCTCCCATCCCTGGGTTATGTGCTTCCTCCTCTTGAATGGAGAACTTTGACAACTTCGGTCAGGTTTATACAGTCAGAACCCTGTATCTGTAGAACCAATATCTGTGGTTTCACTGATCCGTGGAAAACAAAATAGGGACACATACCATAGAGTTGTGCTGGAAAATGCCTAGAGGGGCATCATCTCTTGGCAACTTCTAGGCCCTCCATTGCAACTCTGTGGTATGTTTTTAATAAAGGTATGTCCTTTATTTTAATAGGATTTGCTATTATGCACAATTTCCAGTATGCACAGTAAGTCTGGGAACCAAACCCCAGTAGATACGGGGCTCTGATTGTAATTATATTGAACATTCCCAACCCTGACAAGTTTCAGAAGCTAAGTAGCACCAGACTTGGTAAGTACATAGGTGGAAAGACCACCAGGAAACATCAGGGAGTTCTTAGGACTAGGAAAGCATCCTTCCTGAAACCCTGGAGACCTATTTCTACCATTCCGAGTTGGCAATACTGGCTGGATAGACCAATGAGCTACTTCATATAAGACAGCTTTCTATGTTCCTTTACAAACCATCTCCTGAGATACATGTTGAAATTAATTATCTCAGAAATATGTCTTATACAGTCTAATTTGGTAGTTAGGATGGGGTTGAAAACTAAGGATTTCTTTTTAGTGTGTCTCTTGGTTCACCACCCAGACATTTAAATAAGAAAGACAAATCCTGCTGTAACTAACACTGTGTGTACCTGCCTTCAAGTCACTGTCAATTTATGGCGACCCCATGAATTCCATAGGGTTTTCTTAAGGAAGGAATACTCAGAGGTGATTTTGCTAGTTCCTTCCTCTGAAATATAGCCTACAGCACCTGGCATTTGTGGTGGTCCATTTACTTTTACCCATCCATTTACTTACCAGGGCTGATACTGCTTAGCTTCCAACATCAGACCAGTTCTGGTGCCTTTAGGGTATTTAGGCCTTACACTACTAGACAAAAAATGAAAAACAAAAACAAATTGTTAATCGCAACTAGAGTAAATATATTGAATGAATAAGATTTGTTATATCAACACTTATATAAGGGGCTTTTCGATTCAGTGGGCCTTCTCATTAACAATAGGATTTTTCATACGATTGTTACTTGTGAATGACAAGATTTGTCTCTCACATCTAAATATGTGATTGGTAAACAACAAAGAATTGAAGTGAAATGAGATCCTTGGGGTGCAACCACATCCTAACTACCTTATTGCTTTATTTAAGAAGCCTTTCTGAAATATTTTATCTTAATGTGTATCTGAAAAGTTTGATAACCTCAAGCTCTGTTCCAAATTCATTTAATTTAAAAAAAATCTTGCAAGAAATTCACACAATAGAATAGAATAGAATCTTTATTACGGTCATAGACCAGCACAGGTAAAAAGGGGATACAGAATAAAGGTAAGATCGCAGAATAAAAACAGGCTAAAAGCAGTATTTAAAATGTTAGCTCCAGTATAACAAGACTAGGTTGACACTATTCTACTGCTGAGGACATTGTCTGACGAATTTTAACCGCAGCTGCGCAAAATCTGGCAACGTTATAAGTTGTTCCTGGGTTGGTGTCTGAAAGCAACAAGTTTATGTAGAATTGTCCAGTGTGCCCTTGATATTTATGCAACAGGGGTGAAATAAGTCTGAGACGTATGTCCCTGTAGTATGAGCACTGCACACAATGAATCTTTTCTCTGTTAAGTACAGTGTTTTATTTCCTTAAAACATATCCCACAAATAGCTTAGACCCAAAGTGTGTGTGTGCTTTTTTTTTTTTTTTAACTTGAGCTTCTCTAAAGATCCAATACAAGGTAGAAACAAGCAGAGCATAACTGGAGTCATTTACCCTTTTTCCATCTCAGCAAAAGTTTGGAAAACACCAAAGTCATTTCCAAAAGCATGCTGGCATCACAACAAAATATACTCATGAAGAAAGAACCCCTTCTGACATTAAAAGCTGCTGAAACAAAGAGCTTAAAAAGAAGAAGATGAGAACAATATATTCTGAGAGAAAGAGAGATTAAGCCTGAGGAGTCACTTCCAATCAGAAAGCCACCATTTAATTACAACACACAGGAAATTACAGAGTGAATGGCTAGGACAGTGATAAGAAACTGACACTGGAGGATGACAGGTACTGAAATTCGACCACTTCATCACAAAGCTACTTATCACAAGAGCCTGTCTGGAAGGCTGACAATCTGATTGTACTGTCAACTCAATTCATAATTAATATATTTATCAAATTAATTACTGAAAAAATCTCACTGGCGCTTGCCATAAAACAGTGGCTAAATTCATTGCCCGTTGGCTTCGTTTACTGCTAATAACTGTGCTGTCAGTTTAATGAGGGCAGTGATTGGGCCCTGTTTTAGCTGCATGACAGACAAATTGCCCTCTTATAGGGAATGATACAGAGAATTTAAGAGAAGAAAAGAAATATGTCATTGTTTGGTGACAGCCACAATCGCAGCCTTGTCTCGGAAACTTAGCATCAATTCGGACATACATGAAAGGGAGGTTGGGAATTCTTTTGGCAGTTAAATAAATACTTTATGAAATTCTGACTGATCCCTTCATCTGAAATGACCTAGCACTACAGTGGATAACTTTCAATAATTCCCTCTTTATTACAATACTTGGCAAGCATCCATTGCTCAGCAAAAGAGAAAAAGCTGAGCCAGGCCACCATTAGGGTGTAAATAAAAGCTAACTAAACTAAGCTGTAATTCTGTACATTCTTCTGTTGCTTGAAACAGAGAAATCTGATCAATACGAGCATGCAGGTAACATTACCTATATCTCTGCACGCTCAAAGGCATGCCTTGTCAGCTAAAAAGAATTACAGGACTTGAGCTGTAGTAAATGGGTATCCTTTTTGTAGCTACACCTGGTGACACAAGCTGAATATTCATTAGTTCATTGACTTCAGGTACATGCATGCAGTTTTATAGGATACAGTAGTGTGAAGGCTACACATAACTGGAACACGGTGCTAGTTAGCAAAGGAAAAAGTAATAATTTACTGTATCTATACCAAAGATTCACAGCCTTGTTAATAGCCAGTAAACTTTATTGATTCATATCCATGGATATAAATCCAATATCCAATCTGGACATAAAACATCCTTTCTGAATGTTTGACCTTCAGAAATGGGTGGAGCAAACAACCATGAAGTGGCAAACTGGACTGGCCAACATTGTAGTTATTCAGGTTATGTGATAAACCAATACTGTCCCAACCTGGCACCTTTCAGTTGTGTTGGAATACATCTTCCAATATATGTGCTGGCTGAGGATAGGGGAGTTGCAATCCAACACATCCAGATGTTTCCTGTTGGGGAAAGGCTATGCTGTGCTGCTTCTCAAAGAAACTATTAAACAAGAGAAAAAATGGCTTGAAAGAAAGTCCTCAAAAGTTGTACAGTTGTGAAAAACTGTCATAGTACTAGAATATACACAGATCATTAGAAAATAAATGAAAACACAATGTAAATCTATTTGATTAATCTCTTGCATAGCTTAGTACTTTATCAGACATGGCAAAAATCATAGGAATGTGATGTCTGGGTAGCTGCCGCCATCGCATGACATCATTGTCATCTCATGGTTACACAGTGCCCAAGCCACAAATAAAGCGTTCCTTTTAATTGATTGGAATAAGCCATCAACAGATCACCAATATCACTTTTTTCACGGTATTGATGGTGAGCGAAAACATGTCCCTGTAGTGAGATTACAGCAGGAATGGGCAGTCCTCAGTGAGCAAACGTCTGGGTCAGAATGTGAAAACAAGTTTTAAGCACGTGCATGTCTTCTCACAAGAACAGCTGAAATCTCACCCATGCTAAATCCAGGAAGTAAATTCCCATTCTTAAAGCACTAATGGTCATCGTGCAATAATTCTGTGGTGTTTCTTTCATGTGATTATAGCTACATGTGATAACAAGTTTATAATGCCACAATGTTCCCACTACATTCATTCATGGAATTACAACATTTTTTGATGCTAGTCTGATAAAGTCCTTAGTCTAATCAAGGCTAGGAAGAATAGTGAGAGGACTTCCTAAGGAATGAGATACTGGGAGGCATCAGTGGCACCTCACCTAGCTCTTCCTTCTTAATGGGCTGTGGTGACCAGTGGATCTGCCACTGTGGGGACAGCGAACACACGGTGGATTTTGCCACCATTCTTCTCACAACTGTTCCAACTTGAATGGGAGTTCTGCCAGTGCTGGCCTCTAGTTCAGCACAGCCAAGCCCCTAGTCAAATTGGAGCAGCTGCAGGAATCATATCATAGAATCATAGAGTTGGAAGAGACCACGAAGGCCATCCAGTCCAACCCCCTGCCATGCAGATATAAACAAAGCATTCCTGACCGATGGCCATCCAGCCTCTGCTTAAAAATCTCCAAAGAAGGAGACCCCACCACACTCCGAGGCAGTGCATTCCACTGCTAAACAGCTCTTACTGTCAGGAAGTTCTCCCTAATGTTTAGGTGGAATCTCTTTTCCTGTATTTTGAGGACATTTTCAGACAGCGTTTTTTTGTGCCTACCATTGGAGGAGCTTCCGGGAGAGAGACGACGCTCTTGCGTGGCAGGGGGTCATTTTCGGACGCCACCATCCCTCTCCCAAAATCATCCGTGTCACTTCTGTGAAGCTTCGGAAGCCGCAGAGCCATATTTTAATCACGGAGGTTGCCCGTGAATAAAATATGGCGCTGCAGCTTCTGAGGATTCACGGAAGTGTCACGGATGATTTTGGGAGAGGGACAGTGGCATCTGAAAATGACCGCCTGCCACGCAAGAGCACCGTCTCTCTCCCGGAAGCTCCTCCAATGGTAGGCACAAAAAAACGCTGTCTGAAAATGTCCTGAGACCATTGTTCCACATCCTAGTCTCTGGAGCAGCAGAAAACAAGCTTGCTCCATCTTCAGTATGAGATCCTTCCAAATATTTAAACATGGCTATCATGTCCCCTCTTAATCTTCTCTTCCCCAGGCTAAACATACCCAGATCCCTAAGCTGTTCCTCATAGGGGGAACAATGAAAATCCAGAGTAGGTTCATTGCCCCCACAGTGGTAGATCCACTGGTCCCCTCTAGGACTCCTAAACATTTCCTTTTCTTTCAGTATATCACTGTGTGCCACACAACTTATCCTAATCTACACTTCTGCCCTCAGGTGCACTTTCCCATGATCCCTAGACTTGAAGTGCAATTCATCTACCAGTCTCGCCAGCTTCTAAATGTGGAATGAGTGAAGGCACCATCTTGACATTTACTTCAGGCAACAAACTCTTTGCTGCCAGAAGGCTAGCTCAGTTGTTGTTGTTGTTGGCCATCAAATCAGCTTTGACTGATGGCAGCCCTATGAATGAGAGACCTCCTGGAGAACCTGCTACTGAAAGTCCTGCTCAGGTCCTGCAGATTCAATGGCTTCTTTAATTGAGTCAATCCACCTGCAGTGCAGTCTTCTTTTCCTACTCTCTTTCACTTTACCAAGTATTATCTTTTTGTGGGCAGGGGTAACGAGTTGTGTTGTTTCATGATGTATCCAAAATACGATAGTCACTGTTTAGTCATTTTGGCTTCTAGTGAATGTTCAATCTTGCACCTGGACCCATTTATTTATGTATTTATTTGGGCAGTCCATTGTATCCATAGAACTCTCCTCAAGCACCATGTTTTAAATAGATTGAATTAAAGTACATTAAATACATCAGATTTTTTTTCACTGTTCATCTTTCACGTACATAAATAGAAATGAGAAATACTACAGCGTGGGTAGTCCTTACTTTGGTATTCAGTGATATATCTTAACACTTGAGGATCTTATCTACTTCCTTCAGAGCTGCCATTCCAAGTTCCATCTTCTTTGCATTTTTTTGCTACATTTTGATTAATGACTTGAGCCAGGATATAGAAAATCTGTAACAATTTCAATGTCTTCATCGCCCACTCTAAAATCATGTAATCGTCTATCATTATTTTTCCTTTCTTAATATTCAGTTGAAACACTGCCCTCATGTTTTCTTCCTTATTATTAGGCTCATTAGTAGTCAATCTAAGTCTAACTGCTATATACTGTGTGCTCTCCAAGTGGCCATTGAGTGCACATGTAGTCCAAGAAAACAAACTGTGAAGAAACCAGGTGAGTTTCTAGGGTTGCCCACAGAGAGCAGTAGTGTTGTTGAGGCAGTCTGAGGTCTACGCACAAAGGGCAGTCTGAACAGGGGCCAATGCCAGTCAGGGAATTATTGAAGAGGATAATCCAGGAGCAAGCCAAAGTTCAGGAAATAAGAGGGTAAGAAATGTCAAACCTTGCCAGATGGAGACTTCCGAGCTTTCATATACAGCAAAGAAATGGCTTTGGTTGTGCTAATTTATAGCTGGCTATAAATCAGCACAGCTGTCCTACATACCTTAGCATGTGCCTTTCAAGGCAGGCAAAGGCCTTTCTTACTCTTTTGCATCTGGCATTTCAGTCTATGGCATTTAGAGGGGTGAAGTGGCTCAGCTTCCAACTCCTGCTGTTCACCAGCTTCAGAAGCTTCATAGGATGGTCTCCTTTCAACAGTCCAGAGCATGACTGCCAGACTCCTTTGGTTCCTACTGGAGCATGCTATCTTGGCTCTGCTCTTCCACATCTGAGGAAGCCTTCTCCAGCTAGGATATGGCATCTGGTGTCACCTCCATACCTTCAGTTGTTGATCCCTCTTTGACCCCCTGCCTTACCCCTTAAACATTGAAAGCCATTTTGTTTTTCCATATCCTGTCCTGACAGTGGGATATTACAGACTATAAGTTACACATAAGCAGCATCAAATGTTATGGCACCCCCTTTCTTTTAGGATGATCAACACATTCTAGGATTCTAGATCTATAAAGCACAGGCTAATTTTCTTCTAAAATTCTTTGGTGTCCTCCGTTAGCCAGCATAGTTCAGTGGCATTGTATAGAATAAAGATCCATTTAAAATTAACTCATTTCTGGGAAAGCAGTGTTCAGTAATTCCATAAACATTCCAAAGGAGCACATGGCCTTATCCTATATGTTAGATTTCAGTGCTTCTCACAGCAGTTATAAGGTTTTAAAACAGGTATAAAACCACTGGATGCTAGTGTCATTGCAGTGATGTATCCACTCAAGTACTTGTTCCAGACTTTAAAGGAGCTACCCAAAGTCCCTACCTATTTAGGAGATAAGATTCAGCACCTTGGATAGCTCCATTAAAGTTCAGACAAAAATCTATAGTGAATTCATCATCATCATCATCATCATCATATAAATTCACTGTTCCACTGATATTGAATTTATCAGCCATTACAGTAAAGTTAGGCTTCACTTTTAGCAATTTCTAGAGAGCAATGTGTATTAGTCTGTTGCACTAAAAATAAGAAGTTAAAAGTACTTTTCAAGATTAATTATTATATTATGAAATAAGTTCTTGTGGGCCTGGATCCTAGTCCTTAAAATCCACTTTTGATCATTGTGATATCCCATGTAGCAAAATCAACATCCCATGGACAACATCTGCAGGAAAGGTCTAGCATCTAGACACAGATGGGTCATGTGCTAGTTTAAATTAATCTGTTCATAATTTGTCAGGGATTTGCATGAATTACCTATGTGTAATTCAAATTTATGCAGCTTTTTTTCTTGTTAAGTGAGCACGCTTCAATGAAGACAAGCAGGAACATTTTTTTAAAACAAGCCTAACCATAAAATTAATGCTGTGAAAAATCTGTATAGCAATCTTATGTGCTACACATTAAAATCTTATGTGTGGTATAAAGAATATGTACAGCTACAATCATTGAAAAAAACATTTGAGAAAAGAGATAAAGTAGCAGTTCCTGCAAATCAAACTGTTCTGGGTTCTTTCAAAGTTTAATCAGCTGTCTCAGTAAATGCTGCCTTATATAATATCTGAGGATGCTCATCATATAGAATTTACAACACAATCCTATGCATATATACTGAGGAATCAGTCCCACTGACTTCAAAGGAACTTCCCATTAAGTGCGTGGAGTATTGCAACTTTAGATATACCAGTTCAAGGTAAATGTAGTTGCTATGTAATACAGAGGCTTATTGATTACTACTACATTGGAGATTCTTTCACATCACACAGTTATAGCACTATAATTCCACTTTAAATGCAATGGCTCCATCCTATGGAATCCTGGGATTTGCAGTTAGAGAGCCAAAGAGCCAAACTATACAAGAGCCAAAGAGCCAAACTATACAAACTAAACAAGAGCCTTGCCAAACAATAACCCCCAGTGTTATATAGAAGGCAGCCATGGCAGTTAACATGGGTTCATAGTGCTGTAGTTGTTTAGTGTGAAAAGGTCTCAGGAGTGGGAACCTGTGGCCCTCCAGTTGTTGTTGGCTATGCTGGCTAGTCCTGGTGGGAATTTGAGTCCAACAACATCTGGAGGTCACCAGTCCCCTAATCCCTTATTACACAGCAGTGAATGGGACTACAACACCAACAAATGTTGCTTCGGAAATATGGACAGCAATATTTCACATGAAGTCCTACACTGTTGCAGAAGTAAAGATTTTACAGTGTGCCTTTGGTATCCACTGGGGTTTGGTTCCAGGATCCTCTATGGATACCAAAAACCATTGATATACAAGTCCCATTATATACAATGGCATAGTAAAATGGTGTCCCTTATATAAAACATCAAAATCAAGGTTTGCTTTTGGATTTTGGGAGGGGGATGGAAGGTAAAATCTATGGATGCAAAATCCGTGAATATGAAAAACCAACTGTACATGGAAAATTCCAAAGTTTTTAATCCCAGGCAGTTGAGCTTTCAAGGGAGCCAGTGTGGTCTAATGGTTTAAGCATTGGACTATGACTCTGGAGACCAAGGTTCAAATCCCCACTCAGCCAAGGAAACCCACTGGGTGACTTTGGGCAAGTCACACTCTCTCAGCCTCAGAGAAACAAATCTTGCCAAGAAAACACTGTGATAGACTTGCCATAAGTTGAAAATGACTGGAAGGCACACACCACCAACAGTGGCCTTTCAGCCACTGCATCTTGAATTCCTATTTATACTGAGTTTAGTATTCAAGAGTCGTATCAGCAGTTCCAGTATATTTCCAATGCCACTTCAGTCTTACTGACTGTAGTAACAAAATTCCCAGTGGTTTTATCACATGTGGACATCACTTGACTGACATATGATCTTCTTCCTTACTCAGCTAGAGATCTGAAGGCATTCTAGGGTTCTCAGCTTCTAATGGAGAAAATATATGTAACAATCCAATCATCATGCAACATCTCAGCAAGTCAGCAAAGAGGACATCAAGGAGTGTATTGTAGTTTCAGAGTATATTTAACAACAACAAAAAAAGAGGGAACACTGCAAGCTATACGTTACCATTTTTGCAAAATAATGTAGACTTACTTATTTTTAAGCAGTGATCTTCTACCTTTCTGATACCACAATAATAAAAATGTAGGTTATAAATATATTTTGACAATGAAAGGACGATTCATCAGCATACTGTTCAACCTTCATAAAGTAAACTGACACACTCTAACTGGAACAGGTTTTCCACTGATTATTGGACTCCAAAATTTTACCTACAAAAATTATTCAGAGCAGGGAGGACTGTGGTATTTTCTATTTTTATTTTGATTTCTGGTATCAAGTCTTGAACTATAAATACTTGAACCTGTGAAAAGGTATGGATAAAATCATCAGCAAAAAGGCTAAACTTGGCTGAGAACAATCTTAATAGAGGACAATATAATTTTGTCGAGTGGTACACACACACACAGATGCATACCTTTATGCTCCATTCTGTATTTTTTTTCCATCTTCCTTTCACAGATCACTTCAAGTGCAGCTAGAACTGAAATGTCTCAGTTTTTTTTCCTAAGAATATCACTAATATATTTTCTTCCTCACCTACTCAGAATTTGCAGAATTTTCTCAGAATAGTCAATATTTTTTTGTGTGTGGTTAACATCCTTCTCTCACAGTGATGAATTTCCCACTATTTATACATGCCTTCCACCTGTAGGTTGGTGCCCTTCAGATGTTTTGGTTAAAACACCCGTATTCCCTGACCATGGGCTGCAGTGGTTGGGGCTGATGAAAGTTATAGTCCAGAACAATTGAAGAGCACCAGATTGTGAAAAATAGATTAGTAATATTTGTACACATTCCCTACACTTTTTGGTGAATGTGCACAGTGGTTGATTTTTTGCATACATTTCCCTCTCTAATCATTTCATATTAATGTGTGTGTGCATGCACGTGGACATGCATGCATCCTTCCTCCTGTTCACAAACATTTTTCAATATGTAGAGGACAAATATTTACTATATTACATTTTATATTTGACACTGTGAAGGGAAGGGGAAAAATCAATTCAGTTTGCATATTAATACAAACTTTGCACTTTTGATCCAATATGAAAACAAAACATTATCCTTCAAAACTGGCACTTCTCTAAATTTTACAGTGCACTTTTCAAAACAGAGAATGCATTAAAATGTATTAATTAAAATGTATTAATTAAAGTGTATTACGTTACATTAAATACATTTAATACATTAAAATGTATTTATGTCCCTCTTCATTAAAGAATTAGAATGAAAGGCTTTAAAAAAACCCCTTAAAACTGAATCAGAAATGGAACAAACTAAGCTTAATAATGGAAACATGAGAAGTGGAGAAAAACAGATACTGACAGATTAATCTGTCTACTAAGGACAATATTTTACTCCATGTGAAGGTAAAAGAAAAAAAAAACATGGGGAATTCATCTGAAATCCCAAGCTACTAACTTGGAAGCATGTTCCAATAAAATCCATTTTCTGCTATGCATATCACACTTCACTTCATTGAAAAGAATGAGGCACTCAATATACAAGAAAATGCTGTTTCCAAAATGATGGGTTGTCATTAGAGGTCAAAATGAAAGGTGTATATCTAGTTTTAAAAAAATTCAAATGCAAAATAGTTTTCATATGTCATTACTTAGAATATTATTGTTCCTTGTACTTATACTAAAAAGCACATTTGGGAAAAAAACACATTTTTTTCCAATAAGCCTATGCAATGTGTAATTGGCTCTGCTTATCTATAGAGGGCAACCTCTTTCTTAGCAGATGGCTGTTCTGCAAATGAAGCAAAGGAGGGGGTTTGGATTCCTTCATTTTAATGTATTAATGTCCCTCTTTCTTAAAGAATTAGAATGAAAGGCTTAAAAAAAACCTTAAAACTGAATCAGATTCTAACACATTGATTCACATGTTCCCTTTCCTTAATTAAGATGATGATGACAATAATAATGAATGATTTTTATTTATACCCATTTTCCTTAAAACCAGGACTCAAGGTAGTGTACAGATTAAAATGCAACATACAGTAGTTAAAAAAATACAGAAGGGCAACATTAAAATAGAATTAAGCTATTAACAATGCTAAAAACAATTTAAATTATACGATTAAAATGTTACAAAGCAATTTTAAAAAGCCAACAATACAATTGAAACAATGCAGCAAAGCTTTAATTGTGTGTTCCTGCAAGGCTGGGGGTTGGACTGGATGGTTCTCATGGTCTCTTCCAACTCCGGGATTCTAAGATTCTCAAAAGCCCTTTCTCTAAAAACCTTCAGTTTTCAAATTCTTATCAGAATAAAAAAGTCTTTGCCAGCCAACAAAAGAACAACAAGGAGCAAAGGGAGTTCCAGAACCTAGGGGCAGCCACTGAGAAGACCCTATTGCATATCCCCCTAATTGTGCCAGATATGGTGGTGGAAATGAAAAAGGTGCCTCTCCTGAGGAGCTCAGGGCCTGGGCATGCTGATATGGAGAGATTCGGTCTGTAATCTGTATAGGGCTTTATAGGCCATAGCCAGTACTTTTGACTGAGCCCAGATCTGCAGACAGTGGAGCTGTTATAGCAGAGGAGATATATGGTCTCTTTAACCCTCCACAGTTAACAGTCTAGGCTGCTGCTTTTTGTACTAGTTCAAGTTTTCCAAAAACTCTTCAAAAGACTGCCCCATGTAGTCCTGTTACAGTAACCCAGATGCATTTTGTTCATCTTGAACAAAAGGTAAATAAATATATACAACCTTCCCATGTATTGCTATTCTGGTATATATTATAACAGGGTTAGGCCAAGTGAGACTTTCATATTCTTTTTGTAGTCCTCCAAGTGCTCCCAATGTTCCCAGAATTTTATTTTTATTTTTATTTAAAGGAAACAACATTGAGGTTTGCCACCAAAATTCAGCAGCAAACTACTAATTGTGTTGTAGGAGATTATCAGACAGGAACAAAAAAAAGTGTTCCTGTCCCACAATCTCCACTCCCGCCCCTGTCCAGTCCCTGTCATGCCGCAATCAACCTCCCCACCGCACTTACCTCCTCTCCCGTTGTTCCGACAGCCCAGGAGTGAACAGAGCTCTAACAGAGCTCCCTTCACTTTCTGGATCGAAATCCCGTGGATTCTCACAAGAAGACACAAGAGTGGGAAATTCAAAAATAAAAATTAAAAGAACACAAAAAAATTACAGCAAATACAAAAACACATTTTAAAAGGTAGAAGTAACCAGGGGAGGGTCATAAAAAGTGCGTCACTTACCTGGATGTCCCAATCTCACCCAGAAGTGTTCTGGCAAGGACCTCCCATTGACACTGGGATCTCACCAGCATAATGGGGCATCTTGTCGCACATAGGAACATCCGTGACAGGAACGGAACAGGGGATCGATTGACGGCTTCTCCCATCAATAAAAAGCAACGCCGGTGGAACAGCAGCAGAACAGGTGCATAAGGAGGGGGGATGATGTTGTGTGAAAAGGGAGCCCTTTTGCAATCTCCTGGTATTCCTGTAACTCCACTTTTAACATGTCTGCTAATCTCCAAAGTGAATAGTGTGGTCAGTATCAAAGTGACAACTATGGCCATACTCTACAGCCTGCATGAGATCACTCACCTGAACAACAACCTCTGAGACAACATGTAGGCCTGTGACTTCAACACCATCACTTTTCTTTCTTTATTTTTTAAGCATCTTTTGCCTGATGAAGAAGCCAGTAGAACTTTGAAAGCTTTCGTCATTTTGGGTTGCCAAATAAAGGTATTGCTTTTTTGTGGATTGTGGATTTTGTTTTGGTGCATAGCCAATACAGCTACCTCTGAATGTGTTTCCTGGTAGTTAAGTAGTTAAGTATACTTAACTAAGTTACCTCTCCTAGCCCAACCCCCCAAAAAACCTGTGGAAATATCATTCACCTGTGTTCCAGTTGCTGACAGAATGGACCTTCTTCTTCCCATGCAGCTGATGCTATTGTGAATATGGGACAGTTACCTAGATTTACTTATCTGTAAGTGTTCCATATGAACGAGTGCTTCTTAGTCATAATTGTGACACTATTGCCATGACTGTAACTCCCTCTCCCACCCCACACAACTACTTTACTGTGCAACATAGGACTTTATCAGACGGGGCTGAAATAGTGCAATTACAATGTGATAGTATCACAAATAGGTTCCCGTTATCACACAACATTGTGGTCCTCCCATGGTCCATGCATGCTCCACCCATTAATTACGTGTAACTTTTAACTGATGGGCAAAGCTATGAATAGCCCCCAATGTCACTCTTTTTGTGATATTGATGAGCATGCAATAATCACATCCCACTGTAATCAAACAATTGCAATGTGAATCAGTGGTCCTCTTCTCCCCCTGCCCTTTCCCAATGTGAACACAAAATTAAACTTCCAGGGGAGAACGTGAAGAGGACCTACAGTTTAATCAACTGTCTCCTTTTCTTGGTACATTTTTATGTTTGCTTAAGTGTTTATTTGTGAATTTATTTGGTTATTTATTTGTTTTTAGTGTTTTAGAGGAGTCTCACAACTTCTTGCAAGAACAGCTGAAATCCTACCCATGCAAAATCATGGAAGTAAGAGACTTTTTTTCTTAAAGTCACATATACCAGTCAGTAGGAGGATGTGTTAATACTCTGTTATTAGAAGGCAATGCAAAGATAAGTGTTACTATAGTGCAAGCTTCAATACCATTCTTAAACCACTAAGTAGTTGTCATGCAATAATTCTGTGGCAGTAGTATTGCACGATTATGGTGACGGGCGATAATTACTGTAATCATACCACTATATTTTTGCTTTCCTCAATTGCAGAATTACAGCATTTTTAAATGCTAGTCTGATAAAGTCCATAGTGGTAGGACTGTGAAAAGGAGGTATATAGCTATCCCATTGAGTTTTGCAGACATTTCCACTTTGGCATTTAACTGTGCATGTTTGGGATGCTTTTTAATGAAAGGAGCTGTGTGTGATTTTCACATTGGTAAGAATGTAGAATAGGTTCCCCTCTACCCCTACATTCTTGTTGTGCAGTGAACACACAGTTCCTTTTTCACATGCATAATTTCCTATTTTAAAGCATCGAACTAATGAGTACTATTGGCCATTTCAAGTAAAGGGCTGACTTAACTGTGCATCATCCCCCATTTAAAAGTGCAAACAGCTTCATTTCACATTCTTCACACAACACCAGACTGAATCATTGTTGTGCATTACATTTATCTGCTCAACAATTTTCATAAGGACTCATCTGTATCATCAGTTTGCTACTGTATTATTTGAAAAAATCTATCACTGGTTCAGGACCCTTAACCATGATAGTAAATAATACATTTTTCCCACTTGAAGCTAGATGTGAACAACTATGGCCCTCCAAAGTTGTTGGACTGCAGCTTCTATAATCCTTTACTAAAAACTAGTTAGAGCTGATAATTTTGGCTCACTCCTTATGCAGTGAGAGTCTTTTTTTATAAAGAATTGCTGGTTACTGTTAATATGAACTATCACCCACAGAACATGCTAAGCATTTATGCAATCACTTTGAATGCTGTTGTGGTGGACTGTACAGGGAACTTGCTAACCTGACTTTTGTATGCATTTTATTAGTGTAAAATATATTTTCTTATGTGGCTCATAATGGTTCTTAGTCAAATTGAACAAAAGGTTGAATGACTGACTAGCTAGGGCTGATGGGAATTTTGGTGCATCAACATTTGGAGAACCATAGTTGCCAACACATGCTTTAGGAGGAGAAAAAAATCATGGATAATTCAACCATTCTGTGTTTCATGTGTTCACAATATTTACTAAGAAATTATCTTCAAGAAGTATAGACCCTGGATAATAAGGGTTCTGATGGATCAGATCATGAGATGATCCAGTCCATTATCATGTTTCTCACTGGGACAGGAATGCAGCAAGCTTTCACACTGTTTGCAAATCACCCACTCACATCTATACAAATGATGACAACTGGTATTCAGAGCAAACTGCCTCTAAATCTGACTACCCTTAGTTATCATGACTAACACCCATTGATAGACTTGTCCTCCATACATTGGTCTAATCCTATGTTAAAAGCTGTCTAAGGACTTTATCAGACACAGCAAAGGTGTCATAATGATGTCTAATTAACGTGAAAAGGCATGCATTTCAGATGATGCCATCCTTTCACGATTTTGTATTGTGAACAACCTGTTCTTTTTTACTGATAGGCCATGCCATCAATAGATCTCCCATGGTGCTTTGTTGCCGGCATTGACAGCATTTGAAACTGCGCCATTGTGCTCATTTGAATACGACATCAATGACAGAACACTTCCAGGCGAGAACATGAAAGCCAGATAGGGGATGCTCTTTTTATAAATCTTCCCAGTTCACTTTTAAGTTTAAAAGTATGTTTCTGTGCTTGTGTCTATGTTTTGTGTCTTTGTTTTGATGTATTTTTTTTAATTTACCACACTCATGTCTTCTCACGAGAATCGATGAGATCTTGAACCAGAAAGTAAACGGAGCTCTGTTAGTGCTCTGTCAATGCTGGCGATGCCTTTGAATGCTGTTCAAGGTAAGATCTTATAGGAAGGGTTCCTTTGCCAGCAGAAAAATGATTTAAGATATGCTGGCAAAAGAAGATTTGAGGAGGCTTGTCTGATAAAGTCCTAAGATAATGGCTATCATGTTGAGGCATACATTATTTTTGCCTCGAGTTCTATAAAGTGTATTTTGAAGAAGCATTTTCTTTTGCCTACTCTGAATTGACTATCAGTAATTTTCATTTGGTTCTTGCATAATAAGATGGGGAGGAGTGAGAATCTGTATCCACTCTCCACAAAATATGCATAATTGGAAAAATCTCTTGTCATATCCACCCTAGGGTATAATTTCAGTTGCTAGTCCCAGTCAGAGTAGACCCACGAAAGTATTTCCTGAAGTGCTGAATTATGGAAACACCATTGACTCAATGGATCAGCTGTAGTTGAGCTGGATTTAGGCCAATGCTATTCACCCCCCCATCTCCCCCCCACAGCCTAAATTTACCAACAAGTCCCTAATTGTATCGCTTGTCTTAACTCTTCCTCTCCTTTCTTTCCTTTTAAAATCAAGATTGTATCACACTGACACTAAAAGATCTGCATTTGTTGACAACTGTTTTCTGGACCCAATTCAAGGAGTTGGGTTTAACCTTTAATATCTCAAATGGCTTGTGCTTAGGAAGTCTAAGAGACCATCTGTCTTGTGAATTTATCTCATTGCTAAGATCCTCAGGAGAGGTGCACATCTAACACCTTTACCTGTAGAGGCTCACTTGATGGGCATGCCAGAGAAGGCTTTTTCCTGTGTTGTTCCCAAATTGTGGAATGCACTTTCTCTTATACAAGTACTTGTGATCAGTTCCCATAAGAAGCTAACAAAGCTATTGTGGGAGGCTGCAGCTCCTAGAATCTCCCAGCCAGTATGACTAGTGATGTTTTCAAGTTCTGGTTCCTGTTCTCTGCTGTGGCCCCAAAGAAAGGCTTATCTGATGTAGCAATAGTCAGTTATGTAACACCCTTCAATTGGAAACCCAGTTGGCACCAGCACTGCTGTTATTCAGGCACCATGGTTTTCTTTGTCGGGGATAATTGGTTTTACAGAAACCCTCCCATGTACATGGTTTGATACATTTTAAACAATGGGTATTTAAACTCTATTAATTTGTCTTTTTAACTTGTTACATTCTTTAGCATCATTTAGCCTTTTAAAATCACTTCCATTATTCCCACTGTTTTAAATTTGTCACACGGAAATATGCCATAGAAACCCATATCCACCCCCAATCTCATACCTTCCTGCACCCTAAACCGGTGGAACTCCCCTACTGCCCGAGCATAACCCTTCCTGGTACTGGGTGCCACCGACATACTTAGGGCCCTCCAAATTTCGGGCTCCCAAGTTGCCAAAGGCTTTCTGGCATCCTGTCGCCCTCAGGTGATGCATCTGGCGCCACCTCTCTGAAGCGCTCCATCTGCATGCGGGAAAGAGCATCAGCTATCTCGTTTTTTACACCAGCGATGTGCCGTGCAACAAACAATATGTTGTGTTTCAGGCATTGCAGAGTAAAAGCTCTGACAAGCCACATGACCCTTGGGGAATCTTGATGTGAGTGTGTTTATGACTTGGACTGTTGCCAAATTGTCGCACCAAAATTGCACCGATGAATTTGACAACTCACCTGCCCAAATGGTCACAGCCACTAGGATCGGGAAGAATTCGAGGAACGTGAGGTCCCAGGCGATCCCTCCACCAGCCCAAGCTGCTGGCCATTTGCTAGCGCACCAGCGTCCACCAAAATAGACCCCAAACCCGATCGACCCAGTGGCATCAGAGGCAATTTGAAAATCACCCTGTAACTTCCGTTCCTCCCACCAAAATGAGAAACCATTGAAGAATTCCAGAAACTCTTCCCAAACCCGTAGGTCCTCCTTGACTTCACCTGTAACCCTGACTTTATGATAAGGGATCTGTATGCCTCCAATGGCATCCCATAGCTGCTGAAGGAAGGCCCTCCCAGGGGCCACCAGCTTACAAGCAAAATTTAAATGCCCAATCAAAACTTGGAATTCACTTAAGGTAGCTTTATGCCTGCCCGTAAATGCCCTGACCCTCTCTCTTAACTCAATTACCTTAGCCGTTGACAAACGGCACTGTTGATTAACAGAATCAATTTTGATACCTAAAAACATCAACCGCTGGGCCAGTCCCTCTGTTTTTTCAGGTTCCAAGGGAATCCCAATTTCCCCGGCCATCTGCTCGAACTGCTGTAAATGTCTACAGGACCTTGACCCCCATTGACCAATGAATAAAAAATCATCTAGGGAGTGAACCTCTCATCCCTGTCCTGGCTTTCAATGCCCATTCTAGAAAAGTGCTGAATGTCTCAAACGCATTGCAAGAGACCGAACAGCCCATAGGCAGAGCACGGTCCATGTAATAGCGCCCTTCAAATTGAAAGCCCAGCAGCTCAAAGTCATCCGGATGGATGGGGAGAAGGCAAAATGCCAATTTAATATCGCACTTCGCCATCTCCGCACCCAATCCATGCCAACAGACTTCCCGTATAGCTGCATCAAAAGAAGTGTACCTGACTGTACACAACTCCACAGGTATGGAGTCATTAACCGACTCCCCCTTTGGGTAAGAAAAGTGGTGAATCAGACTAAACTCCCCCAGGGCTTTCTTGGGAACTATACCTAGTGGAGAAACTCAAAGACTGGGTACAGGAGGTTTAGAAAATGGGCCTACTATCCTCCCCTCTGCTACCTCCTTACAAATTTTGTCCATAACAATAACCTCATTACCCTTGACTGATAGCAAATTATGTGCCCAAAATGGGTGCCTTACCCCCTGAAATGGAATTCGAAAACCAAAATTAAAGCCCCGGGAAAGGTAAGTGGCTGCCTGCCCATTGGGGTATATCTGCAGCCACTTGTCTAAAATCTTGACTTTAATTGGACTGGGGCCCTTTTTGAGGCTGGCTAGAAGTGCTGCCTCCTCTTCCGGCCCCTTGTCCCCCTCTGCCCCCCCCGAATTGTCCTTTTCCTTGTGGGCAATGCCAAAAGGAATGCGAAGCCCCACAGACAGAACACTCGTGGCTAAACCTGCAGGGCTTCCGTGAACAGGACCCGTGCAAACCGAACTCCCAGCACAGTGATTTTTGCCCCGTGCTAGGCACAGACTGCATTTTCGGTGTGCTGGGGGTGGAGTTCCTAATCAAATGACCACTGTGTGTCCTTTCCCCTTGGATTGGTCACACTGGCATCATTAATTGTATCCACAACTGTGGGTGCATCATATCCCAGCGTAGCCGGATATACTGCGGCCCGCATACGAAAGGCCTCATCGTAGAGGAGCCATGCAGGTCCCGCGAAATCCATGTATGCCCTGTGTATAATATCCATATATTGAAACAGGGCTGCAGCACAGTGGGGTTGAGCTTTGGCAATAACCCCTGCCATAATCAAAAAACCAGACAGCCAATTCGGCCAGTTCCTGTCAACTTTTCTCTTTTTGATTTTCTCCTTCTCTTTCTCATCAAGTTCCTCTTTGTCTTTTTTTTCCAATTCCCTAAATAAAAGGGAAAAGACATCTATATATTCCCCCTTTAAAATTTTGTCCCTGGTCGACTGCAATAAGTGATCCCCTAAGGGAAGGGACATCTCACCAAATGGAATGGCGGAGTACGCTATAGCATCATACCCTGGGGCCTGTGAAGGCCCTGGCAGGGGTGACACCCCTGTTAGAGGCCCTGCTGCTCCCCCTAAGGTGTATGGGCCCCATGGTGGCCATTGAGGTGGGGCCCAACTAAGGGGCAGCTGCACCATAGGCCAATTAATACAGGCGGCCTGGGTTCCCACCCTGTGTGCTACATTGGTGGGCACAGGAGGTAACCACACACCCCAAGGCCATGCAGGCCCGGTGGCTTGAGTCAATGAATCAGAAAAGGACTCACCTGATGGGTTGGGGGCCACATCCGGCACTGGCTCCACCGCCTGCACGGGCGAAGGTTCTGGTTCCTCATCAGGTTGGTTGGATCCGGATGCCCCGGCCTGGATCTTCCACTCCAAAGCATCTAAATGGGCAAGGATCAGATTAGAGAGTTTTTCCTTCCCTCTTGGGTGTTTGGGTGTAGGCAAAGCACCCACTCCCTCCAAGCCCTGCAACCTTTCCAACTGCTGGATCCTGGCCAAGATTGCTCGCCATGGGACATCATCCTCCTCTTCACCTGAAGGGGGGTCATGAACCGGTGCAGGCTGCTTAGGTGCAGGTGCTTTTCCTTTACCCCTACCCTTCCCTTTTTTTGGAGCCATATCTTTGTGATGATGTATGAGAGGATAAACAGGTGGATACACACCTTAAGCTGGCTATTCCCCTGTTCACCCAACAACCCGGGCCTTACCCTCAGGCAAACACAGATATCGCAATTATTGTTATTATTAATATTATCACTAATCACCTGATGACCACCACTGTTGTTGTTGTTGTTGTTGTTGTTAGTAGTAGTAGTAGTAATAGTGGTATTAAATATGGCTGGGTGGGCCTTGCACTGGTGGCCGCCCCTGGGGCCTAAGGCCCCACCGGAACCTATACTACCCTGCAAGGCCCCTGTTAGTGTGGTATTTATATTGCTCTACTAATTATTATTATTATTATTATTATTATTATTATTAGCCCTAGCCAATTGGGCCTTGCGTTGGCCCAAGCTGATTCCACCAGGCCATGATTTTGCCTACCAGGCCTTCCAGGCCTCAATCCGGCCTACCAGGCTTCGACCTGGCCTACCAGGCATGCCAGGCTTCGATCCGGTTTACCCGGCCTGCTCCCAGGCCTACAGGCCTCGCCTTCGAGCCAGCCATCCCTCCCAACCTACATCTGCGACCAGGCCTCCACCCGGTTTATCCGGCCCACCCCGGGCCTACTAGGCCGCACACGAGGCTCCAAGCAAGGCCCCTGACCGGGCCTAGTCCTAACCCCAATGAGTGCTCCTGGGCCCTTGGGCCTACTGGGCCACGCCCACTCCACGCAGCCACCCACCAGGGCCTATTACCACCTCGGGTCCGCTAGGCTGTTATCCAACCATGTGGCCTGCCCCCAAGGCCTATTCCTTCAGGCCCTTCCCACCCGGGCTAATGCCACAGGGGATTCACCCCTGGGAGAAAGTGCCCCCCCAATGGCAATCCCACCTATCCTAGGGCTGGCCGCGCGATCTCCGTGGCCCGGTGTCCACTGCAGGAAGATGGTCCTCCTGGCCTGGATGCCTGTCCATCCCTGTGGAGTCTAAAGGAGGGGATGCCGCTCGTCCCCACTCCCGCCCAGGGCTGATGTGTTCCTCCTGCTGGGGAACCCCCGACCTGGCCCGAAGGCCACTCGCACGTATGGTCGCGCGCTGCTCCTCCACCGATCGCTCCTCCTCACTACCAGTCGCTGCTTCGCCTCCTCCTTGAGACCAAATGACCCTGCGTCCGCAGGCACTCCTTTCCGGCTCGCTCGCAGTCACGACCCCTGCCGGACCAACCGCCATGAAGACGCCGATTGGGAAAAGAGGCAGGGGCGGGGGCGGCAAGCTCCTTTTAAGTAGTCTGGCCCCACCCCTTACCCCGTGTCATCGGCGTGCTCCGCAACGGTATCAACCTGTGGTCTTGAGGCCTCTTCCCTGCCCATAAATTGGTTTCCCCTCCGGAGGCAGGCCACCTGCCGGGGAACCCCGTTATGCAACACCCTTCAATTGGAAACCCAGTTGGCACCAGCACTGCTGTTATTCAGGCACCATGGTTTTCTTTGTGGGGGATAATTGGTTTTACAGAAACCCTCCCATGTACATGGTTTGATATATTTTAAACAATGGGTATTTAAACTCTATTAATTTGTCTTTTTAACTTGTTACATTCTTTAGCATCGTTTAGCCTTTTAAAATCACTTCCATTATTCCCACTGTTTTAAATTTGTCACATGGAAATATGCCATAGAAACCCATCTGGTGAACTTGGGCAAGTTACACTTTCTCAGTCTCACAGAGGATGGCAATGGCAAGCCCCCTCTGAGCAAATCTTGCCAAGAAAACCCTTTGGTTGGTTCACCTCAGGATTACCGTAAGTCAGAAATGAAGTGAAGGCATACAACAAAAACATTGTTTGTTTTACCACATCGTCTCTCTTCCTGAATCACTCTAACCTGTAACTGTTTTATCTTCTTCCCTCTCTCTTCTTCATTAGACCATGTATTTGGTTGTGGGCAAGCTTTATAAGTAAAGCTACTTTTATATGTCTTACAAAGAAGACTAGAGTATAGCTTTTCTCTGCTAGACCCTTTGCGGGAGGGAGTGGTGGTGGGACTGGTTGTTGTTTAGCTTTAGCCCTGCCAATTGATTATCTGGTTGAGAGTTTTACTATTTTCTCTAATGTTTTGCAACACAGTCAAGAAAGCTCTTAGTGTGATTTGTCATGGTCTGTCATGTATGTTGAAAGATGCATTTGCCACTGAAAGATGTAGTTATTTGGACATACTATAGAAGTTGTAACATTGCTAGGGCAGCTTCTAGGAATAAAACCATTAAAAGTGGTGTATAATTAACCATAGATCTATGAAATGATCAGCAAAACCAATGACACTGTTTTTCTCCTTAGAAGGAAAAATATGAAGCTGTACTTCTGTATTTTTAAAGCACTGTTATTCTGAACCATCCTCAATTATCATCTGTCCTTAAGAGGGGAAAGATAATCACACTCCAAGTCACTCTCACTAAAGACAGGAGTAAACACACATAAGCTATTGATGTCTGTGTAAGAGAGAAACAACAACTCTCATTTCACAGCATGATTAGAACAGCTAAAAAGAATAGTGTATATCCTATAATTTGACAAGATGCTTTGCCCTCAAACAAGTCGGAAAGTAGACCATTTATTTAGAATTCTCAAGCTAACACACTCAAAACCCACTTCTGATAACTTGCAAAAATCTAAAACTCCTCATTAAATGTCAGATAAATTGACTAGCCTAAGGGGAAGATGGGGGAAGAGGACACATGATCTGGAGCCCAGTTTCCTGTAATTAATGAGCTCTGAATAAGCAGATCCAATCCAGTCTGAGTGAGAATAAAATTACTGCACCTAGCAAAGTTCAAATAAGAAATATGTGAACTTTAAAGCACTTGAACACAAATCAAGGTGGTCAGTTTTTTTGGCCTTTTTTTTAAAAAGCACAGGCTCAAAATGGCCTTACTTAGTCTCAGCAAAGTCATTAAGCAGAGTTTTGTGCCACCATGTCTAAGGAAGCTTCCAATGTGTACTTATCTTTAGTTGACCATTTTGAATATTATTCAGAACTAAATCAGCCATTTCCACTGAACATATCAGCTTTTCTACCACTGAGACATGAGTGTGGGGTTACAGACATATATTTCTCACTTTCACATTGAGTACTTCTATATTCTCCTCAGAATCTAATATATGAAGCATCAATCTAGTACCCATATGTTTAAAATTCAATTCAACAGAGCAATGAAAGAATGTACAATGGGGTGCATAGGAAGTGGACAGGAGGCTTGTGGCTTCCATGTCAGTCAGTAGGATGGTAAATCCATTCTGGGTTGTAGTCCAGACTTTGAAGGCACTATCCAAGGCTCTGAGCCTATTTGGAAGGTATGGTTCAGCACCTTAGATAGCTCCTTGGAAGTCTGGACTAAAAAATGAAGTAGATTCATCATCCCTCTGTCCTTGAAGCCGTTGGCTGTCAATAGGCAGTTAAAAGCCTATAGCTTTCAACTCACAAGTAAGTCCTCTTGAGTTCTCTAGGGATCACTCCATGGAAAATATATATAGGATTGCAGTCTAAATTATTTTTTGTTGTTTTTTTACTTCTGAGTGGATTGAAGATTAAATTACCATTATCTGTTTCCTTATTCATATAAATCAACTTAAGTTCATGCTCTATGGACTTTATCAGATGCGTCAAATACAGTGTCATAACGACACCACATACCCACGAAAGGGCACGCAGATCAGACAATGTTGCCCTTTCACATTTATATTATGCCCAAGACCTGTACCTTTTTATTGACGACTTAAGTCATCAATAGATCACCCATGGCACTTTTGTGCCGGCATTGCTGACATATGGAACATCACCAGGTTTTGGGGTTGTTTTTTTTTTCATACTTACCCCAACAATGGCTATACCGGCCAGAACACTTCCGGGTGAGATCGTGACATCCAACTAGGTGATGCACTTTTTAAAACTGGTTTACTTGTAAGTTTTAAAGTATGTTTAGGTGCTTGATGTAACTTTTTGATGTTTATTTTTTGTTTTACTATTGAATTTCAAAAGTCAAAGGAGGAAGTGAATGGGGCTTCATTCACTTCCTCCTTCAGTGCCGGGGAAGCCTTTGCCAGGAGAGGAAGATAAGTGTGGTGGGGGGGTCGTTCTTTTGCCAGCATAGGAATTGATTTTTTATGCCAGCAAAAGAACATCTTTAGGGGGTGGTCTGATAAAGTCCTATGTAGTTCATTGGAATATACAGTAAAACATAGACAATTTCAGGAGCTGGCTTCTGATCTCTAATAGTCATGAGGAAGTCATGATGTCCTTCAGCAATTATTACACACAAACTGTTTGGGAGTGAGGAGAAACAATGATTTGACTATAGTTTTGGAGAAATGAGCCTGTTGTTGTTGTTGTTGTTGTTGCTGTTGTTGTTGTTGTGTGGCTTCAAATTGTTTCTGACTTATGATAACCCTAAAGCAAACCTATCATGGTACTTCCTTGGCAAGATTTGTTCAGAGGGGGTTTGTCATTGCCTATCTTTGAGGCTGAGAGAGTGTGACTTATCCAAGATTGCCTAGTCAGTTTCTATGACTGAGCAGAGATTTGAACCCTGGTCTCCAGAGTCCTAGACCAATACTCAAAACAAATACTCCAGCAGTTAGAGGGGAAATAAAGATCTGTGAAATCTGACTCCGCCATGTTGCTTCAATCATTTTGTTGATTTTTCATCACATTTACTCATGAAGTATATGTTTTTCCATTAGACATTCAGCTGTTGTCCACCGTAATGGCAGTGATCAGAAAAGAAGGCACCCAACCTTTTTTTTCTTTTTCTTTTTCTTTTCTTTTCTTTTTTTACAGCACAGCCTTTTTTCTTTCCTTTTTTTACAGGGCAACTATTTTGCATGGTGGCAACTATTTTTAACCACCCCAAATTTACCTCAGAACAGTGCTTTTCTGGGGCATATAAAACAGTAGTTATGAACTGTATGTAAGTTTGCCCCCAGAATAGAATTCAAACAATAAGAAAATGTATTTTTAAGGTGGTGAAACAGCTAAGAAATAGTCCTTGCCAATTTGTTAGTACATTCACACAACGTGCCTGAGTCTTGGTTTCTTCAGAGTTCCCCCTTCAACTCTCTCTCTGGGAGTTTTCATTATATAAATCCAGAGGTTCCTGTCATGCATTTTTTTAAAAAACCATACCATTTTCTTTAAATTCTCAGACATGTATATCCATGTACCTAAGGCTTCCCTGAGTATATAGAAGGTCCTACCTTATTGGTCAGTGGCTCCTTTCCGCTTTGAAACTGATAGACACAAAGAGGAAATTATTGCTAAATGGAATTCCCATGTTCAATGGTGTGTATTGCCATTTATTCAGTAGTAAAAGTGGGAGCAGCAGCAGAAGCCTCCTGATGGTAAAAAAGACTGTTGACTTGAGGGAGGATGAAATGGCTGACTTAAATTGGAGGGTGGGTGATTGCCCATACTGGAAGTGTCCAGATGCATTGTTGAAGGGGATAAGGGGTCAAAAAGGTTATCATTTACTAAACTGAAATGATAAGGTAATGTGTTTCTTTTAGCATTATCAGTTTTATCATTATCATGTTTAGCATTATATAGCAGTAATTAGAAAGAATTTTTCATACTTTGGCTCAATCATTAATAAATGGAGACTGCAGTCATGAAATCAGAAAACTAGGACTTGGAAGGGCAGCTATGAAGGAACTACACAAGATTCTGAAATGTAAAGCTATATCACTGAATACTAAAATTAGGATGGTACAAACCATAGTATTTCCCATTTCTGTGTATGGGTGTGAAATTTGGACAGTAAAGAAAGCTGATAGGAAGAAAATCAATCCATTTGAGGTGTGGTATTGGAAAAGAGTTCTGCAGTTCTGCGGACTGGACAGCTAAAAAGACGAATAAATAGGTCCGAGAGCAAATCAGGCAAGAGTTCTCCCTAGAAGCCAGTATGACTAAACTGAAGCTGTCGTACTTTGGCCATAACATAGGAAGACAGAACTCACTAGAAAAGAGAATAATGCTTGGCAAGGTGGAAGGCTGTAGGAAAAGAGGAAGATTGAATTCCAGATGGATAGACTCAATCAGGGAAGACACAGCCTTGACTTTGCAGGAGCTGAGCAGGGCTGTTGAGGATAGGGCAATTTGGAGGTCTCCCATTCATGAGATTGCCATAAATTGAAGATGACTTGAAGTAAAACAGCTTAGTCCTATGCAGACTCAACAGTGAATGCAGTATTTGGTTCTATCCTTTTTGGAGAAAACCTTCTGCACTTTGTTTTCTCTGTAGAAAAACAAGTGTAAGGATGGGATAAGCTGATTATCCTTTTCCCATCCAAACGAATGGGCTATTTATACCTGTGAACAGGATTTAGATACAACAGTTTACTAGAGCTGGCAGCAGTAATATGATCATTTTAATATTATCTGTGCCACTGTTGACTAATCTGTAATGGGATTGGAATAGAGTGTGGAAAGGAAGAAAGGGGAATGTTTGGCCCTTCAGATATTGCTGGATTGCAGCTCCCAACATTGGCTAGTTTGGCTAAGGTGGGTGGGTATTGCACTACAATTGCATCTGAACTGATGTAGAGAAATAACCTCAACTGCTGATTTAAGAGACAGAGCATATATAGAAGTAAGATCTATTGAACTCAGTGTACCTTATCTATGAAGCAATATGTATAGTACTGAGAGGCTCAGATTGGAAATAAAATTATTTCTGGGAATCAGATTAGCTTCCTCCTTCATGCAAGGAAAATCTTTTATGTTCCAATCCTATGACTAATTCAAGATGTTCAAGATGAGGGACTCTCCATCTTTGGGGGTCTTTAAAAAGAGGATGGATGGGTATCTTTCAGAAGTGTATTTCTGCATGGCAGGGGGTTAGACTAGAGTTTGTGGTCCCTTCCAGATACAAGATTCTAGTATTCTATTTTTCTATGTTGTAGGGCCTGACACTGAATGGCCTGAAACACTCATACCTTACAGTGACAGTCTCTCCTAAGAAGAGAGTCCACTAATGAAATGAGATGTGATCAATGAAATGTGGTTGCAGCCATTTATTTGGTCTATATAGTAATACACCCCACCCCTGCAATTGATGGGCTGTCATTTCTAAAGATGCAAGGAAAGTCACCTTTTAGGTGGATTTTCAGAAGAAGTGTAAGGCACGCTTCTGTTAGGCTTTTAGATGACAATATTTTTCTCAATGTGAGGCTTTTTTATGCTTACCTTAATATGTTTAAAATTGTATTTTTAATTGCAATTTTGTTGTGATGTAAACTGCTTGAATCTTTCAGAAATACAATAAAGCAGAAATACACACTTATATAGATATACAAATACACATATATACTCTCTTTCTTGATATATACAGATTAGATAGATAGATAGATAGATATTCTGAAGTGATTAACAAACAGGATTGAAAAATATAACATAGCAATAGCACTGATATTTATATACTGCTTATTAGTGCCGAAGCACTCCCTAAGCAGTTTTACAATGTGTGTTTGTTTTTTTTAGCTAATTGCCCCCACAAGCCGGGTACTTATTTTACTGACCTATGGAAGGACGGAAGGCTGAGTCAACCTTGGAGCCCTCTGGGATCAAACTCATAACCTTGTGGCTTGCAGTATTGGCATTTAACCACTGCGCCATCAGGGCTCAGCTTTCACCTTCAGTTGTCAAAGAGATACACACACACACACAAACACACACACACACACACATTAGTAATATAAAATATGCATGAAATGACATTTAAAAGCAGAAGCACTGCTAAAAACTATCACATTAAACACAACATAACTTGTGTAATTCCATAAATGTCATGTATGTGGCTAATGGCAGCACCCCAAGTGCACTAAGTAACATGTTGAAAAAACCACCACTGCTTTTTGAGCAAGTACCAGTTACCCTAAATCAGCAGTCAGATACCAAAAGCCTGAAACAACTGTTGCAAAACTTTTAATTCTGAGGGACACAGACTTTCCAACAAGCCAGAAACCCTGTGATCCAACCATGCTTTAGAAAAGAGAAAACTTCTGGATTGGTAAATTCAATTCTTTGACATTGTATGGTCTTAATTTAGAAGATAATAAAGCTGAACTATGATAAACAGGACATGCTTAGTTTTTCCTGCTAGGTTTATCATGAATACAATAAATTCAAAACCAGATTAACTTGAGATCTGGGGAAATTATGTAATGTAAGAAAGTTTTTAAAAGTAATGATTTCATTTATAGGAGACACCACAACCTGTCATTTTGGGTGCTACACTCAAGGGTTTTTTTGTTTTTTTGTTTTTAAAGCACATAACAATATGGTGGTACATCTAAAGAGATCACCCTTCCCTTCCTTTCTTTCTTTCATAAGAGCAATTTCCCAAAAGACTTTGGTCAACTTCAAGGCTGCTTTTTTTTTCCAAACATTCCTGTGTCAGGGGAAACAGGAAGAGAAGCTGGACTTTCAAGGTAATACAATAGGAGTTTGCAAGAGTCACAGGGGTATCAATTACGATCAACCAAGCCATGCAACAAGGAGATTAAGACGTGGATTACCGACCACTTACTATGTGTCATACAGAACAGAATAGTTTCAGATGCAAGCTCTACTTAATCTGGTACCAACGGCCTTTCCTTGAAAGGATTAATGAGGAAAGGTTTTTTTAGACATTTTTAATGGACCTATGATAATCAAGATTGAGAAAAGAAACAAGTAACGACAGAGACGTCAACATTAGCCATTAAGGGATTTAATAACAAATTATCCATTGCAGAGTTAAACCAAATGACATCATTTATGTGCCCTGCTTAATTAAGGAAACATTGTATTCCAATTTAAAAATAGGCTGCTGTGAAGATATTGTAGTGCAGATCAATTTCAGCAAATGCGAACAAAGCTCAGAATGTATATTGATTGCAGATGGAGAAATAGAGCATGTGCCCCCACATTCTTCTATTTACAATACTCGTTTGTAATTGATGCATTTCTTTCATCTTTATACATTTCCTAAAAGTGTTTGATGGCACACTTACAATGAAATGGTTGCAGCATAAAGGGGAAACTAGCACCTAGGGACTTTTAGTTCTCTTTTTTTCTCCAGAGTATCCCAGTTTGTTCTTTGTATTGGGCACACTAGTTAAAATCTAAGAGCCAGTGTGGTATAGTGGTTTGAGCATTGCGTTATAACTCTGAGTGATCAGGGTTTGAATCCCTGCTCAGCCATGGAAAACCACTGGGTGATCTTGGGCAAGTCACACTCTCTCAGCCTCGGAGGAAGGCAATGGCAAACCCCCTCTGAACAAATCTTGCCAAGAAAACCCCTTGATAGGTCCGCCCTAGTGTCAGCATCAGTCAGAAATACTTGAACACGCACAACAACAAAGATGAAATCTATTTTTAAAAAACAGAGGAAACAGAAATAGAAGCTCAAATGTTCACTATGCTAAAGATCATATTTATCAAATTGTAGGCATCCAAGGTCTTTATGTAAACATCCCTCACATAAGCTTGAAAAGTAAAATCTGAATGTGGGGAGCAACCAGGTTGCACTGTTGCTTCATTTCCAGTTTATTGTGGTAAATTCTGGGATGCAGGAAGTCATCATGACAGCCACACCTGCAAGAAGAATCCAAAAAAGTAGGCAGCTGTCTTGATACATATCACAAAACCAATTGTAAAAGTTTTGGGGAAAGTTCTTTTCTAAAGGTAAGGTTTTCATTGTTCACACAAGACCAAACCAATCCCCAAATAATTTGCATATCAACAGGGATAGATCACAACAACTGAGAAAATCCATTCCTGCCCACCCTAGTAGCTAATAGTATGAGCAGCTAAGCTCATAGAACAGAAAAGATGGCTGATCATATCAGATCCCTGTTTATGTAAAGGTCCAGGAAATTTGACCCTGGGAGCCCTGGCTCCACTACACATTTATGTGCTCTAATCCCCTAGTTCACAATGGCACAAAGTGTGGCTTTTGCCATCTCTACTAAAATGGCATCCCATGTCTAGCAAGAATCACATTTTCAATCTAGAAGGAAGGAAGGAAGGAAGGAGAGAGAGACAGAGGGCTTGTCTATATGAGGCAATAAAATGTGAATGTGCACTAAAGCCAATTCACAGCAGCTTTCATTTATTCATTCATTAATATTATTTTAAGGGGTGGGTGGGCTAGGGTATGGTGACTATGGGGTTTTTATATTGTAAGCCGCCCCGATTGCATTGCAGAGGGGCGGGATATAAATAAAATTTTATTATTATTATTATTATTATTTGTCACCAGGGTGTTTTTTTTTTCAAGATTGCAGGCATGCAAAGCCATATGTGTTTGATGTTCAAATGGGCATACCTGCAACTCAGGAGCGGGCGCAAGTGAATTACTCAGATTTTTATTCTCACCAGGTGCAGCCATGGAATAGGATATTTAAAAACAAAAACAAAATCCAAGGTGCAAAAGTGTGATCATCTGCTTAAATAAACAGTCTCCTCTGGCTTTTCTTCGCAAACGAAGATTCAGGAAGGACTCATCCCGCGCTTTCTGCAAGCGCGCTGATGACTAAAAAGGCCAATCCGAGATAAACAAGTCCGGTTGCAAAAAGCACAGCAGAAGGTCTCCTTGGGTGATGTTTTTGGGTTGTGATTCTTTCTGCGTTGTCGTTTCTCTTCAAGACTTGTTCGTCGTGAGTTCTCAAATAAGGCTGCAGCATTGTGGATAGTGCGTCTCCATGCCTCCCGATGTGAGGCCAGGGCGGACCACTGTTGGTGATCAATTTGGCCAAGCCTGAGATGTTGTACAAACAAAAAAAAGGGGCTGTTTCATCACTTCAGTGCATGGAAAATCCAACATGGCAGTTCTGGGTGCTGCCTTGCCAGCAAGCTCCACCCTGAATCAGCCTTCCACTTCTGCTCTTATTGGGAAAGTGCAGCAAAGTGAATCAGTTGTCCCAACAAGCAGGAATGTGCATTTCCTTCTGAGTGTTTTAAAAAAATCTTTGGGAAAAGCCACAAAGGCTTTTCACACAGAGTATTTGGAGTTTTTGCCCCACCTTTTTTTGAATATTATGCAATGATGTGGATTCCACTGGGACAAAATGTATTCTCCTCGAATTCTATGAGAAGTATTTTCATCATGTAGACAACCCCAGAGTTATAGCACATTTTAAACAGAGGCTGGATGGCCATCTGTCAGGTGTACTTTGGAGTTTCTGCATGGCAGGGGTTTGGACTGGATAGCCCTTGTGGTCTCTTTAAACTCTATGATAAGCGACTATTTCAATACTGCATGGAAATGTTAGATCAAAATGTGTAGTTTAAGATGCTCATTTAAGAAAAAAATATCAGTCTGAAGAAAGGAGAATAATTATCTTTTGAAAATATGAATTATATGCAATACGTTTATCCTAAAAATATGCATTTAACTTCCATATAGGTACTGTTCCATCTACATGTACAATCAACTTTGGTATACTGTCATGAAAATAATATTATTTAAACACAACAGACTTACCATTCTAATTGAACAAAGTAAGTACTTTCACTGAATTTCAAAGCATAACCTAAACTTACTACTTGCTTTATTGGCATTTAAGAGGATTTAGACTGAAAAATCCACTGTTATCTACAATATACACTATTATTTGCAATTAAACTTATTTGTCCTAATCAATCAGGGAGACTGATGCATGACAGCAGGATGGATTGTCTATAATGTACAGTCGGCGCTCCATATTTGAGGATTTAACTTTTGTGTATTTGACTATTCAGGGATTATATGCTGCTGCCTCTGCTGCCAGTCTATGCCATTTTTAATAGGGACTGCAAACCTTGTGAGTCTGAAAGAGACTGCAAACGTGCAGCAAGGCTTGTAAGTCCCTATTAAAAATGGTATAAGGCAGCAGCAGCGGCAACAGCAAGTCCTTCACCACCCACTTCTGCCTTGCAAAGGAAACCCACTTCACTCAAAGGCATCTGTGGTGGGATGAATCTGTGGAGCATACTTTTGTGTGTGCTAAATATGGTTTGCGTGGAGGCTAGAGATATTTGTTCTATAAAGGTCCTATGCCCCTAACTCCAGCAAATACGGAGGGCCAAGTGTGGGCTAGTCTAGATGAGAGGATACAATATTCATTCCTGTGCACTATTGCAAATTCACAGCAGTGTTCTTTTGTCTCCATGGTCTGTCAGCAAAAATGATATGCTAAGAAACTATCTGTGTTTGAGGTTCACATGCCCACGAATCAAGATGGTGGCTGTAAATTAGCATGTTATATGCTGCCTCGCTGCACAGTATTTTTTTAAATAGTAAAGCAAAGGTATGCAAGTGCAACCTTCTGCTTAAAAAAAAAATATATTTGGGCACCTCGACGGAGCAAAAAAGTGCACAATCATTAACATGAAAATCAAACAGAGTGCTTCCAGGTACTGTCTTACCATAAAGCCCTCCCCTGCACACATCTGATCAATCTGATCTCCAGTTCCACCCTCTCTGAGAATTCACAGCAAAGCAAATCATTTGTCCTAATGAGTGCTAATGCACACTTCCTTGCATTATTTAAAAAAAAAATCCACAAAGGCTTTTCCCATGCAGTAAATGGAGTTTTTGCCCCCCTCCTTTTGAATAAAGTGAATTACCATGGGATCCCATTGGGACAAATGTTTTCTCCTTGAATTCTATGAGGAGTAATTCCATTGTCTAGACAAGCCCTATATCTGCTAATGTGGTTGTATGTCCACAGTACAATACCAATCCAGGTCTCATTGTACTTGATAGACATATTGATTGATTTAGATGGAGATGCAAATATTGTATGTGTGTAGAGGAGGATCAAGACCAATCTAGAATGCTAATACATGACTGTGTGGGAAATACTCCCCTGCACTGAATTTGCCAAGTTCAATTCCCAACAGTTTAGTAAACACCTTCCAGAACTGAGAAGTGAACTGGGTGCCCCAATCTGAAATAATCTTGGTTGGGGTGCCATGTAGCCTACATATATATATATATATAGTACAAACAACTTAGCCACTTGCTGGGCAGTTGGAATACTCTTACATGCTACAAAATGTGCTTGTTTGGGAAAAAAAGACCCAAGACCACCAAAATGACTGTCTTCTTCTTGCTTTTGGGCAGTTCTACAATAAAGTCCATACTTATCACTTCCTAGGGTTTACTTGGGATGGGCAATAGTTGTAACAGTCCCTGTTGCTTTCCCACAGCTGTTTTAGACATGGCACACACGTGGCACCCTTTCACATGGTCCTCTATGTCTTTTCTCATTTTCAGCCACCAAAATTGTCTGCAGACTAAGGACATTTTCAGACGCCACTTACTGCACAAGCAGCCTCTGGAGCAGTAACGAGGCTGCTGCGTGGCAGGGGGTCCTTTTTGGATACCGTCGTCCCTCTTCTGGGACCATTCGTGGCACGTACGTGAAGCTTTGCAAGCAGCCGCACCATATTTCAATCACAGAAGTTGCCCATGATCGAAATATAGTGCGGCCGCTTCCAAAGCTTCACGTACGTGCCAGGAATGGTCCCGGAAGAGGGATGGCGGTATCCGAAAAGGACCCCCTGCCACGCAGCAGCCTCATTACTGCTCCGGAGGCTGCTTGCGTGGTAAGGGGCATCTGAAAATGTCCTATGTGCAAAGTCTTTACATATCCAAAATGTCCTACACTTTGGACATCATGACTTTGCTTCAGGATTTGAGATCTCAGATCACTTGGTACATAAATCTTGTCCCCTTTCCAAGCTAGGCCCTCCTTCAATGCCAGTTCACCCTTATAGTCCCGGTACCACTGATCCTTGCACAGGGCTTGCTCTAGTTGTTCCTTTCACCCTGGATCTAGCTTCTCTGGTTTTGTGCCCACCAGCCCTTGAGGTTTCACTTTCCCCCACCCACCTGGCTAATTGGAGTCTCTCTGTTCCAAGCTGTCACTCCCTAATCCTTTCCCAGGTTCAATGACCTTGAGTCTGCCCACAGATGGTAACCGTCATATTCCAGTCCACATTCCAGCCACAACCAGCTTTGCCCACAATGCCCTCTGCTCATGTCCAGACTCTGGCTCGCAAGCAGGCCTAACAATGGCTAACTAATACAACACAGCATCTATCTATATAGCTAATAGCCAGAGTCATGACACATAGGAGGCTATAGCAGGCTCAATAGCTTAGGGCCAGTTGAAACTCAACATTTGGACCCAGCTTCCCATGTTTCCTGTTCTTCCTGAACTGAGTCAAATCTGAGCTTAACCCAAAGTTCAGAGAAGGCTAGGTGGTGGTGGTGGCTGATGGCTTCCGTGTCCATGGAAGAATTAATCTGCTACACGTTTTGTCCAAATCTTAAAGGGACAGTTGTCCCTTCATATTCTTTGGGGTTTGGTTCCAGGACCTCCCCTGGATACCCAAATCCATGAATACTCAAGTCCCATTATATGCAATGGCATAGCAAAATGGTGTCCCTTATATAAGATGGCAAAATCAAGGTTTGCTTTTTGGATTATTATTTTTTAAGAATGTTTTCAAGCCATGAATACTTAAATCCATGGATACCAAATCTGTGGATACAGAGGAACAACTGTATTGTTCAAGGTTCAGCACCCCAGATAGCTCCTTGAAAGTACAGACCCATTAGGCAAATTCTAAAGATTTTCAAGGAAAGGGTGTGAAGAGATGGTAGAGTTCAGTCTTCCCCAAGCCTTTCCATTTCTTTACTGTAGTTCCAAGATAGATAGTATAGTCTATTAGAAACTGGGAATACTGTGTTGCCTTCCCAAGTCAGTATTTGAAGTCTGTTTTCTTTTTCTTGCTCACTTATTAAAGAACAACATCAAAATCCTCAATTGAGTCAGTTCATAAATATGCTCTAACACACTTCATTCTGACCTTTATAAATGTCATTGTTAACTGGTCTATTCAGGAACATCTCAAGAATATTTGTTGTCATGATACAACTGAGCTTGCCTAACTTTGTGTGTGTGCTCATTCACCCAATGTACACATGCAAACTAGCCCTGAGATCTCATGTAACTGAAAAGGTAGAGTTTTGTGCTTTCATAGTAAAAGGAACAAGCAAAACAACAAGCTCCTATTCAGGGCTAATTCAGAGAGTAGTTCTGCCATGTCTCACTGACTGCTCTTTAACAAGCCCTTCATTCATTGTCGTTTGGTGCAGCTGAGCTGTTTCTCCGTGAGCCAGTGTTGTAGACCTTTAATCAAACAAATGTACAAGGAACCTCAACTACTTAACTGCTGCGCTTGTTCGGTGGACTGAGGTAGCAAATATAACAAAAAAGAATTTTATTCTGCTTGGGACCGAGTACATTTCCTTTCTGTTGTTCTCAACAAAGGGCAGCAGGTACAAATGGCCTCCTATCTGTGTCACCAGGAAGTGGAGAACAATTTGTTTCTATTAAACAGGATGGATCTAGCTTTTCTTTTGTTGGCTTTCCCACTCTTTAACCTGAGCCAGTCATAGCCTTTAATCTAAACTGCCCTTGACCATATCTTCCATGCATAGAAGAATTCCTTTCTTTTTTCTTCTCCTCTACACCTAGTTCCCCTTCCTAGTGCACATGTAATTGTGAGCGTGCACGTGAAAGCCCTGGGGTATTGGGTTCAAAGCACAATCCTGCAGTTCTTAGAATGGTAACAGAATAAACTTGAATACCACATTGAGTTCTGTCAGGCTGCACCTGCTGTTGATCTCCCTTCCTCCCTGGTTCATGGTGGGGTCACCGTATGCTAGGCTATATACCCTGGTGGCAATGAGAGCTACTGATTTCAGATCACAGTGAGATTAGAGCTGCAGTGTTTGACCCAGCAAATTTATTTTCTGTCTTATGAAGCAGGAAAAGACAAACAAATAACCTATATCTACCCATGTCTTCATGTTTTTAAAGTTCTGTTAATTCCTGTACCCTTATGGTTGAAGTATATTACTGGTGGATCAGATATTTTCCCATTTTCTGTATATTATCTGTTTTTAAAGCCCAAAACATTTTTAGCTTCTAGTCCAATTAAAAAAAAATGTAACCTGAGTTTTTTTCAAACTTCAGTGCTTTGTCACAGCACAATATAGATGCATTTAGAAACTTCTAGGATAGCTACATCTCAATAATTATGGTCAAAACTCAGGCCAGTTGGAGGATTTATGTTTAAAAGTTTTGACATTAGGAAACTTTTATGCAGAAGAATTTCAAACAAATATTCTCATACCTGCATAGTTCATTTTTTCCCTTCCTACCCATCTCTTCATGTCCCACCTAAATTATGTTCTACTCTATATCTTTTCTGTACAGTCATATCTTTGGTGATGCAATGTACGATGGAGAAAAACTATGCAGCTAGCAACCTATCAAACTAAAAGCACCTTATCACCCATGTATCTTGAGCTTCCTTCTCTTACAATAAACACTGATAGGTAATTATGTGACAGAAGAAGCATTTAAAACAAAATAAATAAAGGACAAGATATACATGATATCACTATCCATTTTTCTCATCTTTAGAGATGAGAAGAAAAACATTTAGTTCTTGTTTTAATGTGAACAGAACATTTCCCAAATTAATACACAATACAGAATGTAATATTCCCCAAAAGTTTTAGTTAAGGAACCAGACTTCTAGTAATAGAGTGTACCAGAAACTCATTCTTTTAAGTGTCGATTGATAGGGAGGCAAAATGGCATCATCTAGGCACAAGAGGGAGGTATCAGCAGTCTTGAAAAGACCTCAAGATTTGCAGGAGTATAGAATAATGAAAAACATTGGCCCCAAACTGACCAATGTGGATCAAGCATGCACAGCGGGCACAAAATGTTGGGAAACACAGAATAGGAAAACCAAAAGCCAGGACAGAATGGGAGTTGGATGGAATATCTTGGAAGAGATAGCTATGTGAAATTTTGAACACTGGTTGCACTGCTTGCATCACTAGGGCAATAATTTGCCTTGAAGAAGGGAACTGTTCAAAAGGGTGTAGGAATGACTGTCTCTTGAAAACTCTTGGATTAATATATTTCCCCACTGTTTGCAGCACACATATGGTACTGATAATGAAGATAGTTCAGGACCTTGACCTGTTTAAACTATGGATGACCACGTATTTTTTCTATTAATAATTAGTTCTTGGGCCATAGTTTCTCAGTGTCATTGTAGGCCCAAAGTAGAAAAAAATTATTGGAATCATTCAAAATCTGTCTTTGTATGGTATGTAGGCAGTGGGCAGTATTTTCTCAGAACGTCCAGATTTCTCATTCAGCCAAAGAATTTGTGCATACTTTTCATCATTCAGCAGAAGCAAGGATTCAGCAGACCCAATGTCTGGCCAGCCATTTGTAGTGGTGGATGGTAAACTCCATCTGCGACTGCTATTGACAGATGATAGTAAATGACTGTGTACATGGCTGAAGACATTAAAAGTAAGGAATATACTGAGCTGTCCACATGTACATGCCTTCAAATCTCCTGTTAACTTATGATGATCCCATGAATTTCATAGAGTTTTCTTAGGAAAGAAATAATAAGAGGTGGCTTTTCCAGTTTGTTCCATTGAAATATAGCCAAAAGCACCTGGTATTTGTTGGCAGTCTCACATCCAAGTACTAACCAGGGGTGACCTTTCTTAGCTTCCAAGATCAGCCGAGATATGGTGCCTTTAAGGTATTTAGGCAGTTATACTGATCTGTAGGTAGCCCAAATCATCAAGAGCTGATAGGCATTTGATTGAAAGTTGAGGGAATCACAAAAGTTTTAAAGATGAGATGGGATACAGTTCCAATTTTTTGTGTGCATGCTCCTTGAACCCAGCTGTAGCAGGATACTATATCAACAAGGCCTGGGAAAGTTTCTGGTGAGGTGCTTAAAAAGATATTGCAATGACAATTTGTGATTTTAATTGTCAATTTAAAATGCTACTTATGGTTTTTTGAAAGAGCTGAATTTTCATTATGGTTTGAAATAATGTTAACATAGGCAAATATTTTCTTAACAGTTATGTTTTATTTATTTGGCTAGGAAACAATCACTTGGATGCTGAGTCCAAGGCAGAGCTCAAACTGACTCTTAAACAGGGAAAGAAGTGACATAATACCCTTGTGTGTAGCTTTAGCTTGCACTGAATTGGATATAATGTTCTTATTCAATTTGATACAATTACAATAAAAATTGCAATCTAAGGCAAGTAAATGAATTTTGTGTCAGGAGTGAAATACAATCTGTTAAAATTGGTTTGAAAATACAATTTTAGGTCTGGTACAGCAAGTCCTGACATTTCAAATGAATCTGTCCTATAACAAAATTAATGACACTCCAGGTTGTTTAAGAATGGCTGTTAAACTATACTTACCTTATCCATCATTGGATCATGCTGCATAATCCAGGGAGTTAATAGGTTATTAAGTACAGAACACCAGTTCTTTTTAAGGAAACTTCAACTGGTGTTCTTTGAAAAATAAATTGCCTAGCCATTTAAAGCTAAATAAAGTAAAAGTACCCCTTTATATGTATTTCTGGAATTTTACTGTGAAGTCTGTGCATGTTCTATGTGAAACCAGTCACATTTATCTAAGTATTTGCAAAGTGATTCACAATATTGAGATAAAAATAATATCTGGATATATGTGAGTTATGTCTACATAGAGATTAGCATGAGAAAACCAAATTAATTTGATAGGGCTGCAGACTCATGCACACTTGAATTAAGTAAAGACTTACATCTGAATAGACATAGATAGACTATGCTGTAAGGTCCAGCTAAATAATATGTAAAATCAGGTAAATGAGATTTAAGCAAGAAGGGACATAAGAGATCATCCTATGCAATAAGATGTAAGCATTTTGAAATGATGATCACTCTGCAGGAATGTGAAGGGAAGCACAAGGAAGTGACACCAGAAGTATGCCTCCAGGTAATGTGCCATACTTTGCCAAATATATCTTCCTTATTGTATGCTATGGAATGATACATTGGTTACACATGCACGCACATGTACATATGGAATCTGTTGCTCTTCAAGTGAGAGAGCAGAGATGCATTTTTTTTTTTGCTGCACATTATGTTGAAGGTATAAGTCATTATATACATATCAAGAATTGTTCTTAGAGATGGCCTCCAGACATTTTCAGTTCAGGCAAAGACATGGTGGTGTCCTCCTTCATTCCATGTAGAGAAGCAGCAGACTAATTTGAGGACAAAGGACTAATTTAGGGGATAGAGGTGAGGCCTTGTGGCACACACACCCTTTCCTTCCAAGATGGGGGAATGACCAGAGAGCTCAGGAAGAATGGCAGGCAACATCTGTTACCTGAGATACTTGCTTCACTCTACCTTACTGGAAAGATCAGGTCTGGCTATTCCATTTTTTGTTAATGAATGTTAGGTGTCAAGGGATTACAAACAGGGTCTCACCAAGCATTGAATTTAGTTAAGAAAAGGTTCAAGTGGGTATGCTGTGTAACAGATGAAGTTTCACCAGAAAAGAAAGTTTTAAGGGTACTAAAACTATGGTCTAATTAAAATAGATCTGAGGGAGCCATGCAGCAAATTACTATGAAATCCTAGATGAACCAAAAGGCACAGAACATTTTATACTGCTTTCAAAGTGCACTGGCTTCTTCATCAGGCAAAGATATTTTAAAATCATAAAAGTGAAGGCCACTGATGGTGTCAGAGTCACAGGCATGCACCTTGTTTGAGATGTTTGCTTAAGATGGTGTTTAAGGTGGTCTTGAGGGAAGGTTGATCCAGGTAGAGGCCAAGAGGAGACTGAGGATGAAGGCATTAAAAGCCAAGTAATAAAATGTATGTCTCCATCAGCAGCAGCAATGTAAACCCCTTTGAGTTTTTTGTCTCTGTCTTGTGTGATGCTGCAAGCCAATTTGTAGACTGAATACCGTGAGTCTCTTAAGAATAGTCTGTCTGTTGTGAGACCAGGTCCTCACTTGGAAGCAGGGATTCAGGCAAAGATAAGCAAGCAAGAAACACAGCACATAGAATTGAAATTGAGATAATTTCTTTTCTTTCTTTTTTTTAATCTAGACACTATACTCTCTTTTTTAAAAGTTTATTAACTAATCATAACATACACCATATAACAATGAGACAAGGACATTAACTAATATAATATTCTTATTTATCCCGATTCAAAAACATAACGAGAAAGAAAAAGAAAAGAAAAGAAAAACAACAACAACAACGTAACATAACAATCACATAAACAGATATTTATACCTATATACATATACACATATACACATAAATTGTTAAAAGACTTCCTGCTTGTTCTTGTTTGACTTTATGCTACACTTAGAAGTTCAACCTCCTATGCCAGCCGTTATCACCGTATTACCGCATTTGTTTAATTTTAACCCTGTTACTCTAGCATTACCTTCCTTTTTCAGTAATTGTTCACTGTAACCAAGTTTAAGACCAATAGTTATTGTTAAATAATTACATTTTGTTAGGTAATTACATTCCCTTGTGACTACTTTCTTTACATGTATCCATTAATTTAATCCATTACCACAGATATAACAGATATAACAGTGAGAAAGAAAAAAAGGAAACTTTAATTAAATAAACCTTCTGTTTGATTGCCTAACTATAAAAGCCAAGAACGCTTATATTTCCCTCTTTCTGTTTGCAATATTTTATAGACGGTTCCCAAATCTTAACATAATCTTTCATCGTTTTCTTCATCCAGTTTGTTAGCTTATCCAATTTAGCCAATTATATTACCTTCTCCCACCAGTCTGATTTTAACAGGGCGTCTGCGCCCCTCCAATTCTTGGCTAACACCAACCTTGCTGCCGTAATCAGATAGAGTAATAGGTGTCTATGTTCCTTTTCTTTTGAGTTTTCTAAATTAATCATATTTAACAGGTACAGTTCAGGTCTCAGGCCTAACTTCATTTCTGTAATTTTCTCTATTTCTTTATTTATTTTTAGCCAGAATCTTCTTATTTTATTACAGTCCCACCACATATGGTAGAAAGTGCCTTTGTGTTCTTTACACCTCCAGCATTTTGGAGATTTGTCTTTCCTCATTTTTCTTATTTAGATGGTGTCATATTAGTTTGTAGAAATTTGTAGAAATTTTCCTTCAAGTTGTAACAGCAGGTAAATTTCCAACCTCTCTTCCAGATGTCCTCCCATTGCTCTAATAGAATATCATGTCCAATATATCTGGCCCGTTCAACAAAAACTCCGAGACATGCAGAACAAGTGGTGGATTGATATAGCAGAAAAGACACAACGCTGTGAAGATCTGGGGGATTCTAGAGGATTTTATGAAGCTCTTAAGGCAGTGTTTGGACCTACTTATCAGGTCCAAAGCTCCTTATACAGTACAGATGGTCAAACATTAATTACTGATAAAGCCTCCATCCTAAATCGATGGGCTGAACACTTTCAAAGTCTCTGTAGTGCCAACCGAGTAGTCCAAGGCTCAGCTATCCAACATATGATACAAAAACCAATGAAAAATGAATTGGACATAGTTCCCACTTTGGAAAAGACACTTAACGCCATACAGCAGTTGAAAAACGGCAAGGCAGCTGGGATTGATGGAATCCCACCTGTAGTTTGGAAACATGGAGATCACGTACTCCATGATAAATTCCACGAACTCCTTGTGAATTGCTGGGAAAAGGGGGAATTGCCATCAGATCTCTGAGATGCAGTCATCATCACCCTGTACAAGAAAAAAGGAGCAAAATCCGATTGCTCAAACTATCGAGGCATAACACTGCTCTGTATTGCTGGAAAAATCCTTGCAAGGATACTCCTGAACAGATTAGTTCTGGCCATTGCAGAAGAACTTCTTCCTGAAAGCCAATGTGGCTTCAGAGCCAGTAGGAGTACTATAGATATGGTATTTGCCCTTAGACAACTGCAAGAGAAATGTAGAGAGCAGAACAAGGGTCTCTATGTAACATTTGTTGACCTCACCAAAGCCTTTGACACCATGAGTAGGAAAGGTCTGTGGCAGATCCTGGAAAGACTAGGATGTCCCTGCAAATTCCTTAAAATGATTATCTTGCTACACGAGGGCCAGCACGGTCAAGTCAGATACGGCGATGCTCTTTCAGAGCCCTTTTTAATAACTAATGGAGTGAAGCAAAGTTGTGTTCTTGCACCAACTTTATTTACAATCTTCTTCAGTATGATGCTCCAAAGGGCTACGGCAGAGCTTGAAGAAGAAGATGGCATCTATATACGTTACTGTACTGATGGTAGCTTGTTTAACTTAAGCCGTCTGAGGGCTCGCATTAAGACTCTAAACTATCTAGTCCGTAAGCTGCTCTTCGCTGATGATGCTGCCCTTGTTGCCCACACAGAAGCAGATCTGCAGCACCTAACATCCTGCTTCGCAACAGCTGCAGAGCTTTTTGGGCTGGAAGTCAACCTGAAGAAAACAGAAGTTCTTTACCAGCCTGCACCGCAGGATGAACACCACCATCCCCACGTTGCCGTTGGCAAATCTGTTCTTATGTCCGTTCAGCAGTTCACCTACCTGGGAAGCATCATCTCCTCAGATGCCAAGATTGACAAAGAGATCAATCACAGATTAGCAAAGGCACATAGCGCATTTGGAAGACTTTACAAAAGAGTCTGGAGTAATAAACACCAGAGGCGAAACACAAAAATCAGTGTGTATAGAGCTATTGTACTGTCTATTCTCCTTTATGGGTCTGAAACATGGGTCACCTATCACCACCACCTACGACTCCTCAAACGCTTCCATCAGTGCTGTATACGCACAATCCTAAATATACACTGGACTAACTATGTGACGAATGTTGCTGTCCTTGAGCAAGCAGGGATCACCAGCATTGAGGCCATGATATTGAGAACACAGCTGCGCTGGGCAGGGCATGTTTCTAGGATGAAGGACCATTGCCTCCCCAAAATAGTATTCTACGGTGAAGTTGTCACGGGTCAGCGTAAGAGGGGCGCTCCAAAAAAGCGATACAAGGACTCCCTGAACCAACATCTCAGGCTTGGCCAAATTGATCACCAACAATGGTCCACCCTTGCCTCACATCAGGAGGCATGGAGACACACTATCCACAATGCTGCAGCCTTATTTGAGAACTCACGCCGAACAAGTCTTGAAGAGAAACGACAACGCAGAAAAAATCACAACTCGGAAACATCACCAAGGAAACCTTCTGCTGTGCTTTCTGCAACCAGACTTGTCTATCTCGGATTGGCCTTTTTAGTCATCAGCGCGCTTACAGAAGGTGTGGGATGAGTCCTTCCTGAATCTTTGTTTGTGAAGAGAAGCCAGAGAGAGAGAGAGAGAGAAAGAGTTTTATTTAGTTCCTTTTTTTGCATATCTGTAACTTTACTAATATCACATTTTTTAATATAATCATCTATCTTTGTTAATGAGGTTTCTGACGTTCTATAAATTGGTTTGAAATAATTATGAAATATTTTCTGCATTTGTACCTCATCAGTTATTTCCTTATCTCCAGTTTTTATTTTCGTTATTAACCTTTTGGCTCTTTCTTTCCTCAACTTATAGGCCAGCCACCTGCCTGGTTTGTTACAAAATTCAAAGTCTTTTTGTTTTAAAAAATCTAACTTTTTCTTTATTTCATCTGTCATGGTCATAGCTAATTGCTCTTGTAGTGTTTTAATCTGCTTTTTAATTTCCTTATTATTTGGGGTCTTCATCAATTCCTGCTCTTTTAATTTTATTTCATCCAATATTAATTTCTGTTTTGCTTGTTTCTTCCTGTTAATTATTACATTCCAGTTCTTGAAGATTCGCCTCATCACAGCTTTCCCAGTATCCCAGACCTCATTGTTATCTACCTCTTTGTTTAAATTCAGCTTGAAGAATTCTTTTAATTTTTTCTTACAATCTTCAACTACTTCTTCTTTTGCTAGCAAGAGTTCATTTATGCTCCAATTAGTTGTACCTTTACTACTCTTTATTGTTATCTGTACCAGGTTTTGATCCAATAAGGGTTTAGGTAGAATATCTATTTTTTAACTCTATTTACTAAATTCGCACTAATCCAAATCATATCAATTCTCGAGAATGAGCAGTGTACATCTGAATAGTAAGTACAGTCACCCTCTTTATATGTCCAAATATCTATTAATTGCAGTTCTTCTGTGATGTCAAAAAAAATATCCTTGGATAACTCCCTTGGTATTTTTTATAGTTACATTTTTAACCATTTTTTTCTGTATGTCTGTCCAATTTAGCCTCTACCACCCCATTAAAGTCACCTAGAAGGCACCAATTGTTATAGTCCATTTGCCCAATTTTATTTCTTAATTCTCTAAAAAAACCCTAGATTTTTCTCCTATAGGAACACAGATGTCTATTACTAATAATTTTGTTGTATCAAGTGTTATCTCCACCATTAGATATCTTCCTTTCTCATCATTTAAAATCAAGGTCAGTTTTAAACGTGGATTTACATATAGTACCACACCTTTTTTCTTTTTTGCATTTGATGATTTTGCATTTGATGATTTTGCATTTCTCCTAGGCTTTTGCTCTAACATATATTCATGTGATTTTTTGATCTTAGTTTCTTGTAAGCAGATCACATCTGCTTTATTATTTTTAAGGTAGTGGAACACTAATTTTCTTTTTTTTTTTTCTCAGCATTTAATCCTTTTACATTTCAGGTCTTAAATTTAGTTCCTGTCATTACTACTATGTAACTAATTCAGTTAACAAAGTGACGATGATAACAGTAATATTATCAATATTCATGATTTTATTTGTCTAGGTATATTAAAGAAAAAAATTCTTTCTTTGTTTACTATAAGTCAACGAGATAACTTTTTCTTTGTTCTTCAATTCACACAGTAACAATTAAGACAATTAAGTAAGTTCCTACACCAGTTCTCATAAGTCCAGCAAGCTATCTTCTAAATTCCTCTTTCCTTCTACACCCTTTTCCTCCATATCCTTGAGCTTCTCATTTAGGGGCTCTTCTTCCTGGGGGTGTCATTTTTTTGGTTGTTTTTACTGTCATTTTGCTCATTTTGCTTTTTCCGTTGTGACCCGAAGTCCTTTTTATTCTTCCTTACAAACTCTTGTGCCTTCTCAATGGTATCGATTTAAATTTTTTCCTTTTTGAATGTAAACAGTACACCTTCCAATTTATCCCAACTGAAATGATTTTTTTCTTTTTTCAATATCTCTACCAAAAATTGGTAGTCTTTACATTTTCTTAAGATTCTTGTTGGGATTTCGTTCAGTAGAATAAGTAGTTTTCCTCCGTAGTAGATACCTTTATTGAAATGCACTTCCATAATGTAATCCTTTACCACTTTTCTTACACATTGACTTATGACATCTCTTGGGAGATTTCTCTTAACCACAAATGTTGATTTTAATCTATACACCCGATCCAACTCTCTACTGACCTGTTCCTTAGTCCAGTCTAAGTTTTGCACTAACAGTTCAATTATCCTTCTTTTGATATCTTCATTTGGTAATTCTTTAAGACCTCTAAGCCTGATCCAGGCTTCCTTTTCTCTTGTTTCAGCTAGTGATAATTGGTCACGTGTTGCTTCCAGCTCTGTTTTAAAATCTGTATTATTCTTTCTTAATGACTGGATATCTTCTCTATTTTCTCTCACTTGATTTTTCGTTTGAGTTAGTATAGTATAGAGAGCATTAAATTTTGTATTGATATCTTCTAGTTGGACTGTCACATCCTTCCTGAAATCCCATATCTCCTCCATGAATTTCATCATATACTGTGGCATGGCTTCTTCTGTTGAGGCTCTCCATCCTTGAAGGTTATAGAGGTCAAATGCTTTGTTTCTGCTTCTCACTCCGGAAGCCATATTTTGTGTTGTAACACCAGGATTCTTCTGAGGTGGTATTTTTCTTCTTCCTTCCGTTCCCCTACCTTCTACTCTATCTCTTCCCCTTCTTCCTCCTTTCTTTTTCTTTATTCCTTTATAAATCTTTCTTCTTTTTGTTTATTATTTCACTCAAAAGTACAAAAAAATATACACTCCAAATATGAGGAGGTAGTTTTACATGGAAGGAAAAAGAAAAAAAAATACAGTTTTTTGTAGAAAAAGGTGGATTCCCTTAAAAATTGGAGAGGAGGGGATCCAAAAGGCAAACAACCACCAAAAAAAAAAAAGAAGAAGAAGAAAAGAAACAAAAAAAAAAAGATAAATTGGACAGGCCAAGGATAAAGGAAAAAAAGGAAAAGGGGGGGATGGAAAAAAGTGAATGAACACAAAAAATATAAATTATATATATATATATATATATATATATATATGTGGACAAAAACAGGGGGGGGGAACCAAGCAAAAAGAAATTGCTCCCAAAAAGGACAAGAAAAAAAGCACAATAACAAAACAAACAAAACAAAACAAAAAACCATGCGGTATAATAATAAAACTCTCATTAGAGAAGGGAGAGTTAATTGTGGTAAGGGAAGTAACTTTGCAGTAAAAATTTAAATGAGACACTCTCCATGGTGGTAAAGAATAAAGGACAGTAACTACAAAGTACCAGATTAGAAAGCTGCTGGACTTATTGCATATTTAATCAGAAAGTCATCTATGATCTTTTAAAAGAACCAGACTTTCATATGATTATATAAAAAAACCAGGTGCCTTGGCAGTTCTCCAGCCCTATGGCAACAGGAGCAACATGTTTTCAGCTTTTTCAAGGACACCCTTTACTTAAGGTTTACTTTGGAAACTGTGACTCAGCAGGACCAAATTAAACAAAGGGAAAAAAGGGAAAAAAATGAAAAAAAAGAAAAGAAAAAAATGGAAAATTATAAATAAATGTGTGTGTGTTTGTGTGTGTGTGTGTGTGTGTGTGTGTTGAAGAAAGGGAAGAAAATTAAGGAAAATGTAATCAGGTTATATACTGCAATTATCTCAAAAGGAAAAACTAATACTGGGGGGGGGGACACATTAAAAATATATATAGGTATTCAGATAGCCCAGCAAAGGAAAAAAGGGGGAGCAAAAAATAGAACAATAATAATAATTTAAAAAAAAAATAGTGCACCAAAGTAAGCCTTATCCATCCTTGGTTCCAATTAGAGAAGTAAAGCAGGGCAAATAAACAAACAGGCAGGCCATGATAGTTCTGCTATTAAATTAAAGGTAATGCCTAAGAAAACTGGAGGGAGATCACTGCCTCCCAAGAGCAAGCTTCACGGACCTTATTTGATTTGTTTCTTCTCTCCTGTTCCATGATGTTTTTTGGCCGCTACTCCAGCATGTCGTGGGTATGCCTCTCACCCCACACTTCACCCGCTGTGGCTGGGAGCCACCTTGGTGCTCGTCACGTCTGCTGGCCCTCCGTCACTGCTTCTTTTTAGCAGATTCTGCATACCGAGCCGAATTTTGATGGCACCTTTTGGAATCTCCTCGCCTGGGGAACTTTTGACAGGGGTTTTAAGAGAGTTTATTTACTCCGTTGTTTCTCCCCTCAGCCACAACAGGGGTTTTTGGAGCCAGTGCTCCTCTCAGATGGCCGTTGCTCACTCCAACCCAGACCGGAAGTCTGAAATTGAGATCATTTCAAGATAGGAGGAAAGTCAGAAGGCTCTGGACAGCCAAGTCAATACCTCTGTCCATGGTCTAGGAGAAGCAGCCGGTCAGGACTGGTCTATGAGAGGCAAAGCTCCTTTCTTTTATTTGAGGAAAAGGGAGAAAGGAAATGGGTGATTCAGCCCCCTTATTCAGATGTGGGGAAAATCTGGGGAAATTTTCTACCAGTAAGTAACTGGGGAGGCAATATTGGAACCTTCATATTTTATAAGTTGACTCTAATGCTTTCATCCTTTGTTCTGTGGAAGTGGGTAGGCAAGACATTTCTCCTACCCTAGAAATACATGACTCTCAAAACATGTTAACTATGGGTCTCACCATGTTTGTTTATACATATAGCAGTGACTTTGACATCTAGGCATGTGCCTTTGTGAGTAGTACAAGCGTCAAGATGAAAGAGTAGACCAGTGTTAAAAGATAAAGTCCAGTATTATAGCAGCAGCATTAGTACACGGAAGTACTTCTGTCAAGCTGGACATGTTTTGCTAGCATAGTTTTCTGTGCTTTGGCTGCACTTAACATTCTTTTTTTTTACTTGTGGAAGTACAGAAGTTGGAGGACATGTCCCTTCATCATTCTGTCCTTTACTCTATTTACTTCCACTCACCAGTTTGTAGTAATTACAGTCTAGAGTTCAGTTTGGGATCATTCAGATAGTCCGTTTAATAAATAATAAGAGTACTATTTATTGATTTCAATATTGGCTGGTTGGGAAACACAAAGCGCATGGTGCAATGAAAATAATGTCACTCATTTTTCATTTCAAGTCACATCCCCTCTGCACCTTACCTGGGTTATTTGCTTTTGCATATACTGTTGTAGACCTTATTTCCCTCTCAGGTTGCACTACTGTAAATCACAAGAACTTTGCCAAAATCAATGGTGTTTATAAATTAAGCCCCTTAATGGATCCAGAAAGATAGAAAGAGATTGGTAAATAACACACTAGAAAGAATCCTAGCTCTGCTGGAGTACATGAAAAATTTCCCAGTGATTTCAATGGAGCGAGAAGCTCACTGATGGTATCAAAAGTTAGGAACTGCACTGACAGCTCAGATATAGAGAGACCTGTGCATGGAGAGTCAATATTATTCAGTCTATTGAAAGGGTGGGGCATCACTGATTATTTTTCCAGGGAAGGATAAATTTTCCAACAGTTTTGGGAGAGGGAGTGCTTGCTATGAAAGGTGGCAGGAACACAGCTCTCTCTTTTTGTCCTAAGGTTTGTTATTTATTTTACTTATTTGCAAATAACAACACAGTGGTTGTGTTGGCAGCCCAGCAATCATATATCATGGTGGTCTGGCCATCATTCTCCCAATGATGTGGGCCTAGGATTTTTCCAAGGCAGTCTTGGGGTGGGGGGGAATGGCAGCTGCCACAAAATATGGTGAACAATACTCTAAGGAAAGTCAACAAAGTGGCCTGCTATTTTTGCAGGGGAGGCTATGGGATGGGGTGAGATAAAAAGAAAAAACCCACAGAGATGTTAATGGAAAAATGTCTCCATGTCCTAAGGTTCACTCAACTATACATACGTGGTTCAGCTGTCCCAGCTTACCAGTAGCAACCAGGGTCATCTGAAAATGTCCATAGTGTCATTATCACACAACCACTACTAGTGGTTTAAAAATGGGATTTTAGCTCACACTATAGTAACACTTGTCTTCACATTGCCTTCTAATGACAGAGTATTAATGCTTTGTGCTGGCCCGCACATGCCCCTTTAAGAAAAATTTTCTCTTATCTCCATGATTTTGCATGGGCGAGAGACATGAGACTTTGCTCTAAAATGCTAAAAACAAATACATAACGAAATAACTTCACAAATAAACACTTAAACAAACATAAAAACGTAGCAAGCAAAGGCTACAGTTCATAAAAACAGCATCCTGTTGGTCTTCTTCACATTCTCCCCTGGAAGTTTAATTATGTGTTCTTGTTGGGAAAGGGGAGGGGGGGAAAGAAGACCACCCATTCACACTGTAATTGTGCGATTACAACGGGACATGATTTCGCATACTCATCAATATTGCAAAAAGAGCAATATTGCCGACTATTGATGGTTTTTTAAAAAAATGCAGCACAAACATCTTATGAAAGGTTCCCTGCAACCATTTAATAATTAAATGCTTGTTTGAATACAAAGGCTTCTATAGGTTTTTCGTGGTTTTTTTCCAGGCTGTGAGGCCATGTTCTGGAAGAGTTTATTCCTGATGTTTCACCTGCATCTGTGGCTGGCATCTTCAGAGAATGGTGGTGTAGGGGTGTGTGGGGTTTATATACTGTGAGACCCTGTTGGAGAGGATATGTAAATTTGTGTATATGAATAGCTAGTTCCTAGGGTGGGAGGATAGGCAAGGAGGATTCGTGTCTGTTTGGCTAATGGTTGGCTCATGGTCCATTGTCTGCTGGAAATCCCCCTGTCCCTGGGTGAAGTTCATTTGCATGTGTTGAGTTTTGATTTTGGTGTTTTTCAGACTGGTACCCAAACTTAGTTTACTTTAAGGGTTTCTTCTTTCCTGTTGAAGTTGTCCAGGTGTTTCTGGATTTCAATAGCTACTCTGTGCATTCTGACATGATAGATAGTTGTTGGCCTGGTCCAGAATTTTGGTGCTTTTAAATAACATTTTGTGTCCAGGTTGGCTTATAATGTGTTCTGCTGAGGGGCTGTACACGGCATAACATACACCATTATAGTTGATTTAAAAGGTTATATATTAATGCATCAAATGTTCATACTCTTGACATGCTTCCTAAGCAGACAATCAGCAGAGTGGGAATGGAAACTTACCGAATGATAGATAGATAGATAGATAGATAGATAGATAGACAGACAGAGGTGTATGTTACACCGGGTATAGTTAGTTACAATAGAATTATATCTTATTCTATCTTTCCTTAAATCTCTGAATCCCATCTGGGAACTTGAAAAGCAGAAAATACTCTTTAACCATCTCACAGCAACAGAAACTGATCTTAAAAGCTGTAATCACATGATAAATGTCTTTGTGACACATGCCCACTATGTGGTCATGCCCAAGAGACAGATGCTAAGAGTCAACTGGGGCAAAATGGGAAAGCTGTAAGACAAGCCTTTTAATACTGTTTGTGTTTTCACTGGTTCTTTTGCAATGACTTTTCTGAGCAAGATAGATACTGCCTAAATTTTTTACATTCAGGTAATTACAGTAGGATATGGATTTGCTAGTCAGTTTAGGGAAGACCAATTAAGTAGTATAAATCAAAGCAGAAAGAATTAACTTGAAACAAACTTCACCTTTCCAGGGATGGGGTGGACTCATACTATTAAATCAGGAGTGGGAGCATAACTGTAATACTACATCATATCCAAATTGTTACAGATGAACTGAATATTCTTTAGATTTGGCTTTCTTTTTAATGCTGTTGGGTGAGGTAACTCATTCTCTGAAAATTTATTTATTTTTTTCCTTTCTTCATGGCTCTGTAGCATTGTTTTCAGCCATTTCTCCCTTTCTGGTTTTTCAGCAGCATTTTTCTCCCCTCTGTTTCATTTCTTTTTGAGGGGTCTTAGCCAATCAACATGTGTATATTGAATTATAAGGATGACACCATAATTAGATATAACAATTGGTGCCATCATTGGTATTTGATTGTTTTGTTACAAAAACAATCAGACGTCACCAAAAATATACAAATGTTCACAGTTATACTGAAAGGATTCCCCTCAAAATTTCTGAAAGAGAACCTTTCACTACAGCCTCTACAGTTTATCCCTAACCAGTATAGTACAGTATAGTGTAGTATAATACTGTATAGTACTGTATAGTATAATCCAGTTTCCAACTTGAGCCAGGGGAAAGGCATGCCATAAAATAAAATATTGGTTTTTTATTTGGAAATTCTAAAAAATAAAATAAAATAATGCATACATCATTAAAGCATTCCCAGGTGGGGGGAGAAAAATACTGTGAAATTCACAGGATTTTCTCAGGATTTTCATGGCCATAAAAGACTGCATTATTTTGTTAACAGACAGATTCCATATAGTGGTATGGTACAAACAAAGATGCAAGCTAAGATCACAAGTTTCTTGAACTACAGTCCTCAGAAGGCCCCAGCCAACACAAATACTGAGAAATTTTGGGAGTTTTCATACCACCCCCCACCAAAAAAAAACCCCAAACTTTGTCAAGCTCTGGTTTGCACTGAGGCAAAGGAACCTGTATAAAAAAAAAATACCAAAAAAAAAAAATGCCGAGGGAACAACACATGATTAAGGGAGGTCTGAAAACTTTTTTATTTCTGTTACAGGGATGGAAGAGGAGCGGGAGAGGAGACTGCGAGTCAGGAATGCTTTTTTTGTTCCCATCTGATAATCTCCTTAGTATAGTTCCTCTGGAAGGCAGCAAGTTGCAGAATACTACTGCACAAGGGTAAATTCTCAGTTTGTACTAGGGTGCTCCTGCCCAGGTTGACAAAACTCTTCAGCTGCTTCTGGATAACTGTCCCACTTTGGGAAGGCTTCAAGAGATGAGAGCTCTGTTCGGGCCCTGTTTCCTGTGGTGCTTTCTGTTTGAGCAGGTTCTAGGCAATCATCCTAACTACTACACCACCCTGTTTTCTATACTCCCTGCAATCATTTTGGTTTCTTATTAGTCTCCCTACACACGCACGCACACACACACACACACACACACACACAACTTTTCAGGAAGCAGGAAAGGAACAAAAGTGGGCTTTTGTGTCCACTCATCTTTCAATCTTTTTACAGAATTTGTCTGACCCATTGCAAATCAGAGGGGTTCTGGAAGAGTAACATAGTGGAAACACCTGGATACATTGCTTCACATCATGCCTTACCTCTGTTTAAAGATATATATTTTAAATGAACATGAAAGTCTCTGTTTGCCAGTGCCCTTATTTTGGGGGGCCTCTGAAGGCTCGCACTAAGACTCTAAACTATCTAGTCCATGAGCTGATCTTCGCTGATTATGCCGCCCTTGTTGCCCACACAGAAGCAGCTCTGCAGCACCTAACATCCTGCTTCGCAGCAGCTGCAGAGCTGTTTGGGCTGAAAGTCAACCTGTAGAAAACGGAAGTTCTTTACCAGCCTGCACCACAGGACGAACACCCTCATCCCCACATTGCCTTCGGCAAATCTGTGCTTAAGTCTGTTCAGCAGTTCATCTACCTGGGAAGCATCATCTCCTCAGATGCCAAAATTGACAAAGAGATTGATCACAGATTAGCAAAGACATATAGCCCATTTGGAAGACTTTACAAAAGAGTCTGGAATAATAAACACCTGAGGCGAAGCACAAAAATCAGTGTGTATAGAGCCATTGTACTGTCTGTTCTCTTTTATGGATCTGAAACAACACTTTCATCAGCGCTGTATACGCACAATCCTAAATATACACTGGACTGACTATGTGATGAATGTTGTTGTCCTTGAGCAAGCAGGGATCACTAGAATTGATATTGAGAATACAGCTGCACTGGGCAGGGCACATTTCTAGGATGGAGGACCATCACCTCCCAAAAATAGTACTCTATGGTGAACTCGCCACAGGTCAGCATAAGAGGGGCACTCCAAAAAAGCCATACAACGATTCCCTGAAACAACATCTCAGCTTGGCCAAATTGATCACCAACAATGGTCCGCCATGGCTTCACATCGGGAGGCATGGAGACACACTATCCACAATGCTGCAGCCTTATTTGAGAACTCACGCCAAACAAGCCTTGAAGAGAAACGACTATGCAGAAAGAATCACAACCCAGAAACATCACCCAAGGAGACCCTCTGCTGTGCTTTCTGCAAACAGACTTGTCTATCTCGGATTAGCCTTTTCAGTCATCAGCGTGCTTGCAGTAAGCGTGGGATGAGTCCTTCCTGAATCTTCGTTTGCGAAGAAAAGCCAGAGGGAGAGATCTTAAATCATAACTATTTCTCAAATAAACTTTCCACTTTTCCCAGACCTCTTCAAAACTCTGAGTCATCCTCCCCCTTTAACCAACTTGTTAACATATCAATTTCTATTAAGTCTTCTACCTTCAAAATCCATTCTTCAGCTGTAGGAATTTTCTTTTCTTTCCGCTATCTGGCATAGACTATCCTGGCAGCTTTAGCCATATACAAAGTCAATTTTTCCATTTCATTTTTAACTATTTCCTCTATAATATTAAGCAAGTACATTTCTGGACTCATTTTAAACTTTTTTAAAAACTTATAAAAGTTTAAAATTTTATTTTTTTTAAAAGGGTTTAGCCCCAGCTTCCCTCCGCTTTGCCTCAGACATCATCAGGACTGTCCAGAGGTGAATTGGGGCAAGAGCCCTGCATTGTTTGGGCTCCAATGGGGGCGGGGAGCTGAGGTAAATTGCCCATCTAGATAAGCCTCACGTAGCCACAGAGGCCAATGCTTTTTACAGTGTTGCTGTAGTTCCTGCCTTCATCTATCTGCTGCTCATATGGTGCCACCTGCACAAGTTAAGAGAATCCCAGCCCTCATTGGGTTATTATGCAATAAATCATGAGTATTCTCCCCGCTATTTAGGTCATCCTTCCCTTTTGTAGCTTGGCTCTTTACAAAGGAAAACCTATATGAATTATTCAGAACATTTCCCCATTAATTTGGTATTTTGATGCTGCCATTTTAATTAACAAAACGGCCTAGTTTTGAATGACAAAAATAACAGGTGTTTGCTTCAGGTGACTGAACTACAAATGTGAATACCCATGGGATTAAACAAAACGCCATCTAGAAGTTCTTTGTACAGGCAGATCCATATCTTGTTCCTCAGCTCTACTTCAAATATGGAATTTAGCTTGCTGCTAAGAATCATTTTTTTAACAGAGGGGCGGGGTATAAATAAATTTTATTATTATTATTATTATTATTATTATTAAAGACAAATTTTACTAGTTCTTCCAATATATTTATGGGTATGAATAAAAAGGATTGCACACACAAACAGTTCACCATATGAGGAATGGGGGAAGATTCTGTAACATTTCTATCAAAAATAATGGGAAATATTGGTCACCAAAGAAGGATAAAACAGCCATAATAACAGACAGTTTTGAGTGACCCATATATTTCTTGCTGAAGTTGACTTCATAACAATGCATTGGTTTTGTTTTTTAGTGTGATATCCAAACATAATGTGCATGTGTTACATGTCCAGAAATGTGTGTGTATTATAGGCCTACATTAACAGTAAGCTCGATATAATACATTTTGTCATTTTAGATATAAATTGACAGGGAGGGGTGATCTATCTTGTACCGTGGACCCTTATTATCTGGTGGGGCTTGGTTCCAGGACACCCCATGGATACCAAAATCCATGGAAGCGAAAGTCCCATTATATACAATGGCATAGTAAAATGGTGCCCCTTATATAAAATTGCAAACAGCAAAGTTTGCTTCTTGGAATTTATTTTTTACGGGGGGGGGTATATTTTCAAGCCGTGGATGGTGAAATCCATGGATGCCAAATCCATGGATACAGATGGCCAACTGTATTTAGGAAAAAAATGAACATATCAATCTGAAATTTGATGATATATGAGAGGCTGGTTTGAGGATGGCCTGTGACAATTTTGAGCCAGGAGTAAGAAATGTTCTATTTAGAAGTTTGAAGAGTTTAAATTGAGTGACATGCTTGTTCAAGTAAGAGTGGCCAACCAGATATTATGCTGATATGAAACACAATGGAGCTTGCACCATACTACACCCTGCCCTTTTGTAATCAAATGCTTCAGGGTTTTAAGAAATAAGAAACATCCAAGACTAACTAAACAAATTATTAAACACAAATTTTATACAGAAAAGCAAAGTTTAATATTTATATTTTTAAAAGAGCTTGATCTAAATCCTATTGGTAGTCCCAAATGAAGTAAACCGATTGAATCAATTGCTAAACAATGAGGAGATGATCAGACAGCAGCAACAACAACAAAAGTGTTACCATCCCACAATCTCCTCTTCCGCTCCTCTCCCCTCACAATAATGTAAACTTTCATACCTACCTTGTTCGTGTGTGCTGGGCTGCCCAGGAGTGAACGGAGCCTGTTAAATGTATGTATGTGTTTTATTAAGTGTTTTAATTGTTGTTTTAATTTGTAATTTGATTTAATAATTTTTGAAGGGAGGGAGGGGAGTATATTGTTTTATTTTGTATGGTGTTTTAATGTTGTTAACCGCCCTGATTGGGTTACCAAAGGGCAGTATATAAATAAATTGTATTGTTATTATTTATTTTTCACTTCCTGGAAGCAAATCCCACTGGTTCTTGTGAGAAGACGAGAACGTGGGAAATTCAAAAATAAAAAGCAAAATAATACATAAAAAGTAACAGCAAACACAAAAACACACTTAAAACTTTACAAGTAACCCCGGGGAGGGTACAAAAAAGTGTGTCACTTACCTGGATGTCCTGATTTCACCCAGAAGTGTTCTGGCACAGCCCTCCCATTGACGCTGGGATTGCACCAGTGAAACGGGCACCTTTTCACTTACAGGACATTCCATTACAGAAATAGAATGGGGGATACATTCACAGCTTAGCCCATGAATAAAAAGCAGTGCCAGCATAACAACAGCTGAACGGGAGCATGATGACACGGGAACGATGACGTCTAAAAGGGAAGCCCTTTAGCAATCTCCTGGCATCATGATAATGCCATATGTAGCATGTTTGATAATCTCCTTTTTTAACACTTACATAAATCCCATTGACTCAATGGATCTTGATCTAGTTGGGATTACTAATTAGACTGAGTCTCTTATTTTTTCATTGATGCTTTTTATTGAATGTATCAAGCCGTCTTAAGACTGAAGTTATGGAATGTGTAGAGTAGATAACCAAATTGTGCATTCTAGTAAGAAATCTTCCATCTTTTCTCCAGGTGAGCAGAATCATACCTACTCTGTAACAATGAAAAAAGATTGAATGAAGAAACAAATCAATTGGCTGTCCAGTACTAGGCAACCCATTTCTTTCATTAAGGTGGTTGTTTCATGTAAATAAAACAAAACCAATCACAAGCCATCTTTTTGATTGTTTTATTTGAATAATTAGTTAATTAATAGGCACAGAGAAGGAGGCAGAAGTGAAACAACCAGTTGAAATCCAAATAACACCATTATTCCAGTCACCAAGGTTATAAACAGATACTGTATTTTGGATACAGAGATGAGTTAAAAGAGGCAGATAAAGAAAGGGTAGTAAGAGTTTTCAGTATATCATTTCAGGAGCAAAAACTAATAAAGCATGGAAAGCTGATTCCTTATGCTGACATGGTTTTCAAGTAGCAGTTTGTAAGATAACTACCATATATTAATGCAAAAGTACATGTACCTCAGGTTTCAATGTGGTGTAGTGGTTTGAGTGTTGGACTAGGATGCTGGGAGGCCAGAGTTTGTATGCCTACTAAGCTACAGAAACCCACTGACTGACCTTGGGCAAATTACATGTATCTGCCTCAGTGGAAAGCGATATCACACTCTGATAGGCTTGCTGCTTTGTACCTTTCTCCTGGCCTGCAAGGCAGGCCAGGAATAAGAGGCCATACATGGCAGCCCCCATGCTGGCCCATGCAGCCGCACAGGCCTGGGGGGGGGTACCTGGGTGGTCAGGAGCCAGCTGGGCCACAAATTGGCCACTGGTCAAGCCCAGCAACCCCCTTCTAAATAAATCTTGCCAGTATTTTGTTGGTCACCATAAGTTGGAGTCATCTCGAAGGCACATAACAACAGCAACCTATGCACCACAAGCAGAATAAATTATGGAAACTTATGTGTATATATGAAAATAAAAAGATAATCTGAACTGTAAAAACTGAGCAGCTTAGATATAAAATGAAGCTCTATTGCAACATTGGACTTTTTCAAATGGGGGGGAAGAAACCCTGAGGAGGTCGGGAGAAGAACGGGGCTGTTGCATTTACAGAGCCCTCCTCCATCCTCTTGCCAACCTCCTGCCAAACTTCCCCCGTGCTGCAGGCACAACTTTTTATTGACAGAGGTTTTCCGTCAATAAAAAGCGGAGCGAGCAGCACAGGGGAAGGTCAGGAGCAGGTCAGGAGGAGGATGGAGGAGGACAGCGACGTCTGAAATGGGGCTCTATAAGTGCCACAGCTCCATTCTTCTCCGGACCTCCTTGGGGTTTTTTCCCACCATTTGAAAAAGTCCATTGTCTATTATATTAATGCATGCCTCTTACCATAATTGTAATGCATTTCAAAATAATCAGACAGTTATGGTATGGAACCCCAATTCCCAGCAGCCTTGTGGTGTGGTTATAGATTTGATTCATATTACAGGGGGACAGGTAAGCCTAAAGGTATTTTCAAAGAGATGAATAAGATAGTGTTGGGAAGTACTCTGCTTCCTGAAATGGACACTATGGTAAATTCCATAGTCAAGACAAAAAAAACGGAAAACCAAACTCCATAAATCACCATAAAATATCAGATACCAAACATATCACATCAACATTTGGACTGATGGTTAATATCACATGGAAAAGCAATTTGATGCTTTTTGATGACACAAAGCTCACTTTGACACCATCTGGATGAGGGCATCCCTGATGACAGGAATATGTATTAAGAAGAGATTCTTTATCTTCACTGAATAATAGTTTATAAATAATGTTTCTAACGTTAACCCTGAAGCTTCTTCAGTATAATTTCCTCTGAGTAACACTTCCAACATTAAAGTTACTTATAAATGGTTATTCATTTCTGATATATATTTTTAAGCGGTCTATTTACAGGGAGGAAATGTTACTCAGAAAAGATGTTTAATTTCAATTGCCAGTTTGTTCGCAGAATATCCCCTAACATATGGATGATCTTAGGATAGTTCCTATGCATGTGACATTGTGTAAGTACATTAGCCTCATGCACCTTAAAAGCTGTCCTAAAAAGAGAATACATGTGTGAACAGAGCCCTTACAGAGGTGATATGCAGCACTCCATGAGATTGGAAGCCCTATACGACCTTTCAGAGTACAAGTACAGTAACCATGTTCAGCTGAACTGTGTTCAGAACTCTGAATGTGGATGGAGAGGGTAGGCAGGGATGGGCATGTCACCTCAACCTCTGCATGTTGACAGGAAATGTTTGAAGAGGAAGTATAATGCAGTTACAGTATTCCATGAGTCTGGGGAGATCATCAGACACTGCAAAAGCCAACCCAGGGGCATACAAGGATGATGTTACTGTTGTGCAAATGGGTCCCAGCTTCAGATGACATTGTCATCCTCACATGCTCCTCCTGTGCTGCAGCTATGAGTAAGACATCACTTTTCATTCATGGGACCTCTTTAGAAAGTTATTTGCCACTCTTAGAGGCTCTGAAGCAAATAAAAATAAATTACAATTTTTGTTTGTTTCTTAGATGGACAAATAGAACCTTACATACAAAATATTAGGTTGCATGGTTCCATTATTTTCATTCAGTTATCAATGGGTTTGTTCAAAGCCATAGCATCTGTAAGAAATAATCTGAACCCACATTAGCACTGATGACTACATGAAGCTTTCCCTCCTCGAATAGCCTTTAGAAACACCACAGTTTTGATGCAAATGAGCCCCTAAGAGACAAAAGAGGAAAATAAATATTTGTTTTTCATTCAATGAGCCTGTTATATTTTATCTGCCCTGACCCTCCCCTTGCCTTATGAACAGCAGACGCATGCAAACAGTGTCATTAGAAAAGAATGGCCTTCTTCACAAATAAACATAGATTTGCCTGTAATTTCCTTTATATCTTTTAACATTTCCATTTTGAGCAATCCATCTGCAGCACATCGATCCTTGGTAGTAAAATTAAATACAGGAATTAATAAAGAGTTGTTCATGTAGAAAGGATTTTAATGGTTTATTTGGGTAAAAGGCTGTCTAATTGTTCAAACACGCTGCAACTGCCTTTGCTTTGGCCATCTGCTGTTTAAGGGGAGAAAAACCTTGCAATCAAGGAATGCTTTCTTTAGTTTACAAAACAGTGCCCGCAAATGCTGAAAGCACCAATTGGAAAGTTATTATTTGGCTCATAAAATGTGTAAAAAGTTGACTGGCACTCTGAATGATGCATGCTTTGTTTATGCTACAGCAGCTGAGAAGATCCAGCTTTTATTCAGACATAAACTGGTGTATTAGGAAAGGTTACCAGGGATTAGAACTTTGCTGGTTTTAATGGACTTTCATTGGAGGCATGGAGGCTTTAATCATTGTGACTGATAGATTAATTAATTTTTCAATCACATAATAAAATTCACCATTCAGATAAACAGTAGAGCTGGTTCACTCCTTATGTCTTTCGCCGTACTAAATTTCAGATGAAACAAAACACAGGCCCTGTCCACTCTTGCATGTGAACACCAGATGCCTATCTTTCATTCATTTTTTATCCTACATTTCTCCTGACATGGGACCAAAGACAGCTATAACATGAAATGATAATTTTCATGAGTTAAAGCACCTGAGCTGAAAATATGGCTCCAAATATCTATATAGACACAATATAATAGAAGGTTTCCTATACAGTCAGCCTTCTGTGTCCACGGGTTCTGCATTCACGGATTCAACCAACCACAGTTCAAAAATATTCAAATATATATACAAAAATCAAACCTTTGAGTTGTTCCCATTTTATATAAGTGACACCATTTTACTACACTATTGTATATAATGAGACTTGAGCATCCATGGATTTTGGTATCCACAGGGGATCCTGGAACTAAACCCCAGTGTATACTGAGGGCCCACTGTAGACAAATAAAGCTCATGTCCAAAATCAAATTACAATAAGTCATATTAGTCAAACATGTTTCTGTTTAATCGCTAATATAGAGGTAGGACATGTAGGTGGAATCTAATTGCATACTCCTACTTACAGATCAGTGTCAATGGGTAAAACTGGAAGAGGGCAATTCCATTTCAAAGAGTTGAGGAACCCTCCAGACCAGATTCATTCATTCATTCACTCACTCACTCATTCATTCGTTCAATTTATATCCCACTTTTCTCCTTGTACAGTCTCACAAGCAATTAAAAACAGGGAGCAACTAAAACACTTAATTGTACAAAAGTTAAAAAAACAAAAACAACAGTTTGGTTAAAAACACAAAGTTAAAACCAGATAAATCTCAATCAAAACATAGCACAACCTCATTAAAAGCCCTGTCTGCCACATTAATTATTAACCAAAAGCCTGCCTATATAAAAAGGTCTTTGCATGCCAGCAGAAAGACAGGAAGGAGCAAACCAACTGAACCTCCCATGTGAGGGAATTTCACAGCCTGGGAGTAGCCACTGAGAAGGCTCTCTTCCATGTCCTCATCAAACATGCCTGTAATGGTGGTGGGACCAAGAGAAAGCCTTCCGCCAAAGAGCTTAAAACTTAGGTAGGCTCGTATGTTTGTGAGGGATAAAGCTGATGGGACAGGGCTATAGCAGAAAGAAGAAGAAAGGACAAAGTCTCATCACACAAGTGGAAGTCTGCTCACATAATATCAACTTCCTCCCTCAAACACCAGACTTTCTTAGGACATTGATATTTAAGACAATGAGTCTTTCATTCCTAGCTGGAACAGTGACAGCACAATCTTATGCATGAGAGACTATTTGGAAGTAAGTTCCACTATGTGGAATGGGGCTTACTCCTTGGTGTAGGCTTAGGACTGCAGGCTTGGGACAGAATCCCTTTAGCACAGTACACTAGCAGTCACTTTTTCTTTTTTTTTTTCCTTTAGAGTCATACAGTGGTGACAACTACTAGCTCAATGCTACTAGCAGAAAATAGCAAAGACTTGGAATAGTTATTGAAGAAAGTCAAGGAAGAAAGTACAAAGGCAGGTTTACAGTTGAACGTTAAGTAAATAATGACCACAGATGATTTACATAATTTTAAAATAGACAATAAAGACATTGAAATACTTCAAGATTTTCCATACCTTAGCTCAGTCATTAATCAGAATGGAGACTGCAACCAAAGAATCAGAAGGCTAGGACTTAAGAGGGCAGCTATTAAGGAACTAGGCAAGATCCTGAAGTGACAAGATACATCACTGAATACTAAAGTTAGGATTGTCCATGCCATTTTATTTTCTATTTCTATGTATGTTTGTGAAATCTGGACAGTGAAGAAAGCTGACAGGAAGAAAATCAGCTCCTTTGAAATGTGGTGCTGGAGAAGAGTTCTACAGATACTGTGGACTGCTAAAAAGATTTTCAAAAGGGGTCTTAAGAGCAAATCAAGCCTAAACTCTCTCTAGAAGCCAAGATGACTAAACTGAGATTGTCATACAGTGGCCATATCATAAGAAGGCATGACTCACTAGAAAAGACAATGACGCTTGGCAAGATAGAAGGTAATAGGAAAAGTGGAAAACCACATTCCAGATGGATAGACTCAATCAAAGAAGTCACGGCATTGAGTCTGCAAGACATGAGCAGGACTGTTGATGACAGGGTGACTTGGAGATCTTTCATTCATGGGTCAAAGTTGACTTGACAGCAGTTAAAAAACAAGTGGTGACAAGGAAAGACAGACAAAATCTGCTGGCTCCAAGGAATCTATTTGCTCCAAGGAATCTATTTCTCCAGTGCCTTATTTTCTTTATCACCCAAGTTCGGTCCTGTTTTTCATTCTGTTTCGACCACCTATGCCAGCACAGTTACAGTGGCCTCCAGTTTGATTCTGCTATAATGAGCTTGTTGTTGTGTGCCTTCAAGTCATTTGTATCTTATAGTGATTTGAAGATGAACCTATCATGGTGAGGTTTTAGCAAGATTTGCTCACAAGAAGTTTGCCATTGCCTTCCTTGAATGTTGAGAGAGTGTGACTTCCCCAAGATCACCCAGTGGGTTTCCACGGCTGAGCTAGGATTCAAGCCCCACTCTCCCAGAATCCTAGTTCAACACTGAAACCACTGTATTACTCTGGTGTAGTGATGTAAAGCAAACTTGCTTAGCTTACTTTAGCAAACTGAGCAAGCTGCTTACCTAAATTTGTTTGAAACTACTCATTCACAGAAATTTTAAAGTCCCATTTCTCTCTCCTCTCCCCCTAGTAGGCCAACCCAAGTCAGTGGCAGGGAAAGTGTTGCCAGTACTTAGAAAGCTCTGTCTTTAGTCACTTATTCAATGGATAATAGTCACTGCCTTTGAGTTTGTCGTTATTATCACCACATGTATACATGCATACAAACACTTTAAACTTATATGGATCATCTGTGCCTTCCTTCATGTCCAACACAAAGAAACCCAGACACTTTCCAATGGAATTCCGGTGAAGCAAGCTCAGTCCTTTGTAGTCTAATAACAAATCAGGTGGGGTTTTGGTTAAAATTTGCAATTCTAAAGCTGTCATTTGCAAAGTAGCATTTGAAACTGCTACCATGTTTGCCTCATGTAGATCAGTATCAAATTAAATTTCCCTATTGTAGCTCTTGTGTTGGTAACACAATGCAGGGAGTGTTGTTTGCTTCGTCTCCATCTTTCTAACTGTGATATCCTTTCAGTTTAAATTATACAGAAGTGAATCATTATTGAGGACTCCTGTTTACCATCTTTAGAAGATTTAATTTATCCCAATAAACATTGTGAAACAGACCTTTTGGATTCACAATGACATATAATTTACTTGGAACAAATGCTTCTGGGGCCAGTATAAAGACTATTCATCAAGCCAATCTGAATCCGAGGCATCCTAGAAGAAAAGAATCCTTTGTCTAATTGTTTTCCATCACAAACAACATGTGGGAAAGAGATTTAGGCAATATTTTCAAACACTGCAAGCAACATAATTATTGTCATCTGCAAAGCTTGCGATAGTTTTGCGATTATGGTTGCACTTTATCTTTAAATCATCCATTCACTGTAACCAATTACAAGTTTGCCATTGATGGGGTGTTTAATAATATTAAATGCAAAACCCCAGATTTCAATATGACTGAGTTTGCTACAGAAGCCAACAAAAGCCAGGAAATTGGAAGGCAAGGCCTCATGTGTGATACTTTAGTATAACAGGGCATAGAGGAGTTGAGCACAAATAAAAAAAAGATCAATTTGCAATAAAAAGTTCACTTCCATTTTTGTAACAGATGTGTGGATAAACACTGACGTTTATAAAGCATTTTCTTCAAGGTCAGGGTTGTCCAACTTCTCATGAAACTGGCCAACAGCTGGAACTATTTGACCCATCATGGGATCAACTGATTCCATAATAATTTGGGCTGAACCTTCTTAGCATCAGTCAGAAGCAGAACAGATGGTAAGGAAGCTAAGGCCATTACAACCATTTAGATACATTAAGTTCATAACTGATTTATCTGGCTCAGAATACCTAGCTTAGAATCCACCTCTGCTTGCTACCAAACAAAATCCACCCTGGTTACATTATAAGAATCTAGCCAAGGATTACCCTACATTAGTGTATCCAACAGTGCTTGTCCTTGCCTAGGGTAATAAAGTAGTCATTTATGTTAGATTTTTAGATTTGTGTTAGATTATTATATATATTCCAAACATATCCAAACCAATAGTACCAACAGCTGTTGAGGTTCATTGTAGTGGATCATCCAATTCATTACATGAATCAATTTATCAGTCCAACTTCCTACCTGACATCATTTTCTATCCTTCACACATCATTTATATAATAATCATAATCATATTTATTTATATCCCGCCTCTCTACAAAACGCAATCAAGGTGGCTTATAACATTTAAAAATATACATTTAAAGCCCTCCATCCCACCCACCCCCCATAAAATACAATTAAATAACAATTAAAACATACTTAATAAATACTAAAACTAACAATAAACAATAAGCAGTGGCTGCATCGGGATCAGGACAATTTTTTTCTTTCTGATGGGTGGGTATCTATTCAGGGGAGGCCCACTGGAAGAGATCCATCTTAAGAGCTTTTTTAAAACTATTTAAGGTGGTAATATGATGGATCTCATCCGGCAGGCCGTTCTATAATCTGGGAGCAATAGCCGAAAAGGTCCTCTGGGAGGCTGAAGAAAACCTAATGTTATCTATCTATCTATCTATCTATCTATCTATCTATCTATCTATCAATCATTTAAATGTTTGTTCTGATTTTCTACAAATGTTGCCCAACAACAAATGAGATAAAGGTAAAAGTATAAAATAATCGTATTAAACAGGATGTGGAATAGGGGATGTACTACAATTTAGGAGATATACCCACCATGCTGGAGAATTACTGGCCACTCTCTGATATCCCTTTCTTGGGCAAAGTTCTAGAGTGTGTTATGGCTTCCTAGCTGCCAGGGTACTTAGATGAAATGGGTTATCTAGATCCATTTTAATCTGGGTTCAAGCCTGGCTATGGGATGGAGATAGCTTTGATCACTTTTGTAGATGGCCTACATTAGGAATTGGACAGGGGAAGCATGTCCTTGTTGGTTCTACTGGATCTCTTGACAGCTTTCAATACCAATAATCATGCTATGCTTCTGGGCCACTCACTGGGACAGGATTTGGGGAAAACTGTTTTATAGTGCTTTTAGTCCTTCTTGGAGGGGTGAACTCAGAAGGTGGTATTGGAGGACACCTGTTCAGTGTCCTGGCCATTGGCCTGTGTGGTGGTGTCTCAGGGCTTTTTTTTTTTTTATCCCTCACACTGTTCAACATATCCATGAAACCACTGGGAGAATTTATCTGGAGTTTTGGGGTTCAGTGTCACCAGTATTCTGATGACAACCACCTCTATCTTGTCTTTCTATCTAATTCCAAGGAAGTTGTTTCCACACTAAACCAGTGGCTGCTGTCAGTAATGGACTGGATGTTGGAGAAGTTTAATATAGAGAAGACAGAGATGTGCTTCTGGTCAGCCAAAACCAAGTTAGGAAATAGTGTCTCAGCCTGTGCTGGACAGGGTTACACTGTGCCCAAAATCTCAGGTAAGTAGTTTGGTTGTACTGCTTTCAATCCTAAATCTTGATGCCCAGGTTTCAGTGGTTTCCAGGAGTCCATTTGAATAGTTAAAACTAGGACTCTTGTTGCTTCCATTCTTTGAGATGTCAGATCCAACTGCAGTAACACATGGCTTGTTTACATCTCATTTATATTACTGTAACACACTCTATGTGAAGCTGTCTTTTGAAATTGTTCAGAAACTTCACTGGGTCCAAAACATTGCAGCTAGACTGCTGACTGTGCTAGTTACAGGAAAGATATAACTCCCTTACTAAAACAGCTTCAGTGGCTACTTCAGGGGCTACTGTTCTCCCAGTACAATTCAAAGTGCTGGTGATGACCTATAAATCCTTATACAGCTTAGGTCCAGCCTGTCTGAAAGATTGTAACTCCCTATACGTGATTGCCAAAATTGTAAGATCTATGCAGGAGGGCCTTCTCTCTATCCCGCTGCTGTCATGGGTACACTTGGCGAGGACCCAGAAGAGAGTCTTCTCAATGACTTCACACACTGTGGAACTTCCTCTCACAGAGCCTAGGTTGCCACCCTCATTGATCTCTTTCTGCCATCAGGCAAAAACCTTCCTATTTAAACATGTTTGTTGTTGTTGTACACCTTCAAGTCATTTCTGATTTGAACCCATCATGGAGTTTTTCTTGGTGAGAGTTGTTCAGAGGGGGCTTCCCTTTGCCTTGCTCTGAGGCTGAGAGAGTGTGACTTGTCCAAGGTCACCCAGTGGGTTTCCATGGCAAAGCAGGGATTCAAAATCTGGTCTCCAGAGTCATAGTCCAATGCTCAAACCACTACACCACATTGGGTCTCCTAAATACCCTAAAAAGGCACCAGATACTGTCTTATCTTAGACATTAAGCAGGGCTGGAAAGGCCCTAGGTACCCCGACGGTCTCCTCTTGGTCCATTAAAAAGGGGGATCTTTTCCTGAACTGGAGTTTGCTAGAGGGGAAGTCTTATAATGTATATAAGAATTAAAAAGAATATTGTGATAAGTTGAATTTAATTTTATTTAAAATTAATGTACGAAGAAGATATTATGTGTAATGGAAATGGAAGGATTGATATATGGCATATGGAGTATATTATGTTGATAATTTGTATTTTGTTTAATAAAAAATATAATTTTTTTAAAAAAAGGGGGGATCTTAAAATCAACAGGTGGTCGTGGCAAGAGAGACAAATTTCCAGGCTAGAGGAATCCCTGAGAGTGTGTCTAGAAGGATCCAGCTTGAAGGTTCTCCAGAAGGAGGATGCCTGAGTGGATCACAAAAAGTAGCCTGGCTTCTAAGGTGTGTGTATGTGGAGTATGCATGCACATACAGAGGCCAGGGCTACTTCACAACAGACCATTAAAAAAATTGAACTGAACTACTGGCCAACAGTGAAGGTCACATATCAGTAAGTTCCACAAATAAATGATGTATCATAAGAAACTGAATACTCTGCCTCATTGTAGATCTGTCTGAATCCTCATTTTGTTGAGTACTCTGAAAGTCATGGTCATGGTCATGGTCATGGTCATGGTGGTACAGATCATGATTGCACCTGCATCTCAATTATATCAAATGAAGACTACATGCTCTGCCTTTGCAAAGTGTCTAGAAACTTCTAGAGGTCCAAAGTATGGGTGGCTAGAATTTTGACCAAGATAGCTAAGATTTTCATAAATGACTTTTTTTTTTTGAGCATATGATTGCATTCTTATAATGACCCTGGTGGCGTAGTGGTTAAATGCCAGTACTGCAAGCCACCACGTCGCAAGTTCGATTCCAGCGGGCTCCAAGGTTCACTCAGCCTTCCATCCTTTCGAAGGTCGGTAAATTGAGTACCCAGCTTGTGGGGGGCAATTAGCTAACACACATTGGAAACTGTTTAATGCAGTGTAGATGTGTAAATAGCTATTGCTTAAAACAATTTGTAAGCCTCTCTGATAGCCGTGTGGCTGAAGAGCGGGGTATAAATAAATAAATAAATAAAAATTTAAAAAAATAGTCTAGTTCTGGGCTATTTTGAAGCCCTAATTACTTGTCACTTGAACAACCATCTCTTTTCATATGATTTATTAGTCCACTCAGGTTGTTGAGGCATCTCTGCTTTATAGCTCACCACCACTGGTAGTATGGATCATCTTTATTGCCATTATCATCAGTTTAGGTCAGACCTGTGGTGTACCTAGCATATTTGAGACCTGGTGCAGATCATTTTAAATCACACATCCCTAACGAAATCATTTTCAGTAATAATCACGAAATGAAATGAATAATGATAATGGCTAGAAAAGAATGTGCATGAGAAGCATGGCATTGTGGCAGGAGACTCTACCCTGGATCTGTGCCCATTCATTAGAACCTCTGCAGACACTCCTGCACATATAGCTGTCTCTGTAATGTTCTCTCACATGCATAGATTGGGGGCAGAGTCTGCCCCATCAAAATTCATGTTGTACCACATGACTGACTGAAAAGTGCTTTCATTTTTCTTAAATGCAACCCAAATTAGATTCCTCACTGCAGTCTGATCTGTGACAGCTTGATGGCTCACTTTTTGATTGTGAATCACTGTGAAACCTATGTCTCTGACAGCACTGCTGGTTTTCTCCAACACTGCATTTTAAGCATTTGAGTTTGGTGTAATACTCTAAATTCATCATCACTGAATTATGTATTATTGCTTCCTGTCTAGTGTTCCTAATACATGGAGACCATTCTGGGTTTTATTCCTCTCCCCTTTGGAATTTTCAGTGACTCACCATTTTTATATTATGAAAAGATCCTTTCTTGAATTCTACATTAACAGTGTTTGGGGGGGGGGAAGGGGAGTAGCTTTATGTATGACTAGTTATAGGAACAACTTCATCATCAATGAATTGATATATATAGGAATGAGTATGTTTACTCAAAAGGAATTTCCTGTGTCCTCAGTGAGGCCCGTTCACAGACTAACTTTCCCCAATCTAGTTACTTCCATATTTGTTGGACTAAAACTACAACTATCCCAGGTAGCATTATCATGCTGCCTGGGGATGATGGAGGTTGTAATCCAACACATCAGGAGGGCATGCTGAGTAAGGGAAGATTCCTTTAGGTAGTGTATTTTAAGGATTGCAATCAAAAAGGGGGCTTACTGGCTTGCCAATAGGCCAGTTTGCAGCCTGGCCGGTGCCCTCCAATGCTCTGCCTCCTGTGGCCCCTGTCGGCTGCATGGCTAGCTGACATGGGGGCTGCCATTACTGGCCTTCTCTGTCCCAGCCTGCATTGCGGCTGGGAGGGAGCACGGATGAGCTGGCCAATCCGGGCAGGCAAGCCCTGCCCGGATTGGCTCCTGCAGACAGAAAGGTGGGTCATCTGGCCACACTTTCTGGTACGGTAGGATGACAAAGGAGCCTGCGATGGGGCCGGTATTTAAGCTGGCCTCTAGTGCAGGCTCCTTTCAGTTGGCTCATTGGAGCCAAAGAACCCACCCTCCCTATATTTTATTGTTTGTATTTACTTGTCGCAATTTGCTAGGCAGATGGCATGGGTCCTGATCCAGAAAAGGGGGGAAAGAGGATCTCCATCAAGTTCAAGTTCACGAAGATCCCTTTCCCCCTTTTTTATTGTTATTAACACCTTGTTTACAGGGGAGGAGAGAGTGTCAGGCGGGGTGGCTTGGCCAACAGCTCTCTCCTCCAGGAAGGTCAGAAGTGTCTGACGTGAGTCTATTGACCAACATTGGGTTGGGCAATGATGAGATCACGACCCATGCATGAGTGCCAACCATTTTGCGGCCATCAGCAAGTTACGGCCTTTTATTGCCAATTATCATCTACTAACCTGTACTTAACCAATTTTTTGTATGTTGTCCTCAATACAGTTTGTTTATTACACCTGGTTGTACATGTCTTCTTTACGGGAGGGGAGAGGGGTGTACGATCTGGGTCCTCAAGTACTTGGTACACTATCATAATGCCTAAAACATATTCTTTTTTATGCCATTCACTTGTGCAGACCTTAGAAGAATGCAGTTTTAAAGAAAAAATAACAAGGTACAAATAACAGAAGATGTTTAAGGACATTTATAGTAATGAAGAACAATGAATTGATTGGCTTGATATTTAATATTTTAAAATTCGTTATATTCTTTATATAGAATTTTTTATATTCGTCTGAATATCAGGGTCATGTTTAAAGACAGGCCCTAACACCCTAGAGAATTCACAGATTACTTCTCATTCATGTCACATGATTTACCGGCAGTTGTAATTCTTAGCCTCCAGTTTTAGCAGCAGCACTTTGGACAACAGGAAAAAGAAACCTTTTACAGTTATGCTGAATAAGATGCTTCTGGGGCTGAGAAAAAGCATTTAATTTAGCATATAGGAAGGAGGGTTGTTTGTTTTTTTTAAGAATCAGACTAGGCATTATTTTAGGGCACAAGTAAGAAAAACTTAACTGAATGCATGTAATCCATAAGAAAACGAATTTCAAACATTTAATTAGCATAGAAACAGGCAATGCTATTCAATAGGTTATGAGGAAATCAAATAGTCATAGCTAGCAGCCACTCTTTTAAAACCAGAATTGGAGCACAACCCCCCAAGGGCTGTTTCCACCAATTTTCCAATAAATCATGTAATGACTTTTAGAAAAGACAGTTATTTAATTCTTGAATTAGAGCTACAGGACCATAACCAAAGACTGACAGCCCTCTTATGCCACCATGCTTTCATATGAACCTTTCATAAAGTGTCTGACTGGGAAATGATGCATTAATTAGGGAAATGGGGATATGGGAGAGAGTGGAATAAAATGCAGATGTCTGACCTTTCATGCAGAGATCAAAGTTCACTAAAAGGGAGAAAATGGACATATTTTGTTTACAAGCCTACATGCCATCTCTGTTTCAGCTGGTTCAAAATTTTGGTCACCCAATAATTCGATACCAAAGCAGAAATAGATGTTATAAACACATGGTCCAGTTTCTTGAATGGTAAAACAATGGCAAGTATTTATTCAACAACTTTAGCCCATGATCTATATGAAATAAAGAAGTTTGTATTGTTCAGAAATTGAAATTTTGTCACAGAAATTAGCACAGGTAGACATTGCATAACAAAAAAATTTTTACAACACAATCCCATATAGACACATGCTAAAGAAAGGTCACCAAATGACCATTGAAATTTTATATGGAATCATTGCAAATGGGCCTAGGAAATCATCAGAAGATTTTAGAGGCCTTCTCCAAATCAAAGGACTTGCCATACAGGGACATTAGTTTTGTTTCAAGCAACATTTTCAAATCAAAATCATTCCTTACAAAGAGGTTGTTAGGGAACAAAGCTAATTTAGGGTTGACAGAGTAAAAACTGGAGAGGAGTCCTATAACCTTAATGATTGTGTACAAGAGAAAATTTCAGCAGGTCTTGCTTGTTACCTGGTTGAGTGACAAGCAACATCTGCTGAAATTCCCTCTTCTACACAGCCATTAAAGGCAGAGGAGCCCCCTCCAGTTTTCACTCTGGCAAACCTACTAATGATTAGGTTCATTTCTTTATTTCTTAGGTGAAGGACTGCTGGCTACACCTCACAAAGACTTGGGAAAATGGCTTTGGCAAAAACATGGCAAATCTGTCAAGAGGGCTTTAAACTAAATCCTTGCAGGTTGGAGAAGATAGCTTAAATATCCATCCAAAAGCAAGCTCTAAGCATAAAGCTGTGAATTCTTGAGGAGAAGCTGAGGGAGAGAATGGGAGCCACAGTAAAACTCAAAGTAGGATAGAAGATGTGAACCTGTAAGACTTTAGATATCTATACACCAATGCATGTAGTTTGGGAAATGAAGAAAATCAGCTTGAAATCCTAGTGCAGGAAGGTAAATACAGCTTTATAGGTATAACGGAGACTTGGTGGGATGAGATCCTTTTAATGTATGTTTTGGATTTTGTAAACGATTTACTATCCTTCCACTCTCCCATCCTCAGATTGGTAAAGTTTACAGAGGAAGCTGACAGATACTAGCATCATAAGATTCTTATTCATGTTTTTTTTTCCCCATGCTAATGCCAGTAATGCATGTGATGTTCCAAAATATAATCTGGCTGTTTCAAAATCAATGTAATGCATAATATATTTTTGCTTGCTTCTCCAGCATATAATCAATCTTTATCAGGCAATCAATTTCTGTAGATAACTGTCCTTCAGCTTCTTATATTTTCAGTAACCAACTCTAGATATATAAAAACATCAAATGTTCAGACATGCTAGTATAGTTTTTAATGTTTATTTATTTATTTTATTATAGCCCACCTTTGTCCCAATATAGGGACTCAAGGCAGCTAACAATGAGTTTAAATCAGTCCAAGGTGTTTGGCATTCCACTGCCGAACAGCTCTTCCTGTCAGGAAGTTCTTCCTAACGTTTAGGTGGGATCTCTTTTCCTGCAGTTTGAGTCCATTGCTCCATGTCCTAGTCTCTTCTAGAGCAGCAGAGGACAAGCTTGCTCCATTCTCAGTATGACATTCCTTCAAATATTTAAAGGTGACATGATAGCCATGTTATATCCCTGAGCAAAGCATTTGATAAGGTGTCCCATGATATTTTGATTAGCAAACTAACTAAATATGGAATACATGGAAACACCATCAGATGGATCCATAATTGCTTGAAAAAACCATGTTCAAAAAATTGCCATCAGTGGTTCTGCTTCAAATTGGAAGGAGGTATTGAGTAGAGTGCCACAGTGTTCTGTCCTGGGGCTGATGCTATTCAACATTTTTACCAATGATTTAGATGATGGAGTAGAGGGAATCCTAAATTTGAAGATGATACAAAACCGGGGGGGGGGGTAGCTAAAACATTGGAAGATAGGAACAGAATTCAAAAGGACCTTGATAAACTAGAGAACTGAGCTGAAATTAATAAAATGAAATTCAAAAGAGAGAAATGCAAAATTCTACATTTAGGACACAAACACCAAATGGATAGCTATAGGATGGGAGATACATGGCTCAGCAGTACTACATGTTAAAAGGACCTTGGGATTATTGTTGATCATAAGTTGAACATGAGCCAGCAGTGTGATGCTGCAGCAAAGACAAATGCTATCTTAGCCTGCATTAATAGAAGCATAGGACATTTTCAAACATGCAAGAAGACTCCGGGAGAGGTACACTGCTATCATGCGGCAGGGAGTCTGTTTCGGACAACGCCATCCCTTGTCCGTGTCACTTCTGTGTTCCGTTGAAGGCAACCGCACCATTTTTTATTCATGGACAACTTCCGTGAGTAAAAAATGGTGCGGTTGCCTTCAATGGAACACAGAAGTGACATGGACAAGGGACGGCGTCATCTGAAATGGACCCCTGTCGCACGATAGTGGCGTAACTCTCCCAGAGTCTTCTTGCGCAGTAAGACTAGTCTGAAAATGTCCATAGATTCCAAGTGGAGAGAAATAATTGTCCCCCTATATTATGCACTGGGCACACCTTATCAAGAGGTAAAAACCTCAAAGAGTTAAGTCCCAATCCATCAACTCCTTCTTGTTAAAGATTCCCATGTTGTGGCAAAATTCAGTATCTTCAAATCCAGGAAACATATTCAGGCACAGCCATGTCATCCATGCAGCAAAATACATTGGGCCCTCAGGATCTGCTGGGATTTGGTTCCACCACCACCCCGCCACAGCCCATGGATACCAACATCTGTGGATGCTCAAGTCCCATTATATACAATAGTAAAGTGGCATCCCTTACATAAAATGGTGAAGAGCAAGGTTTCCTTTGTGGAATTTTCCCACCTGAATATTTTCAGGCTGTGGTTGGTTGAATCTGTGGTTGCAGCACTTGTGTATACAGAGTGCTGACTGTATAGCAAAATCCAAGTTTTACCTATACAGCCCCTAAAAAGTTTTTACAGATGTGACAGTGCATCTGGTGGACTATCTATGAACAGTTAGTGCAGGGCTTCAGATGAAAATCTCAAGGCACAGGCATGAACCTATAGAATAATTAGAATGTCTTCATACCAGAAAATATGGACATTTAAAATGGTTGTAATACACATAGTCTAAGTTCTAAAGAACTGAATTTTGCCACAGCTTTACCAGTTCATTTTGATTTTCTTTTTTCAATAAATAGATATGGCATTGTTCAACTAAAATCTTCTTAGTGCTTATACTGCTTCTGTACTTTAGGTGGTGCTCCTGTTTCTTTTGTAGTAACATCATGGCTTAGCTTTATGACACTGGGACATTTTTAAGTGAAAAAAACCCCCAAAGTTTACAAAACAAAAGAGTGACAGTTATCCTTGCACTGTGTATAGACTATCCTCTTTAAAGGCCTAGACTACAGAATGATCTCATGAGCTTTGACCTCTGTAATTTCCCCCAAGACAGTCTTTTATAACACTTCTTGCAATAGCTCCTTTGATGCTGGTATCTTCTCTCTGGTGACTACATTTCATAAGATCATATTAACTTTTCCACTTATCTTTCTGTATTTGGCCTACGGAAGGTTTCTGAAGCTAGGCCATGACAACAGAACACAATGATCACAACAGGTGGCTAGCCTCTTCTACACAATTAAGATTCTCCTCTTCATTTGAGACACTTCCCAGTACTCTTCATAGAATTCGAGAACACCTTTTGTCTAAACAGGACTCCATGGTGATTCACCATATTCAGAAGGAAGGGGGCCAAAACCACCATATACCATATGAAAAAGCCTTCACAGCTTTTCCCAAAGTTTTTTAAAAACTGTGAGAGAAATGTGAATTCCTGATCGTTGGGACAACCGATTTGGATTGCAGCACATTCTCGGTGAGGATGGAAGTGGATTGCTGATTGGTTGGACATGCTCAGGGGGTGAAGCTTGCTGGCCATGAAGTGGCCAGAACCACCATATTGAATGTTCACAGTAGTGATGGGGAACTGAGGTGACAAAACAGGGTTTTTTAAAGCTTAAGTGGAAGGTCGCACTTCCGCACCTTGGATTTACTTTTTAAAAAATACTGTTTGGTGGCAGCAACTTGGGGAGAATACAAGTGTGAGTAATTCACTTGCACCCACCACCTTGATTTACAGGCATGCCTGTGTGAATATCAAACATGGATAAGTTTTCCATGGTTTTTTTCTGGGCTGTGAGGCCATTATTCCTGATGTTTCACCTGCATCTGTGGCTGGCATCTTCAGAGATTCTCTGAATCTACATATTCTCTGAAGATGCCAGCTATAGATGCAGGTGAAATGTCAGGAATAAACTCTTCCAAACCTCGGCCTCACATTTCAGAAAAAAACCACAGAAAACCTATGGATGCCAGCTATGAAAGCCTTCGACCTCACAAACATGGATAACTTTGCATACCTGCAGTGTTGCCAAAAAACTATGGAGACAAATGGACACTGCTGCAAATTGATGTTACTGTGCACCAATCCACATTTTATTCCCTCATACAGACAACCCCCTAGAAGAATATTCTAGTATTTTGTTTTCTTGTTTTGTGTGTGTGTGTGTGTGTGATGGAGAGGATAAAATATCCTGCCTTCCAATTTATTTCCAGTTTTTTTAAAATCCCCTAAGCATCAAACAAAGTATTAGAAATATGCAAGACATATTAAGACACACAAAATTAAACAGGAGAAACACTAAACAGCTAAAATAAAGTAGACACAGCAGATTAAACAGCTTAAATAGCTTTGAAAGCTGTTTAGAATAAATCTGCCTTTCCCTGGTGCTGAGAGTCCAACAATGATAAAGCAGACTTCCATAATCTTGATACCTATTCTGAGACCCATTCATCAGTTACCAGTTTACTTTCCAAGTGACCACACCCTGTACTTGAAATAGTGAGGTGGGAATGGGGACAGAGCAGAGGTTCTAAAGAAGATCACAATGTTCAAATAGGCAGATACATGGAAGAAACTAGTTTTGATGTATCCTGGACCCAGAATTTTGGAACATTAATATTCGGCCACTAATCCCAGACCTTTCTTGCTAGTATGGCCAGTGGTCATTTTGGCTAGAGAATTCTGGGAGATGTAGCCCCAAAAAATAAGTTTTCCAAGCTCTGTCTGAGCCATTCAATAGTCAAAACTAGATCCTTGGTGCTAGAAAACAATGGTAGTCAATAAATACTCCATACAATCCTTATTACATGCACCATGCAGTGAGTTAATAACTAGAGGCTGTTGTCAGAGGTCACTAAAATTTCTTAACAAGGAGATATCATAGCTGGTAAACCACACTAAACTGTTTAAATGATATTTGCCCACCACCACCAATACCTGGCATCAAAGGGCAGTGCCAGATCCTGGAGCATATTCAAACTGTTAATCCAAGTTAAAAGGCAAAAGCAATTCCCACCCAAAATATGCTGGAAACTTTCTCCAGGCTCAAACCCATTTCTATTCAACACCATTCCCATCCTGTCTAGAACAAATTTCAGCTTGTTTGTCAGCATCCAATCCATAACTGGCTGCAGATACTGATCCACTGAAGTATCCACTGTTTCCTGAAGATTTACTGATCTAATGGTCCACATCCTGATGGCACCACAGCTAAAATATTTGAACAGCATGGCCCAATGGTTCTGTTTGCTCATTTTTTTGAAGATGATAAATACCATAGGGAACTACTGCAGAACCCAGTTGACTAAAGGTCTAGGATGTAGCACCAAACTCACATTTTAGAATCTGCTCCCCATAAGAAAAGAACTACCCAGTCCAATAAGTCAATTCAGAAGGAAACCATGGTCCTAAAAGCAAACAAGAAAGCCAAAAAATGCAATAGGATGTAAATCTTTGTCCAGTTCTTGGTGAATATCACCCACCAAGGCAGTCTTCATCCCAAAACTCTTGTGGGGGGGGAAGAATCCTAGCACCTGGGAACAATGCATGATAGATCTGCAGACAGTGCCAGAGAGAGGTTTCATTAGTTTTTCATGGCTCCTAGTGCTCTTCCACTTCATTTCTTACCATGGAGAATAGTATTCTACAGCAAGCTATTTTGCTTTTATGTACAAAAGCAAGTGGCTACCATTTATGCTTTGGATGGAGTAAAACACTACAATGAGAGCAACTTTCATTCATCCCTTCCCATTCCTTGACTGTGGATGTCTTACTCAGTAGTGGCAAGGACCTATAGGAGCAGACACTGGGGTTGTCTAAATGGTGAAAATAACCCTCATTGAATTCGCTGGAAATACAACCTATCCAAATGGGATACCAAATCAATGCACAGTATTCGGAAGGAGAGGAGCCCTAAAACAGCAAAAACAGTCCCGAAAAAGCCTTTGTGGCTTTTTCCATAGTGTTTTAAAAACAGTGAGGGGGATGCACATTCCTGCTCATTAGGACAAGCAATTCTCTTTGAATTGCTTTCCCATATAGCGCAAAGCTGATTGGCCAGGTAAGCATGGGGGTGGGGCCTGCTAACAAGGCAAGCACCCACTCCCACCATGTTGGATTTTTGCCTTAGCAAGCGATTGCTAAGGCAATAAAATGGAGTGTGTGTTTTTTGTTTTGCTGTCCCATTTAATTGAAAAATTGCACTATCGCTCCAGCGCACCTTAGACAACTTTAAAAAAAAAAATTGGCAGTAGCAAAGTACTAACACGAGTAAATTACTTGTGGACACCATCCAGCATGTGAAGCTTATGGGGGCTTTTAGTGCCAAAAACACCATTAAGGCAAGTTGATGCTGCTGTGAAATGCCATTACTACACGGTACTCCATTTCCACCCCCCCTCGTATAGACAGGGTTATTGTAATATATTAATCTACATGCCATTGTACCATGTCAGACTTTTTACTAGTATAACACAAAATATGCTAATATTTGTATACCATAGACATGGGAAGCAATTCATGCACACACATGCACATACACACACAGAAAGACAGACTTTCTGAACCAGCTCCTTACAGACTCACAGCTCAGTGGGGATTTTTTGTTTGCCACATTTGGCCCACAGAAGAGTCCTAGGAGCTCTTTTCCCCCAGACTTCATGAACTTCCCAAACCAAATTTCAACTTTAAAAAATGATACATTTTGGCTTGAAATATGCTCAAGGGCCCCCATTATGGCTCATAAAACCTATGCTAAAGGCAGCAATAAAACTCACCCAGATATGACCAGAAGTGACTTCTAGTTGTTTAAAATGTCACTTCTTGTGGCATCTCAGTGTATCCCACTGAGGGTCCCAAGGAGCCCAAAATAGCTCTCTGATCCCCAGTGCATGATAATTCCTTTAGCAGAGCCTTCAGCAATAGGGTTATAGCTATGTTTATGGTGATTGGTAGAGGAAGCTCAGGCAGTGGTATTATTAGTGTGTTAGTGTCCCTTTCAGATGTGGAGCATTATCTCTAGCTCAACTACCACCAAAACTGCACAGCTGAAAACCATTATCCAAAGAGAGTAGTTGCATTATTCATCCCTTCGTGCACCTGTCTGTGGCTACTGCCACACTACAAAAATAATGCAGTTTGACACTGCTTTAACTATCATGGCTCCACCTTATGGAATCCAGGGATTTGTAGTCTGTCATGGCACTCGAGCTCTCTGACAGAGAAGGCTGTCTCACAAAACTACAAATCCCAGAATTCCATAGCATTCAGCAATGGGGTTAAAGCAGTGTCAAACTGCATTATTTCTGCAGTATGGCAGCAGCCTGTCATCTCAGAAGCTGCTGGCCTTTCTCGTTTGTTTGTTTGTGGCTTTGTGTTGCTTCCTTTGAGACACTCTGTTACGCATTTTTCACAGGTCTCCATGGTAAAGGAGGATTCTGTTTCCCTGTCCAGTGACACTGAACTATTGGTTAACCCTACTGATTTGACTGCTGTTACTATTGCTACTGCTGTAGAAAGATAAGTGTATAGGATGATGAGCACATGGCAGGGGAAATGGTAGAGAATAGGTAGAAGAAAGTACAGAAAATTAAGAAAATAATAAAATGAATGAATGAAGATAATGCCCTATTTTCTGTCTACTCCTGACCTACTTGGCTCCACCTTTTCTTGTTCTGGTCACTTGTCGGTCATGCTTCACCTCTGCCTCCTTTGGGGTTGCTAGTTCTAACCGGTTGTTGGCCAGTATGAAAAGTGTCTCTTGATACCTTACCTCACAGATCTGCCCGTGACTGATCTAAGAATTACTTTGAAGTTCCAATTGCTTACCCATCAAAATGGCTAACAGCAATCCATCCAGGAACAAACTGGAATTACTCCTGTCTGAGATGTCATCTTCGAAACCCGATAAACTATAAATAGCAATAGGTTGCCTTAATTTAAATAGCCATGCAGCTTGGAAATCAAATGATCTGAAAACCTCCATATAGTGATGCGTTAATGTAACATTCCCTTTATAAATGTTTCCAGATCAAGATTCATGGTTTAGAATCATACACTTAATTCCTTATTAGGAGAAGAAGCCATAAAATGTTTGAAGATGAAGGCAAGCCAAAATAAAAAAGTAAATAAAATAAAATAAAGTATAACTAGCTTAGACTAAACCTGCCATAAAGCCCTTTTTTTGGAATAGTACAAACAGCAAAATTATTGATTAACTTGTATTACTCTATGAGAAGAACAAATTATTGCTGATTAAATCCATGCAGGTGATAAAGGAACTTAACCAACAAAAGCTGCCAGCTTTAGGTTAGGAACCAGCTGTGTCCCTAATTATGCAGCCTGATTTATACTCTATTAAATCAGTATATAAGTAACCCATTTCTCCGAAAGCATTTAAACCTCTTATATTCCACCAAACACAGCAATTTTATTTGAAATAAATGTATCCAGCTCTTTGGGGAACATATGGTATATTTCTCACTTATTAATAATTCAGTTCAAATGAGCAAAAATTAGTTGGTGCAGTTACAGCTGATTTTGTCCTGAAAAGATCTGCATTAATTTTAGACGTTTTGTAAATTGGGCTATTAAATAAAAGCATTATATGTGAATTACCCTTTAAATTTTAACCAAGTTGGTAGTTTAATGGTATTTTCTAGTCAGATTCATTTTCGATCTTTAAAAAATTAGAGTCATTACAGTAAGACAAATTTTTGAGTCTAGCTGTTTCCATCCAATTACAGATTGTACTAATAAGTAAACTAGGAAACTTTTATACTGCCATTCTAGTATTTTGTCCAAAACATCATTACCTTCTTTTGGAGTAAAAAGGAGTTGAATCTTGACTCATTCTTTACTGTGCTAAAATGTCATTAGTCTGCTGACAAAACATGGGTTGATTTTTTTAAAAAATTGTCATCTGCATATCCTAATTTTAAGATGTGTTCCCAACAGGATGATACCTTTAAAATTACAAGCAATTAGGAAGTCACTGAGTTCCTCTTTTCTTGGAGAAAGCAGGAAAATATATCTCACAACAAATATTTCACCCAGAAAAATGCTGCATTGTTACTCTGAAATGATTATCAACTTCAGCTGATACATTCTCTTTTCAATGGAAGTGCATAACTTCTATTAGCATTAATGGAAGTTATATTTATGAATCAGAAAGCAAATATGCCTCTGGATGTTTAAGGTGTATATCTGTTGTAAGTTCTAATGGTTGGGTTATTTTGAACAAAAGTAATTACAATGTATTAAGAGGTTTTGTGTGTATGTGCCTTCAAGTTGCCTATTGACTTATGGCAACCCCATGAATTTCATAGGGTTTTCTTAGGCAAGGAATACTCAGAGGTGGTTTTGTCTGTTCCTTCCTCTGAAATATACTATAGCCTACAGCACCTGGTACTCATTCACAGTCTCCCATCCAAGTTCTAACTAGAGCTGACCCTGCTTAGTTTCCAAGATCAGATAGGGTCTGATGCTTTTAGGGTATTTAAATAGGGTGTGTGTTTTAATTGATGTTAGTTCTACCTCTCTCTGGCTTTTCTTCGCAAACGAAGATTCAGGAAGGACTCATCCCACGCTTTCTGCAAGCGCGCTCTTGACTAAAAAGGCCAATCCGAGATAAACAAGTCCGGTTGCAAAAAGCACAGCAGAAGATCTCCTTGGGTGATGTTTTTGGATTGTGATTCTTTCTGCGTTGTCGTTTCTCTTCAAGACTTGTTCAGCGTGAGTTCTGAAATAAGGCTGCAGCATTGTGGATAGTGCGTCTCCATGCCTCCCGAAGTGAGGCCAGGGCAGACCACTGTTGGTGATCAATTTGGCCGAGCCTGAGATGTTGTTTCAGGGAGTCTTTGTATTGCTTTTTTGGAGCGCCCCTCTTACGCTGACCCATGGCGAGTTCACCGTAGAGTAGTATTTTTGGGAGGCGATCATCCTCCATCCTAGAAACGTGCCCTGCCCAGCATAGCTGCGTTCTCAATATCATGGCCTCAATTCTGGTGATCCCTGCTTGCTCAAGGACAGCAACATTCGTCACATAGTCAGTCCAGTGTATATTTAGGATTGTGCGTAGACAGCGCTGATGAAAGCGCTCAAGGAGTCATAGGTGGTGGTGATAGGTGACCCATGTTTCAGATCCATAAAGGAGGATAGACAGTACAATGGCTCTATACACACTAATTTTTGTGCTTTGCCTCAGGTGTTTATTGCTCCAGACTCTTTTGGGAAGTCTTCCAAATGCACTATATGGCTTTGCTAATCTGTGATCGATCTCTCTGTCAATCTTGGCATCTGAGGAGATGATGCTTCCCAGGTAGGTGAACTGCTGAATGGACTTGAGCACAGATTTGCCAACGGCAAAGTGGGGATGGTGGTGTTCGTCCGGTGGTGCAGGCTGGTAAAGAACTTCTGTTTTCTTCAGGTTGACTTCCAGCCCAAATAGCTTTGCAGCTGTTGCAAAGCAGGATGTTAGGTGCTGCAGAGCTGCTTCTGTGTGGGCAACAAGGGCAGCATCATTGGCGAAGAGCAGCTCACAGACTAGATAGTTTAGAGCCTTAGTGTGAGCCCTCAGACGGCTTAAGTTAAACAAGCTACCATCAGTACGGTAACTATTTACAATCCTAAATAGATGCCGTCGTCTTCTTCAAGCTCTGCCATAGCCCTTTGGAGCATCATGCTAAAGAAGATTGTAAATAAAGTTGGTGCAAGAACACAACCTTGCTTTACTCCATTAGTTATTAAAAAGGGCTCTGAAAGAGCATTCCCATATCTGACTTGACCACGCTGGCCCTCGTGTAGCAAGATAATCATTTTAAGGAATTTGGGGGGACATCCTAGTCTTTCCAGGATCTGCCACAGACCTTTTCTACTTACAGTGTCGAAGGCTTTGGTGAGGTCGACAAATGTTACATAGAGACCCTTGTTCTGCTCCCTACATTTTTCTTGAAGTTGTCTAAGGGCAAATACCATGTCTGTAGTACTCCTATTGGCTCTGAAGTGACATTGGCTTTCAGGGAGAAGTTTATGACACAAAAACCAATGAAAAATGAATTGGACATATCTCCCACTTCAGAAGAGACCCTTAAGGCCCTACAGCAGATGAAAAACGGCAAGGCAGCTGGGATTGATGGAATCCCACCTGAAGTTTTTGAAACACAGAGGTCATGCACTCCTTGAAAAATTCCACGAATTCCTTGTGAATTGCTGGGAAAAAGGGGAACTGCCATCAGACGTCCGAGATGCAGTCATCATCACCCTGTACAAGAAAAAAGGAGCAAAATCTAACTGCTCAAACTATCGAGGCATAACACTGCTCTCTATTGCTGGAAAAATCCTTGCAAGGGTACTCCTGAACAGATTAGTTCCTGCTATTGCAGAAGAACTTCTCCCTCCTGAAAGCCTGAAATGGTTCTACCTAACATCAATAAAAAACAATGTTATTTTATGTTTTCTAAATACACTTTTGTTACTTTGAATTACATTTCTCCTTTTCCACTTAATTCCAAGGAAGTTCATTCTGTGCTAAACTAATGTCTGTGGTTGGGATGGGATGTGGTCAGGGTTGGATGAGGGCAAATAAATTGAAGATTAATCCAGAAAAGACAGAAGTGTTTGTGGTCAATCAAAAATAGGAATTTTGACTGTGCTGAGTGGGATTGTGTGCCACCTCAAAATGCAGGTTTGCAGTTAGGATGTACGTTTGGATTCAGTCCTGAGGCTGAAAGCCCAGGTTTCTGCAGTGGCCAGTGATCATCTGCTCAGTCAAAATTTGTGTGCCAGCTGCACCCATTCCTGAAAATGCCACATGCCATAGTTACATCCTGTTTGTATTACTGTAATGCACTCTATTTGGGCTATTTTGAAAAGTGCTCAGATACATCAATTGGCCCAAAAAGCTGAATCCAAATTGTTAATGGGCTAGTTATAGGTAGTGTACAACTGCCTAGTTGCAACAGCTTCTTTCTCTTCCAGGCACAACGCAATGTGCTGGTTGGGACCTATAAAGCCTTATGTGGATCAGATCCAGACTATCTGAAGGACCCTGTCTTTCTGTATGAGCCTGCTCAGGCTCTCAGCTCTTCAGGAGGGGCTCTTGTTTCAGTCCCACCCACTTCCCAGGTATGTTTCATGAAAACATGGAGGAGGGCCTTTTCAATGCTCCTCCCAGACTTTGGAATTCCTTCCATAGAGAGGGTAGGATGGCTTTCTCCTTGCTGTCCTTCCATCGACAAGAGAAGACTCTTGTGTTGCAACAGGCTTTTAGGAACTGTTTGCAAAATCTTGCAAAATAATGTGTTGTTCGATGACTTTTAGCTTTTGTCTTTTAATCGATTTGTTTTAAATTGTTTTTTTAATTCTATGTATAATTTCAGTACATTTAACCAATAATTTTAATACAGGTTACCCCCTCCCTTTTGCGGGACCAGCACCCACGGTTTCAATTATCTGTTGTCTGAAAAATATGGTCTCTCAAGACATTTCCTAGGTCTTCTAGCATGACTCTATGGTAACTTCTGCTGGAAGTTACCATAGAGTCACATGGGAGATGCCTAGAGAGGCAGCCTCTTGATGCATTTTCTAGGTCCTCTGTGGCAACTTCTGTCAACATTTCTTTAATGGTCCTATAACTGCAGCCTCAAATGTAGGCATTAAACAGGCAAAGCGTTCCTTGGGATAGAACAACCCTGAAGTAACTCAATTCCTAAATCCATTCATGTTTGACTGTTGTGGGTATCCTAATATGTCTTCGAAAGAATAATAAACAAAATAAAATGAGGTCAATATTGTAAACAGAAACAATGCTGAAGAGTGGGCCATTGAAGCAACTGAATCATTGAATTTTTTTATGTGTGCAAAAATCATGCTTACATTTTATTACAAAAACAAAAGCATACCATACCTTACATAAATAAAATACAGTGTCATATGGCTCATGGACAGTTAACCCCCCTCCCAGATCCTATAATTAAATGTATGTGTATGATGTCAAAACAAAATGCAGGTACTGGATTCTAGATTTCTGTTCACATGATATTTATTATTTTATTTCTTAGTGACATTTATATCCCAACTTTCCTTGGACAAACTCAAGGTACTGTGCATGGCTCTCCTTCTTCCAACATTGTCCAAAAGGCAACCCTATAAAGGAAGCCATGCTGAGAAAAAGTGATTGGTTGTCACCCAGTGAGCTCCCTGGCTCTCTGGGGATTTGAACATGTATTTCCCAAGACCCAGTCCCACTCCAAGCAATATATTACACCCATCTGTCTCAAACACTGCCTATATACACTATCAGCCTTTCCTCACCCTATAACCTCTAGATGCGTCAGATGTCAACTCCCATCAACCCGTCCAGCATAGTCACGCCAATTGGAATAACAGGAGTTGCATTCCAACAGTTTAGAAGACATCACATTGGAGGTGGCTGCCCAGCCTTATCTGGACATCAAAGAACAAACACACCCCAATTTTTGCCCCCCCCCCCAATTTTCAGCCACAGCAGTGCTAGAGCACATAGTAGACCAGGCAGCTTCAAGCTGCTGCCAGGAAAGGTGCTATGGATAACCATCCCACCTCTCCCTTCTGAGGAAGGGCTCTGACACTCTGAGCCCAGGGAGGGCTGGCCTTTCAACTTGTATCCTTTTACTCTCAGCTCCTTCAGACTCTCAAGGTCAAGAGAAGGGACACGAGATCAGAGTTCATCCTGGCCTGGAGCAGAGAAAAATAATGTGGTCACTCTGCCTGCCTCTTTTTCTTCCAGTGGCCCAACTGTTCTTTATGAAGCAATTTTTAAAAGCATTTTATAAAAGTAACTGGTCCAAAAGGGGCAGGGGGAGGCAAGCCATAGGTTGTCCCTTTCATTAAATATTGGATTCTAGATTTCTAAACACGAAGGTGTGTGTATTTTTAAGGTGTAACTTAGGGCTTGTCTATACTGGCCAAATACCCCAACTTGCCCCCTTTCCAGAATGCTGTAGTCCAAACGATGCAGGGCATTTCACCCAATCATCCCCGAGGCAGTCCAAATGAACCCCGGGGCAGATACAGGGCTGGAACTGGAGGCAAGGCAGGATAGGGCCCTTTACCATGTTTTAAGAAAATACCCAATTTACTCCATTTCTGCTGGATCGAGGGCAACTTTCTGCAAGAGAGGGAAAATTCTAAAAGGACCCAGAGGTTTCAACTCCAGAGTATGGAGATACATGTGTTATTAGGCAAGATATATTTTCAATAAATGTACACTTTGAATGCCTTAATTGGATGTAAAATAATCCACAAAAGAGTGATATCTTTATTGGCCAACTGAGATGCACAAAACACATCATGAGAGCTTTTGAACTTCCACTGGCTTCTTCATGAGGCAAAACATGTTAAAAAATCATACAGGAGAAAGAAAAAAGAAAAAAATGGTGGTATTGAAGTCACAGGCCTGCTGTACATCTTGTACCAGATTGTGGGCCTTTTTTGACACGTCAAAAATAACGCAAGCAGCCTCATCGCGTTGCGAGGCTGCTGCGCTGCAGAGCGTCGGTTTCGGATGACGCTCTCCCCTGCTGGTACTGTTGCGGTACCGCAGGGTGATTTGAGCGTCATATTTCATTGGTTTTTAATCACAATCAACTTTCATGCTTAAAAATTGATGAAATATGATGCTCAAATCTCCCCGCAGTACTGCAACAGTACTGGTAGGGGAGAGTGTCATCCAAAACAGACACTCTGCAGCGCAGCAGCCTCGCAACGCGACGAGGCTGCTTGCATTATTTTTGACCGTCCGAAAAAGTCCGTTGTCTCTGTTGTCGTTCAGTGGGTATGGAGGGATCTCAGTGCAGGCAGAGGCCACACCCTTCTTGGCCACGTGGGGACTTAGACAAAGGATTGGATGTTATTTCTATAAATAACAAATGTCAGAATGAAGGCTTTGCAGCATTGTTGTATATACAATGGGAATATATTTGAGGAAAGACAGATTTAATCTTTCAAATTTGGATTTAGTTGTACAGTCAGACCCCCATATCCATGGGGGTTTGGTTCCCGGACTTATCAGAGATACTGGCAACCATGGATAACAGCACACCCTATCATAATATTGGGACTTCCATTTAAACATACCATAGAGTTGCATTGGAGGACCTAGGAGATGTCTAGATAGAATGCCTCTCTAGGCATTTTGTAGGAACACTCTACAGTATGTGTTCCTGTTTTGTGTCCTGCAGATAACTGAAACCGTGGGTACTGGTTCTGTGGATATGGGGATCTGGCTGTATTTATGCAGGTCTAGGACCATAGCAAATCTTTCACTGATAAACAAGCAAACAGAGCACAGTGAAATCCATTGCAACTTTTCAATACTCTCCCCCCACTCTTTTTCTCCAGCTGCCTTCATGCTCTGTCTCCCATAATATTTTGCTAGTTACAAAAAACAGATCTTGGAACATGCTGTGTGAAAGGCAACACACTCAGGGATGGGCAATACACAGACCATGGCTGCATATATACACCTCCTGATATTTTTGCAAACTGCTTCACCCACCAAATTACAAACATTGCAGTACTCACATTTCTTGCCCAGTTTCCAGACTTCTGTTCCATTTTAGAAGGAAGAGGAGACATACAGAGACATACACTGCATGGGAGGAACTGCTCTATGGTGGAAGAATATATATACAACAGTTGCTGCCCAATTTCCTACTGCTACAGGAATCCTGGGAGTATTTCCTGGTTGTTAGGACAGTGAGTGAGTGGGTAGATAGGTGATTGTGTGATGTGACTCACCCCTGGGAAGGTGCCCACATTGCCTGAGGTAGTTGCTGTTACAGTTCTTCTTCCTTCTCTTCCTCTACTTACTACTACTTTTATTATTATTTCCTTTTTTTCTTCCTCCTCTTCCTCTCCTCCTCCTCTTTTGATACCAAGTAGATTTATTATTCATTCATTCAAGGCATTTGTTCAGTGACACTATTTCAGGTATGTGGGTTTAGAACAGCAGGTCATTGAAGCTGTAATTTTTGAACGTTATATATTTCATTCCTTTCATATTTTGTAGAAACTTTTGTTCTTCAATATATTATAGCAGATTACAGGGTAGTTTTACAACAGTGTAATACATCCACTTCAAATCAATAGAAACATTTCAGGGATGTATTTAAGTTCAAGTGTTTGGTTGTTTTTAAGTACCTTGGACAATGTTCTGTTAATCCTTAACTGGCCTGTTTGTTGATTAAAGCTGGTGAGTGTTTATTACATTCACATTTTCTTATGATCAAACTGAGTGATAAATCAGCATTCTGACTGATAACATTTTCAAAACACCATGAAGGCAGCATCTGTTCCCTGTTGTGTGTTTGTGGTTACTTAGCTTCTGTTCACCAAGTGAGCTGCTAACAAATTGTCAGTTACTTAAATAAATAAAGGGGACCTGCCACTAAAGAGGTAATTTTCTCAAAATGTTATTCTGTCAATAATTCTTACTTTAAGCACTCTTTTATTCCCATGTTCTTCATGCCTGGTCCCTGTGCTTTGCTGCATTATCCACCATTTGAATGATAGTTATATTCAAAAAGTTACATCTGAAGAGTCTAAAAGTTACTGTGGCATTATGAGTTCTTACATAATATTTTAAGGCAGTCCCGAGTTCAACTCCCAAATGATACCTGTTCTTCATGCTGCTCTGCTTATTTCTCCCACAACTCAAATAGAGAACCAGCTCTTATTTTAAATGCAAACGAGGTAACCAAAGCAATTAAATGTCACAAAGTAAAAAATTGTCATCTCCCTAGGGGACGGGTGGATATCTAAACTAAATAAATAAATAAAAATGATTCTTAGTTTCTCACCCACTTGTTCACAGGTTTCAGTTGCTGCCCGACTCCAGCCATTAAGACACACTCTGACTGGAACTGTGTGTCCCTTCCATGTGGCTTTGCAGCCACAGGCAACTCTTCATTACATGAATGGTACTCTGCTGTTTCATACCATTTCACTCGTGTGTGTGTGTGTGTTGGGAGGATGGTAGTATTGTGCAATTGCTAGGCAACCCATACTCATCATTCTCCAACTTCTAGAAAAGGGCTGAGCCAGAGATCAGGCATTCAGTAGAATGTGTCCTTGCAACTTTTCCCAACATAGAGCCCTCCAGACCTGTTGGACCACAACTGTCATCTTTCTCAGCTAGCATAGTAATTGCCTATGCTAGCCGGAGTTGGTGCCAGGAATGGTGACAGCTAATCTTTGGTCAGAGTTTCTTGCAGGGCTAGCACTGTGGACATGATTTGATTGTTCTATAGAACTTTGGAATAAATCTGTTGGAAAGGTATATTGACCTGAGTCAGATCTACATTAGCCGAATAATTCAGCTTCACTGTACATTATTCTGCACTGGTTTGACTCCCTTTAGCATCACATTTAACTGTCAAAATCTGCACCGAATGTGTATTGACAACTACACCATCCCCCCACCCCAAGAACTCACTTTGGGTGTCTCACCAGTTTCACGTGATCATTCCTTTGGATTGTTTTCAGCCATAGGGCTGCTGCGGCTTCATTTCTTTATTCCCAGCATGCATATCCACATCTATTAACCAATGGCATTTCTTGTTTTTCTGTCATATCACCCACCTTGCACTCTCATTGGATGCCTGCCCCATCCAATCCACTTTCCTGTTTACGTCCCAGGGAGTGAGCCAGGGAATTTTAAATGTCTCACTTTTCTGATTCATAGCTGGAGCTCATGTGCACTCCCTCCTCCCTCCTGATCCCCTTACATCCCTCCCAAGGAGAAGGTGAAAGAAAAAATAAAATGTGCCTTCCCTCACTTCCCTTTCCACAGTAAATCCTTAATAGAATTAAGACCAGTGTCTACAAAACAAACTCCTTCAGTTTGAACTTGGCTGGCACTGATTCTCCCACTCCCTCTGCTCTCCACCTCCCCACTCCCCCTTCCCAAGTACTTCCAACAGCCAGGACTTTTCAGAAGCTGGGAAAGCAACCCCTGGGCTTTGATGTGAGGTGGAAAGAAACTTTCAATTTGAATCCATGCCTGTAGGAGAACAGGAACTGAATTTGTTCCTTGGATGGACAGGGGGACAGCTGTCTTCCCATGCATTCCATTTAACATTTTCAGGTTTGTTGAATGGCTCCAGCTGTCCCTAGAAAACAAACCCAGACCAAAACCAAAACCAAACACTGCACAGGAGAGACCCACATCAGTCATGTTTCTATTGAAATAAATCTTCAATAAAGTTCCTTCTTTTTTTGCTTTCTGTTGGCTTGATTTATTAACATGTGCACAAACATGCCTGCAGATCCACTTTGAAAGAGCAAAACATGGCAATGTGTTTGCTGAGTGGAGGATACCACCCACCAGTCTGTCCCACCACCCCCAACTACTCCACCACTCAATAGCACACCAAACTGGCAGTACACACCTTACAAAACAAAAAACAGGAAAAACTGGACTTTCCAGGGAAGTCTGGTATAAATGGGGACTTTTTAAAAATCACACAAATGCCTACAAGATGCTGTTTGACTTCAACAATGGTCGTACATAATGTTCTCCACCTGCACTGGAATCGAGGTGAACATGGATTGTGTTTTTGCTAGTGTGAATCCATCCTTGGATCCATATTTGATCCTATATGACTGAGAGCCAACACAGTTCCAGATTTGATCCCTGGGTATGTATCTAGACCAATTGAATTAGAGAATAACATACAGGTCTTTGCAAAGTGTCAAGCAAGAGAGGGTTTTTTTTTAAAGAGTAGAGTTAGACTAAGCAATGATGCTTGGGAGATCAACAAGTGGAATCCAGGCAAAGGAACCAACTTTGGGACAGACCCATGGAAACACGAAGGTTACAGGTCAAATGACATGAAATACTGAGGAATATGTAGCAGGCAGATTAGACAGTTGGGCTTATAGCAAAAGTGCTGTGGAGTGACAGGCTTTCCTGCTTACCTTTCAGTGACCTAAATCCTGTCATTCATCTTGACTACAGTAGACCCATTGGCTCAAATTCCCAAAACATTTTGGCTTCTGAGAATACATTCACACTTGTGTAAGTATACACAAAGTGGAAGTTACATAATACAGTGTGCCCTCTGGATCTGCGGGCTCCAGATCCATAAATTCAGCCAACTGCCAATTGTTACACCCCATATTATTAAATGGTGGTGATGGGAATGTGGACACATTGTAGCATACACATTCACAGCATGGATGGGGTGTGATCATCCGTGGTTTTTGGTATCCAATTGGGGTCCAGGAACCAAACCCTAGTGGGTCTGAAGGGTCCACTGTACAGAGGACAGAATGTTCCAAAATGGATGGATGATATTAGATGCCATCCTCTAGGCTGAAGTAGTAGGATTGCCAAGTCTGACTTGGTCCTTAAAATCATTTTCTTACTGATTTTAGCCCAACAAGCAGCAGCAAAAATATATATTGACCTGTTTTTGTCCTTGTACCTACATTAAGAAGGAGGTCAATGTGATTATTGTTCTAAAAGTAAAGATGGTTTTTCCCTGTTTCTGTGTGAGTGTCAAGCAATATCCTGATCTGTGGTCAATGTTAATTTCAATTATGATTGGACTTTTTCGGATGAGCTTTTATACTGCTAGCAGCCTCGTCCCTGTTGCAAGGCTGCAGCGCTGCAGGGCGTCCCTTTCGGATGACGCTCTGCCCTGCTGATCCTCTTCCGAGACTGTTGCGTAACCTCTGGGACACTGCTGCATTATATTCGGCGGTTTTCTAATCACGATCAACTTTCGTGATTAGAAAACCGCCAAATGTAACGCAGCAGTGTCCCATAGGTTATGCAACAGTCTTGGAAGAGGATCAGAAGGGCAGAGCGTCATCTGAAAGGGACGCCCTGCAGCGCTGCAGCCTCGCAACGGGGATGAGGCTGCTAGTGGTATAAAAGCTCATCCGAAAAAGTCCATTGTGAAGGATTTATCACTATGCAAACAGGTGTGGCTTCAGTTTCCTCTTAAAAACCACATAACTTTATAAATGTATTAAGTCCTAAAACAGCAAAAGTGGCCTATGGGCCATCTGCAGCTCCCAGATTCTTTCTGTGGCCCATCAACCCCCCCCAGCCCCCCAAAGTTCTTGCACCACTTCCAGATTTCATTGTTTTTATGCCAGAAAACAGTAAAGCTCTGTTCCCTGAGGCCTCCAGAAGGGCTGGGTTTGTTAAAAACATCCCCCTCCAAAAACCATGAAAACAAAATTCACCGTGAAATCAGAACCAGAAGTGACTTTGGATTCTGATTTTGAGCCAAACTCACAGCAGCACAGCCTGTTCTATGGGGCAAAATGGCCCCCAATATAAAATTGCTCCATATAGCTGTTGAAGTGGAATAATAACATTATAATTCTCTAGTGGAAAAGGAGAATTCCTGGAGAAGCAAGGGCTGGACCTGGGACCTTCTGTATGCAAGGCATTGTCCACCCTTGATCTAAAACAGCATTGCTGTCACTAAAACAGGATCCTTAGAACTACAGTGGCCATGCTAGCTGGAGGATTCTAGGAATTGTGGCGCAAAAAAGTTACTTTCCACACTTTTCTGAAAGCAGAGAAAGTTGAAAACACTGCTCCAGCTCGACCAGTATCGTCTCCTATTGGTGGCAGCTTCCTTCTAGCATATCACACTAGGGTCTTTGTTCTATCTAGGGCTCTTCCACACTACACTTTGATAGCACTACAATTCCACTTTGACTGCCATGGGAACATCCTATGGATTCATAGTTTAGGGAGGGGTATTCAGGATTCTGAATTCAAGAGCTCTAGTGCCACCCCAAACTACAAATTTCAGGATTCCATAGGGTGTTGCCCATAGCAGTTGAAGTGGAATCATAGCACTATAGTTCTGTTGTTTGAAAAGGCCCGTGGACATGCAAGGGGTGAACCTGGGACATTTTGTATGTAAAGCATGTGCTGTACCATCTAGCTAAACCACAATTCTTCTCGCATATCTGCTTTCATATATACTATCCTCTATGCAAGAGATATGGGGGTGGGGGAGTAAATGAATTTAAGTGGCATTAAGGTGGCAAATATTTAAAAGACAAAATATGGATAATTATAGCTAATTGCTGGCCATGTCTGAAGTTTTACACCTAATAAATTGCTGTAAATGCAGTTTTGTGTCTCAACTAATTAATGATGAAGGTCATAAAGTACATTTTAACTATATCTAAATGCATGTTGGACAAGTATCAGCAAACAATCAAACTGTAGCTTTATGATGACACATAATTTAGCCATGATGCTTCATATTTGTCTCTTACCTGCAATAGATTTGAAATAAACCCCATTCTATGTCAGGTAAAATGCAAAGTTGGAATTGACAGTGCAGCAGAGAATTTATTTTTTTCCCCTTTTTCTTCTTGGCTGAAGTTATTATCACAACTGCTGGAGAATTTGTGAGATTGGGAGATAAGAATCATAATGATCCATCGGGGACTCGTCAATCACAGCAAACTGCTACCAGAATCGAAATTACATCTGCATTTGAATTAGCAACATTACTCGCCAATTTAGTTGAGAGTGAACATTTTTCCATTGAAGATGGAATTAAATTAGAAAATGAGTGAGTCTTTAATTTCCAGATTATAAATCACTGAAAATAATTCAGCTCCTGTACCTTAAGGCCAATTACATTATCCTAAGCGACATTTTATCTCACAACCTTCCAAGTGATTTCATGATGAGGAACCATCATACAAATCAGTTTTGCTCTAGTAGCAAGAAATATATCTACACAGAGTTACACATAAAATAGCAGGAACAGGTTTAATGCTGAAGCTTACTTTACATGAAATTTGATTGTCTGTTTGATAGGATATTTTTCTGCATTGGGCTGGATATGGCCAATTCAGAACGTCCAGTTTAAATCCAAGATTGTTTTTTAAGGCCTTTGTATAATCCAATGGGGTTCAATTATTTCTGCTATACCCTTCATATAATATGATATCACATTTTTTAAAAGATTCAAATATATTAATATCTGTACAGAGATTATTTGATTTAAACAACAGCAACAACCCTTGTTTGGAGGCCTTTGCTTATTTCTTTATAATAAAAATGCATGATAAGATATTGCTACCAAAAAAAAAATTTAAAAAAATGGAAAAGCCACAAGAAGCTAATCTGTACAAGCAAGTATAGAAGCCGGTATATTTTAGACTCAAATAATAACACAGACAAAAATACAGTAGAACTGTGTCTATCTTTAAAATTTCTAGATCTAACAATCTATTCCAGCTGCTCTTAAACATCATTAAAAAACATTTAAAGTAAAGAAGTGATTGGAATATATTAATAGTATATCCATCTGAAAATAATATTGCTAATTATAAAAGCTCATTTCTTGACATGATTTCTCCAAGGTGCCCTCTTTTATTGCAAAGATCTTGCGCTGCTTGGTTTTCCAAAGAGTTTGTAAGCATATAATGAAGCAATATCTCCTCTTCTAATATTTTAAATACTGTATATTATTTATTATTAAATCTTTTGATATGTTTTAATCTGGAGGTCATCTTGGTGACCCAAAGGTTTTTAATAAATAACTTGATAAACACATAATATAAACATAAATAAATAAAAATCTATCAAAGGGATAAGCCATATAAATTCAAATGTTCCATCATAAATTATTTTATATCTTTAATTTCATTTCAGATCTGCTCACAAATGTACTCACCGTGGTAATACCTTAATAGTACTCCACTAGAAGCCAAATATTATATGGTATATGCCCCTTATCAGCATACTTGGAAATATCCATCACACCCCACAAAGTGGTATGTTTGCATGTGGATAACTGCTATGCCAGGGCTGGCCCAAAGCTAATTATACTGTTAGAGGCAGAAGACAATGTAGCATTCTCTCTCTCTCTCTCTCTCTCTCTCTCCCCACAATCACATTCTCCATACAAAGCTGACCGAGCCTGCTGCTGAATTTTATTTCAAAAATTGAGATGGGACATCTTCCACTACACCTAAGGATAACAAGCTGAGTTCAGGGACACAGGGTATGATGTGGTACATACATTTCTGTCCTCTTCATTGTCATTCAGTGTTCTTCATGGTCACTACATGGCCTCTCAGCTTCTGAGGCAGCTGTATCCTTCACCCTGATGATAAAACTAGCTTTGGTTCTGCCTAATGGTAGATATGGAGAAAGTAAGAGGATTCCTCTGACTCTTACATAATAATAGCCACAATGACTCCTTGTTTCTGCAACATCCAGAACATGTGAGGCTAAAGCTTCTATGTGAGTGCTGTCTTTCTCCTGTTATGGAATACACAAGTTCCCCACCACAACCCTGTTTACATGGGGGATATGTTCCTGGAGTTACCATAATAGATACGTGAAACTGCATATAATAGCAAACCACCATAGAATCTCACTGGAGGACCTACGAAATGCCTAGAGAGGATACCTCTCTAGACATCTGGCATGACTCTATGGTCTACTTCCAGTGGAAGTTTACCATAGAGTTATGCCAGAGGACCTACCAATACCTAAAGAGACCACCTCCAACATGACTCTATGGTCCTCCAAATGCCTAGAAGGACCTTTTTTCTTCTTCATGGGTAAATGAAACCACAGGTACTAATCCCACATAAATGGGAGTGGGTGGGTGAACTGTAACAACAAAGAGCACTGAAGGAAGAGCAGCTGAAGGAAATGAAGTGGTCCACAATTTGCTTCTCTTCAGCTTAAGTTCTAAAGGGAGGTAATTGGCTCAATGACACATGTTCAGTGAGCCCTAATTCCACTGCATATTTTTGGTAGCCTAGAAAACTGCTCTTTTACCACTTTGATATTGGGCATGGAGGAGACAGGATCCTGACTATGGTTCTAATCCTTTCCTCTGTGAAATTTGAGGGAGCTCAACTTAAAAGAAGTGTTCACTGTGCTAAAAAAAAAATGATTTGTTAACTGTGTGGAAAGTTAATGTGGGTATTAGGTTTAAAAATGTGTAATATGTAAGAAAGTCTGAAGAAAACAGATAGGATTTTATCTGGCATAACAGTTGCCTGGTATAGTTCAGTGTATCAACATTTTCTGATAAATCCAGTTGATAGTACCCAGCTAGAGTACACTACTGAATCAATGGTATTTGCAGATGTTTTAACATAGCATTCAGCAGTGGATTCAATGCCCCCATTTGAAACTATTAGTTGGGTTTAGACCATGGGTTGCGATTCTTTCTGTGTTGTCGTTTCTCTTCAAGACTTTTTCGGTGTGAGTTCTCAAATAGGGCTGCAGCATTGTGGATAGTGCGTCTCCATGCTTCCCGATGTGAGGCCAGGGCGGACCATTGTTGGTGATCAATTTGGCCGAGCCTGAGATGTTGTTTCAAGGAGTCCTTGTATCTTTTTTTTTTTTTGGAGCGCCTCTCTTACGCTGACCCGTGGCGAGTTCACCGTAGAGTACTATTTTTGGGAGGCAATGGTCCTCCATCCTAGAAACGTGCCCTGCCCAATGCAGCTATGTTCTCAATATCATGGCCTCAATGCTGGTGATCCCTGCTTGCTCAAGGACAGCAACATTCGTCACATAGTCAGTCCAGTGTATATTTAGGATTGTGCGTAGACAGCACTGATGAAAACGTTCGAGGAGTCATAGGTGGTGGCGATAGGTGACCCATGTTTCACATCCATAAAGGAGAATAGACAGTACAATGGCTCTATACACACTGATTTTTGTGCTTCACCTGAGGTGTTTATTACTCCAGACTCTTTTGTGAAGTCTTCCAAATGTGCTATATGCCTTTGCTAATCTGTGATCGATCTCTTTGTCAATCTTGGCATCTGACGACGGCATCTATATTTGTTACCATACTGATGGTAGCTTGTTTAACTTAAGCTGTCTGAGGGCTCACACTAAGACTCTAAACTATCTAGTTCGTGAACTGCTCTTCGCTGATGATGCTGCCCTTGTTGCCCACACAGAAGCAGCTCTGCAGCACCTAACATCCTGCTTCGCAACAGCTGCAGAGTTGTTTGGGCTGGAAGTCAACTGGAAGAAAACAGAAGTTCTTTACCAGCCTGCACCACAGGACGAACACCACCATCCCCACATTGCCGTCGGCAAATCTGTGCTCAAGTCCATTCAGCAGTTCACCTACCTGGGAAGCATCATCTCCTCAGATGCCAAGACTGGTTAACTATGAAAGCATCAAAACACCTTTGGAAATAAAAGCTGCCATCCTATTACTTACTACGTAAATATGTTTTCTTTTGGTTGTTGTGGAAACTGGAATTCCCTACCAACAACCGATAATGACCAAATCCCCCAAGCAACCCTAAGTGTTCCATCTATTTTCCTATAGCTGCACACACATTCACAGTGTCATCTTCTGGGACCTCTAGAAGACCTGAGGAGGTCCCACTGGTTGTCTCATCACTATGCATCCATAGGGACATAGCTGGATGTTCCTTCATTCTTCCTTCCTGGCTATCCTCTACACTGGTCAGTAAGTGGACATGTGAAAAGGGGTACTCAAACTAGTAAAATGTGGGTTAGGAGAGGACATGGGGCATACTTCCTCCTGGTGGTACTTCACATGCCATCTCCCTGATCCAGCATCTCAGGCAAAGTCTAATTTAGTTACTACTGACAAAACTCAAGAATTACCACAAGAATTACCAAAATGTCTTTGTAATTTCTATGATTTATCAGAGCTCAGAAGTGATGAACTACCAATGACATACCTACCTGTACCTAGTTAATTTGGGGGGTAACAAGGGTGTCACAAAGCTACATTCCAAAAATAACAAGTACAGGCAAAATTGCAGCAATGAATAACATTTCGTAGTTACTCTCAAAAGTTACTTTTAAGGGCACTTTTAAAGACATTTTCATGGGGATTTTTCAAGGTTTATGGCATACTCTTATCAATAATAATATCAATTTCTCTGAGTATCTGAACACAGAGAGGGAAAGGCGTTGTCTGTTCCATAAACATATTTGGGGGGAGGATTCTTCACATTTTCCCCAAAGGAACCAGTACTAGAGTTTGAGGGATGTCTGTCTTGTCTGTCTGTCTCTCTTTCTCCCTCTGTGTGTGTGTGTGTTGTTTTGTTTTATAGTCCTCTCAATCATCCAGTGTGGCTGCAGAATCATTCCCTCCACAAGATGGGCATAGAGCCCGAAAGAAGTGCAATGCACAAAGACTAGAGGTCTCCATACCTTTAACCTGAATAGTTTGACCATACGGCCTTTCATTTTCAGCAAATATATTGCAATTAACACTCCCAGTTTCCTTCAGCAGTTCCTAATTTCCTTTGTGGCCTTATCTTTTTAAAAATCATGCTGTATGATAGTATGATTCTATTTATTTAATTTCTGAAAAGTACCAAAATAATGATAAATACAGGAGTGCTACAGTTAATGGAAAGTGGAACAGAAACTTATTCTGTTGCCATTATGGTATTTCACCTCTTCTGCTTTGAACATGTTTAATTATGTATGAGCTTCTCTCTCTCTCTCTCTCTCTCTTCGAGAAAAATAAAAGCCACCCTCAAATAATGTGAAACGTCTACTAGGAGAGGAGATTTGGAGATGATAAATGTTATTTAGAATCTCTGCGATATGATTCATATTGTGATGTGATTGGAAACAATATTAAAACCTACCAAGGCTATTATACCTAAATTTTTGTTTCAATTCATGCAATATTGCTGCTGCTTAATATGATTTCTATTTACTTCATCCCATTGTTAATGTTTTATTGAGGTTGTGTCGGTTTTATCAAGCTAATCTCAACTGGAAATGGAGGTCAGAAGATCCAAAGCACAGGCAAAAGGCCTGCTTCTATTATACATTCTCCAGGGTATGAATTCACTTGAAAACCTTCATTCTAATATAAACTCTCTTTCTTTGCTGTTCTTTGGTTACAATATTTTACCTGCACAAACCCCGACAGCTTGATATTTAAAAGCCATATAAACTCTCATAATCTAATTTTATGTTCCCTTCCTATGAAACAGCATTAGATCTTTTATTTTTTAAAAAATCTAAAATGAATGTGTTTATTGAAGAGCTTCAAATCTAGTTATCTCTACCATCAATAAAGAAATGAATATGAAAGGTTATTTTAATTATAACTTAAGCACATTCACTACTCTTGTTATTGGTCATGAGAGTGTAATGTACAAACTCATTAATTTGTGTTCTGTTCTTGTCAAAGGAAAGGCATGGAGATCCTTGCTAGGATGTAGTTTAGCAAAACATAATGGTTTAAATGTTTTATAAATCGTATATCTCTGTTCCATGAATAACAAAAAAGAGTCACATATATTTTCTACCCATAAAGTTATGTTATCTCTCCTTCTCTTGAATGCCCCTACAGACATGGTGAGAAAGGTAATCTAAGGAGATGTTCAGATGCCTCTTGCCGTGCAAGCAGCCTCTGGAGCAGTAACGAGGCTGCTGCGTGGCAAGGGGTCCATTTTGGATGACGCCGTTTCTCTCTCGGCGTCGTCCGTGACTGTTGCGGCTAGCATTGGAGGCGGCCATGCTGTTTTTCACTCACGGACAACTTCTGTGAGTGAAAAACAGCGCGGCCGCCTCCAATGCTAGCTGCAACAGTCACAGACGATGCCGAGAGAGAAACGGCGTCATCCAAAATGGACCCCAGCAGCCTCGTTACTGCTCCAGAGACTGCTTGCACGGCAAGAGGCATCTAAAAATCTCCTAAGTCACTTTGGCCAGATAAATCTTTCCAATCCATGTTTAGATTACTGCAATCCTCTTAACGGGGAGATGCCTTTGAAAAGTCTTCAGAAACATCATTTGGACCAGCACATACCCTAAGGTTGACTGGGGCTGGGTTGTAGGATCATGTACCTCCTTTATTCCAACAGTTGCATTGGCTTCAAATTTGCTTCCAGCATTCAACAAGGTTAGTGACTACTTTAAAGTCCCTAACAAAGGAATGGGAATGTGTGGCTCCAGATGTTTTTGGGTGGCAACATCTTCAGCTATGCTCACCACCACCTGATGGGAACTGATGGCTAGGGCTGATGGGAGAAACTACATCTGGAGGGCCACATGTTCTCCACCCCAACTATGAGAGCTTAGAACCAGATTTTTGAGAAACTATCTTCAGTATGAACCTGCCCATATTTTGAGCCCTACAGGAGAGATTCTTCTCTCCTTCCTACCATCTTCTGAAACATGGTTGGAGGCACAGCAGAGGTCCAAGCTTGGAAAAATTATTTTTGCATCTCCAGTGCCTAGGATCCCCCATTTTTGTTGCATTTATCTATGAGACATTACTTGTGCAGACTAATCTTATTCCTGTGGGCGTGAAGGATAAAGGGAACAGCTGCAGGAAATACTACAACTGCTGTCTACAGCATTTGTCAAGTGAGGCAGCTGCCTCCTTTCGCCTAATGGCAGAGTTGGTCCTGAGCGGATGCTACAGAGGGACAGGGAGCAGGATGCTTAGTGTCGGTGAACTTTGCTGTGTTAGCTTAGAATGCAAGGGAGTGGCATTACTGAAGGCAAACTGTCCCTTTGCGTCTTGTTGTCAGCTATGGATATGGGGTATGATCCAAAGTGTATATTGAGTTGTTTCAGGCCTTCCTTTCTATCACAGCCTTCTGTGGCCACTACATCTTTGCACACCCCATCCCTGAAGCATTTCATGATGTGAAACAAGTGATTTCAGTCAGAAGTGGAAACAGCAGCTTTTCTGAGGAATCACAAAAAATTCATAATCAGGGCCAAACTAAGACAGTTTGCAGTCAGAAGCAAAGGGCAAGATCCCCCCATCCACATATAGAAGTCTACTGGATTGGCAGTTTAATCTTACCCCAACACTGCTGATGGGGCAGTGTCCACCACCACACCTGAGGGCAGAGAGGCATGGCCAGGTTTGGTGCTACCAATGCCTTACTTACCTATGTACACATGCATGCACACGCACACACACAGCATCTCTCACTTGAGGCAATTGCCTCACTCTGCCTAAAAACAGATCTGATCCTATTCATATAGCTAACTATCTATGATTACAAATTAAGGGAGCAGTCTAGCAATAAATCTGCCATATTATTTGGCAGCTTGGGTTCACTGAGAACATGGGCAGCACATAGCAAAGAAGGAAGCTATAGGGAAAATTTCAGACCCTGGACTGTTCCAAGAGCCAGTGGGCCACTTGAGTTAATGAGTGACTATGGAAGAACCAAAACTAGCTACATGGCTTTGATAATTCCTATTCCTGGTTATTTTCAGTCCTTCTTACAAACAGAGCCTTGCATTATGATGACATTCTTTTTTAGGATTACAGTTAGCCTTCTTCATCCACAGATTCTTTATCTACAGATTCAGCCATCCAGCTTGAAAATATCCCCCCCCCAAAAAAAATCCAAAAAGCAAACCTTGCTATTTGCCATTTTGTATAAGGGACACCATTTTACTAGGTCATTGTATATAATGAACTTGAGCATCCATAGATTTTTATATCCAGGGGGGGGGGGTCCTAGAACCAAGCCACAGCAGATACCAGGGCCCACTGTATTTTCCCTCCTTTTTTTTTTTTTTTTGCCCTGACCCATTTTTAGTCTCATTTGACATCATTGTCACTTAATCCTATTGACTGACACAACCAATATGTTTCACTGATGTGATATGATTTCGGCTGATATGATGGCTTCATGGTGGACCTTAAACAATATTATGTGGATCATCTCAATCAGTAAGAATAAATGGCCATGTGGGCAAATGAAGTTGAGAATGGTGAAGTGAAATAGGAAAATGGCACTGAACAAAAACAATTATCAGAAAAACTAGAGATGCAAGAGAAAGCTCTTTGGTTAGCAATTTCATGTGAACTTATCTAATTTGCACATTCAAACCAATATGTGAATTGAAATGGAGTTATCAAACTTTGATTTCTTACATAACTGAAAACTGTCTAAGATAACTGAAAGTTTCAGTTATCAAACTTTCATTTCTTAAAGTTTTGGAATGGATTTCTCCAGTCAAAAACACATGTATTGTGGGAAGGATCACACAAAAAATGTGTGCATAGATGAAAGCACATATTCCAAAAAATTCATTATATTATAGAAACTGCTTGCAAAAAAATATACATTAGGCTAAATTATGTACAATTACTCCTACATTAGGTGGAATGTATCCATAAATATGCAACAATTTTATACAAAGCTTCTTTTAAAAAAAAAACCTCAACATTCAGGATGAATCAACATTTAAGATAGTAGAAGTCTCAAAATTTAGAGTGAACTAAATTTAAGATGGGATTGGATTGGATTGGATTGGAAAAATGATTGGGTTGAACTGGGAAACTGAAAAATTGAGACAAATTGAAACTGATTTGCTCGTTTTGAAGAAACAAAAGAAAGGTGATTCTTTAAGGATTTTTGTTTGTTTGTTTTGCTTCCCCTTTAATTTGTTCAAGTGCATGTGATATGCCTTGGGTCCCATACTGTGAGAAAGGCAGGACATAAATAAATATGCCTCTCTGCAGGAAAAGATTTAAATTAGAAAATATTAAGCTATTTCTTGCCCTGACCTTCAGTAGAACATGGGGATGGTTTAAAGAGGCTACCTCCTGGTCTGGCACCCAGGGCTACACAACTCTTTTAACTGGGTGTGTGGGGGGTGTCTAGAGAGGACTATGGGCCCCACATACAAATGTGCATGTTCACACATTTACATACATATACATACACACAATCATACTAACACACCACCCCCTCATACATATGTCCTCCCTCCTTCACATATAATGTCGTTCCACCCTATAACAATCTTCCTTGCAATAGTTAAATTCCACTTACTAGAAGTCAGCAAAGAATGATCTCAGAAACCAAGAGGATACCATTTTGCTGTTCTTAATTGCTGCCAAGTTGCCTTTAACTTATGTCGACCATAAAAATAAGAGAACTCCAAGTCCCCATGTTATCAGTAGACTTGGTCAAATCATACAAACTCAGGGCTGGGGCTTCCTTGATTGAAGCTATCCACCTGTAGGATATAATTTCCTCCCATGCAATCCAGCTGTTTAGCTCAGCTGGAGAAAAGGTGGGTGGGTTCAGCTTCAGAGGGGAACATGTGAAGCAACTGAGGACTATGTGCACTCCCAGGGCCACAAGCTGTCTACTCTGATTCTAGAGAAAGTGCTGGGCTGTTGATAAGTAACATTCCTGAAGGTCCCCTCTTGTTGACGTGGAAAGTCAGAATTCTTAGGGGGTTGTCTAAATGGTGAAAATCCTCCTCGCAGAATTCAAGGAGAATACCTTTTGTCCCACATCATTTTGCTGTATTTGGAAGGAGGGGGGCCCAAAAATGCCATATACTCCACAGGGAAAGACTTCGTAGCTTTCCCCAAAGTTTTTTTTTTTTTTAAACAGCATAGGAAATGCACATTCCTGCTCGTTGGAATGAGTGATGTGAATTGATATGCTTTCCCAATATGAACAGAAGTGGGAATATTATTGGTCAGACGCGCATAAGGGGCAGAGCTTGTCAGCAAGGCCAGAAGTGCCCAGAACTGCCATTTTGGATTTTTGCTACAGGGATCATGTGCTACAGTGAGAAAATAACCTCTTTTTTGTTTGCTTCTTGCTTAAAGTGGAAATAAATAAAAACACGAGTAATTCATGCATGCCTGCCATCTTGATTTTCAGGCATGCCTATCTGAACAGCAAAAGCGGATAGCTTCACATGCCTGCGATCTTTAAAAAAAACATGTTGAGACAAATAAAAGCTTCTGCAAATTGGCATTACTGAGCACCAATCCACATTTGATTGGTCTGAACTTCAGGTTGTTTTCTCTGTAGGGATGGGGTCCATGATCTGCTCTTCCTTAGAGGGAGCTACCATGCTTTTAATCAGGTGCTTTGAATAGGCAAGCCCAAACTTCCTAGGGTCAGGTCATTTGTCAAGACTGTGAATATGACAAAATGGACATTAAATTCAATTTAAGGAATTTAATTACTTCCAAATAATTATGTGTGGACTCTGCTAGGTCTCAATCTTACACCAAACACAGTTCCTCCAAAGTCAATTGGTCTAAGCCCCAAATCTAGAGATGGGCTTTAGGCTTCACAATATGCCATTTTGAAGTATTTCATGGAGATCGCCATTTGATTCAGCCTATGGACAGGCTTACTAATGGCTATATATCCCATTGTTTCAGAATTCTTCTCTTAAGTTTCTAAACATTGTTATTGGAAATGTGATTGAAATCTGACAAAAACACACACACAAAACATTTTATAATAATATCCTGCAGCAAAAGTATGGCACCAATAACTAAACAATACTTTATCACCTTTGCCATTCTCAACAGCTCCCATTAATACTGAGATCAGAGTGTTAGGCCTTCTATTCCCCAGAGGACCACGCTAGTGACAAGGCTGGCTTAGGCAATGACACTGAAAAATATTTGCCATGACACAGCCACAAATCACTCCTGGACAAGTTTAAAACTCAATATTCGCTAAACTTGCATCTGTTCTTTTCTTGTTAGAACATGTGCAAAACAATGATTACTTTCTGGAGTCCAAAGTCTCAAAATATTGATGAAAGATGATGCAAAGAGGTTTTTAAAATTTATTGAAGCCCCCCAAAATACCAGTGTCTATAATATGGTGTGTGGGGGGGGTAAAGTTAATTTCTGAAATGCAGGGGGGGGGAACCTAGGCAACCAACATTCTGTGTGTTTCTGGGAGGAATCTTTTACACACCATTCAGTCTGAAAACCCATTGTATTTCTAGTAATCATACACTTTTTGTTTTCTTGAAATGCTCAATGATCAATTAAAGCTGCAATTTTATACTCACATACTTAGGAGTAAGCGTCATTCAACTCAAGGGGATTTAAATAGTAGCAAATAGTCTTTAGTAATTAAACCTAGATTAGTATCAAGTACCTGCACATCTCTAAAGTCTTAGGATGAGCAATATCTTAAGTAGACCAACTTCTGCTTGGGTCTAAGGATGAATGGCTCAATTGGTTTGTGGCCCATATCAGTTTCACATGTATTCTTGCATCTCCATTCTGTTCTTTTTCCATATGTATCTGCAAACTGAAAGAAAACACATGAGGCTTTGCATTATTTTTGTACACATTTTACCACCAAATGCACAGTTTTGTATGCATTTCAGCCTTTTCATTTTTACAAGAGAGAAAAATGGTATAGCTAAATTTGGAGCAGTGCAAAATTGGAAGGATAGTTTAGCAGTCCTCCAGTCTACATTTATTAGTCTAGACAAGGTGAAATCAGGTTTGTTCACTTGAATACAAACAAAAATCCTTGTGCACTTGTTATGTTTTTTCTAGGATCCCTTTCTCCTACTTCTGCCTAAGTAGAACAGGACCTCCAGAGACCATCTATACTAACTACCACCACCCATTGACTTTAATCGCCTTCAGTGTAACCCAGGGGGAAGTCACAGGGTTCAACTTGTGCTTTCCACTCTGTTGCTGCAGAGCTACACACACACACACGGGGAGTGAACTGAGCAAAGCATGTGAAGAGAGTGTGAAAAAAGGAGAACTTTAAAGGAAGTTTGTTCTAAGCAGAACCTAAATAGCATAGTAGAAGTATCTCTTTCCATGAAAGACACCATCCTCTAAAGGCACACTTGGCATTACCAAGTTACTGGTAGTCTGAGCCATTCAGCCAATTTACAAAATAAACATAAGCCCTGACGCAACTAAACTAAACGTTCCCTAGCTACTCATGAGGAGTTGCAGACCAAATTTGGGGATGTTCATGGGAGCTGGGAGTCTGGGCTCTTCAGCTCAGCCTCTACCAAGCACTCCCTTACCTGAGATGAGAGTCCTCCTGGCCAATGTCTCTCTTTGTTGTTCTTGAGGCCATAATTTATAACCTCTTCACAGAAGCATCTTGAAGCTCCCTCCAGGTATCATCTTCATTGGTCAGCTATCTCAGTCACACCACCTTCACAAGTGCGATTGGTGAGGACTCGGGAGAGAGCCTTCTCTGTGGCTGCTCCCAGACTGTGGGCCCCCTTCCATGGGAGGTCTAATTGCCCCCCTCCCTGCTCTCTTTTTGTCAGCAGTTGAAGAAGTTTTTATTTAGGCAGGCATTTGAAATGAAAATTTTAATTGGTGTGCTTTTATTGTTGTATTTTTATGATTTTATGTCTTTAATTCATGTGTTTTAATTATATTTTAACAATGATGATTTAATTTAATTCTTTTTTACCTTTTGTACTTGTGATGTTTTTAGGTGTATTTTTTCATGATTGTAAGCTGCCTTGGATCCCATCTTGGGGGAAAGGTGGGATATAAAGCTAATAAATAAATAAATAAATAAATAAACAAACTCTTCAGATGCTGATCCCCATAAAATCTGAAACTTTACTCTCCACAGCTCATTAACCCTTTTTTACCTTGTTGGTTCTGTTGCCCAGATAATGGGAGAGCCCCCTGGAGGTTGCATGTTATAGACTGTTACATTGTTCCCTCACCCATGTCAAAGCTGCCAAGAGCTGTTTCATGTGGATGGCATCATACTATAACATCCTATTTTGTGTGTGTTATCTCATTTCCCTATACAAGTGGTTCTTAATCTGTGGTCTGTGGACCCCCAGGGGTCTGCGATGTCCTCACAGGGGGTCTGCAAAGGCTTGAAGGCTGCTCTGCCCATCTCCTCCCTGCAGTGGAGTCACCACATGCAAGGATCCAAGGCAAAGGCTGGCTGGCTGGCTTGGCCTATGCCAAAAATTCTTCCTTCTCCCTCCAGTGCTTCTGAGAGAAGGTTTAACAGATTGTGTAATTGTGTTGTTGTTGTTGTTGCTGCTGCTGCTGTTTTAAATTTTGAGTTAAGTCTTCGGGGTCCACAGCAACAAAATATATTTAAAGGGGGTCCCTGGTAAAGAAAAGGTTAAGAGCCACTGCCCTATACCATCCCCACACCAAAGTTCATCACCTTCTAGCACAAAACTGGCATGCTGCCTATCATTGTTCCAAACATTATGCCCAAAATATGTGGCACTAAACTAAGGAAGCAGATTTACTGCCTCTTGGGTGTGAGATTGAGAGTCAGCATGCATGGAATAGTGGGTTGAGCATTGGACTAGGACTGCTTGAGACCAGGGTTCAAATTCCCACTCAACCATGAAATCCAGTGGGTGAACTTGGCCAAGTCATATTCTCTCAGCCTCAGTGGAAGGCAATGCCAAACTCCACCCTGAATAAATCTTGCCAAGAAAAACCCTTGATAGGTTCACTTTAGGGTCACCATAAGTCAGAATTTTGAAGAAACATAACAACAAGGTGTGAAGTTTAAGCAGATTTGCAGGTTAAAAAGAGAGCCCTAGTTCATCTGCAGACTCTTGCAGTAGGCTAGAAGAGGGGCAGAGTAAAGGCCTCACCTTTATTACAGAGATTGCCTGAATTTAAACCAGGTCCTCTGTGTGAATAGGAAGTCATGAAGCAACCCCCTTTAGGTGATGTTCCCCTCCTCTATTGAGGAGGGACATGGTTTACTCACATAATACCTCTTTAATTCTCACATGAACACCACCACTACTTGTCAACCTAGCCAGATTGTAAAGCACAGCTGTAAAGGCCAGGGAAGACTAGTAAATTAGGCTATGTTGTATATAAGACAGGTCTCAGCTCTAAAGCTTCCTAAGGCATCACTATGATGACTTGCCTGCTCTGTGGTAACCACAGGTGTAGCTCTAAAAGTAACATTTCTAAGTACTGACTATAATACACCACCACCTTCAAAGCCTTTGGAAAACAAAATCAAAGGAAAGGAAATGCAGTCAATGGATTAATGTTTAAAGAGGATGACCCTCAACCTAAGTTCATTTTGGTTTTCATTTTAAACCACAGAAATAATCTATGTACAATTGTGTGTGTGCGTGTGTGTAATTGTATCATAAGTAATTTCCCCTCCTTCCCCTCTTTCCAACAAGATCAAATGCAGTATCAGTTTAATATCCGATCGGTCTTCTATCAGTTCGCTATATCCTGCTTTGGCAGAAGAAAGTCTCAAAAATCTAATTGCCCTGTTCATTGTCTAATTTCTAGGTCCCTTAATAAAAATCCCTGTGCTTGCGGTGAAACAGCAAGGCTGAAATCCAAAATCCACATACCTTGGAATAAGTCTCCTTGAACTCAATAGGACTTTATCCAGAATAAACGTGTACAAGTTTGTGCCATGAAATCAGTTTCCAAGAACTTGGAAGCAGTAAATCTTCTGTTTTACTAAAATGAAATATTAGTCATTTTTAAATCCTTTAAAATAAAATACCAAAGACATACCAGGAAAATCATGACAAAGGATAGTTTTTGTTAGACATTGTACAAAAGGAAATTGAAACAAATTGATATATAAAAATAAAAAAGGCTTCTTTGGTGTTAAATGTGCTTTGTTATGACTGACTAAACTAAATGTGTTTAATATTAAAGGTAATGATGCAACTGATTGAATACTTTACTATTACAGCACATGAAATACCATTAACAGGTTCAGGATGATTATATATCAATACCACATCATAGAATAAAGCAAATGGAAATGTTGAAACAGAATGATTTGCATAGGAACCTTGCAACCTTGGGAAAGAATATATGTTTCAGAACAATAGCTCAGTGAACATGAATTGTAATAGAAAATTGGGAAAGGGTGTTCTAGAATAAACCTCATTCCCTGTTTGTGTAGTAGCAATCCTCTGTAGACAGAGGAAGAAAAAAACTAAATCTTAAAAAAAAACAATAAAAATTGGAAACATATGTCACAAACTCATTATATATCTGTAACAAGACATGTCTAAACATTTTTTTAAATGCATTTCACTGCCCTAGTCCTCAATTGCTGAACAAAATTCTCTTCTTTCTAGGCTGCATCTGCACTGTAGAAATAATCCAGTTTGATGCTGCTTTGACTGCCAGAGCTCTCTGAAAGAGAAGCCTAAACATCTCACAAATCTACAGATCCCAGAATTCCATAGCATTGAGCCATGACAGTTAAAGTGGTGTCAAACTGGATTATTTCTGCAGTGCAGCTGCAACCTAAGGATTTTATCAGACACTCTTAAAAAAAACTCCCACAGAGGTCAGAGGAGGACATCACTGTCCTGCTTCTGGCGGTCGCTACTGCATGCCCCGTCCTCCTCCCATCCTTCATTTGTTCTCCCTCCACGGGAGTTTTTTAAGAGCGTCTGGTAAAGACCCTAGTCTGTAGTAGTCTGCAGTCTGTATGTTGAATTCAGACAGGTAAGAAAGCAGTGTGTGCAAAACCATGTAAACACATGAACTATCATCCATTCGTGGGAGGGGGAACATGGAATTGATTTACAGGTAATTTAAATCATTCAGGTGTAGGCAACTTGGCACTGAGTGGTTCCAAGATGTTGGGTTGGGGACTGCAAAACTGCTACATCCAATGTTTCTTATACTCACGGATGCTGGACACCTAGTGACAGTGGAGATTATCAGACATGGTGGAACGCGGCAAAAAACCACATTCCAAAACACTTCAGAAGAACAGGAGGTTAACAGGAATGGCAACATTATCAGACACCCGCGTCCTCAGCTGTTCCTGGGGTGTAGCACTGCCATAGCCAAGGCTTCCCTTTTTTATTGACAGAGACAAGCCGCCAATAAAAAAGGATGCCTTACTCATGACAGGGCTATGTCCCCGGGATTCCGAAGGATGACGTTGCCTGATAATCTTATCCATTCCTGTTCTTCTCACAATCTTCTGATGTGGTTTTTGCCACATCTTGTGAGAGCCAATTAGCATTTCCAGCAGGGGGAAATCCCAGATGGGGAAAGATTCCACTCACACTCCTAAATCTCTCTCAGGTGCCCTTCTGATCCCAATATATTCCTGTGCTACTTCTTTCATGTATTTAGAAAAGTGTTCCAGCCTCCAAGTTCATGTCATCGTTGGGAGAAAAGGAGTTCTGCTCACACAATTAAGTCCAGGAATACTTAATAATAAAGATAAAACTGCTCTCACTGCAGGGTCCATTGCATGACTATATCCTGGCCTTAGTGTTGTTAATATTGGTGCTCAAAGAGTGGGCTTTTCTTTACAGAACAGCTGATCAGCTGGAGTGCTGGGGGCGAGTGGGACTCCCACAGACCACACTGGGCATGGCTGAGGGCTACATGCAGCTTGCAGGCCAAAAGCTGATTGCCTCACATTAATTATTTAATGAAAATTAAGTTCACCATAGAATATGCTGAATTTTACGACTAATATTTTAGGACTAATAAAATATTAGGACTAATATTCTTGATTACAGTATACAGGATTATTATCTACAGTAAGCCATGCTGAAGGTAAAAAACACCAACAATACTATAAATATCTGAAGGACTGTATTTCCCTATATAGAATCATAGAATCATAGAATTGCAGAGTTGGAAGAGACCACGAGGGCCATCCAGTCCAACCCCCTGCCATGCAGGAAATCACGATCAAAGCATCCCCGACAGATGGCCATCCAGCCTCTGTTTAAAGACCTCCAAGGAAGGAGACCCCACCACACTCCAAGGGAGTGCGTTCCACTGCCGAACAACTCTTACTGTCAAAAAGTTCCTCCTAATGTTGAGGTGGAATCTCTGTTCCTGGAGCTTGCACCCATTGCTCCGTGTTCCAGTCTCTGGAGCAGCAGAAAACAAGCCTGATCCATCCTCAGCGTGACATCCCTTCAAATACTTAAACAGGGCTATCATATTGCCTCTTAACCATCTTTTTTCCAGGCTAAACATACCCAGCTCCCTAAGTCTCTCCTCATAAGGCATCGTTTCCAGACCTTTCACCATTTTAGTTGCCCTTCTCTGGACATGCTCCAATTTGTCAATATCCTTTTTTAATTGTGGTGCCCAGAACTGGACACAGTATTCTAAGTGAGGTCTGACCAAGGCAGAATAGAGTGGCACTATTACTTCCCTTGATCTAGACACTATACTTCTATTGATACAGCCCAAAATCGCATTGGCCTTTTTAGCTGCCGCATCACACTGTTGGCTCATGTTCAACTTGTGGTCTACTAGGACTCCTAGATCCCTTTCGCACGTAGTCTCATTCAGCCAGGTCTCTCCCATCCTATATTTATGCATTTCATTTTTCCGCCCTAAATGCAGTACTTTACATTTCTCCGTATTGAATTTCATTTTGTTAGCTTTGGCCCAGCTCTCCAGTCTATCCAGGTCATTCTGAATTTTGATCCTGTCCTCTAGGGTATTAGCTACTCCTCCTAATTTGGTGTCATCTGCAAATTTGATAAGTATGCCCCTAATTCCCTCATCCAAGTCATTGATAAAGATGTGGAATATGAGCCTAAACAGACTGTGAGATCTTCGAGGGAGGACCTTCTCTTGATTCTACCACATTTTTATGTTTACTTGGTGGGAACATGGGAGAGGGCCTTCTCAGTGGCTTCTCCCAGATATTGAAACTCCCTTCCTAGGGTGGCTTAGATGGCTTCCTCTCTGCTGTCCTTCCATCATCAAGGGAATACTTACCAAAAAGTTTTTAAAATTCATTTCTTTTGATTTCTTTTAATTTTATGTGTAATTTAATTGCATTTTAATAACTTTCCACATGCTTTTATTTATGACTTTGTAAGCTGCCTTGGGTCCCAGTATTGGGGGAAAGGTAGAATATAAATAAATAAACAGCAACAGCAGTTGGTTAAGTATACAAATGAATGTGCTAGAAGGCATGATCAGTGTTTTATCTTTAAAAAAAATAGGGGGTTGTTATCATGTATAGACAGACCCTTGCAAAAACTGAAAATATGGAAGTTGAGGAGGAAGCCACCAGGCCTGATGCCAATCCACCCCTCTACTCACTGAGTTGTGAGTTTGATTGCCCACTTGCTACAGTGAATTCCAGTAACTCTTATATTTCACATGATGCTGTGGTTAAAATGATACCCAGGTGTGACATGCCACCTGGTCTCCATGAGGACAGAAGCTCAGTGGTGCTCTTGGGTTTTATGAATGAACTGAAGTTTTCACCTAGAGGCATTCTTTCCCCAGCATTGCTAAATGACATTTCAGGTAGTATTGTGAGCTCATTTTGGTAATACTAATTTTAAAAACATCAATATGACTCAGTACAATGGACCAGCTTATATATGACAGCAGCAACCCAGTAATTTTGGTCAAGAGCTTGCAGAGTTGCTGCCATGTGTGACAGTACCCTAAAGCACTTCCTTTCATTTTAGAAAAGCAATTTCAACCACAAAACACTTCCTGGATTCTGTCACACTGTTGCACCACATAGTAGAGTTCTACAGGATTAAAAATAAACTAGCTATAATCTGGGGGCAAATTAGGAAGCAACTTGCATTCCACCCTACTACATTGATATTTCTGAGGACTTTATCTGACATGGCAAAAACGGCATCATAAGGATGCAAATGATAACACAAAAGGGCGAAATTATCAGATGATGTTGTTCTCCAGCTATTCTGGGAGCATAGCATGGACGTGAATAAGGTGTCACTTTTTATTGACGGCTTAGCCCCTCAATAAAAAAAGTGATACCTCATCTGCGCCAGCGCTATGCCCCAGGAATGGCTGAACAACAAGGGCATCTGATAATTGTGCCCTTTGTGTTATTATCACATCCTAAATGATGCCATTTTGTAGTGGTACATACTTTGTCTGATAAAGTCCTAAATGTATGTCTTTCCTTTCTGCTATGTAACAGAATGGCTGCCACTTACTCAGTCACTTACTCAGAAATACAGTTTAGATCTCCAAAGAAAAGCAAAGTGATCAAGGAAATGCAAACACAGTAATGTGATTGGTTTTCCACATGGTAAAATAACCCTCACAGAATTTGCTCAGAAAATGACCTGTCTTAATGGGATCCTGCATTGTCTCATCATATGGCGAAAGAGGGGGGCCAAAAAGAGGAAAAACTATGCAAAAAAAAAGCCTTTGCAGCTTTTCCCAACTTCTTTTAAAAACTCCAGTGATATGTGCATTTTCCCTCATTAGGACAAGCGATTCGACATGAATCACTTCCCTATGCAGGACAAAGTGCAAACTTGATTGGCTGGATGAGTACATGGGGAGGGGTTGGCTTACAGGGCAAGCACCTGCTGCTGCCATGTTAGATTTTCGCTTTAGCGAGTGATCACTAAGGTGATAAAAAGGAGTTTCATGCTCTCTCTCTCTCTCTCTCTCTCTCTCTCTCTCTCTCTCTCTCGGAAAGGTGGAATATCACTTGTGCACACCATAAAATAGTTTTTAAATAAATTGGTGGCAGCAGATTTAAAAAACGAGTAATCCACAGCAGGCATACAAATTTTATGGGAACAAGTCGCAGCTGCTGCAACTTGCTATTACTGTGGAGCAGCCTAGTTTTTTCTCCTTCATGTAAACAAGCCCTAAGAGTTCTAAATGTGAATGATTTCCATTGTCTCACTTTCTACACTGTTAGAAATTTGGGGACTCCTCTTCATCTTGGAAAGATGTGACCAGTGGGGTGCCACAGGGTTCTGTCCTGGGCCCAGTGCTATTCAACATCTTTATCAATGACTTGGATGAGGGAATTAGGGGCATACTTATCAAATTTGCAGATGACACCAAATTAGGAGGAGTAGCTAATACCCTAGAGGACAGGATCAAAATTCAGAATGACCTGGATAGACTGGAGAGCTGGGCCAAAGCTAACAAAATGAAATTCAGTACGGAGAAACGTAAAGTACTGCACTTAGGGCGGAAAAATAAAATGCATAGATATAGGATGGGAGAGACCTGGCTGAACGAAACTATGTGCGAAAGGGATCTAGGAGTCCTAGTAGACCACAAATTGAACATGAGACAACAGTGTGATGCAGAAGCTAAAAAGGCCAATGCAATTTTGGGCTGTATCAATAGAAGTATAGTATCTAGATCAAGGGAAGTAATAGTGTCACTCTATTCTGCCTTGGTCAGACCTCCCCGAGAATACTGTGTCCAGTTCTGGGCACCACCATTCAAAAAGGATATTGACAAATTGGAACATGTCCAGAGAAGGGCAACTAAAATGGTGAAAGGTCTGGAAACGATGCCTTATGGGGAGAGACTTAGGGAGCTGGGTATGTTTAGCCTGGAAAAAAGACGGTTAAGAGGCGATATGATAGCCCTGTTTAAGTATTTGAAGGGGTGTCACGCTGAGGATGGAGCGAGCTTGTTTTCTGCTGCTCCAGAGACTGGAACACGGAGCAATGGATGCAAGATCAAGGAACAGAGATTCCACCTCAACATTAGGAGGAACTTTTTGACAGTAAGGAGATTTTCACATGGGGCCAAAATGCCCCGTTACTGTCCCGCTACCTCCTCTCCCGTTCCTGCCACGGAATAACATAAATCTTTCACACACTTACCTTAATTCCGCGGCAGGAATGGGCTCCCCCTCCCCTTGCTGGCTGGCTGTAAATGCAGCCGTCGTAAGGCTGCTTTTATGACCGGCCGTCTGAAACGTTATAACGTTATCACGTGATAACGCCGGACAGTAAATTTAAAAAATCAAACTCCCCCAAACATAAAATCAGTTCACCAAGCACAAAAACACTCTTTAAATCACATAATCAAAACAGGGAGGGTAAAATAAAGGGGGCCACTTACCTCGATGTCCAGATTGTACCAGGAAGTGCTCGGAATAGACCTCCCCTCCACGGCTGTCATTTTGGAACAGGAACGGGGCTCCTGTTCGCACACCCATGATTGCGTGATAGTGACGGAACGGGAGGTCTATTCACGATGAAAAACCATGATTACATTGTTCTGGAACAGTCATGGGAGTAGGATGGATGCAGGACAGAACGGGGTCAACGTCGTCCGAAAGGGAAAACCTTTCCCGACCCTGTTCTGTTCCTGCCACGGGATATATAGCCCGTGTGAAAACCTCCTAAGAGCTGTTCGGCAGTGGAACACACTCCCTCGGACTGTGGTGGGCTCTCCTTCCTTGGAGATCTTTAAACAGAGGCTGGATTGCTTTGATCGAGATTTCCTGTGTGGCAGGGGGATGCTTTGATCGAGATTTCCTGCGTGGCAGGGGGTTGGACTGGATGGCCCTCGTGGTCTCTTCCAGCTCTACAATTCTATGATTCTATGATTCATGGGGAGGGTGTGGTAGAATCTTTATTTGGAGGGGCAATGCTTTTAGTTTGCTGCCCTAAAGCTGTATCCCTCTGTGGCAGAGAGGGAATCTGCCTACTCCCTAAAACTCCATGCCCCCTCTTCCATCAGTAAAGACCCCACCATGTCAGCTTAAGTGTCTCAGTGTGCAAATCACACCAACACATTCCACTAAATGCTAGCAATGTAATACAGGTAATGCTTCCTTATGACAATCAAGGCAGGCATGTCCAGTAGTGGCTTCTTTCTGCCTCTGTGAATCACAGTGCATCTATGGTGTCACCCTTCCCCCCACCCCCGATGGTGTCACCTGGTGTGGTTTGGCCTCTCCTTACCCCCTAGTGCTGCCCCCGTATTATATTAATATTATATCAGAAAAAAATCTTATGATAAGTTTAGACATGCATGTGCTTTTAAGCCTTATCCCTGAGACATAGAACTTAACTCATAGTCAGTGTGGTTGGATCCTGCATACTCTGACTGTAGTTGAAAGACTCAAACTCCACGGTTGGAAAATCCAGTGTTATTCAATAGTGTTACTACTTTAGACACACACAAATGTACCGTATATTCTATAAATAGCCATCCAAAGTACATTTTATTGGACATGTGGTCAGCTTATATTCATATATATGCTTAGCCTACTATATCTATTGTATGCTCATACAGTAGGACCCCCGTATCCACTGATTCATTATCCACTGATTCAATGATCCATGGGGAACAAAACAGCACACCTACCATAGAGTCTTCCTAGAAAATATGTCTTCTCTAGCCATTTTCTAGGTCCTCCAAGGCAACTTTATGGTATTTTAAACTGGAAGTCCCATTATTTTCAATGGCATTTGCTATTATCCACAGTTTTTGGTATCCACGGGGGTCCCCAGAACCAACCCTCAGTGGATATGGGGGTCCTACTGTATTCTCTTCTTCCCTTTTTCTTTATTTTCCTGCCTCTATCTTCTTCATCTTCATCTCTTGCTCTCTCTCTCTCTCTCCTTCTTCTTCTTCTTTTTTTTTTTTGCATTTATATTTTAAGAATGAAAATATTTTTTTTAAAAAAAAAATTCTAACACATTGAAAGATAAATCCCCCTAACGAAATGTTCATCATTATGATGGGCACTAAACAAATTCTCATGATTTGCATTTAATTAGTCATGTCTGCAAAAGTCAGGTCTCCATTTCTGCCTGTTTGTAATCCCAATGTGCAAATGATACAAGTGAGGAGATGTATCTGGAAGAAGCACGCTTTCTTTCTTCTTTCTTTGAACTGCATCCATACCTTCTAACAGCTAGTGTGGGGGAAAGTAAAAGAGGAAATTGTTCCATTCGATGTCTAAATCATTCTGGCCATCTACAGGTATTTCCTTTACAACACCCTCTGCTATATCTGTTGCATGTCCCATTTTCAGACATATATTCATGTCTGCCACTCCAGGAATGTTCTCACCCAGTCTTTGGCCATTACAAGTATGTGACAGGATAAGTCTCACATCCCTACATTCACTGATGACGTGCCTTCATTTCCGATATCTCAGGAGATAGGTTGTTTCTGTAACATTTATACAGTATGTGATGAAACCAACAAGGAAATGCTCATTTTCTTGGTTATCTTAGCTGTCACTTGCTATCTACCTTTTAATTTCAGTTACCATGTATTGTGGAAATTGTCCCTAGATACACCAGTTACCTATTGTTTCTATAGTAGTTTAAGATTAGATGGTGTAGATTTTCAT